>CM075286.1:10000-2847500 GCA_037678475.1 x Bolboschoenoplectus mariqueter | reverse complement strand
CTAAGCCCTAAGCCCTAAACCCTAAGCCCTAAACCCTAATCAATTTGGCCTCATTTCTATTTCAAATTTCAGCCAAATGCGCAATAAGTTGCCAAACATGTTTATTTAGTGTTCATTAGTTTTTTTGGGTCGATATTTGACAGTTATGACTAATATTTCACCGCAAATTGCATTAAAATTCGTCCATATGGCATTTGCGCATGTTTAAGCACATTTTGAATTAATTTGGCCTCACTTCTGCTTCAAATATCATCGAAACGCACAAATAAATTATCAAATATGCTTATTTTATGTTCATTAGTGTTTTTGGGTCGATATTTGACAGTTATGACTTATATTCCACCCCAAATTACATTAGAATTCGTCCAAAATGCATTTGAGCATGTTTAAGCATATTTTTAATCAATTTGGCATCATTTCTTCTTCAAATATAATCGAAATGCACTAATAAATTGCCAAACATGTTTATTTAATGTTCATTAGAGTTTTTGGGTCGATATATGACAAATATGACTTATATTTCACCTCAAATTGCATTAAAATGTTTTCAAAGCAGATTTGAGCATGTTTATGCACATTTTTAATCAATTCGGCTTCATTTCTGGTTCAAATATTATCGAAATGAAAAATAAATTGTTAAATATATTTATTTCATGTTCATTAATGTTTTCGGTTCGATATTTAATAGTTATGACTTATATTCCACCCCAAATTACATTAAAACCTTCCGAAATGTATTTCAGCATGTTCAAGCTCATTTTTAAACAATTTGGCCTTATTTCTGCTTCAAATATCATCGAAATGTGCAAATAAATTGCCAAACATGTTTATTTAATGTTCATTAGTGTTTTTGGGTGGATATTTGTCAGTTATGACCTATATTTCTCCCCAAATTGCATTAAAATGCTTTCAAAACAGATTTGAGCATGTTTATGCACATTTTTAATCAATTTGGTCTCATTTCTGCTTCAAATATGATCGAAATGAACCAATACTTTGTTAAATATATTTATTTCATGTTCATTAATGTTTTTGGTTCGATATTTAATAGTTATGACTTATATTCCTCCCCAAATTGCATTAAAACCGTCCAAAATGTATTTGAGCATGTTCAAGCACATTGTTAACCAATTTGGCCTTATTTCTGCTTCAAATATCATCGAAATGCACTAATAAATTGCCAAACTTATTTATTTAATGTTTATTAGTGTTTTTGGGTCGATATTTGACAGTTATGACTTATATTTCACCCCAAATTGCATTAAAATGTTTTCAAAACAGATTTGATCAAGCTTAAGCACATTTTAATCAATTTGGCTTCATTTCTGCTTCAAATTTCAGCCAAATGCGCAAATAAATTTCCAAACAAGTTTATTTAATGTTCATTAGAGTTTTTGGGTCGATATTTGACAGTTATGACTTATATTTCACCCCAAATTGCATTAGAATGCTTTCAAAACAGATTTGAGCATGCTTAAGCACATTTTAATCAATTTGGCTTCTTTTCTGCTACCAATTTCAGCCATATGCGCAATTGTTTGCTGTTTAAAAGTTGGCAGAAATATACACAAATTCAATTGCATGAAATTAATGATATAATTTCATGTGATTTTTATACCAAAGATTTGAAATTATGAAATTATGTCCAATTTCATAAAATTATTTCTTGAAATTAAAGAAACAATTTCATGAAATAGCCATGTCAAATATTAAATCATGAAATTATGTTCAATCTCATGATTTATTAAATCCCAAAATTATTTCTTGAAATTAAAAGAATAATTTCATGAAATAATCATACCAAACCCCCTTCAAAAAATATATACACATGTGTGCAAAAAAATCTATGCACAAAACCCTAATTATATGAAATTAAGAAACAATTTCATATAATTAAACATGCCAAATCCAAAAATCATGAATTTCATTCATGAAAAATGCCCCAAATATTATCCCTTGGAATTAAAAAATAATTCTTTGGGATAATCATGCCAAAATATTAATTGTATAAGATTAATATGCCTAATCATATACAATTAATGATTTAAGTGAAATTAATGTCTAATTTCACACCCAAAAATACCAAAAATATTACCCAAAATAACAGAATCATAGAATATATTTTCTGTGATTTTTCAGTAATTTTTCATGGATTTTTGCATGAAGAATAAAATAAAATAAAAAAAATATATAAAGAAAATACCAAAAATCAGAACTGAAGATAGTTCTGGGTGCAATTTGGGGGATGTGCAACACTCTGGGTGCAATCTGGGGAGCTCAAACACGACTTCTGCCCTTGGGACCCGCCTGTCATACACACAGAGTGTTAAAGGCGCTTTGCGTGGACCCAGTACACATGCACCATACCACTGATAATACGTTTTGGTGCATAAGGACCAAGCCCACAGCCCAACCCTCAGTTTTTCGCTGGGGCTGTGTCTCATTAAACCTGACGACTGGGTCCCTCTCCTTCAGTCTCACTGCCAAGGGGGCCCAGCGCCCAGAGTTATTTTGGCCAGCGAAAAGAAAAGAAGGGAAAGAAAGGTGAGCGCGGTGCAAGCGCTCCCTCCCTCTGACAAGCCCGAAACTAAAGCACGGTTCACGTGCACCCAACCCAAGCGAGAGAAACCTTTTGAATTTCTCTCTCTCTCCCTCGAGCTCCAGAGCTCAGTGGAGCTTCGAAAATGGAGTTCGGGTGTATGGTTCGATTTGGTCTAAACCATTTTAGAGACTTAATCTACATCCAAAGGGGAGTTCAATGCCACAAACAACATTGAAAATAGTAAAGTAAACAAGGAGAAAATTGAAGGAGAAAGTACCTCGACCTTGAAGGTGACAGGGCAATTGGGAGCTCGAAATGCCAAGCCACGACGCTGCCTGAAGTGTCAATTTGGGGTGAAAAGCACTCAATTGACAGGTGCACCACTTGGCACTCAAGTCTGATCTGGGGGTGGTCAATTGGCACAACTCAGCACTCAAGCAACCAAATTGACATGTTGGGCACACTCAGTGACACCTTGGTGACATGTCAAGCGCCAGCAAGGCCAAGGAATATTCGGGATATGCTCACACCCGAAAGGCATGACACACTGACCCAAGGAAGAAGACAAAGCCAACGGCTCCTTCTCTCTCCCCAGGCCTGTGTCAGGGACACGTGTAGGCACCTCAATGGAGACCTCTGAGCGCCAGTTAGCTGGAGGAATCTTCCAAGGACAAGCCTCAGGCCAGCACAGGCCTGGCTGGCTCAATCCTGGCCACTTGATCAAACTAAGGGCTGGGATGATGCCAGCTCAGCCCTGAGGCTTAAACCATGCCCTCTGGGCTATAAATAGACCCCCAGTGAAGAAGAAAAAAGAGGGAGAGAGCAACATAGCCAAAACTCTGCCAAAATCTCAACTCCACCAAATTCCACAAAAGAAAAGGCTAGCTGAGAAGAAACCAAGTCTTGAATAGCTAGGTAAGAGCCATAGGAGTCAAGCCTTGAGCTTGGCTCAGTCTCAATTGAGCTCAAGGAGCCAGTCTCACCTTGCTGGGTGAGATGGCTAGCCCATGGCTGGGGAGGTGCAAATGTGCCTCCCTCCTTCCAGAGTTCAATTGGTGGCTGAGCTTGAGTCTCAGGAGCTCACATGGTGAGTTCACCATAGATTTTGGCAGTATACTCCAACCAATTGGCACATACCAATCTGATTTCATGGGGATGGGCACATGTTCATCCCCTTTCTCTCTCAAGCCCTGTGCACATGTGCAGTGGCTGTGTAAAGCTCAATAATGGCTTTATACAAGCTGTTATGCTGTCAAAATTCCATGTTTTATATGTATATTGTATTTCAATTTGTTATAATATATGATTTTTTTGGTGCAAATTGGTTTTATTTCTTTCTTTAGTTCCTTCTTTCATGTTTTCTGATGTGCTTGATGGCTCAGAACCACAATTGAGCAATGAAAAGCAATAAGCATCAGTACTGGCTTGAGTCCAGCATATTCCAGTTTCTGTCTAGCTGAGAGATCAATCCATATCTCTCAGTCTGGTTGTTAATTTCTTATGAAATTTCTCAGACATGTAGATTAGGTTTATAATAACTTACCACATAAATTTTATAATTTTTGGAATTTTCTGTGAATTGATATGAATTTTACAATCTCATCTGTCAAAAACTCCAAAAAAGTCAACTTTGGGTCAAACTGAGAAGTTCATTCTTCTTTTGACTCAAAAAATCCAGAATTTCTTGATTAATTCATCTTTATGACACCTCATATGATGTTTAAAGGGTTTAGAATAATTAAACCAGGCTTTAATTCATAGGTTAAGCCAAATTTGATTTTTAATAAATCTGAAAGGGCATTTCTGTCCAGTCTGGTAAAAATGCAAAAAACATGCTTTTTGATTATTCAATTAGCTTGAAATTTCATAGGCATATAAAATAAGTCTTAATGCATTCATTCACCAAATTTTACCATTTTTGGTATTTTCTGCGATTTTCTATGAATTCTTGAAGTTGGATCTGTAAAAACCAGAATTGAGTTAATTCTGGAATAAATACCAGAAAAGGAAAAAAATGAAATTAACTTACATACAAACGAAATTCACATGCAAATCTAGTATAAAACCTTTTCAAAACATACAATTGACCCAAATACACATACTTAAACATGCAATTTGAGAAGAATGTACAGAAATCGAAGAAAAATAAATTGGAAATAAAACCAGAAATGAACCAATGTGCATAAAGGACAATGCACATCTAAATTGATGAAATTGATCATCCAAACATGTTCAAACATGCTAAACGACACTGTCTGGAGGGTTAATTGGAAGAAAATTGCAAGGAAAAGCCATGAAATACCATTTGGTACCAATGCCCCGAAACCAGTTTGGTACCAAATGGCCAAAGTTGCAAAATTGATGGATTAAACCCAAATTAAACCTCAAAAACTGGTCAAACATGCTCTGGCGATGCCATATGACAAAGAAATCAAGTTAATTTGTCAAAAATCAGCTTAAATTCCTCAAAATTTCATCCCAGCCAATTTTTCAACCGAAACCAAGTGCCTACCCCCATCTCCGGCGATCCAGGCCGCCGTCACCGCCGAGACCACCACCGATGGACTCCCCACGCTCTGGCGATGCCAGCCATGACTTCTGATCGGAGATCCGACGCCGGCAGGGCCTTGATCAGTGTCGGGGAGGATGAGCACGAATATTGATGCATCTCGAAGTGCGAATCTTGATGAAATTCAAACAGCCCAGAGAAGGCTTGATGCGCGCCAGAGATCCAACGGCCCAGTTTAAAAGATGCTTTAAAAACTGAACTTAAGTTCAGATCTTGATGCATGGGCCCGAATCTGACGGCCCATATTAATCTGTTCTGAAAATAAACTTTAAACACCAAATAAAAATGATTTCTCAAGCCTAAAAATTATGAAAAATATATCAAAAATCATGATTTCATTTATGAATATTTTTAAGACTATAAAATGTCAATTTTGATTTTATTTTCCTTTTTTTTATTATTTTTTTTATTATAAATAAAAGA
Source organism: x Bolboschoenoplectus mariqueter (assembly GCA_037678475.1). Lineage (NCBI taxonomy): Eukaryota > Viridiplantae > Streptophyta > Magnoliopsida > Poales > Cyperaceae > x Bolboschoenoplectus > x Bolboschoenoplectus mariqueter. The sequence continues at coordinate 2,841,966 of CM075286.1, read as the reverse complement.
AAATTCAAAATATAGGATATATGTACACAATAAATTCAAAATACTAAATAGGATATTTAAAAATAAGTGAAAATTATGATAAAACAAATCAAAATATTCAAAATAATCAAATTATGATAAAACAAATCAAAATATTCAAAAATAATTAAATTATGTCATATTATGATAAAACAAATCAAAACATTAGAAATAATCAAATTATATTACATTTTGATAAAACAAATCAAAATATTCAAAAAATGATTAAATATGTTAAACTTTGATGAAATAAATCAAAATATTAAAAAAATAATCAAATTATATTATATTTCTGATTAAAATATTCAAAAATGATTAAATATGTTAAACTTTAATAAAGCAAATCAAAATATTCAAAAATGATTAAATATATTAAACTTTGATAAAGCAAATCAAAATATTCAAAATAATCAAATTATGATAAAATACATCAAAAATGATTAAATATGTTAAACTTTGATGAAACAAATCAAAATATTAAAAATTTAATCAAATTATGTTATATTTTGATAAAATAAATCAAAATTTTAAAAATGATTAAAATATGTCATATGTTGACAAAACAACATCAAAAATATCTAAATATGTCAAAAATACAATTATGTCCAAATATTTGACCAAACATGTCAAATATGCAAATATACCCAAATATTTGACCAAATATGTCAAAAATACAATTATGTCCAAATATTTGACCAAACATGTCAAATATGCAAATATACCTAAATATTTGACCAAATATGTCAAAAATACAATTATGTCCAAATATTTGACCAAACATGTCAAATATGCAAATATACCCAAATATTTGACCAAATATGTCAAAAATACAAATATGACTCAATCTTTGACCAAATATGTCAAATATGCAAATATACCCAAATATTTGACCAAATATGTCAAAAATACAAATGTGTCCAAATATTTGACCAAATATGTCAAACATGCAAATAAACCCAAACATTTGACCAAACATGTCAAATATGCAAATATGACCAAACTTTTGACCAAACATGTTAAATATGCAAATAAACCCAAACATTTGACCAAACATGTCAAATATGCAAATACACCCAAATTTCTGGCCAAACATGCCAAATATACAAATATGTCCAAACTCTTGATAAAATATTTCAAATATGAAAATATGTCCAAATCTCTAGTCAAATATGCCAAATATGCAGATAAGTCCAAAACTTGGTAAAAACATACCAACATATCAAATCATGTTTCGAGAACATTAAACTGGCAGTGCGCTTCAGGTTTAATGTACTTCATTTTGGAAATCGATAAAGAATTATATGTTCCCGATTCTCCAATTTTCCCAGGTTTCGAATTTGCATAGCGCTTCAGATTCGGGATTTGGAAGGTCAATAGACTGTTTAGGACTATACGTCCTTGGCTTTGACATGAACCTTTCTAGAGATCAAACATCTCTGGTTCCTTGAGAATCGAGTTGGCAATGCGCTGCATATTCGAACTCCGTGAGATCAATAGGATTATACGTCCTCGATCTCCGATTTATGAGAAATTATACGTTTCTCTGACTTTAGATCATACGTCTTTAGTCTTATTACCCAAAGTTATACATTTAGGTTATTTCAAGCATGTATTATAATAAATTGGAAGGAAGAAGTAAAGCCACAAATCCGATCCATATATTTTGATTAGTTTAGCCCATTAATCAGAGGTTCCCGAGGCGAGAGCCGGGGTAATTAACGGCGGGGGCTTGCGCCCGTCGGAAAATAAAAGTTCCCACAATCACCTAAATAATAAGTCCTTGAGCGCACAAACACGCGCAGGGATGTACCTGCACCTTCTTCCCCCATGAGCGAGAACGCCGATGCCTCGCGCGTGGGCCGCGAAAAAAAGCCGCACAGCAATAAGTTGCCAAACATGTTTACTTAATGTTCATTAGTTTTTTTGGGTCGATATTTGACAGTTATGACTAATATTTCACCGCAAATTGCATTAAAATTCGTCCAAAAGGCATTTGCGCATGTTTAAGCACATTTTGAATTAATTTGGCCTCATTTCTGCATCAAATATCATCGAAACGCACAAATAAATTATCAAATATGTTTATTTAATGTTCATTAGTGTTTTTGGGTCGATATTTGCCAGTTATGACTTATATTCCACCCCAAATTACATTAAAATTCGTCCAAAATGCATTTGAGCATGTTTAAGCATATTTTTAATCAATTTGGCATCATTTCTGCTTCAAATATCATCGAAATGCACTAATAAATTGCCAAACATATTTATTTCATGTTCATTAATGTTTTTGGTTCGATATTTAATAGTTATGACTTATATTCCACACCAAATTATATTTAAACCGTCCAAAATATATTTCAGCATGTTCAAGCACATTTTTAATCAATTTGGCCTCATTTCTGCTTCAAATATGATCGAAATGCACTTATAAATTGCCAAACATGTTTATTTAATGTTCATTAGTGTTTTTTGGCTCGATATTTGACAGTTATGACTAATATTACACCATAAATTGCATTAAAATTCGTCCAAAAGGCATTTGCGCATGTTTAACCACATTTTGAATTAAATTCGCCTCATTTCTGCTTCAAATATCATCGAAATGCACTAATAAATTGCCAAACATATTTATTTAATGTTCATTAGTGTTTTCAGGTCGATATTTGACAATTATGACTTATATTTTACCCCAAATTGCATTAAAATGCTTTCAAAGCAGATTTGAGCATGCTTAAGCACATTTTAATCAATTTGGCTTCATTTCTGCTTCAAATTTCAGCCAAATGCGCAAATAAATTGCCAAACATGTTTATTTAATGTTCATTAGAGTTTTTGGGTCGATATTTGACAGTTATGACTTATATTTCACCCCAAATTGCATTAAAATACTTTCAAAACAGATTTGAGCATGTTTAGGCACATTTTATATCAATTTGGCCTCATTCTGCTTCAAATATCATAGAAATGCTCAAAGAAGTTGCCAAATATGTTTATTAAATGTTCATTAGTATTTTTGGATCGATATTTAACAGTTATGACTTATATTCCACCCCAAATTGTATTAAAATGCTTTCAAAACAGATTTGAGCATGTTTATCCTCATTTTTAATCAATTTGGTCTCATTTATGCTTCAAATATTATCGAAATGAACAAATAAATTGTTAAATATATTTATTTCATGTTCATTAATGTTTTTGGTTCGATATTTAATAGTGATGACTTATATTTCAACCCAAATTACATTTAAACCGTCCAAAATGTATTTCAGCATGTTCAAGCACATTTTTAATCAATTTGGCCTCATTTCGGCTTCAAATATGATCGAAATGCACTAATAAATTGCCAAACATGTTTATTTAATGTTCATTAGTGCTTTTGGCTCGATATTTGACTGTTATGACTAATATTTCACCACAAATTGCTTTAAAATTCGTCCAAAAGGCATTTGCGCATGTTTAAGCACATTTTGAATTAAATTCGCCTCATTTCTGCTTCAAATATCATCGAAATGCACAAATAAATTATCAAATATGTTTATTGAATGTTCATTAGTGTTTTTGGGTCGATATTTGACAGTTATGACTTATATTCCACCCCAAATTACATTAAAATTCGTCCAAAAAGCATTTGAGGATGTTTAAGCACATTTTTAATCAATTTGGCCTCATTTCTGCTTCAAATATGATCTAAATGCACTAATAAATTGCCAAACATGTTTGTTTAATGTTCATTAGTGTTTTTGGGTCGATATTTGACAGTTATGACTTATATTTCACCCCAAATTGCATTAAAATGCTTTCAAACCAGATTTGAGAATGCTTAAGCACATTTTAATCAATTTGGCTTCATTTCTGCTTCAAATTTCAGCCAAATGCGCAAATAAATTGCCAAACATGTTTATTTAATGTTCATTAGAGTTTTTGGGTCGATATTTGACAGTTATGACTTATATTTCACCCCAAATTGCATTAAAATTCGTCCAAAATGCATTTGGGCATTTTTAAGCACAGTTTTAATCAATTTGACCTCATTTCTGCGTGAAATATCATCGAAATGCCCAAATAAGTTGTCAAATATGTTTATTTAATGTTCATTAGTATTTTTGGATCGATATTTAACAGTTATGACTTATATTCCACCCCAAATTGTATTAAAATGCTTTCAAAACAGATTTGAGCATGTTTATCCTCATTTTTAATCAATTTGGCCTCATTTCTGCTTCAAATATTATCGAAATGAACAAATAAATTGTTAAATATATTTATTTCATGTTCATTAATGTTTTCGGTTCGATATTTAATAGTTATGACTTATATTCCACCCCAAATTACATTAAAACCTTCCGAAATTTATTTCAGCATGTTCAAGCACATTTTTAACCAATTTGGCCTTATTTCTGCTTCAAATATCATCGAAATGTGCAAATAAATTGCCAAACATGTTTATTTAATGTTCATTAGTGTTTTTGGGTGGATATTTGACAGTTATGACCTATATTTTTCCCCAAATTGCATTAAAATGCTTTCAAAACAGATTTGAGCATGTTTATGCACATTTTTAATTAATTTGGTCTCATTTCTGCTTCAAATATGATCGAAATGAACCAATAAATTGTTAAATATATTTATTTCATGTTCATTAATGTTTTTGCTTCGATATTTAATAGTTATGACTTATATTCCTCCCCAAATTGCATTAAAACCGTCCAAAATGTATTTGAGCATGTTCAAGCACATTGTTAACCAATTTGGCCTTATTTCTGCTTCAACTGTCATCGAAATGCACTAATAAATTGACAAACTTATTTATTTAATGTTCATTAGTGTTTTTGGGTCGATATTTGACAGTTATGACTTATATTTCACCCCAAATTGCATTAAAATTCTTTCAAAACAGATTTGATCATGCTTAAGCACATTTTAATCAATTTGGCTTCATTTCTTCTTCAAATTTCAGCCAAATGCGCAAATAAATTGCCAAACATGTTTATTTAATGTTCATTACAGTTTTCAGGTCGATATTTGACAATTATGACTTATATTTCACCCCAAATTTCATTAGAATACTTTCAAAACAGATTTGAGCATGCTTAAGCACATTTTAATCAATTTGGCTTCTTTTCTGCTTCAAATTTCAGCCAAATGCGCAATAAATTGCCAAACATGTTTATTTAATGTTCATTAGTCTTTTTGGGTCGATATTTGACAGTTATGACTAATATTTCACCGCAAATTGCATTAAAATTCGTCCAAAAGGCATTTGCGCATGTTTAAGCACATTTTGAATTAATTTGGCCTCATTTCTGCATCAAATATCATCGAAACGCACAAATAAATAATCAAATATGTTTATTTAATGTTCATTAGTGTTTTTGGATCGATATTTGACAGTTATGACTTATATTCCACCCCAAATTACATTCAAATTCGTCCAAAATGCATTTGAGCATGTTTAAGCATATTTTTAATTAATTTGGCATCATTTCTGCTTCAAATATCATCGAAATGCACTAATAAATTGCCAAACATATTTATTTAATGTTCATTAGTGTTTTTGGGTCGATATTTGACAGTTATGGCTTATATTTCAGCCAAATTGCATTAAAATGCTTTCAAAGCAGATTTGAGCATGCTTAAGCACATTTTAATCAATTTGGCTTCATTTCTGCTTCAAATTTCAGCCAAATGCGCAAATAAATTGCCAAACATGTTTATTTCATGTTCATTAGAGTTTTTGGGTCGATATTTGACAGTTATGACTTATATTTCACCCCAAATTGCATTAAAATGCTTTCAAAACAGATTTGAGCATGTTTAAGCACATTTTATATCAACTTGGCCTCATTTCTGCTTCAAATATGATCGAAATGCACTAATAATTTGCCATACATGTTTATTTAATGTTCATTAGTATTTTTGGATCGATATTTAACAGTTATGACTTATATTCCACCCCAAATTGTATTAAAATGCTTTCAAAACAGATTTGAGCATGTTTATCCTCATTTTTAATTAATTTGGTGTCATTTCTGCTTCAAATATTATCGAAATGAACAAATAAATTATTAAATATATTTATTTCATGTTCATTAATGTTTTTGGTTCGATATTTAATAGTTATGACTTATATTCCACACCAAATTATATTTAAACCGTCCAAAATGTATTTCAGCATGTTCAAGCACATTTTTAATCAATTTGGCCACATTTCTGCTTCAAATATGATGGAAATGCACTTATAAATTGCCAAACATGTTTATTTAATGTTCATTAGTGTTTTTGGCTCGATATTTGACAGTTATGACTAATATTTCACCATAAATTGCATTAAAATTCGTCCAAAAGGCATTTGCGCATTTTTAAGCACATTTTGAATTAAATTCGCCTCATTTCTGCTTCAAATATCATCGAAATGCACAAATAAATTATCAAATATGTTTATTTAATGTACATTAGTGTTTTTGGGTCGATATTTGACAGTTATGACTTATATTCCACCCCAAATTACATTAAAATTCGTCCAAAATGCATTTGAGCATGTTTAAGCACATTTTTAATCAATTTGGCCTCATTTCTGCTTCAAATATGATCTAAATGCACTAATAAATTGCCAAACATGTTTGTTTAATGTTCATTAGTGTTTTTGGGTCGATATTTGACAGTTATGACTTATATTTCACCCCAAATTGCATTAAAATGCTTTCAAACCAGATTTGAGAATGCTTAAGCACATTTTAATCAATTTGGCTTAATTTCTGCTTCAAATTTCAGCCAAATGCGCAAATAAATTGCCAAACATGTTTATTTAATGTTCATTAGAGTTTTTGGGTCCATATTTGACAGTTATGACTTATATTTCACCCCAAATTGCATTAAAATTCGTCCAAAATGCATTTGGGCATTTTTAAGCACAGTTTTAATCAATTTGACCTCATTTCTTCGTGAAATATCATCGAAATGCCCAAATAAGTTGTCAAATATGTTCATTAGTGTTTTTGGTTCGATATTTAGCAGTAATGACTTATACTCCACCCCAAATTACATTAAAATTTGTCGAAAATCCATTTGAGCTTGTTTAAGCACATTTTTAATCAATTTGGCCTCATTTCTGTTTCAAATATGATCGAAATGCACAAATAAGTTGCCAAATATGTTTTTTTAATGTTCATTAGTGTTTTTGGGTCGATATTTGACAGTTATGACTAATATTTCACCGCAAATTGCATTAAAATTCGTCCAAAAGGCATTTACGCATGTTTAAGCACATTTTGAATTAATTTCGCCTCATTTCTGCTTCAAATATCATCGAAATGCACAGATAAATTATCAAATATGTTTATTTAATGCTCATTAGTGTTTTTGGGTCGATATTTGACATTTGTGACTTATATTCCACCCCAAATTACATTAAAATTCATCCAAAATGCATTTGAGCATGTTTAAGCACATTTTTAATCAATTTGGCCTCATTTCTCCATCAAATATGATCGAAATGCACTAATAAATTGTCAAACATGTTTATTTAATGTTCATTAGTGTTTTTGGGTCGTTATTTGACAGTTATGACTTATATTTCACCCCAAATTGCATTAAAATGCTTTCAAAACAGATTTGAGCATGTTTATGCACATTTTTAATCAATTTGGCCTCATTTCTGCTTCAAATATTATCGAAATGAACAAATAAATTGTTAAATATATTTATTTCATGTTCATTACTTTTTTTGGTTTGATATATAATAGTTATGACTTATATTCCACCCCAAATTACATTAAAACCTTCCGAAATGTATTTGAGCATGTTCAAGCACATTGTTAACAATTTGGCCTTATTTCTGCTTCAAATATCATCGAAATGCACTAATAAATTGCCAAACTTATTTATTTAATGTTCATTAGTGTTTTTGGGTCCATTTTTGACAGTTATGACTTATATTTTACGCCAAATTGCATTAAAATGCTTTCAAAACAGATTTGATCATGCTTAAGCACATTTTAATCAATTTGACTTCATTTCTGCTTCAAATTTCAGCCAAATGCGCAAATAAAATGCCAAACATGTTTATTTAATGTTCATTAGAGTTTTTGGGTCGATATTTGACAGTTATGACTTATATTTCACCCCAAATTGCATTACAATGCTTTCAAAACAGATTTGAGAATGCTTAAGCACATTTTAATCAATTTGGCTTCTTTTCTGCTTCAAATTTCAGCCAAATGCGCAATAAGTTGCCAAACATGTTTATTTAATGTTCATTAGTTTTTTTGGATCGATATTTGTCAGTTATGACTAATATTTCATCGCAAATTGCATTAAAATTCGTCCGAAATGCATTTGAGCATGTTTAAGCATATTTTTAATCAATTTGACATCATTTCTTCTTCAACTATCATCGAAATGCACTAATAAATTGCCAAACTTATTTATTTAGTGTTCATTAGTGTTTTTGGGTCGATATTTGACAGTTATGACTTATATTTCACCCCAAATTGCATTAAAATGCTTTCAAAGCAGATTTGAGCATGCTTAAGCACATTTTAATCAATTTGGCTTCATTTCTGCTTCAAATTTCAGCCAAATGCGCAAATAAATTGCCAAACCTGTTTATTTAATGTTCATTAGAGTTTTTGGGTCGATATTTGACAGTTATGACTTATATTTCACCCCAAATTGCATTAAAATACTTTCAAAACAGATTTGAGCATGTTTAAGCACATTTTATATCAATTTGGCCTCATTCTGCTTCGAATATCATAGAAATGCTCAAAGAAGTTGCCAAATATGTTTATTTAATGTTCATTAGTATTTTTGGATCGATATTTAACAGTTATGACTTATATTCCACCCCAAATTGTATTAAAATTCTTTCAAAACAGATTTGAGCATGTTTATCCTCATTTTTAATCAATTTGGACTTATTTCTGCTTCAAATATTATCGAAATGAACAAATAAATTGTTAAATATATTTATTTCCTGTTCATTAATGTTTTTGGTTCGATATTTAATAGTTATGACTTATATTTCACCCCAAATTACATTTAAACCGTCCAAAATGTATTTCAGCATGTTCAAGCACATTTTTAATCAATTTGGCCTCATTCCTGCTTAAAATATGATCGAAATGCACTTATAAATTGCCAAACATGTTTATTTAATGTTCATTAGTGTTTTTGACTTGATATTTGACAGTTATGACTAATATTTCACCACAAATTGCATTAAAATTCGTCCAAAAGGCATTTGCGCATGTTTAAGCACATTTTGAATTAATTTCGCCTCATTTCTGCTTCAAATATCATCGAAATGCACAAATAAATTATCAAATATGTTTATTTAATGTTCATTAGTGGTTTTGGGTCGAAATTTGACATTTGTGACTTATATTCCACCCCAAATTACATTAAAATTCGTCCAAAATGCATTCGAGCATGTTTAAGCACATTTTTAATCAATTTGGCCTCATTTCTGCTTCAAATATGATCGAAATGCACTAATAATTTGCCAAACATGTTTATTTAATGTTCATTAGTGTTTTTGGGTCGATATTTGACATTTGTGACTTATATTCCACCCCAAATTACATTAAAATTCGTCCAAAATGCATTTGAGCATGTTTAAGCACATTTTTAATCAACTTGGCCTCATTTCTGCTTCAAATATGATCGAAATGCACTAATAATTTGCCAAACATGTTTATTTAATGTTCATTAGTGTTTTTGGGTCGTTATTTGACAGGTATGACTTATATTTCACCCCAAATTGCATTAAAATGCTTTAAAAACAGATTTGAGCATGTTTATGCACATTTTTAATCAATTTGGCCTCATTTCTGCTTCAAATATGATCGAAATGCACTTATAAATTGCCAAACATGTTTATTTAATGTTCATTAGTGTTTTTGGCTCGATATTTGACTGTTATGACTAATATTTCATCGCAAATTGCATTAAAATTCGTCCAAAAGGCATTTGCGCATGTTTAAGCACATTTTGAATTAATTTCGCCTCATTTCTGCATCAAATATCATCGAAACGCATAAATAAATTATCAAATATGTTTATTTAATGTTCATTAGTGTTTTTGGGTCGATATTTGACAGTTATGACTTATATTCCACCCCAAATTACATTAAAATTCGTCCAAAATGCATTTGAGCATGTTTAAGCACATTTTTAATCAATTTGGCATCATTTCTGCTTCAAATATCATCGAAATGCACTAATAAATTGCCAAACATATTTATTTAATGTTCATTAGTGTTTTTGGGTCGATATTTGACAGTTATGACTTATATTTCACCCCAAATTGCATTAAAATGCTTTCAAAGCAGATTTGAGCATGCTTAAGCACATTTTGAATTAATTTCGCCTCATTTCTGCTTCAAATATCATCGAAATGCACTAATAATTTGCCAACATGTTTATTTAATGTTCATTAGTGTTTTTGGGTCGATATTTGACAGTTATGACTAATATTTCACCGCAAATTGCATTAAAATTCGTCCAAAAGGCATTTGCGCATGTTTAAGCACATTTTGAATTAATTTGGCCTCATTTCTGCATCAAATATCATCGAAACGCACAAATAAATTGCCAAACATGTTTATTTAATGTTCATTAGAGTTTTTGGGTCGATATTTGACAGTTATGACTTATATTTCACCCCAAATTGCATTAAAATGCTTTCAAAACAGATTTGAGCATGTTTACGCACATTTTATATCAATTTGGCATCATTCTGCTTCAAATATCATAGAAATGCTCAAAGAAGTTGCCAAATATGTTTATTTAATGTTCATTAGTATTTTTGGATCGATATTTAATAGTTATGACTTATATTCCACCCCAAATTGTATTAAAATGCTTTCAAAACAGATTTGAGCATGTTTATCCTCATTTTTAATCAATTTGGTCTCATTTCTGCTTCAAATATTATCGAAATGAACAAATAAATTGTTAAATATATTTATTTCATGTTCATTAATGTTTTTGGTTCGATATTTAATAGTTATGACTTATATTTCACCCCAAATTACATTTAAACCGTCCAAAATGTATTTCAGCATGTTCAAGCACATTTTTAATCAATTTGGCCTCATTTCGGCTTCAAATATGATCGAAATGCACTTATAAATTGCCAAACATGTTTATTTAATGTTCATTAGTGTTTTTGGCTCGATATTTGACTGTTATGACTAATATTTCACCACAAATTGCATTAAAATTCGTCCAAAAGGCATTTGCGCATGTTTAAGCACAATTTGAATTAATTTCGCCTCATTTCTGCTTCAAATATCATCGAAATGCACAAATAAATTATCAAATATGTTTATTTAATGTTCATTAGTGTTTTTGGGTCGATATTTGGCAGTTATGACTTATATTCCACCCCAAATTACATTAAAATTCGTCCAAAATGCATTTGAGCATGTTTAAGCACATTTTTAATCAATTTGGCATCATTTCTGCTTCAAATATCATCGAAATGCACTAATAAATTGCCAAACATATTTATTTAATGTTCATTAGTGTTTTTGGGTCGATATTTGACAGTTATGACTTATATTTCACCCCAAATTGCATTAAAATGCTTTCAAAGCAGATTTGAGCATGTTTAAGCACATTTTGAATTAATTTGGCCTCATTTCTGCATCAAATATCATCGAAACGCACAAATAAAGTGCCAAACATGTTTATTTAATGTTCATTAGAGTTTTTGGGTCGATATTTGACAGATATGACTTATATTTCACCCCAAATTGCATTAAAATGCTTTCAAAGCAGATTTGAGCATTTTTAAGCACATTTTATATCAATTTGGCCTCATTCTGCTTCAAATATCATAGAAATGCTCAAAGAAGTTGCCAAATATGTTTATTAAATGTTCATTAGTATTTTTGGATCGATATTTAACAGTTATGACTTATATTCCACCCCAAATTGTATTAAAATGCTTTCAAAACAGATTTGAGCATGTTTATCCTCATTTTTAATCAATTTGGTCTCATTTCTGCTTCAAATATTATCGAAATGAACAAATAAATTGTTAAATATATTTATTTCATGTTCATTAATGTTTTTGGTTCGATATTTAATAGTGATGACTTATATTTCAACCCAAATTACATTTAAACCGTCCAAAATGTATTTCAGCATGTTCAAGCACATTTTTAATCAATTTGGCCTCATTTCGGCTTCAAATATGATCGAAATGCACTAATAAATTGCCAAACATGTTTATTTAATGTTCATTAGTGTTTTTGGCTCGATATTTGACTGTTATGACTAATATTTCACCACAAATTGCTTTAAAATTCGTCCAAAAGGCATTTGCGCATGTTTAAGCACATTTTGAATTAATTTCGCCTCATTTCTGCTTCAAATATCATCGAAATGCACAAATAAATTATCAAATATGTTTATTTAATGTTCATTAGTGTTTTTGGGTCGATATTTGACAGTTCTGAGTTATATTCCACCCCAAATTACATTAAAATTCGTCCAAAATGCATTTGAGCATGTTTAAGCACATTTTTAATCAATTTGGCATCATTTCTGCTTCAAATATCATCGAAATGCACTAATAAATTGCCAAACATATTTATTTAATGTTCATTAGTGTTTTTGGGCCGATATTTGACAGTTATGACTTATATTTCACCCCAAATTGCATTAAAATGCTTTCAAAGCAGATTTGAGCATGTTTAAGCACATTTTGAATTAATTTGGCCTCATTTCTGCATCAAATATCATCGAAACGCACAAATAAATTGCCAAACATGTTTATTTAATGTTCATTAGAGTTTTTGGGTCGATATTTGACAGATATGACTTATATTTCACCCCAAATTGCATTAAAATGCTTTCAAAGCAGATTTGAGCATTTTTAAGCACATTTTATATCAATTTGGCCTCATTCTGCTTCAAATATCATAGAAATGCTCAAAGAAGTTGCCAAATATGTTTATTTAATGTTCATTAGTATTTTTGGATCGATATTTAACAGTTATGACTTATATTCCACCCCAAATTGTATTAAAATTCTTTCAAAACAGATTTGAGCATGTTTATCCTCATTTTTAATCAATTTGGACTTATTTCTGCTTCAAATATTATCGAAATGAACAAATAAATTGTTAAATATATTTATTTCCTGTTCATTAATGTTTTTGGTTCGATATTTAATAGTTATGACTTATATTTCACCCCAAATTACATTTAAACCGTCCAAAATGTATTTCAGCATGTTCAAGCACATTTTTAATCAATTTGGCCTCATTCCTGCTTAAAATATGATCGAAATGCACTTATAAATTGCCAAACATGTTTATTTAATGTTCATTAGTGTTTTTGACTTGATATTTGACAGTTATGACTAATATTTCACCACAAATTGCATTAAAATTCGTCCAAAAGGCATTTGCGCATGTTTAAGCACATTTTGAATTAATTTCGCCTCATTTCTGCTTCAAATATCATCGAAATGCACAAATAAATTATCAAATATGTTTATTTAATGTTCATTAGTGTTTTTGGGTCGAAATTTGACATTTGTGACTTATATTCCACCCCAAATTACATTAAAATTCGTCCAAAATGCATTCGAGCATGTTTAAGCACATTTTTAATCAATTTGGCCTCATTTCTGCTTCAAATATGATCGAAATGCACTAATAATTTGCCAAACATGTTTATTTAATGTTCATTAGTGTTTTTGGGTCGATATTTGACATTTGTGACTTATATTCCACCCCAAATTACATTAAAATTCGTCCAAAATGCATTTGAGCATGTTTAAGCACATTTTTAATCAACTTGGCCTCATTTCTGCTTCAAATATGATCGAAATGCACTAATAATTTGCCAAACATGTTTATTTAATGTTCATTAGTGTTTTTGGGTCGTTATTTGACAGGTATGACTTATATTTCACCCCAAATTGCATTAAAATGCTTTAAAAACAGATTTGAGCATGTTTATGCACATTTTTAATCAATTTGGCCTCATTTCTGCTTCAAATATGATCGAAATGCACTTATAAATTGCCAAACATGTTTATTTAATGTTCATTAGTGTTTTTGGCTCGATATTTGACTGTTATGACTAATATTTCATCGCAAATTGCATTAAAATTCGTCCAAAAGGCATTTGCGCATGTTTAAGCACATTTTGAATTAATTTCGCCTCATTTCTGCATCAAATATCATCGAAACGCATAAATAAATTATCAAATATGTTTATTTAATGTTCATTAGTGTTTTTGGGTCGATATTTGACAGTTATGACTTATATTCCACCCCAAATTACATTAAAATTCGTCCAAAATGCATTTGAGCATGTTTAAGCACATTTTTAATCAATTTGGCATCATTTCTGCTTCAAATATCATCGAAATGCACTAATAAATTGCCAAACATATTTATTTAATGTTCATTAGTGTTTTTGGGTCGATATTTGACAGTTATGACTTATATTTCACCCCAAATTGCATTAAAATGCTTTCAAAGCAGATTTGAGCATGCTTAAGCACATTTTGAATTAATTTCGCCTCATTTCTGCTTCAAATATCATCGAAATGCACTAATAATTTGCCAACATGTTTATTTAATGTTCATTAGTGTTTTTGGGTCGATATTTGACAGTTATGACTAATATTTCACCGCAAATTGCATTAAAATTCGTCCAAAAGGCATTTGCGCATGTTTAAGCACATTTTGAATTAATTTGGCCTCATTTCTGCATCAAATATCATCGAAACGCACAAATAAATTGCCAAACATGTTTATTTAATGTTCATTAGAGTTTTTGGGTCGATATTTGACAGTTATGACTTATATTTCACCCCAAATTGCATTAAAATGCTTTCAAAACAGATTTGAGAATGTTTACGCACATTTTATATCAATTTGGCATCATTCTGCTTCAAATATCATAGAAATGCTCAAAGAAGTTGCCAAATATGTTTATTTAATGTTCATTAGTATTTTTGGATCGATATTTAATAGTTATGACTTATATTCCACCCCAAATTGTATTAAAATGCTTTCAAAACAGATTTGAGCATGTTTATCCTCATTTTTAATCAATTTGGTCTCATTTCTGCTTCAAATATTATCGAAATGAACAAATAAATTGTTAAATATATTTATTTCATGTTCATTAATGTTTTTGGTTCGATATTTAATAGTTATGACTTATATTTCACCCCAAATTACATTTAAACCGTCCAAAATGTATTTCAGCATGTTCAAGCACATTTTTAATCAATTTGGCCTCATTTCGGCTTCAAATATGATCGAAATGCACTTATAAATTGCCAAACATGTTTATTTAATGTTCATTAGTGTTTTTGGCTCGATATTTGACTGTTATGACTAATATTTCACCACAAATTGCATTAAAATTCGTCCAAAAGGCATTTGCGCATGTTTAAGCACAATTTGAATTAATTTCGCCTCATTTCTGCTTCAAATATCATCGAAATGCACAAATAAATTATCAAATATGTTTATTTAATGTTCATTAGTGTTTTTGGGTCGATATTTGGCAGTTATGACTTATATTCCACCCCAAATTACATTAAAATTCGTCCAAAATGCATTTGAGCATGTTTAAGCACATTTTTAATCAATTTGGCATCATTTCTGCTTCAAATATCATCGAAATGCACTAATAAATTGCCAAACATATTTATTTAATGTTCATTAGTGTTTTTGGGTCGATATTTGACAGTTATGACTTATATTTCACCCCAAATTGCATTAAAATGCTTTCAAAGCAGATTTGAGCATGTTTAAGCACATTTTGAATTAATTTGGCCTCATTTCTGCATCAAATATCATCGAAACGCACAAATAAAGTGCCAAACATGTTTATTTAATGTTCATTAGAGTTTTTGGGTCGATATTTGACAGATATGACTTATATTTCACCCCAAATTGCATTAAAATGCTTTCAAAGCAGATTTGAGCATTTTTAAGCACATTTTATATCAATTTGGCCTCATTCTGCTTCAAATATCATAGAAATGCTCAAAGAAGTTGCCAAATATGTTTATTAAATGTTCATTAGTATTTTTGGATCGATATTTAACAGTTATGACTTATATTCCACCCCAAATTGTATTAAAATGCTTTCAAAACAGATTTGAGCATGTTTATCCTCATTTTTAATCAATTTGGTCTCATTTCTGCTTCAAATATTATCGAAATGAACAAATAAATTGTTAAATATATTTATTTCATGTTCATTAATGTTTTTGGTTCGATATTTAATAGTGATGACTTATATTTCAACCCAAATTACATTTAAACCGTCCAAAATGTATTTCAGCATGTTCAAGCACATTTTTAATCAATTTGGCCTCATTTCGGCTTCAAATATGATCGAAATGCACTAATAAATTGCCAAACATGTTTATTTAATGTTCATTAGTGTTTTTGGCTCGATATTTGACTGTTATGACTAATATTTCACCACAAATTGCTTTAAAATTCGTCCAAAAGGCATTTGCGCATGTTTAAGCACATTTTGAATTAATTTCGCCTCATTTCTGCTTCAAATATCATCGAAATGCACAAATAAATTATCAAATATGTTTATTTAATGTTCATTAGTGTTTTTGGGTCGATATTTGACAGTTATGAGTTATATTCCACCCCAAATTACATTAAAATTCGTCCAAAATGCATTTGAGCATGTTTAAGCACATTTTTAATCAATTTGGCATCATTTCTGCTTCAAATATCATCGAAATGCACTAATAAATTGCCAAACATATTTATTTAATGTTCATTAGTGTTTTTGGGCCGATATTTGACAGTTATGACTTATATTTCACCCCAAATTGCATTAAAATGCTTTCAAAGCAGATTTGAGCATGTTTAAGCACATTTTGAATTAATTTGGCCTCATTTCTGCATCAAATATCATCGAAACGCACAAATAAATTGCCAAACATGTTTATTTAATGTTCATTAGAGTTTTTGGGTCGATATTTGACAGATATGACTTATATTTCACCCCAAATTGCATTAAAATGCTTTCAAAGCAGATTTGAGCATTTTTAAGCACATTTTATATCAATTTGGCCTCATTCTGCTTCAAATATCATAGAAATGCTCAAAGAAGTTGCCAAATATGTTTATTAAATGTTCATTAGTATTTTTGGATCGATATTTAACAGTTATGACTTATATTCCACCCCAAATTGTATTAAAATGCTTTCAAAACAGATTTGAGCATGTTTATCCTCATTTTTAATCAATTTGGTCTCATTTGTGCTTCAAATATTATCGAAATGAACAAATAAATTGTTAAATATATTTATTTCATGTTCATTAATGTTTTTGGTTCGATATTTAATAGTGATGACTTATATTTCAACCCAAATTACATTTAAACCGTCCAAAATGTATTTCAGCATGTTCAAGCACATTTTTAATCAATTTGGCCTCATTTCTGCTTCAAATATGATCGAAATGCACTTATAAATTGCCAAACATGTTTATTTAATGTTCATTAGTGTTTTTGGCTCGATATTTGACAGTTATGACTAATATTTCACCACAAATTGCATTAAAATTCGTCCAAAAGGCATTTGCGCATTTTTAAGCACATTTTGAATTAATTTCGCCTCATTTCTGCTTCAAATATCATCGAAATGCACAAATAAATTATCAAATATGTTTATTTAATGTTCATTAGTGTTTTTGGGTCGATATTTGACAGTTATGACTTATATTCCACCCCAAATTACATTAAAATTCGTCCAAAATGCATTTGAGCATGTTTAAGCACATTTTTAATCAATTTGGCATCATTTCTGCTTTAAATATAATCGAAATGCACTAATAAATTGCCAAACATATTTATTTAATGTTCATTAGTGTTTTTGGGTCGATATTTGACAGTTATGACTTATATTTCACCCCAAATTGCATTAAAATGCTTTCAAAGCAGATTTGAGCATGTTTAAGCACATTTTGAATTAATTTGGCCTCATTTCTGCATCAAATATCATCGAAACGCACAAATAAATTGCCAAACATGTTTATTTAATGTTCATTAGTGTTTTTGGGTCGATATTTGACAGTTATGACTTATATTTCACCCCAAATTGCATTAAAATGCTTTCAAAACAGATTTGAGCATGTTTATGCACATTTTTAATCAATTTGGTTTCATTTCTGCTTCAAATATGATCGAAATGAACCAATAAATTGTTAAATATATTTATTTCATGTTCATTAATGTTTTTGGTTCGATATTTAATAGTTATGGCTTATATTCCTCCCCAAATTGCATTAAAACCGTCCAAAATGTATTTGAGAATGCTCAAGCACATTGTTAACCAATTTGGCCTTATTTCTGCTTCAAATATAATCGAAATGCACTAATAAATTGCCAAACTTATTTATTTAATGTTCATTAGTGTTTTTGGGTCGATATTTGACAGTTATGACTTATATTTCACCCCAAATTGCATTAAAATGCTTTCAAAACAGATTTCATCATGCTTAAGCACATTTTAATCAATTTGGCTTCATTTCTGCTTCAAATTTCAGCCAAATGCGCAAATAAATTGCCAAACATGTTTATTTAATGTTCATTAGAGTTTTTGGGTCGATATTTGACAGTTATGACTTATATTACACCCCAAATTGCATTAGAATGCTTTCAAAACAGATTTGACCATGCTTAAGCACATTTTAATCAATTTGGCTTCTTTTCTGCATCAAATTTCAGCCAAATGCGCAATAAGTTGCCAAACATGCTTATTTAATGTTCATTAGTTTTTTTGGGTCGATATTTGACAGTTATGACTAATATTTCACCGCAAATTGCATTAAAATTCGTCCAAAAGGCATTTGCGCATGTTTAAGCACATTTTGAATTAATTTGGCCTCATTTCTGCATCAAATATCATCGAAACGCACAAATAAATTGCCAAACATGTTTATTTAATGTTCATTAGAGTTTTTGGGTCGATATTTGACAGTTATGACTTATATTCCACCCCAAATTGCATTAAAATGCTTTCAAAACAGATTTGAGCATGTTTAATCACATTTTATATCAATTTGGCGTCATTCTGCTTCAAATATCATAGAAATGCTCAAAGAAGTTGCCAAATATGTTTATTTAATGTTCATTAGTATTTTTGGATCGAAATTTAATAGTTATGACATATATTCCACCCCAAATTGTATTAAAATGCTTTCAAAACAGATTTGAGCATGATTATCCTCATTTTTAATCAATTTGGTCTCATTTCTGCTTCAAATATTATCGAAATGAACAAATAAATTGTTAAATATATTTATTTCATGTTCATTAATGTTTTTGGTTCGGTATTTAATAGTTATGACTTATATTCCACCCCAAATTACATTTAAACCGTCCAAAATGTATTTCAGCATGTTCAAGCACATTTTTAATCAATTTGGCCTCATTTCTGCCTCAAATATGATCGAAATGCACTTATAAATTGCCAAACATGTTTATTTAATGTTCATTAGTGTTTTTGGCTCGATATTTGACTGTTATGACTAATATTTCATCGCAAATTGCATTAAAATTCGTCCAAAAGGCATTTGCGCATGTTTAAGCACATTTTGAATTAATTTCGCCTCATTTCTGCATCAAATATCATCGAAACGCATAAATAAATTATCAAATATGTTTATTTAATGTTCATTAGTGTTTTTGGGTCGATATTTGACAGTTATGACTTATATTCCACCCCAAATTACATTAAAATTCGTCCAAAATGCATTTGAGCATGTTTAAGCACATTTTTAATCAATTTGGCATCATTTCTGCTTCAAATATCATCGAAATGCACTAATAAATTGCCAAACATATTTATTTAATGTTCATTAGTGTTTTTGGGTCGATATTTGACAGTTATGACTTATATTTCACCCCAAATTGCATTAAAATGCTTTCAAAGCAGATTTGAGCATGCTTAAGCACATTTTGAATTAATTTCGCCTCATTTCTGCTTCAAATATCATCGAAATGCACTAATAATTTGCCAACATGTTTATTTAATGTTCATTAGTGTTTTTGGGTCGATATTTGACAGTTATGACTAATATTTCACCGCAAATTGCATTAAAATTCGTCCAAAAGGCATTTGCGCATGTTTAAGCACATTTTGAACTAATTTGGCCTCATTTCTGCATCAAATATCATCGAAACGCACAAATAAATTGCCAAACATGTTTATTTAATGTTCATTAGAGTTTTTGGGTCGATATTTGACAGATATGACTTATATTTCACCCCAAATTGCATTAAAATGCTTTCAAAGCAGATTTGAGCATTTTTAAGCACATTTTATATCAATTTGGCCTCATTCTGCTTCAAATATCATAGAAATGCTCAAAGAAGTTGCCAAATATGTTTATTTAATATTCATTAGTATTTTTGGATCGATATTTAACAGTCATGACTTATATTCCACCCCAAATTGTATTAAAATGCTTTCAAAACAGATTTGAGCATGTTTATCCTCATTTTTAATCAATTTGGTCTCATTTCTGCTTCAAATATTATCGAAATGAACAAATAAATTGTTAAATATATTTATTTCATGTTCATTAATGTTTTTGGTTCGATATTTAATAGTTATGACTTATATTCCACCCCAAATTACATTTAAACCGTCCAAAATGTATTTCAGCATGTTCAAGCACATTTTTAATCAATTTGGCCTCATTTCTGCTTCAAATATGATCGAAATGCACTTATAAATTGTCAAACATGTTTATTTAATGTTCATTAGTTTTTTTGGCTCGATATTTGACAGTTATTACTAATATTTCACCACAAATTGCATTAAAATTCGTCCAAAAGGCATTTGCGCATGTTTATGCACATTTTTAATCAATTTGGCCTCATTTCTGCTTCAAATATGATCTAAATGCACTAATAAATTGCCAAACATGTTTATTTAATGTTCATTAGTGTTTTTGGGTCGATATTTGACAGTTATGACTTATATTTCACCCCAAATTGCATTAAAATGCTTTCAAAACAGATTTGAGCATGCTTAAGCACATTTTAATCAATTTGGCTTCATTTCTGCTTCAAATTTCAGCCAAATGCGCAAATAAATTGCCAAACATGTTTATTTAATGTTCATTAGAGTTTTTGGGTCGATATTTGACAGTTATGACTTATATTTCACCCCAAATTTCCTTAAAATTCGTCCAAAATGCATTTGAGCATTTTTAAGCACAGTTTTAATCAATTTGGCCTCATTTCTGCGTGAAATATCATCGAAATGCCCAAATAAGTTGCCAAATATGTTCATTAGTGTTTTTGGGTCGATATTTAGCAGTAATGACTTATATAACACCCCAAATTACATTAAAATTTGTCGAAAATCCATTTGAGCTTGTTTAAGCACATTTTTAATCAATTTGGCCTAATTTCTGTTTCAAATATGATCGAAATGCACAAATAAGTTGCCAAATATGTTTATTTAATGTTCATTAGTGTTTTTGGGTCGATATTTGACAGTTATGACTAATATTTCACCGCAAATTGCATTAAAATTCGGCCAAAAGGCATTTGCGCATGTTTAAGCACATTTTGAATTAATTTCGCTTCATTTCTGCTTCAAATATCATCGAAATGCACAGATAAATTATCAAATATGTTTATTTAATGTTCATTAGTGTTTTTGGGTCGATATTTGACATTTGTGACTTATATTTCACCCCAAATTGCATTAAAATTCGTCCAAAATGCATTTGAGCATGTTTAAGCACATTTTTAATCAATTTGGCATCATTTCTGCTTCAAATATGATCGAAATGCACTAATAAATTGCCAAACATATTTATTTAATGTTCATTAGTGTTTTTGGGTCGATATTTGACAGTTATGACTTATATTTCACCCCAAATTGCATTAAAATTCTTTCAAAGCAGATTTGAGCATGCTTAAGCACATTTTAATCAATTTGGCTTATTTCTGCTTCAAATTTCAGCCAAATGCGCAAATAAATTGCCAAACATGTTTATTTAATGTTCAATAGAGTTTTTGGGTCGATATTTGACAGATATGACTTATATTTCACCCCAAATTGCATTAAAATGCTTTCAAAACAGATTTGAGCATTTTTAAGCACATTTTATATCAATTTGGCCTCATTCTGCTTCAAATATCATAGAAATGCTCAAAGAAGTTGCCAAATATGTTTATTTAATGTTCATTAGTATTTTTGGATCGATATTTTACAGTTATGACTTATATTCCAACCCAAATTGTATTAAAATGCTTTCAAAACAGATTTGAGCATGTTTAAGCACATTTTGAATTAATTTCGCCTCATTTCTGCTTCAAATATCATCGAAATGCACAAATAAATTATCAAATATGTTTATTTAATGCTCATTAGTGTTTTTGGGTCGATATTTTACATTTGTGACTTATATTCCACCCCAAATTACATTAAAATTCGTCCAAAATGCATTTGAGCATGTTTAAGCACATTTTTAATCAATTTGGCCTCATTTCGGCTTCAAATATGATCGAAATGCACTAATAAATTGCCAAACATGTTTATTTAATGTTCATTAGTGTTTTTGGGTCGTTATTTGACAGTTATGACTTATATTTCACCCCAAATTGCATTAAAATGCTTTCAAAACAGATTTGAGCATGTTTATGCACATTTTTAATCAATTTGGCCTCATTTCTGCTTCAAATATTATCGAAATGAACAAATAAATTGTTAAATATATTTATTTCATGTTCATTAATGTTTTTGGTTCGATATTTAATAGTTATGACTTATATTCCACCCCAAATTACATTAAAACCGTCCGAAATGTATTTCAGCATGTTCAAGCACATTTTTAACCAATTTGGCCTTATTTCTGCTTCAAATATCATCGAAATGTGCAAATAAATTGCCAAACATGTTTATTTAATGTTCATTAGTGTTTTTGGGTGGATATTTGACAGTTATGACCTATATTTCTCTCCAAATTGCATTAAAATGCTTTCAAAACAGATTTGAGCATGTTTATGCACATTTTTAATCAATTTGGTCTCATTTCTGCTTCAAATATGATCGAAATGAACAAATAAATTGTTAAATATATTTATTTCATGTTCATTAATGTTTTTGGTTCGATATTTAATAGTTATGACTTATAATCCTGTTTGCTGTCAAAAAATAAATTTATAAATAAATAAATAATACCAAAAAATACATGCAAGTTAAAATACATGAAATTAATTAATATGATTTCATGTGATTTTCATACCGAAATTTAAAATTACGAAATTATGCTCAATTTCGTAATTCACCACACATGAAATTTATTTGTTGGAATTAAGATACAATTGCATGAAATAATCATGCTAAGTCTTAAATTCTGAAATTATGCCCAATTTCGTAATTTGCCACATATGAAATTTATTTCTTGAAATTAAAAATATAATTTCATGAAATAATTATGACAAATATTAAAATTATGAAATTATGCCCAATTTCATGATTTATTACATTTGAAATTTATTTCTTGGAATTAAGAAACAATTCCATGAAATAATCATGCCAAATATTAAATCATGAAATTATGCTCAATTTCATGATTTATCACATATGAAATTTATCTCTTAAAATTAAGAAATAATTTCATGAAATAATTATCATGTGAGATTAATGCCAAACATGTTTATTTAATGAAATTGATTTGGCCTCATTTCTGCATCAAATATCATCGAAACGCACAAATAAATTGCCAAACATGTTTATTTAATGTTCATTAGAGTTTTTGGGTCGATATTTGACAGATATGACTTATATTTCACCCCAAATTGCATTAAAATGCTTTCAAAGCAGATTTGAGCATTTTTAAGCACATTTTATATCAATTTGGCCTCATTCTGCTTCAAATATCATAGAAATGCTCATAGAAGTTGCCAAATATGTTTATTAAATGTTCATTAGTATTTTTGGATCGATATTTAACAGTTATGACTTATATTCCACCCCAAATTGTATTAAAATGCTTTCAAAACAGATTTGAGCATGTTTATCCTCATTTTTAATCAATTTGGTCTCATTTGTGCTTCAAATATTATCGAAATGAACAAATAAATTGTTAAATATATTTATTTCATGTTCATTAATGTTTTTGGTTCGATATTTAATAGTGATGACTTATATTTCAACCCAAATTACATTTAAACCGTCCAAAATGTATTTCAGCATGTTCAAGCACATTTTTAATCAATTTGGCCTCATTTCGGCTTCAAATATGATCGAAATGCACTAATAAATTGCCAAACATGTTTATTTAATGTTCATTAGTGTTTTTGGCTCGATATTTGACAGTTATGACTAATATTTCACCACAAATTGCATTAAAATTCGTCCAAAAGGCATTTGCGCATTTTTAAGCACATTTTGAATTAATTTCGCCTCATTTCTGCTTCAAATATCATCGAAATGCACAAATAAATTATCAAATATGTTTATTTAATGTTCATTAGTGTTTTTGGGTCGATATTTGACAGTTATGACTTATATTCCACCCCAAATTACATTAAAATTCGTCCAAAATGCATTTGAGCATGTTTAAGCACATTTTTAATCAATTTGGCATCATTTCTGCTTTAAATATAATCGAAATGCACTAATAAATTGCCAAACATATTTATTTAATGTTCATTAGTGTTTTTGGGTCGATATTTGACAGTTATGACTTATATTTCACCCCAAATTGCATTAAAATGCTTTCAAAGCAGATTTGAGCATGTTTAAGCACATTTTGAATTAATTTGGCCTCATTTCTGCATCAAATATCATCGAAACGCACAAATAAATTGCCAAACATGTTTATTTAATGTTCATTAGAGTTTTTGGGTCGATATTTGACAGATATGACTTATATTTCACCCCAAATTGCATTAAAATGCTTTCAAAGCAGATTTGAGCATTTTTAAGCACATTTTATATCAATTTGGCCTCATTCTGCTTCAAATATCATAGAAATGCTCAAAGAAGTTGCCAAATATGTTTATTAAATGTTCATTAGTATTTTTGGATCGATATTTAACAGTTATGACTTATATTCCACCCCAAATTGTATTAAAATGCTTTCAAAACAGATTTGAGCATGTTTATCCTCATTTTTAATCAATTTGGTCTCATTTCTGCTTCAAATATTATCGAAATGAACAAATAAATTGTTAAATATATTTATTTCATGTTCATTAATGTTTTTGGTTCGATATTTAATAGTGATGACTTATATTTCAACCCAAATTACATTTAAACCGTCCAAAATGTATTTCAGCATGTTCAAGCACATTTTTAATCAATTTGGCCTCATTTCGGCTTCAAATATGATCGAAATGCACTAATAAATTGCCAAACATGTTTATTTAATGTTCATTAGTGTTTTTGGCTCGATATTTGACAGTTATGACTAATATTTCACCACAAATTGCATTAAAATTCGTCCAAAAGGCATTTGCGCATTTTTAAGCACATTTTGAATTAATTTCGCCTCATTTCTGCTTCAAATATCATCGAAATGCACAAATAAATTATCAAATATGTTTATTTAATGTTCATTAGTGTTTTTGGGTCGATATTTGACAGTTATGACTTATATTCCACCCCAAATTACATTAAAATTCGTCCAAAATGCATTTGAGCATGTTTAAGCACATTTTTAATCAATTTGGCATCATTTCTGCTTTAAATATAATCGAAATGCACTAATAAATTGCCAAACATATTTATTTAATGTTCATTAGTGTTTTTGGGTCGATATTTGACAGTTATGACTTATATTTCACCCCAAATTGCATTAAAATGCTTTCAAAGCAGATTTGAGCATGTTTAAGCACATTTTGAATTAATTTGGCCTCATTTCTGCATCAAATATCATCGAAACGCACAAATAAATTGCCAAACATGTTTATTTAATGTTCATTAGAGTTTTTGGGTCGATATTTGACAGATATGACTTATATTTCACCCCAAATTGCATTAAAATGCTTTCAAAGCAGATTTGAGCATTTTTAAGCACATTTTATATCAATTTGGCCTCATTCTGCTTCAAATATCATAGAAATGCTCAAAGAAGTTGCCAAATATGTTTATTAAATGTTCATTAGTATTTTTGGATCGATATTTAACAGTTATGACTTATATTCCACCCCAAATTGTATTAAAATGCTTTCAAAACAGATTTGAGCATGTTTATCCTCATTTTTAATCAATTTGGTCTCATTTCTGCTTCAAATATTATCGAAATGAACAAATAAATTGTTAAATATATTTATTTCATGTTCATTAATGTTTTTGGTTCGATATTTAATAGTGATGACTTATATTTCAACCCAAATTACATTTAAACCGTCCAAAATGTATTTCAGCATGTTCAAGCACATTTTTAATCAATTTGGCCTCATTTCTGCTTCAAATATGATCGAAATGCAATTATAAATTGCCAAACATGTTTATTTAATGTTCATTAGTGTTTTTGGGTCGATATTTGACAGTTATGACTTATATTTCACCCCAAATTGCATTAAAATGCTTTCAAAACAGATTTGAGCATGTTTATGCACATTTTTAATCAATTTGGTTTCATTTCTGCTTCAAATATGATCGAAATGAACCAATAAATTGTTAAATATATTTATTTCATGTTCATTAATGTTTTTGGTTCGATATTTAATAGTTATGGCTTATATTCCTCCCCAAATTGCATTAAAACCGTCCAAAATGTATTTGAGAATGCTCAAGCACATTGTTAACCAATTTTGCCTTATTTCTGCTTCAAATATAATCGAAATGCACTAATAAATTGCCAAACTTATTTATTTAATGTTCATTAGTGTTTTTGGGTCGATATTTGACAGTTATGACTTATATTTCACCCCAAATTGCATTAAAATGCTTTCAAAACAGATTTCATCATGCTTAAGCACATTTTAATCAATTTGGCTTCATTTCTGCTTCAAATTTCAGCCAAATGCGCAAATAAATTGCCAAACATGTTTATTTAATGTTCATTAGAGTTTTTGGGTCGATATTTGACAGTTATGACTTATATTACACCCCAAATTGCATTAGAATGCTTTCAAAACAGATTTGACCATGCTTAAGCACATTTTAATCAATTTGGCTTCTTTTCTGCATCAAATTTCAGCCAAATGCGCAATAAGTTGCCAAACATGCTTATTTAATGTTCATTAGTTTTTTTGGGTCGATATTTGACAGTTATGACTAATATTTCACCGCAAATTGCATTAAAATTCGTCCAAAAGGCATTTGCGCATGTTTAAGCACATTTTGAATTAATTTGGCCTCATTTCTGCATCAAATATCATCGAAACGCACAAATAAATTGCCAAACATGTTTATTTAATGTTCATTAGAGTTTTTGGGTCGATATTTGACAGTTATGACTTATATTCCACCCCAAATTGCATTAAAATGCTTTCAAAACAGATTTGAGCATGTTTAATCACATTTTATATCAATTTGGCGTCATTCTGCTTCAAATATCATAGAAATGCTCAAAGAAGTTGCCAAATATGTTTATTTAATGTTCATTAGTATTTTTGGATCGAAATTTAATAGTTATGACATATATTCCACCCCAAATTGTATTAAAATGCTTTCAAAACAGATTTGAGCATGATTATCCTCATTTTTAATCAATTTGGTCTCATTTCTGCTTCAAATATTATCGAAATGAACAAATAAATTGTTAAATATATTTATTTCATGTTCATTAATGTTTTTGGTTCGGTATTTAATAGTTATGACTTATATTCCACCCCAAATTACATTTAAACCGTCCAAAATGTATTTCAGCATGTTCAAGCACATTTTTAATCAATTTGGCCTCATTTCTGCCTCAAATATGATCGAAATGCACTTATAAATTGCCAAACATGTTTATTTAATGTTCATTAGTGTTTTTGGCTCGATATTTGACTGTTATGACTAATATTTCATCGCAAATTGCATTAAAATTCGTCCAAAAGGCATTTGCGCATGTTTAAGCACATTTTGAATTAATTTCGCCTCATTTCTGCATCAAATATCATCGAAACGCATAAATAAATTATCAAATATGTTTATTTAATGTTCATTAGTGTTTTTGGGTCGATATTTGACAGTTATGACTTATATTCCACCCCAAATTACATTAAAATTCGTCCAAAATGCATTTGAGCATGTTTAAGCACATTTTTAATCAATTTGGCATCATTTCTGCTTCAAATATCATCGAAATGCACTAATAAATTGCCAAACATATTTATTTAATGTTCATTAGTGTTTTTGGGTCGATATTTGACAGTTATGACTTATATTTCACCCCAAATTGCATTAAAATGCTTTCAAAGCAGATTTGAGCATGCTTAAGCACATTTTGAATTAATTTCGCCTCATTTCTGCTTCAAATATCATCGAAATGCACTAATAATTTGCCAACATGTTTATTTAATGTTCATTAGTGTTTTTGGGTCGATATTTGACAGTTATGACTAATATTTCACCGCAAATTGCATTAAAATTCGTCCAAAAGGCATTTGCGCATGTTTAAGCACATTTTGAACTAATTTGGCCTCATTTCTGCATCAAATATCATCGAAACGCACAAATAAATTGCCAAACATGTTTATTTAATGTTCATTAGAGTTTTTGGGTCGATATTTGACAGATATGACTTATATTTCACCCCAAATTGCATTAAAATGCTTTCAAAGCAGATTTGAGCATTTTTAAGCACATTTTATATCAATTTGGCCTCATTCTGCTTCAAATATCATAGAAATGCTCAAAGAAGTTGCCAAATATGTTTATTTAATATTCATTAGTATTTTTGGATCGATATTTAACAGTCATGACTTATATTCCACCCCAAATTGTATTAAAATGCTTTCAAAACAGATTTGAGCATGTTTATCCTCATTTTTAATCAATTTGGTCTCATTTCTGCTTCAAATATTATCGAAATGAACAAATAAATTGTTAAATATATTTATTTCATGTTCATTAATGTTTTTGGTTCGATATTTAATAGTTATGACTTATATTCCACCCCAAATTACATTTAAACCGTCCAAAATGTATTTCAGCATGTTCAAGCACATTTTTAATCAATTTGGCCTCATTTCTGCTTCAAATATGATCGAAATGCACTTATAAATTGTCAAACATGTTTATTTAATGTTCATTAGTTTTTTTGGCTCGATATTTGACAGTTATTACTAATATTTCACCACAAATTGCATTAAAATTCGTCCAAAAGGCATTTGCGCATGTTTATGCACATTTTTAATCAATTTGGCCTCATTTCTGCTTCAAATATGATCTAAATGCACTAATAAATTGCCAAACATGTTTATTTAATGTTCATTAGTGTTTTTGGGTCGATATTTGACAGTTATGACTTATATTTCACCCCAAATTGCATTAAAATGCTTTCAAAACAGATTTGAGCATGCTTAAGCACATTTTAATCAATTTGGCTTCATTTCTGCTTCAAATTTCAGCCAAATGCGCAAATAAATTGCCAAACATGTTTATTTAATGTTCATTAGAGTTTTTGGGTCGATATTTGACAGTTATGACTTATATTTCACCCCAAATTTCCTTAAAATTCGTCCAAAATGCATTTGAGCATTTTTAAGCACAGTTTTAATCAATTTGGCCTCATTTCTGCGTGAAATATCATCGAAATGCCCAAATAAGTTGCCAAATATGTTCATTAGTGTTTTTGGGTCGATATTTAGCAGTAATGACTTATATAACACCCCAAATTACATTAAAATTTGTCGAAAATCCATTTGAGCTTGTTTAAGCACATTTTTAATCAATTTGGCCTAATTTCTGTTTCAAATATGATCGAAATGCACAAATAAGTTGCCAAATATGTTTATTTAATGTTCATTAGTGTTTTTGGGTCGATATTTGACAGTTATGACTAATATTTCACCGCAAATTGCATTAAAATTCGGCCAAAAGGCATTTGCGCATGTTTAAGCACATTTTGAATTAATTTCGCTTCATTTCTGCTTCAAATATCATCGAAATGCACAGATAAATTATCAAATATGTTTATTTAATGTTCATTAGTGTTTTTGGGTCGATATTTGACATTTGTGACTTATATTTCACCCCAAATTGCATTAAAATTCGTCCAAAATGCATTTGAGCATGTTTAAGCACATTTTTAATCAATTTGGCATCATTTCTGCTTCAAATATGATCGAAATGCACTAATAAATTGCCAAACATATTTATTTAATGTTCATTAGTGTTTTTGGGTCGATATTTGACAGTTATGACTTATATTTCACCCCAAATTGCATTAAAATTCTTTCAAAGCAGATTTGAGCATGCTTAAGCACATTTTAATCAATTTGGCTTATTTCTGCTTCAAATTTCAGCCAAATGCGCAAATAAATTGCCAAACATGTTTATTTAATGTTCAATAGAGTTTTTGGGTCGATATTTGACAGATATGACTTATATTTCACCCCAAATTGCATTAAAATGCTTTCAAAACAGATTTGAGCATTTTTAAGCACATTTTATATCAATTTGGCCTCATTCTGCTTCAAATATCATAGAAATGCTCAAAGAAGTTGCCAAATATGTTTATTTAATGTTCATTAGTATTTTTGGATCGATATTTAACAGTTATGACTTATATTCCACCCCAAATTGTATTAAAATGCTTTCAAAACAGATTTGAGCATGTTTATCCTCATTTTTAATCAATTTGGTCTCATTTGTGCTTCAAATATTATCGAAATGAACAAATAAATTGTTAAATATATTTATTTCATGTTCATTAATGTTTTTGGTTCGATATTTAATAGTGATGACTTATATTTCAACCCAAATTACATTTAAACCGTCCAAAATGTATTTCAGCATGTTCAAGCACATTTTTAATCAATTTGGCCTCATTTCTGCTTCAAATATGATCGAAATGCACTTATAAATTGCCAAACATGTTTATTTAATGTTCATTAGTGTTTTTGGCTCGATATTTGACAGTTATGACTAATATTTCACCACAAATTGCATTAAAATTCGTCCAAAAGGCATTTGCGCATTTTTAAGCACATTTTGAATTAATTTCGCCTCATTTCTGCTTCAAATATCATCGAAATGCACAAATAAATTATCAAATATGTTTATTTAATGTTCATTAGTGTTTTTGGGTCGATATTTGACAGTTATGACTTATATTCCACCCCAAATTACATTAAAATTCGTCCAAAATGCATTTGAGCATGTTTAAGCACATTTTTAATCAATTTGGCATCATTTCTGCTTTAAATATAATCGAAATGCACTAATAAATTGCCAAACATATTTATTTAATGTTCATTAGTGTTTTTGGGTCGATATTTGACAGTTATGACTTATATTTCACCCCAAATTGCATTAAAATGCTTTCAAAGCAGATTTGAGCATGTTTAAGCACATTTTGAATTAATTTGGCCTCATTTCTGCATCAAATATCATCGAAACGCACAAATAAATTGCCAAACATGTTTATTTAATGTTCATTAGTGTTTTTGGGTCGATATTTGACAGTTATGACTTATATTTCACCCCAAATTGCATTAAAATGCTTTCAAAACAGATTTGAGCATGTTTATGCACATTTTTAATCAATTTGGTTTCATTTCTGCTTCAAATATGATCGAAATGAACCAATAAATTGTTAAATATATTTATTTCATGTTCATTAATGTTTTTGGTTCGATATTTAATAGTTATGGCTTATATTCCTCCCCAAATTGCATTAAAACCGTCCAAAATGTATTTGAGAATGCTCAAGCACATTGTTAACCAATTTTGCCTTATTTCTGCTTCAAATATAATCGAAATGCACTAATAAATTGCCAAACTTATTTATTTAATGTTCATTAGTGTTTTTGGGTCGATATTTGACAGTTATGACTTATATTTCACCCCAAATTGCATTAAAATGCTTTCAAAACAGATTTCATCATGCTTAAGCACATTTTAATCAATTTGGCTTCATTTCTGCTTCAAATTTCAGCCAAATGCGCAAATAAATTGCCAAACATGTTTATTTAATGTTCATTAGAGTTTTTGGGTCGATATTTGACAGTTATGACTTATATTACACCCCAAATTGCATTAGAATGCTTTCAAAACAGATTTGACCATGCTTAAGCACATTTTAATCAATTTGGCTTCTTTTCTGCATCAAATTTCAGCCAAATGCGCAATAAGTTGCCAAACATGCTTATTTAATGTTCATTAGTTTTTTTGGGTCGATATTTGACAGTTATGACTAATATTTCACCGCAAATTGCATTAAAATTCGTCCAAAAGGCATTTGCGCATGTTTAAGCACATTTTGAATTAATTTGGCCTCATTTCTGCATCAAATATCATCGAAACGCACAAATAAATTGCCAAACATGTTTATTTAATGTTCATTAGAGTTTTTGGGTCGATATTTGACAGTTATGACTTATATTCCACCCCAAATTGCATTAAAATGCTTTCAAAACAGATTTGAGCATGTTTAATCACATTTTATATCAATTTGGCGTCATTCTGCTTCAAATATCATAGAAATGCTCAAAGAAGTTGCCAAATATGTTTATTTAATGTTCATTAGTATTTTTGGATCGAAATTTAATAGTTATGACATATATTCCACCCCAAATTGTATTAAAATGCTTTCAAAACAGATTTGAGCATGATTATCCTCATTTTTAATCAATTTGGTCTCATTTCTGCTTCAAATATTATCGAAATGAACAAATAAATTGTTAAATATATTTATTTCATGTTCATTAATGTTTTTGGTTCGGTATTTAATAGTTATGACTTATATTCCACCCCAAATTACATTTAAACCGTCCAAAATGTATTTCAGCATGTTCAAGCACATTTTTAATCAATTTGGCCTCATTTCTGCCTCAAATATGATCGAAATGCACTTATAAATTGCCAAACATGTTTATTTAATGTTCATTAGTGTTTTTGGCTCGATATTTGACTGTTATGACTAATATTTCATCGCAAATTGCATTAAAATTCGTCCAAAAGGCATTTGCGCATGTTTAAGCACATTTTGAATTAATTTCGCCTCATTTCTGCATCAAATATCATCGAAACGCATAAATAAATTATCAAATATGTTTATTTAATGTTCATTAGTGTTTTTGGGTCGATATTTGACAGTTATGACTTATATTCCACCCCAAATTACATTAAAATTCGTCCAAAATGCATTTGAGCATGTTTAAGCACATTTTTAATCAATTTGGCATCATTTCTGCTTCAAATATCATCGAAATGCACTAATAAATTGCCAAACATATTTATTTAATGTTCATTAGTGTTTTTGGGTCGATATTTGACAGTTATGACTTATATTTCACCCCAAATTGCATTAAAATGCTTTCAAAGCAGATTTGAGCATGCTTAAGCACATTTTGAATTAATTTCGCCTCATTTCTGCTTCAAATATCATCGAAATGCACTAATAATTTGCCAACATGTTTATTTAATGTTCATTAGTGTTTTTGGGTCGATATTTGACAGTTATGACTAATATTTCACCGCAAATTGCATTAAAATTCGTCCAAAAGGCATTTGCGCATGTTTAAGCACATTTTGAACTAATTTGGCCTCATTTCTGCATCAAATATCATCGAAACGCACAAATAAATTGCCAAACATGTTTATTTAATGTTCATTAGAGTTTTTGGGTCGATATTTGACAGATATGACTTATATTTCACCCCAAATTGCATTAAAATGCTTTCAAAGCAGATTTGAGCATTTTTAAGCACATTTTATATCAATTTGGCCTCATTCTGCTTCAAATATCATAGAAATGCTCAAAGAAGTTGCCAAATATGTTTATTTAATATTCATTAGTATTTTTGGATCGATATTTAACAGTCATGACTTATATTCCACCCCAAATTGTATTAAAATGCTTTCAAAACAGATTTGAGCATGTTTATCCTCATTTTTAATCAATTTGGTCTCATTTCTGCTTCAAATATTATCGAAATGAACAAATAAATTGTTAAATATATTTATTTCATGTTCATTAATGTTTTTGGTTCGATATTTAATAGTTATGACTTATATTCCACCCCAAATTACATTTAAACCGTCCAAAATGTATTTCAGCATGTTCAAGCACATTTTTAATCAATTTGGCCTCATTTCTGCTTCAAATATGATCGAAATGCACTTATAAATTGTCAAACATGTTTATTTAATGTTCATTAGTTTTTTTGGCTCGATATTTGACAGTTATTACTAATATTTCACCACAAATTGCATTAAAATTCGTCCAAAAGGCATTTGCGCATGTTTATGCACATTTTTAATCAATTTGGCCTCATTTCTGCTTCAAATATGATCTAAATGCACTAATAAATTGCCAAACATGTTTATTTAATGTTCATTAGTGTTTTTGGGTCGATATTTGACAGTTATGACTTATATTTCACCCCAAATTGCATTAAAATGCTTTCAAAACAGATTTGAGCATGCTTAAGCACATTTTAATCAATTTGGCTTCATTTCTGCTTCAAATTTCAGCCAAATGCGCAAATAAATTGCCAAACATGTTTATTTAATGTTCATTAGAGTTTTTGGGTCGATATTTGACAGTTATGACTTATATTTCACCCCAAATTTCCTTAAAATTCGTCCAAAATGCATTTGAGCATTTTTAAGCACAGTTTTAATCAATTTGGCCTCATTTCTGCGTGAAATATCATCGAAATGCCCAAATAAGTTGCCAAATATGTTCATTAGTGTTTTTGGGTCGATATTTAGCAGTAATGACTTATATAACACCCCAAATTACATTAAAATTTGTCGAAAATCCATTTGAGCTTGTTTAAGCACATTTTTAATCAATTTGGCCTAATTTCTGTTTCAAATATGATCGAAATGCACAAATAAGTTGCCAAATATGTTTATTTAATGTTCATTAGTGTTTTTGGGTCGATATTTGACAGTTATGACTAATATTTCACCGCAAATTGCATTAAAATTCGGCCAAAAGGCATTTGCGCATGTTTAAGCACATTTTGAATTAATTTCGCTTCATTTCTGCTTCAAATATCATCGAAATGCACAGATAAATTATCAAATATGTTTATTTAATGTTCATTAGTGTTTTTGGGTCGATATTTGACATTTGTGACTTATATTTCACCCCAAATTGCATTAAAATTCGTCCAAAATGCATTTGAGCATGTTTAAGCACATTTTTAATCAATTTGGCATCATTTCTGCTTCAAATATGATCGAAATGCACTAATAAATTGCCAAACATATTTATTTAATGTTCATTAGTGTTTTTGGGTCGATATTTGACAGTTATGACTTATATTTCACCCCAAATTGCATTAAAATTCTTTCAAAGCAGATTTGAGCATGCTTAAGCACATTTTAATCAATTTGGCTTATTTCTGCTTCAAATTTCAGCCAAATGCGCAAATAAATTGCCAAACATGTTTATTTAATGTTCAATAGAGTTTTTGGGTCGATATTTGACAGATATGACTTATATTTCACCCCAAATTGCATTAAAATGCTTTCAAAACAGATTTGAGCATTTTTAAGCACATTTTATATCAATTTGGCCTCATTCTGCTTCAAATATCATAGAAATGCTCAAAGAAGTTGCCAAATATGTTTATTTAATGTTCATTAGTATTTTTGGATCGATATTTTACAGTTATGACTTATATTCCAACCCAAATTGTATTAAAATGCTTTCAAAACAGATTTGAGCATGTTTAAGCACATTTTGAATTAATTTCGCCTCATTTCTGCTTCAAATATCATCGAAATGCACAAATAAATTATCAAATATGTTTATTTAATGCTCATTAGTGTTTTTGGGTCGATATTTTACATTTGTGACTTATATTCCACCCCAAATTACATTAAAATTCGTCCAAAATGCATTTGAGCATGTTTAAGCACATTTTTAATCAATTTGGCCTCATTTCGGCTTCAAATATGATCGAAATGCACTAATAAATTGCCAAACATGTTTATTTAATGTTCATTAGTGTTTTTGGGTCGTTATTTGACAGTTATGACTTATATTTCACCCCAAATTGCATTAAAATGCTTTCAAAACAGATTTGAGCATGCTTAAGCACATTTTAATCAATTTGGCTTCATTTCTGCTTCAAATTTCAGCCAAATGCGCAAATAAATTGCCAAACATGTTTATTTAATGTTCATTAGAGTTTTTGGGTCGATATTTGACAGTTATGACTTATATTTCACCCCAAATTTCCTTAAAATTCGTCCAAAATGCATTTGAGCATTTTTAAGCACAGTTTTAATCAATTTGGCCTCATTTCTGCGTGAAATATCATCGAAATGCCCAAATAAGTTGCCAAATATGTTCATTAGTGTTTTTGGGTCGATATTTAGCAGTAATGACTTATATAACACCCCAAATTACATTAAAATTTGTCGAAAATCCATTTGAGCTTGTTTAAGCACATTTTTAATCAATTTGGCCTAATTTCTGTTTCAAATATGATCGAAATGCACAAATAAGTTGCCAAATATGTTTATTTAATGTTCATTAGTGTTTTTGGGTCGATATTTGACAGTTATGACTAATATTTCACCGCAAATTGCATTAAAATTCGGCCAAAAGGCATTTGCGCATGTTTAAGCACATTTTGAATTAATTTCGCTTCATTTCTGCTTCAAATATCATCGAAATGCACAGATAAATTATCAAATATGTTTATTTAATGTTCATTAGTGTTTTTGGGTCGATATTTGACATTTGTGACTTATATTTCACCCCAAATTGCATTAAAATTCGTCCAAAATGCATTTGAGCATGTTTAAGCACATTTTTAATCAATTTGGCATCATTTCTGCTTCAAATATGATCGAAATGCACTAATAAATTGCCAAACATATTTATTTAATGTTCATTAGTGTTTTTGGGTCGATATTTGACAGTTATGACTTATATTTCACCCCAAATTGCATTAAAATTCTTTCAAAGCAGATTTGAGCATGCTTAAGCACATTTTAATCAATTTGGCTTATTTCTGCTTCAAATTTCAGCCAAATGCGCAAATAAATTGCCAAACATGTTTATTTAATGTTCAATAGAGTTTTTGGGTCGATATTTGACAGATATGACTTATATTTCACCCCAAATTGCATTAAAATGCTTTCAAAACAGATTTGAGCATTTTTAAGCACATTTTATATCAATTTGGCCTCATTCTGCTTCAAATATCATAGAAATGCTCAAAGAAGTTGCCAAATATGTTTATTTAATGTTCATTAGTATTTTTGGATCGATATTTAACAGTTATGACTTATATTCCACCCCAAATTGTATTAAAATGCTTTCAAAACAGATTTGAGCATGTTTATCCTCATTTTTAATCAATTTGGTCTCATTTGTGCTTCAAATATTATCGAAATGAACAAATAAATTGTTAAATATATTTATTTCATGTTCATTAATGTTTTTGGTTCGATATTTAATAGTGATGACTTATATTTCAACCCAAATTACATTTAAACCGTCCAAAATGTATTTCAGCATGTTCAAGCACATTTTTAATCAATTTGGCCTCATTTCTGCTTCAAATATGATCGAAATGCACTTATAAATTGCCAAACATGTTTATTTAATGTTCATTAGTGTTTTTGGCTCGATATTTGACAGTTATGACTAATATTTCACCACAAATTGCATTAAAATTCGTCCAAAAGGCATTTGCGCATTTTTAAGCACATTTTGAATTAATTTCGCCTCATTTCTGCTTCAAATATCATCGAAATGCACAAATAAATTATCAAATATGTTTATTTAATGTTCATTAGTGTTTTTGGGTCGATATTTGACAGTTATGACTTATATTCCACCCCAAATTACATTAAAATTCGTCCAAAATGCATTTGAGCATGTTTAAGCACATTTTTAATCAATTTGGCATCATTTCTGCTTTAAATATAATCGAAATGCACTAATAAATTGCCAAACATATTTATTTAATGTTCATTAGTGTTTTTGGGTCGATATTTGACAGTTATGACTTATATTTCACCCCAAATTGCATTAAAATGCTTTCAAAGCAGATTTGAGCATGTTTAAGCACATTTTGAATTAATTTGGCCTCATTTCTGCATCAAATATCATCGAAACGCACAAATAAATTGCCAAACATGTTTATTTAATGTTCATTAGTGTTTTTGGGTCGATATTTGACAGTTATGACTTATATTTCACCCCAAATTGCATTAAAATTCTTTCAAAACAGATTTGAGCATGTTTATGCACATTTTTAATCAATTTGGTTTCATTTCTGCTTCAAATATGATCGAAATGAACCAATAAATTGTTAAATATATTTATTTCATGTTCATTAATGTTTTTGGTTCGATATTTAATAGTTATGGCTTATATTCCTCCCCAAATTGCATTAAAACCGTCCAAAATGTATTTGAGAATGCTCAAGCACATTGTTAACCAATTTTGCCTTATTTCTGCTTCAAATATAATCGAAATGCACTAATAAATTGCCAAACTTATTTATTTAATGTTCATTAGTGTTTTTGGGTCGATATTTGACAGTTATGACTTATATTTCACCCCAAATTGCATTAAAATGCTTTCAAAACAGATTTCATCATGCTTAAGCACATTTTAATCAATTTGGCTTCATTTCTGCTTCAAATTTCAGCCAAATGCGCAAATAAATTGCCAAACATGTTTATTTAATGTTCATTAGAGTTTTTGGGTCGATATTTGACAGTTATGACTTATATTACACCCCAAATTGCATTAGAATGCTTTCAAAACAGATTTGACCATGCTTAAGCACATTTTAATCAATTTGGCTTCTTTTCTGCATCAAATTTCAGCCAAATGCGCAATAAGTTGCCAAACATGCTTATTTAAT
Organism: x Bolboschoenoplectus mariqueter; assembly: GCA_037678475.1. Classification (NCBI taxonomy): domain Eukaryota; kingdom Viridiplantae; phylum Streptophyta; class Magnoliopsida; order Poales; family Cyperaceae; genus x Bolboschoenoplectus; species x Bolboschoenoplectus mariqueter. The sequence goes on along the minus strand of CM075286.1, from coordinate 2,802,948 downwards.
GTTCATTAGTTTTTTTGGGTCGATATTTGACAGTTATGACTAATATTTCACCGCAAATTGCATTAAAATTCGTCCAAAAGGCATTTGCGCATGTTTAAGCACATTTTGAATTAATTTGGCCTCATTTCTGCATCAAATATCATCGAAACGCACAAATAAATTGCCAAACATGTTTATTTAATGTTCATTAGAGTTTTTGGGTCGATATTTGACAGTTATGACTTATATTCCACCCCAAATTGCATTAAAATGCTTTCAAAACAGATTTGAGCATGTTTAATCACATTTTATATCAATTTGGCGTCATTCTGCTTCAAATATCATAGAAATGCTCAAAGAAGTTGCCAAATATGTTTATTTAATGTTCATTAGTATTTTTGGATCGAAATTTAATAGTTATGACATATATTCCACCCCAAATTGTATTAAAATGCTTTCAAAACAGATTTGAGCATGATTATCCTCATTTTTAATCAATTTGGTCTCATTTCTGCTTCAAATATTATCGAAATGAACAAATAAATTGTTAAATATATTTATTTCATGTTCATTAATGTTTTTGGTTCGGTATTTAATAGTTATGACTTATATTCCACCCCAAATTACATTTAAACCGTCCAAAATGTATTTCAGCATGTTCAAGCACATTTTTAATCAATTTGGCCTCATTTCTGCCTCAAATATGATCGAAATGCACTTATAAATTGCCAAACATGTTTATTTAATGTTCATTAGTGTTTTTGGCTCGATATTTGACTGTTATGACTAATATTTCATCGCAAATTGCATTAAAATTCGTCCAAAAGGCATTTGCGCATGTTTAAGCACATTTTGAATTAATTTCGCCTCATTTCTGCATCAAATATCATCGAAACGCATAAATAAATTATCAAATATGTTTATTTAATGTTCATTAGTGTTTTTGGGTCGATATTTGACAGTTATGACTTATATTCCACCCCAAATTACATTAAAATTCGTCCAAAATGCATTTGAGCATGTTTAAGCACATTTTTAATCAATTTGGCATCATTTCTGCTTCAAATATCATCGAAATGCACTAATAAATTGCCAAACATATTTATTTAATGTTCATTAGTGTTTTTGGGTCGATATTTGACAGTTATGACTTATATTTCACCCCAAATTGCATTAAAATGCTTTCAAAGCAGATTTGAGCATGCTTAAGCACATTTTGAATTAATTTCGCCTCATTTCTGCTTCAAATATCATCGAAATGCACTAATAATTTGCCAACATGTTTATTTAATGTTCATTAGTGTTTTTGGGTCGATATTTGACAGTTATGACTAATATTTCACCGCAAATTGCATTAAAATTCGTCCAAAAGGCATTTGCGCATGTTTAAGCACATTTTGAACTAATTTGGCCTCATTTCTGCATCAAATATCATCGAAACGCACAAATAAATTGCCAAACATGTTTATTTAATGTTCATTAGAGTTTTTGGGTCGATATTTGACAGATATGACTTATATTTCACCCCAAATTGCATTAAAATGCTTTCAAAGCAGATTTGAGCATTTTTAAGCACATTTTATATCAATTTGGCCTCATTCTGCTTCAAATATCATAGAAATGCTCAAAGAAGTTGCCAAATATGTTTATTTAATATTCATTAGTATTTTTGGATCGATATTTAACAGTCATGACTTATATTCCACCCCAAATTGTATTAAAATGCTTTCAAAACAGATTTGAGCATGTTTATCCTCATTTTTAATCAATTTGGTCTCATTTCTGCTTCAAATATTATCGAAATGAACAAATAAATTGTTAAATATATTTATTTCATGTTCATTAATGTTTTTGGTTCGATATTTAATAGTTATGACTTATATTCCACCCCAAATTACATTTAAACCGTCCAAAATGTATTTCAGCATGTTCAAGCACATTTTTAATCAATTTGGCCTCATTTCTGCTTCAAATATGATCGAAATGCACTTATAAATTGTCAAACATGTTTATTTAATGTTCATTAGTTTTTTTGGCTCGATATTTGACAGTTATTACTAATATTTCACCACAAATTGCATTAAAATTCGTCCAAAAGGCATTTGCGCATGTTTATGCACATTTTTAATCAATTTGGCCTCATTTCTGCTTCAAATATGATCTAAATGCACTAATAAATTGCCAAACATGTTTATTTAATGTTCATTAGTGTTTTTGGGTCGATATTTGACAGTTATGACTTATATTTCACCCCAAATTGCATTAAAATGCTTTCAAAACAGATTTGAGCATGCTTAAGCACATTTTAATCAATTTGGCTTCATTTCTGCTTCAAATTTCAGCCAAATGCGCAAATAAATTGCCAAACATGTTTATTTAATGTTCATTAGAGTTTTTGGGTCGATATTTGACAGTTATGACTTATATTTCACCCCAAATTTCCTTAAAATTCGTCCAAAATGCATTTGAGCATTTTTAAGCACAGTTTTAATCAATTTGGCCTCATTTCTGCGTGAAATATCATCGAAATGCCCAAATAAGTTGCCAAATATGTTCATTAGTGTTTTTGGGTCGATATTTAGCAGTAATGACTTATATAACACCCCAAATTACATTAAAATTTGTCGAAAATCCATTTGAGCTTGTTTAAGCACATTTTTAATCAATTTGGCCTAATTTCTGTTTCAAATATGATCGAAATGCACAAATAAGTTGCCAAATATGTTTATTTAATGTTCATTAGTGTTTTTGGGTCGATATTTGACAGTTATGACTAATATTTCACCGCAAATTGCATTAAAATTCGGCCAAAAGGCATTTGCGCATGTTTAAGCACATTTTGAATTAATTTCGCTTCATTTCTGCTTCAAATATCATCGAAATGCACAGATAAATTATCAAATATGTTTATTTAATGTTCATTAGTGTTTTTGGGTCGATATTTGACATTTGTGACTTATATTTCACCCCAAATTGCATTAAAATTCGTCCAAAATGCATTTGAGCATGTTTAAGCACATTTTTAATCAATTTGGCATCATTTCTGCTTCAAATATGATCGAAATGCACTAATAAATTGCCAAACATATTTATTTAATGTTCATTAGTGTTTTTGGGTCGATATTTGACAGTTATGACTTATATTTCACCCCAAATTGCATTAAAATTCTTTCAAAGCAGATTTGAGCATGCTTAAGCACATTTTAATCAATTTGGCTTATTTCTGCTTCAAATTTCAGCCAAATGCGCAAATAAATTGCCAAACATGTTTATTTAATGTTCAATAGAGTTTTTGGGTCGATATTTGACAGATATGACTTATATTTCACCCCAAATTGCATTAAAATGCTTTCAAAACAGATTTGAGCATTTTTAAGCACATTTTATATCAATTTGGCCTCATTCTGCTTCAAATATCATAGAAATGCTCAAAGAAGTTGCCAAATATGTTTATTTAATGTTCATTAGTATTTTTGGATCGATATTTTACAGTTATGACTTATATTCCAACCCAAATTGTATTAAAATGCTTTCAAAACAGATTTGAGCATGTTTAAGCACATTTTGAATTAATTTCGCCTCATTTCTGCTTCAAATATCATCGAAATGCACAAATAAATTATCAAATATGTTTATTTAATGCTCATTAGTGTTTTTGGGTCGATATTTTACATTTGTGACTTATATTCCACCCCAAATTACATTAAAATTCGTCCAAAATGCATTTGAGCATGTTTAAGCACATTTTTAATCAATTTGGCCTCATTTCGGCTTCAAATATGATCGAAATGCACTAATAAATTGCCAAACATGTTTATTTAATGTTCATTAGTGTTTTTGGGTCGTTATTTGACAGTTATGACTTATATTTCACCCCAAATTGCATTAAAATGCTTTCAAAACAGATTTGAGCATGTTTATGCACATTTTTAATCAATTTGGCCTCATTTCTGCTTCAAATATTATCGAAATGAACAAATAAATTGTTAAATATATTTATTTCATGTTCATTAATGTTTTTGGTTCGATATTTAATAGTTATGACTTATATTCCACCCCAAATTACATTAAAACCGTCCGAAATGTATTTCAGCATGTTCAAGCACATTTTTAACCAATTTGGCCTTATTTCTGCTTCAAATATCATCGAAATGTGCAAATAAATTGCCAAACATGTTTATTTAATGTTCATTAGTGTTTTTGGGTGGATATTTGACAGTTATGACCTATATTTCTCTCCAAATTGCATTAAAATGCTTTCAAAACAGATTTGAGCATGTTTATGCACATTTTTAATCAATTTGGTCTCATTTCTGCTTCAAATATGATCGAAATGAACAAATAAATTGTTAAATATATTTATTTCATGTTCATTAATGTTTTTGGTTCGATATTTAATAGTTATGACTTATAATCCTGTTTGCTGTCAAAAAATAAATTTATAAATAAATAAATAATACCAAAAAATACATGCAAGTTAAAATACATGAAATTAATTAATATGATTTCATGTGATTTTCATACCGAAATTTAAAATTACGAAATTATGCTCAATTTCGTAATTCACCACACATGAAATTTATTTGTTGGAATTAAGATACAATTGCATGAAATAATCATGCTAAGTCTTAAATTCTGAAATTATGCCCAATTTCGTAATTTGCCACATATGAAATTTATTTCTTGAAATTAAAAATATAATTTCATGAAATAATTATGACAAATATTAAAATTATGAAATTATGCCCAATTTCATGATTTATTACATTTGAAATTTATTTCTTGGAATTAAGAAACAATTCCATGAAATAATCATGCCAAATATTAAATCATGAAATTATGCTCAATTTCATGATTTATCACATATGAAATTTATCTCTTAAAATTAAGAAATAATTTCATGAAATAATTATCATGTGAGATTAATGCCAAACATGTTTATTTAATGAAATTGATTTGGCCTCATTTCTGCATCAAATATCATCGAAACGCACAAATAAATTGCCAAACATGTTTATTTAATGTTCATTAGAGTTTTTGGGTCGATATTTGACAGATATGACTTATATTTCACCCCAAATTGCATTAAAATGCTTTCAAAGCAGATTTGAGCATTTTTAAGCACATTTTATATCAATTTGGCCTCATTCTGCTTCAAATATCATAGAAATGCTCAAAGAAGTTGCCAAATATGTTTATTAAATGTTCATTAGTATTTTTGGATCGATATTTAACAGTTATGACTTATATTCCACCCCAAATTGTATTAAAATGCTTTCAAAACAGATTTGAGCATGTTTATCCTCATTTTTAATCAATTTGGTCTCATTTATGCTTCAAATATTATCGAAATGAACAAATAAATTGTTAAATATATTTATTTCATGTTCATTAATGTTTTTGGTTCGATATTTAATAGTGATGACTTATATTTCAACCCAAATTACATTTAAACCGTCCAAAATGTATTTCAGCATGTTCAAGCACATTTTTAATCAATTTGGCCTCATTTCTGCTTCAAATATGATCGAAATGCACTTATAAATTGCCAAACATGTTTATTTAATGTTCATTAGTGTTTTTGGCTCGATATTTGACAGTTATGACTAATATTTCACCACAAATTGCATTAAAATTCGTCCAAAAGGCATTTGCGCATTTTTAAGCACATTTTGAATTAATTTCGCCTCATTTCTGCTTCAAATATCATCGAAATGCACAAATAAATTATCAAATATGTTTATTTAATGTTCATTAGTGTTTTTGGGTCGATATTTGACAGTTATGACTTATATTCCACCCCAAATTACATTAAAATTCGTCCAAAATGCATTTGAGCATGTTTAAGCACATTTTTAATCAATTTGGCATCATTTCTGCTTTAAATATCATCGAAATGCACTAATAAATTGCCAAACATATTTATTTAATGTTCATTAGTGTTTTTGGGTCGATATTTGACAGTTATGACTTATATTTCACCCCAAATTGCATTAAAATGCTTTCAAAGCAGATTTGAGCATGTTTAAGCACATTTTGAATTAATTTGGCCTCATTTCTGCATCAAATATCATCGAAACGCACAAATAAATTGCCAAACATGTTTATTTAATGTTCATTAGAGTTTTTGGGTCGATATTTGACAGATATGACTTATATTTCACCCCAAATTGCATTAAAATGCTTTCAAAGCAGATTTGAGCATTTTTAAGCACATTTTATATCAATTTGGCCTCATTCTGCTTCAAATATCATAGAAATGCTCAAAGAAGTTGCCAAATATGTTTATTTAATATTCATTAGTATTTTTGGATCGATATTTTACAGTTATGACTTATATTCCAACCCAAATTGTATTAAAATGCTTTCAAAACAGATTTGAGCATGTTTAAGCACATTTTGAATTAATTTCGCCTCATTTCTGCTTCAAATATCATCGAAATGCACAAATAAATTGCCAAACATGTTTATTTAATGTTCATTAGTGTTTTTGGGTCGATATTTGACAGTTATGACTTATATTTCACCCCAAATTGCATTAAAATGCTTTCAAAACAGATTTGAGCATGTTTATGCACATTTTTAATCAATTTGGTTTCATTTCTGCTTCAAATATGATCGAAATGAACCAATAAATTGTTAAATATATTTATTTCATGTTCATTAATGTTTTTGGTTCGATATTTAATAGTTATGGCTTATATTCCTCCCCAAATTGCATTAAAACCGTCCAAAATGTATTTGAGAATGCTCAAGCACATTGTTAACCAATTTAGCCTTATTTCAGCTTCAAATATAATCGAAATGCACTAATAAATTGCCAAACTTATTTATTTAATGTTCATTAGTGTTTTTGGGTCGATATTTGACAGTTATGACTTATATTTCACCCCAAATTGCATTAAAATGCTTTCAAAACAGATTTCATCATGCTTAAGCACATTTTAATCAATTTGGCTTCATTTCTGCTTCAAATTTCAGCCAAATGCGCAAATAAATTGCCAAACATGTTTATTTAATGTTCATTAGAGTTTTTGGGTCGATATTTGACAGTTATGACTTATATTTCACCCCAAATTGCATTAGAATGCTTTCAAAACAGATTTGACCATGCTTAAGCACATTTTAATCAATTTGGCTTCTTTTCTGCATCAAATTTCAGCCAAATGCGCAATAAGTTGCCAAACATGCTTATTTAATGTTCATTAGTTTTTTTGGGTCGATATTTGACAGTTATGACTAATATTTCACCGCAAATTGCATTAAAATTCGTCCAAAAGGCATTTGCGCATGTTTAAGCACATTTTGAATTAATTTGGCCTCATTTCTGCATCAAATATCATCGAAACGCACAAATAAATTGCCAAACATGTTTATTTAATGTTCATTAGAGTTTTTGGGTCGATATTTGACAGTTATGACTTATATTCCACCCCAAATTGCATTAAAATGCTTTCAAAACAGATTTGAGCATGTTTAATCACATTTTATATCAATTTGGCGTCATTCTGCTTCAAATATCATAGAAATGCTCAAAGAAGTTGCCAAATATGTTTATTTAATGTTCATTAGTATTTTTGGATCGAAATTTAATAGTTATGACATATATTCCACCCCAAATTGTATTAAAATGCTTTCAAAACAGATTTGAGCATGATTATCCTCATTTTTAATCAATTTGGTCTCATTTCTGCTTCAAATATTATCGAAATGAACAAATAAATTGTTAAATATATTTATTTCATGTTCATTAATGTTTTTGGTTCGGTATTTAATAGTTATGACTTATATTCCACCCCAAATTACATTTAAACCGTCCAAAATGTATTTCAGCATGTTCAAGCACATTTTTAATCAATTTGGCCTCATTTCTGCTTCAAATATGATCGAAATGCACTTATAAATTGCCAAACATGTTTATTTAATGTTCATTAGTGTTTTTGGCTCGATATTTGACTGTTATGACTAATATTTCATCGCAAATTGCATTAAAATTCGTCCAAAAGGCATTTGCGCATGTTTAAGCACATTTTGAATTAATTTCGCCTCATTTCTGCATCAAATATCATCGAAACGCATAAATAAATTATCAAATATGTTTATTTAATGTTCATTAGTGTTTTTGGGTCGATATTTGACAGTTATGACTTATATTCCACCCCAAATTACATTAAAATTCGTCCAAAATGCATTTGAGCATGTTTAAGCACATTTTTAATCAATTTGGCATCATTTCTGCTTCAAATATCATCGAAATGCACTAATAAATTGCCAAACATATTTATTTAATGTTCATTAGTGTTTTTGGGTCGATATTTGACAGTTATGACTTATATTTCACCCCAAATTGCATTAAAATGCTTTCAAAGCAGATTTGAGCATGCTTAAGCACATTTTAATCAATTTGGCTTCATTTCTGCTTCAAATTTCAGCCAAATGCGCAAAAAAATTGCCAAACATGTTTATTTAATGTTCATTAGAGTTTTTGGGTCGATATTTGACAGATATGACTTATATTTCACCCCAAATTGCATTAAAATGCTTTCAAAGCAGATTTGAGCATTTTTAAGCACATTTTATATCAATTTGGCCTCATTCTGCTTCAAATATCATAGAAATGCTCAAAGAAGTTGCCAAATATGTTTATTTAATATTCATTAGTATTTTTGGATCGATATTTAACAGTCATGACTTATATTCCACCCCAAATTGTATTAAAATGCTTTCAAAACAGATTTGAGCATGTTTATCCTCATTTTTAATCAATTTGGTCTCATTTCTGCTTCAAATATTATCGAAATGAACAAATAAATTGTTAAATATATTTATTTCATGTTCATTAATGTTTTTGGTTCGATATTTAATAGTTATGACTTATATTCCACCCCAAATTACATTTAAACCGTCCAAAATGTATTTCAGCATGTTCAAGCACATTTTTAATCAATTTGGCCTCATTTCTGCTTCAAATATGATCGAAATGCACTTATAAATTGTCAAACATGTTTATTTAATGTTCATTAGTTTTTTTGGCTCGATATTTGACAGTTATTACTAATATTTCACCACAAATTGCATTAAAATTCGTCCAAAAGGCATTTGCGCATGTTTATGCACATTTTTAATCAATTTGGCCTCATTTCTGCTTCAAATATGATCTAAATGCACTAATAAATTGCCAAACATGTTTATTTAATGTTCATTAGTGTTTTTGGGTCGATATTTGACAGTTATGACTTATATTTCACCCCAAATTGCATTAAAATGCTTTCAAAACAGATTTGAGCATGCTTAAGCACATTTTAATCAATTTGGCTTCATTTCTGCTTCAAATTTCAGCCAAATGCGCAAATAAATTGCCAAACATGTTTATTTAATGTTCATTAGAGTTTTTGGGTCGATATTTGACAGTTATGACTTATATTTCACCCCAAATTTCCTTAAAATTCGTCCAAAATGCATTTGAGCATTTTTAAGCACAGTTTTAATCAATTTGGCCTCATTTCTGCGTGAAATATCATCGAAATGCCCAAATAAGTTGCCAAATATGTTCATTAGTGTTTTTGGGTCGATATTTAGCAGTAATGACTTATATAACACCCCAAATTACATTAAAATTTGTCGAAAATCCATTTGAGCTTGTTTAAGCACATTTTTAATCAATTTGGCCTAATTTCTGTTTCAAATATGATCGAAATGCACAAATAAGTTGCCAAATATGTTTATTTAATGTTCATTAGTGTTTTTGGGTCGATATTTGACAGTTATGACTAATATTTCACCGCAAATTGCATTAAAATTCGTCCAAAAGGCATTTGCGCATGTTTAAGCACATTTTGAATTAATTTCGCTTCATTTCTGCTTCAAATATCATCGAAATGCACAGATAAATTATCAAATATGTTTATTTAATGTTCATTAGTGTTTTTGGGTCGATATTTGACATTTGTGACTTATATTTCACCCCAAATTGCATTAAAATTCGTCCAAAATGCATTTGAGCATGTTTAAGCACATTTTTAATCAATTTGGCATCATTTCTGCTTCAAATATGATCGAAATGCACTAATAAATTGCCAAACATATTTATTTAATGTTCATTAGTGTTTTTGGGTCGATATTTGACAGTTATGACTTATATTTCACCCCAAATTGCATTAAAATTCTTTCAAAGCAGATTTGAGCATGCTTAAGCACATTTTAATCAATTTGGCTTCATTTCTGCTTCAAATTTCAGCCAAATGCGCAAATAAATTGCCAAACATGTTTATTTAATGTTCAATAGAGTTTTTGGGTCGATATTTGACAGATATGACTTATATTTCACCCCAAATTGCATTAAAATGCTTTCAAAACAGATTTGAGCATTTTTAAGCACATTTTATATCAATTTGGCCTCATTCTGCTTCAAATATCATAGAAATGCTCAAAGAAGTTGCCAAATATGTTTATTTAATGTTCATTAGTATTTTTGGATCGATATTTTACAGTTATGACTTATATTCCAACCCAAATTGTATTAAAATGCTTTCAAAACAGATTTGAGCATGTTTAAGCACATTTTGAATTAATTTCGCCTCATTTCTGCTTCAAATATCATCGAAATGCACAAATAAATTATCAAATATGTTTATTTAATGCTCATTAGTGTTTTTGGGTCGATATTTTACATTTGTGACTTATATTCCACCCCAAATTACATTAAAATTCGTCCAAAATGCATTTGAGCATGTTTAAGCACATTTTTAATCAATTTGGCCTCATTTCGGCTTCAAATATGATCGAAATGCACTAATAAATTGCCAAACATGTTTATTTAATGTTCATTAGTGTTTTTGGGTCGTTATTTGACAGTTATGACTTATATTTCACCCCAAATTGCATTAAAATGCTTTCAAAACAGATTTGAGCATGTTTATGCACATTTTTAATCAATTTGGCCTCATTTCTGCTTCAAATATTATCGAAATGAACAAATAAATTGTTAAATATATTTATTTCATGTTCATTAATGTTTTTGGTTCGATATTTAATAGTTATGACTTATATTCCACCCCAAATTACATTAAAACCGTCCGAAATGTATTTCAGCATGTTCAAGCACATTTTTAACCAATTTGGCCTTATTTCTGCTTCAAATATCATCGAAATGTGCAAATAAATTGCCAAACATGTTTATTTAATGTTCATTAGTGTTTTTGGGTGGATATTTGACAGTTATGACCTATATTTCTCTCCAAATTGCATTAAAATGCTTTCAAAACAGATTTGAGCATGTTTATGCACATTTTTAATCAATTTGGTCTCATTTCTGCTTCAAATATGATCGAAATGAACAAATAAATTGTTAAATATATTTATTTCATGTTCATTAATGTTTTTGGTTCGATATTTAATAGTTATGACTTATAATCCTGTTTGCTGTCAAAAAATAAATTTATAAATAAATAAATAATACCAAAAAATACATGCAAGTTAAAATACATGAAATTAATTAATATGATTTCATGTGATTTTCATACCGAAATTTAAAATTACGAAATTATGCTCAATTTCGTAATTCACCACACATGAAATTTATTTGTTGGAATTAAGATACAATTGCATGAAATAATCATGCTAAGTCTTAAATTCTGAAATTATGCCCAATTTCGTAATTTGCCACATATGAAATTTATTTCTTGAAATTAAAAATATAATTTCATGAAATAATTATGACAAATATTAAAATTATGAAATTATGCCCAATTTCATGATTTATTACATTTGAAATTTATTTCTTGGAATTAAGAAACAATTCCATGAAATAATCATGCCAAATATTAAATCATGAAATTATGCTCAATTTCATGATTTATCACATATGAAATTTATCTCTTAAAATTAAGAAATAATTTCATGAAATAATTATCATGTGAGATTAATGCCAAACATGTTTATTTAATGAAATTGATTTGGCCTCATTTCTGCATCAAATATCATCGAAACGCACAAATAAATTGCCAAACATGTTTATTTAATGTTCATTAGAGTTTTTGGGTCGATATTTGACAGATATGACTTATATTTCACCCCAAATTGCATTAAAATGCTTTCAAAGCAGATTTGAGCATTTTTAAGCACATTTTATATCAATTTGGCCTCATTCTGCTTCAAATATCATAGAAATGCTCAAAGAAGTTGCCAAATATGTTTATTAAATGTTCATTAGTATTTTTGGATCGATATTTAACAGTTATGACTTATATTCCACCCCAAATTGTATTAAAATGCTTTCAAAACAGATTTGAGCATGTTTATCCTCATTTTTAATCAATTTGGTCTCATTTATGCTTCAAATATTATCGAAATGAACAAATAAATTGTTAAATATATTTATTTCATGTTCATTAATGTTTTTGGTTCGATATTTAATAGTGATGACTTATATTTCAACCCAAATTACATTTAAACCGTCCAAAATGTATTTCAGCATGTTCAAGCACATTTTTAATCAATTTGGCCTCATTTCTGCTTCAAATATGATCGAAATGCACTTATAAATTGCCAAACATGTTTATTTAATGTTCATTAGTGTTTTTGGCTCGATATTTGACAGTTATGACTAATATTTCACCACAAATTGCATTAAAATTCGTCCAAAAGGCATTTGCGCATTTTTAAGCACATTTTGAATTAATTTCGCCTCATTTCTGCTTCAAATATCATCGAAATGCACAAATAAATTATCAAATATGTTTATTTAATGTTCATTAGTGTTTTTGGGTCGATATTTGACAGTTATGACTTATATTCCACCCCAAATTACATTAAAATTCGTCCAAAATGCATTTGAGCATGTTTAAGCACATTTTTAATCAATTTGGCATCATTTCTGCTTTAAATATCATCGAAATGCACTAATAAATTGCCAAACATATTTATTTAATGTTCATTAGTGTTTTTGGGTCGATATTTGACAGTTATGACTTATATTTCACCCCAAATTGCATTAAAATGCTTTCAAAGCAGATTTGAGCATGTTTAAGCACATTTTGAATTAATTTGGCCTCATTTCTGCATCAAATATCATCGAAACGCACAAATAAATTGCCAAACATGTTTATTTAATGTTCATTAGAGTTTTTGGGTCGATATTTGACAGATATGACTTATATTTCACCCCAAATTGCATTAAAATGCTTTCAAAGCAGATTTGAGCATTTTTAAGCACATTTTATATCAATTTGGCCTCATTCTGCTTCAAATATCATAGAAATGCTCAAAGAAGTTGCCAAATATGTTTATTAAATGTTCATTAGTATTTTTGGATCGATATTTAACAGTTATGACTTATATTCCACCCCAAATTGTATTAAAATGCTTTCAAAACAGATTTGAGCATGTTTATCCTCATTTTTAATCAATTTGGTCTCATTTCTGCTTCAAATATTATCGAAATGAACAAATAAATTGTTAAATATATTTATTTCATGTTCATTAATGTTTTTGGTTCGATATTTAATAGTGATGACTTATATTTCAACCCAAATTACATTTAAACCGTCCAAAATGTATTTCAGCATGTTCAAGCACATTTTTAATCAATTTGGCCTCATTTCTGCTTCAAATATGATCGAAATGCAATTATAAATTGCCAAACATGTTTATTTAATGTTCATTAGTGTTTTTGGGTCGATATTTGACAGTTATGACTTATATTTCACCCCAAATTGCATTAAAATGCTTTCAAAACAGATTTGAGCATGTTTATGCACATTTTTAATCAATTTGGTTTCATTTCTGCTTCAAATATGATCGAAATGAACCAATAAATTGTTAAATATATTTATTTCATGTTCATTAATGTTTTTGGTTCGATATTTAATAGTTATGGCTTATATTCCTCCCCAAATTGCATTAAAACCGTCCAAAATGTATTTGAGAATGCTCAAGCACATTGTTAACCAATTTAGCCTTATTTCAGCTTCAAATATAATCGAAATGCACTAATAAATTGCCAAACTTATTTATTTAATGTTCATTAGTGTTTTTGGGTCGATATTTGACAGTTATGACTTATATTTCACCCCAAATTGCATTAAAATGCTTTCAAAACAGATTTCATCATGCTTAAGCACATTTTAATCAATTTGGCTTCATTTCTGCTTCAAATTTCAGCCAAATGCGCAAATAAATTGCCAAACATGTTTATTTAATGTTCATTAGAGTTTTTGGGTCGATATTTGACAGTTATGACTTATATTTCACCCCAAATTGCATTAGAATGCTTTCAAAACAGATTTGACCATGCTTAAGCACATTTTAATCAATTTGGCTTCTTTTCTGCATCAAATTTCAGCCAAATGCGCAATAAGTTGCCAAACATGCTTATTTAATGTTCATTAGTTTTTTTGGGTCGATATTTGACAGTTATGACTAATATTTCACCGCAAATTGCATTAAAATTCGTCCAAAAGGCATTTGCGCATGTTTAAGCACATTTTGAATTAATTTGGCCTCATTTCTGCATCAAATATCATCGAAACGCACAAATAAATTGCCAAACATGTTTATTTAATGTTCATTAGAGTTTTTGGGTCGATATTTGACAGTTATGACTTATATTCCACCCCAAATTGCATTAAAATGCTTTCAAAACAGATTTGAGCATGTTTAATCACATTTTATATCAATTTGGCGTCATTCTGCTTCAAATATCATAGAAATGCTCAAAGAAGTTGCCAAATATGTTTATTTAATGTTCATTAGTATTTTTGGATCGAAATTTAATAGTTATGACATATATTCCACCCCAAATTGTATTAAAATGCTTTCAAAACAGATTTGAGCATGATTATCCTCATTTTTAATCAATTTGGTCTCATTTCTGCTTCAAATATTATCGAAATGAACAAATAAATTGTTAAATATATTTATTTCATGTTCATTAATGTTTTTGGTTCGGTATTTAATAGTTATGACTTATATTCCACCCCAAATTACATTTAAACCGTCCAAAATGTATTTCAGCATGTTCAAGCACATTTTTAATCAATTTGGCCTCATTTCTGCTTCAAATATGATCGAAATGCACTTATAAATTGCCAAACATGTTTATTTAATGTTCATTAGTGTTTTTGGCTCGATATTTGACTGTTATGACTAATATTTCATCGCAAATTGCATTAAAATTCGTCCAAAAGGCATTTGCGCATGTTTAAGCACATTTTGAATTAATTTCGCCTCATTTCTGCATCAAATATCATCGAAACGCATAAATAAATTATCAAATATGTTTATTTAATGTTCATTAGTGTTTTTGGGTCGATATTTGACAGTTATGACTTATATTCCACCCCAAATTACATTAAAATTCGTCCAAAATGCATTTGAGCATGTTTAAGCACATTTTTAATCAATTTGGCATCATTTCTGCTTCAAATATCATCGAAATGCACTAATAAATTGCCAAACATATTTATTTAATGTTCATTAGTGTTTTTGGGTCGATATTTGACAGTTATGACTTATATTTCACCCCAAATTGCATTAAAATGCTTTCAAAGCAGATTTGAGCATGCTTAAGCACATTTTAATCAATTTGGCTTCATTTCTGCTTCAAATTTCAGCCAAATGCGCAAAAAAATTGCCAAACATGTTTATTTAATGTTCATTAGAGTTTTTGGGTCGATATTTGACAGATATGACTTATATTTCACCCCAAATTGCATTAAAATGCTTTCAAAGCAGATTTGAGCATTTTTAAGCACATTTTATATCAATTTGGCCTCATTCTGCTTCAAATATCATAGAAATGCTCAAAGAAGTTGCCAAATATGTTTATTTAATATTCATTAGTATTTTTGGATCGATATTTAACAGTTATGACTTATATTCCACCCCAAATTGTATTAAAATGCTTTCAAAACAGATTTGAGCATGTTTATCCTCATTTTTAATCAATTTGGTCTCATTTCTGCTTCAAATATTATCGAAATGAACAAATAAATTGTTAAATATATTTATTTCATGTTCATTAATGTTTTTGGTTCGATATTTAATAGTTATGACTTATATTCCACCCCAAATTACATTTAAACCGTCCAAAATGTATTTCAGCATGTTCAAGCACATTTTTAATCAATTTGGCCTCATTTCTGCTTCAAATATGATCGAAATGCACTTATAAATTGTCAAACATGTTTATTTAATGTTCATTAGTTTTTTTGGCTCGATATTTGACAGTTATTACTAATATTTCACCACAAATTGCATTAAAATTCGTCCAAAAGGCATTTGCGCATGTTTATGCACATTTTTAATCAATTTGGCCTCATTTCTGCTTCAAATATGATCTAAATGCACTAATAAATTGCCAAACATGTTTATTTAATGTTCATTAGTGTTTTTGGGTCGATATTTGACAGTTATGACTTATATTTCACCCCAAATTGCATTAAAATGCTTTCAAAACAGATTTGAGCATGCTTAAGCACATTTTAATCAATTTGGCTTCATTTCTGCTTCAAATTTCAGCCAAATGCGCAAATAAATTGCCAAACATGTTTATTTAATGTTCATTAGAGTTTTTGGGTCGATATTTGACAGTTATGACTTATATTTCACCCCAAATTTCCTTAAAATTCGTCCAAAATGCATTTGAGCATTTTTAAGCACAGTTTTAATCAATTTGGCCTCATTTCTGCGTGAAATATCATCGAAATGCCCAAATAAGTTGCCAAATATGTTCATTAGTGTTTTTGGGTCGATATTTAGCAGTAATGACTTATATAACACCCCAAATTACATTAAAATTTGTCGAAAATCCATTTGAGCTTGTTTAAGCACATTTTTAATCAATTTGGCCTAATTTCTGTTTCAAATATGATCGAAATGCACAAATAAGTTGCCAAATATGTTTATTTAATGTTCATTAGTGTTTTTGGGTCGATATTTGACAGTTATGACTAATATTTCACCGCAAATTGCATTAAAATTCGTCCAAAAGGCATTTGCGCATGTTTAAGCACATTTTGAATTAATTTCGCTTCATTTCTGCTTCAAATATCATCGAAATGCACAGATAAATTATCAAATATGTTTATTTAATGTTCATTAGTGTTTTTGGGTCGATATTTGACATTTGTGACTTATATTTCACCCCAAATTGCATTAAAATTCGTCCAAAATGCATTTGAGCATGTTTAAGCACATTTTTAATCAATTTGGCATCATTTCTGCTTCAAATATGATCGAAATGCACTAATAAATTGCCAAACATATTTATTTAATGTTCATTAGTGTTTTTGGGTCGATATTTGACAGTTATGACTTATATTTCACCCCAAATTGCATTAAAATTCTTTCAAAGCAGATTTGAGCATGCTTAAGCACATTTTAATCAATTTGGCTTCATTTCTGCTTCAAATTTCAGCCAAATGCGCAAATAAATTGCCAAACATGTTTATTTAATGTTCAATAGAGTTTTTGGGTCGATATTTGACAGATATGACTTATATTTCACCCCAAATTGCATTAAAATGCTTTCAAAACAGATTTGAGCATTTTTAAGCACATTTTATATCAATTTGGCCTCATTCTGCTTCAAATATCATAGAAATGCTCAAAGAAGTTGCCAAATATGTTTATTTAATGTTCATTAGTATTTTTGGATCGATATTTTACAGTTATGACTTATATTCCAACCCAAATTGTATTAAAATGCTTTCAAAACAGATTTGAGCATGTTTAAGCACATTTTGAATTAATTTCGCCTCATTTCTGCTTCAAATATCATCGAAATGCACAAATAAATTATCAAATATGTTTATTTAATGCTCATTAGTGTTTTTGGGTCGATATTTTACATTTGTGACTTATATTCCACCCCAAATTACATTAAAATTCGTCCAAAATGCATTTGAGCATGTTTAAGCACATTTTTAATCAATTTGGCCTCATTTCGGCTTCAAATATGATCGAAATGCACTAATAAATTGCCAAACATGTTTATTTAATGTTCATTAGTGTTTTTGGGTCGTTATTTGACAGTTATGACTTATATTTCACCCCAAATTGCATTAAAATGCTTTCAAAACAGATTTGAGCATGTTTATGCACATTTTTAATCAATTTGGCCTCATTTCTGCTTCAAATATTATCGAAATGAACAAATAAATTGTTAAATATATTTATTTCATGTTCATTAATGTTTTTGGTTCGATATTTAATAGTTATGACTTATATTCCACCCCAAATTACATTAAAACCGTCCGAAATGTATTTCAGCATGTTCAAGCACATTTTTAACCAATTTGGCCTTATTTCTGCTTCAAATATCATCGAAATGTGCAAATAAATTGCCAAACATGTTTATTTAATGTTCATTAGTGTTTTTGGGTGGATATTTGACAGTTATGACCTATATTTCTCTCCAAATTGCATTAAAATGCTTTCAAAACAGATTTGAGCATGTTTATGCACATTTTTAATCAATTTGGTCTCATTTCTGCTTCAAATATGATCGAAATGAACAAATAAATTGTTAAATATATTTATTTCATGTTCATTAATGTTTTTGGTTCGATATTTAATAGTTATGACTTATAATCCTGTTTGCTGTCAAAAAATAAATTTATAAATAAATAAATAATACCAAAAAATACATGCAAGTTAAAATACATGAAATTAATTAATATGATTTCATGTGATTTTCATACCGAAATTTAAAATTACGAAATTATGCTCAATTTCGTAATTCACCACACATGAAATTTATTTGTTGGAATTAAGATACAATTGCATGAAATAATCATGCTAAGTCTTAAATTCTGAAATTATGCCCAATTTCGTAATTTGCCACATATGAAATTTATTTCTTGAAATTAAAAATATAATTTCATGAAATAATTATGACAAATATTAAAATTATGAAATTATGCCCAATTTCATGATTTATTACATTTGAAATTTATTTCTTGGAATTAAGAAACAATTCCATGAAATAATCATGCCAAATATTAAATCATGAAATTATGCTCAATTTCATGATTTATCACATATGAAATTTATCTCTTAAAATTAAGAAATAATTTCATGAAATAATTATCATGTGAGATTAATGCCAAACATGTTTATTTAATGAAATTGATTTGGCCTCATTTCTGCATCAAATATCATCGAAACGCACAAATAAATTGCCAAACATGTTTATTTAATGTTCATTAGAGTTTTTGGGTCGATATTTGACAGATATGACTTATATTTCACCCCAAATTGCATTAAAATGCTTTCAAAGCAGATTTGAGCATTTTTAAGCACATTTTATATCAATTTGGCCTCATTCTGCTTCAAATATCATAGAAATGCTCAAAGAAGTTGCCAAATATGTTTATTAAATGTTCATTAGTATTTTTGGATCGATATTTAACAGTTATGACTTATATTCCACCCCAAATTGTATTAAAATGCTTTCAAAACAGATTTGAGCATGTTTATCCTCATTTTTAATCAATTTGGTCTCATTTATGCTTCAAATATTATCGAAATGAACAAATAAATTGTTAAATATATTTATTTCATGTTCATTAATGTTTTTGGTTCGATATTTAATAGTGATGACTTATATTTCAACCCAAATTACATTTAAACCGTCCAAAATGTATTTCAGCATGTTCAAGCACATTTTTAATCAATTTGGCCTCATTTCGGCTTCAAATATGATCGAAATGCACTAATAAATTGCCAAACATGTTTATTTAATGTTCATTAGTGTTTTTGGCTCGATATTTGACTGTTATGACTAATATTTCACCACAAATTGCTTTAAAATTCGTCCAAAAGGCATTTGCGCATGTTTAAGCACATTTTGAATTAATTTCGCCTCATTTCTGCTTCAAATATCATCGAAATGCACAAATAAATTATCAAATATGTTTATTTAATGTTCATTAGTGTTTTTGGGTCGATATTTGACAGTTATGAGTTATATTCCACCCCAAATTACATTAAAATTCGTCCAAAATGCATTTGAGCATGTTTAAGCACATTTTTAATCAATTTGGCATCATTTCTGCTTCAAATATCATCGAAATGCACTAATAAATTGCCAAACATATTTATTTAATGTTCATTAGTGTTTTTGGGCCGATATTTGACAGTTATGACTTATATTTCACCCCAAATTGCATTAAAATGCTTTCAAAGCAGATTTGAGCATGTTTAAGCACATTTTGAATTAATTTGGCCTCATTTCTGCATCAAATATCATCGAAACGCACAAATAAATTGCCAAACATGTTTATTTAATGTTCATTAGAGTTTTTGGGTCGATATTTGACAGATATGACTTATATTTCACCCCAAATTGCATTAAAATGCTTTCAAAGCAGATTTGAGCATTTTTAAGCACATTTTATATCAATTTGGCCTCATTCTGCTTCAAATATCATAGAAATGCTCAAAGAAGTTGCCAAATATGTTTATTAAATGTTCATTAGTATTTTTGGATCGATATTTAACAGTTATGACTTATATTCCACCCCAAATTGTATTAAAATGCTTTCAAAACAGATTTGAGCATGTTTATCCTCATTTTTAATCAATTTGGTCTCATTTGTGCTTCAAATATTATCGAAATGAACAAATAAATTGTTAAATATATTTATTTCATGTTCATTAATGTTTTTGGTTCGATATTTAATAGTGATGACTTATATTTCAACCCAAATTACATTTAAACCGTCCAAAATGTATTTCAGCATGTTCAAGCACATTTTTAATCAATTTGGCCTCATTTCTGCTTCAAATATGATCGAAATGCACTTATAAATTGCCAAACATGTTTATTTAATGTTCATTAGTGTTTTTGGCTCGATATTTGACAGTTATGACTAATATTTCACCACAAATTGCATTAAAATTCGTCCAAAAGGCATTTACGCATTTTTAAGCACATTTTGAATTAATTTCGCCTCATTTCTGCTTCAAATATCATCGAAATGCACAAATAAATTATAAAATATGTTTATTTAATGTTCATTAGTGTTTTTGGGTCCATATTTGACAGTTATGACTTATATTCCACCCCAAATTACATTAAAATTCGTCCAAAATGCATTTGAGCATGTTTAAGCACATTTTTAATCAATTTGGCATCATTTCTGCTTTAAATATCATCGAAATGCACTAATAAATTGCCAAACATATTTATTTAATGTTCATTAGTGTTTTTGGGTCGATATTTGACAGTTATGACTTATATTTCACCCCAAATTGCATTAAAATGCTTTCAAAGCAGATTTGAGCATGTTTAAGCACATTTTGAATTAATTTGGCCTCATTTCTGCATCAAATATCATCGAAACGCACAAATAAATTGCCAAACATGTTTATTTAATGTTCATTAGAGTTTTTGGGTCGATATTTGACAGATATGACTTATATTTCACCCCAAATTGCATTAAAATGCTTTCAAAGCAGATTTGAGCATTTTTAAGCACATTTTATATCAATTTGGCCTTATTCTGCTTCAAATATCATAGAAATGCTCAAAGAAGTTGCCAAATATGTTTATTAAATGTTCATTAGTATTTTTGGATCGATATTTAACAGTTATGACTTATATTCCACCCCAAATTGTATTAAAATGCTTTCAAAACAGATTTGAGCATGTTTATCCTCATTTTTAATCAATTTGGTCTCATTTCTGCTTCAAATATTATCGAAATGAACAAATAAATTGTTAAATATATTTATTTCATGTTCATTAATGTTTTTGGTTCGATATTTAATAGTGATGACTTATATTTCAACCCAAATTACATTTAAACCGTCCAAAATGTATTTCAGCATGTTCAAGCACATTTTTAATCAATTTGGCCTCATTTCTGCTTCAAATATGATCGAAATGCAATTATAAATTGCCAAACATGTTTATTTAATGTTCATTAGTGTTTTTGGGTCGATATTTGACAGTTATGACTTATATTTCACCCCAAATTGCATTAAAATGCTTTCAAAACAGATTTGAGCATGTTTATGCACATTTTTAATCAATTTGGTTTCATTTCTGCTTCAAATATGATCGAAATGACCAATAAATTGTTAAATATATTTATTTCATGTTCATTAATGTTTTTGGTTCGATATTTAATAGTTATGGCTTATATTCCTCCCCAAATTGCATTAAAACCGTCCAAAATGTATTTGAGAATGCTCAAGCACATTGTTAACCAATTTGGCCTTATTTCTGCTTCAAATATAATCGAAATGCACTAATAAATTGCCAAACTTATTTATTTAATGTTCATTAGTGTTTTTGGGTCGATATTTGACAGTTATGACTTATATTTCACCCCAAATTGCATTAAAATGCTTTCAAAACAGATTTCATCATGCTTAAGCACATTTTAATCAATTTGGCTTCATTTCTGCTTCAAATTTCAGCCAAATGCGCAAATAAATTGCCAAACATGTTTATTTAATGTTCATTAGAGTTTTTGGGTCGATATTTGACAGTTATGACTTATATTTCACCCCAAATTGCATTAGAATGCTTTCAAAACAGATTTGACCATGCTTAAGCACATTTTAATCAATTTGGCTTCTTTTCTGCATCAAATTTCAGCCAAATGCGCAATAAGTTGCCAAACATGCTTATTTAATGTTCATTAGTTTTTTTGGGTCGATATTTGACAGTTATGACTAATATTTCACCGCAAATTGCATTAAAATTCGTCCAAAAGGCATTTGCGCATGTTTAAGCACATTGTTTGCTGTTTAAAAGTTGCCAGAAAAATACACAAATTAAATTGCATGAAATTAATGATATAATTTCATGTGATTTTTATACCAAAGATTTGAAATTATGAAATTATGTTCAATTTCATAAAATTATTTCTTGAAATTAAAGAAACAATTTCATGAAATAGCCATGTCAAATATTAAATCATGAAATTATGTCCAATCTCATGATTTATTAAATCCCAAAATTATTTCTTGAAATTAAAAAAATAATTTCATGAAATAATCATACCAAACCCCCTTCAAAAAATATATACACATGTGTGCAAAAAAATATATGCACAAAACCCTAATTATATGAAATCAAGAAACAATTTCATATAATTAAACATGCCAAATCCAAAAATCATGAATTTCATTCATGAAAAATGCCCCAAATATTATCCCTTGGAATTAAAAAATGATTCTTTGGGATAATCATGCCAAAATATTAATTGTATAAGATTAATATGCCTAATCATATACAATTAATGATTTAAGTGAAATTAATGCCTAATTTCACACCCAAAAATACCAAAAATATTACCCAAAATAACAGAATCATGGAATATATTTTCTGTGATTTTTCAGTAATTTTTCATGGATTTTTTTCATGAAGAATAAAATAAAATGGAAAAAGGAATAAAGAAAATACCAAAAATCAGAACTGGAGATAGTTCTGGGTGCAATTTGGGGGATGTGCAACACTCTGGGTGCAATCTGGGGAGCTCAAACACGACTTCTGCCCTTGGGACCCGCCTGTCATACACACAAAGTGTTAAAGGCGCTTTGCGTGGACCCAGTACACATGCACCATACCACTGACAGTACGTTTTGGTGCACAAGGACCAAGCCCACAGCCCAACCCTCAGTTTTTCGCTGGGGCTGTGTCTCATTAAACCTGACGACTGGGCCCCTCTCCTTCAGTCTCACTGCCAAGGGGGCCCAGCGCCCAGAGTTATTTTGGCCAGCGAAAAGAAAAGAAGGGAAAGAGAGGTGAGCGCGGTGCAAGCGCTCCCTCCCTCTGACAAGCCCGAAACCAAAGCACGGTTCACGTGCACCCAACCCAAGCGAGAGAAACCTTTTGAATTTCTCTCTCTCTCCCTCCTTTCTTCCTCCTCGAGCTCCAGAGCTCAGTGGAGCTTCGAAAATGGAGTCTAGGTGTACAATGCGAGTTGGCTTAAACCATTCTAGGGACTTAATCTACATCCTAAGGGGGGTTCAATGCCACAAACAGCATTGAAAATAGTAAAGTAAACAAAGAGAAAATCGAAGGAGAAAGTACCTCGACCTTGAAGGTGACAGAGCAATTGGGAGCTCTAGAAGCCAAGCCAACACCTGGAGAAGCTTCAAGACACCTCCACGACGCTGCCTGAAGTGCCAATTTGGGGTGAAAAGCACTCAATTGGCAGGTGCACCACTTGGCACCTCGGTCTGATTTGGATATGGTCAGTTGGCACAACTCAGCACTCAAGCAGCCAAATTGACACGTTGGGCACACTCAGTGGCACCTTGGTGACATGTCAAGCGCCAGCAAGGCCAAGGAATATTCGGGATATGCTCACACCCGAAAGGCATGACACACTGACCCAAGGAAGAAGACAAAGCCAACGGCTCCTTCTCTCTCCCCAGGCCTGTGTCAGGGACACATGTAGGCACCTCAATGGAGAGCTCTGAGCGCCAGTTAGCTGGAGGAATCTTCCAAGGACAAGCCTCAGGCCAGCACAGGCCTGGCTGGCTCAATCCTGGCCACTTGATCAAACCAAGGGCTGGGATGATGCCAGCTCAGCCCTGAGGCTTAAACCATGCCCTCTGGGCTATAAATAGACCCCCAGTGAAGAAGAAAGAAGAGGGGAGAGAGCAACATAGCTGAAACTCTGCCAAAATCAAAACTCCACCCAATTTTCACAAAAAGAAAGCTTAGCTGAGAAGAGATCAAGCTCTGAATAGCTAGGTAAGGGATAGAAGAGTCAAGCCTTGAGCTTGGCTCAGTCCCAATTGAGCTCAAGGAGCCAGTCTCACCTTGCTGGGTGAGATGGCTAGCCTCTGGCTGGGGAGGTGCACATGTGCCTCCCTCCTTCCAGAGCTCAATTGGTGGCTGAGCTTGAGTCTCAGGAGCTCACATGGTGAGTTCACCATGGAATCTGACAGTATACTCTAACCAATTGGCACATGCCAATCTGGTTTCATGGGGATGGGCACATGTTCATCCCCTTTCTCTCTCAAGCTCTGTGCACATGTGCAGTAGCTATGTAAAGCTCAATAATGGCTTTATACAAGCTGTTATGCTGTCAAAATTCCATGGAAAAACAAAATCCCATGTTTTATATGAGTATTGTATTTCAATTTGTTATAATATATGATATTTTGGTACAAATTGGTTTTATTTTCCTTTTAGTTCTTTCCTTCATGTTCTCTGATGTGCTTAATAGCTCAAGTTCATAATTGAGCAATGGAAAAGCAATAAACATCAATACTGGTTTGAGTCCAGTGAACTCCTGTTTCTGGCCAGCTGAGAGATCAATCCATATCTCTCAGCCTGGTTGTTAATTTCTTATGAAATTTCACAGTCATGTAGATTAGGTTTATACCAACTTACCATATAAATTTTATAATTTTTGGAATTTTCTGTGAATTGTTATGAATTTTACAATCTCATCTGTCAAAAACTCCAAAAAGGTCAACTTTGGGTCAAACTGAGAAGTTCATTCTTCTTTTGATTCAAAAATCCAAAATTTCTTGATTAATTCACCTTTATGACACCTCATGTGATGTTTTAAAGGATTTAGAATAATTAAACCAGGCTTTAATCCATAGGTTAAGCCAAATTTGATTTTTATGAAGCTGAAAGGGCATTTCTGTCCAGTCTGCTAAAAATACAATAATCATACTTTCTTTTCACTCAATTAACTTAAAATTTCATGGGCATCTAGAACAAGTCTTAATGCACTCACTCACCAAATTTTACCATTTTTGGGATTTTCTGTGATTTTCTGTGAATTTTTGAAATTGGGTCTGTCAAAATTGAAATTGAGTTGGCTCTGGACCATTACCAGAAAAGTGCAAAAATGAAATTAACTCGTGTTCAAGTGAAATTCATGTGTGAAATTGATATAAAACCTTTCTAAAACATGTAATTGACCCAAATGAATATAATCAAACATGCAATTTGAGAAGAATGTGATGAAATCAAAAGGAAACCAAATTGAAAATAAAACCAGAAATGACCCAATGTGCATAAAGGACAATGCACATCTAAATTGATGAAATTGATCATCCAAACATGTTCAAACATACTAAACGACACTGTTTGGAAGGTTAATTGAAAGAAAATTGCAAAGGAAAGCTATGAAATACCATTTGGTACCAAAGCCCCGAAACCAGTTTGGTACCAAATGGCCAAAGTTGCAAAATTGATGGATTAAACTCAAATTAAGCCTCAAAATCTTGATAAACATGTTCTGACGATGCTATATGACAAAGGAATCGAGTCAATTTGCCAAAAACCAGCTCAAATCCCTCAAAATCTCATCTCAGCCAACTTCCCAACCGAAACCAAGTGGCTACCCCCATCTCCGGCGATCCAGGCCGCCGTCGCCGCCGAGACCACCACCGATGGACTCCCCACTCTCTGGCGATGCCAGCCATGACTTCTGATCGGAGATCCGACGCCGGCAGGGCCTCGATCAGTGTCGGAGAGGATGAGCACGAATATTGATGCATCTCAAAGTGCGAATCTTGATGAAATTCAAACAGCCCATAGAAGGCTTGATGCGCGCCAGAGATCCAACGGCCCAGTTTAAAAGATGCTTTAAAAACTGAACTTAAGTTCAGATCTTGATGCATGGGCCCAAATCTGACGGCCCATATTAATCTGTTTTGAAAATAAACTTTAAACACCAAATAAAAATGATTTCTCAAGCCCATAAATTATGAAAAATATATCAAAAATCATGATTTCATTTATGAATATTTTTAAGACTATAAAATGTCAATTTTGATTTTATTTTATTTCTTTTTTTTATATTATAAATAAAAGAAAATTCAAGACATATCATATATGTATAAAATAAATTCAAAATATCAAATAAAATATTTTTAAAATAAATGGAAATTATGTCATATGAAAATGCTCAAAACAAATGAATTCTTTTTGATAAAATAAATCAAAATATTCAAAATAGTCAAATTATATTATATTTTGATAAAATAAATAAAGATATTCAAAATAATCAAATGATATTATATTTTGATAAAAATAAATAAAAATACTCAAAATAATCAAATTATGTTATATTTTGATAAAACAAATCAAAATATTCAAAATAGTTAAATTATGTCATGTTTTGGTAAAACAAATAAAAATATTCAAAATAATCACATTATGTTATATTTTGATAAAACAAATCAAAATATTCAAAAATGATTGAATTATGCTATATTTTGATAAAATAAATAAAAAAAAATATATTCAAAAATGATTAAAATATGTTATATGTTGATAAAACAAATCAAAATATTCAAAGATAATCAAATCATGTTATATTTTGATAAAAAAAAATAATAAAAATATTCAAAATAATCAAATGATATTATAATCAAATCATGTTATCTTTTGATATAATAAATCAAAAATATTAAAGAATGATTGAATTATGTTATATTTTGATAAAATAAATTGGAATATTCAAGATAATCAAAATTATGTTATATTTTGATAAAACAAATCAAAATATTCAAAGATGATTGAATCATGTTATGAAACAAATAAAAATGTTCAAAATAATTAAACCTTGTTATATTTTGATAAAACAAATCAAAATATTTAAATATGCAAATATACCCAAATATTTGACCAAATATGTCAAAAATACAAATATGTCCAAATATTTGACCAAACATGTCAAACATGCAAATATACCCAAACATTTGACCAAACATGTCAAATATGCAAATATGTCCAAATATTTGACCAAATATGTCAAACATGCAAATAAACCCAAACATTTGACCAAACATGTCAAAAATACAAATATGTCCAAATATTTGACCAAACATGTCAAACATGCAAATATACCCAAACATTTGACCAAACATGTCAAAAATACAAATATGACCAAACTTTTGACCAAACATGTTAAATATGCAAATAAACCCAAACATTTGACCAAACATGTCAAATATGCAAATACACCCAAATTTCTGGCCAAACATGCCAAATATACAAATATGTCCAAACTCTTGATAAAATAGGTCAAATATGCAAATATGTCCAAATCTCTGGTCAAATATGCCAAATATGCAGATAAGTCCAAAACTTGGTAAAAACATACCAACATATCAAATCATATCAAATCATGTTTCAAGAACATTAAACTGGCAGTGCGCTTCAGGTTTAATGTACCTCATTTTGGAAATCGATAAAGAATTATATGTTCCCGATCCTCCAATTTTCCCAGGTTTCGAATTGGCATAGCGCTTCAGATTCGGGACTTGGAAGGTCAATAGACTGTTTAGGATTATACGTCCTTGTCTTTGACATGAACCTTTTTAGAGATCAAACATCTCTGGTTCTTTGAGTATCGAGTTGGCAGTGCGCTTCACATTCGAACTCCGTGAGATCAATAGGATTATACATCCTCGATCTCTGATTTATGAGAAATTATACGTTTCTCTGACTTTAGATCATACGTCTTTAGTCTTATTATCCAAAGTTATACCTTTGGGTTATTTTAAATATGCATTATAATAAATTGGAAGGAAGAAATAAAGCCACAAATCTGATCCATATATTTTGATTAGTTTAGCCCATTAATCAGAGGTTCCCGAGGCGAGAGCCGGGGTAATTAACGGCGGGGGCTTGCGCCCGTCGGAAAATAAAAGTTCCCACAATCACCTAAATAATAAGTCCTTGAGCGCACAAACACGCGCAGGGATGTACCTGCACCTTCTTCCCCCGTGAGCGAGGACGCCGATGCCTCGCGCGTGGGCCGCGAAAAAGGGCCGCACAGGTTCTGGCACGCCCGGTGGGACGTATCTTTCTCCTCTCATCTCTTGGGCTAAACTAATTAAATATATGGATCAAATAAAAAAAAAATATATATATATTTTGCATGAAATATGGCTAATTGATTTGTGGAGTCTATATTTTTCAGGAAATGATGTCTGGCGTTAATTCTCCGTTTGCGATCGCCGTCCCCGTCTCTCTCAACGAGGCGGGCCACATGGTGTTCTCGTTTGGGGACTTTCCCCAAATGATCGTTCTTCCTCCTACTTCACCATCACCGACACCAACTCTGGTCAAGGATGAGGACCATGAAGTCTCCTTCAGGATCACCCAGAAGGGGATCGACAACAAAATCATGGCGCTTCCTCCCAAACCTCAGCGCCCCAGGAGACACCGTTCTGAGAAGAAAGTCTCCCCGACCCTCTCCACACCGGTGGCCCCAAAGGTCACCAAGAAACGGGCTCTCCAAGCCTACCAGGATGAGCTGGTGGCTGAGCCAAATCTCCCTGTCTCCAATCCCTTCACATCCCTAAGGATTGTGAAAAGGAACTCTCCAACCGCTCGTATCCGGAGCGTTTGGGAGGTTCCACAACCAAAACCTCGCCTAAACCAGAACTTCTCGACCGAGTCGGGAAAACCCTTAGGCCTCAAACAGGCCGACCTTGGTAAATCTCTATACGAGACTCACCAAGCCATTAAGGCGCGTAAACAACAGCGTCGAAACAAACTCCAAGCCTCTGCCTCTCAGGCCCAAGGGAGACAGGTTCATTTCCCCCGGGAATCGGGGAACCGCCCATATGAACGGGCACCAGGGACCAAACAAACATGGATCCCAAAATCTCGTCTGACCCAAACAAGCCAGACACCATCCACCTATATACAGGTGGCTAAGCCCAAAACACGGGCTACGGTCAAAACCGCCGCTCTCTCGAAAGATATCGAGAGTGAAAGCGCGTTTAAAAGGCTGGGGCCAAAGATAAAACCCCAAGCCTCAAGCACAACTGTATTTGACAGGCTAGGGCCAAAACTAAACCCTGAGCCATTAAAGTCAAGCAAAGGACTGGTTATCACTGTTCCTGATCAGGCCCGAAAGAAGAGGCGGGTCTCTCGTCCGGCACCCTACGCTGATGACGAAGAAGAACACTTCACGGTCTATACTGTGGGGGCGTATGACGAAAGCTCCTCTGACGATCAAGAAGAACGTCATGCCACATATATGGCTGATGATGAAGAAGTGGGCCCATCCAATGACCCACCGCCTGGTCGAGACGTCGAGAACGCTCATGCGGCCAGGACCAGAGCCAGGACCAAAAGAGGGCAAAAAGGGGGCCCTCCAACTGACGACGAATCAGCCCACAATGAGGCAGAAATGGAAGACACCGGTGGCTCCGCGAATGACTTCGTCGCCCAACTAAAACGACAGTTGTCTATACGAGAACGAGAAATGGAGGAGTATAGACAGAAAAATGAGCAAGAAATGGGAGAGCTCAGAAAGCAAAATCAAGAGGCTTTAAGCCTGATCAAGTCCTTAAGTGACTTTCTGACTAAAAAGGGGATCACAAATGAGAGGATGGAAGATGAAGGACCCTCCAAACATGCGGGACCTCAACCCTCACAACATCCAAGCTTCAGAGACCCCGACGGTCACAAAGAAGACCTCCCATGTGGAGGAGAGAGCTCTCGAGTCAATATTGCTCGAGGCTCCAACACTCGCACATATACTAATGAGAATCAAGGATTGACTAAAAAGGAGATCCAAGAGATAATTAGTCAACAACTGCAAATGGCGGGCGCAGGATTTACCGTCTCACCCTTGAAACGAACGGGGAGGCCGTATCCAGCCGATTACGACGCTATACCTTACCCAAAGGGGTATATAGTCCCGAAGTTTAAGTCCTTCTCGGGAGAGGGTGTAAAAGACACAAACCCAGATCAACACTTGGCCCATTTCATGGCCTCGTGTGGGAATACAGGGAGCAATGATGCCTTGTTGCTGCGTCAATTCCCGCAAAGTCTAACGGGTCCTGCCTTTGAATGGTACTACTCATTAGAAAATGGGAGTATTAAAACGTGGGATGATATGACCGATGCATTCAGGGCAAAGTTCGCGGTCATGACTGACAAAATCAGCATTGCGGACTTGGCCAATACCAGGCCCCAGAAGAATGAAAAAGTTCTGGAGTACATTAGTCGCTGGCGAAACCTCAGCATCAGGTGTGATCGCCCAATAACCCAAAGGGAGGCGGTCGAACTAATACTCAGGAACGTTGACAACTGGATGACACCATTCTTAGGGATAGCCAAGATTACGACATATCAGGATTTGATAAACTGTGTGTCTAGGCTTGAAAATGCACCTCCAAATTCATGGCCCAACTACTCGGGTCAGAGATTCCAAAGAGGAGGGAAAGCCGAGGCCAAGGTAGCCAGTACAAGCAAGTCCGGCGGCAAAAACGCGGCCGCTAATGTCAACACTGTAAACAATGGTGGCTCGTCAAATAAAAATGACGGCGGCAGCAGTGCAAAACCCGTATATGGAAGCGGGCAGCCTCTTAAAAGTCTGGAGGAATTGAAGGGCAAGCCTTATTCATTCAAAAGGGATAAAGTCGCGCGACTCTTCAAGGATGCCTTGAAGGACGGGCTCCAATTACCTAAATGCAAACGGACCGCCGACATGGAGAAATCCAGTGACCCGAACTACTGTCCATATCACAGAGTGCTTGGGCACCCCATAGAAGATTGTTGGGTGTTCAAAGACTGGATAGAAAGGAGGTACAAGAATGGCGAGATAACTCTGGCTGATAGTATCCTCCAAACGCCAGCCCCGCATGAGCAGGTGAACGCGGTCTCTCATATAGAGATCAATATTGAGGATTCTTCGACCGAACCTTGGAGTATCCACCTGTCCCGGAAAACAAAGAAACTCCTCAAATCTATTCAGAAAGAACCAGGTATTTTGTGGAAGAATGATGTAACTCCCACTATCCCTGAACCACCAAGAAAATCGGTGGCCTTCTACAAGAAAGCGAACAAAAATGGCAGCCGCAAACGGGACAAGAAGCCAGTAAAGCCAAAGGAGTATCCGGAAAAGTCAGAACTCCAGAAGTACATTGATGCGCTCGAAGAATACGAACAAGGTCAACCGATACCGGCCATGCTTCGAGACTTCATTCCTAAACGAATTCTCAACAAACTAATGGGTATAGTCGATGAAGACGAAACCACAGATGAAGGAGATGAGTTCTGGGATGAAGAATGCTGTGTCATCACCCACGTAGAAACTCATGAGGTGAGTGAGTCAGAAGACTCTGATACTCTCCCTTATCGGGAGGAGCTTTATCTCAACGAGCTTCTCGGGCAAGTTCACCATTTTATGAATGGTAGCAAAAAGACAACCAGCATAGACTCAAAGTCGACAATTCGGAAATTCAAACCCGAAGGCATAAAAGGGCTAGTGGAAGACATGCCCTGTCGAATGAGAAAAGAATGCGAGAAGGGACCTGAAATGAATGCGTTCCTTAGAGTTGGATTTACCCGAGACGAGGGAAACTCATCTTCGGGGCGCCCGAAAGAGGACATGGTGATCATAGTTTCTCATGGGCATCAATCCAGAAATGAGGCGTTTCGGCCGGGTCAAGCCCGAAGGAAACCTCCCAATGTCTTTTTAGTAAACATAGATGACAAAGAGATGTTGGAAAGCATAGCATGGCAAGATTGCGGCCACGAAGAAAGGCTGACGATTGAAAACACAAGTGAGGAAAGAGGTGGCGAGTCTCAGGCCGTTTCTACTCAAGCCAGGAATTTCTCCGTTGTAAACCCAAGGAGAGGGTCAATAAACCCTGAATCAAGGGAAGAGGGTAGGCCCGTCGACGGCCGAAAACGCTCTTTTAAAATAGAGAACAGGGAGGAAGGGCAATCAAATCCTCACAAATACACCCGTTCCGCGCCTAACCAAAAAGAATGGTGCCATGCAATACATCATAATAGCGATTCTGAAGAAGACGCACACTTTCCCGGGAGTCTATTTTATCCCGAAGAAGGTAATGAGGCCACTACCTCTGAAAAGGAAAAGACAGAATGTCAGGTCGTTCTGCGTTCGGGCACCTACATCCCTGAACGTCAACCTCCAAAGGAGTCTGACCGAAATGTCGCGAAGACCAAAAGTACAAGCAAAGAACCAGAAAATGGCCTACCCACCCGTGAAAAGTCAAAACTCACGGTAGGAGATTACAATGTGCTGGCGCATCTCCGTAAGATCCCAGCCTTGCTTAGTGTCTTTGATGCATTGATGATGTCGAAGGATACGCGCGACATATTAATATACGCGCTCCAAAATCCTGAGCAATTCCAGGCCTACTTTGCTGAAAAGCAATCACATGAGACGGCATACGTCAACAGCCGTTCAACGGGCATCCATTTCACTGATGAAGACCTTTTGACTGGCACCGCCGATCACAACCGGCCGTTGTATGTAACTGGCGACTGTGAGGGGCAAAGATTGAATCGCATCTTGGTCGATTCGGGGTCATCGATAAACATTATGCCCTTGAGGATCCTGAAAACCCTAATGTTGGATACCAAACCATTGTCGAATGAGAAAGTGACCATTCATGGGTTCAATCAACATTCGCAGAAAGCCATGGGTGCGGTGACCCTAACACTCCAATTCGGGGGCCTGATAACCTCGACCAAATTTTATGTCATTGACGCCGATACGTCATACAAGGCCTTACTCGGTCGCCCTTGGCTGCATGAAAACCGGGTGGTACCATCAACTCTTCACCAATGCATGAAATACATGAAAGACGGAAGGCAAAAAAGGATAAATGGGGACATTAAGCCGTTCGGGGTCCATGAAATTGGCCTTAGCGACGCCCGTTATTTCTTAACGCAGGAGGAGAAGGATCAGCATAAAGCGCTGATGGAGTCTCTAAGCTCCGTCTTACAAGGAAATGGCTTGGAAATGCAAACAAGCCAAACCAAATCCACGCCCAATCTGGTGTCATCTCATGATAAAAAGGCACCAACTTTGAGTAATAAACCCATTTATGGGTTGTCCTCTGATGAAGAGGAAGACAAGAAGGAACGAGTGTATGGTGTCACTCCCTTATTTGGCGCCTCTTCTGATGAAGAAGATGAGAAGATCTCGACGCGCCGGGTTATCCCGCTATACGGGGCCTCAACAGACGATGAGTCAGAAGAGGAAGCTCCTATAGATGGAGAGGTGTATGAATCGGAAAGTGGATCAGAAGAAGAAATCCTATTTCACGTCAAACCGACATACAACTTCGAAACTGACGAGAGCCATGAATCGTCTTTAAGGGTTGAAAAGGTACCCGAAAGACATTACAAGGACCTTTCTCCCAGAGAAGTGAACCAAATCCAGAAGTTGCGGACGTTTGTTGTTCCTTCTAAGGTCGAACGCTTGCCAGGGAAGACGGTCACTCATAGACCAATCAGATTCTACAAAATCGATGCAATCAATCCTGGTGATAACGCCCTGATCCACGAGTGGAGTGGCTTATTGTCAGAAGACTCCGATGACGGGGAAGTCAATATCGAGGCGTCCCGATATTTCGGGAAGAATCAGGGC
Source organism: x Bolboschoenoplectus mariqueter (assembly GCA_037678475.1). Lineage (NCBI taxonomy): Eukaryota > Viridiplantae > Streptophyta > Magnoliopsida > Poales > Cyperaceae > x Bolboschoenoplectus > x Bolboschoenoplectus mariqueter. The sequence goes on along the minus strand of CM075286.1, from coordinate 2,768,605 downwards.
CAACTGATGGAAAAGGCCCGGTGTCCTCAAACCATATCAAAATCCAAGATGTATTACTTTGAAAGACTATGGAATGGCTCAACTAATACGGTCAGGGGCCTTGATGACAAGATCAAATACACCCGCGGTTTGGGATACAACTCTGAGTCAGAAGAAGACGGGGATCCCGACGAACGGTGTCGAAGTTTCTTCAAGAACCGCAGAGTTACCTGTTATATGGTATCTGAGGAGCCAGAAGAAGAAGACTTCATCCTGGTGGCTAAAAACGCACCAAAGGAGTTGGAGGACGGCGCGCCAAACACCATTGACGAGTTGGTGGAAGTTAACCTCGGGACAGATGAAGACCCCAGGCCAACCTTCATAAGCGCATCCCTTCCCCAAGAGAAGCGGGAACCTTTGAGGGCCTTGCTCCAAGAATATGTTGATTGTTTCGCATGGAGCTATGAAGAAATGCCAGGACTGGATCCCAAAGTTGCAGTCCACAAACTCAAAATTGACCCAAGTATAAAGCCGGTCAAACAAGCACCGCGACGAATGAGAATAGAACTTGAAGAAAAGGTCGTGGTCGAAACCAAGAAGCTTATTGATGCAGGCTTTGTGCGGGAAGAAGAAACTCCCGATTGGGTGGCTAGCATCGTTCCCGTAAAGAAGAAGAACGGGCAAATACGCATATGCGTCGACTTTCGGGACCTGAATAAAGCTTGTCCCAAAGATGACTTTCCTTTACCGGTGACGGAAATCATCATCGACCATACCTCGTCCTATGAGGTATTCTCTTTTATGGATGGGTACGCGGGGTATAACCAAATCAAAATGGATGAAGAAGACCAGAAGCATACGGCCTTCCGCACTCCGATGGGTATTTATTGTTACAAGGTTATGCCTTTTGGCCTCAAAAATGCCGGAGCCACATACCAGCGAGCCATGACGAAAATATTCGACGACCTAATTCATAAGGTTGTCGAATGCTACGTGGACGATTTGGTCGTAAAGGCGACGTCCTATGACGAGCATCTCATAAATCTCAAGGTCGTGTTTGACCGTCTGAGGCAACATGCGCTGAAGCTAAACCCGTTAAAGTGCGCCTTTATGGTTTCGTCGGGGAAATTTCTTGGGTTTGTTATTCGACACCGGGGAATAGAAATAGACCCGGGTAAAATCAAGGCGATACAAGAATTGCCGCCACCCAGAAACCTTAAGGAGCTTCGCTCGCTTCAAGGCCGCTTGGCATACATTAGGCGATTCATAGCCAATCTATCGGGTAGGATACAACCTTTCACCCGATTGACCAAGAAGGATATCCCGTTTAAATGGGACGAAGCCTGCCAACAAGCCCTAAATGACATCAAGGGCTACCTCCTCAAACCACCAGTGCTAGCAGCTCCAATACCAGGAAAAGAGCTGATATTGTACACGACGGCCTTGGATGGATCTCTCGGGGCCTTGTTAGCACAAGAAAATGAACAAGGGAAAGAAAACGCCCTCTATTATTTGAGCCGCATGCTGGTAGGGGCGGAATACGCCTATACACCGATTGAAAAGCATTGCCTGGCATTGGTGTTCGCTGTGAAGAAGTTGCGACACTACATGATAGCCCACAAGGTCATCCTCATCTCAAAGATTGACCCCTTAAAATATCTCATGACGAGACCCATGCTTACAGGCAGGTTGGCAAGATGGGCCATAATCCTGACCGAGTTTGATATAACTTTCGCGCCACAAAAGGCCATAAAGGGGCAAGCGATGGCTGATTTCCTAGCGGCCCATCCAATACCCGACGACTCTCCTTTGGCATGCGAATTTCCAGATGAAGAAGTCTTTCATACCAAAGATGAAACCCTAAGTTGGGAAATGTACTTTGATGGGGCATCATCAATACGGCCCACCGCGGGCCCAAACATCCCGCAAATACGGGCCGGGATAGGCTTAGTCTTCGTAACACCGGAAGGAGGAATCATGCGTCATGCCTTAGCATTGACCGAGCCTTGTACAAATAATGAGGCTGAATATGAAGCGCTCATAGCCGGGTTAGAGCTTGCGCTGAATATGGGGATTAGAAAACTCCATGTGTTTGGTGACTCCCAATTGATAATAAATCAAATCACCGGAGCATACAAGGTACTAAAACCAGAGTTGGTGAAGTATCACGCTAGGGTTTTGGAATTAATAGATGAAATTCCCGAAATCCTATTCAAGAAAATCTCGAGAGCCACAAACGGCAAAGCTGATGCACTCGCTCGGGTGGCTAAAGAATTAGGCGAACCTGACGACGGAAATGTGCAAATTGTTGTCAAAAATCGACGACCCCTGTCCTCATGCTTCACGGGGACCAAAGATAAAATCCAGGTGGCTATGGCCGAAGAAATGGAAAGTGACCTGGAAGATGTCATGGTGACTCAGCCGAATGACGATTGGCGCCAACCTTTCGTTGAATACTTCAAATACGGGGTTCTCCCGAATGAGAAATCAGCGCGAGAGCAACTCAAGAAGAGAGCGCTTCGCTACGCCTACGTCAATGACACCTTATACAGGCGATCATACGACCAAATGTGGCTTCGCTGTGTGTCAAACTCAGAAGTCCACCAAATCATGAAGGAAGTTCATTCGGGTTTATGCGGAGCACATCAGCCGGGACCCAAAATGCGACTTAAGATAAAGCGCATGGGCTATTATTGGCCCACCATGGCACGCGATTGTATCGAACATGCCAAGAAGTGTCACATGTGCCAAATACATGGCACATTCATACATCAACACCCAAATCCGCTTCACCCGACTGTATCATCCTGGCCGTTTGATGCATGGGGTACCGATGTAGTTGGGCCCATTGACCCACCTTCCTCCAAGGGTCATAAGTTTATCTTGGCTGCGACCGATTACTTCACCAAGTGGGCCGAGGCAGTCCCGCTTAGGGAAGTGAAGGCAATCGATGTCGTGAATTTCTTCAAAAACCATATCTTATACCGATTTGGGACCCCGAGGAGAATCATTTCTGATAACGGGGCCGCGTTCAAAAGTGCTAAAGTATACGCACTTGCGGAAAAGTTCAAGATTGATTGGAAATATTCTTCCATATACAATCCCAGAGCAAATGGTTTAGCAGAGGCCTTCAATAAGACCTTGATAAAAATCATGAAAAGGACGTTGAAAGGAAATCAGCGCGACTGGCATGAAAGGCTACAAGAAGCGCTTTGGGCATATCGAACCACATGTCGAACCCCCACTCAAGCGACACCATATTCCCTGGTGTTTGGTGTCGAAGCTGTCCTGCCGCTTGAGGTGGAACTCCCGTCCTTAAGGGTGGCGCTCCAGAACGAAATGTCGTTAGATGAGCAGAAGCACCTCAGGCTCGACGAACTCGACGCTATGGATGAAAGGCGAATCATAGCCCAACAAAACTTGGAAATATACCAAGCGAAGATGGCACGGGCCTACGACAAAATGGCCCGCTCAAGAACTTTTCGTCAAGGGGAATTAGTACTCGTTCTCCGAAGGCCCATAATTGGCCGGCATGTCGGCCCAAAGTTTTCACCTAATTGGGAAGGCCCATATGTGGTTGAGAAGGTGTTTGACGGAGGGGCATACCAACTCATAGATCATAAAGGCGAAAGACCATTACCTCCTATAAACGGGCGGTATCTTAAGAAATACCATGCATAATACACCAAGAAGAAAGGTGGCTAAACCCATACACCAAGAAGAAAGGTGGCTAAACCCATACACCAAGAAGAAAGGTGGCCAAACTCAAACACCAAGAAGAAAGGTGGCTAAACTCATACGCCCAAAAGAAAGGTGGCTTAAAGTCCCGGGGTAAAAGGTATTTATCCATGTCCCGCCGGGTGCAAATCGGCCTTGTTGCCTTGAGCCGTTAATCAAGGGACGTGGATGGTGTCCACTGAAGAAATACCTCAAACAAAGCTGTCCCATCGGGCATAAATCGGCCTTGTCGCCTTGAGCCGTTAATCAAGGGACGTGGATGGTGTCCACTGAAGAAATACCATAAACCAAAATGTCCCCTCCGGGCATAAATCGGCCTTGTTGCCTTGAGCCGTTAATCAAGGAACACATGCGGTGGCTAACACAAAAGCTACCAAAACCTCTGACAGGCCAAAAAGAAAGGTTTTGTCCACATCGCCGGATGAAGTCGGCGCCCGAACTTTGGAGCCACTAAAGCGGGGAAATGGTTTTGGTATTTGTGCCTCCAATACAATTACCACTGTGTTTGCCCATTTGATACAGAATAAATATGAAAATGAGCAGCGTTACGATTTGTCGCTTTAAACAAATCATTGCTGAATAAAACATTGCCTTATTAATTAATAGTAAGGCAGAGTATTGAAGGCATAAATAAAAAGCCCTATAATGAATGAAACCTTCTTATCCTTATGATAAGCTTGGATAATTTATCAGGGCGAAATCCCCCTCCAAATACATAAATAAGTATGCGTGGAGAATGAGTGAAATGTGAGGATTCCACACTTAATAATGAGTGGAGAGAATAGAAAGGATCCACATTAAAAAATGGTTTTGCCAATTTGTACCATAAACAATTGACACTGGTATGTTCATCTGACCAGTCATAAAGAGATGAACAGGCTTTTTATCTTGTGCCTAACAAAATAACAAAATACCAAAATGCCGATAATAATATAAATCTTCCCAAAACATATACTCAATCCATGCATTATACAAAATACAATAACAAACCTAAGCTCCTCAAAAATAAATAACTAAAACCATGTCCAAAACAAACAAAATGCCAAAAATACAAACAAATGCCACCCTAAAGGCTAGGATAGCGACTACGCAGCTGGGCCAAGAACCCGTCGATCCGGGTAAACAAAGAACAGGCGGCGGTAAAGTGACGCTCCTCGTCAGCCACTAGGTCGTCTACGCTAGCTCGGGCGGCCTCATAATCATATGAGTAGTCACGAAGAGTGGAGAAGGCGGTGTCTACCAAACCCTCCATGCCCTTGATCTCACTCCTGAGTGACTGGGTCTGATCAGCTAGGTGGCTAGAAGCCCTGTAGTCAGCCCCAGAAGCTAGCATACCTGCACTGAAAGCCAGGTGACATGTAAGCTGATCCTGGAGACCCCTGAGGCGGTGACGAAGTGAGAATAACTCCGACTCGGCACGAGACACCGATGTCGCGAGAGTCGAGAGAGTCTTTCGTCTCTCCCCGAAAGCCCAGGCCAAACGCTCGCGGGTTATACAAGACAAATGCTCTTGACAAGGGGCGATCAAGTCGTCAATCACCCCCTGGAAATCAGGAAAGTTCCCGGAAACAGGGACCAAATCCAAAACGCGAAGGTCCAATGAACGGTGGGCTCGAGTAGAGTTGCTAAGGGAACATAGCTTCTCCAACAGATGCCGCATCTCCGATACAGAAGGACCTACAAACCAAATCAATGTCATCACATGCAATATAAACATGAAATCCAAAGTGAGGGATATAAGAGCACGTACCATCGGGAGAAATGTCACCCGAGAGTCTCTCCTCCTCAGGGTCCGCCTCGAAGCCTTCTTCGGGAACGACGTTGAATCCCGCATCGAGCTCAACCTCTGGCTCTGCCTCAATCTCTTCGTCAGGCTCCTCTTCAATATTGTCGTTGTATCTGACATCAAACCTATCACCGAACTCTGTGCCGGTCGCCTCGGCAATGACAAAATCTTCAGGGTCTGAATTAAAAACAAGAATAAGATCCCCGAAGGGAGAAATGAAGAGAGTAAGGTATTGTGAGACGGTGAAATGACAATGGAATTATACCTGAGTCACTAATCATGATAGGCTCCTGAAGGACAGCCAAATCTTCCGCTTCCCTCAACGGAGAAACTCTCGCAGGTGAAGCAAATTCTCCGCCGAGAGCTGGTGCTAATGGACTCCCAGCGTCCCCTTTTGTTTCAAAGAAAAGTGAAATAAGCAAGGGAAATTATGTGAAGGACATTTAGTAGAATATTCTGAAAGAAAAATCATACCTACGACCGCCTCGTCCCCCAAGACGGTGGGTAAGTTTTCCTTGGCCTCCGTTGTAGAAGGGTCGGCGCTCTCAAAGCCTAGAAACAAATCAAGGAGAATATAAGGGAAGAACGATCATTTCCCTGAATGCAAAGGACCTTGCAAATATAAGTACCTGGCAAACCCGCTCGAAAAATAAAGAGCTCCTCCAAGGCGGAGTCAGGTGCCTCTCTGTCGGTCGACCCTCCTGCAATTTTTTCCGACATCAGTATATCATAAAGAAGTCACATAAGAAACTTCAAGGATACAAATACAGTAAACAAAAGAGGCCATAAATAATATCACCTGTCTGAGAAGCGGTAGGAGAATCTAATGGCACCTTGCTGTCGAAGCCCTGAAAATCAAGTAAGGCGCGAGAAGAGGAAGAGGAAGGAGATCTCCGCCGCTTCTTTTCATTTTTCTTTTTGTCCGGCAGTGGACAAGTCACACGTGCCATATCGGCAGGGAGTATCGCCTGATATGCAGAGATAGTGTGAGTATACCACCTATGATACATGGCGGTAAAAATCACCTCTGAGCGTGAAGCCCGAAGCATGGTAAACTGGGAACCCGTACCCACGCGAAGTATGGAAGACCAACATCTACTCAAACCTTCCAGGTCTGCAGAAAGCGACTCGGGACGGGAAAGCAACTCGGGAATGCCCTGGTCATATCCAAACTGATGGGCACAACGGTGAGGAGAGTATGGCTCCAAGATAATATGCTCACCGATGCGTAGAGGTAAAAAGCCACACCGAATGCTAATGAGGTGCTCAGTGGCTGCCGAATCCTCTAAAATCCCCTGAACCAACCTAGACCGTGGAATGTCCACAACAAGTCTATCTGAACCTCTGGGCATCCTACGCGAAAAAGCGCGTACCTCAGATCTCTGGAGTGCCCCTCGCGAACGGAAGAAACGATAGCGAGCATCTTTGGGAGAAAGGGATGACGCCGAAGCACAAGCTATATCGGACAAATAGGATAGTATAACCCGTATCTCCTGAGAAAGTACAGGGGTATAAAGACCCATCCAGTGTGCATGAAGCCAACCACTGATGAAATGAAAGGGGATGACCTCCCCACTGAAAGAAGGATCGCGAGAGGAAACTAACCCGCGAAGAGATCGATAAATGTTGGCCAACGCCGGGATAGCCAGGGAAACCCTATGTCCCCGAGCCAAGATGTTAGCCACAACAAATGAAGAAGGCCTGATCCTGCCAACTGGAGAACTGGGCAAGACGAAATAGCACAGCCACCATGATAGAAAGGCAGTCAATAATGTTTCCTCGTCCACAATCCTGGTAGTAATGGACCCCAAACCGGGTTTGGACCCCCTATGCACGATACCAGTCGATAATCCTACTCCCAAAGGATCGCAAGGATCAGCAAAAGAGGTACGAGGATGTGTCGGGGCATCGGCAAAGTAAGAAACCCACTGGCCCAAGGAGACACCCTCTCGGTCCCCTAAAATCTCATGATAAATCTTATATACCTGACGAAGAGACGCCGGGTACATCGGAGTCCCGTCTGGCCTCAGGCTGAGGAGATCCACTCCACTGAGGCAATGCTCATCATACGGAAGGCCATAGATCGGCAACCCTGATAACTGGGAGAGGTCCCATAGGCTCAAAGTCATCTCACGATCCTCCGTGAATAAGGTGTTCGTGACATAGCTCCAGCGCTCAGCAAATGCTCGAAACAAGGATATGTCCTGGGTGTATCCAAAAAGCGAGAGGTACACCGCCTCATAAATCCCCGCTTGCTTGAGCATGCTTTCCTCTGTAAGCAAGGTGAACTGGACCCACTCCACTTGTCGGGGGCGCCTTTCTAAAGTCCCGCGGAGCACACGCTTGTCGTCCCAAGGACACGCCCGATATGATGTCATCTCCGTGCCCAGAAGGTGCAAAGGAGGCGGGCTAGTCGTCCCGACACTTGGGCTCAACACCCTCACTGTACACGGAGTATACTCTCTCATGACGAGGTTGTTCCCTATCATGTTGTATGTGCCAGTGTGATCAGGGCCTTGGGGTGTCCAATCTGCTGGGTCTTTCATGAGAGGTGGAAAATGACCCGGCGAATATAAAGGCATAGGACCCTGAAAGGAAGCCATAATATCCTGCGAAAAACACAAAATAAAAGATGATAAGCCTATGAAGTAATATAAATCTTTGCAAAAGGAAAAGAGGAAAATCCGGCAGCATCTCCCCTGTACCGGGGGCAATCCTGATTTTCAAGGGAGCAACGAGGCATGTGCCCAGTGCTTTAATAAGAGAAAGGACATGTGCCCAATCTCATTTTTTTTTAGAAAGCAAAATAACCAGCCAATAAAACGAGAGACAGGGAGGCACATGTGCACCAATCCCTAACTTGAAGAACAGGGACACACCCTTGTTTCCTCAAGGCTCTTAAAAAAAAAAGAAAGGAAAGACATTGGCACCAGAACAGGCCTCTCGGCCAGCAAAGCCTCATGACCAGTTCTGGTGGGTGGCTCTTTGTTTGCTGTTTAAAAGTTGCCAGAAAAATACACAAATTAAATTGCATGAAATTAATGATATAATTTCATGTGATTTTTATACCAAAGATTTGAAATTATGAAATTATGTTCAATTTCATAAAATTATTTCTTGAAATTAAAGAAACAATTTCATGAAATAGCCATGTCAAATATTAAATCATGAAATTATGTCCAATCTCATGATTTATTAAATCCCAAAATTATTTCTTGAAATTAAAAAAATAATTTCATGAAATAATCATACCAAACCCCCTTCAAAAAATATATACACATGTGTGCAAAAAAATATATGCACAAAACCCTAATTATATGAAATCAAGAAACAATTTCATATAATTAAACATGCCAAATCCAAAAATCATGAATTTCATTCATGAAAAATGCCCCAAATATTATCCCTTGGAATTAAAAAATGATTCTTTGGGATAATCATGCCAAAATATTAATTGTATAAGATTAATATGCCTAATCATATACAATTAATGATTTAAGTGAAATTAATGCCTAATTTCACACCCAAAAATACCAAAAATATTACCCAAAATAACAGAATCATGGAATATATTTTCTGTGATTTTTCAGTAATTTTTCATGGATTTTTTTCATGAAGAATAAAATAAAATGGAAAAAGGAATAAAGAAAATACCAAAAATCAGAACTGGAGATAGTTCTGGGTGCAATTTGGGGGATGTGCAACACTCTGGGTGCAATCTGGGGAGCTCAAACACGACTTCTGCCCTTGGGACCCGCCTGTCATACACACAAAGTGTTAAAGGCGCTTTGCGTGGACCCAGTACACATGCACCATACCACTGACAGTACGTTTTGGTGCACAAGGACCAAGCCCACAGCCCAACCCTCAGTTTTTCGCTGGGGCTGTGTCTCATTAAACCTGACGACTGGGCCCCTCTCCTTCAGTCTCACTGCCAAGGGGGCCCAGCGCCCAGAGTTATTTTGGCCAGCGAAAAGAAAAGAAGGGAAAGAGAGGTGAGCGCGGTGCAAGCGCTCCCTCCCTCTGACAAGCCCGAAACCAAAGCACGGTTCACGTGCACCCAACCCAAGCGAGAGAAACCTTTTGAATTTCTCTCTCTCTCCCTCCTTTCTTCCTCCTCGAGCTCCAGAGCTCAGTGGAGCTTCGAAAATGGAGTCTAGGTGTACAATGCGAGTTGGCTTAAACCATTCTAGGGACTTAATCTACATCCTAAGGGGGGTTCAATGCCACAAACAGCATTGAAAATAGTAAAGTAAACAAAGAGAAAATCGAAGGAGAAAGTACCTCGACCTTGAAGGTGACAGAGCAATTGGGAGCTCTAGAAGCCAAGCCAACACCTGGAGAAGCTTCAAGACACCTCCACGACGCTGCCTGAAGTGCCAATTTGGGGTGAAAAGCACTCAATTGGCAGGTGCACCACTTGGCACCTCGGTCTGATTTGGATATGGTCAGTTGGCACAACTCAGCACTCAAGCAGCCAAATTGACACGTTGGGCACACTCAGTGGCACCTTGGTGACATGTCAAGCGCCAGCAAGGCCAAGGAATATTCGGGATATGCTCACACCCGAAAGGCATGACACACTGACCCAAGGAAGAAGACAAAGCCAACGGCTCCTTCTCTCTCCCCAGGCCTGTGTCAGGGACACATGTAGGCACCTCAATGGAGAGCTCTGAGCGCCAGTTAGCTGGAGGAATCTTCCAAGGACAAGCCTCAGGCCAGCACAGGCCTGGCTGGCTCAATCCTGGCCACTTGATCAAACCAAGGGCTGGGATGATGCCAGCTCAGCCCTGAGGCTTAAACCATGCCCTCTGGGCTATAAATAGACCCCCAGTGAAGAAGAAAGAAGAGGGGAGAGAGCAACATAGCTGAAACTCTGCCAAAATCAAAACTCCACCCAATTTTCACAAAAAGAAAGCTTAGCTGAGAAGAGATCAAGCTCTGAATAGCTAGGTAAGGGATAGAAGAGTCAAGCCTTGAGCTTGGCTCAGTCCCAATTGAGCTCAAGGAGCCAGTCTCACCTTGCTGGGTGAGATGGCTAGCCTCTGGCTGGGGAGGTGCACATGTGCCTCCCTCCTTCCAGAGCTCAATTGGTGGCTGAGCTTGAGTCTCAGGAGCTCACATGGTGAGTTCACCATGGAATCTGACAGTATACTCTAACCAATTGGCACATGCCAATCTGGTTTCATGGGGATGGGCACATGTTCATCCCCTTTCTCTCTCAAGCTCTGTGCACATGTGCAGTAGCTATGTAAAGCTCAATAATGGCTTTATACAAGCTGTTATGCTGTCAAAATTCCATGGAAAAACAAAATCCCATGTTTTATATGAGTATTGTATTTCAATTTGTTATAATATATGATATTTTGGTACAAATTGGTTTTATTTTCCTTTTAGTTCTTTCCTTCATGTTCTCTGATGTGCTTAATAGCTCAAGTTCATAATTGAGCAATGGAAAAGCAATAAACATCAATACTGGTTTGAGTCCAGTGAACTCCTGTTTCTGGCCAGCTGAGAGATCAATCCATATCTCTCAGCCTGGTTGTTAATTTCTTATGAAATTTCACAGTCATGTAGATTAGGTTTATACCAACTTACCATATAAATTTTATAATTTTTGGAATTTTCTGTGAATTGTTATGAATTTTACAATCTCATCTGTCAAAAACTCCAAAAAGGTCAACTTTGGGTCAAACTGAGAAGTTCATTCTTCTTTTGATTCAAAAATCCAAAATTTCTTGATTAATTCACCTTTATGACACCTCATGTGATGTTTTAAAGGATTTAGAATAATTAAACCAGGCTTTAATCCATAGGTTAAGCCAAATTTGATTTTTATGAAGCTGAAAGGGCATTTCTGTCCAGTCTGCTAAAAATACAATAATCATACTTTCTTTTCACTCAATTAACTTAAAATTTCATGGGCATCTAGAACAAGTCTTAATGCACTCACTCACCAAATTTTACCATTTTTGGGATTTTCTGTGATTTTCTGTGAATTTTTGAAATTGGGTCTGTCAAAATTGAAATTGAGTTGGCTCTGGACCATTACCAGAAAAGTGCAAAAATGAAATTAACTCGTGTTCAAGTGAAATTCATGTGTGAAATTGATATAAAACCTTTCTAAAACATGTAATTGACCCAAATGAATATAATCAAACATGCAATTTGAGAAGAATGTGATGAAATCAAAAGGAAACCAAATTGAAAATAAAACCAGAAATGACCCAATGTGCATAAAGGACAATGCACATCTAAATTGATGAAATTGATCATCCAAACATGTTCAAACATACTAAACGACACTGTTTGGAAGGTTAATTGAAAGAAAATTGCAAAGGAAAGCTATGAAATACCATTTGGTACCAAAGCCCCGAAACCAGTTTGGTACCAAATGGCCAAAGTTGCAAAATTGATGGATTAAACTCAAATTAAGCCTCAAAATCTTGATAAACATGTTCTGACGATGCTATATGACAAAGGAATCGAGTCAATTTGCCAAAAACCAGCTCAAATCCCTCAAAATCTCATCTCAGCCAACTTCCCAACCGAAACCAAGTGGCTACCCCCATCTCCGGCGATCCAGGCCGCCGTCGCCGCCGAGACCACCACCGATGGACTCCCCACTCTCTGGCGATGCCAGCCATGACTTCTGATCGGAGATCCGACGCCGGCAGGGCCTCGATCAGTGTCGGAGAGGATGAGCACGAATATTGATGCATCTCAAAGTGCGAATCTTGATGAAATTCAAACAGCCCATAGAAGGCTTGATGCGCGCCAGAGATCCAACGGCCCAGTTTAAAAGATGCTTTAAAAACTGAACTTAAGTTCAGATCTTGATGCATGGGCCCAAATCTGACGGCCCATATTAATCTGTTTTGAAAATAAACTTTAAACACCAAATAAAAATGATTTCTCAAGCCCATAAATTATGAAAAATATATCAAAAATCATGATTTCATTTATGAATATTTTTAAGACTATAAAATGTCAATTTTGATTTTATTTTATTTCTTTTTTTTATATTATAAATAAAAGAAAATTCAAGACATATCATATATGTATAAAATAAATTCAAAATATCAAATAAAATATTTTTAAAATAAATGGAAATTATGTCATATGAAAATGCTCAAAACAAATGAATTCTTTTTGATAAAATAAATCAAAATATTCAAAATAGTCAAATTATATTATATTTTGATAAAATAAATAAAGATATTCAAAATAATCAAATGATATTATATTTTGATAAAAATAAATAAAAATACTCAAAATAATCAAATTATGTTATATTTTGATAAAACAAATCAAAATATTCAAAATAGTTAAATTATGTCATGTTTTGGTAAAACAAATAAAAATATTCAAAATAATCACATTATGTTATATTTTGATAAAACAAATCAAAATATTCAAAAATGATTGAATTATGCTATATTTTGATAAAATAAATAAAAAAAAATATATTCAAAAATGATTAAAATATGTTATATGTTGATAAAACAAATCAAAATATTCAAAGATAATCAAATCATGTTATATTTTGATAAAAAAAAATAATAAAAATATTCAAAATAATCAAATGATATTATAATCAAATCATGTTATCTTTTGATATAATAAATCAAAAATATTAAAGAATGATTGAATTATGTTATATTTTGATAAAATAAATTGGAATATTCAAGATAATCAAAATTATGTTATATTTTGATAAAACAAATCAAAATATTCAAAGATGATTGAATCATGTTATGAAACAAATAAAAATGTTCAAAATAATTAAACCTTGTTATATTTTGATAAAACAAATCAAAATATTTAAATATGCAAATATACCCAAATATTTGACCAAATATGTCAAAAATACAAATATGTCCAAATATTTGACCAAACATGTCAAACATGCAAATATACCCAAACATTTGACCAAACATGTCAAATATGCAAATATGTCCAAATATTTGACCAAATATGTCAAACATGCAAATAAACCCAAACATTTGACCAAACATGTCAAAAATACAAATATGTCCAAATATTTGACCAAACATGTCAAACATGCAAATATACCCAAACATTTGACCAAACATGTCAAAAATACAAATATGACCAAACTTTTGACCAAACATGTTAAATATGCAAATAAACCCAAACATTTGACCAAACATGTCAAATATGCAAATACACCCAAATTTCTGGCCAAACATGCCAAATATACAAATATGTCCAAACTCTTGATAAAATAGGTCAAATATGCAAATATGTCCAAATCTCTGGTCAAATATGCCAAATATGCAGATAAGTCCAAAACTTGGTAAAAACATACCAACATATCAAATCATATCAAATCATGTTTCAAGAACATTAAACTGGCAGTGCGCTTCAGGTTTAATGTACCTCATTTTGGAAATCGATAAAGAATTATATGTTCCCGATCCTCCAATTTTCCCAGGTTTCGAATTGGCATAGCGCTTCAGATTCGGGACTTGGAAGGTCAATAGACTGTTTAGGATTATACGTCCTTGTCTTTGACATGAACCTTTTTAGAGATCAAACATCTCTGGTTCTTTGAGTATCGAGTTGGCAGTGCGCTTCACATTCGAACTCCGTGAGATCAATAGGATTATACATCCTCGATCTCTGATTTATGAGAAATTATACGTTTCTCTGACTTTAGATCATACGTCTTTAGTCTTATTATCCAAAGTTATACCTTTGGGTTATTTTAAATATGCATTATAATAAATTGGAAGGAAGAAATAAAGCCACAAATCTGATCCATATATTTTGATTAGTTTAGCCCATTAATCAGAGGTTCCCGAGGCGAGAGCCGGGGTAATTAACGGCGGGGGCTTGCGCCCGTCGGAAAATAAAAGTTCCCACAATCACCTAAATAATAAGTCCTTGAGCGCACAAACACGCGCAGGGATGTACCTGCACCTTCTTCCCCCGTGAGCGAGGACGCCGATGCCTCGCGCGTGGGCCGCGAAAAAGGGCCGCACAGGTTCTGGCACGCCCGGTGGGACGTATCTTTCTCCTCTCATCTCTTGGGCTAAACTAATTAAATATATGGATCAAATAAAAAAAAAATATATATATATTTTGCATGAAATATGGCTAATTGATTTGTGGAGTCTATATTTTTCAGGAAATGATGTCTGGCGTTAATTCTCCGTTTGCGATCGCCGTCCCCGTCTCTCTCAACGAGGCGGGCCACATGGTGTTCTCGTTTGGGGACTTTCCCCAAATGATCGTTCTTCCTCCTACTTCACCATCACCGACACCAACTCTGGTCAAGGATGAGGACCATGAAGTCTCCTTCAGGATCACCCAGAAGGGGATCGACAACAAAATCATGGCGCTTCCTCCCAAACCTCAGCGCCCCAGGAGACACCGTTCTGAGAAGAAAGTCTCCCCGACCCTCTCCACACCGGTGGCCCCAAAGGTCACCAAGAAACGGGCTCTCCAAGCCTACCAGGATGAGCTGGTGGCTGAGCCAAATCTCCCTGTCTCCAATCCCTTCACATCCCTAAGGATTGTGAAAAGGAACTCTCCAACCGCTCGTATCCGGAGCGTTTGGGAGGTTCCACAACCAAAACCTCGCCTAAACCAGAACTTCTCGACCGAGTCGGGAAAACCCTTAGGCCTCAAACAGGCCGACCTTGGTAAATCTCTATACGAGACTCACCAAGCCATTAAGGCGCGTAAACAACAGCGTCGAAACAAACTCCAAGCCTCTGCCTCTCAGGCCCAAGGGAGACAGGTTCATTTCCCCCGGGAATCGGGGAACCGCCCATATGAACGGGTCGATATTTGACAGTTATGACTTATATTTCACCCCAAATTGCATTAAAATGCTTTCAAAGCAGATTTGAGCATGCTTAAGCACATTTTAATCAATTTGGCTTCATTTCTGCTTCAAATTTCAGCCAAATGCGCAAAAAAATTGCCAAACATGTTTATTTAATGTTCATTAGAGTTTTTGGGTCGATATTTGACAGATATGACTTATATTTCACCCCAAATTGCATTAAAATGCTTTCAAAGCAGATTTGAGCATTTTTAAGCACATTTTATATCAATTTGGCCTCATTCTGCTTCAAATATCATAGAAATGCTCAAAGAAGTTGCCAAATATGTTTATTTAATATTCATTAGTATTTTTGGATCGATATTTAACAGTCATGACTTATATTCCACCCCAAATTGTATTAAAATGCTTTCAAAACAGATTTGAGCATGTTTATCCTCATTTTTAATCAATTTGGTCTCATTTCTGCTTCAAATATTATCGAAATGAACAAATAAATTGTTAAATATATTTATTTCATGTTCATTAATGTTTTTGGTTCGATATTTAATAGTTATGACTTATATTCCACCCCAAATTACATTTAAACCGTCCAAAATGTATTTCAGCATGTTCAAGCACATTTTTAATCAATTTGGCCTCATTTCTGCTTCAAATATGATCGAAATGCACTTATAAATTGTCAAACATGTTTATTTAATGTTCATTAGTTTTTTTGGCTCGATATTTGACAGTTATTACTAATATTTCACCACAAATTGCATTAAAATTCGTCCAAAAGGCATTTGCGCATGTTTATGCACATTTTTAATCAATTTGGCCTCATTTCTGCTTCAAATATGATCTAAATGCACTAATAAATTGCCAAACATGTTTATTTAATGTTCATTAGTGTTTTTGGGTCGATATTTGACAGTTATGACTTATATTTCACCCCAAATTGCATTAAAATGCTTTCAAAACAGATTTGAGCATGCTTAAGCACATTTTAATCAATTTGGCTTCATTTCTGCTTCAAATTTCAGCCAAATGCGCAAATAAATTGCCAAACATGTTTATTTAATGTTCATTAGAGTTTTTGGGTCGATATTTGACAGTTATGACTTATATTTCACCCCAAATTTCCTTAAAATTCGTCCAAAATGCATTTGAGCATTTTTAAGCACAGTTTTAATCAATTTGGCCTCATTTCTGCGTGAAATATCATCGAAATGCCCAAATAAGTTGCCAAATATGTTCATTAGTGTTTTTGGGTCGATATTTAGCAGTAATGACTTATATAACACCCCAAATTACATTAAAATTTGTCGAAAATCCATTTGAGCTTGTTTAAGCACATTTTTAATCAATTTGGCCTAATTTCTGTTTCAAATATGATCGAAATGCACAAATAAGTTGCCAAATATGTTTATTTAATGTTCATTAGTGTTTTTGGGTCGATATTTGACAGTTATGACTAATATTTCACCGCAAATTGCATTAAAATTCGTCCAAAAGGCATTTGCGCATGTTTAAGCACATTTTGAATTAATTTCGCTTCATTTCTGCTTCAAATATCATCGAAATGCACAGATAAATTATCAAATATGTTTATTTAATGTTCATTAGTGTTTTTGGGTCGATATTTGACATTTGTGACTTATATTTCACCCCAAATTGCATTAAAATTCGTCCAAAATGCATTTGAGCATGTTTAAGCACATTTTTAATCAATTTGGCATCATTTCTGCTTCAAATATGATCGAAATGCACTAATAAATTGCCAAACATATTTATTTAATGTTCATTAGTGTTTTTGGGTCGATATTTGACAGTTATGACTTATATTTCACCCCAAATTGCATTAAAATTCTTTCAAAGCAGATTTGAGCATGCTTAAGCACATTTTAATCAATTTGGCTTCATTTCTGCTGCAAATTTCAGCCAAATGCGCAAATAAATTGCCAAACATGTTTATTTAATGTTCAATAGAGTTTTTGGGTCGATATTTGACAGATATGACTTATATTTCACCCCAAATTGCATTAAAATGCTTTCAAAACAGATTTGAGCATTTTTAAGCACATTTTATATCAATTTGGCCTCATTCTGCTTCAAATATCATAGAAATGCTCAAAGAAGTTGCCAAATATGTTTATTTAATGTTCATTAGTATTTTTGGATCGATATTTTACAGTTATGACTTATATTCCAACCCAAATTGTATTAAAATGCTTTCAAAACAGATTTGAGCATGTTTAAGCACATTTTGAATTAATTTCGCCTCATTTCTGCTTCAAATATCATCGAAATGCACAAATAAATTATCAAATATGTTTATTTAATGCTCATTAGTGTTTTTGGGTCGATATTTTACATTTGTGACTTATATTCCACCCCAAATTACATTAAAATTCGTCCAAAATGCATTTGAGCATGTTTAAGCACATTTTTAATCAATTTGGCCTCATTTCGGCTTCAAATATGATCGAAATGCACTAATAAATTGCCAAACATGTTTATTTAATGTTCATTAGTGTTTTTGGGTCGTTATTTGACAGTTATGACTTATATTTCACCCCAAATTGCATTAAAATGCTTTCAAAACAGATTTGAGCATGTTTATGCACATTTTTAATCAATTTGGCCTCATTTCTGCTTCAAATATTATCGAAATGAACAAATAAATTGTTAAATATATTTATTTCATGTTCATTAATGTTTTTGGTTCGATATTTAATAGTTATGACTTATATTCCACCCCAAATTACATTAAAACCGTCCGAAATGTATTTCAGCATGTTCAAGCACATTTTTAACCAATTTGGCCTTATTTCTGCTTCAAATATCATCGAAATGTGCAAATAAATTGCCAAACATGTTTATTTAATGTTCATTAGTGTTTTTGGGTGGATATTTGACAGTTATGACCTATATTTCTCTCCAAATTGCATTAAAATGCTTTCAAAACAGATTTGAGCATGTTTATGCACATTTTTAATCAATTTGGTCTCATTTCTGCTTCAAATATGATCGAAATGAACAAATAAATTGTTAAATATATTTATTTCATGTTCATTAATGTTTTTGGTTCGATATTTAATAGTTATGACTTATAATCCTGTTTGCTGTCAAAAAATAAATTTATAAATAAATAAATAATACCAAAAAATACATGCAAGTTAAAATACATGAAATTAATTAATATGATTTCATGTGATTTTCATACCGAAATTTAAAATTACGAAATTATGCTCAATTTCGTAATTCACCACACATGAAATTTATTTGTTGGAATTAAGATACAATTGCATGAAATAATCATGCTAAGTCTTAAATTCTGAAATTATGCCCAATTTCGTAATTTGCCACATATGAAATTTATTTCTTGAAATTAAAAATATAATTTCATGAAATAATTATGACAAATATTAAAATTATGAAATTATGCCCAATTTCATGATTTATTACATTTGAAATTTATTTCTTGGAATTAAGAAACAATTCCATGAAATAATCATGCCAAATATTAAATCATGAAATTATGCTCAATTTCATGATTTATCACATATGAAATTTATCTCTTAAAATTAAGAAATAATTTCATGAAATAATTATCATGTGAGATTAATGCCTAATCTCATATGATACACAATGATGAAATGAAATTAATGCCTAATTTTATTCCAAAAATACCAAAAATATTCTTAAAAATCATAGAAAGACATCTGTGATTTTACAATAATTTTCATGATTTTATTATAAACAATTTCCTGAAAAATAATTTAGAAATGAAAAAAGACAAATAAAATAGCAGCTGGGAAAACTCTGTGTGCAACTCGAGGAGCCCAAGTGCCATCTTCACCTCTCTTCCAATTTCCAGCGAAAAAGAAGAGGACAGAGAGCAAATGCACTTGGTGCTTGTGGGGAGCGTCACAAGGGTGTCACGATGGTGTTCAAAGTTTCAATTTGAAGTTTGGAGTGGTGGAATGACGGGTTCACAAATGGAAGCCCGAATGTGGGCAAGCTCGGCCTCAATTGAGCAAATTGGGGTTAAAAAGGGTAATTCCAGGCTATGAAGATGCTATAGGGATGTCAAATAAGCTCTCAATGATGTAAAACAAGTATCAAACGCATCCAAAAAATGCAAGCTGTCCCAAATCCGAAAATTGAAAAAGACAAAGGTGTTTTGGATGCCTCTGACACAATCCAGCCTTTTGGAGACACTTGGCACACTTTGATAGGCTTCAAGAATGCAGAAGAATCAGAAGAATAGAAAAGAAACAAATTTTATGCTATGTTGGGCAATGTTTGTCTTTAGCCAATTTTCAATTTCCACCATTTTATCAAAATGGATAGTGGAGATGATATCAATGTGTTGCCCTAGTCTTGAGGCTATATAAGGACCATCTGCAAGAAAAAAAAGAAAAAAAAAGAAAGAAAGAAAAAATCTTAGGGTTAGCCAATTTCAAAAATTTTGGTTTTTTTCAAAAAAAACTGAAATTTTCATTTATAAATTTTGAATTCATTTTCTTTAGTGGTGAAAGGTATGATATGTATGCAATTAATGAAATTTTATATTTTTCTTGATGAACGAAATATATTTCCTTTTTTGCTTTTGTTGTCTTTTTTTTTTAAAAAAAAAAGAGATCAAAGATTAGTGTTGTAGTGAATGTTACCTCTATATCTTTGTTTTCTCAATCTAAAATTAGCTTTGTTAATCTAATTTCTTTTTTTTTTATAAATTTTTGACAAATATATATTTAAAAGGGTTATGGTGAATGCCATCTCTAAAAAAAAATTTGAAAATAAGGTGTTGTAGTGAATTCTACCCCTTGTTCCAGATTTAATACAGTGCTAAGCATCAAGCAAAGCACAATATCAAACTCGAAATCTCAAAAATCGAGTCGAAATATTGTCAAAAATCTGTAAAAATAAGAAAAACTTGTGATTTTGACTTAAATTCATGCTTTTTAATAAAAAAATTATTTAAAACTTGACCCTCCATGTTCTCTTACATTTATTTAGTGAAACAACATTATTTGTGAGCTTGTACCAGTGCTTTAAAACTCATTGAGCCTTATGATGCTCAACTGGTACCAAACAGAGGTATTTTTGTCAATTTTCTTTGGAATTTCATATCTTTTTTTTTTACTAAGCCAATTGGTTCCAAATTTTGACAGGACTTAGAGATAGATTAAACAAACACTCTCCTAAAATTTCATAATTTTTGGACTTATAAACAGGAAGATATTGCCTGTTGAATTTCGCTGGTCCAAAATTTCTGTAAAAGTCAACTATTGGTCAAACACCAAACTCAACACCAAAAAAAAAACTGATTTAAATATAAAAAAAATATAGACTGATAAAGGATGATTGTTTATTTCATTTGGATATTTTTTTTAGTTGATTAGAATGTGTAAACTGCTTGAAAAAAAAAATTAATTAAAAAAAAAACAGAAAACTGGCACAGATCTGGCATGTGCCTTATCTGGCCAGTTTGAAGATCAGCTAATAACTCTAGATCTACTCACCTATTTAATCTGAAATTTTTCCAGGATATAGAGCATATTTTCGTGGACATGGTTCCAAAATTTCACATTTTTTTGAATTTTCTGTGATTTTATATGAATTTTTGAAGTTGGATCTGTCAAAAAAAGAAAACTGGGTTGATTCTGTTTTTTTCTTCTTTCTGTTTTTTTCTCGTTTTTTTTTCTTTTTTTCTAGAAATGAAAAATGGTGAAATTGACCACTCAAACATACTGGAAGATGATTAAATATGCTTTTAAAAGAATCAATTGAAGAGAAAAACAATGATAAATACATGAATTTCCAATCGGTACCAAATCCGTTTGAGTCCATCCGGTACCGATCGGCGAAACTCACGTATTCGGAGATTTAAATTAAAATCAAGCTTCACAAACTTGTTTGTTATATTATAACAATGCTACAGCTCGAAGGAATTAAATCAATTTGACAAAACGGGCTCAAAATCGACAAAAAACCGATTCCCCATGAGTTTGCAGCCCTAGCCGAAATGGTGGTGCTATCTCCGGCGATCGCCGGAGCTAATGGCCCCGAGACCGGGACAGTAGCGTCCTTCTCCCCGAGGCGACTCCGGTGGTGCCCCCCGATCGACGATCCGACGCCGGCAGGGCTCCGATCAAGAAGGAGCACGAATATTGATGCATGTGAAAGTGCAAATATTGATGAAATTTGAACTCAAGCATATGGGAGGGAAACCGCACGGATCTTGATGCCATCCAACAGCCCAGAAAAATTTAAAGTTTGGATCTTGATGATCTAGCTTTAAATCAAAGGCTCACATTAATCTGTTTCAAAAAACAGACTTTAAACATTAAATAAAAATAATTCCTTAAAACCAAAAATCATGAAAAATATATCAAAAATCATGGTTTCATTTGAAGATATTTTTGGACCAATAAAAAGTTAGTTTTGATTTTATTTTTATCTAAAAAAAAATTCAAAACATATCATCTTGTACAAATATTTTCTTATATTTTGATAAAACAAATCAAAATATTCAAGATACCCAAATTATTTATATTTTGATCAAACAAATCAAAATATTAAAGATACTCAAATTATTTATATTTTGATAAAACAAATCAAAATATCCAAAAAACCCAAATTATTCATATTTTGATAAAACAAATCAAAATATTCAAGATATCCAATTTATATTATATTCAAAATGATTAAATTATGTTGTATTTTGATAAAACAAATCAAAATATTCAAAATGATCAAATCATGTTGTATTTTGATAAAACAAATCAAAATATTCAAAATAACCAAATTATCTTATATTTTGATAAAACAAATCAAAATATTCAAGATACCCAAATTATGTTATATTTTGATAAAACAAATCAAAATATTCAAAATGATCAAATTATGTTATATTTTGATAAAACAAATCAAAATATTCAAAATGATCAAATTATGTTATATTTTGATAAAACAAATCAAAATATTCAAAATAATCAAATTATGTTATATTTTGATAAAACAAGTCAAAATATTCAAAATGATCAAATTATGTTATATTTTGATAAAACAAATCAAAATATTCAAAATCATCAAATTATGCGATATTTTGATAAAACAAATCAAAATATTCAAAATCACCAATTTATGTTGTATTTTGATAAAACAAATCAAAATATTCAAAATAATCAAATTATGTTCTATTTTGATAAAACAAATCAAAATATTCAAGATACCCAAATTATGTTATATTTTGATAAAACAAATCAAAATATTCAAAATCACCAAATTTTCTTATATTTTGATGAAACAAATCAAAATATTCAAAATGACCCAAGGATGTTATACTTTGATAAAACAAATTAAGATATTCAAAATGACCCAACTATGTTATATCTTGATAAAACAAATCAAGATATTCAAAATGACCAAATTATGTTATATTTTGATAAAACAAATCAAGATATTCAAAATGACCAAATTATGTTATATTTTGATAAAACAAATCAAAATATTCAAAATAACCAAATTATGTTATGTTTTGATAAAACAAATCAAAATATTTAAAATAATCAAATTATGTCATATTTTGATAAAACAAATAAAAATATTCAAAATGATCAAATTATATTATATTTTGATAAAACAAATTGAAATATTCAAAATAATCAAATTATGTCATATTTTGATAAAACAAATCAAAATATTCAAAAATGATTGAATCATCTTTTAAAACAAATAAAAAATATTCAAAATAATCAAATTATATTATGTCTTGATAAAACAAGACAAAATATTCAAAATAACCAAACTTTGTCATATTTTGATAAAACAAATTGAAATATTTAAAATATGCAAATATGTCCAAATCTTTGACCAAACATGTCAAATATGCAAATAAACCCAAGTATTTCCAAATATTTGACCAAACATGTCCAATATGAAAACATACCCAAATATTTGACCAAATATGTCAAAAATGTAAATATGCCCAAACTTTTGACCAAACATGTCAAATATGCAAATATGCCCAAATCTTTGACCAAACATGTCAAATATGCAAATCAACCCAAACATTTGATCAAATATGTCAAAAATATAAATATGTCAAAATATTTGACCAAACATGTCAAATATGCAAATGTACCCAAATCCTTAACCAAATATGCCAATGTAGGGATCTTTTCGATGAAACTTATAATTTCATAAGTTTCGGGGTGGATCCTTCCAAATACACCCTCTTTTGAAAGGGTTTTATTTGAATATGGGGTTCGTTATCCTTCCGACAAGCGTAAGCCCTTGTCGTTAATTACCCTGAATATTATTCAGGAACCTCCGATTAAGAGACTCAAGATACATGCAGCGCATATTTTTGGTTTTGGATTTGATTATATGTATGCATATGTACTTTTTATGAAAATTGACCAAGTACTCAAGGTTTGATCTTGACCAATTATTTTGAATTTTGGGAGGTCGGTCGAAAAGTATAATAATTCAATCGATGTTTTCATTATTATTATTATCATTTGTTTTCTATGATTTTATTTTTTATTTTTATGTCATGTTTCAAGGTTCGAGATCGTCCTAAAGCTCAAAGGAGTTAGGTAGAACTCTAGAATTTAGACATAAATCAAATTTATATGCATTTGATTAAATATCATAAATTCATGTTTGATCCTTCTTTTTTTTTATTTCTATCATTTTATTTGGGTTAGGCTTTTTTAATTTAATTTAATTTGGCTTAGGCTTTTTTAATTTAATTTAATTTGGCTCTTGCAGTTTTAATATTTTTATTTCCGTCATTTCTTTTGTGTTATGGTTCATCTGTGATTTTGCCACAACACTTATTCAAAAAAATCTTTTTATTTATTTTCATTTCCAATATATCTTGTAATCATGGCATGAGCATTTCATATGTATATATATGTGACTTGATATCTTGAACCGTATAGCATGGTTCATGCGCGAGTACAAGTTGCCAGTTACAATTTTAATCCAGAAAATCTCTTTATTATAATATAGCATGAATACATGTGTATGTACATGACTTGATATTTTAAACCGAAATAATTTATAATGGACTGAATGCCATGTATTTATCTTGTTCAGCATATACCTTGTTTAAGACATTAAGTTATAGGTTCTCGGTTGTATCTAACCGTCAGAATTAAATCTAGATTTTAGTTCAAATTTAATCCTTCAACCTGTGAATTAGTTTGTTTTGTTTTGCTTTTCCTTTTGTCACTGTGTGATCATTTTTCACAAAGTCCAAGAAGTGAGCACATGTTGCCGCTTGAGAATGCATATCTACTTCATTTTCCTCATTTAACTTAATTTTATTTCTTTCGTTCCTCTATTGAATTGTTTGTTTTGACAGCCTATCTCTCTGTCTCTTCCACTCAATATTATTCTTACCACATCTTTTTTATTTTATTTTATACGAGACCATTAATATCCATATCATGTGTATATAAATGATCTCTTTCTTTATTTATTTAGCATCTTGTGGTATTTGTTTTATATTCTTTTATCATTTTATTTATATCTTGGTTGGTCATATTCTCAAAACTGAAAAGATATATATAATCGTCATGCATCTTTTCTTTATTGTTTATTTTCCATTTTATGCATCATTGAAATGAGTATCTATGTATTCATCCTATATGTCCAGATAAACTGAGCATATAAGTATTCTATTTTCTTTTGTCCATTTATAATTCAATCATGGTAGTTTAACGGACTCGCAAGGACAGTCACCGTTTATCTCGGTTCGTATTCTTAGAGGTGCGTGCGGGGTATAAACACCGCCGCTGTCCTCAGTTTCAGAGGTGCGCGCAGGGTAATAATACAGTCGCTTGCCCTCAGATTTGGGAGGTACGCGCAGGGTAAAAAAACACCGCCGCTTGCCCTCAGATTTTTGGAGGTACGCACAGGGTAAAAGTACCACCGCTTGCCCTCAGATTTCGGAGGTACGCGCAGGGTAAAGTTACCACCGCTTGCCCTCAAATTTTGGAGGTACGCGCAGGGTAAAAATACCGCCGCTTGCCCTCAGATTTCGGAGGTACGCGCAGGGTAAAAGTACCACCGCTTGCCCTCAGATTTTGGAGGTACGCGCAGGGTAAAGTTACCACCGCTTGCCCTCAGATTTTGGAGGTACGCGCAGGGTAAAAATACCACTGCTTGCCCTCAGATTTTGGAGGATGTGGAAGCACGTCGAAGCAACAGATGTGGAAGCATGTCGAAGCAACGGATGACGAAACACATCTGTTTGCAAGATTATACCTTGTCTCTGTTCTTCTGTTGCAGTAAAACCTTCCTTCTATCTCTCTGATTCTCTATTTCCAGAACTTCGCTCTCTGTTTTCTCTGTTTTTTTTTTGTTTTCACAGAGTCTCCACTTCTCTCTCTGTTTTTGCCCGCTGCCCTGTTCATTGTACTCAAGCTCTTTATATAAACTTTCTATTGTCTTGGCTGTCAAAGAGATAATGGAAAACGTGGGTTAACAAGGACATAACTATTTCTTTTCTCAGTTAGAGGGATACGTGGGAACTGTCTGAGAGACCTCTGTTTAACATCTGACCATCCATTTTACGCCAATGCAGTTTTTTTTTTTTTTTATAAGCGGCAGGATTATGATTAGTTTCATTTGATTAAATGTGGGTGAGGTTTTGGACGTGGGGTGGTTGCCTCTCTAGAATTTGGGATGGAGAAACAGGATTGGTTTATTCTGGGCTCTTAATCCACTTAATTTCGGCCTTCTAAACAACCTTTTATCTATTTACATGGGAGCTCTGTTAATTCGGGCCGGCGGTGCTTTGATCAGCACCAATTATTAATTATGGCTTTAATATCACATCACCAGTTTAATTATTTTACAAAGGGCTGATTTACCCATTGCATTATTTAATAATGGGTTAGGCACATGAATAGGTCATATTCACGCCCATACCCAATTATCAAGCAAATATATGATAAGTAATTAAAGTAGGTGTCCAAATTTTAAAGTTGACTGTAAAATTGTATTTCATTATTATTGATAATCCGAACTTCCATCTTTAATATATGGGCCATATTAAACTGAGTACACATTGACCCCTATACATTTGTATTAAACGGCTCATATTAAATTGTATATTTGATATTAACATATATCTATATATTTGTGTCAAAATTTTATACTCAAACAAATGCCCCCCACCAGAGACGAACACGACGATCATGATCTAGAGAGTTCGACTCTGGTGTACCCAACTTAATCTAGTTTCCAATCTTTTGTTCATGTATCTGATGTTCATATATCATATTTTATATTGTAAGATATAAAATCGGTTTTATCCTTATTATTTCTTACGAGCAACATTTACTATATATGTGTTTTATTTATTTATAGAAGTCATGTTCTCTCCCATGAACATGTTTTCGTGGGAGTAATTCTATATTTTTCGTGGGGGTAATTCTATATATAGCATTTCTGGTTTCCATCTTAGATGCATCACATTATACGGATAGCATCTTATCAGGCAAGCCTTTCAACCCTTATCTTTTCCTCCTCCTGCAACTGGGTGTACTACTTTGCCCTTCTAGTGCCTACTTCGTTAACTTCCACTTAACCTAGGTAACACATACCTTACATATGTGTTTTGCACCTTTTCTCTTATTAATATTCTTATTATTTTTTTATCTAGTCAATCTCATTTATCTATATCGGCTATAGGAACAATGTTTTACTGGAAACGCACAAGCGATGTTCGCATAGAAGAACCTTCTGAAGGAGAAATAAAGAGGAACATTAAGAATTCGGATCCTGCCGGACTTTTGCGAAAATATCATTTTCAATGGCCACATATGATGCTTGATGGCCGCGATGTGTTTAAACAAAAATTCCCACGACATGACCCTATGCCACGTCTACATTTATCATATAATTCAGGCATATTAGAGGATTTTGCCGAATGGAACCCAGAAATCCTGAGTAGAGTAGGCTCTTATCACATGGCTAGAGGCGTGTTATCATTAAGGGACTGCTATTCCACACATGTCAAGATATTGGAGCCACGAACTCAAGAAACCGAACAACCAACTCTGCATCTTTTGGGAATGGAAATAATTGCCAAGCGGGTGCCAGTATGGGATTCGAATTTTTCTGTTAAGGGTGAACTCCATCGGAGCCCTGGACAAATTGAATGGACCCGCTATATTTTGCGAAGTGAAGAGGAAGTATTGAAGAAAGTGGGAATCTATGAATCAGTTTTTTTGTCTTTGTTCAGGTATGTCTGATACCTACGTTCAAATATCTTAATTATGTATTATAAAAGTTCTGGCCTTGTAAAAGAGACATTTTTTGATTGGCGTCAACAAAGTCAAATGTTTTTTTTTTTATTTACATATACTTTATATATATATATATATATATATTTCGACTTCCTGATCTTGATTAGTATATTTCCTTCCCTGTATTATGTAGTTATTGGCGCAACGTTCCTCTTTTTAAGGCTTTCTTGGAGAATTGGAACTACCGCACCAACACTTTGTTCCTTGAAGACAGAGAAATGTCCATGACTCTGTGGGAACTTAAGATGCTATCTGGGCTGCCCATATATGGGATTCCCTATGAAGAGTACAGTCCGAAGGATACTGAACTATTTGGCACTAAGCAAGATGGAACTTGTAATCATGCTAAATCTCTAAAGAATGTTTTCCAAATCTACAGTGACTTACACCGGAATCAGCGAGGGGTGACTTTCAGATGGTGGATAGCACACTTTGCTAACAACACTGGTAATGTGTGCCAGTCTTACACTAACGTTTCTGACCCTTTTGGGGTAGGTCGAGAGAAAATATGTTTTTTTGAGCCTAGAAATAAGTATCCTGAAAATCCCATAATTACCACACTTGATATTGACAGGGAAACATTTCTAACTGCATTCTTGGCTTGGTGGTTATGCTATTTTGTTATACCAACTGGCACACCTGATTTGATTAGACCAGATACTTTTATTATTGCTAATGCGATGGCTAGAGGCATTAGAGTTTCATTAGCTGTTCCAGCTCTTGCAAATATCTACAAATCATTAAGGATAGTGACAACTTCTAACTGCCCTGGGAAGTGTACGGAAATCGTCCCCTTCCACTTTATTAGTGCCTGGATGTACATGTATTGGTCAGGTCTTTATGTACCTGCTGCTTCTGAGTATTTAAGGGGTAAGCTTCCCTTCATGATTAACATCGCGAATGCCACTGGTTCTACCCATTCTGCTGGGAGAGCACGCCACTATTTCCTGAGGAGCAGAACAAAGCTTATTTCTTCCTATAAACGCCCTTTTTCTCGCGGAATACCATCTGGAGGCGACATAGTAATCACAGATGAAGCTACTACACCAAAGCACATTCCTCCAATCTTAAAACAAATCATTCATGCTGAATTCTTGGTAAGCATTAGGAGAGGGTGGTTACCTCTTCGCTTAGGTGATAGGATGATTCTAGAGGTGTATAATCCGCACAGGGTTGCTCATCAATTTGGTTATGATCAAGTCATTCCTGCAGCTGAATTGCCTACCGAGCTGCCATCAGCAGATATCACAACTTTGACAAAATGTTGGTCATCTTTACTTCGCACTGGTACCAAGTCCTCTTTTTTTATTCCTCGCGCTGCTCGTAAAGGGTTGTTCTCAGGTACTTACCAGAAATGGTATCACGCTAGCGTGTTGGCTTATCATACGCAAACGCCAGAACAAGTGGCTAACATTACATGCGGTCGGGATGAACGGTATCAAGGTCAAAAGGGTTCTCTTTTGATTGCCATTGGGAGAGTTATTACAGGGGATAGTGGTATTGATGCACAAATACACTATGATATGATGATAACGGGGCCAGCTATACCCATTGATAATGTACATCTTAATCAGAGTGAATCTATCTTGGAAGAAGTAGAGCTACCTCGGGCTGTTAGGATTGGGGAAGAGGTGAAGCCTCTTGATTCGTGGGATGCCATATTTGGCAATTATGGCTTATCTTTTGCGCCGCCAACTGAACATATTGACACTACAGACCCAATCAATATGCCCCCTTTGCATAATTTGTCACATGGCCCACAGCAAGGTAAGAAGGCTATCTCTTTCCTGATTCTCTTTTTTTTTTATGTATGGAAATATATTATACATATACATATTCATATACATATGCATATACATATACATAAACATATATATATATTTATATTTTAGAAACAGCAAAGCTCCTTGTAGTAGCTTAAGTCATCATACGGGCTATATCCCAAACTTGCTTTACATAAATGCAGATGGTGGTCCTAATGTTGAAATCGACCGGTCTGGAGGAGTATCAGCTGTACACCGGGTAACATCTAAGCCCGAAGCTGTTGTCACTGAGGAGACTAAAGACCAGTTTCCAGAGCATGGTAAGGAACTGCGATCATTATTCGTTTTTTTTATTTGACCCTTTCATTTGATATTGATTTGAATTCATAAGTTCTCATTTTTATTATCTTATTAAGAGGACTTATTGCCCTGCTTATTTCATAGTAGATTCCTCTATAGACAAAGAAACCATCAAAGGAAAGACATCAGTCTTTGAAAATTCCGAATCGTCGAACGGACTTTCGGACCTTTCGGCCAGGAGCACTACTCCCTCATATGACCCCAAAAAGTACGAGGATATGCTCCCTCGTATACGCAAGCGTAAGTAAACATCATCATCATTTTTTTTTTTACCTTTTCTAATAGCATTTCTTTTATATTTTATTTGTAACAGGTCATGGTCTCAACCTTTCCTTCTCTCTCTCTTTTTTTTTTGTGTGTGGGATATTTTGACGATAGAAGAGAATAATTACAATTTCCTTCAAAACATTCCTGACATTAACCATTAAGCATTTATTGAAACAGACCATGCCTTATTTCTTAATTTTATAGAACCCTGCAACATTCTAGCCCCTGTTACAGCCCTGTTTTTCTTGTTCTCTCCCGTCTCTTTTTTCTTGTTTTATTGGTTTATTATTATTTCTTATATTTTTTTTTAACAAACGTACACATTCTCTCTTTCCTTTTTTTTTTTAGTGATACCCCGTGATCAACGGCCACTAAGGAAAAGAGGACCAACTGTTCAGGATGAAGAACAAGTCCAGAAGAAGCCTCGGGTGAGTGAAGAGATCGGAACACCGACTCACCCCATACTTTCTCTGACTACATCCGATGCCTCGCTTGATGGTGATAAAGGAGTAGCTGAATCATGCCATCCGACTGATGCTCTTAAGTACAGTGTATCCTTGGGTACGTTTTACATTTCCTTCTTTTTTTTCTATATTTTAATCAGATATTCAGTATGCTTATTTCTATGTTATATTCCGTTCTTGGTCCTATTTTATTGTCCACAATTCACAACCATATCCCCTAACTCATGTCTCCTCTCTGTTTTTTTTTTTTTTTTTTTTTTTTAGAAATTTCACTTCTGAACATAAGACAAGAAGGCGAGGATGGCATTGAGCCTACTAAAACATTATCCAAGGCCGAAGAGATTAACCGCGAGAATCCAGAAAATCTGGAAAATTCAGAATCTGAGCGTGTTGATTATGGGGATTCCGAAGATGATACACACAGCCTCAATTGTCTGGAGACCAGCCACCAAAGGCAAACCCTGAACTTGCTGATGTCATTGCAGAAGAACCAGAAAAGACAGAGGAGGTCAATGACGAAGACCGATTGTCTGGAGAGACTGTAAAGATTGCAAGTAACACTGAAGTTGGAGAATATGAAAAGACTGAAGAGATAGATCAGGAGACCAATGATGAAGAGGAGATTCAATCGAGTCCCAAAAAAACATTGTCAGCAACCAATTCTTTCGAGTCTAATGAAGGAACATTAGAATCAGACAATAGCAATCCATTCATTATAGCCCTTAGGAACACAGGTAATTTTAACACAGATAACTCATCATTTATATCCAATCATGTTCTTCCTTTCTTGATATTTAGAGCCAAAAATCACTTGTTGCTTCTTTGCTGCTACCTGCTTTTTTGTTTTTGTAGATGTTGTTACCTCAAGGCATATTCACTTTTCTAATGGAAATTCTGATTCCAGCAGCAGCAATGTTTCACTAGTGAAATGCCTAACACACACTGGTACGGCTGACAAAGAAATTGCTGAGGTTTCTTTGCTCTTGCCCCCATGGATGTTATTTTGCTCATTCTTGTCCCAGACAATAATAAAAAAATATATCTTCCCCTTTTTTATTGTTTATAGGAATTTTCTTTGTTGCAGGTCATTCTGACTTGGAGGTTTCCATGAACAACATGGCCCATAAAAATGCTGTCATAGACCCTTCATTTCAGGAAACTTTAAATGCCTTGATCTCTGAGAATGAAGTGCCCTTATTAAACTCACCTCTGGCAGATCCGAACAAAATAGCTTCTCTTCCTGATCAAACCAGCAATGACGCATTTGGCCTTCGCCAAATCATCATTAAATCTGTTGAATCTAACAAGAATTTCGCCTCTCTTCTCGCCCCAACTGAATTGTCTACTGAGTTAGAGAAGCGCTGCGCCAATCTTCTATCGTGTTTTAAGGTTCTTTCAGAGGTGAATATAAAAATCGCCACTGTGCATCAAAGCATTGATTCTCTTCAGTCCCAGTTTGTGAAGCCGTATGCCAAGAAGTTATTTCGAATGCAAAATTGAGACTTGGTCAAGCCAGCGAAAATATCCATAAAGATGACTTAACTAGATTAACCAATCTAGAAAAAGAACTTAAAAAAGAGGAGAAAAGTATAGAAGGGCTATACAATCAACATGCCGCTGCTATAAAAGATTTTGAGGCCGCCAAGGAACATACAGGACTTATCAAATGATGAGGTAACTGTTTGCTGTTTAAAAGTTATCAGAAAAATACACAAATTAAATTGCATGAAATTAATGATATAGTTTCATGTGATTTTCATATCAAAGATTTGAAACTATGAAATTATGTCCAATTTCATAATTCACTATATGTGAAAATTATTTCTTGAAATTAAAGAAACAATTTCATGAAATAGCCATGTCAAATATTAAATCATGAAATTATATTCAACCTCATGATTTATCAAACCTCAAAATTATTTCTTGAAATTAGAAAATAATTTCGTGAAATAATTATGCCAAAAACCCCTCTCAAAGAAAAAATATGTATATGTGTGCAAAAAAAAAACTATGCACAAAACCCTAATTATATGAAATTAAGAAACAGTTTCATATAATTAATCATGCCAAATTCAACAATCATGAATTTCATTCATGAAAATGCCCCAAATATTATCCCTTGGAATTGAAAAATAATTCTTTGGAATAATCATGCCAAATATTAATTGTATAAGATTAATATGCCTAATCATATATAATTAATGAATTAAGTGAAATTAATGCCTAATTTCACACCCAAAAATACCAAAAATATTACCTAAAATAACAGAATCATGGAATATATTTTCTGTGATTTTTCAGTAATTTTTCATGGATTTTTACATGAAAAATAAAATAAAATGGAAAGAGGAATAAAAAAATACCAAAATCAGAATTGGAGACAGTTCTGGGTGCAATTTGGGGGATGTGCAACACTCTGGGTACAATCTGGGGAGCTCAAACACGACCTCTGCCCTTGGGACCCGCCTGTCATACACACAAAATGTTAAAGGTGATTTGCGTGGACCCGGTACACATGCACCATACCACTGACAATACGTTTTGGTGCACACGGACCAAGCCCACAGCCCAATCCCCAGTTTTTCGCTGAGGGATGAGTCTCATTAAATTCGACAAGCGGACCCCACTCCCTTTGTCTCACTGCCAATGGGCCCAGCGCCCAGGCAACGCTTCAGCCAGCGAAAGAAAAGAAGGAAAGGAGAGATGAGCGCGGTGCAAGCGCTCCCTCCCTCTGACAGGCTTGAAACCAAAGCACAGTTCATGTGCACCCAACCAAAGCAAGGGAAACCCTTTGAATTTCTCTCTCTCTCCCTCCTTTCTTCCTCCTCGAGCTCCAGAGCTCAACTGAGGCTTCGAAAATGGAGTTTGGGTGTGCAGCTCGAGTTGGCTTAAACCATTTTAGGGACTTAATCTACACCCTAAGGGGAGTTCAATGCCACAAACAGTATTGAAAATAGTAAAGTAAACAAGGAGAAAATCGAAGGAGAAAGTACCTCGACCTTGAAGGTGACTAGGCAATTGGGAGCTCGAGAAGCCAAGCCAACACCTGGGGAAGCCTCAAGACACCTCCATGACGCTGCTTGAAGTGCCAATTTGGGGTGAAAAGCACTCAATTTACAGGTGCACCACTTGGCACCTGGGTTTGATCTGGGTGTGGTCAATTGGCACAACTCGGCACTCAAGCGACCAAATTGACACGTTGGACATACTCAGTGACATTTGGGTGACATGTCAAGCGCCAATAGGGCTAAGGAAGGTTCTGGATATACCCTCACCCGAAAGGCATGATGCGCCAGCCCAAGAAGAAGACAAAGCCAACAGATTCCTTCTCTCTCCCCAGGCCTGCGCACAGGGACACGTGTAGGCACCTCATGGAGAGGTCTGAGCGCCAGGTTGCTGGAGGAATCTTCCAAGGACAAGCCACAGGCCAGCACAGGACTGGCTGGCTCAATTCTAGCCATTTGATCAAACCAAGGGTTGGGATTATGCCAGCTCAGCCCTCAGGCTCAAACCATGCCCTCTGGGCTATAAATAGACCCCCAGTGAAGAAGAAAAGGAGGAGAGAGAGCAACATAGCTGAAACTCTGTCAAAATCAAAACTCCACCCAAATTCCACAAAAGAAAGCTTAGCTGAGAAGAAATCAAGCTCTGAATAGCTAGGTAAGGGATAGAGGAGCCAAGCCTTGAGATTGGCTCAGTCCCAATTGAGCTCAAGGAACCAGTCTCACCTTGCTGGGTAAGATGGCTAAGCCCCATGGCTGGGGAGGTGCACATGTGCCTCCCTCCTTTTAGAGCTCAATTGGTGACTGAGTATGAGTCTCAGGAGCTCACATGGTGAGTTCACCATGGAATTTGACAGCAAAACTTCAACCAATTGGCACATGCCAATCTGGTTCCATGGGGATGGGTACATGTTCATCCCCTTTCTCCCTCAAGCCCTATGCACATGTGCAGTGGCAATACAAAGCTCATTAATGGCTTTATACAAGCTGTTATGCTGTCAAAATTCCATGGAAGAACCAAGGCTCCATGTTTTCTGTGTAATTGTATCTCAATTTGTTATAATATATGATATTTTGATTCAAATTGGCTTTATTTCTTCCTTTAGTTTCTTCTTTTATGTCCCCTGACATGCTTAATGGCTCAAGGTCACAATTGAGCAATGAAAAAGCAATAAGCATCAGTGCTGGTTTGAGTCCAGTGTATATCAGTTTCTGTCCAGCTGAGAGATCAATCCATATGTCTCAGTCTGGTTGTTAATTTTTCATGAAATTTCACAGTCATGTAGAGTAGGTTTATATCAACTTACAACCTAAATTTTATAATTTTTGGAATTTTCTGTGAATTGTTATGGATTTTTCAATCTCATCTGTCAAAAACTCCAAAAAGGTCAACTTTTGGTCAAATTGAGAAGTCCATTCTCTTTTTGAGTCCAAAATCCAAAATTTCTTGATAAATTCACCTTTATAACACCTCATGTGATGTTTTAAAGGGTTTAGAATAATTAAACTAGGATTTAACACATAGGTTAAGCCAAATTTGATTTTCAACAGATTTGAAAGGGCATTTCTGTCCAGTCTGGTAAAAATTCAAAAAAACATGCTTTCTGTTCACTTAATTAATTTGAAAATTCATGAGCATATAGAATAAGTCTTAATGCACTCACTCACCAAATTTTACCATTTTTGAGATTTTCTGTGAATTTTTGAAATTGGGTCTGTAAAAAAACCAGAACTGAGTTAACCCTGGGTCAATACCAGAAAAGAAAAAAAATAAAATTAACTTGTGTACAAATGAAATTCATGTGTAGAACTGGTATAAAACCTTTCTAAAACATGTAATTGACCCAAAGGAACATATTCCGGCATACAATTTGAGAAGAATGTGATAAAATCAAAAGGAAACTAAATTGAAAACAAAACCAGAAATGACCCAATGTACATGGAGAACAATGCACATCTAAATTGATGAAATTGATCATCCAAACATGTTCAAACATACTAAACGACACTGTCCAAAGAGTTAATTGGAAGAAAATTGCAAAGAAAAGCCATGAAATACCATTTGGTACCAAAGTCCCCGAAACCAGTTGGTACCAAATGACCTAAGTTGCAAAATTGATGGATTAAACCCGAATTACACCTCAAAAACTTGTTGAACATGTTCTAACGATGCCATATGACAAAGGAATCGAATTAATTTGCTCAAAATCAGCTTGAATTCATCAAAATTTTGTCTCATCTAATATCCCAACCGAAACCAAGTGGCTACCCCCATCTCCGGCGATCCAGGCCGCCGCCGCCGCCGAGACCACCACCGATGGACTCCCCATGCTCCGGCGATGCCAACTATGCCCTCTGATCGGAGATCCGACGCCGGCAGGACCCTGATCAGCGTCGGAGGGAAGAAGCATGAATATTGATGCATCCCGAAGTGTGAATCTTGATGAAATTCAAACAACGCAGTAAAGGCTTGATGCGCGCCCTCGATCCAACGGCACAGGTTAAAAGATGCTTTAAAAACTGAACTAAAGTTCAGATCTTGACGCATGGGCTCAAATCTAACGGCCCATATTAATCTGTTTTTGAAAATAAACTTTAGACATCAAATTAAAATGATTTCTCAAGCCCAAAAATCATGAAAAATATATTAAAAATCATGATTTCATTTTTAAGTATTTTTGGACCATAAAATGCCAATTTTGATTTTATTTTCTATTTTATTTTATTATAAAAAGAAACTCAAAACATATGATATATGCATAAAACAAATTCAAAATATTAAAAATAGAGTATTTAAAATAAATGAAAATTATGTCATATAAAAATAATTGAATTCCTTTTTGATAAAATAAATCAAAATATTCAAAATGATCAAATTATGTTATATCATGCTAAAACAAATCAAAATATTTAAAATAATCAAATTATGTTATGTTTTGATAAAACAAATCAAAATATTTAAAATGATCAAATTATGTCATATTTTGATAAAACAAATCAAAATATTCAAATGATCAAATTATATTATATTTTGATAAAACAAATTGAAATATTCAAAATAATCAAATTATGTTATATTTTGATAAAACAAATCAAAATATTCAAAAATGATTGAATCATGTTATAAAACAAATCAAAATATTCAAAATAATCAAATTATATTATGTCTTAATAAAACAAGACAAAATATTCAAAATAACCAAAATTTGTCATATTTTGATAAAACAAATTGAAATATTTAAAATATGCCAATATGCCCAAATCTTTGACCAAACATGTCAAATATGCAAATCAACCCAAACATTTGATCAAATATGTCAAAAATATATATATGCCCAAGTATTTGACCAAACATGTCAAATATGCAAATATGCCCAAACTTCTGACCAAACATGTCAAATATGCAAATATGCCCAAACTTTTGACCAAACATGTCAAATATGTAAATATGTCTAAATCTTTGACCAAATATGCCAAATATACAAATATGTCCAAACTCTTGACAAAATATGTCAACATGCAAATATGTCCAAATCTCTGGTCAAATATGCCAAATATGCAAGTAAGTCCAAAGCTTGGTAAAACATACCAAAATATCAAATCAATCAAATCATGTTTCGAGAACGTTAAACTGGCAGTGCGCTTCAGGTTTAATGTACCTCATTTTGGAAATCGATAAAGAATTATATGTTCCCAATTCTCCAATTTTTCCAGGTTTCGAATTGGCATAGCGCTTCAGATTCGGGATCTGAAAGGTCAATAGACTGTTTAGGACTATACGTCCTTGTCTTTGACATGAACCTATGTAGGGGTTAAACATCTCTGGTTCTTTGAGTCTCGAGTTGGTAGTGCGCTTCATATTCAAACTCCGTGAGATCAATAGGATTATACGTCCTCGATCTCTGATTTATGAGAAATTATACGTTTCTCTGACTTTAGATTATACATCTTTAGTCTTATTATCCAAAGTTATATCTTTTGATTATTTCAAGCAGGTATTATAATGAGTTGAAAGGAAGAGATAAAGCCACAAATCTGATCCATATATTTTAATTAGTTTAGCCCATTAATCAGAGGTTCCTGAGGCGAGAGCCGGGGTAATTAACGGCGGGGACTTGCGTCCGTCGGAAAATAAAAGTTCCCACAATCACCTAAATAATAAGTCCTTGAGCGCACAAACACGCGTAGGGATGTACCTGTACCTTCTTCTCCCGTGAGCGAGGAAGCCGATGCCTCGCGCGTGGGCCGCGAAAAAGGGCCGCACAGTAACTTGGAAGAGTCAGATGCAGCATGCGCATGAAGAAGTGCAAAGGCACCTGAAGGACTTGCGGGACAAGCTTGTTTTACAAAGCCCTTAGGCAAAAATATTTGATTATCCTTTGCTTTATATATAGACTGATTGTTGTGCCAATTGTGTAAAATATCATTAATGTAATAGCCTTGACATCGCCTGCTTTATTGCAATATATCGTTTCTCTTATCCTGGCATCATTCATTTTTTTTTTAACCTCTTCTTTTCTTTGGTTTGAACAAAGGACACTCTTACTGATCATTAGTTGTTTGAAGTATAACTTGGTCCATGTGAGAATTTTTTTTTTGTCACCGGTCCGTATTTATCATTAGCCTCGAGAAGAGGCTATGGATTGTTGTACACCCCATCTATTTATAAGGTTGTCAAAAAGGAAACAAAATGTCCCTCGTTTTTTTTTTACTTCATTATTTGGGGGAAAAATAAATTTATTATATAAAAAAACAAAATGGAAATATGGGTCTTCTTTTGCCTCGAGAAGCAACTATAGGCTACCGCGCATTGCTAACCTTTTTTACTGGTGAAACCAGCATTCCGTTTTAGGCAAAATTGACTCATCATTTTCCTTTCCTTTTAATTTTTTTTAGAATCTTTTATTATAAAACTAAATGAAAATATGGGTCTTCTTTTGCCTCGAGAAAGAACCATAGGCTACTGTGCATGGCCGACCTTTTTATCGGTGAAACTAGCATTCTGTCATAGGCAAAGTCGACTCATCACTTCCCCTTTTTTTTAACATAAATTTTTTTTATCTTTTAAAAACAAAATGAAAATATGGGTCTTCTTTTGCCTCGAGAAGCAACCATAGGCTACCGCGCATGGCCGACCTTTTTATCGGTGAAACCAACATTCCGTCATAGGCAAAGTCGACTCATCACTTCCCCCTTTTTTTTAACATTAAAATTTTTTTTATCTTTTATTATTAAAACAAAATGAAAATATGGGTCTTCTTTTGCCTCGAGAAGCAACCATAGGCTACCGCGCATGGCCGACCTTTTTATCAGTGAAACTAGCATTCTGTCATAGGCAAAGTTGACTCATCACTTCCCCTTTTTTTTAACATAATTTTTTTTATCTTTTATTATAAAAACAAAATGAAAATATGGGTCTTCTTTTGCCTCGAGAAGCAACCATAGGCTACTGCGCATGGCCGACCTTTTTATCGGTGAAACCAGCATTCTGTCATAGGCAAAGTTGACCTATTTTATTTTATTATATATTTTTTTAGCATTTTCAAAAAAAATTTTGTTTTTTTTGTTTTGTTTTGTTTTTTTTTTGTTTTGTTTTTTTTCTTTAGGCACAATATCTCTTCAGATACCTTCCGTTTATTGGAGGCATGGGTTTCTCTCCATTCTTGTCGATCAGCTGATATGCCCCTCCTTCATAGACATTTTTGATAACATAAGGACCTTCCCAATTGGGAGTGAATTTTGGGCCAACATGCCTACCCAATATAGGTCTTCTGAGCACAAGAACTAATTCCCCTTCATGGAATGTTCGAACTCTAGCCAATCTGTCATAAGAGCGTGCCATACGGGCTCTATAAAGCTATAAATTTTGTTGCGCATGGAGCCTTACTTCATCTAATGCATCCAACTCTTCAAGTCGCAGCTGTGCTCGCTCATCTATGGATAGTCCTTCATTTACTGCTACTCTCAGTGAGGGAATTTCTACTTCCAACGGTAGCACAGCTTCAGCGCCGAACACCAGCGAATATGGGGTCGCTTGTGTAGGGGTCCGATATGTTGTTCGATAAGCCCAAAGTGCTTCGTTTAGCTTTTCATGCCAATTCCTATGATTTTTATCGACCATTTTTCGCATTAACCCAATCAAGGTCTTGTTAAATGCTTCTACCAACCCATTGGCTCTTGGATTATAAATTGAAGAAAACCTCCAGTCTATCCTATGGTGTTGCGCAAACCTTGAGACTTTGAAACTTTTGAAAGCAGGTCCATTATCAGAAAGAATCCTCCTTGGGTTGCCGAATCTGTACAACACGTGGGTTCTGAAAAACCTTATGATGTCCTCAACTTTGGTTTCTCGTAATGGGATGGCCTCAGCCCATTTTGAGAAGTAATCTGTTGCTGCTAGAATGAAACGATGCCCTTTAGAAGATGGCGGATCAATAGGGCCAATGATATCCGTACCCCACATTTCAAAAGGCCATGATGCCACTGTCGGATGAAGAGGATTTGGATGTTGGTGAATGAAGTCACCATGTAATTGACACAAATGACATCTCTTGGCATGTTCAATGCAGTCTCGCATCATACCTGTCCAATAATATCCCATTCTCTTTATTTTCAATTTCATCTTAGGACCCGATTGGTGAGCTCCACATAGACCAGAGTGCACATCAGTTATTATTTGTTTTGCTTCACTCGATGTAACACATCGCAACCATAGTTGATCGTAAGACCTCTTGTAGAGTGTGTCATTAGCGACAACAAATCGAAGAGCCCTCCTTTTAAGTTGCTCCTGAGCTGATTTGCCTTGCAGCAATTTTCCGTGTCTAAAGTAATCTAAGAAAGGTTCCCTCCAATCGTCTTCTGTCTGGACAACAAGAACTTCAATCGATTTATGTCCTTCCAACTTGCCTTGATGGTCAGGTCTTGAAAAGCAGGATGCTAAACACCTCCTATTTCGCACAATTATATGGACTTCTTCCTCACCTGGTTCTGATAATTCCTTTGCCACTCTAGCAAGTGCATCGGCTTTTCCATTTGATGCTCTTGAGACCTTCTCAAATATGATGTTTGGAAACCTTGCAACCAATTTTGTCACCTCTTCATGATATTTGATCAATTCTTGTTTAAGCACTCTGTATTCACCTGTGACTTGACCTATGATCAGTTGCGAGTCACCGTAAACATGGAGTCTTTTAATGTCAAAGCCTAAAGCAATTTCAAGCCCTGCAATTAGTGCCTCATATTAAGCTTCATTATTTGTGCATGGTTCGGTCAAGGCCAAAGAGTGTGGAATGATGCCTCCCTCGGGTGTCACAAATATTAGACCAACGCCCACCCTAACTTTTGGAATTTCTGGACCAAGACAGGGTCGTATGGAAGATGCGCCATCGAAATATAGTTTCCACAAAGGCTCTCCTTCTTCAATGTGTAAAGTCTGTTCTTCTGGGAATTCACAAGATAATGGCGAGTTATCAGGTACTGGATGTGTGGCCAAGAAATCTGCTAAAGCTTGCCCTTTTATGGCTTTTTGTGGAAAAAAGACAATGTCAAACTCCGTCAGCGCGATGGCCCAACGTGCCAATCTTCCTGTGAGCATTGGTCTTGTCATGAGGTACTTTAGCGGGTCAACTTTTGAAATCAAGATCACTTGGCGGGCGAGCATGTAGTGCCTTAACTTCTTTATCGCAAAGATAAGAGCCAAACAATGCTTTTCAATAGGAGAATAGGAGTGTTCTGCCACCACTAGCATCCTGCTAAGGTAATATAGTGCATTTTCTTTTCCCTTTTCATTTTCTTGCGCTAGAAGGGCACCAAGGGAACCCTCCAGAGCCGTTATATACAATATGAGAGGTTTTCTGACTATGGGTGCTGCAAGCACAGGTGGATGAAGCAAATACTGTTTGATGTCCTCAAATGCCCTTTGACATGATTGATCCCAGATGAAGGGAGTGCCTTTTTTGGTTAGCTTTGTGAATGGCTTAATCCGTCCAGATAGATTCGCAATGAATCGACGGATGTAAGCTAATCGTCCTTGGAATGAGCGGAGTTCCTTAATATTTCTCGGAGGAGGCATTTCAAGGATAGCCTTTATCTTTGTAGGGTTGATCTCTATGCCTCTATATCTAACTATGAATCCTAAAATTTTGCCTGATGAGACCATGAATGCGCATTTTAATGGGTTCATTTTCAGGTTATACTTTCTTAAGCGCATGAAAACGGTTCTCAAGAACTCCAAATGTTCTTCCTTTGAAGTAGCCTTGACAACTAAGTCGTCCACATAACACTCCACAATTTTATGTATGAGATCATCAAATATCTTTGTCATGGCTCTTTGATAAGTGGCACCAGCATTTTTTAGTCCAAAAGGCATTAGTTTATAGTAATATATCCCTATCGGTGTGCGAAATGCTGTGTGCTTTTGGTCTCCTATATTCATTTTGATTTGATTGTACCTTGATGAGCCATCCATGAATGAGAACACCTCAAAAGAGGATGTATGGTCAACAATCACTTCTGTCACAGGTAAAGGAAAATCATCTTTTGGACATGCCTTATTCAAATCTCTAAAATCTACACATATGCAAATTTGACCATTCTTTTTCTTAACTGGAATGATACTTGCTATCCAATCAGCATTTTCCTCTTCTCGGACAAAACTTGCATCAATAAGCTTCCGAGTCTCTGCTATGACTTGTTCTTCTAATTCAACCCGCATGCGTCGTGGTGCTTGTTTTACGGGTATGACATCTTCCTTGATTTTCAACTTGTGAACTGCTACTTTTGGATCTAGACTTGGCATTTCTTTATAATTCATGCAAAGCAATCAACAAATTCAAGTAACAATGACCAGAGTCTGACTTTTTTCCTCCTCTTTCAAAGATGCACTCATATAAGTGGGCCTAGGATTTTCGTTAGATCCGAGATTTATCTCCACCAATTTGTCAATTGTGCTTTGACCCCCTTCTTCGAGTTCCTTAGGTGCATTCTTGATCTCTAGGATCGTTGGGTCTTTCCTTGATGTCTCCTCAATGTCACAGTCTGATGTAGAGAAGCAACAATAAGGCTCATACTCCTTACTTGAGGTTAATTGGTATACCTGATCATCGGGTTCCTTGAAACCCAATCCACGTGTATTCACTACGCACCCATTTAATGCAAATATCTTTCTTTGTGATGGGTCCCATAATTTACGAAAGACATTGATTTTTGATCTAGGAACTGGCTTTAGGCAGCCAATTTCCTTGCACAATTGTAGTAATTCCTCTCTAAAATATTTTGGTGGTCTTATTTCACTAAAGGAGATATCAGATATGCCTGTTGTGACTTGTGATTTTGATATTTCAATCGAACTATTACTGGACTTGTAAAAGAGAATTCCCCTATGTGTAATTTCCTTGCCACCAACTATTTCTGTCTTAGGAGGAACAAAGAAGGTCTTTAACTCTTCGACTTGATTTACTTCTGGTGAAGTCAAATCCTTCCTATGGTTTTCTGGCACAACAACAACCGTCAACGAGCAAGGAGTAGTATCCCTGCTAACCACAGAAGTTGACTTAAACTCATCATGGCTAACATTATCATTGGATATATCCTCTCCATCTTCCGAGTCAGAATCACTACCCCAGTGAGGTATGCCACTAGACTTCTTTCCTTTAGCCAACCCTTCCTTAGAGATATCTCAGATTTTAGCCGACACCTCATATCCATCTCTTGAGCTCATGAAATATTTTGCATCTTTATATCGAACTTCATGAACCCCAAAAGGTTGCTCATCTCCATCGATTCTCCATTGTTTTCCATCTTTCATATATTTTATACATTGATGCAGAGTAGATGGAACAACATAATTTTAATGTAACCATGGCCTCCCTAGAAGAGCTTTGTAAGAGGTCTCGGAATCGATAACATAAAATTTTGCCTCTGTTCTGAAATTTCCAATTGTAATAGGTAACGTTACCGACCCTAGTGCTCGTTGAGAATTTTGATTAAAGCCCTGAATGGAGACCCGTTCAGTGGAAAGGCGTTTCACACTAAGGGAGAGGCTTTTCAAAGTTCTTAACGGCATCAAGTTGATTGAGGACCCGGGGTCAATAAGAATGCGATTAATCTTGACACCCTCACACATTCCAGTGACATATAGTGGTCGATTGTGTTCGGCTGTACCTATCAATAAATCATCATTTGTAAAAGAAATTGAGGCAGTGTGCACCGCGTAAAGTGCTTCTTTCATGTGTTGTTCAGCACAACAAAGTAAGATTGATATTTCTCAGGATTTTGTAATGCGTGAACCAGCACTTCACGTAACTCTTGGGACATCATCAAGGCATCAAAAACACTCAACAAAGCGGGTATTTTTCGCAAATGTGCAATGATGTTGTAATCAGCTTGTGTGAATTTTGGTTTATCGTTTGGACCCTCATTTTCTTTAATTTCGATCTCCTTTTCTTTCCCTTTCTCCTTTTCCTTTGGTGCTTGCCTTTCGAGAAGGATCTTTCCTTGTCTTAAATTCATCAAACACTCTTCTTCAGCCCTGATGGATTCTTCATGCTGTTCAATTTCCTCTTCTTTCGGAAAACACAGTTCTTCTTCCGAGTCGCTTCCAAAATGAATGACTGAACATGGTTGTTCTTCATCTCTCACATCATCTATGATGGTGATTTGATTACATGTCTCGGACCTAGTCTCTTCAGACTCATCTTTCTCAGCTTCTTGCTCTACTTCCCTTTAAACTTTTGTCTTCCAACCTCAAAATGGCCTTCTTAATTTCCTTTGAAATGAAGTCCTCCAACGTAATAGGAATTGGTCGACCTTGTTCATATTCCTCTAAAGAATTAATATACTCTTGGAGAGTAGATAATTGTGGAGTTTTAACAGG
Organism: x Bolboschoenoplectus mariqueter; assembly: GCA_037678475.1. Classification (NCBI taxonomy): domain Eukaryota; kingdom Viridiplantae; phylum Streptophyta; class Magnoliopsida; order Poales; family Cyperaceae; genus x Bolboschoenoplectus; species x Bolboschoenoplectus mariqueter. The sequence continues at coordinate 2,724,236 of CM075286.1, read as the reverse complement.
ATTGACTTGCTTCTTATTCCTTCTTTTTCTTCTAAATTCACTTTCCTTGTATTCAACAGTCTTAGGAGCTTTTGATGTCACAGTTGTGATCCCACTCCTCCACTTTACGCCTGGGGTCTCCTTCAGTTTTCTAAGCAAACGTCGTGTTCTTTGTGCTAAGTGGATAGTCCAAGGCTCCTGAGAAGGGTCTTCATTATCTTGTGAGAAATTTTCCATATAACTTGTGAGGCAAACTACATTGGCTTGTTCATGTGGAGCAGGATCTTGTAGCACACTATTGGATAGGGATATTTCCCCAGCCTGGTATCTCTTTTCTACCCAATCTTTGAATACCCAAAAATCTTCTATAGTATGGCCAAGCAACCTATGGTACGGGCAAAATTTGGGATCATCCGAATGTTTCATTTCATCAGGTCTTTTGCTATCTACTAACTTCAAACCATTTTTCATAGCATATTGAAAGATCTTCTTAACTTATCCCTTCTAAAAGAATAGAGTTTGTCCCTCCTTTCCTCAATTGTTTTGTAATTTCCACCTCCTAGCCTTGACTTTGTTTGGTTGGAATTAGAGGCGCTTGTATTAGCAACTGTCTTTTCTAACTCACCAGACACCCCTACCATTTTGGTTTCTTTTTCTCGTCGGCGTTTAGGACCTTGAGAATTTACCCAAACCGAATTACTAGTGTTTTCTAACTTTGAAACACATGAGATTAATTCTTGAAAGGTGGCATTCTTGGCGATAAGAAAGGCGTCATCCAATTGTCTATATTTTTCAATAATAGATCCACAACTTCAGATTGTGCAATCGTCCGTTCACAACGAATACTAAGGTTCCTCCACCTATTGATGTACTCAAGAATTGATTCTCCTTTCTTCAGTTTTGTATTTGCTAAGTCAGCTAGGCCAACCTTGTCAGTCGCAATGGCAAACTTGGCTCGAAATGCATCTATCATATCCTCCCAGGACTTGATGCTACCATTTTCCAAGGAATAATACCATTCGAAAGCTGAACTTCCAAGACTTTGTGGGAATTGTCTCAATAGCAATGCATCATTACTAGTAGTGTTCCCACAAGTGGCCACGAAATGTGCTAGATGTTGGTCTGGGCTTATCATTTTAGGCCCTTCGCCAGAAAACATTTTGAATTTTGGCACAATATATCCACTTGGATAAGGAATGGCGTCGAATTCAGGTAGATACGGCCTCCCTGTCCTTTTTAGAGGTGAAACTCTGAAGCTGGTCCCCGCTAACTGTAGTTGACTGGCGATAATTTCTTGTACATCTTTCTTTGTTAAGAGATGTTGTGTCGAGGTAGCATTGGCATTATTCTTTGGGGGTGTTTTTGGTCTTTCATTCTCCTCCGATACATATCCCTGGCTAACTAGAAATTTGTGCATCATTTCCAGCATCATTTGATTTTCGTCATGTTGTTTCTTCAAGAGATCAATATCTTTGTCTCTCATTTCTAGTTGCTTATGTAGTCAAAGTATCAAATCATCTCCAGAACCTTCTACTGAGGTGCCTTCTGATTCTTCTTCTATGTCCTTTTTCTCTCTTTTCCTTTTTGATATAGGGTCATTCTCATCAGTGTCATTCGAGCTATTTTTAGCATTGTTTTCCTTTTCCATGTCCTTCTCTTGTCGCCTTGTAATCACCATAGTGACCTCATCATTCTCATCACCATTTTCCGGGTCATTGATCGTGACTGTATAGACAGTCTCAATATGTCCCTCTTGGCTACTGTTCTCATAAACCCTGCACTTTTTTAAGAGAGGCGACACTATGGTCAATGAGGATGAGCTATTCTTCAATTTTTTACTTAGCTTCTTTCTTTTGGCATTTATCTTGCCTCCAGTACCTTTCTTAACAGCTGCATAAGCTTGGTAGATGCTTGTAGCAGTATCTTTCCTCTTTTTTCTTGCAAGGGATGGTTTGACCCATTTGTCTTGTGGTAACCCTTCATCTGAGTGGATTTGTGTCTTCATGGAGTTCATTTTGACTAGTCTCAGTGGACTAAATGGATTGTATACTGGTATCTTAGGCTCAACTACAAGTTCGGGCTCCATAATGTACATGTATCCTGCCGTAGCTTTCTTTGACATGGAACACTTCACACTTAAGCGTCGCTTGGCTCGTCTTTCCTTAATCTTCAACGCAGTAGGAGATAGAGCCAAGACATCATTTTGAATCCCTTTCTCAGTGATAGTGAAAGTCAACTCCTCCTGATCTTCCAGTTTAGGCCCTAGACGATCAAAGGCAGACTTCCTCAGTCCTAGCCTCTTGAAGGCATTGATTCGGTCAGATTGCTTTGGCTCAACAAAAATCGAATCTTGCTTGTCTATTGGGACTGGCACAAATTCCACTGCTTGTGGAACAGTACCAAATTGAATGGAGGCACCCCCTGCCCCCAGGGTTATGACGGAATGTGGAAGCATGACATTTGAGTTTGCCCCCAGGATGATCATACGTGGTGAAGTTGCAGAAACATCAATGCTAGGCGCCATGAGTTCCTTCAAAATAAAAAGAAAAGACATGTCAATTAGTATTTATAAATGAAAATAAAATAATAAATAAATATCTTTTGGAGCTACATATTTCTATTGAGTCTCTGGGAGGAGAAGAATGGTCCCACCGGGCGTGCTAGAATTTGTAGGGATCTTTTCAATGAAACTTATAATTTCATAAGTTTCAGGGTGGATCCTTCCAAATACACCCTCTTTTGAAAGGGTTTTATTTGAATATGGGATTTGTTATCCTTCCGATAAGCGCAAGCCCTTGTCGTTAATTACCCTGAATATTATTCAGGAACCTCCGATTAAGAGACTCAAGATACATGTAGCGCGTATTTTTGGTTTTGAATTTGATTATATGTATGCATATATACTTTTTATGAAAATTGACCAAGTACTCAAGGTTTGATCTTGACCAATTATTTTGAATTTTGGGAGGTCGGTCGAAAATTATAATAATTCAATCGACGTTTTCATTATTATTATTATCATTTGTTTTCTATGATTTTATTTAATTTTTTATGTCATGATTCAAGGTTCGAGATCGTCCTAAAGCTCAAAGGAGTTAGGTAGAACTCTAAAATTTAGACATAAATCAAATTTATATGCATTTGATTAAATATCATAAATTCATGTTTGATCCTTTTTTTTATTTCTGTCATTTTATTTGGGTTAGGCTTTTTTAATTTAATTTAATTTGGCTCTCGCAGTTTTAATATTTTTATTTCCGTCATTTCTTTTGTGTTATGGTTCATCTGCGATTTTGCCACAACACTTATTCAAAAAATCTTTTTATTTATTTCAATTTCCAATATATCTTGTAATCATGGCATGAGCATTTCATATGTATATATATGTGATTTGATATCTTGAACCGTATAGCACGGTTCATGCGCGAGTACAAGTTGCCAGTTACAATTTTAATCCAGAAAATTTCTTTATTTCCATATATTTTATAATATAGCATGAATACATGTGTATGTACATGACTTGATATTTTAAACCGAAATAATTTATAATGGACTAAATGCTATATATTTATCTTGTTCAGAATATACCTTGTTTAAGAAATTAAGTTATAGGTTCTCGGTTGTATCTAACCGTCAGAATTAAATCTAAATTTTAATTCAGATTTAATCCTTCAACCTGTGAATTAGTTTGTTTTGTTTTGCTTTTCCTTTTATCACTGTGTGATCATTTTTCACAAAGTCCAATAAGTGAGCACATGTTGCCGCTTGAGAATGCATATCTAATTCATTTTCCTCATTTAATTTAATTTAATTTCTTTTGTTTCTCTATTGAATTGTTTGTTTGACAGCCTATCTCTCTGTCTCTTCTACTCAATATTATTCTTGTCACATCTCTTTTTTTTATTTTATTTTATACGAGACCATTAATATCCATATCATGTGTATATAAATGATCTCTTTCTTTATTTATTTAGCATTTATGGCATCTGTTTCATATTCTTTTATCATTTTATTTATATCTTGGTTAGTCATATTCTCAAAAAAACTGAGAATATATATATAACTATCATGCATTTTTTTTATTGTTTATTTCCCCTTTTATGCATCATTGAAATGAGTATCTGTGTATTCATCTTGTATGTCCAGATAAACTGAGCGTATAAGTATTCTATTTTTCTTTTGTCCATTTATAATTCAATTATGGTAGTTTAACGGACTCGCAAGGGCAGTCGCAGTTTATTTTGGTTCGCATTCTTAGAGGTGCGTGTGGGTATAAACACCGTCGATGCCCTCAGTTTCAGAGGTGCGCGCAGGGTAAAAATACTGTCGCTTGCCCTCAGATTTTGGAGGTACGCTCAGGGTAAAATACCGCCGCTTGCCCTTAGATTTTGGAGGTACACGCAGGGTGAAAACACCGCCACTGGCCCTTAGATTTTTGGAGGTACGCGCAGGGTAAAAGTACCACCGCTTGCCCTCAGATTTCGGAGGTACGCGCAATGTAAATATACCGCCGCTTGCCCTCAGATTTTTGGAGGTACGCGCAGGGTAAAAGTACCACCGCTTGCCCTCAGATTTTTGGAGGTACGCGCAGGGTAAAAGTACCACCGCTTGCCCTCAGATTTCGGAGGTACGCGCAGGGTAAAAGTACCACCGCTTGCCCTCAGATTTCGGAGGTACGCGCAGGGTAAAAGCACCACCGCTTGCCCTCAGATTTCGGAGGTACGCGCAGGGTAAAAATACCGCCATTTGCCCTCAGATTTTGGGAGGTACGCACAGGGTAAAAGTACCACCGCTTGCCCTCAGATTTCAGAGGTACGCGCAGGGTAAAAGTACCACCGCTTGCCCTCAGATTTTGGAGGATGTGGAAGCACGTCGAAGCAACAGATGTCGAAGCACGTCGAAGCAACGGATGACGAAACACATCTGTTTGCAAGATTATACCTTGTCTCTGTTCTTCTGTTGCAGTAAAACCTTCCTTCTATCTCTCTGATTCTCTATTTCCAAAACTTCGCTCTCTGTTTTCTCTGTTTTTTTTTCTTTTCTGTTTTCACAGAGTCTCCACCTCTCTCTCTGTATTGCCCCTCTGTTCATTGTACTCAAGCTCTTTGTATAAACTTTCTATTGCCTTGGCTGTCAAGGAGATAATGGAAAACGTGGGTTAACAGAGACATAACTATTTCTTTTCTCAGTTAGAGGGATACGTGGGAACTGTCTGAGACACCTCTGTTTAACATCTGACCATCCATTTTACGCCAATGCATTTTTTTTATAAGTGGCAAGATTATGATTAGTTTCATTTGATTAAATGTGGGTGAGGTTTTGGACGTGGGGTGATTGCTTCTCTAGAGTTTGGGATGGAGAAACATGATTGGTTAAACAAATATTTCTAAAAGACATATTCGCCTAATTTATTCTGGGCTCTTAATCCACTTAATTTCGGCCTTCTAAACAACCTTTTATCTATTTACATGGGAGCTGTGTTAATTCGGGCCGGCGGTGCTTTGATCAGCACCAATTATTAATTACGGCTTTAATATCACATCACCAGTTTAATTATTTTACAAAGGGCTGATTTACCCATTGCATTATTTATTAATGGGTTAGGCACATGAACAGGTCATATTCACGCCCATACCCAATTATCAAGCAAATATATGATAAGTAATTAAAGTAGGTGTTCAAATTTTAAAGTTGATTGTAAAATTGTATTTCATTATTATTGATAATCCGAACTTTCATCTTTAATATATGGGCCATATTAAACTGAGTACACATTGACCCCGATACATTTGTATTAAACGGCTCATATTAAATTGTATATTTGATATTAACATATATCTACATATTTGTGTCAAAATTTTGTACTCAACCACAAATATCATCGAAATGTACAAATAGGTTGTCAAATATGTTTATTTAATTTTCGTTAGTATTTTTGGATCGGTATTTGACAGTTATGACTTATATTTCTCCCCAAATTGCATTAAAATACGTCCAAAATGCATTTGAGCATGTTTAACCACATTTTTAATTAATTTGGCCTCATTTCCGCTTCAAATATCATCGAAATGCACAAATAAGTTGCCAAATATGTTTATTTAATGTTCATTAGTGTTTTTGGGTCGATATTTAACAATTATGACTTATATTCCATCCAAAATTGAATTAAAATTCGTCCAAAATGCATTTGAGCATTGTTAGGCACATTTTTAATCAATTTGGCCTCATTTCTGCTTCAAATATCATCGAAATGCACAAATAAATTGTCAAATATGTTTATTTAATGTTTATTAGTGTTTTTGGGCCGATATTTAACAGTTATGACTTATATTCCACCCCAAATTACATTAAAATTCGTCCCAAATGCATTTGAGCATGTTTAAGCACATTTTTAATCAATTTGGCCTCATTTCTGCTTCAAATATCATCGAAATGCGCAAATAAATTGCCAAACATATTTACTTAATGTTCATTAGTGTTTTTGTGTCGATATTTGACAGTTATGACTTATATTCCACCCCAAATTGCATTAAAATTCGTCCAAAATGCATTTGAGCATGTTTAAGCAAATTTTTAATCAATTTGGCCTCATTTCTACTTCAAATATCATTGAAATGCACAAATAAATTGTCAAATATGTTTATTTAAACTATCAAATGTCGACACAAAAACATTGATAAATATTAAATAAATATATTTGACAGCTTATTTATGCATTTCGATGTTATTTGAAGCAGTAATGGACCAAAGGAATTTAAAATGTGCTCAAGCAATTTGAAAGCATTTTAATGCAAGTAGTGCTGTAATATAATTCATAACTATCAAATATCGACTCAAAAACACTCATAAATATTAAATAAACATATTTGACAGCTTATTTGTGCATTTGGATTTTATTTGAAGCAGAAATGAGCTAATGGATTTAACATGTGCTCAAACGTGCTCAAATCTATTTTGAAAGCATTTTAATGCAATTTGGGGTTAAATACAAATCATAATTGTCAAATATCAACTGAAAAACTCTCATATACCTTAAATAAAACTATTTGGCAATTTATTTGTGCATTTCGATTTTATGTGAAGCAGAAATGAGCCAAATAGATTTAAAATGTGCTCAAGCATGCCCAAATCTGTTTTGTAATCATTTTAATACAATTTGGGCTGAAATATATTTCATAACTGTCAAATATAGACTCAAAAACCCTCATAAATATTAAATAAACATATTTGGCAGCTTATTTGTGCATTTTGATTTTATTTGAAGCAGAAATTAGCTAATGGATTTAACATGTGCTCAAACATTTTCAAATCTATTTTGAAAGCATTTTAAAGCAATTTGGGGTGAAATATAAATCATAACTGTCAAATATCAACTAAAAAACTCTCATAAACCTTAAATAAAACTATTTGGAAGCTTATTTGTGCATTTCGATTTTATTTGAATCAGAAATGAGCCAAATAGATTTAAAATGTGCTCAAACATGCTCAAATCTGTTATAAAAGTATTTTAATGCAATTTGGGCTGAAATATATTTCAGAACTGTCAAATATAGACTCAAAAACCCTCATAAATATTAAATAAACATGTTTGACAGCTTATTTGTACATTTTGATGATATTTGAAGCAGAAAGGAGGCCAAATTGATTAAAAATGTGCTTAAACATGGTCAAGTACATTTTGAAAGCATTTTTAATGTAATTTGGGGTGAAATATAAGCCAAAACAGTCAAATATGAACTTAAAAACACTCATAAATATTAAATTAACATATTTGACAGTTTATTTGTGCATTTTGATTGGAAGCAGAAATGTGCCAAATGGATTTAACATGTGCTTAAACGGGCTCAAATACGTTTTGAAAGCATTTTAATGTAATTTGGGGGTGTAATATAAGTCATAACTATCAAAGATCGACTCAAGAAAACTGATAAACATTATATAAACATATTCGGCGGTTTATTTATGCATTTGGATGATATTTAAAGTAGAAATGAGGCCAAATCCATTTATAATATACTGAAACATGCGTAGATCTGTTTTGAAAGCATTTTAATGCAATTTGAGGTGAAATATAAGTCATAAATGTAAAATATCTACTCAAAAACACTCACAAAGATGAAGTAAACATGTTTGGCAGCCTATTTGTACATTTTGATGATATTTGAAGCAGAAATGAGGCCAAATTGATTAAAAATGTGCTTAAACATGGTCAAGTACGTTTTGAAAGCATTTTTAATGTAATTTGGGGTGAAATATAAGCCAAAACAGTCAAATATGGACTTAAAAACACTCATAAATATTAAATTAACATATTTGACAGTTTATTTGTGCATTTTGATTGGAAGCAGAAATGCGCCAAATGGATTTAACATGTGCTTAAACGGGCTCAAATACGTTTTGAAAGCATTTTAATGTAACTTGGGGGTGTAATATAAGTCATAACTATCAAAGATCGACTCAAGAAAACTGATAAACATTATATAAACATATTTGACGGTTTATTTATGCATTTGGATGATATTTAAAGTAGAAATGAGGCCAAATCCATTTATAATATACTGAAACATGCGTAGATCTGTTTTGAAAGCGTTTTAATGCAATTTGAGGTGAAATATAAGTCATAAATGTAAAATATCTACTCAAAAACACTCACAAAGATTAAGTAAACATATTTGGCAGCCTATTTGTACATTTTGATGATATTTGAAGCAGAAATGAGGCCAAATTGATTAAAAATGTGCTTAAACATGGTCAAGTTCGTTTTGAAAGCATTTTAATGTAATTTGGGGTGAAATATAAGCCAAAACAGTTAAATATGGAAAGATACTACTTTTGGCATAAGTCAACTAACAAAATATTAGTTGAAAGGGGTGCAATTTTCTTAGAGAAGGAGTTTCTCAAAAGAATAAAAAGTGGTGGGAGTAGTGTAATACTTGAAGAAACTCAAGAAACACTACAAGACCTCGATTATGTTATGGATAATATTGATACAGATCGAAGTAGTCCAACCATAGTTCCTATGGCTAGTGGGAGCATGAGTAAACAGGTTCCTCAACCTATTGAGGAAGAGGTTCACACATTACTATACAGTGTTCAATCCAGTATTGAACCAATTTCACAAGAGATTGTGCCAGAGATTCAAGAGACTCAGGATGAACAGGAAGAGCCACAAGAACTAAGAAGGTCAACAAGACCTAGAAAGAAACCCGATTTCTATCTAAGACTTCATGAGATCATGGCAATAGATACCGAAGATCTGACGACCTTTCAAGAAGCAATGAATAGAGATGACTCAAAATCATGGTATGAAGCCATGAAATCTGAAATGCAATCCATGTATGACAACCAAGTATGGACCTTGGTAGATCATACTCAAGGAAAGAAAGCCGTTTAAAACAAATGGGTTTTCAAGAGAAAGATGGACATGGATGGAAACATGACAACATACAAGGCAAGACTTGTAGCGAAAGGGTTTAGTCAAGTTCAAGGGATTGACTATGATGAAACCTTCTCGCCTGTTGTAATGTTTAAGTCTATTCGGATATTACTAGCCATTGCCGCATATTATGACTATGAAATATGGCAAATGGATGTCAAAACAGCATTCCTTAATGGGAATTTGGAAGAGGACGTGTACATGGTACAACCTCCGGGTTTTGAAGATCTAAGTAATGGTGGTAAAGTATGCAAGCTTCAAAGGTCCATTTATGGACTAAAGCAAGCATCTAGGAGTTGGAACAAGCGTTTTGATGACGAGGTTAAACGCCTTGGATTCGTCTAAAGCAAGGAAGAGCCTTGTGTATACAAAATAGTCAGTGGGAGCTATATATTTTTCTTAGTCTTATATGTTGATGACATACTATTGATAGGAAACTTTATTCCCTTAATGGAGCAAACAAAATCTTCATTGAAAGATATTTTCTCAATGAAAGACTTGGGCGAGGCCCAATATATCTTGGGTATTAAGATATATAGAGATAGGTCTCGTAAACTCATTGGCTTAAGTCAACGTACGTACATTGACAAAGTGTTGAAACGGTTCAACATGCAGAATTTCAAGAAAGGAAATGTGCCAATGACTCAAGGTGTAACACTTAGCAAGTCTCAGTGTGCTACGACACGTAAAGACGTTGAAATCATGAAGGATGTACCATATGCTTCTGCAATTGGTTCCATCATGTATGCTATGGTGTGTACGCAACTTGATGTCGCGTATGCTCTGAGTATGACAAGTCGTCATCAAGCCCATGCAGGTCCTGCTCATTGGACTACGATCAAGAATATCATCAAGTATATTAACAGGACTAAGGATAAGTTTCTTGTGTATGGGGAAAAAAGGGAGCTCGTTGTAGAAGGCTACACCGATGCAAGTTTTGCGACCGATTATGATGATAAACGATCGTAATTTGGGTATGTTTTCATTTTGAATGGGGGTGTCGTTAGTTGGAGAAATTTCAAACAATCAACAATGACTGATTCAACAACCCAATCAGAGGTGATGGCTGCGGCTGAAGCCAGCAAAAAGGGTGTTTGGATCAAGAAGTTCATTGAGGAACTTAATGTGGTACCTTCCATCGAAGGACCATTGGAGTTGTTTTGCGATAATAGTGGAGCTATTGCGCAAATCAAGGAGCCGAAGGCAAACCACAAGATCAAACACATGGATAGAAAATACTTTGTCATTCGAGACTTCATAGAAGATGGTAGAATAAAATTGTTAAAGGTGGACACGGAGAGCAACACAGCAGATCCGCTAACAAAGCCTTTATCTCAAGCCAAGAGCAAAGTCCACTTTGATTCCATGGGTCTAAAGGAACATGGAGAGTGGATAGAGATAGCTGATTAAGTCAGAAGACAACTCTAGTTTTTTAAGTTAATACATATGAATGTATAAGATGTAACTTTAAGAACAAGTGAGAGATTGTTAGATTTGTGTTCTAAAAATTATTATTTGTTGATTATCTTTTATATATGTTATATTTATGAATTGAATGTGATTTACATTTTGTTCCATGAGTTTATATTTATATTTAGAAGTGTTCAAGAAGATGCACTTAGTCTTGAACTACAGGACTTTAAGTAAATAAATATACGACACTAAAATGTTCACAGGTATTGCATATTAGCAGGAACACTAATATGACATATAAGATTGTCGTGTTGATTAAAAGTACGTTGTAGTTCTGCAAACGTTGATAAAAGATTATCATTTAATAACACGAATATATGAAATGCTTCATATTGTGCGGTCCTTTTTCGCGGCCCACGCGTGAGGCATCGGCGTCCTCGCTCACGGGGGAAGAAGGTGTAGATACATCCCTGCGCGTGTTTGTGCGCTCAAGGACTTATTATTTAGGTGATTGTGGGAACTTTTATTTTCCGACGGGCGCAAGTCCCCGTCGTTAATTACCCCGGCTCTCGCCTCGGGAACCTCTGATTAATGGGCTAAATTAATTAAAATATATGGATCAGATTTGTGGCTTTATTTCTTCCTTCCTCTTTTGTATAATACATGTTTAAAATAACCAAAAGATATAACTTTTGATAATAAGACTAAAGACATATGATCTAAAGTCAGAAAAACGTATAATTTCTCAAAAATCAGAGATCGAGGACGTATAATCCTATTGATCTCACGGAGTTCGAATATGAAGCGCACTGCCAACTCGATACTCAGAGAACCAGAGATGTTTAATCTCTATAGAGGCTCATGTCAAAGACAAGGGCATATCGTCCTATACAGTCTATTGACTTTCCAAATCCCGAATCTGAAGCGCTATGCCAATTCGAAACCTGAGAAATTTGGAGAATCGGGAACGTATAATTTTTTATCGATTTCCAAAATGAGGTACGTTAAACCTGAAGCGCACTGCCAGTTTAACGTTCTCGAAACACGATTTGATATGATTTGATATGTTGGTATGTTTTACCAATTTTTGGACTTATCTGCATATTTGGCATATTTGGCCAAAGATTTGGACATATTTGCATATTTGACATATTTTGTCAAGAGTTTGGACATATTTGCATATTTGGCATATTTGGTCAAAGATTTAGACATATTTGCATATTTGACATGTTTGGTCAAAAGTTTGGGCATATTTGCATATTTGACGTGTTTGGTCAAATACTTGGGCATATATATATTTTTGACATGTTTGATCAAATGTTTGGGTTGATTTGCATATTTGACATGTTTGGTCAAAGATTTGGGCATATTTGCATATTTGACATATTTGGTCAAAAGTTTGGATATATTTGCATTTTTGACATATTTGGTGAAATATTTGGGTATATTTGCATATTTGACATGTTTGGTCAAATATTTGGGTATACTTGGGTTTATTTGCATATTTGACATGTTTGGTCAAAGATTTGGACATATTGACATATTTAAAATATTTCAATTCGTTTTATCAAAATATGACAAAGTTTGGTTATTTTGAATATTTTTGTCTTGTTTTATCAAGACATAATATAATTTGATTATTTTGAATATTTTGATTTGTTTTATAACATGATTCAATCATTTTTGAATATTTTGATTTATTTTATCAAAATATGACATAATTTGATTATTTTGAATATTTCGATTTGTTTTATGAAAAACATAATAACTTGGTCATTTTGAATATTTTGATTTGTTTTATCAAAATATAACATAATTTGATTATTTTGTAAATTTGATTTGTTTTATCAACATATAACATATTTTTAATCATTTTTGAATACTTTGATTTGTTTTATCAAAACATAATATAATTCAATAATTTTTGAGTATTTTGATTTGTTTTATCAACATGTAACATATTTTGATTATTCTGAACATTTTTATTTATTTTATCAAAATATAATATTTATTTAATTATTTTGAATATTTTGATTTGTTTTATCAACATATAACATATTTTAATCATTTTTGAATACTTTGATTTTTTTTATCAAAATATAACATAATTCAATCATTTTTGAGTATTTTGATTTGTTTTATCAAAATATAACATAAATTGATTATTTTGAATATTTTGATTTGTTTTATCAAAAATATAACATAATTTGATTATTTTGAATATTTTTATTTATTTTATCAAAATATAATATTTATTTAATTATTTTGAATATTTTGATTTGTTTTATCAAAAATAGAGTTCAATTATTTTGAGTATTTTTATATGACATGATTTTGATTTATTTTAAATATTCTATTTAATATTTTTGAATCTGTTTTATATATATATCATATATTTTGAATTTTCTTTTATTTATAATAAAAAAGAAAATAAAATCAAAATTGGTATTTTATGGCTTTAAAAATATTTATAAATGGAATCATGATTTTTAATATATTTTTCATAATTTTTGGGCTTGAGAAATCATTTTTATTTGGTGTTTGAAGTTTATTTTCAAAACAGATTAATATGGGCCGTTGGATTTGGGCCCATGCATCAAGCTCCGAACTTTAGTTCTGGTTTTAAAGCATCTTTTAAACTGGGCCGTTGGATCACTGGCGCGCATCAAGCCTCCATTGGGCTATTTGAATTTCATCAAGATTCGCACTTTGAAATGCATTGATATTCGTGCTCCTCCCCTCCGACAATGATCAGGGCCCTGCCGACGTCGGATCTCCAATCGGAGGGCATGGTTGGCATCGCCGGAGCGTGGGGAGTCCATCAGTGGTGGTCTCGGCGGCGGCGGCGGCCTGGATCGCCGGAGATGGGGGTATCCACTTGGTTTCGGTTGGGATATTGGCTGAGATGAAATTTTGAGGAATTTGAGCTGATTTTTGACAAATTAATTCGATTCCTTTGTCATATGCATCGTCAGAACATGTTTAACAAGTTTTTGAAGTTTAATTTGGGTTTAATTCATCAATTTTGCAACTATGGCCATTTGGTACCAAACTGGTTTTGGGGACTTTGGTACCAAATGGTATTTCATGGTTTTTCTTTGCAATTTTCTTCCAATTAACCCTTTAGACAGTGTCGTTTAGTATATTTGAACATGTTTGAATGATCAATTTCATCAATTCAGATGTGCATTGTCCTTTATGCACATTGGGTCATTTCTGGTTTTATTTTCAATTTGGTTTTCTTTTGATTTTATCACATTCTTTTCAAATTGCATGTTGAAGTATGTTTATTTGGATCAATTACATGTTTTAGAAAGGTTTTATATCAGTTTTATACATGAATTTCACTTGTACACAAGTTAATTTCATTTTCTTTCTTTTCTGGTCTTCATTCCAGAATTGACCCAATTTTGATTTTTACAGATCCAATTTCAGAAATTCATAGAAAATCACAGAAAAATCCAAAAATGGTAAAATTTGGTGAGTGAATGCATTAAGACTTATTCTATATGCTCATGAAATTTCAAATTAATTAAGTGTGCGGCCCTTTTTCGCGGCCCACGCGCGAGGCATCGGCGTCCTCGCTCACGGGGGAAGAAGGTGCAGGTACATCCCTACGCGTGTTTGTGCGCTCAAGGACTTATTCTTTAGGTGATTGTGGGAACTTTTATTTTCCGACGGGCGCAAGCCCCCGCCGTTAATTACCTCGGCTCTCGCCTCGGGAACCTCTGATTAATGGGCTAAACTAATTAAAATATATGGATCAGATTTGTGGCTTTATTTCTTCCTTATTTTTTTTTATAATACATGTTTAAAATAACCAAAAGATATAACTTTTGATAATAAGACTAAAGACGTATGATCTAAAGTCAGAGAAACGTATAATTTCTCATAAATCAGAGATCGAGGACGTATAATCCTATTGATCTCACGGAGTTCGAATATGAAGCGCACTGCCAACTCGATACTCGAGGAACCAGAGATGTTTAATCTCTATAGAGGCTCATGTCAAAGACAAGGGCGTATCGTCCTAAACAGTCTATTGACCTTCCAAATCCCGAATCTGAAGCGCTATGCCAATTCGAAACCTGAGAAATTTGGAGAATCGGGAACGTATAATTTTTTATCGATTTCCAAAATGAGGTACGTTAAACATGAAGTGCACTGCCCGTTTAACGTTCTCGAAACATGATTTGATATGATTTGATATGTTGGTATGTTTTACAAAGTTTTGGACTTATCTGCATATTTGGCATATTTGGCTAAAGATTTGGACATACTTGCATATTTGACATATTTTGTCAAGAGTTTGGACATATTTGCATATTTGGGATATTTGGTCAAAGATTTAGACATATTTGCATATTTGACATGTTTGGTCAAAAGTTTGGGCATATTTGCATATTTGACATGTTTGGTCAGAAGTTTGGGCATATTTGCATTTTTGACATATTTGGTCAAATACTTGGGTATATTTGCATATTTGACATGTTTGATCAAATATTTGGAAATACTTGGGTTTATTTGCATATTTGACATGTTTGGTCAAAGATTTGGACATATTTGCATATTTTAAATATTTCAATTCGTTTTATCAAACTATGACAAAGTTTGGTTATTTTGAATATTTTGTCTTGTTTTATCAAAACATAATATAATTTGATTATTTTGAATATTTTTTATTTGTTTTATCAAAATATAACATAATTTGGTCATTTTGGACATTTTGATTTGTTTTATCAAAATATAACATAGTTGGGTCATTTTGAATATCTTAATTTGTTTTATCAAAATATAAGAAAATTTGGTGATTTTGAATATTTTGATTTGTTTTATCAAAATATAACATAATTTGGGTATCTTGAATATTTTGATTTGTTTTATCAAAATAGAACACAATTTGATTATTTTGAATATTTTGATTTGTTTTATCAAAATACAACATAAATTGGTGATTTTGAATATTTTGATTTGTTTTATCAAAATACAGCATAATTTGATGATTTTGAATATTTTGATTTGTTTTATCAAAATATAACATAATTTGATCATTTTGAATATTTTGACTTGTTTTATCAAAATATAGCATAATTTGAGCATCTTGAATATTTTGATTTGTTTTATCAAAATATAAATAACTTGGGTATTTTAAATATTTTGATTTGTTTTATCAAAATATAAATAATTTGAGTATCTTGAATATTTTGATTTGTTTTATCAAAATATAAGAAAATATTTGTACAAGATGATATGTTTTGATTTTTTTTTTAAGATAAAAATAAAATCAAAACTAATTTTTATTGATCCAAAAATATCTTCAAATGAACCCATGATTTTTGATGTATTTTTCATGATTTTTGGTTTTAAAAAATTATTTTTATTTAATATTTAAAGTCTGTTTTTTTGAAACAGATTAATGTGAGCCTTTGATTTAAAGCTAGATCATCAAGATCCAAACTTTGAATTTTTCTGGGCTGTCGGATGGCATCAAGATCCGTGCGATTTCCCTCCCATATGCTTGAGTTCAAATTTCATCAATATCCACACTTTCATATGCATCAATATTCGTATTCTTGCTTGATCGGAGCTCTGCCGGCGTCGGATCGTCGATCGGGGGGAACCACCGGAGTCGTCTCGGGGATGAGAACACTACTGTCTTGGTCTCGGGGCCACTAGCTCCGGCGATCGCCGGAAATAGCACCACCAGTTCGGCTAGGGCTGGAAACTCGTGGGGAATCGGTTTTTTGTCGATTTTGAGCTCGTTTTGTCAAATTGGTTCAATTCCTTTGATCTGTAGCGTCGTTAAAACATAACAAACAAGTTGTGAAATTTAATTTTAATTTAAATCTCCGAATATGTGAGTTTCACCGACCGGTACGGAATAGGCTCAAACGGATTTGGTACCGATTGGAAATTCGTGCATTTATCCTTGTTTTTTCTTCAATTGATTCTTTTAAAAACATATTTAACCATATTTCAGTATATTTGAGTGGTCAATTTCACCATTTTTTATTTCTGGAGAAAAAAGCGAAAAAAAACAGAAAGGAAAAAAAAAACAGAAAAGGAAAAAACAGAACCAACCCAGTTTTTTCCTTTTGACAGACCCAACTTTAAAAATTCATATAAAATCACAAAAAATTCAAAAAAATATGATATTTTGGGAACATGTCTATGAAAACATACTCTGTATTCTTGCAAAATTTCAGATCAAATGGGTGAGTAAATCAAGATATATTAGCTGATCTTTGAACTGGCCAGATAAGGTACATGCCAAATCTGTGCCAGTGTTCTGTTTTTTTTTTAATTTTTTTTTCAAGGAATTCACACATCCTAATCAACTAAAAAAAATCCAAATCAAATAAATAATCATCCTTTATCAGGATATATTTTTTTTTATATTTAAATCAGTTTTTTTTTGTGTTGAGTTTTGTGTTTGACCAACAGTTGACTTTTACAGAAACTTTGGACCAGCGAAATTCAACAGGCAATATCTCCCTGTTCATAAGTCCAAAAATTATGAAATTTTAGGGGAATGTTTGTTTAGTCGTTTTCTAATTCCTGTACAAATTTGAGGCCAATTGGCTCAGTAAATAAAAAGATATGAAATTGCAAAGAAAATTGACAAAAATGCCCCTGTTTGGTACCAGTTGAGCATCATAAGGCTCAATGAGCTTTAAAGCACTGGTACAAGCTCACAAACAATGTCGTTTCACTAAATAAATGTAAGAGAACATGGAGGGTCAAGTTTTAAATAATTTTTTTATTAAAAAGCATGAATTTGTGTCAAAATCACAAGTTTTTCTTATTTTTACAGATTTTTGACAATATTTCAACTCGATTTTTGAGATTTCGAGTTTGATATTGTGCTTTGCTTGATGCTTAACACTATATTAAATCTGGAACAAGGGATAGAATTCACTACAACACCTTATTTCCAAATTTTTTTTTGAGAGATGGCATTCACCATAACCCTCTTAAATATATATTTGTCAAAAATTTATAAAAAAAAGAAATTAGATTAACAAAGCTAATTTTAGATTGAGAAAACAAAGATATAGAGGTAGCATTCACTACAACACTAATCTTTGATCTCTTTTTTTTTATTTTTTTAAAAAAGACAACAAAAGGAAAAAAGGAAATATATTTCATTCATCAAGAAAAATATAAAATTTCATTAATTGCATACATATCATACCTTTCACCACTAAAGAAAATGAATTCAAAATTTATAAATGAAAATTTCAGTTTTTTTTTTTGAAAAAAACCAAAATTTTTTTTAAATTGGCTAACCCTAATATATTTTTTCTTCCTTTTTTTCTTCTTCTCTTCTCCTTTTTCAGATGGGGGGTCCTTATATAGCCTGAAGGCTAGGACAACACATTGATATCATCTCCACCATCAATTTTAATCAAATGGTGGAAATTGAAAATTGGCTAAAGACAAACATTGCCCAACATAGCATAAAATTTGTTTCTTTTCTATTCTTCTGATTCTTCTGCATTCTTGAAGCCTATCAAAGTGTGCCAAGTGTCTCCAAAAGGCTGGATTGTGTCAGAGGCATCCAAAACACCCTTGTCTTTTTCAATTTTCGGGCTTGGGACAGCTTGTATTTTTTGGATGCGTTTGATACTTGTTTTACATCATTGAGAGCTTATTTGGCATCCCTATAGCATGTTTATAGCCTGAAATTACCCTTTTTAACCCCAATTTGCTCAATTGAGGCCGAGCTTGCCCACATTCGGACTTCCCTTTGTGAACCCGTCATTCCACCACTCCAAACTTCAAATTGAAACTTTGAACACCGTCATGGCACCCTTGTGACGCTCCCCAACCATTCAATTTAGGCTATTGGTTGCCAATTTGCTCGTTCGGCCTCTTCACCAACATAAGTTTCGTACCCGATTTCTCCCTCGTTAATTCATCTATTTTTGAAATTGACGGCTTCCTCGAACTCTCCTCGCCGAGCTCTATCCGAGGCTAAGAGGAATCGCGACGAGATGCCCGGAGTCGCTGCCCCGCCGCCGGCCAGCCCCTGGCCGAACTCCCTTGTGCAGAAACGAAGAGGTGAGTGAAGAAGAAGCTTCTGACTTGTGGACCCCAGTGGGCAGAGAGGAAGGGAGAGAGAGGAGGGGGTGGTTCGGGTCCCAGTTGGCAGCAGCAGGAAAGGGAATGGGACCCATTTGTCGTGTTTAATGAGAAACAAACATATTGCATTCCTTATTTGAACTTGGTTCACGTGGTCTGTGCACCAATTGAATTGATGTGAAGAGAGAACATAGGTGCACCAAGTGCACCACTTATTTCCCTTCTTCCTTTTCGCTGGAGAAAAAGATTAAAGGCCAAGATATGCTTGGCAACTCCAAGTTGCACACAAACGTCTCCAACTGCTATTTTATTTGTCTTTTTTTTTATTTCTAAATTATTTTTCATGAAATTGTTTGTGATAAAATCATGAAAATTATTATAAAATCATAGAATGTTTTTCTATGATTTTTAAGAATATTTTTGGTATTTTTTGGAATGAAATTAGGCATTAATTTCATTTTATCATTGTGTATCATATGAAATTAGGCATTAATCTCACATAATCACTATATTTGACATGATTATTTTATGAAATTATTTCTTAATTTTAAGAAATAAATTTCATATGTGATAAATCATGAAATTAAGCATAATCTCATGATTTAATATTTGACATGATTATTTCATGGAATTGTTTCTTGATTCCAAGAAATAAATTTCATATGTGGAAAATTACGAAATTGAGCATAATTTCATAATTTAAGACTTGGCATGATTATTTCATGAAATTGTTTCTTAATTCCAAGAAATAAATTTCATATGTGGTGAATTACGAAATTGGGCATAATTTTGTAATTTTAAATTTTGAAATGAAAATCACATGAAATCACATTTGTTGATTTCATATAATTTAACTTGTGTGTATTTTTGGTATTTTTTTTTTACAGCAAACAAAGAGCCACCCACCAGAGCAGGTCATGAAGACTGTAGAGGCTGAAGGGCCTGCTCTGGTGCACCAAATTAGTTTACAGCGTAGAAGCCTTCTAATTTGATTGGTTTATCTTTGATATTTGGTTTTGCTTCAACATATTTGGCCTTCGCAAGGTTTGGTTGCTTCGGCAATTTTGGTTTTCACAGGTTTGGTTCTGTTTCAGCATTTTTGGCTTTCATAGGTTTGGTTGCTTCGGCATGTTTGGCGTCTGCATGTTTGGTTGTTTCGGCATGTTTGGCTTCCACAAATTTGGTTTTGCTTCAGTATGTTTGGCATATGTAGGTTTGGTTTTGGTTTGATATAAAGTGTTGGGGCTTACATGAATTTTATCAACTTTCAAAGCCCAGGTTTAAGCATGATTTGGGATTTGGTTTAAATGGTTGGGGCTTACATGAATTTCGTCAACTTTCAAAGCCCAGGTTTAAGCATGATTTGGGATTTGGTTTAAATGGTTGGGGCTAACATGAATTTCATCATCTTTCAAAGCCCAAGGTTTGATTTGGTTTTAGCATGTTTGGCTTGGTTTTGATTGTAGCATGATTTGTCGAGGTTTTTGCAGTTGATCCGTACAAAATACTACAATCTATTTTGTTAAGCACAAAATATAAAGCATGTTCATCCCTTTATGACTGGTCGGATGAACGAACCAGTGTCAATTGTTTATGGCACAAATTGGCAAAACCATTTTGAAGTGGATTCTCACATTCTTTCCGCTCATTTTATAGGTTTGGTGTGGAATCCTCACTTTCGCTCATTCTCCACTCAATTTTATTTGGTGGAATTTCCTTCAAAGGTCTATCTCATTATAAAAAATGAAATAATCCTTTCGTTAGGCAACAATTTGTTTTAAAGGGACAAATTGCAAACACTTGTCCATTTTTATATTTATTCTGTATCAAATGGATGAACCCAGTGGTAATTGTATTAAAGACACAAATACCAAAGTCATTTTATTTGAAGGAACCTTACATTTTCTCTCCTTTATTTATTTATTTGGTGGAACCTTGCATCGCTCCCCTCTTATTTATTCATTTATTTGGGTGGGTTTGTTTGTATTTATTATATATATATTCTTTTTTTGGTGTTTCGTTTGTTTTGGACATGGCTTTAGTCACTTATTTTGAGAAATTTATGTTTTCTAGTATGGTGTATGGATTAGATATGTGTTTTGGGAAAGTTTATATTATTATCAGTATTTTTGGTATTTTGTTATTTTGTTAGGCACAAAATAAAAAGCCTGTTCATCTCTTTATGACTGGTCAGATGAACATACCATTGTCAATTGTTTATGGTACAAATTGGCAAAACCATTTTAAATATGGATTCTCTCTATTCTCTCCACTCATTATTAAGTGTGGAATCCTCACATTTCACTCATTCTCCACGCATGTTTATATATTTGGAGTGGAATTTCGCCCTGATAAATTATCCCACCTTATCATAAGGATAAGAAGGTTTCATTTATTATAGGGCTTTTTATTTATGCCTTCAATACTCTGCCTTACTATTAATTAATAAGGCAATGTTTTATTCAGCAATGATTTGTTTAAAGCGACAAATCGTAACGCTACCCATTTTCATATTTATTCTGTATCAAACGGGCAAACACAGTGATAATTGTATTGGAGGCACAAATACCAAAACCATTTTCTCCGCTTTAGTGGCCCCATAGTTCGGGCACCGACTTCATCCGGCGATGTGGACAAAACCTTTCTTTTTGGCCTGCCAGAGGTTTTGGTGGCTCTTATATTAGCCACCACATGTGTTCCTTGATTAACGGCTCAAGGCAACAAAGCCGATTTATGCACAGGGCTTGAGGAAGAAAGGGGGTGAACATGTGCCCATCCCCATGAAATCAGATTGGCATATGCCAATTGGTTAGAGTATACTGTCAAATTCCAGAGGGAATACACCATTTGAGCTCCTGAGACTCATGCTTAGTCACCAATTGAGCTCTAAATGAAGAGAGGCACATGTGCACCTCTCCAGCCATGAGGCTTAGCCATCTCACCCAGCAAGGTGAGACTGGCTCCTTGAGCTCAATTGGGACTGAGCCAAGCTCAATGCTTGACTCCTATGTCCCTTACCTAGCTATTCAAGACTTGATTTCTTCTCAGCTGGGCTTCCTTTTTGTGGAATTTGGGTGGAGTTTTGATTTTGGCAGAGTTTCAGCTATGTTGCTTTCTCTCCCCCTTTTCTTCTTCACTGGGGGTCTATTTATAGCCCAGAGGGCATGGTTTAAGCCTGAGGGCTGAGCTGGCATCATCCCAGCCCTTGGTTTGATCAAATGGCCAGATTTGAGCCAGCCAGGCCTGTGCTGGCCTGTGGCTTGTCCTTGGAAGATTCCTCCAGCTAACGGACGCTCAGACCTCTCCATTGAGGTGCCTACACGTGTCCCTGTGCACAGGCTTGGGGAGAGAGAAGGAATCCGTTGGTTTTGTCTTCTTCTTGGGCTGGCGCATCATGCCTTTCAGGTGAGGGAATATCCAGAACCTTCCTTGGCCTTGCTGGCGCTTGACATGTCACCCAAGTGTCACTGAGTGTGTCCAACGTGTCAATTTGGTCACTTGAGTGCTGAGTTGTGCCAATTGACCACACCCAGCTCAGATTCAAGTGCCAAGTGGTGCACCCGCCAATTGAGCACTTTCCAATTCAAATTGACACTTCAGGTAGCGTCGTGGAGGCGTCTCGGAGCTTTCCCAGGTGTTCGCTTGGCCTCTCGAGCTCCCAATTGCCCAGCCACCTTCAAGGTCGAGGTACTTTCTCCTTCGATTTTCTCCTTGTTTACTTTACTATTTTCAATGTTGTTTGTGGCATTGAACTCCCCTTAGGGTGTAGATTAAGTCCTTAAAATGGTTTAAGCCAACTCGCACTGTACACCCAAACTCCATTTTCGAAGCCTCAGTTGAGCTGTGGAGCTCGAGGAGGAAGAAAGGAGGGGGAGAGAGAGAAATTCAAAGGGTTTTCCTTGCTTGGGTTGGGTGCACGTGAGCTGTGCTTTGGTTTCGGGTTTGTCAGAGAGAGGGAGAGTTTGCACCAGGTCCATCCCTTCTTTCCTTTCCTTTTCTTCGCTGGCCAAAGGGTCGCCTGGACACTAGGCCCCCTTGGCAGTGAGATTGAGAGGGAGGGCCCCGCATGTCGGGTTTAATGAGACTCAAACTCAGCGAAAAATTGAAGGTGAGTCTGTGGTCTCGGTTCTCATGCACCAAAACGAATTGTCAGTGGTATGGCGCATGTGTGCTGGGTCCATTCAAATCACCCTTAACACTTTGTGTGTATGACAGGTGGACCCCAAGGGTAGAAGTTGTGCTTGAGCTCCCCAAATTGCACCTAGAGTGTTGCACATCCCCCAAATTGCACCCAGAACTATCTCCAGTTCTGATTTTGGTATTTTCTTTATTCCTTTTTTCCATTTTATTTTATTTTTCATGCAAAAATCAATGAAAAAATTACTGAAAAATCACAGAAAATATATTCCATGATTCTGTTATTTTAGGTAATATTTTTGGTATTTTTGGGTGTGAAATTAGGCATTAATTTCACTTAAATCATTAATTGTATATGATATTAATCTCATACAATTAATATTTGGCATGATTATTCCAAAGAATCATTTTTTAATTCCAAGGGATAATATTTGGGGCATTTTTCATGAATGAAATTCATGATTGATTTTTTTTTGATTTGGCATGGTTAATTATATGAAATTGTTTCTTAAATTCATATAATTAGGGTTTTGTGTATAGATTTTTTTTGCACACATGTATATATTTTTTTCTTTGAGGGGGGTGTTTGATATAATTATTTTATGAAATTATTTTTTAATTTCAAGAAATAATTTTGAGGTTTAATAAATCATGAGATTGAACATAATTTCATGATTTAATATTTGACATGGCTATTTCATGAAATTGTTTCTTTAATTTTCAAGAAATAATTTTCACATATAGTAAATTATGAAGTTGGACATAATTTCATAGTTTCAAATCTTTGGTATGAAAATCAAATGAAACTATATCATTAATTTCATGCAATTTAATTTTTGTATTTTTCTGGTAACTTTTAAACAGCAAACACATATATTGAACAGATCTAATAGATGAAACATTATATGGATTGTGTTAGTGTCATTAATGGTTTTATCGTGTCTCTGATTTCAAGATTGAGACATATATTGTTTTTACATGAGAAATGTACGACATAATTATTATTAAAAACTACTTGCAAGAAGTGGTGATAAAAATAATAGTTCTTTATATGTAATTTGTGCGGGAAAATGATATATGTCAATAGCATCATTGCCACTCATTAATAATGAGAAATGATATTTTTGGTGACAAATGTTACATTACTGTAAGGATCGCGTTTCGTAAAAGGATTACTAAACGTCTATGTTATTTAGGTAGCTGTAATGTATAGCTAGAATACCGCTTACAGTTTATGAAATTAAATATTTTATTTCATTGCCAACATAATATAGATCCTCAATATAGGTCACACCAACTAAACGGGAAACAAGAAATAAATACTATGTCACATGATGTGGCTGATTAGCAGGGAAATAAATATATATTGTAATGTGCATATTATGAGAATAATATTCGTTGCACATATCATAATATGTGAATATTATGAAATATAAATTTATTTCAAGCCCATGCCCAAGCCCAAAACATATTTTAGCAAATTGAGAAGAGAATAAGCCCAAACAAATATTGATTATGACCATTAAATTCGGATTATAAAATGGACAGATTTTAAAGCAACTTTGAATGAGAATTTGAAGGGGCAAACATTAAACAATCTAGGCATATGATATATGAATCTACAATCCAACGGTGAAAGTTTCAAGTCGTTTGGAATTCCCTACAGAAAGTTATGATAGTTTTAGTAACAAAAGGTCAGAAGTCGATGTGCTGTTTCGAATTTTGTTCATATTTTAATACGAATTTAAATAGTCTAATTATTTTTCTTAATGACTGTAAATAATAGAAAAGATATATACATCAGGTTTTTTTCTCTCTCAAGGGAGTCTAGAGTTTTTCCTTCAAAAATATTTTGCTAAAATATATATCGATTGATTATACAATCGATTAATTGACAGGTGAAAAAGCTAAACGCGGAAGAGAGTTCGCTAGCACGAATTCGACACCGTTCTTGTTTGGGATACAAGGTGAACCTCAGAGGAATCAAGCTACCTTAAAGATCATAGGTATGATATAAAATTATCTCTTGTAAGAATATGTATATGATTAGGACATGGATAAATTAGCAATAATAGAACGATCTTAGATGTTATCGGATTAAATTTTTTTTATTTTATCCGATTTCCATCATGAAATCCTTCAGAAATATAAGTCATAACTGTCAAATATCGACTCAAAAACACTCACAAAGATTAAGTAAACATATTTGGCAGCCTATTTGTACATTTTGATGATATTTGAAGCAGAAATGAGGCCAAATTGATTAAAAATATGCTTAAACATGATCAAGTACGTTTTGAAAGCATTTTAATGCAATTTGGGGTGAAATATAAGCCAAAACAGTCAAATATGGATTTAAAAGCATTCATAAATATTAAATAAACATATTTGACAGTTTATTTGTGCATTTTGATTTTATTGGAAGCAGAATTGAGCCAAATGGATTTAACATGTGCTCAAACATGCTCAAATCTGTTTTGAAAGCATTCTAATGCAATTTGGGCTGAAATATAATTAATAACTGTCAAATATTAGCTCAAAAACACTCAGAACTATTAAATAAATATATTTGGCAGCTTATTTGTTCATATCGATGATATTTGTCTTAGAAATGAGGCCAAATTAATTTAAAATGTGCTTAAACATGCCAAATCTGTTTTGAAAGAATTTTAATGCAATTTGGGGTGAAATATAAGTCATAATTATCAAATATCGACTCAAAAACACTCAAAAACATTACATAAACATATTTGACAGCTTATGTGCGTGTTTCGATAATATTTGAAGCAGAAATGAGGCCAAATGAATTTAAAATGAGCTCAAGCATGCTCAAATCTGTTTTGAAAGCATTTTAATGCAATTTGGGCTGTAATATAATTCATAACTATCAAATATCGACTCAAAAACACTTATAAAAATATTTGGCAGCTTATTTGTGCATTTCGATTTTACTTGAAGCAGAAATGAGCCAAATAGATTTAAAATGTGCTCAACTATGCCCAAATCTGTTTTGAAATCATTTTAATGCAATTTGGGCTGAAATATAATTCATAACTGTCAAATATGGGCTCAAAAATATTCAGAAACATTAAATAAACATATTTGGCAGCTTATTTGCGGCAATTTCGCAGCCCACGCGCCAGGAATCGGCGTCCTCACTCACGGGGGAAGAAGGTGCAGGTACATCCCTACGTGTGTTTGTACGCTCAAGGACTTATTATTTAGGTGATTGTGGGAACTTTTTTCTTTTCCAACGTGCGCAAGCCCCCGTCGTTAGTTACCCCGGCTCTTGCCTCAGGAACCTCTGATTAATGGGCTAAAATAATCAAAATATGTGGATTGGATTCATGGCTTTGTTTTCTCCCTTCAAATTTGTTTTTTTTTTGATAAAATTGTGTAAAAATAGTTTATTTATTAGCTTGGCTATTTAACATTCCCCCTTTTTTATTTATTTTATGTTATATTAATGGTACACCTCAAAGGATCGAAGTGACTAGAACGTACATTTTTTAATAATTAGACTAAAGACGTATAATCTAAAGTCAGAGAAATGCATAATCTCTCATGAATTAGAGATCGAGGATGTATAACCCTATTGATCTCACAAAGTTCGAACATGAAACGCAACTCGATACTTAAGGAACCAGAGATGTTTAATCTCTATAAAGGTTCATGCCAAAGATAAGGGCGTATTGTCCAAAACAGTCTATTAACCTTCTAAATCCTGAATTTGAAGCGCTATGTTATTTCGAAATATGAAAAGATTGGAAAATCAGGAACATATAATTCTTGATCGATTTCTAAGATGAGGAACATTAAATTTGAAACGCACTGTCAATTTAACGTTCTCAAAACATGATTTGGTATGATTTGATATGTTGGTATGTTTTACCAAGATTTAGACATGATTTTGATCAATGTTTGGCTTTCCACGGGGCATTCTGGGAATTTTGGTTGACATTTAAGCATGTTTTGTATATTTGGACATAATGACATGTTTGGTCAATGCTTAATTGTATTTTGTACATTTTGATAAAATGACAAGATTGGTCAAGTTTTAAGTGAGTTTTGCATATTTACCCAAGCCGACATGTTTAGTTAAGATTTGGACATATTTAGTAAATTTAAGTATTATTTGAACATTTTGACATTCTTAACATGTTTAATTTACTTTATCAAAATATAATATGATTTTGATATTTTGAACATTTTTTTAATTTGTTTTATCAAAATACAACATAATTTTGTCATTTGGAACATTTTTATCTATTTTATTGAAACATAATTTGATCATTTTGAATATTTTGATTTATTTTATCAAAAATATAAGACGAATGTTTATTTTGTCTTATCAAGAATATAACATGACTTAGTATCATAATATGGGAACATTTGTATTTTTGACATATTTGATCAAATCTTTGGACACATCTACCTATTTGACATGTTTGGTCAAAGATTGGGTATATTTGCATATTTGATATATTTGGTCAAAGATTTGGGCAAAATTTGCATATTTGACATATTTGGTCAAGGATTTGGGCATATTTGTATATTTGACATGTTTGGTCAAGGATTTGGGCATATTCGCATATTTGACATGTTTTTTTTTGACAAAATCACATCATTAACAAAAATATAATTTTTGTTCTTATGTTAATTTTATTTATTTGTATAAAATAATATGCATGACATATGCTTTGAATTTTTTTAAAATAAAAATAAAATCAAATTTGACATTTTATTGTCTCAAAAATATATTTAGATGAAATCATAATTTTTGGTATATTTTTCATGATTTTTGGGGTTAAAGAAGTATTTTTATTTAATGCTTAAAGTTTATTTTCAGAACAGATTAATATGGACCGCTGGATTTGAGCCCATGTGCCAAGATCTGGACTTTAGTCCAATTTTTAAAGCAGCTTTTCCACTGAGCCATTGGATCAAGGGCGCGAATCAAGCATGCGATGGGCTGTTTGAATTTCATCAAGATTCATATTTTGAAATGCATCAATATTCGCACTTTTCTTCTCCAACCTTGGTCAGGGCGCCACAGGCGTCGGATCTTTGATTGGTGGGCATGGTTGACATCGCCGGAGCACAAGGAGTTCAACGTTGGTAGTCTTGTCGTCGACGATGGCCTAGATCGCCGGGGATGAGGGTAGCCACCTCGGTTTTCGCCGAGGTGTTGCTGAGATGGAATTTTGATAAACTTGAATTGATTTTGAGCAAATTGATTCAATTCCTTTGGCATATAGCATCATTTAGATATGTTTAACAAGTTTTCGAAGTTTAATTTGAGTTTAAATCATCAAATTTGCGATTTTCACCGTTTGGTACCGGACTGGTTTCGGGGAGTTTGGTACCGAATGGTTTTTCGTGCCTCTTCTTGTAATTTCTTTAAAATTAACTCTTTCAACAACATACTTGAGTGTATCTGAGCATGTTTGAATGATCAATTTCATCAATTTAGATGTGCATTATCCTTTATGCACACTAAGCCATTTCGGGCATTGGTTTCGATTTGATTTTCTTTTGATTTTGTCACATTTTCCTTGAATTATATATTAAAATATATTCAATAAAGTCAATAAAATGTTCTAGAATTGTTTTATATCAATTCTACACATGTATCCCATTTTTACACAATTTAATTTCACTTTTCACTTTTCTGGTATTACTCCAGAGTTGGCTCAGTTTTGATTTTTGACAGACCCAATTTCAAAAATTCATATAAAATCATAGAAACACCCAAAAATGGTAAAAAATTGTGATTAGATGAAAGAAAACCCATTCTAAATGCTCATAAAATTTCAGATTAATTAGATTAACAGAAGGCATGTTTTTGAGTTTTTATTGAACTGGACAGAAATGCCCTCAGCTAATCAGTGCTCAAAAATCAGATTTGGCCTAACCTAGATGTTAAGGCTTGGTTTAATTATTCAAAATCTTTTAGAGCATCACATGAGGTGTTGTAAAGATGAATTTATCAAGAAATTTTTTATTTTGTATTTAAAAGAGAAAATGAATTCTTAGTTTGACCAGAAATTGATTTTTTTTAGTTTTTAAACTTACGAGATTTGAAAATTCAAAAAAATATAAAATTTGGACTGTAAGTTTATATAAAGCTACACTACATGACTGTGAAATTTCATAAAAAATTGACAAACAGATTGAGAGATATGGAATGATCTCTCAACTGGACAGAAAAGGGGTATTGCTAGATTCATACTAGAATGCTTGTTTATTATTTTTCTTCTACTCAAGTATGATTTTGAGTATTCAAACATGTTAAAAATGCAAAATAAAAGGCCAAGGAGAGAAAAAAAGCTGGATTGGATCAAAATTTCATATATTATAACAAATCAAAATACATTATTATAAAAGGCTCGGGGCCTTGGTTTTCCATGAAATTTGACAACATAACAGCTTGTGTAAAGCCATTTTTAAGCTTTATAGTGCCACTGCACATGTGCACAGCTTATCAAATTTCAGAGGAAACATACCTGATTGAGCACTTGAGACCCAGTTTAGGCATCAATTGAGCTTTGTGGAGGAAGAGACATGTGTGCACCTCTCAAACCCAAAGGTTTAGCCATCTCACCCATCAAGGTGAGACAGGCTCCAGAGCTCAATTGGGACTAAACCAAGCTCAAGGCTTGGCCCTCTGTCCCTTACCTAATTATGCAAACTTGTTTCTTTTTAATTGAGCTTTTCTTTGTGGAATTTGGGTTGGGTTTCGGTTTTGGCAGAGCTTAAGCTTATGGGGGGGTCTCTCCTCTCTGATTTTCTTCTCTGGGGGTTTATTTATAGCCCAGGGAGCATGGTTTGAGCTTGAGAGCTAAGCTGGCAACATCCCAGCCCTTAATTTGATCAAACGGCCGGGATGGAGCTCGGCAGGCAACAGCTGGCCTGTGGGTCTTCCTTGGAAGGTTCCTCCAGCTAATTAGCGCCCAAGTCATCCCATAGGATGCCCACATGTGTCCCTATGCGCAGGCTGGGAGAGAGAGAAGAAAGTCGTTTGCTTTGTCTTCTTCTTGGGCCGGTTCACCATGCCATTCGAGTGAGGGTATTTCTCAAACATTCTCTTGTCTTACTGGTGCTTGACATGCTATTAGAATGCCACTAAATGTGTTCAAAGCATTATTTTGATAACTTGAGCATCGGGCCGTGCCAATTGACCACACCCGAGTCGGACCTGAGCACCAAGTGGTGAACCCATCAATTGAGTGCCTCTCGCATCAAATTGACACCTCAAACAGCATCGTGGAGGTATTTTGAAGCTTCCTCAAGTGTTGGTTTGGCCTGTCGAGCTCTCAATTGTCCAGTCCACTTCAAGGCCGAGGTATTTTCTCCTTTGATTTTTCTCTCTGTTCAATTTACTATTTTCAATTATGTTTGTGACATTGAACTTTCCTCGAGGTGTATATTATACCTCAAAATAGTTTGAACCAACTCGCATTGTATACCATTTCTCCATTTTTGTCTCTCAGGCGAGCTTTAGAGCTCGGGGGAGAAGGAGGGAGAGGGAGAGAGTTTCATTCAAAGGTTTACCCTTGTTTGAGCTCGGTTCCCATGCACCATTCTTTAGTCTTGAACCTGCCAGAGAGGGGCACTGGGCCCTCTCTTTCCTTTCTTTCGCTGGCCGAAGCATACCTGGGCATTGGGCCCCCTTGGCAGTGAGACTGAAGGAGAGGGGCCCAGTCATCAGGTTTAATTAGACATAGACCTCAGTGAAAAACTGAGGGTTAAACTATGGTCTCAGCTCTTGTACACTAAAGTACATTGTAAGTGGCTTGGTGCATGCGCACTGGACCTATTCAAGTTTCATTTAGTGCTTTGTGTGTATGACTGGTGGGTCCAGAGGTTTATTTAATCATTTGAGAGCCCCAGACAGAATGTTGTGTATCCCCCAAGTTGTACATAGAATCATCTGCAACTTTGATTTTTTTGTATTTTCTTTATTCTTTTTTCTCTTTTTATTTCATTTTTCATGTAAAAATCCATTAAAATTCACTGAAAAATCATAGAATATTCTATGATTCTATTATTTTTAGGTAATATTTTTGGCATTTTTGGGTGTGAAATTAGGCATTAATTTCACTTAATTCCATAATTACACATGATTAGGTATATTAATCTTATACAATTAATATTTGGTATGATTATTCCAAGGAATTATTTCTTGATTCCAAGGAATAATATTTGGGACATTTTTCATGAATAAAATTCATGATGTTTGGATTTGGCATGGTTAATTATATGAAATTGTTTCTTGATTTCATATAATTAGGGTTTTGTGCATATATCTTTTTGCACACCTTTAAAAGTGTTTTTTGACATGATTATTTCATGAAATTATTTTTCTAAATTTCAAGAAATAATTTTGATGTGTGATAAATCATGAGATTGAACATAATTTCATTACTTAACATTTGGCATGGTTATTTCATGAAATTATTTCTTTTTAATTTCAAGAAAAAAGTTTCGCGTGTGGTAAATTATGAAATTCGGCATAATTTCATAGGTTTAAGTTTTGGCATAAAAATCACATGAAATTACACTATTAATTTCATATAATTTAATTTGTGTGTATTTTCTGACAATTTTTTAATGGCAAACAAAGAGCCACCCACCAGAACTGGTTATGAGGCTTTGTTGGGCGAAAGGCCTGTTCTGGTGCCAATCTCTCTTTTTTTTGAAGAGCCTTGAGTAAACAAGGGTGTGTCCCTGTTCTTCAAGTTAGGATTGGTGCACATGTGCCTCCCTGTGTCTTATTATTATTTTTTTGAAAAATGAGATTGGGCACATACTCCTCTTGTTAAAGCGCTGGGCACATGCCCTATTGCTTCGTTGAAAAATTAGGACTACCCCTGGTACAGGGAAAATGCTGCCGGATTTTTCTTATCTCCTATTGTAGAGTTCTTTTTATTAAACTCATGTGCTTATTGCCCTTTATTTTGTGTTTTTCACAAGACATCATGGCTTCCCTTCATGACGACATGCCTTTGTTTTCGTCAGGTCATTTTCCTTCCCTCATGGAGGATCCAGCTGATTAGACACCTCAAGACCCTGACTCCACCGGCACGTGGCACATATAACATGATAGGAAACAATCTTGTCATGAGGGAGTACACCCCTTGTACCGTGAGGGTGTTGAGGCCGAGTGTCGAAACAACTAACCCGCCTCCTTTGCATTTATTAGGCACGAAAATGAATTTGCATCGGGCGTGTCCTTAGGATGACAAGCATGTGCTTCGTGGGGCTTTGGACAAGCGTCCCCATCAAGTGGAATGGGTTCAATTCACCCTACTTATAGAGGAAAACATGCTTAAGCAAGCAAGAATTTATGAGGCAGTGTACCTTTCATTATTCGGGTATAACCAGGACATATTCTTGCTCCAGACATTTGCGGAGCGTTGGAACTATGTCACGAACACCTTATTTACGAAGGATTGTAAGATGACTTTAAGTCTATGGGACCTCTCCAGTTGTCAGGTTTGCCGACTTATGGCCTCCCATATGATGAGCACTGCCTTGGCGGGATGGATCGTCGTAGCTCGAGGCTTGACGGGACTCCGATGTATCCAGCGTCTCTCCATCAGGTAATGAGATTTATTATGAGATTTTAGGGGACTGAGAGGGTGTGTCACTAGGCCAGTGGGTTTCCTATTTTGCCGATGCCCTGAAGTAGCCCTGAAGCAGCCCCGTACCTCTTTTGTCGATCCTCGTGATCCTTTCGGAGTAGGGCTAGATCATGTTTGGGGTCTAGACCATGTTTGGGGTCTATTACGACCAAAGGTGTTGATGAAGAGACATTATTGACCGCCTTCTTGTCATGATGGTTGTGTTACTTCGTCTTGCCTAACTCTCCTGTTGGTAGGATTAGGCCTTCTTCTTTCATCATGGCTAGCATCTTGGCTCGGGGACATAGGGTTTCCCTGGCTATCCCGACATTGGCGAACATTTATCGATCGCTTTGCGGATTGGTCTCCTCTCGCGATCCGTCTTTCAGTGGAGACGTCATTCCCTTTCATTTCATCAACAGCTGGCTTCATGCGCACTGGATGGGTCTTTATATCCCGGTCCTCTCCCAGGAGGTAGGGGTTCTGTTATCTTATTTTTCTGACATAGCCTGTGCTTTGGCATCATCTTTTTCACCTAAGGATGCCCGCAATCGTTTCTTCCGCTCTCGAGGGGTGCTCCAAAGGTCTGAGGTACGTGTCTTTTCGTGTAAGATGCCAACAGGTTCGGACAAGCTTGTTGTTGACATTCCACAGTCTAGGTTGGTTCAGGGGAACTTGAGGGACTCGGTGGCTACCGAGTACCTCATCAGTATTCGATGCGGCCTCTTGTCTTTACGTATTGGCGAGCACATCATTTTGGAGCCATACTCTCCTCATCGTTGTGCCCATCAGTTCGGATATAATCAGGGCATTCCTGAGATGCTTTCTCGTCCATGAAGTATTGCCTTTTATCTATTGTATTTATATCCATGAAGTTTCTATTTGACTTCATTATAATTTGCCGATACGGGAAAAACTTTAGGAGGGTTGATCGACAAGGAGGCGCTTGACCCCGTTTTAGAGGAGCTCTCTATCTTCCAGGCGAGTTTGGCAGATATTTATGCTTGCATGATTTCCCTTATTTCTATAAAGATATGGTTATTCTTCCTTCATATTTTCTTGGTCCACTTTCAGACTTTGAAAGCGCCGGCACTCCCATAACAAAGGCCAAGGAGAAATCACCCGGTACCCTCGGGGGTGAGGTGGTCATATGTATGCTTTGTTTTAGAATCCATTATTAATCATTTCCCACATAAATTTTCCTTCCTTATTTCATTCTCCTTTGAAAACAGGATGGAACGTGGGAGCCCATTAGTGCCAGCGTTCGGTGGAGAATTTACTTCGCCTGTGAGAGTTTCCCCACTTAGGGAGGCAGAGGGTTTAACCATTCTTCAGGAGCCCATTATGATTAGTGACTCAGGTGCAATTCCATTTTGTTTTATTACCTCACGAGACTTTATTTCCTTCATCTTCCCTCATGGGTCTTATGCTTATCTTTACAATTTAGACCCCGAGGATTTTATCGTTGCTGAGACGAACGGTATAGAGCTCGGTGATAGATCCAATGTCGAGTATGATGACAAGATCGAGGAGGAGCCTAATGAGGAAATCGAGGCAGAGCCAGAGGTTGGGCTTGAGACAGGGTTCGATGCTATGCTCGAGGAGGAGGGACTCCCGGGCGACGTTCCCCCCGATGGTATGCATTCTCATATGCCCTTGCTTTATATTTTGTATTTGCATTGCATGTGATGACTTTGGTTCGGTTTGTAGGTCCCTTTGTGTAGGAGATGCGGCATATGTTGGAGAGGCTATGTACCTTGAGAGGTTCCACTCGAGTTCGCCATTCTTTGGATCTACGAGATGAACATACTTTTTATTTTGTACCTGACAAAATAACAAAATATCAAAGACACTAGAAATACTAGTAATAATATAAACTCCTCCAAAACACATATCCAATCCATGCATCGTAGAAAAAACATAAAGTCCTCAAAATAAGTGACTAAAGCCATGTCTAAAACAAATAAGACAATAAAAAAATGCAAACAAACCCACCCTAAAGCCAGAATAGCGATCACGCAGTTGGGTCAAAAACCCGTCAATCTGGATAAACAAAGAACAAGCAACAATGAAGTAATGCTCCTCGTCGACCACCAAGTCATCCACACCAGCCCGTGCAGCCTCATAATCATATGAGTAATGAAGGGTAGAAAAGGCGGTATCTACCAAACCCTCCATGACCTTAATCTCACCTCTGAGCGACTGGGTCTGATCAGCCAAATGACTGGAAGCCCTGTAATCAACGCCAGAGGCTATAATGCCTGCACTAAA
Organism: x Bolboschoenoplectus mariqueter; assembly: GCA_037678475.1. Lineage (NCBI taxonomy): Eukaryota > Viridiplantae > Streptophyta > Magnoliopsida > Poales > Cyperaceae > x Bolboschoenoplectus > x Bolboschoenoplectus mariqueter. The sequence goes on along the minus strand of CM075286.1, from coordinate 2,689,289 downwards.
GGCCAGGTGGCATGTGAGCTAGTCCTGAAGATCCCTAAGGTGATGACGAAGAGAGAATAGCTCTGACTCAGCACGGAATACCAATGTCGCAAGAGTTGAGAGAGTCCCTTGCATCTCGCCAAAGGCCCAAGCCAAACGCTCGCGAGATATGCAAGACAGATGCTCCTGACAGGGGACAATCAAGTTGTCTATCACCCCCTGGAAATCGGGAAAGCTCCCGGATGTAGGAACCAGATCTAACGCATTTATGACTGGTTAGAAGAACATACCAGTGTCAATTGTTTATAGTACAAATTGGCAAAACCTTTCTTAATATGGATTCTCTCATTCTCTCCAATCTTTTATATCAAGTATAGAATCCCCACATTTCGCTCATCCTCCGCACATATTTGTTTATTTATTTGAGTGGAATTTTGCCCTTAAAAATTAACCAGCCTTACCATAGGGATAAGACGATTTATTTATCATAGGACTTTTTATTTATGCTTTCAGTACTCTGCATTATTATTAGTTAATAACACAACGTTTTATCTAGCAGTGATTTATTTATAGCGACAAATCGTAGCGCTATCCATTTTCGTATATATTTTGTATCAAACGGACAAACACAGTAGTAATTGTATTAAAGGTACAAATACCAAGACCATTTATCGGTGTAGCTTTATCCTTTTTTTATTTTATCAACGACGTTCCGTAATATCAATGTCGGTAGAGACCCCTACTTTAATGACCCCAGAATATGGGTGCCGACTTCGTTCAGTGATGTAGAAAATATCCTTTTCTTTTCGTCTGGGATGTTGGTAGCTTTTATATCAGCCACTATATGCGTTCCTTGATTAATGGCTCAAGGCAACAAGGCCGATTTTTGCCTAACGGGACATTTTGGTTTGTGATACTTCTTTAGTGGACACCATCCACGTCCCTTGATTAACGGCTCAAGGCGACAAGGTCGATTTGTGCTCGGCTGGACATGGATAAGTACCTTTTATCCTGGGTTTTAAGCCACCTTTCTTTTGGGTGTATGGGCTTAGCCACCTTTCTTTTGGGTGCATGGATTCAGTCGTGTATGGATTCAGCCACCTTTCTTCTTGGTATATGGATTCATGCATGGTATTTCTTAAGATACTGCCCGTTTATAGGTGGTAGTGATCTTTCTCCTTTATGATCTACGAGTTCGTATGCACCTCCGTCAAACACCTTCTCAATCACATATGGGTCTTCCCAGTTAGGTGAAAATTTTGGGCCGACATGTCAGCCGATTATGGGCCTTCCGAGAACCAGCACCAATTCTCCCTAGTAGAAAGTTCTCGGATGGACCATTTTGTCATAAGCATGTGCCATCTTTGCTTGGTACATCTCCAAGTTCTATTGGGCTATGATTCATCTTTCGTCCATAGCGTCGTGTTCGTAGAGTCTGAACCGCTTATGCTCGTCTAACGACATTTTATTTTGGAGTGCTACCCGTAAAGATGGGAGTTCCACCTCAAGCGGTAAAATAGCTTCAACATCGAACACCAAAGAATATGGTGTCATTTGAGTAGGGGTTCGACAGTTGTTTGATATGCCCAAAGCGTTTCTTGTAGTTTTTAGTGCCAGTCGCGTTGGTTTCCTCCCAACGTCCTTTTTATGATTTTTATCAAGGTCGTATTGAAGGCTTCTGCCAAACCATTTGTCTTGGGGTTATATATGGAAGAATATTTCAAATCAATCTTGAACTTTTCCAGAAGTACATATACGTTGGCACTTTTGAATGCGGCCCCGTTATCGGAAATGATTCTTCACAGGGTCCCAAATCGGTATAGGATATGGGTTTTGAAGAAGTTCAGAATGTCAGTGGCCTTCACTTCCTTAAACGGGACTGTTTCAGCCCATTTGGTGAAATAATTTATCGCGGCCAAGATAAACTTATGATCCTTAGAGGAAGGTGGGTCGATGAGCCTGACTACATCAATGCGCCACGCATCAAACGGTCAGGATGACACAGTCGGGTGTAGCGGGTTTGGGTGTTGATGTATTAACGTGCCATGTATTTGGCACATGTGACATTTCTTGTCATGCTCAATGCAGTCGCGCGCCATGGTGGGCCAATAATAGCACATGCGCTTTATCTGAAGTCGCATTTTGGGTCCAGGTTGATGTGTTCTGCATAACCCGGAATGAACTTCTTTCATACCTTGGTGGGCTTCTGAGTTTAACACACAACGAAGCCACATTTGGTCGTATGATCGCTTGTATAAGGTGTCATTGATGTAGGCATAGCGGAGCGCTCTCTTTTTGAGTTGTTATTGCGTTGATTTCTGTTTCGGGAGATTCTCATATTTGAAGTATTCAATCAAAAGTTGACGTCAATCATCATTTGACTGGGTCACCATGATATCTTCCAGGTCACTTATCATTTCCTCGACCATAGCTACCTAGATTTTATCTCTGGCCCCGGCAAAGCATGAGGACAAGGATCGTCGGCTTTTGACAATAATCTACACATTTTCATCGCCAGACTCGCCTAACTCTTTAGCCACCTAAGTGAGTGCATCAGCTTTATCGTTTGTGGCCCTTGAGATTTTTTTGAATAGAATTTCAAGAATTTCATCTATTAATTTTAAAACCCTTGCATGGTATTTTACCGATTATGGTTTTAACACTTTGTATGCTCCGGTGACTTGATTTATTATCAATTGGGAGTCTCCAAATATATGGAGTTTTCTAATATTCATGTTCAGCACAAGCTCTCACCCGGATATGAGCGCTTCATACTCAGCCTCGTTATTCATGCAAGGCTCGGTTAATGCCAAGGAGTGATGTATGATCCCTCCTTCTGGTGTTACGAAGACTAGGCCTATCTCGGCCCGTATTAGTGGGATGTTTGGGCCCGCGATAGGCCGTATTAACGATGCCCCATCAAAATACATTTCCCAAATCTCTTTGATGTAAAAGACTTCTTCATTTGGGAATTCACACGCTAAAGGAGAGTCATCAAATATTGGATAGGCCGCTAGAAAATCGGCCATCGCTTGCCCCTTTATAGCCTTTTGTGGGGCGAAGGTTATATCAAATTTGGTCAGGATGATGGCCCATCTTGCCAACCTACCTGTAAGCATGGGTCTCGTCATGAGATAGTTTAAGGGGTCGATTTTTGCAATAAGTGGGCTATCATGTAGTGTCGCAGCTTCTTTACAGCGAACACTAGCGTCAGGCAATGCTTTTCAATTGGCGTATAGGCGTATTCCGCCCCCACCAACATGTGGCTTAAATAATAGAGGACGTTTTCTTCCCCTTGCTCATTTTCTTGTGCTAACAAGGCCCCGAGGGATCCATCTAGGGTCGTTGTGTACAGTATCAGCTCCTTTCCTAATATCATAGCGGCTAACACTGGCGGTTTGAGAAGGTAGTCCTTGATGTTGTCCAGGGCTTGTTGGCAGGTTTCGTCCCATTTAAACGAGGCATCCTTCTTGGCCAACAGGTGAAAGGTTCTATCCTACCCGATAGATTGGCTATGAACCGTCTAATGTACGCCAAGCGGCCTTGAAGTGAGCGAATCTCTTTGAGATTTTTGGGTGGTGGCAATTCTATTGCTTTAATTTTACCCGGGTCTATTTCTATTCCTCAGTGTCGGATAACAAACCCAAAGAATTTTCCCGATGAAACCATAAAAGCGCTAAGGCCAATTTCGTGGACCCCGAATGGTTTGATGTCCCCGTTTATCCTCCTTTCCTTCCAGTTTTTTACATATTTCATGCATTGATGAAGGGTTGATGACACTACCCGATTTTCATGCAACCAAGGTCGACCAAGTAAGGCCTTGTACGATGTATTAGCGTCGATGACATAAAATTTGGTCGAGGTTACCAGGCCTCCGAATTGAAGTGTCAGGATTACTGCCCCCATGGCTTTCTGAGAATGTTAGTTGAACCCAAGAATGGTCACCTTCTCATTCGACAACAACTTGGTATCGAGCATTAGGCTCTTGAGAATTCTCAGGGGCATAATGTTTATCGATGACCCTGAATCAACCAAAATGCTAGTCAGTCTCTGCCCTTCACATTCACCAGTCATGTATTAAGGTTGTGGTTTGTGGTACCAGTTAACAGGTCTTCATCAATGAAGTGGATACCTGTTGAACGGCTGTTGACGTATGCCATCTCATGTGGTTCCCTTTCGGCGAAATAGGCCTGAAATTGTTCGAGATTTTGGAGTGCTTATATTAGTATATCGCGCATATCCTTCGACATCATTAATGTATCAAAAATGCCAAGTAAGACAGAAATTTTATGGAGATGTGCCAGCACATTACAATCCCCGACTGTGAGTTTCAAATTTTCACGGGTCGCTATACCATTTTCTGGTTCTTTGTCCATATTTTTAGCCTTCGCCATATTTTGATTAGACTCTTTTGGAGGTTGACGTTCAGGAATATATGTGCTCGAATGCAAAATAACCTGACACTCTATCTTTTTTTTTTCAGAAGCGCTAGCCTCATCACTTTCTTCAGGGTAAAATAGACCTCCGGGAAAGCCTATGTCTTCTTTAGAGTCGCTATCGTGATGGACCGCATGGCATGACTCTTCTTGATCAGGTATGGAATGAGTGTATTTACGAGGGTTTGACAGCCCCTCATCCCCATTCTCTATTTTCAAAGGGCGCTTGTGGTCGTCGGCAGGCCCACCCTTTTTCTTTGACTCTAGGTTTGTTGATCCTCTTTCTGGGTTTATCACCGAGAAGTTTTCAGTTTGGGTAGAAGTAGTTTGGGATTCGCGTACCCCTTCTACACCTGCGGTTTCAATAACCAGCCTTTTCTCGTGACCATAATCTTATCACATCACGCTTTCCAGTCTTCCTTTGTCTTCATCTACGGTTTCATCTTCATCGACTATACCTAACAATTTATTGAGAACATGCTTAGGGATGAAGTCCTGAAGTACGGCCGGTATTGATTGACCTTGCTCGTATTCTTCGAGTGCTTCAATGTATTTCTAGAGTTCTGATTTTTTCAAGAACTCCTTTGGCTTTACTGGCCTCTTGTCCCGTTTACGGCTGCCATTTTTATTCGTCTTTTTGTAGGAAGCCACCGATTTTCTTGGTGGTTCAATGATAATGGGAGTTACATCATTCTTTCATAAAACACCTGGTTCCTTTTGGATGGCTTTAAGGAGTTTTTTTGCTTTTCTGGACAAGTGAATACTCCATGGTTCTGCCGAGGAATCCTCAATATTGATCTCTATATGAGAGGATTTTTGTTGATTTCTGCCTTATGAAGATCATGAAGAGAGAACGGTTCTTGATCCATATATAATGGGTGTCAATGACCGAAACGTTGGCAAACTAATAATGATGCGTTAGCGGATCCATACTAGATCCAATTTCTCTCTTAACGGGTTTACTTTCAAAATTAGAAAACAGCCTATTAGTTGTATTCCCTAGGGACCAATAACGTAATTGTATTATCATCAAACTTTATATAATTTAGACCATCACTAAATCATAAAGTTATTAATACGTATTCTACACATTAAAGGCCCCACTTCTCATGACACATATTGAAACCCGATAAATAATACTTAATTTGATCACTTCATAATGGGTTTAATTAGATATTTGACAGTTTATTATTCAATATATATTTATATTACATATATACCCATATAATTTTATAATTAATAGAAATTAATTCCAACAATCTCCCACTTGTGTGCTCTCTAGTGATCCAGTCCAGGATTGATGTGCTTTGACTGTGCTGTCTAATATAATTGATAAAATCGAATTGAGTACTTTAACTGTGTTGTCATAATTTTTTGTGTCAGCAACCAATTCCATCCATCAATTATATTTACAAGGACTTAAGTAGTATTTATTTTATAAAGTGAAACCAAACCAACATAAATCATTCTGTAAATATAATTGAATGACATGAATCATGAAGGGGATGTGTAGTTTAAAAAATTACATGTAATGTGATCCACATGCCTATCTTCAATTTGGTCACCTTATAATAATTTTGAGATCAATCACATATTCAGAATGCAAACTGAAAAACTGAATATCTGAAAACTAAAAGCTACATGATACATACAAAAGTATATCATATAAAACATCAAGCACAAATACAACAATCTCCCACTAAACCTGTAAATCCTCTGCTATACAGATACCCATATGAGCGACATGCTCATGAAACTACTTGGATACTAAACCTTTAGTCAGTGGATCTGCAATCATGAAAGCTGTTCGAATATGCTCGATACTGATTAGTCCATTTTGAACTCTTTTCTTGACAACAAGAAACTTTATATCGATGTGCTTTGACTTCGATGAGCTCCTCTTATTGTTTGAATACAGTACTGTAGAATTATTGTCACAATATAATTTTAGTGGTAACTTGATAGTATCCCCTATGCGCAGCCCCATGACAAAATTCTGCAGCCATATTCCATGATTCGATGCCTTAAAATATGCAACGAACTCTGTTGCCATGGTGAATGGGGCAATAAGAGTTTGCTTTGCACTTCTCCAAGACTCCACCGGCTAACATGAAAACCCGTAAAATCGGAATCAGTATACCCAATGATCTCAAGCTTACCTGATCTCCAATAGGTGAGCATATGATTCTTCGTTCTTTGCAAGTAAGTAGTACCCTTTTGGCTGCTCTCTAGTGATCCAGTCCAGGATTACTCAAATATCGGACCAGCATACCCGTAATGTACGTGATATCCGAACGCGTGTAGACCTGAGCATATATCAAACTCCCAACTGCTGAAGCATATGGAATTTGCTGCATTTCTGACTTTTCAAGTTCTGTTTTTGGGTATTGTTTGAGACTAAATTTGTCTCCTTTTGCAACCAGGGTATTACCTGGTTTACGATGTTCCATGTCATATCGCTTAAGAACTTTGTGATATATGCTTGTTGTGAAAGACCCAAAATACCCTTAATGCGATCTCTATGTATTTTCAGACCTAATAAATATGATGCTTTTTCAAGATCTTTCATTTCAAAATTCTTGAGAATAAATTTTTTAATATCACACAACATATTTATATCGTTCATTGCAAGTAATATGTCATCAACATACTATACCAGGATCATTAATTTACCCTCACTGAACTTGTCATATATATATTCATCCACCAAATTAACCTCAAAACCAAATGAGATAATCACTTCTCTTTGCATGTTGTTGTTGTGCCATTGCTTTTGCTTGCGCTATTCATATTATCATATACACACATTGTGGTGAGCAGTAAGTATCATTTGAGGCCATATGAATTTCTCTCTCTTTCTATTTCTTCCAGCATGGGAATGCTTGACCGACATGGATCGATCGATGGAGCTTCCTCGACGAAGGGCACTGGCATGGGGGGTGAAGAAATTGTGCGTTCCAAGTCGATTAGTGATATTTGTTCAGAGCAGAGGGAGGATAAGAAGAAGAAAGCATAGAGGAGGCATGAGCATTTAATCTTTTTAATTTGTTGACAAAATGACAGCTTTAGAGGATTCGGGAGATTGGAAGAAAGTCAACCCTCCATCCTTATCAAGAAATTGGAAGGCATCTCGTGCGGGGTGGTAAGGAAAATCTCTTTTGACAAGATTATGACCTACTAAAGCGTTAACGACGGAGTTGCCATAAGCGAGTGACCTGCGAGTCGAGCTTTAGTGAAAGGTTCGATTTTCCATCCGCAGAAGTGACATGGATTCTTGAAATTCCTTCCTGGCTTTTCTGGTTGGAGTTTATGCTCGTAAGCCAGCCCATTTACTTCTTTGAATTTCTGGATATAGCATTCCACCCACCTAGGGAGGTACCACTTTGAATAGTTGTATTTACCTTATTTCCTTGCAAAGCATTTCTTGAACTTGCTCATCCATTGTATCTAATAAATAGCTTGCTTTATTAGTGCTATGCAAAATTCCAATCCACTACGTTCGCTACGCAGACAATATGATCTTCGGCTAGGTCAAGGAGATGTCTGATCTTATCCGAATGAAAGACCAACTATGAACCCTTGTGTCAAAGCGACTATAAAAAGATGGAATACTTGGATTGAGTTTCACCGCCAACCCATTTGGGAACAAAGCCGGCTGGAGGTCTTGGGCTTGGTGGTGTCCCTCTCTAATAGTGGTCGCATAGAAGTTTTCATACGGAAAATATTGTCGGGCAGAAAAGGGAGGAGGAACTTGGGTAAGTCCTAAAGAGCTTGTGCAACAGCTACTGAAAAAGTGGAAAATAAAGGCGCGAAGCGACAAAAGAATATTTTGGTAAGTCCCTGCTTACTTTAATTGTTTTTGTTGATGGATAAAGTTGGTATTTGGAAGAAATTAGGTCCAGAATCGGTTAACTTGATGAAATTTAAAATACCACTATCGAGACGCTTGTTTGAGCCCATAGATGAATTTATTTAATTTACAAACCATCTTCTTTGGGTCATCTGACTCAAAATACGGTGGCCGCACCATATAGATTGTTTCATCAATGCCACCATTGAGGAACGCTGTCTTTACATCCATCTGATGTAACTCAAGATCATAATGTGTCACTAAAGCCATAATAACTCTAAAAGAATCCTTAATCGACACAGGCGAGAAAGTTTTCGTAAAGTCAATGCCTTCCTTTTGTGTAAAATATTTAGCAACAAGTTATGTTTTGTATCTTTCAACATTACCTTTTGAATCCCGTTTGGTTTTAAATATTCATTTGCATCCAACACGTTTCACACCTTCAGGTAATGAAACGATATCCCAGACTTTGTTGTCATGCATTGACTTAATTTCATCATTCATGACTTTGATCCACTTCTGTGAATTTGCATTTTCCAATGCTTGATGGAGGTTGACAGGATCATCTTCCATCATGTCAATGTCAAATTCATTTTCTTAAAGATATATAACATAATCATTAGATATTGCACTTCTTCTCTCCCTTGTGGATCGTCTTAAAGGCACTTGTTTTTGAAATTCTTAAGGTGGTATAGGTTCATCTTCAATATCAACATTGTCTTGTATCGGATTCTCTTCCATTTCTGGAGGTTCATTTATAGTAAGTTCATTCATTGTAGGGTCCTAAACCAATTAGTCTCCAGATATTCTTATTACAATTGGTACCGATGTTGGCGCCCCTTGCATAGGAGAATTATGTCTTTCTTCAAAAACAATTTGATTTGCATTTCCCCCTTGAACCATAACATCCTCAAAGAACTTAACTGTATTTGTCTCGAAAAATTTTCTATTAGTGGGATCATAAAATTTATACCCCCGGTACCTATCCGCATATTCGACAAAATAACAGCTAACTGTCCTTTCGTACAGCTTTTTCAATTGCATCTTTCAGCCGCACCGTTCATTGCAGGCGAACCCGGCATTGTATACCGTGGCACAATTCCACTTTCCTCTAGAAATTTAGCAAAAGACCTTGGACGTTGTTCTCCTGAGCTGTCATATCGACCATAATATTCACCACCACAATCCGATCTGACGCTTTTAATCCTTTTGTTGAGTTGTAACTCAACTTTAGTCTTAAAGGATTTAAATGTCTAAAGCTTGAGCTTTTTCTTTAATTAAGAATATATAGCCATATCTAGAATAATCGTCAATGAAATTAATAAAATATACATGCTCATTTCTAGTAGCTATAGGGAATGACCCACATACATCTGTATGTATCAGCTCGAGAACGTTCGTCATACGACTAACTATATATTTATGCATGCTTGTTTGTTTGCCCTTTACATACTCAATGCACGGACCGAGATCTGACATGTCTAAGGGTCGTAGAATTTCACTTTGAATAAGACGTGTAATTCTCTGTTGAGAAATATGACCTAAACGCCTATGCCAAAGTACAGCTGAATCTTGATGTATCACCTTTTGTCTAACACTTCGAGTTTCATTGTACAAGGTCTCATTATAAGAAGTAATAGTATCTAAAGCATAAAGATTATCCAAAAGAGACAGAAAACCAGAAGCAATCATATTGGAATTTTAATACAAACCAAACTTTTTATCTCCAAATGAACAAGAAAAACCTAATTTGTCCAATGCAGAAATAGAAATTAAGTTTCGTCTAAAAGACGGTACAACAAATAAAGATTATTCAAAAGAGACAGAAAACCAGAAGCAATCATATTGGAATTTTAATACAAACCAAACTTTTTATCTCCAAATGAACAAGAAAAACCTAATTTGTCCAATGCAGAAATAGAAATTAAGTTTCGTCTAAAAGACGGTACAACAAAAGTATCAAACAAATCAAAATATAAACCAGTTTTCAAAAGTAATCTAAAATGCACTATAGCTTCAACTTCTGTCTTGTTGTCATCGCCCATATAGATGTATCTTTCACCATCACTTGGCTTCCGGTAACTTCGACAACCCTGCATAGACACAGATATGTGAGCAGTTGCATTCGAATCTATCCACCATGTATCTATTGAAACTGAAATCACATTAACTTCTTCACAAACAAAAGAAAAATTAATACTTTTCTTGGCACGCCATGCGTGATAGTTGGTACAATTCTTCTTCACATGCCCTTCAGATCCACAAAAGAAATAGTCCTTCTTCTTTTCCTTATTCGGCTCCGATCCGATAACCGATTTTTTATCCTTAAAGGGTATCTTCTACGAACTTGTAGTTGCAGCATTTGAATTTGGCCTTACATTTCTATTTTCCTTTTCTCTTAGATGTAAAAGCAATGTTTGCGTTCTCGCTCTTGTCCGACTTCAATCTCTCTTCCTCCCGAACACAATGCGAGATGAGCTAATTAACTATCCATGATTTCTTCTGACAGTTGTAACTCACCTTGAACTATGTAAATGAGGCAGAAAGAGAGTTAAGGGCCAAATAAATTAACATATTATCCGATATATCTAGCTTATGTCCCTTCAGCTTCGAAGCAGTATGCATCATTTCAAGAATGTGCTCCCTGACATTGCTCTTGCCATTATACTTCATTGTGCAAAGTTTGTTTAATTGAATGCTTATTTTAGCCTTCTCATTCCTAACAAACCTCTGCTCAATTTCCTTAAGGTAATCTTTGGCAAGAGTGGAATCAGAAACTGGTCCCCTAAAACTTTCAGGAATGATCTTCTGCATGACCTGGAGACACAAGTGATTTGACCTCATCCACCGTGCATGTGCATTTTGTTCTTTGTTAGAACTATTTTCATTAGGCACAGGTGGTTTTGCCTCCTGTAAAGCTATGTCCAGATCAAGGCACCCGAGGATAATCTCTAGATTATCTTTCCAATCCTTATAATTAGAACCCGTCAACATCGAAATGTTATTGATGTCAACCGTATTTTACTGGAAAAATATTGGTAAAAGAACGAATTAAAAGTCTGAATTATAATAAAAAACCAAAATAAGGCATGTTCCATCAACTAAATATCCTCAAACAATGAGTGCTCTTTAGAGTCAATCATTATTCTAAGATAAATAGGTGTAGCAATAGAATATAACAGTCCATTTGATGTCAATAAGTCAATCTTCTTTTGGACCGATTAACTAACTACATCATAAACATTATGACCATTACTCATTCATCACTATAAGTATACATATATAATATTTGATCATTGTCTTTTCTTTGGGCTAATTCAATAACCAAACATCATATGTATATCTTCTGTGTATAAATTGGCAAATGATCAACGCAAGTACGAGAGCTTACTTTGGTAAGTTGATACCTTTATCAATCATTTTCCAAAATATATCTTAATCTGAAGCCTTCATAATGATTCAATATTATCCGATCAAGATTTGGCTTAACTGATTTAACCATGATGGGCTTATGAAAGGTAGAGAATAATACAAAACAATAAATAACACGAGCCCAAACCACAAGTGAGATAGTATGACCCAAAGCACGATAGTCTCCATTATAAGAATTCACTCGACAATGGCCTTCATCCATCTTCTGTAATATTCTTCATTCTGACTAAATTACTACTCTTATAGTAATAAATGAAAAATTACATTAAAGTACTAAAGATAACGGCTCGCAGACTGCATAAATGATACACATAAGCGACATACAAGTCACCTTTAATTATAAAATAAATTAATTCAACGGAGTACCTTAGGCCGCATTTACACACATCATTCATGCATTCATTACAATTTTTCATACAAGGGAACGGGGTCATACTATCTCATATTCCAGATCTGCAAAATAGAGTTAAGCATGCAATACAAATTTGGCTTCCTAATGATTTCTCTGAAATTGATCCCAAAAATCGAACATACCTCAGCACTCATTGTATTTCAAAGGAAATCCAATAAGAGAAATGAACCCAATTAAATATTTAATGACCGTTAAAGAAATACAAAGTGGAGGTGAACAATAACGGAAGATAAGAAGCAAAGAACATAAATGTTTTTTTGTTTCTTCTGTGTTTTTGTACCTGGTTTCAACATTGTTTTAATGAAATCGGTGGCCATGATGCCACTTTTTTCAAAAAAAAAAAAAAAAGAACCGTTGAGTGTGTGGTGTCCATTGGGGAGGTCCTAATGGGGGAGGATAACGTCGCTCACCACTTACCAGTCACAGCAGTAGAAAGATAGAGATAATAGAAAGGGGAGAGAAAGGTAGAGTCAACACTCAGCACAAGAAAGAAAAGAGGGGCGCCACGGATGGGTGTGTGAGTCGCGTGTGTTAGATTATTATCCGTGATTCTCTAGTGAACTCTTAATTTAAATTAAAATTATTTTGATCCATGTTGTCGGTCTTCTGAAGAGACACAACTTCATTGATCACTGTATTTCTTAAACCTTCGTAGTGATCTTTCTCTTATCCGATGGAGAGATGAAGAGAATCGGCCTGACGATTTTCTTCTCTTTTTTCAGAAAATCCGAATTTGAGAGAGAGGATTTCTATTGGTTTTTAACTTATGAAGATCACGGAGAGAGGACGGTTATTGATCCATATATAATGGATGTCAATAACCGAAAGATCGGCAAACTAATGTTTATGTCTTAGCGGATCCATACTAGATTCCATTTCTCTCTTAATGGGTTTACTTTCAAAATCAGAAAACTGTCTATTAATTGTATTCTCCAAGAACCAATAACATAATTATATTATTACCAAACTTTATATAGTTTAGACCATCACTAAATTATAAAGTTATTAATACGTATTTTATACATTAAAGGCTCCACCTCTCATGACACATATTAAAACCCGATAAATAATATTTAATTTGATCACTTCATAACGGGTTTAATTAGATATTTAACAGTTTATTATTCGATATATATTTATATTACATATAAGTCTATATAATTTTATAACTAATAGAAATTAATTCCAATAGCGTGAATAGAGGAGAGAGAGAAAAGGGGTTGAGTTTGCTCTTGTGATTGAGTCAACTGGAAGCTAAGGTTAAGCAAATTTCCTTGAGCAAAGCAGATGAGGAACAAAATTAATTGAAGAAAGCAGAAGATAGGTAAAACGGGTGTCAAAAAATCGAGCAGAAAATGTAAGGTCTTAGGGTCAGTTCAATTTTTCTGCATATCGTTGGAGATCAACAGAAAAGAAAGAGAGAGTGCAATATAATAAGATGATCACTGACAACAATCATAGTTGGACCTCCTCTACCTTATACACAGAAAATATGTAAAAAAATACTTACGAGTTCACATTAGAAACAAGTTATATTCATTGTTTGGTACCAATCAGTTAGAGGGAATGTATCTTTTACGGGTTCGAGGAAGCTCTTTTTAATATATATGGTCCAAATAGTTTTTTGTCTGGTTTGGGAGGAAATGAAGGCCGTCTTCCTTTGTGCTGTTCTGTTTTTTCCTATGCTTTCTCGAAGTAGCTCTCATAGGGTGTTGGCCGCTCTGGGAAAGAGAAAGAGAGGCACAATGATGTTAAAAAAAATTTAAGAATGCATGAGAGATTAAGGTGCTAACTATATCAGAGTGGACTGTCTCAAACCAGAGCAAACAACATCAAGAAATCTGTACAATTCTTAGATCTGCATTTGAGATTGACATTTGATACTTCAATCTTGACTGTTCATGGATACGGAATGACCTGATTATATATTAGTAGATTCATGGATTGTTTGCTTTTAGTTCTCAATTTGGACTCCATGGGTCATCAACACTCAATATATATACCTTTTCCATTGCAGCAATTTCACACCTTTTACTATCTGTTATCTCAAGAAATGCCTGGTGATTTATTGCTAATGAAACGTGACAATTAAATACTGGTTGGAAGTTTTTAATGAAAAATAAGAAATAAATTAGAGAATGTTGTCCTCATCTTGTTATTTGTTATTTTGCTCTGCAGAGCTCAGGGGAATCTAAACCTGCAGCATCACTTGCCGAAGAACATCCAGGTTATTCTGTGGGTTTCAGCTGATTCTTGCTGGTCCCATACCAACTGTTATGGTCCAATATAATGTGGGTATGAGATAACATTAGGCTACTACTGGTGCCTCTCACCTTATAAAATGATCTTTGCAGAAATTGTAAAGATGACCTTCTGGAACCTGAAACCTAAGTCGATGTGAAAACAGTCAAAAGCTTAATTTCTAACCTGATATTCTCCAAAAAAGGGAAACCTGTTTTACAGGAGCTATATATTTATTTATTATTTAATAAAGGTTGGTGAAGCTGACTGTTTAGACCAGAAATCTGGGCCTAACCTGATGTGTGACTGTTTAGACCAGAAATCTGGACCTAACCTGAAGCGTGACTGATGTGTTTGGGGTTGCTTAACAAAAAAAACTTTATCTTAGACACAATTCGGTTGCAAGTGCACAATCTAATCATATAATATTCTGTTGGTCTATAGAAAGGAAAAAAAATTAGTGATAAACTAACTGTTTGGTAATCTAAACGATTGAATTTGGGTTTGGTTTAATCTAAATCCTAACAATGCAATCTACACTTGTATGAGTGCAGCCTGTATCCTAGAATGCAACATGAATAAGTAAGAACACAACATGTATCTAGGTTTACACCCTGAAACCTAAATGCAAGTCGAACTCTAAAAATGCATATCGAACTATAAAATGTAGGTTGAATAAAACTATAAATACAATAAAATATGACATCTAGATATATGATTTCACCGTCATATTCTAATTATACATATTTGATCATTTTTATTATATTTATTGGTTTATATGCTGAGAGGTATTATCCTGAATTTGACAATTAATTGTATGTCTATAACAATTGTATTGTACTCAACCCAAATATGTCATCAAACATAAAACTCGTCCGAGAAAAAGGAGAAAATAAGCGGCTGCCCAAAGGGAGTCGTGAGAAAGAGGGATGTTGAGAAAGGAGGTCTAAGGGGTATTTATAGAAGAGGAAAGGGGGAGAGGCAGCTAGAGGCCCAGGGCAACAATTGGCGGCTAGGGCATTCAGAACTGGTCCATGCACAGCTCAGGTGCGGGGAGCAGAGGGGAAAGCCGCATGGTTCATGCTGGACCATGTGCGGGGAAGAAAGAGGCGCTCAGCGCCCTCGTTTATTGGAGAGCACCAACCCACGCGCAGAGCAACGTGCAAAATGGAGATGGGTGTTATCGCGGCTCATGGGAGAAAGATGGCTGGTCTCCTCCTTTGCGCGGTCCATGGTGCACCGGATGGGATTTGAAGCGGGTCAAGCAATGGCGAAACGAGTCAACTACTAAATGCTTCAATATTGGTCCAAATTTTACAAATAAAGTATCACGCGTATTACATGACTTTAGGAATTCATCCAGAACATTCATTTGACCCAAAAAGCTATAATAATAATAAAAATTACGCAACAATTAATCTCTCAATAGCAATTACAAGGAATAAATAAAAATATGACAAATCAGGAGAATTGGTATCAATTTTAAGCCTAACCACATATCAAATAATAGATAAAAATATCACTCATCAAATTCTCTCAAGCTTAAATCTTTGCTTGTTTTCAAGCAAGACTCAAAACTCGGATTGATGCCTTGTATCTAAAGTAACCCAAACAATCATGAATGCCTACAGTTACTCTAGATGAAATGAATGATAATAATTTATTGATTTTGAAATTTAGTGGGTTCAAATTGGGGTAACAAAACAATTTGTCTTGATAGACTATTAGAGTCAGTTCCTATTTGCACCACAACTATGCTATTAAAATTATCATAATTAATTTGGTTGATCAATAAATTTTTCAAATTTTTGATAGATCCTTCGAATAAAATTATAATTTTCTCGCAAGGAATTTGAATTAGGGTCTTTATTGCCTTGTGCATTTCCGAACTTTTGTCCCTTTTTTCATATGCACTCTTTTTGAGACCTTAAAATATTTTTTTTCTTTTGCGCACTGTCAGATTTTTTGCTCACTTTTTCAGATGCACTTATTTTTTTTATTTTTTTACTAGCCCATTTGTGATATTCCTTGTGGTTTTATCTAAAATTTGTATCCCTCGGTTCTACAACGTTCCTACGAATTCAGTTATCACCAATTTAATCAAAATAATTTAGTTGCATAATATGGTAGTAGCAGATGATATTTCCTAATATTCCTCAAGTTTTTGAAAAATATTAAATTTACGCTCAATTTTCACTCACTGGTTTCTTAATCAAATGATTCATTGCATTCCTCCATCTTGAGAAACACTAAATGTAATCTTAAAATTACATGCATGCAGATACAAACTCTCAAAATCCCCCCAAGTTTAAAATCATGCCCTGTTCCCAGTGCAATCAAACAAGTAAGAGAAAATAGGGAGAAGAAAACAAACCTGACAATGGCTGTGAAGGAGGGAAGTAATAGTTTTTTATGCTACTGTAGATTGCACCACCTTCAATGCAACCTATATTTTGAGAACGGAGTCTGCATTTACGATATGAGACTTGCTTCTTTTCAGATTTTTGTGCTAGTCTTCAGCTGATGTTCGCAACAATAGGAAAAAACCTTAAACAAGTAAAATTTTCCTAAAGTGATGCAAAAGTGAAGGAAAGAAAAGAAACTGAATTTTTTTAAAACTTGAGTTGCCTCCCAAGAAGCGTTCATTTTAGGTCATTAGCTTGACCCCTTTTCCCTCATTTTTATCTTCACTTTGTGCCCTGCGATCACATTGTAGTTCTCGAAATAGTTTTTAAGCGGATCACTTAAGATATGCTTGGTGAATTCTTCCTTGAACCATATTTTTCTTTTAATCGCCAAGCAATCTTTAAGTAGATCACTCAAGATGCGATCGGTGAACTCTTCATGTTAGTTACACAATATTTTATGGTGCAAGGGCTGAACAGAAGTTTCAAAATCCACAAATGCACCAAAAAATCTACTCATATAATTAGAATCAAACCAAATTCATTAAACAAACAAATTTGTACCTTTATTTCACTAGTATCAATGTGGTTGCCAGAAGCCACCGTTAGACTCCAACTTCAATATAGAAGTCCTCAATTAGTGTCCACCGGAGAGCTCGCTAGGCGCCTACAGACTCCTTGCTAGGAGAGGTTGAGTCGACAACGCTTAACCTCTCAAAACTAACTCCAACGACAGAGTGATAGAGCTTCAACATGGGAAACTATGATGTCTGGAGTCAGGGGTCTTTACCCCCTTTTATAGGGTGTTGGGAGAGAGCCCGAGCAGTCTCGCTCCACTCAGATCGTGGGTGAGCGTAGGTCGATTCACCACGTCGTGGGTGCTCTCGCGTCTAGGAACCTACTTGCACAACTATCTTCGATAACCAACACGTTGCGGCCCGCAACAACCCTTGTTGCGACCTATAGCATTGAGTTGCGCACCGCAATCATGCCTCAGGTCACGCCGTGACATATGCATGCATTGCAACCAACAGCACTTAGTACTACCACCCGTAACACCTTGCTGCGGTCCACAAGACATCATGTTGTGACCCACAACAGTACCGTCTAAAGCCCAATTTAGAAAATGATGTTTATCCTATAAATATCTAATTAAGTTTGTCATCCATGACATTGCGCAAGTATCACATATTTGATCTAACTTAATTTCTTTTGAAGTGACCAAACGGGATCTATATTATTTGACAATAGAGTTAGAATCATTTCTAATCTAAAAAATGTGAGCGACACCTAATAATGTGCATCATATCTACCCAGATGACATAGATGATATGTATTATACGCTATCACGATTCTCAAACAACATTATTTTGTGTCAATTTCTTTTCACATAATATCTCGAATGAATCCAAGATAATTTTATGTCATCTTTGTAGATTCATATTTCTCTTGATTCCTAAAATGACATTAGTAATAATGAATAATATTTAATCATATTTGCGCAGTCACTAAATCATTTTATCAAATGGCTAATATATATCATCACTCACATAATTATTTATATGAGGAACACTAATATTCTTGATAAATATATTCTCTCCTCACAAAATATATATACTGAGCTGCAAGTGTTAATATAGTGATCTACAAGCCAAATACATTTAGTTCATATAATCTGAATGATTTATATATATGATTATATGTTCATTTTGTTCCTTAAATTATCTTCATTTATTGATCTTTTGTGCTGAGAATTTAAAATGTGAAACTTAATAACATAACATAAAAATTATTCTGAAATGTTTCTAACATGTCATTAGAGAAAAACACTAATTGGACAATTTAAATTAGTGTGTGGATTAATGTGATTGTTATGTTTTATAAATCATCGAATAATTATTATTAGCTTAATCACACAAATACATATTAGAGAACATGATATTGAACTCGGCCCCAAGATGAGATATCATAATTGTGTTAATGTCATTAGTGTTTCATGTATATCTTAATTTTAAAGTATGAGATGGTATATTTTCTAATAAGGAATATATATTTGTGGGTATTATCCAACGTTCTCTGTAAGTAACAGTCATACAGATTTTATCTGAGTACGTATTTCTTATGTGAGGGAATGTATTAATCAAGAATATCGGTGTCCCTTACAGATATCATTATGTGAGAAATGATATCTATTGACCACTTAATTAAATGATTTAGTGACTGCATAGATATGATTAAGCATTAATCATAATTACTAATGTAATTTCAAGAATAAAAAATATGATGAATCTGTAAGGATGATACAAACTTATCTTAGATTCCTTAGGGATACCATGTAATAAGAAATTGACACAAAATAAATGTTGTTTGAATATCGTCATAGCATATGTACATATCATATATATCATCTGAGTAAGTGTGATTCACATTGTTAGGTGTCGCTCACATCTTATAGATTGAAATGTCTGACACTATTACCAAATAATATAGATCCTGTAAGGTCATACCGAAAAAAAAAATAAGTTAAACCAAGCATGTGATAAGTAAGTTATGTCATGGAATAACAAACTAAATCCGATATTTATGGGATAAATATCGTTCTCTAAATTGGACTTTAGACATTGTTGTTGCGGGTCACAGCAGGGTATTACAGTAAGTATTTGGCTTATATTACATGAACTAAATATATTTGACTTCTAGATCACTACATGATAGTGGATATTTCAATAAACCGAATTAGGTATCAAGCCACAAGAGTGGATGATGCTACTTTACAATTAAAAACCCTCAAAGAATTAACAAAGATAAAAATTATAGTAAAAGTTATAAATTTAAAAAATAAGTATTGTGATAAGGTCGAAACCTCAGGTATTAATCCAATTAAACTTTTTCTACTTGTTTTTAATATTAGAATTAATTTAGATTTACTATTTTTACTTCCCCGTTAAATTTAGATTACTTAGATAATTAAAAAAATAAAAATTGATAATTAACCTTGTCCCTGCAGATTCGACACCCCTCTAGACTACTTTGTGAGGTTATACGCTGGTAACCAAATTAAGTGTTAATTAAGAAATTTTATTAGCTACACAAAAATTCATGTCAGTAGTCTCATCCAAATCTTTTATTGAGAGCACACATATCAATGATGACTTAAAAATTTCAAAGTTCAAATGTCATTACCGATTAGCAGTATGTCATCCACATACAACACGCGAAATACAATTGTGCTCCCACTCAATCTTTTATATGCATAAGGTTCCTTTTCGCATTTGACAAAATAAAAAATCTTGATCTCTTTGTCAAACCATTTATTCGAACTCCTAGAGACTTATTTCAATCCATAAATAAATCTCTGAAACTTACATACATTATTAGCATTCTTGAAAAAAAACCTTCAGACTGTGTCATGTACACATCCTCTTCTAAATCTCCATTTAGAAATGCGATTTTTTTTATCCATTTGCTATATTTCATAATCATAAAATGTAGCAATTGCTAATAAATTCCGAACCGACTTAAACATTGACATGGACGAAAAAATCTTATCATAATCAATTCCTTGCATTACCCTAAAACCTTTCGCAACCAGCCATGCTTTTTAAGTTATTAGGTTACCATCCACATCCATTTTTCTTTTGAAAACTCATTTGTTCTCAATCGGTTTCACCCCTTCGAGAGGGTTAACTAAATTCCAAAGTTGATTGTTGAACATGGACTGTATCTCAAATTTCATGTCTTCAAGTCATTCCTTTAAGTCGGATTTTATCATCGCATCACTATAGGAGAAAGGGTCTTCGGTGTCTAACACCGACGTCTCATGAAGTTCCAATCATCTTTTAGATTATCGACTCACCCTTCTTGACCTATGTGGGAATAGTGCTGGCGGCTTAGGAGCTTCCACAACGGCTTGTGGCTCTTTGTTGAACTTCATCCTCAACGACTTGGGGACTCAGTTCTAAAGGCAAAAGTTGAACTTCTTCCCCAACGACTTGCGAAATTGGTTCTTCTCTCCTCTCACTAAATATAGTATCCATTGGAGGGAACGTAAGCTTAGTCCTAACTTCACTTTCATGTATTGACTCCTAAACCTCTTCAAGGCACACACTACTCTCACTACTTCCTCTCGAAAGAAACTCTTTCTCTAATAATACTGCATGTCTAAAAATAACTATCTTATTTTCAAACTTGTGGTAGAGTAGTATCCCTTAGAATCTTTAGGATATCCATTAAACAACGTACTTGTCTGATTTGGATTCGAGTTTGCCCGACATCATATGTTTGACATAAGTCTCGCATCTCGAAACCTTTAGAAAAGACATGTTTGTAACATTTCCATGCCATATCTCATATGGCGTCTTCTCAACGAATTTTGATGGCACCTTGTTTGTTGTGAAAGCGGCAATTTTAGGCACATAATCATAGAATGAGAAAAATAACTCAGGTTTACTCATCATGAAATTGACTGTCCAATAATGTCCCGTTCCTCATCTCGAAAATACCATTTCATTGTGGTATTCCGGGAGGTGTGAGTTGGGGAACTATTTCATACTCTTTTATATATGCTCAAGGTGAAATACAGATACATGTTGGAAAACATGACATTGGACAAAACCCCAAAATGAAACATCATAATAATTATGTTAGTGTCATTAATGTTTCACACGTGTCCTATTCTAAGGTATGAGATAATATATTTCTTATATTACAAATATGTACTTGTGGGTATGATTCAACATTGTCTGTAATTGGTAGCCATACAAATTCTACCTCGGTATGTATCTCTTGTTTGGATGGAATGTATTTATCAAAAATCCTGAGGTCCCTCATATAAGTCAGTATATGATGATTATATCTATTGGCTATTTGATGAAATAATTTAATAACTGCGTAAATATGACTAAGTGTTAATCACTACTAAAGTCATTTCGGGAATAAAGAAAAGAATGAATTTGCAAAGATAACATAAGCTTACCTTGAATTCATTCAGGAATTAATTTGACAAGGAATTGACGCAAAGAAAATGTTATTTGAGAATCGTGATATTTTATGGTATATATCATTTGTGTCATATGGATAGGTACGTTCGGTGTCGTTCGCATCTTATATATCAAAATAGTTCCGACTCTATTGTCAAATGACATATATCACGTTGGATCACACAAATGAAAGTGAGCTAAGCCGAGCATGCAATGCTTGAATAATGTCATGGGATGATAAACTTAATCCAAAATTTATAAAATAAACGCCAATCTCTAAACTAGGCTTCAGATGGAGCTATTACGAGTCGCAACACTGGGTGCTACGAGCTGCAACTGGAGTGTTACAGTTCACAGCACAGGCTGTTTTAGACTGCAACATGGGTGTCACGGGTCGCAGCATTGGGTGCTGCGGGCCACGACATGTTGACACGTAAAGGTCGTGCAAAATTTGGTGCTGCGAGCCATAACAAGAGGTGTTATGGGCCGTAACACACTAGCTACTCTGAAAACAGCTATATCAAGTTGATTGGCCGACATTAGAGCCCAGTTGTGCATGCATATCTAAGTGTTACGGGCCGCAACACACTAACTGTTCTGGATACAGTTGAACTAGGTCAGCTGGCCAACATCAAGATCCAATCACAGTGACACATGTGGTGTTACAAGCCACAACAATGGTTGTTGTGGGCCGCAACACAATGGCTAACATGGGTGTGATCCATATCATCCATACTTATATAACTATATAAAAGGGTGCATACCCCACCATTAGGGCATCCCAATCTCAGCTGATCAGACAACAATCCAGAATAATGAAATGTTATTAATCCATTATCTGAGAGTCAGTTTTTAAGTGTTAATTACTGTCGAGAAAATCTCCGCTAGCAAGAAGATAGCCGGTGTCTAGCAGATTTTGGGTGGATACGATGGAGGGTTTCTAAGTTGAAACCTCAACAGTGTTACAAGCAATCGCATCAATGTTTATCGCTCAAGGCTCCAGCAAAACAAAGGTACAAAATTATTTATATTTTGTATTCAGTTTAATTCTAATTGCACGAGTAGATCATTTCGTATATTAAAGAATATTTTTAAATTCCTATTCCGCACTTACACCATAAATCCCGGGTTCCAAGGAGTTTCCAACAGTGGTATGAGAGCATTAGTTCTGCTTTTACAGTTAGTTTTGGCTAAATTCTTAGCTAGATTAGTTGATTTGATTTCAAATTTGTGTTTTCTTTGATTCTGGATTTCTTAAAGTTGGTTTCTAGTCAAGAAGCATAAGCGTGCTGTGGGCCGTGACAAATGTTGTCACGGGTCGTCACGCGCTGGTATGGTGTTAGTCTCTCAGGAAATTATTATGTGAGTGCGAAATAGAAATTTCAAAAATTCGATAAGGTACCAAAGGGTTTACCCTAGTTAAGTCCAATATTATGTTTTTCAATATGTATTTATGTGATTAAACTGATAATAATTATCACATGGCCTGTAGAATATAACAATTACTTTAATCTACACACTAACTTATATTATCCGATTAGTGTCCTCTCTAATTGACAAGTTAGGAATATTTTAGAATAATCTTTATATTTTATTATTATATTTCACATTTTATATCCTCAACTCAAAAGATCAATAAATAAAGATAACTGAAAAAAACAAAATGAACATGTATATCACATATATAAATCATTTAGATTATATGAACTAAATGTATTTGACTTCTAAATCACTACAACAACAATCTCTCACTTGAGCTAGAGTCAATCCTTATATATCTCTATGCATAAACCTAACTTGGAGTAGCCAAAATACATCCCTATGTACAATCTCATGATCAATGATTCATTAACCTAATCCCCATGGATGAGGTGTGCATCTCATGTTTGGTCAGAGATAAAGGCTTCGTCAGTGGGTCAACTGTGTTGTTGTCGTATTCACCTTACATATACCTTCACATCACCTCTCTATACAATTTCTCATATCAGGTGATACCTTCGTAAAATATGTTTGGATCTCTAGTGTGACCTCGGTTCCTTTGCCTGCACAATAGCGGGGATTGTTGTCACAATAGAGCTCCACCACGTCTGACGCGCTGGGAACCACACCAAGCTCCTCCGCGAACTTCTTGATTACGTAAAGATAGAAGAAAGGAAAAGAGAAGTTGAAAGTGAGGCCAATGCTAAGAGGAGAAAAGTGAAGAGGTCATCTTCTACTGAGCCAGGAGAGTTTTCGGACGGTATCCTCAACTCACTCGTATGATACGAGAGGAGACAGAAAGGGGGCTGTGACCCCCCATCAGGGAGGTCATGAAGAGGACAATGCACGGATCCATAGCAACGACACCTCCAGCACGGCCAGCCACAGTGTTTTGTAGTGTGTCAATTGTACTGAGCATTAGCTGATCTGATCATGAGCTGGTACTGAAGAGTATGTTTGACACTTGATTTCTTAATTAATCTTTGGCAGTTCTCATTTGCCTTGGGGGATAAGAAATTAATACCATACAGCATGCATGTATGCAAGTTCCTTCTGATACATTAGGGTTTTGCAGAGGTAAATGTACAATTTTGCTTTCTTTCAGTTGCTTTCTTTGACTTTGATTACAACAATTAATAGATCTCACGAAATTAAAGAGATGGGGAAGAGGACAAGAGACAGAGCAGACACCAAAAGGAAGCATTGTGCCCAAACGAGCTCCATTAACTAATTTGGTAGGTCCACTAGCAGATGCTGTTAAGATCGATGTACTTTGGAGCACACTATGATTATTCTCACCAAGTCACCAGGATATAATTAACATTTACCATTACAAATGTCATTTTATTAAGAGAATTTGGAGAAAGAATTCACAAATAATATTGAATATATTATGCAAATAATCCCTAAAAGTATCATTCATTTATCATTTTGATTCTTGAAGGTTTAAATGTTTTTGATCTTTAAAAGTTTCAATAGTATTAATCTAATCTTTAATGTATTATTACTTTATCATTTTAATCTTTAAAATTTTGGGTTTGTAACAAGTAAGTCCTGCTATAAATGTATTTTTATAATGGAGTTGCATAAATCTCATTCTTTTATGTTCAATTTATCTCTGTGTGGATGGAAAATGCTACGTTACAAGATTGTGGTCATGTAATGTAATCATATATATTAAGATGGAGATGGATCACTTAATAATGGTCATAAGCATTGCAAAAACCGAGAACGTCGTAGTTATTATTTTTTTTGTGAATTTTTTTCTTTGTAAGGTAAAATATAAAAGATAAGTTTCATTTGACTGTGATCATTTTGACAATATTAACAATTAATTTTATAGATATATTTTTTAACTTATAGATTAAAATTAAGTGTTTAAGTTGCATGCAATTTAAGTATTATTTGATAATCTATTAAATACCACTAAAATTTTATGTAATTTGTAATGATCCTAATTTACTAATGACATTTCAAATTATATAAAACGTGAAACATAATTAATTTATAAATTTAACAATATTTGTTTAAGGCAAATTAATATGAATTTGAGACAAGTAACCTCCGAAAAAATTTACCTATTTGCTTCGAGTTCTCACAAAGTTCAAAATTAAGAGGTTAAGCTCTAGTACTGGTACTGCTTCAATCAATGGTACCGTCTTCAAAACAGAGCCTATATATGCACCGACGCCAATGCACAACCTCAGTCCATTTCTCCACCACCTCGCTACACATCTCCGCCACCACACCATTTCCCTCCCTACGCTTCCCCTCCATTCCTTTCTCTCCATTACCACCCCTTAATTTCCCTCCCTCCTTAATTTCCTCCTACTCCTCACCTCACCTCTTCTCCTCTCTCCCATTCTTACCCCTCCATTTTCATCCCTTTCTTTCCTCCTCCTCTCCCACTCCTTCCTTGACCCCTTCCTCATCTCCTCGGCATTTAGCCTTTGGCAAGCAATCACATTGCATCGCTATACTTTATGGTCCTTCGGCTAACCCAGTCGTGCAGTCTTCTCTTGTCGATATGTATTGTAAGTGCGGGCCGACTGATCATGCGCACAAGGTGTTTGACGAAATAGGTAAATTTATGGGGACAGCTATGGTGTCTGGGTATGCCTCAAATGGGAGATTAGAAGAAGCCCTGGATTTTTTTTCTCGCAAATGCCAATGAAGAATTTGTTTGTTTGGAGTTGGACAGCTCTTATTTCAGGGTTTTTTTCATAGTGGTGAGTAGTGTCTGGCGTAAAGGCTTTTAATGCAATGAGGAAAGAGGGGGGTTCAAATAGATGATTGTTTTGTTATTTCAAGTGTAATAGCCAGTGTATATCATTTGGCCAGCTTGGAATTGGGGAAGCAACTTCAAGGATTGATTTTCAAATTTGGTTTTCGACGTAGCATGATTATTGGAAATTCTTTGGTAGATATGTATTCAAAATGTAGTGATATATCCTCCGCTAGGAAGCTCTTCGATGAAATTCCCACAAAAGATGTAGTGTCATGGACTACCATGCTTGTAGACCAGGCACGACATGGTTCTGCTGAAGAGGCACCGTCTCTTTTTGATAAAATGACTTATATTGGCATCAAACCCAGCGAGGTCACCTTTGTAGGATTGATCTATGCATGTAGCCATGCAGGTTTAGTTCACAAGGGCCGTGAACTCTTTGATTCCATGATTAGAGATTACCATATCAGGCTGAAATTACAGCACTATACTTGCTTATTGGATTTACTAAGTAGGTCAGGACATTTATCAGAAGCAGAGGTCATAATTTCTAGCATGCCTTGTTCTCCTGATGAGGCCACATGGGCTGTGCTTTTAAGTGCATGTAACAAACATGAGGATATGAATATGGGGATTAGGCTTTCTCATCATTTGCTAGAGTTAAAGCCCAAATATCCTTCTACATATGTTCTCATATCTAAAGCATTTGCAGTTGCTGGCAAGTGGGATTACGTGGCAAAGGTGAGAATACTGACGGACAAATTGGGGACGCTACAGAAGGAGCCTGCTTATCTTGGGTTGAAGGAGGTAAAGAGAGTTGCATATTTTATGTTGGAGAGGCGGATTTGTTAGGGGAGTTAGAAAGAGAGATGAGACAGATACGGTATGTACCCGATACGAGCTCTGTCATGCATGATTTGGAAGAGGTAGAGAAAGTGCATCAGTTCAGCTGTTCATGCACAATGAAAGGTTAGCTGTTGCATACGGGCTGCTTAGATCTGTACCTGGTTCAGTGATTAGGCTTCTAAAGAATCTTAGGATTTGTGGCGATTGCCATGTTTTTTTGAAGGTTCTTGGTGATGTTAAGAAAAGAAAGATTGCAGTGAGAGATGCAAGTAGATTTCACCATTTTGAGCAGGGAAATTGTTCCTGTAGAGATTTTTGGTAGTATTTATCCTTAACGATTTATGGTATAAATTTCCTGGTTCCTGTAGACCTTACAATGAGTCTGATGCGAAGAGGAGAAATGTGAAGATATATTGAGCATAAACTTGATTGCATGTTACTAAAAAAAAGAGTATCACTTGCTTCTTCAGGTTTTTCTAAGTCCTTTAAATTTGCTCGATGTCCTTGCATATACTAGAACAAAGATAATTTTACCCAGACTGCCACATTTGTTTTCTCAAGCTCATTTATATTCTACTTCATTACCAATATGCATATTATTTGGCAATGAAACGAGTTGCTCACAAGAATGACTACTAGAAAAAGAGAATCAACAAATGCATAATATAGCGAACAGTGAATGAACTCCTAGTTAAGGTACTTGACAATCAATTTTAAGAAAATTTATGAAATAGCTTCTAGAAAATCTATATGACTCTCTCTTTAAAAATCTGTAGTAAGCTTGTGCACTGAGAGCCTGATAACTTTGTACAGACTACAAGTATGGGCTTCTATTGTAGTGTAGTAGGAATACTCGTGTAGCTTGGCTAAACTGATTTGTTTGCTTTACTGGATGCCAGATAGACATTCTTGCTACAGGAACTTTATAAATCAGCTGGAAGAAAATCTTTGAGAAAATAAGAAGTAACAAGGATTTATATTTTGCACAAGCAAAACTGAAGAAGATGTTTAGGGGCAGTTTTGTCATTATAGATTAGAGCCAACAAAAGAATAAATAATACAAGAAGTTGGGACTGCTAGAACAATATAGTTACTCTAAGGTGCCAGCTCATTTCAATTTATAAATTTGCTAAACTAGGCTCAAAATAAGCTTAATTGAGATTTTATTGTACAGTAGATCATAATTGTTATCTTGAGTTCAAGCAATTCAGTGCTGCACACTTGATCCATTTGATCATCAGCTAAGACCCCAAACATGTGGAGTATCTTAAATGATGCAAAAATGAAAAAATAAATTAAATAAATATATTATAGAGCTTACCTAGTTGCCTTTTAGCCTCTGATTTGGCAAAAAACTCTGCCCATTCATCTGTCAAAACAAACACATCCTCTTCTTCCTCCTCATTATCTTCTAATATATGCTTGCAGCTAGTTCTTGTGGCAGAAATCTGATAACCAGTAAAAGGAAAAGATATAACCATGACAGCTACTTGGAGCAAAATTTCTCTACAAGATTAACACAATAGTCTCCAAACACTCAATCAAAATTCCAATTTTAATGCATAGAGTGTACCGGTAACAGCTTTAGATTAATTGCTTAAATTATCTAATTTTAATCAAGATTCCAATTTTACTATTGTGGTATTAATAATCCAAGGATATTCCTCTTTATATTAACCGCTTTATCTAATTCAACCAAGTGAGTTAAAGCACCAGCCTAGCTATGAAATTTCAACAATTGACCCCATTGTAAGTAACACTAGTGCAGATTACTTGAGATGTCTCTGACCTCAATGAACTATTCTAATTTTCCTAGTATGGCCTCTTTTTGTGTATAAGGCATTTGACATAATGCTTCAATTCAAAGAAGGTGATTCATAACACCACATTACTTAGATAAAACAAAACATTAAAATCTTTGAATACAAAGTTTACATACAGTATTTACAAAATTGTATGAAAATACACCACAAATTACTTGTCACATAATTCTCATTTGTTCGCAGAACTGAACTGAGATTACTAAATAGTTTAACCATAGAAAGAATAACAAGAAATGCAAGAAAAGCATACATACCCAAGGTCAGAAACAGTGGCATGGTTGATCTCCTGCCCCTGACTTGTCTGGTAAGTGGATGTTTGAGAAGGGGGTAAAGGGCATGGAGGAGGATATGAGACATGGAGGGAGAAGCTGCACGGGTGCTGAGTCGCATGCAAATGGGGATGGTGGTGTTGGCGGAGGTGGAGGAGGTAGTGGTTGTGATGAGGACAGAAAACAACAGGGATGTGGACGTGAGGAAATGGCGGGTGATGCGCGCAGTGGTGGTGGACATGTGGTGATGCTAATTGGGTTGATGGTTGGGGTTGGGGTTAGGGTTAGGGTTTTGGCCAGAGTCAGGTTGCATCCTTTTATTGTTCGAGGTTTGGCGAAGAGGGGTTTTGGAAGAAGAGAAGGGTTTTAGCTTCCGAAGGGAGATGACGAGGGGAGAGACGTTTCAGAAAAATGAGCACTTTAGCTTTTTCTTCAAATAAGCATTTTCAATCTTTCTGATATCCTCTTAAGAAAAAAGATCTTTCCGATAAGCATAGGGTTTTCTCCTGCTATTGCATTGTCGAACACATGTACATCTTTAATTTGTCTATTTAATCTTGTTAGAGCAATGTGCTGAGATTTGATTACTACTTGAAGAAAAATGAGTTTGTGACCCTAAAAACATATGACATTAAAATCTTCCTCTAATAAAAGAGAACAAAATTCATGCTTTCATTTAACTATCAGAGGCATATTTAGCATACAAACTTCTGAAAAAAAAAATACACCCTGATGTAAAAGCAAGAACAATAATCAATCCGCCACCATTTGTTTCACCAAATTTCAATACCACAAGTACTTCTGTAAAAATATTACAAAAACAAAGGGGCTAAGAAATATTGGTATCAGAATTCATAGTCAATTCAAAAACCTTGCATTGATATAACTCAGAAATCATTCTGACCAGCAGAGCCACCATAACCACCTGCACCACCACCATAACCACCGGCACCACCACCATAACCACCAGCACCACCACCATAACCACCGGCACCACCACCAAAGCCATCACGGTTAGCACGGAATCCCGAGGCAGGTCTCTCATTAGCAAGGCTTACACGTATATTCCTTCCATGTAATTCCTGGACAAAGAAAGACACAGTAAGTATTTAGCAATTTCATTCTATTTGTGCAAGATCCCAAAATGAAGAATCAAGTAATTTATGCTAATATGGCAAAATGACACAGTCTCTTCTATAACTGACTACTCAAAAAGATAGACCAAAGCATACCCATTGCTCTCTTTCTCCATTTTATGGATTGAGTGTGCAACTGGGAAAGGGGATACGATGAGGCTCTCTTTCTCCATTTTATGGATTGAGTGTGCAACTGGGAAAGGGGATACGATGAGACAATTTGCACGGTCTGAAGTGCACACACTATCCTTTTGGGTTTGGCACAAATACAAATGTGTTATACCACAAAAAAGTTACAGGGCACTATCAGATTAATTATATCAATGCAGTTACACTCAAATTCCAACAGGATTCATATTATCAGGACGTATTGTCACTAACTGACAGACAATTTGATGGGCCAATTTCTCCATAAACAAATAGAATATAACAAAGAATAATTCAATGCTGATATTAATTAGCAAAAAGAAAGAATAATATAGCAAAAGACAAACCTGTCCATCCATGCTAGAAACAGCACTTTGAGCAGCTTCATCAGAATCAAAATTTACAAATCCAAACCCTCTCGACCTTCCAGTGTCTCTATCAGTTATCACCCGTGCTGCATAACACATTTAAGGAAAAAATTAGACACACAGGTTAGCACACAAATGGAACTCACAGATGGCTGCTAATTTGGCCAACAGGTAACAAATATTAAAATTCTGCTAGAAGCCCGATCAAGTGTTGCATTAGCAACCTCTGAATCTGTTAATGGTAAAAAAAACCAACAAAACACAACTAAAAGTCATTAAAAGCACATGTAGTGCATATCTCTATTTCATCCTGCCACTGGTGGTTCCATAGATGCATACATTAGCAACTGCACTGGCTGGTATGAACACTGGTGCCTGAAGGATGTCTTTGCTGGGTATTCAACAGAATCAAGTTACCAATTTGCTAGAACCATGATAGAAAGCCACTTTTTCCAAGAGTGGCATACATTTCTACAGCCCGATGGTATGGGCAACAAACAAAAAAGTAATTAGATATATATATTTCAAATTTGAGTGTTGTCTTCTTGTGTCATTGATAGAAGTACAACTGTAACCCAGAAAATGCCAAAAAAGAATTGTATAGTAATAGTTTCACTACCTTCGGTAACATTTCCAAAGTTGTTGAATGCTTCCTTAAGGGATTGATCATCTGTGCCGTATGACAGACCTGTCATAAAGTGCACATCGAAACATCAATGAATACGTGCATAGAATACAACTAGATTGAACCACAGGTCTAACACAGTGATAATAGGTCTGGTCTCTCTACGGAGAGACGTAGGTTCAAATCCTGTAAGAGGCATCTGAAAAGAAATAAATGCAGAGGCTAACGGGAGCCCTTCTTTCAAAAAAAAAATTACAGCTAGATTGGGTTAAGGATGATATTTCCAATTAGATATTAATGTAACACTCTGTTCTGTTGGGTTAATGAAACTTGTGCATGAGCCAGTACAAAACCACAGTCCAACCAATAGATACTTGTTTACTGGTATATACCAGTCAAATTTAAAATATGCCAGAAAAACAGCAATTTGCAATGTTTTTGAAACATAGATACCTCCTATGAAAAGTTTAGTGGACATGTATCGAACCGAGTTAAGCAAACTTGCAGTTGGAAGAGGTCCACCATGGATCCCACCAGCAAGAGCCCCCTGCCTTATAAGGCTACCAAGCTTGTTGCAAAATGCCATCTTGACCTAGCTTAATGTAACTGCAAGCAAACCAAAGAAAAAGGGTTTTGAATGAACAAAAGCAAAAAAATGCAACACAGAAAGAGAGATTAGTGCAAGACCCCAAAGAACTCTCTGAAATGCTCACGCGGCTAGGGTTTAGAATATAGATCGAGGGAATTAGTTTTGGTTTATGCGGGTTCAAAATAAATAAATAATTAATTGACCCCTCATTCAAATCAAGCCACAAACAAAACAAAAGAGGAGCTATTTACTTCACTTGACGAATCCGACCGAACGAAAAGAGCAGGGATACACTACAAATGGGAGCAAAATGAATGAATTAAACCAACCCTAGAAATTGAAAGCTATAGTTGTACCTGGAGGCGGGATCGGAGGGATCAGGGACTGCTGAGAGGTTTTAGGGTTTTAGCTGAGAGAGAGAGAGAGAGAGAGAGAGAGAGGCTTTTGTAGGCCAGCAGTACCGCGATAAATTACTTGAATCGACATGGATTAAACTTCAACTATACTCCGCTATATGTAAAAACAGGGACCTAGGTGTCGGTGTATGGTTCTAGCTCTCATTGAGATCCAAGACCATGTTCAGACAAAATATTCCTAGGTTTTCAATATGACTCAGCATGAAAATATCTTCCTTCCGAAGTTGAAGTACCAAGGTGATGATTATTTAATTTATTTTACAAGGAAAAGGAAATGTCGCATACGGCAAACCGGGTTGGTTCTTGATTCTTGAACCGGACCTTGCATTTGCATTTGCCAGACCATTCACTTCAGAAAGGATAAATTGGAAAAATAGTGTTTTTTTGTTCTTTCAATTTGATAATTCATAATTTTCTTTATCTTCTTTATAAAATAAAATTATACTAATTTGTCTAAACTCCTAGTATTTTATTCCCGTCTCTGATTTAGGCGAACTTAGATTCAAGATCATTTTGCTATTCTTTTTTTTTCATTTTTTATTGTTTTTGTTTCATAGATTCTTTTTGTCTATTACAATTTTACAGAAAAGCGTATAGATTAGACTTTTGATCATGTAACATAATTTCAGTCATAGAATAA
Organism: x Bolboschoenoplectus mariqueter; assembly: GCA_037678475.1. Taxonomy (NCBI): domain Eukaryota; kingdom Viridiplantae; phylum Streptophyta; class Magnoliopsida; order Poales; family Cyperaceae; genus x Bolboschoenoplectus; species x Bolboschoenoplectus mariqueter. Next base: position 2,656,489 of record CM075286.1, on the reverse strand, counting down.
TTTTTGTAATCAAATTGATAACTTTACAGATTCTCACATATAACACAGGGATTTATTCCTAATATATATATAAGATTTTTGTAATCAAATCTTTTTTTCTTTTCTTTTTCTGAGATAAGAATGAGATTAAATCTTTCAATTTTAAATATTTATAAAAAAATCTTCTAATTAGATTTGAACATATATATAATCTATTACATGAAAATTATTGCAATTTAGTGTGTCATACATTATTTTTTCTTCCTTTGCACCCTCAAAGGACAAAGGATGAAACACATTCAAATTGAACGCAACTCATCACCAAGAAGAGTACTCATCATCATGAGAGTAGTATATTTCTGTAATTGATACTGTCAGTATCGATCTCACTTAACTCACCTCAAAATATATATATATATATAGTAAAGTTAGTATGCTGCTAAGAGTACGGAGTTTATCGGTGTTTCTAACTCAAAAACCTATCAAAATTGATTTCAAACAAAAATTCAAATTACTTAATAAATTTTCGTATCAAAATCTTGTAAGATACGGAAATTTTCTATTTTTAGAGTTTTCTAATTATTTGTTTCATATTTTTTTAAAATGTTCTATTTTTATATATGCAAAAATTCATTATTTATTTATTATTATTAGAATTATCTTAAAAAATCTAAAATAAATAGTTAGAAAATCCTAAAAATCGAAAATTTGGGTATCCCATAAGATTTTGATATAAAAAATTTATTAAACAACTTAAATTTTTCATTTGAAGTCAATTTGATAGGTTTTAAGTTAGAAGTATTGATGAGCTCCTTGCTCTTAGGAGTACGCTAGCCTTACTCTATGTACATATATATATATATATATTGCTCAATACAATTTCAAGTGGTAACGTGAGAAATAACTTGATTAAATCCAGTTGTACGTAGCCTAATTAAGGCCAAGAGGCCAATTGCAATAAACAAATAAGAAAAGGGTTTAAATATCTTTGACCATGTACTTGAAAGTAAAAAATATATATACATCCTCAATATAGCTTAAAGCACAGAAATGAGCTAAAAAGGCTTAATTTGTTTGATTAACTATTCAATTGAAAAATACTATCATTCAGCTCAGATCTATCTTGAAAACTATTACAAAATAGTTCAATACAATAGGATTTATTTGATTAATCTCGTGATCAATCTTCATCTAATGAGTATTCAGAAGTTTGATGCACAAGGAATGATGAGCATGGATTTGAACTTACGAAACCATAAAAGAAACTTCAAGATCTGAAAAAAATGCTTCAACCTCCATATCTGAATACATATATTAATTCTTTATTTTGTCAACAGAAGATGCGTTAGAAGTAGAAAGAACTCAAGCTTAGACAAATACAACAATTAATTTCTTAGAAGAAGCAAAAAAAAAAACATTGACAAGTGATGACAGTGGGAGTTGATTTTTGTAAAATTCTCAGCTTAAAACAAAAGTTAGACAGAAAGAAAGCAGACTATATACAGCAGGTTCATATTTGTTTACCCTTAAAAAGACAAAAGGTGTAACGTAAAAAGATATATCTGTATATACAATAAATAGACTAAAAGAAAAGGAAAAAATTCGCATTCCTGGAACAGTCATTCAAAATCTCAGATCATATTTTATGAAATTCAAATATTTCGTGAAATATCGTGTCAAACCCAAATCATGTTTTGTGAAATTCACATATTTCGTAAAATATTATGTTGAAACCTAAACCCCAATTCATATTCTGTGAGATTCAAATATTTCATAAAATATCATGTTGAAACCTAAATTAATCCCAAATTATATTTTATGAAATTCAAATATTCCATGAAATATCATGCTGAAACCCAAATCTCAAAATCATATTTTATGAAACTCAAATATTTTGTAAAATATTGTGCCAAAACTAAACCCAAAATCATATTTTATGAGATTCAAGTATTTCATAAAGTATTATGTCAAACTCCAAAATCCAAATTATATTTTATGAAATTACAATGTTTCATAAAATATTGAATACAAAATCACATTTCATGAAATGTCATACCAAAAATCCCAAACCTAAATCATATTTTTATGAAATCTAAATGTTTTCATGAAATAACAAATTCAAGTCATGCTTTATGAAATTAAAATGTTTCATTGAAACATGTCATGACATTACCACATCATCAAATGTGTTGATATGTCGATGCTACATCAACAAAACTTGGCCAATCATTAGCCCAATCATCAACCTAACCCCTAACCTAAAGATTTAATTAATTAAACTGAGTGATTAAGCTTAACCTCCCTGTTGACTAGTTTGAACTGGTTATTACAATCATCAGCCTAATTATCAACCTAATACCCTTATTATCCTAACTATCATATAGTTAGTTTAATTAATGGGGTTATCTTACATGATGGTTAATGGTCTTATCCAGTCTAAATGATGTTGGCCCCTAAGTAAAGAAGAGGAAGGAGAGAAATGCACTTGGAGCTCATGAACCACACATGAGACAATTCCCTTCGATGTTGGTAAGCCAAGCCCAATTGAATGAGCAGTTCAACTTCTCCCCTTCTTCGCTCCTCTCCCCCCTTTTCTCCTTGGCCACCTTCTGTTCTAAAGAGGAGGAACGACCCGGATAAAGGAAATGAGAAATCAACACGCCACCTCTGAGTGACCTCTCTGGTGTCATGTGCCGACAGGCGAGGGCGAAGGGTACAACCAGCAGCCAAGAAAGCCAGACGTCGGGCTAGAGGCCCTCCTACCTATCTGAGGTCAAGCTGAAGCTAGAGATTCAATGTTGCAAACCAAAAATTGGATTTGGTGGCGTGTCTTCTCTGACGTTGTGTTGCTTACTGTCTCGCCAATTTGGAGGATGTATCTCTCAACACATGCACCCAGCAAAGAGACTGCAAGAATTGGTGTACATAAAATTGGCCAAGGGAAGAGAGAAAGGAACGGTGTTGACCTAGTGTGTTTGGCATGAGGGAAAAACAATGAAAAAGGGGGAGTGGAGGCTCTGCAACAAACTGACTTTCTGCCTCTCTTCCTTTTATGTAGTAGACATAAGGAAAAGGGATGAAGAAGTACAACTTCTATTTTGCTAAAAATGTGAAATATGAAAAAAAGGGTCATGTGATCTTGCCACTTTATTAATCCAAGTCACCAATAGTAGCCTTCCTCGGAGCCCTATTTAAACCCCAAAAACAGACCCTCTCCAGTCTCCTAGACAGACTAAAAAAATTTGAGAATTCTCTCTAGCCTCTCACACTAACTCTTCCTCTCTTTCTGAGATTATACACTCCAAGAGCTTAGGTTTAACTCAAGAAGAAAAATTGAATAACCCATTGTCGCTAGTGTAAATACCCACAACCGTTCTAGATATAGAGATTAAAAGATAGGTCCAGTGTTGGAGATGTGAAGCTCAATGAGAGGCATTGGCTTGGTTCTAAGATGGGTCATTGATCTTGGTACGATTAGTATTAGGATTCAGGATAGCACAATCTGTTCTAATTGAACCCTCTTTAGGGCAATTTCAATCCTTACATGGAGTTGTATCTAGGATATTTTGGCTTTGCAATTGTCTCTTTTGATTTGCCATAAAAAGTGAAATTAATACAACCAGTTTTTGGTTTATATTTTTTTTACAGATAAGAAAAACAAAAACAGTACTGTGATGCTGGTTCAAAAGTTCTTTTTTATTTGCTAATTTGTTTCTTTCTTCTTTTTGTTACTGGTATGAAGGGACTGAGACTATGAATACTGAGTTTGTACCTAAAACCATTGAAAGTAACATTGGAAAATAAAAGAAAAAAAAACACTAACTCACATCTCTAGGACATTCTATCTCACAAGCTGATATACACAACCTATTACACAAACCTGACTATCCCTCTCCAACACAAATCAGCTAACGATAAAAGGATAGGTAACAAAAGGCCATGGCAAGCTCAGGAGGAGCATGGCTTGGTGCTAGAATTAGTTCACCAGCTCCGGCATGATCATTTGCAGAGCTTGGACGAGTACAATCCTTGCGCCTGGACCTCTTCTAGGATCATTCCAATCTCTATACCAAATTGTAATTTGGTAATCGATAGTGTGAAGATGAATTTCAATTCACAAACTCTTTACTAATCTTTTTTCTATTTTCTGTTTATGCAACATATAAAACAAAGGATCGGTACAATCCGTGTCAGTTTACAAAATTGATCCATATCCCTTGTACAATCCATATTTAAGGGGTAAAAAGAAAAAAACCCATTGAGACGGCCTTTGCACAATTCGTGCGAGGCTTCAAAATGTCGAAACATTTGCATTTGCACAATCCATATAATGCATGAAAACAAAAACAAATACAATATGTACTAGTTTAGCCCTCAACCCCATGCACAATCTGTGCAAGCGTAACAAATGAAATGTAAACCTCTTTTAGGGGTTGTGTTGCACAAAAACAAAAAGAACAAAACACATAAATGTGAATTCTACGCACACAAAACACACATAAAAACAATGCATCACACTTAAAAATTCAAGCGAAGCTCAATCACCCTAATTAGGGCATAATTCACTTAGAAAATTAGTGAAAATTCACCGTTGTTTCAAACTCCACCAAACCTTGGCAGCATGTAAATATAGTCAAACACCTATGAACCAAATCTCATGATTTTTTGAGCTTCCCATAATTTTATATGAATTTTTGAAATTCAGTCTGAAAATCGAAAACTGAATCAACACACATAACAGAAAGAACAAAAAAAAAAGAAACCGTACATTTTTGTAAATTGGACCACCTTATATTATTTTATATTCTAAAACTCCATAATAAATAGTGGATATCCTCAAAATTTCATAGAGAAATGAGTAGTTTAGGGTCCCCGAATTGATTGAATCAAAAGAATATTAAAACAAGCTCAAATCAAAAAGTGTTCAACACAAAAAATGTTCCCAAGACTCGAATCTAAACTGTCCTAATCATTGACATAGGTGTCATTAACAAACTTGTGAAGAAATGGACCAATTTACCCCCAAAACCTATAAATTTGTTGTGATGATTTCTGATAATTCTAGAGGTGATTTCCTTTCTTTCTTTTTTCCCCCGTTGATTTCTCTTATAGTTTGCATGATTTAAATTGGCCAGACAATAATACAATATGGTTCTTTTCATTACGCTGATCTGTTCAGCTTCAAAAAGTAGTTCCCAAGATATCTCTTTTTACTATATCATATGTATTGCCCTCACTTTTCTCATTGTTGCTGGTATTTGCAATCATCTTTTTAGGCACTTCTAATTTATCATTAGTTTTTTTTTTCTATTGAATGTTGGTATGTTAGGAATATTGTACTGCTATTGCATATTGCCTATGGACTACTTTGCCTCAGAGAATCATGTGCTAGAAACGGAAGGAGAAGGTCATGCCTCTAATGTATCATTAGCTACATATTTAGATAGGATTCTGTATATAATTAGGAAATAGTATTGATTGATAATTAGCTATAGAATTTAGTGTTTACTTATTTGGTTTTGTATCTCCTGTAATATAATGGACTGTATTGCTCTCTGAAATATACAACAAAATTCTATTAATAATTCTTTCTCTAGAGTTCTTGTCATGGTATCAAAGCTGTGAGTTCAAATTCTCGGCATTCCTATCTTGCTCCCTCGCTGCTTGTATGAGGATAGTAATCCCTAGGTACATCTTGTCTTCTCAGCAAACCTTTTGGCAAGTCTCATATTGCCTTCTCAACAAGGCTCCAAGCGCTTCATATCATCAGCAAGGTTCATAACATCTCAGTTGCTTTTTGAAAAACCCAAGGTGGTTCCTAGTTTACTCAAATCTCGAATTGCTCAAACTGTAAGTTGCGCATATCTCAGGAATAGATATTTCCTCAAAAGTTGCTGTGATACATGTTTGTTTGAATGGAAATAAATACTCATTGTGGGAGTTTAACTTTCAGTGCTTTATTTAAGGCCATGAACTATGGGGTTTTATTGATGGTAGTGAAACCAAAGCCACAGAAGAGGAAGCTGATAAAAACACCCTAAAAAAATGGTCAGTGGGAACTCTCGTGTCATGAGTTGGATTCTAGGATCCATTGAACCCCATATTGGCATCAACCTTAGGCCATTTAAAATGGCCGCCGACATGTGGAATTACCTGAAAAGCATATATCACCATGATAGTGAGGCCCGAAAATATCAGATTGACCTTGAAATTCATGAGTACACTCAGGGACAGAAAAATATTTAGGATTATTACTCGGGTTTTATGGCATTATGGCTTGAATATAATTCCAAAGTCCCTAGTACTGCCCTAGTTAATCTAATTTTGTCTCAGTTGGCATCATTTTTGAAGCTTGTATTGATTTACGTATTTTGCAGGGTCTATTTGAACTAGAAATTGGGGGATGATTTGAGTTTCTTCATAACAAATTGAGGAGATGAGTATTCTGAATTTTTTTTGTATTAGAGGATATAGGAAAAATCTTTTTGTAGGTGCGATCAGGCAAGCCTTCTTTCAACCAACAAAAGTTTTCCTTCCTTGTTGACCGACACTTTAAATTGACCCATAAATTTCATAAAATTTTGAAATTATGAAATAAATAAATCACGAGTAAAACCATAGCAGAAAATACTAAAAATAATACAAAATATAGTAGTGTACCAATAGGAAAAACTGTTAGTGTGGCTCCTGGCTTTCATAGAAATTGTCCAATATTATATAGTTATATATTATTATATTAATTTGAACCAATAAACATTGTCAATGTTCCTTTCATAGGGAAAAAATGACCAAGACTACTACATGTTTTATTGAATTACAGATAATATCTATAGGAATAATACATATTTTATTCTATGCATATTTGTCATAAATTAAAAACTTATTTTGTTTTTCAGATCTGTTTTCTGTTTTTTCTGCTAGTATAGTTTTGCTGGCTTAAGATACTGAAAAGGAAGCCGTCCAACATATAGATATATTAACTTATAGAGATACTTATGCTTAATGCTTGGATTATTCATTCAATTTTATAAACTTATATCAATGATCTCCTATCCTTTGTGTGTGTATGCATTTGAATTTTGAGCATACTGGATTTATTGTATTAGTTGTATAGCTTGCTTGCAAATGTTTGGATCATTTGCACATTCATATGTCTTTAGTTTTGATTAGTTTCTTAGTTTTGCTATGTTGAAAAAATAATAATTTTATTGTAGAATAAGCAACCAAGTTAGCAATGATTTAGTTTATCAAACCTGAAATGTATTGAGTTAGTTTATTGTTATTTACAGATCAATTAATGAAGCTGGTGAAGCTAAAGTAATATTGATTTGTAGCTGATCTGCACCTTGCAAATTATCATAGTCAAACACTGAAAAATTATTTACATTTGTTTGCTTTTCACTTACATATGTTTGTTTTTCACTTATAATGTATACTCTTGTCTCTTAGTTTGAGTTCAAAATATTTCGTCAAACCTTAACCTATAGAGAGCAAAACCCTGCCGCGAAGCGCGGGGGGTAATCCCTAGAATGAATAATAATTCACTTAAATTGAATAATAAAAGTACTGTAGAAATTAGTTGCATGATAAAGTCATTAATATAAGTAATAATTCATTTAATCTGAATAATAAAGTCGGTATCGATTATGGTATCAATGTCGGTATTTGTATTATCAACTCCTTTTAGTGCTCATAGTTTTTCAAGCTTTAGGGTTTCAACAACTTTTTGATAAATGATAATTCTTTCCTAATAAAAAAAAAGAAAAAGGAAATGGCCCATTAATCTAGTGGCAAAAGCATTTGAAAAGCAGAAAAGAAAGTATCATCTCTATATTTCAAGCCCTCTTTTTCCAAATAAAGAAATATTGAGGACAAAATAAGAAAAGGTTGGAAGAATAGATATATATATATATACACACAAAGTTGTTAAAATCCATTTACCTGAATGTGTCGAGGTTATCGTTACGGATATATGCTTCCGAGTCATTTGGGCCCGTTCGATGTGCGAGGAAAATGAGGATTTTTGAAAAATTTAAGAAAAGTCCTTTTAGATCTGAGTTTCTTGATATAAAATTTTTCACTTTGATATATTTGATATGTAAGATTTTAATCATGGATAATATTAATAATAATAACACTAATGGTAATAATCATAATAATATTATTATTGATATAATTACAAAAAGTAAAGCTAGAGTGCTCCTAGAAGCACCAAATTTCTCAGTGTTCTTAACTAAAAAAATCTATCAAATTCACTTCAAACAAAAATCTAAGTTGTCCAATAAATTCTTCATATCAAAAATCTTATAGGATACCAAATTTTTTTATTTTTAGGATTTTTTAACTATTTTTTAGGATTTTTTTAAGATGATTCTAATAATAATAATAAAATAATAAAATTTTGCATATAAAAATAGGTCATTTTAAAAAATATAAAACAAATATTTAAAAAACTCTAAAAATAAAAAATTTGAGTATCCCACAAGATTTTAATATAAAGAATTTATTGAGCAATTTGTAATCCTATTAGAATTTATGACACTTTTCTTTTTAGATGTTGATAAAAAAATTCTATGTATTTTATATACATATGTTATATTATGAGTTGTATTAAGACATTTCACGAAGTAAAGATACACTACTACTTTGGTTTTATATCTTCAGTTTCAAAATTCAAATGGTTGATCTGAGTGCATCTCAATGGAATATATATCAGAATTTTGTTGATAATCAGATTTTATATTATTTTTTAATTATTTATTATATTTTAGATACCAAGAAAATTACGGACATTTAAGTTCCATATAATTTGCATCATTAGATTTTCCTTCCTATAAAAATAAACTCTAAACTATAAAATTCAATTTCTACATGAAGATCATATTAAGCCATACTTGCTTTGCAAGTGAAAACCGTTCAAGCCTTTCAGCTATTTATAACATATGATTAATTAAGATATAACTGCACATTACAACCTATCAAAGTTCCTCTCTTTAATTTCAATACTTATTGCATACTAAAGGTCCCATTTATTTCTAATTTTTATTTACATTATTTCATGCAACTAAAATTATAGAAAAGAATAATTTAAATCTCGAGTCACAAATAATATCCATCATGAAGTTCCATTTTCCCTGGATATGCTGAGGTTATCTTTATGGACGTTCGCTCCATAGATCTTGTCCTACGCTTGGTGCAAATTTGGAGATGTTAGTGTGATTGGTAGCAGGCCTGTTTGGTATCGCCAGTGCTAATTATATCGGTACCTGGCGATGAAGTTGGGAATAGGGAAGTAGTTGGGCTGCTCTTGTTTGGGCTTCTCTTTGGTTATAGCTGGTGACTTCTGTTCTGACAAAAACATGATGTATTGAAGTTTACGAGATTCCTTCCGTACTAGTACAAACTGCAAATCAAAGTCTCAGAACAAATACAGCAACCCTCACCTCACCTCACCTCACCTCACCTCACCTCACCTCGTAGGTCTGTTTTTTGCCCACCATATATGCGCAGCTATTGACGATATGCACACAAGGTGTTCGATCAGATGTCTCAGAGGGAGTGTAGTAGGGTTGAATGCCATGTGCCTCCAGGGTCAAGCTAAAGTGCTTGATACAGGCAGCCAATTCAAGCACGTAAGGTGTCTGAGCAAATGCCTCCACCTTGTTAGACACAGTAAACATGCCCAGTCAACACTTCACCAGATCATATTGACATTAATGGACCTCACCATGGTCATGAGCCCGCGTCTCTCTTGTAAGCCCCAGAGAAAGCATATTGCATGTTAGGTGCTCGATACAATGTCTTATAGAGAGCATCATGAAATCCCTGGTGCCACAAGCATTCATTGCAAAGTACCCACTAAAGGTACAAAATTATTATGTAAATATGCAAAATTATATAATTTTTGTATCAATTCTCATAAAATTATTAGAATGATACTAGAATGAACTTAACTTTATCAAGATGGTTAGTGCGCTTAAATTAAATTTTTTTGAATTGGCTTCAAATAACGAATTCAAATTGCCAAAATCGAATTACTTCATAAGTGATACGTTTATATGCTAAATTCCGTTTGTTATTTAGTGTAAAATTAAGTGGTCAAAAGATAATGAAAAATTTTGTTGTTTTTATCTAGGTTAGCCATTGCAAGATGACAACGCTGAGATGGGTGGCCCAACCAGCTGTCAAAAAACCATACACCAAATAGGTTTCGAATTTCGGCAAGTAGAGTTAAAGGTGCGCATGAACTCAGCTATGATTTTCTATGCTATCATATAAAATGTTTTAAGTCAACAGAAGAACTTACTGGATAGGAGAGATATCTTAATTGGTAGGCTATTTATAGTGTTTTACTTCTGATTAATATAAGACTGGTTGAATTTGTGATTTAAAACGAACTATGATGCAGAGCACACTACCATGCTTCGTTCATCGAGGGAAAGAGAGAACAATAATAAGCACATGTACCATTCATAGACATTGTTTGTTTTATTTTATTTTTTTACTATATAAACACTAGTGGAGGATAATTAAATTTGAGCAAGCATATAGCTCTGATCATGTCCCGATTAGGATATTTCTAAAATGCATTAAACTTTTATGATAAATTCAATTTTTACAATATACTATCATATATATATTTGAAAAATATTATTTAAACTAAAAAATAAAAAAATACAGATGTGTTAAAAATTACTTGAATAAGACATGTATCAAATTTGAGTTAACTTGAAAAACAGTTAGCCTTCCATCAAATAGTTTAAAATTTTTAAAGATAAGTTTTGATGATTTTATGATGGATGACCAATCAGATTTCAAATTGACTCAAATTTAATACATCATATGTAAATACCTAGTGACATCATAAGAGTTAGATAATACGTTAGAATTATCCCGTTATGAATATGAAATTCAAACATGCAAATTTCGGACATTTTAAAAAGAATTTAGTCCATTCGTTGATAAAGAAGATCTGTCTACCAACTCAATAATTCACTCACAAAGTCAGCAGGATTTTTTCATCTAGAGCTGTACTTCTAGATTATTTAATGCAATGTCGCCTTCAGACTTACTACCAGTTAACATATATCAACTTCATCATTTTGGCTTTTAAGTTCATCAATATTGGGTCTGATGGGGTAGCGGTATCACCCAAGGAGTGATAACTGTATCATTTAATTGTATCCCTTATTTGCACTCCATATGTGTTTTTCAGAAAGTATTTATATTTAATAATAAAAATGTTTATACTTTATGTTACCGGCATTATAAGTTTTATAAACTGTATTTCACTTATATAATAAAGTTTTTAACTTAAATTTTTTTATAATCATTCAGGATAGAAAATGTGATAAATATTTTTTATACTAACTATAAACACTTACATATTCAAATATAAATAAGTTAATTATTTAGTATAAACACTTTTGGTGTACAGATAAGATCTATAGAATATGTGGTGCAAGAATAATTTCAAATATAGTTATTATACATGTGTACAATCCATAGACATTGTTTCTTTTACTATATAAATGCGAGTTGAGAATGGAGATGATGATTAGATTTGAGTTAACGAGCAAAAAGTGCCGTCCCACTTTCAGCAGACCTGTTGCTGATATTCACCCCTTTTTTTAATTAAAATCTGTACATAACATATCAAATAAACTTTACAAGTATCAAATAGACATGTTGATGAATATTTTCCGTGAATTTGGAGCAATTTTGAAAAGTATTTCATTGTCAAAAGCATCGGCAAAACTGAGGCAGTTTTCTGATTTACCAGAACTGGGTACCCTTTTTCCTCCCTCGTTTTCATTTTCCTTTTGAATATAAAAGGGTGATTAAAATTGACAATCTTCAAGCTTATATACCCATTGAGGTCTATGCAAATTCCTGGCTCATTACGAAGTGTGTAAATATGTTAAAAATTCAAATCAAAACTGATATTTAACCAGTTTTCTGCACATTTTCAGATTTACCAGTACTAAGTAGCACTTTTCATCCCTTGTTTTCTCTCTCTTTTTGAATATAAGTAGGTGATTAAAGTTGATAATCTTTAAGCCTACATACCAAATGCATGTCTGTACAAAATCTTGGCTCACTTCGAAATGGATAAGCAAGTTAAAAATGCAAACCAAAATGGATACTTGGTTAAAATTCTTCACAGTTTCTGGTTTTTCAACATTGAGTAACACTTTTCATCCCTTGTTTTCTTTTTCCTTTTGAATATAAGTGGATGATTAAAATTGATATTCTTTAAGACTACATGCTTGAAGAACTGTACGGGCTTTGAGTGTATTTTGAAATGTGTAGATGTGTTAAAAATGCAAATCAAAATGGATAGTTGATTTAATAGATATATTCAATTTACTGCACATTTGGAGACCTGAGCTTAAATCAATTCAAATCAAATTCAAGGTAAATTGGATCAAATCAAACCCAAATCAAATCTAAATTAAATAGAGATCAAGTTCATGTCAGAATTTAAATCAAACCGAAATCGAGGTTGAATCAAGCTCAAATTAAAGGCAATTAAATTCAAGCGCGAATCAAACTCTCAGTACATCAAATCCAATCAAGCCAAGAAGAAGTTCGACCTAAGCCAAATTAAATTCAAATCAAACTAAGCCCAAGTTAAATTCAAATCGAATGACATCAACTCAAACCCAAATTAAATCAAATCCATATTAACTTAAATGTGTAATTCAAATCGAATTCAAACCAAATCCAAATCAAAGTAAACTCAAGTCGAATCCAATGCAAAAGTCGAGTTAAAAATCAAATCCAAATTAAGTCAAATCAAGACTCAGATCAAGTCCAATCAAATCCAAAATCCAAATCAAATCAAATTCAAATCAAATCCAAATTTCAAGATCGAGTTCAAACTCAAATCAACTTCAAACCCAAACCAAATTTCAATCAAATTCAATTCAAGTCAAATCAAGTCATCCTTAATCATAAACTGGTATAACGTTTTATGTTTATAATTTGAAAGATCAGTAAGACAAAACAAAGGGGTAAAACCCCTTGTCCTTTGATATCCACCTAAATTATGGACTGGCATGGTGCATCATGTTCATAATCTAGAAGATTGGTAAGACAAACAAAAGGAGCAAAATCTCTTGTCTTCTAATACTCAATCGTGACATCGAAGTCAATCAACTCCAATCGTGACACCGAAGTCAATCAATCTCAATCATGATACTAAAGTCAATCAATCTCACTCATGATGCGGTAGTCAACTAATATCAATCACGATGTAGCAGTCAACCAACTTAAATCTTGACATTGAAGTCAAATTTTAAATATTTATTTGTCTTGCATGTTATTTAATTTAGTTGCTTGATCTTAATCAAAGGTTCTCCCAATTCGTAGCCTGAGGTAATTAACAGCGAGGATTTACACTCGTTGGAACTTAAAAGCTCTTACAATCACTAAAAAATATTTAGATATGCACTCCAAAATGTATCTGAGGGTGACCTTGTCCTTTTTTTTCCATCCGCAAAATACTCAAAACCACAATATTTTTGCGGGACAGTGCGGAAAAGGGTTGCACAATATTATATAAATTCATGTAATTTTGTTTTCACATTTCAACCAAGTATTTACACTAATTATATAACTTTACCAAGGAATTGATTAAGTTATATATGACTTATCTAAGTAGGGAAGAACATCTACTTAATTATTTATTTGCATCATTTTCCATCAAAATATCAGCAGCGTCCCAGAAATTCTTGCAGAAAGTCGACCAAATCTCTACACCGTCTCCCATGCAAACTCATACACCTCAGCAGTTGCATTGACCACTAATCCAATCTGCACTGTTGCCACCTCTACAACCAAACTCACTGCAGTCGTGCTTGCGTTAGTTACGAGTTCTGATCTGGTATCAACAGCTGACGCAACCCATTTTCTGGCAATGTCGAAAACTATGTCTACCTTGGTTATGATGGATTGTCTGAATAGGCATGGAAGACAGCTTACGGCCCACCTGGGTAATTGTATGACCCAGAAAATAGTTACCAGTAGAAGAGCAGTTCCCTTGAATATGGCAAGAGATAGCATGTCAGATACTGTGCTCAAGCCAGAGAAAAACAGCTTCACCATTTCAACTGCCATTTTTGGCCCCCTTTATTGAGAGGGAAGGAGATGCAGTCTGTTGAATAATTTTTTGGTTTTTTTGTTTTCTAGAAGGCAGAAAATATATCGTTGTCATGGATTTATTTGTTTATAGATTCCTCTATTTTTCTCCTTTTTGACAGCCTTGTTTATCAATATTCCATCTTTGAATTTTGATTTATGATGATGTGGTACGTACGCGTACAATCACCTAAGTTTTATTCAGGTCTTAAATACCTGGAACAAATGAGCACTTAATTATTAAATTTTTTTTTTCAAAGAATGCTTTTAGTAATGCCAGGTAGTAACCAAACTAAATTAATAGCTCTGTGCTATTCAAACATTACGGACAACTTAAAGAAATTAATCTAGAATTAATTATTTGTTTATATATTTCTGGAGCATACATATTTTCTTATTATATATAATTGTTGGATTCTCATTAAGAAAAATGAATCATTTGCATGTTGGAGGCGTAAAAGGAACTCAACATATATATATTATGATCTGCTTGATAACATATACTAAAGAGAGAATGAAGAGTTGAGCCCTTAAGCCTTGATCGATCATCTAGAGATATAAGGATCAAAGAATTGTCGGTTATTATACCTGGCATTTCTGGAAGTGTTGAAAGTGCACTTTGTTTCCCTTTTTTTCTCTTTTTTCTTTTGGGCCTCAACAATTTTTGTTATTTTGATCTAATTAAATATTCATGGGGCAAGCTCATGGGTCGAGCAAATGCATTCCGAGATGACGCAATCAATAAATTCGGACCGTCTAAGACTGGAAAAGCCCAATCAAGCCTATCTACCAACTTTTTTTGAAAGACAATTTAATATTAAAAATCACTGCAATAGTTTGGAAATGCTGAAATGTACCAGGTTGCACAGAATATTTTCTTCAAGTATTTCTATGTGCTGTATTTTCAAAACATGTATAATTCTTATAATTATTTAATTGTGTAGTGTGAATTATGAAAAAAATTAAAAGCCCAAAATTTCTTAACTTTTAACATCAATAGAAAAAAACAGCAGTTATACAAGCTCTCAAGAAGGAAATAATCTCCATATTTGTCCTCATGAATTCACGTCAGCTGTCATACTTTTTTTTATGATACAAATGTGTTATAATTTTTGTAAATGCATTACATGTGAGATCCACTAAAATATAAATAAAAAAAATATTCCCTACAACTAAATTTGGATAATTTAAATCAAACCGATTGTTTGTTTAGATCCAATAACACATTTACTATCATTCATTGAAAATAATAATAATAATAGATGCTCACCTTGTCCTCGTGAATAATAATTCTTCTATATCCTAACAAGAATATAGATATAGATTTGTCACCGTAACAAAAGATTCATTTTTCATTTTTTTTTTGGCATTTGATTGTTTGATCGGTATCCAAATTGAGTGAGTTTTCCTCTTATGGCCTTCCTTTGTTACATTGTGCCGTCTTTGACGTTTAACTTAACCTCTCCCCAACGCAACCCAAATCAGACGCTTCTCCTTTCTTCTATCCCTCTCTCTCCCCCACTCGACCTCGACTCCTCTCTTGATCTGATCCAGATCTCACTCAAACCTCCACCACCGTGCGCCCCTCCGCCCCGATCAAATCCACTGTGGTTCCTCCATGGAACAGCTCAAGTCAATCGGTCGTGAGCTTGCCATGGGCTCCCAAGGCGGATCCTCTAAGGAATTCCTCGATCTCGTCAAATCCATCGGCGAAGCCCGATCCAAATCCGAGGAGGATCGCATCATACTGCGCGAACTCGAAACTCTCAGGCGCCGCCTCTCCGAACCGGACATACCACGCAGGAAGATGAAGGAGTACCTCCTGCGCCTGGCCTACGCCGAGATGCTAGGCCACGACGCCTCCTTCGGTTACATCCACGCTGTCAAAATGGCGCACGATGATAGCATACTGTTGAAGAGAACTGGATACTTGACTGTAGCTCTGTTCTTGGACGAGGGGCATGATTTGATTATACTGATAGTGAATACGATACAGAAGGATCTGAGGTCGGACAACTACTTGGTGGTTTGTGCAGCTCTAGTGGCGGTGTGTAAGCTGATCAATGAGGAGACGATCCCTGCAGTGTTGCCTCAGGTGGTGGAATTGCTGGGACACCCAAAGGAGGCTGTCAGGAAGAAGGCAGTCATGGCATTACACCGCTTTTATCAGAAATCACCCAGCTCGGTGTCACATTTGGTTTCAAATTTTCGAAAGGTAATTATATGAATACTCTGACTCAGTTTATGAAAGATTGTTCCAAATTGACCTTTTATGTTTTGCAAAAAATGGGAATTGAAGTGATTTGCAAACTACTATAATAGGAATGACTTATTTTGTAAATGATGATGCTTGGTAAATTAACTAAGCAAGTTAGACTGAATACAATTTGGCGTGCTGCTGTATGATGTTATAATAAAATTGTTGGCTTGGCTTCCCACTTGGATTAAAAAATATCAAAAGCCGAAGCCTTTTAGTTTCTTATCAGTAACTTTCTGGTTTGAATTAGCACATGGATGCTTTTTGTGAATTTGGGAAGGTATAATCTTTTGGAGAAGTTGTCTTATTGATTTACTGAGCATTTTGATAGCACCAGTTTGTGAGCACAAAATTTTGTATAAAGTAAGAACAAATAAGAGCAGTCATTAGACTTGTTGCTTTCTATATGTTACAACAGGAATTGCCTTGATTGGTTTCTTATATTCTTCCAAGTATTTGGAAGGTAGGTAATAATGCTTCATCAAGTCAAAAGATAACAAAATGGAAATTAATAAAATAAAAAGAATACAAAAAAAAAATATAATTTTAGTAGTACTCAATCAAATTACCTGTAAACTTGTTTAGCAATAAGGATTGTTGTTAACGAAAAGCTTAAGTGTTGTCAGTTACAACAATGCGCAATCTATTGCTATCTTTTGAAAATTTAAAGAAATTATGAGATGCTATTATAAAAGAAATTGTAATTTAATTTGTGTTATGGCTAATTTGCAACATGGAACTGAATAATGTATAATTGATGGAATGTCAGAGGCTTTGTGATAATGACCCAGGAGTGATGGGGGCAACACTTTGCCCGCTGTTCGACCTGATTTCAGAGGATGCAAACTCATACAAGGACTTGGTTGTCAGCCTTGTCAGCATTCTCAAGCAAGTTGCTGAGAAGAGGCTTCCGACTACCTATGATTACCATCATATGCCTGCCCCTTTTATCCAGGTAGTCAAGCAAACCTCCTTTTATGTTTCATAATCTGTATGTTGTGTGGTTCCTATTGATGTTTACGGAATTTATTTCTTATATCTGTTGGGTTTCTCTGAAAAGTTTGGGCCCAATTGAATTCATAATCTGTTAAAGAACACAGAAAAGAAAGGACATGCTCATGCATGGTATTGGGCTAGTTTGTGCTATAGCTAATTGGTTGGTTCTAAAATGTGGTTTCAACATGATTGAGGTAGGCTGCTGCATGGTGCATAAGTGATATGCTGGGATGCACATGTCACGGGGATTTGTGGATAGTGTATGAAGATGTGCACTCTGAAAAAAGCTTCAAAACTCACAAACTAAATAGAATACTTTAGAGAATCTTAGTAAAAAGAACAAGAAACTACAATAAGACGCTAGTATAATCTTAGATTTATTAAATGATAGAGTTACATCATCATTTTATATGTCTAACAAGATGGAAAATTTAAAAAACTAGGGTCCATTATTGAATATGCAGTGAATACTTATGCATGGAGTCTTGTGTGGTATAAGCTTGTGCTGTCCATGTGGTCTCATTTTGAAACACCAGTACATGTATACTGAACTTGACTTGTTGATTAGCTATGATTAGTCCATTCTGAGACCATACTTGTGCTGAGCTGGCTGGTACGTACTTTTGAAAGTGGAAAATTGTAGGAAACTAAATCATGTGTTACTATCATGGAATTGCTTTGACTGAAGTTGGCCACAAACTATGCCAATCTGTGTAGGGCTACAACTCAGAAAGATGAAATACAACGTCAATTTAAAATTGACAAGGCTGATCATTGATCTAGTGGCATTCTTTCATCCCGTAGCTGCTTGCTGTGACATTGAGAATTCTTCTGCTCGCTTTCTGACTGTTTCTCTTTTTGTGTTCTCTTTTTCATTGGTTATGTTTGTATGATCAGCCTTGTCAATTTGTACTATGTCATTTTGGAATTATATTGGGTAGGGCGCTAAGCTCAGGTCTGATTCGGTTTAATGTGAGTCATATTTTTACAGTTAAAGAGTTAAAAAAGGAAGTCAAAGAGGGGGATATTTATTCTTCTAAAAATATTATTAGAAATAATAATTAAGTTGAAAAATGCCTTTCCAACCAAATTTCAAGCTTCGCCCTCGTCTATCTAAGAGAAAAAAGGAATAAAGATGTTAAAAAACTTCTGCTCAGACAATAATATAGAACAAAGGTTCACAGTGGTAAGCGCACCATGGACCAATGGACAAGTCAAAAGGACCAAGCTTCGCCCGTGGGTTAAGAAAACGACTAAAAGGGCGTTAGCGGGTAATTGGGTCGAACAACATATCTGTTTTGTTTGGTGTCCGTTGGTTCATACACATACTGTACCTCTATTGGACAGGTACAGTTGCCTTATCTGTATTGCCCAATCAGGTACTACTAGGCTCCTCTGGTGCAATAGGTATGTGAGGAGTTAAGTTGCTGAGCATTACCTACTGATGAGGTATTTGTATTGCTAGGTCTGTCTTGTGTTGGTATGGTGTTGGACTGGTTACACTAGTTTATATATGTACTAACAAAGTTTCACTATTCTCATTCACTTGAAATACAATATGTGCAGATTAAGTTACTCAAGATTCTTGGTTTGCTTGGAAGTGGGGATAAGCAAGCAAGTAGCCACATGTATGCCGTTCTTACCGAGATATTTAGAAAATGTGAATCTTCAAGTAATATTGGAAATGCTATATTATATGAGTGTGTATGTTGTGTCTCTTCCATTTATCCCAACTCTAAAATACTAGATGCAGCTATAGAGGCCACTTCTAAGTTTCTCAAGGTTAGCTTTCTCTAAAGTTGTTTTTGCCATGTAATTGTACAATTAGTATTTTTTTTTGAAGTATTTTGTTAATCACATGGTAGAGGAAATTTTTGCTACGGCCACACAATACTGTTAGAGGTACCCTACTGGTCAGTTTAAAGATTGCAATTTCAAATTTTAGTACAAATATTTCAGGTTTTTATCGGTACTGTATGCCAGAATTGTCATAACTAGCAGGTTAGGCTTTTCACCAGTCATATATTGTTTTTTTTCTAGTTTTGTTAGTTCTATGAATGAACTGTCCAGTACTGAGACAAAATCCATGAGATGTTGTATTCCCGGGATTCTTTATTATGTTTAAATTATTCTATATGTCAGAGTGAAAGCCATAATTTGAAGTACATGGGAATTGATGCGCTTGGTCGTCTTATACGAATAAATCCTGATATTGCAGAAGAACACCAGCTAGCTGTCATTGATTGCTTAGAGGTTTGTTCTGAACTATATATCATTTCTTACCTCTCTTTTTTCAGCATTGAATGCTTGTTAAGGGGAAACTTACAATTATTTCTGTATGACATTCTTGTTTGTAAACTATGGAACAAATATGCTGACCATGAACTTTTTTGCTTTTCCTCTTGGCAATCTTTAAAATCTTTTTTGTATGCTTTTCTGGTAGACAGAAATACTAGAACCAAAGTTGCAAATATGGCAAATAAGCTGAGTTTTTAGGAGTGAAAGATGTGAACCACTACCTTACATCTTTGTCCAGTAGATCTGCTTGTGTACTTACAATAAAGCGGGGCAGAAAAAGAGCTAGTTTCTGGTACATCCTGGTTCATCTGCTAATCAACCCTATTGTTCTTGCAATCTTCCGCATTTTTAGGATCCAGATGATACTCTTAAGCGCAAGACATTTGAACTTCTGTACAAAATGACAAAATCGACCAATGTTGAGGTCATAGTTGACCGCATGATTGAGTACATGATCAACATCACTGATAGTCACTATAAGACAGAGATTGCTTCGCGCTGTGTAGAACTTGCTGAGCAGTTTGCACCTAGCAACCAATGGTTCATCCAGGTGGGTCCACATCCTCCTCTTGCTCTTACTCTAGCGCTTTATCATTTCCTTGCTTAAATGTGCCTCATGTTTTTACAAAGCATGAAGAGATGATATCTCTATGTTTCATTTTTCTTTATTTTCGTTATAACTTTGCATCACTGATTCCATTAAATTTGAGTTCAGGCAGTGAATTTAGTTCATGCAACTTTTATCTTTGAGTATGGTTTCTTGAACAACATCATATCATGGGGAAATATAAAATTTTATATTCTTGTGTTTTGTGCTTTTTCTCCTTGGCTCTTTCAATCTAATGTAACATGCAAGAATGTGTCCTTTATCTGGCATCACAGGAAGAAGTCACTATTTTGAAGGCAACGATTTCTCACCTTATTACTTGAGAATGACTGAAAGCACTGCAAAATAAGAAATGAAAAAACAACAACCAAAGACTCATTTCTCACTCATAATTTATTTAAGGATGTTACTGACCTAATGTTCATTATTTAATACTTATTTCTCACTTATAAATTTTCTCAAAAGATGTAAAATTCTTTTTGGTTTTCCTTTTCTTTGAATTATTTTGCAGTACGGTAATGCAATGAAATTCAGAAGGGTATTTTCTTTGGGAGGGGATGCCTTGACAACTATTATCTTGATAACCTTGACAACCAATTTTTAAATCATTTGGAAATAATTTTTAGAAATCCTCAAAAATAGAAAAAAATTAACAAACATATTTTTTAACTTATAGATTGATTGTGTTTCAAATTTCATGTAATTTAAGAGTCATTCGATATTCCATCAAAGACCGTTAAATATGTACCATTGTAAATGTCATGTAATTTTGATGGTCCTTGATGGAGTATCAAATAATACTTAAATTATATGAAATTTGAAATACAATCGATCTATAAGTTAAAGAATATGTTTATAAACTTTTTTCTATTTTTAAGATTTTTTTTGAGATTATTTGAAAATTCGTTGGCAAGGTTGTCAAAATAATAGTTGTCAATGGATCCCCACCCATTTTCTTTTGGTCAATACCAAAGATGGCTAGTTCTGATGTGTCGATCTTCTTTGTTGGTTGTTTTATTGTTATTTTTTTCAATGTAAACCAGACAATGAACAAGGTATTTGAGCATGCTGGAGATCTTGTGAATCCGAGAGTGGCACATAATCTAATGCGGCTGATTGCAGAAGGATTTGGGGAAGATGACGAGGGGGCCGATACTCAGCTCCGATCTTCAGCTGTATGTGATCTGCTCCATTTGTTGGTTCTGATTTTATTCAAACAACTTATCTCTTTTAGATAATGAGATTGCAGAGTTCGAAAAATCAAACCAATGCTAACACACCAGAACCAGTATGATATTTTTTGTCTTGAGAAACCAATGACCAACTCTGAGCAGATTGATCCTGCATCCTCAGATAGCAGGACTAATTTGGCAATCACTCCTGATCTTACCTGAAAATAAGCAAGTGAACCAAACAAATGTGAGTTTTAGACCCAACCGGAACAAAAGAAATTTACGCTATCCAAACCCAAAGCGTCTTTTTTTTTCCTTTACAATATTGTTTCAATTTTATTGGGATGATAAGCATAGATGCAAATTCACCTCAAACCCAGTGATCTGGTTAGTGATATTTGAGTGGACTCTAACCTCGAATGACCCTTAACCTGGAAAAGATCCCCAGAAACAGAACATAGCTGAAAATCTGGATTCTATTTGACCTGATCTTCTTATCTTTATCTCTTCTAATTTTTGAATTGCATCTCTTATTATGCATTCTCTATGCAATTTACCTGTCAATGCACTTTTGAACTGAGACCAAAATATTGATAAAATCTTGGGCAAACAAAATTAAGCAGCCAGACCTGTAACATCTTGGGCAAGGAGGTGCTGGCATGATCAAAATCTGGTATTATATTCCTTGGTACTTGGTGACACTAGCTTGAAAGTTGATGTGACTTTATTGTCAGTCAAGTATGACCATCCATGACGTTTTTTTTAAAGAACTGATGAATTCAAATGCTGGTAATTAAACTTCATGCAGGGTTCTGATGGAAAATTTTTATGGTCTTATCATGATATTCCAGGTTGATTCCTATTTGAAGATTCTTGGCGAACCAAAGCTTCCTTCTCTGTTTCTTCAAGTATGTTCCTTCTTTTTTAATATCTAGCATAAGCATATCGTGATATGGTTGATTAATTGTTAGATGGTCAACATTGTTGGATTAAGATGTCACTTATTCTAAGTTCTCAATCCAAAAGATCCTTTATTTTTGTGTAATGTTATACTGAGATGTTTAGAGTTATTTACTCGGTTTTCAATTGGTCATATTTTTCATTATCACTTGTGCTGCTGTTAAGCACGGGTGTGTAAACTAAATGTATGTAATAGATAGTTTTGATCTAGACCAGCATCGAAACGGGAACTCTCGGCATCATCTTTCTGTCAAGGTACCGTTGATAGTAAATTAATTGTTGCTTTTAAGTGTAGGTGATTTGTTGGGTTTTGGGAGAATATGGTACTGCTGATGGCAAATACTCTGCTTCTTACATCATTGGCAAATTGTGTGATGTTGCTGAGGCCCACTCTAGTGATGATACTGTCAAGGTACACCAGTTAGATAATTCATGTATCCTGCTTGTGTAGTTTGGTATGGAAACAGTCTAGTACCAGCTATATTGATTTGTTTTTCAAGGTTCCTCTGACTTCAGGATTTGAAGTTGAAAATTGAAACATTTAATATAAACCTCAATTTGATTTTGGACCAACAGATGTAGGCGACAGCTGCAAATTAAGGGTAACAGTAAGCATCAAAGTTGACTATAGGCTGATCTCTGTTTTCTTTGCTTTTTGTTTTTTTTAATTTGAAGTGCATTTTAAGAAGTTCTATATTTCCTTGTAGTATTTGAATATTATTTTACTAATATCATGTTCTTTTCTTGGAAGGCATATGCTGTGTCAGCAATTATGAAGATATTTGCTTTTGAACGAGCTGCTGGAAGGAAGGTTGAAATGCTACCCGAGGTAAAAGAAACCCTACTTCTGTCAAACATATAGAACAAAGGTTTTTTTTTTTTTGTGTTGCAATTGTAATAGTTGTTTGCTAGTACACTGATGATTTCGAAAATTATTGTAGTTTCCTGATTGTCCCAGTCCCTTACCTGTAATGATCACACATAGAATTCTACTTGTTTTATTTTGTATAATTATGGTTAATAGTGTGTTTTGCTGGGCCCTAACAGGCAAGTTGTTGACCTAACTTAAATGGAGAACCAAATAAGGCCACTTTGCCACACTGGTCAGATCAGCATAGAGTACCAGCAACACAGTACCAATGGTACCCCCTTTTCTTGAAAGTTGTCTTCTTAAGGAAATTTGCCCCAATTTTTGTACAGTGTCAAACACTAATAGATGAGGTGTCAGCTTCCCATTCAACAGACCTACAGCAACGTGCTTATGAGTTTCAAGCTTTATTAGGGTTAAGCCCACAAGCCATAGAAAATGTGATGCCCCCTGATGCCAGCTGTGAAGATGTTGAGGTACTTTTTTTTGATCGATTTTAGTTCCGTGCCGGTGCAGAATCAGCTGATTGTGACAGTGCCCCCAGTTATGCAATTAGGCCTGAATTTAACTTAACCCCATAAATGAGACTAAAAGAAACTCCAACTACCTGGTATAGCCTAAAATATACTTTTTGTGCAATTGCATTAAATATAGTCCCAGTTTTAAGCCGTTAATTTCTGAAATGAGATGTGGTGAAGCGTATTTTCAACCTAATAGAGTCAAATTCCTCTTCAATTTGAACTCCAATTACTGCAGTTTTATTGTTTCATGAAACAAGGCCAAAATAAAAGCAGAAAGAAACATGACAGAGACAAAAAAAAATAGTAATAAAAAGAAAAGAATGACTCAGAAAGCTTTTGGCATATTGCTGTAATTCATGCTGCTGAGGACATTGATTGAACCAATATGCTATCTCATATTCATTTCCATCTGTTTGCACAACAAATAAACTGATTTTTTATTCTTTTTGTTTTATTTGGGCAGATTGATACAAGTCTTCCCATTTTAAGTAACTACATCAACCAAGCAATAGAGAATGGGGCTAGGCCTTACATCTCGGAGTCTGAGCGATATGGAACAGCAAGCACCATCACCCCAGCCAATGCTAGCCCATACCAACATGACACATCATCAGCTCACTCCCTCCGATTTGAGGCCTACGAGCTACCCAAGCCGCGGGCCCCACCCCCCAGTATTCAGTCATCATCAATGCCTTCAATACCTACCATTACCACTGACCTGGTACCAGTCAGTGAAGCAACCTACACAACAAGAGAAGAACAGCAAAACCCTAAAGTTCAAACCCTAGCTGATCAAATATCAGCCGAAATTGGAGTTCGCCTCAGGCTCGACGGGGTTCAAAAAAAGTGGGGCCGGCAGACATACTCTTCCCCATCAGCTCCTTCTACATCGAGTTCCAGCACACAAAAACCAAGTAATGGGATGGTAACAAGTGAGACAATTCGTGAAAGCGCATTTGATTCAAGGAAGCAGCAGATCCCAGAGATCTCAGCTGAGAAACAGAGGCTTGCAGCCTCTCTGTTTGGGAAGAAAGCAGCAGAAAAGAAGGCACAGGCTGGCACGCGCAGACCGGTGAAAGAGAGCCAACCAGCTGTTGCTGCATCAGCTCCGGAGACACCGAAGGAGGACAAAGTCGTTGTTCCTGCCATGCCACCACCTGATCTACTTGATCTGGGCGGACCAAGTGAGACAGCTGCACCCACCATTGACCCTTTTAAGCAACTTGAAGGGCTTTTGGGATCTGGAGCTGTCAATGACATGGCTTCTGGTCCAGGCCCATCTGTGAGTGCTGTGGCAACAACAGATTTGATGTCTATGCTTACAGACATGCCACCGGTAACTGACAGTAAGAGTTATGATAAAGGAGTAATTAGTTCAACTGTGGCCAAAAAGGGTCCAAATGTGAAAGATGCATTACAAAAGGATGCAACAGCCCGTCAAGTGGGCTTGACGCCATCTGGAGACAATCCTAATCTTTTTAAGGACTTAATTGGGTAAAAGTTCTTTTGGGAGAGTAAAATTGGCTTTGTGGCGTTGATATGGTTAGCTTATTTAAAATTTGGAAGATAATGGATGGTGGCTCTTTGTAATTTTGACTGGAAGAGAATGATCTGGGACTCTTTGTTTATTCCTTTTATTCTTTTTTTTTTGTTTTTCAATATATTATTATTCTTTTTTTTTTTTGAGAACAGAAGTCTAAGATGTGGTTCAGTTGTAGGTGGAGATGAATTGCTGTGAAAAGAGCTGAATGAGTTTGCTCCCTGGTTTGTAGAAGAGAGTTGCGTTGAAAAAATAGTTTTGGTCGTCAAAAACATTTTTTGACATTATGAAATAATGAATGGACATAGCTCTTAATATTTGGTATGTGGGGTTATAACTTCTGAGCGTTGTAATATTTGGTTAAGGGTTAGTTTTTTCTTTATTAAAATCTTTTCTTGTTGAATTCAGAGTGGTTTAGCCTTTTGTTACCAATTTACTAGGAGAAACTCTGGTGGCCCATGGTCCTGGTGCGCACATGAATGCACACTCACGTGTGAATACCCGCGATTGTTGTACATGGTTGTACAATTGTATGTGGTTTTGTTATCTAGTAATGCAATTTAATTACTTCTGGGACCGGGTCGGTTTGCTATTTTAAGACGCGGCACTTGTTTACAATTTATTCTCTAAACAGGATTAGAATTAGCTGTTTACTTCCTTTATGTGGTGTTACTTGTCCCGACAACAAGGCCAAACAGAACAGAAATGACGACCGCCAAAAACCATACTATTTTGGGTGTCCCGACTCCTGTCTGCTCGGCATGAATAATTTCAAAAAATTCACTATGAATTGAAGTCACTTGTCAACTTTCAATTTCTATTGTACTTTCTCGTACAAAAAAATTCCCTTGTTTTGAAGGTTTAACCTTCAAAACAATGGGGGGTTTTGTGATTACTGGCTTGCCTGATACCCATGCACAATTTGAAGGAAAAGTCACATTTTATGTGGTAATTTGTGCTCTTATTGCAGCCACTGGAGGATTGATGTTTGGTTATGATATCGGCATTTCTGGTAATTTCTAAACAGTCATTATATGAATCGTTGTTGTTGTTCTTCTTCTTCTTTTTTCCCCCTTTCCCTTTTGTTCTTTGGTCATTCAGAACCAATGATGATACTTTTCACCATTTCACAAAAGCAATGCTTGCACTACAGCATGGTATCTACCTTAATTGGATGGTGTTATGGTACTGATCAGCAAATATTTATTCCCTTTCATCAAAGAGCAATGAAACTATGAAAATCTCTGCTTGCAGTCTCCATGTGCAATATCTGGAAATTTTGTAAATTGGAATTGTTCACCAAGAGAAAGAGAAGTCCGACAGGTACAATAGAAAACAACTTAACACTTCAGCAATTTGTGGAAAACTCTCTTCGTTTTTCTTTATCCTATAACGGTTCCCCTTACGTCGGATTATCCGAAACCACCATGTCAACTTGATATCACTAAAACGAAATAACTTTTATAGGCTTTCAACCTTACCAGCACTAGGAAAACTACCTTTGCTTAAGCATCTCGAGTGGTGTTACCTTCCTTAAATAAAAGAAATTTGTTTTCTGGTAGAAGAAGAATTGCTATCCAGCTTGTACAGCAATTTGCACCACTTTGCCAGTTCATCAACAAGAGGTCACGGATGGTCTCAATGGAGCTGTGTATAATGCAATTATCTTGAACCATAGACTTTTATTGAATTCATGGCAATCTTCCTTTCATGTACAACAAGCATTTCTTAGAAATTTTCTTCTAATTGATGCATAAATGCAAACAGGCGGCGTGACATCCATGGACGACTTTCTTTTGAAGTTTTTCCCTTTGGTTTATGAAAAAAAAAAGCGTGCCAAGGAGGATAGCTACTGCAAGTATGACGACCACAAGCTCCAGCTGTTCACTTCCTCTCTCTATCTGGCGGCACTCGTCTCGTGCCTCTTTGCATCTAAGATGTGCCAGGGATTTGGCCGCAAGATCACAATCCAGGTGTCATCGATATTCTTCTTCATTGGTGTCATTCTCGACGTCGAGGCTGATAATTTACATATGTTGATTGCTGGGCGTATCCTTCTTGGCATCGGTATAGGGTTTGCTAATCAGGTGATGTGCTTTGTGCCTTCAATTTATGTTTCTTGGCTTCTGTCTATACCAATTTTTTTAATTTTGTTATCTTTTTTTTTGCAAAGAAAAAAATCTGTAAATTACAGATATATGTTAAAGAAAGAATAAATGGTAATCAAAATAATAGATTTCCTACAATTACAGTAGTCAGTTGAATCAATTATCTGGAACTTAATTAATTATTGCATTTATAGGCTGTGCCCTTATTTTTGTCGGAGATTGCACCGTTCCACACCCGCGGGGCACTGAACATCCTTTTCCAATTGAACATAACCATAGGGATCCTAGTAGCAAACATCGTCAACTACTATGCATCAAAGATCCCACTATATGGTTGGAAGCTCTCTCTTGGACTCGCTGGCATCCCAGCAATAATATTGTGCATCGGCTCCTTCCTCATTCCTGAAACGCCAACCAGCCTGATTGAGCACGGAAGACACGCCGAAGGGCTAGAGACCCTCAAAAGAATACGTGGGACCCACAATGTCGATGCAGAGTTTAAGGAGATGATGCAGGCCAGCGAGACAGCAAGACTGGTGGAGCGATCTTTTATGAGCATTTTTCATAGGACAAGCTTCCCGCAACTTGTAATTGGAGCTTCCTTGCAGTTCTTTCAGCAGTTCACTGGGATAAATACAATCATGTTTTATGCCCCTGTGCTGTTTGAGACGCTCGGGTTTAAGAGCAACACGTCATTGCTTTCTTCTGTCACGATTGGGTCTGTGAATCTTCTAGGTAGTGTTGTATCATTGCTGATGGTAGATAAAGTCGGGAGGAAATTGCTGCTTCTAGAAGGATGTTTGCAAATGTTTCTTTCAATGGTAAAAATAATATGTTTTGGTTCTAATTTTGTCCGTCTCTACTCTCCAAACATGGAACTTGTAAATTGCATCGATTTTCCCATGACTGAAACACTCATATTTTTCTATTCAGGCAGCAATCGGAGCAGTGTTAGTTGTAAATGGGGAGCTAAATGAGGCACTAGACCCCGATTCCGCAAAGGGCGTTCTGATATTCGCCGCTTTGTTCGTTGCCGGTTTTTCTTGGTCGTGGGGCCCGCTGGCGTGGTTGATCCCCAGTGAGATATTCCCTCTCGAGACTCGAACTGCGGGGTATGCAGTGGCAGTGAGCTGCAACATGTTCTTCACCTTAGCACAGCTCTACTTATCCATGCTGTGCTGGATGCGTGCGGGGGTGTTCTTCTTCTTTTCAATGTGGAACGGTATCATGGGTATTTTCGTGGCGCTTTTCTTGCCGGAGACGAAGAACGTCCCCATGGATGAGATGGTGACAAGGGTCTGGAAGAAGCATCGGTATTGGAAGAAATACATGGATGATGGCACCCGGAGTTTCAAAGCATCGGATGCATTATATGACGCGTATAGTTATTGAGGTCAAAATAGTATCACAAATAATCCAATAAATTTAGTGTTAGCTCACTCTAGAACTGGTACACTGTGTGCAGTAATTTTGTTAAAATCTTAATTAGTTAGTCCACTTTTATTTACTAGCAAAATATCCGCACGATGCAGTGGATATTTTTTGTTCTCTATTATTTTCTTTTTTTAATTAGAACACTATATTTTTCATTGGATAATAATATTCTTTATTTTATCGTCATTGTTTATATAAATAAAGAATAAAAAAAGTACAACTATATTACATGTAGACTAGGATATAAATTAACATATAAAATAAAAAAAATCATATGCATGCAGGGCAGAATATAACTTAACATATAAAATAAAATAAAAAATCATACGTGTCTCTTAATCAAAATGCATAATTTTCCTGTATGCCCTTAATTATAATTAAAAAAATCTCAATTGAAATTAAACCGTATAGATATCAACTTATAGAATATAATGGATTCAATTTGTACTCACAAAACAAATTATAAATTTATCAATTATAGAAATTTCACCTCACTCTCATACTTTTTTAAAATTACATATCACCTACTTGCATTTGCTTATTTATCTAAACAAATAAGAAGAGGACAATGGTCTACAAGTAAATAAAATATGAATTATTTTCAAATTATAATCATTCAAATTTATTATTAATAAATAACAATCAAACATATTGTTGGAATATAAGAATATGCAAACAATAACCAATTTATAAATAATGCTACAAAGTCATATTTAATCCAGATTTTCTTGAAAAATAAGCAATAAAAATCAAAAGAAAACACACAGAATTTATATAGAATAATCAATATTACGTTGTAATTGTGATGTTAGTAGAAAAAATAGAATATTTTATGTGACATTTTTTTTGCTTATGACACAAATAATATGATATCACATAATAATAATTTAGAAAAAAAATTATCCTATAAAGAATAAAAGGAATAAAAATCTGGAGTATAAATAAAAAATAAATGTAAATACTGAGATGAATTTTTGACACCATATCAGAGATATATGTCAATCATCAATTACTGGTTGTAAAATAAAAAACTTTTAGTTATTCTCTTTATTTATTTTCTTTTTTTGGTCTCAATCACATATCTTGTAAGACATAATTTCAAACAAAAACTTCTAAAAAAAATTCTAATTTAGAAAGAAACTAATCTTAAAGAGAGAGATAGAGAGAGATAGAGAGAGAGAGAGAGAGAGACAAAAGCTTATGATAAATGTTTGGAGAATAAACTTTCTATTTTCTCCAACATATTTTGTTTTGGTAAGAAATGATAGATGAAGAATAAATACATTTGATAATTTTGGAGAGACAAAATGGAGAAGATATATAAAATTCTAAACAATCATATCATCCAATCTATATCAATTTAATCACAACTATTGGATAAAAGATATTTTAGATATAAATAAAGTTTGAAAAAAGTGACAAAAATGGAGGATTATATTCTTAAGATGTTTATGTAATAGTACTAGTCAAATGTCCACGCGTTGCAGTGAGAATAATAATATTGTGCTATAATTTAGTGTGTAAATCAAAAGAATTTCCAAGACAAACATTGCTTCCATTTATTTCATAATTAACCAAAAAAAATTGATAGAAAAAAAAAACGTTGTACTAAATATTATTTGACATTCAATATCACATTAGTCAAAGGGTAACAAATAATATGATAAAAGAAATCATTATATAAGGACATAATTTTTCGTGCTCCAATTTGTACGGCAAGGAAAAGAGTTAGCCAATGGCTATTCGTTAGTTGAAAAGAAGAAACATTATAAAAGTTTTATAATATTTCGATAACATTCAATATTCCTATAAAACATAAATAATGAATGATGAGTTGCATCTAGGTGACATAAAGCAAATAATATTGTTACTGATATCAGGAAACTAACAGCAAAAAAAAAAAAGCTAAATTACACCAATATAACAATCAATTTCCTACTGCCAAAATAACAAAAAAAATGTGCTAAAAAAATGATGGAATTAATATAAAGAGAACAAAAATACTAATAAATTTAATTTAATTTTTTTATTATTTATTACGAAATACTAATATAAAGAGAACAAAAATACCGATTTTTTTTTAATGGTGATTAAAGGCTAGAGTCAAGTTTGAGCTCAATATAATTCAAAGATGCTAATTGAGTAGTACGTGAGCCCTGGGGATATTAAGGCTCCATTAATGACGACGCGGCATCAGAATCTAACACTAACATGCACGTTAGAGCTGAGGCGTTGTTGCTAATCTGGTTATTTTTTGGACGGGTCAACGCTTAATTGAAAAGGTAAAATCTCACGACCAACCTAACTCTTCTCTCCTGCAGTTATTTCAACTCATTCTCAGGCTCGATCAAAGCTGATTCAATCTGGTCAAACTAACTGGTGGTACCTCCATCTTATGTGGTGTCCACATCAATTACTCTGTGGGATTGCCACTGTGGTTCACACCGAGCAAGTCAAGGCCAGAATTGTAGCCACACTATTTCTGCAAGGTTAGCCTGGATTTGGTTAACTTATTGGGTCTGAAAGTGCCAAGGACCCCCTTAAATGCTTGTATCTATATGTTACAGTTCTGGCAACAAACTCAGAGGAAGCTAAGTTGAACAGAAATGAGCGATTGAGTTATTTTGTTTTACTTTTCTCGACTGATACAAATTGATCTTGGTTTGAACTAAACTACCTTATTTCTTCTTTTTCATTGAGGTAAGCACAGATACCAAAAAAGGTGCTGCACTGGAATGTATTGAGTTAAAATTACCAAAAAGAAAAAGGAATGTATTGAATTAAGAAGATGTATCGGTTACAAAATGGGGAATTACCAGATATGAGGATTTGTACAGGGCCAGAGATGATACTGCATTTGTAACACTCCCCTAGCATGACGGTAAGTAGCATGAAAATATCTTAAAAGAAAAAAGACTGCTAAGTACAGACTATAAGTAGCTTGGAGAAAATAAAGATCAATAATGAAAATAGAGAAAGCAATAATAGTTGGCAATGCTTGCAAAAAGAAAACAAAATAATTTGGACAGAACTGAGAAGGGAAGAAAATAAATAGGAAACTTTGATAGCTGTCACAAATTATTCAAATTATACATTGTCAATCCCAAGAATAATAGTAAACACTAATAAGCATCGCAAATTGCTCAAACAACACAAATAACCACCCAGATATGAGTAGAACAGTGATAACTGCCCCAAATAAGTAGAACAATGATAACTGTCCCAAATTGTTCAAAAAAAAAAAAGCACACCATATAATTGAGTAAATAAAATAAGACGCTCTTTTATGTGATTATCAATCAGGTTTCAGTATATCCTTACAAATGTCTCTTAAATAGTTTGATTCAGTGACACCTGAAGATGGCATATATGCTCCAAGACCCTGCAAATGCATGTTTTTGCATACTAGCTCATTAATAGGACACAAAAAAAAAAGTTCAACTAGATTGCTTTTCCAATTTGCAAGGACAAACAGCTGAATGCTAAATTATGTAGACAAGCAACATAATCCTACACAATAAGTAGTATAATGGTACCAACTATAAGTGGAATGCACAGAGAGAATAAGCTTCTAGGAGAAAACTATATTACAAATACGGTAGGTAGCTTAATGAAAAGAAAAAGTAAACATAACAGCTGGGTATCTTTTTAGATAACTGAAACTTACTTGTTTCTATACGGTTGCCGTAATGTTGGATCGCTCCCAATAAGGTAGAGTGTTGTATTTATCTTTGTTTTCTGAAGTAGCATATTCATCTTTGTTAATTTTATAATCCCATATTCTATTCCAGTGACCAAGCTCTGAAAATAATGTCACAAGATTGAATTATCAATAGTATATCATTTAGTGCATAGAATCATTACTTGGCCAAAATACAAATCCAAAATTTTTATATTTTTAGATCTTTTACTTTTTTTTTTTGGAGATGGAGAAATCAGAGGATATTGAACGGTTATATATCATTTAAATCAACGAATTTTCTTCCTAACATAAAAAGTAGTTAAAAATCTGAAAGATGTAAAAATTTGACTTCCAACAAAAATTTTCATATGTACAGCACAAATGAGCAGCTCGTATCAGTCCTCAATTCAGAAAGTAAGATATGAAACCAAAATACGAGATATGTAGACACATACACTATAGAGGTGATCTTAATATTTCCACTTTTAGTTTGATATAGGAATACTAACAATTCTAGTATATATAACAATGCAGAAAAATACTCTGAAGTATCAGATATTTGCGACTGTTAATATGAAGTTGCATACCTTTTATTGAAAATTCATAATGAAAAATCTTCTCTGCTTCCCACTCTAAACCAGAATAAGGGTATACTGCATGAAAGGAGATGTTAGTGTTTTAAGGAGCAAAAACAAAAGAAAGGAACTGCTCTATATTGAAATATGAAAATATTGAAATTTCTCATTAGTCATTATATCGAGTAAGTCTGTTCAAAGATAAAAATATAAATAACAATAAGCTGATTCCATTTCTAAGTTCTAACAAAAGCACCAAAGCCAACTACTAATATCATGTACTGAACTTACTTTTTCCAATAGAAGTATGCAATTTGCATCCTGAAATAGCGATAACCTTGTCCCATTCACGACCTTCCATTCTTAGAATCTGCTCTTCCAAATCGTGATGTGTTCCATCAATGCAGAGCAAAAGAAGTGAGACAGGAAGGCCTTTCTTGGGCAATGACCTTAGTTTGCGGCAACCAAAAATTGCCAGGAACTCCAATGAGTAGAAGAATTTCATTTCAGGAAGAGACGATAGATTTGGACAGCGGTTGATGAGAAGTCTTTGAAGGGATACAAGCTCATGCAATCCTTCCAGTGTAATAATTCCCCTGCAGTTGGCTATTTCCATTTTAGTTAACCTCAGAAGGCACCCATATCCCATCAATTGTGCCTTCATCAGCATCGCATCAAATGTACATATTCTGAACTTTTGAAGCGCTGGAAAATTATCCCATTCTAAGCCAACAAACTTCGGACAATAAACAATTTCCAATTTGTGGAGCTTAGAAAATGCTTGGACTCCACATGGAGATGTCCATTTCTCTAAGCTCCTCATGTCATATATTTTAAGCTCCTCTAGGGAAGGAAATGCACCAGTACCATAAAATTCAAGGCCTACTTCTCTCACATCCATTGATCCAACAAAAAGATATTGGAGCAGTGGGAGTTGCCCCAAAGCAGGGAGCTTCACTAATCCTCTACAAGCTTCTAGATTAATCGATTTTATTCTAGAGAACAAATTTGATTCTAACCAAAAAGGAAAAACTGCTCCTGGGTATCCATATATCTCCAGCCTTTCTAGCTGTGGATTTGGGCATAAAGCTTCTAGTACCTCATGGTGCTCTTTACTTCTCAGTTCTGAAGAAACACTTAACCACTGCAGTTTTAGTCTAGTGATATGTTCTTTACTGCTCAGCTGTGCTTTGATAGCCTCTTTCCTACTGGTAACATTTTCTAACCCGCTGATATCCAGGAGTCCTTTAGTATTATTTATGTACCCCAGTAGTTCTAATTCATGTGCCTTCTTCTCAACATGCAGAGATATAGATCCTCCTCTCCAAAGATTTTGCAGTTGTGCCACTTCACCTACATCCATAATGAAAGATTTGCTAATATCAATAAGCACCAAGCTACTCATGCCGCATAAGAACTTGGGCAAGGAAATATTGTAATATGCTCTTTTTTTCCCTTTGGGATATTTATTCCTTACAAACAACACACTCAGGTGATGAAGTTTGTTGAAGGACTTGGGTAGTACCATTTTGTTGGGTTCTCGGAACGATAGGTAACGTAGATGTTTGCATTCACTGATATTAGGTACAGTTGGTAACTCCCATTCAATGTCCAGCACTCTGATTCGTTTTAGTTTGAAGGCCACTTCTTCTATAGTATCTTCACTGAATGAAGCAAAATTTATAAACATCAGTGTATGCAATTTATCAAGGCCATGCATATTCTTCAAAACATCAACTGCTTTGGGAGTTACTGATAAATGCCGAATGTAATCTAAGTTTCTTATGGAGTAATCCTCATCAATCATAAGGCATTCACCTTTGGAAACATGACATGCCAAATCATTCATGAGATCATGCATAACATAGTATTCTTTATTACCATGTCTGATCACTTGAAAAAATGACCTTGCAAGTAAACCAGTAAAATAAGTTCTTCCGACTTGCTCCGAACTACTCCTTTCTTCAGGATGAACAAACCCATGTGCTATCCACATATGAACCAACCGATCTGGTTTAAGACGATAATCCTTTGGAAACAGGCTACAGTATGCAAAACAACGCTGCAAATGTTTTGGTAAATGTTTATAGCTTCGATGAAGAATATTCATTATGTCACTCGTATCTACTGGATTATCATTCAAAACCTTTTTCCAATCCTCAACGTTAGAGTTACCCCTCAATTGACCTCCTACCACCCTAATGGCTAGTGCTGAGCCCTTAAGCCTGTTGACAATTTCTCTTCCAATGTGCTCCAACTCTAACAGGTGATGCTGGTTCTCATGATCAAATGCATAAAATTTGAAAATCGACCAACTATCATCTACATTTAGTCCATCTAAAGTAACTGGTGTTATCGAACCCAAGATGCTCCCCACTAAAGGCAATCGGGTCGTCAAGAGGATTTTGCTACCTGGCTTTGCACTTTTGAAAGGTGCAAGAATCTCTAACCATTCTTTCTTATAGCTATACTGCTCACAACCCATCCTATCGTACCACACATCATCCAACACCAGTAGTATATTTTTATTTATGTTTGCTAACACATTTTTAAGTTCATTTTGTAGCATCTCAAAACTACCTTCCATAGGGAAAAGGTTTTTAGAAGCTTGCTTTAACATATCCCTGGTGAGCTTCTCCTTGTTAAAATTGTCGGATACGGAAACCCACATTCTTTCAAAATGGTTTTCTACTCTTTGATCATTGTAAATTATTTGAGCAAGGGTAGTTTTACCTATACCTCCATGGCCAACAATCGGGATAATTGTGGGCAGGTTATCTACTTCCTTACGCAATAAATTTATTATCTCTTCACGCTCTTTCTCTCGTCCAAAAATTTTTTCGTTTATGAGGGAACTGGTTGAGTGGGGATTTTTTCCCTCATGTTGTTGTATATTACCAATTAGTTTGAGTAGGATTTCTGCTGACTTTTTTGCTTTGTCCAATCTCTCGCTTACTGTTTTAACCTTCATATTAAACTGGTCATTACCGACTACAAATTTATAAACAGCATGAGAAGAAGAGGCTACCCAACTAACCATACTTCTCTGATTCTTAGATTTCTTCTTCATGAGATGGTACTCAATCTCATCCATGATATCTTCTGCATCATAAACTGCATCTTTGATTTCTTGAACCAACTGCACCTGGTTTGGGTCCACTATTCTCTGTTTCTCAACCATGCCCATAACTGAGAGGATCTCTGTAAGGATGGTTTCAATTTTCTTCATGTCATCCTCGATTCCGGCTTTCTCGAAGAACTTGTTTACTATATATGTCTGGGTCTTGGTAATAACACATTTTATGATAGGGGAAACCACCCATCCAGCAGTGGCTATCGCAATCTCAGTCATCAAAAAGATCTATTTTAGGAGACGGTGAATCAAAACTCACAGGATAAGGACCAAGGCGGCCTGTGGTGTTACAATTAACCAGTAAACATGGAAGCACAAGAAAATAAGGAACAGAATGCAAATGTTGTTTAATTGGATAATGTAGGAAAGAAGGAAAGGAAAACTGTTTATTCGGAGGAGGGAATATGATTGGAATGTAAAGGAAAGGAAGAGGAGAATGGTGGTCGTTAACTTGTTATGATGTTAGTGGAAAACATGGATGCCATAAAGGCAGAAATATTAATTAACAAAGTGGTACTTATGTTGCTTTAATATTACAATAGACGAAAAAAAAAATGGTGCATTCAACTAATGGGATCTAGAATTTCATTCACATCCTATGGCACCGAATTATATATCCACAGCATAAATCAAGGATCTCCTTTATGTTGAAATTCAATTGTTATATGATTATACTAGTAACTGAAAAGTGAAAACAGGTTGGTCAAATAGTACCCGTCAACTAGCTAGAGCCTAGAGGGGCTAGCCAGAGCAAGAGATAGTCAAATTATAAAATTTTAAGTTGCTTAATTGGGTCAACAGCATTAATTACTGGAGCTGGAGGTAAGCTTACACAGCTTGAACATTTAGAATATCCAATGTAATACGAAGTTGAAGAACATGAATTAATCATCTAAATGGATCAATGTAAGGTTGTATTGGAGTTGTGATAATCTGACCTGATACCTGGGCATTTCTAGATATGTATATTAGCATAGGTTTCATATGTGTTGCTTTGAGCTGATCTATTAACAAGGAAGGATTACTTCACTTTATAATAGTTATTTTAATTATCTTGACAATTAATTTTCAAAAAATAGTTTAATAGAACTTTTAAAAAATAAATTTGTAAATATGTTGATATATAGATAGTCCCATAATCAAATTTCGTACAATTTAGATATTATTTGATGATGCATCAATTTTCACTAGCTGGCACATATAATCAAATAATTAAAACATATGAAAATAAAATAAAAACAAAACTGAAGTTTGAAGTGATAAAATTTTGAGTTCCCATAAAACAACTTCTACAAATTTTCTCCCAAAACTAAAAAGTTTTTTAAAAGAAAAACCAGCTTTTTGGGCCTAAAAGCTTGTTCAAGCCTCATCCAGACAGAACCTAGACAGTGCCCAGCATGAACCGGAAGTAATCACAATTTCTACAAGATTAAGGGGGTAAAGTGTAAACATGATTTCTTCTTTTTATAATAATTATTCATCTTTCTTGAAGAAATCAAGAAATATAAAACGCAAATTCAGGAAATCCGACGACACTAGAGACTAGAGAGAGAGAGAGAGAGAGAGAGAGAGAGAGAGAGAGATCATGTCAACCATGGCAAAGCTGGTTGTAGCGATTATTGTCGCCGCGGCGCTTGTCCTTTTGGGTAAATGCTTCTATTCTGTTCAATTTTTATATCTGAAACTTGTTAATTTACAGGGATCTAAACTTGATTTGTTGCGTGAAACAACTACTATCTAGTTTCCGCCAAGAAATCTAGTGATGTCACGGAGCTCCAGATCGGTGTAAAGGTAAGCACTGTTACTATCTGCTCTATTTCGAGAGCGATTTTGTAGTTTTTTTCCTTGACTTCCCAGTTGGATATTTGTATTATTTGCTTTATTTCAATTTATCTTATTCTTTTCTTTTCAGTACAAGCCAGAAACATGCGAAATCCAAGCTCACAAAGGGGACAAAATCAAAGTGCATTATCGGGTACATTTTTTTTTTGGCATATTTTAGTTGGAGTCCTTTCATTGTAATTGTGTTATTAATCTAGATTATTGAAATTAGAAACTTGCTTCTGATAACCTTAATAAATTAATAACGCCAATGTACTGAAATTAATAAAATTGGCATACTGTAATGACTATCAGTTATGAACAGAATTTGATCTCTAGTGACCTTTGTCATGCAATGATGCCTCAAATGATAATCCAATATAGTCTTAACACACCTTAGTGCACCTTATTTGTGAAGCCAAATACTGGACTTTCAAAGAAATAAGAAGAAAAGGGAACAGGAAAATATCTAATCCATGCTATAAAGCTGGCCTGTCAGTACCTATTGATACTGGTAGTAGACCGATTGACCAATACTGAAACCTTACTAAAGTGCAGCAAGTGAAAATTTTAACTCATGTTTGTTTGATAATTATGTACCCAGATGATCATAATATGTTTTTTTCTTCCAATAATGCGGAATGTTGTATGGATATGGTTGTTGTCTTGCATGGTTCTTTTGTCATGTCCATTATGAGGCTGACTTGTTAGGAATACGGCATATTGTATATCTATAGACGATTGTGTTTTTTTTCACAATTAATAGAAGTGTGGGAACTTATGTGAATATGGAAAAAACATTATCACATTGAATAGGCTAGATGACCTTAGTCTCTTAATTGTTAAATGGTTTATGATGTATTTGCAAAACTGCATCAAATTTTGGCATACATATCTAATTTCTATTGCTGTTTTATTTAACCATTCATTCATTTTTTTTTAATTTTGTTCTTCTTTTGGGTTTTAGGGTAAACTGACAGATGGTACAGTGTTTGACTCTAGTTATGAAAGAGGTGATCCATTCGAATTTACACTTGGCAATGGCCAAGTAATTAAAGGTAAACATTGACATTGGAGGTTTGTATCAATAATGAAAATACAGGGTTGAAATTGATGCACACAACGCTTTCTCGAAAAGCTGATTGATCTCAAAAGTTAGACCAATTGATTGAATTTGGTCATAACTGTAGTCCAGTATTGAACACAGCAAGGGAACAGGCTAAAAATTTGGTCATAACTGTAGTCCAGTACAATTCCATAATAGTATTGTCTATTGAGGCTTTCTGAAACTTTATACAAAAGAAAGGACTGGTATGCAATGGAGTAGAGTTACTAGGTTACTGTTATGCTGAAGTCATGGTCCACTAGGTTACTATTATGTTGAAGGCACGGTCCAGTGGGAATATTTGTTCATCAAAAGAGAGGCTAGGGAAAAGCATCTAGGACCTAATTTTGTATCAGTTGTGCAAAGAAGAGGTACAATTAACAGTAAGTTGTACTGTTAACCCCAAGGAAATGAGCTTAAAGTCAAGTCTTGATGAAAACTGAATTTGCACATTTGATTCCAAATTTTCATAACTTTTTAACTGTATTTCCTCCTGATTGTGAGCTGTGAAGTACCATAACAGCGCAATAAAACAAAAGAGGTCCGAAAGTTGGTCAAACATGCATTGATGCTGGTAGCTAGAGAGGTTTTATTTTCATGCAAGTGAGTTTCATGCCATTTGGTTTGCTCTAGGCTGGGATCAAGGGCTGCTGGGAATGTGCATCGGTGAAAAAAGGAAGCTGAAGATACCTTCTAAAATGGGTTACGGTGATAGAGGCTCTCCACCAAAGATTCCTGGTAAAGTCTTCTTCTTTCTCATATTTCTTTTTTTTAAACTAAAAAAGGAGAAAGAAAACTGAAAAAGAGATATAGTGAAACATGAAAATTACTATTCTTCTACCTCTTTAAATCTGTCATTTCCTTCTCCATCATTTGTTTAGAGAAAAGTAGAGCAAACGAAATATGTTTTGCTTTCCTAAAAGAAAATAGGGAAGCAAGTGGTGGACAATTATTTTCCATGTTATTTTGGGTTATGCACAATAGTTGTTATTCAATGTACTTGTGCCATTTTCAGAATTTTGAAGGTTTATGCATGAAAGATTATCATCTGCACATGTTTTGTACAAAAAAGTTCCTTTCATTTTCTTGATATATATAAGACGACCATGTTACATAAACAGACAAATGCAGCAATGCGCACATATGAGTATCCAACAAAACTTTGCATTTGTAGTATGCTTGCATATTGTATCAGTAAATGCATTCTGAAATAACAATAGTTATAGCTAGTCCAAAGAGTCAGATTCTGTCAGCACAATCTTTAAACCAGGTGACTGCCTAACATGTTGCAGAGTCAGATTCTTGTCGTCAAATGAAATTTTAAATTATTAAATCACTTGGAAAACCATTTTTGTTACTATACCATTAAGTAGTGGTCACTAGTTGACAAAACCTCTTCCTTTTACCTCATCCATTCTTACAAAACTTCTACCCTCAAAACTCATATCATGA
Source organism: x Bolboschoenoplectus mariqueter (assembly GCA_037678475.1). Taxonomy (NCBI): domain Eukaryota; kingdom Viridiplantae; phylum Streptophyta; class Magnoliopsida; order Poales; family Cyperaceae; genus x Bolboschoenoplectus; species x Bolboschoenoplectus mariqueter. The sequence continues at coordinate 2,615,839 of CM075286.1, read as the reverse complement.
AACCTTCCTTTCTGTATCTGACCAGCAGGTTTGTTTGCAATATTTATTTCATTACTGTTGTTGGGCTGAAACTTTCTTTTGTACTCTTTCAAAAGCAAAAAAAAAGAAACCAAAAAGAACACACTGTCAGAACACAGCAGACACAGTTGCATCTCTGTTGAAGTCTCCATTTTGATAAAAGAAAACATAATCTGACAATACCTTTTGGAATTATAGGTGGTGCTACGCTAATTTTTGACACGGAGCTCATCTCAGTCAATGGCAAGTCATCTGACAAAGGAGCCAACAGCGAGCTTTAATTCTCTGTTTTCATATTTAGAGGAATAGTCTTGTTTGGAGCTTTTTTATTTACCATTTAATTGAACTGGCAATTCTGATGATTTGGACTCGATTTTGAATGGCATATGGAATTAGAACATTGTTTGTATACTTTTTCTGAACCAAACATATTGGATTCAAATATGGGTTAATAATATATGGTACCATATATCATTGCAGTGATCGCATTGATTCATAATATCCATTTCATATTGAGCGCTCCAAAAAACAAAAATATAGACAGGATAAGCACATAGGAGACAGTTGTACTGTCAGTGATCTGGATCATCTAATTTGAAATGAGCAGTCAAAATCTGACTGAGATCATCCAATCCCATGAAATTGATGAGATTGGAAAGGAGACCATTCCTGAAACATTGGGTCCATCAGGTTATGTACAGAAATCTAATCTATTATTTTCCTGTATAAACTAACTGTATTGTTAGACATGATGGGTCCATGGATGAGATAAATATTGTTTCTAAACATAATAATATAACAATAGATCATTGACAAGTGTAGCGACCACTTAATTATCTCTGCGCTTCTGGGGTCGGACATGGTGGGTCAATTCGGTGCTACAACAAATAAAACATCTTTTCTTTTCCTTTTTTTTTTACTAGATGAATTGGCCGAGTTAAAAGCCTGATGGACGAAAGCTTTTTATTGTTTTTTTTTTCTTAATTCTAATATATGTCAAATAATGGAAGAAAGAAACTGAGAACTGGTAATGAATTGTGGTTTTTGGGCTCTTTTTATTAGAAAAAGCCTATCTATAAAAGTATAAGGTGAGAGAGCCCCAAATTAAAGTACCTTGTGCGTATTCCCAAATTATTAATTTCCAAAGCTGACAGAGAAAAAATCTAACAGGTACCCACAAAAAAAATAAAATAAAACAAAATAAACGATCCAGTTACCAGTGTTGCTGGTTTTTGCTCGCAGCATTTTTCTTTCTCAGAAATAAATAAAAAAACTATTCATTTGCAAGCATCTCGCTTTGTCGAAAAACAAACCACACAAAATTTTGTTCTTTTCTCAGTGGAAAAATAGCAAACATAGTTGGCCTCTTCCGTATTTCTCCTCTTGTTTTGATGTTTTATTAATTATTACACGCTTTTTGTTGAATATGTCCCACAAATTGCTGCTCAATCGCAACTCTCCTACTGCGGCTGCCCATTTCTTTCCTTATCTGTCTCGTCTCCAAAAGACACCTCTTATTTATCTTTATTATATATACTATCCATTGCATTTCCAATTTGTACAATGTATCTGGTATTTGATCTGGTAACCATGAACTATCATAGCCAAATAATCCAGAGACAGATAACTAATGGTCAAGTCTTGTGCTCTTTTTTTTTTTTTTGGGCAGAGAGATTTTTACACAACACAAATGGTTCCAGAGTCTCTATCTCCAATTTCTTACCCTGGGTAAAAATAATTTAATTTACCAGAACTGCGTGTGCGCGGCAGTCCCGTTATCTGACAAGATTTCAGATCCCCTGTGGCAGGCACTGATTCACCATCTGTGTGGCAGGTCACTGGCACCTGGAATTGACTTGGCATCTGTGTGGCAGGTCAGTGGCGCTTGAAACGGTTTCTATTGTGTGAACATGCCATCAATACATCTGACTGGATGTGAAACAATTTTCCTGAGACATGATCTGAGTCTGAGATATCAGTAATCATCAATCGCCACTTGCTTCCTCTGCACAGTACTTACCTGTTTATTATCATTGTCTCAGAGTCTCAGATTTTGCTGTCGTTTTATCTCCTTCCTGTGTCAGTTCCACCTCCATGCCTCCTATATATCAAAGTAAAATAGTAATTTCTTTCAATGAACAATAAATAACATACTAATTTTCAAGTCATTTTTAGAATTCATGCTCTCCATAATTTGAAGTCGTGACATAATTAATGCCAAATGATTAAATTAAAATGATTATAATAGCACAAATCAGTCACTGAGCCATTAGGTGGGTCCACTGGGAGTTATTTAATAACTGATGTAGCAGTCAGGACTCAGGAGGCACTAATGTCGCTCTTTATTAATCAAGGTAGGTTTCAAGAATCACTGCTGTCATTTAATGCATTTCGTTTCTAAATTTGATTCTTTGTTTTTTTTCTTTTCAGGAGAATTCACATTCTCTTGCATGTAATAACCATTGCATTGCAACTCAATGACTGATTGAAAGCTCACAATAAGTTTTAAAAAAAAATATGTATTTTTATTAACATTTTCTTATCATTTATCAAATTAGCCAAAATTGATTTAAATTAATGAGTACCTTATATTTTTAAAATTAAAACTAGAAATTCTACATCAACATTAACAAATTAATCCCAGAAGCCTCTCTGTCAGTAAAACCAACAAGAGCGCGTCCGACGTGGCAGTGGATGACGCAAGAGTCGAGACTGCCGGATGGAAGATTTTGTTGGATTTGTGTGTTGTACAGGATTGCATGGCACTGCTTGTCATGTAGCTACTACATGTATATTTTTCTGTCTGTCTCGTTGCTGATAGGACCTGGGAAGCGTGCACAGTATGGAAGGTTTCTTTTCAAACGGAGAGGTGTCTCTCGGATAAAATTGATGATGATTTATGGTCCCTGGAAATGTGAAACTTATCAGCAAATATTAGTTTGACCATGCATATATGCCGACTGATGGGCATTGCAAGTTAATTTTAATGGTGCATCAAATAACATGATAGAGCGAGTTAATGTGCGTCAAGTTGAAAATGGTAGGTATACGCTAGGTGTGGTCAATCGGGGCCTGTGGTGGTTAGATCTTGACCTCATTATATTAGGATTTAGCAACTTGCTTTTTATTTATGTGCGCATAATTTTGATTTACCCCTCGTGTATTGCAAATTCGTATGTATACACCACATTGGACCTCTCATTGTGGACATGAATTAATTGTTTTTCTACTATTGACCAGAAATTGTACGTAAAATATTACATGATGGAGAAGGGTACACCATGCACGTCACGTATTGGTCGCTTAATTTTAATTTAACCTCCAAAATGTATCATCGTTGCATGATCGATCTCTAAGAGATAGTATCTACAAAATTAACCTTTTAAAAACGAAAATTTTCCTATCTGTTGCTGACAATTGTAATTTGTTTATCGTACATATATAGCTCGCCTAAGATATCTATGCATGGCAAATTTTTATTAAAAGAGGAATCATATGCTAATTTTTTTTTATTTTGGCAATCTTAACGATCTTTCAAATAAAAATTTTGAATTTGAAATTCAAATTATAAACATAATCTATACTTCTTATAAATATGATGAATTTTACACTAGAGAGATGATCACTTGATATAAATTTTGATGAGAAATTATTTTTACACTTTATTTATTTGCACACTAAAATTATTTATATTAAATAAATAATTTATTTATATCTAAATTTGTAAGTGTTTATAATTAGTATAGAAAATGTTTATTAGTTTTTCTTTCCTAAATGATTATAGAAAATTTTAGTTAAAAATTTTATTCCTTATATAAAAATACAACTTGTATAACTTTTAATTCTAATAATACAAAATATAAATATTTTTATTATTAGATGTAAATATTTTAGAAAAATAATATAAATGCTTGTAGAGAAAACTAAGTTTTAATTTTTTTTTTTTACATTATTGCAATGAAATTTTTAGTAAAGTATGATGAGATTTGAATATGGGGATCACTGACAATGGTTAATTTTGACAATGAATTTCCTTAAAAATAAAAAAAATGAAAAATAAAAAATAAAATTTATAAATATGTTATTGAAAGATAAATAGTCTAACAATCAAAATGGAGATACTGATCTCGGATGCAAATGTGAGCGAGAATAATGGAAATGAAATAAATTAAAGAAGTTGTAGATAATTAAAATATGAAGGAGCGATCCAATCAGGGTTCAGTTCCTAACCCAACACCAGCATGCATGTGGCTGTCAGCAGCAATCCCAAGGCCTGTCATAGAATAATCGGCACCTTATTTAATAATAATACAATACAATACAAATGCCTGGTTCATAGTCTTGGTTGATTGTTTCCTCCATTGGGGAAGGATAAAGGATCTTTTCCAGCACTGGGAGAAAAAGAAAAGGGAGGTTGGTCAATGGAAACAGTGTAACTTAAAGAGTGGAAAGAAAGGAAAAGCAAAGTGTGCAGTTGAAGCAAAATAAATTACCTCCTTTTTGGTTTTTGTTTAATTAAACACAAACACAGCAAATGCTGTGGTGCCAAAAAGAGAAAAAAAAACCTTAAATGAATAACCAAATTAGAGAAACGGCACTCTCTTTGCCAGCAGAGAGATTTGAGGGAATCAGGAATGGAGCTGGATGTAAAATACGTCAGTCAGGTATCTTTTTTCTTTCGAAGCAATAAAATGTGTCTATGTGCCAAGTCATGCATCAGCCAACGAGTCATATTCATCAGCGATAACGATAAGATGCATCAGCCAACGAACCAAATTCATCAGCGATAACGAACCAAATTCATCAGCGATAACGAAAAGATGCATCAGCCAACGAACCAAATTCATCAGCGATAACGATAAGATGCATCAGCCAACGAATCAAATTCATCAGCGATAACGATAAAATGCATCAGCCTACGAACCAAATTCATCAGCGATAACGATAAGATGCATCAGCCAACGAACCAAATTCGTCAGCGATAACGATAAGATGCATCAGCCAACGAACCAAATTCGTCAGCGATAACGATAAGATGCATCAGCCAACGAACCAAAATCGTCAGCGATAACGATAAGATGCATCAGCCAACGAACCAAATTCGTCAGCGATAACGATAAGATGCATCAGCCAACGAACCAAATTCGTCAGCGATAACGATAAGATGCATCAGCCAACGAACCAAATTCGTCAGCGATAACGATAAGATGCATCAGCCCACGAACCAAATTCGTCAGCGATAACGATAAGATGCATCAGCCAACGAACCAAATCCGTCAGCGATAACGATAAGATGCATCAGCCAACGAACCAAATTCGTCAGCGATAACGAAAAGATGCATCAGCCCACGAACCAAATTCGTCAGCGATAACGAAAAGATGCATCAGCCAACGAACCAAATGCATTAGCGATAACGAAAAGATGCATCAGCCAACGAACCAAATCCATCAGCGATAACGATAAGATGCATCAGCCAACGAACCAAATCCATCAGCGATAACGATAAGATGCATCAGCCAACGAACCAAATTCATCAGCGATAACGATAAGATGCATCAGCCAACGAACCAAATCCATCAGCGATAACGATAAGATGCATCAGCCAACGAACCAAAATCGTCAGCGATAACGATAAGATGCATCAGCCAACGAACCAAATTCGTCAGCGATAACGATAAGATGCATCAGCCAACGAACCAAATTCGTCAGCGATAACGATAAGATGCATCAGCCAACGAACCAAATTCGTCAGCGATAACGATAAGATGCATCAGCCCACGAACCAAATTCGTCAGCGATAACGAAAAGATGCATCAGCCAACGAACCAAATTCGTCAGCGATAACGAAAAGATGCATCAGCCAACGAACCAAATGCATTAGCGATAACGAAAAGATGCATCAGCCAACGAACCAAATCCATCATCGATAACGATAAGATGCATCAGCCAACGAACCAAATCCATCAGCGATAACGATAAGATGCATCAGCCAACGAACCAAATTCATCAGCGATAACGATAAGATGCATCAGCCAACGAACCAAATTCATCAGCGATAACGATAAGATGCATCAGCCAACGAACCAAATCCATCAGCGATAACGATAAGATGCATCAGCCAACGAACCAAAATCGTCCGCGATAACGATAAGATGCATCAGCCAACGAACCAAATCCATCAGCGATAACGATAAGATGCATCAGCCAACGAACCAAATTCGTCAGCGATAACGATAAGATGCATCAGCCAACGAACCAAATCCGTCAGCGATAACGATAAGATGCATCAGCCAACGAACCAAATTCGTCAGCGATAACGAAAAGATGCATCAGCCCACGAACCAAATTCGTCAGCGATAACGAAAAGATGCATCAGCCAACGAACCAAATGCATTAGCGATAACGAAAAGATGCATCAGCCAACGAACCAAATCCATCAGCGATAACGATAAGATGCATCAGCCAACGAACCAAATCCTTCAGCGATAACGATAAGATGCATCAGCCAACGAACCAAATTCATCAGCGATAACGATAAGATGCATCAGCCAACGAACCAAATTCGTCAGCGATAACGATAAGATGCATCAGCCAACGAACCAAAATCGTCAGCGATAACGATAAGATGCATCAGCCAACGAACCAAATTCGTCAGCGATAACGATAAGATGCATCAGCCAACGAACCAAATCCATCAGCGATAACGATAAGATGCATCAGCCAACGAACCAAAATCGTCAGCGATAACGATAAGATGCATCAGCCAACGAACCAAATTCGTCAGCGATAACGATAAGATGCATCAGCCAACGAACCAAATTCGTCAGCGATAACGATAAGATGCATCAGCCAACGAACCAAATTCGTCAGCGATAACGATAAGATGCATCAGCCCACGAACCAAATTCGTCAGCGATAACGAAAAGATGCATCAGCCAACGAACCAAATTCGTCAGCGATAACGAAAAGATGCATCAGCCAACGAACCAAATGCATTAGCGATAACGAAAAGATGCATCAGCCAACGAACCAAATCCATCAGCGATAACGATAAGATGCATCAGCCAACGAACCAAATCCATCAGCGATAACGATAAGATGCATCAGCCAACGAACCAAATTCATCAGCGATAACGATAAGATGCATCAGCCAACGAACCAAATTCATCAGCGATAACGATAAGATGCATCAGCCAACGAACCAAATCCATCAGCGATAACGATAAGATGCATCAGCCAACGAACCAAAATCGTCCGCGATAACGATAAGATGCATCAGCCAACGAACCAAATCCATCAGCGATAACGATAAGATGCATCAGCCAACGAACCAAATTCGTCAGCGATAACGATAAGATGCATCAGCCAACGAACCAAATCCGTCAGCGATAACGATAAGATGCATCAGCCAACGAACCAAATTCGTCAGCGATAACGAAAAGATGCATCAGCCCACGAACCAAATTCGTCAGCGATAACGAAAAGATGCATCAGCCAACGAACCAAATGCATTAGCGATAACGAAAAGATGCATCAGCCAACGAACCAAATCCATCAGCGATAACGATAAGATGCATCAGCCAACGAACCAAATCCATCAGCGATAACGATAAGATGCATCAGCCAACGAACCAAATTCATCAGCGATAACGATAAGATGCATCAGCCAACGAACCAAATTCGTCAGCGATAACGATAAGATGCATCAGCCAACGAACCAAAATCGTCAGCGATAACGATAAGATGCATCAGCCAACGAACCAAATTCGTCAGCGATAACGATAAGATGCATCAGCCAACGAACCAAATTCGTCAGCGATAACGATAAGATGCATCAGCCAACGAACCAAATTCGTCAGCGATAACGATAAGATGCATCAGCCAACGAACCAAATTCGTCAGCGATAACGATAAGATGCATCAGCCAATGAACCAAATTCGTCAGCGATAACGATAAGATGCATCAGCCAACGAACCAAATTCGTCAGCGATAACGATAAGATGCATCAGCCAACGAACCAAATTCGTCAGCGATAACGATAAGATGCATCAGCCAACGAACCAAATTCGTCAGCGATAACGATAAGATGCATCAGCCAACGAACCAAATTCGTCAGCGATAACGATAAGATGCATCAGCCCACGAACCAAATTCGTCAGCGATAACGAAATGATGCATCAGCCCACGAACCAAATTCGTCAGCGATAACGAAAAGATGCATCAGCCAACGAACCAAATGCTTCAGCGATAACGAAAAGATGCATCAGCCAACGAACCAAATGCATCAGCGATAACGATAAGAAGCATCAGCCAACGAACCAAATCCATCAGCGATAACGATAAGATGCATCAGCCAACGAACCAAATCCATCAGCGATAACGATAAGATGCATCAGCCAACGAACCAAATCCATCAGCGATAACGAAAAGATGCATCAGCCAACGAACCAAATTCATCAGCGATAACGATAAGATGCATCAGCCAACGAACCAAATCCATCAGCGATAACGATAAGATGAAGCAGCCAACGAACCAAATCCATCAGCGATAACGATAAGATGCACCAGCCAACGAACCAAATCCATCAGCGATAACGATAAGATGCACCAGCCAACGAACCAAATCCATCAGCGATAACGATAAGATGCATCAGCCAACGAACCAAATCCATCAGCGATAACGATAAGATGCATCAGCCAACGAACCAAATCCATCAGCGATAACGATAAGATGCATCAGCCAACGAACCAAATCCATGAGCGATAACGATAAGATGCATCAGCCAACGAACCAAATCCATCAGCGATAACGATAAGATGCATCAGCCAACGAACCAAATCCATCAGCGATAACGATAAGATGCATCAGCCAACGAACCAAATCCATCAGCGATAACGATAAGATGCATCAGCCAACGAACCAAATCCATCAGCGATAACGATAAGATGCATCAGCCAACGAACCAAATCCATCAGCGATAACGATAAGATGCATCAGCCAACGAACCAAATCCATCAGCGATAACGATAAGATGCATCAGCCAACGAACCAAATCCATCAGCGATAACGATAAGATGCATCAGCCAACGAACCAAATTCATCAGCGATAACGAACCAAATTCATCAGCGATAACGAAAAGATGCATCAGCCAACGAACCAAATTCATCAGCGATAACGATAAGATGCATCAGCCAACGAATCAAATTCATCAGCGATAACGATAAGATGCATCAGCCTACGAACCAAATTCATCAGCGATAACGATAAGATGCATCAGCCAACGAACCAAATTCGTCAGCGATAACGATAAGATGCATCAGCCAACGAACCAAATTCGTCAGCGATAACGATAAGATGCATCAGCCAACGAACCAAAATCGTCAGCGATAACGATAAGATGCATCAGCCAACGAACCAAATTCGTCAGCGATAACGATAAGATGCATCAGCCAACGAACCAAATTCGTCAGCGATAACGATAAGATGCATCAGCCAACGAACCAAATTCGTCAGCGATAACGATAAGATGCATCAGCCAACGAACCAAATTCGTCAGCGATAACGATAAGATGCATCAGCCAACGAACCAAATTCGTCAGCGATAACGATAAGATGCATCAGCCAACGAACCAAATTCGTCAGCGATAACGAAAAGATGCATCAGCCCACGAACCAAATTCGTCAGCGATAACGAAAAGATGTATCAGCCAACGAACCAAATGCATCAGCGATAACGATAAGATGCATCAGCCAACGAACCAAATCCATCAGCGATAACGATAAGATGCATCAGCCAACGAACCAAATCCGTCAGCGATAACGATAAGATGCATCAGCCAACGAACCAAATTCGTCAGCGATAACGATAAGATGCATCAGCCAACGAACCAAATTCGTCAGCGATAACGATAAGATGCATCAGCCAACGAACCAAATTCGTCAGCGATAACGATAAGATGCATCAGCCAACGAACCAAATTCGTCAGCGATAACGATAAGATGCATCAGCCAACGAACCAAATTCGTCAGCGATAACGATAAGATGCATCAGCCAACGAACCAAATTCGTCAGCGATAACGATAAGATGCATCAGCCAACGAACCAAATTCGTCAGCGATAACGATAAGATGCATCAGCCAACGAACCAAATTCGTCAGCGATAACGATAAGATGCATCAGCCCACGAACCAAATTCGTCAGCGATAACGAAAAGATGCATCAGCCCACGAACCAAATTCGTCAGCGATAACGAAAAGATGCATCAGCCAACGAACCAAATGCTTCAGCGATAACGAAAAGATGCATCAGCCAACGAACCAAATGCATCAGCGATAACGATAAGAAGCATCAGCCAACGAACCAAATCCATCAGCGATAACGATAAGATGCATCAGCCAACGAACCAAATCCATCAGCGATAACGATAAGATGCATCAGCCAACGAACCAAATCCATCAGCGATAACGAAAAGATGCATCAGCCAACGAACCAAATTCATCAGCGATAACGATAAGATGCATCAGCCAACGAACCAAATCCATCAGCGATAACGATAAGATGCATCAGCCAACGAACCAAATCCATCAGCGATAACGATAAGATGCATCAGCCAACGAACCAAATCCATCAGCGATAACGATAAGATGCATCAGCCAACGAACCAAATCCATCAGCGATAACGATAAGATGCATCAGCCAACGAACCAAATCCATCAGCGATAACGATAAGATGCATCAGCCAACGAACCAAATCCATCAGCGATAACGATAAGATGCATCAGCCAACGAACCAAATCCATCAGCGATAACGATAAGATGCATCAGCCAACGAACCAAATCCATCAGCGATAACGATAAGATGCATCAGCCAACGAACCAAATCCATCAGCGATAACGATAAGATGCATCAGCCAACGAACCAAATTCATCAGCGATAACGATAAGATGCATCAGCCAACGAACCAAATTCATCAGCGATAACGAACCAAATTCATCAGCGATAACGAAAAGATGCATCAGCCAACGAACCAAATTCGTCAGCGATAACGATAAGATGCATCAGCCAACGAACCAAATTCGTCAGCGATAACGATAAGATGCATCAGCCAACGAACCAAATTCGTCAGCGATAACGATAAGATGCATCAGCCAACGAACCAAATTCGTCAGCGATAACGATAAGATGCATCAGCCAACGAACCAAATTCGTCAGCGATAACGATAAGATGCATCAGCCAACGAACCAAATTCGTCAGCGATAACGATAAGATGCATCAGCCAACGAACCAAATTCGTCAGCGATAACGATAAGATGCATCAGCCAACGAACCAAATTCGTCAGCGATAACGATAAGATGCATCAGCCAACGAACCAAATTCGTCAGCGATAACGATAAGATGCATCAGCCAACGAACCAAATTCGTCAGCGATAACGATAAGATGCATCAGCCAACGAACCAAATTCATCAGCCATAAGATGCATCAGCTAACGAACCAAATTCATCAGTCATAAGATACATCAGCTAACGAACCAAATTCATCAGCAATAAGATGCATCAGAGAGGAGGATTTATTGCGTAAATGCTGGGTGCACCAGAATGCTTGCACAAATGACGACAGTGCATCCGCAACCGCACAAACAAGGGGTTGTCTGGTGTGGTACATCTCGATGTGCGCACAGCGTTTAATCGCACGGCGACGTACGCTGTGGCCGATGTGGGCGATATTAATATTAATTTTTAAAAGAGAAGCGCTAAGCATCCTTTTGCTCCCTTCTCTCTCTCCAATTAATGATTGGTGATCTCAATGGCAACTTATGTCAAACAACATCTGCTTAGGGACTAGCACCTCTGCTCTGCTCTGCTCTGCGCTCTAATTATGCCCCAACGAAATTAATAATACGGTACAATACAAAGGAAGAAGAAAAGAGCTATCATGTTAAATATATTATACTATCCAACTTAAAGTAAAGAAACGGATTAAACGTAAACAAACCCCCATAAATCTCCGTTACCATTATACATCCCCCCCTTTACCTCTCCTTCCCTCTCTCTCACCTCATCCCCACCTCTGTACCTCTCTCTCTCCCCCTCTCTCTCTGCTCCTTTATTCATGGCAGAAAAGCTGTCTTCGAGCCCATAAAGCTTTGTAGAAGGCGAGGAGACACAGCCCCCATTTTGATCAGCTGAGGATAAATCGGGTCATTTCTCTTTACAAGAACAAGTCAAGTCTCTCTCTTTCCTTTTTCTACTCGAGTAGAAGCCCCCTCGGTTCTCACATTCTCCATTCATTTCTCCTCAGCACTCACAAAAAGGGACTCACTTTTGGTCCAGACTAAAGAATCGTTTTGAACTCAAACTGAGTGCTTTCTTTCTTCTCAAACAATAGGATAGATCTTAACTTCTGATTCTTCTCAATTCTGACTGAACTTGAGCAAACAAGGAGATCTCCTCAACTCTACACTGAATTCCATCTCCTCAGCTCTACAATGAATTCCATCTCCTCAACTCTACACTGAATTCAATCTCCTCAACTCAACACTGAATTCGATCGATCTCCTCAACTCTCCACTGAATTCGATCGATCTCCTCAACTCTCCACTGAATTCGATCGATCTCCTCAACTCTCCACTGAATTCGATCGATCTCCTCAACTCTCCACTGAATTCTCCTACATTGCATCAAAATCTTGCTCATCTCTGAGAATTATCCCCTGCTACTTCTATTTCTCTTGCCAATTTAGTGATTTCCTCTTCCAAACCAAGAAATCGGTGCTAAGTTTCCAAAATGAACTGCGGAGAGCCGTCTGAGCTGCCTCATTGTTTTCTAAATCTCAATTGGGATCAATCCATAGATCCAAATTCCCAATTAGACTCTGCACTCACCTCAATTGTCTCTTCTTCAGCACCAAATCTTCTCTCGCAACCCAAAATCTCACATCAGCCTCACTATGTCGGTAATAATGGCCCAATTGGTGCCAACAATGGGTCTCTTGCTTCACCTCCACCAGAGCTTAACCTCTCAATGGGCGGAGGAAGAGCGGGTCTCATGCCCATGTTGCATAATCTTGTACCAATGAACCACATGGACCAGTTCCAACCTGATCCTGGTTTCACTGAAAGGGCTGCCAGACTCTCTTGCTTCGACGGGCGGAACTATCCTGGCTTTGGGACCCAATTTGATTTAGCATCCATTAAGGGTAAAAGGCCAGAAGCTGGACTATTAGGTGGTGACCAAGCGACGCAATTGCTTGATAAGGCTCAATTGGGGGTCAACAATGCTATTAACGGCCATGACGACTCATCAGTATCAGACCCGGTATCAGGTAGTGGTCAAATTGGGTTACCGGGTCCGTCGGATAGCAGTGTGAGAAAGAGAAAGGCATCTGCGAAAGGAAAAGGGAAAGAGACACAAAAGGTACAAGGAAAAAGTGGCCCTAAATAACTAGGGGTATTTTTGTATTTTCCGTAGTTACCAACATTGAGAAATTAAATGATTAGTGGTGTTATGAGCGGCCTTGCATCTTATTTCCCAATTAAGGTCCTTTTCATATATTGAAAATGGAGTCTTTTTTATATTTTGCATTGGTAGTGCAGGAATAATGGTCCAGATTTCTCACCTGCTTTACATGATGCTTTTTATCAGAACAGTGAAAGAAAATCTAATAATTGAATGACAATTTTTCCACAGTTACTCACACCTTGATTTCATAAGTAGAAAATTGGATTGTCAAGTCAGAAGACAATTAGCAAAAACTTTTAGCTCTCAAAATCTACACTGAACCAAATTGATGAATAGACAAGGAAAATCACCTGCAATTCTGCATTAGCAATTGAGTGCTATCTTCTACTTTCCATTAAGCCCCAATTGAAGCCTAATTAGCCTCATTGCCCACTCAGGTTTGGAATTAGCAATAGTTCAGGTCAGTTCATCTCAATTAAAACTCCACCGTCTATTTTAGCCTCACCTAGTACTGAATTTTACTCGTTCATACCCTATTGACACTTTAATTTTCTAACCAATTTCACCTAAAACTTATTGGTACAAGATCTGATATTGTTTTTCTTTTGTTCAAAGGTTTCGGAGGATAAGGGGTCAGATGCAAAGAGATGCAAGTCGGTGGAAAGTAATGGAACACAAGAAGAGGCAATTAAGCCCAAACCAGAACCAAATGGGAGTGTCAGTACTGGTACAACAGATAATGGTAATGGTTCCAAAAGCAAAGGTAAGGATACTGGTACAAAGCCACCTGAGCCTCCCAAGGATTACATTCATGTTAGAGCTAGAAGAGGTGAAGCGACTGATAGCCACAGCTTAGCTGAGCGGGTATGGCTTTGAAAATATATTTTCAACACTTCACTTGTAATTTTATGATCAATGAAGATAATTTTTTTTTTCTTTTATGTTTATATCTAGGTTCGAAGAGAGAAAATTAGTCAGAGGATGAAGTTATTGCAAGACCTTGTACCTGGTTGCAATAAGGTGACAATTTCAACCCCTTAACATATTCAAGCTCTTCTTTTCTCATCCATCCCCTTAAAAAATGAATAATAATTCAAAATATCATGTACTTCTAGACATATCCAATAGTATCTTACGTAAAATATCCAAAATACTCCTTTTAAATCACAGTGCATTTTTGTTAAGGTTATATAGGATTCCATATGTGATGTTTTGAGATTTTCATCGAGTTAATAGTAATTTTATTAAATTTTGTTGGTGGATGTAGGTAGTAGGCAAAGCGGTGATGCTTGATGAAATCATTAACTATGTGCAATCGTTGCAACGGCAAGTTGAGGTATGTACAAAATAGTTTCTATATACTTGTCCAGATTAAAATATAGATTTATATTTTTTTATGTTAAATTTTCTGAATTTTTCTTTTTTAATCTCTGTGATCTAGTTCTTATCAATGAAGCTGGCAACAGTGAACCCACAACTAGATTTCAACAATTTACCGAGCCTTCTTACCAAAGATGTAAGTTTCATTACCCAAAAGGAAAACAGTAATTCAGATCATGCACGGCCAAAGAGTTGTACAACAGTAAAATTATTGTAGAAAGTTACAATAAACAGAAACCTACTGAACCTATTATGAGAAATCGAAAGGAAAACTTCAATATCATTACTGAAATACAAACCCAATTGTACATGAAAATAAACCAAATTGTACACAAAGTTAGTGACTCTCTTTCTAGGTATATGCAATTATCTCTTGAAGTAGGTCCCTTGGAATTTTTTGATTTCATGACCTACCTTATTCTGTCTTGTACTCATCAGTTTTGTTTGTTTATTTTTGTTGTGGATGTGTGAATTCAGATGCAACAAGCATGTGCTCCATTACTGAATCCATCATTTCCACTGGACACATCTGGTTCGGCTTTACCATTCGCTAACAGCCAACAGCAAGGGAATCCCCTCCATTTTGTTACCCCCAGTCACTCTCCAGTTGACCCTCACAACACTATTCACCCTTTCTTCAATGCCATCTCCGACGCTACATCTCAGGTAAACATTCTATTATTTTGTGAAAGTTTTCTTTGTTCCTTCGGGAGATCTCAACATTGGCCCCAGAGAATGAGAAATCTCGAACAAAAGTTTCTATTTTTCTATTTTCATTATTTATATTCTTTCACTTTGGGGGTATATGTGATATTTTAACGTTTTACAGGATACAGATAAAATTGTGCCTATCATTTGTTAATTACTTTTCTTTCTTTCTTTTCTTTTTTGTGGTAGCTTGGGGCATTTTGGCATGATGATCTGCAAAATGTAGTTCAGATGGATATTAGACAAAATCAAGAAGAAATTCCTGTATCCTCTCAAGCCTTCAACGGTGTGTTTCTCGTGATTTCTTTCTATATTTCTGAAAAAACGCTCAACTTTGTGCTTGGTTGTGTTAATATTAAACCTTGCTTAGAGTTTTTTGTATTATTATTAAATTTTGTAGGTGCAATGCAACAAGCTCATATGAAGATGGAACTTTGAAATGCTAAATTCCTTATTCAGAGTTTAATGCTTCTGTGTACATAGAAATGAGATAGAGAGAGGAAGAGAGGAATGATCATGCGATGATTCAGCTAACCACCTATGAATTTAAGTAAATTCCCCTGTTTAATCGCTACTTATTTTTCAGGATATTGTTATTCTTTGGACAATCTATGTACCAATATAGATGTGTGATATTTTGTTGTAGCTTAGTAGTGTTGTTACATATTTGGTGGTATGTTAGAAAAATAACCACCTAAAAATTAGAAACCTAAACAAGATAATATTGGTTGTCTTATTACAAATTTTTTCAATATTCTCAGCTATTAGTGCTATTGTTGAACAAGATGATATTGGTTGTATTATTACAAAATTAGTCTGGATAATTTTCTGATGTTTTTTTTTCTTTCCGCTGAGAACAACATTTCGTAATGTTAAGTGTATTGTATTATGAATTCCAAGCAACAAATAATTGATCGGAACATGATCCTCCAACGCTATTGATTTTATGAAGGGTTTTTTTCTGATTGGATTAATATTGATGCAACAACGATCTTGATGAAATTAACATTTGTTTGATCTGTGCCTGTGGTGGAATTTTCCAGTGCTGACGAGGATGTTGTATCACCACTTCTAAATGAATTCACATTTGTTGCCTTAGTTTTTCTATCATAAAAATTATGACAAGCGATCCAAAACATCTTTCATGAATCTATACGAATTTCAAGAAATCCCTCTAAAAAATCACAACGAACTGCATACGTTAGATATAAATCGAATGGTCAAGATTGTGTGTCATATAATTTCTGCCATTATAACTATGACAGCAAATTGGAACTCATTTCCATATACTGTTCTAAACATTACTCAGTTCAAGAATAGTAAATCATTTTTATCTTGAGAAACCTACATAAATATAGACTACTAAAATTCACTATAATATTAACTATTAAGCACAACTAGCTTAATCATCCTAGAGTGGTTAAGCTCCTGCCTTTTGTAATTTGTAAACAACCAAGTGGATCTCACACAAATCTGGATTAATTATCGAATAATATTGTATATATGGTCTGGATTGATTCTGAACATAGGATGGTCAAGTTGCTCCATTTTTAAAATATAGCGATCCAAACAAAATTTATGTATACCATGACACATGATAATGGTCCAATCTCCTCCTACTACAAGGAAGCCAGACCCTAGTTTATGCTACGCTTGCAAGTTACATGCATCAATAAGTTAACTGTTGTTATTCATTTATTGTTATGAGCATCACCAATTTTTGCATTGCAATTACTCAAATATTAAATTTTGAGGTAGATAATTATTTGTGATAGGTCATATGATAGAAGATAAATGATTTTTAAGTTTAACAAGCCTTGCTTTTAATTCTCAATAAAAATTAAGTAAAAATGAGGGATTTAGAAGCCTTTCCATCAAAAGAAGAATGATCCGGATCGTCCAAGAAAAATTATCCAAATTTCATTCAATACAAAGTTTACATTTTTCCGTTCAAAAGTGTAAATCTTGTTTATTATTTTTTTAAGATAAAAATAAGGTCGAACCATTTAAATTTAGATGTCCATAAAAAATCCTCCATCAATATTTTGAATCCGACCTTCCACACGGAGAGCATTATTTTATCACTAAATTAAAGACTGATTCTTAAAAATATAAATCTTGTACATTTGAAGAGGATTAATCCTACATGAATTTTTAAAGTGAGAAATGATGAACTCTATATTAAACAGAATTTGGATGATTTTTCATGAATGATAGAAAGCATCCCTGTAACAAAAAAAAATGTGACTTCCCAACTTTCTAATGTTCAATATTGATTCCATTTCTCAATTGAGTCCCAAAAGCTCCCTTATTGTTATTATTTTTTTGACTGGATCTGTACTCCGAAGGTACTCAATAGAGAACAAATTTCAAATTTGCATTAACAGAAAGTTTTAAATAGCTAGTCATCTCAGCCCAAATCAGCTTGTTTCCATGCCACATCAGATAATTGATGTAATCAGCTCATCATTATCTGACATCTTCGCTTGCACTCCTGCTCTCCTCCGTGATAATAATTTAGAATCAAAACTAAATCAATGTGCCTTAAACAACAATCTTGTTCAACCTTGCAAGGAATGTATATAACACACATTTCCATTCGTAAAATTTCAAGGCCTTTTGGACATAATAATTAAGGCACAAACTTAGCAAGAGAGTTTGATATTAACTTTCAGAGCAGTTCTGTTATGACTCGAAAATTTTAATGGTTAATGAATCACAATCGTTAATTTCAATATGATTTTTTCGTCTATAATATATATTCTGATCCATAGCATAATTAGTCTAATTTTTATTCTGAAAAACCAATTTGATTTTGTCAGTACTTAATTAAAAGCAGTGCTAATTAATGTATGGCAGGAGAAACCTCATCTCCAATATTAGAAAAGAAATAAGAAATTAATTCTCAGAGTTTAGGTTCAGATCTAATCTACTATTGGCTAATTACCTCAACATTCCTGATCTGTACGCAATAATTGATGGGTGATTAATTAAACTAAGATAATCAGCTCAGCCCACCTCAATTTAATTACCACATTTATATATATGACCTGAAACTTAAGATAATAAATCCGTGCATCAAGTTTTGTTGCGTTGTTTAATTTGTATGGTTTGGTTAGTTAGATTGATTGAGTTGGCATCAGGTGTTAATTATTTGAATAAAAACAATGTCCTTTGATTCTGTCACATTGAACTTGATTAAGCTTTGTTTCATGTCCGGGATACATGGCATAAAGAGAGATCAAGGAATCGAGTAATTTTTTTTATGTTTATGAAAAATTATTAATGGCACTACTTCATTGGCTCCTCTTCTCTTTCTTATCTGTACCCTCATCCAATCATTTAAAATAATAGAATATGGGAATAATTAAGAACCTGTTTTTTCTTTTTTTGTGTATTTGCATCTGGGTCAATAAAGATTAATTCCCATATGAGCTGTCTAGACTTGGTTTCTGATTTTGTATTGACAAATAGATGGAATCAGATCGAGCTAGTTCATATTTATTCTTGTGCCTGGCTATGAATTGATTGCTATTTGTTACCTAGAGAAGAAAATTAATATTAAAAAACTAGTTTTAATTAAACAAAATGCCCAACAACTAATGTCATAAAGAGTTAATTTGTAATTGAGCGGCTATTTGCTATCTATGTACTGAATTCTGTTCAAAAAATTTCATGTACTGAAGTATTATATATATTTTTTAGATAAAGATGAAGTCAACTCTTTCAACTTTAAAGTGAATTCGTTTTTAATATATAATTTGTTTTTCATGTCAAATGCTTCCATGTAGAATTTAGTCTATGTATCTTAATCTAAGTTTATTGAACCTTCATAGATCATCTTTTGGTTAATAAAAATTATAAAAAATGAAAACTGAATTCCTAATTTAGATCTTGTAATTTTAGTTCCAGCAGTATTAATTTTCAATACAAAAATATGTTAGTTGGTGAACCCTCAGGTGATCCAAGGATTACTATATTTTTCCCAAAATTGCGTTACAAAAAGAAAAAAGATGATCACAAACTGGTCTGTATATATTTTGCTTGTCATTATCTTACTTTTCTGGTAACATGTTTCCTTACAAAATTAATTTAATTTGAACTATCTATGTGTTTATCATAAATATGCCAAGTCATCAAATAACAAGCTTCTCTTCCAGTTTTGCTCTGTTTTGTAAAACCTGTCCTGGATGCACTTATTAATTAAGGGGACCATTTCAAATTATATCTTTTAACCAAAAAAGACAATAAATATTGACCTTATTTCTAATTATCCCAAACAATTTTCTTTTTTATTTGTTTCAAAAATCAGCAGGTACTCCAAGAAACAAACTATGAATAAATAATTAAATATAAGTAAGAGAAGAGAATGTCACACAAACAATTTGTTCTCTCCCCTACGTAATTACTATATGGCCCATTTGACATAAGTTGCTCTTTAGATTTAAGGCTCCTTTTTGGATAAAGAGGGAGAGTGGAGGGGGGTGAGGTACCAAATCCTAACTTTGTACAAAGTAGGAGCCAGTTGTACATGCCTTTGGGGTTGTATCTTGCTACACTAATTAAGATGTTATTTTGCTTCTGTAGAAGGAACAATTTGATTGAGGAAGTTTTTGTGTAAAAGCCCCTGAATTATGCCAGAATAAAAAGAGTTATTCTTCTTGTTTTTTTTTTTGGAAAAGGGGCCGGAGGCGATGCTTTAAATAAAAATAAAACAAAGGATTAAATTTTGTTTTATTTTCTTAGGCCGGACTACTATTAAAATGTAAACATAGTAATTAAAATTGTCAAATGTGACCTTTAAGGTCGACAAATAGGAAATAACAGTATCTCATTTCCAGTTCACTCAGCATTTGCAAAAACCAATAACAATATCTCATTGGAGCTATGTCAGTGAACTACAATTACAAAGTAAAACAACTAGATAATATCAGCTCAATTATAGAGCATATACGATGTTTATGAATACATAAAGCGGATAATTCAAGTCTCCTTTCTGGAAGGACTGCTTTGATAATTCGACGAACCGGAAGGGGTCATCCGGAATCTGTGTAGAAGTTTACTGTTAAGACAACAGGGAAGGGGAGCAAAAAAGAACAAAGTGTACAAACTTTCTTTCTCTGTAGTTGTATGATCTTCCAAGAGTGAGAATGAGACATAGAAGGTTACCTGTCAATTTTTGATGTTGACCCTAAATCAAACGCTATTTGCACCGTCCCCTTTCCGCGTTTCCTTTTTGCACTGGTCCATAAATGTGGTTGGCTTGAATTTTTGGATAACTCATGTTGTGCCATGGCAGAAGATTGAATTGAATTCAAATATCCAATGCTACCCATGAAAGCAACATGTAAGCAAAAACAGTAAAATTACTCCTCTTTCGTTCATATTTAAATATCTTTTAGTCATATAATTACAAAATTTTCATAATTAATAATTGATCTAATAATAAATAATGCTTGTTAACTTGACATGATTTAAAGGACTTAAATTCAACCACCTTTATGGAATATCAATTTTCATAATAATTTAATATTACTACTTGTTCTACATTATAAATTTTCTTAAACGTACTGCACCTTGCTTTCTTTCACAAACATGAGAATACACAAAGGATTAAACCTCTCTAAAATAAATTTACTGGTAATACGAAACTATCACATTAAATTATTTTTATCCTATTTGTTTTTTGAAGTACCAGGCAAAGAGAAATCTACTAATTTTCATTGAACAAAAAGAAGAGTACAAGGCTAGAGATACAAAAAAGAGAAAAAGAAAAAAGAAAAAAAGGAAACAAAATCCTCATGTAATTACACTGCGTGATACATGTGTAGAATACCAGAGCACAATGTACTACATTAAAATTAAATTGATTGATCAATCAATCAGTTACTTGCTCATGAGAAACGACAATATGTGCATGGTTGGTACAGCATTTATATACCAATCTGTACCGACTCCAGTACGCAGATTGCTACAAAACCAGACAAGCTTAGTACAAAAAGGATATATTTAACTTGACCTTTTGAGATATTTTATGCCTAAAATAGTTGTAATGTTCTGAATTCCTTATCAATTCATTTCAAATTTTGAATAATTAACTCTCAAGTCTCAAACAACACATTTAGTAATTATATGGTTAATAATTGCACTAAGCTTAAAATTATAATGAGTCATGAAAGAGCAACTCCAAAATCAAATGTAGCAGGAGTTTAATTTCACGCAAATTATTAAAAAATGTCGCCGAATTATCCTATTTATAATTAATAATGAATATATTGATCTTTTTCAATCCAATGTATTTCAATGTTTTTTTGCTGACCCAATACACATCATATATTGTACATTATTGAGTAATTAAGAGCCTCAGATTCTCATAATCATCACAGGCTGTATAAGGCAAGACATTAACGGCTAGTATAAGTCCATATATGTAAATAATCTAGGAATTGACTGTAATTAGGCTGTAATTAGAATACTGTGTAAAAATAGAAATAGAGCAACGGCTAGCTACACAAGTAGCCTATAAATAGGTGTATATTTCCTCCTGTACAATTATAATAAAATAATCTATTCTTTTTAATCAATGTCTTACTCATTCTCTAAATCCACATGGTATCAGAGCCAGGTTTGATTCCAATCTCGAGCTCTCAGACCAAGCACAAAGGTGCTGTAAGCAAGCAATGCTCCAAGCCACAAAAGTGACGGAACTTCTGCTGCATCAACTCAAAAATTGTCTTCATCGAGCAAAAAGGGGAGGCAACCAAGCACAACATCTGTTCTTATCATCTCAGCAATTCAGTATATCTTAAAACTGTTTTTTCTCTTTATTTTTCACTCTGGATTATTTTTCTGGTATTAACATCTGACTTGACCACTACTAATACCAGCAAAACCAGTACCAGCAAAACCAGTATATTGACCATGGCTGATAATAGCAAAATTATTTCATATATTCTCACTGGTAACAACAACTATATACCATGGGCTAGATCCGTAGAAATAGGCTTAGGCGGAAAAGGGAAATTGCATTTCATTAATGGATCCAAAGAAAAACCAAGACCAAGTGACCCAGCCAAACCCACAAATGATGAGAAAACTGCCATAGAAAACTGGGAAACCTCGGATCAATTAATCATGTCCTGGTTTTTAAGCACAATGAACACAAAAATCTCTAGTGCCCTTATGTATTGTAAAACCTCCAAAGAAGTCTGGACAAAAGCCAAAACCCGATATGGCCAAGGAAAGAATTTTGCACACATTTTTTCATTAAAACAAGAACTTTCCAAAATCAAACAAGGGAATCTCACTAACTCAGATTTAGTGGCCGAATTACTGACCAAATGGGAAGAGTTACAGATGTATCTCCCAGAAACAATAAATCCAGAGGAAATTCACAAAAAAAATGAACATGAGTTAATTTATACTTATCTCGGGGCTTTAGATCCCAGCTTTGAGCCCATTCGGGCACAGATTCTCTCATCGGCAGAAATGCCACAGTTTGATGATGTAGTTCTCAAGATCGAACAAGAGGACTTAAGGAGACGGCTCATGAACCCATCATCAGTCCTAACCACAGACAATCAAGCCTTTCGCACGACCTACACGAAGGACAGAGGCAAAGGGAACCTATGGTGTGATCATTGCAAGCGACCGAGTCACAACAGGGAGAGTTGCTGGGTTCTGCACCCCCACCTCAAGCCACAACGCAACAACAGAGGCGGCGGAGGTGCCAACATTGGCGGATGGTGCAGAGAGGCACACTCCGCCATAGGAGAAATCACCAGAGGGACGAACACGAGGGGAGAAGTCGCCAGCGAGATCAACCCTAATGTCGCTCTTCACGGGCCGACTCCTCAAGCTCAAGGATCATCTCAAATTGGACTGACTGCTGGGCTTCCACTCTATCAGTCTGGGCCTTCTGGGCAAGCAGGGCCTGCTGGATTATCTGGGCCAACATCAGATCAATTGACACAGCTGGTCAATCAATTGAACCAGCTACTTCAACCGAGACAACATTATCCAGGTTTATCTGAACTCAAGCTTTCAAATAATTCAATATATTTAAATAAAAACCAGCATGACTCAAATTGGATTATCGATTCAGGAGCAACGCACCACATGTCATGTAATCCAAACAAGTTTTTAAATCTAGTAACCTCAAGTGAACCACAATTTGTCACAACAGCTAATGGCGGTCAAACCAAAATTTTCGGTACAGGAACCATTTCTGTTCTCAACCAACCAGCCAATGAGGCCTTATATTTACCAGACTTTCATTCTAATTTATTATCTGTTAATAAGATCGTCAAAGATCTCAATTGTGCTGTAATATTCTTATCTGAAAAAGTGATTTTTCAAGACAGAATCTCAGGAAAGATGATTGGTAAAGGAATTCTTAGGAATGGCTTATATTATCTTGAAGAAAATAATAAATGTTTTGCATCAATTAGAAACAATGATCGTGGATATTTATTGCATTTAAGATTTGGTCATCCATCTGATCGAGTTTTAAATAGACTTTTTCATTATAATCATGATTCCTCTAGTTGTGATACTTGTAGATTTGCAAAACAAACTCGTTTACATTTTTCCACTTCCATGACCAAAGCAGAAAAATGTTTTGATTTAATTCATTCCGATGTCTGGGGACCTTCTCCCATAGAATCATACAATAATTATAAATATTATGTTACATTTATTGATGATTTTTCAAAAACTACTTGGGTATACCTTTTAAAGGCCAAAAATGAGGTTTTTTTTATGTTTCAAGAATTTTTTCATTTTATCACAAACCAATACAATGCTCAAGTTAAAGTTTTTCGATCTGACAATGGTACTGAATATGTAAATAAGGATTTCATCGATTTTTTCAAACAACACGGTATTCTTCATCAAACAACATGTGTAAATACACCATAACAAAATGGAGTTTCTGAAAGAAAAAATAGACATCTTCTTAAAACAACAAGAGCTTTACTCCTTCAGAATAATATTCCAAAGAAATTCTGGTCGGATGCAATCCTTACTGCTACTTACCTCATTAATAGATTACCTAGCCCGAATCTCAATAATTTAAGTCCTCTTGAAATCCTCAAGGGAAGAAAAATCGACTTAGAACATATTCGAGTATTTGGATGCACCTGCTTTGTACATATCAAACGAATAGACAAACTAGATAAAAACTCTATGAAAACTGTTTTTCTTGGCTACTCATCAACCAAAAAGGGATACAAGTGCTTTGATCCCGAACAGAATAACCTTTATATTTCTAGGGATGTAGTTTTCAGGGAGCACGAACCATTCTTCGCACCTGCTCACGACAATACCGCTGCGACTCCAAGCACCCTTCAGTTTCTCTCTCCTTCCTTTGACAATCCAGACATTCCTCCAGTATCTTCTTTAGGGGGAGATCATGAGGATGAAGGGAATAATACAGAAGAAAGACAAGAAGAAAATGAAGAAGATACAATCAGACGAAAATCAACACGACCAAGGTAAACTTCAACAAGGTTAAGGGATTTTGTATCCCATCAGGTTTTGTATCCTATCCAAGACTTTATTAATTACAACAAGGTATCCTCAACCTATCAGACTTATTTGAGCAAACTTGACGGTAACAATGAACCAAATTCCTTAAGTAAAATATCGTGGAGTGAAATTTTAAATAATTGAAAATTCCTAAGAAATTTCCCAAAGACCCGGACAAGTATTTGGTAAATTGGAAAGCATTTCCTTTCGAGTTAATTACAATTATCTAAACCATTCGCGACCTTCGCATGTTGATTTAGGGTTTTTATGAACTTGGTTAGTTTGGAGACCGGTCCTAGGCTCTCGAGCTAGACTTGCTTAGGGACAAGCAAGGTTTAAGCTTGGGGGAATTTGATAAGTCTTAATTGCATACACTTTTTGATAGGATTTGATCTCTAAAACGATACCATTTTATATAATTTTTAGATCATTTAGTCAAATTTTGCACCAAGTTCGAGATACTGCTATGTTCTGGTTTGATTTCAGGAGTTTGGAGCATTCGAGAGCAAGAGAGAAATGTTGAAGGCAAGGCAGAGCACAAATACAGCACTGGAAACTTGCTGGTGGAGTTTTGCACAATTATTGCGGGTCGCAGTAAATATTGCGGGTCGAAATCTCTCATGGCTAAGAAACAATTTTTCCTGCGAATTCTCTAGCGCCTTTTCGCCCCGATTTTGCGGGTCGCAATAATTATTGCGGGGAGCAAAATCGACCCTGTTTCAGATCTGAAAAGCCCAGAACAGGCCTATTCGTTTGGAAGGGATATAAAAGGGCCTGGGCTCGACTCCCAAGAAACCCTAGCCGCCCCCAGACCTCTCCTCACCTCTCTCCACGACTCTCCACACCTAGGAACTGATTTGGGACCAAGATTCGAAGGATTTTTAGGTTGCTTGAAGAGATCTAGCGCGTGACTTGGAGAAGAAGAAGAAGAAGACTACTCTTGCTTTGTTTTATCTCTCTATTCTCTCTCCTTTAAATTCTTATCTGTCGTTTTAGATACTCTTTTGAGATGATGTGTGCCCCTATGAGAGGCTAATTCCCTCTCTAGGGGCGATGGCATATAAAACTCGAAACTAGTGCTTTAATTTTACTTGGTTTGTTGTTTTTAACTGATTATTGTGATTTGTTCTTTTGCGAATTGTTAAATGCATGAATTGCTTGTTTAACCAACTTTAGCAATACGTGTACTTAGGATTTTGAGTAAATGACTAATCAATCACTTGCTTGAACCCAGATCAAGAGAATAAAACTAGGCTAGAGGTGAGGTACCTAACGGTGAATCCAAAGGTCTAGACGGGTATTTTTGGTTATATTGAATTGCTTGTGAGAGGTACCTAACGGTGAATTACAACTAATTAATATAACCAAAATCTATATATTAACCCGCACATGTTTAGAAAATATAAATACGCAAACCAAATAAATTAAAGTCTAGTGGAAAGTAAGCCAAAGCCCCTAGAATTCTTGTTATTTAATTAAATCTCAGGATTTTATTATTTGTTTTGTCTTCATCCGATTTAGTTTAGAGAACCAATAAAAATTAATTCATCTAGCTTAGTGAACTAGTAAGAACCGGTACTTTACGAGTTTGTCCCTGTGAATTCGACACCCCAATTACTACTTGACAATGTTGTACGCTTGCAACTGAATTAGGTAAATTTAGGGTATTATTAGCTATAGGTGAAATATCCTAACAAAATCCCATATGGATTCAAGCCATGAATGAAGAACTAAAGGCCTTAGAAAAAAAACAACACATGGGATATTGTAGAACTGCCCAAAGATAAGAAACCAGTAGGATGCAAATGGGTCTATAAGATAAAATACAACAGTGATGGCACAATTGAACGGTACAAAGCCAGATTAGTTGCCAAAGGCTTCACCCAGACATATGGTATTGACTACCAAGAAACATTTGCCCCTGTAGCAAAAATGAACACTTTTAGGATATTAATGTCAGTAGCAACCAATCATGGGTGGGATCTGTTCCAAATGGATGTAAAGAATGCCTTCTTACAAGGAGATCTTGAGGAGGAAGTCTACATGACTCCTCCACTAGGACATTACGAAGCCTCCAAACCCAAGATGGTATGCAAACTTCGCAAGTCTATTTATGGTCTTAAACAATCTCCAAGAACATGATATGCCAAACTTAGCACTTTTCTTACAGAGCATAATTTCAAGAAGAGCACTGCAGATTGCTCTATATTCATAGGAAAGAACGATAACTCAATTACTATCATTCTAGTTTATGTTGATGATATTATCATTACAGGTAACAATAACCAACAAATAAAAGAAGTCAAAGAAATGCTAAAAAGAAAATTTGACATAAAAGATCTAGGCAAACTCTCATACTTTCTAGGAATAGAAATAGCCTACTCAACCAAAGGACTGTTTCTATCTCAAAGAAAGTATATATTAGATCTACTAAAAGAGACTGGTAAATTAGGAACCAAACCGGCCACTAGTCCAATGAAAACCAACATCAAATTAAATACCGAGGATGGTAAACCATTATCAGACATAAGTCAATATCAAAGGATAGTTGGAAAATTGATTTATCTAATAGTTACCAGACCTGACATTACATTTGCAGTTAGCACAGTAAGTCAATTCATGCATGCACCTCGAACTTGTCACATGGAAGCCATTAACAGAATATTAAGATATCTCAAAGGCACTCCTGGACAAGGAATATTGATGAAACAAAACTCAACTAACACTGTGGTTGGTTTTTCTGATGCAGATTGGACCGGAAGCTGTGACAGAAAATCAACCACTGGTTTTTGCACTTTCGTAGGTGACAATCTAGTAACATGGAGAAGCAAGAAACAGAACGTAGTAGCTCGCTCAAGTGCAGAAGCAGAATACAGAGCAATGGCATCAACTGCGAGTGAACTCATTTGGATCAAGCACCTGCTACATGACATGCTAATTGAATGTTCAGAACTCATACAAATGTTCTATGACAATCAGGCAGCACGTCACATTGTTTCGAACCCCGTGTTCCATGAAAGGACAAAACACATAGAAGTAGATTGTCATTTTATACGAGATAAAGTGCAATCAAAGGAGATCGAGATTCCTTTCATCAGAAGTCAGGAACAACTAGCCGATATCTTCACTAAAGCTTTGGACAAGAAAACGTCTCAACAAATTCTCAACAAGTTAGGTTCTTACAACTTGTTCGAACCGAATTTGAGGGGGAGTATTGAGTAATTAAGAGCCTCAGATTCTCATAATCATCACAGGCTGTACAAGGCAAGGCATTAACAGCTAGTATAAATCCATATATGTAAATAATCTAGGAATTGGCTGTAATTATGATACTGTGTAAAAATAGAAATAGAGCAACGGCTAGCTACACAAGTAGCCTATAAATAAGTGTATATTTCCTCCTGTACAATCATAATAAAATAATCTCTTCTTTTTAATCAATGTCTTACTCATTCTCTAAATCTACATACATAGTATACGTCATTATATTTTGACAATTATGTAGCTATCTTTTCTTTTTTTTAGTTGTAATCACATCTCGATAGTAATCAAATAAATTTGTTTTTGGTGCAGATATGTAATCTCATCGTCCCCACAAATCTTGAGAACTCATTAATTTAACATTCACAATATTATCGATCGATCAGGACCATATATTGTTTTTCTTGTAAGCAACAAACAATTCTCATCTTTTTAGAAAATATTTCAGAACAGGAAAAACCTTATTTCTCATCCTCATATTTGTTTGAACTAGAAAAATGCATGTCACTTTGATTATTATCCTCAGTATATTTTCAGGGAATATGTGCTTTACAGTATTTCTTTTTCTTTTTCTTTTTTCTTTTTGTGCACAAGTATGTTTGATTTACAGTTTAATTCTAAAAAAAAATAAGTTTAATTTTGAGGGGGGCTGGATTAATAGGAGGATTGGGAAGCAACAAATTTGTTTGCAAATTTAATTTTTGCACAGTGAAGAGATGGAGAAGGTACACAAACAAGAAGAAACATATCAAAAAACATCAAATAACCAAAGTTCATAAAATGAGTTCACACTTCTATTTCAGTTATTTCAAGTAGTTACATATATATATATAGAGCACTTATTCAAGGCACTAAGGGCATTAATTAATGTTATGTTAAACATGATTTGTACACACAAAAATTAGGTGACAAGTCCATGCCCAAATTATTTGTAGTTTGTACAATTTGGTGTTAACATCACATGCACGAGAGAGAGGAGATTTGTCTTGGTGTCTTAGTATAAAATTGTAAATTAAATGCTTTCTACCAAAATAGATGGTAAATTCTTTCTGGGCAGTTGATTGTTTTAAGCTAATTGGGCATTTTTGTTTTGGGGTAGATCCTAATTGGGCTTTTTGCTCTCGATAGAAGATTTGGGGCAGCTGGGGACAATATTTTACAGAGCGAATCTCATCCACAATATATTAACTTTAATAGAAATAATTTATAATTTTGAAATCTAACTTTTCAAAATATGATATATAATATACTTTTATGATGCAAATGAAAAATGATGAAATTTAATACAAATTTTATCGTTCATCAAATAATTTAATAAGTTCTAACAATCACTATTTTATACCATTTGATGAAATATCAAATGATACAAAAAATTATATAAAATTTGATACTCGCTAATTCGTAAGTCCAATAATATGCCTACAATTTTTTTTTCCTACTTTAAAATATTTTAAAATTATAATTAGTCTAGAAATGTACTACCAATATTATCAAAATATCCTAGCCTCATTCTACTCTGGCCCACTATGCCTCCAAATAATGTCACTACCAACCTAGCAAAGCAGAACTTGTAAGTAAAATTTGTGTGAACAGGAAGAGTTCACAACCTCTGCATTTGCATATATTTTGTGAGATCTTTTGCAAGTCGATTCCATTGTTGATTCGTTTTTCCTATTAAGAGTTTAATATTTGACAACATATAGTAGTTTGATAATTTTATCAGCTATCAAAATACATCATATTTTTTGAATCTAACATGTAAAACATAAATTATATTTTATATATATTATATACATAAAAAATAATGAAATATGATTTAAGTTTTATAATTCGTCAAATGATATAAAATTTATCACAGTTCATATTTAACAATATTTGATGAAATATCAAATAATGTTGAAATTGCATAAAAATTGTCAGACGAATAATACATAAAGAAAACACCATCTCCATAATGTTTTTCTTTTTTTTTAATAGTTTTTGACGTAATTTGAAAAAAAAAATATATATTATCAAAATTATCAAGATAAATTATCATAAAAAAAAATCCCCACTCTACTGTCAAGCAACTGTTTCTCTCCTGTCTGTGCTGTAACTTTCTATCCTACCTAGCTAACTATCAGAGAAGAAAAAAAAGATGAGCAGCTCTTCCTTAGCTGTACCAATGGAGAAGGCATGACAGCTACATTATTATCTTTGAGGGGGACCATTATGATGTGAAGCATCATAGAGAGCAAATTCATGATAAGCAAGTACTGGTACCATGTCATGGATGCATAATTCTGTATGGAGCTGTTTGTCTGACAACAGCCCCTGCCCCACCACCCACTTGGGTCCCTCAAGCACACAGACACATAACTCTGATCTAGCAGCTTTGATACCTTAATTTAGCCCCCTCAAAGAAAATTATATCAAGAGAATATGTAATGGTAATTTGGATTTGGTGTTATAATTACGAAGGCAGGAGAAGAGTGCTAATTTGGAGGTTGTGTGTAGTGGGTCCTACTTAACAGGAGACTCCTATCAAACATATATAGAGGTTAGGGTATCATCTATGAATCTTGTTTTGATTTATACCATTAATTTAGTATTAAATTTGTATACAAAATAGTTAAGTTTTATATATTGTCTATTCTCTGTTAATTAAAAATGATTGCTAGTATTAAATTTGTATACAAAATAGTTAAGTTTTATATATTGTCTATTCTCTGTTAATTAAAAATGATTGCTACATATTAAGACAATTTGGGCACAGTGTATATGGCAGATTATTTAATGTTTTATGCATTCAATGTCCTTGCAAAATGCCAAAGTTGGAGCTTTGGAATTATCGAAATTTGTCGTCATAGTGTTTCACCACCTGGTGCATGAAAATTGAAGAAATACATACACCCAATTTAATTAGTCCACCATTGCGCGACATTAAAGAAACATCAAAATCTTAAATTGAGAAAAGAAATCGTTCTTTTGTTTGGTGAGAGAGAGAGAGAGAGTTTCAAGTAGCAACACTTGATGCATGAGAAAGCAAAAAGGTGCTTTAACTCGTTGGGGCCTTCTTGGGCTGGTAAAGGCCCAATCTGTATTCGGACCTTAATCAATAAATGAGGCTTTTCTTAGTCCAATTAGTCGTCCAAGGTGGAAATTAGAAAAGAGGAGGAATTAATACAATTTTCATTTTTTAATTTAAATGATATTTTCTAAAAATATGAATGAATGTGTGTATTACAAATGTTAGACGTGCGCTGGAAATATGGTTTATAATGATAGCTTCTTAATTAATATGTGCGACTAAAAGTCAATCAAAATTTTAATTTATTGAAGATAATATTATCATATATAGCACAACTCAATCTATGCATAAACCGTATACAAATAGTAGTGATATACGAGTTTATGAAAATTAATCTTTAGAGCACTGCGTATTTAAATATTGCACCTTTTATTTTCGCTAATTCTTCTAATTCAAAATAATGCTCATATGTTTTTCATATATATAAGCGGATAATTGATCAGGATATATCACGGGCGATTTTTTTTATATAAGAAAATTAATATTTAAAATTAAATTAATAAGAAAATCGGATGAGAAATTACAAATATAGGAGGGACGGATTTCCAAAATCCGTCCCCAAATATATTTTTAATCTTTCTTTATAAAAAATAATATTTTAATATGTGACGGAATTTTAAAATCAGTCCCTCAATAAAAAAAATATTTTATTGAGGGACGTATTTTAAAACCCCGTCACTTAATAAAATATATATTTTTATTTAGGGCCGGATTTTCAAAAAATAAAATATTAGTTTTTATAAAAAAAATTCTAAAATCGCGTATCGAGTTTCAAACCGATATAACTTTTGATGGTCCAAAAAGGAAGGAACATAATTAGATCTTAAATTTTGGTAATAGATCTAACTTGTAATTAGAGAGACGTAAATCTATGAAAAAAATTTGTGTAAGGATCTGTGTTAATGAGCGAAATTAGATTAGTAAATCTCAACTGTTTTAGGATCAGGATAACAGAATCAATGGTTGAAATTAACTCCGAAAATTGATTAATTAATCTGAACCGTTATAAGATCAGAACAACTACATGCTTAATAAGAGTAGAGATAGAGATAGAGATATATACATATAGAGTAAAGCTAATGTGCTCCTAGGAGTACGAAGCCTCTCGGTGTTCTTAACTCCGAAACCTATCAAATCGATTTCAAATGAAAATTTTAAGTTGCTCAATATATTATTCATATAGAAATTTTCAATTTTAGGGTATTCTAACTATTTGTTTTGATTTTTTTAAGATGACTCTAATATTAATAATAAAATAATAAAATTTTAAAATATGAAACAAATAGTTAGAAAACCCTAAAAATAGAAATTTTCTATATCCTATAAGATTTTGATATGAAAAATTTACTAAGCAATTTAGATTTTGTTTGAAGTTGATTTAATAGAATTTTAAATTAAAAGCATCGAGAAAATATGTGCTCCTAAGAGCACGGTAACTTTACTCTATATATATATAGAAAGAAAGTAAAGCTACCGTAAACTTACGTTCACTATGGGGCTTGGTAAGCTTAACTTAAAAAATTATCGAAACAGTTTCAAACGACAAATCTAACTTGCTCAATAAAGTTTTTATATTAAAATCTCGTAGAATACAAAAAAATTTATTTTTAGATTTTTTAAGTATTTCTTTGAGATTTTTTTCAAAATAACCAATTCTAATATGTAAACATTCATTATTTTATTATTATTTTAGAACCATCTTAAAATATCCGAAAAAATAATTAAAAACTTCAAAAATGAAAATTTTTAATATCTTACAAGATTTTGATATGAAGAATTTATTGAGCTACTTGGATTTATCGTTTGAAAAAATAGTTAAAAATCTCCAAAAATGAAAATTTTTAATATCCTAGAAGATTTTGATATGAAGAATTTATTGAATTACTTGGATTTGTCATATTGAAGTCGTTTCGATAATTTTTTAAATTAAACTCACCAATTCCTTACTTTAATGAGTTTATTCATGTTAGCTTTACTTTAATGAATTTAAAGTCATGTTAGCTTTATTTGCTCACACTGATTTTACACTGATTTTACTGTATATATATCTTTAGACTATGTCTTATCTTACTTTTGATCGGAATTTTTATCTATTTTTATTTTAGCAAATTCGGATTGGATAAGCAGATAACAAGATAACAATTTCATCCATACAAGAATCTGTTGGGACTAGAGACTTTCCTGAAGGAAAATGTTTTTTTTTCATAAAGTTTTTTTAAATAAAGATAGAGTTAAAACCTTTAAATTTTAAATATTAATAAAATAACTCTAAATATTTATTAAAATCTCAATAAAAAATTATAACCTCTCACATTCATAAATTAACTTTAAATAATTATAAAAAGAATCTCAATCAAAACCTACAACCTCTAAGAGCCAAAACAAGATATCCGCATTAATTTCACTCCAGATGAAGAAATTCCAATTTCAATCCAAAATTTTATGGAAATAAAATCCCATTCTGTTATCCCAAATAATTGTTCTTCTGTGGTGTCTACTAAATTTTATTTCAAAGAAATCAAATGTTCAGTTAATTTATATATATTATTTTTTAGAGATTTCAAACATCCTCTCTTTAAATTCTGGCACAGTCTTACGGTTAATTAATTAAGCTCAACAATAATTATGGCACAAAATAAACACTGCACAGTGTTTTCATTGTGTTTAGTAATTAGTTAGCTGCTCATGTGTAAATATAAAAGTTATTAATTGCAAAGACCCTGAAATTAACTAGTATATAATATATATAGCTTCAAAACAACTGGTACCAAAATTTGCAACACCATTTTCATTTCTCAAAACTACTCACAAGGCAGATTATTCAAATCAAGAAGTTGACATCTTTACAAGGAAAGCTCATACACAACAAAACCGTCATCCTCATCTTTCCTCATACCGATCGACCGGCCGGACAGGTTGGTCAATCACGGCCTTCCAGCCGGTACGAACGACACCAGAAGCCGTGATCCAAGCCACGGTCTGACCACAACGACCGCATTAAAAACCCTCTTTCCATGGCCTCCGGATTTCTCATGCGTGACGATCCGCATGTAGTATTTCAACCCCGAAACGACCTGTCGCTGAGCCTCTACGACCTGAGAGAAACTCAAGAGCTCTTCACTGGTTGTATGGTTTTCCCTGAGTCGCTGATTGTACTCTTGCACCGCGAACCGGCCGAGGTCTTGCACGTCTTTGTTGGATTGGACGTTTTTGACTTCGCTACGGCCCCCGACCTTTCGACCCGGGCTGATGGTACCGGTGCCACTGCCGGTGTCGTCTCTGACGAGGCGGATTGGACCGAGTTGGAAAGCGGTGGAGAGAGTAAGGGAGAGGAGGAGGTTTAGCAGGAGGAGAGAGTTTAGTGCCATGGAATGGAACAGTGTGTTTAGTACTGTTTTCAGTGAGGTTTGAATGATATTGCGTACGAGAGAGATGAGGTTTAGGGGTTATATAAGGGAAAGAAAGGGGAAAGTACAGATGGCAAAGGAACTTCCCAAATAGACTTGGCATATATAATTAAGCTTGTAAATTTGCTATCACAAAGAAGATTATTTAATATGCAGTTTGCTCTTTATCTTTCTTTCTTTTTTATTTAAAAAAACATCATCGTAATATTCTGTATAAATTTACTATCGCAAAGAAGACTATTTATTTGAAGAATTTGGTATTTGAATTTATTTTCATTGTTTTTAGTTATATTCTTATAAGAGCTAAAAATAAAATTGAGTCGACCCGATCGAATCAAATTGAGTCGTTGGGTCCGATTGAAAATTGAAACTCTAATTCGATCCAATTTAATTGCAGTCTTGGTCTAGCAACACATCTCATGAGAAGTTTGTTTTTTCTTCTGCAATTCCTCTCCAGTTTTGTAGACATCGAAGAAGTCCTTCCTTGACCTTCTAAAAGCTTTCGACTCAAATCGTGCCAGTGTCTTCTGTCTAGCTTGTTGTCACAGTACAAGGTACGACCTACCACCTATGTATTACATACAAGAAATCAGCAGATTGCGCGAATTATTTATTGTCGTTCGATCACAATTAAACCGCAGTTTAATAACCCATAAGCTCTGCATTTAAGTAAATAAATGGAGAGCATTAGTTTCCTTGAATGAGGTGGTGACGCAACCGAGGCAGGGTGTGGGACAGAAAAAACAGAAGAGATAGAGGCGAGAAAAGGAGCGCGGATCTTCTGCAGCCTCTACTTTGCTAACAACCATAAGGTCTTGGCGGACGACACAAGTAAATTCCAGAATTAATTAAATTTACTTAAAATTGAAATTATTTACTTGTGATACATACATAAGTTATATTTTAAAATTTATTAATCATGTTACATACTTAATTTATATTCTCTCATTCATAGGATCATGTTTTTCGCTTCTTGTTATATAGAATGTACATTGGTTTGTTATAAATGCGCGCCTCCTCTGTCAG
This sequence comes from x Bolboschoenoplectus mariqueter, assembly GCA_037678475.1. Classification (NCBI taxonomy): domain Eukaryota; kingdom Viridiplantae; phylum Streptophyta; class Magnoliopsida; order Poales; family Cyperaceae; genus x Bolboschoenoplectus; species x Bolboschoenoplectus mariqueter. The sequence goes on along the minus strand of CM075286.1, from coordinate 2,579,975 downwards.
TAACGCGCCACACTGTATTACACGACACAGAGAATCTGATCCGGTGAAAGAGTAAGCACAAATCGGAAACCTGAGAGAGTGACACGTAGGTAGGAGCATGGAGCGTGGAGCAGGACAGCAAAGCAAGGTGCATGCGCCGCGCCTCGTAACCGCATCGCATCGCATCGCATCGCACAGCCGCAGCAGGGGAGAGCAAGACTTCACGTGGCACCTTGTTTGGTGCCTTTCCTCTTCGCTGCCACGTTGGTCTCAGCCCCTCATCAAATCGCGCTCTCTGTCTCTGGTTTTTGTTTCTCTTTGAATTAATAACGGCGATGAGGCGAGAATGACAAATGGGTCTGGTTTGGAGCTTCAATTCTGGGCTTTTGGGGCTTGGCGAAGGAATTTTCCATGGGGTGTTTCTGTGCGCGCACAGACTACAAACAACTACAAGCAATGCGCCGCGCCAACAGGATGTCCGTACGCGGCGTAAAAGTGTGTGGAACGAGGTGTCCAATTTTAATCCCATTTTTTATGAGTGTTAAGTGTTAACGATCCAAATCCAATACTACTATTTTTTTATTTTTATTTTGTTGAATCTTATTTATCATAAAAAAATAATAATAATAAATTATTATAGCAAGTCATTGGCAACTGTGATATGGCATGGTATGGTGGGAGGAATGAGTTATAAGCCTTTGGCTATGTTTAAGAGAAAAATAAAATAAAAATAGTTAGATGATAAAGTCATATTATTTATGAAACATAATAATGATTTTATCCTTTAATGATTCATATATCAAATATAGGGGTGAGATGCTGAGTAATAATTTCTTGGGGGCTTCCTTCCTCTTCACTGCCACGTACATTACGATGACATCACCCCTGCCCCTGCGTCAAATCAAAGGCGTTCGATAAAACTGTTTTTACAACTTGGTTATTCGTGACAAGTCTCGAGAGTCGAGACAGGAGCAGCTTCTTTTACTAAGCGCGTTGGCCCACATCCATTTTTATTTAACAATTCTTCTCAGCCCAGCCCACGACAGAGAGCGCATGCTTGGCCCATCTCTCTCTCCTCCAATTTACAATTTAAACACGCATCCGGTCTTATCTTCTTCCTCCGTCAGTGGGAGTTCAACTGACACCACTTTCTCCGTTTCTCCGTTCAGGTACCCGACATCCTGTTCCTTCCTTCCTTCTCCTTTTTTTTCTTCTTCTTATTTTACAATATTCCAGTTTGTGGGTTACATGGTTGCCTTTGTTCAATCATCTGTTCTTCCCATCTGTCGTCAACTGTTCAATTTTGAGTCTCTCGGGACGCTCTAAAATTAAAATATACCAACAATGGTATCGGTTGGCCTCTGCGTCAACAATTTTCGAATTGGCCTCCACGCAGTGTGTTCGAAGCCAACAAGTGAATATAATTTACTTTGACAGATGTATGGAACCATATATATTCCATTGAATTATTGGCTGTATGAAGAACTATGAAGCTGCTCTTTTACTGTTTTTTTCTGTTCATAACATCATATTCCTCTAGAAGATGGCAATGCCGGACAATTTAATTATGTGCTAGTTCTGAATGCAGTGGTAGAAGATAGAATAGATACAAATACGATGTCGTGTGCATGTGCATTCTCTCTTGCTCAGTGCTCTTCACTTTCACCGTCAGCTTCTCAACCCCTATACAAATCCCAATCCCCATTTCCATTGGATTCTCGCCGAGGCCTCCGCCTTGTCTGTTCTGCCTTACCTCGATCCAAATCTCAACCCCGCATTGGACCTGTTTCTACCCAAGAGGCGCTCCACCTGTTTGACCAGCTGTTGGCTGCCCAGAACCCTCCGTCCTCCATCCGTAAATTCAATCAACTCTTTGCTGCCTTGGTTCGCACCAAAACCTCAAGCAACCCCGTCTTTTCCCTCTTCACCCGCTTAATCCAAGCCGAAGGAATCATTCTGAATGACTATACCTATGCAATCTTGATGGACTGCTGCGTGCAAACGAATCAGGTCAGTCTAATGTTTGGTTATCTGGGACGGTTTCTAAAAGAGGGTCGCAGAGCTAATGCCGTGATCTTCAGTCCAATAATCAAAGGCCTGTGTTGGAACAATAGAACTGGTGAGGCCGCATGTTTGGTGCTCGAGAAAATGCCTAAGATGGGATGTTCACCCAATGTGGTCTCGTATACCATTCTGATGGACAGTCTGTGCAAGAAAGGTGAATTTGAGAAGGCAATGGATTTTCTAAATGATATGGTTTCCAAAGGGCGTCAGCCTAACGTCGTGACCTATAACACTTTTATAGATGGGCTATGCAAGAAAGGTGAATTTGAGAAGGCAATGGATTTTTTTGATGACATGATTTCCAAAGGGCATGAGCCTGATGTTGTGACGTATAACACCCTTATATATGGGCTAGGCAAGAAAGGTGAAACTGAGAAGGCAATGGATTTTCTAAGTGACATGATTTCTAAAGGACACGAACCTGATGTCGTGACCTATAACACCCTTATAGACGGGCTGTGCAAGAAAGGTGAAATTGAGAATGCAATAAATTTTCTAGATGACATGATTTCTAAAGGGCATGAGCCTAATGTCGTGACCTATAACTCTATTATTTGTGGGATGTGCAAGAAAGGTGAAATTGAGAAAGCAATAGATTTTCTAAATGACATGATTTCTAAAGGCCTTGAGCCTGATGTTGTGACCTATAACACTATAATATGCGGGCTGTGCAAGACAGGTGAAATTGAGGAAGCATTAGATTTTCTACACGACATGATTTCTAAAGAGAACGAGCCTGATGTCATTACCTATAACACTCTTATAGATGGGCTGTGCAAGAAAGGCGAAACTGAGAAGGCAATAAATTTTCTAGATGACATGATTTCTAAAGGGCGTGAACCAAATATTGTAACCTATAACACTATCATTTATGGGCTGTGCCAGAAAGGTGAAATTCAGAAAGCGATGGATTTTCTACATGACATAATTTCTAAAGGCCTTGATCTTGATGTCGTGACCTATAACACTATTATATCCGGGCTGTGCAAGAAAGGTGACCTTGAGAAAGCAATAGATTTTCTACATGACATGATTTCCAAAGGCCTTGAACCTGATGTTGTGACCTGTAGTACTCTTATAGATGGGCTGTGCAAGAATGGTGAAATTGAGAAGGCAACCAATTTTCTAGAAGAGATGATTTCTAAAGGGCATCAGCCTAATATCGTGACCTATAACACTCTTATAGATGGGCTGTGCAAGAAAGGTGAAATTGAGAAAGCCGTGGATTTTCTTCTTGTAATACTCAGGAAAGGCATGACACCAGATCTTGTTACGTACAATAGTGTTATACACGGATATTCCAAGCTAGCCTACTGGAAAGAGGCACTTAATGTTCTCATGGAGTTGGTTGATCGAGGCTTTTTGCCGGATCAGTATACTTATGGAGCACTTATGGGTTCGCTTTGCAAACAAGGTCAAAGCAAGGAAGCTCATAAGTTGCTCAATTTGATGATCGGGAAAGGTCTGAAACCAGATACCGTTCCATATAATATTTTGCTTCTTGGCTATGCAACTGATGGCACTCTTAGTGATGTGATGGATGTGCTCGACTCTATGTCGCTCAACAATTTGCAACCAGATCGTTGTATGTATGATACATTGATTGAAGTATACACTGAGAAAGGGAAAATCGATGAGGCTATGTCCCTAGCAAACAGGATGAAGAAAGAAGGGCTGTAACCCTAATTTAATTATTTGTACACCCTCTGATATATTAGATGCTTGGCAAATGGTACATGCTCATGATGCAAGAGGATATTTGGTAAAGGGTCGTCAACGGAACTGCCATTTTGTGGGCTGTTTGTTTTTTAAAATTGGAAAGGATATAGTGTTCTATTCTAGGTTTCTTATTTCTTAAATTGCCATATAGATTAAAGTACCGGCTTGTTAATATCTACTGTTATTTTGATTGAATTTCCTTATTCTTGCTGAATCAAAGTTTCTAAACATCCTTGTATAACCATTTCTGTCTTTGTTGATTTTATTACTCTGGTTTTACATAATCTGCTTCTAGGTAATTTCATAATGGACCTGACAGGTACAAGTCCTTCTAGGTAATTAGTATATTCGCTAGTAGCCAGCTAGCTTAAATTAGGCTAAGGTACTAAGTCAGACATTCGTATTAGTTCTTACTGTGGGGCATTCTTTCTAGTTTGAATAGGCTAAGGTACTAAGGCATTTTCATAATGATCTCCATTCTCTCACCTCTCCATTTGAATAGAGCTTCAATGCCAACCTAAGTTAAAGAGCATCTGCTCCTAGGTTTTATATGCTTGATGTGGATTGACTTACCATGTTTTGTGGAATACATTGGCAGTTCTCTGAATTTTTAATTAATTAATTATTTTGAGCAAACTTATTAGCTGCTACTAGACATGTATTATTACATAGAAAATGCGTCGATTTAAAATTTCAGGTGTCAGCAAATTTACTTGAGAAAACTGTATTGGTACAACCCAATGAAGGGATGCATAGAAATAGCAACACATTTTTAGTCAAAAAAAGGAAAATCAGAAATCTCTATTAAGAAGCTATGCCCCATTTGTATCAGAAATCTGTCAGGAACTCCAATCAACCAAATTTATGATGGTTACCCCCTTTTTTTACCATCATTTGATATGTAGATTCTGGTACATGTTAACAGGTGGGTCCAGCATCAATCTGAAATAGGCCTACCGATGTTGTAGTTCTCGCAACTATGTTATGAACCTAACGCTTTCTTCTCTGGTAAAGAGTTTTGCCTTGAGTGATGCGTACTGAGGTGACTGTTTAACACGTAACTTATCAGGTTATTTCCTCTCTCTTTTCATTTCATTTATAACTTATCATTTCAGGTTCCAACCAATCATATCAGAATTTCCGCTCTAATTTAAAACGAATTTAACCACAAATATTGATAAAACGTTGAATTTGCAACAAAAAAAATGCTTCTTTTTTCCTTTGATAACACAAAAATTTACTGTTTAATTGGACATCAAATTAATAACCAAAGCTAGTCCAAAGAGACTGAACTCTGAACTCGAGCTTGTCAAACACAAATAAACAACCTACATGCATATGAAACAATATATTTTAATTTGCCCATCAAAGAATATGCCAGATTATATATCTCACATTCTCGCTCTTATGCCTCCAGCATATATAGGCTTCGACCAGCGTGTTCCCACCTTTTGGTCCTACACATATACTGGGACCCACACGTCAGACGCATTCCCCCAATCGCCCTTTAATTTTATCCTTTTTCAATACCATGTACGGAGACCTCAAATAGCATTAATTTGTCAGTTGTCCAGGAATTAATTCATGTTTATCCCCTCTAAGGAATTAGGAACTTGAGAGCATCACAAATTGCCTGGCAAAAATATGACAAAATCACCATCATATATAGCATTTTACCGTGGAGTAAAATTCCTAGAACTGAAATGATATAATACACATTCCATAATTTAAATTTGTTCATTCAAGTATGAACAAAAAATTTAATATTATTTAACACCAATTTTCAATAGTATGGATTTCTCCTCATAAATAAAAAATGCTCCTTCATCCTTGTAAAACATGTGACAATACTTAATATTAATAAATAAATAAATAAATAAATAAATAAAAAGGAGCAAAGGGGTTTCAATGATATTATTTTGATAGATCTTCAATGGTTTGCTGAAATTCAGGTGTTACAAGGGTATATTTGGCATTTTGAGGAAGATACATGAGACTTCTTCGAGATCTACCCATGTGCACCCGACGCATAGATTGAATTAAATTAAATTATCTTCTAAATCTTTTTATTTGACCTGTTTCCTCTTAATTAATCTCAAATCAAGATATGTAATTTTAATTAAAGAAGCAGACATATTATTAAATTCATGCGCCTCACAATTAAAGAAGAGATATTCTCTTTGTTTAAAAAGAGCGCGTGCATTCCTTTTGAACCAAGAAATTTAATGGAAGCTTCAAGCTTGTAAATTTGACAAACAACAAAAAATGTAATATGTAATTAAACAAAATCTTCTCAGCTAAGTCTAGTTTCTTTATCTACTTCAACTACCAACTTCACAAACCAGTGGCGGAGTGAGAAAGAAGAAAGAAGAACCTGTGAGATCAATTACTTCATTTTCAAATTCATCCAAAATTCTTTTAAAAAAATTACTTAATTAATTGGTACTAGTTGCCAGAAATCTTAGCTCCGCTACTATACAAAACTATATAACAACATAAAGAAAAATTGCAAAATCCCTCCTGCAATTAGATAAATATTCTCAATTTCTCACTACAAGTTCAATTCTCTTTCTCTCTCTAGTGATCTCTACCTCATTCGGCCGGCTTGAACCAGCCGGAATCCCTCGACCCCAGCCGCCGGTGGAAAACCGACTGCTCTACATTTCACGTCGGCGCCAGATATTGGTCCCATCAAAACACTCGTGCTGCGCTTGTACGGTCCCAGCCATTTGGCTAGCATGTACCGGCTTTTTCTCCATGGCGGCACGTGCATCCCACTTTCTCTCAGGGACCTTCTGGCCGCTTCGGCCACCAGCCTTACCGCTTTACCGATTGCATCTGCTTTGGCCACCACCACATCCGGCACTGCTTTTACTATTCTCTGGTACTCTTCTGTAGCTCTGGCCAGCTCAATTCCGGTGCCAAACTCCAGTTCCAAAATGTACCTACAAATTTGCATGGATCAAGATCAATTAGCAAATTATGTATACAATATGATCTACATGTACTAGAACTTAATCGTGCAAATTTAACCGAGTTTATGTTAATGTATAAAGTATAAACACTAAAAGAATGTTTGAATATATATTTTCATATTTTGTAATTACCTTGTCTGATGGAACACAACATCAAGATACTCGTGGCTACCACCAGTAAGCCCACCAGCTGTCTCCCACCTTGACTTGCATATCCCGGCATCATACCCTGAATTGCGCAAGTGACCCATCACAGCTCGCCGAAACAATCCCGGTTTCTCCCACCGTAACGTCTTCTCTGCCTCGGTTGCATTCCTGACAGCTGATGCCAACCGAATTCTAAATGGGTCAATCTCTGCTGCTGGATCAAGCAACTCGTTGATCAGTGCAGCGCAATCTGTAAGGCCAGTACTGCCCGACTTGTCTCCACCATCGGATTCTTCCCTGGAGCAATCTAGGTCATCAGATTCTTCGTTGTCAATTTCGAGGAATGCTTGCACTAGGTGGGAGAGGCACGTGGTGGCCTCATGTTCTCTGCCGCTGCTGCTCGAATAACTGGTGCATTCACCGGTCAACCGGGCCCTAGCCGCCGAGCACAGTGGCCCGGTGACCCGTTTCGGTCTGGTGGTGATCTCCATGTACAGAATTGAGGCGGTCCGATCTTTTGGAGAGAGAGAGAGAGAGAGAGAGAGAGAGAGAGAGAGAGCGAGCGAGCTAGAGAGAGAAGGGGTAGTTTGATTTGAACTGGTCAGGAGGAGAAAGTGAGGGGTTATATAAAGGAAAAAAGGAAGAATATTAGAGGGGATGAAACTACTCGAAATGGTTTATTCGCTTCTTCAGTGGTTAGACTAATTAATTAATCTAACGAGGTGGATATATTATATATTGACATATATGGCATTTGCGCTCGAATATTCCATGCAAAATGTGTCTATATGAGCTGCGATGGGACGCGTGTTTTATTGAAATGGATACAAGGAGATATATAACTCTTAAATTTCTTTCTCTAGCATTGATAAAAAAAAATCAGAAGGTAAAAACTATACTTTATGGTCACAGGTTTGGGGCATTGTAAATCACCAACCAGTAAGCATCATGCTATCGAGAGAGAGAGAGAGAGAGAGAGAGGCGATGAAAAGGAATTGTTGAGAACATTATTATCCGCGTTTAAATTGTGGGGTTTCTGAGAGGACAATTAAGGGGACAGAATAATAGGATATGCCTTTCTCAAATGACCCCACAACATGCCACGTGGATGGATATGCTCTAGAATCATTCATCTCTCTCTCTCTCTTTTCTGTTAGTATTCCCCACCAGGTATCTCATCATCTCAATTCTCAAGCAGAGAGAGAGAGAGAGAGAGAGAGAGAGAGAGAGAGAGAGAGAGAGAGAGAGAGAGAGAGGGTTTTATTGATGATGAAATAATAATAGACGTGCAGCTGCATTATGATCTAAATAATTTGAATCATATATGTGTTCAAATCAAAGCAGTATTAACTGTTAAACCCTAACATAGAAGTAGATTATGCAGAATATCGATCGTCTAGAAGTACGAACTTGTAATTTCTAAAACATCCTACCAATTCCGTGATGCATATTTCTCCGAGCAGTTGATATTTCACTCCTTGGGATCCCGGAGGTCTGTTAAATATAACAACTCTTGATTTCTCTCAATCTCTTATTTTCTCTTAATTAGATTTGATTCTTTCTTTGATTTATGACAATTGTATATATTCTGTCTTATGTTTAGTCTGAGATAGATAGAGTAGATTGTCAGCCTTACATAGATAGATAGATATTACTTATATAAATATAACCTTTGTAATCTTTCTTATTATTCTGATATACAATAAAACAGAATTTTCTCTCTTCTGTTCTTTTCTAAATTTATCATGGTATCAGAGCCAAGTTTATTCACCTGACCTGGTTACGCTATCATCACCTTATCTCAGCCGCCAAGCTCAGGCCGGCCTTCACTTGTCGAGTCGACTGTCGCGCCTCTGAATCATGACAGAAAAGAAAACTACCCTTGATGAGTCCTCTCCATTGTTCCTCAATCACTCGGATAATCCGGGCATCATCTTGGTCGCACAACCACTTACTGAGACCAACTATCCGGCATGGAGTCGAAGCATGCTCACCGCGCTCTCATCGAAGAACAAACTCGGGTTCATCAATGGGTCTGTCATCAAACCTGATCCGAAGTCGGATCAGTATTGGCTCTGGAACAAATGCAATACCATGGTACTGTCCTGGATCTGGAATTCGATTTCCAAAGAATTGACCAACAGTGTGATTTATCACACGACCGCTCAAGAAGTTTGGGACGACCTGAAGGAGCAGTACGAGCCGAGTAATTCAGTCCAAATCTTTCACGTCAAGTGGTCGATTGCCGGTTTGTCTCAAGCAGATCTGACCATTACGGGTTACTACACCCGCTTGAAGGGTTTTTGGGATGAATTGGGGTCACTCATGCCCATACCGACGTGCACATGTGGCAAGTGCACATGTAACGTTTTGAAGACATCTCTCGCAAATCAACAACTGGAACGTAGTTTCCAGTTCCTCATGGGTTTGAACGACGTATACTCAACCATCCGGAGCCAAATCCTAACCATGGATCCAATGCCGGGTATTGGGAAAATATATTCCCTCGTTCTGCAAGAGGAGAAGCAAGCAAGCGCACGAAAGCCAGCGACTCCTCTGCCGGAGTCATCAGCACTGGTAGCCAACGCTAGCAGCAACCGTAATGGCTCAGGCGGACGTGGCGGACCTGGTCAACGTGGCAGAGGTAGGGGTCGTGGCAATGGTCGCTCGACACGGCCCATGTGTGATTATTGCGGTATGCTGGGTCACGTGCAAGAAAAATGTTATAAGTTGCATGGGTATCCAGAGGAAGGTAAAGGCAAGGCCACAGCTCACGTTGCTGTGCAAGGCGATTTCAGTGCAGGCGCTGGTAATCTTGGTGGTGGGTTCCCGTTCACAACTCAGCAGTACAACCAACTCTTAGCACTCATTAATTGTAACTCGGCTCAAGAAGGCTCATCAGCCCAGTCAGCTCACTTCGCAGGTATGGCTGGCAAATTTAATCGTTGGATTATAGACAGTGGTGCTTCGGATCACATGACACCCTTTGAGTCAAATCTAAGTTCCAAGAGCTGTACAAAACAACCAATTGGTATGCCAAACGAATCGGTTGCATCTGCTTCACACGTAGGCAAAGTTGATTTGGGACCAAATTTAGAATTAAGTAAAACCTTATGTGTTCCCTCTTTTACACATAATCTAATATCTGTGAATAAGCTGACTAAAGAAAATAATTGTGCGGCAATTTTCTTTCCAAATTTCTGTGTATTTCAGGACCTGTCCACGAAGAAGACGATTGGGGTGGGTGAGGAAAGAGATGGATTGTACTACTTTAGCGAGCACAGAAAATCAGCTTGTTATTCTAGTCACAGCCAAAACTTACCGTTAGATATATGGCATCAACGTTTGGGTCATCCACCTGAACATCACCTAATAAATCTTTTAAATAGTATTGATATTTCTTTTAAATCGAAAAATATTTGTTGCTCCATTTGTCCTTTAGCCAAACTTGTTAGGAAACCTTTTCCAATTAGTATCAATAGAAGTATTTTTTCCTTTGATTTGATTCATTGTGATATCTGGGGAGGATATTCTACCCCATCTAATAGTGGGGCAAGATATTTCTTAACTATTGTGGATGATCATACTAGATGTACGTGGATCTATTTAATGAAAAATAAATCTGAAACACAATCTTGTTTGAAAGCTTTTTATGTCATGGCAAAGACACAATTTTCTTCCAAAATAAAAAAAATCAGATCTGACAATGCACCCGAACTGTTATCCATTGAAATGCAATCTTTTTTCGGTGAAAATGGGATCATTCATGAAACCACCTGCGTTAATACTCCACAACAAAACGGGGTAGCTGAGCGCAAACACAGACATCTATTAGAAGTAGCTCGCACCCTCCAATCTGGTCTACCAAAAGTATTCTGGGCAGAGTGTATTCTTACCGCTGCCTATCTTATTAATCGGTTACCTACCAAAATTCTCAATAATAAATCACCTTTGGAAATGTTACTTCATAAAAGGCCATCTTACACACATCTTCGAACCTTTGGTTGTCTTTGCTATATGCATACTTTCAATTCAGATAAATTTGCACCTCAAACAAAAAAATGTATATTTGTAGGATATCCACCAGGCAAGAAAGGCTACAAAGTTTTCGATTTAGAAGAAAATATTTATATGGTGAGTCGTGATGTCATATTCCATGAATTTATTTTTCCTTACAAAAATTCATCTCCAAATCCACCACAAAACATTTCCTCCTTACCTCAAATCAGCTCACAGCCAGCCCATCCACATTCGCTACCAAACACTGCTCAAGTGTTTCCGCCGATCCAGTCCAACCAGCCAGACTCAATCCTACCTCCGCTGTCCTCAGCTCAAACCGAGTCAGCCCAAACCGAGTCAGCCCAAACTGATTCAGCACAAACCGATACAGCCGAAACTGAAGTCCTTGTTCCATTAAGACGTTCCACTCGGCACAAAAATACCCCTGGATACCTCGCTGATTTTCAATGCTTCTTGGTGCACTCATCTCCTAGTCACCTGCTCTCTACGTCTCCGATAGGTACTAAATATCCTACAGAAAATTATTTGGCTTATCACAGATTTTCAGGGAACTATAGAGCTTTTCTTAGCAACATCACTTTGGTGACTGAACCCTCCAGCTTCTCTATTGCCATCAAGCACCCTGAATGGCGGGCTGCCATGCAAGCTGAGCTTCAAGCCCTTGAAGACAATAACACATGGACCGTTACGTCCTTGCCACCACACAAGCGTGCCATTGGTTGCAAGTGGGTCTACAAAATCAAGTACTGGACAGACGGCAGCATTGAACGGTACAAGGCGCGACTTGTAGCCAAGGGTTTTACTCAGCAAGAGGGCATTGACTACCAGGAGACTTTTGCACCCATCGCCAAGCTTATTTCAGTGCGGTGCCTACTTGCTTTGGCCGCCATCAAAGGCTAGGCCCTCCACCAGATGGATGTTAACAATGTTTTTTTGCAGGGAGATTTGGACAAGGAAGTCTACATGCACTTACCACCGGGCTACGAGTATCAAGGGCCGAACCATGCACGGCCTGTCTGCCGACTGAATAAATCTCTCTACGGTTTGAAACAGGCCTCACGAAATTGGTATGCAAAGTTTTCCAATGCTCTCCTATCCTTTGGTTTCCGACAGTCGGCCAGTGATCACTCCTTATTCATCATTACATCGGGTTCACATATTACCTTGGTGTTGATTTATGTTGATGACATGATCATTACGGGTAGTGATCCAGCTCATATTGAACAGGTCAAGGCATTTATTCGGTCCAAATTCCGGATTAAAGATCTGGGAAAGCTAAAATATTTTTTAGGGATCGAAGTTGCTCGTTCAAGCAAGGGTATTTTTCTATCTCAACGGAAGTACACCCTAGACATCTTGAAGGAAACCGATCTACTTGGGGCCAAGCCAGTAGACTTTCCTATGGTGCAAAATATGAAGTTCAATGCCACTGATGGCCGACCACTCAAGGATCCTGGCATATATCGACACCTGGTTGGTCGCCTAATCTACCTGACTATTACCCGACCTGAGATAACCTTTGCAGTTAACACTCTCAGTCAATTCATGCACTCACCTCACCAGCCGCACATGGATGCCGCACTCCAGATCCTCCGTTATCTCAAGTCTGCACCTGGCAAAGATATTCTTTTGCGTGCAAATAGTACACTTCAGCTCAGTGCATTCTGCGACTCTGACAGGGCGTCCTGCCCTACTACCCGCCGCTCAGTAACAGGCTACTGCAAGTTTTTGGGTGACAATCCTATCTCATGGCACACCAAGAAACAGGGCACTGTTTCACGCTCTTCTACTGAGGCCGAGTATCGAGCCATGGCAGTGGCTACATGCGAGCTCCTCTGGTTATGTGCTCTGTTGGCTGACATGGGTGTTCATCATCCGCAGCCCATGATCTTTTACTGCGATAATAAATCTGCCATTCACATTGCTGCCAACCCTGTGTTCCACGAGCGCACCAAACACATTGAGATTGACTGTCACATTGTTCGCGAACGGGTACAAGCTGGTGACATTCAGACCAAGCACATTCGTACCAATGAGCAACGGGCCAATATTCTTACCAAGGCTTTGGGACGAGTTCAATTTCTTTATCTATCTGGCAAGTTGGGTCTTTTCGATTTGCACAGCCCAACTTGAGGGGGGTGTTAAATATAGCAACTCTTGATTTCTCTCAATCTCTTATTTTCTCTTAATTAGCTTTGATTCTTTCCTTGATTTATGGCAATTGTATATATTTTGTCTTATGTTTAGTCTGAGATAGATAGAGTAGATTGTCAGCCTTAGATAGATAGATAGTGCTTATATAAACATAAACTTTATAATCATTTTTATTATTCCGATATACAATAAAACAGAATTTTCTCTCTTCCGTTTTTTTCTAAATTTATCATACTCCTTCCCTAGACGCTCTACAGACGACGGATGGAAGAGGCATGCAACGTGAAAAGTGAGGGAGGCACGTGCCCCGCGCGTGAGAGCTCGTTCCATCGTCTCTTCATGGAGAGATGGGGACGTTTTACTGCTTTCTCCTTGTCCTTTTTTTTTATTTTCTATAGCCCAGACCGGGTAGCATTTTAACTCCACTACATTTACTTCCAATACAATTTCAATTCAACCACAATTGTTTTCCACTAGCGGAGTGAATCGCTTTGTTTTTTAACTGTTGGTGGTACTTGTGATATTGTTCATTTGTACCGGTTAAGATATGAAATTAAAACGATAAAAATATAACTATGAATGGAGATTGATGGATAAATATTCAAGGATGCGATGGTAATGACAAAATTCAAAGATTGTAGGATTTTGGATTTTGGATAATTTTGTTTTAAACTAGCATAAGAATGAAGGGAAACGAATCGGTCGAGTCGTATTTTTGATAAGATGAAAAAACATTCATGTCGATATGAATTTTATGAATGAAGAAAAAAATATGCAATAATAAATCTGAAAAAAATATATTATATAATAGATGTGTGCTAGAAAGGAAACAAGAAATGAGAAAAAAATGAATTATTCTTGCTTAGTTTTGTGGTTACAAGAACTCGAGAAGAAATAGAAAAGGACGTGTTTGAAAGATGGTGTCATTTAGTGGATAAATTGAATGCACCAAGAATTTTTGTCTTATAAGCAAAACTTTTCTATAAATAATTCGGACACATTGATCAAAATTTTTATGAAATACAATTAAATCAGACACAAAATTTTACAACTTAAATATCTCTAGAACTATTTAGAGACAATTGCATCAGTATCAAAATGGGAACACTTTTTGAGTCTCCACAAATTACTGTAAGTCTGTAACAGCGAGAATCATAACATTATTATAAATTTATGGTGTGAGTGGGGATTCAAAATTAATACTATAATAAATATTTGAATCTTTTAATACTAGGGTGTTTATATGTCAATTCGGTTCGAATCGAATTAAAATTAGTGGGACTAATTTTTTTTCTTCAATTTGTTCATATATAAACCGAACTAACTAATTGAATAATTTGATCAACTGAAGTACAAATCTAACATTAGTATGAAAGTTTTAAATTATAACTCATAATATAATTACTAACTTGATCATTTACGTATCAACATTTTTAGTATTTGAAGGTATGTTGCAACATTTAAAACGGAGAGACTTGACTTCCTCTTTATTCAAAAAAATAATTTTACATAATTTAAATGATTGATCCAAAACATTCATCATAGTGATGTGTATATGACCTAAATTTATTTCATAAAAGATGAATAACTTGAAGATGAATGCATCAAACTAACTAATTTCGTAAAAGATGAAGAAGTTGAGGACAAATACATACTGAATCTCTTATTTGTTTTCATAAAACAAAACTAAAACAAGGTGTACAAGAGGAGGTAAAGCTGAACACATGGTGCTGAGATGCGAAAGGTGAATTAACAGTGCTGACGCTTGCAGAAACACAAAAAGTCTGAGTATTGTTTGTATTTATTGTGAACATTGATTATTACTTTTCACTGTTACATAAACGAGGCTGGCATCAACGATTGGTATCATAGTTGTTTGTTTCTCTCGTTTCTTTTTTTGGGTAGCATGAGATGTGGTCTTCTTTCAACTCCATTCCGATGGAGCATTGAAGTTGCAACTTTTAATCTCCACAAAAAGAACAGGTGTCATGTATGAAATAAGTTCTTACTGCTTTGGTCAAATATCTAGTACCGTAATAAAATTGTATATGAGTTGGTAAAAAGCAGAAAATTGGGGTCATAAATATTGCATTTCTCAAATATTTCAGTTTTGAATGCTCAAATCAATGCATGCAAATAAATAGGGATCTCAAGATAAATAAACTAAAAGTTAAAATAGCCAACCCAATTGCAACCATAAGAGCTTGAACTTTAACATTATAATTATACTGTCAGAGAGAACTGCTGAGCTTTATACACCATACACCACGAAATCCACAGATCTGCTACCAGCATACGGCGGTACATGGTTTCTACAGTACCACTGTACAAGATAGAATTAATGTAGTCGGAAACAGACGCAAATTCGGAGCCCATTCTTTTTTGATGTATATATTTATTTCCATCAGACCATCTCTTCTTGATTTGATAAAACCAAACCAAAGAAACAAAAAAGAGACACAGAGACAAAAATTGAATGGTTAGGCTGTTGGAGTTCTGTTAGGTCACAACTAGACATGAGACAAAATTTTTAAATTGGCTCTGTATTGACGCAGGAGCTAAAATTCAAATTTTTGTTACATGTTTGAGATAAAAGGTTATCTTTTTTTTATCCTGATAAAAGTATATTAATATTTTTGTATTTGACTAATTATATTATGAGACAGAATTTATATTGTAAGAATTTGTAAGAGATCAGATTAAAATTAATGATTTTGATTCACCAATCATTAAATTTTTTTGAACTATAGCAGAATTGTTTTTGTTTTTGTTTTTATTTTTATGGGGTTACACATAGAGTTCCGTTTATTTTGTGCTTTAATTATGATAGTGATGTTAGATTTTTCATCATATATATATATTAGTTTGTGTGATAGGTTGATCGGTTAAAATTGTTATTCTTTCTTATTCAACAATTATTTCTACAATGTACTGGAATTAGCTGTAATATCAGGATTTTTATTACGTACATGCATGTAATTATATTATACAGTATAAAACGTGGTATTTTATTATTTATTTATTTTGGGAAAGCGTATATGGCGTAGTTGTTGTACGTATAAAATTATAAAAATGTGAGGTGCCTCATTTATAATAAATAATATGGACCGATTCTTCACAAATCTAGAGGGATCATTAATTCATGCAATTTTAAAATGATAAAACTGTCAACAGATAGCACTTGTAATCGGAAACCGATTTGAGTTTGTTCGATTTAATACTTTTTTTTTTGAGAAAAAAATTATTGTTCGATTTATTTTAAAGATAATGCTGGATGAGAATGTAACATAATGAGGAGGGTTCAAATGCCTCCATTTTTTATGCTTTCTTTATGCCTTCATTTTTTAATTTTTTAATAACTCTAATTTTAAAATTAAAATATCAAAATAAAATCATTAGAATTTATATCACTTTTTATATGTATATGATAAAAATTATGACATTTCGATATTATTTTGTTTGACATCAAGTTTGCAAAAAACGCATGTGTATATCTAACTATAAGAAAGTGCTTGGCTTTCTAATATGGATAATTTCTGAACGTTGATTTTTTAATTTATTAATTCATATAAAATGAAAGTCAAAATGTCAATTAACTTTTAATGTGCATGAAAAATATAATATAGATCACATCTAATTATTTTATCTTGATATTTTACTTTTATTTTTTTTTGTTATTAACAATCAAAAAATGGAGGCATAATGGAGAAAAAAAATGGAGACATTTGAACTCTCCTAAAATAATAATAATAATAATAAAAGAAATTACTCTTACACTTCAAATTTCGTACATTTTATTTACACCTAATGTTAAATATAAATATTTTTTAAAAATATATATTTCAAAATTTAAATTCTGTACCCTGAGTTTTACACCCCTTAACTTTAAATACTTAAGATACAAATAAGAGATACATTTATCACTGCTTTAATAATAATACTGCTATGGAAACAAACACCGCGTCCTATTTTTGTTATTTTCTCAGGACTGTTTAAATGTCATCAATTTTTCGATTCAACAAAGTATCATAATCTCACTTTTTTTATACTGATATATTTAAAACTTAAAAGTCCAAATGTCTAATTCAAATTATTGATTTTATTCATTTGTACAGGAGATATATTGATATGCAAATTTTGATTTTTAGAATTTATTTTATACGAGATCAAGATGTCATTGGAATGAGTTCAATTTTTAAGTAAAAAAATTTAAATATAAACACAAAAGAATACATCTGACATTTTGTAGCATTAGGAATTTATAGCATTATCGCAAGATATATTACTTTACGGATATGTCTTATAGGAGCATCAACAATTTTTAATTGTAGTCAAAACACGGAATATCTTTCACAAATTAGGAGTTGAATAATTAAGTTGAAAGTAATCAGCATGTAATAATAAACAAATAGACATACAACTTTTGAAAACGAATAAGCTTTTGCGATTGTGTCAAGCGTTGAAGCATTGTGTAATAGACTTCACATAATTAAATTGAAAGCGTTACGCTTGCTTTAATTAATTTGGTGCTGGCTTCTCATGCATGATACACCTGTCTTCATGATTTCCCACAAGATTTGGTTGGATAAACCCGAATTACTAATCATTATCTCCAATATATTCTATTCAGATAATGTTCAGACCTTTAATCGAGTACCAAGATCATTTTCTTTACTTTTTTATAATATCATTGTCCATCTCTTTCAAGAGGTTCTTCCCAAGTGGATAACCTTGATAGTTGATAGCTACCCACAAAGATTTGCACTTTGCACCCTGCTTTCTTTCTAAGAGCATTTCAACGAACACCTTTCCCCTAATTAAATGTTTTTTTTTATAATCTAATGAAAAACCTAACTGAGCCATGTCAAAATGACTTATATTTTTCTGACAGATTCAATTAGCATTATCTTATCAATATCATATTCGATTTCGATATCTCTTCCTGACTCTTTTATCTTTTGGACGAGAAATACTTATTTGGTAGAATTATTTATCAGTCGGCAGCAAGGTCTACAACATTGGATTGGGTTCTCTCCAAAAAATAAAAAAATAACATCGGATTAGGTACCATTTGGGCCACAAAATAACATTTGCTATTTCTACTGTGTTTGGTATTTCATGGTAAATTTGTTCGGATGTTTCTGGAATCTGACCAGCTGTAGTCTAGAGAAGAAATTTCAATGCAAAAATCAGGATAGTAACAGCAGCAGTTCTAGTAAATTCTTTAAATTTCAGACAGGATAGATGAAGACGACATCTACCCAGATTTACCATATTTTTTTGATGAAACAGATTTACCATATTAATAAATGTACTCGGTCAAAATTAAAATCTTAGATTTCCCTTTCATCACATATCTCAATTCATCTTATATTGTTACCAACATGACTTGATGCACAGTTAGCAGTATCAGTATCAGTATGGGACTATGGGTGCATGCCGAACCTGACAATTACCCAGCAAACTCAGTCTGGCACATCAAGCAGGGTACCAAAACACAAGAAGGTACAAGCCGTTGTGCCGAAATTTAACAACACAAGACCTAAGTGGCATGTTACCACCTTGACCATCTTTAACCTCACAAAAACAAATGGACCAGACCAGAAATTCTTCACCGTCCCATATATACTGGTATTGGGTAGCAGCATACTGGCAAATGACTGTCCACTCTTATGCAATTAAGTCTCGCTTGGCCCAATTTTGCTAAAAAATTTGCTCCTTCCCCAGCACAATCATATTTGAATTTGGCCCAATTAAGTCACAATTTTATCTGCACATGTTTGCTTTCGCCTGATCTAGTCATGGAAAATCAAACTGTTCAAGAAAAAAGCCTAAGACTTCAACAAAAAGTAACACATTAGTTTTAGCACAGAAAGTGAATCTCATTAAACATCCTTTCTATACAGAATTGATACCCTTTCCATCTATAAATTCAGATCCAGAAACCAAGGCTCAAACACATTTCAACCACCTGCTTCTTTTGTTATTTACCTTACTATCTCTTATACCTTCAAACAAAACCTCATATGAACTGTAGGTTATATGCCCCTTCTTCAGAAGCTCTTCTACTAGTATTTTTGGTGCTGCAATTTCTCTTTTGTCAGCACTCAAGATTGTACTGACCACTTCTGGTACCCATCCTTTTTGTACCATAGTTTGAATAACACTGACTGCCTCTTCTATTCTCCCATTCAGGCATAGACTATTTATCACCCGACCGAAAGTCGCCATAGTTGGAACAAAACCTGAATTGACCATTGTGATTAAGTATTGATAAGCATGCTCTATCGTGCCGGTCTTACATGTACCATCAATTAGTACTCGATATGTATATGCATCGGGAGAGAACCCATTTTGTATCATCTCACTTACAATTTTCTCAGCCATTGGCAAATCCAACTTACTACAATAAGCATTTATAAAAATATTATATGTATTTAGTGAAGGACAAAACTTCTGCTCTTCTCTCAATTTTCGGTACAACTGATATGCACCTTCTGGATCAATCCTACAAACTCCATGAAGTAAAGTGTCAAAAATAATACCATCAATGTTCAAACCTTCATTTTTCATCTTCAGTATAATCTCATATGCCTCAGCAGTCTTCTTTGCTTTACAAAGCGCCTCTATCATTATATTATATGAAATGGTGTTAGGGTTACAACCTTTTGGTACCATATCTTGAAATGTGTCCACTACCTCATTAATCTTACCAGCTTTACACAGACCATTTAAAATTGTGTTATATGTGACAACAGTGGGTTTCAAGCCATGTGCCCACATGTCGTTGACCAATGACAGAGCCTTGTCTATCTTTAATATCCTGCAGTACCCATCTATTAATGTATTAAATGTGTATAAATCTGGTACAAACCCATTCACCAAACAATCATTCAGCACCGTGTTTGCATCAGTAACGTTACCCATTTTACACGAAGCATTGATCATTATGTTGTATGTGCGGATATCAGGTTCACAACCATTTTCAGGCATTGCATGAAGAACCTCCAAGGCTTGCATTACAAGGCCTTGTTTCGAGAGCCCCTTTATAAGAGAATTGTACATGAAGATATCAGGTGTAAACCCGCTAGCTTCAGCCTTGTTAAAAAACTCTGCAGCTCTTTTAAAATCTCCTTCTTCACATAATCCATTAATGAGGGAGCCGTAGGTGACATTATCCGGTACAAACCCTCTAAAAACCGCATCCTTTAAAAGCTCACATGCATCTTGAACCATGCCCTTCTTACAATACCCATCAATAATTGTATTGTATGTAAAGACATCAGGAAAACAACCTGAATTAAACATCTTCGTTAAATATTTCACAGCTTCGCTGACCCTAAGGTCCTTGCAAAGACCATTAATCAAAGTATTGTAGGTGGTTACATCTGGAGTCACACTCTTATGCATGCTTTCCAATAAGTTCACTGCCTCATTTAATCTATTCCCTTTACAAAGACCCAAAATGAACAAATTGTATGAGAACAAATTAATTTGTAGACCTATTTTCATAACCACAGCTAGAAGTCTCAAACTCTCTAAAACCTTCCCCTTTTTACAAAGCACATGCAAAACCTTGTTAAAGTCCACCACATCAGGACACAACCCCACTTTAAGCATTTCGTCAAACACCACCCATGCATCAGAAGTAAACCCGTTTTCAAAAAGTCCACAGACCACTGTACAATAGGTTACTGCACTGACATTGCAACCCCTCTCAGGCATGTTTCTCAACAGCCTTAGTGCCATATGGGGCCTTCCAGTCAGACAAAACGCCTTTATGCGAACTGTGTCCGTGCATGTATCAGCTCGGATCCCTCTATCAACCATGCGCATGTACACTTTGTGCGCCTGATCAAAATATCCATGATCCACTAATGCATTCATAATCACATTGTAAGAAACCACACCGGGCTCGCAATCATAAAACGGCATTCTCTCAAACACATCAACTGCATCTTGTAACAACCCGCCACGTGAGTAGGCACGCATAGCAGCGACGTAGACCAGCTCGTGGGAAGAGGGGTCCGTGTGGCGCTGGCGCATGTGGGAGAGCACGGTATCGACGTGGCGGAGTTCGCCATGAGAGGCGAGGTTTTGGAGCAGAGACCTGTAGGCGGGGATTGGATGAGGCGTTAGAGAAGAGGTGAAGGCTTCGAGCGATAAGAGAGCATTGCGTTGGGTTTGGATGAACTTGGAGATTTGTTTCGGGAGGAGCTGGCGTGGCATGTGGTCTGGTCGATAATGGAGAGGCAGGAAAGGAGAGAAGAAGATGGCAGTTCGGGCGGAGAGCTGTTAAACGGATTACTGGGTAATGGTATGGATATGTACAAATCTAACCCGACCCGTTATCATAATCGCGAGCTTAGATAAATGAGATGAAAACAGCTTTTAATCAATTGAAGAGTAGTTGTAGCGGACATTTAAATTTTAACGTGTATCTAACCTTACGGTATATATTTTTAAGAAAAATTAGTCAAATAAAAAAACTAAAATTATATATGAACTTATAACTATTTAGATAGAATATATATTAAATTTGAATCAATTTAAAAGAGATTTTATCTTCCATCGAGTAATTTTCAAATTTTAATCGTGAAATTTTAATGATTTTATGATGCATATCAAATTAAATTCTAAATTAACTCAAAATATTTTATATGAATATTTACAACAACTTATATTTCTTTTTTTCCAATTAGCAGAGTTGTCATCTGCCAAAATTATTTTCCTTGCCATAAAATGAAGCATAATAAATTATATTATTATGTGATTAATTTTTTATTATATCATTGGTTACTTTTTTTTTACTAATGTACTATTGAATGTCAGATAATATGTAGATCAATGTTCTCTTGTATAAATTTTCTTTTCAAAATTATAAAATAAAGTGATGTGTTTTCATTATAGCTAATAAAATACTCTAATTTACCTTAAATTCGGTTGTAAACGTACAATCTTATCGCGTAGTAAGTTGGGATGTTAATTTATAGGAACAAAAACAAAATACCGGTTATCTCTAATTCACTAAGCTAGACAAACAAATTTGGATTTGTTTATCAACTAAAATTAAACTATGACAAATAATAACAATAGTCGAAAGAATGTGCTTCAAAAGCAAAAATTCTAGGGACTTTGGTTTTCCTTTCCACTAGTGCATTCAATTCACTTGATTTGTGCTTTTAATTGGTCTTAAGTATGTGTGGGCTATTAGTATAGTGATTTAGAAACTAAATACATTTAGTTAATGTAATCTGAATGATTTATATATGTGATATATATATTTATTTCGTTCCTTAAGTTATTTTTATTTATTGATTTTTTGGGTTGAGGACCTAAAATATAAAACATAATAATAAAATATAAAGATTATTCTAAAATATCTCTAACTTATCAATTAGAGAAGAACGCTAATTGGACAGTTTAAGTTAGTGTGTGGATTAATGGGATGGTCATATTTTACAAGCCATGTGATAATTATTATCAACTTAATCACACAAATACATGTTAGAAAACATGATATTGGACATGATACCAAGATAAGACATCATAATTGTGTTAGTGTCATTGATGTTTCATGGATGCCTTGATTCTAAAGTATGAGATATTATATTTCCTACATGAGAAATATATGCTTGTGGGTATTATCCAACGTTGACCATAACCGGCATTCATACAGATTCTATTCTAGTATGTATCTCTTGTGCGGAGGGAATGTATATATATCAAGAATACTGGTATTATCCATATATGTCATTATGTGAGTGATGGTATCTATTTGCCACTTGATAAAATGATTTAATGACTGCATAGATATGATTAAGTATTAATCATTATTACTAATATCATTTCGGGAATAAGAAATAGATGAATCAGCAAGGATGACACAAACTTACCTTAAATTCATTTGGGATATCATGTGACAAGAAATTGACACGGACAAATGTTGCTTGAGGATCATAATAGTGTACGGAACATATCATCTGTGTCATTTGAGTAGGTGTGACGTACATTGCTAGATGCCGCTCACATCTTATATGTTAGAATGGTTCTGACAATATTGCCAAATGACATAGATCTCATAGGGTCATACCAAAAGAAAGTGAGGTAGACCAAGCATACGATGCTTGAGTAGTGTCATGAGATGTTTATTGGATAAACATCATTCTCAAACTAGACAATAAAGCAGGCGCACTACCAACAACAAAGTGTTGTTGGGCGCAGCATTACGCTGCTGGTGGCAGCATGCATGTTGGTTATGGAAGATGTTGTGTTGAGTCGGTTTCCAGATGCAAGAGAACGCATGACGTGGGAAACCGACCCATGCTTACCCACATTCTGGGTGGGGTGAGGGTGCTCAACCCATTTCTCAGCGCCCTATAAAAGGGGGTGCATGCCCATGCCTCCAGACATCACAGTTTCCACGCCGAAACTCTATTGTTCCATTATTTGATTCAGTTTTGAGCGTTGAGTGTTGTCACCTAAAAACCCCTAGTAAGGTTATCAGTCGGCACCTAGCGAGCTCTTTGATGGACACCGACGGAGGATTTTTACATTGGAGCATGACGGTGTTTTCTGGCAATCACATCAACGTTAAGTGCTATCTCCCGCGAAACAAAGGTACAAATTGGCTTGTATTTCATATTCGGTTTGATTCTGACTGTACGGGTAGACCCTTTGATGTATTATCGAATTTTTGAAATTCTCGTTCCTGCACTCGCATCATAAAATTTCGAACAATTAACACGGGCTACCTATTCTAAAGTGGTATTAACTAGTATTTTCATGGTCAATTCCGTAGTCTAAACTGCATTGGACTTCACGATTAAGTAACTCACCCTATCGATCTAAAGCCATAACAATCCAATTGATCAAGGTTGCACTCGAATACCTATTGTTTTACGGATAAGTACCTCACAAAGGAACTCAAATTCAATCAAGGATGTCCGTCTAGGTTATTGATTTCATGATTAAGTAGTTAGCCCCTAACCTAGGTTTACTCTTGCGATTTGAAACTCAAACAAATGTTTTTTGATTATTTGTCTAATTCTCTAGTTCGTGTATTGGAGAACTTGGTGAATCCATGCAATACTTAAAATCTAACAATTAATATAAGAGCAAATCACAAAGTAGAATAAAAACAACAATCCAAGTAAATTGAAATACATCAAGTTTTAAGTTTTACATGTCATCGCTTCTAGAGAGAAAGTTAACCTTTCATAGGGACACAAACAATAAAAAAAAATAGAATCATTGCAGGTCGTAATGTGAGTCTGATCTTGCTCCAAGTACTTCATTGTGATTCCGTTTGTGTTCGAGCTTACTCCAATTATGTTTCATTGCTTCAGAACTCTGAAAACAAGTCACGAATCTAGCAGTAGCTTGAATTTAGTATAAAATCACCCTAAAGTACTCTAAAATTAAAGAAAACTGATGTGATTTAAGATGTGAAACTCTTACCAAAAGTATATATAATTGAGGTTTATCATCAAACGATGCAAAGGAGGAAGAAATGTTCTCTTGGAAAATATTTTTATTTATACTATATATTACAATAGCACAATATTATTATTACCACAATAATGCATGGGCACTTGACTAATATTTTTTTAAAAAATATACCGTAAGAGTTAGATATACACTAAAATTATTCGTACACTAAAATTACTTTTCTTTGGAGTGTAGCGAAGTAGAGATACGGACAAAAATAAATAAGTCCAATACTAGCTCAAAATTTTTGACATGATCCTTTTATTATTTTTTATTTTCGAAATATTTTAATAAATATGTATTAAATGTATTTCTTAATAATTATAACTTGATTTTCTAATAAAATTATTCCAATTCTCCAAATTTTTTGTAAGAGAATTTAACTAAAGAAGAAACCTATATTTCAGTCCTTTTTTCATTGGTCTGACTCCAGCACTATAACTGTTCTTTATTTAAAATAAATAAATTATTATTTATGTTAATGATTTTATTATGCAGTTTATTTTATACAACAATTTTATTAATTAAGTTAAATAAATTATTATTTATGTTAAATAATAAGTTATTTAAATTAAATAATAAAATGATTATAAAAGTAAATTAAATATCAAAATTATTAATATAATTATAAATAATAATTTATTTAATATTAATGATAAAATCGAAAGAATTGAATTTATTGCCATCCATTTCAATCCAACATTTGATGCGACATCCTAAACCGGGTTTGCGGGTTTGTTCGACACAGATTCGACCCACACCGCTGCCGTTGGATTGTCTTTGCGAGTCACTGACAGATTGGCCCGTCGCCCGTCGGTCAGATAAAAAATAAACAATCCTTGTACGAATTCTGGAATTCTGATGATATTCTCTGATTATCCAAGTACATGACCGGTTGACCGGGCTGTCCGGTCCAAAGCGGTCGTCAAATCTTTTTCCGACCGTCTGATTGAAGTCAAACTTCCTCAGTTGTAATCACGACGCTGTGCTTTAAGCCTTTAACCTCCGGTACAGAAAACGACAAAAAAAATAAGCAGCTTCGCTACTCGAGTAAAAAGCTGTGTGTACCAATCACCTGCGTAGAATTTCTCTTACGAACTTTCTTTCGAGCGCAAGTGGCGCCAAGGGCCGAGGGCTAAATAAAACAATAAACAGCTGGCACAGTAGTAAAAGTTTGTAAATAATTACGACTGAAGATAAAGATTTTACATGTGAGTTTTGAAATAAAGAACTCCTTTACTGATCTACTCTTTCCATCTTCTCATCTCTTCTATCTCCTCTCTTCGGATTTCAAGATCTCGTTCTATTTCTATCTGGATTGGAACTGAAACAGCTCACCTCTCTCTCTCTTTCTCTCTCTGCTTCTCTCTCTCCAAGATGGAGAGCTCTGTGGCTTTACCTTCTCCGGCGATCGCCGCCAAACCTTGCCTCCATCCTCCTTACAAAGAGGTATGCAGCGAATATACTGATTTCTTTAAGTGGAACGCAGATAGTATCTGTTTTGTTTTGTTTTTTTTCCTCAAGTTCCAAACTTTTTGTTTTTTTTCCCCTTTACTAGTTATTGTTTTTCGTTTTGTTTCCTTTACATTTGGTCTTGGGAAAATAAAAAAAAAATGGTTTATAGATGTAAGCAGGAGTGTAAACAGTCGATGGTGTACTTTGGACCACTTACTTCCAAAAAAGGAATGTAACCCTAGGTACACGGCAGCAAATAATTGTATCTGTACGGTCCTTGTAAATTACCAGGTTTTGGAGCTTGTTCAAATGTTGAGTTGTAGATTTAATTTCATTGGCTTCTTTTTCCATCTGAAATTAGGAGAATGAGCATGAGATGGATGTGTTGGTAGGTCACATCGGTTGTGGCTCGTACATACAGCGTTAAAACAGAGAATATTGAGAACTTCAGATTTTGTGTTTTGGGATGAGGTGGGGTTGGGGGTACTTATCTCCTACCTCAAAATGTGCAATTTCTGTTATTTACTTGGACTCATGTTTAATTTGTGATAAAGGGAAGGGACTCCAATGTCCAGGCTACTTGGATGGCTCAACCATACTCAATTTAGTCCATGTAACCTTGGTTCTTTTGCGCAGAGGCCTTCTAGAAAATATATTTTTGCTAAAGTATCTCACCACTATAAATTATTTGTTTAGGTGTATGTAAGACATTGTCTTCGATAACAAACAGGAAAGCAGCGAACTTTTGTTTAAGAAAGTGAATATTTTTTTTTTGGGAGGACAGCAGTGAGCTACTCAAAATACTTTTTTCCCTTGTAAAATATTATTGCTGCTTTTTTGTCTTCGAATTATGAGGAGTTAAAATAAATTCTTCATACATCTGTAACACCAATTTATTATGATTTTTTTCCAAGGTAGTTAAATGTTAGTCTGATGTATAAAACTAACTGAACTAAACATTTAGATTTTACTATATTTTTGGCAAAAAAAAAAAGAAGTTTCTAGGAACTTACTAGATTGGTAGCAATTTTAGGCTTTGCTTTCAATGAGGAAATAATAGAGCGATTATGCTCCAAAAATTGAGAGAAAAATAATATTATCTATTATTTCACAAATAAGAGACGACTGACCTAGTTGACATATCTACAGAAAAAGAAAACAGCTTAACTTTGTCACTAATCTAATTTAATTTAGGTTTCCTATTGGTAAGGGTTCTGTTTATGAAACTTTTTCTGACTTTTAGGTTTCAGCTAAAAGCAAACATTTTTCCATACGGATTATAAATTTAGATTGCATTCTGTAACTATTTTTACCCTCAGAAACAAAGATTTTTGTACTACTACATTTTTAGTAAGGTCACTTTGTACCTGAAAAAGTTATGGTGCTGAACAGATGAAATTACAAGTTTTGAAATTTTGAGAGACGTGATTATTCTTAATTTTCTATGTCACCTGAGACAGTATTTCCTGAAATGTTTATTCTTCTAGGAAAAAAAGATATTTCTTTTTTCACTTTTTGTGTTTTCTGTAATTGGGTGAAAATTACAATATGATGAGAATTAATGTAGTCAACGAATAAATGCCAACAAGCTCTAGACTCACCAAGATATGGACTTTTCTGAATTCCACCAACTATTTATTTTACTTTGTTAATTATTTAAAGTTTCAGGGCTATTATGCAACTGTTTTTTGGGATCACTCTGTGATGGGGTGTTAGAAGGTAGAAAGCATAATGTGCACTCGAGCTTATGATTGCTGGTTGATGAAATCAAAGTTCATAAATGATTAATGATGCAAATCAATTATGTTTTCATTAGTTAATTAATTAATGAGAACATCATTTAGAGTTATGTTGGGTGTAGCTATGGTCTCTATGGGCCGGTAGATGCTTTGTCTGGTTGAAACTGATGGTGCTTTTCTGTGCAGATGATACTGAAAGCAGTGGTGTCATTGAATGAACGTGGCGGGTCTAGCAAACATGCCATCTCTAAGTACATCAAGACCACATACACCAACCTCCCAAAGAAGCACGACACCTTGCTGGCAAGCCACTTGCGCCGCCTCCGCACCAAGGGTGCACTTCACATGCTCAGGCACTCCTACAAGCTCTCTCCAAGGTCAAAACTCAATCTTGATTCCTCTGTTACTTCTCAGGCACGTGGAAGGTCCAAGAAGGTTCCAGGAACTTCCAATCTGTCCGGTAAACTGGCAGTAAAAAGAGGTCCTGGCAGGCCTCCGAAAAGTTTGGCCGAGAAAAAAGGACCTGGTAGGCCACCAAACAGCTTGGCTGTAAAGAAGGGACCCGGCAGGCCATCGAAGAGTCAATTGCTTGAGACAGAAAAGGGTTCTGGTAGGCCACTGAAAATTGGGGCAGTGAAAAAGGGCCCTGGTAGACCACCAAAAGACCTGGCTGTTGGCATGGCAAAGGTGGCACCTGGTGGGGCACGCAAGCGGGGCCGGCCACCGAACAGTGAGAAGAAGGGGCCTGGGAGGCCCAGAAAAGAGCCCGGGGTCCCATTGCAAGGGGCCAAGAAGAGCAAGGGTCCAGGCAGGCCTAGAAAGGTGGAGAGTGGTGCCCCACCTGTTGGGGGTAAGAAGAAGAAGGGGCCTGGGAGGCCAAAAAAGTTGAAGGCAGCTCCGGCTGAGGGTAGCATGAAGAAGGGACCCGGGAGGCCTAGAAAGGAAGGAAAGGATGTGGCATCAGAACAAGTAAGTGGGAAGAAAAGAGGACGAGGGAGACCCAAAAAGGAAGCAAGTTTAAGTGATGTCATTGCTGACTAATGTGCTTGTGCTTTTATTTTATCTTGTTTGACTAGTGTGCTTGTGCATTGTTTGCTGCTGATTAATGTTTATCCTTCTCATGTTTTTAAGGAAGATTAGGCAATGTTTTTAATTGTAACAGGTAGTAATTTGTTGTAGACGCCATCATGGTTAATTTTAGGAGATGTTCTGAAAAATGATTTCTTTCAGTAGATTACGAATGCCTTATACAAAATGGTCTGTGCTTGTATGGTTTTACGTGATATTCCAAGGAGAATTGGAAAATTGCCAAGTTCTCCAATTACCTCGTTACTAAAGGTGTCTCTTTTCAAAATTTTTGAGTGTAGTAATTCCTAAACATCATATACGCAAATGACGGAAGTCAACAATTCTCTGAGAAAACTATAGAACTTATTTCTTCAAATAAATTGCATGCTAACAATCTCCAAAGTGCAACTGTGACTATGAGTTCATAAATTTTGTAGTAAGTAGATTAGGATTCTACAGGACTTGCGTCTTAATGTGTACATCCTCTCTTGTTTAATACTCAATATAGTTCCATGAAGACGTAGTAGAATGTATTAAGAATTCTGAACAATTTGAAATTTTGATTTTTTTTTTAATGCTTGAAAGGTTTGTTCATCCAAAATGACCATATACTTATTTGATTCAACAAAATTTACATCGTATTTCTATACAGGATTCCGGTAAAATGTACAGAGGGAAACTCTACAGCAATGTACCATTTTCCAAGGAAGCTGTTGTTTCCTTCCCTGCTAAACATATGTGCTGTTACACTTTTTAAATAACCTTAGGTCGAGCACATTGATCTCGATACCTTTTCTCTCATCAGTTGCAGGTGTCCCTATTTTTTATAGCTTTGAAGCTCCAAAGATCCTTCAGTTCTCTTCTTTTTGCACCCAATACAAGTATTAGCCCTGTTAATTATAGAAATAATGCAACTTCAGCAGATGATAGCAAAGTTTTTGGCAATCATAATTTTAAACAGACTGATAAAACATAGCTAACTGAGGCCTCGATTTAATCGAAATTTGTCTATGCTAACCAACTACTATGCGATGAGCAGTGAAAGCTAATTTACCCAATTTCAACTTCATTACTCCATAATTGTGCAAGGCCATGAACTTTTTAAGTGCATTATTTCAGTAAGCTAGTGCTTTATTTTTATTTGTGCTTTTTTCAATGTTTACTATATGGAAAAGGTAACCATTTTTCATGCTCAAGGCCAGTTCTGGTAAATGTACCATCAATTTTTGCTTTTACCTAAGGTGCATGGAACAAGGTAGAGAAGAGCAGGCTGTCCATGACCATTCATTAGATAAAGAGCCAAGTATGTGAAGGTTAATCCTGGACAAAGAAGGAAGAGTAGATTTTAGTCCCTGATAAAAACAATAAAAAGCTATATCTGTACATCAAGAATTTGTTCCCTCATCCATAAAGGAAAAAAGAAAAGAGTAGAAATCTTATTCTTCCCAGTTTGCCATTTTTTGGTAATGCAAAGATCAAAGATTATGACATCAACAAATACGGGTAGATGGTCTGATTCTCTGATTGGCCAGTATTGGCTCCTCGCTGTGTTCAATCAAGCTCCATCCATTCTAAGACTTGAATAACCCAATTTCATTTATTAACCTTTGTCTCTGCAATATACCTCAATTTGGTTCGAATCAACCTACCCTCCCATAGAGCTTCAAATTACCCTTAAGCAGGACCAAAAGTATGAGAATGTATCAAAATCCAGTCCTGTTAATCTCTGGTAGGCCTAGATAATCTATCTGTACTTCCAATAAATTAAAACCCTTGTTTTTCCAATCCAAAAAAAGAAAGCGATGGAAGAATTAAATTTGGTGCTGTAACCTTAGCATTTTTCAGTAGCATCAAGGATAAAGTAAAAAGCACATTAATTGAGAAATGAGATATGAGACACACCACATGCATAGCCAATAGATAGCCAAAGAAAATAACCATCTGACCATCCCTTATTTCTGTTCTTATCATATCTGAAATGTAGTACAAGTAAATCTCAATTAATTTATGTAAGCCGCATAAATTTAAAACAAGCAAAATTCGTTGTAGCAATGAATTATCACTGGGATTGCAACTGTACCAAAACAAAAGTTTACCAGTTTGCATGTAGTCCTGGAGTTTAACAACATAAAACAGGTACCTGAAACTAAAGGCAACAAGCAGTCCAGGGAATAGGATATCTCCAAATCCAATCATGTCGTACCCATACCATGCATCCAAATGTCTTGGCATTTTTAAAACCATTGGTATGGCTGGCCCACCACTGTTCTCATTTCCTTTTGCAACCTAAAAAAAAAAGCCAATCTAAATTGTTGTCCCTTTGCAATATAACCATGTAGTTGTGGTTAATGGCAATTGGAAAGTATGGGCATAACTATCTAAATAAGACACATACAACGTAGTTCTTGCTAAATTTTTTAATCTAGTAAGCAAATTTATAAAAACAAATTGGTGCTCCTCCAAAACCATAAAATAACATGTATAACTCCAACATAGGAATTATCATGTATACCAGTAAAAGACCTGGAAAATATTTCCAATCGCCTTCTACAGTTTTTGTAAAAGGTACTGAGAGTACTCCTTTCTTCTAGTTGTTTAACACTAACATACATGGGGAAGAAAGGAGATGCATCTCCTCTGGAAGACTAAAATTAAAAATTTTTAGGACACACACAAAGTTCCTCTGTAAAAGAATTTACATGTTGGAGATGTACTTACTGTTATCATAACACTTTTTTGGAAAAAAAGAGGAGAAACGAACACCCAGAATATATCATAGAAAAAAGCACATCCGAGAAGTGCTGCTGCAACCTGAAAAATAGTGAAAAACATATTGTTAATGATTGTATGATCTTGCCACTAGTCTGCATATTCTCTCCTGGCCTTGTATAGTAAGCTCTTCTTGGTTTAATAAAGAGTCAAAATAGGCTTTGAACTACTTAAAAGGAAATTAGGTCTACAAGTTAGACCCAATATTTTTCCGTAATTTAGAAAGTAGTGAAGATTATTAAATTATTAAGTAACCCATTTTAGTTATTGTTAGAGTAAGTGCATATAAATGATCCACAGACTTTAAAAGATACAGAAGTATGAGATATGTAAAGGAAGGAAGATTCACAAGGTCCCCCATTTTGATCTTTAGGTGTACATTAAAGGGAAAATTAATGCATTGGTCCAGAATTGCCAGTATTCCAGCTAGTTCTTCCATTGTTCCTTGACGATCTTTTCTTTTGCTGATGTGGACTGTTTGGCTATCCAAGTGCACCCACCATGTGGGTCCAGGTTCCTTTGCTTCATCAGAAGAGGAAGAAGGATACAGAACAGATGCGAGAAGAAAAATAAATTGACTACATAAGAGAGCAGTAGAAGAAAAGTAAATTGACTCCTCCATTAGAGAGCAGTCTATGTAGCGAGACAAGCAGTCCACCGCAGCATAAGTAAACATGTTAGTTAAGCAAATAGAAGGACAGGCTGAGTTGCTTTTCCTAAGTTAAGAGTTCTACTTATTGGAATGGATGTTCATGTATCAATTAGGTTCCTCTGCCAAAAATTCTGGGACCAATACCTGAAATGATCTAATCTATTGTAACATGCCAACAACTGTAATCTAGCCTCACTGTTGCTAGGTTTTTATTTTGGCAAAGTAGAGTTCCTCTAAAAGGATTCAGAGGTATCGTGACAGTAGGACCATTTAAGTAACAATTTTAGCTGATAAATTTCGAATGTTTTCAACCTCAAGCAAACAGAAATCACTTCATTTAAGGGCCATTTAAGTTATAAATCGAAAATAGAGAAAGAAAGAAATTATCTAACATAGACAATTAGGAAAAGTTAAATTACCATGACATTAGGTAATTGGGCTAATTGCAATACAGTTATCAGCAAACATATACCCTGAAATTCCAGATACAAAAACCTGTTGTTAGAAGTGAGAGAGAATAAATGAGAGAGAAAGATATACACTTAGCAGCAGTTGCAAAGTTTTCTTTTTTTTTTTAAAGGTGAGAGAGAGAAAGAGAGAGACTACCATAATGTCTTGGCCGACAAAGGCATTCGGAGAGTCCTGACTGACGGCCCACCAGACAGACACAATAATGCAAATTGGCACCACAAACAAAGTTAAGATTAATTGTTCCCCTATAAATGGTAGCTTCACCTTCATTTGTCCACATCCTTTGAATACTCTGTTTAACCATACATTGCATACCTCTATTCAATATTCTAAATCTTCAAAAAGAAACCATCTTTCCTTCTGGGTACTGATAGCACAACCAAAGGCTAAACTAGCCTTGAAAGGATGAACCTGACTAAAGCCAGGATCATGGGTACCTTTCTTAATGCTCTGTTATAAGGTCAATCTATGATCGGTTTTATGGCAGACAAAATTCATAGTCAATAGTCAATAGTCAATGCCAATACCTCTTTGTAGAGCATAGTATATTACAGGTCGAGTGCTGGTCATCCATGGTTCATTTTTTATTTGCTTATTTGGTTGAGAAATGAACATAATGTCATGACCAATAAAATTGGAAAAGGTAACCAACATTTGGACAGTACTTATTAGTAAGGTCACATACCTCGTGATAAGAGTTACAGCAACAAAGTGCATTCCCTGACAAGTTCAAAATCAAAATTATCATTTTGTAAAATGAAAAGAAGGAAAAATATCACGCTAATGAGGAACATTACAAATGCCCTCTAAAGAACAGAAAATATCACACCTACCCATTGCCACTTAAGTTTCATAAAGATGTACCCAAAATTTCCACTCTTACCTTTTCATATCTAAAGAGTACGAAGAGAAAGTTGTATGGTACTACTGCAGACATCTTGTGAAGTAAACAGGAAAGGTAGGGGAACAACATATGTATTTTACATTCTTGATGAAGCTTTCCAATGGGTAAGCATGATATGTCAGGATTCAGTGTGATTACAATTAAGAGTGGTTAGAAAAAAACAAATGCTAACTTCAATAGCAGCAATAGCAAATAAGACGACAACCACCCAGAGAATAGCAGCGGACATGAAGAAATACAGAATTACTAAGGACGCTGATGCAACCACTGCAAATACTATTGCTCCATATGCCTTAATTTCGACGACCCCATCATCACCATCTTCAGGATCATCCTATGCATTAGAAACGAAGGTCAACTAATAATATTAAATAATCGATTAATGATAATGAAATGATGATGAGAAAGTACTTCATTTTTTGTTACGACAGTAGTTTTGTTATGGTTGTTTCTTCTTCTGCTTTTTCCAAATTACATCTAACATTTACTGTACTTGTAACTAAATCAAAACATTTTTCATATATTTGCCATGACTGTGCTCATGTTCTTGGCTTATATGCACCTAACACTGAAATAAAAATTCAGTAGACAGAATGACCTAATTGTCCCTGACAGCAGGAAAATCTAAAGAAAATTGTTTAAAATTTTTTGAGATGAACCAAATATATTTATGAATAGGATATATTGCTAACATTGATGGGACCCAAAAACATTGGGGCAAAACTCGCAATACCAAAATATTGGTTTTTCTCAAATAAGCAATATATTTGGGGTGTAATTTTAAAGAGTCTATATTTATCAACAATAGAAATATAAACCGAAGGCTTCATGATGATGTACTTTACAACACAAAAGTATCTCATATGTCATACTAGTAACCCTGTAAGACGTACATAATTTCTATCCTGCATTTATCTAAGTGCTTTAAAATAGCACCCAAACCACCATCCTTCCCCATTGATGCCAATATAACCAGAGAGAGAAAGGAGGCACATTTTGGGTTACATTATGAAGAAATTTGAGAAGGCCATGGCATACAGGATGCATTTGTATTTTATAGGGTTTATTAAACATTACATGTTTTATGAGGCATTGCATAATATCAGGTCACCAATAGCTTAGTTGGTTAAATATGGAATAAGGTCAGCTTCTGCATATCTAATTCTTGAGACTCAGAACTTTTTTTTGTGTATAAATTGATTCTTTAGTAGAATGAAAAGACTATCTTCTTAATGCGTATTAAAAACAAATAAAATACTGTGGATCTTGCCTCATCACATGAAATATATTCTCCCCAAAGAGCGGCACATACAGTACATCCAACAGCCATGATCCACAGAACCAGTATCCCCATGTCCAGTGCGGGCTTGTTTGGTGTATATAGCAGCACATGAACTAGAGAGAGAGGGAGAAATTTAGATAATATCGAGGGGTACATGTGGTACCTACTGTTATTGGCGCTCTGGTACTACACCAAAGAGGTCAGATGACACTTACCACTTGCTTTCTTATGCAAAGAATCAATAAGTTTTTTTCCAACAGATGATGACACCATGACAACTGGTATTTTAACATCAGATGCTGTGTCATTAGCTGAACATACCATCTGCTCAAGATCTGAAATAGCAATCAAGATAGACCAATTTTAGTGATTTGATGTCATGCCATACAAGTTTAAGAACCTGATTTTTATCTGGTCAGAACAGATAACCAAGTGTCTCAGTCACCTTGCTGCTTTGGTAGGGTCATACCTAGACCCAACCAGGTGTGGTCCATTAGGCTTCCAAGTATTTATAATCTATGTATGGATGAAGTACATTAGTAAGTTGATGATCAATATATATGAAAATATTCTTATCTGATAATCTCATTTGTAATTGATGCTCATTGGGTGTGTGTTTGCATGTGAATGTGTTTCTGCTTCTTAGATAATGCATAAATTTGTGTCTGGGTGCACATGAGCAAATGTGCACGGTGCATTGCAGAGGGAATATGATTTTCTTAGGAGTATTCTGCTCATAGTGACATAATCCATGTTTAGTGAGAGAGAACGGCTTGGCAGCCACTTGTATATTTTCTCTTAGATAGAGAGAAAGAGAAAACCTTCATTAGTGTTAACCAAGAGAAGGCCAGCCGCACCAGATGACTGTGCGGTTTTAGCTTTTTCAAGGAAAGTACATTCTCCTCTTGTTGCCAGCACTATAGCATCTTTTGCATCCTACATAAAGACCATGTCCTCAATTATACACGACTACATATAATATACAGTTTCTGGAATATTTATGCTAACAGACCTTGTACACTTGGCTATAAGATGGACATGATGAAGTTGGGGTAAAATATCAATCTTTTGATATCCAGAAATAAAAAATGCTTCAAATTTGAATATACTTACTAATGAAGACGCTCTGCGGCAACCAATTAAAGGATCCGCAAGAAGGATTTGCCTCTTCACTGCATCAGATTGGCTAACCGGCAAGACCTGTCCAAATCTGGCATTTATTCCAAGTTCGCTTGGCTGTTCTAAACCTTTCAACCATATTCTTACTCGAACCTAAGCCAATTAGAAAAGCAGGAAACTAAAAATATTAATTAGAAGCAAGAATAAGATGTG
Organism: x Bolboschoenoplectus mariqueter; assembly: GCA_037678475.1. Taxonomy (NCBI): domain Eukaryota; kingdom Viridiplantae; phylum Streptophyta; class Magnoliopsida; order Poales; family Cyperaceae; genus x Bolboschoenoplectus; species x Bolboschoenoplectus mariqueter. The sequence goes on along the minus strand of CM075286.1, from coordinate 2,543,755 downwards.
CCCGAAATAAAATTCATGCATATGTCAGTTCTGGCAAGAATCAATTCGATATAAGAAGACCTTTTCAACCGATATGTAAGACTGTAAGTACTGCATTAAGTTTCACCTGGATAATGCCAGCTGTTATGGTTATGTTGAATTTATAATGTTTATATTACAATGTACTCATTTGTATATATTAATAGAAGTAATAACAGGAGCTTTAGCTCTTCATTCGCTCAAGATATATATTGATATTTGACAAATGTCAGTGGGTTGATCTACAACCAATAAAAATATGTTGATATTATCAATTCAGAAGGGTATGTTTTAGCTGTGGTACACATTAAAAGGAGGAGTTAGAATTAGAGAAAATTTACTTGTTAGCAATCTCTAATTCTATTTAAATCACAAACCAAATGCACCTGATGTGAACAATCCAGTTTTGAATCGTAATTCCCACCAATGTCTGTTGGTTTGATCAATTCCCCAGAAATGAAAATATACCTTTCTGAATTCGTTGCTGCATCCAGGGTATTTGGCACCAGAACCATCTTCCATGGATTCACCATCCCCTAGCACATAGACAAAATTCGACCCAATGGAAAGAAGAAAAATCACCAAAACTGAGGCGCCATTGTACAAGAAAAATGGTGAAATGCTCCTCATAGCCATCAGCGGAGCGCAAATAAGCTCGTTTTCTCAAAATCTCCTGCCTTTTCTGTGTCAAAATTTGACATAAAAGTGAGAGAAGGCTCTTCTTTTGCTCTGAATTTTGTTTTAGATTTGTTCGCTCGTTGTATCTATCCTCGGTTCGACCAGGTGGCGCGACGATTGGAAGCGTGCATTCCTTTTTTTAATCTCATTTATATAAGAAGCTTACGATATGTCGATATCTCATGGTTTGCAATTACTTCTGTATAAATTTTGTAATGCGGGTCGAAAATCACTTGTCAATTACATGGATATGGATATGAGTTCGCATTTACATGAAATGAAACTCGTTTCCGTTACGTACGATCCATCTCATTATCTCGGTCTGAGGTTTCCCGAGCCCCGACAGAAAGTCTAGACATGCTCTCCATTTTAACAATTGACTTCACATTTCTTTTTCTTTTTTTTTTTTGGGAGTCACTGAAAGAAAACAAGCTCACTGTTTCTTTTGGTTAAACTTGTCTCAATTATTTTTTTGGTTAAACTTGTCTCAATTATTTTTTTGGTTAAACTTGTCTCAATTATTTTTTTGGTTAAACTTGTCTCAATTCTTAAGAAGAAACTTTAAACTTAACAGACATGTGAGAATAATTATTTTATAAATTATAGAAAATAAGAAGAACATCAAAATTTATATTGACATTTACAAAAAATTACATTATAGGGTCATTTTACATGAATTTTTTTTGAAAGAGCAAATTGTACTTTTAGAAAAAAAAAAGAACAAATATAGATTGTTTGCAGAAACTTGCTCTATAATTAAGAGGTAGGGCTGTCAATGGATATTCACAATCTGAAAATTTAATCTAATTAAATTAAAAATATATCCACATATAGATCTAAAAAATATATCTGATAGTTTATTGAATCCACATATAAATCTTAAAAAAGGATCCACTTTTCTTTCTGAATTCGCATTTAGATCATACATGATCCGAATCTGAATCTACTTTGAATCTGATAAACTTAATTTTATTTTAATTTTAATAGCAAGGTATATATAATAATGATTTATGTTGAATTATTATAATTATTTATAAATATAATTATAATCTAGTTAAATTAATCTCAATTATTACCATTATTTCTTATTCTATCTATTTTTTTTAAAAGAATTTAGTTATAATTGCATATTATATTAAAAAATTTCATTATGATAATTAGATTATATTAGTTTTACAAAAGTTTGTTTTTTTTGTCATGTGAGTTAATATCTTAATTTATATTTTTATAATGTAAAATTATACACATTTATTCATGTTAAATATATATATTTTATTTTAAACATTTGAATAAAAAATCTAATATATGATCCGAATCTGATCTGATATTTATTAAGAAAATTGATATAAATTCGTATCTATATTCTCAAATTCTAATTGGATATAGATCCGCATATAAATCTTACAATTTTTTTATGAATGCATATGTGAATCATGTTAGATTCAATCTGAATCCGATCCATTGACAGCTCTATTTAGATGACATCGATATATGAATCAGCTAGCCGCTGATGTTGTAAATTTGAGTTGTATAAATTCGATCTTATGATATATTCTTTTGCACAATACAATTTCATATGAAATAATGGAGATGTGCAGTTCTGTAAACAAAGGACATGATCTTACTAGTTAATAAATAAACTCTCGTTCAAGTGCAACGGTTGTTGACCCGTTCTCTTTTGATCCAACAAATTACAAGATTCAATTTGTGTAAAATAAAATTTGAAAAACTCTTTATAACTTCATTCGTCTGTATCCACGTGTTGCATGATAAAAAATTAGCACTCTTTATAACTTACCCGTCTGTATCCACGTCTCTCTCTCTCTCTCTCTCTGTTTTTTTTTTTTTTTTGAAAATTCCCTCCTCCTCTTTCTTGGAAACTTAGCAGCTGGTAAAGGCTTTATTACATGGTAAAAAGGTAGAAACAAAATTTCTTGATCTTCATTCTTCAAACGGATCTGATTTAAGTACTGGTGTGCTTGGTTATAGAATGGAAGGATCAAAAGGCAAGGCAAGGCATCCTCTTCAATCCCTAACAGATAATGTATTGAGCAAAGGGGTAATGCTTTTTTTTTTGTGTGTTTTCAAGTGTTTCCGAAAGTAACAAGTAACAAGCAATTGTTGCATACAGATAAAAAACAATCCCGGGCCCATGTACCGCGTGACACATGTGGGCCCACTCTAGGCATCTTGTTTTTTTTTTGGGGGTGTGGGACCCACATACAAGTCTAGCTGTCGTGGCATCCATGCGTAATGTGCAATCGGGCCGTGCCATATTTTGGCGCAAATCAACTCCGGAGAGTTGTGGTTAAGGATGCAAACGGATATTAATATTTATATTTATTTATAAACACTAGTATTGAAACATTATTTTATAATAAATTTAAAACATTTTATAGAATTAAAAAAATATTTACATTTATACCCAGACTATATATCCGCATTCATATTCCTATCAATTATTTCTTTAGTGGCCTTGACACCATATCAATTTCTCCTGTGGAAGGTTTAGAATCGAAAGAGAGAGAGGAGCAAGCAGCTTTGGTTTGTAAGGTACCCCATGTGACCCCTTTTGAATCCAAAAATAAAAAAGCTGACCCCAATTTGATTTTGTTAATTTGTGGCGAGTGATGCTTGGGACCAGTCACGTGTGTATATAATTTAAGAGCAGCGTGCAGCTTATACATTTGTTTTTTCAATGCTCGGTTGTTTTATCAGTTTCTATAGTGTGAAGTCGCTCTCAACCTATGTACCAGTCAATGTTTTAACAAAACCGCGCAAGATGGTACGGTCTAGAGCTTTTCCACACAAACTGTTTTAAGATGTTTTGGAAGCATTGTAGGGGTTAAATTATAAGTGACAACAATAAACATATTGTTTGAATCAAGTGTTATCTATATACATATATATGAGGACTAAACTTGCATGATGGGCATTACCCCACGAAGCAAATCAAATATTTGACTAGATTTAATTTAATTTATTATGATTAATATATGATGTTTATTATTGTTGTTATTTTTACTGGTGATGGTGGTGTTGTTGGATTACAACAACAACAATTATTATTCTAATAGTATTATCACTTTATCAATGTCATTATTATATATTAGTGTTATTCTTGTCATTATCATCATTTTCTACATATTTTAATGTGACAAATTTTATGTAGTTATATATCTTCCTATTCTTCCACTTACTCAACCAAACAAGACTCCTCTAATTGAGGAGAGATCCGATAACCATAGTCATTGGTGTTCATGGTACATACTTTATTATTATTTATATTTTAATTAATATATGTAAATCATTAGATATATTCTAATCTATTTCAATAACATGTATAGAAAAAAAATACCGAATTTTAATTTTATTTCAATGGGTAAGCAAGAGAGTGAATTAAATCACATTTAATTGTTAGTACTTGATGCATATTAAAATAAAGTTGAAATTGTGTAATTTTTTGTGTATTTATATAGCATGATATATACAAAAAATCTAATTAATTAGTTTTATTATTTAAGAGTTTAACAAATAGTTATTCAAAATTTAATTTCATAGTCATTGATGTCACACCAATGACCGTGGACATCGAATCCCTCCTTTAGTTTTAATTTGTTGGCATTACTTTGTAATTAAATAAAGTTATGCTTCTTTAATTATGTTCCAAACAAATATATATGGTGCAACTCAGCGTTAATGATCAGAGACAGAAAACTCATCATTATCTGGTGGCCAAAGATCAATGTGTGCTTTATTCTTGTATCCTTCTACCAAAATTATTTACTTATTAAACGGGATTAATTAAAGCAGAAAATTATTTGCACTAGATTTTTTTCACATTATTAATAAACAAGCTTCTACCAATTGATTTCTAACCAACTAAAATCAAATTACAAAGCATCTCCAATATTGTCCAATTGCTCAAAAAGACAACTAACGTCTACAAAGAGACCAAAAACTGAAATCCGAAAGACTAAACAAAAGGGGAAAAGGCAAAAATTGTAGATAGCAAGAACATTAAAAAAAAAAGAGAGAGAGAGGAAAAGAAAACAATATTCCACACTACCAATTTAACAAATTAATTAATATAATCACTCTCTAAACAGACAGAAAACAACCAAACATATCAGTCTGGAATTGCCGAAAGACTCATCTATGGCAGATGCATTTGTAGCGGTATGCGCTGTTCATGGGGTCACTGGCATCAACTGGTACCTGCTCGGCACTGCATTTGAACTGACATCGTTTGCATTCATTGAATGTACAAGCCGGAGCGACTGAGCCTATCATTCTTCTTCCCTTTTCTCCTCTTAGCGCACCTTCCTTCATCAAAACCTAGAAGTTAATTGACTTGTCAAATTAAATGATGAGATTCAAGTAACCATCTAGATTTATGTTTTTAACTTTTCCCATTTATATTGCCAGTTGTGCTGCAAATATAATGAATGGACTAGAGATAACCTTTGAAAAAGTTGAAAAACTATCCACGATGTATATATGAACTTCAAAATATTTTCTTATAGATGTGAAAGCACTTAAGCCACTCATATATGTTCATGTACCATGCATGCGTTAAGAAAGAGAAAAAAAAGGGCCATGATTTTACCTCTGGTTGTTTCTCCATGTTCAACAGAAGCATTTCTTTATGTCTGTATTTGGCCTCATAATCTGAAAATTTAGCAACAAACAATTTAAATCAGCTGAGATATTCCCATATGGTAAAACAAATAAGAGACCAAGTTGCATATGTTATGTCTAGACAAGGAACAGTATACATAACATAAGCTGTGCTACTGGAAAACAACTAGGAGAGCAAGTTGCATGCACATATTCTATTTAGTGAGAGAAAATGGAGGGGTTATATATCTCCACCTGGTCTAGAATGAACACCAAAGCTGAGGAGAAGGGATGAAAGAAGGAAGAAGAGAATCTTAGAATTTGTTAATTTGGCCATAATTAACAGAGATGGATAGAGAATTAGAGTTGCTTTCTTTTGGGGAGCAGATAGGAAATGAAAGGTGCCTTTTGAACAGGAAACAAGGTGATGAAGCCTCACAAAACTTGGACCAACAAAATAAATGTGTGTGTACACCCCCCCCCCCCCCCCCCCCCCCCCCCAAAACACACACACACACACACGGAGACAGAAGAAACAAAGACTGGTGATATTTTTCCAATTTAAAGTTTTGTCAATATCAACTTGTTGTAATTCGTAGCACAAATACGCTCTGTGTATCTAGTGTTTATATGCTGCAGCTAGGCAGGGGCTGTGTCAAAATATTCCCTCCCTCTGGTCCCTCATCGTATTCATATACGTTACATAAATTAACATCAAGTCACAAAACATTTGACCTTCTCATCATTAATTCATGACTTCTTAAATTCCAGGGCTATATATATAGCCTGTAAACTAAGTTTGAGGCCCATGATTGTATTGGGTCAGAGGTAAAAAGAGACTGGAATTAATGTTTGTTAAAGATTGATGTTTCCTTATGAAAAGGCCCAATAAGTTTTAGCCCATTTAGGCCCATAATTTGTGATATTTTGGCCCAATAGATAACATAAACTTTGACCTCTTTGCAATTTCGTATCTTTAGGAACAATCACATTTTTTCAAACTGTTGTTGGAGCAGTTATAGCTTTTATTTCGGTCTTTCAAAGTTTCAATTGATGAAATCAATAAGTACACAACATTAAAAAGAGAAACTAAATTAGCTCACAACATTAAAAAAGAAAGAGAAACAAAGAAAAACCAATCTTTGAAATAGCAACTCTTAACTAGCTAATTCATCATTTCAAAAGCAAAAAAACTAAATTAACTCACAAGAGTGAGCGCCAGACAGAACATAAATCAATATTGGCCTAACTCTAACCACACGAGGCTCCACTTCCAATTAATCACAAACTGGCCTAATTAACCTCATCTTAATTCGTTTAACCATTATTTTATCAAGCTACTCCCAAAAATCGATACAAAGTTACCAACCCAAGAATTAGATTATATCCATCAGACCATCAGTCAAGCTGGGGTTCCAACCACAGATTTCCTGGTGCAATTTATATTTATTTCCTCATTAGATACAGACACCGTTTGGCAGGTCGCTGCTCTTCCTCAGTTTCTCTATTGTTATAGATTGTTTTGTTTCTGGCAGCCCTTTCTCTCAGTGACTCGTCATATCTTGTGAAGATTTAAACTACTAAACAATCAGCCTAAATCTATGTTCGTATTCAGAGCTTAAGTTAAGACTGAAGTACATCTAATCTTTACTATATTATGTATTGTATACGTATCACATTGCGTTGAATTTCGTTCACAAGTCCAAGACTTACAACTAGGAAAGAGAATTGATGGGAAGCCGACCTGATCTTCTTTGGCACTACACTAAATATATAGTCACGATTCACAAATGTCGTTTGTCATCACGTGTCCAGTCCATAGGAATTATTATAAAGCATATATAAGTTTAGGCAGGGTGAGTGTATATATGTTGAAGTGAGTTCAACATTTCATTGTTTTAACATCTATATATAAAAAGATAAATTTTATTAATAGTCTTACGTATCAAAAAAACCAGTTCATAATTGTGAACTTTCAAGATTGTTCTATAAAACTGTAACAAAATTTTAGTTCATAGTGAGGAGCTAATTTTTGATATGATAAAAATTTCAGTATTCAATTGACTACCACTAATATGGATAATATATAACTCTTTTAAATTGAATAATAAAAATATTATATAAAATAAGTTACATAACCAAATCATTAATATGAATAATAAATCGTTTAATCTGGATAACAAAGTTGATATCAATAACGGTATCGATGACAAATTTGTATATCAGCTCCTAGTTTCCAGTGCAAAAAGAAAAGAGACATTTATTACCTACCAGAATTCTACCTATGTTAATTGTTTTTTTGTCAAATTGCTCTATTAAGGGAAGCTTGTACAGACCGTTGAGAATATGTTAGTGAAGTACTACAACAGAAGATCTTCCACAAAGTGCAACATTCCACCAATGAATGCTCTTCCAAATCTCTCCATTCCACCAATAGAACAGGACTTATTTTTGATTGGATATATAAAAAAAAGGATTGAAGCACACAATACCAAGCTCAGCCCGTGAGGTTTGTAACCCCTCAAATGAAGACAAACAGCACTCACGGGCTCCCATAACTCTCCCCTATTTATACCCCACAAACCCAACATCCCCATTTGCACCACAAAACAATCTACATCCAAACAAAAACCAACCAACCAACCAGCTAGTTAATTAGTTAATTAGCCCACCAAATTAACATAATCAATGGAGAAGGTGAGGGTTATGTGTGTGGCCATGGTTGCATTCCTCCTGGCACTGGATGGAGTGCACGGAATCTGCAATGTGAGCAATGACGGCCTCATGGCGTGCAAACCCGCCATACAGAATGACAACCCGGCCGACCAACCGTCCGGCGATTGCTGTGCGGCATTGAAGAATGCCAATTTCAAATGTCTGTGCAAGTACAAGGACTCGTACATGCTCAAGACCATGGATATCAACTCGACCCGTGCCATGGCGCTGCCGCAGATGTGTAGCATCGCGACTGTGCCCGTCCAATGCTGATTGGTACGGTACGGTGTACCGAGTAGAATTAATGCGAAGATGACTGGATTTGGTAAATTGAGTGTGTGAAATAACTTTTATGTTGTATGTGTGTGTGTGTTCAATCCTGTTATGTTTTAGTAAAGGGATGTTGTATGTCAGTATGTGTGTTCAATCCTGTTATGTTTTAGTAAGGGATGTTGTATGTCAGTATGTGTGTTCAATCCTGTTATGTTTTAGTAAGGGATGTTGTATGTCAGTATGTGTGTTCAATCCTGTTATGTTTTAGTAAGGGATGTTGTATGTCAGTATGTGTGTTCAATCCTGTTATGTTTTAGTAAGGGATGTTGTATGTCAGTATGTGGCTGGGGTGGGGAGGGATGGGGGGGTTGTGTTTTGATTATGGTCAATGATTGGGGAATGTTGGTTGTGTTTTGCTTATGTAGCTGCCTTTAATTTCTTTATACTGTTTTTCAGTGAGAAATTAATGTTTTGGTATTGATTAAGAATAAATAAGATCTTATCTATTTGCTTTCTCCATTTTTCAAGGAAACAGAGAAGACTTCATGTACAAATTTTTTCCATGAAATTGTATACTGACCAATTGAATTATCATTTATTATAATTAATCAGTCTACAATACAAACCAATGAGAGATTCTGATCATATACACATGAAATTAACCATATAGAAACGTAATTTGGCTTTAATCATATGAAAATTTGTTTTTTTTTTCTAAAAAGCCATACTTAATAAAGCTTTGCAAATTAAATTAAGCAAAAAAAAAAGATGACACAGTACCAAACTGTGTGATTAAATTAAGCAAATGGCCTGATTAATTAAAACATAATTGGATTATTCTCTGTTGGTAAAGGTTTGACTTAGGTTTGTGCATGTTTTTATCAAAATAAAATTGGGTGTGTAGAAATGATAAGAGAGAACACGTCTTGATTCACAAGTGGCATTTTTCTTTTTTATTTCTGGTAATATGAAAATTCATTTAAATAAATGATATGATCGTACGTAGTATTTTATCTTTTGACATATTATAGCATTTCATAATTCTATTGAAAATCTCTTGAAAGTTCCTTCAGTTTTCGTTTATTCTCATCACTTAGTCCACAAAAATATCAAAAAATCATAACAACGAGACTAAGAGCAGAAAGGGGGAGAGATGATATTTTCAACTTTCTTTTGTACAAGAAGTTTTCTTAACGATCCGAATGGTATAACTATGGTTATAATATTTCTGATGTGGGATAATTATCAGGTAAATTTATGGTCCGTTTTCAATTTAAAACACTGATTTAGATAAATTATCAGTTCCAAATGGATCCGTTAATTAGAAATTGGTGGAAATATATATTGAGGATTCTTCTCCCCATCAAAATCAAATGAAAACGGTGACAATATGAGAATTCAAATTTCACTGTCATAATTTTTATTGATACATTTTTATATCTTCATTATGAATGTGGCTCAATAAAATATAAATAAAAAATAATTTTTATAATTAAATCTGAATCGTTTAAATCAGATGATGTGTCATAAAAAATTATGACAGCGAATGCTTAAATATTTCATGTGTTTTGAACCAGTTGCTAAGCCCAATGAAGTTTAATCTAATTAAAAGAAGAAGAAGAAGAAGAAGAATCAAGGCATAACTAGCTGGTACCAATTCCTACCAAATACCAGTTGACACCAAACCAACTCTTTATTCCAGTGGCAGTAAACAGAAGAAGAATACTGACACCAACACAAATCAATTGCTGCCAGTAACCTTTCAAACTGTCAAACATGGTCGGTTTTGTTGAACCCAAAATACTAAACAAATTTAATAGTTATTAGTTAGTAAGGATTAAGGTGTAATGAGACATTCTCTCTACAAATTGCCTATATTGGGTCCATATAGCCCAAATACCTTTCTAGTGCCTATGGGCTTTTATATATCAAAGAAAAAAAGGACCTTTTTAGTTTGAAATCAGTCCAATTATTCTATTTTATTGTGACAAATTCTGTTATAATCAAAATTTATTCTATATAAAAAAATTAGATTAAAATTAACAGTTATGATTTATTAATCATTAAAATATTAATTCATAGCAAAACTGTTCTTTTATTATAACATAGATGAAGCATATGCTATCTGAAATAATGAAATTAATAGATCGAATCGGAGTACTATGTATTATTCCTTATAATTTCGTATTCTCTATGACACTAATATAATATCATCTTCTATATAATTTTTACAATCGACAAGTTTCCAAAGTCACTGATAGATAAATCCCACAAACAATTAAATGCGGCCTCCACAATAATAAAAAAAAGGCTTTGGACCCAACCATTAAAATCAGCTATTGTGGAGTAAATTAATAAAAAGGAGTAAATTACACAAATAATGGTCTATAAAGTATTATATTTTTATTATTTTGATTCTTAAAATTTTAAAAATATTAATTGATCCTTAAAGTATCATTCGGTTACCATTTTGCTCCTTAAAATTTTAAAGATACCAGTTTAGTCCTAAAACTATTACTAATTTATCATTTTTTATTTATAATATTTTGGTTCTACCATTATTATCAGTCAAAAAAAATTAAATGAAGATCCATCTTTGCATACATATCATCATGATATATTTTCTTGTATTTATGAAAAATATGTAAATTTTATTTTAATTAATTTATGATGACAAAAACATGATCATTAGTATTAATTTAATTGATATTTGATGTCGTGAATAATTATATTTTTTTTATATTATTAGTATTGTTTGATAGTTATGTCCAAACTAGTCTTAATGCAAAAAGAAGGCACTATGATAAATATAATTATTATTTTTTCAATGGATATTAAATATAGGATCAATTTGGTACAAATTAAAAATTTGAAGGACTAAATTGATATCTTTAAAATTTTAAGGATCAAAATGGTAACTAAGTTATACTTTGAGGATCAAATTGATAATTTTAAAATTTTAAGGATCAATATGATAAAGGGGTAATATTTTAGAGATCATTTGTGTAATTTACTCAAAAGAAGTTATATAGTTTGTTCAGTTTTCCAAAATATAACATCCAATCTAGTCATTAAAAAAAACATAAGCTGTTATGTTTGTGTGCATTTTAAAATGTTTATACTTAAGCGTAAAATTGTTCATATATAAAATCACAAGTATTTATTTATATTTAATGTACACAGTGCTCGACATCTTTCCTTTTGAAGTTAAAATTAACCACTAGGTTGTACGGATACAACTTTAAAAATTTACTATTATTAATAATGCAAAGTACATAATTTAATGCTAAGTACAAATATTAATTTTCAAAAAAATATAAATATATTTAGAATGCAAGGTTGGAAATAAAAAGTGAATGTATTAATTTTTTTTATTGGGCATATTTGGATGGATTAAAATAGCACTATCTGCAGAATAATATTTTTATTATCATATATAGATGCAATTTAACCTCCTCCAAAAAATGTTCTGTAACACCATCACTAACTCAACATATACAAATAGTGACTCAGTACATATCAAATTAACATTGTTCCAGAAAAGTACAATCTAAATGACATTTATACTATTAGAAATAACATAGTCCAAATATCATTATTATTCATATGAGTACTTTTTCTTCATATTATTCTCATACACTAATCCAAAATATCATTATTCTTATTCTGACAAATCACTAACGTGACTGTCACTTAAAATGCTGCACTCTGACTGTCATCAATTGCAATTTATTAACAATGGGACTATCACTTGAATGCTTACCACAGAAGAAGGCAGGTAGCATAGGATCATTTACTGACACATTAATGAAGCATTATTTGATCTGATTTTCTTTAACATGGGCTAGCTCAGTCTAACCAAAGAAAAAAAAGGCCTCTCTTGATAGCCCTCACTGCTCTAGGCCTTTTCTCTCCTTCTTTCAATTAAAAATATGTCAAAATTAAAACTGTAAATAGTATCAGCATTTCCATGGGTTTCTCATTATAGTCCAAATTTTGTCAGAATATCCGTGATTTCAATTTAATACAAATTGTACCAACTACAGAAGAGCTATTATGAATTTTGTCAACTACGGTTCAGACTCTGATATTTTCTGGCTGACAAGGTGTATCTTTGTCTCTAATTTTACAAAGAATAATTGCAAAATATCTCTCTCTCTCTCTTTTTTTTAAATGAAACTCGTAAGGATTTCACATCAAAACTTTTGCTGCCAAAAAAAAAAGTCCCAATGCAAATCTTAGAACACTAGTTTTTCTTGTCATCTCTTTACATTTTATTATGAAAAAAGTTTTGATCCTTCAAGTCTCCATCATCCGATTAATCTTCCGATTGAGTTCAACCGTTATAACCATCTCTTATTTAAAATTTACTCATTTTACGTTTTTCTCTTTCTCTCTCACTTTCTTTTTTTCTCTTTTTCTTTCTGTTTCTGGCTCTCTCTCTCTCATTATTTCTCTTCTTCCTTTCTCTCTGTCTCTTCATCTCTCTTTATTTCTCTCCTCTGGCGATCTCCTTCTCCTTCTTCGGTGATCGGATTTAGCATCTTATTTTTCAGTGAACGAATTTAGCATCTTCTTCTCCGACGATATTTGCTCATGCTGTTGCCACTTCTACTCCTGCTCTTCTCCCGCGAACTCAATCACGTCGAACTTCTACTTCAGATATTTCTTCTTTGACTTGTTGTTTTTTCTATTGAGAGTTCATTTATTTAATATTAAAACTTGATGTTGTAACTATTAAGACTTGTGACAATAAATTTAAAGATTTGTATAGCTCAAGTATAAAGCCTTATTTATTGTATTCAATAAATATATTCAGATTTTATTAATAGGTATAAAGTCTTATAGTACTAGATATAAAGATTTGGTTTCTAATTAAATTTGACAAATAAATTTTTGTAATTTTATTTTTTTAGGTAATGATGATTGGAATGTAGCTTCTTGGATATGAATGAATAGTCTCAAGCAGAAAAGTTCTAATTATTGTAGCTTCTTGCATATCGGGGGTCTTGAAATAAATTTTACTCAAATAATATTTATTCACTTATCTCTAAAATTTATATAATTTTTATTTTTATTTTATTTTGAAATAATTTTTTTATTTGTTTTAAAATTTTGTAAGAGGACATTTCAAATGAGAGGTTTATTCTTGCATATAAGTTTTTCATTCATGAGATAAATGACAAATCACAGACATTGTGATGTATTAAGATTGAATTAGTTATATTATTTACTTGACAATGACGTTGTTGTAAAACATTATGTAATTGAATGATGTATTGTTTAATATTAAGATTTGTCTTCTATTACTATACACATATGTTATTTTTACTATAAAGACATACTGTTATTACTATAAGATTATTATTAAAGTAAATTGTTTTGATAATTAACTTCAATATTTTGGTATTAAGACTTCATGTTCTAACTATTAAGAATTGCTGTAGTAGATATATAGATTTTGGGGCTTAATATTAAGTGTTCCTTTAATATGTTATATATTAAGAGTTAAATCATTCGAAATGAAAAATATGACTTGTATAAGTTAATATTAAGACTTGAAAAATAATGTATTTAGAATTTGTTTAATAGGTATAAAAACTTGGGTGAACATTTTAGTATTAAGACTTGATGCCTTAAATATTAACCGCTCCTATAGTAGATATAAAGACTTTGATGCTTTAAAGTTAAAAAAATAACTTGTATTAGTAGGTATTAAAACTTTCAGTATGTGGTATTAAGCATTCGCTTAATAGGTATAAAGACTTGACTGAACATAACGGTTTGCAGCTGTTTCAAAACATTGGACCATTCGAAGTGAAAAATATGACTTATATAAGTTAACATTAAGACTTGCAATATGAGATATTAATGGTTTATTTAATAGGTATAAAGGCTTGGCTAGAAATTTCGTCTGCTAGTGTTCTAGAACGTTAGAACATTTGAAGTGAAAAATATGACTTGCATAAATTAGTATTAAGACTTATAATATGAGGTATTAAAAATTCATTTAATAGATAAAAAAATTAGCTGAAAATTTCGTCTACTGGTGTTCTAGAACTTGATCAACTATATTTGTTGGGGAATTTAATGGGAGATTGAGTTAAAAGACTACTATCTCACTCCTTTTATTATTCCTAGCATCATAGAAAAGGTAAGAATTTAGGAGTGAACATATAACTTTTTCAAAGCCTGTTTAAATTAAATTAAATTATAAAAATTTATACTCAAGATATATAAAGTAAGAGGTTTTCACAAAGCCCCACATAAATCTTTGGTCTCTTCCATGCGTGGGATGCAAAAACTGGCATTGCTTTGGCCTCATCCCATGTGTTACCAAAAAGAAAAAGGCAGAGAGAGAGACACGCTCATAGACAACATCTTGCAAAAAAAGTGTACATCCCTTTATTGGCAATTTGACGTGAGGAGACCCACAAACCTCTCCAATTCTTCCTAAAGGGAGGGAAGTACTAATTAACCCTTCTCCTCTTCTCCATTTAGTATATTAATGGACGTGCATGTACCTTGGCTAAATAATAAGATCAAAATATCAAACCCTTTTCTTCTTCTTTTTTCTTTTAAATTGAAACACCAGAGTTTGCTGATAAGTTGTAACATATGAATTATTTTAGAGAGTCATGTGTATCTGTTTATTTTGGAATGAAATAAATTTCAATTTACTTTTGAGATGCACAAATAAAGATAGATATGAATAAAAATTTAATTACTAGCAAATTAAATTGAATAACAAATGGAAGTGAGTTATATAATGACAATTTTATATGGTTTACCACATAAAACAAAAGTATTAGAACAATCAAAATATATTATATCCAGAAAAAAAATCAGTCACATCATCTTTTACTCTACTAATATTAGTTACATATACACATTTTCTTTATCTTTTTTAATGAGGACTTCATTAAATCTGATATTTATTAATATCCTTACTGATTAGATATATATTGTCGGAATAAAATTTACATTTTTACATAGAGATATAATATCTATCACCATTAAATTCTCTCTATATATTTTCTTTAAAAATAAGAATTAGTTATATACTACAAATGGAGAGAAGTATTTTTCACATAAAAATGGAGAGAAATCACATTTCAGGATTACCCTTCCTAGTATTCACTCCTTTAAAAACATATCCTCTCCTACCCGTCCAACTCATACCAGACCTCAGACCTCACTTCCAACTCCAACTTTTTACTTCTCAGAAACCTCTCTTCATTTTCTTCTTCTTCTGCTTCTTCTTTCACCACAATTTCTATTATGGAGGTACCATTTTGACTCCATAGTTTACTTACTCATAGCAAATATGTTCTCTGTCTTTTTTTTTTTTTCGTTTTTTGCTTTTATTTGCATGTATGGAAATGTGTTCTGGTAAAAATGTCCCCATGTAGCAAATGCTAAGTTTTAGCTATGCATTTAATTGGGAAGGAAATATTAACAAATTTAGTACATCAATGGAGAGAGACTTATATTCAGTAACTGTAAAATATTCTTATTAGACATTACAAGAGTTCACTTGTGTATATATTTATTTTTCTCTACTTCTTCTTCTTATTTTTTTTCCTTAATTTATTTGAAGGATACCATGAAAGGAAAGCAAATACCAGCATTTGGGAGTTGGAATTGGAATTTATACAGTGACATGCCTATAACACAAAAATATTTCCAATCAGCAACATTTTTCATAGGTGCTGAAGCAGATGACCTTTTTAAGGTTGTTCAACCAACCAAACTTCATTTCCAAAACCATAACAAGGTTTGAATTTCCTTCTTACATGATCAATACAATTTACCTTCCCTAATATGTATAATATATACATTTTGTATATATTTTTCTGTACTCTATAAAGGCTGATGATATAAACCCTGGGACAACCAAATTGAACAAATTAATGACAAGTAATTAATCTATTTTCATCCTTATTAATTAGTAATCTTATTTTTTTGCAACATCTTTCTGGTTTCTTCTAAATCCAGGGTGGTACAAAGGGAAATGTTAGAAAAGAAGGGGAGAAGAAATACAATGAGAGAAAACTTAAATGCATGGATAAGGATTTATATGAGGTGCCTCCAGAGGTCATCTATCAAGTCAGAAAGAAGGTAAATTTCAAATCTATTTTTACCAGTCTTCAAATTAAAACAAATATGATATGGATAGATAACACTGATATTTTTTGTACTATTGTTTTTGTAATATTTGCAGAAGAGATTGCTAAGAATTTTCTGGACTGGGTGTTTGAGTCTGAATTGTATTGCCTAAATTGAGCTTTCAATTAGGGCATTTCTTCCATCAAACTTGGTTTATGTGATAAAGCTTTTCATGTTATGCTCTAGAATCAACATGCCTGAATGTTTTCTTCCTTTTTTTTTATAATTTCCTTATATACTAGTTATTATGCTCTCAACTTTTTTTTCTCTTTTTGTATTTTTCTGTTTTTTTTTTTGGGAAATATGGCCTGCGGATCATCAATGTAAATTATGATTAATTAGTGCAACTTGATATTGGAAGTGATTTGTGTATTATATGGGATATTATCTTGCAAACTTGATGTAGTTGGTTCAAACATACTGTCCTCATATAAAATATATGTAATATATCAAAATTTCCATTATTTCTTTTTCAAGTAAAAACAAAGCAAGGAAAAAGTCACACTGTCAATGACAGGTTGTCTTTGACATTTAAAAAGTCTTCATTGGTAGCAACAAAAATGATAATTAGTACCATTGGGAACAGCATGCTGATATTGCTCTCTTAATTAATTGTTGGAACTAATTATCTTTTTGTGAGAATTTATTGCTAAAGCACAAAAACTATATTCAAAATGTTGCTTCTAATAGGGCTTGGCCCTATCATCTTCTCAAAAAAAAAATGAAGAAATAAATTAGTGTCTAAGTGGAAATGATACAATATTATTTAGAATTTGATTGATCATTTGATAATTGGTATAAAATCATTAAAACTTCATTGTTGAAAATTTAAATTGCTTGATGAAAGGTACAATTATCAAATCGGCTCAAATTTGGAACACACACAATTGTTTAATAAATAAAAAGATGCATCTACAATTTAATTTTCTAACTTTAAGGTTATTTTTTAAATATTAATTGATGTACATAAAAGTTAAACATATGCTCAAATTATCCATTAAGACAAAAAAAAAAGAGAAAAAAAATCGTCAATACCTCTTGCTAGAATTAGGCAATATACTGGTCTTTATTTGTTTCATTGAATATACTCGGCATGCTTCAATTTTGTATGAATATTTCAGTGCGTTTGTTCCCCACTTCCCCCCTGAAAAAATTGAATTCATGCGTAGCTTCCTGTTGGTGAATGTATATTCTATTAATACAATCATATATATATATATATATTCATCAAGGGGATTAATGAGCTTAACTCAAAAAACCATCGAAACGGCTCTAAACGACAAATCCGAATAGTTTAATAAATTCTTCATATCAAAATCTTATAGAATACCGAAAATTTCATTTTTGGAGTTTTCTAATTATTTTTTTTCGATTTTTTAAAAATGTTTCAAAATAATGATAAAATTTTGAATGTTTGTATATTAGAATTGGTTATCTTGAAAAAAACCTGAAACAAATACTTAAAAAACTTTAAACTTTATATATATATATATATATATATATATGAGTTGTCATATATAGGTTGTTTCATGCTCTAGCCTAATTCCCTGACCTACTGGTAAACCTGGTGAGTTGTACTCGGTTAGAAAAGTTCATATACATGAAGTCTAATTTTGACTTCTCAGTCATGCACTTGGTTAAATCAAGTTTCCAAATTATTCTAGGGTTTTTATTTTCCTCTCAGTAATTTCTATATTGATTCAATAGATCACTTCCTCAGTTAATAAGATTTAAGTAATAGTCACATAAGATCATTCTGTCAGTTAATAATATTTAATCAGTTGTATATATGTCAATAATCAATCATTAATTTATAAATCTAGTTATCTCACATTTCACAATCTAATAACGATTATAATGTTAATTTTATTACTAACAGATGAGAAAGGAGAAAGGCCCTTACCAAACTTTGAGAATAGGATTTTATTTTATTTTTCTTTTTTTTTACTTGACCTGAAGAATATGAACCTAGCTAAAGATATCTTTATTTTGTTTTTCATACTAAAGGTTCCTGTTTCAGGAGCTAGCACGAGGTGACGTACTTTTAGGATATATACGACACATACAAAAAGTTACATTCTTAATTATCTTCATCATATTTTACTTATATAAAGGAAGATATGATATTTTATGAGGATGGAGATTTAATTTTACAACTACAAAAACATCTTTCTAATTTTTATGAATTATTGAATTAAGAATCATTTTACCAAAAATAAAATGTTTTAATTAACATTTTTTTAGTCATGGTAGAAGAAATGTTTAACCCTAACATCTCACGTACTGATTCTCCGAAAAAAAAATCAAAAAAAATTATTTGTTAATATATTAATTAATGTTATCAGTAACAAACAATTCCATGGATACATATCTGAACAAGTATATATAATCGTATTCTCTTTTTTCTATCTGTTTGTGACTTTGTTTGTGTCTCTAGGTTAAAAGGTGGTGCTCTCAACATGTTGGTGAGCCAAAGCAGCTTTTGCATCATACCAATTTCTATGATTATTTGTGTTACATGACAAGTTGCTTTCTTGGCTTTATAAAAAGCAAGAAAGAAGCAAAGCCACATAATAATAATAATAATAATAATAATACCTATGTATAGTTTGTTTCTTCTACAAAGGCACATTGCCAGTGATGATCATGATCACTATTGAAAGATGAAACTTTTGTTTTTTTCTATTCCCATGGTTAATGCAAAATGAACCAATATGGAATCTTCTTCCCATTTTTTTTTTCTTTTTACTCATGGGGCCTTCCAAAGGATATGTTCATACATCTGGTATGACAACATTAATTGCACAATCAATTAATTAGCACACTTCTTGATTTATTGTTTGTATAGTTCAGCTGTAGCTACAGTTATAAAACACACATTAATATGGATTTTTAGCTGGAAATCAATATAGACTTGTTAATATTTTTTTTAAAGGAAGCTATGTTTATAACTTACAAGCATGAAGAATTTACAAGAAAAATGGCCTTGTACCTCATCAAATCAATGTAGTGTAAAACAAAGTTGACCTTAAGAAGTGAAGTGTAATTATATATATATATATATATACATATATATAATTACTGGGTATCCAAGTTGCAGATATGCCTCTATCTCAAAAAAATAGAAAAAATAAATGAAGTGGAAGTTGCAACTTGCAAATATTCTTCAAGGCAGGAAATTGATTGTATCCTCAACATAAAAATGAAGTACGGATATTTGGTATGTAATTATGGGGGAATGGAAGCTAGGTATAAAAAGCTGATTGTGGTAGGACATATTTGTAAATACTGATCTTATTAAAATTTAAGATAAAGCCTGTGGAACCTGCCAGTGCTCTGTTTACAAGAAAGGGTTTGATAGAGAACAACTAAGCTTTCTTTGCAAAGAGAATAGAAGGAAAGGCCCCACTCAAGTCAATTATTTTTGTTTTGACCACTCAAAGTTGAAACTTTGAAAGCTACCTCTCCAAAATAAAGTTATTAGCAAAAGAAGATATAATAAAAGGGAAGGAGACCTTTCTATTTAAATAATACACCAAGGTAATTAGAAAAAAAGATTTTGGCTAAAGCTTAAATTTAATGGTTTTTTTATATTCAAATGATATTTAAATTATATGAAGTTTGAAATACAATTAATCTATATATTTAGTTTTATTTATATATTTTTTGTTTTTAATATTTTTCAAATTTATTTGAATAACTATCGTCGTCAATGGATACCCGTCCTATAAAATTGCGGTATATGACCCCACTTCCCCTCACAGAATAATTATGAAAATATACTTGTTGAATTATACTTGTAATAAAAATATAATAGTAAAAGTATGCTGCAACATAATAATTTATTTGAATTTTGGTCTCACTCTATCTTCTGCTTGTCATTTTTGTCCATGTAAAAGGTAAACATACAAAAATGACCCCATTTTTTGAAATATTTCTTAAGCAAAATGCTCCCATGAACTGTGAGATATTAATTTTTTTTTTCTTTGGACAATCGACACTGCATTTCTTTGTAGAGAGATGAAATCCATCACCAATCACCATCTACTGTAGGCTTAAATTTACTCAAATAATACACTTAATCTCAAAGATCAAATTTTAAGATACTTAAAAGATAATTTTTTGTCAAATAAGAAGGAAGCACAATTTACTTTATGTCCCTATTTATTAATTTTTTCTGATAAATCAAGAGCATAAAAGTACAAAAAAATAATTGAGAAGGAAAATAAGGAGAGATAACATTCCTTCATCGCCAAAATTCTTTGTTCTTTTTCTTTTACCTGTGGGAAAAAAGAGAGAGGGTTAGAGGGAGAGAGGAAGATTAGCTTTGGAAGATTAAAAAAGGTTTCTTCAAGCTTTTTAATTTGATGTTCTCTCATTATCATTAACCTTGCTTAATTCGCTTTATTATCCGACACCAACAGTAGCTTTTCATGAGCAAAAGCTAGTTGAAAATTACAGTACCAAGAGTTTGTCAAAAGCCCATTTGTATACACATGCCTATTGGGCTCATTTCCAAATGTTTTATTCCATTGAGATATATATGTTCTGAAGAGTAAATAACTAAATATTATCTAAGAAAGACTTACTTTTATATATAGCCTATTAGTTAACACAAAAGCCCATGGGCCTAGATAAAGATAAATAAAAGCTAATTATGACATATATATATATATATATTTTGTTATTATTTATTCCTTACATAGATTTAACTAAAATAAATATTTCCTATGAATACCATCATCATTAATAGAACATAAACCTAGCATAAATGATGATAGATCTCGTTTCTCTATAAAAAGATACGGGTTCAATAAGTTCTGCACAAGTTATTTAAAAATAAATAAACATCAAAATTAATGGGAGCTTTTATTAAAAAAAAAAGCAACATCATCATTAACATGTAACAAAAAAGATCTGGATCTTAAGAAAAAGTTTGCAAGTTGACCCAAAACTTGAACCTTTTTCTAATCTCCATGACCTGTTAAGCATGATAAAAATTGAATCCGGAGACTTTCATAACGAAAGGCTCATATATCAGTACAATCAGCATGTAGGCTCACTGGCACAATCAGCCAATCACCTCTTTACATATGCTTTTGTACTAAAGCATCGATCCAGTTGATGAGTAATAATAGAATAAATAATAAGATAGGAGATGGCGACAGCATGAAAATATATGGTTTTGTGCCGCCTGATGAATTAGCTCTCAACATCATGACAACAGTAGAGCAGTTGCATAATTGGACATGACACAGGTTGGTCACCTTATGGTGTGGCCGCTGGTGTAGCGAATGGCGACCATTTGAAAGATTATGATTTACTTGGCGGCTCTCTCTTCCTTACAAAAAAATAAAAATAAAAATAAAAAGCAAAATTTCAGTCATGAATCAAGCTTTCATCCCAACGAAGCAGCAAAAATTGAAGAAGATAAGCACGAATTAAGCAACAAAAGTGAAAACCAAGGTCGCTGATTCAATCTAGAAAATAGGATGGATTAAGCACAAATTGAGCCGTTGTACTAGATGTACATCTCATGCGTGTCATAGAAGATCTGTTTTACGGGTAGGCTTCCTTTGTTGTTCGGGCAGGTCCATTGTCCCCTCTGATGCTTATTAGGTACAAGTGCAAAGACACTTAAGGTAGACCCATCAAATATTGATTACAAAATGTTATCAATATATATCAACTTTCTATGGGAAAAACAAATAGAGGTAATGATAAAGGTGTCAAGTTTAGAAGGTTGAGTAGTGTACAATTAGAAGTATAATAGATAGCTGGCTGATTGATAGGATGCTGTTTGGTTGGTGCCAAGTACCTTTCTCTTCAACTCAAAAAGAAAAGGTACCTTTCTTCTTAATTTCCTCGGTTCGTATCTTTCTTTTGAACAAACATGAGCATACCTAATGAAGATTTAAAATGTAATCGGAATAATTAAATCAAGTTTTAAACATGTATTATGTAGTTCAGCGATCTAAGAAAGAAAGGGGATCGGACAACAGAATAATCTAATTATTTCATTATCCAACAGTGTACTGTCTACTGTATAATTGCTTGTTCAATCTATTCTCCGCATTAAATTAATACTTGAATATAAAATTAGGAAAACCAATTTTGTAAATTTTGTAATTGTAAGTCTACAGAAGGATGTTTCTGCAATTTTGCTTGGAATTTTCTGATTTTGCCCCTCGGATCGGAGCAACTAATGATTTCATCGGTGACAGTAGAAGGATTTTTTTAAAACCGTCTTTAACTAGCTTTAATTAATGTCCCCCATGCAGGCTTTATTTTAAAAACGAATTTGAAAAGGTTATTTACTCTCCATTTCATTACATGCCGGACTTGATTGTTCTATTGCGTAAAATTATAGAGGTAGAAAGTTATCCTAATAAAAAGTAAATAATAGAACTTGTCAATTTAGTATTTTACCAAAAAAAAAAAAACAAGAAGAAGAATGATGTACACGCCCGTCTGATCAAAATCACAAGGCGATGAAAATTTCAAAAAGAAAAAGAAAAGTATAATGCGGTATGTAGGAGTTGAACAAATTTGTTGATCAAAATCACAAGTCTTCGAACATTCTATCTTAACATTTTGTTGAGACGGATTATGTCTCAGATTCGCATGATACAAATTCCAAATTTGAATTCACCTCCGTTAATATATTTTTTTTCTACAGCATAAATGTATCATAATTTTTTTATTTATAATATGTGAAATTATTTTCAATCAGGACTCAGGAGAGAGCATAGTTGTTTGGGGAAAATGGACGTGAGCAGTACTGTCAGAACTGGAGAGTAATTTAGGAAATTTTGAAATCCCGACGCTCTCCGTACGGCTCTACTTTCCGTTACACACACCCTCTCTGTGCCTTCTCTTTCATTGCCCACACCACCTTTGAGCTTCCATACAACCCCACTTCTCTTCCATCCCATTCCCATCTCTCTCTCTCTGTCTTTCTCTCTCTCTTTCTCTCCATTCCCATTCGAACCCCCACCAGAAAACTAAGATCAATCATACAAGCGGAAGAAAGAGGAAGAGAAATCTAATCACTCTCTCGCAAATTCAAAATTAAACACATTGGTGAGAGAGATATGGCTGGCTTCGTAGGCATCGTAGTCTCAGATCCATGGTTGCAAAACCAGTTCACGCAAGTAGAGCTCCGCTCTCTCAAATCCCACTTCATGTCAGTCCAGAAAAACCGCTCCAATCCTAAAAATGGCGATTTCACACTCAAGGATCTGTCTCTAGCCATGGCGAATTTGAAAACCTCATCTCTGACTGAGGAGGAGCGAACTCGTTTTCTTGAAGAGAACTTCAGTAAATTGGAGATGCAACAACTCGACTTTGAGAAATTCCTGCGGATTTATCTCAAAATGCAAGGAAAGGCTGGGCCCAAGGGGTCTGCCACGTCAGCTTTTCTCAAAGCGGCCACGACCACGCTTCTTCACACGATTAGTGAATCAGAGAAGGCGGCTTATGTGAACCACATCAATAATTACCTAGGGGAAGATGAGTTCTTGAGAAAGTACTTACCAATTGATCCGCTTACAAATGATTTGTTTGAGATCTCTAAAGACGGTGTCCTTCTATGGTAATGCGATTTTATTTTACCCCGAGTTTGTTCTTTTTTTGTATATTGGACGGATAAGAAATTGGCAATTTTTAAATTAGAATTATAATCACAGCTGAGATAAATTTTGATTGGTCAGAGAAAAAATAGCAAACTTTACAGCTGCCAGTATATCTGAAAGTGGAAAGAAGTTCGGATGTGTGTATAACAGGATACAGATTGAGATAGTTCTAATTCTGAGTATATATGATTTTGAATGCTTTGGTTATGAGTATATATGTATTTAACAAATAGGTCCTCTAATGGTTTGACCATTCATAATTGACTTGAGCATTTAAAGCTTGAGATGCATTACTTCCCTGATTCAAAATCTAGTCCACATGGGTAGTGCATTCATAATTGATTATTCTATTAACTTAATGTGATGCTTGAGGCAAAGGGGAAAAGACCACATGGGTGTTTCTTCTTTAGGTACTTTTCAGAAAAATTAGTAAATCACTTCTCTGGTATCCAGTTTATACAAGAGCTGGGCCAGCTGGTATTATGGAAAAAGAAAAGAAAATAAAGAAACATAATGCAACAATAATGACCCAACTAAAGAGGACAGAATAATTATGAGATTACTATTAAATTGTTTCAGTTCTTTTTTCTAAACTTCTAATATTTGGTGTTGTGAAGCAAGCTGATAAATGTGGCGGTACCTGGCACCATAGACGAAAGGGCAATCAACACAAAAAATGCACTGAACCCATGGGAGAAGAATGAAAACCACACTCTTTGCCTCAACTCAGCCAAGGCCATTGGTTGCACCCTCGTCAATATTGGTACACTTGACCTTGCTGAAGGAAGGGTGAGCACCTTTTGTGTAGGAAATTATTTTGGCTGATGAATATATACATTTCCAAGTATCTCCAACTGGTCCTGCACTTGCAGTTTTACTTGATGCACCTTTGAGATCTATGTTAATATTAAATTCTCATCCTCTATAGCTTTTGTCGGAGCTATTGCCTTTGTTCTTCATATTCTTCCTTATATGTGGAGCATTTAGAACAACTTTGACTTTTCTTTGGTCTAAAATTATGACTGCAATTCATGTGGTGCACTGTAATTTATCCCAGTCTTTATCAACTAGACACTGACAAATAGTGTCTCAGTTCTCCCTGATTTATTGCTTAAATGCTAATTGATTCTTTTTTCTGGTCTCAGCCACATCTTGTTCTCGGATTAATCTCTCAAATCATAAAGGTACATTAATTCACTATTAGTAAGTAATAACTTTGCTTCCGGTTAGATGATTGGTGTATTTTTTTTTTTGCTTTTTTCAATAGTAAACGTTTTTGACTATTATTTTTCTAATGTGACTGATAGATACAACTTTTGGCGGATGTTAACCTGAAGAAAACACCCCAACTAGTTGAGTTGGTCGGCAACAGCCAGGTTTAGTCATTGATTCTTGCATTTACAGACATCAGTCCATTTTTTCAATTTTTGTAAAGAACACATTCTAAAGTCTCTTTCAAAATAATAGGAGATTGAGGAGTTAATGAGTCTGTCTCCTGAAAAGATTTTGCTCCGATGGATGAACTTTCAGCTGAAAAAAGGGGGACTTGCACGACAAGTCACGAATTTCTCATCAGATATAAAAGTAAGCTCTCTAAGATAAGAAAGGAGTTGTGACTGATTATTTTCTTTTTGGTATATTGTCTCACTCCCATGCTAATCCGGGGTATAATAAGTTATCTCTTTTGCCTAAGCATGGAAATGTGGAATGCACAGGGACTTAGATGTTATTAGGTAAGTTATTTCTATAATAGGTTGATGATTATATTTTTCTGAATTTTGTTTATAACTCACCTTCAGGATAGTGAGGCATACGCATGTTTGTTAAGTGTCCTGGCACCGGAGTGT
This sequence comes from x Bolboschoenoplectus mariqueter, assembly GCA_037678475.1. Classification (NCBI taxonomy): domain Eukaryota; kingdom Viridiplantae; phylum Streptophyta; class Magnoliopsida; order Poales; family Cyperaceae; genus x Bolboschoenoplectus; species x Bolboschoenoplectus mariqueter. Next base: position 2,517,801 of record CM075286.1, on the reverse strand, counting down.
AGAACCAAACCACATCCGATGGATGTAAAAGATCTACTCGAAAGAGCGAAGCTGGTGCTTGAACATGCTGACAGGATGGGATGCAAGAGATACCTCTCCCCTAAAGACATTGTTGATGGGTCCCCAAACCTCAACCTCGCTTTTGTTGCTCATATATTTCAGAAAAGGTACTGGTACAATCTGCATGATGTTTAAATGATATCTTTGCAATTTCAATCTTTTTGCAGAAGAACTGAAGCATGTTCAATGAATTTTGGCCAAGTTAATAACTTCAGCTTAAGGTGGATATTGTATCTATTTGGGAGCAACAGCATTTAAACCATCCCATCACACAGTCTTTCTAGAATTTAAACCTAGATCATCTATATTTTATGTTAAGAATTTAGGAATTATTAAATGCGCAAAATAGTAATTAATTTATTGTATCTTTTTCTAAAGATATAATCTAATTTCTGTTTGTTCATAGGGGGTTAACATGGGTATCGTTCAAGCTTACATTACCAACAAAGTTTGTGGGTTTGTTTTTGGTCTCTATTATTGCAATGATAACTAACTTCTGCAACAATGTGGTGCAGGAATGGGCTATCAAAACAGATGCAGCAAATGTCATTTTTGGAATCTCAGTTTGAAGACGATGTTCTTGTTTCTAGGGAAGAGAGAGCATTTCGTCTATGGATCAATAGCCTTGGCATTTCCACCTATATCAATAATGTTTTTGAAGATCTCAGAAATGGGTATGTTGTTTTTGCTTTATTACACACAGAGGCTGCCACATGACATTGGGCGTTGGAGGGTTTCAATTAGTACCTTAAGATTTCCAGAAATGTATCATTTTGGCTTATCTTCAAATAACAGCCGGCTGTTAAGAGTTAACAAGCAAAGTTAGGTCACACAGAGAATTGATCAAATTGCCTCCTGACTTTTCATACCAACTTACTAAATCACTTAGGCTCCATTTGGGAGGGGGATAACAAAGGGATAAAGTTATCACCATCTCTCACAGGAGATATCTTTATCCCCTAATTATCCACAATTTATCCTCCTCCCAAACAAAGCCTTCATGGATAGTGAAATTTGGATACCGATACTTTCATTTTGCTTCTTTCTTGAATTCTTGTAGAGATATTATGGAAGTGGCAAACCAAAATTAAAACAAAAAGAACTGAATTGCCTCGCCACTATCTATTGTTACTTCGCAGAATCCTTGCTTGCTCCCCTTCCCGAGCAAGCTTGGAATTAATGTAGAAGAAGTAATATCTGCTCCTTTTGATTTCAGTTTTCCAGAAGTTGGCAAAAGTAAATTTTTGTCTCAATTCAATCTCTCTCTTTCTAAGTTTTAATCTTTTGTCTCAGTTCTATCTTTCTCTTTCATTTATTACATTTTACATACAATTAAACTAATAATCTACGTCAATAAATGTGTCACAGATGGCTTCTTTTAGAGGCTCTAGACAAGGTGCACCCAAGGATTGTTAATTGGAAACTAGCAAATAAGCCCCCAATAAAGCTGCCATTTAGAAAAGTGGAGAATTGCAACCAAGTTGTAAAAGTAGGCAAAGAGCTCAAGTTTTCTCTTGTAAATGTTGCGGGAAATGATATTGTGCAAGGAAACAAGAAGCTTATATTAGGTAAACCAAATTTCACCACAGTACTGTATTATAGCTCTTTTTGTATTTTTTCAATGTTACTTGTTGCTTAGATCGCAGATACTGATATAAATGTATCCCACATATAGCCAAATTGAGATATAATTCTGGTAGGATTGGGATATTTGCATAATTCAAGGATTTTTGAAAGAAAGAACAATATGAGGCCTAATTCTTGAAGGAAAACTTTCAATGTGAGACCTAATTTCCCAATTGAGCTTTTTCAGTGAGGGTTAAATCAAGCAGGCAGTCTTTGTCCACTGGTACGGAGTTTTGTATAAAGTGAGGAACATAATGAACTGCCCAAGAGAAATATTTTATTTAAATGAAGTTTGTGCTTCAGTAATTTGGGTAGCTTTTGAATTTTTATGTATAATGTTCAATACGTTAAATTGAATATGATATATCATGTCTTATCCATTTCATTTTGTCATTTTCTATTGCCAGCATTCCTGTGGCAATTGATGAGATACAACATTCTACAGTTGTTAAAGAACTTGAGGTTTCATTCACATGGAAAGGAGATAACTGATGCCGATATTTTGAGCTGGGCAAACAGTCAAGTCAAGGGTTCTGGAAGGTTCTCTCGCATGGAAAGCTTTAAGGTAGACATTGACTGGTTTGACAATTGTAGGGTGTTACTGATCTCTTCATGCACTTTGATACTGGTTGGATTTGTATGATAATGACTGGTTTGTCGATTATATGACCACAGTCTCTGTAATTTCTTGTTTCATAATTTTACCTTTTTTTCGAAGTTCAGCTGCACTATTATGGGCAGATAAAAGGCTTTTTTTTTTAAGGGAACAAATTTTAATAGGTTCACAAATTCATTGCCCAGTGGAAATCAAGTCTATCTGGTACAATAAATTTAACACATCTACTTGTATTTCATTAGCATAACAGAAAATGGGCCTATGTGGTTTTACCAAAAAAATTAGTTTTTGTTTCCATCAAGCATTGTAGAAATATTATGCCAAAATCAGTTTTGTCAGTTATTATAGTGAAATAAATTGGCTTATGAATATTTTCCAGGATAAAAACCTTTCAAGTGGAATATTCTTCCTTCACCTCCTCAGTGCTGTGGAGCCTCGAGTTGTGAATTGGAGCCTCATCACCCGAGGAGAAACAGGTACGTCACCGGGTAAAATAAAAAATTTAGGATAAAATTGGAGCCTCCTCAATCTCAAATTTGTCTTTTGGGTATCTTCCCACCTAAGCACTTATAAGTTTGAAATATTGAAACAGAGGAAGAAAAGAAGATGAATGCATCTTACATCATCTCGGTTGCCAGAAAATTAGGCTGCTCCATCTTTTTACTTCCTGAAGACATTATTGAGGTTACAGAAACACATTTACACTTTTTTCCCTATATTTCAGATCGATCAGTTGTTTGTTTATTAGGGACATTTCAGTGAATTATCAGCAACATTTAGCCAAGGCCAAATGACCAGTTTGCATTTGCCAGTGCCAACCAGACTGTTACAATTTCCTGTACCTGCGCATAAGAATTTAGCTCAATTGTGCTTCAAATATGAAATAAATATACTGCAAAAGTCTGAAAGTTCTGCAATTGATTGTCAGCATGCCTTGAATTTGGATATAAGCACCTAAACTCTGTAAACAAACAAAAAGGAAACTCCGAAGTCATAGAGGCATTAGGTTGTTAAAAAAGGTAATCAGACTGGTACAGGTTTCCGTATGGTTCATTTGTGTAATATTATCTCTCTTATATCAGGTGAACCAAAAGATGATGCTAACACTGACTGCCAGTATCATGTACTGGCACTTAAAAAGGCCAGCAACCGACACCCGATCTCAGCAGTTGGATTGTGAAACTGCAAGCTTATCTGAGTCGACCTCCAACTTGTCTTCTGATGACTCTGCATCTGACTCATCAGCAGATGACAATGTCATTTAATAAAAAGACAGGCGCCATATCATTAATATCCTTGCATAACTCAAAATGTCATATATGCCCCTTCAAGACAAATAATACTATGCAATGCATAACCCCACAATGCACTAAAAAATGTCACTCCTATTCATTGACCATTATTTACTCTGCATAAAATGAGGGGATGATGGCAGGTACTGTGATGCTTTGTGAGCAATATCATTTCAAAAAAAAAAAAAAAAAAACCAAACTTGATCTGACTCCTACTGGATTCTCTAGCAAGACCTCGAATGTGTGTTTGGTGTGTTTTATCTGAAGGTTTAAAAAAATTTGGTTGTAATTGATGAGTATGATTGATGTAAATATGTTAGATTATTAGCCTTAGCAAGCACTTTTTGTTTAATACAGCAGTTTCTGCATGTTATTTCGATAAAAAAGGGAAATGAATTCACAAACTTGGTTTGTTTCAGTGATGATGCATAACATGGCGCCAAGCTAAAATTACACCACACTCAAAGGAAAAAAAAAAATCAATGAATAAGAAAGAGAAAATTATGTCTTGTTTATGTTTGAACAAAAATAAATGCTCCGAAATTACAAATCCAAAGGTCTTTCAGTCCCTTTACAAACAAAATTTGAGAAATAAATTTTGAGCAAGTATTAGATATGTTCGAAAAATGCTTCATAATATCCATGCCATTTTAACTAGGATAATATATCCCACAACAAGGAAATGAGTTAACTAACATCGCAAGCACAAATTAAGATATAGAAGTCTCTCCTGATGTGAAAGTCTTGTTCCACATGGGCAAAATAGATGAATTTTCTGTGGCCAAATTATTTATATTGCTCTACAAAATTGAAGTTTCAATGGGGCCATTCTTTTTTAATGTCAAATGTGTAGTCCATCTCCAGGTAGCACTTTCCATCATCATCCACAAACTGAAATTTGTTTCAAAAGATAAAACCAACTAACAAAAAGAAGTATGTTTTTCAATTTAATCTTACAAATACGTGGAAGTATGACCATAGATTCATATACCAGCATAACTAGTATATTATATTTTGTAGTATCTGGTCTTAATTCTTTGTTGGTTTTCACTCAACCAAATTTTCTGTTGTTAGAATCATTACTAAAATCCAAATTGAATTTGACGGTTACGATAACAGCATTTCATGGAACCAAGCGGACCACTTATTACCCAGGTACAGTTCACTGGTATTCTCAGTCTTTATCAAGACATTGGTTCTGAAGTGATGTATGAGCATAAATTTCAAATATGGTTACCTTGGTTCTAGCAGTGTAGTTGCCGCGAGCAAGAAAACCGGAAGGGGTGGTCTCTTCTTGCAATTCAATGACATAAGCTTCCTTTTGGGGGCTAAAAGTTCCCAACATCACCTTTTTGTAGTCCACTGCCACATGAGATCATCATGTGCAAAAATGTTAGTCTCTTCAAATTAAAAAAATAAAAATAAAAGAGCTGAAAGCAGATAAAAATTCAATAACTCTTTTAAAAAAAATGTAATATACCGAGTTTTGAAGAAAAACTACACTATCTGTTACTGCATAATCACATTTTAGAATTACTAATTTAAATTCATAATTAGGTATGCCTTCTTATAAAATTGTAATTTGTAAATCATTTGATTACCAATTAAGCTTCATAAAATTGAACCGCTAAATTTTCAAATTGCTTGATGGATGACAAACCACATCTCAATTGCATCAAATGTATGACACAACAGCATCATATAATTGCTATGGAGAATGAAAGTTAATAAATAATAAAAAAAAATATAAGAATGACACTGGAATTGCGACGGCAATAAATGGTCACAACTGTTACCTCTTATCTGTTTCTTCCATACAGTATTGGTGTACCGGAGACCCGAGACAATATTATTGGACACGGTGATGTTGAACTTGAGGCGATACTTGCATCCATCTTTGAGTACAAAAGCAGGTGCCTTGGGCCCTGCTTCAAAAGGGATCGGAAGGGTCAAGTCCGCCCGTTCCGGGGTCACGATTGTCAGGTTCAGTATCTTCACCTCTGGATCAGGGTTCTCTGAGACCATAAAAATGATGATGTAAGTAACATTTAAGGATTATGCATCTTGAAGTATTGTGGTACTCTGTTTATTAATTTTTCTTTATTATTGCTTTGTTCTATCTAAGATGGATTGTACCATTTGATAGGCTAATTATGGTCTAAGAATAATTCTGATTAAATTTAATGGTTTCAAACTAATACAAGAACAATATGTACCTCCCACTTCGGAAAGATCGACATTGGCAAGAAGTGTTTCCTTCCACCTCCTCAAGCTCTCATCATCCTGTCAATGTTTTAGTTATCATGTAATTTCACATTAATGACATCAGTAACAGAAATTTTATTTTGAAACAAATTCACTGACATCAAGCCCTTCAAATTTCTCTACTGATCTGTTTATGATGTATATCCGGAATTTCGATATCTAACTGAGAAATATTGTATGTACTTTACCGCTATATGAAATAAGTCAGTGTATCATGTGCAGAAACCTCAATTTATATGCAAATGACAGACTTTTGCAGTGTTACAATAGTAAAATAAATGTATGATCTCCAGTGTAGAAAAAAAAAGAATGGATTAAGCATATTATACAATATGAAAAAAGGTATGCATAGTTCCTGGTAACTTTCTGTGATCCAAATCATGCTCCCCAAAAATCCAAAACTAATCTCATAAGAGAAACAAAAAAAATGAAGAAGACATGTCCACTACGTCTTTCCTTCGTGCGAAGTACTTAACAACATATGCAAATAATTCGCATTTATCATTCTCGATGATAACCTCACATAATATACTTTTTGGGCTAATTGCAAATAACAGCTATCCATCAAAGAAAAAGTAAGTTTAACAAAAAGTAACTGGTCTATTTTTTTAATTTTAATATTTGATGAACGCTTTTGGCTAATACATGAACTCTCAGAAAAAAATTCATTAAATGAGGGCCTAGAATTATCAATAATTGATGCAATAGTGAAAAATTTAGAACCATGTCTAGCTCAGTTGATAATAACGCAAATCTTCCTGCGTTCGTAATGAAAGTTCGAAACTGGCTAAGATGATTCCGGCCGTGGGCCTGAGATCTTTTGTTAAGTCCAACCATTGATGCAACAGTTTTCAATTATGAGAAATGTCAAAAGATAATACTTGCGTATATAGTATATCAGGTATTTAGGTGTGATTTTCAAAAGACCCGATCAAACTAGATGGAAAAAAAATTAGAAAAGAATTCTGATAAAAAAAAATGAGGACCTTATCCTTCTCGAGCTGTTCCTTGAGCCCGACTACTGGCCCAAGAGCTACAACATCTTTTTCATCATCCCCTTCCTCATCGCCATCATCATTATCTTCATTGTTCACGTCAAGTGACACAATCGATGTCTCGCTGTGCTTTCGACGCATTCCATTCTCTCCACTGTTTTTCTTCTCCTCTTCATTCTTCGGCAATGCATCCTTGTTCTCTTCCTTGTCCATCTCAATGATCGCCTTTATTTGCCGTTTTTGTTTGGTTGGTGTTTACCGATTGTGTGTTGTGTCGTGTATATATATATTTTTTTCTTTTCTTGAATCCTAAAATGGCGATGTAATGCAAAAGAGAATTTATAGAGAGAGAGAAACAGAGATGAAGCTAAGGGGTGGCTAGCGAGAGCCAGGCTCCTCCTATTTTTAGGACTGTAATATCTAAGAATTATAAATCTTACATCATGGAAATTGTCCATTGAATATGTTGGAGAGCATCATAATATATACTTATTAGTAGAAATTTTATCTTTATCTTACTCTGATTTGAGACATATAAGACATTAATTTTCGATGGTGTGTATAACTAATGTTAAAAAAACATAAAAAATTAATTACTCTTGGCTCAAAGCATTTTAAAAATTGTGCAAATTAGGGTGCCTCGTAAAGTAAAGATATGTCGATACTTCTGATTCAAATTTCGATTTTTGAAATTTGAACATCCAACTCAAGCATCTTAATGCGATTTATCAGAATCTTGTAAGAAACTACATTTTTATCTTTTTTTACTATTTTTTGGATATGGAGAAATCCATTGTCATTGGATGGTCCAAAATTTACTACATAATAAACTCTCTTTCTATCCAAAAGTAGTGCAAAAGATTATGAAAAAAGGGCAATTCTGTTATAGATCAAAATCAACTTGAATCATGCATTCATACTATTATTGATGAAAATCATCAACTGAAATTGATCCTAATATAATTTTCACGAAAAAGTTTGATCCATAGCGGAATTACTTTTACTTTATTACTTTAAAATAGATTAATTATTGTAGAATATATTATACCATTATATTTTTGTTTGCCATTATTTTTTTGTTATTTGATTCAATCCACCACAATTGTTATTTTATGACCCCTTTCTCAGCCTAATTTATTATTTATGACCATATCTTTACATATTTTTCAGAGGCTGCTAGCTCAACACTAAAAAAATGTTTCTACAAGGTATTTTTGAGAATAAATTTTAATTTTCATCTGTGGCGCGAAGTAGGGAATGCTGAAATTTGAACAATTGTAGGTGAAAATTTTGGTTGGATTAGGTCTTCATCTGTGGAGGCTGCGAGACAGAGGGAAGGTGGTGGTTTAAACAGTTGGTTCACGAAGACCGGGTGCAGATGTAACCTGACTGTCCTTGAACAGTGGCTAAAATTGGAAGATGAGATATGTTTAATGGACTGGTTCTTATGTGGCCTTCAACCATGCGGCTCTCCATATATAAATGTTGCTGCTTTCCATAATTGGGAAATGTAAGCATGCATGTATAAAATTTGTACCTTAAATCTATCAGATATATTGCCAACTATGGTGCCAGATTCTGAGACTCAGTTTCTCAATCAATTAAGAGCAAAGTGTTCTTTGAACAGTAGTTAGATCTTAAAAAGTTATCGGGTTCAGTTCGGATCTTGCACGAATCATCTACTGATGCGCCAGGAGTAACCACACACCTTTCTCTGCATATAATTAATTGAAGAGAGATTGCTTGCTGATCAGAATCACAAATTGCAGTTTCCAAAGATCAAAATGAAAACATCAGAATTTGAATGTACAGCGTACAATTGTGCTCAGTATTTATCAGATCAATAATATTTCGGACTGAATAACAGTATTGTCTAAACAATTTTCACAAAAATATTATCATCGTTAACAAGCACTAGCTAGTGTTTTAAACATGTTGACTAGTAATTACAAGTGGGTTTATTTTTTTGAAATACAACTATACAAGATGCTGCTTATTAATTATTTGTTCTACTTTGTAGTTATTAGCATCTCACATAAAAAAAAAAAAACAATAGAAGAACTGTGTGCCTACCTTCTTTCTCTTAACGAAATTTGGTGAAATTAACAATATATATACATATAGACTAACTGACTATACATATAACCACTCTCATAATTTAGTTGGGCCCACCATTCATGTAAACCGTGTGTATTCTAACCTCTCCATGTGCTGTCTCCAACTGCTGTCCAAAGCTCAACCTACATACTTACATGAATACATACATAGGGACAAACATTGATTTGGGGATGATTGATGATTAAATTATAGAGATTTGCAGAGAACTATGTTGCATGCAGTTGATTTCAAGGCTAATTAGCAACAACAGAAGGTTTTTAATGGCTTAATCAATCAAGCTATGCATTTGTGATAGGGTTCCAGTGCCAGCTAATAAGCTGAAACTTCTCAGACTACTTAAAAAAAAAAAAAAAGATGAAGCTTCTCAGAAGTGTATATTATTGTAGGCTTCATCAATAATGGAGTGTTGATAAATGTTTCTTCAATTATATCTATATTATAACCATAATTCAAGTACAATTAATCTTAACTAACCTTAAATCTTCAATTCAACTTCACGTAATTTTGCTACAATTCCCCCCAAGCTGTTGGCCCTAAATTATTAAATTGAGCACAAAAATTAATTGACAATTTGTTGAGAAATGAAAATGAAATTAAGGGATAACGTGGGGGATTAGTCTCAGACCTGTTTGGGGTTAATATCCTCATCGGCTAATTAAGAAAAAGAGAGCTACTAATTTTTAAAAAAAAGGCAACTTCTATCTTTTTCTTTTTTATTTAGGTAACTGTTAGGTACAAATAGTGTACCATTAGAAATAAACGTTAGGTACAAATAGTGTACCGTTAGAGATAAGGCTATATAAGCCAAATTGTATATTTTGTAAATCTGTTGTTAATAATAAGAATCAACATCATCACTTTAATTTTCAACACAATTAGTATATACTTTCTTGTTATAATTTTAGTTAACAAATGAAAAATTAAATATTGATCTAGAATCTATGAAAGGCGTGTTAATTTGCTCACTACCAAATATTCTGAATTCCTCAAGTAACATCTCCCTTATATATATATTTCCTTGAAAGAATTATTACATAAAATTTCAGTTCATTAACTATCATATTTTATTTCGCTCACATCTTTTATTTTAAACCTGTGATTGTTGCAGCGGTCACCATGGCACCTTCTATTGCATGTTATGTTTAGCACAAAAAGTTAAAAAGAAAGGTCAATTTGTTCTCCTTGAGACACGTAGCACAATATTCTCAATTTTTTTCCTTTTGGTAGTTTTTTAACACCTATGGACGGCTTGTATTTATTTCAAATCTCTTCTCAGTTTTCTCCTAACATGCTTCTAATCCCTATATAAAACTATTCATCCTACCATTGTTCCCTAAACCTACTAGAGAGAGAGAGAGAGAGAGAGAGAGAGAGACAGAGACATATCCTTGGCAGCCTCTGCAAGTTTTCGAAAAGAAGAGAGAGACAGAGACAGAGAGAGAAAGGGAGAGATGAAGCTAAGTCCAAAGAGGTTGTTTAAGAGAAGCCCTAAGCTAAATGAAAATGGGGAAAAGAGTGGTGGTGTCAGAGTGTATGACCGGTACGAGACCGAATGGGAGGTGAGACCAGGAGGGATGCTGGTACAGAAGAGAGTGGAGGGCAGAGAAGAGGGGACTATCATTGTACGAGTCTCCACCGGCCATCAATGCCACGACATCTCCGTCGGTGCCACCTCGACCTTTGGTAAGTCCAAGTCATCATTTGTTTCGAATATTCTTTACCTCTCATAATGTTCCACAGCGTATTTTTCATCATAGATATTAGTTGGGTAATTGAGGCACAAGCATAATTTTAAATGATTGCAAATATTATAATATTGAACTCTGTTCCTCTGCCAACTTCTCAAAAAAAAGAAAAAAAAGAAAAAAAAAAGAACTATGTTAAACACTATTCCTAATGAACATGCTAGATGAGAATAAAAGGTAGTATAATTAGGAAGCACTAAGAGTTATATCAAGCAAAATTCAGAACATTTTGGTCAATAAATTCTCATCTTCCTTTGAACACAGAATTTTGGGTGTGTGGCATCCCTCCAGAGCATTGAAATTAAACTAAACAGCTTTTCCATCACAAAACTAAATTATTTCAAATCTCAAAATAAAATGCAGGGGATCTAAAGGTGCTATTGTCCCTGGTGACAGGCTTGTGGCCGAGAGAGCAGAGGCTCATATTTAGAGGCAAAGAGAGAGAGGATTGTGACCATTTACACATGGTAGGAGTTAAAAATATGGACAAAATACTGCTTTTGGAAGACCCAGCCATCAAAGAAAGAAAGCTTAGGTCAAGCACGCTTGCACAACTCATGGGCGTGCCTTGCAATTCTTTCGTTAGGGTTTAGCTGACATGTTAGTTTGATCCCAACAATTGTTAGAGCTTTCAATGAAGAGTCATCTTGTGTCTTTTAATGTAAATTTCATACGACTGTCATGTAAAAAAAAAAAAAACATACTGATCTATGCAATGACTTTGAGAACATGCCACTTTAGATTAACCTTCATCTACTGCAGGTATAAATGATTCTTTAGTGTGAACATTTGATGTATAAAACAAAAATTTCCCAAGCAGCACATGATGTGCTCCAACAAAATAATCATAAAAAAAATAATGTCTCTCAATTTGCTCCGAAAAGAAAAAGGACCTGATCTGATCATAAAATGAATTGTGCCATAATGAGGAAAATAACATTCTAAGATACTAAATTTACAATTAGAAATAAACTATCTATCATGAAGATTTCACTTTATTAGCACGAAAGGCTAAATACTTTGATCTCTCAGCATAGTAACGTTTCACTTCCTTCACAACTGCCAGGAGCACATGTAAAGAAACCGGGGCAAAGAAAGGCTGACAGGAAGCAGACAAGATATAAAACATTAAAAAATTAGAACATAATTTTACATTTGCAAAGGTAAGCATAATAAAAGAAGTTCAACCTGCAATACTGGTATGTCGAAACTTTTTCTGGTTTTAGTAACTTCTGGTGGAATAAATTATGTTAAGACTAAAAGCACATCAATCATAGGCAAGAACAAAGAAGAAATTATTAAAAGACAGAAAGTTGGCCCAAGAGTTGAAATCAACATCATGACAGTTCCTTTACATGAGCAATTAAGAACCAGATTAACCGGTTAAGGTTGGAATTGTGCAATCAAAGCCTTGAACTAAGCTGACCTTCAGTCAATTCAACCTTAATCCAATAAGACTAAGCAACCCTTAATGATGCAACTAACCTCGATTTAAGGAATAATGTCTGAAGGAACTCTCAATTGATATTAATTTCATTATTTACACAACAAAAGCTAATCTAAATGTCAACAGGGCCAACAACAAAAGAAAATTAAAAACCATAGTGAGAAGTTTATGGAAACTGATACAAGCACGATGTTGCCAGTAAGCACAGATTAATACCAGAATAAGACAAACATTGTAGAAGTTTAGGTCAAGACTAACCATGTAAATGGCGAAGTAATGTTCCATGGAAGAATAGCTGATTGACATGATTGATGGATGGAAAAATGCATCCTCTGCTAAAGCCCTTGCTCTGATTGATGACACTATAAAAAAAGGAAATAAAGAAAGACAAAAAAATAAAAAATAACTCAAGACAGTTTCAACTTTTGAAGTGAAAAAAGTAAGAAATTCTAATTGACACTCCAATAATCAAGTCCTATGAAAAGGAGGTACTTCCCAATGATAAATACAAATGGAAACCAATGAGGGTATTTTGGTCATCAGAGGAAAAATTGGTAAGACGTGACTTTTGGGTGCGATTAATTTTTTAAAATTCAGGTTTCAAACATATTTTCCCAAATAAAAAAAAAACATCATTTAACAAAAGAACTTATCACATACAAGCTGAGGCGTTGTTTATCCCAAGAGAAATATTTCTCTCAGCTAAATTTGCAGCTTCAAGTGAAAGCTCTACCTGAAAAGTCAAACTTCATTAATTTCTCTAATATGTTATATAGTTCCACTTCCACACTAGTGCCAAGCTTGCTCATACTGACACAGGTTAAGACCAACAAAGGAAAACCAAAATTAAAAGCCTCAAACTAACTGCAAAATGCCCAATCAATCCAACTTCAGCCTCAAATTGAAATATAAAGAAATGAAATGGTCTCTGCTTCACCCTCACAATGCAACAAAAACAATCAAACAAGCCAAGTGGAATTGCAAGTAGAAAAAGATTAGGCCTAACTAAAGAGAGATGAAATAACCTGTTTTCCAATTTCGTCCATTACAATCATTCTCGGAAGCGATTCAACCTGATAATCATAATTATGGATTCAGCAATCAAGAAAAGAAAAGACAACCATGAAAAAAAAATTATCCATCTACAAGCATCTATAAATTATTGAAAGACAAAAATCTTTTACCAATCTAGAGAGAGATTGAAGTGTGCTGAGACTAGACAAGAGATTAAAGCAGGTGTGGTGCCGGTACAACAAATCCAATTCCCTGCAAATTTGAGAAGTCAGATAGTTTACTTCATTCTGTTCTTGGGCCTAACTAATACAGTACTGTCCCTGACCCAAATGCACAGTGAAAACTAAACTATGTGTCCAACCAACCTGATTTCTATATTATGCCTTACTAATGCTTCCAAATATCCTGATTTAGGCTCAATTCACCTCAGTCCAGCAATTTGCCCCTCTTCAAACTTTAATGGTTTAACCTAACCCACACCAGCCCTGACATGACAACTTCTCAGGTAACTGAGTAAAGGGGGGCAGCATCTGGACTGTTCATCCTAATCCGAAAGCCGATTGGTCCCCTATAAAGCTGCCCGTGTGTCATTGGACTGTCCAGATGCTGCTCACTCCATCAGCTCTGAACTATTAAGATTTCTGCTAACAAATTTACTTAGATAAACTGAAGTATGGTATGGCTTATTCTCGACTTCATTCCAGCCCTCTGACCTCCTACCCAACTTCTTAAAAAGACACCCATCACACTTGTGAGTGAGCACGCGGGCGTGTGTGTGTGTGTGAGAGAGAGAGAGAGAGACTAAGAACAGGGAATGTCAAAAATAATATCTCACCAGTTTGTGAAACCTCTCTCACTTGCCAGAAACTTAAATGTCGGATTTGATTCAACATAATTTGAATTTAGTCCAAATAGAACACGGAGCTGCCCAATGAATATTTCAATTATCTTCTCAAGTTCCTGTATAAATTTTCAAATAAAAGAGTCCACAAAAAGAAAAACCAGATACCATATCCACGCTATAAAAGAATAAAATAAAATTGCACTGTATAGTTCAAAACTCAGCTTTCGAACCATCTTCAACTAAATTCAGTTTTCTTTTACTATAGTATTTTAGACAATAAACTGACCTGGGGAGACAATGAGTCTCTGACAAGATAGGTCCTTGGAGATTGCATAGAACACCCAGGTGGATTCCAGATAACAACACCTCCCCACATCTAACAAATATAATTAACACAAAGCACTTAATCTAAATGTACACTTGGAAGAAAGAGGTACAAATATATAAAAGCAGAGTACCAGTATTACTCACTGGAGATATAAAAGCATTTGTCTTGGACCTCTCTCCCTCAGGGGTTCTTACGTAAAGAGGGCATTCACTTGCAGATGGCACATATCTAAGACAAGATAGAAAGAACAATTTAAATCAAACCTGATAGATTTTACATCTCAATTAGGAAAGAAATTTGCTTAACATCAAAAAAAAAAAAAAATTGCAACGCAACTGATATATCCTAATTTGCTAAAGACAAGATCCTTGCATCATTGAACAGCAAAAAGGTTCTCTTGGGACTCCTAATCACTTAAACAAAATTCTTTTTCAAACTTTTCAAAAAGCAAAAAAAAAAATAATAATAAATAACAAAGAAGAAGAAGAAGAAGAGAAACTAAAAGCAAAAGAGAAAAAACAAGTAGAATCATGAAGTATTGTGTATGATCTGAATAATTAATTCAATTCGTCAAAACTTACACCGAGACATACTGCACATGCTATAATACAGAACATTTCAAAGATTGGTTTTGGTTTATTTTGTGTTTACTTTTATTCTATGAATGAAATGGGCATAGTTTAGGAGCACTGGGCTGCCAACTGGTACCAAAACATACTGCCGTTCCTAGTCTAGAATTAAGTATAACACAGCAAAACTATAAGTGTCAAGTGAGAGATTATACACAACAAACTGAAGCACCTTGGACCGTCCAGATGCTGAAAGAGAAGTATCCAAGTGCCACTCATTTGAGTTTACCTATCAATAGTATTTGAACTATTTTACTTCAGGACAACGAGAAGTAAAATGTAAAATAGTAGGTCTTTAGTGTGCTACATACTAAAAATAAGTAAATTTTTTGAATTAGCAAAAAAGAAAGGAAGTCTGCACCCTAAATGCTGACAAGTTCATTTCAATTTTATCTAGATGGCTACTGCAAAATCTCAATTTTGAGAACTATGACATTCTGCTCAATGTTGATTTGCATGATATGTTTTCAATGTATGAAAGTATCTTGCTGGGTACAAACATAGGTGTATTGGTACTCTCGTAGATTCATATGTTATAAATTTACAATCACGGAATACCACATTTCTATAGCAGATAAGGAACATACAAAGAAAGGCAGGTCCCTGGTATTAACCACATAAGCCTCCAACTTATCATCCCAATATGAAGTTGACGACTTTGGCGCATGGTACAAAACCTAAGGTAAAATAAAAGAAGTTAAAATAATCATAAGTTGATAACCTCTCATTCTTTTAGAATCTCATAACTTTCTAACATCTCCAAGTTATCTTTTTGAACAGTTGATTGTTAAATAAATAAAAGAAACTCACACACCTGACTTTCCATGGTTATGTTTGCAACAGGTGCCAAAGCCTCCAGAACAGGTCCCAACAGGACCTCTCCCGTTCTTTGGAAATCCCTGGACAGAGAAAACAACACTCCCTCAGATTCTTTTACATTAATACTAGAAAAAGCACGCCATATAGTACCACTACAATCAGAAAGAAACTGATTATATAAGTTCATACCAATCATAAACCCAATCACTCGGATTTGAATTAAGCAAACTAAACGAGAGAACAACATTCCCATCTGAACCAACCGGTACATACTCTCCTTTGCCGACACCTCCTGTCATGAAATAATCTCCAAATACTGCACCAATCATTGAACCGACATTTGTGTTGTCATCAAGCCTCTTCACCACCATCCAGGCATGCCGATGTTTGCCAACTACTACCCTCTCTCTCCCCCCTTCTGTTACAAATACCGAATATACCCTCCGCGCACATCCTCCTGCCCTTTCATTGACAGCTGACTGTAACAACTCATCTATTTCCTGATCATCTCTATCTGCAATTGCATCGACCAATCCCGCACTGCCACATCGCCACAGACAGGCATCAGAAGGGTCATTGCCTACATGATGACAGCTAGATCCCAAATCAACAGTAACTGAAACAGTGAAATTACAGTTTCCACATGTTTGAGCAGTCAAGTGCGCGTTGAGTTTTTCAGCAATGGAGAGAGGGAGGGAAGAGTCAGGTTGTTTGGATGGAGAAAGAAAGATGGCTTGGAAGTGGCAGGGGAAGGAAGGAGGCTCGGACTTGAGATGATCGGAGAGGGAGGAAATGGCGGCGGAGGGAAGAGGCGAACGGTGGATCTCGGTCGATTTGAGGAGGAACGGTGCACCCAAGAGGAAGGAGAGGAGAACGGAGACGGTGAGGCGCAGGCGCTTGGTGCCGGGTTTCGTCGTGCGATGGTTCGATTCGGTACTGGTTCCGGTATCCGTACCAGGGATAGTGATGGTATCCTCCGCCATCGGAGAGGTGGAGCGAAGAAGTGAAGTGGGGATGGCAAAGGACGGATCGGAGTCGCGGAGTAACCCGTTAAAGTGAAGTGACGGAATTACCCTTGTCCTTCAAAGGTTGCCCAGAGATGAAGAAATTGGAATTTCTGTGAACAGGGCTTTGGAGACCACATGGATGCAAGCGCCACGCGTTCCAAGCATTTTTTTTTATAGGAGTGGTATCCACACTGTTGGAAACTTTTAGATAGTTTATAATAACATAAATTTTGATCAAACATAAAAATTGATACACTTCTGTTCGTTTGATCTGTATATTATATTATTATTTTCTTCAGTTGTGGAAATAATAATATAATCCGATCCATTGTTGTCGTTCGGACTGCTTAAATATGAAAAAAAAGAGGTTTTATGGAATAATGAATAGCAGGAAAAATGAATCCTCATGGGGTTTTTCCGCCTTGTTAAAGCTAGTCGTGAAGCATAATCAAAGGAAAAGTTTTCATTCCAAATGCAAACTAGTAGCTATTTTACAGATTCCACAAAATTGCTACACAAAAAAAAAAAAAAATCTACATTTCATGAACCCAAAACATATTCACCCATCTGCTGATCTACACATATTACAACTACAACAACCACAAACGGTAGTCAAATTTCCCACTTCAGCATCCAGAGCATTTTATACTGTTGCATGGAAAGTTCTCATGACATTTGAATATTTGCTTCTTTTGGAGAACGAACGAACAGGCAGCACATTTAAAGACTCATGGAATCCTCTGCGCTTTCATCTTCTTAACTAACAATGACATTACTTTAACAACCTTCATTTTTCTGACAAGAAGGCCCCATTTGCCAGCTTCGAATTGGTCTCGCATTTGCTCGGCCTTGACCTTAAATTGCCTGGAAAGTTGAGGAATAAATTCATAATCAGCATGATAATGAACAGTGAAGTAAAATAGTCGCAGCGTGCACTTAATTACTAATTACTTTTGGAGAATCCAATCTTAGAACTGTTTCTTCAAATTCATTTCATAACATTATGCCTACTGCAGTTTGTATTAAATAGAATTTTGTTTGCCATCTCTGATCCAAATTGCATGAATCTCTCAATAAATTTTATTATATTATGAATTAGAATTCTTAATTAAACCTAAACCTAAATATGAATCTCTCAATAATTAGTGTGGGCAACTGATCAAACAAAAAGGATTTTGTTTACCAAGTGAAATAGATCTATAATAAAAATTGGGATAAAATAAGTCAAGAGTACATACATGCAAAGTGGCACCTTGCACGAGGCAGTGTGGTCACACAAGGCTGAATGGAGCCGGAGGAGTTGCCACATGCGACGGCAGCGTATGCAGCTCTTGCTATGGCAGGATGCAAAATGGCGGATCAGCAGCTGGATGCCTCTACATGTCTCAAATTTTTCACAAGGACTCTTAGCGGGTGCTCGGTCCATGGGACCCACCTCAGTGCAACCTTCCTCGTAGATATGTCGCAGGCATTCCATCACCTCATTCAGTTCCAGATACACCTGCTGCTTTGCCATCCGCCTTCTCTGTCGCTTGTGTTTCTGCACATTATCAGAACTGATTATGAATAACAAATTAATAACAATGTCTACTGGTAAAGCAAGATTTAGGACTTGTTTTTTTTTTTGGATGAAACAGCAGTGTACTGTTTAAGTCTTCTACTAGCCCAATTCAATAAGATAGACTCAAGAAGGCCTAACTGGGTGGCCCAAAACTAGTGGGGTCCAGAATCCAGATGGCAGATGCTATAGAAGTATAGGTACCAAATCACGCGTCAAGACAAATAGGCAGCCCTTATGGCCTATGCCTTTTTTTAAATGAAAACTGGGATCCAGCTATTGGGTTTTGGCCTCATCAGACGGCGAATGGAATGGAACCTGGGGTGGACACGTGTGAAGTTCTAGCGCACACGGTCCAGAGAGTTGGGGGGGGGGGTGGACACGTCACACGTGTCATGTCATGTAACAAAATTTCTGAAACACCCCACGCAGGCAAGACTGGCCTTTAGCAGGGGAGGGATTATTTGAATGCATCAGCAATGGCGTCACGCCGTACAGGCTGACAGGCTGTCTGTCAGATTCTCTTAGGCGTGTAGGTTTGTGTAACTTCCATGTGGCAAGTTACTGACATGTGGACACGCCTAATAAAGAAAAATGAATGAAAAGGAGTGTCTGTGTCTGTACCCCCCCCCCCCCCCCCCCCCCCCCACTGATTTGGAGGTCGTGAAATAGTCAAATATGCACTAATTAAGGCACTAATCCTTAATTTGACGCTGGATATTGACTGGGATTAATAGGTTGATCGCTTTCGTAGTTTTTCTTAGTAAAAGAAGAGGCGAGCGTGATGTGATGTTCAACAAAATGGATGGCTGTTTTACGCGCCTCCAACTAATGTGCACAGATAGTTGCAACAAAGATGGGTCAGTCTGCGTCAATATTCCTATAACGCGATTGCTGACTTGTCACCAAACTGAGCAAGACAAAATTAATCTTGGGAAAAAAAAATCAAACGGAGACTCCAAAATGCACATTCCTAACCACCACTTGAAATAAATTAAACGCGTAAAAACTTACAAATGTATAATCAAATACAAAACTTACCAAATCTGCTTCATCCATGAACTGAAGAATGTCGAGTTCAAGCCAGGGATCATTCTCTTGCAAAAAGCGCCATGCCTCTGTTTCTTGCACCGCAGCAAAGTCCTTGACGATGAATCTCAAGCAACGCATGTGCAGCCTTTGCGCATCACACAAACGCGACAGTTGTAGCAAGTCTAGAATTGTCTCGGTTGTGAGCAGAGTCGACAGCGTCGTCTCACATTTCCTCTTTAACCAACTCACTTGATACACATGTGACATTACCAGTAAATGTATCCCGTATCTTTCCACATCTTCTTCTACCATAGACCTAATACATATATATACAGTGTAAATCACATATCAACATGAATGATCAAAAATACTCAAAGATAGAATGTACTGTGTAAATGAAATAGCACGCGTGTTGTCAATGGTTTAATTTCTATTGTATGAAACACTTGACTTTAGTTTAATTATAAATTAAGATATGAAACATTTGTTAGACAAATTGTGTTTAAAAAATTTCGAAGTTTTGCTTCATAAGCAACCTTATCAACTATTAAGCGTATGTACAATAGTTGGATTTTATTCTAGATGAACATGGAAGAAAGGGTCAAAGGCAAAACAAATTAAACAACAAGATTTTTCATAATTAAGTTGGGTTCTTTTGAATAAACCGCTAGATTAGATCGGAGATATTTTGTAATGCAACAGCAATTTTGCTATAGGATTCAAAGGCAAAGGCTCCCCACTAAGAAAAGAAAAGGAAAATGTTCTGATTTTAGGTAACCATAACAACCTCATTTTTTGGGGCCTCCTCTGTCTCTGTTAACTTGGTCGTGATGCAATGCAATTCAATTCAATTCAATTCAATTTCTTTGATAACAATTTCCGAATTAATTGAGTAGATGAGAAACTAACATGGATTGGAGAGATCGAACGAAAGCCACGACAGCATCATGCGGCACGCCAGAGATTCTAATTTTAATCGCAGTTACCGGTTTTGATTTGCTGTTTCTCCTCTGTTTTTCCTTTTCCAATTCCAACATGCGCGCAAGTACAAGAGACGCCGATGCCTGTAGCAAGTTCCAAATCAAAATCACTCTCTTAAATTCAAAGATTATTTATCACTGAGAATTGGAATCACAACTTGCTCCCAATTTCCTAGAACTATTAGGAAATCGACACCAAATTCAATCCGATTTTAAGTTTGTAATTCCACAAAGAACAATGAGTTTGAATATCCATCTACCAGGAGAGATGAATCGGCAGTTATCCTCTGTCCGCTTGAGGTCACTATTCGTACATCTTCACAACTGATTTCGCTGTTATCAATCGCCATTCTCTCTCTCTCTCTCTCTCTCTCGCTTTGTGGAGAGCAATATAGTAAGCTTCGAAATGCGAGGTAGTGCGATGCTCTGTTTCGGCGTCCGTGATCGGAGAGATTTCCTTCTGTCCGGCTTATATAGAGAGGGGGGCAACTGAGGGAGGCCACGGTCCCTGGCGAAAATATTTTAAATGGGAAATTCAAAAGTGAGGTGGCTATCCTTCTCCAACATTCCTTTCGCATAAGACACGTCACGTTGCCAATTATTATTTAATTAATAAGATGTGTGTTGCTGAGGGGAGAAAAAGTATGAGGTGGTATATTAAGTATTTATTTATTTTATTTCTGATTAAAAATTCAAAATTGCAAATAAAGAAATAAATATTATGAATGATGAATTATCACATAAATAACCTTTTAATAAGTTAGTACAAAAATTTTTAATATTTTTTTTTTGTATTTTTCTTGTAGGAGATAAAATGATTCTTTTAGTGCACGCACAATACTACGATATTTCTCAAATGAAAATAAAGGACTAGTGCAATTTAAATAATGTGAAATATTTGAATTTTTTTTATAGAAAACACTTGCACTCAACAATCTGGAAAACAAAGACTTCTTACACTTGACTACAATTATGAAAAACAATATATACAAAATCATAATCAACCCCACTAATTGGAGAATCTAAAATACTTTTCTTATATATTATTCCGTTGGAAGCAAAACTAAACTTTGCTACATAAACCTACTACCCAATTAACGAGGTGCAACTTGGAGTTCCCTATCCTCCAGCTAATTTTGTTGAATTTTATAATAGCTGAGCGGCGGCAAAGGCAAAGAAGGGAAAAAAGAACCAAAAGAAGCGGCAACTGAAGGTGCATGATGGGACCCACCTCTGACAAAACGTCATTTAACAAAGATTAATTAGTGGTAGTGGTAGTTTGGAAGTTGATGATGTCATTGGTGACGCGGAGGCCAAATCGGATGAGAATGACACGGTGTCTATTTATTTCCCAAAAAAAAAAAGAAAACACAGAGACCATTTTTTCTATTAAGCGTACGTGGTTCTGCCTTTGTTTCCTATGTGAAGTTATTTAGAAAAGAATTACAGATTTAAAAAGAGAATTAGATTTTCTTTGTGTCTCTTGCCACGTCATATTTCATGTGTGTTTTTTTTGTAGGTTCGATTTCTTTTATACTGATTTGTATTATTTGAGGATTCATTTATTTTGAGTGTAATGCATTGGATGTCTCCATGAATTGCTTTGTTATTGTGGGAGATCCACTTTGATTATTACATATTAAATTATTACATTAACACACTAATTATCTAAAATGCTTGACCAATTGGACCGTGCCAAGTAATTAAAATTGTATTAATTGATAACGACTTGGGGACAATGAATACAAACCCAAATCACTCATGAGGAGATTTTTTTTTTTTTGTATTGATCTTCAGATGACGTGCTCTGTTAATTACCACAAATTAGATCCTTTAAGCAAACTACCTTCTTTGCAAGTTGATATAAAAAATATATTATATCTTTCCTTACGTCTGTATATTAAAAAAGACTTAAAAATTTTGGGTACAAATAATTACATTTTAATTAATTCTTGCATTTTTTATTTGCATTCCAAAATATTTATATGAGTAAAATTTTCTGTACGAATATGAAATATCCGGATGCCTTGTATCCCGCCTTCACTCGCTTATGTAATTTTCGTCTCGGTCAAAATGTTTGTACTAATTTTTAGGAAAAAAATATATCTAAACAAGAAAGTGGTTATATTTTGTGTGTTATCATAAATAACAATTTGACAATTGTTGTTTATAATTTATCCATAATGTTATATCAAATCTTAGTAAAAGTAAATTGAACAAATTTACATAAAATCTTAATAAATTATGTCCGTAAGATTCAATGTCTTCATACTTACAATCTAGATAAAAAAAAAAGTTGAAAACATATACAATTAGTTACAAAAGTATTTACGCTGAGTATGAAATTTATTCAAAGTTTTATTCCAATACTAAGAAAAATTAATACAATCACGATTTTAAAAAGAGTTTATATATACTTCCTTTGAAAAGATTTTTTTTATCTGATGAAAAACATGCTTATTATTCGGGGGGGGGGGGGGGGGGGGATTACGATTCGTCATTTATGCTTGCCCCACAAAGTGTTTATATGTAATAAACAAAGTTAAATTAAATCTCAGCATTCATTTGGTTTGAAACTTTGAATAGAAGGATGAAGTTATTGTGACAATAAGGTCTTTTCTATACTGCTCCTAGTCATTTAGAGGTAGAAAAAAAAAACATACAAGTGAGCTATGTAGAATCTTGTGAAATGTACATAAAGAGTACACAAACAGCTTCTCTAAAAAGTTCAACTATTTTTTACAGGTAAAGAAAACACAAATAGATAAGAACACCACTAAAATATATTTGTCATATCTTAATTAGATTATCATTTACATGATATATTGCCTGCTAACAGCCATCGGTTCGGTTGCTATCAAACACAATGTCGGATATTAAATGATAAGTAGCATATCAGTTTTTATGAAAGCAACATGCACAAATTCTAAACCTACTCCAAGGTCCACCTGAGATCAATTTGGAGAAGCCAACTAAAAAAAATCTAGGAGCCAGTTGGCCTTTGGACTTAACAAGCGCCACATAAAATGAGAAGGTATTGCTGACTTGGACATAGCCATCAGCGCTAATCCGGAACATGTACATGTCAGCTTCTCAGCTTCTCTCGTCGTACGCTTGTCGCGCACCCGGCGGTGTCGCCGTGGGATCTTTGGCTTGCTTGCGTGTGTTCTATGTTGTGTGTTTCTTTCCTTCTTTTACTCAGGGATAATGCATGGTGCTTAAAAAAATCATTAATGTTTGGTGCGTAATTTGCATTGCTTAGATATTTTAGTACAAGCAGACAAGTAGTCAAGTGCTATTATCTTAGTATTAGTTTAATGGCTCACGTATCTGGCTCACACATTTTTTTGCTTTAAATTAATTAAAATTTCAATTCAATTTTTGCGAGATATTATATATCACTTAAGAATATTTTTTTTATGGTGAATAAACATTAATGTTTTCTGTATAAAATATCACAAATTTAATAAAATCTGAAATGAAAAATTTCTCATGGATATGTAAAATTAAAAAACTTAACTCCCTATATATCTTTATCTTGAAAAATCATACTACTATCATTTCATTGTGGCCTTGATATCTTGGACTAGTTTGTTGTCAGAAAATTCCAAATCTTATATCTTCTGCTAAGCTTCAATAAATCTATATCAATTAAGACTTTACAACTACGTTATTAATTATATCCATATTAAGTTTTAGTTTAACCATATATTTCTGCTAAAATCATATGACATTAATATTGAATAGACCAATAAAATTGGCAGGATGAAGGAATAGCTAATGACAATAGTTATTTTTTTATTCTTACTCTATTGTTCTGCCAAACATTACCAGAATATGAAATTTGTTATTGACTAAGGAGGATCAAACTAAAATTAGACAGTGATATTTATTTGAATGGTTCGTGTAGAATTTAATTTTAAATTTGATTTGAAATACTTTTTATTACTCTTTGTGCTCAATGATGCCAGTCTCTTTTGCAATAATATTTCAAAATTTAAGTTTTAAACAAATATTGTCTATGTTTAGTGATGCATTCAATGTTAAAATTCATAAAATTTAGAATTCATTGGACGACCCCCTAAAGGTGGGGAAAAAAAAATAAACGTGTCAAGATAATCAAGAAGAACTTTTTTTTTTTTTTTTTGTCTTCTTGACCTCATAAAGAATGAACTCCAAATATCAGAGAACAAAAATTTGAGGTAAAAATTGCAAAATTGTTGACATGGATGCGTTATTATACCTGAAATTAATCAACGATATCTCTTGTTTAGAATTTAAATTTTGAACTATTAATACCATTAGAATTCATGCACCAAATAACGACACATAATCTTTTATCATACACAAGCAATTTGCCAATGATATTAGCAGCTAGTTCCCTGTATGTAGACACCTTGTGCCTTAGCTTGTCCCCACCGATGTAACCTTTCTCCACACTGATAGGAAGATAATTTCTGATTTTCCTCTCAAGAGATTGTTTCATTGGATTGTCATTTCTCCATGTCAAACACACATCAATTCTCCGAGTCACTTTCACATTTAGGAGAAGAAAAACCAGAGAGAGAAATTTTGTTTTTTTTTTCTATAGCTTAAGAGTTTATTTACTAGATTTTATGAAGTGTCCAGATTAAATGGATATATCTAGATAAATATCTCCGAAATATTTTACCGAAGAAAAACACTAATTACTAAATAACTAATGAATATGAAAAACACTAATCAGATCCGAGTAGAACTGGATCTGAATTCAGTACGTACCAGATGTCTAATTTTGTGCTTCGCATTTCCAACAGAAAAAATGGTGTTGATTAAATTCTCTCTTTTGTCAAGTAAATTAAAAAAAAAAATAGGATAGTAAGTTTACTAACATGTAAGCATTGTCTTCTTATTTTTCAGAGAAGAAAGATAGAGGTTTAATTAACCTCTAAATTCCATTAAGCATATATCGGGGTTGTCGTTATCTTTGTATTAAATGCTATCCTTGTTAGTTCATGTCAAAAATCTGGTGAACATCCTGCCTGATTGTGGTTATATATAGATATCAGCAACTTTCAATGTCAAATGTTGATTCTTTGAAGGGGTAAGACATTGCCATAAAGAACATAATAAATAGGCAACCTAATATATATGACATTAATTGTCTTTATTTCACTATAACTCTTTTGTATAGGGGGGCTATTAACACCATTTTATTTTGTTTTTGGTGAAAACAATCAACCGTAGAAAATGAATAGAGAAAGAAATTGCAAGAATTAATTAAGAGGCGGTTTCAAGATGCTTTAAATTGAAGTCGTTTATTCTTCGCTTCTTTATTTTTGAGAATCTATCTATTCACAGTATATATGAAGATTTCTGGTAATTTGTGATTCTGAACATTTCGGGGATCGAAAAGGTAAAAGAGAAAAGACTTGTCAATTGTCATGCTACTGAGAAGTAGCAAATAAGCCAAAATCTTCATAGATTTCCTTTTAAAACTTTTTGTCCTTTCTTGATTGGAAATACTTCATTAATCATTTAAGAATTCTACATTTCAATTGGAATTATTGAAAGATAAATGATCAATCGAAAATTCCCAAGTCTCCAAGTCCTGCTGCATAGGAAGACCCCCTGACGCCAGTACCAGTACTTCTGGTCTGATTTGTCAAGAGATGAACCGTGTAAGTGTGTAATTTAACAGATTTCAACATTTCGAAAGTTAGATTTCGAAATTTTAACAACCAGACAGATTTTAATATTTCAAAAACTGGATAGATTTTGACATTTTAAAAGCTAGATATTTTTCGGAATTTCAAAAGTCAGAATGATTTCGGCATTCAAAAGCCGGAATGATTTCGGCATTTCAAAAGCCAAAATAATGTTGACATTTTAAAAGTTAAACAGATTCCAACATTTCAAAAGCCAGATAGATTTCAGTATTTCAAAACCCAACTAGATTTTGACATGTCAAAAACCAGACAGATTTTGACATTTTAAAAGCCAAACAAAATTTGAAATTTCAAAAGTCGATCGGATTTCGACATGTCAAAAGCCAGGCCAATTTCGGCATTTCAAGAGCCAGATACTTCTGTCATTTCAAAAGCCAGACATTTCGAAATTTCAAAAGCCGAACATATTTTAACATTTCAAAAGCCAAACAAATTTCAGTATTTCAAAAACCAAACAGATTTCGGTATTTCAAAAGCTCGACGGATTTTGAAATTTCAAAAGCCAGATATATTTCGACATTTCAAAAACCAGACAAATTTCGATATTTCAAAACATGATCAAATTTTGGGATTTCAAAATCCAATCAAATTTCAACATTTCAAAAGCCAGAAATATTTTAGCATTCAAAAACTAGACCAATTTCAGCATTTCAAAAACCAGATAGATTTCAGCATTTCAAAAACTGATCAGATTTCAATATTTCAAAAGTCAGACTAATTTTGACATTTCAAAAACAAGACACATTTCAACATTTCAAAAGCAAGACACATTTTGGCATTTTAAAAGCCAGACAATTTCAAAATCCGATAAATTTTCAACATTTCAAAATCCCATCATATTTGGGCATTTCAAAAGTTGACATATTTCAGCATTTCAAAAGCCAGAATGATTTCGGCATTTCAAAAGCCAAATAAAATTTGACATGTCAAAGGCAGACAGATTTCAATATTTTGAAAAGTTGACCAAATTTCGACATTTCAAAAGCAAATAGATTTCGATATTTCAAAAACTAGATAGATATATGCATTTCAAAAGCCAATCGGATGTCGGCATTTTAAAAACTGACTAGATTTCGGCATTTTCAAAAGCTAGACTGATTTCAACATTTCAAAAGATGATATTTCGACAATTCGAAATCCAGCCAGAACTAAGCATTTCAAAAACTGATCATATTTTGGCATTTGAAAAGTCAAACATATTTCAGCATTTCAAAACCTGATGAAATTTCGGCATTTTAAAAACCTACTAGATTTCTAAAATTCAAAAACTAGTATGATTCTTACATTTAAAAAATAGGACATATTTTGGCATTTGAAAATCCAATTTTATTTTGGTATTTCAAAAACCAGACAAATTTCTGCATTTAAAAAACAGACAGATTTCAACAATTCAAAAGCTAAATAGATTTAGACATTTCAAAATGCTAACAAAATTTGACATTTCAAAAGCTAGACAGATTTTGGTATTTCAAAAGGCAGACCTTTTATGGCAATTCAAAAGCTAGACAGATTTAGGCATTTTAAAAGCCAATATGATTTTAGTATTTTAAAAATCAAATATATTACGACAATTCAAAAGTTAAATAGATTTAAACATTTCAAAAACCGATTAGATTTCGATATTTCAAAAGCCAAACAAATTTTGAAATTGCAAAAATCAGACATATTTCGGTACAAATTTCGGCACAAAATTTGGTATTCCAAAAGCCAATGAAATTTCAACATTTTAAAAAATGACAAAATTACGGCATTTCAAAAAGCCGAACAAACTCCGAATTTTGAAAAGCCAATGAAACTCCGTTATTTCAAAAGCCATGAAACTTCAGCATTTAAAAAGCTGAACAAACTCCGAAATTTCAAAGCCGACAAAACTTCGGTATTTTACAAGTCGATGAAACTCAGGGATTTCAAAAGCCAAATAAATTTCGACATTTCTATAATTGAGCAAACTCTAATTTTTCAAAAGCCAACGAAACTCTTATATTTCAAAAACCAAATAAATTGCAGCATTTCAAAAGATGACGGAATTTCGATATTTCAAAAGCAGATGAAATTTCTGCATTTCAAAAAATGACGAAATTTTGAAATTTTAAAAGCGGAACAAATTTCGACGTTTCAAAAAACCGATGGAATTTCGATATTTCAAAAAACTTGCCAAACTTTGGTATTTTAATAGCCGACGAAAAATGTTGGGCATTTGGAAAAAATCAAATGAAACTATGAAAGAGAGTAGATCTTGAGTGAGATTGGATTTCCTCGGTGACGAAGGAGAATCGAACCAAAATGCAGAGAAAAGGTGCTCTGGCCGAGTGGCTGAGTGATTCTTTCTGGGCCTCCGTCTCCCCTCGCCGCAATGGAGGCGGCGCGGCGGCCCCTTCATCCTCACAACCGCCGTCTCCGTCTCCGTCTCAGACGGAGTCGGAGATCTCCAGACAGTCCCTCCTCTTTGCTCAGGTATCGTCTTCCTCTATTACTTAACCCATCGTTCAACAATAGCTTGTTTGATTTATTTCTCTCTTATGTTGATCAGTTATCAAAGAAAGTGGTTGATCTTGATGAGTTGCGAAAGTTGTCTTCTCAGGGAATTCCAGATGGAGCAGGCATTCGATCTACTGTATGGAAGGTACCACATTAAGTACCTTTTTTGATTTGTTGGCACTTGACACGTAGTTGCATAAGCAAAGGTGAATTGCAGCTATGTTGGATTCAAATTCAAGCTCAATTTTGGTTATAACGCTTGATGACAACAGAATCGAAATCAGGTTCTTTTTAGTCTCAATCACACAATTCAGGGATAACTCAATCTTAAATAGGGAACTCAATTCCAAAATTGAAGACTGTTTAGATTATGTATATCTCAAAAAAGGTTTCTTTGTTTTTTCATTTTGCCTACAAGTTGTACCTTGAAGATGATTAAAACGTTCAATGATATCTGAATCTAATTATATACAAGGAAACAAGATTTAATATTTCCTCTGACATCTTGCAGCTCCTTTTGGGATATTTACCTACGGATCGACAGTCCTGGAGGGAGGAATTAGGGAAGAGACGAGCACAATACATGGCATTTAAAGATGAGTTTTTGTTGGAAAATACAGTATGTTTTTGCAACAACTCATACATTTGGGTTTATTGGTACTGAAAAGTTATGAGGTTTTGTACTGTCTAAGCATTTTTTATCCAGTTATAGAGCATTAATAATTTTTGCTAGATAGTCAGAAGTTTCTAGAAGGATAGAAGAAGCAAGTAAAAGTACAGATGAAATACTAGTAAATGACAGCGGTGAATCTCTTGAAAGATCAAAAATTGCACTTGGGGAACACCCTTTGAGCCTTGGGCAGTCGAGCATTTGGAATCAGTTCTTCCAGGTATATTTTCCTTTGTCATGTGAACTCTATGGGTGTTGTCTGAAGATCTTTGAGTCTAACCTAGTTGGTAGGTTATGCAAGTTGTTAAATTAGTGTTGTAGAAAACAAGATTGATTGATGAATTAATAGATATTCAAACTATCTGTGGGGTTTTCACACTCTGAAAAGTTTCATTATCTTTTTGCTACTATGAAATTTGTGTTTTCATTGGAGGTTGACATTATGCCCCTTTTTTTAAAATAAAAAATAAAAATACTTGCAGTAATTGGATTCCAATAATATGAGATCTTATTTTCTGATACTACATTGGTAACTATAACATATGATTTGGAATAATTAGATTCCCTAGTAATCAAACTTCTAGAAATATTTGCCTCATGCTACATGAGGTTTTGCTTTGTGCTTTGTATGCTTAGCCAAATTTATTTGCAAATGTTATGGACCTATGGTATATTACCAGCTTTTAGTTGCTTTTGGTAATGCAACATTTCTACAAGTGTGTTGGGTAACATACTATACTTATTTTTGGAAGGATTCAGAGATGATGGAGCAGATTGACAGGGATGTGAAGCGAACCCATCCTGACATGAACTTCTTCTGCGGGGATTCATCTATTGCAATGTCCAATCAGGTAAAACTCAATCCCTACTTAATGTGTGGTAAACCTCAATCCCTACTTAATGTGTGGTAAACCTCAATCCCTACTTAATGTTTGATAAACCTCATTCTCTCTTGCTATGTCAAATCAGGTAAACCTCAATCTCTACTGAATGTTGGTAAAATTTCGCTTTAACAAAGAAAATCCTAAAATCATTTTGTACTTGGTATGCCCCTGCAAGTATTTAATGTACCACTTTGAAACATGAAATCATTTGTATAGACTGTTGCCATTTTTTT
The DNA here is from genome assembly GCA_037678475.1 of x Bolboschoenoplectus mariqueter. NCBI lineage: Eukaryota > Viridiplantae > Streptophyta > Magnoliopsida > Poales > Cyperaceae > x Bolboschoenoplectus > x Bolboschoenoplectus mariqueter. The sequence continues at coordinate 2,487,453 of CM075286.1, read as the reverse complement.
TTAAGAAAACAATCCGTTCATCCCCTTCTCCCTTGTTTTGTGGAGAAACACAAGGACAATATAGGGTTACCTGGAAGCTTCTGGTGATGCCGATGCTATTAAAGTCTGCTTGTTATTTCTTATGATCTGAGGTTTCAATTGGCAGTTGAAGTTGTTCCAATATTTTCCTTTATAATTTTGGAGCATATTACTGTTCAGTCATTGATTCAAGTACATTTTTGTGTCCATACCATATCATATCAATACCAGCAGCAAGCCCTGATTTCGTATCACTTACTGAAATTGCTGTCCTCTGTATTCATTGGTCTACTTAACACTTTAAATGGCTCCCTGCTTCTGTTTTATTTTACTTTTTTTAATAGGACTCGCTGAGGAATGTACTAATTATCTTTGCAAAACTAAATCCTGGTGTAAGATATGTTCAAGGGATGAATGAGATTCTAGCCCCAATTTTTTATGTTTTTAGGAGTGATCCGGATGATACAAATGCGGTATGTAAGTTCATTGTTAAATTTGTTAAATTTATTTCCACTTTTATGTCTGTGTTTGTGACTTAAATCCCACATTTTGATACTTATAAGCAACATTTAACTTCTCTAATTTCCCAAAATTATTGGCATCATTTGCAAAGAAGCACCCACTGTTTAAACCGAGGCTTAAGCCTGTTAGAAGCTTAATCAACATTAACCTTGTGATACTACAATTTGACTCTGCCCATTAAAAAACGAAAGTGTTATCTCAAAAGAGGTAAAATGGTTTTGTGACTGGCACATCCAAAATATTGATCTAACATCCAACTAAATTCATGATTGATTTGATTTAAGTTTAGTTGGGTTCAATTGAAGACAAATGGGGTCCTTTAGGGTGAGGGGCAAAATTGTCAACTGTGGAGTATCCATTTTCACCAGAATAGTCTAGAAATTGACAGTGTTTCTGTACACAAGTTCATTGTTAGCCAGAGGTATGAAAAATTTATTTGCAAATTTCATGCACTGCTTTTGTAATTTGCAAAACCTTTTTTTGTCCTAATCAACCTTCAAAATTAGTTGGCATAACAGTTTGTATAGTTATTTCTATGGATTATAAAATTTTGAAGGACCTTATTGGTTCATTTTAAACAAGGAAGAAACTGAAAGTCACTTGAGGCAAAACAAAGGACACTTATATATTATAAAATATCTTGCATTGTCATCATGAACATTAACATTCAAGGTTCTAGGACCAGAATGTGAAATAATTTTCCAATATTTGTATCCATTTCAACAGGCCTGGGCTGAAGCTGATTCATTCTTTTGCTTTGTGGAATTGCTGAGTGGATTTAGAGACAACTTTTGCCAGAAGCTTGATAACAGTGCAGTTGGTATAAGATCTACATTGGATAAATTATCTCAGCTTCTAAAATTACATGACCCAGAGGTTTGGCACCATTTGGAGGTCAAAACTGAGGTTTGTACCCTGAAATTTTTATTTCGTTTTTTATTTTCATTGTATTATGTGTTCCGTATTTGTGTGTTTATATGAGTTCCTTACATGAATTATGGATACTTAAGGTTTGTTTCCTGCATAGAGATAGAAAGTAAATTCAAGACCAGCATGAAACATGTCAAAAGATGTTCAAAATCTAGTTGTTAACCCTCATTGGTTTTTTTAATGAGGGGGGAAACTAAATATCAAATGTTTTGTTTTAGGTTAACCCTCAATTCTATGCATTTAGATGGATAACATTGCTACTGACCCATGAATTCAACTTGGCTGATACACTTCACATTTGGGATGTCCTTCTAAGTGATCCCCAGGGGCCTCAGGTACATTATGCATCAGTCTCAGGAATTTCGCTCTTCATTTTCTCTGTGTTCTTTACAAATGCATGGGGCCAGCAATGGAGCTCAAAACTTGCAAGACTGGTAGTAGACTAGTAGTTACCTCGCAAACAAGGATCCATTGAGAAATCCACTAGTAGTTTGCTGATAGTTTTAGGGTCTTCTAGCCAAGTCTGCTAGTTTAGAGACAAAGTAGCTATTGTAGGCCTAATTTAGTTAATTTCTTTCTTTCTTTATTCTTTCAGAATTCAATTGCATTTCTCTGTTTTATTTTTTTCGTCGAAAGCTGAAACAAACCTTTCTTTTAGCACTTATACGTACATTCAAGCAAACTTTTGTTGAGTCTTAGCATCGTACCAGTTGAGCTTTGTTAACTGGGAAAGTTGTAGCAGTCATTTGTTTATATTGTGTCTTTTGAAAAAGTATCTGGTTATACTATGTTGTATTGAATTAATGTTATGATCCTTGTTTTAACATGTTTCTTAATTTGTTGTACTCAAAATTTGGGCCCTTTTGTGCAGGAAACTTTACTGAGAGTGTGTTGTGCAATGCTGATACTTGCAAGGAAGCGCATCTTGGCTGGAGATTTTACTTCTAATGTAAAATTACTACAGAATTACCCTCCAACAAATATCAGTCACCTCCTTTATGTTGCTAACAAATTGCAGGTGCAACTGTCTGTCTAGTCAATATTACTTATCTTTCAGGTTCATTCTGATCTTGCTTTTTTTTTCTTTTCGTTTCTATTCATAATTACTGTTGTCCATGAGAATTGAATAACACATTTGCTCAATTATTCTTGTTAGCATTAAACCAATTGTACTTGCTCGTAGTCTGTATCTCAAGTCCTTGAATGAAAACCAGTGGAAATGAACTCCAAGTTGAAACTTAATGAAACACTGTCAATCAAATTATGTGGTTCAAAGGTATTCTTCACATCACTGCCTTTACTGTGATAATATGATGGTGCTGTCATTTCTAAATGTCCTGGTTGGATTAGGAAATCCACACTATTGTAACGCAAGATGGCTTGGATGAGATTTGTCAGACCAGGCATTTTCATTTAATAATGGTACAGTTGTTATTAGTTACATGGAATTTTATGGTGTAGAGACGCAATAAAAATTTCAAAAAATTCATAAAGCGTTAAAAGGATTTATTCATGCAATTAGAATCAAACTAAACTCATAATACAAACAGATTTATATTTTTGTTTCACTAGAGACTCAAGCGTTAAACGTTGATGTGGTTGTCCAAAATCGTCATCAGGTTTCAACATAGAAACCTTTGTCGATATCCATTAGAGAGCTTGCTAGATGTCGGCAAACTCCCTGTTAAGGGAGGTTGACTCAGCAACGGTCAACCTATCAAACTGACTTTCAGACGGCAGAGTGACAATGCTTAGATGTGGAAAACTATGATGTCTGACCCATGAATTGTGCTCCCACTCGATCTTTCATATACACATTTTTTCTTCGCATTTGACAAAATTAAACATTTTGATTTTTTTTGTCAAGCTGTTTATTTCAACTCTTATATGTTTGCTTCAATCCATAAATAAATCTTTGAAACTTGCATATTTATTAGCATTCTTGGGATCAACAAAACTTTCAGGTTGTATCATGTACACACTCTTCTAAATTTTCATATAGAAATATGATTTTGATATTCATTTATCATATTTTATAATCATAAAATGCGGTAATTGTTAATAAAATCCGAATTGATTTAAACATTGCCATAGGAGAAAATATTTTGTCATAATCAACACCTTGAATTAGGCTAAAATCATTCGCAACCAACTATGCTTTTTAAGTCATTAGGTTATCATCCATATCCGATTTCTTTTTGAAAACTCGTTCGTCCCAATCGACTTTACACTTTCAATAGTGTCAACTAAGTTCCAAACTTAATTGTCAAACATGAAGTGTATTTCGAATTTCATGGCTTCAAACCACTCTTTGAAGTCAGGTCTTGTCATTGCATTTGTGTAGGTGAGAGGATCTTCGATGATCTTCAATGTCTAACACTGACGCCTCATGGAGTCCCAACTATTTTTCAAGTTGTCGACTCATTCTTCCTGACCTATGTGGGACTGGTGCTTGTGGCATAGGGCACTTCCAGAACGACTTGTGGAGCTTCCTCTTGAACTTCATCCTCAACTACTTGGGGACTCGGTTCTCAAGGCGAAAGTTTGAACCTCTTCCTCAACCATTTGTAAATTCAGTTACTCCTAACTTCACTTTCATGTAGTAGCTCTTGAACTTCTTCAAGGCGCACACTATTCTCACTACTTCCTCTTGAAAAAACTCTATCTTTAAAAATACCGCATGTCTGAATTTGTGATGGAAATAGTATCCCTTAGCCTCCTTAGGATATCCAATAAAAACACACTTATCCGATTTGGATTCAACTTTGCCTGATGTCATACGTTTGACGTAAGTCTTGCATTGCCAACTCTTTAGAAAAGACATGTTTGAAACATTTTCATCTCACATTTTATATGATGTCTTCTCAACTAATTTTGATGGCATTTTGTTTGTCATGAAAATAGAAGTTTCAAGCGCATAACCTCAGAATGAGAAATGTAACTCAGCTTTACTCATGATGGAACGGACCATGCCCAACAAGATCATATTCCTCCTATCGGAAGCACCATTTCATTGTGGTGTTCTAGGAGATGTGAGTTGCGGAACTATTCCACGCTCATTTAGGTATGCTCTTAAGTTGTTGCTTAAGTACTCATCTCCTTGATTTAGTCATCCTTAAGTTTTTGATCAACAAGAAGAGATCGTAGAGAGAAAGAACATTGCGTCAACATGATCAACAAATTAAAAGGTTTATATATTTAGCGCATGTTTGTGGTTTCATTTTTATAAAATAAAACTCCCACTATGTTTTTAAAATCATGACCCCAATGGAGTAGTGAAACAAAAATAAAATTAATGAAACAAGAAATAGTCCTTGGGAAAATTCAATAGAACAAAACCTAGGGGCTTTTGACTTTCCTATTAATCGATAATGCAATTTATTCAAATTTGTACTTCTTAATTATTTTCAGGATATTGGAGGATTTTTAATCCTAAAATAGTATTAATTTATACTTTTGTGACTTAATATCGTACCTAAACTGTTTAGATTTAACTATTACATACCTCACCCTACAGATCTAGAACCTAAAGCTCTTGATTAGCCTTACTTTCATTCAAATATTGATATTTCTCCGTTAGATATCTCACACAAATATCTAAACTTAATTAAGGTCTACCACTTAGATTCTAGGTTTTTTCGGTTAAGTACTTGACCTAAAACCTAAGTTTTACTTGTTATTTTGGGATTTCAAACTTTTTACATTTCAATACTTAGTCTAAAATCCTAAGAATTTATGTACCGTAATTTGTTTAAATTTATCTATTCTTAAACCAATCTACTTAGGGTTAATAAATGATTTTCTCAATAAACAAGAATTAAAACAAGCAATCACACAAATAATTAAGCAACAAAAAAGCAAATCTCAATTTCATTAATTAAAAAGCAACAAATCGAGTTAAACTACGTTATCTAAGTTTCAAGTACATACCATAGCCCGTAGAGAGGAAACTAGTCTATCATGGGTGCAAAATCAACAAACGAACAAACATTCATTACTAGAAACAAAGAAAAACAAGAAAGAGAAGGATTACACTAAAAATCTAACTTGAATCTTTGCTCTCACTTCAAGAATGTGCTCCAAATCGATGTTAAATCTCCAAACCTTGCTCTCTCCTTCTCCATCAATGCGGCTTGTCCTAATTCCTGGTTCTCCAAGTCTTTAAATAGCCACTAGTCAAATTTGACAAAAAAAAACCTATCAAATTCACCAAAATTTATAAGTATGGCAACTCTTTGCGAGTCGCAAAAATTATTTGCGACTTGCAAATTCTCCTTGGAGACTATTGCGCTAAACCTTAGTTGCTTTGCGATCCACAAAGAATCTTTGCATTCTGTAAAGAAAAGATTGAGATCAGATTTGCTTCTGATTTGGTGTCGAATCTTTTTTTTCAATCCTTGATTCCTCTTGCCAAATTACTTCAAACCTAGATTTAAATATCACAAAGATTGCAGTATTTCGAACTTGATATGAAATCATCCTAAATTATTCTAAAATCAAAGTAATTGGTATGATTTGAGAGATAAATTATAATAAAAAATATATAAAATAGAGGTTAATCACTTAGGTTACCAATCACCGCCTTCACCATCATCTCTATGACTCAAAAGCAATAATCTACATACTCTATTCCCTTAAAACTATTCTAAAAGAAAAGCAAAATTATATTTAAAGATTCTATGTTTCTAAATATAATTGGGGCATGCAAGCCCTAAAATAAATACATAAGAGGCAATTCAACATTGTTGCCTTTAATTAAACAGAATTAATTATTATTATAATGGTTTACGCCGCGATTACAAACTTACTCTTGCAAAATAAAGTTAGCACAATGCAACAATTACAATAGATCAATTAATTTAATTCCCAAATTTGTGATTTCAATTCAATTCCTAAAGCTGGTCCAGATCCATCTCTGCGACCCGAAGAGGGCAATGCTAGCTACGGGTCACAACATCGGTTGTTATGACCTACAATAGGCTGTAACCAACCATCATCCAGCGTTGTAGCAGACATGCTGTGACATGCAACAATCATGTCATGACCATAACAACCTTCGTCACAACCGACAGCAGCATGTTATGACCCGCAACCATTGGTACGACTCGCAACTTGCACGTACTGCCTGAACCAGAGACCAATTTCAAGAAAATTCAGAATCAAACAAATACAAATTTGGAACCAAATTAACTAATCTAGCTTGGAACTCAACCAAAACTAACTGTACAAGTGGAACCTAACTTCCAGATGGCGGAGCGACCACTCTTTGACGTGGGAAACTGTGAAGTTTGGAGTTAGGGGTTTGCACCCCCTTTTATAAGGCGCTAGGAGTGGGAGCTGGAAAACGTCACCCTACTCAAATATGGGTCGGTTCCTCACGTCATAGGTACTTTAGCGTCTAGGAACCAACTCAGTACAACTGTCTCCCAAATAACCAACACGTTGTGGCCCACGACAACCCTTGTTGCAGCCGACAGCATTGTGTTGCGCACAACAACAATTCCTCATGTCACCCCATGACACATACATGCATTGTGACCCACAACACTTAGCGTCATGACCCATTACACCCTATTGCGACTCACAACAGTTCCATCCAATGTTTTAAAATGTGATTTTCTTAATGCATGAGGAAGACCCCTTCATACCGTATATGTAGATTTCTATGTAGGATTATATATGCGGCTAAATTGTTACGTTTTTTTTATTTTATACTACTTATTCGGATTAGATATATTATTAATACAACTAACAATCATCACAAGTGCACATGTAGCCCAGTGGTTGGGCGTTCGAGTGTGTTTCTGTAGGCCGCAAGTTCGAATCTGTGCAAGAGTGAATAATTGCAAGTGTTTTTTCTCTACGCAACACAATTTTTGTTGATCTTCTGTGGCACTAGAGATGGATTCGCATATATTGACTGTATGAAATTTTTAGTGCGAATTTGCTGCATTTAAAAACATTAGTTTCATCTAAAGTCTAATTTAAAGAATAATGTTTATCCGATGAACATTAGGTTAGGTTTTTCATTCTATGAAATTGCTCAAGCATCTCATGTTTATTCGAGTTTACTTTCTTTTGGTGTGGTACAATAAAATCTATATTATTTGACAATATAGTCGAAACTATTTTTAATCTATAAGATGTAAGTGGCATCTAGTAATATAAATCACATTTACTCAGATGACACAGATAATGTGTACCATACACTATCACGATTCTCAAGTATCATTTGTCTTGTGTCAATCCATTATCGCATAATATCTTAAATGAATTCAAATTAAGCTTGTGTCATCATTTCAAATTCATCATTCTTTTAATTCTCGAAATAACATTAGTAATAATGTTATCGATTGTTTTTTTAGGAAGGGACGTGGTCGGGATAAATTCCTTTTTCTCGTGCCTAAGAACAATTCGGAAGCGACGATGCAATTCAAGAAAATTTGATCCATCATTCTTAAATTTTTCATTATCGAGAAGAAATCATAGAGAGAAGAAAGATTGCGTCGATATGATCTATGATTTGAAAATTTTGCATATTTAGTTCATGTTTGTTATTTCATTTTCATAAGATAAAACTCCTACTACGTTTTTAAAATCATGATCCCAACGAGTAGTAGGTCCAAGATATCTTTTTTCATGAAGTCAAACCAACGTCAGCATGAAACTTGAGTATTGTTATTTTGGGTAAGCAACATCTCGCTAATCACATCGTATGTAACTCTTGGTTTTTGTCAAATCGTATTCGACAGAAACTTTTCTCTAAGGTTCAAAATTGTTTTGGGTCCTTTATCGAATGAAATTTCTCCTTATTTGATTCGAAATGTCGAACATACCTCACATCCACCAAAAATAGAATGCGATGCCCACTAACTATGTACAACACCAACAAAGAATTGATGGTTCAACATGAATAAGGAACAACAAGGCTAACTCAGTTTCTAGGGATCAATTTGTTCATGTGTTATTTATTATTTGATAGTCGATTGCCATACACCCATACTTAATTTATGACTCCTCATAGAATAATAATAAAATCACATAAATAAAATAAAATAACCACATCACACATGTGCATAGTTATGTGTTTCCACTATAACTAATAAATTACCCTATTTTACTCTAATTTCGGTTACAAGCGCATAATATTATTAAGTAGTAAGTTGAGGTATCAATTCACAAGGATAAATTTGAAGTACCGGTTCTCTATAATTCATTAAGCTAGACAATTAATTTTGGGTTTGTTCAACAACTAAAATTAAACCACAACAAAATAGCAACAATAGCCAAAAAAATGTGTTTCAAAAATAAAAGTTCTAGGGGTTTTAGTTTTCCTATCCTCTAATGCATTAAATCCACTTGACTTGTGCTTTTAAATGGTCTTAAGTATGCGTGGGCTACCTAATCTAAAGTGATATTAATTGATATTTTCATAGATTAATATCGTGCTCTAAATCAATTCGGATTTCACGATTAAGTATCTCACACTATCGATCTAAAGCAATAACAATCTAAATGGTGAAGATTGCACTCAAATACTTATTGCTTCACGATTAAGTACCTCATAAAAAAACTCGAATTCAGTCAAGAATGTCCGTCTAGGTTATTAGTTTCACGGTTAAGTATTTGGCATTTAACCTAAGTTTACTCTTATGATCCGAGACTTAAACAAATGTATTTTGATTATTTTTCTAATTCCCTAAATTCGTGTATTGTAGAATTTGGTGAATCCATGCAATACTCGAAATCTAACAATTAATATAAGAGCAAATCACAAAGTAGAAATTGTGGGTCGCAATCGGGTCATTGTGACCCGCAATGAATGCGCAATTTGGAGGCCGAAGGGGGTGTATTTCGAGCCCTAACATTACGAGTCACAATGGGACAATGAAAGTGTTAAGGCGAAAGGGGTCTTTTCAGAGTCTAAAGATTGTGGGCCACAATAGAGGCATTGCGGGTCGCAATGGGATCATTACAGGTCGCAATATGAGTCTGATCTTGCTCCAAGCACTCTATCGTGATTTCGTTTGTATTCGGGTTTGCTCCAATTATGTTCTATTACTCCAGAACTTTGAAAATAAATCACAAATCTAGCAGTATCTTGAACTTAATATAAATTATCCTAAATTATCAAAAGTATGATTTGAGATGTGAACCATTATCAAAAATATATAAAATTGAGACTTATCACATAGGTTTGTATAGCTCTTATGCTCCCAATCATCCCTTTCATCATCATCTCCATAATTCAAAAGTGGTAATTTACATATCCTATGCTACTACAACTATTCTAAAAGAAAAATAAAATTACATTTAAAAAATTCCTATTCCTAAATAAACACTTGAAACGCAATTTAACATTATTGCCTTAATTAATCCAAAATTAATTATTATTATAACGGGGCATCTTAGGCTATGATTATAATCAATCATATGTATTCATTACGACACAAAAGGCATTAAACATAGCTATACGAATCCACTTCTGCAAAACAAAGTTAGCACAATATAACAATTGCAATAGATTAATTAATTCAATCCCCAAACTTGTGACTTAAATTTAATTCTAAAACTGCTCTGGATCCTATGTTGCAGCCCGCAAAGGGCAATGCTGCATCCTACAACACCCCAGCAGCACCTCTGCTACTATCCAAACCCCATGTTCAGGCGTAGCCTCCATGCCTGCCCAACCGAAGCACTGCGGTCCATGACAACCCTTGTCACGGGTCACAACAAGCTGTATCAAGACACTAAGATATATATTGAGACGGAATATGTTCTTGATAAATGCATTCCCTCCTCACAAGAGATACGTACTGATATCACAAGCACATATTTCTCATGTAAGAAATATATAATCTCATATTTTAGAATTAAGACATATATGAAACATTATTGATACTAATACAATTATGATGTCTAATATTAGGATCAAGTCCAATATCATATTCTCCAATATGTATTTGTATGATTAAACTGATAATAATTATCACATGACTTGTAAAACGTAACCATTATATTAATCCACACACTAACTTAAACTGTCTAATTAGTGTTCCTCTCTAATTGACAAGTTATGGACAATTTAGAATAATATTTATATTATGTTATTAAGTTTTACATTTTAGAACCTCAACTAAAAAAATTAATAAATAAAGATAACTCAAGGAACAAAATGAATACATATATCATATATATAAATCATTCGGATTATATGAAATAAATTTATTTAGATTTTAGATCACTATACCAACAGTAGAATAGTCTTATATTATATTATCAAGTTTCACAATCTAGATCCCCAACCGAAAAGATTAATAAATAAATATAACTCAAGAAATAAAATAAATATATATATCACATATGTAAATCATTCATATTATATAAACTAAATGTGTTGGCTTCTAAATCACTATACTAAAGTTGTCCATCTCACAACAATGATTATTGATGTTTCTTTCAAGTCGACAAGTCTCGTTGCATATACTAATAGCTTCATAGCTTTATCTCCAAACCTACATTTTTTTCTTTTTCATAACAGTAAACTTAAAGTTTTTTTTTTAGAGAAAAACAAGGATCATGTCCTTACTTTTAAATTTTATTGAATCAGAAATTCAAAGTTACATAAGGATGAAAATGAACATGAAAATGAGAAATTTCATGAGGTTTGAGATCTCCTAAAAGAAAATAAAACTAGAAATGAAAAAAAAGAAGCTAAAAAGAAGTTATCAGTATAATGTAATTTGCTCTGTCAATGGCAAATGTAACTTATCTATGAAGCATATTTCATTCTACAAATACTTCTTCAACCAAAACCTGTGCAGATTTGAACTCTTCTCTGAATATACGACTGTATCTTTCTCTCCATATAACAAAATAAAGGATGGTGAGCATTTTTCTTATTTTTAATTCAATTTCTTTGTTCATCAGTAACTACTTAGTTGATGTATTTTTCATTTGTTGTTTCTGATATTCTGACAGTTTGAATTTTACGGCCAGGATTCTTAGTACACATGAAAATAAGCTACAGTGATTAAATAAATGATGTATTGTTTCTTCATCTTGTTTACACATGTAAAGATCTTGGTAAGTTGCCACCCTCTTTTCTTCAAATTGCTTGTAGTGAGAATTTTATTTTGCAACATTATCTGTGCAAATATTTGCATTCTCTGTGGAACCTTGACCTTCCATATGAGCTTGATATTTGAAGTGATTGTTGGTCCATTTTTGATGAATTTATAGAATGATTTACATGTAAAACCTCCACGTGGCTCTAGCCTCTAATGCAATCAAATCTCTCTCTGCTTGTGATGACAAATTAGGGTGAAACATAAAATTTGTATCATTACATAGCATCTGTAGAGCTGATTCAACCACAATCTCATCGTCCATAGCATATGAGAATAATATGGAATAATTGTATTTTAGAATTTCTATCTCCCAATCTTAATGTCAAAAGCTAATCTGAGCTCCTTGACCCAAATGGAAAGAGATCAGTGTTTCAAATATCGTTCCCACTATTCTCTATTCTTTCCAGAAGGGTAAATGAGGTCTATGTGCCCATTCTCTGGTATGAATCTGCAACGCCTGATTCAATTCCTTCCAAAGTGAATTGTTTTGGACTGCCCATTTCCACAATCATTTGCTTAGGAGTGCTATATTGAAAACCTTTAGATCTATAATGCCTAGCTCTCCCAAGCTCTTCAGCCTACATAACATCGTTCAGCTTACCAGATGTATTTTCCTCTTTTCTATTTCTGCCCCATGCCAAAAGAAATCATTACGCATCTTGTCAATCTTTTGTATCACCCAAACCGGTAATTGAAATACTGACATGTAATGAACATATAAAGAGGAAAGTATTGCATTGACCAATACCAATCGGCTATCAAGGGATAACATCTTTGCTCTCCATCCAGCAAGTCTGCCTGCCATTTTGTTCAGTAACGGCATGTAATCATGTTTTGCCGGTTTTATTAGATAAAGGCAGCCCCAAATAGATGATCGGGAATGTTGTATGCCTACACTATAAAATGCTCACCCATTGTTGCACATTATCTTCATTTTCATGCACAAAAGTTATCTCAGACTTTTGGAGATTCACCTTTAACCTCGCAATTGAAGTCCAGTATGTAAGAATAATTTTGAGAATTTGAAAATTTCTCAAACAGGGTTCAATCATGAAAAGCAGATCGTCTGCATATAAAATACATGCACGCACACCAGAGTATGGAGAGATCAAAGCACCGTTTTGTTGCAATCTCATTCACCATCTTGTTAAAAAATCTGAAGCCAAAATAAAAAGGTAAGGGGATAACGAGTCACCTTGTCGTACGCCTCTCTTAAGGAAAATCCGTTTTCCCAATAATTCATTTATAAGGACTTGTGTTGTTCTACTCAAAACTGAGTTTTGAATCCAGTTTGGCCAATTTACTGCAAAATCCCTAACATTCAATATGTCAATTATGAACCTCCAGCTTATCGTATCAAAAGCTTTCTCAATGTCTGCCTTGAATAATGCCATCGAGATTCTTGCAGATTGAGCATGCTAAATCATTGTTTGTGCATAGAGAAAATTCTCAGTTATTTGTCATCCCTTATAAATCCTATTTGATTGTAATCCACAAGTTGATCTATGACTGTCTACATTTTGGAAGCCAATATTTTGAAAAACAATCTTTGTATTGCATGAATCAAACTGATTGGTCGGTAATCAATCGATGCAATTGCACTTGGTTTCTTTTGAACTAGCACTATATATAATGAATTTAATGGTTTCAATGCAAATCCTCTACTTTTGTACATTTGCGCACCCGAATTCTGCATTTTGATGGTATCTCCCATAGAAATAGCCTTAACTTTGCTCGACGATTTCTGTATTTTGATGGTATCTCCCATTTTTAAATCAAATTAAATATTCAGTTGGATGGTTCTTTGGGATATGCAATAAAAGAAATCACCAGTTCAAGGTGCGACTCAGAAAATGGAAAGCTAGATTTTTGTTTTTGTTTTTGTTTTTTTTTTAAGTACTAAACTGCTAACACAAGTCAGTCATTCAAAATATCAGAATTTTATTTTTGGAACTCTGTAATACAAGCCGATTGAGAAATTAGAATCTCAGTCAGGGAGGATTTTGGGCCTCTGGGTTAGCCTTTATGGGCTTGATCTACGCAAACAAAAGAGACTTGGGACTCGTTTGACAATTTTCTCTGGAATAGAGTGCTATCTGGTTTACATCTGTTATTAAACACAGAATAGATTGATCCGAATTAGAGGTGCGTGAAATAACAATTATTATTTTCTATTATTTATTTATTTCATAATAATGATTATTATTGTTATTATTTTTTACATCATCGTCGTCAACATTATTTTTAATCAAAATAATTATTTTATTATTGCTGCCATCAAGTTTTTTTTTTTTTGATATAAAGATTCTCGTTAACTCTGACATTTATTTATTTTCAAATATCTTTTACGGAATTTGAACCTATGTCTCTCCATAGAGAAGCGAAATCTATCATCACTGTATTAGATTTACAGTTCTCTGCTGCCATTACGTTAAGAGATAAAAGAGTAATGGATAATATTATATATATATATATTTGCATGTCACAAATGCTTAGTACTAAATTGTCAAATAACTTATATATCAACACAAGTATATTATATCTTGAAACATAAGCATTTATTGGTTGAAAAACAATTGTTATTTGGTCCGGTAATTATTTTTACAAAAAAAAAAATTAATCCACATTAGATTTAAAATAAATTAGAATTTCGAGGCTTTTCACATAATTGTTCACGGATATATATATCTTAACAAGGAAATTGATAATCCTTAAAATCCAATTGAACAACTCAAAAGTGCCAAACGCCGTCTCTGCCTGAATTTTCATCAAATTTTCTGTATATATATGTATATATTGACAAATAGAAGCTGAATGAAGCAGATGCACAACAAACCACACAAAAGATCGACATCTTCTGTGGTTAAAATCACCCCCCTTTCTGTTTTGTTTTAACTTTTAGGTTGCAACAAAAAGTCCGACCACATAAAAATTAACCGATAACAAGTGGCACAAATAACCTGATAAGAAGTCTTTAATCGGCGAGTCGACATAAAACTCAGTTTCCAATAAAAAAAATTTCCAACAAAGTAATAAACTTTTCCAAGTTTCTATACCAAACTTGATTTCTATGTAAATTACGAAGGTACCAATAATGCCATGATCTAGCTCAAGAACAAACCTCGTACTAAATGGCCAATTGTAGTCGAATCAAGTGAAAATTTCACTCGAGTAGCACTGGTATTATTTGGAATTTTGTCTAAAACCTGGCTTGCTGAGGCTATTCTATGGGAATGGATTGATAAATATGAGGTCCAGATGAGATGTCATAGTTTCAAATAAAGCAAGTACAGAGGGGACCCCATGCTGTCAGTTCTAACATAATTTCCCATATGGGAAGGTACAATGCTGAGCACATGAGAAAAATTCAGAACACAAATTGATCAGGTGTTTGACCAGAGTGGGATCAGAGACCGCTTGTCTCCTTGCCTCAGAAAAGGGATTTGAGCTTCTTCTTGTTTTGACGCCGATCTTGGATTGGGACCCCTGTTGGTTGGTTAATTGTTTTTCCCTTTGGATTTGTGATGCTTGGCACCTTGGCACCCAATCAAACGCTATACCAGTACCAGAGAGAGGAGACATCGATCCATGTATTACAGTAAAGAGGGAGGCGTACCGGAATTGGTCGGACCAGAACTGGTACGGGCCATTATCTTCACAGAATTCTCATCTTCTTTTTTGGCAAATTATAACAGCATTGCTCTTTCATAAAAGCTCTTGGATAGATGCTGATTAGTTGCATCACTGCCATAAGCAATTTCTTCTTTCACTATTGGGGAATGTGGATGACGTTTTCGTTGGTACAAAATTTAGTATATTAAAAAGTATATACTTATTTATCAGTTTGTAAATTATACTTTCAAATGTCTTATTTATTTGCTTTGATCCAGACGAATACATAATTTATTTCTTTGTCCGGTCAAAGTATATATAGGTGCATCACTCTCATTTTAATTGTAATATTAGGATCATACGAGCACAAAGGGAGTTGTTGACCTTATCATTTTGATGGTAGGTGTGTGCACAAATAAAATTATTATTTTCATAGTTCACTTTATAGTAGATCAAGGGATCAAAATTAACTATGATTGGTTAATTATAATGCATTTATTTTATTTTTTTGACACTTGATTTAATATAAAAACAAACTCCCAAAAGATATAAAATTTTATGTGCATGCATTCTTATGTAATGAACAAGATCATTAGTTGGGGTTCAGTATTTGTGTTTCAAATTTTGGAATATAAATATTAAGTATCAGCAATCCTTTTGAAAATATTTTCAACAACAAATTTGAAAAAGATGGTAATAAGAAGAACTCTAAAATGGTACCTTACTATGTACCACAACATGCATGCCGATATGTAGGCTTTGTTGGGCCCAGTTGAAATCATTATTTAATTGGTAATTCCTTTGAAATATTAGAGCCCTTTTCTTTTCCATTTTTTTTTTCTTTTGTACCGCTTGCTAAACGGGTTTTATGTTTGTACAATTCATATTGTCATATATGTATATATATTGACAAGATAGTGTGAACAATATTGACAATTCATGTACAATTCATTTAAGTTGCCAAGTTGAAAATTAATACACAGAAATATGCGAAATTAAGAACCAGTCGAATATAGATAACACAAATTATTATTCTCCAGATTTGTTGCTATGCTGGTGAGTTACCGAATAATAGGATCCGCAATACATATTCTGCATATACCTACATTATTTACAGTAGCTTTTGTCTGTTTGTTTGTTTGTTGATGGTGCAGAAATCTTTTCATTTGGATTTTCACTGTACTGATCCATCTCATCATCCCCTGTACTTCCCCACAAGGCCACAATTAACAACCACAAAGGAAGACTGCTACTTTGTCCTTTCCAGCCGGATGGATTCATTTATGGTGTGTCACAAATATCAAATATGAATGGGAACTAGGAAAACCGAAATAAACTTGGGAACAATTAATAGAAATATTACTAAACATGTGCGATGTGTTTATAAAGAAGTGAAATGAACATGTACAAGCTGTCTAACTTTTCAAGTTCGATTTCAAATAAGCAGATGACAATATTGATAAAGAAATATCAATGATGGTGTCACCTTTTTGCATCCGGAGATAAATGCAAATGCAAATGCAAATGAAAAAAAAAATGTCGCCCCCCCCCCCCCCCCCCCCCCCAAATTAGGTTACAAAAGGACGGGGACTTTTCACATTCAGTGAATTTGATTTAAATAGATAGCCACGAGTTGTTGGCTGTTTATAATTAAACACGTACTTTTGGGGTGTTGAATTTTCTATTTAACCTACAAAATATATATAAGCATCTGCATTATGATGTATTTATATATTTTTTTATTTTATATAAATATTTTTAGTATACGTTTAAATTTCATAATATTTTCAATATTTATGACATAAATAATCCAAAAATATTATTCAAATTAAAAGTTCAAATTATAGATATAGTTTTAATTACTTAGATAGCTAATTCGAAATTTCTCCAGCATTTCATCACACAATATAAAAATTTTAATTGTAGAGTTTTAATGGATTTTATAATGAATGACCAATCAAATTTTAAAACAACTCAAATTTGATACATGGCCTAACTAATTAATTATGTATGCATATACCAATTTTTTTAATATGAATAATATTTCTCAAATATATATACCATAAAATATATTTATCATAAAAATTAGATATATGTTAGAATTATTCATCTTATATATATAGGAAAACCATTAAAAGCAAAATAAGAGACAGAGCGAAAATAATAAAAAATTGATAAAGATATTTCAAACTTAATAGGTGAATAAAAAAATGCTAACTTTTCATAATAAAAACTAAAAAAATAACAACAAAAGTAAAAAAGAAAGATAAAAAGTATAATTTTTAATTTTCAAAGAGCGCTCGAATTAATCAGAAGAATTAAGTACACGTTAAATAATGAAAAAAATTCATGATTATAAGTTGAAAGGAGAAGAACATAATGCATTTTTATATCGCTCTATAGAGAGAATAAGATATAACAGCAACTCAATTTCAAAAAAATGAGATGACATGCAGACTCTAATAAAAAAATAACAATGATAACAACGTATTAGTCAACACACATTAAAAAGACATAGAAAATAAAAAAAATAATATATGAAACTTAAAAAATAAGCGCTCAGTCCAGAAAAATTTAAAGGAATTATTCAAACAACCAAGCCGTAGGTTTAGCACAGTAATAATAGGTCTCATCTTTTTACGAAGAGACGCGGATTTTAAGTCCTGCAAAAAACATTTGAAAAGGAATAAATGCCGAGATTAACAGGAACCCTTATATAAAAACAATAACTATAGAAATTTCAATTTCCAAACCATCCCCTAATATTTATATTACTGTACTACAAACAATCGTAAAAAAAAAGATATACTATTTAAAACGACTGTAAAAACTAGTGTCTAAATCATCTCCCAACATTTATACAAACAAATAACTATAAAAAAAATCACTATTCATTCAACTATAGAAACTATTATTATACTATTAACAATTGTAAAAAAAACACCATTTAAATAACTATAGAAACTACAGTATCCAAACCATCCTCCAATATTTATACAACAAACAATTGTAAAAAAAAAAAGGGAAATCACTATTCATTCACAGTAGAAATTATCATTATACTACAAACAATTGCAAAAAAAAAAAATACTATTCAAATAACTGCAGAAACTACAGTATCGAAATCATCTCCTAATATTTATATAAAGTAATAACTGTAACAAAAAACAAAAACCGTCAAAAAAAAAAATCACTGTTGATATCACTATAAAAACTGCAGTGGCTCCGCGAACTCACAATCTTTTATATTATTATGATAGATATGCTCCTCATGATACTCACGACTCCAATCCAACAGGTGCATGATGAGTGGTGTCGAGATTCCATTATTCCAACCCCATCAATGGATGCATCCATCCATCAGCTAGAGCTAGAGCTACCAACATTATTAATATATATGCTGGATGAAACATTTATCTATCTATATATCTCAGGATCTCTTCTACTGGCATCACCTATTTGAGGAAGCAGCAGCAGCAGCTAGCTAGCACATGTATATATCTTGGGTTTTCAGTTTTCAGCCCTTGTTATCGTCTAGTAGCAGCCTCCTGTTTAAGTGAACATGACTTGCAATTGTGTGTGTATATATATATATATATATATACCACTGTATTATTACCATCTCCTGATATTACAAAAGTTGACACAGATTAATTAACAATGATGTCCCTGTTGCATGCCCAGACCAGTATAATTATATATGTATGTAATACATCGCTTATTTTATTTTGTAGCAATAAATATATTTTTGATATAATTTGAGATGAATTTAGCGTCCGCATGGATATTGATGCGTGCAGTACTAGTTAGGATTCTGTATCCTGGAAGGGAGTTGATATACAGATATCGTCGTTGATATCATCGTCAATATCAACTTTATTATTCAGATTAAATGAGTTTTTATTTATATTAATGATTCTATTATGTAACTTATTTATACAGTATTTTTATTATTCAAGTTAAATGAGTTATTATTCATATTAGTATTTTAGTTTAATAATAAAATAATATATAAAATAAATATCATTATTAATATAAATAATAATTTATTATATATGAATAATAAAATATGTATCCATAACAATATTAATAATGATATTTAGCAAACATTTTTCTTTTTCAAAATAGAATGCAAATCCCCCAGTTCAGTCTTCCAGAGATTTATTAATTATAAGAGGTGCTTCACGGACAACTGAACGGCTAGATCATCAAGCACGTGTCCATAATAAATGAACTGATATTTCTGACTAGTGACACTAATTAATATGGCACTTGTCAAAGAATGGCCATCTCGAAATATGCATGGCAGCCTATTTCAAGCCAACTCGCAATTGTTTCATTTGAGCCTATGGACCTTAGGCTTCGGGGCCCTCTATTACATCTGAAATTGAGAAAGAATTCTGAATAATAATATGGAGGGCTGGTTAATTTAGAAAAGTTAATTTGACAAGAATTTATCAGATATTTTTCTTTGGAATAAGGAGAGAGAGGAATGAAAAAAAAACACCTGAGAATCAAATAATCAATATATATCTAGAACTTACCAGCAAAAAAATAAAATATAGAGCAATTCTGTTATGAATCACAACTATTAATTTCAGTTGATCTCTTCATTTATAATACAAATTCTAACTCATAACATAATATAATGAGACAAAAGAGAGTATTATGTACAGTGTTACCATTTCATATATTGAAATCGCAGGGAGAAATGCGAACGATTAAATAATTTTGGGGTTAATGCAGTACTGGTGTGAGGTGAAGAATTGGTTTACTGTAGTTGGGAAGGAAAAGAAGGCCGGGAATTGGAGGAGGGCTGCTGCAGAGGGAGACGGAGAGGGAGAGAGCGAGAGTACTGAGTACTGTTGTGGGCCGGGCAGCTGCAAGTACGGATTCGGTCAACGGGGAAGACTGCAGGAGTTGAAGCCCGAGTTCTTTTCCCAACTCTTTGCTTGCACCCGGTGCACGCTTTTATTACGTACATGGATATAGATGTGTATGGTTCTGTTCTCTTCAGGGGGAGATGTGTTGCGCTTTGGAAGGTCAAAATGCAAGGATGGTACGATTTCCTTCAATTCAGGAAAAAAAAAAAAAAAAGTAGTTTGAGTGAGTTGATTTTTGAAGATTTGGAAATTTAAGCAAAGGAAATGTGCGGTAAATAGAGATTTATCAGAATTTATTAACTTGGATTCAAGGCAGTGAGTTTTGGTTATCTTGATCTTTCATACTCTTGCAAAACATTAAATAAATATATAATATGTCACAATATAGTTTCAGGATTGTTGTAAATTATACAAATTTTAATATTTTTAATGGACTATCAGATTATATTTAAATTGCATTAAGTTAAAATACAATCAGTCTATAATTAAGTTGAAATATACATCTATAATTTTTTTCTATTTTTAATTTTTTTTATTTATTTGAAAAACTTGTTGTCAAGTTATCCCTCACACATACTTATATATATCAAAATAATTTGATCTTTTATTCAATATTACCTTAGTTACTTACTTTTCTAATTTATTTTTTAAATAGTCTAATATATATTTTGCGTTGACTTCAGTTGTGTTTTACAAAAACCAATTAGTTTTATGATAGAGCGGACCAGATTTCTGATTTTTTTTTATTTAAGAAAAATGATATTTAAAATTAAATAAATAAGAAATTATAGGATGAAAATTTTCAAATATAAAATGGATGAATTTTGAAAATCTGTATCCAAACATATTTTTAAAATATTTAATAAAAAATAATATTTTATTAGAGACGGATTTTCAATAAAAAATATTTTTTATTAAAGTATAAATTTTCAAAATCCGGCCTACAATCAAATCTGACCGTATTCTCAGTAGGTCAGCTAAACAAATATGAATAATTTTTGTACTTAGAAAGCAAATACTAATTGTGTTAAGTCTATATTAATTGAAGGTGATGTGCATGCTCCGGGAGCAACCGAGAAAAGTACGGGCATAGAGAGATGTCCTACGTGGCAGGAGGGATTACCTGTGAGGCACTTAGAGCTGACACTGTCACCTCGATATCCACGCTCATCTCTCTTCTTTTATTGATGCATGCTTCGTCCCATTCACGCTCCCACCTTTTGCATGAGATGCACTCTTATATCCGGTTAATAGCATGCACTCTCTCTCTCTCTCTCTCTCTCTCTCTCCCCCCTCTTTCAACGCTGGAGGAGGGAAAAAGAACTACAGAAAATTAGAAGGCAATAGTATTGTTGAAACTTTGAAATGTATACATATATATATATATATATATATATGTATATTTATATTGGTGAACACTTGGAAGTAGCTACGTCGAAATTTTGAGTTTATATGCTCCAAAAAGTTGAGTTGATGAGCACAATAATGAGAAAATTGGAGGTTATTTTGAATAGGTTGTAAATATATATATATTTACGGAATGATTTTTCTTCTAATAATTATGTTGTCGTACTGATTGTTAATATCATGATGGTAGAGTACTATAATAATGTTAGGCTAATATCATGCGACCTAAAGCTAGAGGGGGAGGCTGCTGACAAGCACAATGTCATTTTGTTAATATAATATAATTAGAAAAAAAAGGTGTACAGTAAACTGATGGGAAATTTCATGTTGGAAAAACAAGGAAGTTGTTAGACACCAATAACTGAATTAGGATCAGCAACAGTGCAACGTTATCATCTCATCTTTTTTTTATCATATTTTAATGGAATGAAAAGTTATTTTTGCTGATACTGATAGCACGAAAATAATTAAGTGTGAGAAAATCATTATGCAGATAAGTATATATATATAATTAGAGTGTTAAATAAGGCACGCACCAAATTAATCCAGTACGAGTGCACGAGTCTTTGTATCTATATATAAATCTGTTTCTTTCCATTTGGTTTTTTGCACTGTCATTTACAAAATAGAAGTCAAGAAGTCATTAAAACAGTTGAGAGCAAGCAAAAATCTGATGTCTAGATGTTGGTATATTGTGATCTGGTAGTTGATGGATATAGAAGAGCCACAGTTAATTCAAAATTTATATATATATATATATATATATATATATGACATATGCATGATCATATGTAACCATATAAAGTTTATTAAGACAACTTAAGCAGCACAATATCAAATAACAATTACTTGATTTTTAATTCCTTCATTGGTTGAACCCGGAGTCTGCAATTGATAATGATATCCAGATTATTTTATCATTTAGTTGTGATTATTCTATAATCTACACGATTAGATTTTTCAAAAATTTAGGTACTATTTCCATTAATAGTTCCTTAAAAATATTATAGTATAAGATAATGCTAATTCAGAACTAATGTTTTCTTTTTGTATTTTTATTATGAATTTATGATGGGTGCAATTTAAAACACATTTCTAATTCTCTCCATGGCGTTGGTTAGTGTTGTACATAATTTTACTAGAACTTCCTATCATTGATATTCTAAATTTACAATACAAGCAACATCTCCACCATTCAAAATAGCACAAAATTAACACTATTTTCACACTATATATTCGAATCAGCATTTTTCTAACATTATTAATTTGCACACATCAATCCGAATAGCATTATTTATATATATTTCTTTGATAATCTAAACCCACTTTTAATTAGTAGTAGTTTACAAGTTAATTATCACCGCATCCACTATATAGGAAAAGTAATTAATAATGATAAAGAACCTTTCTTTAACATTAATAATGAAAAATCTGTGTTCTCTCCCAAATCTAATCACTCAACTCCCTTTGAAAAAAAGAAAGAAAAGAAAATCCATGAAATGCTCCTGAGTCGCAAACACACAATTAATCCTCAAGGTGGAAAGAAGAGAGCAACACAAGACAGCACCACCGTGCAAAATTTAATAATTAATTTAGTAAAAGAGGCAGTCTCTTTATATGTATGAAGTTTTTTTATCCATTTATTGACCATCCACAGGACCACTGATCTGGAAACAAAGGAAAAAGGCTTCCAAGGTTTTGTACTTGTCAAACTGGAACAAATTTTTAATTAGGGTTTTACTTCATCCAAAGCCTTTTTAGGCAACTACACACACAGACACAGCTTTGGTGCATGCAATTGTCACCACTATTTCGAGTTACAACAAGCTCTTCGTAAAGCGTAATTCCCATACCACGCAGTTAGTTTGTATATATATAGTTTTATAATTTTATATGGGTCTTTAAATTAGTCCAGGTGGTGTGCCTTTGCTCTTTGTTAATATAAAAAAGTACAAGCAAACAAGCCCCTTGTTTAATGGGGAGCTCTGTACCTTCTCATGCCACTTTGTCCCGTATCAATTTTTTCTTTCTTCCAGACTAAACCAAGTACTGGAGATGACTCCTCTCCAGTACAACCAATTCTAATCTTGATTTTCTTACAAATACAATATGCTTTTCTAATAAAGCACCCCCCTGCCTGACAAAAATACTTTACTAGTAACCATAATTTTATGTTCCTGGTCAAAGCTCCGAGTCCACGTGGGGCCCTTTCTGCGTACAATAGCCAATCACAGTACGCGCTGCTAACATGCGCCGACAAAAAAAGTGTGTTAGTAGTTCTAGTCTTATTTCTCCCATCTTGTTATATAATTTTGGGGCAGATGTAGAGCTTTAATTTTGTTTATAATTTGTTCCATCTCGAGAGAATGATAAAAGAATTATCTGGTAGTTACATTTGTCTTCCCTTTTTTTGTTTGTAATTTCGTTGAAGTGATCCCCTCATCTAATTGAAAAATCTGAGTGATAATTAAATTTGCCTATATTGTTAGATGTTCCTTCTTACATCATTCATAGTCTGAAATTACAATTTCAAAATGAAAAACACAATTATTACATCCGTTGATCTAGTTCTACTACTCAAAAAAATACTTTAAAAGAAATTTATGCGTTAAATAAAAATAATTTAAAATTAAATAAATTAAAACACTTATAAAATAAAATAAAATAAAATTATCAAATTTTATAATTTTTAACCCTTTTTATTCTCCCTATCAAACATTAATCTTGAACAAAATCAATTTCAAGTCAACTCTAGTTGCCGACGCACTTGTTATATTTAATGTTCATTTTAAATTATTAAAAACGCATCATAGCTAGGCATTTATGCCTCAAAATCTAATGGAATGATGTTATACTTTATAGAAAAAAATAATGGAATAATATATAAACCCAAGAATCCAATCAGCATCGTCACACATCCATCATATCGCCTTTTCACCTTCCCACACAGAACAGAGCTAGCTAGGGTCTATAGGAAAAGAGAGAGAGAGAGAGCTGTCTATAATGATTCCACTTACATTCTCGATGCAACCCAACAAAATTCCCAGAAAATTAATACATAAAACAAATTATGAAACGATATTAATACAAATCATGAACCCGGTCTAGCCATTCCTATCTAGTCCAGATCTCTAGTCACTGTAGTCTTCATGCAGACTCAGTAAACCCAGTTGGCAAGTTGCGGCGGCGTCACCGATACCCGGTTCATCCATATCCTCAAGATCGGACGGTGCATGGGTTGAAGCAGTGGTCGAGGAAGCATCTCCGGCTTCAGAATGAAGCAGCTGCTCCAATGGTTGGGATGTCGGTGGCAGCTCCCGTCCCCCAATTGCCACTGGTTCAGTCAGGTTCTGCTTCCCGTCACGTGGAGGTGAAAACACTACCGGCATATACTCGTCATTGTCGCATGCGAACTTCGAGTTTTTGAAGTGCTCCTTCAATGCTTCCAAACCCTACATATCAAAACCTCCATATGAGAAGAGAACCATACACAGTTCATTGAATTTAATTTTTATGATATATGACAATTTACCTTGGTGAAATTGCAAAATAAATGTAAATAAACCCATTGACACTCGCATGCCAATTATGAAGAATTCAAGTTTGCAATTTGCATAATGTTTATACAAAATATATCTGGCACATAAATTTGTTGGCTTAGTTTCCACCATATTCCAAAAGAAAGCTATTATATTTTTACTAAAAAACATGATATTTGAAATGTGAATATTTCAAATAACAAACGGCCAAGCAATATATGATGAGATAGGAAGATTACTTCCGACAGTAAAAACTTTGAAACCTTTAAACACTGAATATGAATTTGAAACTAAAACTTATAATGGCTATAGATATGAATTTGAAATTTACAAACCTCCTCTATTAGTTCACAAATTATATAGTAGTATTTAAAAAAAAGTTAAAATATGAGATGAGATGAAGCGAAATATTATGCAGTGAAAATAATAATTAGACAGTCTAATTAAAAACCAGAAGTATCACCACCTGCAAGCGAGCATAAGTTACTTGACAAATCTTGCGAGAATTAAAGACCTCCCATGGCTGCTTGTGAAATGCTTTGTACAGCCGAAAAGCTGCTTGCGGAGAGGTGAGATTCACAAATCCATAGCCAACATTGCACTTGTTGCTAATTGTAAAAAAACAAAGAAGAAATGAAGTGCAATTTATGAGTTAATTCTCAAACAAAGTCTCTAGAATTAAAGAAATGTGCACGGACAACAATTAGATTTCAGGCTTGTTCTTTCCTCATAAAAAAAAATATCAGAATAAGAAGTTAATAGCAAAGAATTGAAATGTCAGGACCTGAAGAAGACTACATAAGTTTAGAATTTACTATTTTGGTGGACAATGATTTGTTATTTATTACACATAATGTTTGCAATATATTGCAAGGATGGAAGTTGAAGAGAGAGATGTGTCAATAAAAGTATTATTTTATGTAAAGATCAGATATACAATTAGCAAGGAAATTAGAAGTGGAGAAATGAATGCACCAAATGTATGGAATTTATTACCATGGTGTTTTATCATTTTATAATAAGCTTATCTCGGTTCCTATATTTTATCATTATAATAAATAAATTAAAATAAATTGCAAATTCTTTTTGGCATCAAGAATTAAAGCTGCTGTTGATGCGTCTTTTCCAACTTACTGCCAAAGCAAATCCAAAGAAATTATTATAAAATAAAATCAAGGGATGCTCCTACAACTCCAATCTCCACTAGGATTCGTATATATTTTTTTAATTAGCGATGGAATGTCAAAATGGCCTTTTTCCCTAGATTAGGGTTTGATGTTTTCTTGTTGCCTTACAAAGTTAGAGCATCATGATGTCTCCTTATCTTTTGCTTCCATTTC
Source organism: x Bolboschoenoplectus mariqueter (assembly GCA_037678475.1). NCBI lineage: Eukaryota > Viridiplantae > Streptophyta > Magnoliopsida > Poales > Cyperaceae > x Bolboschoenoplectus > x Bolboschoenoplectus mariqueter. Next base: position 2,461,072 of record CM075286.1, on the reverse strand, counting down.
TCAACTTCTTGCTGCTCCTAGTTATTGTTAGTATACGACAGGCAGAAAGATGGAGAAAGATGGAGAAAGATGGAGAGAGAGAGAGAGAGGAAATAATAAGTTAGAGAGAGAGTGAATGAGGTTAGGAAATAATGAGTTAGAGAGAGAGGGAGCGAGGAGAGACAAGTCAGGTATCGTTTCATCTTCAATCTGAGAAGCCAGCTATTCCCATTTCCACTTGAGTTATTGCTCATTGTTGGAATTGTGGCTGGTTCAGGGTACGGATTCTAGAGAGAGAAGAAAACCAGCAGAGGATAATAAAGCTTTTTCAAAAAAAGAAATGATGAACGCCTACTGTTCACCCCCTATACCATTTTTAGGCTCATTTCTGGATCTGCATCTCATATATCAGGATCTGCTCCTTTCCTTTTTCCTCTCATTTACATTTTGGGGTTCGTTATATCTTTTCTCCTCAATTCTCGCATACCAAGAAAGATAAATTAAGAAACTAACAAACACAAACCGAGGAAAATGACGACGCATTTGTTTTTGAGTTTTGACTCACCAGATGCTTTTGTCAATCTTGAAAAGTTGAAACCCACAAGAACAGCAAAACAGCAACATAGTTACAGGCAACTCTACTTACCTGAAATCAATTGGGAGGTAGACAAAATCATAGGCCGATGGAGGCTCTTCTCCCTCTGCTATTTGCTCGTTGCAGTGTATGCAATGGTTATCAAGCATGTTCAGTAGCAATTTCTGACTACAACACAAAAATTGAGAAAATATAAAACAATTAAATATCCTCCATAAAATAACAGATGTAAATAAACTCAAACCAAGGCTTATATTATATACTTGCTAAGATGAATTAGCAAATATACAAGTATCAAGTACCTATATTTGTTGGGAATGTTTCGGATCATAACGGTTGTTCTATCGTCATTGTAAGAGCTAAAACTTCCATCTTCCGATTCTTTGAAAAGAAACCGTGATTCGTTGCTTTTCCCTTTCCAGCCTTTCCTATTCGACTGTTGTTTCGATGATGATGATGCTCCGGATGAGGATGGAGAGGCATTGTTCTTTCCACTACTGCCCGAACCGACTGTAGCAGCGGCAACAACGGTGGTGGTGGTAGTGGTGGTAGCACCAATATTTCTGTTTCTTCTACTAGCGTTAGTGCTGGTGGATGAATCAGCCCCACTGGTCCTTTTTTGCTCGGAAGGGTTGACTGTATTGGCTCGTCGAAGGAATGCCACAGGTGCATTCTGGGACGGGACATTTTGCGGCGTTGATGCACGAAGTCTCGGTGGGGTCGGGATGTTAGGATTGTAGTTGTGGCTGTTCCGATTCCTCCTACATGGTAATTCCAGATAAATTTGAGCTGTAAAGCAGCAGTTATATATGGTAATTTATTTATTTTTTATTTTATGTAAGGAAAGTTTATCTTTGAACCTTCTCGAATTCGGGCCGGCTGATCGAGCGAATTCAAGGACGATATGCCGGCCGAACATCTCCTTTCCGTTGAGCTCAGACAGTGCCCGTATCGCGTCACGAGTGTCAAAGAATTCTATGAATTTGTTGTATGGTTTGACCACCGATTCTCTCACATCCTTCACAGCACCTGTAAATTAATTAAGGAAAAAAAAGAGCAAAAATCGTACCGAATTCAATAATAATTTTGGAGAAAAATGGAAATTATCATACTTTTTTTCGTCACTTTTGTTTACAGAAAAATGTAACAGACCCTACAACAATGCAACAACAACAGCTGTCAAAGTTGTTTCCTCCTTGCTTTTCTTTTAGGAAAAAGAAAACAAGCAAAGAAGTTTTGTTCAAATATGAAGAAAAAAGATTGAAAGATTTAAATCAAAATCTCCCTATCTCATATATTTTGCTAAAAGAAAGTTTCTTTGATTTTTAATAATGGTGAAAGAAAGAACAAAGATTCATCATGATCACATCAATTGATTAGAATTGCATTATAGTAAACATACCAAAGGCCTCAAAGGTCTCTCTGAGTGTATGGAGCGAGATGCCCGCCGGTAGCGGACTAATCACGACGAGGGTCGCTTGATTCGAATCGTCAATGCCGAGCTCCACTCCACCCACTGCAAAGTGGGCCCATACAGCTTGTCCGCAGATCAATCCTCTGCCCGTAGCAGCACTACCGGTTGCAACCTCCGGCCAATCCCACGGTGCAACGGGCACGGGCACGCCATACAACTGCCCCAAGCGACTCTGCTGCCTGACATGCTGGTCTCTGACCTCGGTAAAAGCAGCTTGAGCGCTCCTGAGATCATAGAAATGGACGGTTACAATTCCATCGGTGCCGAGCGCGGACATGTCGACGGCTCGCACTGCACCGAAGCAGTCCAGGGCGGAAAGCACGTCATGCTCGGTGACATGGCGAGGGACCATGCTGAGAACGACGCCACGTGTGGGGACGGCGTCGTCGGTGACCCAGGTGGGGCGCACATACTCGGCTGGAGGAGGCAGCACGGGGGGCGGTGGGTAGTAGAATTGAGGGAAGGGAGGTGGCAAGACCGGCACGGGTGCGACGGGGGAGGGGAGAGAAGGGTAGAACTCTTGAGCGGAGGGGTCGAGGAGGTTGCCTCCTACTTCCATGACTGGCTTGCCTCCTGCTTCTGCTGCTTCAGCACACAGTGTGTTATAGAGGTAAAGACACACAACACACTGTGCCTCTCCCGATTCCCCTCTCTCTCTCCTTTCTCTGTTGTGAAAAAGGGAGTGTTGATTGCGGGGAAAAGATCTTCCCAGTTCTCCAACAGTGAGAGAGAGAGAGAGAGAGAGAGATGCTTAATCAGTTTCCTCTCTCTTTTCTCTTTTCTCTTCTCTCTCTCGGTTATAAAACAAACGGTGGGGCGGGGCGACTTCTGGATATGTATAGTACTACAGTTCCCTTCTTCGGGAATAAAATCGTCAAATTCTCTACTTCCATTTATATATTTCGTTTTAGGAATCAAATTCGTCGTTTTTTTCTTTTCTACATCCTGTCTTGGCGTTCGTTCTAAAGTTCCGTTTCAAATTTTCAATAAATAGAGCCACAACTGCGTATTTTACATGTTTTTTTATATTTTTTAAGTATTTATATCTTACATTATCAATAATAATAATAATTCGAAAATAATATTTTTATTATTTAAGAAGTATTTAATTTGAAATTTCTGACAATTGTTTAAGAAAATAATGAAGACTTCACATAATAACTATAAACACTTGTGAGTTCTAATATAAACAATTCAATCATGTATTAAAAATAAACGTATTTTGAAAAAAAAAAATTCTACAACTTCACGTGCAGTTTTTACTTAAATCACGAAAAAAAAAATCAAAATTATACATTAGCTTTTTCCTTAGCAATTTTGAAATCTAAGCTAGACGTTGGCATTAAATTGAATCTATAAAAAGACTACAGATAGATATGTTCGATTCAAAAGACATTTTATGAAATTTTTGATACATTGCATGTACGGTGACAATTAACGATAACCAATAAATTCTATGAACGTTGGTAATTAACAACATCTAGCTTAAATTGCAACATATCTCTTTTTAATTCTTAGAAATCAGCCCCGTATCTTATTCTACACTTTCGTTTTGAGAGCTTTCTATTTTTGTATCTTATTCTACATTTTCGTTTTGGGAGCTTTCTATTTTTCTCCGATTTTACACGTTTGTTGAAGCATATTTTTTCATTTGATTCTGATTGTTTATTGTTCTGACCATGTGGTCAACTCATATGACATGCGCAAATCTACAAGTGCTTCACGACTTGCTTCACAGACTAAATGAGCAGAGAGTTCACAGAAAATATGATTACCGATATTTTGTGGCGTTGATTTTATAACTTTCTTGTTGAAGTCTGTATTCAGATATGTACGCGTTGTTGTACATAAATCTTACATGGATGAGTTCACCTTTTATTTCCCACTTACAACCCCCCCTTCTCTCCCCCCCCCCCCCTCTCTCCCTGAAAACACTCGGTTCTGTTTTTCTCATTCTCCTCCTCCCTTTTTATCCATCGCGCTTGTCCATCGATCTCCGACGATATGCAAGAAGGTTGACGTCAACGAAAGAATTTACTTTTTCTGGTCAATTTTTTGACACCCGTATTACCTATCTTTTATGCAGAATTGTCCATTCGAGGAAATTTATTTCCTTAACCTGACTTCAGCGAATTCCACCACAACGCGAACCCCTCTTATTTCTCTCCGTCATTCCCGCGATGACACGTCTGGTGGTGGCGCCCCTTATTTCTCTATTGTTTTGAGTGCTTACTCATTCTCCCCAATCGGGTCGTCCCTCTTGCGACTGGCAAGGGGGCACTGGTAACTATCCGGCGATAAATCCTCCCCATTGTTACAAAATACACCGCAATTCTTAGATCTTAATCCGATTGTCACATTTCTCAGATGGAGTCGCCCGTGGCACTTTTCAACTAGCTCAAGGTAGGAAGAAATGAAGGGAACTCGTTGAGGCATTTTCTCGAACACCTTGCTTGCATTCGAAACCAGGGTTTTTTCTTTTCGCGATGCAAAAACATTTCCTCAGATTAGCGCAAAACCCATGATTCATATGTAGTTTTGTATAGGCAGATGGGTTTTGTACCAGGCAGAGTTTACGCAGTACCAAAATCGCTAATGTAGTTTTACTAGCTCACTCTCATTGTGGTCAACTGTGAATTTTAGCATATCCTTTTATTTAGTTGAAATTTAGTTTAGTTTTAAAATAATGCACTAGCGCACATTGTCACTGTGCTTCGCATGAATCCGAGGATATCCTTCTGCTTAGTTCAACCTCTTAAATTAATTTTTTTTTAAATATCTTATTAGCTCACTCTTTGTGGGCTAATGTAATTGATAACAGGCAGCAAAACTATTTTTCTTATTGGCGGAGCCCAATATAATTGAATCTGAGCAACACGTTCTCAAGATGGCTGGTCTTATTAAGCGTGTGGCAACCAAGTAAGGAAATAAAGGAATTAAGGCTAAATCAGTCTCATTGATGCTTGATTGCAAAATTGAGGGTTTACTGTGGTGCCAATCAAATTGAAGCTTAAATTGGGCATAATTGTTAAATCTCAATTCCTTTGAATCTCATTTATTGAATACAATTACATGTAATAGTCTTTTTTAGCTTGAAGTTGGAGGTGTTGTGGATGTGGGTCTATGTGAATTCTAATACCATGTATTGTCATTGCAGCAGGTGTTGATGATATCTTTATGGAGGTACTGTTTATGATTGTTGTTAGATTAGTGACAACTTCAATGCAAACTTTGATTTAAGTTGACCTTTTCTGTGTGTTTAAATGCTGGTTAGGTACATGATGATCCCCTAAGTGCACCTGTTGATGGCCCCACACAATGGGTGAGGCTATTAAACCCTTCCCTTTCTAATTTTGGGTTCATTAAGTTCTTAACTTGAACCCTGTTTTCTCAATATGCAATTTGTGATTGTTGACTGTTCATTCTGACAATAGTTTTGTAACTATGTGTACTGCTATTTCTGATTTGGTTAGCCACTACAATATTCGGAGGAGTTACTACAGAAGCTAATTGCCATAGCGGTTTTTTAGTACTCCTTTTTTTTATACTTTATCAGGGTTGCTATGCAAAATTACTATCAAGACCCCATTAAGGACTGACCTTTTTTTGACAATTCTGAAGCCCCCCTCTTTTTTCTTTTGCTAGCTTGTGGAGTATAAAATTGCAAAAGTAATTTATTTAGGTACTAGGGTTAAATTGGAGCTTGCAACATGTGATGACTAAGCTAGGTCTTTAATGAACCATATTAATCTATTGCCGGTTTGACTGGACCAAAACTATAGTATACATGTGATATGCATCAATCTTTTACTTTTGTTTGTCTTGTGAAATTTAACTTTTTTGGACTAAAAAGGGTTAGCAAGGAAAACAAGACATACAAGATTGATCTTTCGCCATATGAAGGATGAGAGAGTAACAAAATGTCTATCAGAACATTAATTTGAGCAGCTCTTAGATGAACAGTAATTTGAATGTTAAACTCTAGCTATCCTCTAATCTGTTCCCGAATTATTGTGTTATTAGCCTTTTATTTCTTTATGCTTGCTAAGATTTACAGATTTCTTATCTTGCTACATTGAAGTGATATATGACAACTACTTCGCGTTGTGTCGAGCATAAGAGAACTATAATCTTATCAATATTTTACTTTAAATGATGTTGTTAATTACCTCTCTCCCTGAACTGATCATTGTACTTCATTTGTTAGTGAGATTTAATTTCTTTTTCCTTGTATACACATAATGGTTAGGTGTAAGGACTGGTTATGCTTGATGAAGTTGTCAAAATCACAGTTTGAGTTAGTGATATTTTATAAAAAAGGTTGCTACGCTTTTACGCAGTCAGTCAGTTAAATTATACTTGAAAGTTGGCTAATATTCTGAATCATGAGTTTTCCAATGAAATCTGCACAGGTAGTGGTTATATTGCTCCAATATAGCTCAGTTCGATTAGAAAAATGACATACTGAGTCGCTTGTTACTAACTTCTCCCAAAAGTAGCACAATGATTCACAACCATGTAAAATTCTTTAAAACTTGATGACAACACATAACATTTAACTCACAACATAAATCATAGACACAACAACCAATGAGAAAATATACCAACAAAAAAAATATTTCAACTCTAAAACACACAACTACAACATAATTACTAATAAAATCAAAATGCATGCATATTTCGGCATATAATCATAATACGAATAAAAAAAGTTATGCCGAAGCATCGCGAGGCATCGCACCTAGTTATTTTATTATTTGGGAAAGATTTCATAATTACAAGTAAGAAATAAAGAATAACATGTATGATATGTCTCACTATATATGGGAGAGAGTCTCTTCTAATATATCCTACTAAATATACAAATATATTCTAACGTAATTGTCATAATCTAATATTGAAACATCAACTTTATGTGGTCTTACAAAAAAATACAATCATAATAACAAATAATATTTAAGAATTAGTCTTTGATCCATTAGTTAAAAAAATAATATTTTTCATATGAAATATTACATATTCAATATTTGAACGGATATTCTTTATAAACATTTAAAGTTCAACGATTTAGATCCTCAATTTTCATCATAAAGAAAAAACAACACCACATAATACTCTATAGCTGAGTCATCACAATTATAATTTTCAATTTTTTTCCTAATACATAATCTTATCTAAATTAGTATCCGTGACGTCGGCATCGGACTCTAACATCTCCGTTAATCTCCTACTTAGAGATGGATGATGATGCCATGAACTTTTTATCACCTTAATTAACACCTATATTCCACACTCTCTCTCTTTACCTTCATCTTCAACTATATATGTGCAATTTGAGCGAGTCATATTGAGCCTATTGATCACAGTTTATATCCCTTTGACAACATCATGGTTAGTGCCATTTTTCACTATCCATAACTACTACACCATGATACTCAGATCATGCATAACTCTTCGCTAGATAGCAGTCGTTCAGCTTTACGTCCTTCGTTCAATTTCCGGCAATTCCCGCCGCCTAATTTTAGGTTGCAACTCGAACCATATTAAGCGACTATGCGTGTGGTTGCATTTCGTGCTTCTCCTAGGATTACAACTTAATTAATTGAGTTCCGTATCTTAGACCACACATTGAGCAGTATTTTGAATCGCACATTGAATCGTGTTTCAAAACAATGATCGAATCACATATAGGTAGAAGCATATATTTATTATTAATTGTGTAAAACTATTTTTCAAAATATGTCTCCAGAATTATATTTCAAAATATAAATAATCATAAAAATATATTTGAATTTCAAATAAATTAGTTAAGCTCTAGAATACAAACTATTTGATAAAATGTCTCTAAACCTATATATACTTTATACCTAGAAAATTATAAAATTTAATTTACATTTTCAAGTTAATTATAAAATATGTATGATTTTAAATTTTAATCCCATCATATTTCATTTCATGGTCTTGCTCTCTTATTATCTCAAACCTCATTTTAACTTGTCTCATCTCCATACCCACCTCATGGATCCACATGTGATACATTCTTATTAGTGAGTAGACTAAAAAGTATATATTTTACTTTTTGTGATAAAATATGTTTGATAACTCTCTTACATGAACTTAGCTCCGAAATACTACTGAACTTAATTTTTACATACCATAGAATGCACGCATGACTACTTTTTTTTTTATTTTTGAATGAAAAATAAGGGTTTTAGTCCTTATTTTTTATGTTAATGACACATGATTGTTGTTGTATTATATGATACGTACTTGATTATAATGTAATGCATACTTTGCTATTATATAGTTTATATTTTGTTTATTTCAATTTAGATATTAATTTTCGACCGTCACTACTATATTTTGATAAAGACAATGTGTCAATAAATATCTTATTGTTTTAATCTTTACATTCGTTGATCGAGCCGCATGTAAATTATACACTTGATTTATTTTGTGATACATGCTTAACTATCATAAGTGCACACTTAAAAAATTAAAGAGATAAGATAATGGAAAATTAGTACCATAAAAATTGTTTTCCAATCTTTCAAAGTTTTGAGAGTCTAGACCGTGAAATAAGGCTTCCTCTTCAACCAAACAAAAGAAAAAAAATAGGGACAACAACAGAGTAACAAATAAAAAAAGTACGGTACCAGCACGCCGTGTGTACTATCCAATACCGGTATATATATATATATATATATATATATATATATATATAAACTATTTATTTAATAATTTTAATAAGGGGTTTTTAAGTAATTATAAGAAAATTTATAGATTTATTTTCGAAGTTATAAATTGATTGTATTTTAAATTTTATATAATTTAAATATCATTTAATACATCATAAAAAATCATCAAAATTGAATGAAATTTTCAACCATCCATATTTAACATTCTTTGTTGAAATATCAATTAGCACTTAAATTATATGAAATTTGAAATACAATAAATCTATAACTTCAAAAATATGTATATAAATATTTTTTCATTTTTAAGAATTAAAATTTTTTTTAATTATTTAAACAATCAAAATAATAATTATCAAATCTTCACCCATATATGTACCTTTGTTTTCCCCTATATTTATTCTCGCAGATAATCTTATTGATATTGTCATCGATATTGATCTTATTATTTAGATTAAATGAGTAATTTTTCAAATAAATTATTTTATTGTAAAATTTATTTCGAACAATACTTTTATTATTCAACTTAAGTGAATTATTATTCAAATTAGTGATTAAAGTTGAACAACAAAAAATACCGTAAAAAATAAGTTGCATAATAAAGACATTAATATGAATAATAACTAAATTAATTTGAATAACATTTTGTATCTTCCTGAGCAACATTTATCTTTGGTATTAAGCTGAAATCTTTCTTGTAATCTTTCCCGCGTCCTTTTACTTAGAAATTGCTAATCACACTCATCACCAATAAAATGTCATTTGTCAGGATGAGACACAGAACATCCAGAGCCCTTCACACACACACACACACACACACACACACACACACACACACACATAATTACATACAATCATACATACATAGTATTGTCTTGTCTCGTCGTTTCATGCTCCTCCTCCATGTTCTCGTCTCGTATTAATCTACAGTGTGTTGCATCACTTCGGCTGTACCTTCGATTCCACCTCCTACACTTGACTTACTCCACTAAAACTAAATTATAAATACTCTAAAATTAATCGAAGAAATTACGACCAAGGTCGCGTGCGGCGGATCGATGAAATGAAAGAGAAGATAGCACAACGACAGTGCTTAAAATAGTACTTCTCATCTCGAAATTTTCTAGACAAGCATTAGTTGGATTGCATTGACTCTCGTGAGATGGGAATTGGATATATTATGGGTTTTCAGGAATATATGTTGGCACATATTTTGGAAGTTATTATAGGAATATTTGGACTTTGACGAGTTAGTATAGTTCATGAATTATGATAAATAAAAAAACGTTGAAATTAAAAATTTTGACTCTATTTTTCATCTTAAAAAAAAGGATTTCGGAGAAAAACTGTTAAAAGATTGCGGAGTTTTTGTCTGTAGTTGGTCAAAATGATTGATAGAATTGAATTTATTATTTTTATGTTTTGTGAGTATCTTAATTAAGAGTTTATTATATGATGATTTCACTTCAAAGCTGGATCCTTGTTTTTGTTAATTTTTGCGTAAAAATATTGTATGTGACATGTATAAATGCATAATCATAGCATTTTATGGTGTCAGTCGAAAAGAACAAACAACTCATAAAAAAGAAAAAAAGAAAATGATTTGAGCCGTTTGATCTAATTGGTTGACCATGTATTTATGCTTAGGTGCAACTGATAGCTTTTTAATGGTAGCATCAATGAATTTAATATATAAGACACTTGCCACTATGTGCAACCGCATTAGGAATAGGTGGGATCACTTCACAATTTTGACAAAGAACTTTAAAAAAAAAAATTCAAAATAATTTTTGAAAAATAGAAAAATTTATAGACACATTTTTTAACTTAAAAATTGATGGTATTTCAAGTTTTATATAATTTATGTGTCAATTGATATTTTATTATAGACCATTAAATATGAACTAATATAAATGTTATGTAATTTTGATAGTCTTCGATGAAAAAATCAAATAACGGTTATATTGCATAAAAAATTATATAACACAATCAATATGTAAATTTAAGGATATATTTATAAATCTTTTTTCTATTTTAAGGTTTTTTTTAATTATTTAAAGATATATTCTTGTACATACTTTATTTTCGTGATGACTGAAAAGACATTGATTCTGATGTTTAAATTCATGTTTGGTCCTTTCTTAAATAGAAAAATACATAGTTTACTTCAATATATGCAAATAATTTAATTTGTTTAAATTATAAATATTTGTATATATGAATGCAAATATTTGTATATATGCATGCAAGAATGTTCAAAAATCCAATAAGTTTGTTGCATAACAATTAATTAGTCATCTGATAATATGATATCATCCATCTATCAAGTACATACTTATTTTTTATGATATTACTCACAACAAATTGGTAGGAATTTGTGATTGTGGAGACATTAATCATGTCTCCGTTTCTTATAAACATGGAGATCGATAGATAAGAGGGTTCGATGCAAAACAAAATCATCAAAAAATTTTCGGTGAATCTCTCAACCTCAAAATAAATTTAATCATCGTATTTTGACTTATATTGAAAAATTACACAACTCCATGTTATATGGCAGATGAAATCAGCCAATAAATGGCATTGAGCAATGAAAACACAAAAAACAAATAAAATAGAATAGCTCTATATTGTTAGCACTAGACTACTAGCTAGCTACTCGTACTGGTACTGATACTGTCGCATCCCTGGCTCCCTGGAATCAATCGTTTTTCCCTCATTGCACAAAAAAGGTTTAGTCTTTGGCATTAACCCATGCTACTACCAGTGTCTTCTTCTCCGATCCGAGTAACCATGCACAGAATTAAGGGATCCAGGAGAGGGAGAAGAAAAAGCTGGAGCGGATAGAGCAACCTATGAACAATTTGTTAGAACTTCGTCGGAGAGACAACCAGCAGTTGCCGACAAAGTGTATATCAATATTACACACACAAACTCACAAATATCAGTAAAACTCGATCTCAATTGGTGCTGTAAAAACTGACAGTCTTTTCTAGTTTTCTTTATGTGCTTAAATAAACGATTAAATGGAAACTAAATGTAATTAAATCTAAATTTAGCTAACGTCTAAAGATAGTAATCCCTAATTAGGGGGCACAAGGATTATTCATACAGTCTCCTCCTAAACCTTGTGTCCACTGTTAATGTCGATGAGGCCGATTTTCCCGCGTAGCTCATGAAATTTGGACTTTGCAAGCGCCTTCGTCAAAATGTCGCTTAGTTGATCTTCGCTCCTAATGAACTCCACATCAATCAGACCTTCTTCTGCAACCTCCCGGACGAAGTGATATTTCACTCGAATATGCTTACTCTGCCCGTGGAGAACTGGATTCTTGATCAAAGCAATGGCAGACTTGTTGTCCACCCTCAGCATTGGCGCTCTCGGTGTTGTTCCCTGCACCTCTGCTAGTACACGAGCAAGCCACAATGCTTGACTAGCAGCATTGGCAGCTGCTATATACTCCGCCTCACAGCTAGACTGAGCCACCACCTTCTGCTTCATGGATTGCCAGGTGATTGGACTGCCGCTGAGGAAGAAGATCACGCCGGTTGTGCTCTTGCTTGTATCCACATCTCCGGCGTAATCACTGTCGCTGAAACCTGTCAAATAAGGCTCCTCCTTCTCCCTCCTACTGAAACAGACCCCCCCAACTTTGGGTCCCAGCCACATAGCGCATGATGCGCTTCACAGCAGCAAGGTGATCCTCGCGTGGATCTTCCAAGAACCGTCTCACATACCCAACTGCAAATGCTAAATCAGGGCGGGTGTTGACCAGATACCTCAGGCTCCCGACGACGCTCCTGTATGCCGTCGCATCGACTGGCGGCTCGGTGCTGAGTTTACTCAACTTCAATCGCGGCTCCATAGGCACATGACAGGGGTTGCACCCTGTCATGCCGCTCTTCTCCAGGATCTTGCCGGCGTAGGCGCCTTGGCTCAGCGAGATCCCCCTAGCACTCTGCTTCACTTCAATGCCGAGGTAGTAGTGAAGCAGGCCGAGGTCACTCATTTTGAACGCGGCCTCCATCTGCTTCTTGAATGACTTGATGTCGCTGCTGTTCGAGCCGGTGATCACAAGGTCATCGACATAGACTCCGATCACCAGCTGCTTGCCATCGTTCTGCTTGATGTAGATGGCGTGTTTCGACGGGCTCCTCGTGAAACCGAATGAACACAAAGTGCCGTCCAGCTTTGCGTTCCACGCGCGCGGTGCTTGATGCAGCCCGTACAGGGCCTTCCGCAACTTGAGTACCTTGTGTTCCTTGCCAGCGACCACGAATCCGGCTGGCTGCTCGACGTACACCTCCTCCTCAAGGTCGCCGTTCAGGAACGCCGATTTGACGTCCATGTGGTGCACCTCCCACCCCCTCGTGTGCCGCAAGGGCGATGAGAAGGCGCACCGAGTCGAGTCGTGCCACCGGAGCGAAAACCTCGTCGTAGTCGATGCCGTGCAGCTGTGCATAACCCTTCACCATGAGGTGCGCCTTGTGCTTGGACACCGCCCCATGCTCGTCTCTCTTCACCTTGAAGACCTACTTCAAACCAATCGCCCGGCGTCCGGGCGGGAGGTCGGTGAGGGACCATGTTTGGTTGTCCTCGATCGACTCCATCTCCTCCATCATCGCCTTCCTCCAGCTGGGGCTGCGCTCTGCTTCGACGAACGATGCAGACTCGTCGGAGCTTACGACGTGGAGCTCATCCATGACCAGTGCCCGTGGCGCGAAGCCACGCGGCGAGGCCGGCCCAATGATGTTGTCGATCTTCCGGAATCAGAGAGGTGCGCCGTTGTGGTCGGCGTCTAGGTGCTCGCTGACCTCACTCGGTGGTGAGCCGAACTCCACCTCGCCGTGTCCTGCAGGTGCCGCGCCTCTGTGAGCATGAGGTGATGCTGGCGGCGTCACCTCGCCCTCCTCGGTCGCAGCTCCAGGTACCTTGGTCACCGGAGGTCCTTGGTTGGCGATGAAGTACTTTACTGTGAACACGTCGTTGTCGCCGATCGGCTCGTCGTTGACATCGCCCGAGCCCCAGTCCCACTGGGCTCCCTCGTCGAACACCACGTCGCGTGTGATGTGCACACGCTTCGCGACGGGGTCGTACGCACGGTACGCCTTGGAGCCGCGCTCGTAGCCGATGAAGATCATCTTGCGGCCACGGTCCTCGAGCTTCTTCAAGTTCGGTGCCGTGTTACGGACGTAGACGATGCTACCAAACGTCCTCAGGTGGTGCACCGCCGGCTTCTTCCCATGCCACGCCTCGAACGGCGTCATGCCATTCACGCTCTTCGTTGGGCAGCGGTTGAGGATATACACCGCGGTGGTTACGGCCTCGCCCCAGAACCACCCCGGCAGCCCTTTCGCCTTTAGCATGCTTCTCGCCGTTGACACCACTGTCCCGTTCCGCCGCCCGACCACACCGTTTTGTTGCGGACTGTATGGCGTGGTGTGTTGGCGATGTATCCCTTCTCCCGCGCAGTACTCCGCGAATTCAATTGAGGTGAATTCACCACCACGATCGGTCCGGAGCCCTCCCAACTTCAGCCCCGACTCTCCCTCAGCCCGAGTTTGGCCTTGATAGCAGCCGTGGCACAATCCTTCGAAGGGATTGCGGAGACCCACATGAAACGGCTGAGGTCGTTGACGAGCAACAAGAAATACTTGTTGTCGCTTGGGGTCGCCGGTGTGATCGGCCCGGACAGATAGCCATGCACGAGCTCCAGTCGCCTCTTCGCGCGGTATTCTGCCTTCACTTGGAATGGGGCGCGTCTCTGCTTGCCCGCCAGACAAGCCTCGCAGAGCTGATCCACCTTCTCGATCTCCGGTAGGCCGCGCACTAGCTCCTCCCGAGCTAGTTTCCGAAGCGCCGCCATATCGACATGGCCGAAACGCTCGTGCCAACGCCATGCCACCTCATCGCCGCGCTCACGCACCGCCAAGCACATCGGTGATGCTATATTGATTCGGAGCAGGTACAGGCGATTCGCCTCCCGCGTCACCCTCGCCAACAGCTGACCACCGGGCTCTCGAATCTGCATCACGCTGGCGTCGATCTCAATCTTGAAGCGGACCTCGTCGAGCTGGCCTAGACTCACGATGTTCATTGTCAGCCGGGGGATAAAGTAGACCCCGACCAACGATCGGAGCTCGCTGTTCTTGCACTTGAAGACGACGGTGCCCCGCCCCTCGATCCGCGTCACCGAGTCGTCGCCGAAGCGCACGGTTCCGCGCACCTCCGGATCTAGCTTCGAGAAGGCAACTTTGGACCCGGACATGTGATTTGTTGCCCCGGAGTCCAGAACCCACGTTTCTGCCTCCCTCTCCTCATCTTCTCCGAGTTGTGCGAACACCTTTTCTTCGTGGATCTCGACTTCGGCCACGGACGGCGCCTGTCCAGACCCTTCGCTGGCATGGTGCGATGTTCCCGCTGGCACCGGATCGGCCCTGTCGAGCGGCGGGATCGGGGACGGAAGTGGCGCCGATGTTGATTTCGACAGCGGTGGGAAGAGAATGTGTGAGCACTTTGCCAGACAGAGAGTAGCCTCCTCCTCATCCTGGACCGTATGGGCCTGCTCCTTCTTGGCGGCGGCATTCGTCAGTGGGCTTAGGTGAGTTTGTCGGTCCCCCCGACGACCCGCTAGCACGCCCGCGACCGCGCCCACGTCGGCTACCTCCTCCCTTGTGCGCGCCGTCGCCTCCTTTCTCCGCGTCACGCTTCTTCCGCCGCGCCTCCCACTCCTCCTCAGTAAGGTACAGCTTCCCATCATGCTGCAAGGACGCCGGCGGTTCATTGAGTTCTTCTTCCGCCTCCTGTAGCCGTCCGGTGAGATTCACGACGGTCATGGTGGACGGATCGAGCAGGGTCTTGATTGCGATCGCAATCTGTTTGAACCGGGGGGAAGGCTTCGCAGCATCTTTTCCACGATCTCCCCTTCCTTTACCTCATCGCCCAGCGTGTTGAGGTGTGCCGCCATGCTATTTAGGCGCAGTGCAAACTTTTCGACGGTCTCGCCGTTGTTGAACGTGGCAAGGTTGAATTTCTTGCGTAGCTGTTGCGCCGTTGATTTCCTCACACGATCATCACCGATTCGTATGGTTGCGATCACATCCCAAGCCTCCTTAGCCGTCTCCTTGGAGCCGATGGTCGACACCATCTTGGGCGGCACCGCGCTCATCAACGCGTCGAGCGCCATCATATCCTCCTGCTCGTCGGAAGTACCCTTGTTGATGACGTTCCACAGTGCCCTAGCCCTTAACTTGACCTTCATCATAAGCGCCCAGTCAGAGTAGTTGGTCTTGGTGAGGACGGGGTAGCTACTCCCGGTTCCCACTTCACGAATCACCCGCTGGACCACGTCCTTGGTCTTGTCGTCCCCCATGATCCTTGGAAGAACCTAGCTCTGATACCACTTGTTAGAACTTCGTCGGAGAGACAACCAGCAGTTACCGACAAAGTGTAGACCAATATTACACACACACAAACTCACAAATATTAGTAAAACTCGATCTCAATTGGTGCTGCAAAAACTGACAGTCTTTTCTGGTTTTCTTCATGTGCTTAAATAAACGATTACATGAAAACTAAATCTAATTAAATCTAAATTTAGTTAATATCTAAAGATAGTAATCTCTAATTAGAGGACGTCTAAAGATAATAATCCCTAATTAGAGGCACAAGGATTATTCCTAGACAATTGTATTGTTGTCTTTTCCTCGAGGTGTGAAACTTCTCCATTGCCACGAATGAATAACTAAGAATTAAACTAAACTGGGTTCCCTTTTTGTTTCTCTTTTTCGGATTTTGTCTGCACCCGAGAGAGTGGTAATGTGACTAGTGTCTATCCATAATCATGGATTTATCGCATCTCTGGTATTAATTTGAGAGAGAGAAATGCGAGTACTTAATTTCTGATTGGTGGTAGATAGAGAGCAAAGAGAGCGGGTTTTGACAAGTTTGACTGAAGGGATATATAGTGGCTTTTAATTTATTACTGAGACTACTGAAACATGAGAAGTACTTAATTTCTTATCGCTGGATAATAACTGATTCAGATTTGAGGGTAGCAGCAGCAGCTGTATCTGCACCACGTGCACTAACAAATTTGTGATCTGCGAATAGTGAAATAGTTAAATAAAGTTTAAAAGTTCATCATTTATGTATAGTACTGATATAAATGAATAAAATCAGGGTGAGCTAAATTCAAAAGTTGAAACGATAAATTTAAATTGTTTAATAAATTTTACATATTAAAATTTTATAAAATATCCAAATTTTTTATTTTTAGAATTTTCTAATTATTTTTTTGAACACGCACGTCCGTGAATGTATATAAATTTTCCAGCACGTATTACGTCCACAAACATAACACTTATAGCTAATTTAGTTCCACATCACCAATCAAATTAAGTACGGATGCTTAATTAATTGCAAACTCATATGCAGAAGTCAGTGCATTTCGCTTGACCAGCTGACCCCAGACATAAGCATGCATGAATGGCAATCACATCCAACTTCAGAGTACCATATACTGCAGCAAATCCAGACTCAAAATCCAGTGCAAATAAGGTTTGACCATTAATTTATGGACCCATTTCAATAGAGAGATTAATGATGTACGGCGATATGTACGTACAACTGAAAGCACATTAATTAAGGAGGGTACGTAGACTACAGACAGATAATATATCACTTGTTCGTAAGTGAATTGGGGTGGATTCTATATTTCTATCGCGGCTTATATATGTATAGTGCTTGATTTAGTGAGTCTATTCAAGACTAATTATGTAGTTAATATCTGAAAGAAAGAATCAAGAGTTAGTTCTATAGTGCTGCTACACACACACACACACAGCTCTCTTGTTTAATATTAATTGCATAGACAGCCAGCTTCTCGGATATTTTTAATCAATTCAAGAAGAGACGGTTCTCAGTGGAAAGCATCTGCAGAAGTGATGATCTGAGCAGTGGATCGGGTCGTTCAACAGGAAATAGTTTGATGAAGAGAGGAAGAGAAGGCGACTGTGGTGACAATTGATCAGTGACAATTGATCAGTGACAAGGAAAGGACCTAGCTATGCATATTGTTGCATGTAGGTATCAGGTAGCAGGTAGCAGCGAGCGAGCACGAGCACGTAGGCCGACAGCCAAGTTCCAATGATTTCAATTCATGCGTCCTTTCCATTGCATACGCCAATATCTCACGTCTTTTTGCCCACCAGGCCCTCAGCCCTCTGCTACTAATATCCTCGCACGGCACTGCATACACACACACACACACATATATAATATATATACTTTTGTTTATTAATATAATCGATTGGAAGACCAACGTATGGACATTATTAAATTAGATTCAGAGGAGTGCTTTTCGAACTGTCTATATATATATATATATATATATATATATATATATATATATATATATATATATATATATATATATATATATGTATATGTATATACACATGCATCATGCATCTTCTAATATATATATATGTTGTTAGTTGAAGTTTCTTATCATCTTAGTTATGTACTTTTAAAAGTGCTTTACATTTTAAACGCTTGTATTTAGTAAAAAATGTTGGTGTATATATATATATATTTTTTTTTTTTCAAAATTAAGCAAATATTACTGTTGTTTTTTAAAATATACATGGCATATATAGGCAAATAAAAAGTTTCTTCTAGCCTCTAGCTAGGTGTTTGGTCCCAAAACCCAAGTACCCCACTAGCTAGAAATGGACATCTAAGAAATATATATCAAGATCATAAACATCGATCACTTTATGAGACGTACCTCATTTTGTGTCCCCCACATACCTAGCGTAGTTGCATGGCCAGATGCCGCCTTGTCTATCTATCTCTCTCCCTTTTATGCAAATGCTATGACTCAAGTACCCTTTTACAACACTTGTTTTATCAGCTAGCTTGATCAACGTGTATAACAGTTAACAGAAGAGTTATATCTATGGGAGAAAAATTGATATTATATGCCAAGTGAATTAGAAGAAACTTAATAGCAGAAATCTTAAGTTTTTTAGTACCTAAGATTGTAAGATTTTATAAAACTTTATAAAAAGAGCGTGCATTAATTGTTGAATGTGAGCATAAATTTAAATATTATACATGCATGAGGAACTTCTGTATTAGTATTACTTTTTACAAATTAAATGAATATATATTTCAGTTTCAAAGGTTGGGCCAAATGACCTCACTGCTCTTGAAATTATCTATAGCTATTGGTTAATTTATGCCGATTTATATATGCATTTATAATACATTTGCATAAAGTCAAAATATATATAGGAGAGAAAACTAAAGTCAATCATGTTGCAAAACATCCTCCAAATATATCAGCACTACAAAGGAAGTAAGAAAATGTCACGGTGGGTTGAATGGAGACCAAAGAAAAAACAATCATGTAGAAATGCAACAAAATCAATCTGAGCATGCAGGTGAGACGAAATCGAGGTGATGTTGAATCGTAAAAATTACCATTCAATAAATGGTGAGCTTTGGACTTTTAAATGAAATAGTCTATGTTTAGAATACTGACCACTTGCACACAACAATGATTCCAACCTTACTTCTTTACGAATTTTCTCTTTTCATGCTACATGCATCCCTGTTTGTTTATTCTGGAGATGTATATATACTGACAAGTCGTTTACCTATATATGATTCTTTGACCACAAATTTAGAGAAGGTGAGGTCACTCGGTTCCTACACTTGTTGAAAAAAAAAATTTTGAATTCTGCTTCCCGTTCTTACTATTGGGCTATCCAAATTAAAAGGAACGGACTAAATTTATATGAAAATAATATTTTTTTGAATCATGACATTAACAAATTGATCCGATTCATACATGTAAGATAGAACAACTCAAAACTGAAAAGTAAGGCCCAATTTTATTGGCCCATTTTGTGTTGATGACAGAATGGAGATCGGAAGAACTGATTTAAGAGGAATATTGAACAGGCTGCAATGTCATGATTCGCATGCTTTAATCTCTCTGACCATCCCACAACACAGCTCTAATTCTTCATTTTGGAGGACATGATTTTGTGCTTTTCAGGGTCTGAGTTTTACCAGGAGACGGAGACCATGGAGCAAGGGATCATGATTTTGATGTGCAGGGCTTTTGGCATCCGCTCTGATACTGGTAATGTAGGTTTATTTTTTTAATTTTTTTAAGATGTCCAGTCATTGATTTTCATTAACATCGAAACCGAATGTACAAATATGAAGTAAAAAAAAATTCTAAAAAAATACTAAATTAATAAATTATTGTAAACCATTGATGAGCCAGAAGTCTCATCAAACCCAAAAATATCTGAGAATCATGGTATCAGATGACCTAATCGGTACCAAACATGCCCAACATCAACTGTACACTGAAAATTACCAATTATGGTGAGTAGCACCACTGAGTGGTAGCTCTCTTGACACCATAGGATGGAACAATATATATTTATTTTGATGGTATTATATTATTTTCTTGATATTGAAGTATTCCTATTAATATGGAAGGTAGCGTGGCAATTCAATATATCCAGTAATCATGCATCCAAATGTATCAGTCTTGAAGTTTAATTAAATGACTTTGTTCTTAACTGTTAAATATATAATCAGTTCATCTAAAACTTAATGAATTCTTGATAATTAATTCCAAATTTTTGGAATAAACAAAACAGTTTAAATGTTTAAACAATCAAATTACTGCCATAGCTGAAGATCTAATTCTAACTTATTTTAGCAATATCTAATTTTCTAGGTTTTGCTGTGCATGAAATTTTCTATATTATAATAACTTTCTAACAAATCTTTGTAAGGCCTGGCGAACTGATCAAACTTTGTACTCATGTTTAAACTAAAAAATGAAATTGCAGGTTGAATATCAAGATCAATTTTCAATATTTCATATTGTTTCTTATTGGACATAGATATAATAATAAATAAAGGAGGAAACAAGATATCAAATGAAACACATTATTCTTTTTTTTTTTGCTGAAATGACAAAAATTACTAATACACGCAATAACATGTGTTGAAATTATTTTTCTGTTGTTTACTACATTGGTCAATTAAGCAGTCCTTTCAGCGCACCAAATACTATTATCTTTCGGTAAGTTTAACTCCCGTGTTTTCAGCGAACCAAGATTCTCTTATTTGAGTTTCTTATCTCTTCATGAGTCCTGTGGGCCAGCTCTGCTCAACTGTCTGCGATATGTTTTTCCTGCATCATAGCATTGGAATCATTAAGATTAATATTCTGATTAGGTCTTTATGAAGAAAGAATTAATGATCACAGTATAATTAAATCAGTGCTAACTAGTCTGCTGGACACTAGATTTTTGCTATATAAATCAGGAATTATATTACGTAATTACCAGAATCTCAAACACAAAATTCTGATATGTATGTGCCAGAAAATGCATACACCTTATTATATCACTTAGCCCCACACATAAATATATTTATCGGAATGTTCCATGTCATCAATATTGAAATTAATTTTCCTCAAACTAATAAAACAATACATTCCACTAATCCACATTATGTTTTACCCTATGAGCAAAGGATGACAAAAATATTACCCTTCCTGCGAGGATTAGGGGATGTTTTGATGGGGTATGAAGCATCCATTGCGATCCCACAAATTCCTTCCTTTGTGTTAATACCGCGTTGCATCCTGACGTAGCCATGTTCTCCCCAATTGGCACCCCATGAGTTTTTCACAATCCAGTAATTGGTACCATTTGCATCTACTCCATACCCCACCACAGCAACCCCATGGTCTAGATCCGTGGTGCAATCGCCAGCGAACACTCCCTGTGCATGGCATTGAACTCTAGTTAGTTCTTAAATCTGTTCGAATTAATGTTTGTTCTTTTCACATCTCTAGTCAATTAATTCAGTATGTGGGAAGTTGTGCAAGCTGCAGAGGCAGAACATATGATGTTCATTGGATAATTTCAACCTTATTTGGACTTATTTAGGACTGAATTTATTTTCAGCATTTTTAGACTCGTATGCTTGCCATATGCCTGTATCAAAATAACTTAATAAAGTCATAGATGAGCTTTAAGCTTGATTAGGCTGCAAAATCCATCAATCTTAAATATAGCTTATGTTTTGTAGACCACAATCAATGTTAATGATAATTTCTACCTTCGATTGATGTTGTTTAATTACTAAAACTGATTTGCTGGTTACCTCAGAGTAGAACTGGAACGGTTTGCCAGAAGCTTCAATAGATACAGAAACAGGCTGATGGGCAACGGCTTTCAGCAGAGCCTCCTCATTGTTCTCTGGTACATTTTCATATCCATCAATTACTACTGCTGGTGTGTTCATCTTCATAACGGGTCCCACCAACACAAGATCGAAAAAGACAAAAAAAGAAAAAGTTAGTTGGAGAATACAAGATCATTATGTAATAGTCGAACGTGTTCACTTACATTCAGGGAATTTGTATTGCTTCATGGAGGATAACAAAAGCAAAATTTTTAGATTTACTTATAATATTATTCTACAAGATGCATTATTATCAGGGTAGGCTCAAGATGAAGTACTAAATATTGGACCAATGGATAATTAAAAAAAAATGGGCCAAATTTATAGTGAAATTTACATTAATATATATATATAACTATGTTAGTGTACAGTATATGATATATATATCATGCATATTGCAAATAGCATTTTAAAACATGGCTCGGTCGTTACCTTTTGGGCATTGCATGTCCCATTTGCTGCCTTGTAAGGATAGTCAGATTCTGTTGTGATGCCCCCAGCACCCTTGATAAAACCGAAAGCATTCTCCATGAGACCTCCATTGCATCCATTATCATCACTGGTATCGCAATCTATGAGCTCTTGTTCCGACAAGGAAACAAGGTTCGCTGTCTTGATCTGGTTTATTCCCTCTACTGATACAACAGTCGAGAAGGCCCAACAACTACCTAAAATTTCCATTGATGAAAAAAAAAAGTAGTACCAGATCGTTGTATTTCATGATAAAATCACTATTTCTGTAAGGAAGAATTTAGTCTTTGGATAGCTTTAGCCTGATTTCAGACTTGAAAACATGAAGGATATTTAGTTGATTTAAGAAAATAAATTCTCTGTTTTCTTTTTGTTGTAAATGTTGACATACGATAAACTTGAAAAATTTTATCTACAATACAAACTAACTATTGGCAGCCTCAAATCTCATTTTTGTTGGAAAAATTTCACTGATTGTAATTTTTAATATTTGCACAAATAAAATTATTTCACTAACCGCATTTTCCTTGATCTTTGACACCAGTAACAGCCCCCTTCTGCCGCCAATCAACAGACGGTGGTAGATTGCGAACGTTAACACTGTCATATAGGAATGTATCCATCCTAACACGAGGATGAAACATTCTATGTTCTTGAACCCTGGAACCGGCATAGCTTCCCTTGAATTCCTCCTTTGTCAAATCACCGAATTTGTTTAGTGCGAGCTTATACGGCTTTTCCTTCTTGTTGAACTCGTGAATGAACTTGGCGTTTTCCTTGAACACACTGAACCGTTTTTGTTTCTCATGGTGCTCACGTGATACGGCATGGTGGCGCTGCCACCGCTCATATAGGTCCCACAACTTCTCATCTGACTCAAGGTCGCTTTCATCAAATGGTATGGAAGTTATATGAGGGACAAAGGAGAAAACTAGTAAAACGGCTAGAAAGAGAATCTTCTCCATTGGTATAATGAATATGTTGGAAGGCTATTGTATTGTATTGTGGGGTTTGAGTGTGAGGATCTTCAAGTGAGACTGGACAGGGTTTTATAGAAGGAGAGGATGCAAGTAGCAGTGTGTTAAAATGCGGTCTACATATATACTGGTTTGTCGTTTTCATACACTTACTTATGCATTAGAGTATTAGAGCATTACATGTATGTATGTATGTATGTATGTATAATATAGTACGCACGGCATATTTAATTACAGATTTTGTTTCTTGTTTTTCAAAATTTTCATCTGATTAGAGTGCTAGAAATATCCTAAGAAATATTAATGTGTTTTTTACTAGGATTTTTTTTAATTCTATTTATTTTATATATTTTGAAATTTCTTTTTCAAAAATCAAATATGTGCATATGCAACACACAGACTTCTCAAGAGTTCCCCATTCTAGTACTATTCCTCTAAATTTCCTTTTTTTTGAGATACAAATGTTGGTCAAGTCTTTCAATTTAAATGTTCATATACGATATATTTATATCAGAAATTTCATTCTGTAATTTCTTATAGAAAGCATTGACTTATGCATCCATAATACCTCTTATCCATCATATGTAATGGTTAACTATATGCAAGTTAGAAGTCTTATTTGAAAGTTTAAATGGTAGACCGAAATTAGTTTTTGATTTGATGACAAAGATAATATTTTCTGTATAAGAAGTCGTAAATTTGAAATCTAAACAGAAATTTTTTTTTAGACATTTAAAGCTGGGTTAGCTTATTTGAAAACGATATATGATTTACCGCTAAACAAATTACGGTACTTGTTTTTTTCTCAAAAAATAAAAAACTATGATACTTTTTATGACAGGACCATGCTATCTATGCATGCTCATGTCGGCTCTAAAACTAACTTTGTTGAAAAATGTTTCTTTCTCCAATTCTTTACCTTTTCTCAATATTTATTTCTCTATTTTTTTCAATAGATGTGAATTGTTTCATAAGTTTAAATATTTATGTTTAGTGTTTACGGAGATTTTAATTCGTAATCACTTGAAAACAACTTTACTACGTCACCATGAACTAAGGTAAAGATAAAGACAGTAATAAGGTAACATCCATCTTTTTATAAAAAAAAAATTGTGGCGTCTTTAATTATTTCTGTAGACTTAATCTTTATTATATTTTTTTGTAAAACAATATTAGCAATAAACTCTATTATACTTTGTAAAACTATACATTTTTTGTGTAAAGCGCTTAATATCTCTTCTTTTAATTAACCTCAGCTAGTATTAGATTTCGAACCTGTAATAATTAGACATAACTAATTGAATTAAACATGACTTTAAAATTTTTAAATGTTTTGTTTTAATATGTGTAAAAGTTAATTTTACTCTAGTTGGCGAATGGGAGGCATATGATGAAATGAAGTAAAAAAGAGAAACATCAGACCGAGAATCCGGAGCTTTTAGGATAGGAGGTTTTAGCCTTTTAGGTTTGTTTTTGTTGTTGTTAGGCCACAACGGTACGATACAACAAGCACTGATGTTTTATGAATGGAGTAGAGCGGCCATTAAAGAGCTGTTCTGTTCTGTTGAAACAGAAAAAAAGAAAGAATAATGATTGGTCTATCAAAAGTGCAGATTCTTATCTTCTGCCGCTGCACATTACTGCGTTGCGTAACGATCGTACGGATCTCAACGCAATCAAATAATATTTTATGGAGATTTTTTTTAGATGTATAGTGTACGAATCTCAACACGATCGGACGGACAATACGCTACGTTACGCAGCAGAGGATATGAATTTTAAAAGTGCAATGGTTCCATCTGCAACTTTGTGCAGAAACAGATGGCCTTTTTGTGCCTTTTCTTAAACGGCGGCTAGCTCCATTGGCTTCTTCTGAAACCAAAAGTGCTTTAGATGGTTTCTGTTTGACTCCTTATTCAAAAAGGAATTCGGTACTCATGTAATCATGTTGTTACATCTCAGGATATGTATGTATATGTTGGCAGGGATAGAGAGATCAATTTAAATGAATTTAACAGTTATGGTGATGTTATGAGAGGTCCTCAAAAGTTTGGGTTGTGATAAGTTTGTTCTTAAATTTTTAATTCCGATAAACATCTTCTGATCATGAACTATATATGCAATCAGTAATAATGACATCTTACACTATTAATTTGTTATTTAATACTAAATTTTAAATTATAAAATATTCAAAATATCCTTATATGTGTATAACATAATATTTAAAATATTTATGTTTTATGAATTATTAATTTACAAAAAGTAAGTCACCATTTAAAAATTATAGACAATTAAATATTCACAATACATGATATGCTTACTACTTCTTTTTAGTTTGTTTTTATATATATTTTTTATTTTTATAAGAAAAATGTAATTACATAAATAATTCAAATTGATAAAATTTTGTTTATTTAAATATAAAAAATAACAAATATAGTGAATCAAAAATAATTTTGTTAAAAGACCTAAAATTTATAATGATCCATATTTATAAATAATGAAGTTAACAGCTTTCGACGAGATGACAAATGAAATTCTAATTGAACGAAATTTGATATATAATTAGTCTACAATGTTAATGATGTGTCCACAATTCTTTTTCTATTTTAAAAACTTTCAATTTAATTTTGAAAAATATAATCAAATTTGTTAGGTTAATCCATTACCAATGAATTCTACTCTTTTTAAAATATTAGAGTTGCAATTAAGCTAAGCTAAGGTATAGCAAGTGAAGATCTGTAACATCAAGAATGCATGATTAGAACAAAGTTACCAAATAAATAAACAAATAAGTGGAGACAATCTTAGTGATAAGTCTTAATTGCATACACTTTTTGATAAGATTTGATCTCTAAAACGGTACCATTTTACATAATTTTTAGATCATTTAGTCAAAATTTGCACCAAGTTCGAGATACTGCTATGTTCTGGTTTGATTTCAGGAGTTTGGAGCATTCGAGAGCAAGAGAGAAATGTTGAAGGCAAGGCAGAGCACAAATACAGCACTGGAAACTTACTGGTGGAGTTTTGCACAATTATTGCGGGTCGAAATTTCTCATGGCTAAGAAACAATTTTTCCTGCGAATTCGCTGGCGCCTTTTCACCTCGATTTTGCGGGTCGTAATAATTATTGCGGGTCGCAAAATCGACCCTGTTTCAGATCTGAAAAGCCCAGAACAGGCCTGTTCGTTTGGGAAAGATATAAAAGGGTCTGGGCTCGACTCCCAAGAAACCCTAGCCGCCCCTAGACCTCTCCTCACCTCTCTCCACGACTCTCCACACCTAGGAACTGATTTGGGGACCAAGATTCGAAGGATTTTTGGATTGCTTGAAGAGATCTAGCGCGTGACTTGAAGAAAAAGAAGAAGTCTACTCTTGCTTTGTTTTATCTCTCTATTATCTCTCCTTTAAATTCTTATCTGTCGTTCTAGATATTCTTTTGAGATGATGTGTGTCCCTATGAGAGGCTAATTCCCTCTCTAGGGGCGATAGCATGTAAAACTCGAAACTAGTACTTTAATTTTACTTGGTTTGTTGTTTTTAACTGATTATTGTGATTTGTTTTTTTGCGAATTGTTAAATACATGAATTGCTTGTTTAACCAACTTTAGCAATACGTGTACTTAGGATTTTGAGTAAATGACTAATCAATCACTTACTTGAACCCGGATCAAGAGAACAAAACTAGGCTAGAGGTGAGGTACCTAATGGTGAATCCAAAGGTCTAGACGGGTATTTTTGGTTATGTTGAATTGCTTGTGAGAGGTACCTAACGGTGAATTACAACTAATTAATAGAACCAAAATATATATATTAACCCGCACATGTTTAGAAAATATAAATACGCAAACCAAGTAAATTAAAGTCTAGTGGAAAGTAAGCCAAAGCCCCTAGAATTTTGTTATTGAATTAAATCCCAGGATTTTATTATTTGTTTTGTCTTCATCCGATTTAGTTTAGAAAACCAACAAAAATTAATTCGTCTAGCTTAGTGAACTAGTAAGAACCGGTACTTTACGAGTTTGTCCCTGTGGATTCGACACCCCAATTACTACTTGACAAGGTTATACGCTTGCAACCGAATTAGGTAAATTTAGGGTATTATTAGCTATAGGTAAAATATCCCAACACTTAGAATAATTAGAAAAGAAATATGAAGAGATAGTTAATCTTATCAATAATTCGAATCACACAGTCAAGCTTATAAGAAATTGAGCTGCTAATTGATGCCCAAGATTTACTTGTCCTGGTTGGTTCAGATCTCTCATTACAAAGTACTATTCATTTTTTAGTATTATTATATAGGTAAGAATTAAGACTCCCAACTTTAAATATCTAAAAGATTTCAAACATGTAATCTTTCATATTTAGCTATTACTTTGAAAGACAATTCTCATTCAAGAATGATTGCACTATATATACATTTCATCCGAGTCATTAAGTTAAATTTAATACATGATTATACTTCATACAAAAAAACTTATCCGTGACATAATTTGACACTCATGATTGCACTAGACATTTCATCTGTGTTTTTTTCGGGTCGTACGATTTCAAATCATCTTGGGTTTCTGTTCTTTCGAGTTCGGGTTGTATCAGGTTTTGGATCATTCAATTATGAGTCATTTTGGATTTAGGGTCAGGTCGGGTATTGGGTCATCGATCGGATTGGCTGGGTTCATATCAATTTGATTTCTGAAAAAATCAAATCGGGTTAGGTCTTAGATTGGACAAGTATATCGGGTGGGGTCAGATTTTGCTCTCTCTATCAGTGGCCATGTACTTTCGTCTTTACCAGAAAAATTGAACTCTGAGAACTTAGCAAGGGATGCAAGTTTTTGCTGTGAGGATATGTAAGAGCTTCGACAAAATTTAAAAATTGGGAGGCTTTAATTCCTATCTTGCTCTGTCCTTGTTATCTGATACAAGTTGTTCAGCCGTTCAGGTGGATTTCGTAGCTTAGCGATGATTTATGTATAAGAAAAAAGAAGTAGAGGAGATATGAAATGAAGAAAATTACTCTTCTTTTGATTAAAACAAAATACTCATACAAGTTTCTATTACTTGTGTGAAAAGAATTATTTTTTCTTTCAATTATCCATAACTAATATCCTGCAACCTGGACCCAAGCACTCCATGCAGCAAAACAAATACTAATCTTTTGGTTAATTAAGTTTACTTCTGTCTTTAGAAGAATAAGCTTCTCTTTTCTTTATTGTTTATTTTTTTTTTCTTCATGAGTTCTGTGGGCCAGCTCTGTTCAACTGCCTGCGATTTTTCCTTCCTGCATTATATCATCAAAACATGTAAAAAACCAACAGTCAGATTAGGTCCTTATGTGATGTTGCTTATGTAAGATGAAGAGAACAACATGACATTAGCATTTTCTGCATCATTCACTAAGAAGTTTGATAGTATACCAGCCATATCATTGGGTTGTCATGCTGTAGTATATATAGACCAAGTATCATACAAAATTACACTGGCAGAGTTTGATCAAAGTTAATGATGAGGCTAAAATATTACAGTTTTTTTAAATTATGTGTTAATTTTTTTTGAGGTGGGGGGCTGATTACAATTGCAGTAAAATATCTTAAATTTTTAATATATATAACTAGTTTTCAAAAATTTTTTTTTTTTTAGGGGAGGGGGGCACGGAGCTCCCCCCTTGTCTTACATAAACAACAAGTGAAAATTATATCCAAGATGAATTAATCCCCATATAACCGAATTGGCGACTATTTTAACCATATCATGATATGGGGCAGGTACACTGTTGCCTTAGAGTTTGTCTTTGGAGAAAAATATTACCCTTCTTTGAGGGGTTAGGGGAGGTTTTGACAGGGTATGAGGCTTCCATTGCAATCCCACAAAGACCTTCCTTTGCCTGAACATCTCTCTGCATTCTGATGTACCCTTGCTCTCCCCAGTCGGCACCCCACGAGTTCTTCACGATCCAATACTTGATACCATCATCATCTTCGTCTACGCCATACCCCACGACAGCAACACCGTGGTTTAACTCTGTGTTGCAGTCACCAGTATACACCCCCTGTGCACAGCAAATCACACCTAATTAATTTGTATCTCGGCGACAAGTCATTTTTTGATTGGTTCTCTTGATTAATTAGTAAAAATTGAATTGCTAGTTACCTCAGAGTAGAACTGAAATGCTTGGCTAGAAGCGTCCATTGCTATAGAAACGGGTTGATTAGCAACAGCTTTTAGTAGATCGGCCTCATTGTTTACTGGTACATTCTCATGCCCGTCTATCACTACCACGGGAGAATTCAACTGGATATATAATAGGGATGGTTAGTTATTTTTTTAAGTAAATTATTTCCTTTCATAAAATAAAACTCAGGAAATCTTGATCGCTGGATAGTTAAAAAAATGCACAAAAGATCTTGTACATAAGATGGATTATATATCATCGAGGAAAGAACAAATATGAAACATATCAGATTGGACCAAAGGTAGATTCAAAATACATCAGGCCATCTAAAGAACTTATTTACCAAGACATTATCTCTCAGTAATTACTAGCTACCTGTTGGGCATGACATGTTCCGTTTGCAGCCTTGTAGGGATAGTCAGTCTCTGTTGTTATGCCCCCAGATTTCTTGATAAATTCAAAAGCATTCTCCATAAGACCTCCATTGCATCCACTGTTGTCACTGGTATCACAGTCAATGAGCTCTTGTTCTGACAAGGAAACAAGGTTTCCTGTCTTGATCTGGTTTATTCCCTCCACAGACACAACAGTTGAGAAGGCCCAGCAACTACCTGAAATATCCATAAGAAAAAAAAAAATTCTCTCAGTTCTTAGGTAATAAAATCTTATATACGTTAGCTCGGGTCAGGTTTCAGATGTGAAAGGATGTAGGAAACTTGCTTAATTTTTGAAAAAGATTATATCTTTTCCTTCTTGTGATAATAGCATGCATAATTCGTATATGATAAACATGAAAAAAATTTATATGTAATTAATAACAATAAGAATAATGCTCTGAGTATCTTTCTTTGTATGAAAAAAGGATCTACAACTTATGTATGTCAAAGCTCTTTAAAAAAGATTCTTTTTGTGAAATCTACTATAATTTTTTAATTCTCAGGGACCACAGTTTCTGGCATTACACAAAATTAAATTACTTACCACATTTGCCTTGATCTTTCACACCAGTGACAGCCCCCTTCGACCGCCAATCGATGGACATTGGAAGATCATGAACATTAAGACCACCATACATGAATTTACCAGTGTTCGCATGAGACTGAAACATTTTACGTTCTTGAACCCTGGCACCGGCATAGCTGCCTTTAAATTCCTCCTTTGTCAGATCACCAAACTTGTTCAGTGCAAGTTTATAGTGCTTTGCCTTCTTGTTAAACTCATGTATGTACTTGGCGTTTTCCTTGAACACACCAAACCGTTTGTGTTTCTCATGGTGGTCACGGCACACAGCATGGTGGCGCTGCCACCGCTCATATAGGTCCCACACCTTCTCGTCTGACTCGAGGTCGCTTTCATCAAATGGTATGGACATTATGTGAGGGACCATGGAGAAGACTAGTATTATAGCTAATAAGAACAGTTTCTCCATTGGAAATATATTGGTACTTGGAAGGGGACTGTGTTGTGTGATTTTCTGGTGTGAGCTTCTAAGTCAGACTTGCCAGGGTTTTATAGGAGAGGGATGATGTAGATCAGAAGCGAAATTTGGGGTAAAAAGAAGGTAGTTAAACATGCTGGTATAACATGCTGTGCAGCTCAGAAAAAGTGTGACCTTTTTCGGTCATGACAGCAAGCCCATGCCATGCATGGCCAGACTGCCCCCAGAACTAAATTTGTTGAAAAAAGTCATTTTTTTTCTTAATTCATTTTGCTGCTGATAACATTCTTACATTAATGTACACAAAAGGCCACGCTCTGTGACATTCTTATATATGACGCAATTCATGTACCTGAGATGGCTTCCATATTTACTATCCATTCTCTGGTAAAGTGGGTACTTCAATTTGTTGAGTAAATAATGAAGCCAAAAAACAACTAACAGTTAATGAATTAAATTTGTTCATCCTCTACAATCTGCAATTGTTCATCCTACAGTTCTTAATTCAAAAAGGATTTTTAATCGGTAAACTGTAAAGAAGAAAATTTTCTGAGCCGAAACTACAGTCTTAATGGTACCGGAGAGAGGTACCTAATTGGGAGATTTGGGCCTAGTTAGCCCATACCCAAATCATGAGGATACCAAAGGTATTCAGATTCCTCTCCAAAATAAACAATTTCTTCCAGGTGACCTCCAGATTTTCTGTGGGTATATAGGAATTCATTAATGAGGTGTTTCCTAAAGTGACAACAAGCATAGTGACAAAATTTGCGAATTATTTTTAATTTGTATTTTGTTAGCAGCCGAATGAATAGACATTTAATTCACTAATTCACAAATTATTCATTTAATATACGTATTATTTGTGATACAAATAAATTGTGTATTATTCACATTTTTTACAGTGTAGTTGTTTTGATTTTCCATAGTGATCAATGTTTCACTTGATGGAGGAGATAATTAAAACATAGAAGAAAATGACAACTAATTTTATCTCTCATCAACTTTTATAGGAAAAGCTAGACACTTAACACTACTAAAAATTTAAAACTCAAATTCTGAATTAGAACTATGCATCCTGTTCTAAAGCCCGATCGATGGATACTTTTTTTTCTAGAATAATGAAATTAAATGCACACCTTTTTTGAAAAAAAAATATATCGAAAATGCTGCTTGTCAATCAGCAAAGAGCAGTGGAACATAAACAGAAAGAGAAAGTTCGGCATACATGCATGGCTTCTAGTCATTCTGATGATGCTGGCAGATGCATTCGAAAAGAAAACTGACACCACCAACAAACTCTCAGGCTCTCAGCTCAGGCGAGAAGGCCCGTTGTATCTTTGTTAAAACGGTGGCTCCGTTGGCTTCTTCCAAAACCGAAAGCTACAAGTAGTACAAAAGGCTTCAAACGAAGAAGTGCTTTTAGCTGGTTTTTAACTTTTTGTCTATCCAATTTTGTGACGTTCACGCAACTCAGAAAAAAATAATTCACATAAATTGAACACATTATTACTTATTTTTTGCACAAGAGCATCTTCATTCTATTTGCACAGCAACAAATGTTGATATCAAATTCCATGCTTAATTGCAGGAATGTGAGACAATTATTAATTAATAAATTAATTTTTTTCCACAAATTTATGATCTAATGTGGCAATTATTTTTCAATAAATTTTATATCATCTGCATTCTAACAATTAACTTTAATTTAAACTGTGTGTTCGTAGTTTTGTAATTTTAAGTTTTACATCTCTGCCATTGTAAGATGAAAACTAATTATAAGCTGGCGTGACACTTTTAGATTTGTTTTGAGTAACAACGACTTGCTGAACTTCTATTTCAATAGTGGTTGATCTTGGGAATAAAACCATTTAATTTTGTGCTGATCTTGATGTAAATGAAAGTTTATGCAATGGATGCACCATAAAGAGGAGAAGAGGAGTTTAAATAACTATGCCTACCGATCTAGAGAGATTTTTATATTTAATTACAAAATAAATTGTAGACTACTACTACTAGAATATGAAATATACTCGTGGGTAAAAAAAGAGTCAATTACGTGTGTATCCTCATGTAAATAGGTAGTTACGTGCGCATACCCACGCAACAATACCCTCGAAATAGACCTCCACGTAAATACTTCTTATTTTCGTGGGGCCGACGCATTTAGTCTCTGCGTGAGTAGTTAGATTCGTGGGCTTAGCCCTCGTTTATAACTAGCTTCAGAAACTCATTTTAAGAATAAATACGTGGGTGATGAGGAATTATATTTGTGGGCTTACTGACATAAATAATTTCATGCAAATGTTTATTTTACCAACTTGATTGTTTTAGCCATATTAATTACCATGCGTATACTAGCATAATTAGATAATTTTTCTGGCAATTTCTCTATTATTCCATTTTTTTTTCCTTTCCACCATACTAAATAACTCTTAATACACAACTGTATTGCATCCAATTTCATGCACAAATCAACAAGAAATATTTTTAAGCAACTGCACTATATACATTGCATCATAGCAATGTTTAAACATGCCAATTTAATATTACTAATTAACATACAAAAGTTAACAACATCTTATATGTTAGTTGTAAGAATTCATTAATGTTAGTTGTTTGTTTCATGTTAGTTTTTTTCCATCACAAGTAGTGAAAGTCAACTAATAACCAATACAATCTTATATATAGCTTTCAAATTTCAGTTTAAGTGATGGTTCTAAAAGAATGCAGTGATACTTTAACCAAATTACACACATCTACTATCTAACTTGCATTAGACCCTATTAGAATACTAAATGAATTTCATACCCGTTAGCAAACTAACCATTTGTTGAGTTTTTGTATAGTATAAGAAAAGAGACATATTTAAGAGTTCAACCTCATTACAAACTTTACTTACATGCATGAGCTAATTAGACATAGTTGTACACCTAAAATATGTATGCACACTAATTACAGAATTTATAGATGATTGGACATGAATGCTCTTATAACATGATATATGATAATCCAATATACATAGAAATTAAAAATATCAGAGAGTAATGTGGCTATTAATGCAATTCATTCTTAATATATATGATAACCAAGTTTGTTAACAATACTTCTATGAATACAACTTATACCTAAATTACTATACTTCTGTTTCTAAGTTTGTATCTGCAATTGAAGGTTTCACTCTAAAAATATGAGTCCATACCTGAAATGAAGAAAAAATAATTATGTAGTCTTGGTGTACTCAAACTTGTCAAAGAAAATTAGAGTAAATGTTGTAAATTGAGAAAGCTTATACCTAA
Organism: x Bolboschoenoplectus mariqueter; assembly: GCA_037678475.1. Taxonomy (NCBI): domain Eukaryota; kingdom Viridiplantae; phylum Streptophyta; class Magnoliopsida; order Poales; family Cyperaceae; genus x Bolboschoenoplectus; species x Bolboschoenoplectus mariqueter. Next base: position 2,426,675 of record CM075286.1, on the reverse strand, counting down.
ACTTTGGTACAAATTAAGCCCTCCATCTTTTGTGCTCTAGTACAAATTGAGCTCTGGTATTTTTCCATCTATGCACCCTTCTTGGCTGAGATGCCCCCGTCCTCAATAAATTCAATTACTTTAAAGTCCTTTGTTGAATATAAAATATATGCAAGTGAGAGTATATATTGTTGTACTTATCTATTCATGGTAAAACCAAAATCAAGATAATATCAAATATGAGGATGATATATATACTTACATTGTTAAGAACAACTCCAACATCCATACCTTGTTATTCCCACCATACAAATTGAGTCGAAACTGAAAAAGAAAAAATAAAACACAAATTAAAGAAACTAAAACCAAAGAAACTAAAACATAAAGAAATTAAAGAAACTAAAACCAAAGTTTTGCCCAAATATCCTACTAAAGGCACATTTGACTACTAATTAATAAAGCAACCGTAAGAGAAAAATGAAATAATCTAAAAAACATTTTTTTTTCTCAAATTTCCTACTAAAGAGATAAATTGCTGAACATGCAATGTTACAGCATAATTAAGCAAGGGAAGTACTTAGATTTAGATGGTCAGTTCTTAATAGCCATAGAGAACTAAAGAGGGGTTTGAAGTATCCGAACCTACTTCGATCTGCACATAGCAGAGCGATAAAGTGTCTCGATCGCTGCTTCTTTACCTCCGTCCCACACTGAATCCTTCATCGTTTATGGCAGCCTCAAGGCAACAAGTACGAATTAAGCATGAAGCCGCTTCATAGCGTTGAGGGAGTACTCGCTCGTGCTGGAGAGATGGCCATGGAAGAGAGAGATCAGCGGCGTTGGAGAGAGATTGTGGTAAGGTTTGGGTTATTAAGGAAGAGAGGTGGCTGGATAAAGATAAATATTTTAAGTGTTTGCTGAACATTTGGGGGGAAAATGAGGGAGAGTGAAAATTTTGGGGGGGGAAGGGGGGAGAAAGGAAAGACCCAGAGAAAATTTTTGAGAAGATATGAGCGAAGCTATTTTATTTTTCGTAGGTCAACATTACTTAGTTCCGTGGAAATATATTTTTATTTTCAAGCGTCAATTAATACGTGGGTACACCCACGTATTTAACAAAATGCTGCTGGACCCCTACTTTTTTTCCGAGTGTGTCTACAGACCCACCAATTTGTTATTACATACTCACGAATATACTCCAGATTCTAATAGTGTACTGGATTTTTGAAAAGAAAATTACTTTTAGTACATCCAAGCAAATCATATTTTTTTAGATAAAAATAAAGATCAAATTATCTGACTTTAACTAATTATAGAAAATTTATAGAAAATTTTTTATTTGAGTTTCGAACTTGCAATTTCTATACAAAAAATATTTTTTTTCACTACATCAAAGACTAGTTCTTAAAACCATGCTATCAAATACTGACTTTTGAAAAATGATAAATTAGGAATTTTACAAAATCAAAATATGAAAGTTGTAGTTAACTTTCTTACAGGACTTCGATTCAACCAAAATAAGGTAACTTGAACTTTTTATCAACTCAATCTCATCAATACTCTTTCGAAATTTGAAATAGCTTATAAAATAGATAATGCTATAAATATGAAGGATATAACTGTGTGTGCCTCGCTTATTAAAAAGTGTCACCTATGTTTTGTGGACCATTATTGTGTTACGGAATGTCGACTTAGTCAGCCTGCACGGACCATTTGCCGGAAAAATTGCCTGGGAGGATATAACTAATTCCGGCCTAGTCTCGATGCCTTATGTTTCTCTCAAATAGTAAGCCAAAAATGACTGCTCTTTTACCCAATCAGTCAGATTTATCCCTCCCCAACACCAATTTCTTTGACCTGAATCTGCATACAAGGAAGAGCCGGATGGATGCTCAGCTACTCACCGGCATCCTCAGGAGTAAGGACCTGGAAAAGATTTGTTCACAAAATAGGGCTAGCGGGTTGTGAATCGGCATCCGCATCGCCCATGAACATCCTCTCTTGTATAGGAATTCATTGCATGTATGATGTATATCTTTCTGAAACAAAGTGTTTAATTCATGAAGTTTCTGTAGCAGTGTTTGAAGTATATAAAGCTGAACCTCAACGGTTGATTTGAAATGGTCACTGTAAAAGTAGTAAATTCGTAATAATTGAGCTGCTTTCAAGAAAGAAAAAAAAAAGTCTGAAATGCTTTTATACACACGCATGCTGAAAAACATTCTTATAAATTGTCTCAATCAAATTTATTTTTCTAGGTGATGCTACAGAGTGTGCTGTTAAATGTAATTTTCTTTTCGATAATCTTCTGTGAGGTCCGAGAATAGATCCAATTTGTATTCATTTTATGGTGCAATTCACCACTCGAACTGAAAAACAGAATTGTGGGTTTCATATCTTCAAATTGTCACGGTGCTTTCAAGATCGTCGCTTATCGGTGACACCTATTTAAAATGAAAAAGAAAAATCCAAGATAGTACGAATTAATTTAAACTTATTCTATTTGTTTCATTGAAAATGATTATGCGTACAAGCTACTAGATATTTAGAAAGAACACTTAATACTTCTATCTTGGATCCTACAATTTTCGACAAACACTCCATGCAATGTATGTAGCAGATACCATCTGCTTTTATCAAGTTTGGTCCTGTGTGTTACATGAATCAAGCTTCTCTTCTTTGATGATTTTCTTTCTTCACGAGTTCAGTGGGCCAGCTCTGTTTCAACTCTCTACGATATGATTTTCCTGCATCGGATCATCACATTTATTAACATTATATTTAGATCAGATTTGTAATCTGATATATATATAGCTTGGTAAATCGTTAAAACATTTCCATAACACACGCCATGATTTACCAAACTATACAGGGCAACTACATCCCGGCTTGATATTATACCATTGCCTCGTAAAATCTGTTTTGGAGGGAAATATTACCCTTTTGGGGAGGATAAGCGGAGGTTTTGATAGGGTATGAGGCTGCCATTGCAATCCCACAGAGGCCTTCCTTCGCCTTCACATCGCGTTGCATTCTTATGTAGCCTTGCTCTCCCCAATCGGGACCCCATGAGTTCTTCACGGTCCAATACTTGGTACCGTCTTTGTCTACTCCATACCCTACGACAGCAACTCCATGGTTCAAGTCCATGCTGCAATCGCCTGTGAACACCCCCTATGCGACAGGCAAACCCATAATTTAAAGATTCTTGGAATTACTGTTTGCACTTTATATACCTTTTTTCATTCATCTTTCATCCATTGTTAGTATTTGGGAAATTTTAGAGTCAACGAATAGTTATCAGTTGTGAACAGATATTTTTAACCTACCTTGGGCTCATTTAGTCTAATTGTATTTATCAATTATTTTTACATGAGTAATTAGTAGTTCAGTAATGGGCTACCTTTGATTGATTATGTTCATTAATTTGTAACTGATTTACTGATACCTTAGAGTAGAACTGGAATGCCTGGCCTGAAGCTTCAATAGCGACAGAAATGGGCTGATTAGCAACAGCCTTCAGCAGAGCCAGCTCATTGTTCCCTGGCACATTCTCATACCCATCTATGACTACCACTGGAGATTTCATCTGCATAATGGGTTCCGACAACATAAGATAGATAAATGGCAAATGAAATAAAAATTCAGATATTTAAAGTAAATACTTCTCATTTGGGGGTTAAAATACTCAACATGTTTCATTTATTTAGTTCATTTATGTTGTTGATTCATCAGAAATGCATGATTTTAAATTCTTAATTAAGTAGATGTGTGGTTACCAGTGTATGGACAACATCGATGTATACATTGCATCAAAACTAATTTAATAGTATGTATCAGGCCAATTAATCAAATTCTGTTAAGAAATTATCCATGAGCTATTTTACCTTCATGGAATTGCATGTTCCATTCTGGGCCCTGTATGGATAGTCTGACTCGGTTGTTATGCCCCCAGATTTCTTGATAAATTGGAAAGCATTATCCATCAGACCTCCATTGCATCCCATATTGTCACTGGTATCACAATCAATGAGCTCTTGTTCTGACAAGGAAACAAGATTTCTCGTCTTGATCTGGTTTATTCCCTCCACTGATACAATAGTCGAGAAGGCCCAGCAGCTACCTGAATAATCCGCCAACAAAAAACCAAACTATTATTTGTTCCTTAATTTTCATGATATTCAACAGCAGTCATGAACTATACTTGTTATAAGATGTTTGGCTTGTTCTTGAAGCTTTCATATGATGTGAGTTCAATTAAACCAAAAAAATTTAAGTCCTAGAATCAAATACAAATAACAGCCCCCTTCTTTAACCCTTAAAAGAAAAATAATTTTTCTTTTGTGAAATCTACTTTCAGTTTCCATAATCTCACTGAAAACAAATATGTATATTTCAGATTAAATTTAGAAAACTAACCACAATTTTTTTGATCTTTCACAGCAGTAACAGCCCCCTTCAGCCGCCAATCAACAGCTACTGGTAGATCGTGAACTTCAACAACATCATACATGAACTTATCGGTGCTAGTACGAGGCACAAACATTTTATGTTCTTTAACCCTGATACCAGCGTAGAGTTCCCCAAATTCCTCTTTCGTCAGATCACCAAATTTGTTCAGTGCGAGCTTATAGGGCTTTTCTTGTTTGTTAAACCCATGTATAAACTTTGCATTTTCCTTAAATACACTGAACCTTTCGTGCTTCTCATGGTGGTCACGAAACACAGCATGGTGGCGCTGCCACCGCTCATAAAGGTCCCACAAGCTCTCCTCTGACTTGAGGTCTCTTTCATCAAATGGTATGGCACTTATGTGAGGAACCAAGGAAAAGGCAAGTAAAATGGCCAGAAAGAGAACCTTCTCCATTAGGTATATGTTGGAAGGAGATTGTGTTGTGTGTTTGAGTGTGAGGTTCTTCAGGTGAGACTTGCCAGGGTTTTATAGGAGGCAATTGTAGTAGAAAAGCAAACAGAGGTCGAAAAGGGATTGAATGTAGCTTACTACTACTATTATGTTAAAAATTGAACAAATATTTTTCTAACACTTTTCATTTATTTTTACTAGCAATGACTTGTTATGTTTATATAGCCCCAATATAACATGTCATGTAACTTAGTTCTTCGTGATATTGCATCATGTACAGGGGCAATGGAAGTGAAGCAAATAGGGCCGGGTCAATTGACCTCCATTTTTTCTTCAAACAATACTAATTTATCAATGACTTCACTATGTTTTTTTATGCAATTAGTAAATGGACTTACTATTTGCCCCCATACATTAAAAACAATTTACATTTTTCACCCCAATATTCCAAAATATATATATATTAAGCTATAATTAGAACGTATAATATAAAAATTTTCTGCCTCCGTCACTAATTATGTATGTTATATTGAGTGACTAAGATTGATCGTTTGAATTTAAAAAAATCAATTTTAAACAAAAGTATAAAAGGATGGGTGCTCTGCAGACGCAAAACATTGTGTGTGTTAGTATGTGTATTAGTATGTGTGTGTGTGTGTGTCTGGGAGTTTATCAAAAATATTTAATAGCTATGGTTGTTTTGAAGGCTTTGTTTCGGAGAAAAAAAATATGTATCGACATAAAAAACAAAATTTTTAAAGAAAATAATTATCTAAATAAATTTTAGTCTAAGACAAATTTCTTTTTTCAAAACATTATAAATATGTATAATGTTTACAATACAATTAGCCACATAATATTTATAGAAGAACATAGAAAAGGCGGACTCATTTAAAAGTTAAATTACACCTTAAATGTATTAAGCACATCTCTTTTAATGAGAAAATATATACATAATACAAAAGTCATTCAATTAATATAAATGAGTATAGAGAAACAAATTGAATGACTGATAAAGTAGATGATGTGGAATGATTTAGAGGTCTAGAAAGTTGACACCCAAACATATTTATGGAGTATCAATCTAAAAGTGAGATTTCATAATGAAAAGGTGAGCATACATGGAAAAACACTAGTTGAGGCTTCTTTATTTGATTTAGCACAAATATAAAGTTGGCGTGATCTTAAGAATAGTGAATAAAAAATATGACATACCATTACATTCCGTATATAAATATAGTATGTCTCGGTCACGTGACGTGTCATGACATGATCAAGATATTTTTTTCCGTGACGTACCGAAAATGATAGAATAAAGACACGTCACGTCTATGATATGACATGCATAAGACACGTCATATTTAGACACGCCGTACTATATTATAACGTGACATGACACACATATAACACGTCATATTTTTTTCAAATTTCTCTTCTCATTGAGAAAAATATTAAAAATTATTTAACTTTGTGAAAAAAATTATAAAATTTGTTGTAAAGTTTAGGAAAATATTAGAAATTTTTTTATGATAAAAAATATATTTTATTTTTATATTAAAAACTAAAAAAAATATTTGAAATAATGGATGTATGATTTCACGTGATCACATGACGTGTTATGCCATGCCTAAACAATTTCATGTAACATATCAATTTTAGTTAAAAAAAACACGTCAAGTAATAGACACGTGTGCCGTGACATAACTAGTCACGGCGTGTCATTTTTTTAACTCTATTTAGGAACATCAGACCATTCGGTACTCCTAACTCAAAATTTGTCGAATTGACTTTAAAGGATAAATTCAAATTGCTCAATAAATTATTTATATTAAAATCTTGTAGAATATCAAATTTTTCTATTTTTGGAGTTTTTTAACTATTTATTTCATATTTTTTAAAATAGCATATTTTTATGTGCAAAAATTCATTATTTTATTATTATTATTATTATTAGAGTAATCTTAAAAAATCTGAAAAAATAATTAGAAAATCTTAAAAATAGAAAATTTTAATATCATATAAAATTTTAATAGGACGAATTTATTGGACAATTTAAATTTTTTTGTTTAAAATTAATTTAATAAATTTTTAAATTAAAAGTTCCGATTAACTTTGTACTCCTAGGAGTATCTTAGTTTTATTATATATATATATATATGATCAAAAACTCACAGGACATAATTTAATAAGATAAACATGAAACTCGATTTTATCATACAGAAGAAATACGATCTGGACATCTTCCAGCAGAAAGATTTAAGGAAAACTCTTTAAAATTGTCCGCAAAAATAAAAGTTGGAAAAAATTCAGCACAAGTTTTCTAAATCGAACCAAGAATATTTTAGAGACAAAAAGAAACTAGGAACAAAAAAAAAAATACTTCACGCGTAACAATTAATTAACAATGTTGTTTTCCTCCTACAACAACCGTGGCGGCAAGTCGTTAAGACTCTGAATGAAACCATTGTCGTATTCAATATTGTTGAATTTGCTACAGTAAGACAATAAACTCGAATTACATTTGGGATTTTGATTGTTAGTTGTAATATATCCAACTGAAAAGGGATTTCGGTTAGAAAGTTGTGTAAAGGAGAAATATCACAGGCCAAAACCGGAGGCCTTATGATTGGAGGTTTTGACACTGTTAGGCGATATATATAATGACAAGCATCTATCTTTTACCGTTGTAGGTACATGCACCATTCAGATTCAAATTGCACTAATGACAATTAGCTTTTATTTAGTAATAAAGATAATATTTTTTGTGTGTGTAAAAAGTTATAGGATCAAAATTATAATTGCACTAATGAAAATTAGCTTTTATTCCGATGTCCATAATATTTTGATGTTATGTTTTTGTGGTAGTTCGTGATTGAAGCATAATTTAAAGTCAAAAAAATCCAAACTCGACTAGACTTTACAAATATATAAAAAAAAATCAAGTTTTAGTGCATGGGACTTGATATACAGATATTATTATCGATATTGATTTTGTTATTCAGATTAAATGAGTTATTATTTATATTAACAAATTTATTATGTAACTTATTTGTACGGTATCTTTGTTATTCAATTTAAATGAATTATTATTCATATTAGTGGTATTTGAGTTCATTAGTAACAATACTGTAAAAAATAAGTGATATAATTCATCTTATATGAATAATAAAGTCAGTATCGATTACGATATTAATAATGATATCTTCCAAATATTTTCCTTAGTTTAATTAACTTTCTTTAGAAAAACAAATTGGTTCTGGTCGGATTAGGTCAAATTGGGTCCTAGATTGGGTAGGATCAAATTCGATTAGTTTGATTTTTCAAAAATCAAATCATATTGGATTGGATAAGTCCTTCGAGTCGAGTCAGATTTCGCCATCAAATTCCTCAAATTACAAAAAAAAAGAGCTAAGATAAAAGAATTAATTTGAATGAACTTGACGGATGACTAACTTACACAAATTTCAAAAATTTAAGAACTTATTGATGTGATTTAAAAATTTAAGAACTAATTTGATTTTTTTTTAAATAAAGTATTTTTTTAAACAAAGAGAAATTATTATTATCCCTCATTTTTTACACATCATTTTTACATCTCATGATCCAATACAAATAATAAGGGTTATATGTCATAATAATATGGTTTGGTATTTATCACAACCCACAACACTATGGTTTGTTGTGCCATAACACATTTAAATGTTAATATAAACATTTTTATCTTATATATAAACATATTTGAATGTTAATATAAATACATTTGAATAATAGTACAAATACATTAGAGTATTAGTATAAGCACATTTATATTTTGTATAAATATATACTGAATGTCAGTATAAATACTCTTGTCTTGTATATACGAATGAAATGGAGAATGTGAGTCTAAAAAATTTTGAACATTTTTTCTCTAATATACATAATATGTACTTAGAATCTTAAAAGGTGCAAGAATGGAGGTGTAGAATTAATATGTAATTATCAAACCACTTAAACAAATTCAAAAAATAATTTGATATAAATAAAGATTAAGAAATTAATATAATTTTGCGATCAAAACATAAATTCTTCATTAAAAGTAAGGCAAAATTTTCATATATACCTTTTCAAAACTTCAAAATTATATATATCTCCCTTTAAAATTCATAATATCATATTTATCATTTCAAACTATTATTTTTTTATTAAAACTAACTCTATACTTATAAATTCCATATTTATCCTTATTAAAAATAATAGATAAATTTTTTTTAAATTGAATTCTCAATAAATATACTAAAGATATAGTTATTAAGCATGAATGTCATTCATTGAAGATTTCAAATTCGTTGAATTTGAAATTGAATTCCCATCAAATAAATAGCGAAAGATTTTTTATGCTTGAGAAATTATTACTAGAATAATGTAAATAAGAGAAATTACAGATAAATAGTCATGATATATGTATTAACATCTTGAAGTGAGTTTTAAAATATTTAATGATATAATTTGAAATTTTGGATACATGTGATACATCATAAAATTTAATTGAATAAATATGAAAATTTTAATAATTTAAAACAATAAATATAATATTATAAATTTTATATAAGAAAATATATGATTTTCAAATTTGAAAAGGATATATATTAATTTTTTGCTAATAATCCACATACATATTATATGTATTTAGAGATTTACACCGGCTGTCATATTTTTTTCTATGATATAAATATATTATAGTTTCTTAGGTCTATAATACGTGAAACTTATTAAAAATATAACTAAAAAAATATTTTCTATAATTAAATCTGAATCGTTTAAATTAAATTAAATCGTTTAAAAATTATGATATATTTATTACTATAATAGAGATCATGTGTTTAGAGAGATTTCTTTTTGCCAAAAAAAAAAAAACTTGAAATAGGATGCTAGATTGATCATAGGTGGGTGTGTGTGAAAACGAATTCAAACGGAGAGAGGGTTTGTGCTTAGCTCCAAACCAGCGCGGCCAACCCTCCCGCAAGACAGTGCCTCAAGCGAACTCCAACTCACTCCAGCCAGCGAGTGAGCGTGACTCCAGCGCGATCTACCAGCGGAGCGACGGGAACTCCAAATTCATAGATCCCTCCGTGCGTGCAACTCAAACCCTACTACTAGATCTACGCCTTAGCGGAAGGCGGAGGCGAAAGTTCATTTTACGAGATCTGAACTTGGCGATTCTGATGGTGTAATACTTTCTTAGTTACCTTCAATATATGTGGAATTTCTCAAGGTGAGTTCAATTTCTTGGAAATTTTGGTTTCCCCCTCAATTTTGTGAAATTGTTTTATTTTTTCTTGAATTGTTGAAATGGGAAAAAATAATTTTTTTTATTTCATACCTGTTTTGTTTATTTATCAAAAACAATATCTGATCTATTTAGTACTTAGTAGATCTAGATTTTCGAGTTAGTTGTAAATTCGATCTTTGTGATTTTTTGACGGTTTTGAGATGTATATTAGGTCTTATAGTAATAAGTGAGTTTTGTTTGTGTGAGAGAGACATTGGATGGATGATAAGAATAAGTCATTCAATTTTTATGCATTGATCTATCGATTTCTTTATGATCTTTTTAATTGAAAGGATGATATTTTTTCTTATGAGTTGATTTTTTTGTTTAGTTCTTATTTTGCCTCATATATATATTGGTCATTTTAAATTATTTAGATTTTTGAGAGATTTTTTGTTGATTTTAATTTAAGATGTAGCATGATCAAATAAAAAAAGAGGAATATATAAAAAAATTTGATACATATTTAATCATTTTTAAAAGTATAGTTGTAAAGGAATTGATTTAGTTAAAGGAAAATGATAAGACCATAATGTATTTAATTTTAAAACTTTTAGCTAAATTTTTTAAGGAATACAATTTTTTTGGAAATATATTGCAGTTCTCCTTTATCAAATTATTTTTTGTACTCGCTTTTATTTTTCCCCTCATTTTACTTCCTTTCGCTCTTTTTACTTTCTAAAGTTTGAATTCAAAAAGCAATCTAAAGTTTGAACTCAAAAAGCAATCTATGTTATCTTCTTTTATTATTCTCCTTCACCTCTTTTTATCCTTTTATATACCATTATATTTTACTCAAAAGTAGATGTTAATGTCCTTTCTTAGTTAATTGGTCTTTTCTTTACCTTTTGGTTTTGATTGAAACATTTATTTTTTATTCAATGTTTTCTTCAATATCAAAATGAAGCCCACAACAAGATTCAAATTCTTCAAAACCTCCTGATTTGGGTTTGATTCGGTTCGAATTTCAATTTGGCATAATTTGATAATTTGAATGAATCTGACCCGAACTCAATTAATCCCTATTCTAAACTTGAGTAGACTTAAGGGGGTTGTTCGACAACATTGTGAGAATTAAATTTTAATACATATTAATGAGCTTATGTTTCGTTGCCTTAATCTATGAGTGAAAGTTACAGAGATTTAATTTAGAGGAAGAGGTATTTTAAGGTACGGATATAATTAAGATTTTGAATAAAAAGAGCTAAAAGAAGTGTCCTTAAGTTGTGCTAAGTAGCATATGTTTGGAAGGATTAAGTGATTAAGGAGGTTAAAGAAGGATTAAAGAAGTTAAAGAAGGTGTTAAACGAGACCAAGTTGATCTACAATCAAATTAACCATTCTAGACCAGATTTGAAAGAAGTTGATAACTCAATTGAGCACTTTGACCCTCATAATAGTCATAACTTAACCAATGATCTGATTTTGTTCAAAACAAATTTAACTACTAATCCAAAATCAATTTTATTAGAGTTATAACCCAAAAAAAATCAACTATTTCACTTGATTAATTTATATCTAAATATGATTGACTTAAAACTAAGGGTACATTTGGATAGGGTTAGAATAGTGCTAATCTAGATTAGCTACTATTTCAAATTGTTATTTTTTGTTTGGATAGGTAGATAGCTATTTCAAATCATTGGATTAGTGATCTTGCTATGCTATTATTCCAACCAAAAGCTAGATTAGTTACTATTCTAAATCATTGGATTAGCTATTAATCCCAATAATTCATCTTTTCATCCAAACACACAAAAAGAATTGGAGAGTTGATATAATACAAACTCAAATGTTAAGATTTGAAAGTTAATTGATCGAACCTAATTGATCCAAAACTTAAATAAACTTAACACGAGATGATTTAAACCCCAAAGTTAAAATCATTGAATCCCAAGTTGAGTGATCAAAACCTTTCAAGCTTTTAAAAAATGTTTAACAACCCTTAATGTAAGGTGAATATTTAATGGTTTAATGTTTAAACGAAATTAAACAATCGTTAAATCATAATACGGATACTCTTATAAAGTTTTTTTTTTTTGCATTTGTAAAGAATAAATGATGCATATTTATACTTAATAATTAAAAAAATAATGAAAATAAGTAACAATATATAATAATTATATCATAAGTACTTAATCTAATTAATACTATAACATTATCATGTCAGAAAAGATTAAACAAAAATAAGAAGTTTTCAAGAGTTGAACATGATGAATTATATTTTAATTTTTCAAATATAAATATCCAATTTGTTCATTTTGGACATTTAAAATTGCTCATAATACATAACTTTCACACTCAAATTTCATAGTATTTAATTACTTTGAAATAATACAGACTTTAACAGTTTTATTAAGGTTAAAATCATCTAATTGTCAAAAAATCATTAAAACGTTTTTTTTTTCAAATACTGAACATCATGGGGTCTAAAAAATGTTTACATAGTTTAAACAGAGTATAAATTTCATTTTTTAAAAGTTTGAAGCCTTTAGAACAATTTAATCCATCCAATTGCCCTTTCTACTTTTGGAGTATGCTTCTTGTTTTATTTTCTTTTGTCAAGTCATTCTTTTTTCAAACTATCTGAATCAACACCCTTCTTCTACTCTTCTGCTCATCATAAACAATGCTATTCTTGTACTGGTTCTTTAACTAACCAAAAGCACCCTTCTCAATATGGATATTCTTTGTACACTATTCGAATTAACATTATTTTCACACATTAATCTAAGTAGTATTGTTCTTGCATTATTCCTGGGACAATTCAAATGTACCAAAGTTGCAAAGAAAAGATAAGGAATTTGGATAAGTTTGGTCTCTTCTTATCTCTTCTTATGTTTTCTCTATCCTTAATTTACTCTCAATTGGCTATGCGGACATAAATATATGTCAAGAGTGATTTAAGTCAAGCTCAAGTAAGATAACTCAAGCTATACTTCAATTGAGCTTGAGTGCGATCACTTGTCCAATCATACAAATCAACCTTAAGCTATTTTTTGCTTTGTTTTGGAGTAATGTTCTAATGATGAGCTAATTTCTTCAAAAAAATTATGAGCTAAGCTCATATTACCATCATTTTTTTGTAAAAAATAAGGACTCTAGTTAGCCCTCACATTTATTACTTTTTAAATGTTTTTTGTAAAATTTGAATTTGTCTCTCCATAGAGAGACGAAGTCTATCGTCTTTTATGCTAAGTCCGTGATTCCATATTACCATCGATTATTTTGCTTGTAATATGGATGGAAGACATGTAAATTGTTCACTACCAGAGAGTTTTGAAAGAGATCCAATATGTTTTATTTGCTTTTCGCATAAATCATTATTGATGAAACTTTCATAGAATATTCAATTTTCTATGAAAAATGCTTTAGCCTAAGATGTTCCCTTTGATAGTGCAGGATCAAAGACCCAAGAGATGTCAAATGATCCAACTAATAATAAGGATGGACCAGATTTTATCGGCTACTATAGACACCTCTTTTCAATGGAAATCTCAACAATTGAAGAGCAACCTACTTCCTTGAAATCAGTTCAATTTTTTAGCAATTGTCTTGATGGAGGCCTTTCTGATTGTAAGAAGGTCAAGTTGAGGTCTATTCTTCATGAGGCTGCTATTGTTCTTAATAAAGAGGCTGACGAGGTATTGTGGTGACCCTATAGCTATTGAAAATGAAAAATAAAGGAAAAGAAAAAAAAGGCTTAATTTGTTACCCAACAAGAGCATCTCCATCCTTGCAATTATTAATTCAATTGTTAATTATTATATCATCGATTTAGTAATTTTTTATACATTAATTTCAATTGCTAATTTATTGATGTAAGGATTTTTAATTAGTAAAGAAAATAATCTTATGCAATTTCAGGGATGAAAATGCTCTTTTACCATTTGTAAATAAATTGTAATTGCTGATGTGGTATTTTACAAAGACTATTGCTAATATTGTTAAATTAGCAAATGCTCTCCAGTTTTGAAATTATCACATCAGATTTAGCAAATCATTTGCAAGTGGAATGGAGTTGCTCTAAGTTGCTTTAAAAGGTTGAACTATTAGCATTGTCAAAGAAGGAAGTCATTGACTTTTAATACTCCTCATATATGGCGGATTCTTCCTAGATCCATCATGTGCAATTTTTTTTTATAAGAGAAATTGTTTTGTAATTGAGGCCTAGCGGATTATAAAGTCAACATCTCTCTAGAATTATGTTAACCAATTTGTTGCTCGAATAGCTTAAGGTGCTAGAGTAGGTAGTCAATTTGGTCTTTATACTCTTCTCAATTTGCTTGAATAGCTTTTGAAAAATAAAGTTTAAATGACATTTAATTTTTTTTTATCCTTGACATTTAAGTTTTCGTGCTAAAAGGATTTGATGGATTTTGGACAATAAAACATATGGAATGTTGTAAAACAGTTAAAATCTGTTTTTCTAATGGTTTATAATAGTGATTGATTGCCAATAATTTGAGTTGATGAAATTGACATTTTCAAACCCATATTATAGTTCGGATGGACCAACATTGTTAGTTTCTTGTGACTTGGCAGAACTTATGTATTGACATTACGCTCCTTTTATTATGGTTTATAATAGTGATTGATAGCCTTATGCTCCTTTTGTTATGTGGTATTGACATTAGAGCATCTCCATCCGTGCAATTGTTAACTCAATTGCTAATTTAATTAAACAATTATCTACATATTAATTTTAAAACATCTCCGTCCCTGCAATTGCATACGCAAATTGCTAAGTTGTTTGTGGTAATTTCTAATTGATAAAAAAAATAATCTTATGCAATTTCAAGAATGGAGATGCTATCATATCACTTGCAAGTGAATTGTAAATTTAACGTGACATTTTAGTAAGACTTTGTAATGCTAAATTAGCAAGTGCTCTTCATTTTTGAGATTACAATTGTAATTCCCACATTAGCTTTAGCAAGTCTATTCGCAGGTAGGATGGAGATGTTCTTAAAGTACTATATTGATTTAAGAATTTGTGTTCTAATAGTATTTAATTACCAATTTACTGCATTTTATTGTTAGAACTTTTATTGTATTATGTTATAATTGTTATAACTTATTATTATTAAGTGTAGAGGTGTTACGTGGACTTTGTAAACCTAGAAAAATATATCTTAATAAAAATGCTAGCATCAAAAATTTCCATTTTATCCGTTTAAATGTTAAACCATTCATGACCACTTCGTCGTTGAATGCTGTTATAATCTTGCTTTTTTGGTTGAACAAAAGAGTTTATGAGCAATGCTATGTTTAGTGGCCAATGTTGTATTTCTTTTCAAAACAATTCAGGCCACTATAATGTGTTCTTTGTTTGAACTCTCTTTTGAAGTATTCTTTGTTTGAATATCCATATATTGTGGTCATTTGATTTTGCACAGAGTGGATTTATATCGTCCAACTGTGCAAATTTCTTTGCTGAAGTTGAGACTTGTTCGCAATTGTTTGGAAAGATTAGTGTTTTTGTAATTTGATTGTTTCGAGACTTGTAAATTTTCTGAATTAATGTACAACATTTTATTTAGTTTTCTTTTGCTTATAGAAATCAGTGCCATTGAACCTATGCATGAACTGCTAGGAACAGGGACATGGCTGGATTAAGATTTTGCTTGGCTTATGTCTTGTCTAATCTTGTGATTCTTTTCGAATTCTCTATTAAGGCTAGTTTTATTGAGAACAACATAGTTATTTATATAGAACAAATACTGTGCATGTTGGTTATCAATAGAAATAAATAACAATCTACATTGATCATTTTGGTAATTTCATAATATTTAGTCCCTTGATCAGTTTTTTGTTTTCTTTCTTTGTTTTTTTTTTAAAGAGTAGACTAATAACACTACATGTTTTATTATACAATAAAGAGTCCTACTGGTGTCTACTAGTGGTACCAAGACTTAAAGTTGTAAGAACTAAATGCAGGCTAACGAAGGCATACCAAAACCTTCAATAGCCACTTCTACAATTCCAAAAATGTTACCTAGTATCAGATACCTCATCTCTTGGTCCTTGTTGAACATGGGTAACAATTTAGTAAAATTGAATGCAGCTTCTCGAGAAGATCATAGCCAAGTTTGAGGCTGAATCGGATCTGGAACAGTTGTCATGCTTTTCTGGCTACTCTAACAAGGAGTCCACTCCAGAAACTTCTACAAGCAGAAAGAGAAAGTTACCTACTGGTCCTGATTTCTCCGGAAGAGTGAATGGCTCTCACAGTTCAGAGCTTGTTGAAAAGGTTAGGGTTGTGAACTGCTGTATTGGATTTGATGCCATTTTGCCCAGTTCTACTTCTGGATTACTAGTTTGTACTTCTCATTGTTTTTATTTTTTCCACTTGTTAGCATATATTTTTAGAAGCAGGGAGAATTCAGGCCTTAGTGAAAGCATGATAGCATTGGATAGAGTATTGTAATAGGGCAATTAGGCTTCATCAAGCTTATTCCATAATAGAGTATTGTGGAGTATTGATATGAATTTGCGACCATTTGAATGAGTTGGTATGCTGATACTATACCAACTTGTACCAGCTCAGAAGTTGAGTTGTCAGTTATTCTGTATGAGTTGCTTTTTGAAAACGGTTGTGATTTGCAAGTGCATTCTGTGTAAGTCAAGATGGTTGGTATTGATACATGAGATCTCAATTCAGCCTAAAAATCCAAGCATCATATTAGTGTTTCAGCTAGTGAGGCATAGACCCCATCTCAACAAAATAAGATTATTTTTGTGGTGTTACCAACTCAATAGTACCTCATCAGTAATTCAGTATGGTATTGAAATTGGAGATTGTAATACCATTGAAATTCTTGATTTGTGACAGGAGTACAGAGACATCCAGTTGTTGGATGGCAATGGTGAAGTACGTCAGGAAGCGGTTGACAAGTACTCATCTGACCTATTACAGAAGGTATACCTTGCTATGTTTGTCCAATGCAAAAGTGTGTTATAGGTCCCTTATTTCTCGTCTTATATCCCTGTTATTACTGAAGATTAATGTTCTTTTTCTTTTATTTCTGGAAGCTTTGCATGTTGGAGCAAGGTGTCGACGAGTTCATAAACGAAGTCGTAGTTAATTGTAGGTATGTTTTGTGTTTGTTAGTCTAGAATTGAATTTTCCAGTCTATGTTAACCCAGTAGAAAACTAGACAAGTTAATTGCAATAGATAATACTTAACTGCCTATGGGGTTTTATTTTCATCTTTGTGAATGTGCATTGTAGTTGAGTGTTATTTGCCAGAGTGAATTATTTGAGATTATAATTTGCATGTGAGTTCATAAGAAGGATTGACTTTTGAAATTTATTAGTACTGGCAATTTTCAAAAGAAAAAATAGTTGGTGCTATCAAGTGTTCTGCTTCTGTGAGGGTTAGGTCTCAGCTCTGTTTTGTTAAAATAAAGTAAGATAAATGTCATGCAGAGCGATGACTAGTGCTGAGAAGCAACAGCTTGGCCGGAGGATACAAAAGCTCCCAGAGAAGGCTTATGATCATTTGATCGAGATTTTCCAGTCAAGAAATCCATTTTCAAGGCAGAATTCAGATTCTGTGCTCATCGACTTGGAAAAACAGGTCTCTCTCTCTCTCTCTCTCGGCAGGTCGGGTCCTTGCAGGTTATGTTCAGGGCTTGTTTGGGCTATGTCGTATCTGGTTGGTAGAGATGTCTATTTGGTCTTTGTCTTGTTCGGGGCGAGTGGATTTTCTTGTCTCATATTAGTCTGATTTTGCTTTGCTTTGGTACTTTGTTGGGTGAGTTTGGAATGGTTTGCTTTAGGTTGATTTTTTTGTATCAGGTCATTTTGGGTCTTGGATAATTTGCTTATGTGGATAGGCTCATACTTATGCTCCTTGTTAACATGTTGATTATCTCTTTACCAAAAAGTCAAAATTGGGTTTCGGTATATTTTTGGGTCATGATGTACTTGGGGTAAAATTTTCTTGAGAAAATATTTCTCTCCCCAAAGCTCCATCTCCTACTTTGTCCCCCATATATTTTTGACTCTAGTTGGCCCATGTGATTTTTGTATTTTTCCTTTTTGAAAATTTTTCATCTTCAAATTAATTTCGCTATTCAATTATATAAACGTTTGAGTCAAATATATAAATACCCGAGTCATTTATATGAACACCTGAGTCACTCATATAAACACCCAAATAGTATATTTGACTTGTCCCATCTGTTTTTATTTTTCGAGACTTCCTCTCTCTTCTCTCATGTGTTTGTGTTTTCTCAAGATTCTTTTTCTCTCTCTCTCTTATTACTTTTCTTTCTGGCGATTTATCTAAACACTTGAGTCTCATATGTAAATATATGAGTCCAAAATATAAACACTCGAGTACAAAATAAAATACAATCATTTGTTTAAAGTATATTAATATCTGAGTCACTTATATAAACACCTGAGTATATAATACAAATACTTAAATTCATTGTACTTAAACACGTGAGAACACATAAACATACTTTTTTGCCAACAATTGAAAGTTAGTTAGGGGAATTTTTTTTGGGATTTGACTTGGGGTACTATTAGTCGCTTCCAATTTTTTTTAGGGCTTTTAATAGTAAGCTGAGCTTGCACCAGGTTGCATTTGGCTTCAGGTTGTTCTTGATTGTAATATGTACTGTCTGGTTTTATTTAGCAATGGTTTCTCTAATAAATTGGGTTAGGTCTGATTTGGGTCTAGTAAGATTTTGCTGTACAGTTGATGATTTCTAACCTGCTGGAGGTCAGGTCAGTTCAGGTTCCCGTGTTATCAGGTTTAGGGCCAGTGTTTTGGACTCATTTTATGGATGTTTTATTGACAAAACTAATTTGAGCTTGCGTTGTCATGGCTTGTCAATTATATTTGAGTGTGAGTCTGGTTATGCTTGCGGGTTTCTCCTTCGACTATGGCATTTTAAAATAAAAATGAAGTGCCTTGATTAGACTCCCTATCAATTTTGTCATTTTTGTACAAAAACTGTAGAATGTATATAGGTCAAGTCAATCCCATTGTGTCAATGTTTCCAAAATACTTTTTAGTCCATTTGTTTTGGTTATCATTGCATCTTGGGGTTTGTATTTCCCTACAATATTTCTACTGGGTTATTGGACTTTATCTTCTTTAATTAAAAAAAAGAAAATTATGATTGATCAGGTAAAATTTCCACACCGGTGGATTGTCATAATGTGTGTTCAGTTTATGTTGATTTCTCTGGTTAGGTTCAAATATTTGTATTAGTTGGCCTTTTTTTGTGAGTTCTTCACAAGATGTCTTGATGGATGAGCATGCTTTAATTTTTCAAGTAGTTACCATCATTTACCTCTAGAAAGTTTACCTCAAACCTCTAAGAGATCTTTTTTATAGTGCACTTCTTGAGAATAATGGTGGTATTCCTTGGTTTCTTACCAACATGGCTTATTTAAAAATTTAGTAGTACTACAATTAATGCCTTTCATTTTCATTTTCTTGTTGGTTACATTTTAGGATGATGCAACATTATGGAGGCTTTACTACTATGTTGAGACCGTGTTCAGAGCAAGCAAGACCTGATGCGACAAGTCCAATCTTATTACTAATTCCAATTTTGGTAAATACAAAAAAGAAAGTAGCATGCTGAGGAATAGGACTTCAGTCTTAATTTGAGATGTCTTTATTTCTTGTACTGGGGCTGCCAGGTTCATTTTTGCTGTACCTGGCTTATTCCTTACCTTCAGATCAATTGGTTACTGTGCTGTCGAAACTGAAACTGGTGTACCTGAAGCCATCCCTGCAACGGGATCGCCTTTTGGAGTGCAACCGACAAGGACGTGCCTGCATAGTACTAGTGATTTTTCCTGTTAATGAGGATGGCATGGTTGAGAGATTGTCAATACATATTAGTACAAATTGTGTACAAAAAATTTTTGTTGATAGATATAGGACCACTAAATTGCTTTGATCAAAGTTTGATTCTTGACCTGCCAATGCCGAACCATGTATAGATTTCAATTCTTTACTGGTTTAATTGATCCTTTGAATTGCTGCCTGGTTTTATATATGTTTTATGTTGCAATCCTTCTGGGAAAAATCTTGGCTGGAGATGGAGAATAATACAGGTCGATTTGTTAGCACTGTATAAAAATAGCAACCAGACGATGAGACTTGGACCACGTAATAATTGAGCGTATCACTGTACGTATCTCCTCGGTCCCTCCGCAAAAAGATTTCGAGTTGAATTTAGTGAAGGTTGTCTCTGACTAAAAGGAAGCACTTAATTATTAAAGTTAGCAAATAAATGTGTTCTGTGAGACTATTTCTAATATTAATATATTAATTTTTAAAGTGTTAGATGTATATAGAGTGTATTTTATAAAATTTTATTTGCATGATAGGAAATATTAATTATTTTTAAAAGCAGTGTAATTAATTAAAATGTAATTGGTATTACAAATATTTGAAAATTATAAATAATTACGTATAATGAAAAGATATATTATTTTTAATTTATATTTCAAAAGATGAATTGAAAAATATAATTTTTATCACAACAAAAGAGTATATGTGAGATGTTCATATATAATATTGTAGATATTCATAATTAATTATATATAAATTTATTACAAATTTATATATAGTAGAAAATAGAATGCATTCCTCTGTGTCGTGAAGAATTTATCATTAATTTCCTATCACATACAAAATATGACCACTAGTAGGGAATAAAAAACGACACGGCACATGTTGGAGGCGACACAGCACGACATGGCGTGTCAACGCGTGTCGTGTTATGCGTGTTGCGTGCCGTGTCCGGTTTTTTTTACTGTAGACACGGCACGGCACGCACGAATAAGGGAGGTGACACGGCACAGCACGGGACACGCATAGGCACGGATAGGCACGGTTAGCACGAGTAGGCACAGGTAGGCACGTATAGACACGGATAGGCACGGCACGGGTAGGCACGGATAGGCACGAGTAGGCACGGTTAGGCACGGTTAGGCACGGCACGTGTAGGCATGGGTAAGCACGTTTAGCACGGTTAGCACGGATAAGTATAGTATGCACGGATTGTGGGCCGTTAGATATTGATCGAATGTTTGATTTTGTAATTTTTTTGGAGGGATTTTGTAATGGGATTAAAAAATAGGTTAATATGATATATCCCCCAATTTATGTACCCCGCTATATCTCCTCTCTTTAGCAATGTTAAATACCCCCTAAATAATATATCTCAATAAACACGTAAATAATTTTTGAATTTTGTAAAAAAAATTCGAATTTTTCAAAAATAATTTTCAGATTTTTTAAAAAGAATTTCGGATTTTTCTAATTTTTCGCAATTTTTACAAAAATATTATTTTTTTCCAATTGTTTGTTTAATTTTTTTACCCGCGAATAATTTTAAATTTTTTATTTTTTATATTTTTTTAATATTTTTCCGAATTTTTTTCAATTTTTTCCGATTTTTTCGAATTTTTTTCCCACCAAACACGTTTAGCACGGTTAAGGCACGTGTAGCACGGCGTGTCAACTCGACACGGTATGACACGGTTAAGACATATCACGTTTAGCACGGCACGTGTAGCACGCTGTGCCTTAACCGTGCCGTGCCTTATCCATGCCGTGCCGTGCCGCCCTCTCCCCATTTTTGGCACGGCACGGCACGCACGCCAAAAAAAATTTCAACCTCCCGTGTCGTGCCGTGCCGTGTCGCAGCACGCCGTATTTTGACACGGCACGCACGGTTTGAGAACACTAACCACCAGCTAGTTGTATATGAATGTAAACAGCATATTGCGAGATGAACAGTAATTTTGTTGGAATACTGTTTCTCACTACTGTGATAAACAGTAATCTTCCCGAGAATTTCTATAATGGAAACAATAGTTATAAACAATAATCTTCTCAGAACACTGTTCTTCACTACAATATATGAAGAGTATTTCTCTTGAAGATTTCTATAACGTGAACAATATTTTCTGAAAATAATATCTTTTCTCACTACTGTAGATGAATATATAATTGTAGATTTTCTAGAGGTTAGGAAGACGTATACATTATTATTCAGTGTATAGTGGCAACCAATAACAAGTTATGTGATATCGGCACGTGATAGTGTCTAGACTCAATTGACATTTTTTTTTAATTTTAGTAATTGAAGTATTAATTTGTAAATAAATAGAAAGATTAATTGTGATGTATTTTAGAGGCACTAAAAGAAATCGTAACATTACTATGGTTCCTTTATAATTTCGGATTTTCTATGGTTTTTCTAAAGATTTCTAGTGGAATTGTAACAATGTTATAGTTCTTTCTGGTGCATGAAAAAAAATGTAATTACATATTATTTAAAATGAATTTTTGGATTGCTAAAATTAAAAAAAATTCTTAGTTGAGGTAGTTGACTGTATTATATATATTTGAATAGGAAGCTGATATGATATACAGATATCAAAATCGATACTATAAACGATACTGACTTTATTATTCAAATTAAATGAATTATTATTCATATTAATGAATTTATTATGTAATTTATTTATACAATATTTTTTGTTCTTCAACTTAAGTGAGCTATTATTCATATTAGTAATATTTGAGTTGTATAGTAAAAATACTGTAAAAAATAAATTGCATAATAAAATCATTAATATAAATAATAATTTATTTAATCTGAATAACAAAATCAGTATCGATTTTAATATATCCTAAACATTTTCCATCCCATCTCAATAATTGATACAGCGCTCCTCATTTTTGACTTTGGGCTTCCACATAAAAGTGGGCCATATCCATGATAAACGGTAGATGAGATGGAAAAGAAAAATCAAAGAATACCCAATATTTATCCTATATTTTGTTTCCACCTTGTCTCTGTCACCGTAGAAACTTTCTTCCAAGTTGCTGCTACTTTTGAACTCCCCAGAGAAAACTTTCACTACTTAGACTGGTTGGTTTCCAGCACTCTCGGCTTAGGTCAGCGACCGCGGCACACACACACACCCGCACACAAAGACTAAATTGAAGAGAATGGAGGTGATGAGTTTGGAAGGTGGTAAATCAGACCATGAGCAAAAGCAGAATGAATGTATCTCTGCTGCATCAGCTCATGTAGTTGACAAAGGTAACAGTTATTGTATACGCATATTCAGTTTTCTCTACTACGCTTGTTTCTTCTTTTTTTCAATTGATATTCGCCCCCCTCCCCCCACCAAATTAATTATTTTTGTTCCAAATTTTCTTTCACTAAGAAATTATTTCTGTTTTTATACTGTTGAGTAATAATCTTATTCTAACCTAATAAAATAAACTGTTTGTTTCTTTAATCACAAGCTCATCTCTTTTTGTAGGTGATCAGTGGATGTTTTGTTTCATTGTAAGTATCATAACAATTTACTAATTTGTTGTTAGCTTACTTAATTTCTCTTATAGAAGAATCTGTTGAGTCACCATGCATGTCTCCTTTTTATTAAAGGATCATTATCTTCCTAATTACTGAGGAGATAGATCTCTACTACTTGACAGATTCATGGCAACAGGTTGGCCTTTTGCTGGTAACATCATTCAACTGTGCATATGTGCTGAGTTTCTCAAATCTGATGTTAGCTCCTCTCGGCTGGTATTGGGGTCTCGCATGCCTCATCATCATCGCAGCTTTTGCGGCTTATGCAAATTGGCTTCTGGCAGGATTCCACGTCATCGATGACCGCCGGTTCATTAGATACAGGGACCTCATGGGACATGTCTTTGGTTTGTACACATTAATTATTTGTTTCTTTTATTATATTTGACATGATTTTTAAATATGATGATCACTAGATATGTTGTACACACCACACATCTGCATGTATGCCAACCAAGCTATGCAAGTAGCTCATGAAGACAAAAGGAAGAATGGAAATTATGAAAAATGTTTTACATTAATAGTACAATTATTCACATATTATGTCTATGATGAGATATTTAATATATATTTTATCATACATCAAGTAACTTGAAATAGATAATCAGAGAATGAGTAGACGTGGGTAGATATTCCCTAAGTTCTTTGATGTCTAATAAAATATTACATAAATTTGATTGTTAGATTATCTATATGTCTAATAAAATATTTATAAACTTACTTTCCAATTTCTAAATTTATTTGATATTTTTGAATTGTCAAGATTGTGAAAAGAACAATTGTTTAGTGTTCCTCAAAACAAAAACCATGTTCCCCTAAATTTTCTTATATTATCCCCACCATCATATCAATTATTTTTCATATCTGACATCTAAAATATTAATTTTATAAGGACAAAATTGTCAAAATAAATAGTACATATAGTACATGCATGGAATGGATTCTCTTCACGCTGTTGCTATTAATGTTATTGCCAAATTAATTAAATCAAAGAAAATGATTAATTTGCCTGTTAAATCTACAATAATAAGTGTTGCATTTAATATCCATTAGTTCTGTATTCTTTAATGAGGAAACAGCAAATCCCGTTTTTATATTTTTTTTGTTAAATCGAAATCCTAAGTATCAGATTCCACTTAACATGTCAGAATCACCATATAATATAACTAGATTCGTAGTCCTCTCTTTCATTTTGTGCGTGTACATCATTCTATCCTGTCACCTAAAGAGCTAAGGAATTTGACGTTAATTAACACATCAAATTTTGTTTATGAATAAAATATAACAAATTAACAAGTGGTTCTGCCACACGTAGCTGTTGTAATCTTTAGTCTTCCACTATTTGGATACACTGGATAACTAATATACATTATCTGTATCTATCTCCAATACTTTAATTTTCTTCAAGAATTGAGAGTGACAGCCAATCAAGTCTGAAGCCCAAATTAAAGGTCTTGTGGCAATGAGTGTGAAACTGGTTCACTGGTTCAAGATGCTAATTTCATTGTCAGATCTTTAATTTCATTCCATGCATACCTCAATGAAAATTTCAATGACTTGGCACTCATTAAATCATGTTAATCCTTTCTCTCATAATTCATATCTGACAGTCTAATTACTTTAAACAAAAAAGTTTGCATGTTACCATGACAGTCTGATACCTATAAGTTGGCACTTAAAATTCATTCGATTGATGCTTAAATTACATTCACTTATTGGGTTTGTATTGGTCAATTTGATTTTTCAGAATTCTTCAGAGAATAAAAAATGGTTATTTTTACAAACTTGATAATGAGTTCAATTTACCTCATGATGCTATATGTAATTATGGAACCGATATTTTACCCTTCACCATTTTTTTCAAATAATAAAAAATATTTTAATTTAATTTTATAATCGGAATAGAGATTTCATCTGCATAAATAATTTCTTTACCATTTTTAATTGTAGGAAAAAGGATGTACTATATTACATGGTTTTTGCAATTTGCAACCCTACTTCTTGGTTGTATGGGATTTATCCTTTTGGGAGGGAGAGCTCTCAAGGTATGCACTGAAACTTCCACAGTACTTCATTAATTTACTCAAAAAAAAAAGGAAATGTATAATTCAGAAAATAGTTATAGAACTCAAAAAGATGTTCTTTAAAATCTTATTGATTGATATTTTCATGTGTAATTGATGATATATATATATGAGTTATCCATCCATCAATGAAGGAAATAAACTCGGAATTCAGTGATTCTCCGATGAGGCTACAAGTATACATTGTCGCAACCGGTGTCGTCTACTTCGTCTTCGCATACTTTGTTCCAACGATATCTTCCATGAGAAATTGGCTATTTTCTTCTGCTATTCTCACAGTTATTTATGATGCAGCTATACTGGCTATTCTAATTAAAGATGGTATGCACACCTCTTATAACTGAGTTGTATATTAGTAATATAATTACTATGGAAATGATATGTGTATTTATCAAAGATGGTATTTTCTTCTCCATTAATTACTATCAAGTAGTATCATCCCCCCCCCCAAAAAAAAAAAAAAAAAAAATCAGTACAAAAACCTAGTGGATATAAGGAGACACATAGTTGACATTATTATTTTTTTGTTAATGAAGGCAATATGAATGAAGCCAAGAATTACAACATTGCTGGGAATAAAGCAGAGAAAGCATTGAACGCTTTTGGTGCTATAGCTGCCATTCTTGTTTGCAATACATCAGGCATTTTACCAGAGATTCAAGTATGTGGGAACCAGCTCTTTCTTGTAACCATTTTTCTTTTTTAATGAACTTGTATCTTATGAAAACGATATTGATAATATATATGTTTGTAATTTCTGAGTTAACCAAAATTAGGTACCTGAAGAAAGTACTGGTACACATGCATTGCTCAGTAGTGGACTCAACCTTTATTACCCAGTGAAACCACCCACACAACTTCTCATGATCCCAAAAAAACAATTAAAATTAACTTCTCACCGGCCCCAAAAAAAAAGAACAATTAAAATTAAAAAGTAAGAATAACCAGAACAAAATCAAAAGGAAAAAATAACATTGATATTACATTAATTATGGTGCTTCTGAATTTGCAGTCTACTGTGCGCAAGCCTCCGGTTGCCAACATGAGAAAAGCACTCATGATGCAGTACACGGTAGGTCTCGCGATCTATTACGGCATCAGCATAGCGGGTTATTGGGCATACGGTGCCTCTGTCTCCGAGTATCTGCCGGAAGAACTCAGTGGGCCCACATGGGCAAAGGTGCTCATCAATTTTACCGCTTTTCTACAGAGTATTATGTCTCAACATGTAAGTTTGCACTTTAGCTTATAATAGTAAGTTCTTTTTCATATTTATTTTGTCAAATTGTAACACCACCAAAATTTGCTTATGTTTTTACTTACAAGTTAGATTCACTACCAATTATTACCATCTCTTTTTTTTAAGATAAAGATGAAAATCTAACTATTTAACTGTTAAATGTCTATAAAGAATTTCCATTCAGATTTTAAACTCGCAACCTCTCATACGGAAAACGATATCATTTTCTTATGAATTTGTGGTGGCTGTTTAAATCTTTTAATTTCCTTGATCTCGTTGGTTGAATCAGATGTTTGTTGCACCAATACATGAGGCTCTTGACACCAAGTTTCAGAGATTGAATGAAGGCATGTTCTCCAAATACAACTTGATATGCCGCTTCTTCGTCAGATCCATATTATTTGGAATTAACATATTTGTCACGGCTTTGTTTCCTTTTATGGGAGATTTTGTCAACCTTTTTGGATCCTTCACACTGTTTCCCCTAACATTTATCTTCCCAAGCATGGTTTTTCTAAAGGTATATATATATATATATATATAGGTTATTTAAAGATGATTATCAATTTTTTATTTTGTTCTGAAGTCTAAAATACTTCACTTTTTAAAAAAAAAATAGTTGCTTATTCTATGTGGCTTTCTGATTAGATTGTAGAAGTTTTTGAGAATGGTTTCACAGATCTTTTTCCCATGATTTTTTAGTAAATCATAAAACTAAAACCAAATGTTATATATATATATATATATATAGGGATGACAAGTTTGTGTAGTATGACTCATGGATAGAGTAAAGAGCAATTTGGAAAACAAAAAAATTAATAGTTTCTACTTTCAGTTGTAATTTATTCTCTTATGAGATAAATGAAGATACTGTTTCTAATCTATTATTTGTCCAACTTACTTGTAAAGTTACCAAAGAAATAGGGAATAAAACTTTACATGCACGTATTAATTTCAAAACGCTAGCTAATTAATCAATGTTTCTCATTCCCATGTGATGTGCAGATCAAAGGAAAATCTGCCAGAAAGAAGCAACAATTATGGCACAAGGCAATCATACTTTTCTTCTCCCTTATGAGCATCATCACCACAGCTGCTGCTGTTAGATTGATCATACACAATACAAAAATCTACCATTTTTTTGCTGACACATGACTCTTTAAGTGAAGAGAATTCATCCATGGTGCCACCATGTAAATTGAGGAACATTGAATGATCATGAGTAATGTATTTGCATGGTTAGCTATATATATGCACAGTGTATATTTCGTACTGTGATGATTGAAGTGCATGTGCAGTGTTATGGATCAAGAAACATATTATTTGACAGCATGTGTTAGTTGTATTTAGAGTGTTACTAAAAGCACTTGCTATTTGAGCTTGATACGGTTTGTCTATGTTCAGATACGGTTTAAATATGATTTGCGTATTTGTATGTGTCGTGTTATTATAAGTGACATATTGTGAGATTGGCACAACAAGCACGATATGATACAACACGGCCAAGTGTCAAGCACATACATGATAATACGTGTAGACACGTATAAACACACATAAAGATTTGAATTTTCTTTTCCTTTTTATTTCGTTCATTTTTATTTTTGGATTTTTTTATTATTATCAACATTTTCAAAAAAATAATTTTGAAGTTCAAAATTCTTTTTCTTACAATTTCTTGAACATTTTTTAAGTTTTTCTAATTTTTTCAATTTTAATTGACTTAATTATTTAAATTCTGAAAATTAATGAGAAATAACATATCTCATCTGATACGTATAAATACGACATGACATCACGTATTTTGCTCATACAAAGACTATATTTTTCATCTAAACAAAAAGATAACATGAATTAACCACTACATGGGCCTACATGATATATCTGACCAAAACATAATAATTTGCAAAGCGATTAATTAATGATTCTAGTTTGTAGAAGAATCCCATAAAAAAGCGCACACACACATATTGGAAATCTTCATATAGTACGTGGAAAGCACGTGACTTAGTATCCATTTTGTCGCGTGTGCATGAAACACGTGATCTACTACTGATTCTACTGTGACACAAATCTTGAGCGGATTGGTGTAGCATCCAGTATTGGCCCGTTTCCGATGCAGCCAGCAAAAACAACACAGTTGGGCGCACACTAACCGCAACAGAAAAAGTTAAGAGCGGAATGTATCCTGCTCTCCAGTGTCCAGTGCGACGCACTTGATCGAACGACTAGGTAGGTTCTAGAATTTCTCGTGCGACTCTCCAAGCATGAGACACGCGGTTCACGATGCAACGGAGGTGCTCGTGCGGGTCCCACGATGCGCGCGCAGATTGATTCGTGATGTGCGGGATTTGATGCGGCCTGGGATGTATGTAGTGTTCCCGAAAGGAAACAACGCGACTAGATTTCACTAGACTAGACGCGTTATGAAATTATACGGCATATCTGACATATATGTCTATTACCGATGTATCTCGTGTGTATGACGTAAATTTTTCGTACTATCAAAACTAAATATAAGACCCTATAATAAGAATTAAACAAAAAATTAAAATGTAACATCAATTATTTGATTTTAATCATACCTTATCTTAAATACAGATACATTAAAATTGGTTGTAGAACTTTATTATTTATTACTGCTATTATCACCACAATCATCATTATTATTATTTGATTACTTCTATTATTGTTTTCCATTGGGCTACTAACCCGCTTCAGAAATGGAAAGAGATGCATCCGCCACAGAAAACGCATTCTTATTGTGGCAAGATTTGCCAGAGTCAAAGATTTGACCCGCTTCACAGCGTTGCCTCTCGTGTTTCCCAAACCAAAGGTGAGAAAAAAAAAAAGAAAGAGAAAAAGAAAGAAAGAAAATAATTCACTACAAAAGGCACTTCAGAGAGGAGATTGAGCATGGAAAAGGAGAGAGAGAGAGAGAGAGAGAGAGAAAGCGGATAAGAGGAGAGAAATGAAGGCTGCTCTTGTGCCTCAGCTGGTGCTCCTCTGCTCTGGCCTCGCTCTCTCCGACGTGGCCTCTTCTTCTCCCTTTCTTCCCCTCTCCCAATCAACAGGTTTAGTAACTAATTGCTCATCTCCTTTTCTATTTGTACATTTGTCAACCGACGCAATCCTCTAAGATTCAATTAATTGCTGATCTGATTAGTAATTGTGATGTTTAGCGACCTGTGATCTTTCGCACCTGAATCTGACGATCGATTTGGCATCATTGATTTGCTGCTAATTAATCAGATACTGGATTATTACTGGTACAGACTGGGTTGTACCTTAACCAGGGTACCTCCCAATTTAATCAGTCACTGATCGATACTGAATCAAACAATTTCCTTCTGTTGCAAATTTGCAAATTGGAATCCTGAGATCAACATCGTTAAGACGATTTAATTAGAAATACAGGTACAGTTCTCACCGCACAGCGACCATCCAATGTACTCTTCCATCCGTCAACCGGCAAATGTGTGGTGCGTACAACCCCGAATGCGCCACTGAAGCTGGGTCCATGTGACAAGTCTGATGCATGGGAATACACCCCACAAAAGTTTCTGACTGTGAAAGGCACTTACTTCTGCTTACAAGCCGTCGGATCTGACAAGCCCGCCAAGCTAAGCTTTCGCTGCTCTGAATCTGATACCCAGTGGGGCTTGGATTCAAGTTCGGATTCAGATGTGAAAACTCACATGTCTACAAATTTAAGGGATGGCAATTCATTGTGCTTGGCAGTTGGACCTGAGGATGTGCTTTTTACGAGCCCGTGTGTGAGCTCTGATGCACAATTGTTCCAGTTCACTACCAGGGATAAGGTTCAAGCTCTGGGATGAGAGACGGTACGTAGGTGTTGTGCAATTTGTATCTGGTGAGAGACTCTTTCATGTTATGTCGTGTAATATATCATGATTATTATAAAATAAAATCTTGAAATAATTGGGGCAATTTGATTGTACTGGAAGATTGGTCGCCTCAATAAGTGTTATATTATTCTTCAAAATTGAAATGAAAAGACTTTCTATTTTGGGTAGTTGGCACAATGGCACTCCTAGTGGCAAAAATAGAGCATGTTCATTTTCACAATGATGCACTTCTGGAGCTGGTTTGTATTACAAAATTGTGAACATTTTTTCTTTCTTAATAAAAAAATCTACTAGTAGGGAAAATTATAAAACAAGAAATACTAAAAGGAGATATTCCTACTACTATAAAGAAAATAACTTGTGATACCATAACCACAAGGAGACTTGGGACCAGAGAGAGAAGAATATAAGATAACATTTAGTAGCAGAAATAAAGACTTCGATAGAATTCAAGGATCAATGTGCTAAGCCATCTAATCTAGGTTTTCTAAATCAATGAAGAAATGTATTCCAAAAGAAAGGGAAAAAAGAAGCTCAGCTATTTACTATCGATCTAGGAGAAAGATTTAACAAAGTAAATATGCACATAACACCAATTTTCTACTTCGTTTTTTCCAGATTTCAACCACCAGGCTTGTACTTGCTACCTTAAAAAGCATTTCTTTTGTCTTCCAAAGCTATCATTTTTTTCAATATTCACAGATACATTTTCCATGTTATCCACTCAGTATAGCTTAATCCTTGTGTCAATTGGAGTGCGACAAATAGGACAGGTTTGAATGCTTGGCCCGCAGTCATGACATGTCTGTATGAGAAGACAAGAAAGATCAATGCATCTATGTATGTATCATCTGTACAGTAAAAGTATGTCGAGAACTTTCTATAAAGCTACATCATTAGCATAAAGGATTACTGATATATTAGAAAGGATGAACTTAACTAGTTTCACAACCCAAACTGTATTTAATATTAAGAAACACAACTAAAGAATGGGAGAGAGCGCACCTGATGACCACAACCAAAAGCCATATTCTTCAGGTTAACAAGGCAAATAGGGCATATCTGTCCACAATAAAACATCCAAATTAATAAATTAAATTGTTTGAAGGAAAAAAAAAAGTTTAATCCTTCCAACAAGATAATATTATTAATATCTAAACAGGCAACAGTATTTTGATAACAACAGGTAAATATTAGAATGCTTGCCAGAAAACAGATGTTGCATTTCTTGGTTAGCACTTAGCAGAAACTAGGAATAATAAAGAAGAATGAAATATTCGAGAAACTTCAGAGTTTCTACCAATACGTACCAGCATGGACCTGGCTAGTGGAGTGGCATGATACAATGATCCGATGTGATAATGCTTGCTTAGTTATTAAAAATTGTGTACCTGATTGTCATTGGTAGAACTGGATCCTGAATCAGTGGAAACTTTTTTCTGGGTGCAAGAAAGAGGTGACGAAGTATTCCATTGTGATCTAGTGAATTCGTTGCTTCCAGAGGAACACCTTGGTGGTGGCAAAGCAACACTGTCTGGTGATTTCCCACGCCTATGCCTGACAGAGAGAAAGAGAGTGATCGTTACAAAAGAGAGAACAAGCTGAGTATATATAATTTGGATTTTATGACAAATGTCAACTGAGAATGCATGGAGATCAAGGATTAGTTCTAACTCCACTAACATTGATCCAATTCGCCCCAAAAACAAAAAATGTGATCCAACCTAGAAAAAGAAACTTTAAGCAATACTGTAAACCGATTTTGCCAGATAAAAAGTGGAGATGGCCCCAGTCTTGAACCTGACCGACTTGCAACCCAAAACCAAATAGCAAGGTACCTAAATGGACCTGAAACTAGACTTAACCATACCTGACAAGGCTAAAAGACTAGGCAGGAATTGCATGACCTCAAATTGAATGTAACCTAAAGTTGACTGGCCCGAAATGAACTCAACAAAGTCGATCTGATGACCCAACCTCACCAGTGCACCGCCCTAGCCAAACACCAACATGAAAAATAAAAAAGAAAAGTAAAAGAGAATATGATCTCACCCTAAGAGGCCCAATTCCAATGTCGCTTTATACTGTACTGGTACTTCCATGAGAGCAGCAAGAGCAAAGGCTGCCTCTTTTCTCGACTGTGGCAAACTCTTCAACATTATCTCTGTGAAATTTACGAACTGTAATAAAAGACTGTATCAGATACATGAGATATGCATTTAAAGCTGAATTTCCAAACAACTTCCATGCATAATGTAAATTAAAAAAAGTTTCCGGTCATCTTTCTAAAAGATAATGGAGCAACTGAAAGATGATTATTGATACCCAATTGGAAAGGTATTTTACAAATAGGAGCAATTGTAGATATTGGTTTAAACAAGCAAGTAGGTAATGGTAGAAGTACTTTATTTTGATTAGATAGATGGAATGGAGAAACTAATCTAGCTAGCCTTTATCCTTTCTTATTTTCTATTGTTCATGATCCTAACATAACAGTTTCTCAAGTCTTTTCTAATGCTCAATTAGTTGTTTCTTTTAGAAGACAATTAGTAGATATTTACTTAGAAGAATGAAATAATTTACAAAAAGAATTTCAAAATCTTACTTTATCTCCTTCAGTTGAGGATCAATTAGTATGGAGATGGAGTTCAACTGGTAAATTTACAGTTCACTCCTTGTATATTTGGTTAGAATATGGAGGTATAATAAATCATGATTTTGATGTTGTTTGGCATTCAAGTATGCCTTTAAAAATAAAAAATTTTATGTGGCTGGTTAGAAAAAATAGAATTCTTACTAAACATAATCTAGCTAAAAGAGGTCGGAATGAAAATACAAGTGTTTTTTGTGGTTCAGTTGAAACAACTGAGCATTTGTTCTTACAATGTCCAGTTAGCAATAAAATATGGAACTAGATTGCAAATTATAATAACTTTACTTTTGCTGGTACTACCTTAGAAGATCTTTGGTATATTCTCTCTTATACCTCTTAAAGATATTTATTATGTAGAGATTGTCTAAAGGGCAGTGCTATAGACTATTTGGTTAGAATGAAATGAGTTGTGCTTTACAGATTCTAAAGCAAAGAGTCTTAAATCGTTAGGTATGCAGATAATTAGTGTAACTAATTTTTGATGTCAAAATACAAAAAATACAAACATTTTTAAACTATCCCTCATATTGCCACAGGATGTGGGAGACCTTCCTTTTCAGGTCCTTCAAATGGAAGAGGTGGAGGAAGAGAAGGATATGGTTCCAATTCTCAACAGTGGGTCTAGAGAAGAGACTGAAACCTCTGATACCAGTTCTCAGCAAGAAAATGCATTATCTGACGTGTGAAGATGAAAATATGAGGATGATGGAACATTGAAATTTAGTCTGTTATATTTTGTTTCTGTTGCTTTAGATGTGATTGTTAGTACTTCCTTTATACATTGCGGTGACTTGTAATAGTAAGTTATAGGTTTTAATTAGTCTTAAGATTTGTGAAGGAACTTGGTTTTCTGAGTACCAACGGTTTGGTACCAGGGAACCTCTATTTTTGTATGGGTTTTCAGTTTCAACGAAACTGGTGGAGTATTCCACTTTTATCAAAAAAAAATACCCAATTGGTCGGTGATCCTGTCTTTTGTTAAATGAATATTTCACTTCAATATTTTCTTTGTAGAATTAATCTTTCAAGTAAGATATTACAAAAATTACCAAAATAAAACCTGAAAGTTGTCAAAGCTACGGTTTGGGATGTTATCATCAAATTGCTTCATTGTCTCCCATGGCCCGTCCCCTACTCCTACCAGCACAATTGACAGTGGATGCTCGCTGCAATCCCCAATTTTATTTTTAATAACACCACTCAAAAGTACCAAAAATCATATACATTTATTGCTAAAAAGGTCCAAACTGCAAGGAAAAGTACCTGGCTTCTACAATAGCATCAATCGTCTTTTTCTCATGTTCACGACTAACCTGTCAAAATACATTACACTTCTTTATCACAAAAAATAATAAAAATAATACAAAGTCAAAACTACATGAGGGTCATATCACAAAAAAAAATTTCAAAAGCATGATCAGATTAAAAGAACAATATTAATGCATACCTGTCCATCAGCTATGATGAGTAGAACATGGTACTGCCCACCACTCTGTTCGACTATAGTCATTGCCATTTTGATTATTGGTGCAAATGATGTTCGTCCTGAAGAAATAATAAATTCTTAAGAGTTTAGTATCATAAAAATATCATGGAATCTAATTTTGGATGTCATGCAGGTCAACTCACCATAACAAGAATGTCCTTGTGTTTTATTCACAACTCACTATCAGTACATTAAAATGCAATTTTTCTAAATAAATCACAAAGATATTGTAAAAACTTAAGTTCTAAATTTTAGATCTAGTCTGCAAATTTCTAAACCAAAATGCAGAATCACGCTAAGTGCTCAAGTACTTGCTATTTTTCAATTCTTAGGTGTTCATTTTGATTAAAGCCCTGTTTTCATTGAAGATGTGGTTTCTTTTCATTATACCGAGTTTCAAGTTATCAGCCTGTGATTTTAACAAATGCACTGAAAAACAAATTAGGAAAGAATAGTAAATTACCAGACAACTTTAAAACAGGGACGAGTTCTCTATATCGATATAGGACCTCCTCAAATCCATTACATGGCCTCTGGTCAGGGTAAAAACCAAACACATGTTTATCATGCGTAGTTGCTGAAAGGAAAGAAAAAGTTACAACAAAGAAGCACAACAAAATCTGACTTTAAATGATTACTAAAACTGATGATTTGTATTCTATAACAATGGCACCCTGTCCCTAATTTGGCAAAAACTGAACAAGAAAAAATGAAAATTATCAAAGACAAAGAACAATAGATCAAATAATATATCTCTACTAAAAAGAATCATATTATCTTTTAAATCTGGTACCATGTTTTTGCTGTATTAGTTCAGTGAGCCAGTGTCATCGTCTGACTTTCCTAGAAAAATTAGCTAGCAGAACGGTTCAAAATTAAAAGCAAGGGCTCAGAAGCTTACCATCGCCAAATCCAAAGCAAGGGATCAAGTTATCTTCATCAAATTTTGCTAAAGTTCTCCCAACTATTGAAATTGCAAGCTCATATGGATTTGGTGTGTCGCTAATGTGATGCAAGCAACGTCCATTAAATGACTTGTTACCTTTTCTCCACAAGGAAAAGAAAGAAGTTAAGAGATTTAACATCTACGAAGTATACTTAAAAAACATAGTTACTGTCAGCTTCAGCATTTATCCATATTCTTCTTGCAATTTAATTAAGTCTCTAAATATCTTAATAATCTCCAAATAGACAAAGAGAGTCCACAATAATCAAATAAAATACGGGTTTCTTTTCTCTCATAAAACCTGAAATTGTAAAAATGGTGTACCTGTCCACTCATTGCTTTTAGTGAAGTCGATTCCTACTATGAGATTGGAAGATTCTAGACCCGCATTTAGAAGAGCATCTGTAACCTGCATAAATAAGGGAAATTTACATACAAAATAATATACCAATCTTATAAGATTAATCCCAAAAAAAAAATGTGAATTAGCAACTTTTTTTTAAAAACCAGACTCAAGTGTTTCTACCAATTACACCCCAGTTGTTTATTTATATTTCAGGAAATTACTACAACTGTACAATTTTTTTTTCATTATGTACCTTAGTTTTCCCTGTATTCCATCAATATGAGAAAAGGTTACCAAGAAAGTTGCACTATATTTATAATTATTTTCAGGTACTGTTCTCTTTCCCTTGAAATCTGAATGCCACATAATACATAAGATTTAAAATGCATAGATAAAGAGCACATCCATAGATTGCTTAGGAACAGAAAAGGTGGGTATTACTCTTAATGCTTAAAGAAGTTGTAAAGGTTAAGCTTTTTTTTCCTTTTAATTATCAACTGCAGTGTCCACAAAATTAGAACAAGACTTGTCCCTCCAAAATAAAACTCAAATAGGAACCAAAAATTATGTTTGATACTTGTAATTTAAGTGTATACACGCAGAGAAAATTAATACTAAAGTAAAAATTATAAACAATATTAAACAATGAATATTATTGAGGAAGATGGAAGCACAAAATCATAGCTGACAGGATTTTTATTTGGTATTTATGTAATTACAAATCTGCGCAGCATCTAAACCTCCTTTTTCATTTAAATAAGATGCAGGCTTTTATATATCACTCATCATCCCCCCCCCCCCCCCCCCCCCCCACACACACACACATTTTCATATTTTGTGTAGGGAAAAAGGAAAGTTTGAGAGTATGCGGAGAATATTTTCATATATTGTAAAGGTAAAGAAGAGAAATTTGTGGTTCTACAGGGGCATACATGAAATTGACCCATTCTAAAAGAAATGAACAAAAGATGATTATGCATGTGGGACCAAGTTCATTAAAAATATGAATATGTTATCGAACTCAGAATATCTGGGATTAAGGATTTGGCAGTATATCTGAAGAACTATCAGTTAACCCTTTTTATAGTTTGTGGGGTCAAATGTATAGTCTGGTTATTCTATGGCTTTTGCTAAGCATGACAATCTGTGGCTCTAAATGCACGCAGTTAAAATATAATAAATAAAAGAACAGCCAAAATTTAACAGTGGATGGTATTTCTTAACCAGTAGCAACCAAGAATCAGTAAGTGATAGTTTTTGTAGTTAATTAGTCTTGTTTTAATTTTTTGAGTTATACTTTTCTAGCATCAGGTGCAATAACAGAAATGTACCAACTAACTAGACATCAAAGGTGATCTGTTCTCATCTGTATTTTATATGAATTGTCCTGAACCCAGGAAAAAAAAGTACAGAATTAAAGAACTTACAAGCGATCATGTACCCCATCAACTTAAAAAATTCAACATCTCAATATCATATACATGACCTTTGCTATCTCATGTAATAGGTAATTTTGCCCTCTATATTACAATTAGCGACTAGCTAATAAGTGAACTATGCAATATAGCCCACCGAGATGTATGAATTACAATGCCCTGCTGAATACACTACCCCACAGAGAAAGCCACAGATAAATCGGTGGTTTAATAGTCTACTTATTAGTTGATACTCAATGAATTCACATTTGCTGTGTCACTGAGTCAATGACAAATGGGACCCACAAATCACTTATTAAAAAACCCTCCCAATAAACTAAAATCCAGGCCGTTGTGATGAAAACGGGTCGTTGTGATTCAGCAAAAACGGACTCGATGCTCAATCATGTTTCACACAAAAGGCATGTAGTTTCATAATCCAGTTTCCTTCACACAAATGCCATATAGGATGTAGGATGTAGCTCATTTGATTCATGCTTTATGAGACCTCTCTCAAGTTTAAAAGAAAAGAAATAGGGCAAAATGAAGAAAACAGTAAATTAATTACAGTTCTAATTAGAGGATGGTAAGGAGGAATAAAGATTGAAGAAATGTATGATGTAATTCTTCCCATTCTCCATCTTTTGATAACAAGAATTTGCAAGAAATAATAACATGATTCTTTATGCTTCTTTTTTCCTCTCCTTCCTCCCCCATTCTCCCTATTTTTACAAACAATCAAGTTCTTCTTTGAATTGCATGATATTTAAGTTGGGTTTTGGATTTCAGTACAAGGACAAAAAAAAAGAAAAAAACTTAACATGATTCTCCCCTGTTTGAATTTCCAGATTAAACATAAGAATAAACCAGAAATGCATTCATTCCAAACAAAACAAAACCCAAAAAAAGAAAAAAACCAAATGTGAATCATAATTTAGAATAACCAAACACGAAAAACAAACCTGTTCGAGCGAATCGTAATTATCAGCTATTCTAGAATACTTCCTATCAAGACATTTTCTTCTGGAATAAGGCGCCGAGTTATTCCCTCTGCTCTTAGAACCCCCACTTCCCATGAATTCCAAACAAGATAAACACGAAAAAACACCTTGTAGAGATCGGAATTGGGGGAATTCTGGAGATTTGAGGTGTTTTTAAAGTTGCGATTTGATCAATTTAATAAGAAAATAGTAAATTTCTTGGTGGGTTCCTGTGCGAATGGAGGAAGGTGGCGTTTAAGTTGAGGTTTATTAATTGAGAAGAGATGCGATCTCCGTGAAAATATGAAACTAATTAATTGAATATTTCGTATATATCATGTATAAAAAATTATATCATTTTAACTTTATTTTGATGTGTATTAAGCATGAATAAAAATGAACAGATTAAATTTTGTGATTTAATTTACTATCTTGATGACCATCGAAATAAAGTTAAAATTAAATAATTTTTTATATATATGTTATTGAAATATATTAGAATATATTTGACGGTTTATATATATATATTAATTAAAACATAAAAAATAAAATAAATTCCGTAAGTATCAATGACTATGAGCATTAGATCCCTCTTCTAATACTCTTATTAGAAGGAGAGAAAAGGAATTTGTTGTTATTTGTATTGTAAAAAATGAAATCTTTAATGCTTGACATTTAGAACTAATTCTATTTCAAGACAAGGAAAAGAACAGAAATAGAAAAAAAATGTTATTAAATATTCATATATATATATATATATATATATATAAAAGATGTGGGGAGTTGTTATGATTTTAATTTGTCAATCATAGAGCTGATATATATAGATATCATTATTGATATCGTTATCGATATTAATTTTATTATTCAGATTAAATTAATTATTATTCATATTAATAATTTTATTATGTAATCTATTTTATATATTATTTTTATTATTTACATCAATGATATTTCAGTTAAATAATAAAACACTATATAAAATAAATTATATAATTAAATAATTAATATAAATAATAAAGACTCAAATATTTTCCTTTCAACTATGCACAAAAAAACTTTGATTTCTTTGCTTTTGAGCTGTAGTCTAGTTGTTCTGAAAAATAAAAAAAGTACAAAATATATTAATTAATATGAAATTGGATCTTGTTTTTACTCTTTACAAAAATATATATTCTAATTAAATTGTCTGGCAATCTTTAGACTAACATTAAAGTTAAAATTATTCAGAATTAGTTTTAAAAAAGGGTAAGATGCTGAGTTGTAAATCTCATAGCAAAAGATTTAAAGGAATTTATTAAATTGATGTTTCCTTGAAATTTCATCCGGATCCTGAATTAGAATTTTTGGATGTGAGCAAATTATTAAAAAAGCATTAATTTTGTACTCATAAAATTTTTAAAATCCGGTGTTCTCATTAATTCAGTGCAGATCAAATTAATAATAAAATTTTAACAAATTAATTTTGTACTTACAGTGATATGCAAAACAAAATTTTATCATAGATTGAGATAATAGCTTTTTTTTTTTTTGAAATAAGGGTTTCGGTTAGTCCGACATTTATTTATTTTTTAAATATTTTTTATGAGATTTGAACATGCGCCGCTATGCAGAGAAGCATGATCTATCGTCATCTGTGTTATTTTGGCCATCTAATTAAATGTGAAAACAACAACAAAATATATATACTTTCTTGAAATGTTGAGAAAAAATGAGTATC
The DNA here is from genome assembly GCA_037678475.1 of x Bolboschoenoplectus mariqueter. Classification (NCBI taxonomy): domain Eukaryota; kingdom Viridiplantae; phylum Streptophyta; class Magnoliopsida; order Poales; family Cyperaceae; genus x Bolboschoenoplectus; species x Bolboschoenoplectus mariqueter. The sequence goes on along the minus strand of CM075286.1, from coordinate 2,386,408 downwards.
TTCTAGTTATTATCATTTGGAAGCAGAAAAATAGCAAAAGTATTAAAGTATATTTTTGTTTAGGAGTGTCAATCGATCGGGTTCGGGTTGGGTTGTTATTATTTTATTATTATTTTTTATCCGACTCGATTCGATTTAACTCGGGTCAAAATTTATTGTTCCATACCCAACCCGTTCGGGTCACAGGTCGACCCGATCTGACCAAATTGATTAAGTATTTCATAATTATGTTTTAATATTTTTATGCAATTTAATTTTAATTAGTATATAAATAAACCTTAATTAGTATAAATTTTCAAAATTAAACCTAAAAATCACAATTATTCGGGTCATTTCGGGTTGACCCGACCCGACCCAAGAAGAGTCAAGGATTCTTAACTCATATCCGACCCAATTTCTCTCGGGTCATTTCGGTTAGAGTCGGGTCAAAAATTGACACCCCTAATTTTGTTAGACTTTTGTTAATGGGAGCTGATATATAGATACGGTTACTGATCGTTGTCGATACAGACTTTATTATATACGTTTAAATGAGTTATTATGTATATTAGTGATTTTATTATGCACTTATTTTGTACACTATTGTCATTATTCAATTTAAATGAGTTATTATGTATATTAGTAATATTTAAGTTGAATAATAGAAGTATTGTACAAAATAAAATCATTAATATACATAATAACTCATTTAATGTATACAATAAAGCATGCATCTACGACGATATCAATAATGGTATCTCCATAATATTTTCGTCTATTAATTTGACGCCTACTCAGCTCAATTAAAAGAAAATTCAGATGAAAATTCAAATACTTTGTGCTTTTTAAAATTCAGGAATTATGTCCTTAAAATTGCTAATATTTATTATTACAGCATGATAATTGCATCAATTTCAAGTTTAGTCAGATGCACTACAATAAAATTAAATGATCCGATTCAATTTAAATAGATTGGATTTAATTTATAAATTTTTTAATATTTTCATGTGAGTTTCATTTGCCATACTTTTAGGTTTTAACAACAAGTTTAAAACAATATTTATTTGCTTTTGATCATTGAATTAATGATTGTGAAATCCTATCAAATTGTTGTAAATATATTTGTGTTAAAGAATGGAACAATAATTTTATTTGAAATTTTAATAGAATTTTAATAGATTTCCTATGACAATAATTATGTGAAGTGCTTATGAAGAGATTACATGATAAAAATATCTTTTTTATATGCATCATAATTATAACATTTGAAATATTATAAGCAATCATTTCGACAACATCTTAATTAAGTATGATTAAAAAAATAAAATACAATTCAAGTCATATGTAATTCAAGTAGAAATTAAAAGAAGTAAAATTTATAAGAAAAAAAAATTAAAAGTACTGATCTTAAAAAGACAATCCTCATTTTTTTTATTTAAGCCTCAAAACATATCAAATGTTAAATTTAACTTCTATAAAGCAAAAAACGCATTTCTTTTATTATCCGTCCGATCGCGTCAAGATTCGTGCGATGTAAATCTAAAAAAACAAAAAAACAAAAAAAACCCTCAATCAATCCGTCCGTACGCTGCGCATCTTCCTCCTGCCAAAAACCCTAAACCCTCTCTCCTCACAAAAATTCTCCAATCGATCTCATCTCCCCTTCCATGAAGCTGGTATGCTCTCTCTCTCTCTATCTCTCTCTATCTCTCTCTTACAATCAATCACACACACACACAGAGGTCGAGCTCCATCTAACTTCTTCTACTACAGACGTGTCTCAGCGGAGGTGGTGGCTTCTACTCTCCGCCATGCCACGTTTTACAGTTGTGCGGTTTCAACCTCCTCATGGAATGCCCACTCGATCTCTCTGCTCTGACGATCTTCTCCCCGATTTCAATGGCCGCTTCTTCTTCGCTTCCTTTGTCAGACGACGATGGCCTGATCGGAGCTGTCCCCTGGTACAAGACAGTTGCGTCTCTGCACCTGTGGGATCCATCTTCTTTCGACGCTGTGCTGATTTCTTCTCCTTGGGCGTTGCTAGGGCTTCCCTTTCTCACTAGGAAAAAACCTGGCTTCTCTGGTTCCACCAAGGTCTTTCTTTTCTTTTCTTTTCTTCCCTCTTTTGTTTGCTGTTGCATATTCAGAATTGCTGATTATTTATATATGTGAGTCGAATTGAAGCTTTTATGTGGGATATTAAGGCAAGTAAGGTATAATTGAGGGTTGATTGAGTTTTAATTTTGGCTAGGTTGCTATTTTGGTATCAGGTTTGTTTGAATTTCTACTTGACAAATATAAAAAAGAAACACATTGTTAATTGATTTTTGAAACTTTAGATATGATTTGGTCTCAGGAGATTCCGACCCACTGGACTCCCTTGCTTAATTTTATTATAGTTAGACGGTAGTTGAGAAAATTTTCTTTTCTGATTTTTTCTTTTGTCTTTGTTGTAGATTTATGCTACTGATCCAACTGTCAGGCTTGGTCGTCTTATGATGGAAGAGCTGGTCTCCATGCACATGGAGTATGTGAGGTACTATGGACCAGATAAGAAAAGCTGGCCAGACTGGATGAACTGGACAGAGCTTGACAGGCTTCAAATGGAGTGGAAGAGAATTGTCTTGGGAGAAGAAAGGGAGGAGCTAGGTGGTTGGATGCCTCTTTACAGGTTTGCTGAGCCTCAAGTACAAGCATGTTAGATTTCCATACCGGTTTGGCAGTTGTCAATGTCCAGCATAAGATTTCAGGTTTATCAATACCAGCTTGACCACATTTGACCAATTCAACCTCGGTACTGCAAAAAACAGTATTTGTGCTAAGAAGGAATACTTGATCTCTTTTGTAGTTGTGAATTTCTGTTGTCAGTTTATTTTGACTTTACAGTATTGCTTTATTGAACAAGCTGTCGAAAATTTTCTTTTAATTGTATGTAAATTTTTCCTTTTGCAATTTATGAACACATATCATGTAACAAGATGTATTATGTGACAGTGCAGGTGATATAAAAGACTGTATTGACAAAATACAACCCCTAAAGCTGGGTGAAGAAGCATGTTTCAATGGCATTTTGGTGATCAAGGCATTAAGTTCAGGTTTGGAAATTGGGAGTTGCAATTGGTCAATAAAGAGCCCCAAGGGAAACCTTGTATATTTGTCAAGCTCGGTATTTGGATCAGCTCATGCAATGGAGTTTGACTGCCTCTCACTAACAGGACAAGATGTCGTCATATTTTCTGATTTCTCATCTCTTAATAGCATGGATTCTGATGAAGAGAATACTAACAGATGTGCTTTGAGGTACTCTATATTCTTCAATGCTTTTTTTCTTTTTTATAATTAGTTTAGGGTTGACAGAGAATGATTATACTCGTTGCTGAAGTGGTGAATCATACCAGCCAGGATGTGGTAACTTCCTTTTTTTTTCTTTTGTTTTTTTTTTTTGGAAATTGCATGTTGTAACTAATTAGGGGTAATTTTCTGTGTTCATGCTGGTATTTGGTTCAAACTCCAAACATTAACTGAATGAGTGCACTATTATTTTTATAGACAATTTAGTTGCCTTATGTTTACAAATGGTCCCTGGTAAATATAAGCTTGATTAAAAAACAGATGGCATGAAGTTTTCCTATTCCAATTTCTGTCTGAAATGAGGATAGCATGACCAAAATATTCTTAGGGACAAAGTGGGAGAGAAGCTTTTGCAAATCATGCCTGATGCTTTGTCACATTTGCAAAAAAGTAGTCTATCATTCTCATCTGAAAACCAACCTTTTTGGGTTTTCTTTAAACAAAACCAACCTTTTGCAATAAAAAAGTATCTCATAAAGGTTGACTTGACTAAATTACCCTGTCTTTGTGATCTTCTCCCCCTTATTCAGTCCTCATCAAAAAATAAAAAGGCAGATTCCCCAACATTAAAGCTCTCATCACCTATTTATTACTTTTTTGTGTCAGTTGCAAAAATGAGAGAGATAGCAATGTCTGCAAATGGTATGCACTAATCTCAGTGTCATCTGTGAAAGACCGAGCAGGAAAATTGTGAAATGTTCGTGACCACGTTTTTGTAATTTTACTGTACAAAAGTGTCAAGTTCTATTTGTGTAATTTGACCGAGTTAAAATATTTTGTGAACTAGTGGAGAGAGTGAAGATCAATCTGTGAAAGAGTTAACCGGTGCTGATGAAATTGAGGATGAGGCTGACAAGATGCGTTTCATATGTTCATGCATTGTTGATTCGGTGAAAGAGGGTGGTTCTGTTCTAATTCCTTCTGGCCGATTTGGGGTGGTTTTCCCCCTTTTGGAACATATTTGTGACTTCCTTGGTCCTTTAAAAATGAAGGTACATATGGACAAGTTTGATCACCTACTTGTAACCCTTCAGTCTTGATATTTAGTCTCACAACTGATGCTTAACAGAGATATGACTAAGGTTTCATTGCATGATCTTATTAGCTGAATTGGGTTGCATTGCACATTGAGATTGATTTTGACTAGCTCGGGGTGATTTTAAGCTCAGAATTGACAATTTGGGGAATCATTACCATACAATATTGCAACACTGGCCAGAATTGGTTTACAGAAATATTTGGGACTTGTTGATCTAAATGGATACAAACTAGATACAACCACAAAAATTTTCTTAAAACTTTATGCATCATCTCTATGGTGCTACACAATTTGTTGTTGATTTCGATAATGAAGCAAGAACATTTTCATATGCTACTTGTGTTTGCATTTTTATTTACTGCCTTCATTTAGGGTTTTTACAGTTGTAATTTTCTGGTAAATCTAGGTACCAATATATATCATTTCGGAAGCAGCACAAGAGACTTTAGCCTTGACAAACTCGGTACCTGAATGGCTTTGTAAGCAGCGTCAAGCAAAGGCAAGTCATGTACCTTGAAATGCTTAGCCAAATAAACAAAGTCATAAAGTGCATTTGCATAGTCATTAAGATGTTCATAAGTCCTGTATTATATTTTTACACATATTGGCACGAAACATGAACATGTATGTAGTGGCTACATGGTATTTATATAATTAGCTAAATAACATCTTGACCAGAAAAAGATGGAGTTCTGACGTATAGACGTTGTGCCTTCTTTTATTACGGTCAGTTTTCATTACATTATTCTGACAATCAAAATACATGGAAAAGATAGGTTGTTGCAGGAGATGTTGTAAGTTGCTGTTCATTGAACTATTGTTGTACAAAATAACAATTTAATTGGAATGTGTTTGTAAACTGGTAACATGACAAATACGGAAAAAGAATTTATACTTTTGCTGTATATAGAATTGCCATAACAAAGAATTCAGAAAATTTTATAACTAAATATCTTTTATTTCTTCTTGGCTAGTAGTATTGTACTGTCTCAGTCAGTTCAAGTACTTGTTCAGCTAGTAGTCTGACCGACTTTATAGCTCCTTCAGATTTTTCTTTTTTTGTATTTTTCTGATTTATTTCTTTGCTTATATTGGCTAGATGAGATTTAGTTGGAAACTTCGGAGTTAGTAGTGCAACTCAAGTTAAACTGTTAAACCCAGGGGTAATTGCACAAGATGTTGATCAGTTTATATTTAACTGCCTGTTTGACAGAAAGTGATTAATAGCTTAAATTGTGTACCTTATAGCTATTCTCTGGGGAGGCATTGTTTCGCCATGTGGAGTTGATTAAGGAGGGCATAGTCACCATATATCCCTTCTTATACTCTAGTGACTTGTTGTAAGTAGTCCGGTATTTGACTTCTATTGTTGTTACTTAAATTTTCTTACTCTGTTATGGTGGTCCTCATACAACAGTTAATATATTCATTTAGGTTTACAATAGTGGGAAGTTTCAAAGGTTCAGGGTTGTATCAATATGACAACAAGTGAAACTAAATGCTGCAAATTCTTACACACAAAAAAATGCAAAATTTAGGGTTTATTTTGTCAATTTCCACTGGAAAATCAACAATTCTAAATGTGTTAGGGAAAATTAGATTGGTTATTTGTTTGGGTGTGTTTATTATTATTTTTTTTTTTGGGCGGTGGTGGGAGGGGTATGTGCTTGGTGTAATTGCAGCAGAAGGGTGGTTAAGGTCTCAAGAAATCAGCACAGCAGAATTTAGTGCAATACGGCTCATCATGGATAGCATCATCTCCATTATTTGCTATCTTCTTTTTGAAATTAGGAAATCACCTTAAGGTTTCAACTAATTTGTGAATAGGGAAAAATGGAAGGAACCATGCATAGTAATATCCCCGCACTGGAGTCTTCGGCTTGGATCTGCTGTTCAGTTGCTCCGCCGTTGGCATGCTGATCCTAGATCTCTCCTTATTCTAGAAGTATGATAATTTTCTAGGGATTTTTGCAAGTTTCACCTACTAATTGCCATATTTATAATTAAAACTAATCATATCTTCATTATGTTGTCTATTTTTTCCTCTCTTAAAAAAACAATGTATACCAGTCATATTTGCAACTACACCTTGCTCAAGTGATTGCAGTACTACCAAACAGTCGAGTTCAACAATTTGGCAGTTCTGGTTATTACTAGAATAATACATTATTGTTATTTTCAGGAAGAGGTGCATGCTGAGCTGGCACTAATGCCTTTCAAGCCAATGAAAATGAAGGTGCTTCAGTGTTCCTTCCTTTCTGGTATCCAGTACGTCTGTTTCTACTGTCCTCTGCTCCTGCTCTCTTTTTTCTCTGAAAAAAAATCTTGATAATAGTATAATAAAATGATAGTAATTGTAGTAGCTGCAGCTACTTTTAATATGGATCTAATGTTAGTAAGGGTTTTTGATTCCTTACCTATCTGGTGATGCCATGTTTGAACGCTGAATCTGTCCAAGTACCACACTAATTCTTTCGTTTCTGTCAATTTCTGATTTCCTATGTCTGAGTTCCATATGATATCTACAAATGTAAAATCTTATGATTGCTTCTTTCCTTTTGTTTTAGTTCCTTTTGTGCATTTTCCATTTTTTTTATTTTTATCATGAATAAGAAAATGATATCTTGTTTTAGGATGAAGAAGGTAAATCCATTGTTTCAGACTCTGCAACCAAAACTCCTCCTGGTACTTGCCCCTTTATTCCTGTTGTACTCATAATAGTTTTTTTATTAATTAAAAAGGAGGGAAAAAAAAAACCTTAGTCTTCTTTTAAAGTGTCAAAAAAAGAAAACATTTTACCCTTTCCACAAATTGAGACATTATATATTCTCTTCCGAAGGGACTAATGGTTGTTTCGGCGCATGTGGAATTTTCCTATAGGGTTGGTTTTGTGTTCCATCTTATGGTATTTCTCTACTTGGAGGGGTGCTTCAATGTTCTGGAAGGGAAAAATGGAAAAAAATGACTTAAATGGATTGAAGTGTGGCTTTTGAACTTTTGGGCCTCTCTTTTTCCCTATTTTGCAGTTACCTGAAAGTTTGCGGTCTCGGTGCCCCATAAAAGAGAATGAATTATACAAGATCATCTACTATTCCAAGAATGAAATCACTTGTATCCCTAGCTTGAAAGCGGAATTTGAGGCATATTTAGCTACTGACCTTGCATTTCAGCTGCAACCTAGAAAGTTGCCAGAGAAAAATATGGCTGCTGCTCGATTGAAGGGAAAGCTTCTCCTAAGAAAAGGTGTATATTTCTTGGTTCTGCCTGATGAACCATTGAACATGTCGATTAAACCGTCATTGCACTGGGGCAATGTGGATCCTACTAGCTTAATGCAAGTCCTGAATGAGAAAGAAATTGATGGATCTATTACACACAACGAAAATTCTGATTTTTGTGTTTGTGTCGCGAAGCCAGCAGAGGCTTTGATTGAAGTAAAGAGTAACGAGATCATGATTTCTTGTAAAGACGAAACATTTTCGGCCTTAATTTATGAAGCCCTAAAAAGCATTTGTAATGGGATCTGAATTATTGAAAATTCTCCGTGTATATGAGATGCAAAATCCTTGGGGTATCTTTCCTTTCGGATTAATTATTGGATTTTACTGTTAAGTATGTTATTGTTATTATCTCCATTTCAAATTTTATTGGGCAGATAGATGAAAAGATAATCATAAATGATCGTTTCAGTGGGCTCGCAATTTAATTTCTGATATTTGAAAAAAACGGATGTGTCTTGGCTGTGTGCATCACTATTTGTGGTATCAAGGTTTTGTTAACGATTGCAAACATATCACTGCATTTTATAGACATCAAGTTTTTGTTCCAGCCTTGCTAAAACAATTTGGATTTGTGTTCACTAGATCAAAATTAACTGCGTTTCGGGTTGACGCAGGATGTTTATACCCGAATTTGATTGTATACAAACTCATTTTACATAATACTATCATTATTCAATATTATTCAATTTAAATAAGTTATCATATATATTAGTAATATTTAAATTAAATAAAAAAAATTCTCAAAAAAAAATTCAATAATAAAAATATTATACAAAATAAAATTATTAATATACATAATAACTGTATATAACAAAATCTATATTGATAAACATATCAACAATTATATCTTTATAACATTATCCTATAATTATTTCTAGTTGCGGATATGTATATAATTAGTTGCGCTCGATTAAGTTGTGAGGGGGCAAAACAGTCATTTTACCGACAACGTATCCAGTCGGAATCTAACATATATGGTTTAATTAAATTTTCAACGCTTTGCATGCCTTGAAGTTTTTGCTATATATATGCGCACCAATCTAAACTCTCTCTATCTCTCTCTCTCTCTCTAACGGCTACTTGAAAACCCTAAGTCGGAAGTTCTCTTCTCAGTCGGAGATTATTCAAACACATTCACGGAAGGAAGGAAAAGAGAAAGCGAGAAAGAGATGGGAAGGAGGAAAGCTGAGATGAAGCTTATCGCTCATGGCTCCACTCGTCTCGCCACGTTCAAGAAGCGCCGAGCTTCTGTAATCAAGAAAGCGAAAGAGCTCAGCACCCTCTGTGGCATCGATGTGTGCGTGGTTGTATCCGAGGGGCCCGATGACCCAGCACCTGTGATGTGGCCCCCGGCAGAGGAGGCCACTCGAATTATCAATCGTTTCCAAAGCCGGTCGGAGGAGGTGCGGACCAAGGATCTGTCACGGCAGGTGGCAAAACTGCAAGTAGAGTTGCAGCAGACGGAGCATGCGAACGAGAAGATATTGAAGGATATGTTCCCTGGCACTTCTAGCAGTGGTGACAGCGTAGCGATCTTGTCGGCAATGGCCGAGAGGCGGCTCAAGGAGGTGGAAGAAAGAATTAATTTCTTAAAATCTGCACATATGCAGCACCATCCTGCTTCCCTTGATGTGGGATGCGCAACGGCAGGTTCAAGGGAGGCCATGCTACCGGCTCATGTCATTTGGCTGAGCACCGAGTATGGTATGGAGCGAGGCTCTACTTCGGGACCGATAGGAGCTGCTGCTGGTTCATTCCCTACGGGGAGCATGGATGTCGCGGCGAATTTATCAGACGCCTTCACATCTGAGGAAGATCTACCAGGTTTAGCGGATGCCTTTGACACGAATGATTGGATCTCCAGCGCAGCGCCTAATTTCCCGGAGTGGGAAAATTTGTTGGCTGACTGGACCTCGGTGTTCGGCCCAGTTGATGATGTGGCATCTCAGCCGGACCTTTGTGATTTTGATTTCGATCTTGAAATCGATGTCGATGATGAGACGATCAAATCTGTTATGTCCTCAATTGATTAGACAACGTACGTTTTAGGGTTAGGGTTTTGGGTTAATTTGATCTTGTATTGAAATGTTTTCGTAATTTTATAATAGAGATAAAAGCTGTTTATTGAACAATTATGTAACTTGCTTGTGCAATTTGAAAATCTAGTCGCTGGAAATGTTGTGTATTTCCATACTGCTCAATGTTTTTATCTTGATGCTGACTTGATTTTGTTTTAATCAATTAATGGAATTAAGATGTAACTAGTTGCTTTTTTTTTTTTGCATTTCAGCATATGTAATATCGTTGTGAAAGAGACTTCTTTCTTTTTTTTCTTTTTCTATTATAATTCACTCAATTATTTTTTTTTATATTTTTCCTTCCAGACATAAATAAGCTCATGTCACCTTTTATGTATAATATACTATTTTTTTAATAAGGTCACATCATCGTTTCTCACTGTTGAGCGTTGCCATCATTAAATCAATTATGGTGTTGTTGCTATTATTGCATGTCCTTGTAACAATCACAACATAAAAAACAAAAAAAATGATTTCACTAAACATCTTGAGGTTTCTTTTGAAGTGGGAAAGGTTCTTTTTCTTTTTGATATTCTATCATGAAAAGGCTCCTATACTTCCATATTTGATTAACAATATACATAATCTGATTTTTCACTACAGAATCAATTAAACCTACTTAAACAACCAATCTATAACATAATAACTAAGCAAAAGCATTCTTCTGAATAAGCTCAAATATAACAACATACTTCTAAATAAACTCTCTGATCTGCAAAATATAAAACAATTCCAACAAACAAATAAAAACAAACACAAACTGACATAATAGAAACAGAAAGGTACAGGACTAAAGCTGATGACTCATTTCTGGCATAAGCCATGACCAATCACAGCTCACCTGGTACAGTAACCAAAATTAGTATTCATAAATAACCAATATAATAGAAACAGAAAGGTACATGACTATGGTCTGTAGTAGTATGCTCTAATTCAATTTTGATTCAATGAGAACTCACTAAGAACTACTCTTGGAGTTGTCAGCCAAGACTGGTACGACCTACGACAATGGGTATTCAAGTCCTTGAAAGAAAGAATGTACCCATCATAAGTAATTTATTGCATGCTGTGTGTTAAGAAGAAAGAAAGAGAAAATGTACCTCAATAACATTACACCATCCATCACCAGCTACTTCAATTGTCGATAATCAGCAAAAGAAATGATGATTAAATCGCTGCTGACAAGAAGAGTAATGATGATGAAGAGACAGTGTGAATTGAAAACATTTTAGAAAATAATAACAAAAAGAAATTGGGGGGTTATCAAAACAGTTCATGTACCTGTGAGCAATAGCAATTACAGTCCTTCTGGAGCCATCGTGCACTGATCACATCGCCCCCTGTATCAAATAAAAGATGCATATTTTAAATCATGCCTTGATCATTTTCACATGTTTCTTAACACCAATAAATGAAATTATTGAACAGCACCTTAACAAACAGGTCTCTTGACCGATTTGTGTACATCAAACCCATTTGGTACGATAGCCCTCAGTGCATGGACCGAATTGTCAGTTTGATAGATTTAACTCAGTAAAATAATTACACCTTATCATGAAATAGCTCTCCTACACAAAAGAAAAACAAAAGTCTTCATCAAAATTCGATCAAGAGCGAATTCTTCATCAAAATTTTATTTCTTAAAGACCGTAAACACCTTCATCTGCATACTGTCCTGGTTTTAGGGATATTAGTTGCTGCTTAACGACATCCAGTCCTCGTCTTTGTGATGTCCAGCCATGATTTTCACAGTATTCCTGCTGAAGCTGCAAAAGATAGAAGGTTAATGAAACGTGTGGATGGTAAGTTTGAAGATAAACAATGCAATTATAGAACTTTAATTACTATTTATCAAATATTTTAACTAATTATTTTTTTTAAAAATCTCCTTTACATTAATTATGGGGGTCCTTATTTCCATCTTTTACCAAAAAGGTCTGATTTTCTCTTCCAAATTGCAAACAGACTCCTGTCAGACCCGAACTTTAAACAAAATAACAGGGTATGAAGAAGAAAGTGGAATCGACTGGTACAAACATAAGAACCATAATTAAGCTTTACGCCTCAACATCAAGCTTTTTTCTCAGTTATATACTCAAACATCACCAAATTCACCTGTTCGATATGATATCAAGCTGTTACCACATTTTATAGAAGAATCGTCAATTAAAAATCCTCTAATTATCTTGGAACGGCATCTAATTACTCAGTATGAATCAGTATAACTGAATTTGTTCAAAAATCCTAATAACTCTATAGGAGATCTTGGTTTGGAGAATAAAACCTCAACCAAATTAATAACTAAAAGTTTTAAACTTGAAGTTAAATATTAATTATTGCTACACTTTAATTTAGCCAAGAGCTCAAATTTCATTATAGGGAACAGCTTGTTACAATTATTGTTGATTGCACAGGTATAACAGAACCCTAACATTATCAAAAATCTCGAATTACTTAGCATAATGAGACTGCATTCAGTAAACTCAATCTCATTTTGAACCAACATTTAAAATCCTTGTAATAGCATAAGAAAGTGTTATTGCCACAAGAGCAAAAAGGAAGCGAATCAAGGCTTTCAGGTGTGACAAATGGAGATAACAAAGATTCAACAATTTCCCATACTTTAGTTAGGTTTGAATTTTGTGACGATCAGTATTTCCCCAGTTACGCTTTCTACAATTAATGTCTCCAGATACTTGAATGCATAAAAGAATTTTACAAGAAAGCTGCTTGATATAAAACTAGCCCCCCTTCTAATAGCAACGTCGCCACGATTTGATCCTGTGATCTCCTTCTCCCATCGGTGAGTTACTACTCTCAATCTCCATCGCCACGTCGACAGCAACCCTCGTCTCCGTCGAAGGAGACTCCACGCATCGTTCCTGGCGAACGATTTGCCACTGGAAAAGGTCATCCATGGTGATTCTCGATTGCTTGTTTCGTATTATTGCATCTGTTTTTTGTTAATGGCGTTTTGGTTTGTGAAGGAGGTAGATACACTGTGAAGTATTAATCTCTTCTTTCTTTATGTGATATTATTATGTACATAGATTTTTCCTTTTTCCTTTTTTACTTTTTTACTTTTTTACTTTTTACATCTTACACGTTTTGCGTTTTGGTTTGCAAAAACCCATTTCGCATTACATTTTTTCTATTTGGTCCCTCTGACAAGAGGATATCGCATAATGTACACCTAACTCACGGAATTAATCAATTTTTTTTATGGAGGTCCTTAAAACCACAAACCTCTGTGCCACTAGCGTATTAACAAAAGCACGCGATACATAAACACAGTACAGATTGCACGTGTCATGACACAGTCAAAATGCGGCACGCCTACTTGAATATGTTGTATCTTTATAAGTATCGTATTAAGCAATAAGTGCACGATAATTACACATCAATTCTATACTTCAATTATATATCTCATAAAATTATGGGTGTAAATTTTTAAGATTCTGAACGTAAATTTTTATAGATCGGAAATAAAATGTTCAAAATTTTTAAAATTTATATTTTTTATTTTATATATATATACGAAATAAAAGTATTTATACTAACATATGAATGTATTTATGTATAAAATAAGTACAACAGATCATGGCGTTACGAACTTAATAGACTGTCACGACTCGTGATAGTCTATTACGGCCCGTAATATATATCAAATCATATCTTTATAATCTCTAATACATTTATTATTTTATATTAGATCATAAAATGTAGAAATGAGGTGTGAAAAATAGAGAATAACAGTAATTTCTCAATTGCAAAATTTACAATTATTGTTATTTTTTTGATATTTGAATTCAATTTTTATTAGTAAGAATAAGCATCAACCAGCTGGAATAAGAAAAAAAATATTCATATTTTTCCATTAGCTTGTTTACCAAGTTTGACAAAACGAATTATTCTTCTGAGCATTAAAGAATGAAGGTAAAATTGAACCGCTAAAATTTACCATTTACAATTTTTACTGAACAAAACAATTATTTACTGCACTTTGAGATGGAGAGAAAATAATAACAAGATAATTAGTAATTTGTGTGGCAGGATCTATAAATAAGTTGTACCTTATTTACATTTATATGTATCAGGTATGTATATATCAGTCGAACTTATTGTATCGTAAATGTATGTAAAAAAAATTAATATATATCGTGTGTTATGTTGTATTTTTTTTTATAATAGTGTTAAGAACGGTATTTTCAATGACATAATACGTCTTGATATATCAGACATGTACGTACTTATATATGTTTGAACGTGTTTTAATTTTTTATTTTAAATTTCTGATTTTAATTGTTAACAATATTTAAAATTTTAAAAAAATAATAAAAAAATTAGAAAAAAAGGAAATTATTTATAAAATGGAGGAAAAAAATTGCAATCATATTTTTCTAAAAAATATACTTATAACAGCTTTCAAAATACATTATAACAGTTATTTTTTTTTAAATTACATAGATATAGATATGTCTAGATATATCTTATCATATATTAGCCAGATATTCAAATACACCCACTTTTACGACTTTTTACTACCACTCACCTAAATATCAAGAGAGAAAGAAAAGAAAGAAAGAAAAAACAAAACTACCAACTGAGAACCTGTCAATTAGTTAATTTGTGTATAAAAGCTCTGCTGCGATTTGATTCCTACCAACATCCCAACGAGAAGAAGTTATCGACTACATCATCATCAACATCGCACGGAGAAGAAGGAAAAAGCTGAGGAGATTCTTCGTTCTCGCCGTTTGATCGATCCCCCCCTGTTAAGATCTGTTTCTGCGTTTGCTTGATCGTGAAAATTTCTTTTTTCTGAAGGTAGAATTTGCTCCTTGTAAGTCAGATCTTAGTTCAAGAGTCCATGTGTTCTCGTGCAATTTTGATTTAGCTGCTAGGGTTTAATTGATTTTACTTTATCATGCTTACTTTTAGCCGATAATGTTTCGAGAGGAACTTATCTTTTGTTCTTGTATTTCTAATTTCTGATAACTTTTTAGCAATTGTTAAGAAAGAGTACTCTCCTTTCAACTGCAAGTCTGAATTAGAAGACAAATAGGTGTTTTGTTGTGTTTGGGGTTTTTGTGTGTGTGTGTGTGTGTGTGTGTGGGGTGGGGGGGGGGGGTGGTGGTGGTGGTTGGGTTAGGGTTAAAATAGGAGATTGAAATCATTTACAACCGTCAATAAATATGATCTGTATGTAACTTTTAAGTTGTCAGAAAGTTCTGGTAAACTAATGAATTTCTTCATAAATGCCCGACCCACGAGCCATTTAGTGACAAATAAATGAAAAACAATACCTAATTGAACTTCTGGTTACTGGTGCTTCTTCTCCCGTGATATGCTGGTTTCCATAGCCTAGGTCAAGGATCCATCTTTTCAATTTTGAATTGGTGTAAATTCTCTACTTTATTCTCAGCTATATGGTGCCAACCAAAATTTGGGGTTGTTTAATAACTTAGTGCATACTTGTATGGGGACTGGTTTTTCAAGTTCGAAATCTAAAGCTGCTGTTTTTCTTTTCTTTTTATATTGACAGATTGGGCAGCTACTGGCTTTGTGCCTTCATTGGAGAAATTAGGGCAGGTACTATTGGGAACCGACAAATTGAAATTAGCAGAGTGGCACCCCGTGGAAGGCCTTGGTGCTAGAAAAGTTTGTCTATGTATGAAACTTTGAAACTGCAAACAAATGGTGAAATCCGGAGGAAATTTAGGCCGTAGGTATATCATTTACCTTATGTTTATTCCGTGAATTATTTTATGTATACAGAATCTCTCTCTCTTTTTTTTGGGCCAAAATTTGCAATTTTGGGTTGTTCTTACCAGTACTAATGAACTATGATTTACCTTATGTTTCTCACCAAAGGGATGGTTCCTATAATCTTCTTTTTCCAAATTATATTAGGCCTAATGAACTATGAATTATAGTATGCACTTCATCTATTAGCATCAAATAGATAAACAAAAAAATAAAGAAGAGACCTGAATTGAGTAAAGTCTAAATAGAACCTAAAATTTTGCAATTATCTAGAACTCCAGCTGTACTTAATTCACCTATTTGAGCCATATAAACGTAAATCAAGCCAATGAGTCTCCAAATTAAATGAAACAGGTAAGTGTACATAATTCTTGAATCGCAAATCATTTGCTTTTTTGATGGAATAACTGTTGTTGTCCTATGTTTTCTGTTTTTTGTTGTGGCAGTGGATTGTTGAGACCGAATGAGACAATGAGGCTCATATTTTCTGCAGTAATTGGAGTCATGTTGGGCTACTTATTTGGCATTTCTTTTCCCACTGTCAGCATTACTAAGGTATAGAGAAGATTTACTTTAACTGCTTCTCTCAAAACCTCATTGTGCAAGTACTAACTGGTACATTTCACAGTTTTGAGTGGTTACTGATATAGCTCTGTGGAAATTAATATCCAAAGGCCAAATGAATAAGAGAAATAAAAGTAACAGGTTAACAGATGCTCAATCAGGGAGCTCCAAATGAACTTAAATTACAGCATTAGAAAATACTAACAAAGAGAAGAATTAGTTTATCTGATGAGTTCATGAGAAGGAAAAGATTAAATCTACTGTGGGTGGTTATCAGGATATGTCGCCATTTTGGATTGTTAGATTGTTGGTATGCATGTATTGACTATGGTTTTGGTCAGTGGTTGTCAGATACTAGTCAAGCCTGATCTGGTTAGCAATTTTCTTTGCATCTTATTGTGCAATTGTAAATTGAGTCTCATATGAAAAGTTAGACTTAATATAAAGGAGTTGCAAATAGCACCCATCATAAATTGAGTCTCATCAGAAACCACTCTTAACTAATAGGAGCATCTACTCAGTATTATAAAAGATGAAGAATGACTGATCTTCCTTAATTCAATCATCACAACATAGTTGTGACTATTTGGACCTGTTGTTGGGCCTGTCAGATAATTTCCTTTACTAAATCAGAAGTCAACTTCTTCTAATTCCTTCTCTCTCTTGTACTGTTGTCTCGCTTCTTTAAATTCCTATCTGTAGTTACTTCTTTAATGGAAGTCAAATGAATGATGATTTTATGGAAAGACAATCACTGAGATTTAATTAATGGTAAAGTTGAAAAGACCTGAGCAGAAAGGACTGTTAAACTTATCCATTTAAATTGGGTGATGTGTGCTAAAAGAAAGATTCTCTTGCTTAAAGCCAAAAGTAGGTTTTTCCTTGTCCATTCAAATTTGGGTTCTTGTGTGCTAAAGAAAAGACTTGTTTTGCTGAAAGACAAAAAGTCCATTTCTTCTGCAAATAAAGTCAAGTTCTGCAAGTTTGCTGTAAATTAAAAAACCTTTTCAGGAAGTATCCAAAAACATGATTGTTGTTACTACTGCTATTGTTATGATACGCTACTTTGTAATATGACATGGCAGCTTCACTTTCCTTCAAGTATTATTTCATACATAGAGGATAGGAATTCTGGCATCACAACTCAGACATTGCTAAATCATGCATGGAGTTCAGCGAACAATCACAAGCGAAACAATTCATCTGACACAAATGAAATCCCAAAGGTTTTCCTCTCTCTCTCTCTCTCTCAATCTTATAATGCATATTATTTTTACATTTAGATTTTTTTTCCTTGGTCGTTATTATAACTGGATTGTTTTTAGCTTGGGTGGCAATGAAATGGATCAGCTCAGCTCAGATTGGTATTAGTGAATTGAAAAATGTTGTTTGGACCAACAATTACTGACCTGACCTGATCCACTGGGCGTGACAGGTGGGGGGTTTAACAAGTCTGCATTTCCAAATTATTAAATTAAAAAAAAATTTAATGCAGGAATTTTTTATATATTAGCGAGAAGATTGAGATTATAATAATTTTAACTTAATTATTCTAACAAAATTTCAAAGTTCAAACAAGTGGTAGGTCAGACCAGGCCCCCGTGTCAGTTTAACTTTTAAGATATCCCGACATGAATCCAATCAAACCAATGATGTGTTTTTAACCTGATTGTAGTTACAAGATGTACCAGTACAGTATTTATGCTACTTTCTATGTAGTTACTGGTTCAATGCACAAAAAATTGACTTGTTATAGTACGCGACACATTAAGATGTCTGATTTGTTTGCTTGACTAAGTTGTTTTGATTACTTGACCAATTTCTTGGCTTTTATTAATTTTCTATTTTTATTTTATGTTTTCTCATTATATTTGGTGTTTTCTTTCAATCTGGATTCACAGATTCTTTTCATTCTTTGGTTCGTTGGATGGATGACCTTTAATTTCTTTGATACAGATATATGTTCCTACAAACCCTAGAGGTGCTGAGATGCTGCCACCTGGTATTGTAGCCTCAGAATCAGACTTCTATCTACGCAGATTGTGGGGTGAGCCTACTGAGGTTTGTAAAGAAACAACAGCTTTTCCCATGCAATAGTTTATTTTTATGATGACATATGTCATTATGCATTCACGTCTTGTGCATAGAAGGGCAAACACAGACCAAAAAGAGAAAGGAAAGATTGTACAGAAAAATGATCAATGATAATGTGTAAATATTTTTTCTGTTGGAGATATGAAATGAACAAAATAGCTGCAAGAGAAATCTTTAGCTAGTTCAAAATAAGAGATAATGGTCCACATAATATTACCTTACTAACTGAAATTCCCCCTTTTTATGCAAATAGATTTCTGGTTGAATTTCCCTCCTATTCCCAGATCTTCACCCAAAAAATAAAAAATAAAATAGAAAAAAGGATGTCACTTGTGTCTATTTATTTCATACAACCTTGCATAAATTCATTGTGCACTGTCTTAGGCATAAGTTTCTAACTCGTGTATAAACTGTACCTGAACAGGACCTCACTATTAGACAGAAGTACCTTGTGACATTCACAGTCGGCTATGGTCAGAAAGCCAATATTGATGCAGCTGTTAAAAAGGTAAGCTGCATTCTTCTTAGTGCAGAATTTTTTCTTGATTTACAAATCTTAATATTCCTTTTCATAATTTTCTATTTCCATGAAAGTTTTTGTGATTCCTTTTGGAGTATGTTCTTTTGCATGTACCCCTGCAAAATATCAGTATCATAGATAACTCCACAAAGAAATAAATATCTTGAATGTGTGTAACAAACTTAGATTGCTTGTTTGGTCTAGAAAACTAGTTGTTCAAATTGGTCCATGAACTTTTATTCTGTTCAAGTTGACCATGAGATATTAAGCTTCTGGACCAAGCGGAAAAAAAGTTTAAATTAAAGCCTATACTGCAACTTTCTCACAGCAGAGCTGCTTGATTACATATATACTATAACTATCTTATAATTATTAGCTTATAGTAATGCATGAGGTGCAGAGACAACACAATTATATTTGCCCCAAAGTTGATTATACTTCTTTGTAAATGCAGTAGCATACTTTGTTAATTCAATTTTTCATTATCTAATTTGCCTCATACTCTGGTGCAGTTCTCTGAGAACTTCACAATTTTGTTGTTTCATTATGATGGCCGTGCTAGTGAATGGGATGACTTGGAATGGTCCAAAAGAGCCATACATGTTAGTGCCAGAAAGCAAACAAAATGGTGAGTTGGCATAAACTCTAGTATATATAGCATACGTGGTCTTCCCCCCTTTTATAGCTGGGTTTATCTGGATAAATAAAGTGGGGCTCACTAGAAGTTTTTTAGTGGATTCAATTTGTTGCTTCTATCATGTTTACATTTTGAACCTTTTTTGTTGTCTTTTCCAAAGGTGGTATGCGAAGAGATTTCTGCATCCTGATATAGTTTCTCCATATGATTATATATTCATCTGGGATGAGGACTTAGGAGTTGAGCATTTTAATGCAGAGGAGTAAGAACCTTTGGTTTACTCCAATTTTACCATCTACAAGATCCTTTATGGCCATGTCTTTTATTTTGTGCTGCTTGAATTTTAGGTACATTAAGCTCGTGAGGAAACACGGGCTTGAGATTTCACAGCCCGGATTGGAGCCTAACAGAGGGTTGACATGGCAAATGACTAAAAGAAGAGGTGATCGTGAGGTCCACAAGTGAGATATTTAAATTTTGTGTTTCTCTTGTTTGGATTGCGAAATGTTATTTTATCACCATTTGCCATGCAATTTTCATTGGGTTTGTGGAAAATTACACCAAAAAGTTTCTAATTTGCAAAGCTTTAGTAATCGGTGTGATGGAAGAAAAATAATATGTTAAACGTGGACTGTGTTGCCCCTAATTTTTTAATAAGACATTTTCTCAGATTCCAAATTGAATAAAATCAGGTCAAGAGGATGGGAGATGTCCAGTTAGTATAAATCATCCAAGAAGAGATTTGTTGAGTTGACTGTTAAATTCCCATGGTTATGTGGTGATATCTTGTGTGAGTGCTAAGAGTGGGTTGCTAGTACCATGTAGGAAAATTGGAAATTCTGGGTTTCTGTGAATGCAGTAAATCATCATGTAATTTTTGGGGCCAAGCCAAATTTTCATCATTTATTTCTTCTAATCCGTTAGGGAAACAGAGGAAAGACCAGGATGGTGCAGTGATCCACATCTGCCACCTTGTGCTGCGTAAGGCTGGAATTTATTCTTTTTCTAAATGCTTGGTAAACTTAAAAAGTAGTTGTGGGGACTTGAGCTCGTCTGTTGCATTTAATAATAAAATCTATGTTGATTATACACAAAAGTTCAATCATTCTTGTAAGCTGTTGGGGTTCCTTGGGAGCATATGCTCGTTTTTTTGGGACTTCTGATGATCTCACAGAGTGCCAGTTATTAAGTATGATTTTAGTTTGTTGGAACTTGAGAGCATTGACTGTGTTATGTCTGTCTCAACTGAACCAGTCAGTGTGTAATACATCTCCAAAACCTAGTACTTCAAGCTTCTATTGTGGTTCTCATTAATTTCTACTTGTTAATGTTGGTGATTGGTTATTTGATATTTTTCTGATTACTCGAATCTGGATATGCAGTTTTGTAGAGATAATGGCAACTGTTTTCTCAAGAGATGCGTGGCGTTGTGTCTGGCATTTGATTCAGGTCCCAATATCAGCATATAATATTCTGTTTCTGTGATATATTTTTGTAACAATCTAATTATATATATATGTTTTTCTTATTTAGAATGATCTTGTTCACGGGTGGGGTCTCGACTTTGCTCTTAGGAAGTGTGTTGAGGTACTCTCTCTTAATTTTGACTACATAAGAGAATATATTTCTTTATGGAGAAATTTAAATTCATTGCAATGTTATTGCAAGAAATAAATAAGGCTATATTCTGAGGAGACTCTGTTATTTTACTAAACATTATTACTTAGTTGATGCCTTTTGGTGTGTATATAAGCAAATAAATACACTATGTTTGCTTGATGGAGAGAGAGAAGGGGTCACAAATGGTGTTCAAAGTTGAAATTATGTTAACAAAACTCTTTTACTGATCTGTTTATTTATTGCTTTCATTTGCTTTTAAAAATGTAGCCTGCACATGAGAAGATAGGAGTAGTTGATGCACAGTGGATTGTTCATCAAGTGGTTCCTTCCCTCGGGAACCAGGTAATCTTCCAAAAGAAAAATATTCTTAAAATCTCAGTTATTGAAGATTCATAGATTTTCTTCACATTTCGTTTTCTTAAAATTTTCTAGGGCCAAGCTGAGAAAGGAAAAGCGCCATGGCAGGGGGTGAGTACTATCTTATTAATTACCCCTATAAAATTTGTTCAAGATGGCCCATGAGCTTTTATGTGGTCTTGGAATTTTGGATGTTGTTCAATTGTTTGTACCGCTAGGCCAATTACTTCCCCCTAATGTTCACAGTGAACAAACATAGACATAATATATTCTAATCACTTGGATCGCTGAAATTTAATTTCTTTGCATAGTTCTCCATGTCATCCTTTTATAGTTCTTTTTTATTTCATGGGGTTCAAGCTGCCTGTTACGTAAGCATTATTTAGGGGTTATTTTATGGACAGCAGACCCAAATTTCTAGAGTGGGTTGAACCGCGGACCTCATTGAACAAATACAATAGGTCGCATACATTTGTGTCATTTTGAAATTCTTAATTATTTGTTGTTTTTTTTTACATGCAAATAAATAATGGTAGGCTGGGTTTTACTTTTCGACTGCATGGCCAATACTGCTATCCTTGGAATTCAATTTAGAACTTTATCTTACTAAGCTAATTTGAAATCAAAAACAGGTGAGAGAGAGGTGCAGGAAGGAATGGAGCATGTTCCAGACAAGACTCGCAGATGCAGAGAAGCAATATTTCATTGAGAAAGGCATCACCCCTCCCAATTCTACTGTTTAGGTAGTGCTTGTAGATTTATATTGTAGCAATATTTATCCTTTGATATGAAAGAGTTGGGCTCTTTGTATGTAGAAATTGAATGCACGCGGTAACGTTACCTTGCTTTCGGTTCATATTCATCCGTTAATTTCTATCTCTCGTTTTCAATTTTAGTGTCTCGGAAAATTTGTCTATTTCACGGTAATGTTTAATGTCTAGACGAAGGTGGTTAGGCTGAGAAGAAATCCAGCTGGGGCTGTGACCTTCAGGTACTACCTTCAATAATTAGATACAAGAAGTCTGGATAAATATGTTAGGAGGGAAGGTATGGTGCTACGTAAGACAGAAAGTAAATTCTCGCGTGCTTTTGCCTCTAATCTTGAAATTTTTAGATTTGAAGAGCAGATTTAAGCCCTTAAAAGTATAATGCCATTTTACTAGAGTGCTAAACATGTTATTTTCGTCACTCATTGAACCTATTTGGTGTCAGTAACGAGAAAAAAAAGAGGAGTCCATATCCTTATTGTGTTGCATTGTGCAGTAAAGTATGTCGTTTTTTGTTTGATCGTATTAAGATTCGTGAAAAATAAATCTCAAAAAAAAAAAGAACTCTATATAATCTATCTATTCATATTGTCTAACAGTGAGGTACTGTGTAGCAACAGAAGATTAGGACTCAAAAAAAAGTATGACATAATTTCGCAGAGAGTATTTACATTGCTAGTTAGAAGTTAGAACAGCGATTTTAATCAACTGATGGAACTAATCATATCCAACAATAATCAAACTTACACAAATAATTGAAATGTAAAATGAGAAAACTTGTATCCCTAATTGACAAATTGATATAGATAGGTTGGTGATTTGGGATAAATATGTCAATTGGAGCTATGGAGATGCATGCACTTTTAATAGATTCCTGAGCAAATGGGACTTAAATGAACTAAAACTCCAACCATGTGCAATGATTAAGAGTATGTATCTATTAGCACAATGAAGGCAACTCTCATCAAAATTGAGGCAACATTTTGTTAAAAGTAAGAGCATGACTTGTTTAGCCAATTTATGTCCTACAATCACTAACATTTATAACAAGTGCTGAAAATGTCATTTTATTTGTAGCAAAAGTACCATATCAAATAAAAAAATAATTATCTATACAATAATTTTATACCCAAATTCCAAAACTATCCAAAAGTTTCATTGAATGCTAGAGCATCAATTAGTTTAATTTAAAACATTCTTTGGCACATGTTAGAACAGATATTGCCAAAATTATGAGAAAATTAAATTGAAATTTTTTATCGATAAGATAAATATCATAAATTAAAAATTTTGAATTAGTATTGTCTGAAGGTTCTGAATCAAATATTTCGTCAAGTGTCATGGAGGGAAGCGGAGGCAGTCCAATGCTCATTGTATCAAATTTAGATCCGATAAACAGAATAACTCTTCGAAGACATTAAAATCCACACTGAAGTTTCACATTGAATCTTTAACATCGATGCAAAATATAAAATTTGATGATTCCACGATAAAATATAATTTAAATCCGATGAGCATCAGAATGCCCCCATGACTAAGACCCCTTACCTAAAAACTAAAAGTGCAAAAAGCAATAATAGCTATTTTTTTTTTCTTTAACTCCAAAGGAAAAAAAAAAACCCTAGTTAGTGCCATTTTTTGCACTTTTATTTACTTTATGTTTCAATTTTTGGAGCACTTAGGCTGTTTTTTGTTTGATTGAAGTCTTAGCTTATTATCTGTCATAAAACCCAAATACAAACAAAGTAACTTATTCTGCTATTTAATGAAATAAATATATTGGATGAACTCAACCTGGTTTCAGAAACTTGTTTTTAATAACAGTATATTCTGTAAAAATCAGAGCGACCTGTATTCCAAAAGGTTAAAAAAAAAAGAAAGAACTGAAATATAAATATGGTTATTGATATTATTTTTGATATTGATGATATTATTTAGATTGAATAAGTTATTATTTATGTTAGCGATTTTATTATACAATTTATTTGTATAATATTTTTATTATTCAATTTAAATGAGTTATTATTCAGATTAGTGGTATTTGAGTTGAATGATAAAATACTGTACAAATTAAGCTACATAATAAAATTATTAATATAAATAATTACTGATTTTGTATGAATAATAAAGTCCATATAAACAACTATATCAACAATAATGATATCTCCTAAATATTTTCCAAAAAAAATAAAACTTGAAAAAAGAAAATATAAAGAAAAAAACTGTAGTTATTTATGCTGACACAAAACCTTTACTAATATAATATAATTTAATTTATCCTGATGGTTCTCTTGTTTCAAAAAGAAAAAAAAAAGGTTTTGATGGTTCTCGGCTTCAACAATTAAATGGTATAATTTAGCAAATAAATACATCTACATCTACATCTCCACTGTTACAGAGGAGCCGTACCACCTAGAGATTGTCAAGCTAACGGTTTGGTACAATGAATTACTAATTGGTACCAGATCTGAAAATTACTATAAAATAATAATTGTGAAGTCCTGGATTTTGTAATTCTTTTTTTTTTCTTTTATTCTCACGCTGATTTTTTTAATTAAATTAATGTAACGTAAGATATTCAGTTATGTTCTCTCGCTAGACATTTGAGCAAACTTTTTAATTTTTTTAGGTAGTAAGCAATCGATTACTAATATTTTATTTAACGAAATTAAAAATATTTACAAGATTAGTAAACCAATGTATTAACTTTCCTATTAAAATATATAATTCTAAGTAATTACCTAACATCTTCATGTCTTGAAAAGGCAAAAAAAAAGAAGAAAGAAAGCTTTATTTTTTTTAGTATGAGATAAAAGATTTAAAAGCATTTAAGAAAATCAATCTTTAGTTCAGTGGTTATGATAATATTTTTCATTTGAGAAATTATATATTAAAATCTTGATTGAAGGATACATTATGAATATTTAAAGTTAAATAAAAAAATTCAAATTATCTCAGTGCATGAAAACAATTGACTGAAAAAGTTAAATTAAATTGCATGAAATCCAAGAGAACAATTGACTAAATCTTTTGGGTTATTGTTTTCCTCAAATTCAATTCCAAAATCCAGCTATTGAAAATTTAATTAGAACATAATTGAAGGGACCATAACGTAAAAAGAGCCGAGAAATTCTCCATTTTTATGGGCTTCACTATCATGTCCAGCTCACTTCTCTTCAATTCCATCCTGTTCCTCCTCCATTATCTCTCTCTCTCTCTCTCTCTCTCTCTCTCTCTCTCTCTCTCCATGCACAAATGGTGCTCTCTCTTTCTTGCTCAAGACACATAAGCCACTAGGACTAACAACTAAGTCCCCCTCCTTACTGATATCTCCATGAGAGATATAGCTAGCATATACTTGGTGCCTTTCTGAATTCTAAATCAATCATTGTTGATTGTTCCATCAGGATGCAAGACATATTCTCTGTTCCTTCGTGCTTCTCTTCTCCGGTTGAGAAGCCGCCCGAGAACCCCACTAGCTCACGGTCCGGTCAGAGCCTGGTGGCTCTGGTTTACCGAGTTGAGATCTCGGGGAGTTGCCGTCTTGTCACTGTCACCTGGTGCAAGAACCTCCTTGCGCATGGTCTCTCCGTCTCTATCCAAGGCTCAAATGCTGAATCCGACAGCGACGATGATGAAGACAAGAAGTTCTATTATACCAACACGGGCTCCACCAGCTCAGGCGGTACTGTGAAGAACAACCCCACGTGTAAGGTGGAGTTGCGGCCGTGGCACTTCTGGCGGAGGTACGGATCAAAGCGTTTCCATGTGGATGGTACAGTAATCGATGTATTCTGGGACTTGAAGAACGCCAAGTTTTCTTCTTCTGACGACCCAGAGCCACTATCGGGCTACTACATGGCAGTAGTTTCAGCCGATGAGGTCGTGTTGCTTCTCGGTGATCTCAAAAAGGAGGCATTCAGACGAAGCGGCGCCAGGCCATCTCTTCTCGACCCAGTATTGGTCTCGAAGAAGGAACATGTATTCGGTAAGAAGAGATTTAGCACAAGAGCCAAGTTCCATGAAAAGGAAAAGATGCACGAGATCATGGTCGAGTGCAATTCGTGCAGCAGGAACGATATAGACATGGCGATAAAGGTCGACGGCAGCGTGAGTGTTCTCGTAAGGCATCTCCAATGGAAATTCAGAGGCAATGAGACCATTTTTGTTAACAATTTGAGGGTACAAGTGTATTGGGACGTGCACGATTGGCTGTTTAGTCCCGGACCGAGGCATGCTTTGTTCATTTTCAAACCAGAGCCGATGCTGATCGAATGTTCATCGAGCAGCGGCGAACAAGCAGATCACACATTCACATTTGGAGATGAATTAGGTGGAGATGATGATGGAATTTCTGATTTTTGCTTGTTTCTCTATGCTTGGAGAGTTGAGTAATTAATATAATAAACAACTTCAATTGAGTGATAATATAATAAATTAAGTTCAAAGTTTTGTTTTCAATTGTACATGTATATATAAATATTTTTTTTAGGTGTGCCAATGAGTGTTAATTATTGCATTCTTATCTCCCTTGCAAATTAAAGATGTCATTAATGTGCACAACTCCTATATCAATTAATTATATACATGTGAACCGGAGTTCATTAAAGTTCACTTTTTTCACAAAGTTAAAAACTATACATACTTGTGTCGACACTTGCATGCAAGTACATTTACCTGCAACTCCACTTACAGCCAACCATGCAAACCCAAATTATATTATTATTAATCAATTTTCTGTGTGCATGGGAGGATGGAGAATTGGCTTGGGCGTTGCAACTTTGCAAGAGGATGAGGTGGCATGCACATGCAAGAACCAAGGTGGGGTTATCTAATTGCAATTGTAATTGTAATGTAATGTAATAACTAACATCCAACAATGCTAGCTAGCTAGGAAGTAGAGGAAGCAAGGGGACTGGAACTGGATGGTTGGTCCCCAGATCAAGAGACATGTGTTGTGAGAGACAGGAAGGATTTGCATGCTTTGCTCAATTATTAATTCCTCTAACTGGCAGTGATCTGGTCTGGCACTGGCACTGGCACATTCACTTAATTATTCTCCTCTCCTAATTCCTAATGAGAGAGCTGATGTATGTACATGTACTGTATAGCGAGTTTATTATTCAAATTAAATGAGTTATCATTCATATTAATGATTTTATTATGCAATTTATTTATATAGTATTTTTGTTATTCAACTTAAGTGAGTTATTATTCATATTAGTGGTATTTGAATTGAATAATAAAAATACTATCAAAATTGAGTTGCATAATAAAATCATTAATATGAATAATAACTCATTTAAAATCTGAATGATAAATTCGATATCGATTTTGACCCCTCAAACATTTTCCATTCCTAATTCCTAATTCCTAATTCCTTCCTATCCATGACCATGAGATGAGACCATGCTTGATGCATCATGATGAGGAATTTGATTATCAGAGAAGCTGTTTGGTGGCGGTTTGGTTTCTCTGTGGCATTTATTCATTCAATTCAATTTAATTCAATTTAATTTATTTATGGTATTGTGCTCTCTCTGTTTCTATGTGGCTTTTAATTTCTGGTGAAGCGTGTTGCTACAAGGAGAGTTCAAGTCGAAGTTGGTTATCATTTCAATGTTTACTAAAAATGCAAGAGGAAATAAAAAAATTCACTTAAAAAATAGAACATTAAGTAAGTAAAAAGTGGCACATATTTTTATTATGGTACATTATGTACCCAAATGCAACTTTCTTTTGTTTATTTTTTCTCCGATAAGGTAAAAATATATAACGCCACGCAAGATTGGTTGATTTAGAGAGGAAAATTTGTGCCTATTTGAATGCTTTATTGCCTATTTGCCTACTGGTAATATAAAGAGCTTCTTTTTATTTGAATACCAGAAAAAGGATTGGCAGGAGAACAAACAAAAAAGGATTTTAATTCCTGGGCTGTCGATGCTGGATTAAAATGGGCTTTTTTCTAGTCTTGTGGAACAAATTACAACACAAACTTGAAAAAAAAATGAATGCTAAAATTGAAAGGTCATAAACTCATGTTATAGTACATAAATGCATGGGATTGAGTTCGAAACTTGACACTTTTCAGGGAAAGAAAGAATCAGATACCAAGTGTTTTTGACTGTCAATCTGTTCCACTGTTACAGGATCCTTGTCTTGGCTAATTGATTTGTCATGCACTAAAGCCCGAGTTCATATTCTCTGTATTGGGTAGGTAATTGAAGGAATGAAGTAGGCAGAAATTGAATGAAAGAATTGTATGAGTAACTATAACGGACAATTTTGAGATTCACGTCGGATAACTTTTAAGGGGAGGTTTTTATCCAATATAGATAAAGTATTACAGAGAATGTGAACTCCAAAACGCTCACGGGTAGTAAAATTGTATTGCTATTGATATTTGATATGCATGAAAATCTATTATTGAAATAAAAAGCAGCTGTTTTTTTTTGCTAATAATGGAACCAAATAAAATGTTCCATACAAATTATAATTGTAATTTTTAAGGCACTGTAAGTTCTAACCATATGTTCAAAAGAAAAAAAGGAACGCGCAAATATGTCGAAAGATGGAACTAAATGACAAGGTAACTAGAACGAAGGCGAGCGGATCAGCATTTCTTCCTCAGAAGCACGCCGTTAGGTGGGGGCCCGACAAGGATATTGCATGCCAGGTTGCGCCTGTTGGTGTAACGCAACCACCTCCCGAAGAGCCACCGGGTCTTGAGTCTACCACTCAAATGCAACGTCACCCCTCCTCCCCCTGCTTGCGTTCCGTTGCCCCATTCTTGCGCAACTTGGAGCGGCAGCGGTACCGCACTTGTGATTACGTGGAGGTTCCTCAGCGCCATCATTCCCCTCGGTTCATAGAATGCGTCGATTATCTGAGTCCCAATCATGATGCCCTGAATCCAATAATTTAATTTGTCAAAACTTTAACATCATACGAGACGTACCCGATCCTCTCTGGCCCAGTTAATTATTTTGTCAAAATCTAAATATCATATGAGTAGTATCATATATGGTTCGGTTAATTAATTCAATTCCTGAAACTGAACAGTACCAATTATCTAATTTATCTGATTCATTATAAATTAATCATTAATTATCCAGGTTTTAAAAAAAAATGAGTTTGTGTTATACCTGAAAATACATATCCATCTGCAAATAGGAGAAGTAGATGTTGACCTTCGTGTTAGGATTAACGACACTCACCAGCAGAGAGATGTCAGCATTGAGCAAGTTGCCGGTATCGAGGTATCCGGCATTTAGACTGGCGGCAGCAATGTCGAATTGAGGGCTTCTGGGCCGGTACACAAGGTACACGATCAGCACAGCGAGACCGAGCAGTATTACCACCATCAAGAGGACAGTGCAAACTACCACCATACACCACGCCAGTACGCTCGTGCGCTTCCGCTGCTTCCGTGAGAAGGGCATGAGGGTTGGTCTCGTGTGGTGATCGTGTTGCGCATTGTGATTTTGGTCATGGCTCTGGTTGTGGTTCAGGTGTGGTAAATGCTGCTCTTGTTGATCTGAATTATAGGTCTTGAAATGAACTCCGCGCCGATCATAGAATTCTGACATCATTTTGTATCTTCCTTTTTCTTTTTTTTGTTTCTTAGTTTGTCATAGAATTTTGTTAGGATAGAAGCAGGGATAATACTGGATTGTTGTATAGAGAGAGAGAGAGAGAGAGAGAGAGAGGGAGAGAGAGAGAGAATCAGGGGAGAGTAAGAGAGGGAAGTTTAACTTTCAAAAAAAAAAAATAAAGTAAGAGAAGGAAGTTTGAAGGGAAGAAGAGGAAAGGAATAATTGGTGCGGATTGTGTGTAGCACATGCTTGTTGGTAATTTGTGCACTGGATCAATGTGCATGACTTACTGACCCGCCATACAAATGATTGCACCATGATTTACATAGGGAATTTTAGATCTATAATTTGAGTGAAGAACAACCAAAGAATACTTACCTAGTTTCCTGAAATGAGGGTTTCTGCTTTTTGCTATTAGGTAATTCTTTTGGAGAAAAAAAATAACCAATGTCATAATTATTAAGTGTATATTTTACTTCAAATTGTTGCTTATTGTAATTGAAATTAGGGGTTATTTCTATTCAAAAAAAAAATATGCATTTTAAGATGGTTCATTCAAATAAGTGTTTATTTTGATTTCAACAAATGTTAATTTTTGGTCATTGAAATGTGTATTTTTAAATAATTTGAATAATTAGTTTGAAATTCCAAGATAACCATTATGTGCATGTAAAAGAAGTATTATGTGAATGTATTGATAACATTTTCTCCATCAAGTGAAATGATATTTAAAATTTTATATAAAAATTGATTTTAAGGAATTCACATGAGTCGTTATTTATATAAAATTTGTGGTATTGGAACCGTCCTCTTTAGATAATATTTTATCTACCAGTGAAAAATATAGAAATTTTGAATTCTCAAGAATTTTCACATTCATGACTCATATCTTTGATCTGTATATTCAGAAATGAACTTAGAATATCCAATTATATGATATATATATATATATATATATATATATATATATATATATATATATATATATATATATATATATATATATATATTTAATGCGCTTACCTAGGTAACTCACTGTTATTATATTATAGAAAAGTGATAATTATAACTCTTAACCACACTCCTTATCTGCATTTCATTTCAGATGTATTCATTTTTTTCATAAATATTTATATCTAAAAAATAAAGTGTTTATACATTACATTACCAAAATTGCAAGTTTTACAAGTTGTATTTTTATTTATACAACAAAATATTTAACTTGAATTTTCCTATAATCGTTAAAGAAAGAAAAAATAATAAATATTTTTTATATTAATTGTAAACTTGTACAAATTCTTATATAAATAAGTTAACTATTTAGTATAAATATTTTTTTGTGCAGATAAAGAGTGTAAAATATGAGTTGCAAAAAAATTTTCTCATATTTTTATATTATAATAAGGTTAAAAAAATAGATAAAAAGCGCTATAAGCCTATAAGGTTTTTTCTCCATGGGTTTTAGCATAAAATTTCAAATTTTTAATAAAGTGATTTGTTCTCTTTGTTTTCATGTAATACATCGATCATATATATTTAAACAACAATAACCTTCCCTGTTAAAAGATATTTTATTCAAACAATTTTAGTTTGTAAGAGATTTTTGCAATCATAGTGTACTATTTAACTATCATTTTAAATAAAAAAGAATATGAATGTTATAATCTCTCTATATTTTTCGCTGAAAAAATGAAAAATAAATAAGTTATTGAAAAAGTTTTATCTTATCAGTTTCTCGTCTTTGCACTTTCAAAAAAAAATGGATGCGTTTGGCATCATTTTTATTTTTGCTTTTACAAAAACAAAAACAAGTTTCTGATTTCTTTCTTTATGTTTTTAAAACTTCCATTCTCAAAATATTTTCCAAATGACATCAAATGATGTAATCTATAAGTTTGAATGTTCAAATACATAAAACTATAATAATCCTTTAAAACTGCAAAAAAAAAAATGAATCCTTTAAATTCTCTTTTAGAACTGTTACTTGCTGGAGATCGTAGAATTAGATTTGTTTATCGTCTGATGCAATTTCATGCACCAGTACAGATTTATATTCATAAACTCTAGCAAAATTTATACATAATTCACACTCGAAAAATTGTAAACAGTTTACACTTGATATATTTTTGTCTAATATGTACCATACACACTTTTTATTTCGCACATGAATGCCACACTGTACTGAGTTTGTGTTAGCAAGCTGTCAAGCACAATTGATGTGGTTCCACAATTTCTCTTCAACACTGTGTTTGGATGGAGAGTAAAAGGAGGGAAGGAGGGGAAAAAAATCTCCTAATTAATTTTTTATTTAGTTGAATATTTAATAGAAGATTAAAGTTAATGAAGATTACTTATTTAATCTCCTTTTAACTTCTTAAATTTTATATTTTATTAATCTTCAAAATAAAGTGTAATAGAAATTAACGAGACGAATTAAGTAAAAATATATAAAATATAATAACATTCTTTTTCATTTCATTTCCTTGTTACTTCCCTTCCCCTTCCCTTCATGTTATCCAAACAAAATATAAATCTCCTTTAATTTTCTTAATTTTATAATACGAACTCGTTTACACAAATTAAATTCTCCTCCTTTTAACCTCCTTTTACTTGATTCTTAATTTTTACCCGAATTCTTAAGGATACTATATCTATAAATTAAACCTCCTTACATATTTCTGTCATCTCAATCTCTCTCTTAATCCCCACAACCGAATACAAACTCCATACTTTCTTTAATATGAATTAAAACTTAATCCTAGATTAATTGCCGAACAAGGCCATTATGGTACCGATACATGGATAATTTTAACTGATATATAATTTTTTTAACCAAGTTCAAAATAGATAAGTTAACAGGCCACGGTAGTGTGACAGTATATCCATAAATAAAAGCAAACTAATTTCAGTGATATCTTTTGTTGCCCATTGTCAGGAAACTTAATGTCAACCCGTTTGCAAAAAACCGGGATATAAAACTAAACAGTCCATTTTAGTGTTTAACCACTACAAATACAATCTCCTGATATTATCACTATCATAGAACACTGCAGTATAGTTCCCCAACGACTTAATCGTAAGCCTACTGTTGAGGCAACAATTACCAAAAACATGAGGTATAAAAAAACATAACTAATGGGGGGGCTATGTCAGTTAGATCAATAATAGGGCCTTGAAGCTGCAAAGTTATTTGAGCCAGACATATGAGATCGATTGCCATATCCACCTCTACCTTTTGACCTTCCTCCTGTAAGTAAAAATGTGTCAATACTCGTGTTTCGATAAATAAATAGCTCGAAGAAAGGTTTTCTAATAGAACACTGACAATGTATGCATTCTCACAAGAACATTTGTCATTTCTAAGTAGAAATATCAATCCCCACAAGTATAAGATCACTAAAAGTAACTCCAAGCTTATAGTAAACAGGGTAAAGGAACTTGCTAAATAAGTTTACTTTGAGAAATCAAATTTACAGCCGCAAAGCCCAAAGTTCCACATCTTAGATGCATTATGGATAAAAACTTGAAATGAAAAATTCCACTACATCTGATTCAAAATATTTCAAACTACCCCTCCACACTGTTGCTAGTTTGGAATAAATTTTTGAAGTATTTAAAGAAAGACAATAATATTTCCCATGGTTGATGCTAACAGATGCTCTCAGAAAATAATTAAGTAAATTGAACAAATGATCCATAAAGTATCTATTAGTTTTCATTTTGGTCTTTGAAAGTTTTGGAAGTATCATATTGATCCTTAAAAGGGTTAGTCTTGTACCAAATTGGCCCCACTATTATCATCTGTCAAAAAAAAATAGATGGAAATATACGGCAGCATCTAGGTCGTGATAATATCACTGATACGTGATGCTGTGAATAATAATATCACCGATGCTTCAACATTATATTATGTGCAATGGTAAAAATAACATTGAGGTGCATGGAAATGTTATCATTATTCTTTTGAAAGGTAGGAACAGCTTGGAACAAAATACAAACTCTAAGAATCAAAATGGCACTTCTAAAACTTTATAAAGGATCAAAATGAAAAAAGAAGCAATACTTAGGGAACCACTCGTGTAGTTCACTGAAATAATTAATACAGATAAAAATTCTCAAAAAAGAAAAATGGAAAAAGACCTGTGCATACCTCCATTACCCCGAACAGAGAAGCCCATGGTTTCCAGTGCAGGAATGACACTCTGACCAGCCTCCCTTAGTATTTTTATTAGGTCTTTGGCAAACCTTGCATTGGCTAATGTGAAGAAAGTGACGGCAGTGCCCTTGGCACCAGCACGACCAGTTCGACCAATCCTGTGCACATAATCCTCTAAATTTGTCGGGAAATCATAATTTATCACACATTTTATGTCCTTCACATCTGTAACATTTGCATACATCCGAGAATTAACTTTCAAAGTTTGCATTGTATCTATCAAATAACTATAGTGCAAGACCAACACTCAAACAATTTTAGCATCAGCTTGCCGGACCATCCATGCAACTAGTGGTATATCAATTGCATGCTTTAATGTCTGATACTACCACCTATGATGCTTCATGAAGAGGAACATTAGAAATATAACATGGTAGCATTATCATAATGGGTATACATAATTATTTATTAAATCTCCTCTTCAGGTAAAGAAGCTCTTTGCAAAGAGAGAAAATTTAAAAGCTTCATAATTAGTAATAATCCCAAGTTATCGCAGCAGGTAACGCCTGATCTGATACAAGCCTGAACCAAAACCTGACCAAAGTTTTCTTTTGAAGTCGGAACCTGAAGTCACTTGACCTGAACCCCTATCAATGAAAATAATGGATGGCCACAATCAGGTATCACCCAACGCTGATGTAGGCCTGAACCTGATCAGCCAGTAAATTGAGTTATTTGAATCAAACTGACCCTTAATCTGAATCAACCAGACCCCAAATCTCAACTCATCTGACTCAATCCCACACCACCTAGTTCCCAAGAAGTATAAATAAGAAAATGGGCTTCAACAACTGAAAATCAATCTTGTCTATCCCACCTCACCCTGATCCATGACCAGGTATCTACCTGGATCAACCAAAGTCCAAACTAGCCTGAAACAACTAAGCCTGATTAAGAGACAGGAAATTGTCCGAAATCCAAAAAGGCTATTGAAAGAGAAATTATTCTTGCACCCTACATTTTGCACCCCTTATTTACACACCAAAAGTATTTATACTAAACAAATAATTTATTTATATCTGAATTTGTAAGTATTTATAGTTAGTATAGAAAGTGTTTATCACTTTTTCCAAGATGATTATAGAAAAATTGAAGTTAAAAATTTTGTTACACAAGTATAAATACAACTTGCATAACTTTTAATCCTAATAATGCAAAGTATAAACACTTTTATCATTAGATATAAATACTTTCTGAAAGAAAAATAAATACATTTAGGGTGCAAATGAGGGGTGAAATCATCATTCCTCCTATCCAAAATGACTAACCCCTACTGAAACAGATCTCAACCTTAATTTGAACCAGCCTGGAACCTCAATAACATTCAAGGACTTCTCAGATAAGTGCTATACTTCCTTCTGTACTTATCTCAAGGATCAGATGTATGTTACAACAATAAGAATGACAGATACTTATTAGCTGATTCCATTTTAATTTGATCTATCTTATTAATAAGTGAAGAAAGAATCTCAAAATATTTTCAACTTCAGTCAAGAACTGACAAAACAGTATAGAAAGAAGAAAGAAAGCAGATCTCAATATGAAACTACAACTAGACGTCAAAGAATATATAAAAAGAAGTTTTGATATGCTACCAGATCAAAATGATTATACTTGTAATGATACCAGACAGGGCCATTAATTTACCAGTACGCAACTGTGGAGCTAATGATATCGCCATTAATATAAAGAACTGACCAATATGCAACAACAAGAACTAAAGCATACCGGACCAGAGCCAACAAGGAACATAGACTGAACCAGCTTCAGGAACATTGATGGGTGGTGTTCTAACTTTCAACTGAGCTTTGTTCTTCACAAAGGACAAAAGTCTTCAAAAAGTTACACATTCACTATCCATTTATTACGTAAGCCAGGATAATGGAGCAAGAGGTGTCAAATTTAAGGTGCCAAAGCCAAATCAAAGGTCAACGACAATACTTAAATGACAGTGATTTCAGTAAAATTAGGCACAAGCGGTTAAAAAAAAGTGTGACATGCTAAATAAGGAGACCATACCAAAATATTTCAAAAGATAAAATGCCTAGAACCTACAGATCCAAGTTTGCACCTGGCTGAGCTGATAACTAGGTAACAAGGGAACCTACCCAAAACTCAAAGCAACTCGATACAACCTAAAGAAAATTTAATCAAAACCATAAAAATTTTCCTTAATGTTGTACAATTATCAGGAGTAACCCAAACACCAAATATGTCCAAACCAAGACACAGGTGGTCAGAGAACTAGACAAACCCAATAACTGACCATGACCCTCTCGAAATGACCTTAGAACCCAAACCAACAAAACCCAATCCAATGCTACATGCCCGACCTAAACCAGAGACAGGCGACCAGAGAACCAGGCAAATCTAATAACCTTCCATTGCTTGAACCCAAACATAACAACAGCCCAGCCTAACTGAACATGAAAGGATTTTGATTGTGAGTTGCAACACCATAAAAAACATATACCTATATTATACACCACAAAAGAAGTAAACTGGAATGATAGCTTTTAAGCAGATTGACCTACCTACCAGAAAAAAAAAACCATAATGATAAATGGAGTTTATCATATTTTTGACACACCCAAAAGGATTGATGCATGCCGAACTAAGTGCAAGACTGTTTGAAAGTTTGATTCATGCAACTCAAGGAAAAGACTCCTTGCTGTTGAAAGAAATACAAATAAATAAAAGGTAAGACCAAATGTGCCTTGATACCACTGCCAATGCTTACACTCTGATGAGGTAAACAATGAATAAGGAAAAGTAAAGGGTACTATGTTCCTACCTTTGACATAATGGCACCTTGAGCGAACACCAACCACAGGGTTTTAGCTCCACTTTTGTTCAGAAACTGGTCAAATGCCCCAGGCAGACTCATCATTTCAAAATGTATTACTTTTATTTTTCTTAAAAGGTCAGACAAAAGGTGGTCCTACCAAGACCACGTGCTGCTACATCAGTAGCAGTCATTATGGGACTCTTGCCACTCTTGAACTCTCTCAAAACCCAATCCCTCTCAGCTTGGGCCTTATCGCCATGTATTGATAGAGCAGGCCATCCATCCATTCTTAGTTGCCTTGTCACCCGGTCACATCCCTTTTTTGTCTCGACAAAAATCAGGATTCGACTTCCATCCATAACTTGTGCCAAGAGCTTTATTAACCTAAAAATAGAAGAGAGGTAGAAGATTAAGAAGCAGATACCTTAAGAGCATAGTACTCAACTCGAAACTTATATAATCCTGCCACTTTAGACCCCAATAGCTAAATACAAAGCCCCAGAAACTTACTAAATAAACTAAATTAAAAAACATACACAGTTTTTCTTTTTTTTTCAAATACAATGAAACAAAGAAAAAAATAAACTAAATAAAAAAAAATGGATACACATACCTGGCATACTTCTCACTTTCTGGAACAACTTCAACAATTTGGTTTATGGATTGATTGGCTTTCAGATCAGGAGATCCAATGATGATCTGCACATTTATGAAAATATTAAGAACTATCCTCAGAAAATGTTCAGCAAATTTAAGAATAATATATATCACAAACCTGATAAGGGTCATGCAGAAAACGCCGGGCTAAGGCTTCCACTTCTTTTGGCCATGTGGCACTCCAATATAATGTCTGTCTGTCAGGACGGATCTAGCAAATGGACAAAAAGCACCAAGTTGCTTGAATCATTGAATGGAATGACATAAGAAATTATTCAATGCCAAGGATTGCAATGTTCAGTGTAAATACAGCAACAGCATTGGTCTTTACTGTACCTTAGTATAAACGAAATTGTTGGCAGCATAAAATGTTCTCATGGCTCAATTATACATTAATCAACATTTAATTCAACAAGCAAAGGTTCATTTGCTTACCTGTGATATAATCTTTCTGATCTGAGGCTCAAAGCCCATATCCAACATACGATCTGCCTCATCCAAAACAAGATATGTGACACGCTGCAGGTTTGTATTGCCTGCTTCTAGCATATCAATTAAACGACCAGGTGTTGCAATTACAATTTCAACTCCTACAAAGAGACAAAATACGTAGAACGTTAAATATACAGGAGGAAACAATTTGTAAGGATACAAAAATTAGATGCTAGCCTGCAAATATGGCTATATAAATCCCAATCCCAAAAGCATTTTTTATCATTTTAAAAGTAGTGCTGAGGAACTGGAAAAAAAAATACATTCGAATAGAAATATAAATTATAGGATCCAAAATCCTTCATGCAGAGAGACCCATAAAAGCAGAAGGCCATAACATATTGAATGAGTGATGGGGCATTGGTGATGAAAATGAGAAAACTATGAACTTATCAATAAATATTAGAGAATCTTGAACAATTGGAAAAAGAAAATTTGATCATGTTCACAGAAGAATGCACAGCAGTATCTGTGGAAACACATGACAGTATACAAGAAATAGAAGTGAGAGGGAAGAACAACATAAAGCCAGAAAAAACCTCTTCTAAGGACAGCTATTTGAGGTCCTTTGGGTGCACCACCATAGATGCATGTGCTTCTGACACGGGACTCTGATGCAA
This sequence comes from x Bolboschoenoplectus mariqueter, assembly GCA_037678475.1. Lineage (NCBI taxonomy): Eukaryota > Viridiplantae > Streptophyta > Magnoliopsida > Poales > Cyperaceae > x Bolboschoenoplectus > x Bolboschoenoplectus mariqueter. The sequence goes on along the minus strand of CM075286.1, from coordinate 2,347,987 downwards.
ATTTCTTTGCTTCTTCTTGTATCTGTACTGCAAGCTCTCTCGTAGGTGCCAAAACAAGAACTATCGGCCCATCACCTTGTGCTGTACAGATAGGAACCAAAATAAACCTCAGTAATCAGTACAGAAAATTTAATGATGCAAAGTTAAAAGAGAAAAAAAAAACCAATATATTGAATAGAGAGGTCGGTGACAAGTCTAACAGTGGGAAGAGCTTAACCATGCTGCATTTAACATCCAAAAGTGGGACTAACCTAGACGCGGCTGTGCGCTGACATGGACTAAAGCAGGGAGCAAATAAGCAAGCGTCTTGCCAGACCCAGTCTCAGCAATGCCGATGAGATCTCTGCCCTTCAGGGCCATGGGCCAGCCTTGAGATTGTATCGCCGTCGGCTCCACAAAACCACACCTTGTTATCACTTGCAAGCAGCACTCTGTTTATGATTAGAAGACAAACACTAACAATCAGCCAATAAACTTTGCACATATTGAAATAAAATAGACTATGTCCTCTGTCTGAGATTCTAAAGTGTCCAAATTTTTGCTATTGCATGTAAGAGATTGATGTCATTCACTATCATTATATAGGGAATGGATAAATTGACTTAAACATTTACTTGACCTCAGTGACTCCAGAAAAAAAAAATTATTATCAAAATAAATAAAAAAAGTAAAATTGTAGATGTGTTTATTGTAGTCTTTATTAAATTTCAGTGCAATATGGGAATCATTTGCACCATTTTTCAAATAAGTTTGTCATCAATAACCTATTTCCATTATATAACCATGAGAGTCAGGATTCCTCGGGTCACCTGCAGTGCATGAATTGATCATGCTTACATCCAGATGACAAAGTAGCATAGTAGTTTGGACACAAAATACAAAGTATTCAGGCAGCTACATAAGATCTGTACAGAATAATTTGGGCTTAAATGTACCTGGAAAGTTGGCCTCATGAAAGAAGCGAACAGGCTTGGGCACATCGCGGCCTTCCACTGTGATATCCCTTCTGGCACGGTAAACGATGACCTCCTGCTCAGACATCGCCTGTACCTCAGGCCTTTCCACATAGAAGTTCTTCTCAAATGGTACTAGATTCTTAAAATCCTGTTTCGGCAGCATAATGTTATCAAGGTCATCTCTTGACTTGCCCCCACGGCCAGCTCCACCGCCTCGACCACCATAGCCGCCGCGGCCTCCACGACCACCATGGCTGGAGACAGGCCGTGTGTCTCGGCCTCTGCCTGGAGAAGGATCACCTGGCACAGCACAAATTAATAGCTCAGTCATTATGGTATAACATTAACATTTATCCTAGCCACAGTACAATGTTATCTTGTTTCCTACTATGTTATGGTTTCTATGACTTTTGAGATCGACCTAAAACCAACAAATAACTATGACTCGGAATGGTGCTGAGGTATGATTAACAAATCTGTTTCTTTTTGCTACAACAAAACTGCTTAGCTGTAAATCCAGTATAGCAACAATCTAGAGGTTTAAGGCAAACACTATGTTTAGATTATAACCTTTCCTGCCTCCATATCCACCACCTCTTCCACCACCTGATGAGTGCGAATATGATGCGGCAGAACCTGATGTTGCTGTGTATGCGGCTTGTGGATATGTACCGGTAGGCGGGGCCGAGTAAGTCGAATTTGTTGCAGAACCATATGATGGCAGTGGCCTCATAAAATCACTGCAAAACACACGAAAGGAAGATAAATCAGACTCAATGTTGAAACTAATAGCAATTGTTGCATAGTATCACAACAAGAGGAATCAAACAAAATGATCCTGAAGTTGGATTTCTATAGGTTATCTAAACAAAAAAATACATATATCTAATTCTTTAATTCCCTGAAAACTAACTAAATCCCAGTTTCCAAGGAAATAATTGTATGACTGTTTGCTTTATATTTCAAAGAAGCGTAAACCTTCTGTAAACCCCGGATCTGGACAAACAATCTAATTCGACAAAGGGAATACCGAGATATAGGATTATAACAAGCCATATAATGCCCTAAAAGGTAGCAAAAATTGAAATTCAAAAACAGATCGGGATCGCAAGTGAGGAGAAGAGGAGACTCGTCTCTTACCTCCGTCTCTCCCTGTAAGAACTTGGATCGGCGTATCTAGAATCGTACGGATGCATCCTGTTCGCCTCGCGCCTCTTCTCCGTTTAGCCTTGGGTTTGAGAGAGGAAGAAGCGGAGCAAATTAGGTCAAAAGTTTCGTGAGGTATCGATGTCTCGGTGAAGGGAAAAGGAATATCTAGACTCAAATATCTACCTACGCAAATCAACTCTTGATTCTCTATTACAATATATTTATAACAACTCTGTTGCAAGTCGGTGACGAACTGATAAGACGTCGAAATCGGGAGGTCCAATGCCCACCGGAAAAACAACCGTCCGATTGCATTAAAATTCGCGCCGAAGTTTCTCTCATACGCTTCAATAATCGTGCAGATATATTAGATTTCACGATCGGACGGTTATAACAGTCCATCGGACCAAATTCGGTCCGATGGGCATTGGACCTCCTCTCCTCTCGTTCCCCTTCAATAGCCAGCCGCCTCCAGCTTTTTATTTCCTGTCTTCACGAAAGACCCAAAAAGTTTCTATTTCTTTTAATTCGGCCTAGTATTTCTCAATCAGGCCTGTGCCTCATTAGCCCATTTCAATTTTCTTTCTTCCTCTTTTATTATTGCGTTTGTTTTCTAGTTCTAGTCCCTTCCTTCCGACGCTGTCACGAGCGCCTTCCTTGAATCGCCGCGCCAATCGTCTTCCTCCTTCCCTTTCACTGTCGGCGTAGGTAACGACACTAGGTTTGTTATTCGCCTGAAAATGTCAGGTGATCGTGGAGCCGATGAAACCCTAGCGGCGTAAGATTCTGGTTTTTTAACCTTGTTCGCTTGAAATTCGAACTTAAACTATAATCTGAAGGGTATTCTCTTATGGTTTCTGAAATTTTCAATGGATTTTATACAGGAAAGATGCTCCTAGGCTTTTAGCCTTGTTGAAAGAGATGAAGGATGGATTGGATGTTGTCAAGAGTAAGGTTGAGGCACTTACAACTAAGGTAAAGTTCCTAATCTCTCTTCTTATCTTTTCGATACTGCATCTGTAACTTTTGTCTTGTCTAAAACAATTTGTAAGCAGGATCTTATAGGTTGGATGACGGTTAAAGTTGTATGCTTTTGAAATTTTATCATGAAATATCTTTCTTTAGAAATGCAGCCTATAAATAATGGATACAGTTCTGAATTTTGCAAGCTATTTTTTTAATCAGGTGAAGCAGGACAAACTTCCAACATCTGAAGGTATAAGCTATCTTGAAGCAAAGCACCTTTTGCTCCTGAGCTACTGTCAATCCATAGTTTATTACTTGCTTAGGAAGGCCAAGGGTTTATCAATTGAGAGTCATCCGGTTGTCAGAAACCTTGTAGAAATCAGACTATTCTTAGAAAAGGTTTGATCTTTTTTTTTTCTTTTTGGACTTTAATACTACTGCTTACCTGCATACATGTTATTGGAATTCAATCAATTGGCACCGAACTCATGATCTCAGTCTAATTGAATTTTAAATTTTCTTTCTTGCCAGATCCGTCCAATAGATAAGAAATTGGAGTACCAAATTCAGAAGCTTACAAAAGCTGCTGAAGGTGGCCCTGCACCTGATAAAATTGTGACCAGCAATAAGGAGCCAAAAGAGTCACAGAAAGAGGAAGACCCATTGAAGTTTCGGCCAAATCCTGAAATGCTTGTTTCTAAGACAGCATCTGAGGTAGCCATTTGTTACATTTTCTCTCTCTTTAGGTCATTACATTTTTTCATTGTTATTATTGTTGTTATTTTTGTATTGATTCTTCCTTAAGCTTTTTATATTTGCATATACTTATCTAGTGGGTGTTACAGAAAAATATTTGACAATATCTGGTTTTGACTGGCATAATTTCAGAAATTAAGTTGGGAAAATATATTTTATTGATATGTACTGGGTGCTGAAAGCTGAAATATACACTTTACAAGTGTACCCTATAAAGAATCACAAAACTAATTGCGAAAAAATCAGAATTTCACTGTTTAAGCTAAAATTTATTAAAAGATCCATGCCTCTATCTTATGTTTTTCTGGGTTACTGGATCAGATCTTTTTGTCTTGTCAGATTAGTGCTATTTTCCATGCAATTCCTTAACTTTTTTAATTATTGTATGCTCTACTACATTTCAAATCTTTTTCTTTAAGTGAACTTATGGTACGTTTTAATAAAATTTTCTTTTGCAATGAAGGAGGGTGGAGGTGGTGTATACAGGCCACCAAAATTTGCACCTACAGTTATGGATGATGATAAGATATCAAAGAAGGAGAAGCAAGCTTTAAGGAGAGAGAAAGCAATGGTTCGACAAGCGAAACAAAGTAGCTTTGTTAATGAACTTATGGCTAACTTCGAAGATAGACCTGAAGAGGTTTGTTCTTTGTTACTATTCTATTCACTGTTCTAATCCCTTTACCTGTTTTTTTTTCTTTTACCCTGTGATATCTCTTTTCTATTAGTTTATTTTCTTCAATTCATATTATACATTTATACTACTAATATTGGGTTTGGGGCTGAATTCAGAAATGGGACATTCACCAACCATACAACTGGAAGAAAGCTAGATGAACCCTGGTCTTTCTGAAACTGTTATGTACCTGGATTGGTACAAGATTGTAACAGTTGACAATGCATGTGATAGACATTTTTTAGGGGCTTGTATTTTGGGGTAAAATTTAAGCGGTTATTACTTCAAGCAACAGTACCTTCCTTGGACACATACAAACTGGGTACATATTTAGTACCTAAGTCTTGTTACCAGCTCATTAAAAAAAAATAAGACATAATTTCCTGAAACTGAGTTGTGACAATAAGCGGTACAGCTTCAAACTCTTGTTTGCTACTCATGGACCAGATGCTGAAATTGCGCTAGTGGCTTACAACCTTTTTCAAATTTTTGAATTAGAAAGATTCAGATAAAACAAGGGTGGGGATCCATTGACAGTGGTTTTTCAAATAAATTTGAAAAAAATCTTAAAAATGAAAAAAAAAAAAAGTTTAGAGACATATTCTTAAACTGATAGATTGATGTGTTTCAAATTTCATGCAAGTTTAAGTGTTATTTGACTATTCAAGGATCTTTCAATCAATCTATAAGTCCAAGAATATATCTAAACTTTTTCTATTTTTAAATTTTTTTTCCAAATTTTTATTTGAAAAAACATTGTCAATGGACCCCCAATAGATATCATATTAAAGGATATTTTCTCCTAGCTTTATCAAGACTAAATTGTGGCACTGAGCCCTCAAGTGGATTCTTAAGAGAGAAGAACTTTAGTAAATCCGTTCTTCAAGTTTTATTACATGGTTTAGCTGTTATGTAGGTAAGGGAAACAGTTGGTGCAGAAAGCAGAGAACTAACCCGGTACCTTGCAAAGAGAGAAGCAAAGGAGAGGCAAGAAGAAGAACTGTTTACACGTGCTCCTGTTACCAAACGTGAAAAGAATCTTGAGAAGCACATGACAAAGTCTAGGAATGGGTATGGATCTTCTTTTGATGTTTTTAGTACAAGATATGGCCAAACACTATAGGGATTTTTTTTTTTTAACTTTTAACCTGTATTTTACTGTGTTTGCTAGTAACACCTGCTAATATCTAAGTTCACCCCTTATCTTTCCAGATGAGTTACCAAACTGCTTCATAATTAGTTTTAATGAAATTAATGTCAAGCACGCTTAGGGGAAGAAAGGCTTATTGTGGTAAGAGAAATTTGTTAATGTAACAACAAATGGCTTGTTCAATTATCAACCTGATGGTTAAGGCTAAACTATAAGTATCTAAAGTAAAAAAATGGGTGTGGTTTGCAAATATGTGAAATATGAGGGTGTCATTTGCAAAGGAGAATGATATGATTTATAATTAGCAACAAGTATTTATATTAAATGATCTACATTGTAGTACCTGCTCAATATAGAATTAAACTGAATAATTGGCCACCTAAACTTTCGTATGACAAGACTTTTAATGGTTGTCTGATTTAAAAAATTCACTTGTTTTTGAACAGATTGCTTGGGTTAACCGATGGCTTCTTTGATGACGTTAAAATGTTACCTCTGGAAGAGAGAGAAAATGATGGCCCTATAGAACACACTACAGCACAGAGGGGAGGAAAGAGAAGTAAAAAGAGGAAGGTGTGTACTAGTAATGTTTTTGTTCTTTTCTTTTCCTATATCAGTTGCATTGGTTCTATATGTGTTATTTTTCTAACATCATTTATTACTCTCAAGGTAAGATCTGTTCATATTCTAATTTCTAAAATTTTCTCAAATAGTTTATCCAGCTAATTGTTTCTCTTTTTCCAGGCACAGTTTTGAGGAAATGGAATATGGCATGATAATGTGGTATGGAGAAATGCTTTTTTTGTGTAATCAATGTGCTGTTGTTTCTTTAGATTAAATGATATTAGAGGGATTTATGGGAAATTGATAGGGAGGTTATGGTTTTATTTTCTTGACAAGTGTATGCTGTTGCAAATTTAAATCATGTTTTATGTTATAATATTTTTATCACTCAATCCTGGTTATGACTACATTGTCCTGATATTTTTGTTATCTCTGCACCTACAGCTGATAGTGTTTTAGTGTCCAATACTGATTTATAAATAAAATTGTTGATACTCATTATTTGATTCTCTCGAATCTTCATTACTAGGATTATAATAGAAAGTCATAACTAGTAAGTGCTTGATTATCCGGTTTAAGTTTATAAATTGAACACTCTTATCATTTCATTTCATTAAATTAAGTATTGGAGAACTGGTCTGTTTTATTGGCACGACACGGAGACACGTTAGGTCTGACACGTATCATCAAGAACAGTGCCGACACGGATCGCCTGCCCATGATCATGAAGTTAAATCAATCTTTATTTAAAACATGGCATCTGCATAAGTTAATTAATGAGCTTTAATGTTGTTAATTTAACCAGCCGTGTAAACATATTTTTTTCATTCAATCAATTGATTACATGCTAGACTACAATTAATCTTTCCTCTGTTCTTTGATTTTCCTTTTCAAAATTAATAAAATAATCAAATTTTTTTTTCTTTTTCAATACTTGTGAACGAAAGAACAAAGGATCAATTATTATCTTTTTGAAATGTTATCATATTGTTCATGCAAATTTTTGTTCTTTCGTTCATAAAATTGAGAATGAAAAAATATTTATTTAATAATTCTGAAAGAGAAGGTCAAGAGACACAGGAAAAGATACGTAACCAATTGATTTTTAATTTCTTTAGCGCTGAAAAAAAAAACAGTATTAAAGTTCATTAATTAATTTGAGAATGAATGCCACGTGTCAAATGAGGATTGGCTTAATTGTATGATGGAAAGGAAAATCCGTGACAGGAGATTCGGTTCCTCGGTACGTGCCATTTTTCGTACCTATTTGACAATTGGCTCGGAATCTTTTGCTGCGTAACATTATGCTGCATAAAGCACGGACAAATGGATGAAAGAATTTTTTAGATTAAGAAACTTTTTAAAGAATTTTTTCAGAATTATTTTGTAGCATTATGCTACATAACGCAAAGACAAGTGGATTAAAAAAATTTTAAAATTTATTTTACATGAATCTCACTATAATCAGACAATACGTTGTATTATACGATACAACATAACAAAGAATATAAATCCTCGACGCATTTAACACATTTCATAAGAAACAAATGTGAAATCGTTCTCAGTTAAATGCTGCTGGTTATTTGCTTTTTCCACCAAGGGATTAGGAATCTTTTCTCCTCTTCTCCATTTCCAGAAACTAAGTTTTTGGTCCATGTGACAAAAACAATTAAATTTACCTTCTTTTTTTTATTTGGGCGTGCGCTTTGATAGGTTGCTGCTATAATAAAATTGGAACAGAAAAAAAAATCAACATTTCTTTTTTCTGTGCTTGTAACTTTTGCCTTCCTCTCAAAAAATTTGAATTTTGGAAGAAGTACAAAGATAAATTTCTTCTATATATGTGGTATAAACTTCTTACAAACCAAAGATGCTAATTAATGAAATTCATGATAAATTTATCGTTAATTTAATGAAATTCATGATAAATTTATCGTTAATTTATCATCCTAAAAATTATTTTGTGGTTATTACTTGCCACTTGAATTAGTATTTATACTTATTAAGTTGCCGACATAATGATGATAAATCTCATCACTTTATAAAGAAATACAGGTTCAAAATTTCGTAAAAAATATTTTAAAAGAATAAACATTAAGGTTAACAGAAACTCTTATATCAAAAAAAAAATTATCAGCATACCTACAGCTTATATGCATTCTCATCTCTAATGGAGACACAAACATAACCATGACAACATTCTTTCAACAAGAGACAAAGAGAATCCCGTCTCTCCGCCATGTCGACAACCGAAGCGGAAATAATTCGGAGGAAGATGCTCGACGATGACTAAAGCCGAGAATAAACACCCGCAAAGTCCTCATCTGATCCTATGGGAATATATTCTTCCACCAAGCTAGTAGATATCATCATCACACATGCATATATTATAAAACCTCTGCCTATAAATAACACACCTTAGATGATGGATAGATAGATAGCTACAAGAGGAGAAGAAGAAGAAGAAGAAGAAGAAGAAGAAGAGAAAAGAAGTAGTATATATTATATCCTTCTAAGAGAGATGTCTTACCTGAACCCCGCCCCCCTTCACAACAACGGGCGCCGCCACGGCACCGGTGTGAAGTCGGAGGAGGATTACTGCACCTACGTCACCCGTCTCGAGAAGAAGACGAGCATGATCGACGGTCCTCACTTCGGTAATTTTAGTAATTTGTTTGGTTTTGGTTCCTAAGAGGTTTTCAAGTGATGCATGCATGATGATGGATTATATATCAATTTATTGTTGATTAAGTTTTCAATTGAATGTTATAAGATAAAATAGTTATAACTTTATATCTGATTCATTTTTTCTTGGGTCATCTCGGATCGGATCGGATAAAAACTTGATGCTCCTAACGCTCGTAAATCCTAATTATATATGGTTATTTTTCAGGCAACATGCAGCATGCATTTAAGCGTGTAGAGGTGTACGAGGAGGTGGACGACCAGTTCGAGACGGCGGGCCCATTCGGCAGGTCCAAACACATGACGCGGGTCGAGAACAAGGCGTCCCGAGACTGAGACTACGGAGCGCGCTTCGCGACGTGTTTACTAATCAGAGCTTAATAAAATTGATAAAAATTATGAAAATATATCCAAGTACCTGGGCAATGATATAAAATAAGAATTTGATATGTAATGTGTCATGTATCCACTTAATTAATAAAGTTTGTGATCTATTTAAGTTTGTATGTACTCTTTTCTTTAATTTGTTGATAATTGATTGATAATTGATTGATAATTTTAGAGTGCTCATTTGCTATATAAGGAACTCTTACTACAAATTAAAAAGAAAATGATAAATAAATTAAACAAAAATCAGCACCTACTAAAAATGAAACAGCTACCAAATTGTTTTTTTGCTACTTGGAAATTAAGGGGTATTAATTCTACAAAAAAAAAATGCAAGGATCAAATTTTCTTATTGATTCCATGCCTAATTAATATCCATCCTCTTACATGAAAAATAATAAACGGGTAGTGAAGATCAAATTATCAAATATATAGCTAGCATTTTTGTATTATTGAGAATTTGAGATTCATAAATCAAAACTTTTCCTATAAATAAATCAGTGTCTCGCTTATATAATTCTGCCATGGTGAGCAGACTGACAATTGGCCCCACCAATGAAAAATTGTTAATTCTGCCGTGGTTATAAGGCTCGTCTCAAATTACATTCAAATGGATTTGAAATATTTTTAGATATATTTATATATATTTTTAATTAATTTAGATATATTTCTAATTAAAATATCATCAAAATTTATACATAACCTGTTAGATATATTTATTAATTATTTATACATGATTTTGAACTAAATTAATTTGTTATGATTTATTTTTCATCTCAAAATGAATTAAAATGCTTTTAAACATATTTTTACATAATTTTAATCAATTTTCCTACTCAATTCATGCGTTTTTTTTTTGTCAATTTCAGTTAAAGTTCCTAAATAAAAATGATTCTAATTATGACATTGAAGCATGTTAAATTTGTATGGACATATTATAAGGTATACCTGACACACTTTTTTTTAATATGATAATTCAAAAATAAAAATTTTGACGAATAAAATCCGAAACTATAAATTTTAAAATTAGAAAGTTGGCATTAATTGTTTACGAACCATTTGTATAAATCTATATATTCACTACGTACGATGTTACACAGTTACGTTCGCAGACGAAATTCACGAATCAAAAAATTGATTGTTGCAAAAGATTGATTTCAGTTTCTAATATGATTACTTTTTATTTTTATATTCTTATTTTAATAAAAAAAATGTACCTCACACTCATGCTGCATATGTTAGAAGCTTTCTTTGAAAACTCAAATCAAATATCTCATTAATTGCATTAAAAAAAACAACCTTGGCAGTGACTCGCCACATGCAGGCCACAGAGAATTCCGACTACAGAATTTCTCCAAGTCATCTGTTTCATGTCAAAAACAAAAAGCCAGGAAACGTGGATTGCATGTAAGGAAATGACATTGCTCTTTTTTATTTTTTTATTATTCTAAAGAGAATTTAATTTCTGTATCATATTTTACATTTTTTTTTATTTATGTATTAAAAATATTTATATTAAATAACTAATTTATTTATGAGACGAATTCATTATATTTATATTTTTTAAATTTCTAATAACTCTAATTTTAAAATTAGAACGTCAAAATAAAATCGTTAGATGTTATTTATATTATTTTCTGTATGTACATATAAAAAATTATAACATTTTAAAATTATTTTGTTTGACATCAAGCGCTTACAAAAAATATACTATTGTGAATGATTTTTTAACTTTGATTTTTTTTAATTTATTGATTCATATAAAATGAAAGTCAAAATATCAGTATTCTTTTATGTGCATGAAGAGAATATAATATAGATCATATGTAACGGTTTTATTTTAATATTTTTGTTTTAAAATTTTTATTATTAGCAAATTAAAAAATGGAGGCACTTGAACCCTCCTCTTTATTTATATATGAATTTAAAAGTATTTATATTTAGTATAAAAAATATTTATCATTTTTCTCTTAAATAATTGTAGAAAAATTCAACTTAAAAATTTTAAAATATAATTTATAAAACTTATAATATCAATAATATAAGATATAAATACTCTTATAATTAGATATAAATATTTAAAAAAATATAAATATATCGAGATATAAATAAGAGGTGCGATTAAAAATGCACTAAATACTGCTCTATTGTAAAAACCATTAGACATTATTAGTCTATCACCTTTAAATACTGGGGTCCAAATTCGCATTACGATGCAGGCAGCTGCGCAGCATCATGTGTTTCCAGAACCGTCCGATCTAAAATTGGAAGGTTGAGATCGACTTGTCTGCTACCATCCAATGGAGAAGATCCGTGCCATTTTTGCAACATCATTCCCTTTCTTAAATAGTTTAAATTAAAACCCTCCCCCTCTCCTCTCCTCCAACTAAACAAAAATCTTATTATTTGTTAAACCTCCCCTTCTTCTTCCCCTCTCTTCTCTCTCTCTCTCTCTCTCTCTCTCGATCTCTCGATCTCTCGATCTCTCGATCAGTAACAATAAGCAGCGATCGGACTCCATTTGAGGTAGAAATGAGTCCCCGAACGAAGAGGAGACCGCCGGAAGCGGCGATCGGAGATGGAGGCCTTCAAGAAGCGGAAACAAAAAAGATTAAGAGAGATTGCACACAGCTGGAACCTAGAAGGCAATCAATTCGTTATGCTTCGTTTTCTGTTTCTTTTATTTTTTTTTATTTTTGTAATAGTTTTGGCGGATTGAGACCTTCGATCATAGCATTTGTCAAATTTCAATGATGCTTCTTCTTTTGATCGGTACGTACTAAAAATGTCTTCAATTGCTTCCTATTATCCTTATCCAGTTATCAATTGGAGGTGCTTGAGGTGGCTACGAATCGAAACACGATAGCGATGCTTGATACAGGCGCTGGAAAGACAATGATAGCAGTTATGCTAATAAATCATGTCTGGCGTGATTTCATTAGTTCTTCTTCGAATAAAAGCCAGAAAGAACAAGCGAGGCGCCTCATTATTTTTCTCGCTCCTACTGTTCATCTCGTAATACAGGTATGGTTATAGAAAAAAAATATATTTCTTAATTATTCGAGGGCCTCTGTGTAAAAGGTTCAGGGAAGTTATTTGTCATGCAAATAGCTCTGCAAATTACATTCCCTTTATTTGTTTTTCCGGGTTATTGCTTTCCTATTTTCAAATTCTTGTTTTAGGTTTGAATTTCGTATATACTCTATATAATATTATCTAAAATATTATATTTTCTTTTTTATCCTTGGAGTTAGGGAGGGTGTTGATGTGTCAAAATTGACATCAACCGTACGATCAGAAGTGAACGGTTCATATCAGATCAAATAAATTTCACCCTAAGAAAAATCAACATTCACGTGTAATCTCCATCTCCATCGTTTGATTGCAACTTGGCAGATTTTGTACACAATAACTACATATAATATGATATGTTCGCTGCTACCGCAAGCAAATGTGAGAGTCCAGTTCCTTTTACGCCACTGATGGATGGATGCAATATTTTCCTGTTATGCATGTTTTATCTGGGTTCTGTTAGGCATGCAGATGTTTTCCTTTGTGTCTCCGTTCTGGTTTGCATTTGATAGGGTACAGCCACAAGCAATTCCCTTGCAAATGCATGTCTTGAATTCAGTGGGGTTCTGCCACAAACAATTCCTATTTCCCTGAGAAATATTGCTGCTGTGACAAAACTTTTGTGTTCATTTTCTTTTTTTGTGATTGTAGCAATATGAGGTGATAAAGCAAAGCACGAATCTTGAAGTAGAGCACTACCATGGCACAAAGGGGGTTGATGCATGGACAGCTGAGATTTGGCAGAAAGAACTCTCTCATTATCAGGTTTTATTAACAACTCTAGAGGTCTTTAAAAAAATTTCTTCTATCTACTGAACTTTTTGAGTGTACTCTTTTTATAGAGACAATCAGGGGTTTTTTATGTGAAGGAACAAATCTAGTTTGGTTTTATCTGCTCTATTAGAATAATGGAAGAATGCATGATGCAGATATGATAATTTGTGTCCATGAATGTAGCCATGTGACTAAGTTTACATGCATCATTGCATGTACTCTAATGCACTCGTAGTCTTGTGCTTTATATGTATGAGCAACATCTAGTATGGTCCCTGCATGAAGATTCCCAGCAGGACTATTATACATACTGCTACAACAATGTGGAAACTTGTATCCCTATAGAATCTAAACCAGAGGAAATTTTTCGGTTGACTTAAAAAAAAATGTCCAAGTTGCCCTCCAGAAGGGTAATTTTGGTACTTCTTAAGTAAACTAGGAGGAAGGGTGTATATCTGATCTTGCCATGTTTTAGAGGGCCATCTGTGGCATTTACGGTTGGTCAAGTATATACATGATATTATTGTTGGTTCCTCAGGTAACGTGCCGAATTGTGACACATGCTTCGTACAATCACACGCTTGTGAACTCTTTAAATACAGGTTATAGTTATGACACCTCAAATACTTCTGGATGCACTGAGAAAAGCTTTTGTATCACTAGATATAGTACAACTAATGATTCTAGACGAGTGTCATCGAGCCACTGGCAATCACCCATATTCTGTCATCATGACGGTAGTTTTCTTTTTGAAACTATCTTTTAGTGACTTTATCCTAACTTTTCTCCTTGATGTTTCACTTTGTCTCCTGTACTTCTCTCTTCCAGCTTTCATATAGTCAAGTGAACTGTAGGAAATAATGGTAATGACTAAAGTAGAAGTGACTAGTTGTGTCCAAGTCACCTTATTTCTGGGCCCTTGTTAATTAGCAACACAAGAAATGTCGAATTATTTGATTATGAAGGACTTCATTGGTGTAAATCCCACCGATATCAGAGCAAGACATAGTTGCAAAATATACCTCTAAATAGTAAAATATATCTATGGCTAAAATAAACAAAATATTTGGAAGAGTTGCTATCTTGTAATCTTTTGTTAAAACCAATATCATCACTTTATCTTAATGTATTGTACTTAACGGCATTTGGTGGCCGATTAATCGTACTTGTTGGTAATTTAGCGTTTGAGGCTGCAGAATACACGCTGTGCTCACTACTCATGTTAATAGAATTACCATTTCCGATTGATAAGCCATCCAATATGTTTAGTTAGGCATCCGTCTTTTACATCACCGGACTGAATAAACTTTGTGAACAAAATTAAACAAACTTTTGGCCTTTCCTTGATCATTTTTTCTTAACTTCCTTTTCATTAAGATTATTTACAATAAAGCAGGAATTTTACCATAAAGCTGAATGTAAGCCAAGTGTCTTTGGGATGACTGCATCTCCAGTCATTCGAAAAGGTAAGTGTAATTCTTCCAAGCATATTCCTAATACTTTGATACCATATTGCTCAATTTCACACCAGTAGGAAAAAGTCCGTGCATGACTTATCTATCATCTCCTTTGTGTTACCTTTCATTCTATTTCCCCTTAATTCTTTTTTTCCTGATTTCCTGCTTATTGAAATTTTATGCATGGGTTGGGTGTTAGCATGAGGATCAATTCATTTGGTAATGAATTAGATTTAGCAATACTGATTGACAATAGTCATGGCTGGTGCAGTGATATTCTGGTTGCAGCCTGTATGGTGATCCTTTTGTACTGGTATTGGACTGTAGGGTACCCTATGTTGCTACCATTTGCTTGCTGGCATTATGTCTTTATTACTGTTGCTTTTATTGATTATCCTATAATGTTTTGTTCTTTAATTATAAAATTTTAGGTGTTTCATCATCCACAGATTGTGAAGATCAATTAAGAGAACTTGAAAGCCTTCTAGATGCCAAGGTACTTTTGTATTATATCGCATGGTGAAATGCACTCTACCCTGGCTATTAAGGTACCAAAATCTGAGATGGGCAAGCCTTCATTATTCTTGATTGGCTTCCCATATTTACTGTGCAAAACAAACTTCTTTACCTTAGTATGCTTCTGATGTGACACTACTAGCATCATCTTTTTCCACAGATATATACTCTGACTGATAGGAGCGAGCTAGACAACTTTGCTCCCTCGGCAAAGCAAGTGAACAAATTTTACAACTCAAATCCTGTTTGTTTTGATGGCTTAAGAAAAAAATTAGAACAGCTCCTGTCTCAGGTTCTGTGAAGCTATACCTTATTATTATGTTCTTCTGTTCAATGCAATTTATTATGACATTGCCTTACCCTTATTATTTTCTATTTTCCCCTGTTGCACTGCATTTTCCAAATAGTCTGCAATTCAATTATTTAAAAACTATATACTCCACTTACTGCAATCTTTGTCATATAAGTTTTGTCTAAGTACTCTTTTCTTGAAAAACAAAGAGTTAAGGAAAAAAAAAGGTAATTTTGAGTACCTAATGTCAGAAACAGCACTTAACAGCTCATTTCATGGCTTGCTTGTCTATTGCAAAAATATACGAAGTAAAAAGCAAACTCAAGGTCAATTCCTGAAAGTTGAATAGCTTCCCTCTTTTGCAAGAGCTAAGGATTAAGTTTTATTTTCTTTTATTCTGAAAATAGTAGCAATATAATTTGTCTGTTTCTAGACAATTTAGCAAGACTTTGGTAAAATTTCTGAATAATTGTTAAGTGTTATTAATTTTCTGAGAGAAGGTTGTTCTGTATTGGTTTGCATTCAATATATATTAATTAGATGGATGAGCCTACATGCTGTTGTAGATGGATCCAGTTCCCTGGTCTAATTGTCTGGATTATAACCCTTTTAAAGTAGATAGTGTCATCTATTAGCTGTGTTTAAAATCATTATGTTTCCTTTTGCTGGCCTAATTGCTAGTTTTTTGTTGTTTATTTGGAGTTTGAGCCAAAAACTTCATTTTGTTGGATCACTACTTGTCCATAGAAATATAATTCGCAACTGTAAAAAGCACGGTGCTTCAAACAATTACAAAATAATTGATGTCTTTTGCAAAAGATGCAATCTGTATTTGAGAAACAGGACCCTCAAACCCAAAGCTATCATATTGTTCAGTCTTTCTTTTGATTCTGAAATGTTTCAATCTGCTCTTTGAACTCTATTACTTTTGTCTGGTTCACTTCTCAGATTACTAATTGGGTTGATCTATGCCAACTTGAACCTATGGTCACACCAGTTGTTGCACAATTGATTTATTATCATGGACAGGTTATGGTTGAAAGTGAGAGAAAGCTGAGTTTAGGAAAGTTGTATTTATGAGTTCTCTCTCTGACACAGTTTGATGATGAAATAGCGAATTTACAAGATGCAACGTCCTTCCAATACAAAGATGTACATGGTATAATAAAAGATTTCAGGAAGCACCTGCCAACCTGGCTAAACCGTATCTTTGTTTCCCTAGGCGAGGGTGGTCTTATATGTGCTACTGAGGTACTTGACTCTTTGGATTTATTTTTTAATACTGTATGCCCCTGGAAAATGAGAAATATTTTTAATTAAAAGTATGTAAGTCTAGCCTATGGAATGTTGCAAATGGCACCTATGCCCTGCTGTCCCACTTCGAGTTATCTGGACTACAAACTTTTTACTCTACCCTGGATATTCAAAAGAGCAACATCAATCTCCTGGCAGGCAGACAGACCATTTTAGCTGAACGAATGTGTCTAGAGCAATGAACACATTTTTCTAAGAGCTGAGGGAAGCCA
Organism: x Bolboschoenoplectus mariqueter; assembly: GCA_037678475.1. Lineage (NCBI taxonomy): Eukaryota > Viridiplantae > Streptophyta > Magnoliopsida > Poales > Cyperaceae > x Bolboschoenoplectus > x Bolboschoenoplectus mariqueter. Next base: position 2,331,061 of record CM075286.1, on the reverse strand, counting down.
AACCGAACACATGGATTCAGACTATATGTGCAGAACATCAGAATGCAGTCATTAGTGCATTCACAGTTTAGAGTTTTGAAACATTTACAAACAAGGATATTATTGTTATTCTTGTAAAATTCTGGAAGAGATAATAAAAGTTTCTTCCAGCACTGATGCGACCTTATTAGTTCATTTCATTTTGGGTTTTGTGTGTGGTTTATGTTTCTTCCTTTTTAATGCTGGATTTTAGAAAGAAAGAATTTTTCAGTACTCATACGCAACTGTAGCAGCAGATGGTATCATTTGGTTCATTTTTTTATTTTTTATAACATACAATTTTTAATTCAGATAAAATCTTCTTTTTGTGGCAGGCTACTAAGTTATGCATGGAGTCACATCAAATACTGCAAGATAGTGACTCGTCTGGTGTATTAGCTAGTGTGTTGTGCACCAAGTTTCTTGGGAGAGTTTTGGATGAAATTAAAGATATCTTTGTTGACGGTAAGTATTATTTGAAGGATCATAGTGCTTGACTGTCTTTTTAGTTTAGTTGCACTGTTGGGGATCAATTGAGGTAGTTGAAATAAAACTGGGAATCAACAGTGCAATTATTTGAAAGCATTTCTGCTTCAACAACACAACAAAACCTTGATCAATGTTTTATTTTAAGGCCATCTGGATGGTTTCAGCTTATTAGGGCTAGACATCTTTGAGCTTAATTGAGGCTTATGTCCACAATTGTAGCTAAACTTGGAGCTCTTATTATTGGTAGGGTTGCAAGGATGACTGATCAGCAGTCAGGTTTATGAAGTAATCTTGCTCTTAGTTATACAAAATATTTGCCCTAGAAATTATCCATTTTAATTATTTTGTCCTTCTGTCCAGGGTATGAAGATTTCTTAAGTTCTGAAAAGGGCTGTAAAAGAGCACTGGAGCTAGGTTATCTTTCTCCTAAGGTGTACGAGCTCATTCAAATTTTTCTTTCTTTCAGGTAAGGTGTTAGGATGAGTGCAATTAATATCTAATATATGCACTAATGAAGGGTTGCATTTTTCAAATGTTACTTACTAGCACACCCAACTTAAGAAATATTGTTATCAGAATAGTTTCTTGAAATTTACTTATCTGCCCAATGTTTGCCTGAGTATTGTGTAACTATCTATATAAGCTTTACCTAAGGTTGAGACCAGACAAGAGCTTAAATTGTGTAATAAGTCCGCAGTTTATCTGATATTTTGCCTTAGTTAATTTGCAAATTACCTTGAGTAAGCTTTAAAATGTGTTGATTCACCTTATCAGTCTTACATGGGTTAGTTAAGGCATGTGTGTGCACACATGTATATAAATAGCCAAATCCAACTTCAGTCCTTGTGTAGAATTATCTGTAGTACTTCTCTCAATATACCTTCTTTACAAATGAAAAAGACAATCGCAGTAAATCAAGTCAAGTAAGGTGCCTCATATTTGTGGAGAGGATAATGACTGCTAGGGTGATGAAACGGTTGATGAGAAAGATTGGTTCTTTGTCGCACTTAGCATTCTCTTATCTTTGTGGTGGTTCATCTGACTCCTTGAGCCCTAAAAGACAGAAAGAGACACTTGATGCTTTTCGTTCTGGAAAGGTACATTTATTTTGTGCAATAACCTCCCACGATTATCACTTTTAAGCAACCACAGAATCAGCGATCAAGATATGAACGAGATACACTCAAATTGGGAAATATTAGATGTAATTTGAATTACAAGCTGCTGATGTTTTAATTTGCCTTATTTTGGTTAATGTTTTGTAGATCGTCCTTTTTGTTAAAAAATTCCTGCTTCGTCTAGCTTTAGTTCACCTTAAAGTAAGGGTATGACTGTGAAAGTGATAAACTGTGGTTATCAGCTCTCTTTATTTCACTCATTCTGAGGATTAGAATTTGCAGATATGGTTCTTTTAGCTTCAAGCAATTCCTCTTAAGTTTATAATATGTCAAATATAGTCCTTAAAAATTAAATTCTCTAGTTTTTTTGAACTAATTTAAAATCAAATGGTCTTGTAATTGGTCACAAGAACATTAAATATTCTCTCATTTGGGAAAATAGTCTTAAAAACAGTTTCCCTATAGAAAGTAGTGAAATATATTTTAGACGGGAATTCTTTTGAATAGTCTTTCAACATTAAAAACAAATTAATACAAAACATATTATATCCATGGTGCTATCTTGAAAAAAACATTTATATGACATTTCTACTCATTTATCCTAAAGTCCTAACAAAATCTAATTGATGGCCAAAATGATGGGATAGTTACCATGGAGAACCAAATTGCTACAATTTAAAAGCTCAGGGGACCAAATCTGAAGCTGCTCAAACTCTTGGGCGATCTTAATACTAATCAGCTTGCGTTATCTGGGAAACTTAATGCAAGCCTTGACTGGAAAGAAAAGAAGATAATAGTATATCTTGTCCTGTTCTTCAAGCTTGTACTTGTATGTTGAACTTAGACACTTTGATTATGTTATTTATTTGTTCTCTGCAGGTAAATTTTCTGTTTACCACAGATGTAGCTGAAGAAGGCCTTCATATACCAGATTGCTCGTATGTGATAAGATTTGACCTACCAAAGACTGTCCGGAGCTATGTTCAGTCTTGTGGGCGGGCTCGACAGGTTGATTCTCATTTTGTTATCATGCTGGAAAGGTATATTGACATATGTTCTTATTATTTTTATTATTCTTATTGTTACTATCTTTGTTGGTTTTCTAAATTTTGTAGTATGGATGAGGAAAGTTGCCTCTTTGAAGTTTGAATGTGCTTAAATTTTGTCTGTACTTTGTTGTTGTTTTTTTTTCTTTGCGGAGTACTAAAAATAAATTTTAAAGTGAGGGGTTTTTGAAAATTGAGATTTTTGGACATAGTGTTGGTACTCACTGCCATGGCATAAATTAGAATGTTGTTTGATTGGTCATTTCTGTCAGCACAATTGTACCAATCGTCTAGACTTCAGCAATTACACACAACATGCACCGCTAATTGAAATGACTGGCACTATGTTAAATTGCTCTCAATGAAACTTTGGTTTTGTTTTGTGCTTCTTTGGGCTGGGGTTGAACTGAAACCCAGTAACACATCGTTTTTGTTCTTGTGTATCTTTTACTTCATAGGGGAAACATGCAGCAGAGAGACTTGCTATTTGATATATTGCGGAGCAAATATGCTCTGATCGATACTGCCATAAACAGAGACCCAGATGATGTGCCTTCTCCTAAGCTTTGCTCTCATGATGAGGGGGGAGAATACTGCATTAAATCAACTGGTGCAAAAGTTACCATTAGTTCAAGCATAAGTCTCATATACCGATATTGTGAAAAGCTTCCCCGAGACCAGTAAGAAAACTCTGGCTTTTTTCTGAATATCTACTATTGTTAAAACAAAATTTACTTTTTTAGAGCTGTACAAAACTATGAAGGAAGCTGACCAGATATGCATTTAACAATTTCCATTTTGAGATAAAAGAGTATAGTATAGTATCTGATGTAATGATGACAACTACGATCCAAAACTTTTGAAAAATTATGTATAATATTGTGTGCACGTTTGTGTGCTTGTGTTTGTGCTGCGTGTTATACACATGCACATATATTATATATGTATGATATGGAGCTTGGGTAATGTGCTTCCATAAGCATAAAGCATTTCGATCAAAACGGTTACGGTCAAATTTCAAAATCTTGTGTCTGAAATGTTGATCCAAGTAGCTGAATAAAATCTTATATCAAAAACTTGTAGAATGCCAATTTTTATTATTTTTAGAATTTTTTTTACTATTTTTAATGATTTTTGAAAGAAGACCCTATTTGACATACAAATATTGGTATTTTTCTATTATTTTACGGTCATCTTTCAATAATCATTAAAATAGTAAAAAAAATTCTAAAAATAGTAAAAATTGATATTCTATAAGTTTTTGATATAAAGATTTTATTGAGCTACTTGAATCGATATTTCGGACACGAGATTTTGGAATTTGATCCGTAAGCATTTTGGCTGAAACGCTTATTAAAGCACATTAGCCAAGCTTGTATAATATGTATGACAATTAATATTTTATTATTTTTAACAAAAGGGTATATTTTAAAAAAAAAGAAACAGATATGTATTTTTTTTTGTTTTGACAGCATCAAGATGGCATAAAATTTCAAAACTAGAATACAATTTTTACTTCTAAAAATGTGCACAAGCAAAATTAAATGGGCAAACTGAGGGACCATCTAAGTAAAAAATTGGAGCACAGGGATTGGGGGAGTGCATAGAAATAAATAAAAAATAAATATCTAACTAGCCTAAGATTCCTGAAAGTAATACAAGGTGTAGGATAAAGATGTCCGCTTTTAAGGTTATCTTGCTTGATCTTATGTTTGTTGGTCATATTAGGCTATTTACAGCACTATGAAGTGCCACTGTTATTGAGTCTCCTTGTGGCCTTTGCATATCCATATCAAATGCATGTTCGATATGCCCATGACAATTTCATTTGTGCATCAGCATAACTTTGTGATGAGCCCATCAAAAGAGTTGCATAATAGATAGTTCTTCGAAGATTTTGCACCGGGAAATGAATCTATCAAAAGCTGCAATAAGCTTTCCTCTTTTAAATTGATAGGTAGGTTGCTTGGTAGTCGGGAGTAAAAATGGCAAGTGGGAGATACATTCACCTAAATTTTTTGTAATCTTCGCTTTCACACTACCGAACATAACTATATTGATTCAGTTTGGATTAACATTGTTACTTTCATTAGCAAATCGACCAAAAACCTAACTTTAATTATGGTAAGCACCTTTATCTTTTTGCTGTGCTTCTCTGATCTCTTACATTTTATGCCAACTCTGTGCTTGGTTCCTACTCTCACCTTTTCTTGGTTAGCACACCCCCCTTCTCTCTCTAGCACTCTTTTTTTTTATCTCCAACAGGTTTCTCTAGCTTTTCATTTCCTTCATTATCTTTCTTTTATGGGTGCTTGTGTCCATCACCTTATTTCCTTGATTGGAGAGAAAGGAAACCAAAACTTACAACTAGGAAAGAAGAAAGAGGGAGAGGTGAAATGAAGGAAAGGTGGAAGACAAAATATGGAAGTATTCACGTGCTGCCAAAGCAATTGTTAACGATGGAAAATAAAAATGGAAAAGGAGAAACGGAGAGCCCTAGCCTCTCTGTTCTAGATTTAAAAAGAAATAAGAAAATATAATACAAGTATCCATTATCCACCTTTGGAATGGATAACAAATGAAAGTGAAAAATAAAATGGAAAAGAAGAGCAACAATCATGAACCCTAACCCCACCCCTTCCAAATTTAAACAGAAGCAAGAAACAAAATAGATTGACAGGTTTAAAAACAAAAATTGGCTATGTGGACTAAAGTTTTGTTAAGACAAGTACAAGCAATTATTGCGTGGTAATGATTTTTTTGGTATAGAACCAAATTCACCATGCTGGCTAGTTTTCCCAATTCACCTGGAGATTTTCTTGTTGGGTATATCAATAGTCTATTTGTCTCCAGGTTTTACATACCTAAGCCGATGTTTGAGTTGGAGCAGTGTTGCAATGGGTCATATAAGTGCAAGCTGGTCCTACCGCCAAGCTCAGCATTTCAAACCCTGGAGGGCCCCACAGAGAGGAGTTGTCACAAGGCCAAGCAGAGTGCTTGTCTCGAGGCTTGCAAAAAGCTACACCAGATGGGAGCTCTGGATGATTACCTCTGCCCCTGCGAGCCCCAATCTGAGAAAGATTTCATGAGGCCTGCTACTACTGATGGTGAAGGTATAATGCTCTGCACTTTGTTTTAATTAAGGACTACATTCTTGGAAAGGCTGTGATGTGCATAAAGAGTTCAAAAGTAAAGCTGCAAAAGATTACTGCAAATGAGTGAAGAGAAATGGATCTAAGCCTTTGATTCTTTAGCAATCCAGTAGAGATTTGTAAATGTTGATTTTATGCAGTTGTTTGCCTATCTGGTAAAGTAGTGATGCACAACATTCGATACGTTCTGCCTGGTTATGGCCAGATGTAGCAAATGATTTGGTTGTTTTATCCAAGGGAATTCATTCATTTTTTTGATATCCTACTCAGGCTTATTAATGCCTTGCATTTAGTGATGATCAGATGTGACAAATTGACTAACTTTTTTTTTTGGTAACTTAGACTGGGTTCTGGTTAATTCTTACCCAGGTTCAGGTTTGTGGTGATTTCCATGGGGTCAAAATGTGAACAGGTCATTTTGGGTCTCAGGTAATATCATGCTGTTCATCGGTTGAATTTGGTATCAGGTCCTTTGTGTTTGGATTACGTCAGATTCAGCATTTTGTTTAGTTAGGCTTGGTTCACGGTCATTATCTATTTCCTCTGATTCTGACCCTATAATTCTGATCTAGTCCTTTAATGTATGATATTCAGTTGGCTGCTACTCTAATTACTTCTCTGTTTAATCCAAAAAGGAACTACGAGACGGAAAGAATTGCACTGTAGAGTCGCCACTTCAGCCATGTCAGGAACTTGGGCTTACACAAATGCGGGAGTGGAACTTCAGGGGTATAGATTCGACTTTCTGTGCAATCTGCCAGAAATAAAATACTCGAGCTTTGTTCTGCTTATCGATTCAATACTTGACAAGGATGTTGGCTCCTTAGAATTGGACCTTTATTTGATTGACAAGAAGGTCAAAGCCACTGTCTCTCCATGTGGGCCTATTGAACTGGATCAAGAACAGGTCGGTACCATATGCAGTTTGGTGGAGTTCGTGCTTGTATAAGTGCAAAGTTCTTCAGGAACAGCTATGCTGAACCAACTATAACATTACAATATTCTGCATTTCTCAAGTTTTGGCAATGCTAAACTGATTTGTAATGTATTATTTGATTATTTGCTTCAGGTAGAGAAGGCAAAGAGATTTCAAGAGTTACTCTTCAATGGCTTATTCGGGCGGCTAGTAATGGGCATGAGATCGGCTGGCCAGTTGAGAACATTTTTACTGAACGAACACCCTGAAACATCACTCTGGAGTCCTGCCAACATGTACCTTCTCCTTCCAATTGACTCCAGTTGTACTGAAACTGTGCATATCAACTGGAGAGGAATCCAATCGGCTGCCTTGGCTGTCCAGTTCCTGAAGGATGCCTATCAGACCCCAGGTGGTGCTTTCTCTAGTATAGAGAAAAATCGCAAAGAGGGGGAGATTTGTCTGGCAAATAAAAAGATAGAGATGAACAAGCTTAGAGATGCGGTGGTTATGGCAGTGCATTCTGGGAAAATTTACGTTGTTCTGGAGGTTTTGCTAGATTTGACTGCTGATAGCCCTTTTGACGGGATCACTGACAAGTCAGGTGCTGAGTTCCCAACTTTCACCGAGTACTTCAACAAGAAGTAGGTTTTCATTCTGATTCTTTTCTGGTCAATATATAAATGGTAAAAAATAGGAGGCAATGTGACACCTGTTGGTAGAAAGCCTAAAAAGTTGCGCTTCTACAGTATATCTGATTCTGAAATTAAGTATCTACACATTTTCCCAATACTACCAGTTGGCTTTCGGATTTTCCATATATATGTTATTATTCATCTAATCAATGTAATTAAAAAGCTACCAATTTGGACATGTGGCCTAAAATCATGTCTATAAAGTTTATTTTCTTAAATTCCTTTACAAAAATTTGGACTCTTACCTGTTTGAGTACAATAGTACCAAACCTATGATACAGTATTTTAAATGCATATATGTATACAAGAGTAAGAAACTGCTTTCTTGAAGTAAATTTGCAATTGACTACTAAATGGATCAGACGAGTTTGCAAATTTCAAGGAATATTTGGTCAAAAAGTAGGTTTGTTATTTTTAATGCATGCAAAGTTGTCTGAATTACTAGTTTCATGTTATTACTGTTTTGTATATTGAACTTAAAAATCTATATCTTCTATAAGAAATATATCACTTTGTGGTACTGAATTTCAACTGGTATATCATTATGTATGTCTATTAAACTTAAAATCTATATCTTCTATAAGAAATAGATCACTTTGTGGTACTGCATTTCAACTGGTATATCATTATTTATTCTGATTATTGTTATCTTTGTACTTCTATTTTTCTTAAAAAACAAGGCCCCAAGCCTACAATTGGTTGGTTCTGTCCTCCTACCTAATGGAAATTATTGCAGCATTCCAGTGAGCAAGTCAAAATATTTAATTTGCCAAGGTGTATGTGCACGTTCAACCCAGTAAAAGGCCTTTTACTATCTAATTGCCTTGCTTTTTGAGGCATAAAGACTTTGTTCATGACATGAATAGTGTGAAAGAGCTGTTTATATCAGTGATATATTGGCGAGATAGTCCAAATGATTTGTTCTGTTGCAGTTTAGTGTGTCTGTGCTTGGTATATACACAATTTAATGGTAAATCTGAAGTTCTAAACTGAACAAATGGAAACTGTGGAACTCTAATGATTGTGTTTCTTCTGTCTGTACATTTCAATATTTTATTTTCTACTTTCTGACAAAATAATGTTGAATACGCAGATATGATGTTGTACTTCAGCACCCTAGCCAACCAATGGTGTTACTAAAGCACAGCCATAATGCCCACAACCTTCTATATTCACATGCTATTGAAGCAGGTATATACATCCTCAATCTTTACTGTGATATTATGATGCTTTTCAGTATCAGTTGGTGTTATATGTTACCAAATGTTAAAATCAAATATGCTGTGTATTGCTGTACTGTGCTAACTTTTCCCCCAAAAATTTTACTTGAAAAAGGTGATTTTATCTTTTATCCTTTCAAGTTCAGGTAAGACATACCCAGGCCTTTATTCAGTTCAATGTGTCCATGTTTATATGCATGTATTTTTCATTTCACTAACTTGGTTATTTATTTACATCTTTTTGTCAAATTCAAGATGGAGCTAGTGAGAACAAAAAGCACAAAAAGTTGGGAGCAACAAAGAAGCCAGAGGCTCATGCACGCATGCCTCCTGAGTTATTGATACACATAGACATACCGGTGGATGTTCTCAAGTCATTTTACTTGTTGCCTTCCATGATGTATCGGATTGAGTCACTAATGCTTGCTAGTCAACTGCGCAATGAAGTTGGATACAACCCTACAGATTATTGCATACCCAGTTCTTTGGTAATGTTATACAATATATATTACACAATTATTACGAGGTTCTTCTTGCCAAATAATATTGGTTACCTAGGGCTTTTTGGTGTTTGTAGCAGAAAACATTGCTAAACAGTGAGGAATGATCTAATTTAATAGAAGCCTATTGGGTTCAATGACTTTTCAAAAAACAAGCACAAGGAATTGTCTAATGTAATATTATTTTTGTCTCAGAAGTTAAAATTTTCTTGACCAAACTCAATATTTTGTAGTGTCTGCGTGCAAAATCTTTGTTCATTTCTTTACCAAACTCATGTTTGGAATTTAGGGAAATATTACAAATTGCAGGAGGGATATAGGAGTTACCAAATTAGGATAAAGGAATTTAAGTTCAAAAATGTTATTTTTTTTCACCTGCCACAAGATGAGGGTTCAATAATTTAGGATGTCTGTAATTATTGAATCAAGGTCATAGTGGTCCATTTCGATTTTCATAACATCTAGCTGTGCTGTGATCATCTTTGTTGTTGGTGCTTTTTGCATTCCCTCACAAGCTTTGAATTTTCTTATTACCTTTTACAAATTCCTTTCCTTTACTTATGGGAGTAGAATAGGATAACTAGCAATCTCATGCTTAGGATAATGACTAGCCTCAGTACAGAAGGAAAATATAACAGAGCAACTTTTGCACTGTAATTTTTCTTTCATATTTTGTTCTTGTCATTATTGAGTATAACAAGACAGTGGACAAGCTCGAATGGGTAGGTCTAGTGGGATATAAATTTTTGCATATACAAATTGTATGTAAGCCAGGTTATTATTTGATGATGATGCTTCAAGTTGGACCTCAACAATCAGACTAATTGATTATTTTTACTCTCTTTTTTTTAAAAAAAACTCTAGATATTGGAGGCACTTTCAACACTTAGAGCAAGTGAAGATTTTTCTTTCGAGCGGCTCGAGTTGTTGGGTGATTCTGTTTTGAAATATGTTGTTAGTTGTTCCGTCTTTTTTAAATACCCAAACAAGCATGAGGGACAGTTAACTAATACCAGAACTCAGATCATATGCAATTCAACCCTACATAGACTGGGAGTTAGACGAAATATACAGGTAGTCTATACTAAACTTATATCAAATGCTATAGTATCTAATTTCAATGGCGTCAGTAAGATAGTAGACAGGACTTGATTTTATTGTTGAGCTAGGTACTGGCACTGCCATGTTTTGTTATCTCTCTCTCTCTCTCTGTTTTTTTTTTTTGTTCTAATTGGAGTTCTTACTCACAATTCATATTGCTGATTGGATAAGTACCACTCAGATTTCTACATTACCCAGCTGTGTGATGATCATTGATTATGGGCTCTCTTGCAGATAACACCTACAAATTGTGTTTTTTTTTTTATTCAAGGAAAAATTGCCCTACATTTTCCATGTTTGCTACTAACGCCACATAATATATGTGTAAATAACATACAACTTATTAGTCACTATTATAGATGAGTGGATTCCTTAAATATTGACATTTCCCGTATTCTGGCTGCTGCTTTATTAAATTTCTTCCACTTAATTGGACGCATTCAATTGAGGTGAATCTACATATTAATTTCAGAGTTTATATGAATTAGAGAGCCTTGTTGTCATGTGTAGTAAATTTTAACTTCACAAAATATCCAACTTCTGGTATTATTTGCAAATACAGTAAATAATAGGCTTAAATTGCAACAATTCCCTTTGTTACATGCATTTTGTATTTTTTTTTTTTTTTGTAAAGATTCTGGTGATATTGACAGGCATACATCCGTGATGAAGCATTCGAACCAAGGCGGTGGCTGGCCCCTGGTCAAGTCACTACATTCCCTTCTCCATGTGAGTGCAAACTGACGGGCTCGACCAAAGAGGTCTATTTGATACAAGATGACACGAACTCTTTTGTTCTTGGAAAGACATGTGACAAGGGGCATCGCTGGATGTGCTCCAAGACTATATCTGACTGTGTTGAGGCCCTGATTGGTGCATACTACATTGGTGGTGGTCTTGAAGCTGCATTTGCATTTTTGAAATGGCTAGGTATGATGAACATCCCTCATATATACACCTTCAGTTTTCTTTCTTTCTGAATGAAATGCAATTTGTTTCGTATTTTGACTTATCGGAGCACTTGTAATGATTTGTTGACTTTCCTTTGTAAACTGTTAAGTTTTACTGATGGACTTTAGTACTACATACTACATATGAGTATTCATATTTGAGGCCTATAGACATTATCATCATTTCCTACAGTGTTACTAAAAAAAAAATCATTTCCTACAGTTCAAGGTGGTAAATAGTTACATTGTTTCCTGACTTGGATTGGCAGAAGCTTTTTTGGCTTTTCTGTTAAACAGGATCACTGCCCTTGTTTAATATTAGAGTTTGGAGCAAATGCGTAAACTTGTTATCTGCCTTACAAAAAAATGACAGGTGTAGATGCAATGATTGGAGAGGAAGTTATTTCAAATGCAATAAAAACAGCATCATTGCGGGACTATGCACTGAAGATTGATGAGATAAGAATGATTGAAGAAAAGATTGGCTACAAGTTTGCAGTGGAGGGCCTGTTGCTTGAGGCCATTATGCACCCGACCCAGCAAGATCCAGCTATTACTTACTGTTATGAGGTGAGCTGATCTCCATTATGCTTGGAACTCCTACTTGTTTTGCTTGATGTTTCAATTTGTAATGTAGGGCTGTTTCTGTTTAGTTTATTCCTATTTTCTGACTGTGCCCACAACTTTAGAAATCGTCTCAATAGGTTGGGTCATAAAGCATCCTTTTGTTTAATAAAACAATCAGGTCAGGTCTCTCTGGACACAAACAGGAGGTCAAATAATTGATGCTGAGCTGATTTGGCCTAACCCATTGTCGGGGGCTTGGTTTCCCTGACAAATTGCTAATGTATAAAACTTGGCTGATTTTGGTAAATATTGCATTTGTACGTTTGCTTTTTAAATACATTGTTCTAAGAAGCCTTGACATGATTCAGTCCATGGACCCAATTAGTCGGCCTCAACCTGAGGCCAACAATAATCAGGCCTAGCCAAAATCATATCTAAGCTAACTATTGGACAACTAAAAGAAGAGTGATGTCTGAAATAAAATGTTCCATTCTTCATGCAGAGACTTGAGTTCTTGGGGGATTCCGTGTTGGATATTCTTATAACAAGACATCTGTATGAGAAGTACACTGATATAGACCCGGGAGAACTGACAGATCTCAGGTCTGCCTCAGTAAATAATGAAACTTTCGCTCGGGCTGCAGTTAGGCACAAACTGCACCTGCATCTCCAACACGGCTCTGGGCTTCTCTTACAGCAGATAACAGATTATATAAGGGCAATTGGTGAGTCTCAGAGCAGCCCTGACCCAGTGAAAACTGCACCCAAAGGGCCAAAGGTGAGCTAGCTTTGTGTTCAGAAATTAACCGAGTCTTGTTTGGGGCATGCAGTGCTTGGTACTGAACTCTGCTTCAGCCTGAGAGACATGGTTATCTGAATAAGTACAAATTAAATTTCTTGTGAAATTAGGATTACCTTGTTCTTTTAATTAGCTTGGGTGTATGAGCACTCTGGGTTTGATCAAATGGGTTTGCTTCATTTCTGGTTCAGGTCACGTTATCTTTCCAAAAGTGTCAGTTCAAATCAGAGTCCAATGGGTTGAACAGAACTTAACATGCTTGGGGCTGTTGGTTATTTTTTATTCCAGATATTGAGTTCAGGCTTTCTGGCCTTCCAAATTCTTGGGCTGTAGTGTGGTTCAGTTTCAGGCAGGTGCTGGACTTTAATAGTGGCGTAAAATTTATGTCAGCTTGAGGTTTCCAACAAGTTAGGTGCACACTGGTGATTGTTACGATACATGATCCAACCCTGGTATTTAGAATCATTCATCCAATTGTCTAGGAAAAATTGTGCGTGGAAGTACTAATTTACAGCAGAAAGTGACTGATTATATGAGCAGCCTTTTTTTAAATTCTTTTATGCATTCAGGCACTTGGAGACATCGTAGAAAGCATAACTGGGGCAATACTGATCGACACAAAATTCAACCTAACTAAAGTATGGGAAATTGTTGAATCTCTGTTATCTCCATTAGTGACACCTGAAAGCCTTGAGTTGCCTCCTTTCCGTGAGCTGAGTGAGTTGTGTAGTCATCGGGGGTACTATCTGGGAACAACTTGCATGAAAAAGAAGGATGATATGGTGACAGCTGTGCTAGAAGTACAACTGCCAGCATTGCGTGTCACAAGAAGTGCAATTGAGAAGAACACTAAAGAGGCCAAAGGAAAAGCCGCCTTCCTTTTGTTGAAGGATCTTAAGGTAATAATCTCTTTAGTCCTAGATTGATATCGCCTAGTATATTCCGGCATAGGTACCTGATTGTCGAATATTACAATTTGGGCCAAAATTTCATTAACACTCAACATACAATTAATGTGAAATCTAGTTACAATTTTTCTTACTGAAAGCAAGCGCTAACTGAAATAAAAAAGTAACCGGATTTATATAATTATTTTTTAATTGATAGAAACAAGGGGTCATGCACTCCAGATATGACTGCCAACTGAAGCAGCCAGATTCCATTGCAAAAGGAACAAAAACTTCTGATGAGCCCCATATCACTGCCATGAATTTGGATGCACCAGTGCCACCCTTTGGGAACGGGCTTCTTGACTCGGACCTTGATGCACCTGGTATGACCTCCTAATCTAATATAATGTGACAGACTCGTACCTTTCCTATTTTATATGGTTTGGTATTTCTATTTGCTGGGACTAGGAAGCCTATACAAGCTGGCAGTATGATATGCGACCCCTTATACAAACAACCTACCTTCAAGTAGCTTCATCTTGTTGATTAGTTCCATATCATTAGTACTCCAAAACTACCTACAGCATCGCCATCTCACTTGCAACTGACTTGCTAATTCTGATGTGATACCTGCAAGTGATATGAGCATCTTGTTAGGAGTCTTGTTAAGTTCACAAATTTTTTTTAAATGTCACACAACATTTGCAAGTGATATGAGCATCTTCATCTCTGCAATTGCAAAACATTGCTTTCTTTATTAATTAGAAATTGTCATATCAGCAAGTAGCAATTGCAAGGGTGCATTATGAATTTAATATGCAGAAAATTGCTAAATTGCTGATGTGGCAAATAAAGTCAATTTTTGCAACTGCATTGGTGCTAATGTGTATTATTTATGCAGTATTAGTGCATGTAAGCACAAAAAAAGGTGGGCCACGGATAGCGTTGTTTGATCTATGCAAAAAGCGAGAGTGGCCAATGCCTATCTTTTACTTCACTGAAGAAAGACCAAGGTAAATTAAAAATTATAACAACTGTGTGCAGCAGAACTGTGTTGGGCCCAGTACATATATAAAAATTGCCTTTCTTATGCCAGTTGAAAAATCTTACAAAAAGAGAAGGGAGATTAAGAAATAAAAAGGAGGAGGTGAACAAAAAGTTATATATTTAGATATTCTTTAGATTCTATATGTTAATACTTTTTCTCGTTGAAAAAAAAAATGTGAAACAGTGCTGGTGGGAAAGGTGGGCCCCTAATCTTCACTTCGATGATTACCTTGCATCTACCATTTTCAGGAGAGATAAAACTCCCAGGTGATGGCCGTGCCGACAAAAAGAGCGCCCAAGATTCAGCTTCTTTAGCCTTGCTCTATGAACTACAGAGACTGAGGCAGTGTCAGGTCAATGTAATTCAAGCTTCCTAGGTCATAATATTTATGTTTTAAAGATAGGTAACCTTTAATCAAATAAGGCCTGCCAATTTTCATTCATTGGTCACCTTTCGTGTGTGTTGTATGATTAGTTACTTATTTAGGTTTGAGCCCAGGAGCAAAATAGTTGTTGTATGATATTAGCACTCTCTTAAGATGGACTATTTATTTAAATAAGAGTACTTTAATTGTGCTGCATTCAGAAAGTTCCGAATTTCTCTTGTAATTGAGACTGGGGAGATGCAATATATAGTGTAAAAACTTTGAGTATTTAATCCATAATGTTTAAAAACTGTGCAGGCTACTTTTGTTATTTTTTTTTCAATTTAAGGAGAATTAGATACTCGCCCTTGGTTGATTATCTTATCTATTTTCCTAGCATTGATATGGTCGTTAGAGGTACTACAAGAGTATGTAGGCTAGCTTATAATATTGCATATTCGCTTATTCCCCATATTATCTTTTTCATTTGTATATAGGCTTTTATCTGTGGTATTTCGTATTTGCACACTTTACTACTATTGTTATACATTTGTTAACTCAACGTACTGGGAATTCTGGCAAAAGATTCCTAATGCACTTTTGAGTTGGAACTTTGGGAAGTGTTATTTTTTATACTGCTAGTTAAAAATGTGTTTTTTTGGAACAAAAACAACCAAACAA
Source organism: x Bolboschoenoplectus mariqueter (assembly GCA_037678475.1). Classification (NCBI taxonomy): domain Eukaryota; kingdom Viridiplantae; phylum Streptophyta; class Magnoliopsida; order Poales; family Cyperaceae; genus x Bolboschoenoplectus; species x Bolboschoenoplectus mariqueter. The sequence goes on along the minus strand of CM075286.1, from coordinate 2,315,507 downwards.
AATTCCATTTTTATTCAACCTAGTTTTGTATTTGCTCTTTCTTAAAGCATCTCCGGAATAACCACGCAAATTTTGGGGCAAAAAAAAGAACTCAGTGAATTATTATGCAAAACAGAAATAAGTCTCTTTGACAATGAGATCTTACATCTGCAGAATGTAATGTTACAACTTAGTTTCTATTAATTATTAATCAAAACAGAACCAAGTCCTACTTCACAAAAAAAAAAAAGGTCAGCATTGGTAAACATTGAGCAGAAACCATATTCCATATGGAGATAAACAAAATTTCCAGAGCTTTTCCAGTGCAACAAGATCTTTAAATTACCATAATATTCCTTTACAAAACCATACATTCACAAATATATCTAATTAACCCTAAAACTTGAACCCCGAAACCTTGAAGCCTTAAACCCTAATTAATTAATTGAGTGAATTATTATAGAAAAAGAAAATAGAAAGATGTCTCTTTCACGACGATCTTACATATGCTGAAATGCAAAAAGCTAGCTACAACTTAGTTTCATTAATTGACTAAAACAAGAATCAAGTCAGCATCAAGAATTAAATACATTGAGCAGTATGAAAATAAACAACAACATTTCCAGCTACTAGATTTTCAAATTGCATAAGCAAGTCACATAATTGTTCCATAAACAGCCTTCTTGGGGCAACAAGATCTCTAAACTATGAAAGCATTCCAATACAAGATCTAATTAACCCTAAAACACAAAACCCAGAAGAAACCCTTGAATCTGACCCTTGTCTAACTGACTTGATCGTCTCATCATCAATATCGATTTCAAGATCGAAATCAAATTCACCAAGGTCTGGCGGAGGTGCCACATCATCAACTGGGCAGGACATCGACGTCCAGTCAGCCACCACCTTTTCCCACTCGGGGAAAGTACGCTCTGCGCTGGAGATCCGATCGCTCATGATGTCAGACCCATCGACTAAACCTGGTAGATCTTCGTCTGATGTGAATGCCCCTGGTAAATTCGTCTCGACAACCATCCTCCCCGTAGGGCATGAACCAGCAGTAGCTCCTATTGATCCCGAAGTGGAGCCTCGCTCCATACCATACTCAGTGCTCAGCCAATCAACATGAACCGGTAGCATGGCCTCCCTTGAACCTGCTGTTGTGCATCCCGCAATATCAAGAGCAGCAGGATGGTGTTGCAGGGGTGCAGATTTTAAGAAAGTAATTCTTTCTTCCACCTCCTTGAGCCGCCTCTCGGCCAATGCTGTCAAGATCACTGTGCTGTCAGAAAACTCCGCATCACCAATGCAAGAAGCGCCAGGGAACATATCCTTCAATTGCTTCTGTCTTGTGCTCGATCTGCTGCAACTCTACTTGCAGTTTTGCTACCTGCCGTGACAGATCCTTGGTCTGCACCTCCTCCGACCTGCTATGGAAATGATTAATAATTCGAGCAGCTTCCTCCACTGGAAGCCACATCACAGGTGCTGGGTCATCGGGCCCCTCAGATATGACCACGCACACGTCGATGCCACAGAGGGTGCTGAGTTCTTGAGCTTTCTTTATTACTGAAGTTCGACGCTTCTTGAACATGGAGACAAGAACGGAGCCATGAGCGATGAGCTTCATCTCAGCTTTCCTCCTTCTCATCTCTTTCTTGGTTTCACTGCTTGAATCAAGCATGCACTAATAATCAATTGCTGTTCTCTTTCCTTTAGTGAATGTGTTTGAATGATCTCCGCTGGGGAAGAGAGATTCCGACCTAGGGTTTTGCTTTGCTTTTGTGATTTGGTGGTTACTGTCTGTATATATCTGTATATATAGGTTGTTGGGTTAGCAGAGAGATGGAATTAATACTTATGAACAAATTTATATCTAAAAGATTATCTATGAGTACTATTTATATATTTTTCTTTCTTTCGATGACCTTTCTCTTTCTTTTTTCTTGATTATTTAACATATAACATTTATATACTTATTCCTTTATGTTATTTAAAAATAAAAGATTAATATCTAACTTCCCAAAGAACACACTTATGTTCCTAATGATCAAACGATCAAGATTGATCAAGATTGATCAAGAATGATCTTCAATACCTTATCATTAAATGTGAATTATCATAGATCATTCATAATTAAGTCACCAATACTTAATCAACGACTCAGAAGTTATGTTTATTTCTCAGCGCCTGCATGCCCGTCTTGCCCGGATCTCTGTTGGTTTCCATGTGCGAATCACGTGAGAGTTAGCTCCTCCCGTATCCGTTTAATCTGAGCTTTCCTCGTCGTCTCTGTTTTATCTGGATCACTATGTGCATGATGATCAACAAGATTTTGTAAGATCAAGTTGCCGCCGATCTTAGGAACCTTATTCTGACTAATAGTTCATGTTTTATCTTCAACTTTGCCTTAAAATTCATATTTTTCTTGTTGACCATTACAATTGTGTATATACTGTTTAAATTTGTACCAATAGGTGCCTTCTGATTTGATCAAGTAATTATAAATTGACACACACTTGTACGCCCTGCATTGCTACCTGTTGTATATATAATTAGAGAAAATATTTCTCTCTCCGAAACTTCATCGCCCAATTTATCTCTCACGTGTTTTTAACTCCAATTGGCTACGTGACTTTTGTCTTTTTTTCTTTTTTGAAAGTTTTTATCTTTAAATTAATTTTGTTATTCAATTATATAAATACTTGATGTCATATACATAAACACATCAATCATTTATATAAATACTTAAGTCATTTATATAAACATCTGAGTAGTATATGTAACTTATTCCCTATACGTTTTTGTTTCCCGAAAATTCTCTCTCTTTTCTTCCACGCATTTTTGTTTTCCCAAGACTTTTTTTTTCCCTCTCCTCTCTCTTATCACTGTATTTGATTTTTTTTCTCATGTAATTTTGTTTCTTAAAACTCTCTTTCTCTCTCTTCTCTCTCTTCTCTCCCTTCTCTCTCTTATTAATTTTTTTGTTGGCGATTTATCTAAACATCTGAGTTCCATATCTAAACACCTGAATCTCTAATCTTAACACCTGAGTTCAAAATATAAACACCCGAGTACAAAATAAAATACAAACACCTACTTAAAATATATAAACACCCGAATCAGATATATAAACACGTGAGTCACTTATATAAATATCTTAATACATAATACAAATATTTAACTTATTGTACTTAAAAATATGAGAGTATATTTTTTTGCTAAAAAAAAGTTAGTTAGAGGGATTTTTTGAGAGATTTGGTTTAAGATATTATTAATCACTTCCATATAAGTAACACAGTCCTCAATTTATACTATATATAACCAAGCTCCTTACATGTATGTGAATAAGATTTCTCACTTCTTTATTTTACTAGGATTCAGCAAAACGAAATTGTGCAGAGAGGAGCTAGAGTATGCAACTTGTGTTGATTTAATATGGGAATTCATTATCATATTGTTGAATTTGTTACTGGCACGAGTTGAAATTCGTTTCATGGATTTTTTTTTCATTGCATTTTGCCTGCCTACTTGATGATCTTTTCATTTTGCTGACAGATTAAGCCTAATTTGTTTGATATGAATAACTGTTAGCCATATTAAAAATTTGACTTAGTTGAACGAATGTTATGTTGATCTGCAGTGATATTGTACCACAGGTTATAATTAGCTATATAAAAATATGAGCAAACTGTAATTTGTAAAGACAATCAAGCTTATTGAAAAAGAATACTGCATTAATTGCATCCCTCTCTCTTTCCAACTACAGTTTGTTTAATTAATTACAATAGATATATCACAATTCTCTTGCTTTAGTTGTATCAGTCTATCAGAGTTCTTTCCTCTCCACTTCCTTCTTGTGCTATATCTCTAGCAGTATTCTGTCAAAATTGCATCCCAAATTAATTAGCCTTTCATGTTTTTATATTCTCTGATCAGTTGTCTTTTACCAGTTCACATTTTCGTTACATCTCTTGCATACCTTTTACTGAATTCTTACCAGTAAACACACTACCTGCAATTTTTGCTAGTTTCTTGAATATCTCGCATGCCTCTTCCAATTCTTGAGCATCTTGCCAATTAATTCTTCGTGTCTCTCATTTTCTTGCTTCAACAAGAAAACAAATTAACATCTAATCCTGATTCTTAGTACTATTCTCTTCTCCACCTCAAAATCATTCTTTTTGTGATCATCTTACCTCTTCTCGACATATGGCTGGCCGGATTGTAGTCCCCTCTCCAACCGAATTGGTGATTCAAATAGTTAACAATTCCATTGTACGGAAAGCTTGATCGGAACAATTTTCTTGCTTGGAAGTTACTTTCCTCCTCATTGGCTTTGATCTTGTGGGGTATCTCAGCAAAACTAGTGTTGAGAATAAAGTTAATTAGATTTAATTTAGAATTTAGATTATTTTTATCTTTTACTATTTTTGATAAGTTATCGTTGGTACCATTTCTAAGTACCAATGATAACTGTAGCATAAATAGTATAAATGCCCAAATACTCTTGTAACATATATATAATATATACAAAAAAGAATACCATATAATTCAATAAAATCTTCAACTAGCTACCTCTCCACCGACTTCACTGATATCTGACACTGTCGGCACATTGAAAAGGATTCCGGCTTTCACCGCATGGCCTCGTCAGGATCATCCAATCGAGTGGCTGCGGTCTTCAATTTCTGCCTCTCATGTCCGATCAGTTAGTTTACATCAGCTCTTGTATATATCCCCAACTCGGATCTTATCTCCCATATTGTCAACATACGATCGAGCCGATTCGGTTTTCTTGCGTCTCACAAAGCGCTGGCTGCTGCAATGTCAGATTCAGCCTTTCTTCTCTCCTGACCATGCTTTTTTTGCTTCTAAGAAAGATCCTTCTTATGGCCTCAAATCCTTTCCTAGTTTGATATGATCAATTACACCTTTTCTATTGAATTTTAATCATAAACAGCGACTGATACCAGGTTCCAACAGCGACTATTAATTGTTGAAGACACCTCTGACAGTAAACTGGAGAAATCCAACACTCGACAGAATGGAGAGATGAAACAGAACAAGGAAACGCTGAAAAATTCAGTTAGTTAGGCAGTTACAAATAAATGGACCAGATGTAATTAGGTTGTTACAATCGTATGGCTGAGATAGCTTTGGTAGGTAGAAAATATCTGACTCATCTCTATTATAAATAAAAGGTCCATGTACAATGTAAACAAAATTTTTGTAATAATGAAAAAGCATTTCGCATTTCTCTTCTTATCTCTCTGATTATCTTTATGGTATCAGAGCTCACAAAGAAGCTCACGCTTCATCTATCCTAGATCAACAATGGCGAATGAGACTGGTAACACCACACCAGCTCCAACTGCGCCTACATCTAAATCCCCTATTCAATTCTCGCACCAGATCCACACCTCTCTCACTGCTGAGAACTTTCTCGTATGGCGACATCAGATCCTCCCAGTTCTTCGAGGACATGCTCTCGTCTCCTTCATCGATGGATCCACACCTCCGCCTGATCGATTCATTTTTGATGCTGCTCGAAATCCATCACCTAATCCTGCGTTCAACAACTGGTACCACCAAGATCAGCTCATCCTGTCTTGGATGCTCAGCTCAATTTCACCATCCATTCTCAGTCAGGTTGTGCGATGTGAGACCTCTCTTGCTCTGTGGGAAACGATAAATCAACTCCACTCATCGCAATCCATGGCAAAAGTACTCGATCTGAAGCTCCAATTGCAAACATCCAAGAAAGGGGGTTCAACTTGCTCTCAGTACCTTGCGCAGATCCAGAGTCTTGCAGATCGCCTGAGAAGTGTAGGTCATGAGATCTCAGATCAAGAACTAATCTTGTTCATCATGCAAGGCCTTGGTTCTGAATTTGAATCATTTGTTACCTCCTTGACCACAAGGTATGAATCTCCTTCCATGATTGAATTCTCTAGTCTCTTGCTTGCACATGAGGCAAGACTCTTGAACAATCTCAGATCCAGCTCGACCTCCTCTGTGAATTTGACAACTCAGACTGACAAAACTGATTCAAAACAATCTGATACCTCTGTCTACTATGCAAATGGTCCAAAACAATTCTCATCTCAACCTAATTACAACAAAGGTCGAGATAACTCTTCAAGAGGTAGGGGTCATCAGAGAGCTCGTGGTAGAGGAAAACAGTCAAACTATGGCCAAAACAACTCGACACAGGATCAGATCCAGTGTCAAATTTGTGCTAAGTGGGGACATGGTGCTCTCGACTGTTACCACAGGTTTGACATCCAATACACAGGCCCCGCTGACTCTTCTCAAGGCAATCTCACTGCAAATTTCAATCCACATCAGGCCCTTCTTGTTCAACCACCACCTAGCAATGCAAACAATCCGGACAACTGGTACTTAGATTCCGGTGCGTCTTCTCATGTCACATCATATCTAAACTCTCTCAGCTCATTTCAACCATATAATGGATCAAATGCAGTACACCTTGGAAATGGACAAGGTTTGTGTATTTCTAACACAGGTTATGCTGAACTGATTACCTCAACAGCTAAACCAATTAAACTAAACCAAGTCTTACATGTACCAGTCATGACTAAAAACCTACTCAGTATCTCACAACTTATTCATGACAATGACGTACTGGTCCAATTCTCACATGATTCCTGTTTCATTAAGGATCAGGTCACCAACCAGACATTGCTCCATGGCACTTTACATGAGGGATTGTACAATCTGAGCTCTTCTTCTGAACAACATCATCAAGTGTTTCACACATCACATTCTACATCTTCTGATTGGCATCTTAGACTTGCTCACTGCTCAAGGGCAGTTCAGGAAATTCTCAGAAAAGACAAAAAGATTGTAATAAAATCTAGTGATTCTAGCTTTACTTCTTGTAATGATTGTAATAAGGCAAAGGCTTACAAATTGCCCTTTTTGCCCTCAACTTCAACTGCTATCAGACCTCTAGAAGTCATACATACTGACTTATGGGGTCCAGCACTTGTAGCTTCATCACAAGGACACAGATATTACACTCTTTTTACAAATGAGTTCTCTCGATTCTCATGGTTTTATTCCTGTGCATGCAAGTCTGATGTCTCACATATTTTTGATCATTTTAGAGAGAGAGTTAAGAATTTACTATCATCAAAAATTAAAATTGTCTAATGTGATGGTGGGACAGAATTCAAACCACTGATGAGATGCCATAGAGACATCACTTTTCAGGTTTCTTGCCCTTATACACCTGAGCAAAACAGCCTAGCTGAAAGAAAGCATCGGCATGTTGTTGAACTTGACCTAGCAAACATGTTTCATGCCTCTATTCCACTCAAATACTGGTCTTACATCTTTACCAGTGTAGTTTTTGTAATAAATCGCCTTCCATCAGTACCAACTAGTTCAATTTCCCCATTTGAGAAGCTTTTTGCTCAAAAACCAGACTACACTATGCTGCACACTTTAGGCTGCACATGCTTCCCACTGTTAAGGCCATATAACACTCATAAACTCCAACCTAGATCTGAAAAATGTGTTTTCCTTGGATATTTCACAACACATAAAGGCTACACATGTTTGCACATTCCCTCCGACAGAGTTTATATTTTCAAACATGTCAACTTTGTTGAAAACGAACTTCCCTTTTTTGAAATTACATCCATACCCTCTCAACAGCAAGAACAAACTTCACCATCAACATCACTCATCAAACTACCACCTCCAATTACTCAACATGAACCGTCTCCAATTACTCCACAGGAACTACCACAAAACACTTCAGATGAGACACAACAACCCGAACAACAACACCTTCATACATCTCCACCTCATTCACCACCTCCAAATATTCCTCAAATTGAGAACAATCCTGCCCCTTCACACCCCATGCTTACAAGGACAAAGACAAGGTCTCTAAAACCTAAAACCTACCCTGATCATTGTCTGTACAATACCTCCAGTCAGACAGCTTCTACACCCGATGATCCAACATGCTTCTCTCAAGCATCCAAACATACAGCATGGAGAGCAGCCATGGCGGATGAACTCACTGCCCTTACACACAACTTGACTTGGGACCTTGTTCCATTACCATCTGGTGCTCATGTAGTAGGTGCAAAGTGGCTCTACAAAACAAAGTACAAGTCTGATGGTAGCATTCAAAGGCACAAAGCACGTCTTGTGGCAAAGGGGTACAGTCAGCAAGAGGGAATAGACTACTTTGAGACGTTCAGTCCAGTAGTCAAACCAGCAACAATTCAAATTGTACTCACCATTGCTCTCTCCAGAAAATGGTATGTTCATCAACTTGATGTGAACAATGCATTTTTGCATGGTGATCTGCAGGATACAGTATACATGGAGCAACCTCCAGGTTTTGTAGATCCACAATTCCCAACTTTTGTTTGCAAGTTGAAGAAATCACTATATTGGCTTAAAACAAGCCCCACGAGCATGGTTTTCAAAACTCAGAGCTTTTCTTCTCTCACATAAGTTCAAAACCTCTGAAGCTGATCACTCTCTCTTCATCTACACAACACCACAGGATACTATCTATCTGCTGGTTTATGTGGATGACATCTTGGTGACCGGAAACAATCAAGCAATCATTGTTTCTCTCATGAAAGCTCTCACTAATCAGTTCTCTATAAAGAACTTAGGCAATCTGAATCTGTTTTTGGGCATTGAAGCAACTTACCATGATGATAAAGTGTACTTAACCCAAACAAGGTACTTAGAAAAGATTTTGGAAAGGGCAAATATGACCCTTGTCAAACTAATTCAGACTCCTATTGAGGCAGGATGTCACATATCCAAATACTCAGGGGCTAAAATGGATAATCCACATCTCTACAGATCAGTTGTAGGGGCTCTGCAATATGCCACCATAACCAGACCTGATTTGACATTTGCTATCAACAAAGCGTCTCAATTCATGTTTGATCCTACTAACCATCACTGGCAACTGGTAAAAAAGATACTTCGGTATGTAAAAGGAACCTTGAATCATGGTTTAACCTTTGTATCTACTCCTAATTTGACGCTACAAGCATTCTGTGACTATGACTGGGCAGGAGACCCAGATGATCGGAGGTCTACCAGTGGCTTTGCAATTTACTTAGGCTCAAACCTCATCTCCTGGTCCTCAAAAAAGCAACCGACAGTCTCTCGCTCTTCTACTAAAGCTGAATATAAATGCTTAGTTGTTACTACTGCAGAGCTCACATGGATTTCTTCTCTTCTGAAAGAATTGAACTGTCCACTTACAACAGCTCCTACCCTCTGGTGTGACAACCTAGGAGCAACATTTCTTGTTGCAAATCCATTATTCCATGCTCGTACCAAACATATCGAGCTGGACTATCACTTTGTCAGGGAGAAGGTTACAAATCGCCAACTGCTTGTTCAGTTTATATGCTCAGCCGACCAAACTGCAGATATATTCACAAAGGGACTGGCTAAGGCACGATTCAGCATTCTAAGGGACAAGCTTCACGTCACTAACAGACCGCTCAGCTTGAGGGGGCGTGTTGAAGACACCTCTAACAGTAAACTGGAGAAATCCAGCACTCGACAGAATGGAGAGATGAAACAGAACAAGGAAACGCTGAAAGGTTCAGTTAGTTAGGCAGTTACAAATAAATGGATCAGATGTAATTAGGTTGTTACAATCATATGGCTGAGATAGTTTTGATAGGTAGAAAATATCTGACCCATCTCTATTATAAATAAAGGGTTTCTGTACAATGTAAATAAGATTTTTGTGATAATGAAAAAGCATTTCGCATTTCTCTTCTTATCTCTCTGATTTTTATTAATCCTTATGTGAGAGAGGCCGCACCGGTAAGAAAAGAGAGAAATATAGACAAAGAGAAGGCGGGAAGACGAAGAGGAGAGCTAACTCTCACGTGACTTGCACGTGGGAACCAAGATATCCGGGCAAGATGGGCAGGCGCTGAGGAGAAATAAACGGATAATAACAACAACATTTAATGTACAAGTTCAGTTGCACTGGATCCGGTACCCGTATAAAATTTAATGTACTTCCTGCTTTGATTTCAGCGATTTTAAAATATCATTCCATGATATCAGATGCGAAATGCATCGTACGGATAATTGGGTTTTCGGACGAGATATGGTTCGTAAGCCCTTTTGGAACAACTCCGCTCCATTTCATGAGACGAAATCTCTCTTACTCTAGTCTATATATACGCACCTTAGCTTCTCAAGTTGAAATATTTCTCTCTCTCTCTAACGGCTACTTGAAAACCCTAAGTCGGAAGTTCTCTTCCCAGTCGGAGATTACTCAAACACATTCACGGAAGGAAGGAAAAGAGAAAGCGAGAAAGAGATGGGAAGGAGGAAAGCTGAGATGAAGCTCATCGCTCATGGCTCCACTCATCTCTCCACATTCAAGAAGCGCCGAGCTTCCGTAATCAAGAAAGCGAAAGAGCTCAGCACCCTCTGTGGCATCAATGTGTGCGTGGTTGTATCCGAGGGGCCCGATGACTCAGCACCTGTGATGTGGCCCCCGGCAGAGGAGGCCGCTCAAATTATCAATCGTTTCCAAAGCCGGTCGGAGGAGGTGTGGACCAACGATCTGTCACGGCAGGTGGCAAAACTGCAAGCAGAGTTGCAGAAGACCGAATGCGAGAATCATGAAAAGCTAATGAAGGATATGTTCCCAGGCGCTTCTCACATTGGTGATGCGGAATTCTCTGACAGCAAAGGGATCTTGTCAACATTGGCCGAGAGGTGGCTCAAGGAGGTGGAAGAAAGAATTAATTTCTTAAAATCTGCACCTATGCAGCACCATCCTGCTGCCCTTGACATGGGATGTGCAACAGCAGGTTCGAGGGAGGCCATGCTACCGGCTCATGTCATTTGGCCAAGCACCAAGTATGGTATGGAGCGAGCCTCCACTTCAGGATCCATAGGAGCTGATCCCGGTTCATTCCCTACGGGGAGCATGGATGTCGAGATGAATTTACCAAGGGCATTCACATCAGAGGAAGATCTACCAGGTTTAGCCGATGGGTCCGACATCATGAGCGATTGGATCTCCAGCGCAGAGCCTAATTTCCCCGAGTGGGAAACGGTGTTGGCTGACTGGACATCATTTGCCTTGCCAGTTGATGATGTGGCACCTCAGCCGGACCTTGGTGAATTCAATTTCGATCTTGAAATCAACATCGATGATGAGACGATCATGTCAGTTATGTCCTCACTTGATTAGATGGCTTAGGTTTTAGGGTTAGGATCCGGGGGTTCTGGGTTTCTGGTTTGAGGGTTAATTAGATCTTGTAATTAATTGGAATGTTTTCATAATTTAGAGATCTTGTTGACTGGAGAAAGCTGTTTATATATGGAACAATGACTTGCTTATGCTTTTATCAAAAAAAAAAATGACTGACTTATGCAATTCCAAAATCTAGTCGCTGGAAATGTTGTTTATTGCCACACCGCTCAAAGTTTTTCTTGATGCTGACTTGATTTTGTTTTAATCAATTAATGAAACTAAGTTGCAACTAGGTTTTTGCATGTCTTCATACGTAAGATCGTTGTAAATTAAAGAGACATCTTTCTATTTTCTTTTTCTGTTACAAATCACTCGATCATTTTGTAATTCTTTTTCTATCCAGACGTAAATAAGCTGAAGTCAATTTTAATGTATAATATGCTCTTTCTTTATAAGCTCACAATATCGTTTCTCACTGTCGAGCGTCGCCATCATTAAGTCAATTTTGGAGTATTGCTATTATCAGATGTCCTTGTAACAATCACAAAGTAAAAATAAAAAATAAAAAAATAATTTCACTAAACGTCTTGAATTTTCCTTTGAAGTGGAATTGTGTAAAGGTTTTTGATAATATATTATAACTAAGCGAAAGCATCAGCTTGTCTTTTCGTTAGTCTTGAATACAATCCATCCTTCTGAATTAGCTCTGTGTGGCTCCCCCTCTACAAAATATAAAACAATCGCACAAATAAATAAAAATAAACATAAGTGATGTTTTGATGATTTATTTCTGGCATAAATCATGAACAATCACAGGTAATGAGTATTGCTAAATAACCAATGACAAGAGGAAGGTACAGGACTATCGTCTATAGTATGCTAATTCAATTTTTATTTCTATAGGAAAATTGGTATGACACATGAAAGCTGGTATTTGAGTCCTTTAAATTGGAAAGAAATATCACACTAAAAGAATGCCGCATTTTTAAATATCCATCCAAAGCAATTTATTGCTTGTTGCGTGTTACAAAGAAAGAATATGTACCTCAACAATTTTACCACCATCCATCACCACTATCCTATCAGCTGCTTGAATTGTCGATAATCTGCACAAAAAATAAAATAAAATAATGACATCACTGCTAATAAGAACAAGATGATGAAGACTGTGTGAATTCAAAACATTTTAGAAAATAATAATAAAAATAAATTCAGTGGTTATCGAAACAGTTCATGTACCTATGAGCAATAACAATTACAGTCCTTCTGGAACCATTGTGCACTGATCGCATCACCCCCTGTTATCAAGTAAAAGATACATATGTTAAATCATGCCTTGATTAATTTCACATGTTTCATAATACCAGTAAATGAAATGATTGAAGAGCACCCTAACAAACAGGTCTCTCAACCGTTTTGTGTACATCAAACCCAATTGATACAATAGCCCTTGGTGCATCCGGCAGGGTATCAGTTTGGTAGATTTATCTCCGTAAATAATTACACTTAATCATGAAATAGCTCTCTTTACACAAAAGAAAACAAAATTCTTCATCAGAATTTGATCAAGATCAAATTGTTTGGTTTAAGACAGGTTTCTACATGTTGCTCTTAGTGGCCCTCAAATTTTTGGTGGTTATCAATTTTGGTCCCTGACATCACCTAAAAGCAGGACAAGAAATGTCATGAGCTTTTTTCAAATATTAGTCAATTTTTTTTGGGATCTTTCAACTCAAAAGATAGCACATGCAATGTCAGCTTTAACTCAATAGTCAATACTCGCAACCTTTTGATGAATGATGAAACAGCAATCAAATGGTACACATTAAAAATGTCTTGGGAGTAATAATTAAGCTGAGGATATTTTAAGGAACACTTGTGTTGTTTACTCGAAGAAATGAGAACCTTAACATAATGTTCACTCTCTGCATCTAGTGCGCTGGTGGCCTCATCAAGGATCAAAATTTTCGGCTCCCTCAAAATAGACCTGGCAATTGCAATGCGTTGTTTCTGGCCTCCACTAAGAAGGGAGTTGTCTACCACTGTTTTGTATCCTTGAGGCAGGGCTGAGATGAAATCATGGGCATATGCTTGTTTAGCGGCCTCTACCACTTCTTCATGGGACACTTCCCTGGGGCACCCATACTTTATATTTGAACTGATGTCCATTCGAAAAAGCCTTGGTTCCTGTACAATCAACCGATTATGGCAAGTCCTAGGAATCATAATGCAAATTGGCCAGTATTGGCTAGAAAGGCACCGGTGAGACACAGTATTGACTGAAGCATCAATTAACTCCCGAGATTGGTACTCGGGCAGTTATTTTAGTACTGACAGAAAGAAAGAAAGAAAAATAAAAACTGAACTATTGCAAAATTCAGCTATCCTGACCTGGCCCACAAAGCCAATTCTTTCTCTGAGCCATTTTATATCCAACTCTCCAATGGGGTTATCATCAACTAAAATCTGAAAAAGGGAATAAGAAGAAAAATTATCCTCTGTAGTCATCAAAAAATTATCCTCTGTAGTCATCACAACAGCACATGAGTAATGTGCCAGGAGTATATTGTTTGTTTATTTATACAGTCTTTTGTTGGTCATAACTCAGTTCTAAAGCAAGAAAAGAAGCTCACCTGACCACTTGTTGGATCGTAAAGACGAAGCAATAGATTCACTAATGTGCTCTTTCCACTCCCACTGAGACCAACCTTTTCAAAAGAAAACAAACTTATTAATATTTTACTGGAACACGTGACATTTGTGGGACCTAACCAGTATTGCTTCACAGAACAATATGTTGCTTTTCAGCTATTCAGATTAGACAAATGTATCTCTGTAGGTAAAGAATATTCAGAAACAAAAAAAGAATTTTTTTGTCACAACAAAATGCTATTCCTGTTCCTTATCCCTAATCCTGACCCTAATTTTTCTCTCTTCTCCTCTCTGCCAATCCAGAATAAAGGTAGAAATCTGTGTGTTTTACTTACAACTGCAACTACTTCATTTGGTTGTATTGATAGATCTACTTGCCTCAGGACTTGCACCTGTTGGAACAGAAAAAAATCACAATTTTAAATGGATCTCTAATTAAAAAAGAGGCAGTGCTGTTTTCAAACAGACATAAAGTAGGTATTTTCATTATTCTAACAACCAAGCTAGCAAGAGAGAAAGTGACAGTACCGTGGGTCGTGAAGGATAAGAGAATGATACATTCACAAATTGAAGCCGTCCTTCCATGTTTTCTAACTTTCTTCCTGCCAAAAGATTTGTTGAACAAGTATCAGAGAAGTTATCATCGCCTTGTGAAAATGGAGTCGCTTAGTTGCAAATTTCAGACGGACCATACCAGGCTCAACCCCGATGCAATATATAAAAAAAAGGTACAACTGTTTTGGGGGAAAAATGTATTATGACCAAAATAAAAAAATGTTGTTTTTGCCAAAAAAAAAATAACCCCCAAAACTAGTAGAATGCATTTCAATTTTAGTCCTATATATGAAAAGGATTTCAGGGCATTAAATGGCATATCATGAACAATGTCCTTGGTGCATTTGTTCAAATTTGAAATAGAAATCTTTTGAGCCTGATGTAATTTTAATTGGGTATCATTTTTAATAACATAAGAAAGGAATGAAGTGACAACTCTTTTCTAAGCAGCTTACCTTTGGATAAGAAATAGCTGGAAGGAACAAGATCCATGAGACGAAAAACCTTTTCACTGGCACCGACTGATTGCATGAGACTCGACCAGTTGTCACCGATCCACCATGTTGATAGGATTAGCCACTCAGAGTATAATATGAACTTTGTCAATTTCTCTGCTGTTATGCGACCCGACATGATAAACATCCCTCCTATCACTACTGCAATAACCTATAAATACTTATTTGCCAAGCCAAACAAGGCACGAATCTCATACAAAATGATAGGACTGATCTTATTCACCCAAAATATCTATAATAGATTGTTAGAAATTAGGAAACCTGAGTGGAATGATAGAGGTAGTTGAAACTAAGACTCCAGAATCCATAAGCCATGCTTTGTCTCAAGCTTATATTATACAACTTCTCTAACCATGTTTCGTACCTGTAATATCAGTACTTAGACTAACATATGTAATAATGTAAGTAATGAACAAATAGAGATGAAGAAGGATTAAGAATCAAGAAAGAAAATACCTTCTAAATTCTTGCTTCTCAGTTCCATATACTCGAACAGTCCTCACTAAAGATAATGTCTCTTGTGCAACCTGATGCCAGATAGATCAATTAATAATGCAAACAAAAGTGGAAAATAATTAATAAATTATAGCTACAGTAGACCTTGAAATTTCACTTAGTAAAGAAGAAAAGAATTGGTCTTTGAGTTAAGTCATATCATTTTAATTCATTTGTCACTAGCTTCAAGAGAGATGATTCAAGAATTATGAATTGCAAGTTCCGTTAGATTTTCATGGCCAGGTATACGCTAAAGATCATATAATGTTGGGCAGTTAACATTATCAAAAAAATGACATGGAAAGAGAAATGGTGCTAAAATAAATCTAAAGTCTGGGTTCCTTACCCAAGACATTGAGATGACATGGTATATTCTAACAAATATGCTGATAAAAATTAACTTTAGGTATGAAAGATGGACTCTGTAATACAGAACCGTTTATTTTAACTTGAAGATAACAGTTAAGTTTGGAGTAGAAGCAGAAGGAATTAGTCTGACCTCATTAGCACTAGCTGTGTACTCCTGTGTCAACTTAGCAGCTTTTTTCTGGTACCTGACCAAAAGGATAAAAAAATGAGATCCACTTGATATCGTTACTTATCCATCCGTACTTCAAAAATTGAACAGAAAAGTATGATTTTATTGCTATTATCCAATGTTTATTTAATAGATACTTGTGCTGTTATAGATTTGAGGTAATGACATATCTAACCAAAAAAGTATACCTAATCACATGAATTGAAACCCAATCTCACCTTCCGTGAATGATCATGATGGTTGAAAGAGTGCAACAAATGACCATAGTTGACAGTCCAAGGGGCCATGATAAGACTATTAGATAAACTAATGCACCAGCTCCCTGAGATAAGCAAAGAAGAAAAGTCTTCAACCTCATGTTGTAACAAACAGACATATGTGCCAATTTGCACAAATCTAGTGTGAATATTTTCTCTCTTGTATATCGCTAAATTATTATTCTCCTTTTCTCATTCTGAGAAAAAAAGAAAGAAGGGGGTTGGCAATGGGAATATAATGTAATATTAATGCTACATTGAGGCTCTAGCATGACATTTCAGTCAAGTATTTCAATATTGCAAGAGTTAGGAAATGAGGGTGTGCGTATTGAACCTGAAGTATATTCCGTGATATAAGATTAAGATCATTGCCAATAACTCGAGACACTTGCTGACAATCTGAACCAAGCCTGCTCGTCAAATCTCCAACTGTTTCCTCATCAAAGAAAGAGATCTCCTGAAAATGATAATAAAAAAATATAGAATTTATATTCACAAGCAAAGTGAGACATATTAATTTCAGAGATTATGTTTTCATACTATATACAATTTCATTATTGACCTGAAAAAGAAGGGCATTGTAGAGTGTTTCTCTCATTCTTCTGACCTAAAGAAGTTTCAAGAATCTTCTTAGCACTATGGTCAACTAAAGAGTTAGAATCTAGGAATCAGCTCCTGTAAGAAAATAAAAATTGATAAAAATGAAAATATGCTTTTACCAGTATCATATTAGCAATACCAAAACAGCAGCCTCGTAAACCACTGCAAAGTATGTAAATTACATCTATAAATCATATAAGTTGTAGATTCTACAAAAAAAAAAGTTGTATGAAAATAATATCTGTCAATTTGTAGGCTAGAAAGATTTTCAAATTATTTTCTGATTAAAAGAGGGACAGAAGGAAAAGTCTTGATCTGGGTCCCTAATCAAAGAAAGACCCTGGTTAAGATCTCAATTGCATTGAGCACAGATGGTTCATCAGTAGTATGAAACCCATGACTAATGAAGTGCCATATGCAAACATAAATTAACCACAATTGAAAGGACTAACCTACAAATTCCCGAAGACAAACAAAGAAGAACCAGTAGTTTCGCGTTATTGTAAAACGACACCCCTCCATTCTGTGCTGCAAATATGGACGCCGCTAGAAAATGCGGTATGCATATCTCTGAGAACTGCACTAGAACAAAGCATTTCAATAAGTGAAACAGAACTGGTACTACAACGTGTAGGTTCCTATTTCCAAATATTGCCATGCATCCAAAGTTAACCCCAATAATTCCTCAGTGAATCTCAATGGAATCTCAATGGTGCAACAATGAATCAAAACAAAACCATCAAGGATGCAACAAAGGAATATCTGGTACATAATTTGTACCAACCAGTACAAAACAGTACTTAATTCACCAGAAGGCTTGTCTGACTCTTCACCTATTAGATTATTCAAGTGTATGTGAACTATAGTATATAATATTACTCCCAAAAGCCCAACTAATCCCCCAATTCAAATCACATTAATAAAAATTGAAAAATTACTACCGCGGCGCCGAGAAGAGAAACAAATCCAACAAAAACAACCCATTTATCCTCAGCCACAAGCACCCACATCCTTTTCAGAGCAGTAACAACTGACAAGCTAACATTCTTCTTCGCCACATCCGATCCTTCTTTCTCATCCTCTTCTTCAAGTCTCCACCATGCCCCCCCAGGTAGCACCGATTTTAACCTCTTCGGATTAATGCCATCAACGGAGACTGAAGGAAGAGGAAGAGAAGACGCGGAGGCGGCGACTCTGAGAGCGATGAAGCTATGCCGGGATCTTCTATGACAGGATCTCCTGTGGCGAGAGATAGGTTTGTGCGAGTAGAGAGGAGTTGAGAAGCGACGAGAAGTAGAGAGCAAATGCATCGCCATTCTAAAGAGAGCGCGAGAGAGGTGAATTTAAGATTCTATCTATATATTCTTCTTCCCTTTATGTTTGGAGATTGGAACCTCGACTTCACCATGCTCTGTTGTGGCGTGCGAGAGAAGATAGAAGAGTTCCACAAGAAGGAACTACTACTGTACAAAACAGTTTCTCTGGTCGAAAGAGAAGCGCAGTAGGAGATCCGGCTTCTGGACTGGAGAGAGCTCAGATGAGATTTACTGTGACTCATCTTTGTATAATTTCGTACAGAATTTCCCTGCTCGGTAACTTCGTTTCGAGAACTTCGGGACTAATGCGTTTGCTGTACAGAGTCTGTCACAGGGAATCTGAACAGAATTGTGGCGGATCGGGAATGTCCAGAGCATGTGGGATTGATTGAAGGAGAGCACGACACGCAAATGGAACAGTTTTTTTTTTTGTTTTTTTTAAATCCGATATTTAATGGGAGGTATGATATACCGAAATCATCATCATTAATATTGTCAAATAAATTTTATTATTTATATTAATAATTTTATATGTAATTTATTTTTTATTATTTAATTTAAGTGAGTTATTATTTAGATAAGTGATATATAAACTGAATGATTAAATTATTGTATAAAATAAATTATATAATATTTTTTAATATGAATAATAACTAATTTAATATTAATGACGGTATCTCCTTAATATTTTTCATATGTAATTTGGATCATGCGAGGATTAGTGCAAGAATATTATTATTTGAGATAGTAGTTGAAGATTAGCGCTAAGTGTGATAATAATGTTAATTTTATATTATTCAGATCAATGAAATTATTATTTAGATTGTATAATTAGAATAATGATGTGAAAGATAAATAAAATATGGTTATACATTTTTTTTACCAATTATTTTTTTTATTTTGAAACTCTTATGACAACTAATCAATTTCATCTTAATTTAAATATTTAACATTTAGTTATTTACTAAAATTTAAAATAAAATAAAAAAAAACAATTAGACAAAACCGTGAATTTATTAATACAATTTCATATCGTCCGCATAACAAGTTGACAACTTAGATTTTGATAAATCAAAATTTATTATAAAGCTAGATTAAAGATGTTTGTTAAAAGAAAAAAAAAATTTCAATTACGATGAAGATTGAAGAGCATCTCAAGCATAATTTCATTGGGAGTTTGAGAGATGAATTGAGAGCTTCAATGTATATTTCATGTTCTCAAATCTCAAAAGATGCATAAAACCATCTAATTTCTACTCACTCAATCTCTCAATTTCAATTAAGTTGTAAATAAGAGCGGAATCAAAAAATCGAAATAGGAGGGTCGAATCATAAATATAATATATTTTTAATTTATAGGGGGTCAAAAAGTATTTTATTTTAAAAATTTATAGAATTTAAAGGGGAAAAAAATAACTATCTCAAAATATTGTATTATTTGTCAAATTGAATTTCGAGTGATTTAATTTTAAATTGTGTTGGATTTTTTAATTGTATCACTTTGTATTAGGACAAATTTAGATCTACTCGAAAAGATCAGATCACATGAGTTTGCTACCTCTTTGAACACCATGTGACGATGTAGTTTTAGATCAAGTTTAAATCCGCATATAATAAGGATGCATTTGAATCGATATTTCATATTTGAATAGATTGATAGTTATTGAGAATATTAAATTAGTAAATCAACTCTCACCATTTTACTAGCGACTATTTCAAATAGTCAGATTAGCTGTTAACAACGGCGGAGTTTTGCTTTGATCACAGTGGATCATGACATCGTCTTTCATTCAAAATTTTATACAAAAACAATATATTTTTTTAAATTAGTTACTATTTAGACTATGAAATGACTCTTTCTTAATTAATTTTGTGTCATAATTTTTTTTCTTTAATTAAATTGACTATCTTTTATTTTAAACTTAAACTCCGTTACTAACTATTAATCCTATTAATTCGTCCTTTCATCCAAATACACTTCATAACTACAAAAATCATAAACAATTCGTTTTATATACACTTTATAACTACAAAAGTCGTATACAATTCGTTCGAGCCCAACCTAAAACCGTTTCATATTTGGCAAATTTGTGTGTACACTTCACGACGCCAGTTGTCATCGCGCAGCAAGGCTTGAGTTTACGTGACACCTCTATTCTGACCGAGTCGAGTCGGACCCAACACCGAATTGTTTGTAAATCCGTAACACCTTCGCGTGAAACCGAAGTAACGATCCGAACCGGACCGATTTGTACCTGAAAGAGAGCACCACCTACGGACTACAGTGCCACCAACGCACGGAGGAAAGAAAGAGAGAGAGAGAGAGAGAGAGAGAGAGAGAGAGCAAAAGGGGAAGAACAAAACAAATTCGAAAACGAAACAGAAGCCTAGATGAGAGAGAAGAGAGGAGAGAGAGATCTGGGATCGATCCCCGTGCTCTTCTCCCCCACCAAATCCCTAATCACCTCTATCTGAAATCGGAATTGGGGAATTTTACACCGAGATTTGTTTGTTACTCCTTCTCTCTTCCTCTCCTTCCGATCCAGCGCCTTCCGCCAACCAAATCTGACAATCGGAAGCCGGCCAGGGACGGAGCTCTTTGCGCCGGGCCCAGACGTTAGAGATGGCGTCTGCGCAAGTCTTGCCCGCTTCGTCGCGCAAAGATCATCTCGAAGCTGGGAAGAAGAAGGTATTTAATTACAATACTCCCCTTTCTTCACTAATGGATTGAAGAATCAGTACCTTCTTTATCTGAACTTGTCGATCTTGCTGGTTCGGGTTCCAATTTCGCTGGAGCAGCTAAGCGGTGCTAAATTCCATAGGCGGGTCACTTCAAACCCGCTAACTAATTTTTAACTAGCAATTTTGGAAGATTGTTAACTTTCGCAACCACGAAGATGATATGAGCTGCGAACTTCACATTGGTGGATGCCAAAGCAATTCTATTAACTAACAAGCTTTTAGGATTTTCTTTTTGTTTTTAATATGTTTGTGTTAAATCATGTTTCAGTCAATGAAATGGGGCTAGCTGCCTTTTATTAAAAGAAAAGAAAGAATAACTAACAAGTATCTAGACTTGGAATTCACTTAAGGCATATTTCACGGCTTTGGTACATTAAGCAAACTATATCAAGAATTGCAGAACTGCATTATTTCACGGCTTTGTCATACGGATAGAATTTAGAATTCAGTTTGAGAGGAGCTTATGTTGGTTTGAATTAAAGGCTACCAGTCTCTATTATAACATTAATGGCCTGGAGTCCGCATCTGCTCTCATTGTTATGATGTAGCAGATGTGCCATTATCCATGCTGTGGTTTGGAGTACACAGGTTACATGTTGACTTTTTAGGGGAGATTTCTTTAAATCTGATTGGACCATCTGATTCTGATCATATAGCTTAGTTTGATAGTGGTACATCTGTGCCGTTATATTCATCGCAGCCGATGTGGAGTCTAGTGGTCTAGTTCTTAGTCCTTTACCGGCATATACAATCTAGTGCTGGAACCATATTAGCAGGAGCATATGATCAACTTTCCTCTTTGATCCTTGGTTGGCTTGATCTCAACTTGTTTTTAGTTCGGATCGTATGCATGGATCAAGGTTTAGTATCCAGTATCCATTTATTTCCTAGTAATGCTATCTTATCCATATAGGTCTTATCAAGTATAGAATAAATCGGCTTCTCTTTGTTTCTATGAGCAGAGTTATTCCCTTGTTTTGAGTGCAATGATATAAAAATTTAGTTATTAATGCTTAGTAAAAGTTTAAGCTCCCTATTGGGGTTTCAGTACCAATATAACAGCAATACACATCTGATTTAGTGGTTTACAATAGGTACTATATTGATGTGCATGTATATTTTTTGAGTGATGGAGGATCTAAAAGTCTTCTCAAAAATCTAGATTTGTAATGGAAAAATAAAAAGCTGTTTTGTAGTTCTGCACTTGAAAAACTGTTGTTTGTTTGTATTAGTGATCGCTACTTCTACTTGTTTTGAGCTGTTTATAAACGAGCTGATACTGACATTTCTTTCGATGAATTAATTTTCAGTTGGAGGAATTCCGTAAACAGCGAAAGGCAAAAGCTGCTAAGAAGACAGAATCCGGTATCCAAAATGAAGCAAACCAAACCGAACCACAAATAGAAGTCCCTGCAAGCTCTGCTACATTACCCAACCAACCTATATCAACTAATATAGAAACTACCACTACAGAAAGCAGTTTAACCCAAGCCAACATCTTAAATTCATTCAATTATAATAGTACCTTCGAAAACAATGCTAAAAGAGAAGGTCTCTCAAACCTTGCAAATGGGTACCATTATGACTGGAGTGAAAATACTAATAGTGTCCCAAAAGATAAGCCTGTTTCCTCCCTATCAAATGTCAATGGATATATGAAGGATCCAAGCTTTTCTTTTAGGAAGGAACCTGAGCCCAAATTTTCCAAGAGTGATGTTATTGCTGCCCATAGTAATAAGCTGGAAGGTACATGTGAAAATATTAGATCCTTTTGTTGCTGCCTAATTGCCTCAAAGGTCTTGATTTTTTGGGTGGGAATGAGCATGTCTGGTTAAGAGTAAAATTCCAGTCTGATCTGACCTGCCAGAGGGTGAGGAAATGCTGACCCAGATCTGAAACAATGTGTCAGCGATGGTCAATTGTAAAATTTTGTCGGATACTCATTGGGTTTCCTCTTTTCTTTTCAAAAAGAGAAAAAAAATACTTCATAGTGGTAGATATTAAGCTGATTAGATGTGTAGGTTTTATCATAAACAAGGAATTGAAAATAAGAACTGAAAATGTCAGGTTGGTCCCCATCCGGCACCAGGTCAAGAAATCCTGACCCAATCTGCTGATTTACCGATTGGATCAGATCATATCAGATTCGATTGGACCAATGATTGCCACCCTTATTTTGGTTCGGCTTGTACCAGGTCAATTGGACCAGGTATAGGTCTGCACTACCACTGCCTATAGAATCATTGATCCTAACATTAAGTCAGAACTGGGTTTCAACAAAGTTATTCAAAATTGCAGGTGCAAGATCAATTAATCCTATATTAATCAAGTTGTGCACTTCATATTAAAATTTTTATATGATATGAGTGAAATTTTGATATGATCATTTGCACTTTATCGTATCAAAATTTTGTCACGAACTTTCTACCGCCTGATCTTGTACCTGCAACGTACTTTCATGTGATATTTACTAAAAAAATAGTCAGTCATTTATTAACTTTTCATTGACCTAACAGATTCCATCTCTGAAATTGGCTATGGCGTTAATACCGGCATTAGTAGAGAAGATAATGTTGCATATTCACACCCTGTTTCTGATTGGAATCAACCTAGCTCTTACTCTAACCAAAGTCCCTTTTCATCGAATACCTTTGGCAGCAGTGCCATTCGATCTAGACCATCGTTTCTTGACACAATTGGGGTCAATCGAGGCACTATATTTCAAGAGACCACATATGGAGAGCCTGACAAATCCAGTTCACTATTATCTTATAATAATTCGAATTTGCCAAGTCCATTTGCACAACAGCCTCCTCCTGCAACAAACTTCATCGGGAAGTTCAACGATTTGGATGGCCAAGATTTTGCAGCCAAGGACACATCAAATCACTCTATGGACTCTTTCAAAACCACACCGACTCGTGCAAAGGATGAAGATTTTGCGGCCTTAGAGCAGGTGACCCTTTGTTTTGTGGATACTTCTTTTCCATTGTAAAATAGGTTTTTTAGATGACACCCAATTTTTTGTTGCATTTTCAAATGATGCTCTGATATTTTTTTTTCTATTTGCATCTAGCACCCACTACTTTGGGGTAATTGGATAATATGCTGGACCATTAACCTAATTTCTGCAGAAGTACCGAATTGCCCGCAACTAACTTTCATATTTAGCAAAATGGATCTTTGAATATTTTATATATAAAAATATTAGACATGCTTCGCTTGATTTTAGTTCAACATATCCCTGAAAAAAAATGTTCCCTCTGTTGGACCAAAGTTGTTAAATTAAGGAACAGATATCTATCTCATCCTTTTACTATGGTTTGGTTGTCGTCTGCAAACATCTTGGGATTTGTTTCAGAAATGGAAAAAAATATTGGGTGTTGTTTACAAAAACAAAGGTAAATGATAGTTTGTATTATTTGCAAAAGATTGCAAAACACCTAATATGTGTGTTTTAAATGCTTCTTTTCCTTTGCTTGCTTTTGAGCAGCTTATTGAGGACTTGACACAAGAAAAGTTTTCATTGCAACGAGCTCTTGATACGTCAAGGAGTATTGCTGAGACCTTGGCTGCTGACCATGCATCTATTACCGAGAATTATAACCAACAAGTCAGTCCTCTAAAATGCTTTTTTGATTTTGCTGTTTTCATGTCTACACCAATAGAACTCATAAATGTCACCTGTCTTACAAAATGTGCCAAATGTCCTCTGTTGGAAAGTAACCTTATTTGCTTCAAATGATAACAGTGTAGCCCTCTTTCATTGTTTTATGCATCATAAAATAAGGAAAAAATGGAGGTGATTGTTTATCTGCAAATATTAGCAGTGGAATGGTGTATGTGTTCTCATGTGTTTAGAAGGTTTATGAACTATTTCTTGCTTTACAGAGTTCATATGATTTGTTTGCTCATGTGCTTAATGCTAGTACTTCTTTTGTGTTTGTAGTAATGGACAATCATGCTTTTGGTATACCTTTGTATAGATTTGGGCTATCGTAAAACATTGGTATTTTGGCCAGAATACAAATGGCTCAAATTGTGAGTTCTCATGCCTGAATGGTTGATCCAAGTTGCTCAATGCATTCTACATATAATAATATTGTAGGGGACCAAATTTCTTCAGCTGAAATGCATATGTTTTTGTAATAGCCTAACTACTTTTATATAATATATTGTAGTTTATACTAGACAGTAAAAAGTGACAGTTGGTTTGAACACTGGTTAAAGCACATCATCATTGGATTCAATAAAGCTCATTTTTTTGTGTATTTTTTTTTCTTGCATTGTAAGATGCTTGTTTGGTCTGAAATTGCGCTATTGCATTTGGTATCATTTTTGTTGGGTCACCTTGTACCGGAGGATTTGTCCTTTTTGTTCTTTCTGGTTTATCACTGGCTTATTTTATTTTATTTTTTTCATTTTCATTTTGTACTGGCGCAACTAAGGATAAATATCATCAATGGCGAGGAAGTGATGTTACTAGGCTTTATTGGACATTTTAAGGGTAAATGATGCACAGTTTCAAAGAGAGGCTGAACTACTTAATTAATAGAGACATAGTTGGGGCTTATTGACATTTTTGACAGTTAACTTTTTGGTTAAATTGGGTCCTAGAAATTTGAGGAGCGCAACAACCATACCATTACAGGCAATGGGGGGATAAATTTAGCTGTTCAGCTTATTTAAAAATTATGTAGTGGATACTTGAAATTTCGTTAAGTGCTCAATTTTCTGTTCAGTTGCTGCGGAAATTGGTCATGATTAACATTGTGTTGTCATAATTTGTCAGGGGCAAGTGATCAGTCAGTTAAAATCTGACATGGAGATTTTGCGACACGAATTGGAAGCTCAATCGGTTCGTTATTAATCCTTTCTCTTCATTCGCTTTATAAATTCTAAACCTTATAAACAGCAAAATTACATACTAAAATGAAGTCTTAAATGTCCTTTCCATATTTAAAAGAGTTTTAATCAGTTAAATGGTAGGTAAAAGATGCAGAGTCTAACATGCTTGCTTTTAGTTAGAACCAGGAAGGAAAAAATGAAACAACAGAATGAATGCTCTGTCAGTATTGTAAGAACAAAGCATGATCTTTTGGGGGAAAGATAAACATGTTAGTGTCAATGGCCGGTTTCTCTTTTTATACTAAGAACCAATGTACTTGCATTATACATTGAGCAAATTCTATTTCCGATCATAATATGCAATATTTATATTTTATTTAAAATATTGTTAAGCAGCTCTCCCTCTGGATTGATTAAAATTTTATTGTAGCTGCCAGTGCTATTTAATAGTTTATTTTTAATATGCCATTTTTTGCTTTTATTTTTGGTTTTGTGCTTTGACTCTACAAACTATCAACAGCTGGCGCTTGATTCGTTGCGAATGGAGTATGACAATGCAAGACACGAGTGCAATGCAGCTGATGAAAGGGCTAAGATACTGGCTTCAGAAGTCATTAGTTTAGAAGAGAAGGTACTGGTTTCAGCTTGGTAAACAGTTTGATTATAGATTTTAAAATTATCATCTTTTTGGGAATTCATGGTATTGTTCAGATGTAAGCAAAACAAAACAGCAATACCAGCAAGGTGAAAGCAAACTTGAAGCTACTAGCAAAATTAAATTACTTATTGTGATAATAAATAAGTTCTTGACTTAGTTTTCTTTTGCATTTTTCTTTTAGGCTCTCAGATTAAGATCCAATGAACTCCGGTTGGAAAAACAAGTTGAATCCCTGAGCTCAGAAATTTCTTCTTTCAAGTATGTGTATTCACTTTCTTATTGTCTCAGATTCTTCCTTGAGTAATTTTATTTATATAGTCGATGCTCCATACTTTTTGCTATCATTTTCTGTGACTTGGCTAGTTACATCCTTATGTTACCCTCTATAGTGTGTTTATTATTGAACTAATTTGTTATTGAATAAATTAAAACGGTTCTTTATATCCATTTTGACTACATGGTGTAGGCGTAAAGTTTCAGCATTAGAGAGAGAGCGTCAGGATTTCCAATCTACTATCGATGCTCTTCAAGAAGGTAAATGCATCACTCGTACCCATGTACTTTTTGTGATTATTATTATTTTTTTTCAAATTCAGTGCTTGTGAACAATATTAGTTAAATAAGACCACTTAATTTTTTAGTTCTCAGTTCATGAAAATATTGACTTTTGATTTTGTTTCTGTAAGTTGTAGTCTAACAAAATTACTATATGAACAGAGAGAAAGCTGTTGATGAATAAGATAAGAAATGCTTCTACAGTTGAGAAGGTTAAGGACACACCAAAGCCTCCAGAGACAGCTGATGCATCTACCTCTACTAGTGATTTAGGTTATATGATTATCTTGCTTTTATTTTATTAACATTCTAAATTGTGCATTATTAATGTTTGCCTAAAGTACTTTGTTGCATGGACACAGACTAAAGTGTTTCATATCTGATACGCTGCATATACAGCAATATGCATTTTCCCAAAATTTTAGAATTCAATACCTCTAATTATTAATCAATATAATTAATTAGTATATGTAATTTTTATTATTATCTTTATGAATGATTCAAAGATATTATAGAAATGATGATATGATATAACTTTTAAATAAGAATATGGAAATGACAAATATATGTGTATACACCTTCTCTTTTAAGAGACACAGTTAGGTGCAAATAGTGGATCAGCTGGATGAGTGAGATAAGATTGAGAGAGTAAATGGGACAACCAAGAGATATAATAAAATTTGAGGGTTAAATTTGAATATATAAAGAGGGTTTAATTTTTGCTGCTGCAAGTTGCCACTACCTTTCTTTTTCATTAATATTTCGAAATCCAAATGATGAATTTGGACTGTTACATAATATTTAATAATATTATCAGTTCATTTGATCAGGAGGCCGAAAGATGAATGCACTAAAATTTAATTAACTGTTATTGCTGACTTGATCAGTTCCTTTCATGGACTATTGATCTTCTGTGAAATAAAATTTGAAAACTTGAAAATTTTATATGGACATATTGATCGTGAACTAAGTACAATATTAATGATTCAAAATTGTCATTTGACTTTTTGGATTTTAACATATTAGTACGAAAGAGCGGTGATTGCAGCTTTAGCTTGTGTGTGATGAAAGCTGCAGCACTGGAACCCTCCTTGTACGTAAAATGCTCAAAATTTAGCAAATAGTCTGATGGTCCAGATGGAGTGACAAACATAAAAAAATAAAATAAAATTCATCCCACATGGAAAAACTTAGCAATGTTTGATGAGACCCACTGTAGTGGACAAACTTAGGGCCTGAATGATCTGTGGCTGAGACACAAGGCATATGTTGCATTATTAATACTTTCTGACACATGTTCCAGGGTGTATCTTGATTTGCAAAAGACGATAAAATAATTATATGTTCCGGCTGGCTTATCAGATATTCATTGTTGTATGTGCATCTGTATCAGATGCATGTCCAATCTGGTTGTGATCCACTTCAGAGAGTATTAAAGCAAGATAGCAAAAGATAATTGCAATTTGGTGGTTTTTGTTGGAGTTACCTACAAGTAACTGGGCACTATTTGACAGTTTAACTTATCTATATACATAAGTGCTTTTGCAACAACTGAAATTTATCTGCAAATAAGGATAATCATCATGCATAATATAGAAAAATGTGGCATGAAACCAAACAGAAATAATCTCTTTATTCAATTTTCTGAAGAATGGCAAATCTGTTTTCAGATGAAAGCAGTATCGCACAAAATGTGGTTGAATCAACCGCAGCTGTACATACTGACCAAGAAGCAGGGCCGTCTCAAACTCAGCCCCTCGATACATCCAGCATACCATTTGCCATTGGAGAAATGCATGAAGTTTTGCCACTTGACCAACTTAGAATGATTGATAACATCAACTCTTTAATATCTGAGGTTTCTCCTTGCATTCATAGACTTCCACTTGCTTTCAGTACTTGGGTCATTTGGCCCTGCAATTAGTCCCTTCTGGCTCTAGCTTGACCTAACCCTGTCAGATCTGAACCATTGGGCAAGTGGTTAGGTTTAACCCTACTGCTTTTACAAGAAGTCTAAACCTCCTATAGAAGTTCTTTTTATTAACAGATATTTGATTCGCTAGTAAAATATAGTTTGTCTAATCCACAGTGTGTGTACTTCTGCTATTTTTTACTGAATGCTCAATCCTCTGATTCAGGCTTAAATAGGGCTGTAAGCATTAAGCCCACTGAAGCAAAGGATGTACACAACACTAAAGTCATTATGTTGCACTACTCTGTAGTAGTGCCAGGCCATTGGTATACATTAGAAACATATCATCTTTAAAAGCGTATTTTAGCTGGACTTGTTTTCTTATGCAGTTATCTGTGGAGAGAGAGGAGCTTATGCATGCACTGAGAATTGAATCATCCAATTGTTCCAAGTTGAAGGTACTCTTTTTGTCTGAGCGAGCTTCAACAATGCTAGATAAATTTTCTCACTGCAGTCTATCCTCATTGTTGTTGTCAATTGTAATTTTTTTTCTGAATATTACTATGAAGGATTGGTATTCTTTTTTGCTTGCTACCCCCCATTTTCGTATCATTTTGTTTCCTTTTGTCTTATGATTAATTTTAGCATTGATGTTAAGTTGAAGCAATTAATTCTTGCATAATACAAACTCTGAAACAGAAGGTCTACTTTGTAAACTTCTGATTTAGCTGACCTTTATTTCATGCATAAGTATTTGTGACTAAACGATTGCAAAAGTTCTTGGGTTGTTCAAAGCTTAATTTTATGCATAATTTCCTAAAAGGTGGTTTACAAAAACATCAGTAAAGCCTAAGCTACTATTTGCCTTGATGTTAAATGGAGCAGGAATTGAACAAGGATTTGACACACAAACTAGAAGCTCAGACACAGAGACTGGAGCTAATGACGGCACAAAGGATGGCTAATGAAGGTTCAATAGCAAAACCATCTGATGCATCGCACTTGACCAGTGAATCTACAGTCTATGCTGATGAAGGAGATGAGGTTTGATTTGTTCAATCTGAATTGCATAATGGTCCTTTAAGTATCACTCTTTTTCTGCATCGGTCCCTATAGTTCCATGTATTGCACTTTGGTCCTGGGACTTTCCAGTTGTTACTGTTTTGGTAGTATCACTGTAAAATGAGTGGTAAGTCCTAGTGCTGATGTTGAGTGGGTCTGTTCTAAGACTACCAGCCATTGTTTGAATGAAAGCTGCCTGTAGAGGTGAAAATTACTTGGGCCAAATTACTTGGGCCAAATTACTTGAGGGATCAAAATGTGAATTGGATATTACTTTCAAGAAACTTTTCTGTAATTTTACTATTTGGTTTCTAACCTGGCTAGTGGTTTGCACATAGCATTTGACAGTTGGCAGTTGACACTCCTCCCCACTATTCCCAACTGCAAAAAAAAAAAAAACTGAAATAAGGGGAAAAAAAAGAATAGAAAACTAAACTCTCAATTTGTGGCACTTATTTTCTAAGAATTTACAGAACTCCTGCACTGGTTAAAACTCAGTTGCTATGGAGGGGTTATCTGCAATATGTTAACTCAACTTTCCTGTAATGCCCCTAAATGATTGATTAGAGTCCTTACAGGATTATAGTTTACTCATATAATAATTTATAATTTAGTGCAAAAGTTAATAAGTTTCTCTTAAGTACAGAGAAACTGGTTCTTAAGATATTTTCTATTGGCAATCAACATAGTTTGCTATTTTTTGTATATCCTAACATAGTTAACTAGAGGGTGTGAGGTAGCCGTAAATCTGGCCAAAGGATTATTTGGCTTTACTTGTTCATATGTCTTCTAAAAATTCAAAACTCATGTTACTTTAATATTATGCAAAGGTCGTGGAGCGAGTGCTCGGTTGGATAATGAAGCTATTTCCCGGGGGTCCTGCAAAGCGCCGCACCAGCAAGCTTCTTTAAGTAAACTGAAGGAGAACTAAAACAACATATATAGATGAACAACATGGTTTTTCAATTAAATTCATTTCTTTATATGGTAATTGAGAATTCATAGAGGTATGTATATTGTGTACTTTAGTCTAGTCTTTTTCCCTCACTGAAGAAAGGAAAAAAGAAAAGACAGAGGGTTTTTTTTTTGTTGGGGGCCGCAGGGGGTGGGGGGGTGGGGTTACTTGGCAGCCGTTGTCAGGGTTTTCAAAAAAGAGAGAGGGGGGAGGAAGGCATTGATGTAGCTTCCCTCAATCCAAGTGAGGAAGCTGTACACCTTTATAACAGTATGTAGTTTTACCCTCATTTATTATTTGCTTTATATCAAGTATGAGGAAGCAAGTGAGCTAGTTGTGTTTGGCGTATACCTAATTATTTTTTTTTCGTTTTTTTTAATATATGCTGTATATTATAATAACATATTAGAAATTGAGATCCATATGTTATATTTGTTTTCAACATTTGTTGTGGTGCTTAATTAAGCACCAATATGTGAGGATCCAGAATAAGGTTTTTACATATTTTCTTCTTCTTGAGGTATGTTGCCTGGCTGCAAAGAGCTTTTTCTCTCTCGGTCAAATGTATATCGAATACTTGCATGTTTGTTTCTACATTACTGTAAGCATAAACCAATGGTACCTGAAATAGATTTGGAACATGGTTGTTTCAGTCGAAGATGACTATCCGGTTGTACGGGCTCGCTAATTTATCAACCTAATGTGAAAGCTTTATTGTCCTCTCTTCCAAACCTGGTTCCTGATACTCAGTATCATGGAAAAAAAATATTTTGAACAATCCCCATTTCATTTGCCAGACATGTTAAGAATAGTTGTCTTCAAATTCTATAGTGCGCAGCATTCTAGCATTCTAATTATCGACATGTGCATTAGATCAGATAGTATGAATATACTCACGTGATCTTACAAATTTGGTCTAGAAAAATTAAAAGCAAAAAAGAAAAGAAAACTGACTGTCTAATTATGGCGTGCATCAGTGCATGTGTGGTGCTGTTGGTTTAAAAATTCCAACCGCAGAGCAGAGGCAAGCAATCCGTAAAGGAGAATGTATGGAGATATATTATTGATATTTTATTATACATCGAGTTATTATTATTATGTACGTTAATAATTTTATTTTGTATAATATTTTTATTATTTAATTTAAATATCACTAATATACATAATAATAATTCATTTAAGTTAATAATGATAGTATTTTATTTAAGTTAATAATGATAGTATTTCATTTAAGTTAATAATGATAGTATTTCATAAAAGAGTTTGTGTAATAATTATTAATATAAATAATAATTTATTTAATATATATAATAAAGTTCGTATTTATAACGGTATTAATAACAGTATCCCATCAGTAAAATCTAAGAAGTAGAGACTAAGAGAGACACAAAAAAGAAAGAAGCCCACGGGCCCACAAGAGAGAGAGAGAAACGAGAGGAGGGAGAGACCTTATCCGAAAGGTATGGATTCTGTAAGCCCTCCTCTCTCCTTTCCTTTGGCGCATCAATTGCCATGCATAATGGCACCTTCTCATGGCCACCACCACCACCACCTCCTCCTCCAGTCTCCTCTCCTTCATCCCCAACTCCACATCCCTCCGCTGCTCTCGCTGTCGCCGATTCGCTTTCTCCAACGGCGGCCTTCTCCGCCGCAGTCTCCCCGTTATTGTCCCCCCTACTCGCCTCCCTTTCCCTTTGCACGGTGCGTCTTTTCTCACAGACAAATTAGATTCACTTATCCTCGTCTCTTTCAGTTTTCCAGTGCTGTGTTGCTGTTATTGATCTTCTTGATCAATTAGTTTACTTAAGTGTTGTAAGAGAGCACAATTTAACTCCGTTGATTTGCTTCCTTTAATGCAGTTATCGATGAATCAAAAGAAACGGAAGTATCAGGAGTTGTCATGGAAAGATCAGAACCTGACAAGCTAGTGGATAGTATGGATTTTGGAGAGCTGTGCAATGAGTTCGTGTGTATCAGTAGCCCCTTAGTTGAGGCCACGGCGAGGCAACTGGCTCGAGATATTTTGGAGTTGCGAGAGGGCAACCGTGCCTTAGGTTCTTTTGCCGTGTCAGTCAAGTACAAGGTATGTCATATTGTTGCTTCTCAGTTTGGTAGTTTAATTAAACCAAGAAAAGAACCTTCATTTTTGTTTTATTTGTTTTTGACTGTGCTGTTTTGTATTAGGAATCTAATTCTTAACTGAGAGTAGTCACTAATTGGGTTACTAATTGAAGATAACTGAGCAGTAATACTGAATTGAGGTTAAAACTATTTTTAAATGCAGGATCCTCTCAGGACATTTGTCGGCCGAGAAAAATACAAGAGGCCATTATGGGCGACTAGCTCCCTAGAAAAGCCAACAGTGGTGAGATTTTAATCTCTATACCTTTCTCGCTTTATCTCTTTCTCTCATTATATCCGCCAATTGCAAACTTATATATAGTAGTTCTTTGCTTTGTTCTCCTTAGGTAGTTCCATTTTTGGCTTTTGTCAAATTATTTAGGTTATGTACAATTAAGAGTAAATTGGGTTAAATCAGGGTTGGTTGAAGCTTAGCTGCAGAACCGATAATTCGTTCGAGGATAAACTAGCTAGGTCAAATTGACGAGATCATTGAGAGTGTAATTCCTCTTTTGTTGAACTAAATTGTTCATATTGGAGTTACAGTGCACAATTTGGAAATTCACCAAGGCAACTGTATAGCATCTGTTTAAGAGAACTTACTAACAAAC
This sequence comes from x Bolboschoenoplectus mariqueter, assembly GCA_037678475.1. Taxonomy (NCBI): domain Eukaryota; kingdom Viridiplantae; phylum Streptophyta; class Magnoliopsida; order Poales; family Cyperaceae; genus x Bolboschoenoplectus; species x Bolboschoenoplectus mariqueter. The sequence continues at coordinate 2,281,888 of CM075286.1, read as the reverse complement.
CGCCATATTACTACCAAAGCCTGACTCATGAAGCACAAAAGCGTGTTTTTTCTTTGTTTGTTGTTGTTGAATCCACTATATGGCCTTTATTTGAACTTCTTGATATGAAGACTTCCAGTATAGGACTTCACTATTGTTATTACTATACAGTATCAATCCTTTTTGCTTGTGCTAAAAAGGTAGAAGGAAAGACTCGAATGAAAGAAACGGCTTAGCACAGAAAAAAAAAATGTGGCTGTAGGTGCCGATACATTGTGGTGAAAATGCAATATTTGTTTAAATTGTTAAAGTATAAAAAAAGGCCTTTTCATTTAAGGTGGGGCCAGCTGTTCTTTCAAATTTCTATTCAGCTGCAGCTTTTTGCATATTCCATTTAATGATTAGTCATCCAAGGTTGAGATTCTTCATTTGTCAGACAGTGCAGGAGATGAAGATGCTATCTATTGATGAATTAAGCATTAAGTGGACACTCAGAGGAAAACCAAAGAACCCACTCATTTCAAGCCTAGGGGGTGACCTGGTTCTTCAAGTCAATTCCAAGTTCGTTTTGAACCAAATTAGTGGCCAAGTAATGGAGCATACGGAGTCCTGGGACTTGAGTGCTTCATCTCTTCTTGCACAAGGCTATTTTTGGGTCTCTAGAAGGCTTTTCTCTGCTAATGAGACGGGGAAAGATACAATTGATTTTGTTAAAAATAACATGTCCCGTCTTTCGCAGGAGCAGGAGAACATGGAGATCTATCCTGACCCGTCTGGAGACCCTACTAAGGTATGATGAGTAATTTGTCTAGTCAGAAGATTAGTCCAAATAATTTATTCAAGTTATAGTTCCATCTTTTAGCCAAATTCCAAATGCTGCAGTAATGCAACTTTGGTCCTTTATTAGCAAAATACTCCTTTCTCCAAGAACTTTTTTTGAAATTTTGGCTCATACATGGCCCCTTTTACTCATATTTTGTGCTGGTACAGACGTACAGTCCCTGTGCGCGAACTTCCATTGACATAAGATTCAGAAAAATGATAATACCTCCTCACTTTAAAGTTAACAGCATTATTTTTCGTTTTTGTTTTTAGTTCTTTCAACAAGATGATGGACTACAGCAAGATGCCTACCAAATTGCAATTTTGTTGGCTGTCATCTATTTTGTCGTCCAGTTCTTGAGAAGCACTATATGAATTTGTTGGATTTGCTGGTGTAGAATTTTGATCTAGTACTACTGCTTGTATATGAAAAATAGTACTACTTGTATGTAAATAACAGTGGTACTTGATATTGTAGAATGTGATTCTGTCAAAGTATATTTAACAAAAGTAAGGTTACCTTTGGGAACGCACTTGTGTATCAGTTAGTAATAGATAATTGCAAGTTTACCTTTCAAAATAACAGTACTTAATAAAATAGTGGTACCTGCTATTATAAGTTTATAACCTTTATAATTTGAGTGCAGGTTGAGATATGGTCTTTTGATATCTGATGTCAGAGCTCCACTTGAATGGGTGAATTTGTCAGAAAAAAAATCAAAGAGAAAATCTTTTGTTTTCTTAAAATCCATCTTCAAAATCATCCCTTAACTATTTCATCTTAGCGCTTTTTTTCAGCTATATTTTTATTTTTGACAAATTTTCACATTTCATCATCAGGTATAAACACTCTAATATTAGGTATAAACATTTTATATGATCAGATATAAACATCTATGTGTATTAATATAAATATTGGGGATATTTCACATTTCATCATGGGGTTTAGTGCTACGACTCTCAGTAGTGTGGCTTCCATAATCATATATAAAGGGATAATTCATATTTGATCATGGGGCTTACTGCTATGACTTTCAGTAGTGTGGCTTCCGTAATCATATATAAATATTTATTAGGTATAAATATCTTCTGTGATTAGTATAAATATCCCCTCAATTAGATATAAATATCCTCTTAATAAAATATAAACACATCTCATAAACATATTAAAATGTTTTTTGACCAATAATCTTAACACACATGAAGTATAAACACCTCCTATAGTTAGATATAAGCACTCATATGACAAGGTATAAGTACCTTCATACTAGGATGATGTTGAACACATTTGTTTTTCCATTTTGACATACTAACTATTTACCATTTATGGTAAAAGTAGTTGGGGGATAATTTTGGGAGATTTCTTTGGGGTATAGTTAACATTCCTCAAATCAAAATAAATTCTAAAATAAGAAAATATTTTGGTAAATTTAAAAAATAAGAAAAATCATTTTCTCAGAAAGCGACCTACCCGGGGAGACTGTTTCCTGAGAACGCGGCCTTCCAAGAAAGATTGCTTTATGGGAACACGGCCTCCATGGGGAGACCAATTTTTTAGTACGTGGTTGTTAGTATAGCAATCTAAAAGTCAACACATTTAGTTCATGTAATTTGAATGATTTATATATGAGATATATATGTTCATTTTGTTCCTTGAGTTATCTTTATTTATTGATTTTTTGGGTCAAGAATTTAGAATGTGAAACTTCAGAATAAAATATAAAGATTACTCTAACATTTATTTGATTTATCAATTAGAGAAGACACTAATTGAACAATATAAGTTAGTGTGTGAATTAAAGTAACAGTTATGTTTCACAAATTATATAATAATTGTTATAAGCTTAATTACACAAATGTATGTTGGAGAACATGATATTAGATTTGACTCTAAGATGAAACATTATAATAATTGTATTAGCGTTATTGATATTTGTTGCATGTTTTAATTATAAAGTATTAGATGATATATTTCTTATATGAGAAATATGTGCATGTGAATATTATCTAACGTTATCCATAAGTGACAGCCATACATATTCTATTTCGATATATATATCTTATGCGGATGAAATATATTTATCAAGAATGCTAGTATCCTCACACAAGTCATGAGTGATGATATATATTGACTACTTAATGAAATGATTTAGTAACTGCGCAAATATGATTGAGTGTTAATCATTATTGTTAAGGTCATTTCAAGAATCAAGATAATGATAAATCTGTAAGGATGACACAAACTTATCTTGAATTCATTCAGGATATCATGTAATAAGGAATTGACACAAGACGAATGTTGCTTGAGGATCGTGATAATATATAATACATATCATCTGTGTTAGCTAAATAGATGTGATGCACATTTCTATGTACCGCTCATAACTTATAGATTAGAAACCATTTTATTTCTATTGCTAAATGACATAAATTCCGTTGGGTCACTCTAAAAAAAAGTTAGCTAGACAAAGTATATAATGCTTGAGCATATGTCATATGATGACAAACTCTATGTTTATGAGATAAACTGGATTTCTCAAACTAGACAATGGACCAAATGCGTTGCTAACGATAGCGATGTACTGTCGGCTGCAGTAGAGTGCTGTCGGTCGTAGCAGAACGCTGCCGGTAATAGTGCGTTGTTGGTGGCAACAAATTTGCTGCGGGTGGCAGTAGATTTGCTATTGGTGGCAACAAGTTGGTTATTCTGGGAGAATAGTGCTAAGTCGGTTCCTAGACACTGTATGTGCCCATGACATGGGGAACCAACCTACCATGTCCAGAACGTGGGTAGTGGGGTGATGGTCTCCCCAGCACTCTTTAAAAGGGGGTGCAGACTTACCACTATATCGGGTTAAGTTTGTTATTCCATGAACAAAATAAACACACACACACAGTAAAGCTATGGTGTTTTCATAAATACTTCGATCCGAAATGCTTATAGGTCAAATTTCAAAATCTCGTGTCCGAAATATCGATTTAAATAGCTCAATAAATTCTTTATATCAAAACCTCATACCATTTTTAGATTTTTTGAACTATTTTTAATGCTTTTTAAAAGATAACCCTTTTTTGCCATTCAAATATTAATATTTTTCTATTATTTTTATGGTCATTTTTCAAAATTCATTAAAAATAGTACAAAAATCCTAAAAACGATAAATTTTGGTATTCTACAAGATTTTGATATGAAGAAGTTATTGAGCTATTTGGATCGACGTTTCAGACACGTGATTTCAAAATTTGATCCGTAAGCTTTTCGAGTATAAACATCATTCTCTAAATCTGACTTCAGACAAAATTGTTGCGGGTCGCAACAAGGTGTGATTTAGGTTGCAATATGCTCTCATAGGTTGCGACACTAGGTGCTATAAGTCGCAACACATGCGTGTGTCATGGTTGCGGCACGCAACACAGTGTTGTTGGCCGTAACAAGGGTCGCTGTGGGTCGCAATGTGTTGGTTATTTGGGAGACAATTGTGCTGAGTCGATTCCCAACACGAGAGCGCACACAACATGGGGAACCGACCCACGCTCACTTAAGTTCGTAGTAGGGTGTGGGTGTCCAACCCCTTTCCCAACGCCCTATAAAAGGGGGTGCAGAACTATGACTCTAGACATCAGAATTTCTCACATCGAGACATTGTCACTCGACTATCTGAGAATCAATTAAGAGGTTAAGCATTGCCGACTCAACCTCCCCTGACAAGGAGTTCATCGGTGTCTAGCGAGCTCTCTGGTGGACACCGACGGAGGACTTCTACATTGAAATCTGACAGTGATTACAGGCAATCGCATTAGCGTTTAGTGCTCGAGTCTTGCGAGATAAAGATACAAATCTGTTTGTATTACAAGTTTGGTTTGATTCTAACTATATGAGTAAATCTTTTGGTGCTTTGAGAATTTTTTTTAAATTCATAAAACCCGCATAACTAATGCATATGATATCGGGCAAGCTCAAACCCTAATCGGACAAGTGCATTTTTATTGGATACTCTAAGGAAACTAAGGGATACTATTTCTACCTCAAGTCTAAAAGCATAAAATAGTTGTTTCAAGGCATGCGATATTCTTGGAGAAAAAGTTTTTTTCGAAAGAAAGTAGTGGGAGTAGTGTACGCCTTATAGAAGTTCAGGAGCCATTACATTTAAAGTGAAGTTAGGAGTAACCTCATGTCCCTTTCAACAGATTTTGTGTTCAGTGGGAGGAGAGAAAAACCGATTCCGCATGTTGTTGAGGAAGAGGTTCAACCTCTGCCTCAAGAACCGAGTCCCCAAATCGTTGAGGATGAAGTTCAAAAGAAAGTTCCACAAGTCATTATGAAAGCGCCTGAGCCACAAGCGCCAGTCCTACGTAGGTCAAGAAGGGTGAGTCAACGACTTAAAAGATGGTTGAGACTCTATGAGGATGAAGTTCAAGAAAAAGCTTCACAAATCATGCAGTCTATCAATTATTTTGTTGATTGAAAGAAATAAAGTCAAAAAAAATGTATTGGGTGTGTTGTCAGCCAGAATACGACCTTCCAATAAGAAGTGAGAGATCACATTCTTGAATTGCGACGTTTTAAGAGTAAAATTTTTTTATTTTATAAATTTATAAAAATATTTTTTTATTTTATAATTTATTTTAATTTTTTTCCCGACTTAAAATTCGTAGCAAAATAATACCGTGTTTATGAACGGCTGTTACAACAGTTCTGGATATAAAAAAAAATGAGCTTATCATCGGCTTTTGTTTGACAGTATTCAAAAATTTAAACCTGCTTTAATGTACAAAGAAAAGCAGGTCATTCGTCCCTCAGCAGATATTTTTCATTTTGCAACATAAAAATGGCTCGTGTACTGTATACCTCATATGATCTCAAAAGCTCGTCCGTTTCTCAAAATTAAAACACTGGCTAGAAAAGGTTAAGATTTCATGATTGCGCCTTTAAATTCTTACAAAAAATGCAACCCAATTCTCATAATGTTAGCACATTTTTCAATTTATTCATGATAATAGTCAAAGGCCTTGTGAGGATACAACAATGTGTTATCCTCATTGTAATGAAGAAGAAAGTAACAGTTAAGGCAGAAGTAACAAGGGTTGACAGGGGCCCATTTGTCATCGACAGTCATCTTAGTGGCGTGGTATATCTGACAGACTGAGCACTTCTTATATTTAGTTCTCAATTGGTAAACGAGCATCGGGTAGTCCCCTTGCATTTGTGCATCATCCTGATCTAGTAACCTCATGTCCCTTATCACCACCATATGCTTGCAATTGCCCTGTGGAATTATCAATGCACACACTTCTTAATAACTAAAAAGAAAATTGTATAAACAAAAATCCACAATATTTTTTCATTAAGGGTCAGATAAACATTGGATTGTAGAATTATGTCAAGCTTTTTTTTTTTTTTACCGACAACCAGTTGATGCTCAATCAATTTGTTGTTAAATCTTTTAAAAAAAAACAAGAGGCTAAAGACAAACCTGATGGCAGTAGAGAAAACCATTTCCAAGCCGAAAACTAAGATCAGAGAAACAGGTCTTCTGCATGAGCCTTGTTTTAAACTTGGGTAAACTGGAGACCTCCAGGTCACCTAATAGTTCCTTTTGCTTTTTCCTCAGTGCACCAGATACGATAGCATCCCATTTGGCTGATGCCTCTTCCTGGCTATTTTCAAGCCAGTCAATTATGGATCTACTATAATCAATAGCTGAATGGCATCTCATATCATTGTAAAATGTGTCCTGAATTAGGAGAACCAAAAACATGAATCAATAGACGGAAGTTGCTACTGAAATGTTTTGCAATAAGCTGCCAACTTAGGGTATAGGGTTTAGGGCTTACTTAGGGTATAAGGTATAGGGTATAGGGTTTTGCTACTGAAATGAATCACCTAATAAGCTGTACATGTTGATTTGCAATGCTTTACCCACAAGAACCATGAACTTTCAGTACAATTTTGGACAGAAAATAATTACTAAGTTCACCAATCCAAGTATGACCGCCAATCGGATAAGCATCCCTAAAATTACTACCCCCTGTAACTTCTTAGTTCAGGCACTGTACCCTCCCTTGTAAAACATTAACAAAAGTTCCTTGAGAACTCAAGAATACGAAACAACATTAAGTTGTCCTGCTCAACTATTCAATGTTGAGTAAGCCCAGGTGAAATTTTAGTGGGTTATTTTGAGATCACATACACAGAGTACATTAAATATATAGCATAAATTTTAAGATGGAAAAACAATTTGCAGAACATGGAGATTAATTTGATTTACTATTGTAGGTTAAAATATATACTTTAACCAATTGTACTGAAGATTTTTATACTCCAAAATTGTAAGATGCATATTTAAAAACAAAGGAGGACACATATATTGCAACAACAGGACGGCTAAATGCAACTGAACCAGGCTTTAATAAAAATTGAAATTCACACATACCTCAATAAGGAAATAAGCCGATGGGTCATGCTTGCCTGCTGCCTCCATGAGCTTATCAGTCAAGCAATATATATTGTCCCTCAAATCAGTTAGCTTTTGGCTTCCTAATACTAGGAACTCCTGTGTCTGCACAGAGTATTCAAATGTTTAAAATTCATCATATGTTAGAAAAGAACTTGGTGCAAAATAAGGTTGAAAATTGTCATCAATACCAATTAATATCAAAAACTTTTTTAAAAACGCCTTAGGTATTGTTACCAGCTATTCACATTTTTGTGAGTAACGATGTATATGTCAAGAGGAGCATTCTGCATTAACAGGATTCTGGTGCACAAGTTCACAACTGCCCAAATGATAAATCCAACATGTTGATCTTGTTCTACGTCACCTGCATTCCACAATTTGTTTGCTTTATAGTCCGTTTTGCCAAAGATCATCTGGCCAGAAAACAGAAGCACCACTTCCATTGCAAAGGTGTGGAGTTGGTGTGTCCATTTTTGGCCCTGTTGATCTTTGTACAAAATGGGGTTGAATTGTGCATACATTGCTCAATACCTAAAACAAGACCAAGGGTTCAGATTTTTTTTTCTTTTGAGCTTCAGGAACTACATGCATAAGCAAATATGTACAACTTCTGGCACCAAGAAGCTTTTTGGTACCCTCGTTGTCTCCTTTCAGATTCTTCTTCTTCAACTTTTTCTTCGATTTAAAAACAGGAAACAAATAATCTACCCTTATGGAGTACCAGCAAATTTAGGCATCTCCTTTATTTTAATCGGACCTTTGTACTGTTCTAAATTCCAAAAGAAAAGCACTTCAATATTATCTCTTTTAACAAACCAATATTAGCACAGAGCTGGTATGGAATAGATCCTCATTGTCTTTTGTGAACTTAATAGCAAGGAAGAAGAACTTTTATTTCAGACAAAAGATAAATTTTGAAAATCAACCATTTTTCCAATTAACCTTCCAAATATTAGTGGTCTGTACCTTTGTAGCATGTTTTTTTGGGTGATATATCTCCACACAAAGTATGACTTCAGGACAGTTTATGGGAATGTTTTCTCCCGGTCTAGTAGCCATAACCTAGTCAAAATAAAGGAAAAAATATAAAATTGGAACACAATAAGACTACCTGAGCATACCATAAAGTTATATGGAACCAAGCATGGCTGGTTTTGGTGCAATCCAGTTACACCAGTTTCAGATCTACTGAACTCTCAAGCACACAGATCTCCTCATTTTTAAATTTGCTTTTCCTATTACTGGCTAATTTTGTTTTCTATGGGGAGCACAGATAAAAACTTCGTATAAGCTGATGCAATATTGCTTCTAATTGAGTCCTAATTAACAACCAAAGCATACCATGGCCAAGTTGCACGAGGGCATATTAACAAATAATTGGAGGCATTTTGGGTGAACTTGCAACATTGCAGAACAAGGTTCTAACATAGTTAGACCACGAGGATGAATACATGAACTTGTAGGTAGCATCCAACGTGGAAGAGCATCAAATCACACAATTCTCTGAAGTATTGGTTATATAGAAACATGCATGAGAACATGAAAGTACCTTTGCAGGTGCTGTGCTAAACCTTAGTGATCTCATCCTTTCAGAATTTACAGATGTCAAAGTTGCACAATCTGAAGATTTGACTTTGCCACTGGATAAAGATGACAGGCCAAAATAAAAAAAAAAGATAAAAAAAAGTCAGATACTTTAGTAAAAAAGCTACTTACAAGAAGCAAAATCACTAAACAATCTGCTGTGTAACAAAAGCTCAACTACATGATAACAAAAGCTAGCTTTTACAAACAAACCTATGAATATTTCATATTGTGTTAAATGGAATCATTACTCCTGTAGCAAACGGGTTGAAAATGTAACAAAACTGTGAAAAATAAGAAGCAAAAAGATGGAGTAAGAGAAGAAAATTAACCAGAAAGAATGTAATCTGGCAGCTAATTTGTCTTCGTCTTGCTTTTGCTTGAGTTCAGCAAGCTCTTTCACCCTTTCTAGATATGGACCCTGTTCATTACATATCAAAATAGTTACTTCCACAGCCAGGTTGATATGTGAAAGGGGCAACAAGTATTACCAAATTATTGGGTCCAGATCCAACTCAATCGGGTATTACTAGTGGTGAAATATGCTGACTGAAGATTTTCACAACTCAATTTACCAGCAGCGCAAGGGATACTAAACATCTCTACTGTGCCAGTTCTTACATTGATTTAGCACTGCCAATCTGGTTGATTGTGTTCTAATTTTGAATAATTTTACTGATAAAAAGAATATTGAGATAATGCCATCCTGTTTCTGTTCCACTATTTGCAAAATACAAAAAAAAAGGAAAAAACAAATGTAAGTGCATCTTTTTATTCTGATAACAAACCCAACCCTAGATCCAGTTCTGTCCTAAAAAATTCTGGTCAGACACACCATTTGACAAGCAAAAACTCACCCAGACACAGTTCAATTATCCATTTAGTTGGAATTTAACTGGCACTGGGTCTGGTCAAGAATTCCAACTGACTTGTGCAAACTGGCAATGCTTATAAACAATAGTAATACAGCCTAGGCTGTGGTAGCCAATAAAGTGACAAGTTCAACCTCTAATTGAGCAGCACGGATCTCTCTATCAAAATGGCGGCCCTTCTTTTTTCTCTTTTTTTGTTGAACATCTTTATCACAAGAAGTATCCTCATGTGTCACAACTGAATGATCGCTGGTACCTTCATCTGACCTTGAGCTGCTTCTTTCACTCGAACACTCTCTCTCCACGAGAGGTTGCTCACTTCTGGTTCTGCACATTTCAGATGCAAACACCGTCACAAGGACATTATACATTATGCATTTATTGATCCCCAAGAAGTAAAACCCATAAAAAGCCTCTTTTAGACTTCTCAAAGATTATTTGGCTGGAACAACATCCAAGGACTCTTAAGTGTGAAAATACAGTTCCTGTGCTGCACTTATGCGATTGGTGACCCAACAGGGCACTGGAGGGTAGATTAGGTCTAGAAACATAACGGATCTTAGAATTTGATCTCCCCCTTAATTCATACACAAACATGGAATGCCTAATTAATCCAGGGACACAGCTAAAATTAGTTTTCAGAAAAGAACTAAACAAACAACAAGACAAATAATCAATATAAATCAATTACAGCTACAAAAAAATATTATTATAATAAAGATATAATGAGCTTATATCTGAACCAATGACAAGCAAACAGTAAAGAGAATATAATTACAAAAGAACTATTATGGAAGATCAATCCACACTTACTGAACATCTGATTGTTCTTTGACTTGAAAAGTATTTTCATCAGTAGCTCTCATGTCGTCCTTTTACATGAAAAGAGTAAGTTAGCTAGAGCTCCTATCTACAAAATTTGGCTCTGGAATAAACTGTGTATTTAATATGAACTGCCTCCATTTCAAAATAAATAAATAAATGTGAAAGCCCTGATTTCCTATTGGGTGGAGTGCTACAATACTGAAATGGCCAGTTAATACAGCTCAATTCAATGAAAATAGCCAACGATGCAGCTTGTATATATGAAATCAACCAACACTCTAGTAAAATTAAAATCTACATGGCTCAAATAGCAATAATGATACCTCAAGATTCTGTTGAAGTGCTTTCTCGACCAATTCCTCCTCAGTCAGAATCTTCAGATCATCCACCCTGCAACAAATCAAATGCAAACCATTACTTTCACTCGACAGAAAATTTTGTTATGAAAAAGAAATGTGCAAATCAAGGAAGGAAGAAAAGAAGTGAGTGCACCGTACGAGAGATCAATATCAGAACCTGGACAATCTCGCAGCTCCGATTGGAGACCCTCCAACTCGTGAAGAACGGAGGCCTTGAAATCGGGGACGGAGGAAAGGGGACCGACGAGGTCAACCACGAATATGGGACCGCCACGCGCACAGCGCAAGCGGCTATCTGGACCCTCGAACTGATTCTCTCCTTGTTCTTCTTCGTCTCTCTCTTGCGCGACCTTGTCTTCTTCCATTGCCTAGGGTTTCAGAGAGGATTTAGAGGGTTTTGCGATGGAGGCGATCGAGGCGGGAAGGAAGGAAGGAAGGAAGGAAAGAAAGAAAGATGAGCGCAACCACAACGAAATGAGAGATCGCGGGTCGCGGAGTCTGAACCCGATAAAATCATGAAATGTTTTGTTAGCGCCCGAATCCGACTAGACCAACATATGATATCCAACAAGAGGTTTAATTGTAATAAAAAAAAATAAGAGGTATAATTGTATATCAATTATGCATTCTAATTTTGCGCTTCCCATGAAATTCTAAATACAAATTTTATAAATTGTACATAAAATATTTAATTTTTTTAAGACTTCATATATCTCGTATATCAGATAAAAATATTTATATTAATATTTAAATATAATTATACTGACATTCAAATATATTTATACTAATGTTTTAATATGTTTATACTATTATTTAAATGTGTTTATACTAACATTTGAATATATATATATATATATATATATATATATATATATATATATATATATGAGATAAACAAATATTTATACTAATATTTAAATGTATTTATATACGGAATAAACACACAGTATCAGAATATTATAATCTGTAACAAACTATTACAGATCATAATAATTTATTATGGATCGTAATAGACTACTACGGATAATAATACATATTAAATTTTATTATTATTATCGACCGCAACCCTCATTATTTATAATTAAATTATGAGATATAGAAATAAAGTACAAAAAGGTAACGGATGATAATAATTTCTCATTCTACAATCCTACAATAAACACCTCAAGTGGTCAAGCGCCTGACGGCGTTCGTCGCGGCACGTGCAATTTTACAGAGTAAAGTTGGGGTGAATTTAAACTCATTAAATTTTTTTAATAAATTTAATTTAAAAATCTATCGAATCAACTTTAAATAATAAATCTAAATTACTATATATATTTTTGACTTGAGTTTTGTGTTCAATTCGCTGTTCATAAGCCTTATATAATGCATGTTTATGAACTTTTAGAATGATAATATCATTTACATTAACGTGAGATGATTATTTTACTATAAATTATCAAGCTAGGCTTCTTGCAAAGAAAAAGTTTTTGCATATTATCATTTTTTTTTCAAAATTGATTTACTTAATTAAATGTCTTTTTAAGAATTCTAGCAAAAAAAAAAGTTGAATCAATGCAATTGTATTATGAGTATTTGCAAATTATATAATTAATATAAAATAAGTTAATTGGAATACGTTGTTGACTCTTAAAATTGAACTTCAAAATCAATTTCACATACCAAATTAGCTAAAACATATGTTTGTAAGGCAAAAAAAAATGATTAATAAAATTCCAATAACACTTCATTAGAAGGGCCAATTTATTAGGGTTTTAGATTTTTCAAAGAAAATTCTGAACTTGGTAGATAGAATCTTTTTTGTAGTTTCTTTCTTCAATTCTAAATATTATACTACTCAATTTGCTCCAAATTAAAAATACATGAAACACTGATCTGTGTTTTTCCTTCTGATAAATTCAAACATGAATGCTTGTCTGACAAAATGTCAAACTGCAAGAGATTGATGAAAATATCGTGTTTTGTGGGGGAAAAAAAAAAAGAAAATTATATCGATTTGAATTTTTTTACTATCGATTCGAGCTCAAATTTATACTCCTTAAAGGGGGAGGAGAATAAATTGTTTACATTTTGTGTTAAATGTGTTATTATAACAGTGCAATTCTTTCAGAGAGAACTTGTGAGCACAAGACACTCAACGTACAGTCTCTTGCTATCTTTTATTTTTATAGAATGAGAGCTGATATACAGATACAGATACGGTTGTTGATACCGTTGTCGAAACGGATTTAATTATACATATTAAATGAGTTATTATGTATATTAATGACTTTATTATGCAACTCATTTTATATAGTATTATCATTATATAACTTAAATGAGTTATTATGCATATTGATGGTATTTAAGTTAAATAATAGAAATATGATACATAATAAAGTCATTAACATGTATAATAACTCGTGTAATATATATAATAAAATCCGTATCGACGACGATATCAATAATGGTATCTCCGTAACATTTTTCTTATAGAATTCAGTTTAATGTAGAGGGATTGAATGCACCTCTGGTGCATAAACGCAGCTTTAAATGGAGCATTGATAGCAATCTATTACTCTTTATAAAATTTATTGTACGTGCGTAAGGTTTTTAATTAAATATTCTTTCTTTTTATGAAGTTAAATAAAACAAGGCAACAATACAACCGAAAGAACCGCACCGCATTTGAACAATTAATAATTTTGATAACGATTTTTTAAATATATTTTAAAATTTAAAGAAATATTTATAGATATATTTTTGAATTTATAGATTGATTGTATTTTAAATTTTATACAATTTAATTAATGGTTCTTAAATTACATAAAAATTGAAATACGATCCATTTATAAATTTAAAAAATATGTTTGTAATTTTTTTCTTCTTTTAAAATTTTTCAAAAATTAATATTAAATTATTTAAAAATTTCTTGTTAAGACTGTCAAGAGATCTCACCATATACAAATCCATCTATGATTTCTCTTGTACGAAATATGTTTGCCCCAATATAGGAAAAAATAAAATATTTTCTCTTTTGCATTAACAATACATAAAATATCATATTTGCATACATACTACAACTAAAATTTCTTTAAAAACGCGAACATCTCCTAACATTCCTTTAAATATCTGTTTAGTTGACTCAAATACGAAAAACATGTTCTGTATATAACTGACAGTTTTTTCACCAAAAAATTCTCCAATTTTTAACACATTTCAAGGTCCATTTTCCAAAGTATAGAAAAACTATGCGAGCTCCAAAGTGCATGTGAAGAATTAATTTTTGTTTGTTATCATCTAAAAGCATGAAATGGCACTAGTTCAATCCAGGCGCTATTAAATAATGTAGCAATTTCAAATTTCAAATTTAGATAACTTGTTTATGGGCTTATTCATAAAAAAAAAGACAAAATCTACATCATGGGACAAGAATAAAATTTCATAATTAAAATGGGTCGGATCCAACAATTATGTGAATTGAATGCCTTTCTCATTCTCTCAAGTTCCTGTTGCTTAATTTCTGTGAAGATTGAGAATAATTATACATAATTGATGTGCTAATTCAAGATATCTTTAACATATTACAATAAGCAAACTTCTTTTTTTTTTCCCTGGCACAATAGATTCTAACCTCCAATGAAACTTAAAAAAAGAAGTCAGTAACTGCCCCTTTTGGAAAACAACAACAAAATTACAAACACTATTTGTAGATGTCAGAAATATAAATTGCCTCTGAGACACATGAATGACATCCAATACTACTTTGTAAGTAAGCATGACATATTATTCAGTAATGATGTTGATTTTATTCATATATAAAATTAACAAAGAGTTTTCACATAAAAAGAAATTGGCAAAATAGATATCAAATTAGTTTGCATTACTTATAACAAGGAGTACAAAAGGATGAACAAACTACTGTTACGTACTACTTGCTGATAAAGTCTTCATAATTAACAAGGCCAGAACCAAATCAGCGGCGGCAAATACATAGATGAATCTCTTATGAATTTAAAGTAACGAGAAATAATACAAACACACAAATTTATAGAGGTTCGGCAAATCAATCGGCCTACTTCCTCTCATCTCATTCTATTATTTTCTCTCTTAATTCTATTGTTCTTACACAATTTCTGGATGATCAAAAACAGAGGAGAAACTAGTACATATATAGAGTTTCTAGGAGAAGATTTACACATCTTTTCTTTCCAAATATATCTATCTATTACATGGAATAATATCAAATAGAATGAGGCAGCTGTCCTTTGATTATATTTAGGAAATGGCCTGACTTGTTGCACACCATATCAGATTATTTGTCTAATAATCTTCTTGCCTGTTGTAGCCGGCTATTCTGATTGGATTTGGTGTAGTCGCCCTTCTTCAACAGAACCGGGCAGACAGCATGGCATGTAAGTCTCATTCCCTAAGTCGAAAGCTCCACATTTATGGATTCCGTGAGTTCTTTCAGCAGGATCATGAAAGGAGGCATGCCACTTGATCAGTAAAATAAATACAATTCCGTCGTATATCAGCACAACTGGAAGTCGACACCACGTAAGAACAATTGGCACCGAAAAACAAAGCATCGTCCTCCCCGAGGCTCCTGACACGGCTCATCGGGCGGGCGAGGTCTCTTAGGTTAAGCTTGTACAACTGTACTCGCTTTGGTGCGTGATTTTCCAAACGAACCCATCCGTCGTTGTCTATCAACAACATGACAAGTTGACCTTTCCACTCGAGGAGGTACAACTGTACAACCCGAAAAAGCATCTATTGGTGATCACCTTTTCCGGTTTGATATAAGAGCTTCGGGGATTGTAGCAACAGAGAGCATACCATGAAAGGGCATAAACTTTCCCTTGATATAAAACAATGTCCTGATAGGACACGTCGTAATTTATTGAAGTCCAACTCACATATCCGACCTTCGCAACGAGCAAGCTTCCCTGATCGGTCAGACAAAAAGCTTGCAATTCATCGGTGCAGTAAGAAGACTTTCTTGGCTGCTCTTTTCTTATGCTGTCAATGGAGGGGAGCAGGACATGGGCGCCGGTGAGAGGCTTAATTAGGTGGAGCTGAAGTTGCCGGTCAAGGGTCACGAGCCGACCTTTATAGGAGCCAAGCCAGTTGTGGCCACAGAGAGACGGAATCGTGATAGGGATGGGATAAGAGGTGGAGGTGCTGAGATCATAAAAAGTGAGTTTGGTGCTGTTGGGGTTGGCTTCTGAATTTTGAGCAGAGAGTTGGATGGAGCTGGTGACATCGAGACGGTCTGCGAGAGATTCTTCCCAGGAGGAGGTAGAGCGGCACTGCTTCTTAATAGACATCAATGAGGCAGCAGAAGAACCCCCGTCAACATTATTGTCATCACGGAGAAGACTGCGCACGGTGGATAAGGACTTAGGTGGCAGCCTAGAGAGGATATCCACCGTCAACTCCTCTGGGAGTGCACTGGTAGGTGAGGCGGCCGTGGTCCCTGCAACAGATCAAAAAGAAAAACAGAAAGATGTATCAGAATTTACACTCTCTTTTAAAGCAAATAGGAGTATCACAGATGACCTCATACTTGTGCACAGAACTGCGAGCATCTAATTTTTGTTTGGACTTTCCAAGCATCAGTTTTCTGTACATTTTCATCTTCTGGTATATGCAAGTTTTGATAGCATATGTGATTCGTTATCATCTCAAAATTTGACGAAATGATGAAGACGCTCTCATCGAGCTCGCGGTGCCGTTACGGCGCATTGAAGTTCAATCATCTGATGCCTTGTTTTAGAGTGTCAGGTATGACAGAAAGTATAAGGTCTTCTTGAGTGTTGTGGCTAATGTGCAGATCAGAGTGAGGTAATTTGAAATGCAAGCGAATAATAGTACAAAAAATAGTACTCAGATTATGATCTCAAGACATATTCGATATTAGCATTGCTTAAAAACTACATTTTCTTAATATCATTTAATCGATATGAAACAATAAAATTAGACCAAGTCCATATCATATCAATTCTATGCAACACCATTTCTTATAATTTTGCAGTGTGAAAAGAAAAAAAAGTACGAAAAGAATGCCTCTATGACAGTAAAAAGAAAAGAAAAATCCATGTAAAGAAATAAGGCACCCAACATGAAGGTAGTTAATGTTTCTCTTCAATCTGTCAAAAAATATAACAACATGTTTATTTGCGACTAACGCTAGGAAGAAGTATTATCATATGGTTTGATATGTATTAATACTTCTTGCAGTGTTAGATTATACAAGAATTAAGAATTTTAATTAAGTGTTAATACTTAATGAGATTTAAGAAATATTTTTCTATTTCAATCTAATCAATCCATGAAACAATAAGCTCCACAGTAAGCAATATGATTGTTTATGACTAATCACTCATACTTAAAACTAACAACAGTTACTTAATTGGATATTAGACAAAGATTCAATTCTACTTCTATTATATCCAACATCTCAAAAAAACAAAAAACAAAAACAAAAAAAGAACAAAATTGAAATCAGCACTCACCAACGTTTAAATTCGAATTAGAATTCTCATCTCAAGCTCCCACCTCGTTTGGTCGGATTGTTGAGTCGGAGCAAATTATTTAAGGCTATTTAACTTAAATCCGAATCCGTATTTTTATTAGTGAAATAGACTTATCCCATCACAATTTATATTTTCTCATGTGCTATATCGGACAGCGCGGCGCGGCGCAGCATGTTATCTATCCGATCGTATCAAAATTCGTACAAAATAAATATAAAAAAAAACCTTATAATTCATTTGTTCGTACGTCGTGCAGCACACTACTACGTAACAAAAAATCAGCACCCATCCAATCAAAACCGAACTTTTTTAATTATTAACAATTAAATCCAAACTAAATATTTATGAAATTACAGATGTATTATAAGCCAACTTATTTCAAAATTATACTTGTATCATATTTAAATCATAAATTTTAGACATTGTTAAATTATCTTCAATATGAATTTGTTACTATGGTCAGTGGAGTGATATTCATTGCTCCAGGCCGTTTGATCATGATCAAATCGTTTATAAATAAATGATCATATATTTTAATATGAAGAAATAACATCACAAATGAATTAGATAACCTCACATAAAATGTACTTCAAAATGACATTAACATGTCTTCAAATATGATTTCCAATAATCAAGAGGTTGATCATCGTGTTGTGCATAATCGAGAAGTAGACACATATTACATGTATGATATAATATATGGATAAACTAATCTAAACTTAATTATTAATTCGTTAATTAATTTGTTAAACTAATCTAAAGGCTGAATGTTTTTGATATCGGATCTGCTACCTTCTTGGATCGGTTCAGGCTCACGTATCCCGGCACCCGTTAGGTAACCAGGTTAACGGTTGCTTATTATCCGGTCAGATCCGATCCATGATAACAATCGGGTCCGGGTCGTCGACTGGAGAAACCCAGTCCGGATTCGTAACGCTTGCCTCCGTCGATTCCTCTCTCTCTCTCTCTCTCTCGCCACATACTTTTCTCCGATTCTCTCGCTAGTAGCTTTTGCTCTTTTCTTTCACAACAAAAATGGTACTGCGAGCAGCTGTGGTTCTCTCCAGGTCGAAGGTTTTTGACGCGGCGCGGCGTCTCTACAGCACTACTGACATAGTCGGCGCTAATCCCATTCTCGTAAGCCTTTCCAGTTTCCGATTCTCTCGAACTTTCCCCTCCTCTTTCGTCACCTAAAACCCCTAGATCATGGATCCGTATCAAAAAGAGATGATTATCTTTATTATGAGAATGGCCGTGTAGATAATCTTTGGTTATTTGTTGCATAGGTTCGCAATTTTATCCAATCCGCACTGTACCATCCAGAGCATGGCTATTTCTCCAAGCGCTCCGGCCCGGTTGGTGTGCTTGAGAGTAGCATTCGGTTTAATCAGCTTGAAGGTTTGTGTATCTCTCCACAGTTTATTCTTGGATAAAGTCAATTATCTGAGGCTTTGCAGGATGTATATCTCATTGGAGCATTTCATCAAACACCTCATGTGCACCTTTTAATAACTGTTACCGTAGCAGTTACCTTTAAGTTTCTGTTCATAAGTCCTGGTAGTTATGATCTCATTGTATTGCTCATCTAGGACGGAGTGCATATATGAAGCATCTTGATAAGCTGTACAAGATGCATGATATTTCATGGTTTACACCAGTTGAACTCTTTAAGGTACGTCGTTTATTTTCCGGTATCATTTTAACAAGCAAGCCATGGCAAATGATGGCGTCATTGTCTTATTGAGCTCTCTTTCTTTCGCTTTCAGCCATGGTATGCTTATGCAATAGCAGAGGCAATTATGCGTACAGCTAATCTCTCTCTCCCATTAAAGGTACATTTGTGATTTTACTTTGATTAAAGATAAATGGAAAATGAGAGACTGCCTTAGAAGGAACTTTCGTAGTTTCCGAATTTAGTTACTAATTTCTTTGCACTTACTTCTATTAAATCAGATTTATGAAATAGGAGGCGGTTCTGGGACATGTGCAAAATGCATTTTAGATTACATGATGTTGAATGCACCCCCAAAAGTGTACAGTTCTATGAAATACACGTAAGGTCTCTACAACCAAGTAATTTTACCCATTCAAATACTAGTGCTTAATTGTTCAAATACTATCTATGTTGATGGTTAGAGCAGCGCTCCACACAAAACAAAAATTCTGAAAAAATGCCATTCCAGCTTGGTACAATGTAGTACTGTATCGAAGAATAAAATCCTTGTTTGAAAGAGTTTGTTTTAATTTGATTACTACTAAAAGTGGTTAGTAATAATTTCATTGATACATGCTCCTCCCAGTATATGTATACTACGTGTACTCTTGAAAAACAAGAAATATCAAATACACCTGTGCAAAAGATGCTAAGGGTCATTTATAACCTTCCAGTATTTTTTACAAACACCTTAATGATCCTTCTTTAATTCCTGATTAATTGTGGTGACAAACATTGTGGAAAGAGGGGGCAGTAGTGCTATCATTTGAATTTAAATGGTACAGGGTATGCGTTTCATGTTTATTGGGATATACATGATATTTCTCATATAATGTGTTTAATTGTGACATTGTGAAGTTTTGAATGTGTAAATTTGAAATAACCCTGAAAGGTATCTGGACAACACTCTCGGAAAAATTGTGTCACTGAATGAACTTTTGATTGATAGGTGTGTAGAAATTAGTCCTTCCCTTGCCCAGAAGCAGAGAGAAACCATCAGTGAAGTGAGGAGCCATTTATCCAAGTTTAACGTTGAATGCCGTGATGCTACTGATAGGAGTGGATGGGGTATGACAATTCATTTAATGGGTATTATTTAATGTTTTCTTCTTAGGCCATGCATTAAAGGAAAATTCTTCTTGTTCTATTTGTTAAGCTAATAACAACTCACCAAACTCTCACCAAATTTGAATATTTGAAATGTTGGGTGGTTTGCTTATTGAACACCAAAGGGTAAACATTATTGGGAGATGGGTTGGGTAGGGGTGGTTATGAGAATTAATCTTGTGTTGACAAACTATGATTCTTCCTTCTTTGTTGTTTTTTGATAGGAAAGAAGGAGACTCAACCTTGCTGGGTAATAATGCTCGAGGTAATTGAATTATAGCTAGGATTAATATCACTTGGTACTGGCTTGTATAGAATGGTATCTACTACTACTGGACCTGACTGGCACCACAACAAGACCAAGGCTATGGGGTCTGAACCATATAGGCAATTTTGGTTTTGGCGTCAGCTAAAAATATTGGTCGCACTGGATTCTGATTGTACAATAAAGTCCATGGTACTCTGATTTTTTTGTGGGTTCAACCTGCCATCAGATCAAGAACTGCTAGACCTGACTCATTGACCTATGCTTTTAGGTTGACCTGGTGAGTTGCATTGCTGATTGTGAATTTTGAGTGGTCTTGGCCATGCATTATTCTTGTATTCCTTAACAGAACCACTGTTATAGGTGAAGTTGGTCTTTGATTTGTACACAAACGTAAAAAAGAAAAACTATAATCAAGTTGTAAACTTCTAGGTTGGTATGGAGTTGGAATTGGGAGTCCAAAATATAGGATTATGTTTTCCTCTATTCTCAAACTAATTCTTTTTCCAAACTTCAGGTGCTTGATAATTTGCCACATGACCTTGTCTATTCACCGAACCAGGCTTCTCCATGGATGGAGGTTTGGCTTCAAAAAGTTAACAACAAGTTAGTCTCTCTGTTCAAGTGCTCTTTGGATAATAACTTTTCTCATGGGGGCAGTTCCATGTGTACCCTAGGAAATGCCAAATCAGCATGTCTAAACCTGCAAAATGGCTACTTCATGCATAACACCCGAAATATATGAAATGCCAAAATGTCACAATGTTTTTCATATAATGCGTTTTTGGGGGAATCGTCTGTGTAACCTTACAGGATCAGAAATATCTTTCACACTCCCAAAAATATTTAAAATATCCTACGTGGTCCCACAAAATGTGCAAAGTTGTTAATATATTCCTCAGTTCTCAACTTTTTATTTAAAAAATTAAACACGTCCAACTTCCATGTTGTAGCTTCTTCTCCGTACAACACGAAAGTTTGGAATTTGTTCCCTTTATAAAATTAAATAAATCAAAATAGGAGAGGAAGTTATACGCGATATATTTCCTATGCTCTTTGGGGGCTTCTTAAATCTTGCTCATCTTAGTTGGTGTGCATCATGTTTCGAGGCTACTAGGGGCTTGCATGAAATATTCCTCCTTATAAAATATTTTAATTTTCTTTATGTCTTGCTGGTTGGTAATTGTGCTATTTCTGAAGAAAGTTCACAGGTGTCAGAGGTCTACAAACCGATACAAGATCCCTTAATTTCAAGGTGCCTGGAGATTATTGGAACAGACATTGACAACCGAGGAAGAGGAAGGAAATTCATCTCAAATATTGTATCAAGAATCTTTCCCAAGCACAGAAAGTCCTGGTTACCTACCGGTTGCTTGGTTTGTGCACTTTTTTCTTTTGTGTAGGTGCTTCAGTTTTTGTTACACTTTAATATATGAGTGACTACTGAATAAGAAGTAAATTTATTATATTTGTGAACAACACACAAATTCATTTTGTTATTTGGAAAAAGATACCCACCCAAAACCAAGGTTAAAGCAGCCAGACACGTATTGAGTTTCCCCTAGAATCACTACATTAATGCAATCAGCCTTCATGACTAGTTATTGTGAACTAGGAACCCCAGATAAGAATTTGTTTAGTTTGATTTTTAATCATGTTTGAATGAAAGAAAAACTTCTGGAGTTGGGGGCAAAACATCAATGAAAGAAAGAACTTTATATGGATTGTTAGTATCTCAGGAGAAAATTTAAGAAACTTAAGGTGTTCTTTTAAAAAATGAAAAATTATTTGGTGTTATCTGCAAAATTTCCCTTTTATCTTGCCATATAGCATGGTACGAGGATGAGTAATGGAATTACAATTGCAGAAATTAATGGAGACACTGCATTCAGCCTTACCGAACATGAGCCTTATTGCATCTGACTTCAGCTATCTGCCTGATGTCATAATTGCTGGGGACAGAGCTCCATTGGTGTCTTCTAAGGTACCTCAATTGCTTTGTATTGTTTTTCTCTCTCACTTTTCATGCCTCCAAGTGCTTATTTTGGAAGTGGGCATGGCATCATGTGCTAAAGATACTCTCTTGAAGCATTACTCTCAGAATTTGGTTTTGAATTGACTTTTTTTTAAAGAGAGGAAGGACAAGCCTGATTGTAGCTCATTTCTTGTTCCATGGTTGGAATAAATTCTAACCAACTAACAATGGGAGTTTGAAAAATGACTCCCTAAAATGTGGTGTCTTTGTACCGGTATATTTGTTTGTTTTTTTAATAATGATGTATCACCCTGAACCAATGCTATGAGCAAGGATTGGCACGCTAGACTTTTGACGTCATGTTACCACTGTTTAGTATTTATCAATTTCTTTTCGTCCTTTTTTGTTTTCTTTTTATTTTTGTTGGTTAGTTTCAAGTTAAGTTACATAATTGATGCTAAATTGAGACTAGGGTCACTCAGTATCTTAGATGATGTATAGTCGGGCCAAATGTGAGTGATGCAGGACTCAATATTTGGCTAGGTCAGAGTTTGATTAAATATTTCTTTTACAATTGTAGTAATGCATAATTAGTCTGCACCTTTCTCATTGTAGAAAGATGGGAAAACTGTGGATCACCGTAGCTACCTCGATGCAAAGGTACAATACATATATTACTTGATTAAATTGGTTTTATATTGTTGATTCAATTTGTTTCTTTTTCACTGCATAAGAGAAACTTATGATGGGGTTTGCTGAATGAGCAGGGAGACGCGGATATATTCTTCCCAACAGATTTTTGGCTTTTAGAGCAGATTGACCATGCATGCTCTGGTTTTAAAAATCAGATAACAAAGCCTGGTGCTTTTAAGCCTCTCAGGAAAAGACGAACCATCACTGTAAATTTTATTTATATCATAATTGTTTTATTTTTTTATTGATGCCTAATAGTAAGTACTGTCAACCATACCTTGGTACCTAATAGTAAGTAACGTCAACCATACCATTTTTTCTTTCCCTACCAATGATACCAGTAATGACCAACTTTGGGGCTTCACGGTGCCTGGTTAATTGGCATGGTGCCAGCCAGTTGAAAGCCTCTATTATGTGTTTGATGAATAAAAGGATAGTGGATCAGCTTATCAGCATTCTTCTCCCATAAGATTTTATTCTTTGGCTTTATTTTATGTCACACCTTTCTCGTAGCAAATGTACTAATTGATTTATTCCTGATGGGTCAGATATATATACCAGTTCAAGCTGGTTGATACCAGTATACAACCATACAGTACAGTCCACTATGTCTATTTCTCAATGGAAATGACCTTTGCAATATATAAACAACAAAAATGAAAAATAAACAGAAAGAAACTAGATGATGTATAGATTTTTTTTTTTTTAATGCAGCTTGACTCTGCGGCATTTATGGAAGAATTTGGATTGCCACTGAAAACAAGGACAAAGGATGGGTTCAATCCCCTTCTTGATGATTTCAGAAATACCAAGTTCTATCTTAGTGTGCCTACTCACAACACCAAGTAGCATCTCATGTCTGTTCATGAGTTGAAAAGGTTTCACTTTGACTGAGATGAGTAGGTTTGGTAAACTTTATATTACGGATAAATTTTTTAAATTTGATTGATTGGTTTTGTAAGGTCACATTAGTGGTTCTCTTTTCTTGTTGGATCTTTATTTCTTTACATTTTGTTTAAATCCTCCTGCATGGTTGAAGATAAAAATGAGTAGCATAAATATTCCAATGCAAATATAAACTATGGTGTACTCACATTATTATTTTTCTTTTTTTTTCTTTTTGAAGCTAGGAATGATGTGAACACTTGTCAGTCATCCTTTTCAAATTGTGCAAGAACATAATACTGGCTTGTCGAGTTGCTTTCAGAAATAAGCATTAATGACAATTTTGGGGACTATTTTTTTTTGTAGCTTCTTGTAGAATTACCAATGAGATGCATTTTTTTGTCACCATATTGATCTGCTTTGCTGGGGGTTAAGTTTGCTTTCTCTACAACGGGCTATCCTCATGTGAGGAGATTCTTATACCATTACCTATGTCATGTCACATAATAAAAGCATGGAGAATTTAATGGAAAGATATTTGCTTGCATAGCTTCTCTTCTAAATGTATGAAAACCATGAACTCTTGTGAGGATGTTAGTGGGCCAGGTCTAAAATGGGATGAATCTAACCTAAGCAGCAGTACCGAACCAAAATAATTCTAGATAAATATATTATGTAATTATTTATTAATATAAAATTATTTTATATGATTGCATAAGATTATTTTATCCTCTGATGCTTGCATTAATATACTCAAAAGACACTAACCATATAGCATTAGGTAAAGCAGACATGTAAATAGTGCACATAAGCACAGATATATTTACAATTGGAACTCTTCACAAATGAGCATCCAACAAAACAAAAAACACAAGTCCATAATTTAAACATAAACATTCTTGTAGTTAGTACCGTTATATCCTTATTACATCCACTAAATTGTCATGAGATTGAACATGACTATGAATTGATTTGATGAAAAGAATGTTTGCTATATCAGCTCGATTTCGCGGTATCAATCGCGTGTACCAAATCATCAAATTTTGCCCCTGTAACCTCCTTTATTACCTTCCCATCCTTGAGAATTTTGAATGTTGGTACCACTCTGATACCTAACTCTTTGGCAAGAGGCTGCAAGTGCAAGAGGAAGAAGCATTGTAAATTGGTAAAAAGCAAAAAAAAAAAAACTGTAATCTGGCAAAATCAATAAAACAGAAAATAATAATAACAATATACCTTGTTATCCTGATTACAGTCAAGTTTGAGGAACACAACCTCAAGGTACTTCTCTGACAATTCTTTGTATTTTGGTGCAATGATCTTACACGGACCACACCTATTCAATTTTTCCAAAAGCAAACATCACATTGATTTCATTGTTAAATAGAATCACTCGTGAACAAATCATTTCATACCACAAAAAAAAAGGAGGAGACTCTCACCATTGGGTGTACATGTCAAGAACAACAACCTTATCTCCAGCAGCCTTAACAATTGGCCAGAATGTATCCTTGTTTACCTCAGTAACCTGACCTTCTACAGCCACAGCCGATCCTGTCTCCTGTGTGGCCTCTAAGCTAGATCTCACCACCACAACCGATTCCCTCTTCCTCTCCAGGGAGATCGCGCTTGATACTCTTCTCTTGTTACTCGACCAATCCCCGTACCGGTTCGCTACCAAGGACGACGTGGAAGAAGAAGAAGAAGAAGAAGAAGAAGAAGAAGAACTCCATTGCGAAGGGGTAGAATGGAGAGATGGGGAAGAGGAGAGAGCGATCCTAAGCGCCATTAGAGAAAGAGAGAGAGTAACAAACAGTGTGTGTGTGTGTGTGTGTGTGTGTGTGTGTGAGAGAGAGTGCAGAGATCTGGTTTTGCTTTGTTATTAAAAAGAGGGGATATTTGTCCGGGAATGACCGATTTATCCTTGGGGTATTGTTAGAGTTTGTGGCGGCGACGTTTCTGTGACGGCGAAAGGACGAGGGTATTATTGTCATTCTACTCAGAAGTTCAGTGCTTTACGATGAGCGGCGCCTTGGTTGGTCTTAAGCGCCCCCAAGGCCACAAAAACGATTTGAGGACTACAATAATTTTACCTGGTATTTGTATAAGAGCCCCTCAATTCCTTAAATTTGTGGATAGATCCTTGATCCTTTTAATTTTGCAATAGATTCTTTCAACAATTTTTTTTTTTCAATTTCAAATCACCAATATGTCAATTGCTGATAAAGACAATTTTTAGTTGATTGAATTACGAGTTGTTGGCTCCTTATAAGAGGGAAAAAAAATTTGTTGGCTTTGGTAAAATTGACAGTATTTTAATACATAAATGACAATTAAAGAGGTAATTTTAAATAAAATATTTGGTGTGAAGGGAAATGCAATATCTTCAAATTAAAGCATATTCAGGGAATATTCTAGCCCACACACAAAAGTTCTTTGAGAAAGTTCTTTAACAACCCCTTAGAAACAATTTATAGAAAAAATGAGGACATGACGAGAAAATGGTAACTTTTTTTATTTTTATTCGGAGTAAAAATCTATGTCATGAGATATTTTTGTTAAAATGATAGCTACAGGAATAAATGGACAAAGGAATTAATGAACACGTGTGAGGGGAAGAGAGGTATAAAAATAAAATTGCAAGAATTTAATTCGATTTTTGGATGCTCACAAGTCAATTCAAAACTTGAGTTTATTAATTAATTTCATAATAACGGTGTTGTACTTACTTAATTCCTAGCAAGTGTTTTGTTGCTTCCTCAAGTGTCATGAAAGTAATAGCAGAGTAACATTTAAGCCAACTTTAGATTTTTTTTACACCAACGTGAAAAATGAAAAGAGGAGAAAAATCTTTGTCTAAGCGACGGAGCTAAAGAGAATCGGTTTTTGATTTAGTGATAAAAATAATATTCTCTGTTTCTGTTTAGGAGATCGTAAGTTCAAAATTTGAATGAGGGTTTTTTTATAGATATTTAAATTTGAATGATTTTTATTCTCATTTTTATCTTAAAAAAAATGACGGAACTAAGTGGATGATATTAGAGTTAAATAACTCCGCAATTCTGTTGAATTTTAACAAAATTCTTAAATATCTCTTAAAATTATAATGATTTTATATTAATATTTATTATTTTTCTATCTATTTGAACTCACTAAAAATTTCATTAATTTCTCATTATTGACGTCACTAATATTTTAAAGCTTCAACCAATTTACTCTTTTATTTTTTTTAAATTAATAAGCTTAATTTTAATTTTAATTACACTAATTGGTACCATTATAATATGGATTTTCTAACTCCGTCATTGCCTTGTGTAAATTTGACAATCTAAAGGGTGTGATCAGAATAATCCACGGAAATTCATGGGAAATAAAAACTGTGGGATGGAATTCAGGGGAAACATAATATATTTCTAATGGAAACTTGAAAAGCTGCACATACCATGCACAAACTCATGGGATGTCTAATAGGAATTCAGAATGAATTATTATTATTATTTTCCCATAGTCTGATGCTACTCTCTCTCCATATGAAGACAAATATTTACTTGTAATTATTTTTTTTGTTTTTGTTTAGGAAAACAATGGCTTCTCCACCCATTATTGCACATTGTTTCTATTATTTTAAAATTGTTATCTACATAATGTTTTTTTAAGAAGCGATTAATAGTATCTCAAGTCAAATCTCTCAAAAAAATTTCCTAATTAATTTTTTTATTTTTGACAAAAAAAAATACATCCACAAGTATTAATTTTTCATTTTTGACAAAAAAATACATTTGTATGTTCTCACATGTTTAAGTCCAATGAGTCTAAATATTTGTATTATATACTCAAATATTTATATAAGTAATTCAGGCGTTAATATAAATAACTCAGATTTTTTTATATTTCCTGACTTAGGTATTTGTATTTTATTTATACTCAGGTGTTTATATTTCGAACTCATGTATTTATATATGAGACTCAGGTGTTTATATAAATCGCCAATAAAAAAAGTAACAAGAGGGAGAAGAGAGAGAAAGAAAGTCTTGAGAAATAAAATCATATGAGAAAAAAATTAAGGACAATAACAGAAAAGAGGAGAGAGAGAGAGATAAAAATAGAGTCTTGAAAAAATAAAAATGTGTGAGAAAAGAGAGAGAGAAAGAGTCTCAGAAAATAAAAACATGTTGGGACAAATAACATATGCTACTTGGGTGTTTATAAAAGTGAATCAAGTGTTTATTTAATTGAATAGAGAAATTAATTTGAAGATAGAAGCTCTCAAAAAGAAAAATGACAAAAATCATGTGGGTCAATTGGAGTAAAAAACGCGTGAGGGACAAATTGGGGATGGAACCCAGGGGAGAGAGATATTTTCTCTTTTTTTTAATATGTGTATTCAATCTTTTATAATCTTTTATTGAACGTGTCTCAATTAGCTAGTGAATTACTTGACATACCAAACACGTCGGCACGCATGGATAAATACATGCACAAACACGTGTTCTACACGTGACGTGTACACGTATTTGCGTCATTAGGTGTGCGTGTCTGAGATTTCTCACTGTTTCAGTATGTTACGCACGGCATGAGCATGCATAGATAGCACGTACAGGAAGCACGCTGGGCAAGCATGGGTAAGGCAAGTGCAACTTTAAAATTTTGAATTTGAAGTGTGGCTGCTTGGACGGGATTTAGGACTCAAGAGAGGGAGAGAGGCCAATGGAATTTGAAAATTTGAATTTGAATTTTCTGCATTTTTCTGATTTTTTGTGCTTTTAAATATTTTTTTTCAAATTTTACAAGCGTTGACAAGTGCTAACACGTTGTGTCTGAATATGTTTAGCACGTCTTGTTAACACATGACGTGTCGCATGTTAGATGATCTACCTCCTTGAGGTGTGACGAATACTAGTCCTATTCCAGCTTGAAGTTGTGGAATATTTGGACAAATGGAAAGCTAATAGCATTGGACTTGGACTTGCTTGAAGAAACTTCCCTCACTTCCCTCACTTCCCTCACTTGCTTGAAGCAACTCATTAATTCCGATAACTGCCAGAAGGGGCAGGAACTCTGAACTCAGTTAACTATTAACCAAAGGAGGAATGAAAAAAAAAGGTGAGAGATGATGCACCAAAGACGGACAAAATTAATTGGCTTATAAAATTTTATATCGAGCCGGGATAGGTATTAGAAAAGAGATAAATCCTCCTCTTTCAACCAACTACTATTCAAAGCTCAGCTTTGTTTTGGATTCCTCTTGCCTGAGGTTTTTCTTGCACGTAAGTAGGGCTCGTGTTAGGTTGCCGTAGTCTTGCTCTGTCTCTGTCTCTAGCCATTTCCCGGCTATTAAGCTTCTTCCCAGCTATACATCTTGAAATTAGACTAACTGCTATGAGGGCAGCTTCCTGGCTAATATTACTATGATGGATCTTACTATTCAGATACGTCAGGTGTAAAACCATTGGGACGTAACTTGTCACGCTAGCATGTGTTTGAATACGTCCCTGCCAGCACGTGACACTAGAGTTTCAAAATTTACATGCCATGACAAGTTACGGCACGGTGTGTCAACACGTGTCGTGTTGGGTTTTCGTCGTCAAAGACACGACACACATGGTTAAGGGGGGTTGACACGGCACAGGGACAAGCATAGGCACAACACGAGAACACGCCTAGACACACATAAGCACATTAGGCATGGATAGGCACAGATTGGCACGTGTAGGCATGGTTAACACGGATAGACACAACACGCACGAATTGTAGGATGTTGGATGTTGATCAGACAGTTGATTTTATAATTTATTGACGGGATTTTGTAATGGAGATTAAAAAAATAGGCTAGATATGATATTTGTATCCAGTGTAACGTATCCCGCAGCACCCTCATCTCCTTAGCAGTGTTAAACATCCCCATAATAATATATCATGGTAAACATAGTTTAATTTAAAATTCAGTTTGAAAATAAGAAAATGATCAAAATACCCTCATTTAACAGATATGAACTACTATATTCAGAGGTAAAATTGTAAATTAATGGAAATGATGAAAATACACCCCTGAACAGTTGTAAACGGTTATATTTGAAGATTATTTTTGTAATTTTCATACTAACATTCATCTTTAAATACCCTCATATTCAATTAAACTCATTTCATCCAAATAATCCAATCTCTTCTCTCACTCTTATTCTCTCAATTGAGCTCTCATATTCTCATATGCATTTTGCTCCAACCCCCTTTCGGTTTCGGTTCTGAAATTTGATAGCAATTTAGAGGTTAGATAATTTTTTTAATTCATTTTTTTGTATAAAATAGGAATACACATATAAAAATAGATGTGCAACTCCAAAATTGGTGGAACTTTTTTTGTGGCTTCCTCTAACCTGAATGAACATAAATTCGAAAAATAGATTTGTATTTTTTTAATGTTGTACCCTTTTTTGATAATTTTTACCCAAATTCAAAAATTAAATGATTAAAAATAGATGCATGACCCAAAAAATGGTGATTTTTTCCGTGGCTTTCCCTAATCCAAACTAACATAAAAAAATGGATTTGTAATTTTTTTATGTTGTACCTTTTTTGGTAATTTTTATCCAAACCCACAAATTAAATGGTTAAAAATAGATGCATGACCCAAAAAATGATAAAAATTTTTCTATGATTTCCCCTAACCCGAATGAACATAAGAAAATAGACTTATAATTATTTTTAATGTTGTACCTTTTTTTTTGGTAATTTTTATCCAAATCTGAAAATTAAATGATTAAAAATAGATGAATGACCATAGTTAGTATAGAAAATATTTATACAAAATAGATAATTTATTTATATTTAAATTTGTAAGTGTTTATAGTTAGTATAGAAAATGTTTATCAATTTTTCTTTCTTAAATGATTATAAAAAAATTTAAGATAAAAATTTTGTTGCTTAAGTAAAAATATAGTTTTTATAACTTTTAATTTTAGTAATATAAATATCAGTGATGAAGCCAAAATATTTATAAAGGAGGGGCAAAAAATTATAATTTTTAATATATTGATATTTATTTAATCGAATTAAACAAATATCTGTTATATAGGTCTCAAGAGAGAAAAAAATAAATGCTAAAAATTATTTTCATTAACCTCTAGAAATACTAAAATAAAACTAATTTTTTATGTAATGTACATAGTGCTTCATCATTTGATAATTATTATCTCATCAAATAATTGTATTCCGATATTAGTAACTAATTTTTTTTTAATATAATGGCTTGCCATTTTTTAATATTAGTTCTGTAGAATAATAAATTTTTTTTATCAAAAGTGAAAAAAATGCATTAATAAATGTTTCAATAAATCAAGAAGAGGAAAAATTATTGAGCTATTACACTTGAGATAATTTGCTATATAAAACCCCCTCCCTCCGTCCCTATAAAAATATAAACATATTTATCATTCAATATAAATATTTTCTCAAAAAAAAATATAAATATATTTAATATAATTCATGGATGTAATTATCATTACTTGTAAAATTTAATCGGGACGTTATAAATTAACGACAGTTGACCGTCATAAATCTAACATGAGAAACTGATGCGGAAACTTTCGTTTATTATATTCATGAACAAACTCTCTTGAGGGGAGAAATACTGAAAAATTCAACAAAATACAAAAATGCAGAGGAAGGAATACATAAAAAAAAAAATAAATAAATAAATAATTGTTCTTTTTTCACAATTCGCCCGTCGATTCGTCGACTAGTTGCAAATCGCAGATGTAAAAATTGGCATCACTCTTCATCATATGGCATCTATCCATGATCTATCTATCGTCCTAAAAGAATAATCGCTACAGAGGGATCATGAGAGTTAAAAAAAACCCTTCGGAGTTCTAATGCCTATATTGGATCAAATTTGGTCCGATTATAGAATGACCGTTAGATGGCATCAAGATTCGTACAAAGTTTCGCACTCACGCTTTAATAATCGTGCAAATTATCAGATTTGATGATCCAACGGTGATGTTTCACATTGGAGGAAAATATGATCCGATGGGCGTTGGAAGGCCTCCGGTTCCGAGGGACCCGGTTCCTGTCCTTTGTTCCTTTCTCCTTCTTCAATTATTGTCTTGCTCTTCGAGTCTTCTTCTTCTTCTTCTTCTTCTCTTTCTCACTCTCGATCCTCTCTGTTCTCTCGCTGGCAAGTGAGAACTCGTCTCTCTCTCTCTCTCTGTCTCTGTCTCTCTCTCCCCCCTTTGCCTCTTCTCGCTTTGCATATCTCTCTGTGCCCCAGCCGAAGCAAACTCATTGTGGATTTGTAAGATAAAAGATGCTCCTCACTGCATCCCGCTCATTTCTCTTACTACTAGTACTAGCAACAGCGCTTCTCTCTTTCTCCCGCGCGCAAGCAGTACTCGCCTCCGCGTTCGCCACCACCAGCGCCTACGATGCGCTCCAATCGCACGGCCTCCCGAAGGGGCTTCTGCCACGTGGCATCAAATCCTTCACTGTCAACACCTCCACAGGTCACTTCGAAGCTACAATCGACTCTCCATGTACCGCCACATTCGAGAACGATGTGCATTACAATCGCACCATCTCTGGTACACTGTCGTACGGCGAGATCGCGTCTTTATCAGGCATCTCCGCGCAGGAATTGTTTCTCTGGTTTCCCGTGCTCGCGATCAGAGTCGATGTGCCTAGTTCTGGTCTCATCTATTTCGATGTTGGCGTAGTCTACAAGAGATATCCTCTTTCCCTCTTCGAATTGCCTCCTCTTTGTACGCCCGATTCCTCTCCGTCTATTTTGGTGAGTTGCTCATTTCTCTCATTCAATTTATCATTTGATCTAATTTGAGTACTAAATCACGATCGGATCACTGGACAGAGACGACCTGAAACTTCTTATTCACTGCGCAATGTAGATTTTAAGTAGGATTTGCACATTAATTGAGTACAAATTTGAATTTCCTGTCAGATCTAGTCTTAACTCAGTAATTTGTGTTGATTGGCAAGTATTTTATTTTCTTGTATTCATTCCCAAGCTTCCATAATGGGCTTATATCACGCTGCAATAAAATTGGTACATTACAAAGCTTGTGTATAGAACCACAGGCCTAGCACAACGGTGATAGACCCCGTCTCTCAACGGAGAGATGTAGGTTTAAATCCCGCAAGAGGTATTTGAAAAAGAATAAATGCTAGGGTTAACAGGAGCCCTTTTATAAAAAAAAAAACCAAAAAAAAAGAGCTTGTGTATGTTATGTAGTTATGCTACCAATTAGGTTTTCCGCTGTTTCTAGCCACTTCCAATCACAGAACCTTCTCTAATTATATGGAGATATCAAATTCACATCTGTATTATGGTTTATTTAGGGGTAGTGCTACAGCATCCTAATTTGGCGTTGTTGTACTTGGTATCGTCTTGTTTATCTGCTACTTAAGTCGAACTTCTATATAATTTTGGGAATTCCAGTTGAAATAGAGCACAAATAAGCTTGCTGTTTTCTTTCTACAATCAACTCCATTTTAAGTTGTCCAATTTCTGTATAATCAGTCAAACAAATCAACACAATATAACATATTTTTAATAATTTCTGTTGCAGAATTTTGACTTGGCGGATGCTAAGCATGCTTCAACACTGTAAATTCCGTTTATTTTGCATATTTATGTCGGTACATTTAGCTTTGTTGGTGTTATTTGAGTGATTTTTTGGTCTGATAGAGGGAGAGCAAGAAAGAGAGCAAAAGGGCGGTAATTCTTTCATGGAGCCACACTAATGTAAAATGACTAGTTTTGGTAACTTTGTGTGTGCATCCATACATTTTTAGTAGCATGTTCTTTATTTATGTATATCTGTAAGCTCTGGTTCAAAAATAAATGTGGGAAGTTATATATAAAAACTTTTGTCCAGTGATATCTTTCATCATGTATGTATGCCTATTTAAGAAAATTTGCACTTAGAGCAAAGTTTTCTGTGTATTTAGGGCTCAGCACAAAATAATGTACTCCAAGAGCATAAGATTTAATATTCAATAACAGTGCAAGTCCCAACAGGCAACAAAATAGGAGCAAAGAGGAGCCAAAATAGGAGGTGCAAGGCTCAAAACCAAAGAAAAATGGAGTGGTAACATTGCGGTACCAATGTATTCAGGTACAGCCAAACTACAATCCTTGATTTAGACTTCTAAGGGAAGGCATGGTCCTTGCCATGGATAGATACTTAACACTAACATGCTGTTGCCATTTGACAAATTGCATGTCTGTACAATGATATATAGTGTTTGGTTCAGTGAGTACCTTGTAGAATCATTCAAGTTAGTGCACTAATTTTCTAACACTATAGGAGACATGGAGAAATCCACAAGTTTTGGCCCCAAAAGAGAATAGCAGCTGATATTTGGTCCATATTAGTTGATTAGAAATTAAATCACATCAATTGGAGGAGTCTCTATATGCAACTAAGTTCTGTTTGATTATTTTTGTCATTAATGTTTATGAAGCTCAAGCATCAAGACACTGACAAAAATATTTGAGAAATACCGAAATTGTGCTGTGCCATGTCTGGTAACTTCAGTACCAACTTGAACATTCTGAATTCCAGCTTAGCAGTTAATGTTTGAAAGTGGCTTTTCTCATGGACCACATCAACTCATTCTTACCTCAAATAATCAATCATATGCTTCAAGGATGTATGAATAGTTGACCTTGTTGCGTTGTATTTTCCATAGTATGTGGTCCTGACTAAATTCTGCCTCATAAGACCATAACATAATGCTTAAACTCTCATCCATTGATAGGCCAAAGCAGTAAATATGCATAATGGAGTCATACAAATTTGTTCAACCAAAATATTTGAGAGAGAAGATTAGGTTTATTAATTTTTGTTTTTCTTTACATCGGTGGAATAAACATTTCTTCTAGCTATTTATTATTTATTACATGGCGCTTAATATATTTTACTTTTCACACACTCCAGCCCATTTCAGTCACCTACCTAGCATCATGCCTCCCCTGGTCTGTTCTCGATTAATTTAATTAGTCATTAGTAGAAGTCTATTCCTACTCTGGCAACAATGTTAAAGAGCAGTGATATGCACAATTTAGGAGAAATGTTAACTACGATCTGACTTGTGATCACCATCAACCTTTGATCTTCCCCAGTACTCCATCACTAACTTCGAAAATGCTGAGGAACTATCTCCAAGTAGATTGTGAGGAGAGTTGAACTCCAATATTTTCCCTGCATTTAACACAGGTATAGGAATAAAGTCATATTATGTTTCTACAATAATAAGAGCTTGAGGGCTACCTTGCTAGATATCAAATGCTTCTAATTCACAGGTAATGTAAATGTGGGTGCTTGGGAATATACTGTTACAAGTCCAGAAAACATGGAACTATATTATACTTTCTTCCATTCATGTATTCTTCTTGAAAGGGTGCACCTGAGTCCTATCCCTACAATCTATCTAAATGTTTTGGACAACTGGAGTGCATTATGATTCATGAGTATTACTCCATTGTCTTATTGGGATATATGGGATGTATCTTCTTTTTCTGGCATGAATGTTTGAAAATTGGTGCACAGAAGGGTTGGTGTCCTCTTAATTGAAAGACTAGTAACCCTTAATTTGGTGTGCAGTGTGATGGTTGGTGTCCTCTTTTTCTTATCACAAGATTGTATGAATGATTAATTTGAGCAGTATTTGGAAAAAAAAAATGAAAAAAAAATACCAGTTCAGTATTGCCTGTCAAGCACATCGTTTACCTGCTTCGAGAACCAGTACAAGGTCACTATCAATGACAGTAGGAATGCGATGAGCAATAGTAACTACTGTGGAGTTACTGGTCTCCTGCTGTATGGTCTTTTGGATGAAATTGTCAGTTGCAGTATCGACTGAAGCAGTAGCTTCATCCAAAACTAGTATTTTTCTCTTCATTAGCAGTGCCCTTGCAAGACAGATAAGTTGTCTCTGCCCCACACTCCAGTTTCCCCCTTCTTCTGCCACTAGAGATGTCAGGAGGTAAAAAAAAAAAAAGAAATTTGAAAAGGAAAACAAGAGGAATACATTATTTAACTTTTAAAAATTATAATAAATTATGTTTTATTTTCTTTTATCTAAAAAAATAAGTGTAATTGAATAATAGAAAACATCAAGTTCTGTTTTGATTTTTGTCAAATTTAATGATTGGTTTTTTTTTTCAGTTTAACTTGAGTTTTGGTAGATTCCTTTTGTATATTTGATCTCACGAGATAGAAAGCGCACGAATCAATAGCTCACATTCTAGTTATTAAGAGGAGCCCCTATTTCATTTTGATTGAGGGTTTAAGGGTAAAAATATAAGAAATAAATATAGAATCTGATTTTTGTGCAAGTACAAAGTTGCAAAGGTAAGGTTATTCATACATACCAGGTGCATCTAGACGCCTATCATCTCCTTTTACAATCTCCTCTAGGCGGCACTTGCACAAAACCTTGATCATTAAAAAAAATAATGGTCATGTTTGAAATAACACTACTAGTGAAATAATTTTACTCGGACATGCTAACCATATTGTTTATTTGTTTTCTTTTAAATGGTTCAAGCAATATTGTT
This sequence comes from x Bolboschoenoplectus mariqueter, assembly GCA_037678475.1. NCBI lineage: Eukaryota > Viridiplantae > Streptophyta > Magnoliopsida > Poales > Cyperaceae > x Bolboschoenoplectus > x Bolboschoenoplectus mariqueter. The sequence goes on along the minus strand of CM075286.1, from coordinate 2,245,249 downwards.
TAGACTTCAATCTTTTTCTAAAATAAAAATTAAAACCTGGTCAGTTCCGGTACCAGTACCATTATTTTTATTCTGAAGGAATGCTAACCGTATACTAGTTCTATCATTGTGAAATAAACAAATTATTCCAAACAACTAAATTACCTCCCAAATGTCTGCATCGGAGTACTGTTGCAATGGATCCAGGTTTGTTCTCACAGTTCCTTGAAACAATGTGGGGTCTTGTGGTATGATACTCAATTTCGATCTCAAGTCGTGCAAGCCAAGAAGAGAAATATCTACTCCATCAATAACTATGCTTCCGTCTGATGGTTCCATTACTCTAAACAACGCTTGTATAAGTGTTGATTTGCCACTCCCGGTCCTGCCTACCACCCCAACTTTCATTCCTCCTGGAAAAACACAACTAATCCCCTTAAGTACTGTAGGGAGCTCGGGCCGGTACCTGATGTGTAGATTGTTTATCTCAATTGTTCCTTTCGTTGGCCAATTTATGTTTGGTCTGAAGTCGTTAGTTACCAAGGGGGCTTCGCTAGGCGTGTTGGAGATTTGGAGGATTCTCTCAACTGAGATCATCTTGTTCTCCACATTGCAAAGGTTCCAAATCACCCATGCTTGTAACACATTTAGACTCAGACCATAGGTTACTGCCAATCCCGCAAGACCTACAGAATCAATAAAAATAGTTCATTAGTGCCTTCAAAATAAGAAATATATGAATTACACCAAAAGAAGATCAAATTTCCCTAAAAAATAAAAAAAGCTGTACTCACTAGGATCAACAGCATCCCTTGGTAGTGAAACTAAGATAACCAATAAGACGAAAAAGACGATGTTGAATAGAAAATTGGTGCGGACACTGAGCCACTCCATTGTGGCTGAATTATGAAAAGTGATGCGGGAGTAGTCATCGATTAACTTGAGGCTTTTCCTGAAGAATCTCTCTTCTTGGTTGAAGCAGCGGATTGTTGCTGTTCCAGCAATTGTCTCTGAGAAGTGGTGTAGGATCGGTGCTTTTCTTATGCCTACCATTCGTGCCAGCTCTCTAGCGGTACTTATGTAATAGTTCTTCAAAAAGATAAAAACATTGAAAATTAATTCAATGTAAAGAAAATGTATGTAGGTTATTGTGTGAGCTTCTGCTAGTGCAACAACCGTTGATTTTATCTTTTTGTATACAGTTGCAAAGCTGCATTGTATTTCTTAAAGATAGGAAACATCAAATTGAACTTGCAAAAATGGTTTTATTCAACTTTTGTCATTTGTTGACATACCTGGTACCAAGCTGAGATCACAAGGGCAATGGCGAAAACAATGAACACTGGCCAAGCAACTTGAGACATGAGAATGATTATGCTGAGTAGTTGGATTACTGCAAATACTAACCCAGCTACTCTGTATGGAATGTCAGTATCCACTATGCTCTGATCCGTTGAACACTGCAACAATTAAACATTTTGTTAACACAACGGTTGCAGTGATATCTCTTCAAATGTATCAAACAAAGAAATACAGATGGTTTATATTAGATATATACAACCTACGTACCCTATTAAGGATCCGACTTGAAGGGGTTTGATCGAAGAAATGTAGAGGTGCCCAAAAAACTCTTTTCATCATTCGAACAAAAAGCTGCTGTGCTGTTTCGATGGCAATCGTTGCAAGAAGAACTGCCCTCGCTAAAATAAAAGCGGAGCTACCAGCAGATAGTAGTGCAAAATTCCCTATGAGCTTCGCTTTGGTCACCTGATGGGAAACTCTCTCTCTTTCACTTGCCCAGGCGATCCAATAGTTGCTTCCCATTTGTAACGCTTGAAACAAAGTATGACAGATCAGTATAACAGGGACGAGAGCACCTCGAAATGCTGAAGTGACGAATGTATGGTATACATTCCATTTGACACGTCCAGATTCCCTCTCTTCCTCGCATGAGGTGTTGATGATGTCAGAAATGGGCATCGGATAACTCGGTTGGATCTGGTCAATTTCAATTTTCTTTTTTGAATATCTTGCTGATAGTCTGTGTTTTTTAGTTGGAGCTATTTGGGTGAGTGATTTTTCATGTGCAGTCATTTGTTTTGCGAGTTCTCCTTCATCTTCGGAAATGAGATCTTCATACTTACCTGATTGAACAATTCTCCCATCTTTCATTACCTGTTTAAATTCCAAGTTTACAAATTTCAGATAGGGATAATCTTTTCAAGTATATCTTGTATACTGTATGGATCCAATATTCTTCTAACATGCAAACTCTTTTGAATTGCAGTTTCTCATAACTCAAAAGGATGTGAAGTACTGTAGATGAAGACTTAATTTTGCACATTAATTTGAAAAAAAAAGGAAGTAGAGAAACAATTGAAATTTTTACCAGAACAAGATCAGCAGCTCGCGAAAACTCTAGTTGATGGGTCACATAAACAACAGTCTTACTTGACATTAGACCCATTAAGCATTCCTGCATGAGAAATAATTGAATTGAATTGACTGATTAATTTGTGAATAGACAAAACATTAGCACACAATTGCTCTTCATTGCATTTCTTTATGAAAGATTTGTAGATTATCAATGTAACAATACAGACCTTGTGAGCAGCTCAGGTCCAAAGTTCCAATATTAGATTTCACTTAGATGATAATGCAAAATAGTACACCAATATTAACCAGGGGTTTGCTGACCAAATATTTTTCACCTATAACTGTTATAATAATTTTGACTTGTTATGTGACTCTTGCTTATATTATTTTAAACCAATTATTCAATACAATATTTTGGATTACTTGTAAGAAAATTCTCCTAAAACTTCATAAAAGGGAAAGCTCAACAAGAATTTCTGGGTCTGTACCAATGTTGGAATAAGACCAAGCCTAAAGAAACCAGATATAACCCAAAAGCCTACCCAACATCCTGGGCCTATATTCCATTTAACTGGGCCAATATTGGATTCCATTGGCTGTGATTCTTAAATTTTTTTATGTGATACAAGCCAACAGCACAACAGAGGAGGAGAGAAATTGGCAAAAAGGTTTCTGCAACCAGAAAAAGAAGAGTGGGGCAAACTACAAATTATCTCTTTTCAGTTTTTAATAATTTATACCTGTTCTTAGGATAGATGACTAACTACAGGTTTCATCAAAACAATACAATAAAATAATCTGACAATTCATGTTCAGATGTGTTTAATTTTAATAACAATACTTTAGTTGGAAAGGTAGCACAGATTCCCTCACTTTTAGAATTAATTTATGTTAAAGAAGGAGTAGTTCAAGTTGGTTTTTTTATGATCTTCTAATCCTGAGGGAACCCATAGAAAGAGCATACATGTGAAATTCAACATAACCTTTGTCTACCAGTGGCATTGTTGCAAGGTTTTTGGTGGTATATATGTTAATTAAAACTCAAGAAAACCGAACTTTGTTAATTTCCAATCTGATATTTAATTTGGTTTGCTTTTGTTTTTTTAACTTAGCTTGCAAATTTGCAACTTGTACCTTGAAAAGATGAGCTCCGGTGTGTGCATCAACGGCGCTGAAAGGATCATCCAACAGGAACACGTCGGCATCACTGTACAGGGCCCGTGCTAGCTGGATTCTCTGTTTCTGGCCCCCGCTGAGGTTGACGCCTCTTTCCCCGACCACTGTCAGATCGCCTTTAACCCACTGCTTCACATCAGTATCCAACCCACATGCTTCCAACACCTCCTCATACAATCCCCTATCCATCTCCTTCCCAAACAGTACATTATCCTGGACAGTGCCGGTTTGGATCCAGGCCGACTGTGGGGCATACGCCCTTGACCTGTCAATCCTTCCAGCTGCTCCTGTTATCCTCGGCATCTCTCCAATTATGCTGCAGAGGAGACTTGTTTTTCCCGACCCAACCGGGCCGCACACCGCCACCTTGTCCCCTCTCATTATGCTGATTTTCTTGTCAATTTTGAGTGTGGTTTTGTTGAGGCCTGAATCAGCCTCCCACATGTATTCGCCCGCTTCGATAACTATCGCAACGTTTTCATCTTGGATTCTATTGGCGGTGCGGCTCGGTTTTTTCTGATTGTCTTCGCTCATGACCGCTTGAATCCGATCAATGGAAACCTTGGTTTGTGTCATCATCGAAACCAGTTCAGGAAGATTGTATATTGGGTCTTGAAGAATACGGAATGTGGCTAGAGCTGACAACACTGTACCAGCTGTTAGTGGCTTCTGTACCAGTATGCAAACACCAAAGGCTGCAACTGAAACTAGAGTCGGAGATGCCCAGAAGAGAAATGCAATTGCCGAGCAAGTGTAGAGATACTTCTTAAGATAATTCCTCTCAATATCTCTCAATTTAAGAAGTTTATCTAAATATGCACTCTCCCATGCATGCAGTTTCAAGATTCTCATTGATTTGAGCGCCTCGGCTGTAGCCTTTATCCGTGAATCTTTCGCCTCCATTATCTTCGAATTGAGTTTCTCTTGCGAATTTGCTAAAGGAGTGTTGCTTATCATGACAAGAACGGTTGTAAACAGTGTTGCCAGAGATGCTGCAGCACCGAGGCTTCGGTAAAGGATTGCAAGTGCCAGAAAAATTTGGAAAGGGAGAAGCCAAATGCCATGTATGTACCAAAAGAAGTCTCCGATTCTCTCGACATCTACATCTAGAAGATTTATGATTTTGCCAGTGTTGCTGCTTGAATTCTTAATTGAAAGACACTTATTGTAGATCGATACCATAAGCGAAGACCGTACCGAGATGCCGATTCTACGTGCACCGAAGTACCACTGCCTCTGAGAAAGAGACTCGACCATTTTCGCAACGAAAAAGAGGCATGCGAGGATATACCCATAATGTTTCCGGGTGTTTGTGTCTCTGTCAGATAGAAGTTCCACAAAGTTGGTGATCAAGAAGGGACCGAGATATGAAGACCCGGTATTCAATCCTAGGTGCAAATTCAGCAGCAAGTATAAAGAAGTGTAGTTTCAAGAAAAAGCCAAGATATTATAAAGTATAAAAAAACCGAATCTTTCTCAAAATTTACCTGCATAGATTGCATTTATGATCAATGGTCTCCAAATTGCATGGATAATTGCTCGTGACAGTACTGGAGATGCCTCCTCCTTCCGTTTCCTCAACGACTGCTGAAGCAATGCAAATGAATTTTCGGCTGTTTCGGTTGTAGGAACTGATGGAACGTGCTCCAGTTCAAGCCTCTGACGGCTTCCTTTCTCAAAAACTGGGTTCAACCACCGAAATGTGAGTCGACTCCAGTAACTTGCGCGCTCGAAATCATTCGAGATGTCGCCGAATTGCGGTTTGGAGAGGAGAGGCTGGTGAAGTGTTGGGCTATCTTTGGATGAGTCCATGGAGGAAGCAAAGCAATGGAACAGGAAAATGTTGGGATAAACTGTAAGGAGGAAACAAATATAGGTGCTATGTTTGGTACAAAAAGGGAACAGGAGAGATTGGTACAAATGTGGTGCTGAGGTTGTTGTTATAAAGGTAAATAAAAGAAAGAATTGGATTGGCTAAAGAACATCTAAGAAGAAACAAGAACAAGAGGCCAGTACCAATAGCAAAAGGTCACTTGTATAATTCACCTTCACCCCTCTCTCTCTCAAACTTTTGCCTAAAATAAAGTCACATGTAAGCTTAGTAAGATAATGCTTTAAATTAGTTTATCACTTGAAATCAGATGGTGTCCAAAAATTTGAATTTATCAAGTATCAAATCCTCATATTGAAAGTGACCAAACACTAGAGTTGCAAAATCCGATCCAACCCGATTCTATTTTTTCAAAAAATCAAACTGATCCGAACCCAACACGAGATGACCCAAGACTCGGAAAAAAATCGACGCTAGATGATCCGTAACCCGACCCGACCCGACCCGACTTGACCTGTGATCTAAAAATTCTTCTCGATCAAACTAACCCGACTTGACCCGAACTTGACCCGACTAGCCTGATTGCCACTTAAAGAGGTGGCAAAACACAAAAACCTGACCTCGACTCGACAAACCCACCCAACCTATTTGACACTTGAATCGACTTGACCTGATTTTTTCAAAAAGTCAAATTGACTCAAATTTAACTCAACTCAATCGAGATGACCCGAGACCCAAAAAAATCATGCTAGACGACTTGAAACACGACCCACCCATGATCCGAAATCCTTATTGATCAAACTAACTCGATCTGACTCGGCCCGATCCTAACCCGACCCGTCTCGCTCGATTGCCACCTCTACCAAAAACCATTACAAACCAAGCATGTGACATTTAAATAATAAATTATGTAATTAACTAATAACTAGTAATTAATTAACTAATGTAGTTAGAAACCAATATTAAGTTTTGAGAGGGTGAAGGTGGTGGGTAATTCAATTTAGAATTCATATCCGTTGTTATAGTTTTTTATGACAACTTACTTGTTGTTATTGAGTTAATAGCAAATGAGATATATAAATTAATTTTAAAAAAAATATTTTTTTATAAGTTAAGTTATAATGAAAATGGATTGATATAATTAGTAACGAGATGTTACAATCTTATAACAATAACATGTACGGATTCATTTAATTTGTGGTGGTCATGGAATATTCAAATAAACATTTTTTTTATGACAATATTGAAATAAACATGGGACAGTACTTGTTGTTATTAAGTGAATAGTAGATGAGATTTATAAATTAATTATTAAAAAAATATATAAATTAAAATCTGAATCACTGATATAATTCTATAATAACCTTGTAATAATAACATGTACGGACTCATTTAATTTGTGGTGGTCATGGAATATTCAAATAAACATTTTTTTTATGACAATATTGAAATAAACATGGGACAGTACTGTCACAGTGGTGTGATTATGAGTACATGGTTAGTAGATAGTGAGCTCAGAAAGGACTGAGGAGGCAGTCTTATCCTGTTACTTTATTAATTTTTTTTTTTTGACCTCAACACACATACATGATAGAGACTGGCGTTTCCTGGATCCAAGGAGGTATCTGACAAACCTGACAAAGCTTAGATAGTGGATACTGATAGTACTGATACTGACAGCATAGCATGCTATATATGAGAGCAATCTGAAATAAATTCACGGACAGATTGAACTAAAATTTTATTTTTTACTGTTTGTTTTTCTGTTCTATTATTATTATTAATCTTTTAAAAAGTTGAAAGCAACTTGTGTGTTATTTAAATTGTGCAAGTCATGCGTGGAAAATATGATTGAGAAAAGAATTTCCATGATAGATATATCATATATAAGTGCTAGGACCACCCCACCAAACAAACTACAGGGAAGAAAATGATATAAAACTAATAATGGATTTAACTAAAATGCAGAAACATGCAAGGAATTTGGAACTAATGTCGGACAAGAATTAAAGCAAGTGGTTTTGTGGAGTATGCAATCTTATCAGTAGTTCATACATATCCTCACATGTCTCATCAAATCCAATTATATAAAAAAAATCTGAAGACAAATTAATAAATCTGATAAATCTCAAGAAGTTGTCTTTACAGTGAGAGATGAAGAGAAAATTTCCAAGAAAAGATGGACTTAAAAAAAATAAGGGACTGCTAACTGGACAATTTTGAATAAGTGTGAATTCTGTACATATAAAATTTTTAAATAGAGTTCCCAGTCATCCATTTTTTTTCCAACATGATTTACACATAAATATAGCAACCATGCTATCTACAAGCAAGATAGAAATAAATAAAAAAAAAGCCCCCAATGAATTAAAAAAACTTAAAAAATATGAATTTATTCCTAAAGATATACTTTCATAGGAAACTTTAACTAAAATTGAGGTGCTTTTTTTTTATTTGGTCAAGAGATATATGATTGGTTGTTGCTGCTGGTAGACAGAGACAGCCATAGAAATAAATAGTAAATTTTATAGTATACCAGATATAGATGCTACTAAATATAGTGCACCAAAATGACAGTATGACACCAGGTTAAAACACAAATTTACTGAACCACCAAAATTCACCATACACAAAAATTCCTCCCTTATGTAACAAAATATATATCTTTTTTATTTATTCTCCAAAAAACTGCATATATTTTATATACTTTTATTTTAAATTATTTTCTTTTTTTACCACTCACCAACATTTTATTTTTTAATATAATAACAGGTCTATACCTTTTATTATTATTATTATTATTATTTTTTTTTTTAAAGTGTCTTTCTTTTCCCATAATTTTTTTCTTTTTTGAAACGAAAATATATAGGCGCCATCCCTGTCAATGTATGTGTCCCCTCCACGTAGGACTGTAGAAAGGGGTACAAATATCGATGCATTTTGTTTTGTTGGATTGATTTACATATTTAGATTTAGATTAGTTGGTGAAAGGTGACAGCTTTAACCATGAGATATGGGTGTGCTTCAAAAATGAAAGATAAAGAAAAAAAAAAAAGAAGATAGTATCAGTAATTACCAATTAGCACTGTCATGTTTGTAACCTCCTCCTCTTGAGATGTAGGCATTTGTTTTGTGTAGTGGGATTGATTGATTAGTGCTCTCTGACTAATTGAGATTCTCTTTGAGTTGAGTTGCTCCGTACTGCTGCTCCATTTAGTTTTTTAGTTGATTCTTGGGGACCATGAGAGAGAGAGAGAGAGAGCTACCAAGGTTTCACATAGAGAGAGAGAGAGAGAGAGAGAAAGAGCTACCAAGGTTTCACATAGAGAGAGAGAGAGAGAGAGAGAGAGAGAGAGAGAGAGCTACCAAGGTTTCACATAGAGAGAGAGAGAGAGGAGATGAGATGATGAAAAACCGCTTATGATAATTAAAAGGAAAAAATAAAGTTTGGAATTTTGGATTGTATACATTCATGTTATCTTAATTAGTTTGACAATTTTGTAGAAAAAAAAAACTTAATTTTAAAAATTCAAAATTGTTAAACCGAATATGAGTCTATTTATAATTTATGTCATGTGTATGAGATATGATAAAACTTTAATTGATGTCATTTTTATTGTTCATTAAAATCTTAAATTTTCAAATATTAATTTTAAATGACTTATATGAAAATAGACATTTGAGTTAGCATAAGGTTATACACAATATGTCTATAATTATTTTATTCAAAATCATTTTTACTTAAGTTGAAAATATTACTAAAATAATCAAGTTATCAATAGGTGTTTCTAATATGCACTCAACTTATAACAAACCAATGTTTAATAATTCCTGGCAATATCAGTTTGTTTATTTATTTTTTGAAATGTATGATAACAGATAATGTAAAAAAATTTCTTAAAAAGTATCACAACACAAAAAGATTACTCTTTTTCTTCCTTGTCGTTTTCTTTCTTTTTAGTTTAACATGAGATCAGAATCATGCTATCTTTCTTGATGCTCAATTGCTCATGCATGTGTTTTTGAACTTTTATTTTTTATTTTTAAATGAGGCTTTATCTTATCTGGTTTACAATAATAACAAATATATAGATAGATAATAAAATATGGTATATCCCATATTTATATTTGACAGCTATGATATACCATATGTAGCCACTCATGCATCCAGTGCAGATCACACATTAAAACACTGCATGTTGTTGATTTTCTTCTATAATATAAAATGTATGCTATATATATATATGTGTGTGTGTGTGTGGGGAGTAAAATTAGCGTGAGTTTAAACTCATCAAGTTTTTTATGAGCTTAACTAAAAAAATAATTGAAACAGTTTCAAATAATAAATAGCTCAACAAATTCTTTGTATTAAAATCTTATAGGATATTAAAATTTTCTATTGTTAGAGGTTTTTAACTATTTTTTTTCAACTTTTTGAAAATGATTCTAAAATAATAATAAAATAATGAATATTTTTATATATGAACAAGCCAAAAAATTTAGAAATTTCTCAAAATAGAAAATTTCGGTATTTCTACGAGATTTTGATATGAAGAATCATTAAACAACTTGAATCTATCATTTGAAGTCGATTTGATAGATTTTTAGTTAAACTCACCAAAAAACTTTATGAGTTTAAAACTCACACTAACTTTACTCTACACACACCCCCATGCACGCACGCCCGCCCGCCCGCACGCACGCGCACACAGATATCATATATGTTATAGATGGTTAAGAGGCCTCTTTTTTATATAAAGTACGAAAAGTATGGCGGATTGGATTAGATCAGAACACTAATACTAAAATTACAATGTTTTAAAGGACAGTTGTACAGAATAATTTCTTTCAATTATGGTGTTGATTATATTGATTGCGTGGTATATAATGCCAGCCAATGGAAAGTGTTTTCAAAAGCAATTATATCCTATTATGATATATTTGTGTTCATTATCCACCTCTCCGATTAATTTGTAATCATCATTCATAATATAAATAAAATGATATGATTGAGATTCATATCTTCTATTACGTTATAATTATACCGTATAATGTAGTATACTATTTATCCGATTATATTAAAATGGATGCAAAGTAAATTTCTATATTTCAAAACAAAATTCTTCTACAATTTACATATCCGTATATTATGTAAGGTAGTGCGCAAGCAGGAGATCAGCATCTGATATGGTTGGTCTTGGTGCAACGAATATTGTTTGATTAAATACATTGATTAGCCAATTTTTTAGCCTATCATATCAGTACCAGTAATGGCATGGCAGTACAGCCGTTGAGGACAGGCTATTATTGGCCTATTTACGATTTACCAGAATCCTTATGCTACTACGCGCTATGGCGTAATGCTGAGCGACACTATGTCGACATAGAATTTTTACCAGCGGTTTGTTAGGGTTAAAATAAAACATTATTTACCACATCCGCTCAGCTGCTAGCGCTCCCCACCTCCATCCCATCCCATCCATGTATGCATTGCATCGAATCCAACCGCGTTAGGCAAAATGACAAAGCGAGTGCGTCTGGTTCTGGCGCTGAGGCGAATTAAGATACGGGAGGGGTCCCAGAAATCTCCCGAAAGGAGGACACGGGAGGACACGTGCCTTCGGATGGAGACCACGGGAGGACACGCGCACAGGTTTGGGACGACTCGCGTTGAAACGTACACATCAGCTTGGAGCTTGGAAATCCTCGTCACTCGTCAGGATTAGTGGCTAGTGTGAGTAGATTATAATGAAGTCAATAAATAATGATATCTCCTTCTGGAATCATCGTACTAAAACATGTGAATAGTAGAGGGTATAATGCTTGATCAAATTCAACCAGAAGCATCATGTGAGCTAGATAAGAGAAGCTACGTTAGCTTTATTAACATTTTAAACCAACGCAACTAGAAAAAAATGAAAAAAATAAAAACAACATAGAGTGTATGACAGGATTTTGCCTTCCCTGCTCAGTTAGGTACTTTTCCAACCATATTGAGAGGTTAATTTAGTGAACATGGCTCAGGAACTCTGATCCCATCCATCTTAAATAAATAGTGTAAGTAAGGATTCTATCACCCACAGATTTTCGTCTATGGAAAGCCCACTGATATACTCATAAACCAAGATGCTCTCGAGAATCCTTGTGCCAAGTGCTAACTCCATATATAAATTTCAAATTTGTACAGCAGCATTTAACGAAACCAAGACTGACACCTGCAGGTGTTGCAGATGGATCCATTGCACTGGCAGGTGCATGTGGCTGGGCCCGTTTATGGGCAACCCAGGGGAGTACCACGCCTCATGTAAATAAAGCTAATGGTACTGGTACATGATCCTTTTATGACAAAAGATAAAATAAACAGATTAATGAGAATAACTACTACTTTGTCTACACACTGTCGAAATTAGTTCTCTTTGAATTATACAGAATGCTAGAAATGAGAAATCATACACAGCATACCTTCAGTCATCTAGAATCATACTAGCTAAAGCTCAGAGGAACATATGCAAGTTTTCAGCTCATATTCAATTTGAAACTGGAGGAAGAAAAAAGTTGCTACATGTACGAAGAATGAACATATTGAGAAACTGCTCGGCACAGCCTCAAAACCATCAAACGACCAGTTGGAAGCCTTTGAACCAGAGCCGTTAGTTCCTTCAAAGACACCTCATGAAATGTAGTCATAGTTGGGTCCATCTCAATGTGCAACCCTGCTGGCTCAGATGGATACATCCCACTGCTCACAATAATATGAAAGCAAAATGGGTTAAAAGCACCCAGATTGTTCTTGTGTGTATCTTGCTATGCTAACAATTCATGGATTTCTTAAAAAAGTGACACCTAACATTTTACCAGATTTACTGATAGCATCCAGCATTATTAGATTTGCTACTATCAAGTACCAACCCATTATTATTTAGGTTAACCAAAAGGTATAGATCCAGCCTCAATAAAGCAAAATGTTAACTGGACTAAGCTTATCCTTAATAGCTTTATACGAGGTCAACCAAGTCCCGTCAAAGTTGGCTTATATGGATGGCAAACCTGGAACTAGGCTCAACCCCGTTAGTTTGGTTTTAAGAACGTAATGAAGGGTTGGTTTATGCAGCAAAAATTGCAGGCATTTAAGAGCATGCATCCATTTCAATACAATAAACAATGTTATTTGCAATTATCATATAAATTTGCACTGAATATAAAATGTGAGAAGTTTTTCCAGCTTTTTTGCAAATGCAAAGAAAGATTGGGTGTGGTTTGCAACAAAAAAATAACATACAATAAGCATCTCAAGAAAAGTAACTCACAATTTAAGGTCGGACAGGTCGAGAGAAAGAACCACCTTTTTACCCCTCTCAAAATTCACAAAGCTCAGCTGCAACTCCAGCATATCTACACAAAGTATATTCAAGTCATATGCTATATTTTCACAACACTAATACCTACAATTCCAACAAAAATATGACTCTGTAAGCAACTTTTATAAAAAAATGCCTACAGATATTTTTTTTTCATTTTAAATTAGTTATTTCTGATAAGATCGGTTGCCAATAAAATCTAGATAATGCAATTCTTCCATAACTCAAAGTCAGCTCATACAGGGTGCCTAAGTAGCATTTTCTGTCAATTTGAAAAAATCTTAACATTGTTGACTTTTTGTTAGTCATAACTAAATCATTGGGACCACAAAGGGAACGACATGAAACCCACAGGGCAATAGGAAAAAAAAAGAGGATGGAAAATAGAAAACAAACTTGTATTGCCGAGCTTGCAATTGAAGTTTGTGGAGATAAGATTTAAAAGCTCCCTTTTAGCTGCTTGGACTTCATGAAGCACATCAATCACATTGCCCAAAAGCAAGCTCGTCTCCTGCATAGCATCGATTTGCTTTGGTTAATCTAACTAGCAATGATGACATAATTAAGAAAGAGAAAAATTTACACTTTACTCCCCCCCATACATTGATCCAGACACAAGAACAGATCACACACCCATAAACACATACAAAAGCATCCACTATTCCCTCCATTATTTTCTTCATAATATAACCAATCCCCACAAACAAAGAAGAAATAATTTGGACAACAAGGGGATATTTAACAAGTTAACACTGATTGATAAGAAGACAAGTTACATGCAGGATTCCCATCAACAGAGCAAAAAGAATCTTCAACCATTTCTTACCAGTGTCTCTTGACGAACAAACTTCGAGCTATCAATATTGCAGACAGTAAATTTAGTTTTAAACACAAACTCAATAGCCGAATATGCATTCATGTCCCGAAAAGCCTGGAAAACAATAATGCTAATATAAGACATATAGGATAGGATATATACATACAATCTAATTAATTTTTCTGGCACATGCTATCATTTTTATACACCATCTAATCAATTGTTTATTTTTGTTTGACAAATACATCATTTATTCTATTTCAAAAATGTCTCAATTTAAGGGAGGCGAAAGCTATGCCAATGATCAGAATATAGCGCATTATAATATAAGGAGGGGACATGGGCCCCCTCTAAAGCCTGCCTTCCTCCATCTCTGAACAAATTTTGCAAATGGTGCTTATATTGAGGATATACATTATATCTAACATCTAGTGATCTTAACCAGAAATTCAGCCGGCAAATGTAAAATGTAAAAGCTTTAGAAACCTGCAGTATTTTGGCACTGTTCAATGTGGTGTTCACCAGTATACTGCCTGATTTGCCGGTGCCTAGTATAAACCTGCATAAAAACAAAGGAAAAAAAAGTTACTCCTAAGACAATAAAAAATAAAATAAGAGCATTTAGAAAAACTTCCAAAAACCTTTAATTTTTGCAAGAAAAGACTTCAATGTGGGTAACAAGTAATTCATCAGAGTATTCTGTACATAAATTAGAAATATTTGTTGGACTAACTTCCATTATAACTGTTGAAACAACAAGTTACATGATTTTTTTTAACGGCAAGCTACTAAAACATGAGCTGCATACAAAATGAGATAATGTGAATAAATCCTCATTTATTTTTTAAAGAACTCCTTTAAGAGGTCCATTTAGTTTTGGGTTTTTGACATATGAAAAACCAGAAATCACTTTGAACAGAGAAAATTGATCGTAGAACTTACAAAAACAAAAACCTTAAAAAACAATTCATGTAACTGTGCACAAAAGAAAACAAAGCGAGACTGAATAAGAACAAAATAACTGCACGAGGACTAGCAGGCATACTACCTCTGAAAGAGAAAACTATAATCGAGTACAATTTCACGCCACTTGTCCTGTTTGACTATGTCATGCAGCTTCCAAGCCTATGATACAAGATGAGTTATCAGCAAGGTTGAATAAAAAGCAAGGATTTGCAGTTTGTATATCATCATTAATGAAGTCCATCAAAAAGACTAATCCTTGAACTAAGACCAATATTGACCCTCAATTTTGCAATCTTTCCTCAATTAAACCTCAGTTCTCACCAGCTTTTTTGCATTATACCAGACATTACCAAAACAGAGCAAAAGAACAAAAGGAAAGTAGTTCAAAGGACTGAAAAGTTGGAAACAGTAATAATGGCTGATGCCACCAGCAAACCACAACATTCTGGTGCACTAAACACCAGATGTTAACCAAAAATTGTCATGCTACTTTGGGCATCTTGGGAATTATAGGGAATATCAAGCAAAACCAAGGTTAACCAAAAATTGTCATGCTATTTTGGGTATCTTGGGAATTATAGGGAGTATTACAAGCAAAACCAAGGTTAACCCCTGAAAGATGAGGAGCAGCAGTTTATACTACTTTCTTCGTGAAGCCACATCTCTCATTGCTCTATTGCTCAAACAATGGATACTAAGGGTATTGTAGGTATCTTGGGAATGAAATAAAGAAGTGATGGTATTTCAACGTTTACTTATAGTAAACCCAATATTTCCATGTTTTGATGGAGTATATATGATATTCCTCCTTTCGCACGGAAGGCATTACTTGCTGTGGTTTTACAGCTATACATGTGAATCTGCCCCCAGGTAATGATGCTCTAAACTATAAAATTTTCAAATAATTGGTCTTACATTGAGATCTCGTTGCACAATGCTGTGTATGTTTTTGAATTTTAGATGCTCCTTCACAATGTTGATTATGTCGTCACAGCTGAGATCTTCTATGATCTTACAGGAAACACGAAAAGAAGTACTCACTTTTGTGATACTCTGTTCAATTGCTTTCAAAGCCTGCCTCTTTGAATGTAGTCTATCTTGTTCATCCTGCAAAACAAGAACTAGATTTAAAGATGTCTAATTGCAACAGCACACAACAATAATTAGACACACAATACAGACACAAACATAAACCAGATTGCAGGTTAATGAAAACTTGGTCAAGAACAGAATGTTTATGTTTGTCCAACTAAGCATATTGTCAACTACATGCTTGAGATGGTGTACCTGAGTAACAAAACCTGAACTTGTAGCATAGCAATTATGTTCTGCATATGCCTCCCTTGAACTTGAATGAGAAAGATCTGAAATCCTCGATTTCAAAAGAAGGCATTCCTGAGCTCTTTGGCATGCCAACTCTGCTTTACTCTACAAAAGAATAATGTAAATTTGATTTAGAAAAGGGTTTTTTCCATTTCACCGTTCTGTAGTTGCAGAAGCACCTGAACTTTTGGTATTCGCAAGACACCCATTTTAGATGAATTTTCTGTGACATACTTTCCCATATCAAAATATTTGTAGTTTGGAAAGGAGCAACATTTAGTTTAAACCAATGTCTCATTTTACAATCCAATTTGGGCCATTAATACCCATAATACCCACCTTCTCAATTTTGCAGTCCATAGCAATTTAACTTTTATTATCAAGTATCACAAGTACCATGAAATTAAGCATAAAGTAATTCCAATTTATTAGTAGTTGAGCTTTCTGCAAAATCATTGACGTTTACAGCAAGTAGGGTACTATCCAGGTGGCTTTTGCAAAAAGAAGTAAAGAGATTAAAATAGTTATTCTATTCATCCATATAGAATCAGAAAAGCAAGTAATACATACACGTAGCTTGTTGAGTTTCAGGCGATTCAATTCCAACTTTGTCTTCTCATAAAGAAGCTTATCATGCAATGATCTTGCCTCTGCAAGCCTGCATACATAGACAAGATAAATTAGTACATTCCAGCTATCAGCTCACCCCAAAAAACCTCCTCTGGTACGACATTAAAATAAACGCATCCATTTCCCTTAAAATAAACAGCTCGAAACAACCTCCTACTGTTCCATCAAAGTGATTAATTATTTGTATTTGTATAGGTAAAACAGTTTATTTTTTAGTCCTTTTTGGAGCTAAGCTTTGGTCATAAATCCCTGTAAAAAGTAACTTTGACTAATTTAGTTTGATGGCAATGTAATGAAGTGGATACTTATGATATTCCAATTGAGTTTAAAGGTTTTCTGAGGACACCTACATAATTTTCAGTAAATACATATTTCTAGAGCAATTAGGCTGTCCCAACTTATAGTCAAGAACTTGAGAGGTACCTTTGTTGCCGCTGATCAGCAGAATCACGGTTTCTCTAAAAAATCAGATGATTCAGAACAAGATTAATTGAAGAATTTGTGGAATGTTCAATTACTATAAAAGAAAATGTGGAAGATGTTAATAATATAAAGGAGTTGTGATACTGATTCCACACTGATCACCCTTATCCTAACCAGAACTGAAAAACTGAAAAACTTTTTCTCAGTTTAGTTTAAGATGGAACATAAGATGATTTGCGGTCTTGTTTAAAAGGCCTAATTCAGCAAATATTAGATAAAATTAAAGCATATAAACATACCAGGAAAGCAGAAAGCCTCTCATACTTTCTAGCCATCTGAAACTTCTCTATCATGCCACTCAATGAACCAAGCTTTAATTGAAAAATGAGAAGAAATGATACAACCAGCAATGAAAATATATAATATATATGATGAAAGTTAAGATGATCCAGTGCACTTTAGTTTGAACAAAAAATAGAAGTGAACCAAATACAAGAGATGAACAATATAAAACAATAAAACTAGAAAATCCCAACTAAATGCAAATTTGAAGTAAAAACAAGGACGAATTCAAGATGACAGTCAGTACTGCAGAGTTTGCACCTTCCAGCAGTTTTTTTCCAGGACATTTCTATACAATATAAGTACCATCGTAAACCATTTTATTTTGAATTGATTATTTCCAATTTTCTATAACGACATTGAAGCCTTTGCTAATGAAGTTACATGACACAAAAATCATGTTCATAATATCATAACTCTCATTATTTTATGACATAAAGCAACAACATGAAGAAGAATATAACTTTATATTGGTCTGATCATATACACTAGACAAGGCTAGAAATCTCATTTTTGGAGGAAAGTATAACGGAAATTAACATACCTCCTGTATAGAAAGCTTCTGAACAGATGGTGAAGATGATACCCTTGAAATTTCTGACATGTCCTCAACCAACTGCAAAGCAACAAGACAACTCAAATCACTTCAACTTCAGAAGAGCCCTTTATATATAGGTTTTCCATGGAGCTCTCTCCCTTGCAATTCATGCTGTGGATATTTAAAATTGTTTGGCCACGGAAAAGTAAATCAAGATTATTAAAAAGGAAAATATATATGTTAGCTTAGGTTGGGGCTGGCTAGCACACTTGACCTGTATACACTTAATTTTTTTATCATTTTTCTTTGAAATAAGGCCCAAATTTTCCAATAATCACTTTAAAGATCTACATGAAAAAAGAATAAACTCTATTGATGGATTCAAAACTATAGAGTTCAACAAAATTGGCACACCATCATTTAACCTGCGGATCCAGTCTGACCCAACCTATATTATTTAAAATAATGTCCACCTGAATCAGATAGCACTACCACCACTTGGTTACCTTGCTCCAATCAGAATTGCAATTTTTATGTTTTTCTCCATGCTCCAGACTCTCATGATATGACTTGGCATGTTTTGCTGGGCGATCTTCTATACTCGCAAGAAATAGTTGCAACTTTCTCTTTCTCCCCTCCAAATCAAACTCTTGATTATAAACAACTTTTTCAAAAGGGGACTGAGAAGGCAGCAGATTCTCATTCTCAAAATCCAAGTTGGCTAACGTTATGTTTCCTTTCTGGATTCCTCTATGAATAAATTCGTTGATAGCAGAAATGCTTTCGCTGTGTTTAGAAAACTTTGAGCTGATATATGGCGATTGACGTGTTTCACTAAGCTGAGCCATTTTGGAATAAGATGAAGTCCGTGTTGCCACTTTGGGGGTAACCATGGGGAGTTTACTTTCAGGATATTCAACTGTGGTAAGTGGAGATGATAAAGCAATGGCAGATTCAACTTGCAGAGAAGTTGTGTTTTGAGGGGAAGATGTTGCAGTGACTCGACTGTATGAAATGGTATCAGACTGAAAGTCCCCGTGCTTGTTTTCAGCATGGTCCTGGAAACAAAATGCAGTTTAGAGATTTCAAATTCAAAATAATCAGATTTTTCATGATTATTAAATAGTTTGTTAAGTTCAGGTCTGTCTGTCAGTTAAAATGGTGAAGTGAGGGAGGGGAATAGACTGGTATAGCAACACTCAACCTGAGCCACCTAACTGTATACACTGAGGTCCAAAAGAGAACTTTTGCTGCCACTGTAATTAACAAAGGAAGGTCCACAAAGGTTCCTCTAAAACCACCAATAGAATTTCTACCAACTCACATGGCATGTCAACAAACCCATTTATTTAATTAAAAACACATACTAAAACACTATTAGTGGGCTTCTCTATATGGATTAAAACTAAGAACTGCGAATGAATGAATGGGAGAAGAGAAACCTGAGACCCCTTACCTCATCTTTCCCATTAGATGGTTCGTCATCAAATGCTTGTGTATCTAACATCTGGACCTCATTACAATTAGCATTATTTTCCATTGAAACATCAATTGCATGAGAAACCTCCCTTTTTACAGACTTGGCACCATTATTGTTCTTATCAATTGAAACATCTGTTTGATGAGGATCCTCCCTTTGTAGAAGCTTAGCACCATCACCATTTTGAACTATAAACATATCAACTTGAAAAGAAACCTCTCCTGTTACAAGATTGGAACAGACACTGTTCTTGTCATCAATTTGATGAGGATCCTCCCTTTGCACAAGCTGAGCACCATCACTATTTTGAACCATGGACACATCAGCTAAATAAGAAATCTCCTCTTTTGGAGGCTTTGCACTATCACCATTCTTATCAGTTGAAACATCAATTGCACAAGAAACCTCCCCCGTTACAGGCCTAGCAGCATCACCATTCTTATCCAATAAAACATCAATTGGATGAGCAACCTCCTCTGTTAAACACTTAGCTGCATCACCATTCTTATCAATTGAGACATCAATTGGGTTAGGATCTTTCCCAGTTAGAGGCTCAGCAACTCCACCATTCTGATCCTCTGGAGCATCAGTTGGACAAGAAACTTCTCCTGCTATAAGCATAGCACCATCACCTCCCTGATCCATCTGAACATAAGTTGGATAAGGAACTGGAGAATTGGGCTTCAAGGAGTCATCAACCTGACGTAACAGGTTGTTCAACGAAGTCGACAGCCTCCCATAGTCATACTTGCTTGAGTTATTGGCAACAAAACTCAAATCACCAAGACCGGCACTTGACATACAATCAGAGAACTTCAACCTGCCAACTGTGTCATTGGCTCCAGACAGGTCATTGATGCCGCCTCTGACAAAGGGAGTCCTGTTGTCCATACCCGGTGTTGCGAGAAGGCTACCAGCTGAGTTTGCAGAGCGGTCGTCCCCACCAATGTTACGGTAATGGAGTGAGAAAGCAGTTGAATCGAGAGTTATATCATGGGTCTCATTGTTATTGTTTTCTGACATTCCTGAGTCTGTTTCTGCGCCTATGAAACTCCTGGAGACTGGTCCAAAGAAGTTGTCACCTGGTCAAAACAAAAAACAGAAAAAAATATTACTGAGAACAAAGTAAAGTTCAATTTCTCTTCTTTCTTCTCTGAGGATTTAATTGTTATCTCCATAAATTCATGGCCATTTCTCTTTTGTTGGTAGGTGATTGAGTACTGATGTGGAACAATTCTTATATGGACAGATCACTGCTCCCGATTTAGTAAACAATGACAAACACTGTGACAGTACCCTTGACTTGTAACTCCTTTCATTTAAATTCTTTTCATACTTTGATTTCTCATTCCAAAATTGAAGAAAGCAAAATGTAGTTAAATTTGAAATATGCAAAACAGCAATTTTAGCGATATAATTAACTGCTGCATGCAGCCAGCATTGTGCTGGAAGGCAAGATTTTTCTTTGCAAAATTGAATTGGTAACTGTACCTGTATAAAGAAACAATTTGTAGAACAGGAGAATTGTGTATGTGCGCACTCGCACACCTTGAAAGAGTAAAAGAGGAGGGGGTGGGAGAGAAGATAAGAAGGTTATTAAAGAAGAAACAAACCATCATTAGACGCAACAGAGGCGGCAGAAGCACTACCCGGAGAGTAAGCACTGCCCGGAGAGGAATCAGTCATGGCCCTTACAAACCTGACAGGTGGCACAGCCAATCCCTCCTCATCCTCCTCGTCATCGTCATCATCGCCATACTCCCTTGTATCCCTTGACGATTCGTCACCGCCGGAGTCGGAGGAAGGCGACATTGTAGCGTCGCTGTCGTTCTTGGTAGGCGTGCCCAACGAATCATCCCGATCGAACACGTGGACGGCGGTCGTCTCCGCAAAGCTCACGCGGCGGTCCCTCCTCCGAGTGGCGGTGAGGGACTCCCCGTTGTTTGTGGGGAAATCCATTCCCGACTGAGCTACTGAGAAGTAACTAACCAGTGAGGGTTAGGGTTTTGTCTATTCCCAAATCTATCGTTTCTTTTTGTTTTTCCTGTTTTTCGCTCTATTACCCTTTTTGGAGGGAAGACGATTAGACGAGGCTACTTCGATTTCGATTTCGATTTCGATTTTCGAGCTCTCTATTTGGTCTCTTGGTCTTCGGTCGAAGCGTTACGATCTCTTCCTGAAATGGGCCTAGGGAAGTCTATATGGGCCGAGATCTTATCGGCCTAACGACATCAGAGGTAGGTGATACTCTGCTCCACAATTCTATAATAGTTCATGTTTCATGTTACTGACATGTAGGGTCAAGCGTCTCAACGTACGGAAACTACTGGATCAATGCTAGGGTCTTGACTCGTGGGTCCAGTCACGTGATCACCTGTGCGACCAACAGAGACCATGGCCCTCAGGCTACGGAGGCGACGGAGTTCCAACGCTTATTGGACCAAAATTTGGTCCAATGAGGAAAAGACCGTCCGATGGAGTTAAGATTCGCACAAAAGTTTCGCTCGCACTTAATAATCGTGCGAATTATGAGATTTAATGATCGAACGGTGATTTTCTCATCGGACCAAAATATGGTCCGATGGGCGTCGGAAGGCCCCCAATTGGCCAGGGGACAAATGTTTGGGCGCGCTGGATGAAATTTCTCCCGCTCCGTCAATTCCTAATCCTAAATAAAATCCTACAAATGCGATGCTGACCGTCGAAAAGTTGCCCCAGTCAATCTCAGCCGTTGCTCAGCGTCCCTTTCGGATTTCCTTGACGAATCCGCCATCGCCACCCACCCACCCCCTCCTCTTCCCCCATCTCTTTCTCCTCTTTCAACCAAAGAAAAAAGGAAAGGGAAAAGGAAAGAAAAGGAGAAGTAGGTGTTTGTCCAGAAATGCGGAAGGAGAGGAAAGAGAGGAGGATCCTTGCTATTACTGGAGCAGCGGCGCTTGTAGCCGTGGGAATAAATCTTCTCCTCTCCGCCATTAACAGCCGCAGGAAGAATAGCAAGAAGAAAGGTACTTTCTACTACTGTCATAAGAAAGCATGTTACGACTTTCGGTACATATACTAATTCGCTTTTCTTTATAAACATTCGGTGGCAGGTCTACCTGGTTCAAGTGTGCTTGTCAACCTTTCAGCCTCTGAGATCTCCAAATTGGCTGATTGCATCATTGCAAAATCAAAGGAGACTTACGATCGCGTGGCTTCAATTCCTTTTGAAAAGGTATATTCATGGAGTCTTCAATTCAGGTGAACTGCTTTGAGAAGGATCTTATTTTTGAGGGTTCTGTTGTATAGGTTTGCTATGAGAATGTGGCGTCTCCTTTGGCTGACTTGGAAGCACAACAATTTCCTTTGATTCAATCATGTGTTTTTCAGCGTATGGTATCAGCATCAGTTGAAGTTAGAAATGCCAGTTTGGAAGCCGAGAGACGATTGGATGCTCACTTCCTGCTGTGCAGGTGCATTCCTCATTTGTACCTACATAATTTCTCTATTGTTAACATGAAGTAGCACAATTTATGATATCAGTGTGTTTGGATTTCAATATAGTTATGAAGTCAACCTGGCAAAAATGAAGATAGATGTTCTCTCGAATTCTTCTTATTGATATCTTAGTCTAAAATGAAAATGTGAAGAATGGTAATTGCTAAATACAATCAAGGGTTTATGCTATGAAGTAATTAACAAACTGAAATGTTATATTTGTCATTGGCAATGAGGATGATATGTATACATCTCTTTAATTAGTCGATTTCACAAAACCTCATTACTTTTATTAGTTCCAATCTAAAATTGAATTGCATCAAGTTTACCCATTTGGATGTGACCCAACTCAAACAGGAAAGTTTATCTCAGGTAAGACCTTCAATTTCTTCAATAAATTGTGATGCATTTGTGTTATAAGTGCTTAACGTTTCTTGCAAGGTATCAGAAAGCGTGAGGATGTATATCGAGTCATTAAGGTGTTACTTGATAAGGGGGGAAGAATTAAACCAGAGGCAAAACGATACGTCCAGAGTTTGGTATGGAATGTCTCTTTACTTTTTGCTGGCTTCTCAATGTTATTTGGCAAAAGCAAGTAGATGATTGACATACATTGTTTGTAAAAGCTGTAATGATGCAACAAATGTAATCTTATCAGTCATTGAAAGCTTAAAAGTAGCATGATACTAATTATCCTGAGCTGAGAGGTCAAATTTTATATCGTGAATTTAAAACTTCATTGTACAATTATTATGGTGTATATTAGGCTACTGTCAGTGATAGCGTCCATAAAGGTATTAAGAAAGGAGCACCACTGATTTACTTCTGGCTTTATTTTATTCTTGAAAGTTTGCTTCCCGATAAATTCATCAATGTTCAGTGACAGGTTAAAGAAATGGAGCGGCATGGTACAAGGCTTTTACCAAGCAAGAGAATTGAAATGGAGAGGATAAAATCTCAACTTAATGAGCTAAGTCTCAGATATGTTGAAAATCTCAACTGTGATCCTAAATACCTGCTCTTAAGTGAGCAAGAGTTGGCAGGCATGCCCCATGAATTCATCAAGGTTTGCTTTAAAACACATCCATATCTCTTTCCGACCAAGATAATTTCTGAGCTTTGCATTTCCTGTTGCCTTGGGTACCTAAATATGTGAAGGGTTGAAGTTTTTGTAGATTATTTTACTCTGTACTCTTCTTTTTTCCCCCTAGGAAAGCATTATTTTTTATGCCTTAAAATAAGGGTTGAGGGTTGATCCCCCAAGAGGACATGATTGGGGGCAGTTAGACCTTCTCTTCTTCCTTGGATCTCTTGTCTAATGAATGCTCCCCACCCCCACCCACACATGCATAAGCACAAGTTGCTTTTACATAACTAAAAGATTTCAGCACACTTATAGAAGCTTGATCCTTGTAATAATTGTTTGGAAAGTACTTAAAAAAGAAGTTATTTGAAGAGATCACATGCATGCACACAAATAATAACGAAGGAAAGGTGAAAAACAAAGAAATTGTACATAAATAGTAAAGCGCCTCAACAAGGAACATGGTACTTTTTTATGTAATGCTACTATTGGAATCTCATTCGTTGCTATTATGGGTTTTTAGATTCTCAATTCTTTTTTTTTCAGGACTTGGAAAACACAGATGGCAAAAGGAAGATCCTTTTGATAAATTATCATGTCACACCAATACTCGAGCATTGCAAGGTACAAGGAGCTGATACTTGTACCTTTTCTGTCTGAAATGAATGCTTCTTTTTCTCCATCCAATTAAATTGTACCTTGGTGACCTTTCATTGATCAATTGGTGCCAGTTGTTTGAGTACCGAGTAGATTTTTTCGGAGATGATGGTTATATTGGGAATCAAGCCTTTTTGTCCTTGCTAAGTCTGATATATTAATTTACGTCTTTTAGTAATTGGGATCTGGGTAGTAACATGTGGTTTCTTCTTTTTTGCAAATAAGCTTTTTTTTTCCAACTATCATTTTTTTGGTTTGTTCTTTAAGGTTGGGTCTACTAGGAAGTTGATTGCTACTGCTTATGGCCAAAGAGGTGGGAAAGAAAATCTCCACATCTTAAAAAAGATGGTAATTTATTAATGAACTTTATGCTGCCAGGTTGACTTCATAACTATATAATCTTATCAGTTACCAACCCTACTTTGTAATAATCTCTTGCAGGTGCAATTGCGCATTAAGTTTGCGCAATTACTTGGGTACCCAAACTATGCAGATTTTGCCACAGAGCTGAGAATGGCAAGGTCATCAGCAAAGGTTCATTTTCTTATTTCTTGTTTGGTTTATGGCACTCCTTAAGAATTGCAAGGTCACTGGAAAATGTAAGCATCTTCCTAGATTTTCTAGTCAAGGGTGCATTTCTGTTGTTTCTTTTTCCCAAGAATTGCACCAAGTATACTATGGTTTCCCATAGTTGCTACTTGTCACAGTATTCTTTAGCTCATTTGCAAGCAACATCCATCTGTAAAGTTACAGTATAATTACGCAGAAACTGAGTACACTTTTATCTATCGAGTTTTCCATCTACAGTCCTAATGACACGAGCTTCCATATATACAGCATGCTTGAATTTTGTACAATCAAGGTTTAGAAGGAAGTTGTTGCCAATTTATTAACACTATCAGGTATTCTAGGTCACTGATGCTTTATGAACATTATCAGGTACTCCAATTTTTGGAAGAGGTCTCAGCAAATCTTACTGATCTGGCAGAGAGAGAGCTCAATCTGCTCAAAGATATGAAGGTTGAAGACTAGAACTTGAAATGTTTAAATTCTTCAATTTCTGTGTCTCTCCTCCCTTATAATATGTTCTTTTCCTAAAGCTAGAGAAAGGAAGAGGGCAACTTTCCTTTTGGCATGCAAGATTTGCTGTATTATATGAAGAGGGCCGAAGAAGAACACCTTGCTTTTGATTTTGATTTTGGAGAAGTCAAGCGCTATTTCCCTGTTAATATTGTCTTATCAGGAATCTTGAAGATATATCAGGATCTTTTTGGTAGAAGCCTTTCTTGAAAAAATCTTTATATAAGCAATTCCCTTGGAAGTAACATCTGTTAAATTTATGGTTTTGGTGTCAATTGATGGTAATTGCTGGCCTTTCCTTATCGAGGCTGTCAATATTTCTGTAAGATCAATAGTAAAATTCTGATTAGGTCAATATTTCTCATTCACAAGTATATATAAATTGAAGATATTCATTTTCTTATTAAAAACTAATACATTTGACAACTTGGAAATGCCTAGCCATTGGCTTAGTCCAACAATCCAGTCGTTTATTGGTGATCTGGAGTCTGACCCAATTTGGATTCATTTTTAAATAAGAGATTGCCAACGTAACCAAATCCGAACTTGTTCCATTGTCACATTAGTCTTGGTGCATGGTTTATTTGATTTCTTTAACCAGCAGCTGATTTCAGAGTTCAATAGTTGCTGTTGAATTAAACATTTTCTTCTAATTCAACCAGCTAGCCCCTTTTGTAATACTCTTAATAAATCCCTAGAAGTTATTCCTGAGTCAAGGCCATTATTTTCAAGACCGGATAACCCTAAATTCTGAGTCTTGGTGCTGTTCTGTTACCTCCAGTTGTGACCAGTATATCTTGTATTTACTGGTGATCTTCTCAAGTTAATTAGTATATCCAATATTAACTAGTCTTCTTATGTGATGAGTTCAGGTCTTAGATTTGAAAAAATGACAGATGCTGAGGTCTGGCATGATACTGTGCAGCTGTTCTCTGTTCATGATTGTAGTACTAGTGAATTCTTGGGTTATTTTTATCTTGATATATTTTCCAGGTCAGCAGTCTTTTTTGCTCTATGAGCTGTTTTACCCCCTCTGATTTTAGTTCTTTGATTTTACTTTTATTCCGTGAACAGGGAAGGCAAATATGCCCACACCTGTGTTATGCCTCTCCAAAATGGCTGTTTGACTTCAGATGGTACAAGGAAGGTAATATTCTCATTTTAAAGCCTAGAAAGTAAACGTGTACTTGTTACCGGTTAGTGATTTCACAAATATATTTAGATTTTATGGATACTTTTACAAAATTAGTGTGTAATGACAAAATTCACCACTATATTAGTTTTGAATATCCATTTTAACGAAAACATGACATGAGCAACACAGTTATTTTGCATTTTTTTTGTTTATGAATGACTCGGACCTACATCAACAAATGTCCTTTTTCTATTCAGTGGTTTATCAGATCTGCATGTCTGTATTGCATCAGATAATGATACTCAGCCAGCTTAACTGAGTTCATACTGCATACTTAACTATATATAGTCGAGTGACCAAAATATCAATCATTTCATGTTCTGATCCTAAAGTTCTAATATTTTGATTTTGTCACTTGAAATTCCATACTGTTTAGGCTTGTTGTTCTGTTATTTGAGAACTGATGGATCCTATTCAGAGTTGACAAAGGATTTTTATTTTTTATCTAATGACAAAAGTAAAGGACCAAGAAGGTACTATTTGCAAACCTTGGAACTTCAAGACCAAAAAAGGAAAAGGACTCAATCAGAAATTTTGTCATTTACCACTGTACATTTAAAACAATCTTCCATGTTGTTCTGGTTAAGAACTTAGTTTTACTAATTTCCCTGGCTAGGTTCCAGTTGCACTCCTGTTATCTCAGTGTCCAAATGAAAAGGAAGGAAATACAGCTCTACTAAGATTTACTGAGGTTGTCACCCTCTTTCATGAATTTAGCCATGTGGTAAGTTAAATTTTCTTTGTTTTATAATACTTTGAGGATTACAGTATGATCAGACCCTTATTTTTGTCAAAACATCAGTCAAACATTGGCCTAGAACTTTAATTAGAATTGGAATTTTTGTAACTATCAAAGATGAGTAAAAGGATTACCAGATCGACCCTTCTTATTGCAAATTAATACAAAAGGAGCTTATCCAGGACAGGATTTGTATCCTCTGCTGCACTGCACCAGCGTGTTATCCGTCTGATCGCGTTAAGATTCGTGCAAAATAAATCTCAAAAAAAGCCCCCTTATAATCCATCCGTTCCGTTCGTACGCTGTGCGGCTCAATGCTGCGCAGCAGAAGATCAGGACCCATCCAGGTCCCATTTTAGTAACAAGTCAATATTAGTGGCCTTGTCAGTATTAGTGCAACTTTGGCTGGTACATAACTGGACAATTATGGTAATCCAAGAAGCTTAGTTGCTTTGAGTTATATTAGTCATTTTTTATGTTTTCTAATTGAGCTTTCTTGTCATACACCATATTATTCGCGAAAAGCACATGAGTATCTATTAAAATTTTCTAGGTACATCACATATGTAATTTTGCCACCTTTTCTAAGTTTTCGGGGCTTCGTTCAGATGGTGATTTTGTGGAAATGCCGAGTCTTCTTCTTGAAAATTGGTACTCTTTGAACGTTTCTTTTCTAGTTCCATTTTTATATTTCTTCACATAACTGAATCTCTTACTGGATCATGCATTTATGTTATATATAGGTGTTATGAGAGCACCTCTCTGAAATTGTTGTCTGCATACCATCAGGTAACTTTATCATTTTGAGAAACTCTTTTTATAAGTGGAATCTCTTATAACCAGAAGAGCTATTGATGCTAAATGCTGCAGGACTATATATGCAGCTTTGATAAGAAATGAAAAACAATAATGAGCCTGAAGTAACATGTATGCTTTCAATATTTGTTGTATTGGTGATTTTCTTTGTGATACATTGTAGGACATCACAAAATCTATCACAAGTGAGATGTGCAAATCTTTGAAAATAAGGCGGGATATGTTTTCTGGCTTGAAGATTAAACAAGAAATTCTTCTTTGTAAGCTTTTGAGTGATCTTGATTTTATATTCTTCAAAGGAGGACATGTTAAGTAGGATTTGTTTGCACATCTATAGCATCTGTCTATATTGAAACAGCATTTAATACAGCTTCACATCAAAGATCAAGAGGGATGACAAATGGCCTGGTCTGTTATGGTCTCAGGTCATTTCTGTTCAAATCATTTCAGGTTATTATCCAGAAAATGCTGATCCATTGTTTCTATTTGGATCAGATTGGCCAACTTTTTCTCAGTATTGGTCAAATTGGAATTTCTGGAGAGATTTCAGGACAGTCTGGATAAAAGTTGCTTAATTTTGGTCAGGCCAGGTTGGGTCAACTTTACACCTAATTGAATGTGGTCTTATTGCCAGTTGATTTAGATTCGGTTGGGTTCATTTCTGGTCTCTAGCTTCTGATTCTCTATTTGGATCAGAGTCAGATCAAATTTTCCCAGCCTTGCATATTCAGAAAATTTGCTTTTTTTTATAATGCAACTTAGCTTAGCAATTTTACATTCTGTTAACAGGTTTTCTTGACCAGATAATACACTCAAGAGAGGATGTTGACGTAGTAGAGTTAGTAAAAGATATGCATCCTAAGGTACATAAATGTACATTCCTACAGCAATGTTATTCCTCTTTTGATTTTGGTAAATACGAGGTTAAAAATCTGTTGTTTTTTCTCTTTAGGTGATGATGGGGATACCTTTATTAGAAGAGACTAACCCTGCAGCATGCTTTCCAAGACTAGCTGTTGGCTATGAATCGGTTTGTTACAGTTACATATGGAGTCAGGTATGAGTTTGTTCCTGAGACTACTACTTTATTTAACAAGTGTTGTTTCAAAAAAATGATGTGAATATTTTGCTTCGTTGTGTAGGTTTTAGCAGCCGATATTTTTGCATCAAAATTTGAAGATGATTTGCTAAATCATCATGCAGGATTGCAGTTTAGGAAGAAGGTATGTCATCATATCATGACCTCCCCCCACAAAGAACAAATAAATAATGAAAAATAGTAACTAAAAATAAAACTAAAGAAGCAAAGGAAAAAAGAAAAGGAGAATGTTAACATGGCCTAGATGCCTTTTCAAAATGAGAAATTTCTCATGTATTCTGAAAATTCGATGACTGTTGGTATTTCTTTTTCCCTATTTCTTACATTACTGTTCCATCACTCTTATATTAGGTCAAAAAACAAACTAGTACAAAGAGGGACAATTTGAAAATTGTATGGACCAAATGATAAAGCAGGTGTAGCGGATATTTCTCATGTTTTGCTGGAAATTGTCATATTTACTTCGTTTGGCAGGGTTATGTATGGCATTTCTTATTCTTCAAGGGTTATTATGATATTGGGGGAGAATATGCATTATTTTTCACAAAATTAAATCTCTAGAAGAATTTGCTCCATACTGCAAAAACCGTCCCCACCTTATTACAATGTTTAGGCATGCATTAGGATGTATAAATCATATGGAGTAAAAGAATTGCTAACTCCTGAGGCATTGCAGTTATTGGCTCCAGGAGGCACAAAAGATACCCTCGAAATAATCTCGGAGTACCTTGGGCGGGAGCCCTCCATAAATCCTTTTATTGAGAACAAGAGTAGATGTTCCGTCTGATTTTGGTTTCTTCTTTCCATTCTTTAGATATTCTTAGGTTTAGGATGCAGGATCTGTTTATCAACATTCCTAATTAATGAAGGCATCTTTTTTCAACTAATGGTGTCTTTGTTTAAAAAATGATGGAGAATATTTGGATATCAATGAATTCATTTTTTGCAGTAGCGCCATCTTTTTCATTCTCTGTTATTATTGGGTAGATAGGATATCTTTTAGCAAGCAAGGTTGCTAGCCAACTCTTGTTTACAACGGAAGAGCTAGCTACAGCTTAGCGAACAAATAGGAATGTTTTACTTTCTAGAGCTTTTATTATGGATGTTTTAGCAAATTGTACATTGCAAAATTGTGGTTCGCCTCCTTTCCAATTATATACACCCAAAGAGAAGTTCCATGTGCATCTGGCAGAATCGAATTCACATCCATTTCTATGGTATATCCGCTCTCATAGTTTCTATGTATCTACGATGAATGGGATTTAATAAAATACAAATGAAAAAAGCACCCTTTATCGGCAAATTTAAGTTATTTAAATTAAATCAGATTGTTTAGAATTAATGATAATGTATATGTCATATTTTTTTCATGACAGCAGATGCTCATCCTGTCAGAATATACTTGAGCCACCAAGCTATTTTTTTTTTTTTTGAACAGTGCGATTTAGGCAGGTCTTTGGTTGATGCAATCCAGACCACAAACTGACACATACAATCTAGATCCATGTCAGTATTGCACATTTGACCACATGCATACAATTGCAGAGAATATAAACCACAGAAATATTTTCATAATTGAAGTGTATCCTTTGAGTACACAAAAATTGACCCACCACAAACTAGTTTTTAACCAATCGTGTGAGCTGTCAGAATTAATTGAAGTCTGTATGTCACCTTGTGCCCATAAGAATTGACCCCCCAACCAGCTTGTGTTTGAACCAATCGAGTGTGAGCTTTCAATTTATTGAAGTCTGTCCATCTCCTGTGGCCATGGAAATTGACCCACCACGAGCTTGTATTTAATCAATCTTACGAGCTCTCAATTGTAAGCATTGATTGAGTCACCATGCTTAGCAGGGAGGCATGCATGTTTTGGAAATTTTGATATGGTCCCTACAGCTGGAGAACTGATTTATGATTTTGTAAATATGCTTAGAACGCTATAGCATTATATAAATTTCAATATAAAACCCACTCATGTAGATACAACTAAGATTCTTTTTCTAAGAGAGAGTCCAGTAACTTTTCGACTCGTGACTAACACAACAAAAATATAGAAAAAAGGAACTTAAAATAATCTCCTGGTACGACTATCATGTTATAAAACGAATCATAGACCGTCCAAAATTTTATGATCCCCAGGTAGTAATATTGACACAGGAAAGGGTCCCAACTTATAACTTATAAAAGAAAACATAAGGAATGAAAGAATGAGACAATAAAGGGACAAAAACCCCTAAACCTATCATTTATACATTAGGTACCGAAATAAGTACAGTATAACTCCAGTCTCATACATGAACAAACTAAAAATCCCGACGCTCTTTAATCCTAATAGGAGAACTCATGGCCTCGAATGGAAATGTATTTCTTGACCCAAATGGCAATGTCCTCAGCACACGCCTGAGCCTGTGGCGTCCTAAGGAGCATGTCGAGAGATGCAAATTCATGAACCGCGTCTTTGTAATCAAGCACTGGTGCATCAACGTTTACCTTGCGCAACTCTTCTGAATAGGCAATTGCACGGTCTCTCATCCAATCATGCTCTGCCACAACGGTCAGGGTTGGTGGCATACACTTGAGAGGCGGGCCCCTGCCCGGTACTAATGGGTTGGCAGCAGGATGGTCCAGGTCAAACTCTTTATCAGGTAAGAATAGCTTCCAAGAAAGTATGGACATGGCCTTGTCGTAGAAGTATGAGTTTGTCAATCTTAGCTCGGAGTGTGTTGGAACACTACCTATGAAAAAGGGGTACATGAGAACTTGCGCCACCACCTTCACAGGTTCAAATTGCTTTCCTGACTCGACTGCTCTGCAAGCCACGTGGTTGGCAACATTTGCACCACAGCTTACACCTAGAAGGACGCATCTGTTCCAATGACAAACAATTGCTATTATTAAAAGATGGAGAAAATAAGCAACATGAAAAGAAGTCAAATCTCATAACAAATTGTTATACATGTCTGCAAAAAGTTGAGAAATGTTGTCAACAGATCAACCTGAATATGTAAA
Source organism: x Bolboschoenoplectus mariqueter (assembly GCA_037678475.1). Classification (NCBI taxonomy): domain Eukaryota; kingdom Viridiplantae; phylum Streptophyta; class Magnoliopsida; order Poales; family Cyperaceae; genus x Bolboschoenoplectus; species x Bolboschoenoplectus mariqueter. Next base: position 2,212,851 of record CM075286.1, on the reverse strand, counting down.
TTAACACAAACCTAATCATTGCATATGTTTATGTTTATCAAAAAAAAAAAAACTCATAAATAGATTGCACCCAATAAAATGAAAAATTTCATGTATGTTCCTGCAAAACCACAAGATGCATCATTGTAACAAAGGCAAGCCCTCAAAGACACATTGATATATCCATGCATTTGCTTAGCGACTTGTATAGGACTCACCAATGCCACTGAAGGCATCCATAATATGTGCTGGTTTTGCAAAGGTACTGCTTAACATTCAGAAGTTATACGGTTATAGTTCATATCTTGAGTTCTTTTTTTTTAACATAAACAAGCACATCAATAAGAGTAAAAAGAAGGAAAAAGGAGAGAACCTGGAAAGATCAGCATGGGCAGCAAGCCAGGGTTCAACAGAGGCAGCACCAAAAGTATCAGTACCATTGAAGATCCTGCCCTCGGCACCGCCACCACCAGCAGCAACTCCCCTGGTGGAAGCAATGCTAGCTAGATTCGACTGCTTCCCCAGCCACCTCAACACCTTCACCCCATCGTCAAATGCCGCTGGGTACCGGCTCTCTGGTGCCAGCCTGTAACCAACCGCTACCACCATTGCATCACACACCTACATGAAAGAAAATTAAGTACTCTTTTCTTTCATTCTAAACTAGCTGATAATAAGTTGAGTGTATACAATTTGCGATATTCAATAATTTCAGTTCTTAATCTAAACAGAACTGTCTTCTCCCAAATAATCTGGTTTTGATTGTTTTTCCCTAAATTCAGTTCTGTTTGGTTCTCTGTTCTTCCTTCCACACATGAATTTCAGATTGTCCAACCTATCTTAGCTAAAATATTGGTTAAAATTTATTTAGTTCTAATTAAAAGTGCACGTTGGATTTCTGTTCAGCAACCCTATTCAATTATCAAATTATATTAACAAAACATGTCCCCAAGGTATTTGATAACTATACTACAACATTATTTTCTATTTCTTCTAAGCAATTTTTTTCAATCAGTCAGAGTAAAACAAACTAACAAACCATAAGCGCACACAAATATTGCAAGTAAGACTTCAAAAAAAAAAAAAATGCTTCAAGCGATTGACATCAAAATACCTTAGCAATCCTCCTACAGAAGAAATCATTAGCAGAGGAGTTATTACTTCCCATGACAAATCCTCCTCCATGGAACTGCACAATCACAGGAAGCTTCTTGGAATCCCCCTTGCTTTGTCGCCTAGCGCCGTTAATCGACGGAAGGTATCCTTGATACGCCTCGCCGTTTTGCGCTTGCTTCTGCACCAGCGCATGAGCATGCGCGGTCAGGTTTGGAGACGGGAGGAAGATCCTGATAGAGAGAGAGGAGAGGGGATCGATGTGTATGTCCTTCGTTGCGACTCCATCGGCGGCGGAGAAGGAAGGGTTGGCCGGAGAGGTCGATTCGTCGGCGCGGCATGTGATGCCAAAGGGATCTGGTACCTTGTCGCTTGTCTGAACGGATGGCGACTGGAGAAGAGACTGGAGGCGGTGCTTCAGGACCAGCTTGAAGAAAACGCTGTACAGTTTCACCGCCACGCTCGGCATCTCCTTCCTCCGATCTCTATCCTTCCATGCCTCGCAAATCGATCGAATTCGGGAGGAAGTGAGAGACGGGAGACGAGGGAGATTCGTAGCCGGATTCAATTCAATTCCAGTTTCTCTTCACACTGTAGGGAAGGAAAATCGATCGGAAGAGCGAGATTTACTTAAATTCGATCCGATTTGGTCCAGATTCGTTACTAATTTAGAAGGGGGTATTGATAATTGGTTGGAATTGGCACCTTGAAAAAAAGAGAGAGAAAAGGAAAGAGGAAGGAAGGAGTTCGTTGATCACCTCTCTCTCTCTCTCTCTCTCTCTCTCTCTATACCTTTCTTTATTTAGTTTCCTTTTCTGTGCATTAAATTAAAAATCTTCCGATTTAAAAATTGAAGTATTAATTGTCTTACCTCTTCTGTTCCTAGTATCTGACCGCTGACCGTAGTGACCCTCCATGCATTGATTTATATTTTGTGAAATTTGACTGTTTCTTTCTCTCTCTGCTATTTGACCAATATGGCGTGGGTATACGTATAATGATGATGATAATAATATAAAGAATTTTGGGATTATTTTTTTCTCAATATTAAGAACGTGCCAAAACGACACAAAGATCTCCTGAAAAAAAATTGAAATATCACGTGTTTGTACTACTGATACCGGAAAAGAAAAATTGAGATGTACGCAGAAAAATTGTTGAGTGTAATAATTTTTTTTAGGGTTCTGATAATTTTGGGTGATTATTATATTTTTGATAAATTACAACTGTCAATCTCAATTTAATCTTTTCACTTATAATATAGTTTGAAGTAACAAAAAAAAATTCACACATGTGAACTGAATACTTTTCACACAAAATTCAATTTACCATCTCGAAAATCAAATTGAAAGCATTTTACTATGCAATTGACGACATTGAGGCAAATAACTTATTGAAAGCATTCGTGGCATGTTCAATTTACAACTAGACTCAGTTAATGTTTTTTGAGCGGTGTTACTGTTTATGGCTCAGAATTCCTGTCAGCTTTTGTTCAGGCTTTGTCAATACTTTTTTCTCCAGAAAAGCGCGTCAGAAAGGCTTAGTTTCTAGAAGATGGTACCATATCTCTGGGATTCAGAAAACATCTAGAACTCAGAAAAAGAAAAGAAAGAAACGCCACGCCAGCACAAGCAGTACAGAAAATACCTATATTTAATCTTCGGTCCTTCTACACAAATACAAAAGAGAAAAGAACAAACTATATTATTTACAAATACTATGTTGCTTCTTTTGTTAGCAGCAATCTCTCCTAAAGTAACATTGCAGATTCTTCTACAAAAAAGATTGTTGTTAAAGCCCAGAAAACCAAATTTATCAATCAGCATGATTCAAACTGTTTTCTATGGAGCTACTACGCCAAAATTGCAAACCCTGGAAAGCAGAACAGGAGCCCTTTTAAATCTAAAATTATCTGAATAGATATTCCAAATCTTCGACAGTTAAACGGGTCTGATGAGAGCCCATCTCATCCTCCCCAAATGCTGATGCCACCATCTCCCGCTTCTTGTGCTGCAGTAATTATGGAAAATATAATCAACTTCTCAGTGCATATACAGGCAGGGTGCCAAACTGATAACAGATCATCCATTTGGGCTCCAGCAGGCTCAGCAATATATATATATATATATATATATATATATATATATATATATTTTTGAAGGTTGTTGGCGAAGTACCCAACAACAAATTTCATTAAAAAAAAAAATCGTGTCACGGTCTCTAAAATGAAACAGACTATACAACAGGCTCATCGATTTTATAATCTAACCACTAAAATGGCTGAATTTTGTTTAAATAGTTCCTGTACATTTCTACGTATCTTCAGTAAATTATTTAGATAACTAAAACTTTATATTTTTATATTAGCAATTTAAGGAACAAGAGAGCACCAGAAGGTCCTGTCGGTCCCTAAATCAGCTGGTCAATGAACTCTATGCCAGATTATATCAAAGTTTGTAATTATAACCACAATATATAACATACCTGTAGTGCTAAGATGCGATCCTCAACAGTGTTCTCCACTGTGAGTCGAGAAACGGAAACAGGGCGGGTCTGACCGATACGGTGGGCCCTATCAATAGCCTGGTCCTCAGTGGTAGGGTTCCACCACAGGTCAAGTAGCACCACGTGGTTTGCCGCCACCATGTTCAGCCCCAGACTAGCCGCTTTAAGGGACATCATCATCACTGTCACCTGTTTCCCATTTTTTTTGAAGAAAAGGAACTTTGTGAGAGAATTCCTAGAGTGAGAAGAGCCAATATTTTTGTATCAGTGGTTCCAAGAGGACACAAGATATAGGACCCCAATTTTATTTGCAAATGGTCCAAATAATGTGGCATATCACTTCCAAAAATAGAAAAAAACAACAACAAAAGGTTGGCTGATCTACAAATAGAGCCAGAAAAGTCAATAAATACCTCAGGAAGTGTATTGAAGTCTTTAACAGCCTTCTCTCTGGCGGTCACAGACATGGTTCCGTCAAGTCGCCGGTACTGCAAGCGAGATTCCTTTAAAGGCACCTCCAGCATATCCAGCATGCGGGTCCACTGTGAGAACACTATTGCTTTCTCAGTAATCACCGGCTTCTTCTCAAAAGGCTTCCTTTCTATCTCTTGTCCCCCCTCGCTTTTCACCTCCAGCGGTGGCAAAGAATGCAATATGTCAAGTGCCGTTTTTATTTTGGAAGAGTAACTGGTGCAGGAGAGTGACACGCTAGGCATTTTGACATCACTTAATTCTTCCTCTTTTACCAAGGTGCCTCCAGAAAGAGAGGATTTCAGAGCAGATTTGGTGAACAGGGAGGCAAGGCTGATGCGTGACTTACATTTCGGACAGAGAGAGCTGTCTTCCCCACCTGTCAGTCTCTCTGAGATACATTGGTTGCAGAACACATGCTCACATGTCGTCACCACAGCATCCTCAGGAGCATCCTGCATAGAATATGCAATTCAAATCAACTAGGGTCTCATTGTATGTATAAGTTTGCATCCAATACATATCATCAAAAAACATATGGAAGTGGTCCTCCATTTTCACCATTTGCAAATGAACAGAAATAAAAAAGAAATGTCAGCTTACATTACATAAACCGCAAAGCGCAGAACTAGCTTCCAAGAAACTAAGAAGGTGCTCCTGTTTCTCTCTAGGAAGCTTGCTTGCCATGTCTACCGAACTCCTCCAGTTTGTATTTGAATTGCAGCCATTAACCAAAAGGGGGTGATTGCATGCCTGTCGTAGCCGTAGAAGCATCAGCAATATATTGACATAATTTTGCTTCACCGTACCCGCATCTGCATAAACCTGAAGCACCAAAACATTACAATAATGGCTAACTCGAGCAACAACAATCTGTAATGAATGGCTTGGAGGAAAAAAAATTACTTCTATGCATAAGAACTACCCTCGTAAGGAATATCTGGTAGCTGCCCTTATTTAAACTAACTTGATCAAATTATTCCACAAGATGTTCATAAATCCACAAACCAATATGTAAATTTCCCTGCTTGGTTGTAGTTCAACTTGGATTTTATAAAAGAAGAACAGACAACTGTATTAGGGGCATAAAGTTAGGTAGACTTTGCAGACGTATGAAAAAAAGTTGTCTTGAACAACTCATGAACATGAGAAAGCATTGTGGGAACAAAACAGAATTTTTACAGTAAACATGTAATAATAAGAGGAAAGAAGAAATGGGAAAATTAGTAAAAACCTTGAACTGTGCTCTGGATTCTGATTCAAGGGCAGAGTAGAAAGAGCGCTCATCAGGTGCAAACCGCACCCTCTTAAGACTCACTGTCTTGGGTGGTAAGTTTATAATAGGCTTTCCATCAAGAAAGGACCCTTTAGTGCGACGTAGCATTATAGTCTTTAACACAGCCTGTAGCTTCTTGTACCCGGTGCTAGGGCTCTTACTAATTGGGTTTTTTATCATGGAGACAAATGAACTGTACGATGAGTACGGCTCATACCTCAAGAACCTAAAGTAGCTGTACAAATCCTCTACAGCATTTTGCATAGGAGTCCCTGATAAGCACCATCTCCTTTTGGCTCGTAGGCCCCAGCATGCCCTTGCCACCTGCGTGCGGTAATTCTTTATACTCTGTGCCTCATCTAGGACAACCCTGAACCACCAGACCTTACCAAGCGGGCGCACAAGTGATTCAGCAAGAGTTGCTTGAGGGTTTTCACCCTCCTTTTGTTTTTTTCTCTTTTTATTCAACAGTTTACTTTTACCACCAGCCTCCTCATCTTTGTCATCCGGATGTTTTGGCGCCTCCATGGTGACAATAGCATATGTGGTCAGAACCACATCATACTTGGCTAGCTCAGTTGGATCCTTTGTTCGGCCACTGCCATGATAGACCAAATATGATAACTTGGCTTCCTTGGAAACCTTCCTCTCAAGTTCATCAGCCCACTGCCGTAGGACACTGGTGGGACATACAACTAGAGTTCCAGCTGCAAGTCGGCCAGTTATCTGAGCTGTGGATGGGCTAGGAAGCAGAGTTGCATGGTGTGGCTTCTTTGCAGCATGCAGCATGTCACCATTAGAATCATCCCCATCCTCGTCGTCGTCATCATCAAGGGTTAGTGTTTCGCACTTGACCGGCGGTCCCATGGTTACTGATTGGAAGGGGGGTGGGGATCTCTCAGTTAGGATCAAGGAAATTGTCGATACAGTTTTTCCCAGTCCCTACAAAACCATTACATAACTATTAGTCATCTAGTGTATAGTTTTCGGTACTATAATAAGAGGAGAGAGAGAGAGTCAGAAAACCTGATCATCCGCAAGTATACCGCCAGAGCAGTGTAGATTGCGGGTCTCCTTTTGAATCATCCATGCCAAAGCTATTCTCTGTACCACAGTGTCATAAAGACCAATCATAAGCAAGCAGAAGATTGTAATAGGGCGAAGCCAGAATATAGGCTAGTTCTATAATTATTTTGGATTATGAGAAAATTTTACATGCATGATTTACAATTGTTTTGGGCCAGGGGGCCAACTCTTCCCTCTCCCAGCACGTGCCCCCACCCCAGTCTTGCAAAGTTAGGTACAAATTATCTCTTATATATTGTTCTTAAGTAGCTAAGAAGAAAAAATAAGTACCTGATGTCTGAGCAAGGAGACAGCCAAGGCACCTTCCGGAGGGACAGCTTCAGACTTTGGTTGGGATAAATCCTGTCATAGCACCACAACTAAAAATTTTATTACAGCATTAATAACCCAAGTAGAGGCATACTGCATACATCTTTGCGCACTTTTGCAAATAACTGTGCTTTTTATATTTGCAGTTAACATCCTACTTCCTATTAGGGACCCGTAAATGAAGCCCAACTATTCTAGACTAATACAAAGGTACAATGTGTGGATGACTTCACTCAATATTGACAACTTTTTCCCCACTATATCTCAGTTAATTGATCCCCAGTTCTAATAACACTAAGACTATCACAACAAGAGGGTACAAATGTTGAGCTCTAAGTTCATATTACAAAATTTTGATCAATATAGGACAACAAGATCAAAGGGCCTTAATATATAACCACTTTAGTATCAGTTAAATCTTATTTGGAGAATCCAAATGGAAGTCAGATGATAGTAATAAATTCAAGAAATGTTTCGAGGGAGAGGGAAAACCTGGAGGGCAAGACGGAAGGTCGTTCTCTCATCTCTATACCTCATGGCTAATGACGGGAAATGACTGCTAGATGTCTGTCCAAAAGTAGGTCTGCCATATACAGAAGGATTTGGTGGCTTCCCTACAGTACAATCGATAATAGATACATCATCGTCTTCTGCTACATTTTTAAGGCACTTCTTAATAGGATTATTCATCCCTCCCGAAACACCATTCAACTGCTTTGCAAAATTTCTTTTAGATGGAAGTGGTGATGAGTCAGTACTGGAGGGAAGTGGGGAAGAATCATCTGCATCAGAGATGTCAGATACTGACATGTACATGTCATCAGAGAGTTCTTCTTCACATGCCTCATCATTTTCTTCTTCTTCTTCAATCTTTGATCCAATTCCAATTCCAAGAGGCATCGTGGACATTTGCAAAGACTGATCTAGGAAGTTCATTTCAGCAAGACCATAAGTGCTTCCTTCACGAGGCTCTGTTAAACAACTGTGTGATGATTCTGCACCAAAAAAAAAACATTAATGCCCTTCATACAAGTTCATTTTTATATTTATCATTTACATTTAGTTCTTTTCTTTTTAATGAGAGACCATATCCTCGAGTTCACATATGAAATAATATTTGACACCTGCAAAAAAAAAAAACTAATATTCTTAAAATAAAAAAGGCTCCATTTTTTCTTTATCTTAGTGTGTTTTCTCTTTTTCTCTTGGACAATTTTCCCTCCTTGGACAGCTTTTCGAAAATGAAAACCCTGCTTTTGACTTTTAATTCTTTTCTCAGTCACCAAGGATTAGGATACTTTTCAGAACAAAATAAAACAAAAGGAAAGAAGGAAATAAAAGGATTCATCATAATAGGTTATAGAATAGCTGGTGGTTAGAAATAATTACTGGTCCAATTTGATTATAAACAATTCAAAAGTTTCACCCATATAATGTAACAAGGCAAACATGTCATCCTTCATAAGCACATACCATTGGTAATAGGTCAGGCATACCACCAAACATTAACAAAGACCCGCTGAAATGAAAAATCAATGTATGACACAAACAAATATGTATTCATATTACATGACATAGATTGTAAAACTAAAATATATATAAATACACACAGGGACAAAAGCTAGCACCTACCGCCTACTCCATAATAAGATGAAGAAGAATTATTATTAAGTTGTGGTTGAAATTGCATATTGTTGGGCTGGTGTTGAAGTTGAGGTTGAATGTAAAACTCTGGGCCCCACTGGTACCCTGAAAATTCCCCCTCTACTTGTCCTTGTTGAGAAGTGTTCAGGTTAAGGTTAAGATCAAGGTTGCAATTGGATATGTTGCTCATCCACAACTCACTGTCCATCTCGCTGCAGAAGTTGTCGGGGTCATCTTGTTGGGCCACATTATCTATTGGAAAATAGTTCCCATATAACATCTCATCATTTTCAAAGGGCTGAGGAGCCATTTTGCTTCCATTCTCCATGCCCCCAAGATTTTGCCCTGCTATTTTTAAAGAAAATAGTGCTATTATTGTAAGCACCCAAAAAAAAAACAAGAGAAAAAACTAAAAGACTTCTCAAATATATAACTTAAGAACCATATATTTTAAATTATTCACGCATAACACCCATAGCCATACTCCTCATAAGTAACCAGATACCAAATAAACAACTGACATGTTTGCAACTGATAGCCTTTAAGTCACTATGATGGAGAGACATCTTCAGTTGAGTACTGACATATACCATATTCCCCTTCTCTAACCCTTTGATTGGCTACTCCAAATCATACTTAAGTTGGTTTACACTTAATCAAAGATAATATGATTGAGTTAACAAGATAAGTTCGCTCACAAATCAGCCATTTGGTTGTAGTCACTGTGGTAGGGTGTTAGTCACAAATAACACGGTAAATCTGGGGACTTACATGCAAATACTAGAAATGTTAGGGATGTTTTGCAAACACGATAGAATAATATTGGGTGCAACTTACAACAAACTCAGGCAACGATAGAGAAAAAGAGTTTTACCTTCCTGCCCTTGGTATAAATTTGGGGAATGAATCTCAGGAGTGGACTCAAATAAACCATCTTCATTTACCTGTATGTTATGTGTGTTAGGATTGCAACAATGACTAAAATTTATCACAAGAAATAATATGCCGAAATTAAGAAAATAATATTATATTTGCAAGAACCAGTAACAGAGTCATAGAAGAAGAGACTTAAGAAAAGTGACAAAACCTATAAAAAAAGCTATTTACAATATCTTTTTACTCTCTAAGCAACAAAAGATGATATGTAAAATCTAGACAGGAACCAAATACATGAACTTATATTCCTAGAAAAGTTAGATGAACAAAAGTATTAGCCAACTGTTACATAATATTACATACAAATTTCAATTTTCAAACATCAATTCTTCAGAGCTTTTTCACACATGCCTCAACTTGCAGAACAACTTGAACATAATTTCCCAAGGGAGCAAAAGAAGATGTAGAAATTTAAAACAATACAACAGTAATAACCACATGAACGGATAAATTCAATTTCAATTTCAACCAATAAAACATATTACTCGGCAATTTTTACAGTAATTCCTCTAAACGGCCACAAATTGAGCAAAAATTCAAGGTCTATGCTTCAAACACCATACCTAATCAATCAACAAATCAGAAGGAAACGTAACATACAAGGAGAAAACATTTGGGGGCGATTAAAAGCAGAGATAGAGAGAGATAGAAACTAACAGGAGGAGAGCTCGGATCTTCGTTCAAAATATCGAAGATATCCGTGAGACTACAAGCGAGATTCTCCTCGACCGAAGGCTCCTCCATCGATAAGCCTAGATTCAGATTTCCTTCTTCCCCCATGGCTTACGCGCACGAATCTACCATAACATGCGGAGAAAGCGACGGAAGGATCGAGGGAAATTCGCTATTTGTCGCGGATTAATCAATTTCTGGCGTCAAATCGAGAGAGAAGAGAAGAGGAGGAGACGAGGGGGCAAAGAGGAAAGGTGAGAAAGGGGGAAAAAGGGAAGGAAAGAAAAAGAAGAGAAAAGAAAGGGGGGAGAGTTTGGGAGGTTGCGCTATAGTTTCCTTTCCCATCACAAGACAATTCCACGAGGATCTCCACGCGATATGTCTCGCTCTCACTGCACAGTGGGTCCTTGTAAAGTGGGACCCAGTTGACAGTGGAACAGTGTAAGGGCGACGGAGGAACGCCTGGTGCATCCAGTCTGTGACGACTGTTTTTGCTCCGAGACAGCGTAAGCGAAGTCGGTCATTAGCGGATTCCAATTTCTAAAATTGGAGCGGTCTTTTTGCGGTTCCGATATTTGCGCGAGCAGCCTTGTAATAAATTTCTAAATAAACCGCATAGACCGGGTCGGATCGGGTTTTTTTTGTTTGGATCGGTTATCATCAGCCCAAACCAAATAGTTTATTATTTGTAAATTTGCGCCGTGCGGTTAGGAAATAGTTGGAAGTCTCCGTTGAATTGCTAAACAATTGTAGAGGAATTACATGGCAAAAAGAGGTGAAAATTGTAGATAGAATAATAATAATAAGTATTGACTTCATCTTCTTTCAAATTTAGAATAATTTCTAAATTATGTGTGAAAATTACAATGTGTCATTTATGCATGGAAAGCTTATGTTGCGTGTGCATTGGAACATTGCTGATATTGATTTGATTTGATTTGATTTGATTTGATTTGGTCAATTATTAAATCAGTGATTGATTTGGCTTCTGTGGATACTATAATGCTGATTGGCTTAATTAATTTTTTAATATATTTTTTTCCCCAATAACAGGTTAGGTTTTTTATATAATTGACTTTTTGGGTCCCATCTTATTTTTTTTTCCGCTTTTCTTTCTTATAGATTATATATATTACATATCATGTGCATCTTTTTAATTTATGTATGAGTTTTGACCAATTAACTTATGTAAGTATTTTATTACTACGTATAAATGAGTTATTGGAAGAAGAGTTCGTTTATCTTTCTAAGTAAATTATGTAAATAGTCTTTAAAATATTATCATTTTTTATTATTTATTTTTAAAATTTTAAAAGTATCATTTGTAAGAATATTTTTAAAAATATCTAAAATTTTATCTACATGCATATATTATACTATATTTTGTAAGGTAATTATTAGTTTATATTGGACTTGTTTGTAAATATGCATACCTAATGTCTATCTTATATTGTCTCATTATGAAAGGGAATTTGCAACTCCATGTTATATGCTATTGACCAGGTCAAACTTGGATGTTAGACTTGTTAAAATGAGAATTAATGTCAAATATATTTATTTAAATTTGAAAAAAAATTATATGTCTTCATCAAAATATTAAAATATCATATTTATGATTTATCCATTGAAATTTTGAAATTAAACATCATTATCTTTCTCTCCTTGCCTTCATTTATCTAATATTAACCTTCAATTAAAAATTAAATTGACAATGATACTCTTCTTTTAAAATCTTTTACCTATTTTTCATTTCAAAATAAGTTATCCTAGACTATTAAGTTGTTTTTACTAAACACTATGATATATGACCATTTAGATTTGTATTTATTTTAAAGTAAATATATATATATATATATATATATGAATAATTCAGACTATTGTATGTAAGGTCTCCTCCTACTAAGTTCTAATCTTCTCTAAAATTTATTCATGTGAATGCAAAAGGAGGAAAAAATCACTGTTCCATTTTTACGCACCTTCCGCTCTCGACTTCTCGTTTCATGACAACACTTTAATGTATTCTCCCCTCTTCTTCACTCTTCACATTTCCTTTCTTCCCCCCTCAAACTGAGCGCACAATGTAAGTCCTAACTGTTCTTCACTCTCCTAACTAATATCTTCTCTCATTACTAGAATTTTCAATATTGACGCGAGTATGCAATATTAATAGTGTAATAAGTTCAATTTGCACGCTAATAATCTTAATTTTGAATTATATTTACGTGCGTATACCTATATAACTAGACATTAACGTGAAAAGCATTTGTGTGTATAATTACACACATAAATATCTTTCACGTTATTGTCTGGTATATGCACGTAAATATAGTTCAAAATTAAGATTATTGACGTGCGTATTAAACTACCCACATCATTAATATTGCATACGTACGTCAATATTGAAAATTTTAATAGTGTCTCCTCTTATCCACTTCACCAAATTTATCTTAACCGCTACATCTCGTCTTCTCCGTGCTGCTAAACATTAACTCCGCGAAACTTGATTTTATAGTAAATAGAAGAGAGAAGGATACTTTCTTGGAAATCAATGGCACCATCTTCTAGAGTAAAATGAAGTGAAGAAAATGGTCAGCACTTAGTGTTGTGTAAGTTTATCTCAATCTGAATTTCCCTATAATTTTTATGATAGATTTTTTTTTTGGTCCAATTTGATAAAACAATCAATAATTTTCTGAATTCAGGTATTTTCTATTTCTTTTAGTATGCATTAAATATTTTTATCAACTTACTATAAGATTGATACTTATTGATGCTTGCTAGTACAGATATGTATTTTATAGCTTTTCTCAATGTCCATTATTTTGGTTTTAGGAGAATAATGGAGATTTCATGATCATGATATATGTTGAATATTAATTTTTACTTAGCGGCCGGAATGATGAACTCCGACCATGTTAGTATGTGGCAAAACCCAGTATAAGTATCTTGATCTCTTCCCTCTTAGTTTCTCTCAATGCTTCTCATGAAATTCTATTAGCATGACGGATAATGGCAGTGTATGGATGTGAGGTCAACTTTTGTGGGTTATAGAAAAGACATATTTGGTTGATCTTTCGCGAGATGCAAAAATGGTATACCGCAAGAGTTGTTCGTTGAGCCTCCATGGATGGAGAGAATTGATATAGCCTTTGCACGTGTGGTGATAAGATGACCGGATCAGTTCTCGGGTTTTTTCCATATCACGATTTTCTCGTTAAACAAAAATCAGATTGGTTTGTCCTTAGTTTGCATGTCTAGTTATATTATAATTGTTGCACACACGATGTTTGATGGAATGTTTCAACGAAATTTTTTGTGTTTATCGAGTTCCTAACAAGTGAGAAGGAAATGGCGGTTCTTCCTTAGTAGTAAATTTTGATTTATATCATAATTCTTTTGAACCAATTAATTTTGATTTATAATTTTGTTAACTGTCACTTCCTTTTGTCATTATCAGCTACAACCTTTCCTTATTTTTTTCCCCTTTTACCAAACGAGAAAAATAAATTTATGTTAATCAGTATGAACCGACTCAGTGATCTTGTTATATGAGATACAATTAGACAACAAAATTGACACATAATGGTATAAGAACTATGATCAAATGGTGGCACCATCGGAATGAGTGGTGCTGGATATGCGCTGTAGTTTATATCCTTCGTTCATCATGAGAATTCCTATCTTCTTTCTTGTTTCTCTAAATTTCTTCTTTTTATGGTGGTTTGATGGTTTCTGACTTTGAATTAATTCTTTGTACCTCTAGAGAAGTGAAATTGCTCATGATTTTAATCTCATTTGTCGCTGTAACTAGTTTTTGGAATGCCAATTATAGTTCATTTAATCATACTGATTTCTGTTTGTAGGATCAAAAATAATATTACGAGCACTCGACCATGCCGGAGAATTAGAATAAGCTTCGTAAGTAGCAGACTTCATTGCTCATCCACGGTTAATCGTAATAGATTTCGCTCTACCAGTTGAAATGGATGGAGGTATTCTGATAAAACCTAAGGCTCTTATGAACTGTGTGGCATTAGCAAGTGGTGATGCTGTGGAGGATTATCAATTTTTGAAATGTAATGGGTCAAAGGGGGAGAATTTAAAATTGTCATTTTTATTTGTCCTTTTTGTAAATATTGATTTCTTTGATGCAATAATAAGGTTTTATTATGACTGGAGTTGAAGTTAGCTTTTGGAGTTATTCTTTAGAATTTCTCATAAAATTCATACTAAATTATCTGTTTGTCCAATTTTCTATAAATTTTAAGCAAGAAAACTCTCTTCCAAATTATTTTTTGTTTTGTTAGAACTAAGTCCTATTCAAAAGATGTTACTTCATTTTTTGTCTTTTCTGACAAATGGATGTGCAAAATTTAAGTGATAATTTTATAATAGAACCTCTGATAGAAAGAACAGGCACTAGATGCATTATTGTGGTATGAATAGTATAGCTATTGGAGATGTTGTTTTGTTAAGGTATGGGACCATCATTGGTGTAGTGTCTTTTTTTAGGTTTTGATGTTCTTATATTTATAGATTTTTTTATTATGTGTAAAACATTAAAAAAATAAGATAAAACTTAGTAGAAAATATTCAAGGAATAACCAAAATATGAATTTCTATTTTAGACCTAACATGACCATACCAGTACAAATTTGGTGATGAATCAATGGTACATAAAGAAACTTGAATCCACCAGTTCCTTCAATTTCATAAAGGATAAATGTGCTATTTCTTTTTATTGACCCATAATGCAAAACTGACCATAAAGTGATTGGAAATTAAAAAAAATTACTTTTCTTATAAATAAAATAAGTCAGGAGATTTAGTCAAAAACAATTACATAGACAATTAAGCATCACTTTTGCAAGGATCAAATATTACAAGAGAGGGTTTGGAGTATGATGAGCTATTCTAATATTTTCATTTCTGTTGTAGAAAAAAGAGAGCATATGCTAAAACAAGGTACTGAGAAGCTATTACAAGTCACCAGTTTCTTTGCTTCATTCTTTAATCCTCATTAGTTATTAGCTTCAGTTATGACAACATACATAATCAAGAACAAACAACTATTGAAAGTAGAAAATTCTATCATGCAATATCTAATCTTTTCATAACATTAAAATAACAAATACTTAAGGAACTTCCTTTGGGAATTTGTGAGACAAAACACCATCAGTATCAACTCAATGCAGAATAATAGAGAATGAAACCAAGTTCCATTTAGTCATCATACCAGACATAATTGCAATCTAATAACAATTCTACAACTTATGATGTTTCTTGCATTGTGAATGGCACCACTTTGCTCATCACTAACCTCATTCGTATGTATGAAAATGGCGAATCCATTGCCTTCTTGTGATTGGGATAGAGGTCTCTGTGTGACATGATCAACTGGTACTATATCTAGTATGTGGAGAGAGAGAGAGAGAGAGAGAGGATTGGTTGTTGAGAAGTCTTAATAGATTGATAGAGAGTGAAGAGAGCGATAGAGAGTGGCACTATCTAGTAGTAGTATGGAAGAAGAATGATAACTTAAATAAATAGTATGAGAAGGATGTTAATTTTTTGTTGTTCAAGATAACATATATGTTGTTTGGATTGTGTTTATCAAAGTAATGTGAGCAGTGTATCCCTCTCTCTCTCTCTCTCTCTCTCTCTCTCTCCGCCTTTCTCTCTGTATTGCGATAAACCCGAGGCTTCTCTTGCAATCGCCGTCGTCGGGTCGATCTCCCCCTCAGCCGAAGCCACCTCGCCTTGGTCCCTTCGCTCGAATCGGCCGGAGGTGAGGATAGAGGAACCAACACTTTTCGCGATTGTGGCGTGCGTGCTTGCAGTGCTCGCGCCGCTCGGTGGTTGGGACTCCCTTCGCGTTGGCTAAGTTTCTAGGGTTAGGTATTTGGGCCGTAGAGGCTCTGGTTTTGGCAGTCTCCGGCTGCTGGGGTTTCATGTTTGGAGTTCGGCTATTAATGGAGGTTAGGGTTTCTTGAGACGGGGAGTTCGCGGTGTTTCGCATTGTCTCTTGGCGTTGCCCCATAGTTATTGTTCTTGAGAGAGAAGAGATCCTATACTCCCGTTTGTGCTTGTGCTGGCTTTACGGCCTTCGTTTTTTCTTTTTCTGGTAATTCTTGAGTTGAGCTTTTACTGCTAGAGCTAAGAACATATGCTCACTTTATTGTGTACCAGTTTTGGGTATTGTTGGTTTGGTTTTGACATGGGGTTCTCTGGCTCTCTTGGCTTCGGACCCTCTCTCTGTCATGTGTGTGAGTTGTTGCTCTGTGTTGGTGCTGGTACAGGGCTCCCCACTGTTTGTGGGATGTAGCTCTGTGCCAGTAACTGCATTTGGCTTTATGGTCTTGTTGTGATTTACTAGTTTGAGACCTGCTCTGATACCATGTTGAAAATTGAGAGCTGAGAGAGAGATTGAAAGAAAATTAGGAATGATTTCATTGATAGCTGTTACATCTACAATCTGATTATAGATGTGGGTTATATACTCCTTTTCCCTAACAGTCAAATGACCTCTTTATAACAGTTGCCTTCTTCTAAATAACGGATACTAAAGAATAATAAAAAAATATTTTGAGGCTAATTATCTAAATTAATCTTAAATATTATTCTATTTCTCAACACAGGGGTCACAGAGCAGCTATAGTAGCTAGATAGCTGCTAGCTTAATCACCCCCCTCTCGCACTAAAATACCCACCCGGCCGCACACTTTCTTTCTTTCTGAGAAGGGGAGAGCTCAGCGACAACACAACGACAGGCTAAGAACACCCTAGATTCAACCAATTCGGATGCATTCATTGTTTCCCTTCCATCGCATCCTTCCATTACCCTCTCATCTCTCATCCAATCGCTTCCCCCCTTGTCGTACCATCTCAGGTTACCACTTCCTCCATTTCATCTAATCTAAGTTTATTCTCAAGTACACATACTATTATTACATTTTTTGATTTGGTTTTTATGTAGCTTTTGTGTTACAGTGAGTGCTGGATTGATGACGACGATGTCGACTGCTCCTTTAACAACGATGCCGTCGACGTTGTACGAGGAGGCTGTCAGCAGTTTGTCATCCCTCATCACTTCAAGGATAAGAACTGATGCTTCTAGCTTGAACGACCAGTTCAATTTGATGTTCCATTATCTTAAGGTTTCAATAATTCGCCAAAATATTGAATTAGGATAGATCTTGATTTGTAGTTTTTTTCAATCGCATACATACCCCGAACGAATCAGAATTGTAGCGTGCAACTCTCATTGTTTGGCTCAAATTGAAATGTAGATGTTGGATTTGGATGGCCCGGTTTCACAGCTTAAGGTTATACATGTGGCAGGGACTAAGGGAAAGGTGTGTGCTTAACTTTTCTTCTTATTGTTGGAAAAATATTAATGTGTCCCGCATTGTTTGCATAGTCAATTAATATAGTAGCAATTGCTTGATGGTTGATAGGGTTCAACATGCACATTCACAGAATCGATACTGAGATGCTGTGGTTTCCGGACTGGACTATTCACATCACCTCACCTAATGGATGTACGTGAACGCTTTCGTATTGATGGGTAATTCGTTTTACATTTTAATTGTATTTCATTTGCTCTCAAACTCCAACCAATTCAATTTATATTATTTATTTGTAAAGTGAGAACACTAATGCTTTAGAGGCGGTTGGCTATTATTTATTTTGTGTAGTGTGGAAATTTCGGAAGAGAAATTTGTGAAGTACTTTTGGTGGTGCTGGGATAGACTCCAGGTACTCCTTGATAAGATAAGTTTTCGGAGTTCTAATATGCATCTCATTTTAATAATACCTCTTTAACATTGTTTTCCCTTTACCTTTTGTTTTATAGGAGAAAACTGATGACAAAATACCCATGCCAACTTACTTTAGGTTTCTTGCACTGCTAGCCTTCAAGATTTTTTCTGCTGAGCAGGTTCTAAATTCTAACCATCTTGACTTAAGTTCCTCTGCATTGATTGCATAAACTTGATTTCCGGATAGGTTATTAGTCTCTGATTTCTCAAATGTGATGCTTATAATTATTGATTCTTGATATTGTAAAAAATTAGGTTGATGTTGCTGTTCTTGAAGTTGGTTTAGGTGGAAAGTACGATGCTACCAATGTGGTACGTATGTCATGCCACTGTAACTAAATGCTCTAGATGTTCGACAAGATTTACAATATTGAAACTCTATTCTTACTGTTATATTGGTTGAATATAAGGTGCTGGTTAGTATGATATCCTCCTAGTTGGGTTGTTGCTCCTATTTTATTGTCAAGGTTTCTTTTGCTGTTTAATTGAGATTTTTGGCATTGGTATCTTTGCAGGTGCCAATACCGGTACTGATACGGTCACTGGTATTGGCACTGAAGTTCTGGATGGTATGACAATCCTTATGCTAAATGAAGTAAAATACAAGCTATAAGTATGAATAATACTATAGCTTATGAATTGCAGGTTCAAGCACCTGTTGTATGTGGAATATCCTCCCTTGGTTATGATCATATGGAGGTTCTCGGTTAGTTTGAGTCCCTCCTTCCTTTCCCCCACCCTTGAAAATAAATTTTAGGTCACTTACCTGTATTTCTAGCTACCACTATGTTCAGCCTGTGTGTGGCATTAACTTGTTAGTTGTGAATTCCAAAATAGTCTCATTTACGTTCTCAAGTCAAAATAATAGAGCATTAAAAGAAGAAAATGTAGGTTTAATGACATATGTTAAGCACCAGACAGTTATTTTCATGGTTAACAAATTGGTTGGTTTTATTTATATTACAAGTGTATCAAGTTTTGTTATTGCTAAATTGTTTTAAACAGGAAATACACTTGGGGAAATTGCTGGAGAAAAAGCTGGTATTTTCAAGGTTTTTCTCTCTCAATCAACTATCTAAACTTAAATACCACACAAACAAAATAATATAATTCTTTTGCTAGTAATTCTCTAATCTAGATGTGATATTGTAGAAAGGAGTTTCAGCGTATACTGTGCCACAACCAGATGAGGCAATGTCTGTACTTGAGCATCGTGCTTCTGAATTAGGTGTATGTGGTCGTCTTGCTATCTTATTTCCCTCTTTTCTTGAAATACTCTAGAAAATTGCGCACACATTGCTCATGCTGTACATTACGTTTTGTAACAGATATCTCTTGAAGTAGTGCAGCCTCTAGATGCAGCATTACTAAATGGGCAGCCTCTTGGTCTACAAGGAGATCACCAATTTATTAATGCGGCACTTGCCCTTGCCTTAGTTCGTACTTGGCTTCAAAAGACTGGTCATGGGGATCTCATTTCTCTTGATTCTAATAATAATGTGAATACACTATATCTGTACTCTTTATCATATCGTGCAAATTTTGATTGTATTATATATCTCCTTAGTGCTAATAACTGAAATTATGTTGCCATGGAAAAAAAAGGGGCCATTGCCCGAACAAGTCATTAGAGGCCTCACAACTGCAAGTTTGCAAGGGAGAGCACAGATAGTGCACTTACAAGATGACGATATCAGCCTTAGTGATTTGGTGCTTTATTTGGATGGGGCCCACAGTCCTGAGAGCATGGAGATTTGTGCTAGATGGTTCTCACATGCCATTAAAGAGGAAAAACAAAAAGAACCTTTCATGGATTATAGGCAGGTAACTAACATATATCCAATTTCTGACATACTACAATCGGCTTGTGTTAATTGAAGTTTTCCACTTTAAATATGCATGTGGAATAACTTTTTAAATATTTTTTGATCTTGCATTTGATATATTTTTCTTGGTGAAAAATCCAGATACTAGTATTTAATTGCATGTCAGTGAGAGATCCTGAAATCTTACTTCCTCGCCTCTTTAATACTTGTGCTCATCAAGGTATGTATATTTTTTTATAGTAGTCATCTTTTTCAAATCTCGTTCAACTTTTATTATTATTATTACAGTAAGGTTCCCCTATTAGACTAGCTTATACTTCTAGATTGAGGTGCACTTAATTTTAATAAGCTCGATGCTGATTGTTTGCACATTTTCTTTGCAGGTTTACAATTTAACAAGGCAATATTTGTACCGAATCAGTCACAATTCAACAAGCTTGGTTCTAACACGGCACCGCCACCTCAGCCTCAGCAGGTTGATTTGACATGGCAGCTGACATTACAACGTGTGTGGGAAAAGCTACTTCATAATGAAAAAGGTAGATATTGATACTTCAATACAGGTTGACCTTACTGTCTTGGGGGGGGGGGGGGGGGGCATTTAAAAGCATTATGTAAGAATTACAGCTGATTTTGCGGGTTACTTTAAAAGAACACCTGAGTTGGTTTCTTGTAGGCTTTTTTAAGGTTACTGAATCTTCTATTGGAAACATCTGTATGAATTAACGGCAACAGATGAACTGGGTCAGATCCAGGTTGGGTCAGTATTTATACTTGGTGGTGGTAAATGAAAGGGAATAATGCTGACTACGATTCCAACTGTTAATTATTGTGCATAGAAAAAGCCAACGAAGATGGCTCGTTCTGGTCAGGTCAGAAAATTTTGGTCTGCACATTTGGGTCAACTAATGACAATGGGTTTT
Source organism: x Bolboschoenoplectus mariqueter (assembly GCA_037678475.1). Lineage (NCBI taxonomy): Eukaryota > Viridiplantae > Streptophyta > Magnoliopsida > Poales > Cyperaceae > x Bolboschoenoplectus > x Bolboschoenoplectus mariqueter. The sequence goes on along the minus strand of CM075286.1, from coordinate 2,192,291 downwards.
GCAGTCTCATGCTTTCTGCCATCTGGTCAGAAATGCATATCTGCTAAATTTTATCAGTTTGGTCTTTCCTGATCGATTTTGGCCTTTGGTTATTAAGTTTGTAGTGGATTATGAACTGCATTCTCTGTGTCTTAGAAAAGGACAAGATATAAACAAACAGATCTGGTTCGACTGGACCAACATGCCATTGGGTACCGACGAAGTGTGAGTGTTGTGTTATCTGAACCATAATGGATTGGGTCAGGCCGAAAAGTTGCTGCTAGAGGCTGATTGTTTCTATTTTCCTCTTTTGGGATCTTTCATCAAATTGTATTGGCTTCACAAAACTTGTATCCAAGCCAAATAAAAAAAGGAAATGCCATGTTTAAATGCAGGTGATAGCAGTTCAGTGTTCCGGTCAATTCCAGATGCAGTTGACTGGATCAAAGAAACAGCTCGGCAAAATAGATCAACTCGTTTTCGGGTAATACTCAGTTTGACATAATATAATATTACTAACAAACTGAAACTCTACATGTTCAAGTAAACTAGATTGCATACATAAAATTTCTCCTTTGATTCTGTTTCTGATAGGTTCTGGTGACGGGATCGCTGCATCTAGTGGGTGATATTCTCAGATTAATGAAGAAGTGATTAGAACCAGTTGCTAATTAATTGAACAAACAGCCAATGAGCAGCTTTACAATGGAGATAGCTTTATCAATAATTCACAAGCACCATTCTGTCTAGACATATATGTTGTTCTGTTATTCCATAATAAGGGTGTACACAAACTTAATTAGGGGGTTGTTTATTTTTGTGATTCTTCAAAATGCTAAATCTGAATATTTATTTTTTAGCACCTTGAGGTTAAATCTTTTACGAGGTGTAGTTCTTGAGTGTACAACTAGATTAGCCTGCTTTAACAAAAAAGAAAATGTATAAATTGAAATATCCTAAGTAGAACAACATGCCATGCTGCCTTCTCGGTGGAAGCTGCAGTGGACTCGGCGACATTGATGGTTATCCCTTGAGCAGCGACCGGTGAGCGCCTTCTTGCTAATAATCTGATAAATCTCAGATAGAATGTTCTGCAATGTGTTCTCTACATTTGTCGCCTCCGGTGCAGAGGTTTCGAGGAGTGATAAGCCCTCAATTTTCATCCATAAACCGGACCTCCTCCAGTTGCACCGCTCTCAGATGGCTCAAGTAACTTCTATTTGTTGCTGGTAAGCATTTAACTATTTCTGACTCAGTAGTCTAATTCCTTCGATCTTCAATTACTTGTGTGTGCTTTATTAGTAATCAAAAAGAACTTCAATCAATTATTCAATTGCCCACAAGCTAGGTTTGAATTCTCATGCCATGCCATGAGGACATGGGCAATACTCGGCCTGGCATGGAATGGATGTGACTCTCTCTCTCTCTCTCTCTCTCTCTCTCTCTCGTTTGGTTGCATGTAGACGTGTTGTGTTGGGCCTGAGGCCTCACAGTCACCATCACTACTATTTTTATCTCAAAATGTTTCGGCGGTATTGGAGTTGTTGCATGTGGAAGTGTGTGACACACTTGTTGGTTGTTTTCTTGCCTTGGGTTTTTGAGTAATTTTAAGTTCCGTGAGGGTTTATTTAAGGGGTGGGATCTTTGATAATTATATATTAGTATGATAATTTTGACAATTAGATAGTTTTGAAAAAAATATTAAAAATAAAAAAAATTATAAATATAATTTTAAAATTTTAGATTGATTGTATTTAAAATTTTATATAATTTAAGTATTATTTGATATTTTATTAAAGATCATTAAAATTATATGATATTTATAATAATTTATATTTAACGGCTTTTGATGAAATATTAATTGATATTTAAATTATATGAAATTTAAAAGACATTTAATGTATAAATTCAAGTATATGTCTATGAATTTTTTTTCTACTTTTAAAAATTTTTAAAAATTATTTTGAAATTATTTAAAAATTCGTTAATAAAATTGTCAAATTAATAATTATCAACGTCTCCACTTTTTATTTAAAGTTTGAAGTCGTCTATGATCGTAATAGAAAAAATAAAATCGATTTAATGGTTATGGACCAAATTGATTCCTCTGGTATAGCTTTGTACCCAAAATGTTACTTTTTTAAATGATTTTGTCGTGAGGTTCAATTTCATCTAAATTTTGTCTTCTCTAAATAAAAAATAATATCTAATAGGCAGGCGTTGATGGATTTATATTCTCTGGTATGATATTATAACATACAGCACAACGTATTGTTTATCTAATTTTATTAAAATTTGTATAAAATAAATCTTTTTTTTTTTAATAATTCGTCCGTTCGTACGCTATGCAATGTAGTGTTGACATATGAAACGCCTTCGGATGTAAAATCACTGCATCGATTCAAATATATATATGATTTACATCTAACTGGATAGATTTTAATTTACAAGATTTAATATTTATACTACTATATTAAGCAGCTAATAAGTAGATTTCTTCATTTTTTTTTTAATTTTTTAAACATTTTTAATATCTGAAATGTCATTTAAGAAACAGCTCTGATTAATCTTACATGGATTATAAAGCCATATTGTTTTAAAATTTGATGCAATCATCTCCATTTTTTTATCTATGAATTTTTATCAAGAAAAAAAAGATTCCTCTCTTCTCTACTCTTACAACAAATTATGAATCCTCTTTTCAAAAAAAAAATTCAAAGATATCTAAGAAAAAATTATCCATTTACTTCTTGAATTTCAAATACTCAACGAATAATGAATTTTTTTTATCATTATACCATCTGTTCCTGTTATCCATGCTTATATGATTTTTTTTTTTTTGCTTTAAATTTAAGTGAACAAATTTAATAGGTTAAAGGAATGCGTTAATTACCTAGCGGCTTAGGAAAATATTAGAGATATATCATTATTGACATTGTCATTAATATCGACTTTATTATTCATGTTAAATGAATTATTACTTATATTAATGAATTATATAACTTATTTTAAATAGTATTTTCTTTACTTTAACTCAGAGACTACTAATATGAATAATAACTCATTTAAATTAAATAACATTACTTGTAAATCTATTAGACAGATAGGTCTATATATATGTTATTAATATGATATCATTTTAGTGTTGCACTAAACAGAAAAGTTTATTGTGATAAGCTAAAATTAATGATATCTCATAATGTTGAAAACTCTTCCTTTTTAGATTTCCCAATAAGGGATGATGAGGGGGCAGCCCGGGCAGAGGAATTTAGAGAGAGATTTTGTTTGAGTTTTTGAACTTTGTGAGATATGCTATTGGATGTTTTTTTTTTGATATCTGATTGTGTTTCTGATTTTAGAATTTTTTTTTCTTTTATTGTTATCTAGAACAATTGAAAATTATAATTTTGTGGTCAATTTTGTAGTTTCTGGGAACTGATATATAAATATTATTATTAATACCATCATTGATATCGATTTTGTTATTCAGATTAAATGAGTTATTATTTATGTTAATGATTTTATTATGTAATTTATTTGTAAAGTACCTTTATCATTCGATTTAAGTGAGTTATTATTTAGACTAATGATATTTGAATGGAATAATAAAAATAATGTAGAAGGTAAGTTGTATAATAAAATCATTAATATGAATAATAATTTATTTTATATGAATAATAAAATCGGTATTAATAACGGTATCAACTATAGTATCTTCCAAATATTTTCCTTCATGATGTGAATTTTTGAAGAACATTTGAAATGAAAATAAAATGATAGCGAATAGAAAAAAAATAGAATCCAATGAAAATTATTAGTCAAACCCTCTCATTATATAATAAGATATCTTCATATTTTATATATTATTAATTTCATAAAAAATATAAAAAGTAGACCATTCCATATATAAACGAGAGAGAAAAAAACATAAATATTCCACAAACTTTAAATAATCAATTCCTTTTTTTTACCAAATACAATTGAAACAAAAAGAAAATTGTCCCAATTAATTGTCCATTATTATAATAAAATAATCCAATACCACAAAAAATAAAAATAAAAACAACAACCTTTCTTTCACGGAGGCGCTAAAAAAGACCTAATCATTGTGGGATATATCATATAACATCATATATAATATCATATATAATATCATATATAATATCATATATAATATCATATATGACATGATATATCAAGCATCCGGAGATTAGTTGAATAAGACAAACCAACACTTAGAAGCCTAGTTTTGAATTGACAAGACAAAACAAGACTTGGTTTCATTAATTAATCCTTAATTAATTACATCAAAACCCAACATTTCTTAGCACTGAGAAAATAAATGAATTATTGAACTGTCTGGTAATGTAAGCAGGTGTTACAACAACGTGGGTGTGGGTCCCACCTAAACATTTTTGTGTGACTGGTTCTCTAATTAATTAATTAATTAATTAATTAATCTTAGATTTTACTATTAATTACTAACTAAACTAAATTAAATTAACTAAATTGATGGTGATTGGCGGGGATATGCAAATGCACTCAAATGCACATGCACCATCACACCATGTCCATGTGACTGTCCCTTAATTATCTGCGTGGGATTTATATCCTCTGTTACGTTATATCATACAATATAATGTATTTTCTGTCCGATTACGTTAAGAATTGTACAAAATAAATCTGAAAAAAGTCATCTCATAATCTATCATTTTATACACTATACTGCATAATACTATATAGCAGAAGATTAGAAACCTCTGCTGCGTTATATCATACAATATAATGTATTTTCTGTCCGATTACGTTAAGAATTGTACAAAATAAATCTGAAAAAAATCATCTCATAATCTATCATTTTATACACTATACTGCATAATACTATATAGCAGAAGATTAGAAACCTCTGCTGCGTTATATCATACAATATAATGTATTTTCTGTCCGATTACGTTAAGAATTGTACAAAATAAATCTGAAAAAAATCATCTCATAATCTATCATTTTATACACTATACTGCATAATACTATATAGCAGAAGATTAGAAACCTCTGCTGCGTTATATCATACAATATAATGTATTTTATGTCCGATTACGTTAAGAATTGTACAAAATAAATCTGAAAAAAATCATCTCATAATCTATCATTTTATACACTATACTGCATAATACTATATAGCAGAAGATTAGAAACCTCTGCTGCGTTATATCATACAATATAATGTATTTTCTGTCCGATTACGTTAAGAATTGTACAAAATAAATCTGAAAAAAATCATCTCATAATCTATCATTTTATACACTATACTGCATAATACTATATAGCAGAAGATTAGAAACCTCTGCTGCGTTATATCATACAATATAATGTATTTTCTGTCCGATTACGTTAAGAATTGTACAAAATAAATCTGAAAAAAATCATCTCATAATCTATCATTTTATACACTATACTGCATAATACTATATAGCAGAAGATTAAAAACCTCTGCTGCGTTATATCATACAATATAATGTATTTTCTGTCCGATTACGTTAAGAATTGTACAAAATAAATCTGAAAAAAATCATCTCATAATCTATCATTTTATACACTATACTGCATAACACTATATAGCAGAAGATTAGAAACCTCTGATGCGTTATATCATACAATATAATGTATTTTCTGTCCGATTACGTTAAGAATTGTACAAAATAAATCTGAAAAAAATCATCTCATAATCTATCATTTTATACACTATATTGCATAATACTATATAGCAGAAGATCAGAAACCTCTGATGCGTTATATCATACAATATAATGTATTTTATGTCCGATTACGTTAAGAATTGTACAAAATAAATCTGAAAAAAATCATCTCATAATCTATCATTTTATACACTATACTGCATAATACTATATAGCAGAAGATTAGAAACCTCTGCTGCGTTATATCATACAATATAATGTATTTTCTGTCCGATTACGTTAAGAATTGTACAAAATAAATCTGAAAAAAATCATCTCATAATCTATCATTTTATACACTATACTGCATAATACTATATAGCAGAAGATTAGAAACCTCTGCTGCGTTATATCATACAATATAATGTATTTTATGTCCGATTACGTTAAGAATTGTACAAAATAAATCTGAAAAAAATCATCTCATAATCTATCATTTTATACACTATACTGCATAATACTATATAGCAGAAGATTAGAAACCTCTGCTGCGTTATATCATACAATATAATGTATTTTCTGTCCGATTACGTTAAGAATTGTACAAAATAAATCTGAAAAAAATCATCTCATAATCTATCATTTTATACACTATACTGCATAATACTATATAGCAGAAGATTAGAAACCTCTGCTGCGTTATATCATACAATATAATGTATTTTCTGTCCGATTACGTTAAGAATTGTACAAAATAAATCTGAAAAAAATCATCTCATAATCTATCATTTTATACACTATACTGCATAATACTATATAGCAGAAGATTAAAAACCTCTGCTGCGTTATATCATACAATATAATGTATTTTCTGTCCGATTACGTTAAGAATTGTACAAAATAAATCTGAAAAAAATCATCTCATAATCTATCATTTTATACACTATACTGCATAACACTATATAGCAGAAGATTAGAAACCTCTGATGCGTTATATCATACAATATAATGTATTTTCTGTCCGATTACGTTAAGAATTGTACAAAATAAATCTGAAAAAAATCATCTCATAATCTATCATTTTATACACTATATTGCATAATACTATATAGCAGAAGATCAGAAACCTCTGATGCGTTATATCATACAATATAATGTATTTTCTGTCCGATTACGTTAAGAATTGTACAAAATAAATCTGAAAAAAATCATCTCATAATCTATCATTTTATACACTATATTGCATAATACTATATAGCAGAAGATCAGAAACCTCTGATGCGTTATATCATACAATATAATGTATTTTCTGTCCGATTACGTTAAGAATTGTACAAAATAAATCTGAAAAAAATCATCTCATAATCTGTCATTTTATACACTATACTACATAATACTATATAGCAGAAGATCAGAAACCTCTGATGCGTTATATCATACAATATAATATATTGTCCGTCCGATTAAGTTAAAAATTATACAAAATAAATTTAAAAAAAATTCATCTTATAATATATCATTTTATACGCTATACTGCATAATACTATATAGCAGAAGATCATAAATCTCTGTTGCGTTATATCATACAATATAATATACTGTCCGTCCGATTAAGTTAAAAATTATACAAAATAAATCTCAAAAAAAATTCATCTTATAATATATCATTTTATACGCTATACTGCATAATACTATGTAGCAGAAGATCAGAAACCTCTGATGCGTTATATCATACAATATAATATATTGTCCGTCCGATTAAGTTAAAAATTATACAAAATAAATTTAAAAAAAATTCATCTTATAATATATCATTTTATACGCTATACTGCATAATACTATATAGCAGAAGATCATAAATCTCTGTTGCGTTATATCATACAATATAATATACTGTTCGTCCGATTAAGTTAAAAAATTATACAAAATAAATCTCAAAAAAAATTCATCTTATAATATATCATTTTATACGCTATACTGCATAATACTATGTAGCAGAAGATCAGAAACCAATATTTGTGATTTGGTCATGGTTGGGATTTTGACTGACCTACTTTAATTGGCAGATTTGGAGCATTACATTTTTTAATTAATAATTAATTAACAAAAAGATATTAGTTTATTTTGCTTTTTCTTTTAATTTATTGACTGCTGTAGGCGTTTCTATTCTATCTTGAGAAAACAAACCAAGGAATCTGACAAAAGAAAATTATTAAATTATACAAAAAATGTATGAACAGGAAAAAAAATGTTCCTATATACAGACTGTTATTTTTCAAGTATACTATTTTTTTTTCATATACTATTTAATGAAATTGTGGTATTTATTGAAGGTGCTTAGTTGTTAGCTTGTGCACACTTTATTATTACAAGCATGTAACTATCTGCATTTCATAAATAAAATATACAAAAAATTAAACTCAGGAAATGATGGGTTGATATACTTTCAACAGGCTCTTATTTATTATTTTTTTGGCAAGTTTAATTAATGTTAAAAAATTACTACCTGCATTAAATAAATAAATGTTGGAACTCGGAATTACTGGCTTAACATCCAAATTATTATTAGAATTACAAAAAAAAAGAAAAGAAGAGAAAATATTTTCTTCCCCAAATCCATCCCCTAACTATTTCATCTCATAACTATTTCATTTCAGTATTTTCTTTTTTTTAGTTATATTTCTATTTTTGACAAATTTTACATTTCATGATCAAGTATATATACTTCAATAACTAAGTATAAATATCTTATATGATCAGATATAAATACTCATGTATATTAATATAAACACCGGGGATGTTTTACATTTGATCTTGGGGCTTGACGGCCCGCAGCAGTGTGCTATATCCCATAATAATGTGACCTCAATAATCAGATATAAACATTTATCAGGTATAAATACCTTCCGTGACTAGTATAAGCAACCCCTCTACTAAGTATAAATATTTTTTTTAATCAGATATAAATACATCTCATGATCGGATTAAAATATTTTTTGACTAATAATATTAACACACATGTAATAAGGTATAAATATCTTCTGTAGTCAAATATAAATACTCATATAACAAAGTATAAATATCTTCATACTATGACGATTTTAAACACATTTTTTTCTATTGTTAATATACTAACTAACTGTTATCATTTATAGTAAAAATAATTGAAAAATAATTTTGAAAGATTTTCTTTGGAGCAAAGTTACCACCCAAAAAAAGTAATATAACTCTAATCTCTAAAGAATTATTAATACAACTCTAGTAAATTAAAAACATAGGATCCATAAAAGCAAGCATAAACCTCAGGTTAATTTAACAGTGAGAATTAACATTAATATAAATAGATCTCATCTCATTGGTCAGATCACCACCATTAGTCATTAATTACTTTTTTTACTTTAGTTAATTAACTTATATTTTTCAAGTAAATAAATGCATCAGAAAGCTAGATGGAGTCTCATCTCATAGTCATAAATATTTATTTTATTTACAGCTGTAGTGGATCACTGTGCTGGTCAAATGAAGAACCCATCTGGATTTTTTGTGGACTAGGTTGTGTAACCTTGTGGTGTGTTTAGGTTGTCAAATGATAGTGAAAAGATGATATTATTATATTAATTTTTTTAAGAGTATTGAAAACTAAAATATTAGAGAGAGAACAATAGAAAGATTTTCGAATAATATACGTGTTATACTCAAATTAAATATATTCTAGTTTTTTTTAATTTAACGAATTATACAAACAGCACAATCTTATTCATCATATATCTTTTATAAATTTTATAAAATTTTCATTTATTTTTTCAAAGTAAAAATATTTTTCTTTATCATTTAAATAATGAAATAACAAACCATTTTTGAATTACATCCATAATATAAATTTCAGATCACATTAAATTGTTGTTGTTAGTTTATTACAGAGCATGAAAATATAAGCAGCAGAGGTTGAAATACGGAAGGCAACATAGTCTATGATACAGAGAATCCACACATGCATCTCCTTCCAATTCTCGATTGAACACTCCATCCACGTGCTTATCTGCTTCTCTCTCTAGCTAGGGCTTGTAGCTCACTGCCTGTACTTCACATCCGCTACAATAGAGGTTTTATCAGAGGTCTTCCAATCTTACAAAATGACCGTCTGATGACAAAACGACGAATCATATTAGAAAGAAAACATCAACCGAAATGTAATTACAACCGTTTGATTTTGATCGGAAGGACAATAAATATTGTAGATGATATGTAGAGGGTACTTACTGTAAAGCAGATGATAACTCCAGAACCTCCATTACATTACATTGCATTACATTACACAGACTTAATGAAACATAAAAAATTCAAAAAATAAAATAAAATAAAAGCGCACTAAAATACTCACAAGCAAACAAACAGACAGTACGCTCCTTACCTCTCTCTCTCTCTCTCTCTCTCTCTCTGCCCCATTCTCTCCATTTCTCTTCAGCAATTTTGGTTCCTCTTTTGCTCCCTTGTTGGAAGAGGGAAGGAGAAAAGCTGAGAAACTCGTCGTGGATCGTAGCATAGCATAACAGGGGTTACAGAGAAGCGATAGTAGGTAGATAGCTGGTAGCTTAATCATCCCCCTCTCGGATCTGTCCGATTTGATCGGGGGTGGGGGGGATTGAGAAGAAATGGGAGAAGAGAAAGGAGGAGGAGGAGGAGGAGGAGGAGGAGGAGGTGTAGTGGAGGAGGAAGGGATGCAATGTAGCAAGCATCCATACAAGAGCAACGCTAATCCAGGTGGGATCTGTGCTTTTTGCCTCCAAGAGAAGCTCGGAAAGCTCGTCTCCTCCTCTAATTCTACAAACCCTTTCTTCCCTCTCCATCCTCCTCCTTCCTCCAACAACTCCTCTCCTCCTTCCTTTCGCTCCGTTGAAACTGTTCAACCTAACGCCAACACCTCCTCCTCCTCCTCCTCTTCCTACTCGTCCCATGTCAAAACTCACCGCTTCCGGAGCAGCCGTATCTCTTCCTTTTTGACCTCTTCCTCTTCTCACCACCACCACCACCACCACCACCACCACCACTACCAGTATAAGAAAAAAAAACAGCCGCCTAAGTCTACTTCCTCTTCTTCCTCCGTGGCTGTTGCTGCTGTCCCCGCCGCTCTCAATTTAAAGCGGACCAAATCGGTGGCTCCGAAACCTGTTGGTGATAACCCGGTCAACCCCGCGAGTATCACCATGGATAGCCCCCGCAAAAAGAGCTTCTGGTCCTTTCTTCACCTCTCTTCGTCTAGCTCTAATGGTACCAGTGCTTCTCCTCACACCACCGCTGCTACCGCAGCTGGTACTTCAACTGGAAATGCAGCTGCTATGAGAAGGCGATCCGTCTCCTCGTTCTCATCATCCCGGGCCCATGGCAACTTGGGATCTATGGATGAGGAAGGGGCGGTGAAGAGAGACGCGCATTTGGGGGCGGTGATGGGGGAGGATGAGAGTCCCAGTCCAGGTGGTAGCCAGAGCCATGCCTCGTCATCGTCCTTTGGAAGAAAAGTGGCTAGATCTCGGTCGGTGGGTTGCGGGAGCAGGAGCTTCTCTGGCGATTTCTTGGAGCGTCTCTCGAACGGGTTCGGCGATTGCACACTGAGGCGGGTGGAGTCGCATCGAGAGTCCCACAGCAGCAAATCCAACAAGATTGTACTTCCGGGCCAATTGGAAGACGACGACGACGACTGTGTTGAGGCGCACAGGATGCGGATCAGGTGTTCCGGTTTTTTCGGTTCGTCTTCGTCATCATATTGGCTCTCAACGGCCACAGATGGCAGTGCTAGGATGTCGACTGGGGGTGTCGGGAGAAGTAATCGTGGCTGGGGCTGGGCTTTCGCGAGCCCCATGCGTGCTTTCAGACCTCCTCCGGCTTCTTCCGCCTCGTCGGTCAAATCCATGCCATCATCTAGCCATCTCAAAGCCACAAACGGCATCCGGGACCTACCTCAGCCTCAAACTTCGACCATTGCAACCGTGGCGGCAGCGGCACTGCCACCTCCTGTTAGCTTGAGTTGAGCAACATTAATTTCTCATTCAATTTGCACCATACAATTGTCTCTCTTTTTTTTCTCATGTATAATTAATTGTTCGTCTAATGCAAACAGTTATCTATTTTTTGTGGGTTGTTTGCTCGACTTCATATATATTTTTCACCTTGCCAATATAATATTATTTTCTTTTTCTTTTTAATCTAATTTTGTTGAGATTGGTTTTGATTGAGAGCTTGGTTCTTCAAATTTTTGGTAGTTCATATGTCACGGATACTATAGACAGCAATGAAATTAAAATTAAAATTAAAACCACCTGATGACAATCACATGACATGCACCACCAAATCAGAGATGCTCATGATCTCTCTTTTGGAAAAAAAAAAAAAAATGAGACCAAACACCCCTCTGACACCAGTTTAGGAGATGATCAATCCGTCGTCATAATTAAAGTTACCGATTTTTTTTTCAATTCAATGAGAGATTGCATAAAGGGGATGATCTTTTCTTTTTTTTCTTTCATCTGGGTCCTATGCAAATTTCAGAGGAATCAGATAAAGATCTCATCTTTGTGCTTTGTTTGAGCTGAAAAGGGGGTGATGGTGACATTTCTATGAGCTCTGAGCAGCACAAGAGCAGAGCAGAGCAAACCAAACCAAACCAAACCAACCCATCATTAGCCATCCATCATCGTCGTATAATGAAATGATATATACTTTTGTGGGGGCTTAGAAAGCTACAAATTTCTCTCCTCCTTTTATCTTTATCTTTTCAGTTTTTGACCAATCATGCGAAAAGCCAAAAACCTCTTTCTGTTTTCCTCCTCTTTTTAATTCAGCGTAAACTAATCTTCTCTGTTTAATGTTTTTGTATGATAGGATATGATTGCGAACCTCAATTTGTCTCTCTGTTAATGTTTGTTGATTGCAAATTTGCAATTGTGTGAGCTGGCGTAGGCACATGTCTCTTCTGAGCTGATGCAGTCCTTGTGTTGTCTGCTTGTGCCTTGTGTGGAATTGTTTTGTTCTTTTTATGGTTTTGCTCTGTTTTTTTTTCAAGAAAGTTTCTGGTCAAAAAAAGCAATTATGTAGGATCAGTAATGCAGTATGGTGCCAGTGCTACATATCTTCCTGGTTTGAATTTTGAAAATTTTAAGGCACAATTTGAAAATTCTTTTAAGTGAGAGAGAATTATATATAGGAAGTTCATATACATATATCGATATTGATATCGTCGTTGATATTAATTTTGTTATTCGGATTAAACGAGTTATTATTTATATTAGCGATTTTATTATGTAATTCATTTATATAATATTTTTAATGTATAGTAAAGTTGTTAACATAAATAATAATTCATTTAATATGAATAATAAAGTCGGTATCGATTACGGTATCAACGATGCTATCTCTCAAACATTTTCCGAGAATTTTATATATTAGGATTTGATTATAGGATTTACTATTATGGATATTGAAGTGCTTTTTTGTTTACAAAGTATATTTGCAGAATACTTGTGTAAAGGATATTTCAAGTATATTTTTTTATAAAAAAAATCTATGTACTTTTAGTGATGCCTTTATTTTGTGAGGTACCATTCAACATATTCAGATTATAATTTCTTCAAATATGTTTAAAACGTAGCATTTCAATTTCATGTATCCAAATATCTGATACTTAATTTACCTAATTGATACATTATTGTTAGTTTGTTGTCTTATTATAGAAATGTTCTTCACCGTGTCAATCGTAAATAAATAAATATATCTTCAATTTTGCTTCAATATCAAAAATCAAATGATGCCCACACAAATAGTTAACAAGAACAGAAAAGTATATATCATACATGTTCTCTAACCTTGTTTAATTATTTCATACGAATCCAAGTTGCCATTTAATTATCTATCTATTATGATCTCCTTTTTTTTCCCCCTTGAAGCAAATGCATGTGTTGTACATAATAATATGACAATATCCAACAGTACAACAGGAATGATATCCTGAGAGATATCAGGTGAAGTAATGTACCGTGCGTTTGTCAGTATAACGAACGTTTATTTCTAATTTCAAAATCATCCGTCTTCTAAAAATTTATCCGTGATCGAAATCGTGTGGTCCGGACAGTTTTCACTGCCCGCTGTATACGGTACCGGTACAGTACTTTGGAGGATATCGTCTGTTCTTTGACTACTCACCAACCAAGTAGTACAATTATCAGAAACATTATGGTACCTCATAATTCTTAAACTTCTTATTTTTTAGTTGGATATTTCTATGATAAAATTGATAGAACATAATATATGATAATATGAACCCTATATCCATAACTATTTAGAGAGCCAAACCATCTCATATTGTTGACATGATTTTAACTTTTTATGAAATTCTGATTGAAATGAAAAAGTAGTTTGAAAAATATTTGGTGATATAGTACTAATTAGGATTCATTTTGTAAGATTTATTATAAAATAATAAAAAAAATCTGTTTATTTTTTCTTGTAAAAAATGGTTTATTGTAAACAAAATTTTAAATATGAACGGTTTCATTGGACAAAGAAACATTTATTTTTTAATTAATTTCTTCGTTCCACAATATCACATAATCTGTAGGTATTATTTTGACAAATAAAAAATGTGCAATAATATTAAAATTTTAGTTAGTATGTTATCTCAAAGAAAATGTAGTTAATATGACCCCATAATAAAATAATTTATTATTTACTAACAACCTAACGAACATTGATTTCTACAAGAGAATGGGGGCAATTGATTGTCTCTTGTTCTCTTTCAAAAGTTTGAATGAGTTACATTATGTTTTAATATATTTTAGATTAACTGTTATTCTTATACTAAATTTGTGTTCCATATTGTTTTTACAAATTTTTTATAGTTGACTTGCATGATTTTTTTTTCAACAATAAGAAAATCAGTGTGTTACAATCCTACAACTTTGAGTGTATATTGTTTGTTTTTTTTTTTGAAATAAAAATGGAGCAAGTTTCTCCTAATTTTAAATATTCATGAGAAATCCTACATCTAGATTTCGAATATGTAATTTTTTTATACCAAAAATATTAAATCAAAAACTGATTCTCGTGTGTATATTATATTAATATCTATTGAATAAATTTTCGCTTTCATTTGCAAGTTAAGATATTGCAACACTTACAAAATTAGCCAATATATACCTACCTCTATTCTCTGTTTTAATTTTTTTTTGGCAATATAAATAATGAATGATGCATTAGTTTACTTTATTTATAGTTGCTAAACACTACTATTTCACATTAAAGAATCCTGAAACCCATCTGGTTAACTGACTGGGTATAGACTAGACTCTTCGGGCAGTCTAAAAATGGTTGGGTATAAACTAGACTCTTCGGACAGTCTATTTTTAGACTGTGCAGTTCACATGTTATTTTTTGTTGTATTGTAGAATTAATATTTTTCTTGGTTTATAAATATGTCTTTCTGATGCACTCTGTAACAACAACTTTTGAGAATAGTGAAATTTGTGGTAGCGACGGCCGTGGATTTTCTTCCCCGTGAGGATTTCTCACGTAAAAAGCTGTGTGTTTATTGTCTTTTTTTCTCTCTTTCTTTCTTTGTCATTGTGTCATTGCTCTCTGTCGAATTCTAACATGACCATCCTATACTGAAACATTATTAGCAGCTTGGATGATTTCACTGCAATTTGGAAAATCAAATTTGATTGCTCATCATCAGCTTCAATAACTTTTTATTAAATCAACAGGATAGAGTTAGGTTCATTCATCTTCAGTATATACAATGGGGTCGTCTGATAATAATGATACTCCATTTTTGTGTTGTCAAATTCAAATTTAATTTCTCTTCAGAAGAGTGCAAGTATATATAATATAGCTCTCTCTTTTGCAAGATAAGATTGGAATATCTTAAGAGATGGAATGAGAGAAAAGGAAAATGATATGCTCTTTTATTTTTTTTAAATTCTATTATATGTTTATTTCAAAACACACTAAGCATTATTCTGAATAATACTTTTCTAACATGGTGGCTCGACATCAGACTATGCTTCGACAGTGACGGATCCAAAGAGTCAAATGAGTTTGACACAAAACTGAAGATATACATATGTTCTTTTTCATTACATTCATGATTTATAAGCCAGGCAGATTTAGGATTAATGTATTAAGTATTTAAATTTATTAAATTTGAAGAGAGAAAATATAACATGTACAGTATTATTATACCATAATGTTTGACAAAAACCGCCCCCTTATGCAGCCATGTCATCATGTAAATAAGAGCCGTTTGATTCAACATTTCGATGATGGAGATTGGATCACTATAAGACTTTTCTATCAGCATTGATTGTAAAAATAAAACAAAAAAATTATCAAATTTACAATAAAATAGTGATATCTTCAGTATGTAAAATGTTCATATATCATATTAAAATTATGAAAATTTGAAGATAAATTCTACAAGTAGTCTTGAGTCTCCTCAGCAAAAAATGATGACATGTACATCTCTACTCTCTCTTGAATAACTTTCCTATAAGAACTTGAATAATTTTTCCTACAAGAAACGATTGAATGATGAAATTTACAAAAAAACATTTTCTTTTTTTTTTCAAAACGGCGTTTTTAATTTCTTTAGGTGCGCTTCTGATTAACACTAGCCTTCCTCATGCTCCAAGCAGTCATGTTGGCCATGCCGACTGTGGCAGAACCGTAATTGAATGCGTAGATGTGGGTATTTCCGGTTACAAGCGCCATTGGATAAACCCGAGCCGTGATACATCCTCTCCCCCCTCCACCAAAACTCTCTACAACTGAATGATCTATCTGTTTGTCAGAAACAGAAAAACAATTACAAACATGAGCAACTAAATGATTATTACTGAATAGAAGAGTAATAAATACATCCTTTATCTGCACCCTTTATTTCACCCCAGTTATTTTACGATATTCAACCTAGTTTCTAAATTCAATTTTGAAATATGTATTTTTGTAAAGTGTTCGTATCTAATATTAGATGCAGAATTTTGGAGTATAAGAATAATTTCTCTACTGAATATATGGTGAGTAATTAACTAGGTAAACTATCAGAAGTAGAAACCACAAATTGGTTTTGAGAAGGAAATATTAAAGGACTAAACTTGGAATGGAAAAAGTAAAATTTTGCGTAATTACCAGAGTTCTGAGAGAGAGCTTTCCTTCTCTGACAAGGTGGGGTATGTCCAAGAAACCGCCATATGCCGGCTTGTACATTCCTTCTCTCAATGAAGACCTATTTACAAAAAAATAGATTTACAAATTTTGCTTTTCTGCTAATGTTTCCTGATCTTTATACACCATATAAAACCAGATAGATTTTGTATAATACAACATTGCTTTTGAAGAAAATACTTTTTAGGATCATACCAGTATATTGAAAGCACCAAATTGTGAAATTGAACATAGTTTGACAAACCTGGATGTGTCAGAGCACATGAGAACCATGTATCTATTATTCTGGTCTTTGTAAACCCTAAAAAAAATGGCTGTGAGTTCATCTAGGGCATCAGAGGCCAACACAAGCAGCCCAAATGGTCCAATTACACCCTTATGTGTGGCATTTTGGGTCCCACAAAGTCGCTCTGGATCAGCCAACCACGATGAGTCGAAGGTCTCTGCTTTTTCCAAATTTGGCAAGCTGAAATCCAACTCCACATCTGCCTGTAGTTACTTCAATATCAAATTTGACATGTAGATTCTTTTACTTTTGAAATGCATTAATGGGTAGAGTTTAGAAAAAGAGAACTAGATTATATGATATTATGTTATAGTAATGGCAACAGAAGTTGTTACTAAGCCTCGGTCAAGAACTTAGCTTCAATTTTAATGACCCCAATTATCTTTGAGTTGTACGCAACCCAAGTATAGCCTCAACCAATGTTCAATTATCCACATTTGAACTCAAATTACAAGTTTAGTTTTACATTAAACAAGCTGGGGTTTGGACCAAGATGTATCTATGAAAAATTTGTTAATTTTGTCAATAAATTTGTCTTTAATAAAAATAAGATTACTCAATTGAAATTATTCATAAGCCTTAATCAATCTTCAGTTAACAAGATTGGGGCTCAAAAACTTTGTTGCAAATTACAATTGAAATATGTGGTACCTCAGTTTCTGAGGTAAAATTTTCCCAAACCTTTTAAGGGTAGTCCATGAAAAAAAGCTTTCAGATAAATATTAAGAGGCGGTTTCATATGCAATAATTTATGACAAAATGGCAAAGCAGTATAACAATAATATGAAGAAAAATGAAAATGAAAACAAAAAACTGTTACCAGAGAAGCATCAGTGACATTGACTTCAAGTCTGGTACCGGACTTCAGCTTGATATCTTGCATGTGCACTGCATTTGTTCTGAGTAATTCAATCTCTTCTACTGGCCATTGTATTAGTTGCTCTTCATTAGCATCCAACCAAACCGACCTCGGTATTGCCTAGTTGTAGAAATTATGCATATCATTGGTTTCTTTTCTTGAATTATGAGAACTAAATATCCAAATTTCATGCATTTAGTGGTTTGTGGCATCGTGCAATAACGTAAATAATAATCACTATCTTTTTCTTGACTTGTTGGCATCTACTTATTCTATCTTTTTTTAGACATTTTATCTTAGGTAATTTTTCGTGAGATTTGATTTCACCAGCCTACGAATAATTTCAGTACTGTATTCTAGAAGCTAATACTGGTACATCTTTTCTAAGAATGTATTTTCTTTTATGTATGATACCAGCATAGCAATGGTATGGTGACTAGAGCTACCTAAAACTAATATTAGACAAATGGACCAATTAATTGTTCCTAACTTTTACCTCACAGATACATAAAAAATGAGGCTTAGTTTCGGAATTACTTCTAATTGGTACCATTCTGGTGTTAAATGGAGACTTTTTATGTTTTGTAAGATTGATATTTCCTTTTGTCAGAAACTTCTTTTCAGGGTTGCATATGAAACTTTCTGACCAAAAAAGAACATGGAATATTCAGAACTTTCCAGGGTTACACATGACATTTGCATACAAGATATGGATTTTAAGGAATGTACACTAAAATATATTCAAAAGAAAAAAGAATGATACATGTGAGCATTTCAAGATTTTGCTGAGGCCTGGTAATATCCTTTTTTCTACAAGGGTGCACTTGAAATTTTGCCGGTGAAATCAATTGCTTACATGAATACCTGCCCATCCTTTCGCAACATCGTCCGATGAACTATCTGATTCATTTGACCACCCCCACAAAATCCTCCTTCCTTTATTCGAATCATAGAAAGACTTTGAAGCATAGTAGTTTCCAAAATCTATTCTCGGCCACATCCAATAATCCTCTAATTCCTTATCCGGGATGAAAATGTCATTTACTTCATCGTACCTACAGATTTTATTTTAACACATTATTGGCCTGATAAATTACTAAACCAATAATAATTTGGACAATGATGTGGGCATTAAAATTACCTCCCAAGTAAATAATAATCCTTTCTTGTATCTGTTAAGCTCATCTTTAGCACGTGCTTCTCCTTACCGGATCTGGGCATAGATGCGTCCAAACCCCGGTTCCTCTCATATGACACCGGGTAGAAATCTGGGCACTCCCAAACCCGAGAAGAATTGGTGGAATGCAAAGGCTTTTTGGTCCGATTCCAATGCACAAAATCCTCACTCTTGTACAGAATTGCTGCACCATGTCCATTCAACTCGGCTCCAACCGCAATCCTCCAGAGCCCGTCTGGTCCCAGCCAACCAGTTGTTGGGTCCCGGAATTGACCCGGATTCAAGTCCCCAACCGGTTGAATTAACGGGTTATGATCAGGTTTGACCCATTCCCTGAGGAACGGGTCGGACCGATTCTTTGGTACAGCTATGTTCTGCACTTGTTGGTTTTCAGTATTTGCACCAGTATAGAGGATAACTGGTTGGTCTAGTGAGAGAATGGTAGCTGAACCGGACCAGCACCCTTTAATGTCGAAAGGTGAGGTGCGGTTCAATGCCGGTTCAAGTCTTATCCAATTGATGAGGTCTGTTGAGACTGAGTGGCCCCAAATGATGTTGCCCCAGAGCGAACCGTTTGGGTTGTACTGGTAGAATAGGTGGTACATGCCATTGAAGTACATCGGTCCTATTTACATTTCGGGTTTACAGAGGTTAGACTAATGCTAAACTATATAAAATCTACCAAAAAGGGGAAATCAAACTACAATTTTATAGAGAAGGGGAGAGAGAGAGAGAGAGATGTACATACCATTTGGATCTTTGTTATGAGTTCCGTTGTCGCAACACATGCAAATGTTAACAAATTTAAAACAAGGTTAGGTTAAAAACATTACAAAAAGTTGAAAATCACAAAGCAATAGAAGACTCTGTAACAGAGAATTAGAGCCAAAATTTGTGGGTCTAACTAGTATTAAACATTGCCAAATGTTTTCAAAAACACATTTCTTAATCATAGTAATTAACAAAATCTTAATAATAAGACTAGAACCTTTTCTTAGTCTTTCAACAAAAACAAAAAGAAAGAAAAAAGATTTGAATTAGATGAATTTGATGATGGATTAGAGGCAAAAACATTAACTAACCATACCATTTATCCAGTTTTGTGGGGGTTGGAAATGAAATGCAGTTCTATATTGCTTGCTGACAATGGATGAGACCTTGTCAGATTGTGGGTAGAGAAATATCCTTTGGCCATCTGTACCAATCAAAGAAGAGAAATAAAAGAGAGAGAAATAGAGCTGTATTATTGTTATTATTGTTGAATAATGCAACCAAGAAGAAGGGTTCATCATCAAAGGAGCCATGAAATGAAACCTCAACACAAAGAGGTGTGAGAGGAGAAGACTTTGGTTAATTTGACCCAAAAAAAAATTAGATATTATTTGAGAAGTTTTGAAAGCTACCTTTGATTAGATTAATCCCTAATCTTTTACTTAAATCTCTCATGCCAGAGTAACATGCTGACAATTCAAATTTAAAGAAAGGTAAATTTTACATGAGGACCCTCGGAGTAAATCGATATTACAAAATTAGTCATTTCAACTTGTATATCTCATATACAACTGCCTTTTTTGTTTTTTTAAAAAAAAACATCTGATGAGAGTCAATATTCTCAAATAATTCCTACTGCTTATACTAAATTTCAAACCTCCTTTTTTTTCTTTTTGAAATAATACTATTAACATTACTAAATACATATCCAGTAGACCCTTCAAAGCCATAAAATTTCATAATATTTCTGTTATAAGCAATATATAAAGAGGATGATATTCATGGGTTTACATGGTAAAAACTGTGTTCTACAAACATATCAAAGGAGAGAATGTAAAAAGAGTATATAGTAAAGAAATAGATGAATAAATAATGTTCAAGTTGGAGTACAAAAAATAAACTTGGTGAGCTGGTTATCTCATGTTTTGAGAAAGATATCATTAATTAAAGAAAAGTTGAAGGTCTATGTTGAAAGTTTATTACTTGATTAAACATGGAAGAATCACCAACTAATTCGGAAAAAAAGGAGGAAGAAAAGAAACAGTGCAAGCAATATACCGGGTCAAAAAAAAAAAGAAAATAAAAAAAAGAGGTGCCTTTGTTTTTTCCTTCTTTGATTAGTAGGTGCTTTACATTTTATGCATATCATATAAATAAAATGAGAAGTGATAATTATATCTCTTAATTATATTTTTTATATGCGCTTCGAATGTATTTATATATTTTTTTAAAATTTTATATCTAATGATAAAGTGTTTATACCTTATATTATTAGGATTAAAAATTATGCAAGCTGTAATTTTAGTTGTTTAATGAAATTTTTAATTTGAATTTTTTATAATCATTTAGAGAAAAAAGCTGATAAACTTCTTCTACACTATCTATAAACACATATAAATTCGGATATAAATAAATTATCCATTTAGTATAAATATTTTTTGTGTGTAGGTAAGATACACAAAACGTAAGGTATAAGAATAATTTCTCTAAATAAATAAAAGGTGCTATAATCAGATTATAATTGGTGTTTGTCAAATATTCAAATAATTTAAAAAAAAATTATAACACTTTATATTTTAATAATCTTCATAAAAATATAAAATTAGTAAATTATATGAAATTTCTACATGTCTAATATATAATGCTAATAAAATACCTACTACTTTTTTCTATTAAATATGAAAACTATTATTAAGATTAAAAAAAAAGATTATTTCGTTGCTGCTGGATTCTGTTTCTCTTAAAATCTTTGAAAGAAAATATGGGCCTTAATTTTTAAACACAATAATAATATTTTGTGCCATGACAAGGCCCACTACATTTCTTCCATTTTAAAGAAATAAATCTAAATTATTTTGTCCATTAAATTCAAATTTAATCCGATGGCGTTGTACGTTCTCGCTCCTATAAAATAAAAGAGTAACTTTTTATTTTTTTCTTTAGACACTTAGGAGAATTACATGATATAAATTTTAAACATATTAAAGAGATTAAAAGAGTAATGAGTAAAGCTCGCGTGCTTTTAACTCAAAATTTATGAATCGGTTTTAAACGATAAATTCATATTACTCAGTAAATTTTTTATATTAAAAACATTACAGGATACTAAATTTTTTTTATTTTTAGAGTTTTTGAACTATTTGTTTCATATTTTTAAAAATGACCTATTTTTATTTGCAAAATTTTATTATTATTTTATTATTATTATCAGTCATCTTAAAAAAAATCCAAAAAAATAGTTAGAAAATCCCAAAAATAGAAAATTTCAGTATCCTATGAGATTTTGATATGAAAAATTTATTGAGCGATTTGAATTTTTCGTTTCAATTCGATTTGATAGATTTTTAAGTTAATAGCATCGAGAATCTCCGTGCTCTTAAGAACACGTTAGCTTTACTCAAAAAGTAATCTCTATTAACTTTAATTAATCTTCTATTAAATAAATACTTAATCCAACAAGAACTAATTGAAATTTTTTTCTTTTCCTCCTCTTCCACTATTGTCCATTTCAAACAAGATTTAAACTTGAAGAAAATATCGTTTTCCAAAAGTTGTAAATTAAAGAGAAAGTATCATTTTCCAAAAGACATATGCAATAACAATTAAATGAGAATATAATTTTACATCAACAAATCAAATCTCACTTCCCTAATGACAACAACCACTATAATTAATAAATAATAACAATAACAATTACTCTAATTTATCTTCTTAATTTTGAAATAATCTCTCTTTTCTTGTTTTATTACTATATTATTGGCAAAAAAAAAAATACAATTGGCATGATTTTTGAACTCATCACATAATAAAGAGCTAATAATTAATTTTGACATCATCTTTAATTAAATAATGAGGAGTCTATTCTCACAATAATTAATGAAGATATATATGGAAACGTGCAAACCATCATAGGCCAAAAATGTGGGGTCTTCATATATATTTGTTAATTTTTGTGCCAAATTGTTGTATCTAGCTAATTAATATCTGATTTAAAATTGGCAATGTGGACTATATCTATATATATATATAAATGATTTATAAAAATGATACATTTAGCCTATTTATTTAGGAGGCATTTTAGAGAAAAAAAAATATGTTGTTATGATTTTTAGAAAAAAATTACTCTAAAATGAAATAAAAATTAAAAATTAAAAATTACAAATTAAATAAAAGATAGAGAAATCAAACAGTAATATTATTAATTGAATTCATAAAGTGATTACTCTAAAATTGCCGTTGATATTTGCTCATTTTAGAAAAATTGAAAATTATCCATAAAATTACAAATATTGTCTTCAAAAATAATATTTGTCGTATATGATTTAGTGGACTCGTGGTGACCTTTATCGAAAAATATTTTGACTCTTACCTCCTTATCAAAAGAATAAATACTTTTTTATTTCCTTTTTTGAACAATTCCCTAACTTACATATTGCTCGGAGCAATTAATAAAACGCATGGAATAATTAGAAACCGTTTAGTAATAATCAAATATGTTGTTAATTAATGGATTGATTGATTGATTGATTAAGTAATTAAGTTTGATCGACTCAAAAGAATCTTCAATTTGTGTTGCAATGTTTCATGATGGGTTTTAATTGTAACATTTCAACACAACCAAATCAAATCCTATTGGTTAATAGGATCTGAAAATTAATATGGAATTCAGTTCAATCCTAATTACAATAAAATAAATACGATTTATAAAGAATTAATGCTGGCAGGTCTCGTAACATAATCTCTCGAATTTAATTAAAATCTTAAAAAATGTGAATGTTATTTTAAATTTTTGTAAATTATGTTTACTGGAAAACAGGTAATTAAAAGTTGGTGCCAAGCAATTCAGCTTCTAATCTTATAAAGTAATTCTAGAGTATATTCAACTCTTACGGTACATATTTTTAAGAAATATCATTTGAATCAAAAAATTAAAATTGTAGATGTGTTTCTAATTACTTAGATAAAACGTGTATTAATTTTGAGTCAATTTAGAATACGATTGATCATTCATCACAAAGTCATCAAAACTCCACCGTTAAAATTTTAAAATTGTTTGATAGAAGGCAAAATCTCTTTCAAATTGACTCAAATTTGATAGACATTCTATCTAAATAACTACAAACACATCTATGATTTTAGTTTTTTTAATTTGAACAATATTTCTCAAAAATATGTACTGTAAGAGTTCGACGTACTATAAAAGTTGAATGTACGTTACAATTATTCAATTTTTATAATGTGTCTGAATTTTGCTTAGCAAAGTATAGTTGATTTTTTGTTTAATTTCAGAATACATTAACTACAGAAAAATCAATTGAAAATACCGACATGAATATTGTTCCTTTCCTATATATATATATATATATATATATAATTGAAAAAATAGTGAAAAAAAGGCCTTCTATTTATTTAATTGCTTGGTCCCTCACAAAATAAAAAACTGAAATAACAGAAAAAGTCAAGGACTTAAACAGTAATTTACTCAATCTGAAATAGTAATGCTCATCACGTTTGTTTATTACCTTCAAAGAACAAACACCTCCAATTCAACCATGGTCTCTCTCTCTCTCTCTAATCTAACAAACATTTTCATTCAAGTTTCACATTTATTTAGAGTTGTGACAAGAAAACGCATCTGATTTTTTCAGTTCTTCGACAACTCTTCTTTATGATATCATCTTCTTCTTTTCCATGTCATCTTGTTCAAGTCAACAATGAAGAACAAGAGGTCATGATCATGATTCTGTGAAGGGGATTGTATAGTTAGATTAGATCGTACTATTCGCCGGTAACCGGAATCTCGGCCAAGCTGTTTACCTTTATAAGGAGTTTAGTTGAGGTAGGTTATAATAAGGTATTTGGAAGAAGCATGGAAGCTGGGGAAGAGACTGGTAATGAGGTGGGTCCCACTGAAGCAGAGCTAGCATCAATGAAGATCAGCTGGCCGACGGACGTGCAACATGTGGCGCATGTCACATTTGACAAGTTCCAAGGGTTTCTAGGGTTGCCGGATGAGTTCGAGCCGGAGGCACTTCACCGAGCTCCTAGTGCAAGGTATTGAATTGCATGATTCATTTTTATTTGATAATGTAAATAATCTGTTGTATTTTTCTACTTTTCATTCCATGAATGATATTAAGGTACATTTTTGGAACCTTAGGTGGAGATAGATCATTGCAATTCATAATTAATTTTGACCATCTAGTGGTCAAGGTACCTAGAATTTTTGAATCAGCACCAAATTCATGGATTAATTCAGATCTCTGGTTAACATTACTTCACAAATAGATCAATATATTGGACCTTAATTATGTCTCTTCAATTTCATAATTAGATATTTAGTTTTTCCTTCTACTGATACATTAAAAATTTCCCGGATACAGTGCGACAGTATTCGGTGTCTCTGTTGAATCGATGCAGTGTTCGCTCGACTCGAGAGGCAATAGTGTCCCCAAAGTCCTCTTGTTGCTTCAAAACAAACTGTACGCGCAAGGCGGCCTGAAGGTTCGTCGATCTTTCTTTTGCTTCATTGTTTTTTCCTTTTTCTAATTTTTGTTTTGATGAATTTTAATGTAATAGGTAAACTGGAAAAACAATTTATAGATTATTATGTTATGGCCTTGTTAGACCTCAAATTACCACTTATACCCCTGCAAACCTGATACTCAATAGTATATAAAAGAACCCAAGAAGAATTTCTGAGCTTACATAAGTAATAAATTTATTAATTTTAGGAATGAAATTAACATGTAGGCAGAAGGAATATTCCGGATAAATGCAGATAATAGCCAGGAAGAGGTCGTAAGAGACCTGCTTAACCGCGGTATTTTACCAGACAATGTTGATATTCACTGTCTATCCGGACTAATTAAGGTAATTTCCTTTTTTTATATCTTTCTTTAGAAGAGGAATTCCCTTTTGTTTTTTTTTTATCATAATTCTGATATTACTAGCAAAATCCTTGGTTTTTGTTCTTCACGAAAAATTATAATTAACGCACATCGACAAAATTGTACGTTCATTCCTCATGCATTAATTAAAGACAGCTTAATCGACCAACTATTTGAGTCCAATTTTACATAATTTTCTAATCCAATTAAAAGAAATAATATCTAAACGCACAATGACGAACAAAACATGCAGTCATGGTTCCGAGAACTGCCAGGTGGGCTCCTAGATTCATTGCCGCCAGATCAAGTGATGCAGTGCAAGTCTGAGAAGGACGTGACACGACTGGTGGCGCTGCTGCCGGCGGGAAAAGCAGCACTGTTAGACTGGGCTGTCAGTCTCATGGCCGATGTTGTCGAAGAGCACCATGTCAACAAGATGAATGCGCGCAATGTTGCCATGGTTTTTGCTCCAAATATGACCCAGGTAGGATACCCTTCTCTACATGTATATATACTTGTAAGGTATATTGTATAATAATAATTGAAATTCAACAATTAATTTAAGAAATCTGAACTGATAATTATAGGGTAATTTGCAAAAATTGTCAGTTCAGATTTTTTTATGTTGAGTATTTATGAATTTCTATTATTCTTGTTCAGGTACCTATTTTAACATTTAATGTAAATTAAGGATGATTTTATTTCTGAGTTTACCATTAGGCTTCTTATTGTGTGATCTTATATTTGTTGTTTACTGATTTCCGTTTTTCAAAATATTATAATAAACTGTACTCCTCACACAATTGGAAATTTAATTGCAGATGTCTGATCCACTGACAGCATTGAAGCATGCAGTGCAAGTAATGAATGTGCTCAACATGCTGATCATGAAAGAACTCAAGAACCGGCGAGATTCCAATTCCCAACAATCCAATTTAGACCCAAATTGTCAAATGGGTTCCAGTGAGCATCAGAATGCTTCAGGAGATGTTACATCACGCCGTACCAGAAATCCTGAGAAACAAAATTCCGGTACCAACACCTCTGTTAAGAAAGGACCTAGGGATTTGTCTACTGGTAGAGGTAAAGTCGAAGAGATTTCGGATGATAAGGAAGAACCCTTGCGGGACAAAGAACCGAGACAAACTGGAAAAGTTAACCGAATCGATTCTGTGGTTGAGCATTTAGAAGCATTCTGGTAAAAATTGAATATCTCGGTACTGGTATGTGGTTACTTAATTGAGGTAAAATGTTTTCTGACAATTTCTAGGGAAATTGGGTGATTTGTTAATTGTTGTATAATAAGGTTATTTGTTTATTGAAGTATACGCTTGGAATTTAGTTGAAAATGTTTAGGCAATATTAATAGTTTTAGGTGAATTTGTTACTGTTTTGTTGAAATTTTCCAACTGATTATTGTCTAAACCTTGAATTATTTGATGCTCTAGACAGGTCATGAAATCTTCATGTATTAATCTGTTCTGTTCCATTAATTCATACTTTTTTCATCAGTTTCCAACTTTTGAATCAATTTCCTTCAAAATTTACAGCACATAATATCACATCTGTATCTTAATCACACCATCAATTATGTAACAATAAATGAAATAAAAGTTTACTGGTAAAATTAACCCCCCCCCCTCCTTAATCACAGCACATAATACATACAAAAGATAATTTTCATTCAGAGTGGATCCTTTTTGTAATAAAAAGTAATTATGTGGAATTTTATTTCATCATATATGAACAGTTATAATGAGAGTTTCACATATAATTTTGATTTATAATGTCTCCCAACAAAAAATAAAATAATTATTGGATGTTGTTATATTCAATGTAAACTAATAAAATGAAATAAAAATATCATAACTTCTGAAAAAACTGAGTTAATTTGCAAAAAAAAAATGCTTTGATTTAACTTTTATTTGCAGTTGATTCATATTTAGATGACACATTGTAGCTACCTGCTGACCTATTTGTTGACTCGACTGGTTGGTTATTTTATTTTATTTTATTTTAGGAGTCGCCACCCGATTTTTCACCGGGAAATTACAACACTAATTTTTATTTTAACCCATAGATATGTTGGATTCGTGTATTGGTTATGAGTACAGAAAGTGTTAGACACCACTCATCCAAATAAATTGGTCTCTATTAATTTGGCCTTAAAGAAAAATTCTATTAATAATAAAAATACTAAGTACAAAATAAAAAAAGAAAATAAATAAAAATAAAAGAAAAGCTAATAGATGAAATAAATAGAGAGTTTAGAAGAATTCAAAATGTTGGTAAATCGGGAAGAACCTTCTTCACTGAATATTATCTGAATACGGGAAGAGACTGTCTAATGACTTGAATGAGTAGATTTTTTTTGCTCGTGTATATGGACACAATCAAAGAGGTTGACGGAATTTCAACATCAATAAGGGAGATTTGCTACAACATCTGCTTCTATGGTTAACTTTTTTTTTAATTGATCAAGACTTATATTTCTTTTTCTTTTTTCTACTCAAAGCTTTGGTTTGAAACTACACTCTTTATTTATTTTTTCACTATTACTAGCCATGAAGATGAATGTTCATACATGAAAGTATTTACATGAGAGGAGATAATGATTTAATATTTTGTAGGGTCTAAATACTTGTAATTTTCAACAAACATGTCTTTTTTGATTTGAAACTCTAGTTGACCAAATATTGTGCTTCCATGAAATGAAAAAAAAAATTCAAAAGCAGGTGTATGCTTATGTTTATGTCATGAATTAAAGTGTTTAAAAGTCCTTAGAATATAATTAAAGCATGAATGTATTCATTGTAGTTATATGCACCCATATGTATTCATCAAAAATAGGCTATGAAATACTCATTTAAATTTTAGGAGTGATGATGATAATATATATATATATATATATATATAATTACTTCTTTTATTTTAAAATTATATTTTAATTTTAGCATAAACACTAGTATCCAAAAGTTAATGGAATTACTATCGAAAGATTACGGTATTTTTTTTCAATTGAAGTGCATTATATTTTGAAAGAAAGGTATTTTAATGTCATGAAAATTATATTAGATAACATTTTTATCAAAATATTAGTTTTATAAAAATATGCATTACCTCAAAATAATATTTTTTTCATTGAGAATGCATTACTTAATTTTGACGGAAGGGAATAATATATTAGTTTCATCAAAATAATACATGTAAAAAGTCTAGTGAAATGCATTTATCAAACCACCATATTAGCTTAATTTCATTAATATTTATTATTATTATTATTTTATTCATACAGACATATATATTTGTACATTTAATATGAGACATGTGGGATCTAAGGGGTTTATTTGTTTCTATAAAAAAAACATATTTGCTCCAATATTCAATTTGATTTGAAACATTGGTTAACCAAAATCTTGGTCCCCCAATGAAGTGATAAAATTTAAGAAAATTTTCCATCATTAATTAATGCAAAATACTCATTATTAATTATTCAAGATGAGTATCAAAGCTTAATTTAAACCCCATTGTAATTTCATAAAGGGAAAGCATATAAACTTATTTTTGGATTAATTTTTGAATTTGGGTGAATAATTAACAAAAAAGTACAACATTAAAACAAATTACAAATCTATTTTTCTTATGTTTTTTCGGGTTAAGAAAGCCATAGAAAAAATTTCATCAAATTTGGGGTTGTGCATTTATTTTTACATGCATACTCCTTTTTTCTGCAAAAAAAAAAACCGAATTAAAAAATTGTCTAACTTCTAAATTGCTATCAAATTTTAGAACCGGAAGGGGGTTGGAGCAAAATGTATATGAGAATATGAGAACTCAGTTAAGAGAATGAGAGTAAGAGATCGAGTTGTTTGAATGAAATTAGTTTAATTGAATATGAGAGTATTTAGAGATGAATTTTAGTGTGAAAATTAAAAATATAACCGTTTATAATGATTCAGGAGAATATTTTTATCATTTCTATTATTTTATAATTTTACCTCTCAATATAGCTGTTACATGAGGGTATTTTGGTCATTTTCTTATTTTCAAATCGAATTTTAAATCAAACTATGTTTACAGAGGTATATTATTTTGGTGATGTTTAACAATGTTAAGAAGGTAGGGGTGCTGCGGGGTATGTTACACTGGGGAAAAATATTATATCTAGTCTAATTTTTAAACCCTTGTTCAAAATCTCGCCGATTTATTTCAAAATCAATCGTCTGATCAACATCCAACGGTTCACAATCTATGTGGGCCGTGTCTACCTGTGCTAACCGCATCTAACGTGCGTGCCGTGTCTATGCGTGCTTATGCATGTTCCGTGTTTACCCATGTCTATGCGTGCCTAATGGGGTATGCTGTGTCTTGTTAGACACTGGTCATATATTTTATGAGGCGCAATAAAAACAACAAAGGGTCCATAGCTCAGTGGTAGAGCATTTGACTGCAGATCAAGAGGTCACCGGTTCGAACCCGGTTGGGCCCTTTCTCCTTTTTTTCCCGCTTGTAACTTGTGTACACTTTTTCATCTCAATATTTATATATTATGTCAACATAATAATCATTTGGCAATTCATACTAAAAAAAATTTAGGTGATATGGACTTCTAACCACATCACTGTTTAATTTGATATGGACTTCTAACCACATCACTGTCTAAAATATATATTATGTGCAACATAATAAACATAATAATCATTTGGCAATTCATACTAAATATCAAATTAAACAGTGATGTCCATATCACCTAAATTTTTTTTAGTATGAATTGCCAAATGATTATTATGTTGACATAATATATAAATATTGAGATGAAAAAGTGTACACAAGTTACAAGCGGAAAAAAAAGGAGAAAGGGCCCACTAAATATCACTGTTTAATTTGATATGGACTTCTGAACAAAATACAGTGATGTGGTTACCAATTCAATTTTTAGAATAACATTATTATAACATAGCTAATTTGATATATAGAGTTTGGTTACGATATTTCCATAAATATTTTGGCGAAATGTCTATAAAAACATCATAGCCAAAATAAAAAAATATATATTTTATTAAGACACGGGTTTTGAAAATCCATCCCTCCTATATTTATGATTTTCTCATCTTATTTTCTTATTTATATAATTTTAAATATTATTTTTTTTAAATAAAAAAAATGGGCAATATAACGCCTCCCACGTGGGAAAACGTGCTTGTACAGTGGAGACTGATTAATTAAAAGAAATTTCATATCATAATTTGTTAAATAATCATGACTTTTGTCACTTTCAAGTCTCTAGTGGTCCCTTAGACTGATTCACCACTCTAAGGCTTCCTATTCTCTCGTGACCTCTTTATTTAATAAATAATAACAGTTCTGATAGTTGATGATGGTGAATTGCAGGTTTAGTACAGTAATAATAAATTTTAGTTTTTTTAAAATAAGAGTGGTCCCTATTCACCACTCTAAGAGTTCCTATTCTCTGAATTCATATATGAAACACTCATGCAAACCACCTCTAATAAAAAAAGGGGGGGGGGGTTTGATTTTTCTTGTTTGTTTTTGTTTTCTAAATAATTTAGAAAAGAAGAAGGGGAGTTTGAGCACAAGATTTTTGCTTTTTTTCTCTCTTGTACCTTAGAACGCATGAATCTTGTTTAATTTTCAGAAAGAGCACAAATTGGTTATCGTTATCAATATGACATATTTTTCCTCATAATAACAAAACTCTATTATCACTAAACTATTACTTTAATAATAGTAACAGTATTAGTATGTCATATCAAAGATTAAGAGTTTTTATAACTGCTAAGGTGGCACCTAATTCAATCTCCTCTCTCTCTCTCTCAGAACTTGCGCGCGTGCATCTCATCTCATCTCAGCTCACCTCCCTCTCCTCGATCTCATCTGAGCAATTGAGTCTGGATCGAATGGCGGAGAAGGGATCGGAATGGGTGGTAATGGCGACGGGGAGGTCTCCGACGAACATAGCCGTGATAAAGTACTGGGGGAAGCGGGATGAGGATCTAATACTGCCGATCAACGACAGCATCAGTCTCACTCTCGATCCTCTCCACCTCTCCGCCACCACCACCGCCGCTGTAAGCCCTAGCTTCTCGCGCGATCGCATGTGGCTCAATGGCAAGGTTTGTTTGTTATCATATATAGTTTGTTGTTGTGATGTGTTCCATTTCCTTTTCAATGTTGCAAATTGCGTAGAGCTGGTGGCATGAGCTGATTCAGTGATCTGTGGTTTAATCACTTCTGAAAAATGTTCTCTTCCTCTTTGATGGAAATGATCATGTAAATTGCCCTTTTTTGAATGCCAAGTTGAAAGTCCTGATATATGCTTTAATGTGATTAATTTTATCAGGAGATACCTCTATCAGGTGAGAGGTACCAAAAGTGTTTAAGGGAAATAAGGAAGCGCGCAAATGAAGTCACAGATGAGAAAAAAGGAACAACAATAAAAAAAGAAGACTGGGAGAAGCTGCATGTGCACATCTCATCTTACAATAATTTCCCAACTGCTGCCGGCCTTGCCTCTTCTGCTGCTGGTTTCGCATGCCTCGGTACAAAGTCGTTTTTTTACCCTCTAGTATCAAATCATACCCAATTTTTGAACAATGTGAACTAAGGCCCTACAAAATTTTAATTTATTTGCAACTAGACTGAACTGTCAGGTTAATTTGATGGAAATGATGCATGTTAATACTCATACATGTGCCTCATTGTATTTATTTGAAGCGAGTAGGATATTTCTCGATTAAAGTCAAATCACTCAAACTTAAATATTGCCTTTCAGCTTTGCTTAAGTTGGTTGTGAAATGGTATCATGCAAAGTCAGGGACCTTTAGGCATGTGTTATTTGACTTGAGCTTTCTTTTAGCCTTTTTCATGTCTAAAATATAGAGGGTTTTTTGTTGTGGAAATATAATAAGCAAAAGATGACATTGTATTGGCATGACGCCATGACGTAAGACTGGGACGAACATATACTGGATCTGATTAAGTGTGGTATTGAGTTTTAGGATTGCAAAAACTGTGGATGTTCCATAATACTCTCATGATTGATTAATTATTCTTTCGTTTAGCTGACTTTGATTTCTTTTACTTCCCCCTTAGTTTATACCCTCGCAAAATTGATGAATGTTAAGGATGATCTGGGAGAAATCTCCTCCATTGCCAGGTACTTTGAAAATTTTAATGGTCAATTACATATTTTCTAAGGTTGATTGTTAAGTTGAAATTAATACACAATTCAGAGCTTAGATTAAGAAAATGTGCATTTTGATCAAATTGTGTGTATATGTTCATTTATTTCTCTGTCAGTTCTTTCCTTGCTTGTTTACTAACTGTTTTATTCTTTCAAATGGGAATTCTGATAATAGGCAAGGATCTGGTAGCGCTTGCCGTAGCTTGTATGGAGGCTTCGTGAAATGGGCCATGGGAAATGTAAGGATAGTGTTATTTTTTTAAAAAAAAATTCCTTTTCTTTTGGGAAGGTGTTCGTGTCAACTGCTTGTCTATGTGTGTCCACCAAATTTGTTCACATTGAGGAGTCACTTACACTCTTTATCATTGTCTTTTACAACATTCTATATAGAGATACATATCTTGCCCATCTAAATCTTTGCTAGTTATGTGGTGTCAAACTGTAAGAGTTGACTTTTCACATGGCTTTCAGTGAAGGTCTCCATGTGATTATTGCAGACTGCTATCAGGCATAAAAGACATGAATGTATTTATCTAATAATTCACCTATCCTATGATAATACAATCTAGTTTGATCATATCAGATTCTATTTAATTTGATTTTCCGTTTTCAGAATGCTGATGGAAGTGACAGCCTTGCAATTCAGTTGGCTGATGAGACGCACTGGACTGACCTAGTCATTATCATTGCTGTGGTATGAAAGTTAGCTTGATAGTTGGTTGCTATAATTTAAAAAGAAATAAGACCTGATGGTTTGTATTACGTTGAACTTAACCTTCGAAGATTTGTAATTGGGTGGAGAGCCTGTGTTCCCAGGTTATTTCGAAAATGCTGCCTTTTTTTTTTCCAAAGAAACAATGAGTAATTATATTTGTATATTTTGAAGACACATGATCAAAAAGCTCTAGAAGCTCATTTCCCAAATGTGCATATTGAATTTTTGAATAGAAATACTGGATGCTAAAAGTGTATTTGAATTATCGGAATTTAGGTGAGTTCAAAGCAGAAGGAGACAAGCAGTACTAGTGGCATGCGAGAAACTGTTCAAACCAGTGATCTTATAAAACACCGTGCAGAGGTACATCTTATTGCTTTTTTTGTGCTTTTCTGTAATTATAATACTAGTTATGGTACTTTATCTTTCTTCTCTGAAGATCCAATAGCCTAATAGACAAACTGTGTTTTTGTTCTTCAAGATAAATTAGTAAATGTGAAAACCATTTTACCTTCTTTTCCAAAGTGTTTTATATCGACCATAGACACCTTTCAGTATGATACCATATCTGTCAGTTCAAGATCTGGTAAACATGAGTTGTAGAATTTATATAAAATGTGGCAAACCAGGTTCAATAAACGTGGCAATTGCACTGTCAATAGTAAAGTGTGGCAAACTGATTGCACAGTTAGAAGTATCTAAGTTTAGAATAAGCTGAACTGCTGCTTTATTGCTCAATTGATTGTTAATTGTAGCTCACTAAACTAATCAACTGCGGCCTGAAGGTTATTTCTGGTAACTAAGTTTATTATCTCCAACGATGGTCAATATTGGAATCTTATGTTATATGTAATGATGAAATCCTGTTTGATGTAATAATGTCAGACAGTGGTCCCTGCCCGAGTATTGAAAATGGAAGAAGCAATAAGAAATCGTGATTTCGCATCATTTACTAAATTGGCATGTTCAGATAGCAATCAGTTCCATGCAGTATGCTTGGATACCAGCCCCCCAATCTTCTACATGAATGATACCTCTCACCGGTACATGCATGCTCCCATATTTAAACTTTTGAAGCAATTATGTGCAAGCGTCAATGTCAAAACATCACGTATTACCTCAGAAAAATGAGAAATATCATTGACACCTTTACAAAATAAGAAATACCACACTCACCACAGCAATTATATAGGTATTTTAGGTGCTGCTCATTTCTTCAATGATGCCCAAACTGTTCTCTTTGTGTGTTTGAAAGATTTCTCTTTTTTTAGATGCTTTGTACAGACATACTTTTTGTGTGGCTCATACTATCTTCTGGGTTATAATAAAAATTTATAATTAAGCCGTAATTGGATAATTCAGGAAAATTAAAGGTTTAGTTGGGCTCCTGTTTGGCATTAATTTTGAACCCTTGTTCATTTTTTTTTCTTTTACGTTCCTTGTAATAAATCACATAAATGAGATGGTCTTTGCATTAAATTTTAGGATAATTAATCTTGTAGAGAAATGGAACCACTCTGAAGGAACTCCACAGGTAGGCCTCTTTCTGCAGAAGCTTTATTTCAATTGCATCTGGTGCATCCTTTTCTTTGACCTGAATATTAGTATGATCTGTTTTGTTTAGTGAAGTTTCACCCAGAACTTATCATCTGAGCCAAGCAAAATTAACAAATGAAGTAACAAAACATATGAGCAAATAAGTCAATGATATGTATCTAAAACATCTAACTTGTACTGTTCTGTAAATGTGTTCCCTGTGCATACTTTAAGATGCATATCTTGAGAGTACGTCAAATTGGGTTTCTGGATTTGTTTCGCCATAACTACTGCATTCTTTAATTCTTTTTCCTTTTTTTTTTAAATCTCTTGAAGTAATTACAGTAAGCACTGAATAATCGTAGGTAGCATACACATTTGATGCGGGGCCTAATGCAGTGCTAATTTCACCAAACCGCAAGACTGCAGCTCTTCTACTCCAGAGGCTCCTTTTTCATTTCCCTCCTAATCAAGATACTGATTTGACTAGGTAATTATAATCATACATGCACAATATGGTGCTAGTATTTTACCATCTTTGGTAAGACATCGCTGGAAGCATTTTCTTGAAGATCCAGTACAGATCACTAACAATGGTATTAAACCTGAATTGTACATGATACAAATTCAGCATATCAATCCTAGGTAAAATAGCTAATGTTGAAAAATATAAGATAGCATTGCTCATGTAAAGTCCACATACATAAAGTTATGAAAAACTCAGGTCAGATACGTTTCCCCAGCAATAGGGTGTATAGTTTAGGGTACAGGGCCAGTATTTTGTGATGTCACTTCTTTAGCAGCTAATTTTTGTTTCTTGTTCATATAAAACTCTCTTGTAATTTTATATTCGCTCTTTGTAGCTTTATTGTGGGTGACAAATCGATATTGCAAGATGCTGGTGTGACATCTATGAAAGATATTGAAACCCTAGAACCACCTCTTGAAATTAAAGATAAGGTGCCGTACATGAAATTCCCGGGAGATGTGAGTTACTTCATTTGCACCAGGGTTGGAAGTGGACCGAAGGTGCTTGATGAAACCTCAGCGTTGCTCGACCCCGTAACAGGACTTCCCAAATGAAATAAGTTGCTTCAATCTTCAGATTGAACCACAGACCTAGACCATAGAAGTGATTCCATTTTTCTATTTCTACTTTGGTTTTCTCTGTTTCGGTGAGAATTAAGTTAATTAGGGCTCGTGTGGTTTATGTTTAAATTTCCTGCTTCAATTGTGTTTGTGGTTTAGTTTTCATACTGGCCTTGTTTAAAATTTTGTTGTTTTTATTTGGGGGATTTCTTTCCGATGAATTGAAATTTACTAGGAATTGCTTATTCATAGCTTGGCTAGGAATGGTTTTCTGGATTAAACTATTGTCTTGTAGAAACAAAGAGTAACAAATCAATTATGACCTTACACAGATGGTGATAGGTCTTGTTTCTTTATAGGGATATGTAGGTTCAAGTTCTGAAAAAAATATTTGAAAAAGAATAAATGTTGGGACTAATGGGATTAAACTATTGTCTTGAAAAAAAAAATCGATTATGGCAACTCTCTATCTTGTGATGAAATAGGAACTTGCTGTAATATTGTAACTCTTCATAAAGAGTTAATGGTAGGTTGGTCATTTTTCATTGAGAGTTGACAGTGCCAATAGAGAATAACTGCAAAAGATAATGAGATGATTATCAGAAAATGAAATTCAACAAAAATCAATATTGCTAGTGTTGAAGTATTACTGTATTTATGATGGTGATTGTGGATTAATGGATGTGTAACCTCTTTTAAAGGGCTGATTTTAGTTTCAAACTTTCAATAATGGACTGTGAATGGGAGTGATAAAAAGCTATTTTGCAAGAGCAAACAATAGATATAAAAGTACTCCATGTTGGAACTTTCATTAAAAGATACTTGGATGATCAATGATTTTGCACCCAAAAAATAAAAATCTCCTATAATTGAATTTTTTACTGAACACAGAATGGTTAGCTTAAAAGCCTGAATATCTTTTAGTTTAAAAAAAGAAGCAACTGCAAAATGCCTCTGGTAAGAATTAATTTCAGGATTTAATCTTTATATCATGGTGCACATTCCACATGACACAAATTTATAGGAAACCAATTATCTTGTTTCCAAATAACATGAAAAGTGCAAAGACTCAAATAATTTTGAACAGAAAAATTCTATATTTATTCAAACCATTCAAAGAAAAAACTTGATAAATTCATGAATGTTAGTACTCCTGGAATTGTATTTTCAAACCATAATTTTTTTACTGAGACCTCTATAACATCTCTAATGTGCTTTATTCTTCAATCTGGTCTAAGACCCTAATAAGTACGCAATACTGCAAAATTTTGACCTAACTAATGTCACCTCCAAATTCACCAAGAGAAATAAACAAAATCATTGGTTTAAGAAACAACGGCCTTGCCAACAATTACATTCAATGATCTTATTATTGTACAAGTTTGGTTCGGTAGCAGGAAATAGAAGTGTGAAAAAGCCCACAGCCCCGGCAAAGAATGCGAATATCTCCAACCCTGCAAGATTCATGGAGAAATTATAAAATTAAATAGAAACTTCCATCAGTTAAGCCTCGACTGTGCAATCACATCAAGATTTGATTTAATCTTGATATTGCTCAATTTTTGTCAATCAATGTATCCTTAATAATGTGACTAATCCAAAAACAACATAAACAAAAAGAAAAGAAGATATAGTTGAAAACCTAATAGTCATATATACTGCTGGAAGCATACTTAATAGACATGACTAAAATAGGACCCACAACACAGTACCACAACCTGGATTTTACAGTACATACCTCGCAAGCGGGAAGCATGGAGAGTGGGCAATCCCATATAATTGCAGAAGACATGAGCTAAGATTGGTGCCACCAGAGTCCCTGCATCATTATAGTTTGATAGTTTAAAAAAAAACAAGGAAAAGGAAGAAAATATCACATGATAAAGCTGCAGCAGTGAGGATGTAGTACTAAATGCCTTTTCAACTTTTTTTTTAAATAGAGATTTCATTTGTATTTATTTCCTTTTTGTATATTCCTGCTAAAATGTACTTTGAAAAACCCAAAAAATGGTTAAGACTTAAGACCGAACCCTATCAACCACAATGTACCATGTTAGTTGAATCAGGGAAAAGATGCATGGCATCCTTCCATGATTTTCTCCTATACAATCTGTTAAGTCTGGTATATGATTGGCCAACTGAACTGAAGCTGAAATAGCTAAAATAGAAGACACGAGAGTTGATTCTACAGCAACTGGTACGGTAATTTGGTGTAAGGTATAGACCTGTGCGGATGAATAGAAAGGCAGCGTACCAACCAAACACCACAGTATAACCTAGCTGGAACCCTGCACGCACAAAAATTTTATAAGAAAATCAATACATTTGTAATGGACTGTACGTTTTTGCCATATATTTTGATTTGGAAAGATGATTTGAAATGAAATGCAGGGCTATTGTACCAACAATGAGGAGTGCTCTAGAGAAGCTGTGTCCACCCTGGTAATATAGCTCAATAAACTTATTTAAATGTGCTGAAAAAGTAGACAAATAAATAATAAATAAAACATAAGGGGAAAAGTTATAGGATTCAAAGAAAAAAATTGAGATTAAGGCACAATAAATGAATGGCCTGGCAAAATTAAAATCCCGGTACTAGTTTGGACTGGAGTTCTTTGCCTATTCTTAAAAAGGAATGAAAATACCTAAGCTGAAGAACATGGGGCAGAGAAAGATAATGGTACTGGTCCTGAAACCAGCACAAAGAAGAAGGGGTACCATGCATGCTCTAAATACAACCTCCTCCGTTATGGGTGCCTGGTCAATAAAAATAACAAAAAAAAAATAATATTCCAACAACAAAAACAAGAGTTATATATGCTGGGACGAGCACTATATGAGGAAGTATATTCTCTATTTTTCATTTTTACACAATTCAGGTACCTTAATTTGTAAGGTTTAAATGTAATTGTCCTTATCAAGAAACAAAAATCTCTAACCACGACATAATATCGCCATAACATCACATTGCCGGCACAGCGTGCGAAACCTTCAGGAAGCTCCTTTAGACGAGAAACCCATCCATATCTGTTGCTATTGCAACAAGCCTCTAATATGCACACAACGGAGCCCATGTACACTAGGGATGTCAGCGATACGGGAATAACCATTGCTTGCCACTGCATGTAAAGAAAAAGAGGTGCATGATTTCACATAGGTTGCCATGGTGAAGTTTGCTCAAGTTCGTAGAGCGTGAAATTATAAAGATCTTGACAAATTATTCTTTCCAAAACTAAGACACATACACAATAATGTAGAAAATATAAAGATCAGAAGATAAAGATACCAGATGGTCGATTCTGAGGCCGAAGACACGCAACATTGCTGATAAACCCTCCAATTCTCTGAGCTATCACAACAGTAAAACAACACATTAAAAACTGAAAGTGAACTACTTAAAAACCCCCAAATTTCACATAGGTACCTTCGCATCTCTTCCCTTTCATAGACTTATTACAAGAAACCAGAAATCAACTACACACCTTACATACATTAAGAACATAAAAGCTAACACTACATGGATAGAATCAAAATCTGAGACTCTGAATTCAAAATTAGACAGTTCAGAACTACAGAAAGAAAAAATCAAATTGGCGCACAGTAATGGATGGATGCATCAGAAGAGAATCCTTACTCTGAGGAGGTAAGAAGTAGCCGCTACAGAGACGGCCGTAGAGACGGCGGCACAGAGAAACCGACGGAGAAAGTACTGCTGACGTGACACCGGCGCGCTCATCCGTAGCAATCCAGTCGGCGCGTACAGCGCTGCCACGTAGAACACGGCCATGGCCCCACATGCTGACATGGCTACTCCTTTAGATACGGAGGTATCTACTGGTTGTGACATGACATGAGGAGTAGGTGGAAGGAAGGAAGAAGGAAGAAGAAGGAAGAGAACTGAGCTGAGTGTTAATTTCGGTAAATTTATGGCAAATCAAGGGGCATTTTTGCTTCTTCTTCTCCACAAATTCC
This sequence comes from x Bolboschoenoplectus mariqueter, assembly GCA_037678475.1. Lineage (NCBI taxonomy): Eukaryota > Viridiplantae > Streptophyta > Magnoliopsida > Poales > Cyperaceae > x Bolboschoenoplectus > x Bolboschoenoplectus mariqueter. Next base: position 2,151,707 of record CM075286.1, on the reverse strand, counting down.
CTTTTTTCTCTCGTTTTTTATTATTATTCTCGTTCGCTTTTGCAATTTTGTTGTTGCTCCGGGGAATTTTTTTATAAATAACCAATGAATTAAACTTATCTGCACTAATAATCAAACAATAAATTTATTATTAAGATAATCAAATAAGGACGATACTTTTACTCACGTCCGGCTTATTTTTTTCAAATTCCTCATAATTTTTGCCAATTTTTATGGACCCCATATTTCAGCAAAGATGAAAGTATTGCTAAAGATTTGAACTCTGAATAGAAAAGTTTAATTTTGTAAAATTTTTAAAAGGTGAAAGCAATATTTTCATTCTTAGTTTCTAAAAAAATGGGTTTATATTTGAGCGATTTAGAATTTGGGCGCAAGTACTGTTTGTGCCCTTAAAGATTTAAATCTCTTAACAGAAATATCTGATTGTGAGTTACGTTATATTTTAAGTATAAAAGTGGAACGAGAATTTCAAAAATTCACAAAAATATCAAAATATCTACTTATGCAATTAGAATCAAACTAAATTCATGAAATACAAATAATTTGTACCTTTATTTCTCTAAGTTGAGCGGTTTACGCTGATGTGGCTGTCTTTCCTTAACACGAAACCCCATACACGGGTTCAAGAGAATTATGAATCTTGGAGGAATCAAGGGAATTATGATTAAATGATTTAGAGAACATTCATATCATGAGATGACAACTCCATCAAGAATGGTGCTTTGGGGTTTGTGCGAGGAAAGACAACCATATCAATGTAAATCGCTCGACTTCAGCGAAACAAATGTACAAATTATTTGTATTTTATGAATTTAGTTTGATTATAACTGCATAAGTAGATCATTTAATGTTTTTGTAAATTTTTAAAATTCTCGTTTCGTCCTTGTATCATAAAATCCAACGTAACTCACGATCAAACGTTTCTGTCCATAGATTCAAATTTTCGAGAGAAAATATTTCTCTCCCCGAGGCTCTATCCGCCAATTTGTCCCCCACACGCTTTTGACTCCAATTAGCCACATGACTTTTGTTTTTTTTCTTTTTGAAAGTTTCTATCTCTAAATTAATTTCGCTATTCAATTATATAAACACCTGAGTCATATATATAAATACTTGAGTCACTTATATAAACACATGAATCATTTATATAAACACTCAAGTTATATACATAAACACCTAATTCACTTATATAAATATCTGAGTAGTATGTATAACTTATCCACTATACGTTTTTGTTTCCGATATTCTTTTTCTCTCTCTTCTCCCACACGTTTTTGTTTTCTCAAAACTTTTTATCTCTTTCTCTCTCCTTTCTCTTGTCACTGTTCTTGACTTTTTCTCTCATGTGATTTTGTTTACCGAGACTTTCTTTCTTTCTCTTATTACTTTTCTTCTTGACAATTTATTTAAACACCTGAGTCCGAAGTATAAACACCTGAGTACGAAATAAAATACAAACACCTGTTTAAAATATATAAACACCCGAGTCACTTATATAAACACGTGAGAGTACATGAACATACTTTTTTTTTGCCAAAAATTAAAAATTAGTACACGTGGATATATATTTTTTTTGTAAAAAAATGAAAAGTTAGTTAGAGGGATTTTTTAAAAAATTTAGTTTGGGGTACCATTAGTTGTTTCAAATCTTCAAAAGACGCAAACAATATTTGCGCTCTTAACTTCTGTATCGTTGAAATGTGGATCCAATTTTTTAAAAACTAAAGACGAAAATATTACTATCACCCTTTAAAAATTTCACAAAAATAGAATGGATAGATTCAAATCTTTAAAGAGAACGCAAGTAATATTTGCGTTTTTGACTTTTGTATCACTAAAATGGATCCATAAAAAAATGACAAAAAAATACGAGGAACTGACGTCGGGACAGTTTAAGAAGATAATAAGAGGAAGAAGAGAAACACTAGGAAGGAGAAAAAAAACTCAAACACAATTTTAATTTTCAAAGTCTGCCTTTCTTACAACAAGAGGGAAGTATAAATAGTAAAACTTGGTTACATTTTCTAGGCTGCTATTAAAGCAAAACTAATTAAAACATTTAAAATAAAGAGAAAACCAAAGCATCACAGTTAAAGATGGTTGAATTCACACCCCCTTGACCCTCTGATTTCATAAGAAACGAAGCATCAATTTTAATTACCAAATCAATAAACGAAGCATCCAACTTAATTACAAAATTCATTAAATTCTGTTCCGAATTCTGTACTGTCATCATGCTCCCATGGTTCGTTGAAGCTTGTCCCCAAGCTTGAATCATCACCATGATATTTATGAAGGTGACGCACATTAAAAATATTGGAGATATACATGTTGTCGGGAAGTTTGATGCGGTACGCGTTGTCTCCAAATTTTTCCAAGACTTTGTATGGACCAAATTTTCGCCTAGTAAGCTTGTTGTACTGCCCTTGGGGATACCGTTCTTTAGAGAGATAAACCCAAACAAGTTCTCCAACCTCGAATGAAACAAAACGCCTCTTTGCATCTACGCTTTTCTTGTACTTGTCATAAGAGATTTTGATATTGGCGCGAACTTGTTGTTGAAGATCTTGAAGGTCTTTGACTCGCTCCTCGGCTGTTTTGGACTTTGCATTGGGACTTGCAATGGGAATTAAGTCCAGCGGACCTTTTGGTGTAGCGCCATACACGATGTAGAACGGTGAGAAACCGGTCGAACGGTTCACCGAACAGTTGTATTCAAACTCAATTTTCGGAAGTAAGACGTCCCATGTGCCAAAGGATGTCACTTGTGCACGAAGCATGTTAGCTAAGCTCCGGTTGACCGCTTCGGTTTGTCCGTCAGTCTGCGGGTGGCAAGTAGTGCTAAACTTGAGCTCGGTACCAAGGCGATTCCACAACTCTTTCCAAAATATGCTCATGAATTTAACATCTCGGTCAGAAACTATGGAACTCGGTAGTCCCCGATGGCGCACCACTTCGATGAAAAACAATTCTGCCACTTTGCTAGCATCCAAGGTTGTCTTACATGGTATAAAAGTTGCCATTTTACTGAAACGGTCGACGACTACATAGACACTATCATGCTTTTTGCGGGTCAATGGTAGACCCACAACGAAGTCCATAGAAATGTCTTGCCATGGTTTGGTTGGAATGGGCAATGGCACATACAATCCTTGGTTGGTGTCGGTGCCTTTGGCGGCTTGACAGATTTGGCAACGCTTCACGAAATTCTTGATGTCCTTGTACATGCCCGGCCAATAAAAACGCTCCTTAACGAGTTGGAGGGTCTTCTCGAACCCGAAGTGACCCTGTGTGTGCAACTCACGGATAATTAGAAGTCGCAATGATGTTTGCGGGATGCAAAGAGCCTTGTCTCGGAAAAGAAAACCGTCACAAAGGATGTAATCATCTCGCTTCTGTTGTTCGACTTCATTAACGATGGTCCCGAAATCTGAATCTTGTCGAAGAGTTTGGGGTAGCTCCTCGAAACCAAGAGTTATTGCTTTCATTGAGGCGAGTAGAGAGTGACGGCGACTCAAGGCATCGGCTACTTTGTTGTTTGTGCCTGACTTGTGTACAATGGAGAAAGTGTACTCCTGTAAAGCCGAGACCCACTTGGCATGCCGGTCACTGAGTTTGCTTTGTTCATGCAAGAATTTAAGAGCTTGATGGTCGGTGTATAGTACAAACTCACGGTGAAGTAGGTAATGTCTCCAATGCTCGAGTGCTTTGACTACTGCATATAGCTCAAGGTCATACACCGGGTATTTGACTCGCGAACCTCCAAGTTTTTCGCTGAAGTAGGCCACAGGCTTCTTTTCTTGGGAAAGGACAGCTCCGATGCCCACTCGGGATGCATCGCAATCAAGCTCAAACATCTTGTCAAAGTTGGGAAGAGCGAGCACGGGCGCTTGAGTAAGCAACACTTTTAACTTCTCAAAAGCTTGGTTGGCCTCTAGGTTCCATTCAAAAGAATTTTTCTTCAAGAGTTCAGTGATGGGAGCGGTGATGTTACTAAAATTCTTGATGAAACGTCGATAAAAGCCTGCGAGACCAAGGAAGGATCGGACTTCGGTCACGATTGTCGGTGTTGGCCATTCTTGGATCGCTTTTATTTTGTCGGTGTCGGGGCGGATACCGTCAGCCGCTATAACGAAGCCCAAAAAAACTAGCTTGTCAGTCATCCAAATGCACTTCTTGGGGTTGACGTAGAGGCTATTCTGGCGAAGTGTTTGAAGGACCTGTCGCACGTGATCCACATGTTCCTCTTTATTGCGACTATAGATGAGTATGTCGTCGAAATAGACAACCACAAACTTGTTAAGAAACGGCCGCAATACTTGGTTCATGATGCGCATGAAAGTGCTTGGCGCATTAGATAGTCCGAACGGCATGACAAGCCATTCAAACAGTCCTTCTTTTGTTTTGAACGCCGTCTTCCATTCATCACCCGGCTTGACTCGGATTTGATGATAACCGCTCTTCAAATCAACTTTTGAAAAAACAGTGGCACCGCTCAAACTGTCAAGCATGTCTTCTAAGCGAGGGATCGGGAACCGATATTTGACGGTAATTCGGTTGACGGCCCGACTATCAACACACATCCGGAAAGACCCATCTTTCTTCGGGACGAGAAGGGCAGGTACGGCGCAAGGGCTTATACTTTCTCGCACAAAGCCTTTGTTCAGGAGTTCCTCGACTTGTCGCCTCAATTCTTCGTGATGCTGCGGTGTCATGCGATAATGAGCCTTGTTGGGGAGGCTAGCACCTGGCACCAAGTCGATTTGATGCTGGATATCTCGAAGAGGTGGCAGTCCTTCGGGAAGATCATCAAGTATTACGTCTTGGAACTCCGTGAGAACTGTTGTAATCGAACTGATTGGTTTTTCGGCTGTCTCAGTATGTGCAAAAGTCGTGGAGATCAAGGCATAGCACATACCGAATTCCTTCATGTCAAACTCGAACTCATCTTGTGGCACACAAAGTTTCGTTGTGGCCTCTGTTGTCACATTCTTTTGAATAGGTGTTAAAAGAACCTTCTTGTGGCCTTGTCGGATTGTGTAGGTGTGCTCTCTTCCGTCATATACGGCATGGTTGTCGAATTGCCAAGGTCGACCTAGAATGATATGTGATGCATCCATAGGCACGACGTCCGCTCGAATAGTTGTTGAGTAGTTAGGCCCGATAGAGAAAGCAATTTGACACCTCTTGTCGACTCGGATTTCGACTTCTCGGCTGACCCATCCAAGTTTGTAGGGGTGCGGGTGGGGCGTTGTTGTCAAATTGAGTTTTCCGATCGTTTCTTCGGACACCATATTTTCCCAGCTTCCCGAGTCTATTATGATGTTGCACTTTTTATTGCCAACAGTGCAATTCGTCTTGAAAATAGCGTGTCGCTTCCAGTTTTCTTTTGTTGGTGGAGAGTAGCACAGACGCCTTGTTACAAAACTCTCGCCTTCAACATCTTCAGGGTCGGCTTGACAAAATGTCTCGTCGAAAGCCGCAACAAACTCATCATCTACTTCCTCATTCTCATCTTCTTCTTCTTTGCTAATCAAACTGGGTTTAGGTTTTGGACATTCACGAGCATAGTGACCCATGGCCCGACAATTATGGCATCGGATGTTTGCTTTGTTGAAATTGGAAATGGTGTTTGGTGGTGTCGGTAGAAGAGCAGGTTGTCGGGTAGGTTGCGAAGAAGAGGAGGAGGCGTGGTTGTTGGGTTTCGGGACTGTTTTTGGAATTTGCGAAGTAGTTTGGGATTGTAAGTTACCTCGGGGTGGTTGATAACTTCGAAAGCGTGATTGTTGTTGTTCCACAGCTTTGGCTTTGGCTTGTGCTTCTGACACATTATAGAATGTGTGAGCCACGAGAGCGTCTTGGATGGACAACTTGAGACCTGAAATATAGCGAGCAATTCTTTGATCCTCGGTCTCATTGAGGTGGTTGCGTGCCTCGAGCTTGTAAAAATCGTAGGTGTATTCATCCACACTACGGTTTCCTTGATTAAGTGCTTGTAACTGCCGATACATAGTTTGCCTATAGTTTAGCGGCAGAAACTCACGCGTCATCTCGCGCTTCAAATCATCCCACCGATTGATAGGCGGAATGTAGTCGTAGCAGTGTCGCATTTTAAAATTTTGCCACCATGCGGCAGCTCTCTCCTTGAAACGAATAGTCACCAAAGGTACTTGTTTGTCGGGAGGAACTTCCTTCAACTCGAAAATTTCTTCAACGGTGTTGCACCAATCCAAAAATTCATCGGAATTAAGGCTACCCGAAAATTCTGGGATGTCGACTCGCAAGCCTCCTTCCCATCGGTTTTCGCGAACAGGATTTGGGTTGGGTGGTGGAGGTTGATTGTTATGAGGTGGAGTGAATGGAGGAGGTGGCGGCGGCGGCTGAGGGTTTGGAGTGAGACGGTTGATGAGTTGGGTGATTAGCTCCATGGTTTGCGCATGTTGCTGCTGTTGTTGCTCGAACATTTCGCGAAGGGTCGGTTCATCAGCCATTTGATTCGGAGTAGGGAGCTTCCGCAGACCTGGCTCTGATACCAATTGACGTCGGGACAGTTTAAGAAGATAATAAGAGGAAGAAGAGAAACACTAGGAAGGAGAAAAAAAACTCAAACACAATTTTAATTTTCAAAGTCTGCCTTTCTTACAACAAGAGGGAAGTATAAATAGTAAAACCTGGTTACATTTTCTAGGCTGCTATTAAAGCAAAACTAATTAAAACATTTAAAATAAAGAGAAAACCAAAGCATCACAGTTAAAGATGGTTGAATTCACACCCCCTTGACCCTCTAATTTCATAAGAAACGAAGCATCAATTTTAATTACCAAATCAATAAACGAAGCATCCAATTTAATTATAAAATTCATTAAATTCTGTTCCGAATTCTGTACTGTCATCGGGAACTCGGAAGAAAATTGGAAAAAATGAGCTGAACATGAGTAAAAATATCGCTCTTGTTTGACTATACGTAATAATAAGTTTGTTACTTGGTTATTAGATAAGTTTGATTATTTAGTTATTTATAAAAAAATTCCTTGCTTTGGAGAGATTAAAAAATCTCTCCAGTTTCAAAAGTAAAGAGATATCTGTTATTATTACGAATAACCGTCCGATCAGAATCTAACGGTACACATATGCTTTGTATAAATCGGAGATAGGTGGCAAGAAGTAAGAGCATCTTCTTTCGAACCGAATATTTGTACTTCTGCATCTGGGCCCCACAGGACTGCACTGGAGATGGAAACATGGAGGATTCAGAGAGAGAGAGAGAGAGAGAGAGAGAGAGAGAGAGAGAGAGAGAGAGAGAGATCCAATCTATATAAGCTTCCTTTCCTATCTTTCTCTGATGCTGTTTTAGAAACTAGAAAGCGTAACAATGGCGCTGAGATGTCTCCAGTTACTCCGACCGCCACATCATTCCCTACATAGAAGTTGCTCTCCTATCAGCGCTCCGATCATATCCATCTCGGATGCCACGTGGCGGCGTCTTAATGGCTCTTATCGCTCCTCGCGTCTTCTATGCTCTACCTCGGATCAACTCCAATCAAACGTAACTGCAAAATAATTCAAGTTTTGCTTATCCGCAAGTTTCTTTCATTTTTTATTTCTCTTTAATTCAATTTTGATTTGCCATTTCATTTCGTTTTTGTATTTGGTAGCAGGTCACAAATGAGGAGGTAAACCAAAGCTCGCGAAAGTCAATTGTTGGAGATTTATTGGATTACTTGAATGAGTCATGGACTCAATTTCATGCTACTGGTAAAATTCCATGTTTTTTTTTCTTTTTGTCACTTGTACTAAATTGAAATTTGATTTTGAGATACTGGTAAGCGTCTCAGTTTAATTATCGGATTGTGAAGGTGTTAATGCCAGTACAGTATTTCACAGTGTGCTTGTGTTAAATCTATAAAATATATCAGAATTCTTTTTGTTGAAGTTCTTTTATCCTTTAATCATGCGTTATCCTTTCATTAATTAAGAATGATTCATCAAATATCCAATGAAAGGCTAGTTAACATGTCTTATGATATAACAGTTTCAATTATTTTCATAGTTTCATATTATATTGACAGCTGAGGCAAAAAGGCAACTGCTTGCCGCCGGATTTGAGCTGTTGAATGAGAATGATGATTGGGATCTCCAGCCAGGGGGGTGCTATTTCTTCACCCGCAACATGTCTTGTTTGATTGCCTTCTCCATCGGTCACAAGTAAGCTGTACTACGGCCTTTCTGAATTCTGATACCAACTATACATGCCATTACCGTCCTTCGGGGTTGAATAAGTACAGATATACATAAAAGTTAATTTCTTTAACGTCGTACATGCTAGTTAGTACACAAAATGCGGACCGTACTTCAGTGGTATGGTGGGGAAGTATTAAAGCAAAAAAAAAAAAGGGTTGCAAAGAGCAAAATACAATTCAACATTCTGCAATTTACTGATTTCATACAAAATGGATAACCGATGTATGTTGGTAGTTTGGTACCATGTCAAAACCAGTTACTGAAACCCTTCATACTGATTTGATGTCAATTCATACCTATAAATAAACAAATCAGCAAGTATGTAAATAATTACATATATTGTAATTACATAAGCAAATACGTGCAAAACTAAACATATTACTAAACAAACAAACAAAGTTAATTAGAGGGGGTACCTGTATGGTACCAGAGATTATATGAACTTTTCACTAAACTACTAGATGGCTTTTTCATTATTTGTAATTCATCTTGAATAGGTACAAGGTGGGTAGCGGGTTTCACATCATAGCAGCACATACAGATAGCCCCTGTCTGAAACTAAAACCCAGATCAGCATCCAGTAAATCAGGCTATCTGACCGTAAATGTGCAGACTTATGGTGGTGGTCTGTGGCACACATGGTTTGACCGTGATCTCAGCTTAGCAGGTCGGGTTATTTTGAGAGATGGTAATGGGTCATTCATGCACCGGCTTGTGAGAGTGAAAAGGCCTCTGCTTCGTGTACCCACACTTGCCATACATCTTGATCGGTTTGTATATTGTGCTTGTTGCATTTATTCTATTCTTGGTTTCTTTCATAAATTTGACTGACCAGATTTTGGTTCAAGCAAGCAACACCCTTTTTTAAAACCAAGATTGAGATAAAAGGAAAGCATGACCAACCTACATCAAATTTTTCATAACTAGACTTATTAGCCATCAACAGTTAAATTGTAGACCTTGCAGTCGGGTACGAATAAAGTTTTCAACATTTAACTGACTATTTCTTTTTTCATCATCCCCGTAATGGTTGGATATATTTTGCAATAGTTTCAAAGCATGATTGGGTTAGTTGAAAATGTCTAGAAACATTGGGTGTCATTGGCAGTTAGCAATTTGTACCGGCTGAAATTTTAATATGAAAAATGGCTTCAATGCCCTTTTTGACAGGACAGTGAATTCGGATGGGTTCAAACCTAACCTAGAGACGCACCTGGTACCATTGCTTGCCACAAAAAGTGATGATACTCAAACCAAATCTCAGGAGAAAACAAATTCAAATAAGGGTCCTCAGCATCATTCCCTCCTTTTGAATGTACTCTTTTCTTTCCCTTTTTTCTCCCTACCACTGAGATAAGGGAAATTAAAATTGAGACTGAAGTCAATATAAGAGAGATAGTAAAGAAATTGTCGAACTCACTCTGATATGTTCTATTAGGCTTTATCAGATGAAATTGGGTGCAAGTGCGAAGAAATAATGGCGATGGAATTAAACGTCTGTGACACCCAGCCTAGCTGCCTTGGTGGGGTGAAAAATGAATTTATTTTTTCTGGAAGACTCGATAATCTTGCCTCTTGTTACTGTGCATTGAGGTCTCTTATTGACTCATCTGATGGATTGTCAGATGAAACTGCTGTTAGAATGGTTGCACTTTTCGATAATGAAGAGGTACCTTATGTTTTTTTTGTAATCCTACAAATTGTATTTTATTTCGTTTATCAGCAAGGGTATATTTTGAAAGTGCTTCTCTATTGATTTTGCTCCTCATTTTGAAAATAATTTTGTTCGCACCCTATGGAGCATTTTAAATACTATATATAAACAGTCCCAAGTGTGTGCCTTTGTGATGCTCTATAACATGTCATGAGAGAATCATTTCCCTCCTGTATTTTTGAAAAGATGCCATCCCTTTTGATCTCCTTTGGGATTTTGTGCAGAGATTAACAATGATGGATGTGTAGATAGAGTCAGAAAAAACATTTTATTTTTAAGGGATATATGTGGTACTTTCATGCCAATAGTTGCAAGGAGATGAAATTTCTTGCCAAGCAAAGTTTATATATCAGCAGGATTTTGCATGAGATAGTACTTATTGTCCCCTTCAACTTTCATGTCCTGCATGTTCTGATAGTGATAGTACTTGTGAATGGTATTACTGAATATCTACTCTAATCATTTTTTGCCCTTATTTTCAATGGCTTTGCATTTAATATCATAATCTTTTTTTTTTAGTTCTGATATTGATAAAATTGCTTACTGCTTGTAGAAGCTAACAAGTTGTGCCTTGATCATAAACGTATATTTATATATTTACGTAAACATTGCACATTTTATTAGAGGCGGAGCTTAACTCTGGCCAGAGTGGGCCATGACCTCCCCGTCCCATCCAAAATTTTATATAGAGGCAATACATTTTCTGGATCAATTGTTGTTTGGGTCACGAAATGACCCCTCCTTAATCAGTTTTGCGTCATGATTTTTCTTCCTTGGTTAAGTTGGTCCCCTCTTATTTTGAGCTCAAGCTCTGCTATTGCATTTTATTATTTCAAAATTTATTAGGTGGGTTCAAATTCGATGCAAGGAGCGGGTGCACCAACCATGTTTCAAGCGATGCGGCGCATTGTTGATAATCTGGTGCACCAATCCATGGGGGAAGCTGCTTTCGAGCGAGCTATCCGCTCCTCGTTTCTTGGTACAGTTCTGAACAGACCACTTTATCCAAATCCCAGAAACTCATTTCATGGCTCAAGTCCCATGTACCAGTTGATGGCCTGGGTGCAAAATTGTGCTTTTGTTGGCACTATCAACTCTGACTCCTAGTGCCATCAAACTCTGGCCAAATCCAAATAGCCCGTGACGGCCAAACTGATATACAATGAATTTAACAGGACAATTTGGACATTTGAAAGACCTGAATCCAATCCACGACCCCACTACACTGATGTGAACCCAAGTTGACATAAACTGACAACCTTCTACCCCATTTACTGACTAACAAGATGTAAATTTATGTATAGCCCTAATAATGTTTGACCTATCCTAACAAGACGTATCATGTATGTTATCTCTGAGAGAAGATACTAAAACTACCCATTTCCTTAAATGTTTTCTATGCAAAAATGAGGAAGATAACATGGATAATTTGGTTATGTTTAAAGAAGGGAATGGGAAAGTTGAAGCCTGTAGGTACAGTTACCAAGTTGTGATATGTCTCATTCTTTGGTGGCATGTGTGATATTTTGATGTCTGGTTGAGTTACGCATACATTTATTTTTATTTATCGAACTATTCAATTACTAATTCCACTTATTTTGAAAAATAGAACTACCTCTCACCTTTTATTTTATCTTTTTGTTAATGAAGTGTCTGCTGACATGGCGCATGGGGTACATCCAAACTTCTCAGACAAGCATGAGGAACACCATAGACCAGGTCTACAGAAGGGACTAGTAATAAAGCATAATGCAAACCAGAGATATGCTACGAGTGCTGTAACTGCTTTTCTCTTCAAGCAAGTTGCCGAAATTCATGGCCTCGCTATTCAGGTCATCCTTTTTTGAAATATTATTTTCTTGGCCTCGATACATAAAGTATCATATAGAGTAGCCCTCTTGAAATTTCTTTAAATGCCCAAACCCTATTTTGTCCTTTATACATATATTGTTTCAGAATTAGGAGAGATTAGTAAACTTTCCAAGTAAACGGGAGGGGAGGGACAGGGTACTCTCGATGATTTTAATGATTTATGATGTTTTGTGTTATACATACTTTTCATTTTGAACGAGTCTGGTATTGATAAATTTTACATGTGATTAATTTTACAATGTTTTTGTACAGGAATTTGTGGTAAGGAATGACATGGGATGTGGGTCTACCATAGGGCCTATACTGGCCTCAGGAGTAGGTATACGTACCGTAGATTGCGGAATACCTCAGCTTTCCATGCACAGGTGATTTTCTTTTATTCCTTCCTCAGTATATATATTTCAAAAGCATTTGATTGTTAGAATCTAGTGGAGTTTTGATCTCGATCTTTCATCTTCATGCTGCTCATATTTGAGCTTTGAAATGGGATTGTCAGATGGCCAAATTCAGTGGCCATATTTACTGAAATTTTTAGATTGTCAGATGAGGTCAACCTGTCAGGTTAGAACCTGAGTACCGGTCCCAAATTTATCAAAGTCTTAAGATCTGATGCTTCTATGCAATTCTCACGCGTGTACTTTTCGTATGAATACAGCGTGAGAGAGATTTGTGGGAAAGAAGATATAGACAATGCTTACAGGATCTTCTCTTCCTTCTTTGACAACTTCTCTGATATCGATAAGAAGCTCAATGTCGATTTTTAAATTGTAATTTCTTTTAAAGCATAAACAGAGAAGCTTCCTGTCAATTTTTAGCAGTCATTTTCTATTAAAGAACAAACAAAATGTTGTAGTCAATTCATTGATATGCTCGTTATTTAATAAGCGCAAAGAATGAAAAAAAGAAAAAGAAAATTCTGTATGATAACTGATAAAATGATCAATTTATCACCAACTAAAAACTTTGCATTCCGTGCTGGGCTCTTGTGCATGTGCAATCTATGTTTTTTTTTTTTATTTTTTTCCCATTTTTTGAAGGGAAATGATCCAAGCAGGATTACCATCGTCTGCGTAATTAATTAATTTATTTTTTAAGAAACCATTTACACTAGTCATCAGCTTATGAGATACAGAGCAAACAAAAAAGAACACTATTGTTTGGAACTAAAGAAAATCTCTGACTATACAAAACAACAAAATATCAAATGTCCTAACAGTCAGAATTCCATCCAACACCAACTGGACATGATATAACAAAATATATTTTTGAGTTATCAGAAAAGGTTTGTCAACGCTATTGAAAAAGAAAAAGTGTGTTAGCAACTGAGTTTTTACAAATGGAACTTGAAACATGGTTCTTTGTCTCGTCTCCCCATAGAAAGACCTGAAGAGAGATGCATATTCAAATCCCACAAATAATATTTAAAAAAGGATAAACGTCAAGGTTAATGAGAGCTCTTAATTAAAAAAAAAAAAGAAAGATTTAGAACAAAACCAAGGCAATAAAAGAAAAGTAACTACTGGATAGAACCCCCCCTGGGTCAAAGGATTGCCATTCAAAGTAATTCAATCCACATATTTTGGAATAATTACTATTCAATGAATTATCATTTGCTAGTATTATAAGAATTCAGATTTTCCGAATTACTTAAAAATTGCTGCAAACTGCTACATATCATTTTTCAAATAACCAAGAAATATGGTGGTACTGACAGAAGAAAAGATACCTACAAAAATTGAAGTTTCATCTACTAACCTGCCACCCTTCTATAAATCTGCTAGTACAAACAATACAATATGCTCCTTATACAAATAAAATTCTACAAATAATAAATAAGCACACACCAATGGAGAGCAGGCACATGCATTACATATTGTTACAGAACAACACACCCATCTTATAATTTGAATGTAAGGCACTAAGTCCTCGACAGTAACTCTCCCGTCGAGAAAAAAGAATGCCGATAACTTAGCTGCTAACACTTGAAAAATACTATGATCTTTGTTTTCTTTTACCAATTAAAGATGCCCCGTTTTGTTCTATGTTTATCTTATCTCCATCGATACCTTCAACTGCATTAGTTCTATTGGGTTCTTTGATTGAAGCTGGTCTACTGATACAAAGCCAGGTTCTCTCTCTTTCATCTTCGTACTTCTCACCAATTGGCACATGCCATGATCCCTTTTCTGATTCCTAATGAAATGATAAAAAGAAAATTTGAGGAAACAAAACCAAGAGTATAGCTTTTTTCACAAGAAAATTTCTCAAACAAAAGAAGAATGAAAAATGGGTATATATTGGAGACAGGCCAGATCACCAGTGCCTGCACACCATGGAGACTTGGGTCTTGCAAATTGAAGCGGCGATCAAGAGCACAGTTTGTCAAGCTTTGTGGCACTGGATATGAGATCGTCAAAGATATTGTATCTCAACAGAACAAAACCTCGACAAATCCAGAGATGGGTGCCATGTTGGCATCTAGTCAGAACCGGGCTGAGATAGAAGGGAGATGTAGTATCCCAACAATTATATTCCTTCAATTATTGATCAAGCACTGAGTGAAGACAAAATGTAATTTGATATGTTGACCTTTGCTTGGTTGTGAAAAATGGGGTCTGTGTATGGGTCAGAATTATAACTTTCTTTCTCCATTTTTTTTTTCTTTTGGTTTGTATTTGAACTGATGAAGTTTGTTTGAACAGAGGATGTTTGAACTTATGAGGTATGTTCTTGGGAATTGAAAGAAGAAAAAGAGTTTGGATACAGATAAAGAAATGAGATCGAGATCAACTGAGTAAACTTCTGTCTGCTAATTTGGAAGGAAATAGCTGTAGCGATTAAATTTGAACAATTATCAAAGTTCGGTTGAGATGAGATTCAGTAACCTGCCAGATATTTAATTAACAAAAAATATGTCATCAAGAATTGAGTCTGCCATGTTTTCTTTCTTTTACTTTTTTTGTATCTATCAACAGGAATCCAGCCAAGAAATCTTAACTGTTATATAGCACCACAGTTAAGAAGAAATGCAAAAATAGATTTCTCTGAGGCAGCAATACCAAAGCTGATATCTCTCCTCACTGGCATAATTTCCGTGAGGATCAGCAAATACCAAGTGCTGGCAAAAACTAAACTCATTGGTCAATGACTTTCCACTGAATTGCAATCTGGTTCTTCCAGTTTAGGCTATGATTTTTGGTCGCTGATTGTTTGTACTACATTGGTTGTTTCATTAGTTCTAACAAATTAGTCAAAAACAGCCAGTTGGACAATTTGTTCAAACTTGTAACTTTTTATCTCAGATCCTTTATTTTTTTTATTTATATAATCAAATTTACATATTTTTAGCATCAAAGGTCAAAAAACAAAATGAGGATTGTGCATAAAACTTCAAGGACTACTATGCAATATACTTGAAAATTATCAAAAAGGAATAAGATATAAGAAAGACGAGAAGCGAAAACCTGAATAACTGAAGAATAAGTTGGTGGCATCACAAGCATCAACCTTCCTTTGTTAAATGTGTACTTCACCTATTGGAAAAAAAAAGTAGAAGCAGAGACTTAATCAATGCAAATTGTAAAAAGAAAAAGAAAAAGATCACATATTAAGTTAACTTTTAAATCGTGTCTGTATGAAGGAGATTAGATTATATCAAAAGAAACTCGTGAGATACAAAAATGGTGACTTTTTGCTGTACTGTAACTTTCAACTATTCCAAGAAGTAAAAACTATGCTCTGACCCATCCAAAATATTTTGACCACTCCCAACAGACATGACCTGTGCCAGATCATTAACATGCCCGGTGTTTCTCATATGAGCCAAAACCAAACAAACAGATCAATGTCACACTTGACCATGAGCTGACAAATCCAGATAGGACCCCAAAAACACACATCCACGTCCAAAATATTATTATTTTTTTTTTGTAAAGGGCACCTAGTATTTTCATATGTACTTGCACAACATGCCCGGTGTTTCTCATATTGCCAACAAAAACTTCAAGCAGCCAAAGTTATTTAAAAACCTGCAACTGGCACCCAACCATTAGCTTACTATGACAGTGCTTGTATATTCTGGTTACTATTGACAATTTTACTCCTAACTTCAGTAAGAATTTATTGATAAGTACTAACTACTACAACTTGCAGTTGACACATTTGGTTGAATGAGTAACATTTGGAGCAATATTGTTGCATTTTGCTTAACCTTGGTCCAGATAGTTGGATATAAATTGCATATAACTCCAACGGTGTTGAGTATTAATAACAAAGAATCTTGGGTGGTATTTAGCAAACATGTACGGTGAAAATTGCAAAAAGAATCCCAATAATTTCATCATAGATCCTAACTTTTTGCCCAACCCAATTGGTATCTCTTGAAAACTGAAAGCTAAAATCCAAGGCACCTTGATCAGGAAAAGAATTAAGTTCATGCTTTGTGAATCTAATACAATATCAGAAGGGGGAGAGGGAGAGGAGAGTACTTGATGGCGTTCTTTCCATGTAGGGAAGAAAGAGCTACTCCCCAATAGTTCAAAAATGTGATCTCTCATCTCATCATTAGTTACTAGCAACCCTTTTTGCCTTATTGTTGCATATATCCAGTACCTGTTTTGAACTACACAGCAATTAGAACTATAGATCTTCAACCATTGAGCAGAGTGGCTAACTAATGCAAGATGGGTTCAGTTAAGCTCAATACAGCAAGCTGCAATATTGCGGTTTTTTTGAGGCAAAGCTTTAAATTAACATTCAGCATTAGGAATGGAGCTGTTCCTCGAGGCAAAGATGTCGGAGCTGAGGGAGGACAGTATCCTTGTGTTTTGCAAGTTAAAGTTCATTGTGGCAAATGAGCATACAGCATTAAAAAATTAGGAAGAAAGGAGAACCCTACTAATGTTTCACTTGCCACCTATGAACCCATCATGGTTAAGTCTTGGTTCATTCTCAGCTTATATTATTTAGATTTACACTATTTGAGGAAAAAACTAGAGCCAAGTTGAATTAAATAAATTACAGCCCATATGAACAAGTGAATATTCAATTGGATAAAGCTGGTTTCAACTGAGTTGTAATTGAACAAAATTTGACTAATTTGGACAGTAAGCATGCTGGACAGGTGAAGGAATAAGGCACAACCCTCATTTGTTGAAGACAATTGAAGACCAACTAGCGTTCTTGAATTTATCTAATGACACAGATATTAAGTGGAAACACTCAACATGGAAGCCTTCCGCAAATTTGCACATATTGAAAAAAGAAGCAAAAAGCCATTAGGACCCACCAATCATCATTAGAGCCATTTGGAGTAGTGTACAGAGCCCCTACATTCTTCCAAGATTCCAGTAGCTCACGGTTTGAAGGATTCTCTGATAGAGCAGCCACACGACGATTGTGCAGTACCACAAGCGGCCATTTGTCATTGCATCTCTTCTTCACCTCTCTCACAACTGCAGCTAGCTGCTCTCTCAGTCAATGATAGATAAATTTTACAACCATGCATATAAATAAACCAACAATTTTCATGTCTAATCCTTTCAAACCTCAAGCTGTCTAATAGAACCCTAGAGAAAAGCAAGAAACATTCATAGTATCTTTGTGTTTTTTTAGTACTACCCCTGGTCTTTTTCCCAATAGGGATATTTTCCGTGGCTTGTAGGCATAATATATGATTTTGAAGTTTGCAAGGGCACATGTAAAACAGTTTTGTACATATAATTATAAGGAAACGACGAAAATACATGGCACAACTTATAAGAGAAGAAAATAACCTGAGATAGGCTGAAACCCCCATCAGCAAAATTTTGTTGGTAAAGCCCAACATTTGCTGCATCTATTATGGCTTCATAGTCAGAGTGTGTTTCCATCCATTTCTACAGTTCCAAAAACATTTCAAAGCGACAATAAGTGGATTTAAATTTCAAAATAAAACTAGTAAACAATTTAGGGTGGGTTGGCACTTAGCCTTCCGACCTTTACAAAAAAAGGTAGGTGTGTGTTATACTGAAAACAAATTCATTTATCAGCTGTGACAAACAGATGACAATATGGTTATCAAAATCAAAGAAGTAGAATTATAGATATATTCTATATAGTTTAGATAGATCATGGGTGCAATTTGGGAAGTTACAAGTTTAGCATCAGCACCATCAGTGACAACACAAATTCTCAAGTTGCACTAAGTTTGATACACATCCTATCTAAACTAAGAGAACATATCTACAATTTAACCTTTTTTGATTTTTGGAATTTTGGCAGCCATTTTGTCGGTTGCCAGAGTTGACAATATATCCCTTCCCAACAATTTATCACTCTAAATGGCATACAAAATAGGTATGATAAGAAAAAAAAAATTAAGCAGATAAATTTATAAAAAGAAAATGGAGATTAATTTAGGACCAGGTATGAAATTTACATGTTTTTCAACAAAGGAAGCACATTGACCAGACAGTGTAATAACAAACCTGGAAATTTAAGAAATTAGCCTTGGTCTCTCTCTCAATTGCGAAACCAGCCACTTTCTCCATGAACCCTTGCCTCTCTGCTTCACCCAAATCCACTCCCCTCAATTTCTCCCCGCACCCCTCACAAACACCATCAATTCCAATCCTGCACCTCTTCACCTGCCGTTCACCTATCCCAATCCACCCTCGACCGAAATAGCCCCCTCCATTTTTCAAAATTACCTCTCCCACACTCTCTTCATCCCAATTCGCACAATTTACTTTTCTCATGTTCTCACTGGTAAACCACCCCTCTATGACCTCCGACGTGGCACTCCCAACAGTTGACACATGACACCGCAACATATGCATGTATGTGTACACCTTATCTCCATTCCCGGTTTTTGAACTGACTTCTAGGAGCTTGGAGATCTCGCTCTCTTCAGGTGAAATTCCCATTGTACCCATGTGTTCTTCCACTTCATACGCCTTCTCGGCTTGCAGTTTCTCACAGAAAAAACTCAAACAAGGAGTGTAAGTTCTCAACCGAGGCTTAATTCCAAATTTATCGTTCATACTCTTGACCAGATTGAAGGACAAATCTCCACCATCCGACTTGTGACACGCAATCCGCGCCATTGACGTGATCGTCGACTCAGACGGGGATATATTATACGAGAGCATTTGATCGAACAGGTTGAAGGCAGAGTCGACGAGGGTTGGATCAAGGGATGCTTGAGAGGAGAGGAGGTGGAGAAGGGAGTTGAAGTTGTTGGCGGAGGGACGAACGCCGGCGGATAAGGCGGCGGAGAAGACCGAGAGCGCGGCGGAGACATCGCCTGACTTGGCGCACGTGACGAGCGTGTGGGTGAGGTTTTGCTCCTTCGTCCCGTTCTTGCCCTTTTTGCTCTTGCCATTAGGGTTAGGGTTTTCCAATCTCGGCATGGCTTCTTGCATTGGTTGGAAAACTGCGTAGGAGAAGAGAAAAGGAAGAAGAGATAAACCCTAGCTAATAACTTGAATACTTGTTTCTTTTGCAAATTTTAGAAGAACTCAAAAATGGTGGCGTTAAGAGTTACAATGGCAGTTTTGTAAATCACTCTGACACTGCAGCAGTTATTTTATTATGGCATCCAATTTTGAATCCGGTTTTGATTTACAATACTCTCTTAGAAAAAAAATTAAAGGATTAATTCCGCTATGAATTAAATTTTATATTATAAACGAAGAGATCGGACCGTAATTAATGATTGTAATTTATTAAGTATTAGAAATTTTAATTTATAGAGGATCTGCTATTGAAAGTTGGAGAAAGTTTTCTTTTATCAGTGTTATTTAAACAAATTCATGATAAATTTGAATTCAAAATTTATAAGGTTCAAATGCAAATCCAATAATTAGGTGAATCGTTTTGTAAGATTTACATACTGAATTAATAAGAAATTGATCATTCATACGAATTTAGGAAGATTTACATACTGAATTAATAAGAAATTGATCATTCATACGAATTTAGGTCAGATTATCACGTTGTAGATATCCATTGACAGCCAATAACTCAATATGATATCCATTGATAGCCTATTGATTTTGTCATTAATATTATTCAAAACATAATATTGATTAGTTTTATTAGTTTTTCGTTTAACGTTGATTTTTGGTAAATCGGATAATGATGGAAACTTCAATTGGTATTTGAAAAAAAAAATCTACCATACTAATCTATAATAAAGCAAACTCTCAAAGTACGTTATTGTTATGCTACAGTACAATATTTAATGTGTTTGTTTCGTCTAAAATAATGCTAATCTTAGAATAGCATCACTATTCTGAAAAGAGTTGTGATCCAAATATGAATTAAAGTTTTGAAATGGTTTTAGAAAAGTTCTATTCCACTAATTCATTGAATGTTTGATTTAGTGGAATTGTCGCACATAACCCTATTGATATTTCAATCATACAATTTAAATAACATCAAATCTATACTATTCACACACAATTTAAGTTAGCACTATTTTTATATAATTCTCATTTACTAATCCAAATCACACTATTTTTGTATTTTTAAACAATAGTACCGCACCACAGTGGTTCGATCAACCTTTTCTTTTCCCCGATGTTTTTTTTTTTTTTACAATCTAGTTGATCATAGTGCTATTAAGCTAAATCATAAAAATAATAGTAATGAAGGTATTGATAAATCAGCTCTTTTTTTTTTCTAGAAAGCATTTTTTTCAATTGTATTGATATATTAGCCCTTATTATGATTCGTTTTATGTGGAAAAACCTCTTTTTTGATACCTTACATTATCTCAATTACTAATCTTTTGTGTATCTTGGTGTTCCTAATTATCCACTAACTTTTAATTGATCGTCGTTCTAGTAATAAATAAAAGAAAGTAGTAGAAACTCTATATAGTTGATCTTTTGTTTGCATCCGCTTCAAGATATAATGACTAATTAAAAAATCAGAATCTTGAGGCAAATAGTTTACCTCAAGATTAGTAACTATCTGGTTTACTTTAACTTGATTCTTGTATATAGGGAATGAGATTTTTTATTCTTACTACAAATTGATAAGTTGTTGTGTTTCACTCATATAACTATCTGGTTTAACTCATCAACACGAATGTTGAAAAAA
The DNA here is from genome assembly GCA_037678475.1 of x Bolboschoenoplectus mariqueter. Classification (NCBI taxonomy): domain Eukaryota; kingdom Viridiplantae; phylum Streptophyta; class Magnoliopsida; order Poales; family Cyperaceae; genus x Bolboschoenoplectus; species x Bolboschoenoplectus mariqueter. The sequence continues at coordinate 2,130,793 of CM075286.1, read as the reverse complement.
AAAAAATGAGAATATCTATTCAATACATTGAACTTCTTTTTGTTCTTTGATTTCTAGAAGAAAACGAAGTAAAAGTTCATATTCCAACGAATTAATAGATTGAGCAAAAGCTCGTAGACCACCTGAAAAGGAATATCTGTTATTCGATCCATATCCGACATAAGAAGATTAATAGGAGCAATACTTGAAATGACGATCCATAAAAAAACACCTATACCGAGATCAGCTAAAACAAGACGATATTAAAAAGGAATCACTACATAGCTTAGTAGAACTTATATGATTGCTATAGACGGTCTGACACTAAATAGACGAATATCTCCTCGAGATGGGAGGAGGTCCTCTTTCACTAAGCAGGTAGAAAAAAACAGTTTAGTCTCATCTACTATAGCTTGAAGAAATTCTAACGAACTGATAAGTCTTAATTGCATATACTTTTTGATAGAATTTGATCTCTCAAATGATATTATTTTACATAATTTAGATCATTTAGTCAAATTTTACATTAAATTCGAGATACTACTATGTTTTAGTTTGATTTCAGGAGTTTGAAGCATTCGAGAGCAAGAGAGAAACGTTGAAGGCAAAGCAAAGCGCAAATACAACACTCGAAGCTTGCTGGTGGAGTTTTGCATAATTATTGCGGACCGCAGTAAATATTGCGGGTTGAAATTTCTCGTGGGTAAGAAATAGTTTTTTCTGCGAATTTGCTAGCGCTTTTTCACCCCGATTTTGCGGGTCGCAATAATTATTGCGAGTCGCAAAATCGACCATGTTTTAGATCTGAAAAGACCAAAACAGGCCTGTTTGTTTGGGAAAGATATATAAGGGTCTGAGCTCGACTCCCAAGGAACCTTAGCCGCCCTTAGACCTCTCCTCACTTCTCTCCACGACTCTCCACATCTAGGAACTGATTTTGGACCAAGATTTGAAGGATTTTGGGGTTGCTTGAAGAGATTTAGCGCGTGACTTGGAGAAGAAAAAGAAGACGACTACTCTTATTTGGTTTTATCTCTTTATTCTCTCTTCTTTAAATTTTCATCTGTCATTCTAGATACTCTTTTGAGATGATGTGTGTCCCTATGAGAGGATAGTTCCCTCTCTAGGGGTGATGGAATGTAAAACTCAAAACTAGTGCTTTAATTTTATTTGGTTTGTTGATTTTAATTGATTATTGTGATTTGTTCTTTTGCGAATTGTTAAATTCTTGAATTGCTTAGTTTAACCAACTCTAGCAATACGTGTACTTAGGATTTTGAGTAAATGACTAATCAATCACTTGTTTGAACTCTGATCAAGAAAACAAAACTAGGCTAGAGGTGAGGTACCTAACGGTGAAACCAAAAGTCTAGACGGGTATTTTTGGTTATGTTGAATTACTTGTGAGACGTACATAACGGTGAATTATAACTAATTAATAGAACCAAAACCTATAAATTAACCTACACATATTTAGAAATTATAAAGACGCGAACCAAATGAATTAAAATATAGTAGAAAGTAAACCAACACCCCTAGAATTCTTGTTATTGAATTAAATCTCAGGATTTTATTATTTGTTTTGTCTTCATCCGGTTTAGTTTAGAAAACCAACAAAGATTAATTCGTGTAGCTTAGTGAATTACTACTTGACAATATTTTACGAGTTTGTCCCTGTGAATTCGACACTCCAATTACTACTTGACAAAATTGCACACTTGCAACCAAATTAGATAAATTTAGGGTATTATTAGCTATAGGTGAAATATTCCAACACAGACCAGCATATTCAGGCCTAACACGTTGTTGGATCGTTGCAGATATTTCTCTTTCTAACCAAACAATTACTAGTACTCTCTATTATGATTCCCAATATTAGGGTCAAAATAGGTTCAATCCATACCAGTCCATAGACTTCTTCGAAAAATCCCGATGTAGAGAAAGAATTGATAGTTTGTACTTCTGTCGTATCAATTATCATTTCAACGATCAACTTCTCCCATAATGATATTATACTACCTAATATCGTCATGATATCAACCAATTTCATTCTTTTAACTAGTTGAGGAAGAATTTGCAAATTGATAAAAACGGGTGGACGAATTTTCCATCTCCAGGGGAAAACACTATTATCTCCTATCAAATAAATTCCTAATTCCCCTTTTGGGGGCTTCCACTCTCACATAAAATTTTTGTTTCGACAAATTCAAAATTGGGTGAAGGTTTTTTACTTATAAATCTTATGCAAAATCATTCCGTTCGGAATTCTTTGCTCTATCAAAGCGTCGGACTTCTAAACTCTCATAGGGTCCTCTAAGAATTCCCTCTAGAGCATGTTGAATCATTTTTATGGATTCTCTCATTTCACCGATTCGTACTAAATAACGAGCTAATGAATCTCCTTCTTTTTGCCATTGGATTTCCCAATCGAATTCATTGTAACACTCATAATTATCAACTTTACGAAGATCCCATTGGATTCCAGAAGCTCGTAACATTGGCCCGGATAAACCCCAATTTACTGCTTCTTCTCCACCAATAATAATGCCCGCTTCTTCCACTCGTTCCAAAAAAATGGGATTCCGTGTAATCAGTTTTTGATATTCAACAACTCCCGTTAAGAAATAATCGCAGAAATCGAAACATTTCTCTATCCATCCATAAGGCAGATCAGCAGCTACCCCCTCAATGCGGAAATAATTATGCATCATTCGCTACCTATGACGGCTTCGAATAGATCGTATATCAATTCTCTCTCTCTGAAAATATAGAAGAAAGGAGTCTGTGCACCGATATCTGCCATAAAAAGGTCCAAGCCATGACAAATGAGAAGCTATACGGCTCAATTCCAGCATAATAACTCGGATATAGCTAGCTCTTTGAGGTACTTGAACATTCTCCAAATTTTCTAGTGCATTTACCATTATTGCCTCTATGAACATAGTAGCTAAATAATTTCACCGTGTTACATAAGGTAGATATTATATAATTGTTCGGTTTTCTGCTATTTTTTCCATTCCTCTGTGTAAATAACCTAATATGGATGGGTTCACAATCAATAACATATTCACCATCAAGAGTAAGGATCAGTCGAAGAACACCATGCATGGATGGGTGGTGACGACCCATATCGACTATCATGAGATCTTTTCTTGTAACCGGTACAGTCATATCTTTTCTTCCTGATTTCATTATTCAATGAATTCCTCAAAGTGAGGCTCATCAAAATGACAAAATCGAATACTACTAAAACAAATTCAAACGATGAAATTAACGAGTTTGTGGCTCTCGAATACTCAATTGATCAATTAATTTATTATAACGTACTCGATTTTTCTTTAACAAATAAGTCAGCAAGCAACTGTTGACGTTTTCTCAGAATTTTTCGTAGACCCCCTTTTTGATAAAAAATCTTTTTTGTGCAATTCTAAATGGAAAGTAAGCCTCTGTATCTTATTGGTGAAACTGAATACTTGAAATTCAACAGAACCCTTGTTTTCTTCTTCTGGAATAATAGGAGTGAATGAATTTTTTACCATAAATAACAAAATTTTTCTATCTTTTTTTCTTTCTTTTTCTTGGATGATTTTTCCGATTAGGAAAAATAAAAAAAAATCAGAATTATGTCAGTTATTTGAATCTAGTACACACAAAAATTTGGATTGATTCATATACTACTTTGTTATTCTATCCAAATCAAATGTAGGATTTGATTTGGATAGAAATTGATTTATAAACTATACAATACCTGATGAATTTTTTTTAGAAATTTAATAATCTTTGACCCTGAAAGGTAGATATTTGGATTTCTCAATATTTTATTTGAGAAAATAAAATCCCGGACAAAAAAAAAATCGCAACGAGAGCTCAAAGGGAGCTTATTAATTTGCAAGCTTAGTACAATGATGATAGATTTCGTCTTTCTACGGAGAGATACAAATTCAAATCTCACAAAATACATTTATAAAAATAATAAATATTGAGACTAACAAAAACCTTTATTTAAAAAATAAATAAATAAAAGGTATATATACTTTCTATTAGTGTTTTATTGATAACAAATAAAGGAGGATGCTAGTGCGCACCTATCAATATTCATGAAAGTGATATCTTGTAATTTTCCTATACATTGATAGCTTGACAACTAAATTAAATAAAGACCCCCACGCGGTTATTTCATTTTCAAAGTACAATTTCCGTAATAAAGATCTTCACTGTGATTTATGATATAATTTTGATGACGCATGCATGCTATTTTTCCACACAACTTCCTACTAATTTATGGCATCCAATTCTCTCTCTCTCTCTCTCTCTCTCTCTCTCTCTCTCTCTCTCTCTCCCTTGAAAGCATGGAATAATTGTGAATCATTTTTAACACATGTTTCTTTTAATTTGAGGCACGTTTTTTAAGTGCCAAAGCATTTTGTGTGTGTGGGGGGGGGGGGGGGGGGGGGGTAGTGCTATATGATGTAAGTCATATAATTGATTTGAGACATGGGTTAATAAATATCAAACAAATATCTGTTGAATTGTCAACTAAAACTATGTACATGTAAATCATAATATGAGTATTTAGCTTATGAAAAATTGTAAGCTAACTGAGTAACTGTGCATGTGGTAATATTTTGTAGCTTGCTACTTTGAAAAAAAAATAATATATATGTGATGGTAAAAATATATAATAACAAAGGAAAAATGTGGGGAACAACTATGTTAATAAACTTAAAAAAATTAATCGAATCGAATTCAAATAATGAATCTAAACTGTTGAAACTAATAACTTCATGATGACACTTTGTAAATAAATATGCAAATAGATCATAGATCTATTAAGAGAAATCATACAATTATGAATTTCCTTCATAGGTTCAGCATGCATTAATACTTAATTTTTATTGAGCTTGCCTCCTTAATTAGAAAAACTTATACCTTAATTTAATCGTTATAATCGTTAAAAATTTCTAATTAGTAGGCAATGTGAACAGAATCTAGTAAAAAAAATAATATTACGTGCTTGTTTAACTATTAAAAGTTTCACGTGGGCAACTAAAATGTTCACACCAACATATTTAAAACTCGGATGAAAGATATTTTATAAATATTTAAAGTTAAATGACCTAATTTCATCAATCTTTATCTCAAAAAAAAAAGAAAAAAATATATCTACACCGGGACATATCGCTCTCATGTTTGAATTATACAATTAGACATTAATTTCTTCCAACATTTTTAAATTTAGAGGAAAGAAATCAAACATTTGAGTTAGACATATTTGAATTTCAAAGTCTCATATGGAGACATTTTGTCAAACTTTATTAATTGGATGCCAATTAATCATGAATATATATGCACATACAAAAATTAATTAATTGCTACATGTATGGGGGATATGAAAATGAGTTCAAAATCTTCATATAATTTATTGGGAATTTTATAGCATATATGTAGATTTTATAATGCACTTATTTAATATACCAAATTTTTTTTATTATGCATGTATATTTCATCATATGTTTGAATGTGACATGCATCAAATATTAGTCAATTCAGAGTTTGATCGATGATTGATCATTCATAAAAAAATTATAACTCAAATGTTAAAAAAAAAGTTATTTGATGAGAGAATAAATAATTTTTGAATCGACTCAATTTTTGCACATGTTCTATTTAAATAATAAAAAAACAATTCTAAATTCTAAGTTTATTAATTAAAATTTTTAAAAATATTAATTAAACATACTCGGTAGGATCTAGTTTTCGAACTTCAAATACCGTCCTCAAAATCTAACTCCATTTACGTCTAAATGGAGTTAGATATGGGTCCTTATAGAGACATTTGCCGTGTATGTCGTATAAAAGATAAGTCTCGAGACTTTAATGTTCTCGATGCTTAAAATAAAATTTTAATTTCGAACTTTCTATACATAACTTAAAATTTTCTATAACCAATTAATATGAACATGACTTAGAAAAGATATGTCTTATAAAAACAAATATTGTGAAATTTGAAAGAGGACTAGCTATTTTGTCATTTTTCTTAAGATTGATCATTATATATATTTAAAAAAAAAAGATAAGTCTAACAAATAACAATATTTAATCCTACATTGATATTGACATATCAATACTATATATAAATGGAACATAATTAAAAATTATTTTATAGCACAGTTTTGTTTAAAAAGTCACTACATAAGAATTTTGAATTTGTGTGGAATTAAACTTGATAAATTAATGATAATGCAACCGTCAATTATTTGTAGCCGAAATATTGAAGTTTGGTTGCGTCAAAAATTTGGAATCATTATTATCCAAACAAAACATGCACTAATTTTTGAAATTTGGCATGTGACTCGTTCCAATTTGTGAACTATCACCAAAAATTATTTGACATGGTCGGAATCATGACGAGATTGGATTTTAATTTGTTTTTCTCAAAGAAAAAAAAAGAGAGCATGTGGGGCCATTGAGGTTTCTCGTGTCAAATAAGAACAAAAAGAGATTATAGTTTTTTTTTTTAAAGATGAATTTTTTTTTACATTCAATATATTGGTATTTTTCTATTATTTTTAGGATCATCCTTTTAAAAATCATTAGCTCAAAAATTCTAAAAATAGTAAATTTTGGTATTCTATGAGATGTTGATGTGAATAATTTAATGAGCTATTTGGATCAACATTTCGGATATGAAATTTTGAAATTCGACCGTAAGCATTTCGGACCGAAATACTTATGGAAGCACATTAACCAAACTCTATACACACATATATATATAAGTTGCATAATAAATTAGTTAACGTGGACAATAACTCATGTAATATTAATAATAAAGTCGGTTGGTATCTCCCAAATATTTTCATATCAATTTTGCTTTGCGGTTTACAATTTGCATTTATGATTAAAATTTATAGTTTATTATAAGAAAGTACATACAAGAAAATGAGGCATATTAATTTTTTATACATGACCAATAGTATAAAAATTAAAAATTATGATAATTCACATATTAATCAGTAAAAACAAACAAAACTTAAAAAAAAAAATGCAAAATTATCACATGCACTGTCTAGTAGACAAGAATTAAATTACACAATACTAATATTATATATCCATAACATGACCTAACTTACTTAATTCACTTGTATATATTGTATCCATAACATAACCTAATTTATTCAGTTGCAAAAAAAACCTTACTTTATTTTGTTATTGCTATTTGTATAACTATATATATTATTTTGCTTGATATTTTGCCAGTTATATAGATCTCCTATACTTTTATCGATATACTTGTAGCTTATTTTCGGAAAGTAATGAAATCGGTATCTCTTTAAACATGTTTTATTCAAAAAAAAAAATTGTTTTGTTCCCAACTGCTGATTCCTCAGGTTTAAATAAAGGCAGAGGCATACAGGTGGGGCCCACTTGTCAGGGGCTCAGAGAGCACTACAGATATTATAGTACAAAATGAAAGTTACATATTAATTGATTGGGATATTTATTTATTTAATTTAATTAAAGGGAAGGAATATGATTGGTTCAAATGTTTTGATTTTTAATTTTTGATAATAGAACATATCTAAATTTTGAATAATAAAATAAAATTATTAGATGTAATTATATTATGATGTTCTTTTTTTTTACTTATGACGATTATCAAGATTATCAAGATAATTCATTATTGTTATTATCAAATCATCTTTTCATTTATTAAAAGAAGCATTATATTATTTGTCTTAAAGAATTATATTTTGATTCTTTTCATTAAAAATTATTGTTACAAAATTTTGTAACGAGGAGCTCGGTCGAGGTAGAGCTAGTCAAGACACGATTATTATAACATTTGAAAGAGTCGACTAAATTATATGTCTAGATATACATATTAATAATATTTAAGAATATTTAAGAGAATCGGTTGAATCATATTCTTATACAATTATATATTTATATTGCTTCTTTTCATTAAAAAAATATTGTTACAAAATCTCGTAACGAGGAGCACAGTCAAGGTAGAGCTAGTCAAGATATGATTATTATAAAATTTGAAAGAGTCGACTAAATCATATATCTATACATATTAACAATATTTGAAAGAGTCGACTAAATCATATTTTTATATACATATTATTGCAGAAATTCTGCTCTTGACGAGAAACTTGATACAATAAAAAATGAAAATATTTCATTTCAAAAAAAATACTAATATAATATCTCAAAATCCGCCTCTTTATTTCACCCACTTTCAATGCACGCGGGACCCACAAAAATAAAACTTATAAAAGTACACATTAATATATCAATGAAAAGATATATAGCAATAATAGAGCATAGTACTTGATGCATTGAATGTTTATCTTTCATGCAAATTGCAATTGGAAAATTAATAATTAAGACTTATCTCATTAGCATTTGTAAAAGAGGTTGGTACATATTTATTAATTGTATGGAGGTTCATAATCATACTTTTAAAATCTACCTAATTTTCTACTTTTCTTGATCAAATTGAACAATTTTATTTCTCTTCTTTTTTTTAGTAAAAGGTTGACATTATATGTAAGTAGTAGTAGTAGTAATATTAGCTTAGCTTGATTTGACAAGCCGAAATATATGGAGGCGAGATGGTGCGTGTGCATTTAAAATTTGTAGAGTTTTGAAAATTTGAATTTATGCACATTCATTGCTTATTGCTTGGTTGTTGTTATTGTTGTTGTTTATTTTAATTTTTAATTTTACTAGGCCACTAAACCCTAGCCTAGAAGAAGAAGAATTTCAATATATATTCTAATATCAAAAACCTCAGCCTCATAAAATTAGATTGTATAACTTTTTGTTTATATATATCACACACAATCAAGGAAATTTTATTTGATTCCCTATGATAACTCTATGGCAGAGGTTATAGGAGCAGAAATATGTTTGCTTGTGATTGTATACAAGCAATAAATTTAAATATTACTTGTATGTATCAGAAATTATAAATTGTAGGTCTAATATAATACAGATGATAACAGTATAGTATAGAGAGATGTAAATTTAAATTTTATAAAAAAATATTTAAAAATAAATAAATATCGAGATTGACTAAATTCATATGCAGGACGGGATCCATGCATTACCTAAAATTTTTTTATTTTTTTTTTTCATGTTGACAAAATTTGAAATACTATAGACATTTGTAACACAGACAATGCATGTCAAATTTTCACATTTGATTCAAATAATTACAAAAATCTTGATCCTTAAAATTAAATTGCAATATTCTCATCTCATCAATTTTGCATGATCTTGATTATCCATTGATAAATCACATTCTATTTTGTTAATACATAATTTACTACTTCTCCAAATAACATAAATTTAACAACACAACCTACATTTTTTCATGTTACAACTAAACTAATTTTTCTTCTTCACATGTTTCTCACCTTCACTCAAATAACTAGCAAAAAATACCCATGTGGTGCTTTTCACATGCACCAAGTACAAAATATTGTTACAACAAACCCAAACACACCAATCCATATATTTCTACTTTCCGCCGCCACATAAGATCCCGAAACCCAATTCGCGCACGAGGTACTCGTGAGAGATAAAATCAACGAATCATAAATTCAATCTCCTCTTCTCTCGTTTTCTCTCAGTGGGTCCCATGCTTCGTATTTCCCAAGTCGGCACCTCCTCCTCTTCTTCTTCTTCTACTCCTATCTCTATCAACGCTTTTAACCATTAGCTGTTTAATTAATCTACGCTTCCAATCTCTGTCAATGAGCTAGCTATTTCCAATGTGTACCTCTCCAGTCTGTGCTTTATATATATCCCATTCATTCACCCCCCTTTTCTCTCTATTATCCACAACTCAGTTTACTCATTCAACGCTTCTCTCTCTTTGTCTCTTTGTCTCTTTGTCTCTCTCTCTCTCTCTCTCTCTCTCTCTGGTGGTGTATATGTATCCTCAGTTCTGATCAGTTGAAGAAGAGAACAAAAGATATGGAGATGCAAACACTACAATCAATCTTTGCTATGCTTTTTTTCTCTTTTACCTTCCTCTTCCTACTCTCTGCTTTACTCGTCAAGGTGTTGTCGATCTCGCGAAGCCGATACTGCGAATGTGAAGTATGCAAAGCTTATTTGTCTGGATCATGGTTGACCCAGTTCCCGAATCTATCCGATTGGTACGCTCACCTTCTCCGCAACTCCCCCACCGGTACGATCCACCTTCATGTGCTGAACAATGTGGTCACGGCTAACCCGGCAAATGTTGAACATATGCTGAAGACAAACTTCCACAATTACCCGAAAGGAAAGCGCTTTTCGGCCATACTCGGGGATTTACTCGGCAATGGCATTTTCACGGCTGACGGCCATGCTTGGCATAGTCAACGCAAGGCCGCTAGCATGGCACTTGGTGGAGCATCCATTAGAAAACACGCTTTTGATGTAGTCACCAAGGAGGTCAAAACCCGACTCATACCTCTATTGTCTTCGGGATCATCGGATGTCGATTTGCAAGAGGTATTCTGCAAGTTTGCTTTCAGTACAATATGCAAGATTTCATTCGGACTCGATCCTGAAGAGCTGGAGCTACCGCTTCCCTTGTCAGAGTATGTCGGTGCATTCGACAACGCTTCGAGGCTGTGTGCATTGCGGGCCACCGTGCCAATTCCATTTGTATGGAAAATGAAGCGGTTTCTCAACATTGGTTCCGAAAAGGAGCTCAAGCATGCTATCAAAATGGTCAATGAGCTCGCAACCATGGTCATAAGTAATCGCCGAAAATTGGACTCAAGAAACAACCACGATATCCTCTCTCGTTTCATGCACACCGCTGATGGAGAGAAAATAGATGATTTGTACCTTCGGGATGTGGTTGTAAGCTTCCTATTGGCTGGGAGAGATACCGTGGCATCTGGTCTAGCCGCCTTCTTCCTCCTGCTCTCGAAAAATCCTTCCGTGCTATGTGCCGTAAGGGAAGAGATCTCCCATGTCACAAAAGGGAAAACCGACTACGAATTAAGCCATGATGACATCAAGTCCATGCACTACGTACATGCAGCCTTGCATGAGAGCATGCGGCTCCTTCCACCGGTGCCGTTCGACTCTAAATACGCAGCTGGAGATGACATACTTCCTGACGGGACTGAAGTAAAAAAAGGCACTAGAGTTACGTACCATTCGTACTCCATGGCACGGATGAAGAGCGTGTGGGGACCCGATTGCGATGAGTTCAGGCCCGAGAGATGGCTCAGCAAGGACGGTGTTTTCGTGCCTGAGAGCCCGTTTAAGTACCCGGTGTTTCAAGCGGGGTTGCGGGTTTGCCTCGGAAGGGAGCTAGCATTGATGGAAATGAAAACTGTGATTGTATCGGTTTTGCGCGAATTCGATGTGGAGGTGGTTCTGAAAAATGGGGATTTGCCGCTGTTTGCCCCCGGGCTAACGGCATCTTTCAAAGGCGGAGTACCCGCTACTATCAAGAGAAGATAATTAATTTTGGGAAATTTTAAGTGATTTTGTATATATGTCATCAATATAGAAATCAATTGTAAAGATAGTTAGAAAATTATTTTTGGAATAATACAAATTGAGCAAAATAATATTTTCATATATATAGTTCTTGTGATTAATTAATTTACAGCAGCAATAAGCCTCCAGTTATATTTTTGGAAGATATCCACAGCCACAAGTGACTTGTTATTATTCTCAGCCATTCAATTATTAAGGTCAAAGGATTGAATGATTCTCATCAGCTAAATAATAATGACATGATCATGTCATAATAATAATTTATGTGGATTGATCTACATGTGTATATTGAAATTTCTTATACATTGTTGTGTGCTAATTAAAGGAAAGAAAAAAAATTACATGGTGTCCTCATTTAAACGGGGGAAAAAAAGAGCAAAGGTCTATGAAATTAATTTGGAGATCCAATTATACCTACTTTTTCTTGAAAAAAAAGAAATTACTAATTCTGGAAACCAAATTTTATATTGGTTTGATATACAACTCTGGAATAATTTGAAATATTTTATTTTGGAGATTAAATGGCATATATGCTAATTAATGCTGTGTTTAAAACCTGATGACAAAAGTTCAGAGTATATTATTAGTACTAAATCAACTCTAAAGATTCGGTCCAAGAACTAATTCCTAATTATTTATTTCTTTCTTAAGAATTGACCAAAGAATTTGGGATTGATACCCTTAATTAATTAATTAATTAATTAATTCGATTTGATGGATGCATTTAATTAGTTTACTCTCATATGCATGTGAGACAAAGAGCTCAGTTTGCATGTTTAGTTAGTTAATTGATTACTTAGCAATCTATCTTGTGCTTAGCTGTGAATTAGTTTCATAATAAGGATTAATTAATGTTAATTAAGAAGCCACTTGTCAACAGTTGTTAATTACATGGAGGGTAGGTGGATTAGCCCCACACGCTCATTGATTAGGGAAGCGGTGGGGAGATCCGATGTCCATCAGATCAATTTTTGCATTCAATAGATAAATAACCGTTCGATGACATCAAGATTCATGTAAAACTTTCATTTAGATGCTTCAATAACAATAAAAAAAATATCAGATTTAATGATTCAATAGTTAAAACTGTTCATCAAATCAAATTCAATCCGATAGACATTAAACCTCCTCCTCCATTTAATAAAGCCACGCATTCAAGTCTATGAAAGAGAGCCCAATTAATGGAGATGGGAACTTGGACTCAAAGCCAGAACTCCAATTGATTCTCTTCAATGGAAATAATAACTTGGGATTAGTGGAATATTTCAATCATATATAGGAACACAAAACATGACCCAATTTTATGAGTTATTATTTGTGTTAATGATTTTATTATTCAGCTTATTTTACTTAATATATTTATTATTCAACTTAAATATTTTTAATCTGAATAATAACTCACTTAAGTTGCATAATAAAAATATCCTACAAAATAAATTGTATAATATAGTTATTAACATGGATAATAACTCATTTAATCTAAACAATAAAATTGGTACGATAACGGTACTAAAGACGGTATGTATATCAACTCCCTTACGATTATTTAAATAGGCGGTTCGGATCTATCTGGGCATCACATAAATGATCAGATCATGCAAATCGAAACATAGAAACTAAGTATTAATTATAAAAGCTGGTAATTAATAAACATACTAGGCTGCTGCATTCTTCAAAAGATTCCTTTCTTTTGCGTATGTGAAAAAACAACATTATTGATGCTCTTAATTAAGAAAACTTCACAAATTTGTATCAAGGTTTGACTCTACAAAAAGTACTGGTGCTTGGATCAGGCTTCTTCTTTCTTGCGGTCTGGTTCGCTTCACTATAGATGCAGCCTAGTGAAGTAAACATACTCGAGAGTGGATCGAGCCGGCATCTGGTATATATCCCGGCTACAACTTTCATGTGCCAGTCGGTTAAAATTGAATGATGCAAATTACACCTTGAATTTCTAATTTTGGGAGTGCTTTAGTTTAGTTTAATATCAGAAATCACTTTTTTCTCTCTAAAAATCCTGTTGTTGTGGTTCTTCTAAACATTCCAGGTTACTGTTGCAAAGAGGGTGTCCATGTCTTTCTAACATCCGGTGGTAGGATTTGACGGGAGTTGAACTGAAGTGTTCGGTTTTTCGGAGAGCAAATTTGAAGGTAAGTGCGGTGGTGGCGGCGCCAAATATGGCATGAAAGTGGAGGACGAGGGAAAACTAAAAATAAATTTTTGAGAAAAAAATGGAAAAAGAACATCTAAAGTACTTTCTGAAAACTTTGCCATTAAGAGTATATTTAAGCAAGAATCGCATGTTTAGTACAGTGGTGATAACTCTCGCCTCTTTCTAGAGAAATGCAAGTTCAAATTCCGTAAAAAGTATTTAAAAAAAAATAAATGCAGGAGTTAACGTGAACCCTTATATAAAAAAAAAAGAGTATGTTTAAGCATACACTCAATTATTCAGTTCATGATCTCACTTATTTGAATATCTTTATTAAATAATGGAACTTACATGGTTTCCCTCACTTACAACCAGTTTGGTCACTCTATTAATGCAAGACAACTATTATATTAATTAATATTTAGCCTGTTAATTAAGCTGACTCAGTGACCATAGCAATCTCACGGTTGCCACCAGTACCAAATTGGTTAGCCTTACAATCAGTGGAGAAAATACCAGAAGACACGAATCTCGGTGTGCCGCCCATCACCGGCATCTTCTTGCTGACATCCAACTTGTTAACATAGTCTGGCCTATATGTCTGACCAAGCACACCATCAACAGTGTCACTGAGTGAGTAGAACTTGAATGACAGGTCGAGGTGGGCCAGGCTGTCGTCAGACCCAACCCCGTAATTGTGTATCCTTGACTCTTCTTCAGTGATCGGAACCGCATTGGCCATGATGGTGAAAACTCCATTTAGTTCTAATATGACTCCATTGGCAGCGGCGGACCGCGTGATGGACAAAGCAGACGCTGAGCTGGACACCCACCTGGCATTCACCTCTGCAGGAATGTAAACAGGCTCGTCGTCAAAGGTAATGATGAGGCGGTCAGACTCGTCGTTCCATGTCACCGTCTTCTCTACGCCAACATAAAGGCGGTGGTTGTCGCCGACTACTATACCGAGGGCCTGGACCCAAGTGAAGTCGCGGTTGAGGGAAGGATTGTGTTTCCCGATGAAGTGTGCATTGATGTGTAGGTTGGGGTCAGAAAGGAGACAGAAATCACCGTCCTTGTGCCCGTGGAAGTAGAAGATGTTCCCATCGCCTCCGGTGAAGCGTGGGTCACCGCATACAGTGCCTGGGAACAGGTCACAGACTGCATCCACCGAGCGACAGTTAGTCAATAATAATCCTCACCTAACTATTAATGATCGTACAACGGAGGCTAATTCAACAAAGTTCTGTAAATCCAAAAGTGCTTTAGATACCTTGATTATTTTGTGTACTTTATATAGTTTACTTACATTTAATTATTCAATTTTAGAAGTAGCAGGTGGATGTATATAATTAGTTTCTTACTTCCATGATTAAACTTTTGAAAGACCCTTTCTTAAAAAAAGTTAGCTTATGGTGGTTTCATGAGAGGATGAAATTTGCATTGATATATATAAATATAAGACTACTTACAGCATAAGGTTCTGCAGTCTGGGCATGTCACAATGCACTTGTTGGTGCATTTGCTAGGACAGGTTGCTAAGCATGTTGTGTAATTGCCGTTTTGGTCAAGACACGAAAAAGTCGTACTACGTTTGCCACGAGGAGTTATCACGGCCGTCTTAGGTCTCGGCTGCCCCACCGAGAATTCAGCAGCTGAAAGAAAGAGGAGAAACAGTACTGCCCATGAAACAGAAGCCATGGTGTGAAGTGTTTGTTAGATATTTTTGATAAACAAGTTGTATTTTTGTTTTCGGCACTGAGCATTAACCAGTAGTTTGTTTCATATATAGTAGAAGAACTGTTCAGGTTGAGTGAGATTGAAATAGCCTGAAAGTGCAGATGGTGGATACTGGCACATGCATCACTTGAAAGTTTTGGGTCACTTTGTGTGATTTTTAAGATTAAGAGTTGATTATGCTTTGAGAATTTTGGAATACTCCACAGCCAGTTAAGCATGGATGTGGTCAAAGCTTCATGTTATTGCTCTGTTTTTTTTTGGACACGTTTTAATCTCTATTCTTTTTGCTATTTTTAAGTTGAACAATTTTTTTCTTTTTTAATATGCTAGACTTGCAAATCATAATTCCGGTTATTTTGAATTGCAAATCTAACATAAATTGTGATAGATATTATCTTTTTACAAAAATTTTAAGAAGAGATGCAATTTAACTTCCACAAAAACAAATTACTTATTCAACATTAGTAATCATCTCTCTTCTTGTAATTTTTTTTTCAATAAGCAGCTCAAAAGCTGACTATTTCATTGACTGAAACCAAGTTTATCACACACCTATCCAAACAAATCTCTACCTATATCTTCTCCCACGAAGCAATACACCAATAAAGCACATATAAAACTATAAGAATAATCCTATTTTTAGCCTCACACCTAATCCAATTACATACCAAAAAACAAAGAAAAAACAGTATAGCAATACTGAGTCCAGTCTCTTTTTGTAATAAATATACCAAAAATGTGTTTTTCCCCTCTAATATAACAAATCTATTATTTTCTGCAAATAAAACAAAATATAGTTTAGAGATTTTATTTTCAAACTTCAAATTTAACACTATATCCTTTCTTTCGCTACAGATGTTCGAAGGTCTGTTCTACTATTCCACTGGAGAATAATCGTCTCCTTGTGTACTTTTGCAGTTTCAGCTTTCAGCCCAAAACTTGGCCTTTGTTTCTTACACCGACTCATTTTCACAGTTCGCAGAAATGTATACTGCACAATAGAGGGACGCATAAACGTGGTGTTACAATAAAATATCATTCCAACAGAGCATTGATAAATTGTGAAAAAGGAAACTTACACTTGGGCTGTCAAAGCCTCCATCACAAGCATCACAGAAATCCAATGCCAGTATTCTCAATTGCAGCAGCTTTAGGACAACAGCAACAACAAAAAGTGAAAATCTAGAGAGAGAGAGAGAGAGAGAGAGAGAGAGTAACATGGAAAGGAGAATCTGTACCTCTGAAGCAGCATGGATAATAAAATTCCTTGGGATACCACCTCCCTGCAATTTAGGTATGTAGGAAAAGCACTTATCACAATGAGCACATACTATATGGAAATAAAATATTAGAAAAGTTTCAGGAAGATTTTCTAACATAGTTCATATAATGAATATGTAAATTCCCTATATCCTGACTTTTTGGATATATATATATAAACAGAGAAAAAGCTAAGGCGAGCTTAAGCTCACCAAACAGTTGATGAGCTTAACCTCACAAGCAACGGATCTGTTCTAAACAATGAACTTGAACCATTTATCTTGATCTAATTGAGAAGCCATGCATATGTCTTTTGTTGTTATTTTCCAGTTTGTTTTGCATAAGACCAAGAGATCCAAAATTGTTGAAAAATCAATGGAGCAAAATAATTCATTTTTTAGTTACTTTAATCATGTATGAAATATTTAAAATTTGCAAATTTTGGAACATAAAAACATGGCTCATCAAGTAGATCAAGTCATCAAGATAAATGGTTCAAATTCATTGTTTTGAAACCACTCCAATTCTTTTGCATTTAAGCTCACAAACCGTTTGGAGATTTTAAGCTCACCCTAACTTTACTCCATCCAGCCATATGGCATCAACAAAGTTTTACTCAACTCGATAGTCAACTTCAACAATACTTTGTGATAGCACAAGCATGAAAACAAATTATATGTAGGCACCATTTGGTACCACAAATTTCATCCAGAATGGAGTGAAAGACATATATATTCTACAAGAAGCCTTCTTCCACTCTATTCCAAAAACTGCAATACTGTTTGGTATTTTCCTTCTGCTTTGTTCTGGAAACGTAGAGGTACCAAACAACCCCATAAGAGACATGCAATAAACCCAGATATAGTTTGCAAACTCACATTATGGCGAAGAAGAAGATCTTCTAGACCTTTGCAACTCAAAAGAGAGGAGACCCCACTTTTAGTCAAGTTTCCACATTCCTAAACAATTAAGATAAAAAGACAGTTTTCTTAATAAAAAAAATACAATACTGTAATATGAATGACTCTAAAATTTTAATGAATTTATAATGTCGGAACAACAAGATGAACTTTTTTTTTTACTTCCTTTTACCACTTGGCATCTCAATATTTTATAAATTACCCGATGCTGGTTGCGACCTTAAAGAATGACTCTCTTAAATCCAGCTTGACCATTTTTAGCTTTATTGCTTGTTTGACAATTGAGGTAGGACTGAAATGTATACTCAAGGATAATTGGTGCATAATGAGGTTAATACTAAATAATTAAGCTTCAATCGCACAATTTTCACCAAATAGCAAAGTATCAGCTAGGTCTTGTTCCAGCAAGTAACACTAAAAACTGTGATTTATCAGCAAAAGTTTTCAACCCAACCAACTTACTTTCTTTTATGCAATAAAAACTTTCTAGGTCATCCTATCTTCTGTTGTTTTTAATAATTCATTTAAAGCTTTAGGGTTGAGGGAGAAAGAAGAGAGAGAGAGAGAGAGAGAGAGAGAGAGAGAGATGGGGAATGGTGAGCGTAAAGCAAACCTCTAAATGTAGAACTGTTAGCCCAGGCCAACCAGTTGAAATAATATGCTGTGAGTCTACAAAAATAATGCAAAGGAGATTGGTAGTCAATTAGGACCGCTAAAAGCTAAATCATTAACTAATAAAAAAAGAAAAAAATTGCACAAATAATCCTATATTATGCAAAGAAGTCCTTCCTTTTTAGAATCTCAGTTATTTACCTTAATTAGTGTGTTAATTTTGAAGTGCCAGAGCTATAGAATCACATGAGTACAGTTGCAACTTCTAACAAAGGATGGGCTTTTTTATCCTTTCACATGATATAGGGTTTATATAAATTTATGAAAACAATAATACTCAACATGAATCGAGAAGCTTGCACCCAGACAAAGAGAGTTCAGTCAAGCTACAGAAAGTACTCGTCAGGAGAGCAAGATGATCATTTGTCATCCACCTGCACACCCACTCCAATCTCAATCTAGTCAACATCGAATTTTGAGGAATCTCAAAGCAATGCATGGTCAGATCGCCCAAACAGCACCGCAGCTCCAACAATTGTAGATGCTCGAGGGATGCTAGTAAGTTCCTTATTACATCATCTGATGTAACCTAATGAATCAAATTGAAAATTTTCAACACATTATTAAAGTGGCACTCAGTTTTTAAAAAGCACCTGCATCATCGACAAATTGAAAAAAAGAAAAAAAGGAAAGAGCACCAATCTTTGGTTTAATAGAGAACTCGGGACTGGTACATATCATATATATTTTATTAACTGGTCTAATGGCTTATTAGACAACTCCAAAAAGAGAATGTTTTAATATAATACCATTCTGGTACCAATGGACTGGGTACTGCACATACTGCTCAGAAGTTTACTGTACAGTTAGAAGTCCTGAGTTAACATTTGGTCTGGTATGTTCATATATAACAGAAAGTCTAATTCTCAGGTGAATTGCTAAAGCTAAAAAATAACCTGAAACCGGACAACCAAGGACTCTATCAAAGGGCACAAAATGGGTAGACACTGCAAAAATTGAAGGCCTGGAGATGCACCAAGACCCAATGTAAGCGCTCTCACTGTACTGAAAACCAGCATTTCCTCGATTAAAACAGAGATGAGAGAGAATCCCCAGCCGAAGGCCACCTCTTCTAAATGGGTACAATTCTCAATTAGTTCACGCAATAGAGGAGAGAATAAAGAGTTGCTTGTGAGCTCTTGATGGAGGTTAGTGCAACCCGTTGCTTTGAGGCACCTCAAATTATGATTTCTTCTTATAAGAGGCCTCAATCCTGCCATAGATACCTAAAATTTACCTCAAAATTATGAGCTGGTCAAAATTTTTGACTATTTGGGCTTACTTGTACGTGCAACTGAGAGTAAAAGTAAGATAAACTTGAATTATGCATGATCGAAGCTCAAATGAGGTATTTGATTACATTTGGAAATCATACTAAATTGGGTTAGATTGAAAACTTGAGGGTAACTGGATGTTACTGGGCTAAAAGGAGAAATAATGAATTGAGGATGTATTAAGGATAATTTGACATTGAAGAAGTTTAATTGACAATTGTGGATAACTTAAAGAGTTAGTGAGGATTAACCTAGACAATATTAGTAAACAAAATTACCTTGGTGTCAGAAACATCAAGTCTCTCCAAAGATGAGACTGTGAAGTTAAAAATAGCCTCATCTGTCAGAGAGGTACCTTTCAAGCTCACCTCTTTTATCATAGTCATGTGGCTCAAAAGACGTGACATAGAAAACTCATCAACACCTGGGAATATTTTTACGCTTGTAATAAGAAGAGTTTCTAAGTAGAACTAATATCTCAGTAAATATGTATTATCATATTATAAACAAATGCTCCATTTTGGAATATTCAAACACATTATTAGTGTGGTGCGAAACAGGGAAAGCTATAATTCCATTAGAATTTGCATTCACCACAAGAGATCCCATTTTTATAATTTGAGATTTTACAAAAAGCAGAGTGGATTCATGTTGATAAGTTGGGCATCTCTTGTTTGACACACCCTGGTTTTAACAGGTCAGTGTTTATTTTAAAACAGCAATAACCTTAAGTACAATTTGCAAAAATACTTGAATATTATCTGTAGTTTACACATCACACCAACAAACAAGGACAAAAAGTGTGTTCAAGTTTCTAAAGTTGTGTACAATATTTTAATATTTTGTACAAGGACATCTAAATTTTTTTCTTTAGCTTGCAATGTTGAGTAAAGTAACATTCAGTCTCACCTTTACAACCATCAAGATAGAGACGCTGCAACCTGGATGCCATAGTTGGACAATTTATTGGGTTCTGATACTCATCAGAACAAAGCACTTTAATGGATTCCGTTCCAAAGTATGTGTGACAGAGAAACAATGAATGGATTGACAAACATTTTCTGAGAAAAGCTGCAAGAGCTACATCAGATAAACCACTGCAACCTCTTATGTTTAGGTATGATAGCATCTCAGTCAGGTTTGAGATTTCTGACAAGTGTCTATCTGCAGTGGCAAAAAAAAAATGCAAACTAATTATAATTTATAACTATTAAAGGAAAAAACAAGCATGTAAGATTGAAGTTCCTTCTTGAATATGTAGACACTATATGTTTAACCAGGGATGTTATTGCATGATTAGCATCAGTATCATGTCCACTGCTAAGCCTTTATGCATAGTAGAGGTATGTTTAAGAGAAAGCCAATCTATACCAGTTGGAGCCAACACAAAAATTCAACATCACAAATCTTATTCATGAAAAAATTAAATAAAAGGAGTAAATCACAAGAGAAGAACACCATTTAGGTCGGTATGACCTTCCAGTGTTAGCTTTGACAGCCCTGCAACACGTCGGCTATTCACCACATCAGCTGTCATCGTAAGTACATCCTCTCTACCATGACCAGACCACTGGAAATCTCCAGCATCAAAGCCAAGGGAAAAATCAACTTCATGTAATGTAGGACAAGAATTTATCAGAAAGTTCAAATCTTGAACCCTGAACTGGGAGCAATGGGAGGCTCTCAAGATTGCCAAAGAAGGAAATGCCCAGCGCAGAATCAAAACAGTGCGGCGTGCATCCAGTTGATGACACCCTGAGATATCTATTTCAAGCATATTTGGAAAAGAGAAGAAGGATTTGTTATCTAGGCTTTTGAAAGAATTGCACATGAGGGGAGATGAAGAGTTCAAAATCTGTTTGATTAATGAGACACTTGTGTTTGGTTTAAGCAATGAGATGAGTAAAAGGTTCTCCGACATCTGTGGACAGCCCAACAGCAGTAATTTCTGAAAAGCAAAGGAATTCAGACAACTAAATTTAAGTAGAAAAGAATGGAAAAACAAAGATTGGTCATTGCTAGTTGCGGCTGGTTCAAGCATGCACCAGAGGTTACTGGAGCATATTCAGAGCCCACTTTTGCTGAGTGCAGTTACCCTTGAAGTTACCTCTTGAAATTAATGCAGCACCTTACAAGTCAGGTCTGGTACCAGACAAAGGCCAACTTTCACAAGTCAAGTTTGCAATGCAAGACTTGATCGAGTTATGGCGCTGAGCAATTTATTATCTGACAGGAATAGCATACAAATTTACCTCAGAATAGTTTGTTATGCGAATTTTGAATTGGTTGAGTGAATTTGAATCTTTCAGCTTTGAGGCAACATTAAGAATTGCATCTACCGCTTCATTTCCAATTTCAGAGTAGCATCTCCTGAGGCCTATACACCAATTCAATCAGTACTGGTGTGCACAGAACAGACTATCTCAAATATGCAACCAAAAGTAACCTCACTGATGGCTACTCATGATCCTTGACTTTGAATGGAAATTTTTGATTAACCGGTTTAAATTTGGATTGGTTCTTTCATTGAGGCATAACAGAATAATGAATGAGCAATAATTGAAGCACGCCATATACGGTTTGGCTGCTTAATTGGGTTGAATCCAGACTTAACTTGAAAGATGCAGCAATAACGGGGAAAATTTTCAGTTCATTTGGAATTAGCAGTTCAACTGAGGGTTGGCTTATGCCTAATTGGATAACTGAGGATCATTTGCACAACCAAGGGATGGTTGCGGTCTGCTTAGGGTATATTGATGACTTATTGATGTTAGCCGAACAAACATTGGATTACATTGAGAAGAATTGAAGGTTCATTGAGGCAGACTGGGCCATCGAAAGCCTAAGTTGCAAAGCATTTATAAGAGCTCATTTTGCCATTTGGTGGAATGGTTCAATACCAGTATGTACCAGCAGATGTTGCAATCTTTGGTTGAAACAGTGTACCTGATGCAAAACTCAATGATAACAGGCTGCTTCTGACCTGATCAACATCATATGACAAAACTTACAGTAAACTTAATTAACAAAAACAATACAACGGTTGATAAGAAAGATTTGAATAGATATTGAAGGTTCACCTGTCTAAGAAGGGTGAAGCTGTCATTTCTAGAAGCTTCTGTGTTCTCCGAAATCCATTCAATAAGTGCTTCACATAGTTGTTTCTCACTTTTGCCAATAATAAAGAAAAATAAGAAACAAAAGAGTATTTCAACTTCAAATTCATACTGCAATTTTTATTGGTATAAAGAAAGTTTTCATGCTGCCATATACTGGCACTGAATGGTTCTGTATGATTAAAAGTTCGACTGAACTCCAGCTTATCCTTATTGAGCCTCTATTAGTGCTTAGTTCTGTCACTAGTGCCAGATTTTACTGATATTTATATCACTAAATCCTCAACTTTGTAATTAAACCTCAAATGAGTTAACCAATTTTAGTTTTGCATCTCAAAGCAGTCCCTCCAGTTACCTGACATTGCCTGGTGCATCATGGTACCTTATCCGACCAGTATGGTACAAGAAGTAAAGAAACAACAGATTGTTAAATCTAATGTATAGAGATAAAACATACCTATACACAGTCAAATCAGGGTGCTCAGTGCATGCCAATAGCATATCAAATGGTACTTTAGTGAACAAACTTGATTTTACAACATGCATCTATAAAAGAAAAGAAAGAAACATATATTGAGATCATAGATAATTCAGCTTTCATTAAAAAAGAAAAAGACAAACAGCCTGATAAGCTAACTATAGAAATGGTACCTACAAAGTTACACGCCATACAGCCTACACACTCGCTTTGAATAAAGCCAACACCTGAAATTAACAAAAAGTAAATACAGAACAAGATTTACCAAAGAATACATTCATTATTTAAGCATATTATAGAGGTAATATTAGTCTGCACTAGAGGCTTACTGTCTAGGTATCAGTCAAATGCTATCTTTTTCTCAAAGGGTTGTTTGATGCTCACTAGATACATACTTGTACTAACAAATAATAAGGAAAATGAAGTAATAAAATATGAAGTAGAAAGTTTTAATTAAAGATATATACATTTCTCTTTGCTGTAATTCCAGATATCAATTAAATACTCCAACGATAGAAGACGAGAAAATAGACCCGTTTCAGAACAAACCCATCTGAACCAATCTTCACACTCCCTTAAGAGAGCCTCAACTCCAAAGAACAATGCTCCCTGATTGATAAAAACAAATTATTTTAGTAAATGATAATCCAAAAGGTCAATCATACATCTCCTACCAGCCTCTCAACCTAAAAATGGTTTTGTATACAACATGCCTTTTAAATGCAGTATTTTTCTAATATATGCCAAGTAACTTCATCTGACATACCATAAGAAGCTCTTCAAATCAACATAACCAGAAAACTGTTCATCTGAGGTTGAGATAACATTTAAGCCTCAAGTTGAATTCAGTTGTACAAACAAGTGTAAAAAAATCCAAGCAAAGAAAAAAAATGAAGATACAAAACAAAAATTTAAAAGAAAAAACAGCAAAATAGATGGCAACATTTCTATTCCGCTTGGTACAGTATTAGAAACAGGCAAATAATCCTTGGTTTTAATTTTCAATGAATGGACTGAACTGGCAAATAAATTACTGAAAAATGAAAAGAAACCAAAATCAAACCTCGATTAGAAGGAGAAAGTTATCAGGCTCAATATGGATAGAACAGCCAAAAATGGACTGTAATACTTGGAGAAAGATCTGTGGATCCCACTGAACACAAATCTGCTTCAGGCTTGACTCACTAGATAGAAATACAAATAAATATAAACAAACAACCACTTCCTATTTACTTAAAGGGTGCTGATATACAGATATCACAATTGGTAACGACTTTATTATTCAGATGAAATGAGTTATTATTCATATTAATGATTTTATTATGCAACTTATTTGTACAATACTTTTGTCATTCAACTTAAGTGAATTATTATTCACATTAGTGGTATTGAGTTGAATAATAAAAATACTATAAAAATTAAGTTGCATAATAAAGTAGTTAATATAAATAATAACTCATGTAATATGAATAACAAAATCGGTATCGATTATGGTATCAATTTTGGTATCTCCCAAGCATTTTCCTTACTTAAAAATCAAATGTTACAAATTATTTATTGAATTTGAATTCATGGTGGTACCTAAAGCTTCCATCAAGAAGAGCGCAGAAGTACTTAGATTGTTGTACAAGCCTAACAAGAAAACATATATTTCCACATTAACATCAATATTTTCTATAAATGTAAGTCCAAAGTTAAATGAAATTGTTCAAAGTGTATATTTCCTCCTCTTTTATACCCTTCTAAACCTTTGAATGTACACAAACTGCAAATTGAATTCAGTCCACATCATAATAGCATCATGAAAAGCAAGGAACATTTAGGAAAAAGGCATTTCTTCTTTTCCAATTATGAATCCACAGAGTATCTATTGCAAAAGAGAACATAACAACAACGAAAGAAAGAAACAAGGGAGAGAGGTGCCTGGATCGTTGAGCTCTAATGATGAGAGAAGAGGATTGGTCTTGGAGGAGAAGAGGGAGATCCCATGATCGGATGTCAGAGGTGGAAATGCAACTGGAGATCTCCCGTTGTAACTCGTGCGCAACTGGAAGCGGGGGTTCCACCTCAATCACCACGGTCCCGTTCTCTTCTTCTTCTTCTTCTTCTAGCTTCTCTTCATCATTAGTAGCCATGGCCACCAGAGAAATCGGAACTCTTCTGGACTGATGAGAGATGACGAGAAGTCGAGAACGATACTACTGGTACTGGTACTGGTGCTGGTGCTGGTACTGGTACTGGCACCGCTTTCCCTTTTTACAATATCGACCTTGGTAAAAAGTCGAATTATTTTCCTTTGAGTTTATGTCTATCGCATGAGTCGCATCATGTTTCCAAGTCACTGACTCCCTGGTCCCACCTTCCGCATGACGGTCTCAAGACTGGGCTTAAAGGGTCGGATTTCATTTTCAAATACTTTCGGTTTTCACCTACGGCTTAATTGGATCCATCACCCGTGAACGGCTCTCTCGCTCATTCGGACTTCTATTAGATATTCAATGAAGGCCGAAATAAACACATCATTATTTATTTAAATTTAAATACAGAAAAGTGTTAGCACTAAGGTGGAACTTAAGATACTGCTAACACTTTATTAAAAGGAAAATATCATCTCATTATTAATACCGTTATGAATATAAATTTTATTATTCATGTTAAATAAATTATTATCTATGTTAATAATTTTATTTTATATAGTATTTCTGTTATTCAATTTAAATATCATCAATATGCATAATAATTCATTTGAGTTAAATAATGACAGTACTGTATAAAATGAGTTTGCATAATAAAATCATTAACATGTATGATAACTCATATTAACAATCGTATCTATGTATCAACTCGCTTATTAAAAAAACAAATTTCAAGTTGGGAGGTCAACAAAGCGAAAAAAAAGAATAAAATTAAGGAAAGGTTGATTAGGGTTTTGTATCTGCAATAACAACTAAAATGAGATTATAAGAGTGAAACTAGGATAAAGTACCAATGCATATGCACAAACTAGGGATCACAAAATTTGCATAGAATCTGTGCAGGAGATAGATTTATAGCTAGAATGCACCTGATCAGAAGAGCATTATCACTTACATGCAATTAACATGTCAACTTTGGTTATATATTGGCAGGGTTGAACAGAGAGAATCTTAATTTTTAATTTATCAGAAATTAATTAACAATAAGTCAGGCTGGCAAGAGAATATATAAGTCAATCTACGTATGATGCGTATAGTACGCGTATATGTGGCAATTTAATTTGTAATCAGTTTTTATTTTTGATATACTTTTAGTATTTTTTTTAATAATTAAAATTAAGACGGAGAGGTGCCTTTTTGACAAGTGAATGAATTAATATGTAGAGAGATTTTTAAATTTTTATGCACAGTACATGGGTTTCAGAAATTTTCTATTAAATATCCAATCAAATAAAAATTAATTAGAAGATTTTTTTTTTTCCCTCCCCTTCCATCCCTCCCTTCTTCCTCTGCTCTCTATTCAAATAAGGTATAAGTACTTCTTAAAAAAATATGAATATATCTGAAGTTTAGATAAGGAGTGCGATCATCACTTTTTTTACATCTTATTTGGACAGAGAGTAGAGGAAGGTAGGGAAAAAAAAAATCTCTTAATTAATTTTTATTTGATTGGATAATTAATAGGAGGTTAAGGTTGATGGAGATTACTAATTCAACTTCTTTAACCTCTTAAAACTTATATTTTGTTAATCTTCAAAATGAAGTGTAATGGAAGTTAATAAAACGAACCAAACAAGATAATGTAAAATATAATAACGTTCTTTCCCATTTCATTCTCTCCCCTCTTGCTCTTTACTTCCCTTCGTCTTTCCTTCATATCATCCAAACATGGTGTTAATTTCATAAAAAAAATTTTGCTTTATTTGTGAATCCATGGTATAAACTATCAAACGCAATGTAAAATGATATATCCTTACAAACTAAATTGAAACTTGTGTTTTACCTAAAATTTAACTTCCATACTCATGCTTTTAAGTTATGAAAATGAAGATCATTGATATTCTAAATAGAAAAATTATTCATATATTTCATATTTATCTGTACATAAAAAATATTATTTATACATAAATTATTTATTTATATTTATATATGTATGTATTTACAGTTAATATAAAAGTAATAATTACTTTTTTCATCCGTACATGATATAAAAAATTTCAAATTAAAAATATAATTTACATAACTTTTAATTCTAATAACTTTCAGAATAAAATCATACGTTACATATCACATGAAACCGACCTTCAGAATAGAATCTTCCATATCATACGTTACATATCACATGAAACCGAAGATATCTTAGGTAGAGTATAACACATCATGATATATATATATCTGATGGAGTTCTTTATAGATATAACAAGCTAGCAAAAAGCTGCTATGTTGATGTAGACATGAAGCTATCTACAGACTACAGGAAGATGAGTTATATATATACAAGGAATAATTTTTCAACTAGATTTTTGGAAAGAAAAGGAATTACAAATTTCAATATAAGCAATTAATTTTGAATAGGCATGGAAAATTTAATTAATTTAATAGCTTTTCATTGCTCCGCTAATGTAAAATATATCAATTTTGTTAATTAATTAAGTGTTTCACGATAACTAATTTTTTATCTAGAGACAAACGAAATATTATTTGTGTGAAATGTCGTATTTTTGAGGTCTGAATGGAGGGTTCTTAATTGGACATCTACATTTGACTGATTTTGATTCTTAATTTTATCTCAGAAAAGAATTAAGTGTTCCATATAAAAAAAAATTTTCTCAAAACTATTTGACAGTAACCTACTGCAAAACTGTTCTGTACCAGAGCAAGCCAATATGAAGATGAAGATATTTGACTAAATCATGAATATTTTCTTGATTAGAGAAGCTTATTGTTGTGTTTATTTACTGAAAAAAAATCTTGGTGGTAACCTTTTTTAAAAAGTGTATAAAACTGTAGACAAGAAAAACCAAATTAATTAATATTCACTATGAAATGGAATGCTCAAAATAAATATATATCAATATATTATGAAATAGATCAGCAACATATTTGTCCTTTATTCAATTTTCTCCTTTTGGAAGAGGAGTCCGAAATAACACTCTCATAATAGTTTAGCATGATTAGTTATCAGCTTTCTCTGTTACCATGGCAATTTCGGGCTTGCCGTGGAACCTGGCAACAGCACAATCGGTGGCAAAAATGGTTGAAGACGAGTAATTGGCCGCACCAGTCATGACTGGCATGTTCTTTCTCACATCCAACTTGTTAACATAGTCCGGCCGGTACGTTTGACCTAGAACTCCATGCACGTCATCGCTGAGTGCATGGAATTTGAATGACAAGTCGAGATGCGCAAGGCTATCATCGGGCGTTACACCGTAGTTGTGCATATCGGATTCCTTCTTCGTTATCGGGACTGCACTTCCGATTATTGTAAAGATTCCCCTCAACTCAACCATAATTCCATTTGTTTCCGATGTTCGTGTAATGAAAAGTGAAGGCACTGTTGTAGGGACCCATCTGGCTTTTGTCTCGGTTGGTATATCTATCTGCTCCCCATCAAAGGTAATGACCAAGCGATCGACACTGTCATCCCATGTCACGGTCTTTTCTACACCGATGTAGAGCGTGTGGTTGTTGCCAAATATTATACCCAGTGCCTGAATCCAGGTGAAGTCGCGATCTTTCTCGGGGTTGTGTTTACCAATGAAGTGGGCATTGATGTGGACATTATTATCGGAGAGTATGCAAAAATCTTGATCCTTTTTGCCATGGAAATAGAAAATGTTACCGTCGGCACCAGTGAAGCGAGGGTCACCACAGACGGTGCCCGGAAAAAGATCGCAGACTGCACAAATTTTGATACCATGCAAAACAAAAGAGTTAGCTAATTGAAGATTCAGATGAAATATCTTCCTATTCTTAAATCAATATAAAAACAATCCAAATTAGAAATAAAGAAATGTTTTATAGTATGCAGCATACTATATATAATTAGGAGTACGTAGCAACTTATCAACTTTTACATATGTATTTTAAATATCATGCTTTATAATGTATCTGGTGTCTATATACAAATCAGTATCATGAAAAATTCCAAACCATAGGATGAAAGGTAATTTACTAATTACATAGTACATAAAATCTCCTTATATGTGCTTGAGCTGTTATCTCTACTTAATTATATGGAGATAGATACTTACGGCAGTAGGTCTTGCAAGTCGGGCAAAGTCCAATGCACGTGTTGCGGCAACGGTTGGGGCATATGGCGGCACAAGTTAGCGTCTTGTTATTTTCCACACAGGTGACTAACGTATCACGTCGGCCGAACTTGGACGGTTTGATTATGTGGTAGCTCGGAGGTAGATTCTTCGGTATGTTACTGGCAGCTGAAACTGCTGCAAGGAAGAGACAGCCCAACAGGAGCAAGACGAGCGGCACCGCCCATGGACGGGCAAGCAATGCAGCCATGGAAGGATGAGAAATATTAATTCTAACTAGGGGTGGTTAATTAATTAACTCTAGCTGGATGCTGATTTGAGGATTAGTGACTAATGAGTACTGTGCATTTAATTGATGCTTAGATCAACTTGGATTTGGATACCATCAGAGCCAGGGATCCTAGGCATTTTATAAGCACCAAAAAGTGGGTCAATGGTTGACCCAAAGAAGCAATGATTTAATTAATTAATTAATTAGGCAACAATGTGGCAGCTGGAGTAAGGTTTTGCTTGCTTAAGATAGGGACAAGTCAGAATTAAAGTGATGAGGTAAAATTGGTGTTAGCTAGGTCAAAGCCTCAAATTAAGATCAGGTTATAATTAAGCAACAGTGTGGCAGCTGGAGTAAGGTTTTGCTGGCTTAAGATAGGGACAAGTCAGGATTAAAGTGATGAGGTAAATAGGTGTTAGCTAGGTCAAAGCCTCAAATTAAGATCAGGTTATTTAGTGAATTAATTAATATCTTCTGACTTTTCCTTATCCAGGCTTGTAAGGAAATCAATGGTCCAACAAGGACAAATACCATGATTCTATGAACATACCCATGTACTGGGCCCACTAGGCTTGAGTTATTTTGGGCCCACATAGGCTCAATATATAAATAGAGGATGAAAGAAGAGTATCAGTTAACAGTATGACTATGCAAACTGGACCAACTCATGAAATTCTATATAGTCTATACAGAAAAGGAACTGATATACTGATACAGTTTAGGGTCATTGATACCGTAATTGATATCTATTTTATTATTCATATTAAATGAGTTATTATTAATGTTAACGATTTTATTATGTAACTTATTTGTACAGTATTTGTATTATTCAACTTAAGTGAGTTATTATTCAGATTAGTAGTATTTGAGTTGAATAATAAAAATACTCTATAAAAAGTTGTATAAAAAAATCGTTAATATAAATAATAACCCATTTTACATGAATAATAAAATCGGTATGATGACGGTATCAATGATATATGGTATCTCTCAAACATTTTCCATGCAGAAATTAATAACAAGGAACATATTTAGGTTTCTTTTCTTCCTTCAGTTTTCTCTGTTCAAGTACGCACAGAAAGAGGTAATTTAATTAATTGAATGAAAATATTGGGTCTTTTGTGACGATTAAATGGTGATCAAAACCTGGTTTAAATTATTATCTTTTTGGCTGATTTGGTTTTGCTGTCATCAATTGTTTCATAAAATTCTGCTTAGAGCCTCGTGGCAATTTTAATTTATTGCTTGAAAGATACTGAACCTAAGTACTAATTAATATTGTGCTTACTTGACTGATACCAGTCTGGTTTTTGGTTGGTTTAATTGGGACCTGTACAACAGATATATATTGTTGAAAATGTGATGCAAAATTATATTTCTATGTTTAGAATATGCTGTTATAGGTTTGTCATTTTTAGGATCAGTATTAGTAGAGTTAGTTTTTCTATTTTCAGTTATATTATTAGCAGGAGTTAGCAGAAATAGTGAGTTCTATTTTTGAGTTTCTGTTTTGTTTTAAATATTGTAGCGTTGTAAACAGTATCAATCAATCAAGTTGTTGTTTGCAGATAATAGAATTGAGTATTTATAACTATTTGTTCTTCCATCAATCCAACATATATATCAGGCCTGCAAACTGCATGCAGAATATAATGCCGATTAGAAGTTTAATTAGTACTGTGTTTTTTTTCTGGTAATAAGATAGGGATATCTTTAAGTACTATTATAATCGCATCTTGACTACTTTCACAATACCACTTGATACTTGGGCACCTACTTTCAAAGAAATTAGTATATTGGTAATCAAGAGCATGGTAATTTGTTTAATTGAGCGCATATATTTATAAATGATAATCAGCACCAACATATCAAAACTACATTTTCATTACAAACCTATCTAAATCTACATTATATATATATCCATTACAAATGAAATTATAAGACAACTGTTGTATATCTATTATTGTTTCAAAAAACAATGGACAATATATATATAGTCTACTTCAAAAATATTACTGGACCAAACAAAAATATTACTGAACCAAAACCTATTTCCAAAAAAAAGAAAAACTTTGACTAAATAATTAATGATTTGCTTAATTAGAGAAGCCTTACTACATGTCAATTATAACTGTGAGACTGTAGATAATATTAGAAACAAAATAGAAATAATGAAAGAAAATTAATCTTTGTGCATGCCAAGGTTTTTTTTTTCTGATCCATAGGAGGTAAGTATTTATGAATTCAAGTCAACAAAAATTACAATGTCCTAATTAAAAGGAAAAACCATTAATATTCAAAAGGAGTGATAACTGCATTCTTTATTCGCATTTTTTATTTGCACTTCGAGTATTTTAAGTTAAGGAGGTACAAAATTTAGAATGCAGAACTTAAATTTTGAAACATATATTTTTAAAAAGTATTTATATCTAAAATTGTGCGCAGACAAAGGATACAGAACTTAGGGTATAAAAATAATTTATCAATATTCAAAATGCAATTATTAAATTAATTTGTAAGAAATAGCATTACATGCATGCATCCTTTATTCATTCTTCCTCCATTTTTTAGTGGAACGGTTTCAATTAGAACTTGTAATATACTACCTTGAACAATCACTAATAACAACTCAGCACATATAAATTTATCTGCTAATGCATTAATTATGAGACTTTCTGGTTACCATGACTATTTCAGGCTTGCCATGGAGTCGCAACAGCACAATCAGTGGCAAAAATAGAGGAAGACGAGTAATTCGCCGCACCAGTCATCAGCGGCATTTTCATGCTCACATCCAACTTGGACAACATAGTCCGGCCGGTATGTTTGGCCTACAACACCATGCACGTCATCACTGAGTGCATGAAACTCGAAGGACAGGTCAAGGTGCGCCAGGCTATCATCAGTCATTACTCCGTAGCTGTGGATATCTGACTCCTCCTTTGTGATCGGGACAGCGTTCGCCATTATTGTAAAGATTCCTCTCAACTCAACCATAATTCCATTTGTTTCTGATGTTCTTGTAACAAAGAGCGAAGGCACTGTTGCAGGGACCCATTCAGCTTTCGTCTCAGTCGGTATATCAACACGCTCCCCGTCAAAGGTAATGACGATGCGATTGACACTGTCATCCCATGTCACAGTCTTTTCTACACCGATGTAGAGCTTGTGCTTGTTGCCAAAGATTATACCCAGTGCTTGAATCCAGGTGAAGTTGCGGCCTTTCTCAGGATTGTGTTTACCAATGAAGTGGGCATTGATGCGGAAATTATTATCAGAAAGTATGCAAAAATCTTTATCCTTTTTGCCATGGAAATAGAAAATGTTACCATCACCACCAGCGAAGCGAGGGTCGCCGCAAACTGTGCCTGGAAAAAGATCGCAGGCTGCACAAATTTTGATACCATGCAAAACAAAACAGTTAGCTAATTATTTATATATTTCAGAACCGTTCTTTCTCCATCATCTTTCCAAAAAGGTAGAAACCAACAGAAATTCTCTCTCTCAATATTCGGGTTTTCTGAAAAGAGAAGAAAACCGTCGGGCCGATTTTCTTCATCTCTCCATCGGATAAGAGAAAGATCACTGCGAAGGCTTAAGGAATCCGGTGATCAACAGGGTTGTGTCTCTCCAGAAGACCGACAATATGAATCAAGATAATTTTGATTTAAATTAAGAGTTTACTAGAGAATCAAGGATAATATTCTATTGTAAATTGGTGTTGGGTCAAAGCCTCAAAGGTGAGGTTATTAAGTTATATATGCACTGGCACATGTAAGTACAGATGGCTAGATTCGTACCAGGTATATAAGTATATACAAATATAAAAGCTTGACTTTATTATAATTTAAATATGACATTATTAAATATATACCTCTGACAAGGGGGGTTCATTTGGACATGGGGAATCAGAAGTTTCTTCCATATGCACAAAAAATCCTGAGTAATTAAATGTATATATTGGAATGAAAGAAAAGCTAATTAATTATCATGTAAGGAATGTCATTAAAATATAATTAAACCATAGGCATCAATAACTGTTGAGACAAATCTACAAGTCTTCCTCAATTTGAGACGATGTGTTGTTTGATACTTCTCAATTTAAATAATGTTTATGTTACATTTACAAGATCTGAAAAAGAGAGAGGTGTTTCTAACCCATTTGATAGAATCTGGTTGTGAAATAATTCAGATTCTCTTTGTATTCAGATCTGGGTTACGATATGAATTTGTCAAACATAAACTGAAGACCTATATATTCATTTCAAAAAAGATTACTCAGTTATATATATATGACTTGTGTCTGAAGAAGTGAAAATAAAATCCTAAATAAAGATCATTCCAAATTCAGAAACTTCTTGAAAAGTATTTACATAAAACAAAACAAAATTAAGAAAGATTGACATGAGATATAAGGGATAAAATTGATCAAAAATCCCTAACTGTTCGCTCCGGTACTCGTGTGCTTGGATCCCCAACGGTTCTCAGTCTAATACCTGTTGGGCTGTTACATGCTCAATAAATTGAGGAGGAGAAATTAAAGAATGGAGAAAAATGAAAAGAAGAGAGGATAGAGAGAGCTTGTGGGGGGTGAGTTCAAGGTCTTCCAGTTTGTCAGAACGGAGAGATCGATCCTGATTCCTGCCATTAATTTACCCGGTGCAGTTGGTTTCATGACTTTCATCTCAGTTCTGGGAATTCCTCTTTGAATTCTTCTCATTTGCAGCTCGTTGCATGCGGTTTGTATTTCCTCTTTCGGGTATTCTACCAAGTTGGTTAGTACTAAGTAGTAGTTATGTGTGTGTTTGTAATTAAACCCATTAACTGGTACTAATTGAAGTGCTTTCTTGTATCAATGAAAATATTGTGTTTTTGTGATTGTGTGGTGATCAAAACCTGATCTATTTTGTTACTTGCATCTTTTTGGCTGATATGGTTTGGGCCCACTAAGCGTTCAACAAAAGCTTTATTGCTTAAAAGATTCTGAACCTACTACTAATACTGTGCTTGTACCTAACTGGTACAGATCTGGTTTGGTTCGGTCATTTAATTGGGGCTTACAACCGCAACGCAAACACCAAGCCTCCGAGTTGTAGACTATAATGTTGTTTAATTGAACACATGTATTGATAAATGATAATCAGCATAAAAACAAACAAAATTCATTATGTTTATCAGGAGGATGCTATTTGCCGGCGCATTACAGGTGGGTCTAACAGAAAATTGGTGGCATTTGCCGAAATGCATCCTGTTTCTGCTGCTTATTTAACCATGATCCTTGTGGTGACAGTTGAACCACAGAATTATTCGTTACAAACCTATCTAAATCTACATTATCCATTTCAAATGAAATTATAAGATAACTGTTGTATATATGTTATTGTTTCAGAAAACAATGGACAATATATAGTCTACTTCAAAAACATTACTGGACCAAAACCTATTTCCAAAAAAATAAATAAACTTTGACTAAATTATCTTTTGCTTAATTAATTAGAGAAGCTTATTTTTCTGCTTGGCGACTATTTGTCAATTATAACTGTGAGACTTTAGATAATATCAGAAACAAAATAGAAAAAATGAAAAAAAAAAAGAAGAAGAAGAAGAAGAAGAATCTATGTACCGAGTTTTTTTTCTGTTGTATAGAAGTGAAGTATTTATCAATTCAAGTCAACAAAAATTACAATGTTCTAAAAAAAGGGGAAAATTCATTAATACTTAAAAGATATTATTAACTTCATAAGAAACAGCATTAAACAAGTCCTTTATTCATTTTTCCTCTATTTTCTTAGTGGTACAAATTCAATTAGAACTTGTAATATACTACCTTGAACAATCACTTATAACAACTAATAACAACTTATAACAACTCGGCACATATAAATTTATCTGCTAATGCATTAATTATGAGACTTTCCAGTTACCATGACTATTTCAGGCTTGCCATGGAACCTGGCAAAAGTACAATCAGTGGCAAAAATAGAGGAAGACGAGTAATTGGCCGCACCAGTCATCAGCGGCATTTTCTTGCTCACATCCAACTTGTTAACATAGTCCGGACGGTACGTTTGACCTAGAACACCATGCACGTCATCGCTGAGTGAATGGAACTTGAAGGACAGGTCAAGGTGTGCCAGGCTGTCATCCGGCATTACTCCGTAGTTGTGGATATCCGATTCCTCCTTTGTGATGGGGATGGCGTTCGCCATTATTGTAAAGATTCCTCTCAATTCAACCATAATTCCGTTTGTTCCCGACGTCCGTGTAACAAAGAGTGAAGGCACTGTTGCAGGAATCCATTCGGCTTTCTTCTCAGTCGGTATATCAATACGCTTCCCGTCAAAGGTAATGATGATGCGATCGACACTGTCATCCCATGTCACGGTCTTTTCTACACCGATGTAGAGCTTGTGGTTGTTGCCGAATATTATACCCAGTGCCTGGATCCAAGTGAAGTCGCGGCTTTTCTCGGGGTTGTGTTTACCGATGAAATGGGCATTGATGTGCAGATCATTATCGGAGAGAATGCAAAAATCACGATCCTTTTTTCCATGGAAATAAAAGATGTTCCCGTCAGCACCGGTGAAGCGAGGATCGCCACAGACTGTTCCTGGAAAAAGGTCGCAGACTACACGAATCCCAATAACACGAATGAAATAGTTAGCTATACTTGAAAATTTAGAATGATTTTGAAAATCTAGTTGTCTTAAATCAATCCAAGATGAATTCAAGGAAAAAGGAAAGCCCAGAAATGCATGATATTATGTAGCCAGGGGTATTTAGACAACCTTATAGTTATCAAAATGTACGAAGGATTGATCATTAGTTGGTATCCTGGAAATTTTCTAGCTGTTAGAAAAAATGTTAAATTTCAGAACTAAACATGCATTAAATTGGTGTCGTCTCTAATACGTGTAAGAATTCACATCCGCTATCATATTTTTTCTATGACACTATTGTGCCATTGTTTTTTGGATTCATGTCATGTGGGGCCTCTTAAAATATAAATAAAAAGACATCCTTTATAGTTAAATTTGAATCATTTAAATTAAATCGAACCATATAAATTTAATGGCAGCGCCATTGAAATTAATGACAGAGATGCTCACCATACGTGAACTACTAAAAACATTAAATTTCAAAACTAAACTTTATTCATAACCGTTCTCAAAAATTATTAGGATATATGTTTGCCAGTAGATCTTGTTACAGAAAACTTTATTCATAATTTTATTCCATACATCCAATAAATTACTGGCATAACAGTATCTATTTTGATAAATTATGCTTATTTCTATGCAAATCAACTCTCCACAAGAAATACACAAATTTACTGTGGAATAAGAATGCATATTAATTTTTACCAGATGGACTGAGACTTCAATATGTACGCATTCTGTGTATTTAAATACTTACGGCAGTAGGTCTTGCAACTTGGACAAATTCCGATACACCTGTTGCGGCAACGGTTGGGGCATGTAACGTCGCATATCTGCCTCTGTTTATTGTCCACGCAAGTGATCAACACATCACGTCGACCGAACTTGGGCGGGGTGATGAAATGATGGTTCCGGGGGAGTTTCGGTGTTGTTTTGTTATTGGCTGCTGAGACTGCTACAAGAAAGAGACATCCCGACAAGAACAAGACGAGCACCGTCTGTGG
Organism: x Bolboschoenoplectus mariqueter; assembly: GCA_037678475.1. Taxonomy (NCBI): domain Eukaryota; kingdom Viridiplantae; phylum Streptophyta; class Magnoliopsida; order Poales; family Cyperaceae; genus x Bolboschoenoplectus; species x Bolboschoenoplectus mariqueter. Next base: position 2,093,498 of record CM075286.1, on the reverse strand, counting down.
ACGGGCGATTATTGAAAGCAATGCAGCCATGGAAAGATCAACAAATACTTTGTTGTGTATATATCACTGATTAATTGGATACAGATTTGATGATGAATTAGCTAGTCAGAATGCATATTAAAATCTGTACTGTGATTTACACATGACACCCATTTTATAGCAGCAAAAAGTGGATCAATGGTTGACCTAAGATGCAAGAAATGGATGTATGAATTTAATGAAGTAAATTAATTAAACAAACAACAGGTTGGCAATGGCAGGGGGATCCTAAGGTTTTGTTTAAGTCACTTAAGGAAGGGGTAATTAATTAATTAATTAAGTTTGAATTGAAATGAAGTAAATTGGGATTAAGGTAAAGATGAGGTTATTATGTTTGACTTGTGTACATGGTACAAAATTAAACATAACATTTGAAGTGAACAATAATTAAATTCTCCCATATGCAGAAACAATCCTTGAGCAAATGTATATATTGACAAGAGAAAAAAAAAATGTCATAGTAATTAAACCATGCAGATCTAGCACAATACTAAAACAGTGGTGATAATAAGTTTCAATTTTTTACAGAGAGACGTAGGTTCAAATTCTGCAAAACCGTTTAAAAAAGAAATAAATATCAGAACTAATGGAGCCCTTATTTCAAAATAAATAAATAAATGAACCATGCAACTCAGTAACAACTAAGACTTATCAGCAAGTGTTTCTCAATTTGAGAAGTATTGATTGATATAATTGTGTCCGTCAAGTACTTAATTTTACCACTAATTGTGACTGCTAAAAGCCGGAGACACAACATATATTTTTAGAATATTTTTAGTATGCATACAACTTTTATTTTTATTTTTAGTATGCATCCAACTTTTATATTATATATTTTTGAGAAATATTATTTTTCTCTGTATTCAGATCTAAACATGTTATTATACATATTAATAATTTTATTATGTAAATTTATTTTATACAGTGCTGTCATTATTCAACTTAAATGAGTTATTATGCATATTAATAATATTTAAATTGAATAATAGAAATATTAGTTGTTAACATACATAATAATTTATTTAATATATATAATAAAGTCGAAATGAATGACGATATCAATAATGATATCTCCATAACAATTTTCCTTGTCGGAATTAAAAAATAGGCGAAATTAGCTACATACCCATCAAATTTTACGTTTTAGATATTTATCTATTAAGTCATCCAAATTAGATATTTACCCATTCTTTAGTTATTTTCTTTGATATTTGCCCATAACTTAATTTGCACTAAGATTTCTTAACTGAATTTATCTTAATTCTAATGATGGATTATTTACCCTTCTCAAAAAATAATTGCTTCCTCTTCCATACCAACCCCGGTACCTCCCTTTCTAATATTGCATTCTAAGCAGGAAGAAAAATCCATGTCTTCTCTCTTGAGATGTTGATCTTCGTTACAATTTTTCTTATTTTTTGTTATTCTAATATTAACAAACATGAATTTTTGATATATTGTAATTGTGTAAACATCTCTCTTGTTTATGTTATAAAAGTATATAATGTTAAAAGTATCAGTTTTGATCTTCGTTGCATTTTCAAAATATCAAGAAATCTTAAAAATATTAGAAGAGACTATACTATTATGGAAATGAGCAATTTTTTCTCACTTATATTAATATTAAAAAGGATAAAATGGTCCATAGTTAGAACAAATATGAATTTATTTAAGAAATTTTAGTTCAAATTAAGTTATGAATAAATATCAAAACAAATAACTAAATGATAAGTAAATATCTAATTTTAACAATATTTAATGGGTAAGCATAAATTTTATGGATATGTAGTTAATTTCGCCTAAAAAGTATCAGGTTATGACAAGTGCGCCTAGGTATTCCTATTTCTTTTCATTTTTTTTCTTTCTTCAAAATTTTTCTTTGTTCAGAGAAAAAAAAATAGAGAGTGCATGAGACCCCAAATTCCAATGCAGCAATGATGCATGCTCGTGCAAGTCGGCAATTTCACCTCCCAGCAAGTGGATTTACAGCTGCTGGATTTCCGTTTTCTCTCCACACATGTAACTCAGGTTGCATTGGATTTGGACTACTACTGAACCCACATGGACTCAATACTTTGAGAAATTTATGCTCAGCCCCTTAAACTCGGATTCGTATCATCTGCTGCTGTGTTGAACCGTGCAACTTAGTGTATTATCCGTTTCATCATATCAAGATTCGTGCAAAGTAAATCTTAAAAAAAAAAATAATCCACCTGTCTGTACGCTATGCAGCGCAGTGCTACACAACAGAAGATCGGGACCCCTCAAACTCAATATGCAATAATTTTATTATAAAGAAAGTTATATACTTATATTCAACATCTGTGTTTATTTTATTCAACCTTTGTCACTGAGTACTACCGTCTGTTTATAAGTTTTTGAAAGAAAGGGTATCAGAATCAGATGCAAATATAAAAACTTGAGGGATCAAACTGAATCCACCTAGATTTTTTTTAATTTTTATAATAAACTATCAGCTTGGGTCCCAATTCTCAGAGAGAGACATTACAATCCATTTAGATTTCTTATAGTGAATGCAATTTCTTTCAATTTGTTGAGCTTTTTGGTGCCAAATCCAGAGGTTTGACTTGAAATGAGAAATCATGCGTTTTTGTGACTGTATGGTGATTGAAATCTGATCTTATTACTGGCATTTTGTCGATCGTCTCGGTTGTGCCCACAAGGTGTTCGACTGAATTCCAAGTAAGAATCTTGTGGCAATTTTGTTTCTTAGAAAGGTATTGGACCTCACCTACCGGTATTGTGCTCGTACCAGTAAGGTACAGATCTGGTCTGGTCTGATCTGATTGGTTTAATTGCAACCTAATTCTTTCATTACTTTTGTAATTGCATACATGGTATTACAAAATGTATTCCATTCAAGAATACAGTTTAGTACTTTCAAAGAAATCAGTATATTTATAATCATATGTCAACACATCAAATTTCATTCTGACTTATGGTGAGAACCACATTTTTCTGAAATACAACCTATCATTTCTTCTGCTTAACACCGTGATTTCTTGCGGTGATAGTTGAGCCTCTGGATCTTTGATTGCTGGCATATCTAAATATATATCATACAAGTGAAATTATAAAACAACTGTTCTATGTATTTGTGTCAAGAGCAAGACACAAAGCTGTGCTGAAAATATGCTTGACTAAATTATGTTTGCTAAATAATACAGGCCTTAATCCTAGATGGAGAAATTATTTTTTGTGCTTAAATAACAGAATTTTAGTGGTGACTATTAAATATAGGATGTAAAATTATTAACAAAACATAGAAGGAAAAAAAGGAAAAAGAATAATGAGTGTGCCAAGTTCTGTTTAAAGTTTAGAATTGGAAGGGATAATAATCTGGCAGCAAACGCTACATGCATACAATATTGTAGTATTTATTAACTTAAGTCAACAAAAAATTACAATGTCTCAGTACAACTGAAAAACATAATCTCTAATATATGATATAAAAGCTTTATAAACTTTGTGAGAAACAGAGATACATGGATACTTTATTTATCTTCCTCCTTCTGAAGCGAACAGTTTCAATTAGAACATAGTGCATATATATTTATCGGCAAACATATCAATTATCAGCTTTATCGGTTATCATGACTATTTCAGGATCGCCACGGAACCTGGCAACAGCACAATCAATGGCAAAGATGGAGGAGGAGGAGTAATTGGCCGTACCAGTCATCAACGGCATGTTCTTTCTCACATCAAATTTGTTAACATAGTCCGGCCGGTATGTTTGGCCTAGAACTCCATGCACATCATCAGTAAGTGCATGGAACTTGAAGGACAGTTCAAGGTGCGCCAAGCTGTCGTCAGGCATTACCCCGTAGTTGTGTGTTTCAGATTCTTCCTTTGTGATCGGGACTGCATTCACCATTATAGTAAAGATTCCTCTCAACTCGACCATAATTCCATTCGTTTCTGATGTTCGTGTAATGAAGAGCGAAGGAACGGTTTTCAGGACCCATTTAGATTGGACCTCAGTTGGTATCTTAATACGCTTACCGTCAAAGGTAATGACTAGGCGGTCGACACTGTCATCCCATGTCACGGTCTTTTCGACACCAATGTACAGCTGGTGGTTGTCGCCAAAGATAATACCTAGAGCCTGAACCCAGGTAAAATCACGATTTTTCTCGGGGTTATGTTTACCAATGAAATGGGCATTGATGTGCAGATTATTGTCAGAAAGTATGCAAAAATCTTGATCCATTTTTCCGTGGAAATAGAAGTTATTCCCATCGGCACCGGTGAAGCGAGGGTCGCCACAGACTGCACCAGGTATTAGGTCGCAGACTGGACGAATCCAAATACCACACAAAACAAAATCAGTTATTCCAACAATTTTTTATCTTAATAATGAAATTACTTTGAAGACAATGATAATAATTCTTACTAAGCTTGGAGATAGAAAAACACTAACAAAACTAATTAAATTCATATGTTGAGAAGTTTGAATAATCAAATAAATAACTATTTTGAAGACAATAATTCTCACTAAGCTTGTTTGCATGAAATATGTACTGGATAATTAGTTTTAAAACTTTTGAATTCTGATATTATATTACTACAGTCAATTGAGATTATCAGTTATACCAAAAGACAAAAATAGTTAATGAAGTATTTAAAAATATTGAATGTTGTTGTTGATAAATTATAGTAATTAGCTTCCAAATATGCAGAACAAGTCTAATCAAAAAATAATAAACAGCATTACACTGCTTTATCCGTGTTGGCTAACAAAGCGAATTTATTTACATAAATATACACTGCTTACTTCATCCATGTTTGTATATACATATACATGTACTCACCACAAAAGGTCTTGCAACCGGGACAAATTCCGACACACCTATTGCGACAACGGGGGGGGCAGGTTGCGGTACAAGTTATCCTCTTTCTATTATTCTGGCAAGCGACCAGCGCCTCACGGCGACCGAACGGGCTACCAGTGAATATGCGGGAGTTCGGGGGGAGTACCGGTGATGTGTCATCGGCAGCCGAAACCGCAACCAGAAAAAGGCAGCCAATGAGAAACACAACTGTCATCGCCCATTGACGTGCAATCGGTGCCGCCATGGAAAAGAACAAGAAATGTGATTAATCTAAGTTAATCACTTACTGATACTGGTACTGATTTTTTTTATTATTTTTTTTATCTACTTGTTGAAGAACTAAACACTTATTTTGGAGAGGGGAATTGGATAGTTTTAAAGTTAAGAATTCTTGGCTATTTTTTAGACAGCAACAAAAGTTGAAATCAATGGTTGACTTCATAGTCTAATACAAATTGTATAATTATTCCATTCTAAGTTACATTTAATTAAATTTAAAAGTATGTCTTACTTTAATGAATATAATTGTTGAAATTTAAGTTTGAGAGAGAGAGAGAGAGAGAGAGAGAGAACAGTTCTTTCTATGTAGTAATTAAAAGGGTATTTTCAACATGTCACTAATTAAAAAATAAGATAAAAATATTTTGCACTATCTCTACATATTTAAAGATGAGAAATATTATCTAAATAATATTTTATTTGATAATATTATTGAAAATAACTCTTCTCTTTATTAAGGTAGGATGTTTCTTTGAAGAATTTTAATTGCGCTTGAATTATTAATTATTAGCCGACATAAGAGCATCATTATAGAATTTTATTATGACTTTAATTAAGAGAAGCGTAATTAATGTTTGATTGAGTAAATTAGGGATGGGGCAAAGGTAATTAAGCAAATTATATATATATATTGCATTTCCAACTTGGCTAGATACACGGATCAAATCAAATCCAGAGATTAAATTCTTATTTTATTAATTACACTAATTAAAGTTCCAAGACATTCATGCTATAATTAATTAAGTTTTTTACTTTGAGGCTTGAAAATGAAGAAATAATAATTAGGGAGCTAATATACATATACTATTATTAATATCATTAATTAATATCAATTTTGTTTTTCAGATTAAATGATTTATTATTCATATTAACGACTGCATTATACAATTTATTTATACAGTATTTTTATTATTATTTAACTTAAGTGAATTATTATTCATATTAGTGGTATTTGAGTTGAATAATATAAATACTATTAAAAACAAGTTGCATAATAAAATCGTTAATTTGAATAATAACTAATTTTATATGAATAATAAAGTCGGTATCGATTAGTCAATATCTCCAAATATTTTCCTAATAATTAATGGGAAACATTTGACGCGAGAATTAGGCGCGTTGTGGGTCAACCACACAATTAATATTGAGTGCATGCAAATTAAGCCATGGCATCTTTTTATTTCCTTCTCAAGTTTAAGTTATATTATATTATATTATATTATATTATATTATATAAATACTTGATTAATTATTCCTTTTAAAAAAATTGAGATGGGTTTGTGGCATTTGTATTTTTAATTTTGGAACAAGCATTGTTGACCAAATTTATTGTGTGATATAGAAAAACAGGTGGAAAAAAAAAAGAATTAATTGTCGGCATATTCATTAAAATTTTTAAATAATTTATTTTTTGAGAAATTATCGTTGCACCCCACATTTTGTACCTCTTATCTGTACACCAAAAGTATTTATACTAAATATATAATTTATTTATATCTGAATTTATAAATGTTTATAATTAGTATAAAATGTGTTCATCAAATTTTATTTCCTAGATGATTATAGAAAAATTAAAATTAAAAATTTTGTTGTATAAGTATAAATACAACTTGCATATCTTTTAATCTTAATAATGCAAAGTATAAATACTTTAATTATTAGATATAAATATTTTCCGAAAAAAATATAAATCTATCTAAGATACAAATAAAAAATACAATTAAAGAAAGCAGTTATCACTCCTTTATTTTTATATCATGACACTATAATCAATTTCTTTAATAAAGCATAACTTTCTATTTTTATCCTTTCTAAGAAAGCCGTTATATTGATATCATTATTGATAACGCAATTTATTTAATTGGATCTATATTTGACTGGTTAATAATTTTTTTTTTACTAGTCAATTATTTCAATAACCAATCTTCTACCTCTTATATAGGTGTGATGAACCTCCAAAGTATACAAATTGAATAATAAATTATACTAATCTGAGCAATAATAAAGTAAATCAACATGAATAACAAAACAATTTCAATGAAGGTGAATAATAAAAAAATTTGAAATAAATACTAATTTACGGAGGAGCTCTGACAAATTTATGACAAAGCCAGTTAATATGAATAAAATATACAAGTTGGATAATAAAATAATAGACATGAATAATAAAACAAAGCAATTTTATTATTCATTTATTATTATTGTTGAATTCTTTATGATTTGTGTCAAGTAATTTTATTATTCATTTAAATTTTTTTACTATATTATTTATGTTGAATGTTTTATTATTCATATATTGTTTATTTCATTACTAACAATAAAGTTAGTCAGTGAAAGTATTGACTAGTAAATAATATTATTGACATGTTAAAATGTAGATCTGGTCAAAAAATTATGATATCAACAATAATATCACTTTAGCATTGTATTTTAAGCGACCTAATAATGACAAAATTGACTTGCATATCATTTTTTTAAGCTAAAATGAAATGAATTTTATATGTTGTTTGTACTATATACACTCTGGTTGTATACTAATTAAAAAAAAAACATCATTTACATGAAATAAATTTTACTCAACCATGTTAGTAATAAGTAGGCATGTTATTACTAATTTTTTTTCTTTCTTGATTATATGTATATCTCGTATGAACAGAGACAGAGCGGAGTTTAGTGGAGACTGAGAGAGCTATAGTCTCGCAAATTTTTTTAAAACTAATTATATATATATATTAAAAATTTAAGATATATTATTTGAATTATACTGCATTGAGCTTTTTAAAAAATTTGAGACATACAATCATAGTGAAGATAAATTTTAATACTATATTAATTTTGGTGCTTATGAACCATAACAAAAGTGTTGAGATTATTATAATCGAATGAAATAAATGAATTATTGCCATCTATCAAATAATATGTTGCTCAATACCATAAAATATGAGAACCAACAAATTCCTACCCCCAATAACACCACCCAATCAAATATTGCCATCTGTCTTTCTATTATTTTTAATGAATTATTAGCATGTAAAGAAACATATTCTCATTAATTGCACAAGTATTGAGAAAGCTTGTATATTTTCAATGAATTACTAATAAAATATTTAAATGAATCATGGATACAAACAATATTGTAGTTATGCTAATAGTAATTCCATATGCAAAAATAAAAAAAAATTATGTTTGCTACATTTATTACATTTCAAATGTGCTAATATTTGCAATTGTTTTCATATGGTGTAAGGCAGGCCTATAAGTTTTACTGAATTTAATTGGAGTTTTATGAAATTTAATTGGGTATTTAGAGAAAATTCTAAAAATAATATCTAAATATTTTTATTTTTTGATGACTTTTTCTTTATTAAAGACAGCTTGTGAAAATTTAATAACTGTTTAAATCTCTATACTTAGAAATTCAAGAGACTAATTTAGTACAACACTAATGATTATTTTAATTAAAGGAGTTAACATAATTGCCTCATTTATTTAAAAATATTGATATGTCAAATGACAAAATTTGATAAAATAATATCGTTAGTGGGCAAGAATTTCTTGTTCGCTAGTAGGCAGAGGATTTGATTTCTAAAATAAGACGGAATCGAATCCTCTACTCACGTATGAGCAGGATTTTCCTACCCACCGATAAAAAGACATGCTATTATCTGACACGTAATTTTATCTATTTTTCTTTTACTATTTTACTTTCCCCTTATCTTTTGTTATTGAAAAAGATAAGTACATTATAATGAGCCTAACCAAAATCATTATTTCTCTATTTATACAAGAATATCATAATAATTGCAATGTGAGTCTCCTTGTCAAGGCTTTTATAATTATATGAATTTAAATTATAATAATTGCTAAGTCTAGTTTGTTTGTCCTCCTTTTATTTATTTCATTGTTTTTTTAATAGTATTAAAAGATTTTCCATCCAATAACATATCTAATATTTTTTTAGTTGTAGTTAGTGTAAAGAGTTAAGATTCATTAATAATCACTTAATTTGCAACATTGACAACATTTTTTTTCAAATCATATTAAACAAAATTATAGACATTCTTGCTTTTCTTATAAATTAGTTGTGCATCAATTTTTATGCAATTTCAATATCAATTAATATACCATCAAATATCGTTAAATATGGACCGTTATAAATTTCATACTATTCGATTAAAGTAAAACCTAAATGAAATTTATTGCATTTCATATATACATGTATATGAAATATAAATTATATTTCACTTGTATAATTTAAAATTATAAATTATATTTCACTTGTATAATTTAAAATTATAAATTATATTTCACTTGTATAATTTAAAATTATAAATTATATTTCACTTGTCTAATTTAAAATTATAAATTATATTTCACATGTGGAGAATAGTTAATACTTCAATGACAATAATAATTGAATAATGAGAAAGTGAAATGGTAAGAGAAAAGAGGCAACAAAGTTAATAGCTTTATTGTCACAATACCGCTTCATTTGTTTGAGATGTAATGCCACGTGTCAAGTAATGATAGGCTCTTTTCATTGGTGGACAGGAAAATCCTGCTCATATGTGAGCAGGGGATTTGGTTCCAAATATGAGCAAGGTCAATTTTATATCTAGCTAGAACATGGAGCAGATCTTCATAATTAATTTTTATATTATCAGAACCAAGTGTGTTTTCTTCCAATATAAGTTTTTTCATAGAAACTAAACCATTTTTTAATGTTTTTTTATGTACCATTTTGATAGCCAACTAAAGTGCCATTTTATTAAGCAATTGACATTCCATGTGTTATTAATTATTAATTAATGAGTATTAAGAAGAATTAATTAAGAAAAAAGAGTATTAATTCATGCAACTATGTAAAAACTATAATTTATAACTCATTTAATCTAAATAATAAAATTGATATCGATTTCGATATTAATTATGATATATATATATATATATATATATATATATATATATATATAAGCTCCCTATTATTATTATTATTATTATTATTATTATTCACACGACTCACTTTTGATTGGAGAGAATCAAAAGCTTGCATCAATACTATTACTATCCTTCTAATTTATGGCAAGTACTAAAAGTTTCATAGGAAGCACAAACGGGTCGGATCCCGACGATACCCGCACCAATAATCAAAAGGATCCTAATAACCAGAGCAAGAAATACAATCCACAACCAATTTACAACAGTGCCACCGCTCCAAAACATGGACGAAGCTGATACCCATGTCTGCTCCTCAATCGCCTCGCAATCTACCTCAGATACCTTCATAAACCCTAACCCTAATTTCGACGGAGATGGCAAGGATGAGAAGAAGAAGAAGAAGAAGAAGAAGAAGGTGGTGGTGATAATGGGAGCGACTGGAGCGGGGAAGTCGAAGCTGTCTATCGACCTCGCCTCGTGCTTCTCCGGTGCAGAGATCGTCAACGCCGATTCCATGCAGGTTGTTTATATCCTCTCTCTCTCTCTCTCTCTCTTCCTCCTACTCGTGTTTATAGAATTAAAATTAGGGATGAAGGATGTGAGAGTTTGACAGAAATGTGTGATCATGATTCATGCTCAAATGTTACTTCAGTAGAAAAGGATATCAACTGAAAAGATAACTGTTTTTTTTTTCTTTTTATGTGTATGAAAATGTCAATTTGTTTAATTTTACTTTCATTTGTACACTATTTACTGATTCTCTTAGGTTTATCATGGACTTGATGTGCTCACAAACAAAGTATCCATTCCGGACCGCAAAGGTAACTCTTGTGTTTGTGTGTTTGTGTGTGTCTGATATCTGTCTATTTGTCTGTCTGTAGTTTAGAAACTTTTCGCAAAATTTGTTGCAGGTATCCCACATCATCTATTAGGCACGGTCGATGCATCCGTGGAGTTCACTTCTAAGCACTTCCGTGATTTTGCCATTCCAGTAAGGCCTAATTTCAACACCGTGAACCATAATCCTCTTTTCAATTTGTAAATCAAAACTGCATAAACCTTGTTTTTCCCCAGTTGTTCAATTAAATAAAAAAAAGAAAAAATAGTTCCAATTGAATAGGTAATTGCAACCTGAGAAACAGTTCTTGGTACCAGTATGTATTGTGTACTTTTTACCATTTTTCTTAATATCATCTACCCTATCTAACTTTTGTTTAAATGATATGCAAGATAATAGATGATATATTGTCTCGGGATGGTCTTCCAGTTATTGTTGGAGGCACAAACTACTACATCCAGGTAAAAAGTTATACCCGCTACTGTTGTTCTTATGGACCTCCTCACACATGCCTAACCGAGATCTCTTATCTCAAAATAGGGAATAAATGCCTCTCGACTGGAAAACGATTATTCTACCCTTGATTGTTGTAGTACGGCCGAGTGCAAATAGTAATAAAAAAAAAGGAGATGTATAAAACCATTTTGAATGGTTGAATAATCAAGTCATGCTTTGTCCAGTCGATCTTGAACACAAGTTCAAGCTCTGATTCAGATAACATGTTCAAGACCTTGAATGAATGTCCACATGAAAGGTGTGCCAAAATATGAATGTGCCTCTTGCATCCACTGATAAGAGCAAGTACAGCAGTTTGCTAGATATGTAGAGCATCTTACAAAGCCCAAATTACTGGATGTTATGTTATTTGGAAAGATTTGAAATAGTGGATATTGATTTGCAAATTAATTTCGTTGTTTTTGTGCATTATAACATGTATTATAATTATTTTTGCATATGATGTCTTAGGCTCTTTTAAGCCCATTTCTATTTGATGACATGCATGAAACTTTGTCGGAGTTCTCAGACACTTCGACTGCTGGTGAAAGAGGTACCTTACTTTTAACTGACCTATAACCTTAGCATTTGTAAGACAGTGTGCAAATAAAACTCTGACAAATCCTTCTTTGTGAACATTCTGTCATGTGTCATTATGGACACCTGTTTTAGTTAAATTACCTGTTTCTGTGTCTTCATTGCTCTAGATCTTGGGGCTATTGAGCCAGATGAAGGATATGACTGTCTCAAAGAAATTGACCCAGTTGCTGCTAACCGTATTCACCCGAATGACCATAGAAAAGTAATCCTCTCTCTCTCTCTTTCTATCTCTCTCTCTCTCTCTCTATCTATCTATCTATCTATCTATCTATCGTTTTATATATTTTAATTTATTTATATATAGATACAACGATACCTAAGTTTGTATTCAAGCACTGGTGTGCTCCCCAGTAAGCTTTTCCAAGGAGGCACTTCACAGGTTAGATTTGATTTTTGCTCTGCCAGTGGTCTTCAACAGTTTTACATAATGGCAACTTGAAACTTCCATATTTACACAATTGTTACTTCAATTCCAATTTACATATACACCCACCTAAGTTTTGTAGTTTTAGAAAGGCGTCTGCCTTGAGTTGTCATTCGCTCTGCATTTAATTTTGCAAGTTATTTATATGCAAAAGTTGATTATTTTTGTAGAAAAGGAGATAGTTTACTTTCTCTTTTTAGTTACAATAGAATAACCTTATGGGATCGAGCATCATAAATTAACAAACTTGCAAATTTCCGAAATGGATCATGCATTAGAATGCCCCAATTACGGGTATTGGTTGCTAAGGTACTTTGATAGGGTGGTCTACTTTTTTTTGGGCTCTTATCTGAACAGATTGTACAAATTATTGTGGCAGGACAGAGGTGGGGTCGAGATGGTAATTTCAGATACCAGTGTTATTTTTTCTGGATAGATGCTTCCTTAGATGTCCTAGATAAGTACGTAAATCAAAGGGTGAATGAAATGATGAGTTCTGGTCTGTTAGATGAGGTTGCTGGTTTTTACGATTCAACTGGAACTGTTATGTATACCAAAGGGTTGCAGCAAGCTATTGGTGTGCGCGAATTTGATGAGTTCTTTAAAAAATATGGAGAGAACATTTTGGAAAATCACATTGAAAATGTGTGGGATGTTGTAATGCGGAGTGGCAACGAGGAGATGAAGATTTTGTTGGAAGAATGTGTGGATAAGTTGAAAAACAATACACGTAGGCTTGTCCGCCGTCAGGTAACAATATCTTTGACCTGGCCCTCCATTTTTATTTTTATTTTTTTTCAGTGAACCTATGTTAGGTTGTCTGGTGGGTTTAAAAGAGTAGAATAAAGTAAGAAATCAAAATTTGCATTACTCCCACTGACTGGATGAAAATAGCAAAATTTTCCCCTTATTTGCTAGTTTCTGAACAGTTGGACATTAAAAAATGTCATTTTTGTGATCTATCTCCTGTTAAGTTTAATATTGTCACTTAGTTACTAATACCCAAAGCTCTCATTTTCTAGAGGAGACGGCTAACTCATTTGAGGGAAGATTTTGGGTGGGATTTGCACCATATTGACGCTACAGAAGCATTCATTTGTATGTCTCTCCTCTATGCATATATATTGATATTTTCTTATCCTTTGTAAATTAGATCATTTAATTTTTGATGATTGTCAAGATAATCTATTGTTTAAGTAATCCCTCCCCCAAAACTAACTGACTTGACAGGGCCAATTGCATGAAGAGAGTTGCTTTAGGCAAAATGAGACTCAATTGCAGTTTATTTGAGGTCTATTTCAAAATGTTAGGGATCGCAGTATAAATTGCTGATTTGGGGGTTCACTGAGGCTGATTTGGGATATTGGGTGTAGATTTGCATATACCATAAATATTGTTGAATTAATACTAGTTCAAGAAATTGACGAAAATTTAAGTAGAGAAGTGACTCCCTATGCCCATGTTTGGTTGGAGAATAAGTGAGGAATAAACTCCTTATTCCTCACTTAAGGAATCAAACATGAATAAGGAACCTAGGGAGGCTCCTTAAGTTATTCCTCAAATTATGTCTCAATGGGGCCCACAATTTTTAATATCATTGCATAATTATTGTTAATCTATTTTTTATCGATATTATTTATTTAACTGATGTTATCATAATAGTAACTATTATTGTTATTGTCATTGTTATTATATTATTATTGTTGTTGTTGTTGTTGTTGTTGTTGTTGTTGTTGTTGTTGTTAGCATCTTCATTTTTATTATAATAATTGTTATAGTTGACATTATTAGCAATATTTATATTTTTTTTAATATGATAACATAAATATATATTCTTCTTATTCTTCCATTTGCTCAACCAAATAAGAATACTTTATGGTGTCATAACTTTATATAAAAAGTTGTGCCTCCATAGTTTTATGCTCCAACCAAACATGACCTATATAATTGACTATTGGTTAGGTAGAAAAGAAGAGGTATGGAAACGATGTGTAGTCGATCCATCTGTTGCTACTGTTTCTGCATTTTTATCCAAGGATGGTGCAGACAGAAGTGACTGTACACCATGCACTACTGAAAAAACGCATAATGGTGCATCGAAGGACTTGTGGACCCAGTTCATTTGTGAGGTTAGTATTTTTTTTTGTTTTCAAGCAAAATAAATATCCCAAGTTCAATAATTCTCAAGTTTGTATATTTGTGTACATTAAATCGAACAGGCATGTGGAAACCGGGTATTACGAGGGACGCATGAATGGGAGCAACACAAGCAAGGTAGAACTCATAGAAAAAGAGTTGCCTCATTCAAGAGAAGGAATATTAATACTCGACTTTTATGCTGAATTTGCTGTTAATGTTCTTTCTATTATTCCATATGGTATTTTTAGTGAATTTTCTGGGCTAATTTATTTAGCTCTCTGCTTTTATTGGATAGATGAAATTCAAATTATCATAATCCAATATAATTTTCCTAAAAAGTGCGCCATCCGCTGCTCCCAGAAACCTGTTAACAGTTGATCAAGAGGAGGGAAAAATGAAAAGTAAGAAGCAACCACATGAAAGGAGCAGCAGTGAGATAAAAATCAGAAAATCTAATTAATACACCTTACTTATTTGTCCGTGAGTTTTGATTATGAATTCATATACTAGTAAAGAAAAATTAAAATAAGTCTATGTTCGTGCTGAACCTGATGTTTCTAATGAAAATGGGACGACATCAAGCAGATTGTTATTTATTCTTCTTTTGAAATAACCTCAAGCAGAGACTTGTTATTCGTTTCCTTCGTAAATGTCTGTTTTGATGATTGAGCATGCGCTTCCGAGCGCTGGTCACTGTTGATAAGATAAAAAATCTCCGGGCCTTCTTTTCAAAAGATAATAGTTCAAAAGGGCTTTCATTGAAATATCATAAAAGAGAGAACGCAAGGAATTGTGTTGCTGCTCAGTAGAATAATTCAAATATGAGAAGTGGCCACAGAAAAATAAAATTGACACAGGCTGCTCCCCTCTCCAACCAGCGTTTTGTTTGATGAGATGTTGAGAACAGTGATCAGTGAATATGAGAACAGTGATCAGTGACTATGAGCACCAGTTCCAAGTTTCTACTCCTTCGGATTTTCTACATATGTAACTTCTTAAAATTCAATTCTTAATATAAAACGTCGCTTTCATCTTCAAGAAAAGAAACCTCAAGCAGAGAGAGAGAAGAAGAAGAAGAAGAAGAAAAGCAAAAAGGGTGATCGTCCGATGGGGAAGCTCCGGAGGCCATAGCGGATCTGGAACGCACGGACCCGTTATCCTTCCACCGTCAAGAGCGGGAGGTATTCGCTGCTCTGTGAAACCAGCCTCACGCGTTCCCCTCCACTCTAGGACTCAATTGACCGGGGCTTTCGCCGCGGTCACTTGGGTCAGCTGCCCGACTTGGAACGGGCGGGTCAACTATTAGCGGATCCAGACCCGACTTCAGGAAACGAACCCACAGTCCGAATCACCCTACCCCCGCTCGGGTTACAAACTCACGCTACTGAGCTCGGCGATAAAACGCCACGGGATGGTATATATGAGCTGTTGAGGAGAAATTTGGTAGGCGTTGTGGGAGTAAGAAATCTGAAACCGGAACAAATTGGATGTTCCGTGATTAGGTGTGACATTATTTACTGCTGCCTTCTCTGTGGCATCTCAGAGAATGATGGTTTACCCTCTACATTGTAAATGGTTCACGTTTTAGTGAGAAAAAAACTTATACTCACAGTTAAATGTAGGGTTTCTCAAATAGAATTTAATGTTTTTTTTCATAAATTTGCATTTGTAATTGTGCATTTTCTTCAATTTCAGTGTCTCAATTTTCTTGAAGATGTAGCTTGTTTCTTTCAATTTCAAGGATAACAAAAGTTGCATATTTTGATTGTAGATAATTTAATAGTTGCGATATTAGTGTTGAGAAATATAAGCACGCAAAAATTAAAAAGGATAGTATTATAGTGGGTTTTTGGTGGTTCATAAATAATTAAGCAAGTAATAAGAACATAAAATCATATATTAAAATGTTAATACACAATTCCATACAGTTTAGATTCAAATTTTATTAAAGATAATGACCTTCCTGCAGAAAATTAGATAGAAATTTTTTTATAAATATTTAAAATTAAATTATTTTATTTCATCTTTATAGAAAAAAAATACCAACAAATTACACAAAAAATGACATAAATTGAAGATAATAATGCTTGAAGTAATTATTTCCCCTCATTTTCATCAGATTGAAACTAAAGACAGCTTACATATTTATTTTTAGTGTATTTTGAATGCATTCCCTAAACTTGAAATAAGTACATAATTGCTATTTTATGAGAGTTGACTTCATCAGTAGAAGTTTGTTTATAAGTTTAAATAAGAAAAATAAGGATTGGTACTGAGCAACTAAATAATTGATACATGTTTATTAATAGTTGATAATTAGATAATTAAGTGTTAATTTTTTTTCCCCAATAACCGACGAGCCTAATAATTTTGAACTAGAGAGCATAACTCGCTCAAAAGAAAGAGAATTAAATCTATGAATATAGTTTAATAGTTTGATCAATGGGGTATTTTGTTTTGTTTGTAAAAAATGTCATGTGTGCATCAATAAATGGTGAAAATTAATTAGTAGTAAAATATGAAACAATTGCTGGTTTGCCCGAGTGGTTAAGGGGGAAGACTTAAGATCTTCTGTACATAAGTACGCATGGGTTCGAACCCCATAGCCAGCATTTTATTTTATTTTACTTTTTTCATTTTTGGTAATTTTGTAATTTTCTTTTTTTTGTTTTTTTTGGGTATTTTCTTGGTTTCAACCGAGCAACGGTTAATTTCCCTAGAGGTGTTATCGGGTCGGGTATGGACCAGCATAAGCGGATCTAGTAATAGTTATGAATTTGTAGTATTTTTGGTATTATAATTGGCTTTTTAATTAGAAAAATTTTACTTTTTTCATTTTTGGTACTTCTGTAATTTTCTTTTTTTTGTTTTTTTTTGGTATTTTTCTTGGTTTCAACCGAGCGACAGTTAATTTCCCTAGAGGTGTTATCGGGTCGGGTATGGACCAGCATAAGCGGATCTAGTAATAGTTATGAATTTGTAGTATTTTTGGTATTATAATTGGCTTTTTAATTAGAAAATTAAAAATATGAAATTATTTCACTCTTGAATTCCGTGGTCATAACTTAATGATTTTGATGTAATTATTATGTTGATATCAACGTTTAGTATGATCTTTGATCCTCATTAAAAAAAATTCTGACTTCGTCCATACGGACTAGATATTATTATATTTAAACCCCGATCCAAAAAGTATTCGGATCCAAATTTTGCATCGTTTCTTTATTTTAAATCGACTCAATTTCGGATCAAATACTATGTCTAATATGGATAGATAAACACCTCCTGACTTATTTGCGAATGGTCGGATCTAAATTGGATCCGGAATGGATTCAAATTAGATTACTTAATGAATCAATAATCTCTTTTTCTTAAAAGTTATAATTCTCAACTTCTTTTCCTTAAATTTTGCATCAAATATTTTATTATAATACAAATTAAGAACATTGTTCTAAATCAAATTTATATTTTTTATGATAATACTATAACGCAACATAAAAATAAAACTAAAATAACAATTCTAAATTAAGTTGTAATATGACGGTCTTCTGATCAAGTTATAAAACATATCATTACTTATGATTTATTTTTAGATACTATATGATTCTTTCTTACATATATTGTACCATTATTATTGAAGTTATCTTTCAATTCAACAAATGCCATAATTTATTGGAGCTGTCTTTTTCGATACTGGTATCATTTTTATCAAGTTACCAGCATATAGAGACGTCAAGACGTCAATGTTGTACCGGAACCATAAGAGAGAGAACTCAAGGCCTCGGTAGCAGGTGTCATTGGATTGCCTTAGTGATCTAGACCATCTATCTGCAATCAGATGGTACCGTCGGTCATGACCTAAAATAGCCAGGCATTTTACCAGTAACTGTTACAATTCACAACTTCTATAGTAAGGAGCCAGTCAGATGCTGGTCCAATCTGACTAGAGAGGAGCACAACCCAATTTTGGTAAGAAAAAGAAAATCAAAAACCATACTGAAGCACAAGGCTCTAGCAAGTTCTAACCAAGCATTCATAAGTGGTACAACACAAGATCAGAATTGGAGAAGCGGATTTGGTTAATAGAACGTAAAGAGAGAAGAGAATACCACAGAGGAAAAATTTATGTCAAAATGTATTCACATAATTAACAAAACAACATTTTACTACCACAACTCAAACAACAACCTACTAAAATCAACTATGTAGACACTTGATTTGCAAAGGTTTCTATCCGGAAAATATGCCATAAGAACAATATGGGCGAATTAAGGGCCAGATACATGTGTGTTGATACGGTTTGACCACATGCTTAAAAGAATAGCACACTGCTGTCTGTACCACTTTTTACCTGTCAGTCACCTCAGGGTTGACTGGAGTACAATCTGCAGCCGCTGAGTTGCATCATACCGGTTTGATATCACACTCACATAGTCACACCTCAATCTAATCAATATTTTCACTCCTCTTAGATTCAACCATATATATAAGTTCAAACATTATGTGTTTGCAGAATCATGAATCAGATAATCTGAAAGATCAGTTCATGAAATTCAACAAGATTGCGGAAATAGATTCTTTTTAAGAACAGGTCCCAGTATCGTATTGCCTCATTGAAAAACAAAAAAGAAGACTCCAAACATATTCTAAATTAACTTGACAGATCAGGAAAGCTCCACATAACGGAATAATTTTTGCACACAGCAGAAGCTTTTCAGAATATAAAAGAAGCAAGGTGCTGCTTTGTTTGAATTCCACAGCAGGATGTTTCAAGCACAAATGTTAAGAAGAACTGAGCAATCGACCATTCTTACGACTCTACATAATCCCATTGCTAATACAAGAAAAGAAAAACATAAATACCCCAATCAGTACTTCTTTCTTGAAGACTAATTATCTCCAGTAGATGCACCGGCGCTGCCCCTATCCTTCCTTTCTTTCCATCTTCCCCAAAGCCATCTTCCTACCAGGAACATCCCTAGTGCATATACCTACATTCAACAATTAATACAAAGTAAAAAAAAAAATTAGAGAAAAGAAGAAATAAGGTCTACTTCATGAGCAAGTTTCACTGCAACAGTCATAATCGATCTTCAAAGGTCAGGTGGAAGCTTCATAATGTATTGGGATGCTTGAAAATGTTAAGACGAAGCATTCTTCTAAAACTAACTAAAGCTCAACTAATTCAATAAGCAACTAAGCCTAAGTTGAATCAACTAGCAATAAATTGAACCCACAATTTAGAGCTAATTATACCTCGATTAAGCATCTAACCCTCGACTTATCCTATGCATAAAGGTACAGGAAAAAAAGTTACTTATGCAACAATTTCAGCAAATATAGGTGCATTCATTTCTGTAAATACTTTTGAACTGCTTCCATCAATAAAAAGAATCCTAAACCCTTATCTGGATGTTCATAATTTATCCTTTATCAGTCAAGCATCACCAAAAAAAGAAACGTGCTCAACCCTCTTCCATGTATAAGGTACCATTCATTTTGAATTATAATATTTCGTCTATTTTCTTTTATCTCTTCTGAATTTTGGTGATTTTACTTGTTCATGTTTTATAAGACACCAACAAAGTAGGCATTTACCAACTGGAAATCATTTTTTTAAAAAAACTAGTCCCAAGATAAACCTTAGGCACAATTCTATTTTGTCAATACAAAGGATTATGGTACGACTTCGACAATAACAGTAGAAATAGCCCATATTGATAATATTGGTATAAAGATGTATGTAGAATCTAATGCAATCAGAAACAATTAATATCGGTAAGTACCATTTTTATATGCCCAAACTATCCAATTGTTTAAAAAAAAATATATTCAATTAGGACTCCATTTAACCCAAAAAAAGCCCTAATAATCCTGAGTTTCAAATCAAATGCCAATTCTACCCAGTTGAGCCTCAATTAAGCACAATATAAAACCTGATACAGTTGCCATTAAGTTCTGTATCAGAGAGACTTCAGTTCTCCTATCAGTAAAATTCATAATAAAAGCAATCAAAATAAAATTATACATGGAGCTGAAAGGGAAAAGTGTATTAACAAAACATTATGTAAAATTCGGTTGCAAAATTGCTCAGCAGGATAATCCAAGAACCTATTAGACCCTCGATTTAAACAATTCGGAAACTCGAGCATATCCTTCCCTTTGTAAATTTGTAAATTCTTAATCAATCCATCAACACAAAACAAAAAAGAAAAGGAGGAAGCGACGAATACCTGCCAAAGATTCGTCTGAGAGGAAGACGAAGTATCATCTCCTGAAGCCGACGGAGCATGTTGGGCGCGTTCTTCAGGCGGGACCACATCCTCCAGTCGAATCGGAGGCACTGGATTCTCTTGCCATCTCCGCTTCGCATCCCCGATCTTCACCACTGGTGGCGCGGTGCTCGGTGGAGCAACCCCTCCTCCTCCTCCTCCTCTCCCTTCTCCTCCTCCTTCCATCCCCCCCTCTCTCTCCCCCTCTCTCGCTCTCGCTCTCGCTCTCTCTATGTATCTCTTGGCGGCTTCATAAAATTCTGGAAAGGAGTGGTAACTGTCGAGTCTAGAAGCATGGAGCAATATCTCTAGTGGGGATGTTTGCAAATAGATCCTTGAAAAAAAAAGATATTCTCTTGCTGTATTCTTATCTGGAAACAATTGGCCATTTATTTTATGCCCTGTTCTCTCTTGTTTTTGGGAGATTTTTTAATAAATATAAGGACAAAAATATTATATTAAATGGGGTGTGTTTGTACAGGAAATGTGAGGAGGCACAAGCAATTTAGAGGAAGAAAAAATGCAATTTTGTGTTGTTTGTATTAAGTAAGAAAAAAAATGATGTTTTTTGAGGGTATGAGGGATTGGGTATGGGAATTAACAATGTTAACAATAAAAGAAAAAGTGAGGGGCCCCTTGACAATCTTGACAATTAATTTGAAAATAATTTTGAGATAATTTTTAGAAATTCTTAAAAATTAAAAAGGCCGACAAACACATTATAGATTGATTGTATTTTAAATTTCATATAATTTAAAAGTTATTTAATATTCCATCAAAACCGTTAAATTTAGAGTTGTCTTCCAATGTAACAGTGGTCATATTATTATTGTTTTTTTCCTTAATTACACAAACTCGTAGATAAATTTTCATGCAGTTTTAATCAACAAATTACACAATTAAAATCTCTTGATCTTTAATACGAAACACTACATATGCCGTTATTATTAGATTGCATTTCAATATAGAGAGATAAAAAAATAGTTTCAGTATAAAGTGGCTAATGAAAGAGTACACTAAATAGATAAAAAAAAATGAACAAAGAGGAGAGAACATTGAAAATTTGAAACTAATCTGCAACATGCATGAACCAGTTTGGAACATGAGAAATTAAGTCAATTTTTTCACAAATAAAGATATCATATTAGATATTGAAAGGGCTCACTTGACAATTATTTATCTTGACAATTGTCAAAAATATTATTTTTTCAAAATTTAAATCTAATACTATGGATATGCTTTATATGATCACATTCCATGTTTGTTATAAAAAAAAATTTAGTGCATGTATAAAAACATTCATCAAGTTATTTAAATTTTAAATAATTTTATATCAGAGAAAATATTCATTTCCCCCCGACTCCTATCCCTCAAATTTGTCCTTCTAACTAGTTTTTACTATTTGAAGTAGTCGAAAGTGTTCCCCCGGTTCCAAAAAATGAAAAAAAAAACACGTCAATTCTCATGCCTCATGCGAAAAAGTCATGCCGTCAATTTACATCTCGCACGTAGTTCTTTTGTCAACTAAATCTTTATATTTTCGAAACAGGTGTTTATATTATTACAATGAGTATTCATACTATTACGACAGATTCATACTAATAGAAGTGAATAATAAAGAAGCTGTTTTCTTTGGAAATTTTAGAATAATATTTATACTTTTGAACAAAATATTTATTCCATTAAAAGGTGTTTAAATTATCACGATAGGTGCTCATAATATTAGACGAGGTGTTTATGCTTCTACACTAGATGATAAAAAAATTATAATATTAAGAAATTTTAGGTTTGTGTTAAAATTTTAAACTGAAATTTATATTACAGCCATAGGTGTTTATACTATCAAACCAAATGTTTATATTAATTCATTAATATCTATATATATATATATATAAATTCATATAACAAATGAATCTCTTACAATTTATAATGAATATGTAAAATCTTTTTAAAAAAAAATAAGAAATAATTTATGAAAGTTTTATGTTTTATTAAAAAGATGAAAGAATGAAAGAATGATCTCTCAAAAAGAAGAAAGACGAAAGTACGAATAATACAATTGCTAAAAATGAACTTGTAAAGAAGTCTACAGTCAAAAAAGTCAATAAAATAGAATAAACACATATTCTAATTGTATCATCCCCAATTATACTTGAAAACCGCATATATTTCTTCTCAACGGGCAATTACCACTTATTGATGTAGTCATCAATACAAATTTTATTATATATATTAAATAAATTATTATACATATTAACGATTTTATTTTAAAGAATACTTCTATTATTCAACTTAAATACCATTAATATACATAATAACTCATTTAAATTAAATAATAACAATACAATACAAAATAAATTTACATAATAACTCATTTGATATATATAATAAAATCCGCATCGATAACAGTATTAACAATGATATCTGTGTATTAGCTCCCATTTGACAAAAGGATTCCAACTAGCCAAGTTAACACAAAAAACCAGCAACATATATAAAGAAATAATTTATATATAGTCTTATACAAAACAATGTTTCAGTAATGAAAATGGTGGCAAATTACCACTACTAAAAAAAAATTATATCTAGTTTCAGAATAAGAGTTGCTTAAAAGAATCAAAATAAATAATAAGGTTTTAGTATTATATATATTAGTAGCATTCTCAGATTTACATTCCTAAAAAATAATAAAACCTAGCCTACCTATCAAACTAGGGGAAAAGAAAAAAGAAAGGAAACTGGACAAGATGCAACACAAGTATTTGCTTCCTTTTTCTTAACTTTGCAATCATCTAAATGAATCCAAATTGGGGGAATTAAAGACAAATCATCAGGCCAAGCAAATTTAGATCAACACCGATAGGCCACCTTTTATGAAAGAAATCGGATGTCAACAGCTCAGCCAGAAATGTTAAAAGTAATAATAATTTAATGTCAGACAAAATGATGGGTTGGGTACTCATGCTCATGCCCATTGTAGTCATAATATAACCTCTCACCGGGAGAAATGTCACGGCATGCCACCAATAAGACACGGCACTCACCATCCACATTATATCTCACGCATTTGAGGTTTTGTTTTTTCCTACCATCCCTATAACAAAATGTTGTTATTTGCTGAAAGTTAAGAGGGATGAAGAAAGAGGAAATAATACTTTTCACATAATATTAACTAGACTAAACCCTAAGTCCATGTGATGAGTGTGTAGTGGATTGTCCTTAGTGCTCTGCATTATCTTTCCTATGGCATATAACTAAACATGAACTGTGTATTTTTGTTTTTTAAAGACATAAAAATATTGTACATTAGAAATTGCACAATTTTGAAAAGTAAAAGGATAATCAACATAGGTACGCTAGATCATGAATTTGGAACAAATCAATTGTTTATCATACGCAGCAGACAAAACTACATCAATTAGGAGCAGAACTACAATTTACAGAAATTAAACAAATTTGAAAGAAAAATGTTGAACCAGAAAAGTTCTTTTTTGATGATATCCAATATAAGAAGTCACCTCAAAACTGCAAGTTTCATTCTTACAAATTGAAGCAATTGTACTGTCATATCAGAGTACTCAAGATGGGTATCTTTTTTTTTTTTTTGAGAGAAAAGATGGATTTCACCTACAAGTATAAACTATATTCAAAGGTTTAACAACACAACTCTGTACTACAACTTTGGTTCACAGAAGTATTACTTGGCCTTTCCTTTGAATTTCATTTTATTTTATTTTTTTGGCAGTCCTCTCCCAATGCCCAAAGCCTCTAACAGCAACCTCATGTAACCCATATATGGATAATAAACCAACTCAGCAATTGCATGTGGCAATGTGTTAGCATGTGGGGAAACTACATTGGAGGACTGAGTGTAAAACGGATAATTTTTTCTTTTCTTTTCTTCTTTATCTCTGAGAGGTTAATGCCAAAATACAAAGAATTCTCTACAAATCGGTGTTCGTTCTTTAACTTTTATGTAATCAACTCGAAAGGAGTAACTTTTATGTCTAATAGGGCCATATGATATTTTGCCCAGATACAGTTGTTCATGGGCACACACACGAAACTATACCAGTCTAAGTTTTTTACATGGCCCTACTTTTAAATGGATTAAAAAAATTGAATCCAAGTATTTGTTTCATTATTTTCTTTTTTCCTCAAAGCATTGGGATGGTATTCATGTTGTACATGTGTGCCTTTTGCAAATACCTAACAATATGGTGGTTTTATGTAGCAAAAATTCTAAGAAATGGAAAATAAATACTCACGGAGTATGGTTGTTGATGCCACTAATAAAGCGAGCAATATTTCCCCTCTTATCAGGACAAATAACCAGACTATCAGCAGGGTCCATCCCCAAGAGGAGCGTCATCATGCTGTCACAATCATCAGTTTCACGGTTTTTCAGGTAATCCACATCCCCGGTATACTCTGTAATCAGTGTTAGGTCTTTAATGTGCCCATCAGCCTGTACTGTGAATCTGTCATTCAAAACAACAAAAGAAAACTACATGTTTATTACAAATCCTTTTGCCCATTCAAGATCATCTGGGCAACAAATTACTAAAATATTAGTGTATGATCTATAGTTGACAGCATGATCCTTAGCATTCATCCAATATAATGAAGCACCAGCTTAACATTGTTACTGGAACTATTTCATGTGAGCCAGTACAAAATCTAAAAATCCTATTGAGCCCCTGCAAAACTATGGATATCTGATGCAGCATACAAGGTGAGCACCTCGTTTCTCTTTATGGAATGTGAGGAAAACAAAAGGGAATGATTATTTGAGGAGTCGACCTTTAAAACAGTTGGTACTGAATATCTTATTTTCAATTTTCTTTGAAGGAATGTGATGTATTTCGCATTTTGCAATGCTAGTGTAGTTATTTGAGTTCTACCAAGAGTACAAATGGAATTTTGTAGTTATGCTGTTGTGGCATTGTATATAGAGAATTATTGAAGGGAGAGTGAGGTCCTTTGCAATTTGCCCAAAATAAGGATGTTGACTTTTATGTTCAGAAAATTTAAATAATCTAAAATTAGGTTTTAAAAATGAGAGAGAGAAACATGTACCCTTCACAAGAATCAAAAACAACCATAAGAGGGGGGCACTCTCCTCTCTTATACATGGCTTGGCAAAGCTCCAATGTTTCTTTGTCCTCCTTCGGTAAAACCTTGAACAGAAAAGGAGAAAAGAAAAAAAAAAACACTGTATAAGTGTATATTATGACAGAGTCTAACATCACTATAATGTGTGCATGTGAGAATGCCATGAACACTTCAGCAAATGTCAAAGTAGTATCAGAACCATTAACTAATAAGTAGTTTAATTGAGGAAATTAAATATAAACACATTGCTCAAATCCCGTAGGACTTAATCACTCAAGTCCTTTACATTTTATTCAATATAATCTCTGTTGAACAGCCTCTAAAAAAAATAAAACTCCAATTCTAAAATCTTAGGTGCATTTTGGAAATATGATAGATAGTGGATGCTTTTGCATTAAAAAAATAGTTCACAAAGTACCTGCATTCCTCCTTTCTCTAGACTAGCTCGGTTTTTGTACCGTGGGGCCATGCGGGGCACATATGTCAGTTCATTGCTGAACTCCATTTTCAAAGAAGTCAATGCAGTGGCAAGAGAGGCCATTTGCTGGAGCCTCCTTTCAGGATCTTCTGTGGCTATGTATGGCAAAAGCCGCCGCCTCCTTTTCTGTAGCACCAATGGTGCCCACCTTCTCTTTCGCTTCCTTCCATCTGGATTTATATATACACATAAAGATGGTGAGGAAGCTTTTCAGTTTATTGAGAAAATGGCCTGCGGTAAATCTCCCTCTCATTAATTAATGAACAAAAAAAAAAACATGAGAGGTTTACTTTGTTAGCTTTTAATGAAAACTGGAAGCAAGGGGTGTGGGAAAAGTTTTGTTATGTCACACAGATTTTCTAGATATCAGGAACCATAATAAGATTCATTCTGTTTCTAAGTGGTAATTTGACTTTAGGAAATCTTATATTAACAAGTTAACATAGTAGAACCCTAGTGTGGTCAACTATTCTCATAGCAAGCTTTCATCAACAGTTCGAAATTCTGCAAACTACACCAAAATTTTTAATTTGTGGAAGTGGAACTCCGGCATTAAAACTTCTTTTTTCTAGGTTTTCTGTGTCGAATCCCAAATAACATTGTTTCTAGAATACAAGCATACATTTTTTTAGATAAGTTTAGCTTAAGCTAAGGTACCGTACTAGCAATTTTTCCAATATTTCTGCAAATGCTAATCGGAATACATAAATGGTCCTCAAAAACATCACTCATTTCATATTTTGAGTTTTAAAAATGTTTCATTTTGGTCACTAAAGTTTTCAATTTGTACCAAACAGCTCCTATTACCAGCAATAACAAAACAAGATAAAAATTCATGTTAGCTCCATGTCATGATCATGGTAAGATGCATGTGAATATTATATTTAATTAATTGTAACGCATGACACCAACGATAGTAATATTAGTATTCACGTCAATTTTATTACTTGTGTGACTTAATCGATGCTATTCGTAATGCTAAACTAATTGGAACAATTATTCTTTTTACATGGATCTTAAAAATAGGATCAATTTGGTACGAATTAGAAACACAAGGACCAAATTGATACTTTCAGAATTGTAAGCACCAAAATGGAAATGAGTGATACTTTCAGTACAATTTGTGCAATTTACTCTTTTACTTTTAGTGCAAATTAGCACTAAGAAAAGTAACTAGGTAGCTTAATTTGAGGATACCAATTGGTAATATGAAGGGAAAAAAATATACAAATTAGTAAGACAAATTACCTTCAGAGGGTCCGCATTTTATCTCACTCGGTGAACTCTTTTGGATCCGGAAAAAATCAAGAATCTTCGTTTGAGTAAGGGGAAATCCTAAATTTTGAACAATTAGCAACAACTAAATTCAAAAAGAAGGTAAAAACATAGTTGTAAATTTTCATCTGATTGGTTGGTCTTGTGAGAGCATTTACGGAAGTTAAACAATTGGATCAATACTGAAATCTGAGGCAAAAACTACAAACTTTTCCAAATGGCTTCAAAGTATTTTTTTTTTTTTTTGAGCAAAACCATGATACAGTCAAAGGGAGTCACTAGGTTGAAAATGAAAATTCCTTGACAAACAAAACCAGAAATTGCTGCTAACTTCAAAGGGAATCACTGGTCTAGGATAAGCCATCAATTACTGCAAATCCATGATGTGAAACGGAGACCAAGAGAACAAGGACAAACAGCAATTGTGTTATGGAAAATATTTGGGAGATACAATCATTGATACCGTAACGGATACCGACTTTCATATTAACGACTTCATTATATAACATATTTTACAGTATTTTTATTATTCAACTCAAATATCATTAATATGAATAATAACTCACTTAAGTTGAATATTGTAAAAATAAATTAATCATTAATATGAATAATAACTCACTTAAGTTGAATAACAAAACTACTGTAAAAATAATTGCATAATAAAATCATTAATGTGAAAAATAATTCATTTAATCTGAATAATAAAGTCGGTATCGATTATGGTATCAACATATCAGCTCCCTTGTATTATATCCTGTCAATACAAACAGCAAATGTATTATATTTTTCAATTTCACAATGCAGGACAAACATATTGGTAGCAGCTCTTTAGAGCTTTAAGGAAATCTAAGGTGCTAAAAGATAAATTATGCCCCAAAAATGGATGAAAACATTGCTAATTTGCTAATTTATCCTGCAAGGAAGATGAGGACCCTCCTTTTTTTCTAAGACCGCTAAAATGCGATGTCAAATACAGAAAATTTCTCCATCTCTTACTCTTCAAGGGTTTGGAATCCTGGCAGCATTCAGGACAAAACCACGAGCCCGTCGGAACCCTAACGACAATCGGTCGGAGACAGTATATGTGAAAGCCCTTGTCGCAACCATCGCACAACACCAGCTCGCTCTCGCTATCTCCTAACCTACACTGTTCGCATCTCACCTCTGAATAGGTCTCCCTCGTTACCGCGTCCACCCGTTTCGCATCCCTCATCACCTCCTCCATGCTCCGGAACCTCCGCGCCGGAGGAGGCGGCGCCGCCGTGCGTTTCGTCCCGCGATCGCTCAGCACCGGAGGCCGCATTTTGGATTTTTCTTTTTTTTTTTTCCTTCTTCTTTTTCTTTGGAGATCGATAAGGATCCTTTTTGTTCTCGTTCGTAATTCGGAAATACCTGATTTTGGAACTTTCGAGAAAATCCACAGCTGGAACTAATCGCGTAGAGGTAAAACCAACGAGGGAGGAATGTGAGAGAGGAGAGAGGTGGAGCAGGAAGCGATGAAGTGTGGAAAAAGGAAAGAGAGGAGGAGCTGGGGAGAGATGATGACGTGGCAAAACGGCGTCGCGGATGCTAGCGTAGACTAGGGTTTTGTTTTTGTCACTTGTCAGCGTAGGATTTTTTTATTTTTTATTTTTTATTTTTCATTGTTTTCAAGAGAAAATAAAATTGGGCATTATTTATGTAGAAATAAAAATACTTTTTTTTTTGAAGTATTAACTGCAATTGGGCATTAGAGGTTTAAATATCAGAAACTCCCAACTTAATACAAATTTAGGATTATTATCCTTCACAAATAATAGAATTCATATATCCAAAATTATTATTATACCAAATAATGTGTTGAATACCAGACTACTATTTTTGAATGGATTTCCAAGTACAGTACTGATGGAATTAATACAACAGGAGTGCATTCACAACCAAATCCAACATTTGTTGAAGCTCATTAGTTGGTTTTCTTTTCAGAGGCATTGATATCAACCAATGTAGGATACACAATGTGAGATTATTTTTAATAGTCATTGTTAATTAATGAAATGAAATTTGAGGACCCGATCCTCATTTTTTCTCCGAAAATAAAAATAAAATAAGGAGTCAGATTGACGTTGGTATCAACAAGAACTGAAAAAAAAAATCTAATTAAACGAATCGAGATCAAACAAAATTCAAATTAAGCATGAACAAATTACGAATTAAAAGCTACAAAACAAAATTTAATTAATGACCCATTTTGTTTTCTTCAGTTAATAAACAGATTTCAACCTAATTTATCTATAAGAGAAAACTATCAAAAAAAAAACAGACTTACAAGACCAATTTTTTTCTTTCCCCAACTGTTCTAATGAGTATAGTACAAGAGTTGAAGCACAATACAGAAAAGGATAAACAGCCATGTCCTGTGTCCTGAGCAGAGGATGCCACGTAACTGCTTGAAGCTTTTCCGTCCGTATTATTATACAGCTGGAGTGCTGGACTATTACCTGAACACACAGATGTTTAACTCTCTCTTGTGAACTCCTCCTGGTATCATACAGCTTGTTATGATACCAGTAATGGTAATAAGCCACTGTCAGCTGTTAGGCGCAGGATCAATTTTCTTGTATACTCTTCAACTCTGCTCCATTTTCTTAATGTATTATTATTATATATATATGAGAATTAACAAATTTAAGGATACAAGCTCACAGATATTACAAGCTTACTGATGCTCCTTTTTCAGTGATGATACTCCTCCGCTGTTCGGCTACACCAAAATCCTCCATATTTTTTTCCTTTATACAGAAAACTGAAATGTGACGAACTGTAATTTAACTGTTTATGCAAGTAGAGAAAGTAACACAAATTGCATCTTATCGTTTTACTTTTTATTTGTTATGGGTAATTTCTTTTATCAAACAATTAACCAAGAAAAATTAACCTTTATCTGTGCAAATATCGATTTCCTAGGCTTAAAAAAATGATTTGTGCTAGTATGAGCAAATAAGACCAGATAAGATGGTCTTCCCAAAACTGCCAACATCAGTCCTCTTGTTATGCGATTACATGTTACCAACAACAAAAGTTTAAGAGAACCACAATGCAAGAAAGGATGGTCATTTGGTAGCCTTTGAAGAGATAGTCACCATCTATTGAGATGTTGTACAAATACACATCAAATTGAATTGTCCATGATGTTCAACTTCAACCTATCTTATATACAATTTCAATCGGACCCCCAGGCATCATCTCGCAAGGCCTGTCGACTGACGATACGGTCCTTCCTCTCCCTTTCTTGTTGCTTGTGCTCATGGACCCCACTGCCAGGAGAGTTGATACGTATCCCCATGCTTTGGGCTATCATTCTTTGAGCTGCCCTTGCACTCGTTTTGGGCCTTCGATATGGCGGCTTCAGATCTTTGTCATCAAAAAACAGCAACAATAAGAACATAATACTACAAAGCATTAAGCTGTTTGATGGTAAAATGATATTTCATACATCCAATGAAAATGTATGGTAAGGAATGACTTTCTCCACAATTAGCAGCATATGTTATGTAATCAAGTGTACAAACCCCTTTTTATCTGATTACTGCCGTGCCTTTTTATCTTATTTATTATTTATTATTATATTTTTTTTTTTGGGGGGGGGGGGGGGTCTTCAAGACAGATATTACAGCAATACCAGGTGTAGTTACATGTTCAATAATTACCTGTCCAGTACCACAATATAGTAATACTCTTTTCTGTAGAAAACATACAAGCGACAAGGCCAAGGCCCCTTGTGGAAATTGAAATCAATCATGTGCACCCCTTGATGTTAATACAGTTATTTCATCACAACAGGCTAACATAGAATTCATTGGAATAAATTACCAGCAAACTTAAAAGCTACATGTATTTTAACCATTCTAATTTACAGAAAACTCAGATGGTTCATTGTCTCCAATAAGCAGAATTATGGAAGTTGTGTTCTTAGGTTAGATCATATCAAAGGCAATGCTCTTTTATTTTGCTCCCAATCTTTTAAAATGGAGTGTTTCTTTAAACTTTTTGTTTCTTTGTAGGGGCTTATCAGGGAGCTACAAGTTAATCTTTTGTCCTTAATTCTTACCGTAATATTAAAAAAATATAATAAAGATTAAAGAGAAATGAAAGAGAAAAATGACCTCCGGATTTGAGTTGGGTCAATAATTCATCACCATCGTGCAGATACCGAAACAGGTACCGGCTTGGTATACAACTTTTTGCCGAATCAGCTGCATTTTGTGTTTCAGACATTACAATCATGCAACAAGTTATAGTTGATCAACCACAAAAAATGACAAATTAAAATATGCTACTTTTTGCCAAGCAAGCTGCAAATATGCAGAGACATGTATGCATGTGGGTGCATGCACACAGTGAGAGAGAAAGAGGGGGTACCAAGAGAAGGGTTACGAAAAACAGCAAGGGCAGTAGTGTCATTGGCCCAACGAATGGCGATGCCAGCATCATCAAATGCTTCAAATATCTTTTCCAGCTCAGTGGTACGGGTACTTGTTGGTAAGTCATATAGCACCAGGACATGTCTTGTGCCCCAATTTGCTGAACATAGTGAACAACTTATTTAGATTATCAAATCAAACAATTGGATCTTTTCCCCTATATTGAGAGTAATCATTTGGAAAACATCTTCCAAAATAAAAGCTCTTCAAACTTATCATATTGCAAAAACATAACCATAGTAAATTTATCATCAACTGCTTTGGCTATACACCAAAACATCTCCAACAAAAAGAAAAAAAAAATTTGAACAGACTTTTGGCCAAGCATGCAAGAGTAAGATGCCTGTCATTATCCATGATACCAACAAGACATTAATTTAACGGAGATTTTTACAATAAGTACCTTCATTTTCTCTTTCTGTGTGGCTCAAAGAATCCCCGGGATCATTGGTCTCCTCAAACTCGCCTTGAGTGTCACTATATAATGTGCTTTTGTTGTAGAGGAAAGAGCCCCTTCCTCTTCTTTTTGGTTTTTTATCTGAAGCAGAGGAACTGTTGTCTTTTTCTTTCTGGCCCAGATTGTCAGATTCAGCTAGTGAGGCTTCAGCTTTTGGTTTTAGTGAGAGAAAATTTATGTCGGTTTCTACTTTGTCAGCAACTGCCTCCCAGTCTAAAATTTAAGCAATAAAAACAGATATCAAAATGAGGATACATTTCTTTAATTAACTTTTGAGTCAAATTTACCCCGTGGAGAGGTCAAATGGCACATCCCATACTCATGGTTAAGATAAATAGGAACTCAATGATTAAAACCCCAAGTTAGTACCATGCATTCACCACCAGCATGCACTAGTTATTATCATTTTGATCCTGTTTCTAATTTTGTTGCAATCATAATCTTTTGGCAAGTAAATCAAACTTCAACTCTTAACGAAATTTTAAATACAAAGGGCAACATTGTGAATTTGATCTTGCAATGCAGGTGTAAAAAATTGTTAAAAAGGTACCATCTTCACAATCTTCAACATCATTGTTTGATGTTGTTGAAAGTGTTGATTCTTCTGTGTCCTTCTCTTTTGTTGGTACAGCAACCCTGATTATATATTAAAAAAAAAAAGCGAAAAAAGGAATTTAATTGATGACGAATACAACTTGTCAAATTTTACTTTAACTTTCCTTTTGTATCAATAATAACTTAGACTGACAGTTGTATATGATCTTCCTCATTCTAAAAACGGTTCAATCATTCTTCTTGGTTTCCATTTTGGTATCATAGAGAAAGGTGGATTTTGACAGTGTAGTCCATTTTAAAAGGACTGTCAGATGTCTGCGATCTTCCTCATTCTAAAAAGGGAGCTGATACACAAATACAACTGTTGATACCGTCGTCAATACAAGCTTTATTATATATGCTAAATGAGTTATTATGCATATTAATGATTTTGTTATGCAAACTCCTTTTGTACAGTACTGTCATTATTCAATTTAAATGAGTTATTATGCATATTAGTGATATTTAAGTTGAATAATAGAAGTAAAATACAACATATTAACATACATAATAACTCATTTAACGTATATAATAAAGATCGTATTGATGACGGTATCAATAATGGTATCTTCATAACATTTTCCTTCTAAAAAATGGTTTAATCATTTTTCTTGGTTTCCATCTCGGTATTATAAAGAAGGTATATTTTCCAGAATATGGTTAGGAACTTCTTACAAACTGCTACCAGATAGTGTAGTCCAGTTATGAAATAGGAAGATCTTTTCTTTATTCTAGCTAAAATCTCTTACAAGTTAGAATCTACCTCTCACCAAAAACAGATACACGGAAAAATACTGGTTCTCTATTTACTCATCACTAACAGTGTAATTTTTCCAATAGCAAAAAACAAGTGCAAAACCAAACCTCAAATTATCAGAGATGACTGATGTAGACGATTCTTTACTAATCATAGCGCGAATGGAGAAAGCGCGCGATCTTAACTCGTCGGCCTTGATCGTATAACCTCGGCACGAATAGAGATCGGCTAGGTCACTCATGGCGGCAGCGAACTGGAGGTCTCCAGTAGTTGAGAAGGAGGAGCCGCTGTCGAGGGGGGATATGAAGAGCTCGAGGAAGGAGATGGCTCCATCCGTGTCGCCGTTGTCGAGTAGGTTCTCGACATGCTCGCTCCAGTTCTCAACCTTCTCGTCTAGCATTAGGGTTTTGCGTTCTTGTTCTTGTTCTTGATCTCGCTTTTGATTTGATTCTTCCATTTTCGTTTGTTACCAGTTATCACACACACAGAGAAAGAGAGAGAGAGGGGAAAAAGAGAACTGAGAGAGAAGGAGACCGATCTTTGTTAAATAAATGAGAATATAAACGGTCGGGCCCACAGACAATTTTTTTTTTTTAAAGAACAAAAGAGAGGGTATTTGTTTTTATTACTTTATGAAAACTATTATAAAATCAGAGTTAGAGTATAAAGAGAATTATATTACTAGCTAGCTTATAGTAGCAGAAAAGAAAAGATCATAAATTATAAGAAATCATAGCCAAAACAACCCTCAAATTCTATTACAAAACAATGCCAAACATGAACAATTGTCACAAGCACAAATACCAAAGAACAAATACAAATACAGTGATGTC
The DNA here is from genome assembly GCA_037678475.1 of x Bolboschoenoplectus mariqueter. Classification (NCBI taxonomy): domain Eukaryota; kingdom Viridiplantae; phylum Streptophyta; class Magnoliopsida; order Poales; family Cyperaceae; genus x Bolboschoenoplectus; species x Bolboschoenoplectus mariqueter. Next base: position 2,058,646 of record CM075286.1, on the reverse strand, counting down.
AGAACTCGTCTCTTCAAGAGATCTTCATCAGTTGGATCCCTCGAGTATCAGCAGATTCAGTCAAGCATGTAATGTTAATATGAGCTCCAACTAGATGAGAGCTAACTCGACTAAAGAAGTGCTCCACATTAGTAGGAATGTTAACTCAATGTTTATTCAGATTATAAATAACAAAATAAATGGATTGAGATGAGCATTCGTCAGAATTGTGAAATGCTTTCTTATTGTGTTCCAGCCAAAAAATCCATATGACAACAGATGATAGAACCCTGCAAAGATCATATCATTAGAAGACAACTTAACACAAATTTGTCAAAATTCCCATATAGAAGTAAAAAACCAGAATTACTACTTTGAGGATGTCTCAAAATTAACTGATCTCAGAAAGGTTTAATTATAAGATAATTCAGAAATAGATGAGAAGTAGATTTTTAAATAATTTTAAAAAAATATTAAATTTCATACACTAGAAAAGATTTTATAAATATATTTTTTAACTTATAGATTGTATTTTAAATTTCATACAAATCATGTCTAAATGTTGATAAAACATATCAGTTTACCAAATCATACTAAATCATATTTTGAGAACATTAAATTGGCACTACGCTTTAGATTTAATGTTCATTATTTTGGAAATCGATAAGGAATTATATGTTCCCGATTCTTTAATTTTTCAGGTTTCGAATTGACATAACGCTTCAGATTCGGCGTTTGGAAGGTCAATAGATCATTTAGGACAATACGTCTTTGTCTTTGACATGGACCTCTATAGAGATTAAATATCTCTGGTACCTTGAGTATCGAGTTGGCACTGCACTTCATATTCGAACTCCCTGAGATATATAGGATTATACATCATCGATCTCTGGTTTGTGAGAGATTATACGTTTCTCTGACTTTAGACTATACGTCTTTAGCTTGATCATTAAGAATTATACGATCTGGTCACTTCGACTCTTTGAGACGTACCATTAAGTATAACATAAAACAATAAAAAAAATGTAAGGTTAAATAGCTATGCTAATCAATAAACTCCTTTTGCACAATTTTATCAAAAATAAAATAAATCTGAAGGGAGAAAATAAAAGCCATTAATTCAACCCATGTATTTCAATTATTTTAGCCCATTAATCAAAGGTTCCCGAGACAAGAGTCGGGGTAATTAACAACGGGGGCTTGCGCTCGTCGGAAAATAAAAGTTCTCACAATCACTCAAATAATAAGCCCTTGAGCGCACATACACACACAGGGGTGTACTTGGACCTTCTTTTCCTCGCGAACGGGGACGCTGATGCTTAACGCATGAGCCGCGAAAAAGGGCTGCACAAGTTCTAACACGCTAGGTGGGACAATAATTTTCTCCTCTCATCTCTTGGGCTAAAGTAATTAAATAGATGGGTTAAATAAATAAAATAAATGAATAAATTTTCATGAGATATAGCTAATTGATTTGTGGAGTTTATGATTTTTAAGAAATAGTTTTGACATGTGATAAATCATGAAATTGAGCATAATTTCATGATTTTAATATTTAGCATGATTATTTCATGAAATTATTTTTTTTAATTTCAAGAAATAAATTTCATATATGTTAAATTATGAAATTGGGATAATTTCATAATTTTAAATTTTGACATGAAAATCACATGGAATTACATCATTAATTTCATATAATCTAATTTGTGTGTATTTCTGATAACTTTGAATGGTAAACAAAGAGTCACCCACCAGAACTGGTCATGAGGCTTTACTAGACGAAAGGCCTGTTTCGGTGCCAATCTGGTCTTTTCTTTGATCATTTTTCACTGTTTTTTTTAAAGAGCCTTGAGGAAACAATGGTATATCCATGTTCTTTAAGTTAATGATTGGTGCACATGTGCCTCCCTGTCTCTTGGTTTGGAAAGATGAGATTGAGCACATGCTCATTTTGTTAAAGCGTTGGGCACATGCTCTGTTGCTTCTCTGGAAAATTAGGACTACTCCGGTACAAGGTAAATGTTGTCAGATTTTTCTTGTCTCCTATCGCAGAGTTCTTTTATTAAACTCATGTACTTATTGTCATTTGTTTTGTGTTTTCATAGGGATCATGACTTCCCTTCGTGATCCCATGCCTTTGTTTTCACTAGGTCATTTTTCTTCTCTCATGGAAGATCCAGTTGATTGGACACCTCAAGGTCCTAATTACACCGGCATGTACAATATGATAGAAAACAATTTTGTTATAAGGGAGTACACCCCGTGTATTGTGAGGGTTTTAAGACCAAGCATCGAGACAACCAACCTGCCTCCTTTGCATTTACTAGGTATGGAACTGAATTCGTATCGGGCTTGTCCTTGGGATGACAAATGCGTGCTTCATGGGGCTTTGGACAGGCATCCCCATCAAGTAGAATGGGTTCAGTTTACCTTACTTATGGAGGAAAACATGCTTAAGCAAGCATGGATTTATGAGACAGTACATCTTTCATTATTCGGGTACAATCAAGACATATCCTTGTTTCGGGTTTTTGCAGAGCGTTGGAACTATGTCATGAATACCTTATTCACGTAAGATCGTGAAATGAGTTTGAGTTTATGAGACCTTTCTCAGTTGTCAAGCTTACCAATTTATGGCCTCCCTTATGATGAGCACTGCCTTAGCGGGACAAATCTTCATAGTTTGAGCCTTGACGGGACTCCGATATATCCGATATCTCTCTGTTGGATATATGAGATTTATAATGAGATTTTAGGGGATCGAGGAGGTGTGTCTCTAGGCCAATGGATTTTCTATTTTGTCGATACCCCGAAGAAGCCCCGTACTTCCTTTGTTGATTCTCGTGATCCTTTGGGAATAGGGTTATCAACCGGTATCGTGTACAAAGGGTCCAAATCGAATTTAGGCTATTACGACCAAGGATATTGACAAAGAGACATTGTTGACTGTCTTTCTGTCATGGTGGTTATGTTACTCCGTCTTGCCTAGCTCTCATGTTGGTAGGATTAGGCCTTCTTCTTTTGTCAGGGCTAGCATTTTGGCTCGGGGACATAGGATTTCCTTGGTCATTCCGGTATTGACCAACATTAAAAACATGTGTATAGGTTCAAATGAGTTTTTAATGCATTATAATGTGATTTTAGGCAAAAAATATATGTCGTATCTCTTTAATTTAACTCTAAAAATATATATAAATATTGAATAAATATATTTAGTAGCTTATGTGAGCATTTTCGCAATATTTGAATCAGAAATAATGTCAAAATGACTAAAAATATGTGTATAGGTCATATCTCGTTTCTAATGCATTTTAATGTGATTTAAAGCTAAATATAAATCATATCTCGTTAGTTTAGCTCAAAAAACATGTATAAATATTAAATAAACCTATTCATCAACTTATGTGTGCATTTTCATGATATTCAAATTCGTTTTTAATGCATTCTAGTGTAATTTAAGCTAAATATAGGTCGTATCTCATTAGTTTAGGTCGAAAAACACTCATAAATATTAAATAAGTAGATTTAACAGTTTATGTGTATATTTTGAAGATATTAAAATTAGAAATGAGAATAAATTGATTAAAAACAGATATAAGCATGTTCAAATACGTTTTTAATTCATTGTAATGCAATTTGAAATTAAATATATGCCGTATCTACTTAGTTTAGGTCCAAAAACACCCATAAATATTAAATAAACATATTTAGTAACTTTTGTGAGCATTTTCACAATATATTCAAATCAGAAATGAGAGCAAATTGCTTATAAACTTATATAAACATGCTCAAATAATTTTTAATGCATTCTAATGTGATCGAGGTTATATATAAGTTATATTTTGTTAGTTTACTTCCAAAAATAAGATAAATATTAAGTTAACATATTTTGCAGCTTATGTGTGTATTTTAACAATATTCGAATAAAAAATGAGATCAAATTAATTAAAAACTTATATAAATATATTCAAATGAGTTTTTATTTAATGCATTCTGATGAAATTTAAGGTAAAATATATATCATATCTCTTTAATTTAGCTCAAACAATATGCATAAACTTTTAATAAATATATTTAATTTAACCAAATATAAAAAACCAAGTTCAAAGTCCTTCATTCTTTTTTTTTTATAACATGTCTTTTAACAAGATCTAAACATTCTATCCGACAAAAATCCTTGATAAAGGACCATCATATATAACAATTACCAAATAAGGAAAATAACTATATGTGCTATCTCCGTTAAACCTAAATGACATTTAATTTACTTTAACTTATTTAACTTATTGACATTTAATAATAATGAATAAGTAAATAAAATAATTAAAATAAAAATATCAAAAATTAAAAAAATTGATGATTTAACCCTTCAACACCAAATCAGCCAACACAAAAATGAGGCCTCTCAGCCTCATTTGCCTCTGGACCTAATTGGGCCCACCAGCTAACAATATATAACATATTTATATAAGAACAAATGTATATAATTGTGATAAATTTAAATGGAAAGTTTCACGTATATGTGCTACATATTCACAGATATTTTGATAGCTTGTGCTTGGATTCTTTCTCTAGATAGTTTAACAGTATCAGTATCTAACTAAAATAACTAAATGTGTCTTGTCATTATTTGACAATTTATTGTTCTGAAACTATTCAAAAATAAAATAAATAATTATCAAACTTGATACTTCTTCCAAGATCAGATCAAATAGAAGTTTCATATTTTACATTAATTCACATACATTTTACTAATATGCCTGAACAAGAACTTGCTCCATACATTCTCCTCTCAAAGGAAAATAACAAGAAAAAAAAACAACTTAACACATTTTTATCTCAAAACACATCTCCATATTAGTTAGTGGCTTAGTGCAAATATCCAAAATGAAACATTGTTCTTGCCATGAAATAGGACTGGTGATGGGGTCAATTTAAGGTGCTTGCGGTTTCTTAGGACTGGCATGATGGTGCAAGGGATCGGGACCTGACGGGGCGTATCTGAGCTCCGATTCAATTGACGGCTGCACGAATCGAGCTCCCGATGATTGATTTACCATCGGACTATGTCTCTGTAAGGCACCATGTTATATATAGTTTAAAACATAGTTTAAACTATAAGGCAAGAAAATTTTAGTGAAAAAAAATAATGGGTAAAACCTTTAGTTTTGTGATGCATCTTGAAGAAATTGAACCTTGATTTGTTGTTTCAACTCGGGAGGAAAATAATCCTATAAAATTTAACAGGATAAATAAATTAATAATGAGAGAAAATATATTGAAAAAGTAAAAAATCCAGGCCTTCATCTCACAAAGAAAAACAACACACTGTTTCCATTGAATTCTCTGTTGCAATAATCAAACTCTTACAATTTATTCTACATTTTTTTCCTAATGTAAGAGACTCCCTAAAAAGTAAAAACTCAAATTAAATACCATACAACAATATATAGATATGATAATATGAACAAGTCACCTGTACGAGCATCAATAGAAGAAGCACAGCACAAGGCTAAAAGAAGCACAAGAGAAACCACACAAGAGAAGAAGAAACCCATTTCACCTCTCTCTGCTGCTTCTCTTTGAGATGTAGATGGTGTGTGAAGAAGGCTTTGGATTTAGTTATGGAGCTGTGTGTATCTCATGTAGTGGTAGGGAAGTTACTTATATCATTTTGTTATTAGTTGGCGTATCTGCTTCTATTTATTGAAGAATGAAAGTGTGATGACTGATGAGACAGCATGATTTGAAGTGAATTAAAGGAAGCTTTGCATGCTAGAATCTAAATGCTATAGAATTAGTAGCTGGCTGGTATAAAATCACAACAGTTTTCTTTTTTTATCAGAATGACTCAGATTTTGATAATTGATTTGTGAGTCTCGTTTGTATTTGATTCAATGATAATAAACTGTCATAGTTAATTCATGAAAGAATGTAATTTATTTATATGAAAATTGAAAATTGAAAATCAAAAGAGATATTTACAATGTTACATTTGTTAATGTTCATGATTGAGATATTTTAAGTCCACTTGTTGAGTGTCTATTCTAGATGTGATCAGTATTTAATTTTTTAATAAGATAGTATTAAAAAGTTAGCAGCCCATTTATTTTGAACACTAAATTATTTCTTTAAATATATACTCATAAAAATTAAATACAATCAATTTATTAGTTAAAGTATGTCTATTAAATTTTTTTAAAATAATTTCAAAATTATTTAAAAATTTGTTATCAAAATTATCAAAATTTATAGTGGTTACAGGATCCCATCCACATTCAAGAAATGAAATCATTGCTAATGATTTTAGAAACGAAATCAGCAAAGAAATTCAAAATATCATAAAAAAATAAAAAAAAAGGATGTCAATCGTAAATTGATGTTGGTCTGGAGTGGACAATCTAATCGATTTGGACAACTATATATTATTTACGATATATATTTTATCGAGCAGGCAACATCAAAATTCTGATTGAATTGTATAGATCTTGCTCATATGGTGTGGACTTCACATCCTATGTAGTAATACAGGTCTAGTGGGTAAAACACAAATTTTGATGTTATCGGCTCTATTAAATTTGTTCCGTAAATAACATTCAACAGTTCAGATCGGTTGGACTGAATACTTATAGCGTAGATTATTATGGAGGAGTCAGACTGCAGGATACCAAGTCCGTTGAGGGAGGAGTTCGTATCTACTATTATTCCAAATGAAAAGTAGAACCCTACTGTCGGATCAAAACAGATGAATGAAATCAGCTCTATTTGACATTTAGGAGATCTTTTTAAAACAAATCTGATCCGTTCGTTTCAATCCAACGGTCCAAATTGAAATAACAAAATCTTATTTTTCTATTCGAAATAACAGGGGATTGGATTGGAAGAGAGAGAGAGAAAGAGAGAGAGAGAGAGAGAGAGAGAGAGAGAGAGAGAGAGAGAGAGAGAGCATCAGTCAGAGATGGACGTAAGCAAATAATTAAAACGGAGCTTTTCCAATGATCAAAATAGCAGGAAAATGGAATCCTGGAATGGAAAAATACTTACTGACGATCCATTATAACACAGTACCACTTCAATGCAATATCAATCATCTCTCCTATCCCTTCAATCTTCACATATAGGCCTAGCCTTATTATTTATCTTTTCATTTAATTAAGTCTCTAGGCAGAGAGCGCAAGATCTCATCAGAGATTCTCCGTGGCGAACTAGCATCATAAATCGCATATGTCGAGTCGCTACTTGCTCTTTTCCTCTGCTCCACCTGAATCGAAGTGATTGCAGTAACCCACCACACAACACCACTGGTTTGACCATGCCACATCTGATCTGGATAGGATGTAATAAGCACTTGGCTTAGTTTTCACCTGATACCATCATAGGCTGACGTTGGATTTCCTTTTACAGAAAATCGCAATGATAGAACATGCATATCTGATATCTTGAATTCTTGATTGGAAATGTGAAACTGGATGTTGATGTTGATGTTGATGCTGATGCTGATGCTGGCATGCTGCTGCTGCTGCTCTCAGCCTCTCAACAATCTCTGTTATTTGTGTCGGCGGCGATTTGATTTGATTTGACTCCTGCAGTCAATTCCTATTTATTTTAATTGACCCCTGGTTTTTTTTGTTTTTTTGCTTTTAGTATTTTTTTCCTGATGAATTTGAGTTGGAGAACAATGATATTGTTTGGGTAGGGATTCTTTGAAAATGAATTTTCAAATAATTTCAAAAAAAATTTAAAAATAGAAAAAAATTATGAATATATTCTTTAATTTATAGATTGTTTGTGTTTCAAATTTCATACAATTTAAGTATTGTTTGATACTCCATTAAAGACTATCAAAATTACATGATATTTACAACGGTCTATATTTAACGGTTTTTAATGGAATATCAAATGATCCTTAAATTACATGAAATTTAAATCACAATTAATCTATAAGTTAAAAAATATGTTTGTCAATTTTTTTCTATTTTTGAGAATTTCTAAAAATTATTTCAAAATTATTTAAAAATGGATTGTCAAGATAATAATTGTTAAGATATCTCCTCCCTATTTTTTATAAACTAAAGTTAGTGTTCTCGTAGGAACACCGAACTCTTTGGTGTTCTTAACTCAAAATTCGTCGAATCAGTTTCAAACGACAAATTCAAGTTGCTCAATAAATTCTTTATATTAGAATCTCTTAGGATAATAAAATTTTCTATTTCTAAATTTTTCTAACTATTTTTTTCAGATTTTTTAAAATTATTTATATGCAAATATTTATTATTTTAGAGTCATCTTTAAAAATCTGAAAAAAATAATTAAAAATTCTATTATTATTTTAGATTGTTGGTTAGATATTTTGAACCTTTAAACGAATTTAATTTAATATTTTTACCAAACAATACTTAAAAAATTATATGGAATTTTTCAGCTAAGTCATTTATATGTTTAACAAACATAAATTTATCTTCGAAGTTTGAATTGTTCTTTAAATTGGTGAATTTATTTTCAAATCCAAGCCTTTAAAATTTACACTGTTTTCAAAGCGGCTGTATGTATGTAATGTAAGCCTCACATCAAAATTTAATTGATGCTCTGAAGAGAAAAACCAATGATATGATATGATATATATTATGATCTGATATCATCATATCAACAAAATATCACATCCCCAGTAAAAAATAAATAAAACTATAGGAGTGAGATCTGTCAGATTTGATTTTAACGACCCAAATTTAAATATAGAGATTTTTTATAATTTTTTAGGTCTCATTTGTCAGTGATTCAAATTTAGTTATGATAATACCTAAAATTCATCAATCCATTCAACAAATTTTTCTATAATAATATCTGAAATTCAGAGGAAATAATTGGCTGTACCGTTTGATTGTACATTTATACAGTTCTCCTGATGAGTTATAACATTTAATGATTAATTAATTCTGTATTTATGCTGATGAGATGGGTATTAAACTATTAATTAAATTTTCTGTTCTTAAATTTAAGGATCCATTGGAATTGGAAGGTCAATTATTATTAAAAGGGTTTGTATTTTCTCAACAATTATAATTAATACAACAGTCAATTTTTTTTAATAAAAATGACAAAATGTCATGTGCTTTCATTTCTTCTCAAAAGCATTATATGACATCTGTTTATCAAAAAACAAAAAGATAAAATTATTTTACAACTATTTTAGAATACAAACATATTTTTACAGTGTTTTGTACAAAAAATCAAATCAAAAGAGCCAAATTTATAAAAAATTTGCCTGCATTTGTTTCTGCCTCTTCACAATAAAATTTGTTATGATAAAAAATATTAGTAAACAAAATCATATTAATATGTATGCAAACAGTCATGAATTCCTGATAATACATCTCAAAGAACATATGTTGAGTATAATTATTGCCTTAAAAAAAATCAAATTTTGTTTGCAAAATTCCTAAAGTAAACTGCCAGGAACTTCCTTCACTAAAAGTTTTAATGATTGAAAATTTTATATTAAGAGTTCAATTCCTAAATTTGATTAACCTAGTGTTGTTCTGTTATTTGAAGAAAAAAAAAATCATGTTAGCTTTATAATGTCTCTAAATCTCTAAAATTGTTGTTCCCTTTAATCTCATGTTGTAACAGTGTAATACCAATTATTTAGTATTTAAATTTGAGATTATGAGTAATATTAAACAATTTAAGACTTTTTAAAGTACTATCTTCATTTCTAGTAATATTATTTCGACTTCATAAATTTAGAAAATGAATCTTAAAAAAAAAGCTTTCATATTAAGATTTAATGATCGTTTTATCTCATTTAAACGATGTATTCTAAAATAATCATCTCATCGTTACGCGTCGTTAAATATTTTTCAAAAACTTGATAAAATAAATCAAGAATATAAATTTAGGCCAGGGAGATTTTTTTCCAAGGAGCAAAGACACTAGTGCTGTAATAACCAAAATTTTCTCAGAAGTTTTAATTAGATCCGGATAGAAAATTAATTTTTTTTATTACAAGTGTATATCATAAATAAAGGCTGTCATAATTGTATAAATGCCTACTATGGTAAACAATTGCATAAATGCTTACTACTATAAAATAATTGCATAAATGCCTACTATTGTAACAAAAATGCAGAAATGTCTACTATTATAACAAAAATTGCATAAATGCTTGGGCATTCAAATTAACAACCCCAAAAGCATTCCTATATATGATCTGCACCTACCAGAACATTCAGTGGCTCCATTCTACATGGCATATTTGATCCTAACTATGGTATTATTGTACCAGTAACGAGTTTGACTGGCAGGACCCGACTAAGTATTCATCCTTACCTTGATATTAGCATTACTGATACTGGTGTATTATAAACGTTCTTCACTCGGAAAGAGTAAATTGTAAAAAAGGTTTCTGATAATTACTTTGATATTAACATTACTGATACTTGTGCAGTATAAGCTGGCCGCGGTCAAAAGACACCGTTCTTTACTGGGAAATGAGTAAATTGTAATTCCTACTCATTTAATTCAACGATGCTCGTCTGAACGCATAACATTTGCATCCAAGGAAATCGGAAAGTTTGTAATGCAAATATGACCAAATTACCCTCGAAGCATTCCTACATGACCCGCATGACCTTAGATGTGGTTCAGCAATAACTCGAGGGTTACTACTTATTAGGAAAGTCATGATCGACACAAGGCGCATACTTTGGACCTACATTGCATCATGTCCATGCCATCTATACTTGCCTAGTCATTGTTCTATTTTCTTTCTTGCTAAAAATGAGAGAGAGAGAGAGGGCTTCAGTGATTTTGTCAGATTATAATCTCTGAAATGTGGAGACACAGGGTTTAATTAGTAAATTTTTAGTTGGTCTTTACACTGCACATTGTATGTAGTGCAATAAATCCAATGTCATTACATAAAAACCTGGCTTATATATGAGTATAATTTATGAGTGTAATTATCTTACTGTAGACTGTACTAAGGTAATACAGACACTTATAAAAATTAAATTACAGGTTTGACTGCATTAACCTTGTGTGTATATCAAAGCAACCCTTCATCAACAATAAATTAGTAATAAATAATGGAATGATTGAATGAATGAAATTGGTGGGATGCATTAAGTTTTTCCAGTAAATCAATTTTTAATAATAAAGAGACACCAAAAACTGGACATTTAATTATTCTCCATTAAAACTTAAAACTCTTGTGTTCTATTTCACACCAGGTTCATGCAAGAATTCTTTAGCAATTTAAGGGGTACAATTCATTGAACATCAAATTTATATATATGCCTAAAGCACCCTTAGCTTCCTCTATATAAGAGTCCATAACTCTTTGTTGAATAAAAATTACCTTCATCTCTAAGTCATCTATCTCTAATGGCGCAGCGGCCTTGTTTCATGCAGCCGGGTGTGAACCAGTTCCACTGTGACCAAACCATGGATGACCTGTCCGACCGGATCCTCTTTTTGAGTCTACTGCACCGTGCACAACAGGAGGTGAACAATCTTTATAAACCCTTTTTATTTGGTCCCATCTTCCTTTTCTTGGATAATTTTTTTGTAAGTTTTGTATTCTTAATTTTTGTAATTTTACTTTGTATGTATGTTAATTTTTTCTATTGTTCACTGTTCAGAGAATTGGTCAGGAGTGGACGAAGAATATGTGCACAAGGATTCAAAATAGAGCGCTGAATGGATACGTGTTAGCACCTCAACCTGGTCCAGTTCAGCATGTAATACATCTATTTATTCTCTAATTTCTTATTTTATGCAATATTTGTAAGTGGTACCAAGTAAGTAAAAATAAAAATATATGTCAATTCTGTGTAACATTGGAACTGATCCTTAATGTCTGAGGAAACAAACAGGAAATTTAAATGGAAATTCTCAATTACTTGTTTTGGTTGTAGATTAATGCAGGAATTGGACTGTACCAGTATCCCGTATGGCCATGCATGCCGGAAAGGAAAGGAACTGGAGCATACATTCCAAATTATAACAGAGGATCCTACAAATACAATGGTAATTTATTTTTTTCTCTCTTTTTTAGTTTATTTCAAAAGTAGCTATATGAAATTGCAATTTATTTGTTTTGCAAAATAATTTTGGCTTGTGAACTTATGTTTAAGCACCTTTTCAACTAGGATTTTACTGAAAACTCTTCTTATAAAGCACGCCCTGATGTTGGCAATTTTTTCTGGTAACTGCTTCATTAATTAGATAGCAAAAATAATAAGAAAAGGAAAACCCAATCTAGTAGTCGTATGTTTTGCATATTTTGACACTATAATCAACAAGTGGTAGTTACAATGACAAATTCAATGTATCATGGCTGTCTGTTGAAATTCTCGACTGCTGCAACATTGATCTTAGTACTGTTTGACAAAAAAGAAAAAAAAAAGAGAATACTTGTGCGATAAATTGCTCTCAGTTTGGTTATCAGTGAGTTTAATTTCAGTATCCATTTCCTAAAGTGCCATGACAAGGCCTATGAAAAATATTTTTTTTAATACAGGAGCACATTGAAAAGTATTTACATGTCTATTTGTTGAAAATGTTTTTCTGTTCTGTCTGTAACAGGAAATGCAAAACAGAAGAAGCAGACAAAACCAACAAAAGCAAACGGAGAGAAGGAAGAAAAGCATATGGTGCCTTGTCATACCTCGCCCGAGGTAGGAGAGAAGGAAGGGAAGCGTACATGGCCTGAGGTAGTACTTCCAAACGAATGGATCTACTGACGAGTGTGAAGGGAAGCGTACATGGCCTTGTCCATTCCTTCCTTCTTTAAGATTTAGGTTTTATTAATGAAAGCCAATAAAAATTTATGACAGAATCAGAACGTTGTTCAAGAAATAAGAAATAACAACAATGATAGTTAGGTGAAAAAATCAATTTGTCTCTTTTCCCTTATATAGGAATTGTATGACATATTTTGTATTAGAACGAATTATTGTGCTTTTGATTTTGAGAATTTGGATGATCAATGGCCGCCCAAGAATGACTTACGAATAGGAGATAAATTTGCTAGAGCACAAATCAAGAGAACTGTATAGAGATACCTTTTAATAAACATAGGAACAAAATACTATTTGAATAAAACATGAAGAAAATATCAAAAAGGAAAGTATTTTGAACCTTTATTGAAAACTAATACAAATAGGAGCTAGGTGCTTATCTACACTGAGTAACACACCAATTCTTCCAATAATCAAGCTATGGGTAAAAATATTTCATACTATAAAGATCTTATGAAGCAGTGTAATTACTGTTTATGGTTTTGGATCCTTTCCAAAACCCATCAAGGCATGTGTTAAAAGCATAGAGCCCCTTCTTGTCGCCTCAGCTACACGACCCAAAAATGGAATTTGAACTGTGTCTCTGTTCTTCAATGGCTTCTTGTCCCACCTGTGAGATTTCAAATTCAAATTAGATAATTATATAATTGGTTAGCATGAGTCTTGAGTTATATAGTGAAATCTATTAATAAAGCAATTGACTTGAGCTGGTACGCCACAACTAGTATCCATACCAGATTGGGATTTGTACCGGTTCTTTGGAATAAGTATGGAAACCCGAATGGGCTACCATTATCATCAATTACACCTCAAATTACCCTGTATTTCTCACCTAAACTGTGTACTAAGCACAAAATGTGTTACCTCAAGAAAACACTGTTACTGGTAATTTTCTTAGCTTCTTTAATCAGTAAATGTCAATTTTGAGCCAAGGATTAATGAAGCCCAATATTCAATTTGTCCTGTCAATTTTGTGTAATTTCAATTTTGTTTGCCTCCATATTTAACTGAATCCAGCTCATCTCATCTCAGCCCCAGTCCAACTAGGAATATAATTCAATAAAGCGCCATTAAGAATCTTGCATTCCAACCCCATTGGTACAACTATTGTAATCCATTTCACGAGGAACAAAAATGACAAGGGAAAAAAGAACACAAAATAAATCCACAAAAGACAATTATTACCATTTGGGATGTTATGTCAAAAAAGGGTAAGACATCTTAACATGTCGACTTCTTAAAAAAATATATATAATAATAACAAATATGTAATGAGAATAACATTTTGGAAATATGTAAGGAGGATAACATTGTATAATACAGAGAAAACAAATAAAAATAATTGAACTGACCAGTCTTCGTGATGGACGACTTTGCCATCCTCCACAATGAGTTTAATTTGAGTTGTCAGATCCACATCTTTTCCAAATAGCTTGTAGTGTTGCTTGTTATCTATTAAAATCTGTTAAACAAGTTTAAAAAGAAAGTTCTATTAACCCATATTGGAGGCTTGGCAAGAATTTTAAGAATGCAAAATTGGGTTAAACTGGATTGAAGCAGTAATGCTGAGATGTTAGTTGGTGATCGAGGCTGTTTGGGCCTGTTACTGAATTTAACTAACACCACAATTGGTACTGTGATAATGAATTAATAATTACTAATGGTGATCTTGAAATTTAAAGAACTTATCTTTTAATTATATTATAGCGCATGGTAACAGAATGTAGTTTCCTATAAAAATAAAGAGATGGAGAGAGAAGAAAGAGACCTCTAGTTTTCCGGGTGAAATTTCATTTTCTTTCACAGTGTATTCCACAATTCTTGATTCGCCAAATACCTGACAAATAAATGTTTTTCTTTTCAAATCAATGAGAATGGTTATTTATCTTTTTTTACAAAATTGGATAATACTGTTCCATTAGGCATTGATATTTCAAAAATTACACAACTATTTTGTTAGTATATGATAGTGAACCAAAACCTTCCAATACAAATTCATAAAAAAAAAAATGGGAGGGCAAACCTTGGGAAGAGTATAGAATGCTGATTTAATCTGATCAACTCTGATAAATGAAATATGAAACGTTTAGAGAAGTACCCAAAAAATAAATTTTGATCCTTAAATGGAAGAAAATAATGACTCTAAAAGAGAGAAAAATACAATACCCCTGAGCTCGCATGAGTGGATCCTCAAAGGTGGCATTTGGTGCATACATCTCAAAATCTTTGGCGGTTGCAGTAGACCCATATCTTAAAAGAAATAAATAAACAAGCACAAGAATTAAACTTTCAATTTAATTTATGTATGCTTAAAAAGCCGAAAAGGCATGATTTTGTTTTGTAATAGAAAAGAATAAGCTTCTTTACTTTTCAATTTTGCAAAATAACAGAAGTTTTAAACTATGTACAAAAAAAAAATAAACAACATATATACAAGAAAAATGTTTGAAAGATACCATCATTGATACCGTCATCGATATCGACTTTATTATTCATATAAATTGAGTTATTATTCATGTTAATGAATTTATTATGCAACTTATTTTGTACAGTATTTTATTATTCAACTCAAATACCAGTAATATAAATAAACTCATTTAAGTTGAATAATACAAATACTGTACAAATAAGTTGCATAATAAAATCGATAATATTAATAATAACGTATTTAATATGAATAATAAAGTCAGTATCAATATTTGTATATTAGCTCCCTATATACAATTCTAATATCAATATGTTCCTATGTTCTCCATTGAGAAATATTCTGCTATTAATAAACGGCTACTTGGTCTTGTTTTATTTTCTAAAGGAAGAAAAAAGGTTCATAATTTGGTGCTTCTTTTATCAAAGAGAACACAAACCCAAATATCCATTGATTCTATAATATAATCAATATTGGTAAAAAGACAAATTTCAGATCTTACACACCATTATTTATCAATTCCTAAAAGAAACAAAGTTTGCAACTTTTCAAGGGTCAGTACACAAATTCCAAATCTTTAAAGGTATGGTACGTAAAATTTACATTTAGAACAAACAAGCACAGAAACATGAATTTAACCAGAAAGAGAAACCACACAAAAAAGAAAGAAATGAAATTTCCGACTAACAAGTTGAGGAGATGAGGCATGATACGCTCCAAGACGCCTTGAAGCTGGTGCTCTGGTCTCTGCATCTGCGCCATTGTTGATTGTTTGATGGATCGAGAGAGAGATGGTGTGATTTTGTCTCTAATTAAATGTGAAAATGAAACAAGAAGATTCGCCAGCGTTTCAAAAGAGAGAGAGAGAGAGAGAGAAAGAAAGAAAGAGAGATGAAAAGGGGCTTGGCGTACAAATTGAATGCTTGGACCGTAGCATTTATTCCACATGTTAAAATTTGTCAAAGGAATATGATGCAAGCCAAAGATCAACTATCTATTTGATTTGTTCACTTTTATTTGTTAATTATAATTAGAGAGATTGTATGGATCGAATTTTTTAATGATTATTATATTTTGAGAAATTATAATCGTTAGTTTTAATTTGATCTCTTTACTTATAATATAAATTTTGACCATGGCAGAATAAGCCAATAAGAGAGATACATAATTACTAACTATGAAATTGTAATTATGTTGCACATATATTTATTTAGATTTATATACAATTGAACTTAAGTAGTTAGTAATTATATTTTTACTCTATAGATATATAATTATGGTTAACAAATTAGTGATAAATAATAGGATGAATAATAAAAAGATAAGACTTTTATGGGCTCATAATTTAAATGTTTTTGGACCTTTGAGATTTAAATTAATTTTCCTTTTATATTTGGTTGGATTTGAGTGCTAAACTCAACTTGTTTATTGTGGCGGAGTTAAATTTTTAACTAATAATGCTAATTGAAGAAAATTCTAAAAGATTTGTTTCAATACAACATATTCTCATAATATTCTCATAAAGAAATTTTAATATTATTTTTTACTATTCAATAATTAAAAAAAAACTAACTATCACATACATAGTTATTCTCCTAAAATTATGAAAATAATAAAATAATAATCAGAAAAAAAAACCCAAAACTAAAATTAAACATAAATTGCAATTAACTACCAAGTGCCAAGTTTAACCAGCCCAATAAAAGTTTGACCGTTTGAATAAGTTGTGGTGATGGATGTGCCACGTGGCAGAATTGTGGCGCTTGGCTGATTCATGGCTACAACACATTCCATGGCTGCATAGTTGATATGAAAAGTCTAATTTAAATTTTTTGGTTAATAATTTTTCCACAAAAGGTAAAAGGAAAAGAAATATATTTGACATTTGTGAAAATAACTGATGAAATAATTAATAAACTAAAAAAAATTAAATAAAATTACGATGTGATATTCCAAATTTGCAAATGATATTTTGTGTCATTTTTTTTATCTCATTTGAGCATTTAAAAGTACTGAGAGGTCAATTATATTTTATGAAAGAAAAGTCTGTAATTAGTTTTGACCATTCAATCAGACAAAAATAAGAAGAAAGTATGTACTTTATTTCTAAGATAGTTTCTAATCTTTAGTAAGAAAATATATTCACTAATATATATGGCTTATAATAAAATTTTAATACTCTTGTGATTTGGTTATAGAAAATTACCTTGATATCATAGCAGAATCATTGGATCAAATTAATATGAAAAAATGCAACAAAAATTAACATATGAGAACAATTTTCTCAAAATTTATTTAAGATAACCATTAAAATTCTCAAATTAAATCATTGTTAACGGATCATGACCTATAACTATTGCACTCTGATTCTTTTACAAGCAGAAAAGGTAAAAACAAAAATATAAATTACAGAAGAAACTATTTTTAAAATCATTTTTCAAAATAACAGAAGAAACTGAAAATGCTCAGTCATACCAGCATCCAACAAGGATTGTCATACCCATCAATTTAGAACTGATCAGAGCCGTTGATCCATTCTAGCCGTACCGGATTCGAATGATGTGACATTAATTATGAACAAAGAAACTTGCTGGATCGTTAAATTTACTCGAATATTATGTATATAATCAATTGCTAGCTTCAGTTTGATACCACCATTTCCAATAATTATTATTCAAACATCAAGGATATATACTAATCAATGTAGCTCAAACACATCAACAACATACATAAATATAACATTTTCATGAACTTTAATTATCTTCTCAGTTCTTTTCTGTGTTAAATAAATGTAACTGATAGAACTAAAAAAAGCTTCATCTAATTATTAATTAAAAAAAGGGGTATATTAATCAGCCATTCTAAGAAGACTTTCAAAGGACATGTTGCCATAAACAGTGTCATCGAACACTTGCAATGTATCAGGAGGCCCCGGTGCGAAAATGCTTCCGGAAGCTTCTAGACTGTTACTGTCATGTATCTGTCCCTGGAAAGAGGGTGCTGGATTTGTTGCCAGGAGACCTTGTTGTAAGATCTCTTGCATTGGGAAGAAAGGGAAACCACTAGAGTAGAGATAGTTTGGAGCAAATAATGGAAATGCATCTTGTGCGGTTCTTCTAGAAGGTTCTGTGTTCTCTCTGGAACCTTCTGTTGAATGTACGCAGACGGAATCTGAGAATTATAAAAAGAAAAGTTTTCTTCACTACTCATACTAAATTTGAATTTTTCTTTCTTTTTTTCCCATCATACTTGTACCAGTAATTATACTGGTAATCTTCTGTTGTTAAAAAGTCTTTTTCTTTATCAGTAGCATAGATTGTACCTTGTTTGTCTGGTTGTGCTTTAAAAATGGTTTTCTCAAGAAGCATAGTTTCGGCAAATATGACGAGGCTAGTGTTCTTGATTTCTTCTTTCAAAGGTGGTTCAAGAAACCTGAAGGAGAAAGATTTTGTCCATGTGTTCACCATGTCTGGTATGGCTGGTACCACCAGCTTCTCTACTTCAAGGAACAATAGCATCTGCATTTCATACCAAAAAAAAAAAAGAATGTAGAATATTAGTTCTTGATTTCACTTCAAGAAACAATAATATCCTAATTTGAGGATAATAGTTTTATTCGCATACCTGTTCAACTCCCTTAAAAAGACGGTGACACATCCCTTGTTTCTGATAAATAGGTCTTGTACCAACAAATGGCATTTCAGCCATTTTTGTCCCATGAAACCTATCTCATCCAAAGAAAGATGCTTAAAAACACACATAAAACAAAAGAACCTTAACAAAGAAAATGTTCTTTCTGGTATAAAGCACAAACCTCAAGAGGGCAAGCGAAATCACTTCTTCAGACTTCTGTAAAACAACTGTGTAGAAGCCTTCGTAGTTCAACCGATTATACCGTGATCTATGACAATTTGCATATCTAATGAGTTATACTTAGAGATGGTGAGGACTTACATATTCTCATTATCAAATTAGATAAAATTTTATAATGGATGCTACCTTCATTTATTAGTGATATAGTGTCATCTTTTCTTCTTTTTTCCATGAGTTGTGGTAAAACCGCAAAATTATAATTCAGAATATCTTCATATATATATATATATATATCCAATATTATACTTCAAATTTAAGAGGGGTAGATAACTTTTTGAAGGTGCAAACAAGAAGCAAATTTTTTCAAGATAAGTTTCTTACCCACGGCTATAAATAGCTTGTGAAAGTACATCGATGCTGGTCCGTTGATCTATCAGAGGAAGAAAGCATTCCCTTAATAGAGAAAGACCTGTCAATAATTTCAAATTTCCCTCCAAAATTGAGGAGAGGCTCCTTTGAGTATTTTCCCCTAAATTTTCCCTAATTTTCAAAAGAGTCCAGCAAAAATCTCCCTCCATATGGTTTGAGATGCCAATCAAATCTGACAACTGTGCTGCCAGCTGAAATGCCACCAAAAAATGCTTAAGACATTTAACCAAATTCAAACAAAACTAATTTGTAGGTCATCAATTTATAATTTTTTTTACTGTATGTACTTTTCATTGTTGCTTCCTTTATGTTATCAAGGAAATTGAAGATAATAATGTTTGAAATTTGAACAATTTAACAATCAACCACACCAATAAGACAAGACAGTTAATTTGGGATAAATAAAATGGGATGGATGACAGAAAGAATGTTTTGATTGAATCTATTTAGGAGGGCTTGCAATTTTGGTAGCTTAATTTGATAGATATGAAACTTGATGTTCCAGTTAAAATCAATTTTCGAGTTGTGTCGAGTTCATCTTAAACATAAATAGGGCACTTAATCGGGTTGCATTGAACCTCAATTTCAGCTAATTTCTATTGGGTTGAATTTAAAGTGAAGCTAATTCAACAACAGAGATAAACAGTCTTCATTGTATATTATTATCTTTAAGGGGCAAAATTGTCAATAGTTACCTTGTGGCAGCTCTTGCTACAGAATAGTTTTGATTCAGTTTTATCATTTCTCCATGCACACTGCTCATGATCTACACAAAGAAGATCAGTTAGCTCGCCAACTATTATGTAATCCTATTTTCTGGTAAATGCCGGAAATAAGCACAAGTACGCTACACTTACATTTCCGTTTGCATTGTTTGCATGTTGATGGATCTAAGGTTTGCGCAAACCTGTAGCCATGAGAATTGCAAAACTGGCATCTGCAGTAGGGACAATACCAGGAACCCTCTGGTAGTGCCTGTGACAATGAATCAGAAACTATGATTGATGAAGAATCAATAAAAACTTGGTAATATTTGTTTTGATATTGTACCACTATACATGACAAAATCTACGCTGGAATATTGTACTGTGTCAATCATGGAATGACAAGCAATCAGTGTTATTGGTCGCCACATGCTTGGCCTAGTAAACTACCAGTATTCCTATCTGGCACTGTACTAGTATTTTACCATACTGATGTGTTACCAGTAACCATTTTAGCTCCATATTGGTACTGTAACTGTACAGTGGACATAAAGAATTCTGGCAATTAGATAACCACATAACCGATTACCAGACTGGTGTGCTGATACCGTGCAGCATAGAATGTTGTAGCGGTGTACTAACCTCTAGATTCAAGCACTCCTGATGAAAAGTAGAAGGGCAGCCATCACAGCAAATCAACCGTCCTCCATCGGCACATATCCCACACGTATCATCACTCTCATCACCTTCCTCATACATCCCCAAACTTTTTTCTTTTCCTGGAATGCCCTCCAGTTTTTCGGACTGCTTCGCTAAGCCCCATGCCTCCTCTAAGCAGTTTATTAGTGTCTTCCCTGATGCCAAAAAAATGCTCTCCCATGGCCTTTTAACATTGCTTCCTGCATGGGACTCAAACTCTTGTATGGTGACTGTTTCTTGGCAACAGTCACATAAGATACCGTCTCGTGTCACCTTGCCGCTCAAAATGCTGGTACCAGTGCCACAACCATTATCTTCAGACACATACATGACTGGTTGGTTATCAGTAAGTGTACCGGCTTCAATTAATTTGGAAAATATTGTTAGTTTTGTTAGTGGTCTGTTACTGTTTTTGTTCTTGCTTTTGTTTTCGGCTTGAGAACGAGCAGTCAGGATGCACCGTGGGACCCCTGTCTTGTGATAATCTCTGAACTGGAGACCTCCAGTTTCACAAACTGTTTTGCCTCTTTCATCCTTTTCCTGTGCCACCTTGCTTTCATCTCCAGTTGCCTTGGAGCTGGAGATACCTGGTTTCTCATTGGTCTTTTTGTCAACTTTGGGTACTGACACCGCCCCTGCTTTTGTTTCTGCTTTTGATTTTGCTTTCAGTCTTGTTTTTGGTTTCTCACTTGGGATAGAACGTGTCGATCTCCTGACTGGTCCCGGTCGAGGTTTCCTACTAGCTTGAGCCGAACTTTTTTTAGTTCGGTCATTAGAAGTATTTTTGTTATTTGGTTTAACAATTTCATTACCAGCCTCCTTTTGGAAATTAGATTCTTCGGCTATACCACCCATCATGTTTTTCTCCTGAACAGGTGGTCTTTTACCTGCCATGCTAGATGTACCATTAGTACCAGATTTCACAAGCCATGGTTTATCTTTGTACTTTGAATTACCATCTATAAATGTCTCAAATGCCTTTGCTAGTGAATGGTATGACATACCAGTGGGAGACTGGTACACGTAATCCCGGCTTGCAGGTCTGAAACCCACTTTCCATCCGAAAAAACCCAAAAGACTAATTAGATACTGGGGTGGGGTTCGTGATGCTGGTCCCAGTCCCTGTACCGGCACAGGTGATTGCTGTTCCTGCTTTTGTTGTTCTTCCATTGTTTGTGTTGGATCATCAGTTGTTGCTGTGTCGGGTTTCTGTTTCAGTGCCCGCTTCATTTTCTTTCCGGGAACCCATTCAGGGTCATCGGTATCCCGGATCGAGCTCTTTTTGTTTTTCTTGCTCGTGTTCTGGGATGTTCCTGGTTCTTCATCAGATGCATGGTTTGAATTTGGATAGGCATTTGAGTTTGGGTTTGGAGTTGGAATCGGATTTGGATTCAGAGTTGAAAGCATGAACGAGTTTGCCAGGCTCACTGTGTTGCTTCCCAAATTGAGTACCAGAAAGGAACTGTTTAAGGATCCTTTCTCCTGTTGTTGACTAGCCATTCTTTGTAAAGTACACCTAACAATGGTAAAATCAGTAGTAACCCGTAAATCTCGCTGTAGTAGTGTCATGATATGAATACGAAAATAAGCATTCGGCTTGCACGCATTGATTGTTTAATCCTTGAGGGTGTATTTAATTTGGTAGAAAAGAGAAATTGTGAGATTACAAAATATTGTCATATTGCATTGTAAATGAAAATAAGTAATATAAAGAAAGGTTATACATTGCTTTGCAAAGTTTGCAATGTAAAATTATAAAATGCAATCATTTTTGAGAGACATTTTGCATAATAGTCAAGGTTTCTATTCAAAATACTTTCTATATGTTTTGATATTCTTACTGGCATGTGGCATGAAAAGTTTTGTAATAACTTCCTCCTACAAAACAAGAATTATGTCGTATAACATAGATTTCTTTTTCTTTGTATGGGGAAGGGCGGATCAGATATTTCGCAATTTTGATGGGTATTATAGTATACATAGAATTTTACCCTCTCAAAGGATGAGATATGAAGCAAATATCAGAATGACTTGATAATTTATACTGAGAAAAAAAAGGGATAAATCAGCTTCTATCTGCTCCCATAAAAAGATAAATGTTTCTACAACTAGCTATTTTATGATGAGGAGATGATTTTATGATATAATAATATATCAAAGAAAGGTGCTTCTGCTATCTGATGAACAAACCTTAATTAAGTGACATTCAGCTTTTTTTATAAAAAAAAAAAAGAAAGCATTTCTACAACAAATAATGAAAACTTGCTACATATCACAGAAACAGTAACAAAGCCAAATTAAGACTTGCATTCAACAAATGTACTTTGATGATGAAAAGAACACAACTTGAAATATAATTGAGAATTACCGAGCTTACTACTGATTTGAACGCCGAAGAATAGATCCGAGAATTGTGTGTGTGTGTGTGTGTGTGTGGGGGGGGGGGGGGGGGGGGGGGGGGGGGAGGGGTGTTTCTCTTCTTTGCTGAACTGTGTTGCAGTTCTCTTTGTTTTGTTTGGAGAGGTAATATTCATGTCAGGAGAGAGTATATATAGAAATGGAGCAAGGAGCTCCAGCTATTCATGCTAACTGTCTCACTTGCTACTATTTAATTTTGCATGAAGATTTAAGTCTGAAAAATGAAATTAAAAAGGAAATTTGCATGTTGGTGCTGGAAACAGGTGCCCTGCTTTTTCTTTTTATTATTTATTTATTTATTTATTTTTGTAATTAAAAAGAACAGGTGTCCTTGTTAATATATAGTTCATGAAAGAAAATTCTCAGACAAAAAAAGCTGGTAAATATTTAATTAAATTGTGTGGTCATTGTGTTGTAAAGCGCTTGTATATGTTTTATTGCAAGCCTTAAAGTTGCAAATACATGAATTTGAGTGAATAATTAATTAATTATGGGACCTTTGTTTTCCATGCAAAATTGGGTTGACAAATTACAATTTTACAACTGTTTATATCTGATAGAATTAAAGTTGACATGTTCATGATTTGGTATTTTTATTTATATATTATGCCATTGCAAGATGGTTTTATTTATTGTTTGACTATTGTAATATATTCAGCAATGGCCCCTAATAACTACAACATTAAAGAAAATAATACCACCAGAATAACTTCACCAGATTTTATATCAAATCCACCTATATTAAGAATTGCAGCACAATTATTTTCCTTAATTATTTTATGATATATACAGAAAGAACAGTAAGCATGCCATGGAAAATTTATGGGTTTTTAATTTCTAGGAGGTATTCAATTAATGGACAGTTGGATTCTTTCTTGGTTTTTAATTTAAAAAAAATACTCTTTAAGCAAAAAAAAAAAATACTCAATTATTTATATTTATTTTTGACCTACAACCATGTTAGATCCATGAAATATTTGACAAGGAATATAGTTAGAATAAAAATTCACTTGATACTGTGATAACATATTTAATGCTTATTAAAATTATTAAATTGCCGATTTTTTTTTATTTAAGAATTATAATATTAAAAATAAAATAAATAAGAAAATTGAATGGAAAATTATAAAAATAGGAGGGACGGATTTTAAAAATTCATCCCCAAACATACTTTTAATTTTTTTATAATTTATTGAGGGATGTAATTTGAAAATCCGTCCATGTGTAGAGGGACAGATTTCTAAAAGTCCCCTAATAAAATATTATTTTTTATAAAAAATGTTAAAATCGCGTATCGAGTTTCAAACATGCATAACTTTTGATAGAAATGTTCATAGAAAATATTTAATATCAATTCGGAAAGTTTATAAAATGATCTATCTGAATTTATATTAAACATTTTCTATGGACTTTCTATTAAAAATTATATCTGTTTGAAGCTCAATACGCGATTTTAACAATTTTTATAAAAAATAACATTTTATTGAGGGACGAACTTTAAAACCCCATCCCTCAATAAAATATATTTTTTTATTGAGGGATGAATTTTCAAAATTCATCCCTCAACCCGAGGTTTTTAAAATTTGTTTCCTATGGGAAGAGGTTTCAAAATCCATCCCTCAATAAGAAAAATATTTTCTATTGGGGGACGAATTTTAAAATCCCGTCTCATATTAAAATATTATTTTTTTATAAAGAAATGTTAAAAGTACGTTTGAGGACGGATTTTGGAAATCCATCCTTACTATATTTGTGATTTCTTATCCGATTTTTTTATTTATTTAATTTTAAATATTAATTTTCTTAAATAAAAAAAATCGGATTAAATTGTAGATGTGTTATTTATATATAATATTAAATTTGGTACAATCTAAAAGTGGTTGATCACTGATCAATTACTGATAAACGAGTCATTGATTTTTTAAACCACTTGATTGATGACGGATATGGTTTTAACTACATCAAATTTAATATACGGTCTATCCAATATAATTTTATAAAATTCATCAAATATAAAAGTTACAGAGAAAAGACTTATGATCTATCAATGTATATAATATGATATATACTATATAAATTTCTATATGAAAAAAATCAATTGCCTTTGACATTTATTAATGGAAAAAAAATAGAAGTTTACTTTGCAATTTATGTATAAAAAAAACAAAAAAATGACTTTGCAAATGCAAAATTAAAATTACCGGAAGAGGGGTTAATCTGGATTTATCTATACATCATTACATCATAACTTCATTATCTAATAATAATTAAAAAATTGTAATAATAGCACTATCATGGTTTTTGCTAACCCTTTGTAAAAATAATTAAAGATGAGTGATAATTACACCCCTTAATTGCATCTTTTATCTGCATCTCAGATACATTTATATTTAATTCAAAAAATATTTATATCTAGTAATAAAAATATTTATACTTTATATTATTAGAATTAAAAGTTATATAAATTGTATTTATATTTGTATAACAAAATTATTAACTTGAATTTTTCTATAATCATCTTAAAAAAGTGATAAATATTTTCTATACTAACTATAAACACTTATAAATTCAAATATAAATAAATTATATATTTAATATAAATATTTTTTTATATATATGAAGAATGCAAAATATAAGACCTAAGACCTAAGAATAATTTCTCTTATAGTAATAGCACTATCATGGTTTTCACTAACCCTTTGTAAAAATAACTAAAATCAACTATTTCTACAGCTCAATTCAGGTTAATTGGCACATAAGAGACTTTTAAACTTCCACAAGCAATACACATGTGCAATTTCACTTTTACTGAAGGGCGCTTCTGCAATTTTACCATGAGCATAAACCCTTCTCCAATCTCCACATCACATAAACCCTTTTCAGAAAAAAAGAGAGAGGCGTAGTAGTAAACCCTCTCTCGTGTGCCAAGATTCAAACAAGAATCCCGTGTGACGGTGCGAGAGTTCTCGTTTCTGATATCCTTGACAATGTTTCGATCCTCCTCCGCTAGATTACTTAGAAAGGTAATATCTTCGTGGATCTTTGCTGTATTTAGCATTTCATCCTCTTTCGTTTTCTCTAATTGGAAATCGGACATGTCGGAAAGATACTCTAATTTTGGTTGATAAGAGAAATGCTGTCATCCGATATTCTGATTTGTTATGTTCTTGTGTGTGTGTGTCTTCCTCTGCACCACAATCTCTCTCTCTCTCTCTCTGTCTCTGTCTTGCTGTCGTGCTTGAGACCACACACACTCACAGAGACACAGTTGAGGCGTAATTTGGTCTAATTAGGTGGTAACTGCACTACTGGAAGTAGTGTAAATGGTGTTAAATTGGGGTATTCCCTGGGGTAGGGTTTTATAATCGGGTGTTAATTAAGGTGAATTTGGGTTTGGTTTAAGTAAGTTGAGGAGAAATTGGGCTAAATTTGTACTAGTCAAAAAAACGTATTCGTAGAAATATCTGTATTTAATAAGTTACTTTTTTTATGATATCTCTCAGGTTTCCGGAGTTGCCTCTAGATATATTTCTGATGAATCGTGCTCTCTTTCCAAAGGGAGCTATAGAGAGAGGTTCCCTCCTTTAAGTTGTGCTTTGCCGGGAATGAACCAACATATTTCTCTCTCTGAGCAAGATATGATATACCCCACCAAAATAACAACACTCCCGAATGGCCTCAAGATTGCCTCTGAGAATGCACCGGTAATGCTAAGCTTCTTTTCCTGGTGACAGGTACCAGTCCTGTACTAATCATGACCAAATTTGTGAAACATTCATCCCTTCTGTTACAATAGTCCTTGATTAGCTAACTTTTGCTCTTTCTTTAGTGTTTGGTAGCATGCGAGTTTCTTTAGGACCTCTATCATGCTCTACCAATACCTCTCTGGACTGATTGTTTTCACCTGGATGACATCTTTTCTTATGGTCCAATAGTCGAACTTTTTTAATCTTTATCCATAATAAGACTTTAAAGATCCAATTTTCAAACAGGGGCCTGCAGCATGCATAGGATTATATGTCAATTCAGGTTCCATATATGAGACCACAGGTGAAAGCGGCATCTCGCACCTGTTGGAGAGGCTAGCTTTTAAAGACACAAGAAATCGTTCTCATGCGCAGATTGTGAGAGAGGTTGAATTGACGGGTGGCAATGTTGGTGCATCAGCCTCAAGAGAACAAATGGGTTACAGCTATCACACTTTGAAGGCATATTTGCCCCAAGCTGTAGAGCTACTTTTGGACTCGATTAGAAACCCTATTTTCTTAGAGAGGGAGGTTCAAGGAGAGGTACAAAGCTATACCGTTTGTTTGAATCATTGTGGCTTCTTTATTTTAAGGGAGTTGGGTAAGCTATTGTTGGTTTAATTGCATACATGTTTAACTTTTTCGGCAGAAAAGAGTTGCTAGACTTTTTGTGAATTGTAAGATATGTCCAATTAAATGTTGGAGTCTTATCCCAAAAAAAGTTTTACAATGTGCTAATGGAATAATTTATGGTTGTTTTGTTATGCGATTATTTATATTCTTGTTCATCAGTTGGCTATGGTTAAAGAAGAAATAGGAGAAGCTGCTAGGGACCCAGAGAAATTTCTTTTGGAGTTGCTTAACCTTGCAGGATACACCGGTGCACTTGCAAAACCATTAGTGGCCTCAAAAGAAGATTTTCTAAAAATTAACTTGTCTCTTATTGAGAAATTCTATGTTGTAAGGTCTCTAAGTGATCTTTCTTTCTTTCTTTTTTTTTTTTACTACACTACTGAGGCTAAATCGAGACTGATAACTTTTGATGGAAGCATACTTAACATTAAGGGTTAATTGTGCAAAATTCGGATATATGACTTCCTGTAGGGGCTTAATCGCACAGGGGTAGGGGCCCAAATCGAGTCTTAATTGAGAAATTATCCCCCAATTGACACCTGAGAGTTAGACCTATCAGAACTTGTGTTACATGGATGACAGTTTTGTGAAAAAGATAGGTTTCTTGTAGAGAAGTTTTAATTCAATTAATTAATTTTTAGGGTAAGTTCTTTAGAAACTTGTTCTACACTGCCCTTGTAAGAAGTTCTGGCTTGAACTTAATGGTTACAAGACAGTAAACAGAAAAAAAAACGATTGAATTCAAATCCAGCTGATACTACCAAGTTGCTATTTATTTGCATAAATTACAGGACAATTACACGGCAGATCGAATGGTGTTGTCAGCATCGGGTGTAGACCACCAAGATTTATTGGAAATTGCAGAGCCTTTGTTGCATGACTTACATGCAAGGCCCATGCTTGAGGTTCCCACATCTTCTTATGTCGGTGGTGAATTAAGACATAAAGCTGACTCCAAGGTATAAAATAAAGGACATGACCAAGTATGATTTGGGGCCAAATATGAGGGAGCGCTTTGGCAAAAATATGTTTTTTCTTCCCCCTTTCAGACTATTGAAACCTTTTTCCCTGCTACACTACACTAGCTGACCCAACCTTCTGCTGCAAACTCATCTTTTTGCCTAAAGCAGTAGGTCTAGTGGCAATATAAAGGACAAGGACTCAGAAAAATAGCTGAGCTATTTGGATGACAGGACTATCTAGATTGTTTTTAAAGAAATTCAGGGACCAATTTGGTTAAGACAAAGTTTAGTCACCAATTTGGTGGTTTTGGAAAGACTTAAGGAACTAATACCTATTTCCCAAAAAAGAAAAAAGAAATAATAACAAAGATGCAAACCACTTATTTGATGTGTCAAATAGGTAATACATGTGGCCTTGGCTTTTGAGGCACCAGGAGGTTGGCATCAAGACACAGAAGCTTCTATTTTAACTGTCTTACAGGTTTATGTTTTGCTTTGCTTTCTTTTTTATTTTCTTGTCTACTTGTGTAACTAGAGCTGTAAAGACTGAGTCAGTATCTGTGTTTGTACAGATGTGGATATGGATAGTATATCTGGATAGTAGGTCTGTTACTCATTGAACTGGATATGGATACAAATGTAGGTTTAGATGTAAAACTATCAAATTCTGCAAGTACAATTACATATAATGATAACCCCTAAAAATGGATAGAAATAGGGACTTCTCTGTAACCATTATGCCTATTGCATAAACAGTACTTATTATATGTATATAAACACAATATCCTACCGGACCACAGTCCTGATAGTGAAAAGATGCCTGAACTTCAGTTGCACATTTAGAAGGGCATTAAAAATAAAACCTAGATTAGCCGCCTGTGTGGGACTATTATTCCACCCAATTAGTTGGATTACATCCCAACTTTATTCACATTTGTATCCATATTGGTGTGGATATTGGTTAAGAAGTGTGGCTCCTTTTTAATTTCCATATATTACTTTCATCTGTTCAATGAAATATATGTAGAAATGATTTTAGTAAGGGTGGGGATCTATTCACAATGGTTAACTTGACAACTTTGACAATAGTGTTTTTTCCCAATAAGTTTGAAACAATTCTTAAAAAGTTATTAAAAATAGAAAAAAAGAATTATAGACATATTCTTGAACTTATAGATTGATTGTGTTTCAAATTTCATGTTATTTAAGCATCATTTGATATTCCATCAGAGACCATTAAATTTAGACTGTTGCAAAGTTCATACAATATTGTTTGTCTTTGATGGCATATTAAATGAGACTTATATTGCATGAATTTTAAAACACAATCATTCTGTAAGTTCAAGAATATGTCGATAATTTCTTTTTTCTATTTTTAAGATTTTTTTCAAGATTTATTTGAAAAAATGTTGTCAAGGTTGTCAAGTTGAACATTGTCAATGCACCCACCCTTTTAGTAATCTACAATACCATGGAAGTGTTGGTAGAACTATGAAACATCTAAGATAACCCTACAATGCAATGAAGAACCGTATTTGCCCTTTCTCCAAAAGTACGTGTAAGAAACTAAGATTCATGTACTTGTTTTTGCAAATGTCCCATGTGCTCTTCTAAAACAAGCTTTTTTATATCCTATAAAAATTAGAAAGTAATATCTTCAACCCCAACTTGTGCTTAATTTTGTGCACACAACTAGTGAGGGAGGGTTAGAAAATAGAAATTGGGGCTGCGTCAAAATGTTGAATATTTTCAAGCATCCTAAATATGTCAAATATAATATGACTTGGAAAAAGGTATGTCCATCTATCCTCATCTGTACCTTATGTATGTGCAGATGGAGCATAGGTTGGACATTCTTTGGAGTAGTGAATTGAGGGAGAATAGAGCTTATATTTTTTGGTTTATATCCAGAAAATAGTCCTAAAACTGTGGTATCAATATTTTGCAGATGCTGATGGGTGGTGGTGGTTCCTTCTCTTCTGGTGGGCCTGGCAAAGGAATGCACTCTCGCCTCTGTGAGTTTGCTTCTCTCTCTCTCTAAGCCTCCTTCCTCCCCACCACCCCCCCTCTCGTCAAATTGAATTAGGTAGTTTTGATCTGACCGAGGAAGAACCTCCAGTTTTGCACAAAGCTGAAGGGGCTTACCATTGATCTTTACAAGAGGTGGCAAAAGGGTTGGCTTCATGCTGTGTTTTGATTGTCATCAAATTCAGGGAAATTATTGTCAGGTTTTGAGTCAGTGCAGCTTGCTTTAGGTCTTTGGGCTCTCCCGGATGGGTCATGGCAGGGTTTGGGTTAGCTGGGTTTTCTGTTGGTTTGGATCTCAGGCAAGCGCATTCAGGTTCTGTTGGTTTCAGTTAATTCAAGACAAACTTATACATTATTCCAAATTGCAACCCAATTTTTTAAGCGACAATCAGATGCCTTTGTTAACTAAAGTTGTTAAATACTGATACTAACCCTTGTCAACTGATTTGTAAATCCAAGTACCATCGGCTGCAATTCACGGCCATAAAGTCACTAAAGCTACTTCGGGTGCCTTTCTTTTGTTGTAAATTTCTGTATTTTATATAAAAATTTGAAGATAGCATGATGCATGAAAGTGTTGATATGCAGATTTAAGAGTATTGAACAAGTATCGGCAAATACAATCCTTCTCGGCTTTTAGCAACTTGTACAACGACACTGGTCTATTTGGCATCACTTTTACTACAGTTAGTGTTTTCTTAATGAATTGTTTGTTTCCATGATCAATAAAACTGTTCTTAAATGTTGGGTGTTTGAAAAGTGCTAGATAATATTGTTGGGTGTTTGAAATGGATGTTTTCTTAATGGATGTTTTACAAAATCAATGTTGGGTGTTTGAAAAGTGCTAGATAATATTGTTTTGCTTAATATAAATTTCAAATTTGCATATTCTCTTTGCCTCTTTTGTTTTAGTATTTTTCTTATCATCGTTACTTGATCTACCCATGGTAGCAACAAAATCTGGCTTAACAAATAGGAAAGTTTTATTGGAATTTATATCATCTTTTGTAGAATTGGTATTCTTCTTTATTTTTACTTTTTAAACTTTTATGAAAAATAGGATCCAAGTTTTGCTGCAAAAGCAGTTGAAGTTGCTGCAGATGAGTTGATTGCAATTGCAACCCCTGGTGAAGGTACAAACTTCTGTTTACACAGCAAATAGAAAATTAGTAATGGTACAAATATGCTGATCAACGCTGGTATCCAGCCTTGACTACAACAGTACAGTCTATACCAGATCAAATCAGTACAAGTGCATGCAATTGTTTATGTATGTTTTCACACTAAATGAATGCTTGGCATGTTCAGATTCCATTCTGGTAGGCTCCATACCAAATGAATCTGCTTTTTTATTCTGTTCTTTTTTTTTTGTTACAGTAAATGAGCTTGAGCTCACCCGTGCCAAAAATGCCACAAAAACTGCTATTTTAATGAACTTGGAGTCAAGGGTATTTGTTCTTTACTTTTTCTTTTTTCTTAATAAAATTTTGCCAAGCACCTCTTCCAAAGTGTAACCGAACCATTCTTTCTGAGGGTTTATCCTTTTGTTCATGTTCTTAAGGATCAAATTGCAATTTTTGATGGAGGTCTCATTTGATAATTGAAATCTTGTTGTACTGTGAGGAGGTTTTGGGGCATTCTTTGTTTCTTATATTTTATTTCATCTGTATTTTACCTTTTCCTACAGCCAATTGTTGCTGAAGATATAGGGAGGCAAATCTTAACTTATGGCTGCCGGTGAGTTTTCAGTTCCTTTTTTTTTATTTTTGAAAATTCAAATTAATGTTACGGCAATTCCAACAATTCTCAAAAGCTGACAAGTTTCATGTAGAACCTGAAAGTATGAAATTTTCACCACACAATACTACAATAAAATAGAAAGTGAAAAGCAAAAGAAAATTGCAAAAATGATTAATTATGGATTTTGTATATGTTATGCTTTGAAGTTAATGTTAATAAAAATTGTTTTTCATTTATTGTTCTTGTAGGAAACCGGTTGAATATTATCTAGAGTGCATTGATGAAATTACTACACAAGACATTACAAATATGGCAGAAAAGTTGTTGTGCACACCTCTAACCATGTCTTGCTTGGGTGATGGTTCGTTTTCCCTTTGTCTTTTTGCTAATTTTGCTCCTGCACTTTTCTGTGTTTTTTTTTAACTCGACTGCAATTGAGCCTCACTGAATTGAACCATCTAATGAGCATTTAAGTGTCAATAAACCCAATTAAGCCTTGACTAACAGCTAACCCTGAATTAGGCCATTTATTTTTCTTCTGTATTAAATAGCCCATATAGTGGGTTGGCTTCACAACCTCACCAACCAGTACATACTAGTTTTAATTGGCAATAGATTTTTAGCACTGTTGTCACCACCATATACCAGTGTTTGAAACCTGAGGCACCTAGCCCATGGTTACTAATAATAAGATGTTTTATTGTGATGATGCAGTTGATTCAGTACCTTCCTACACATCTGTCTGCCGGTTTTTTAAAGCTTAACAAGTTTTCATCTTTTACAATGGAATACAATATTTCAATCGGAATGAATTTTGCATGAATGTTTTAGTCTCTTAACTCTGCTACATTTGTAAAGATTGCTTTACTGTAATTTGCACCTCATATTCTGCCATTTAGTTTATCTTTGTTTTGAGATGAGATCAGAACACAGCCCCATAGCAGAAAATGACCAGACCCTGAACTAGTTTTATTCATAGTTTTGTTTGAAACAACTAGATTGATTTTATGGAAACACCGTATCACAGAATAAAGTACAATAATGTTTGTTTTTTCATAGCATTTGTTTCATATATATACACTGCAATTGCTAATCCGTTACCAAGAAAGTGTAAGAATGATCCTCATCTGTGGTTTGTTTTCAACATGCCTTATGGTTCAAATTGGATTTCTAGTTTTAGTTGGAAATGTAAGTTAACTCTTACCTTGACAGGTAAAGACATTAGTTAACTTATCTTTTGCATTGTTGTTGTTGTGTGTATGCATGTGTGTGTTTTTGTGAAAATAAAGGCTCCCATTAGTTCTAGCATTAATTTCTTTTTAGATGTTTTTGTGAAATTTGAATCTCTCTCTCTCCATAAAGGCGAGGTTTGTGTGTGTGTCAACATTTGTGTTAGGTTTATGATTCGGTGTTGTTGTCTGTTGATAGCATGTCTGTTGCATCTCTCTTTGCCTCTTGCAAGAAATAGGTATCATGTATATAACTGAAAAGTTCTGCACAATATTTCATAATAAGTTTTGCCTCTTGTTTGGGCAATGTATTTTCAAAACCAGCTGAGTTCGTTCAGCTGGGTATTAGACACTATGACTGAAGTGAAGTTCTTTTGTTTCTCAGAAAGGAAGAAATTGGAACCAGTATATAAGGGTGGAAATTAGAATAATTACATTTCTTTGTAACTAATTTAGAAAGATGAGTAACAAATAATAGAAAAAAAATGGAAATTGAAGACAGCGAAGGCGACTACCAAGGCGACCACACTGACCATCCCACTCCCACCTAAGCCAAGGAAAAATCCTTCGTGTGGTTGAGAATAATTACATTTCTGATCTTGCGGTAGCAAGAAATCTTATGTGGTTGCAAAGGAAAAATCCTTCGTGTTTGCGACAAAGTCACGAAGACTCTAAACTTCGTGTTCTTGACATGTTTTTGCTCCGATTTTTTTCAAATTGCTCCAAAATCTTCATATTTACAATTCAACCTCAGAAAACAGCAATAACATGATTTTCGGACAAAAATAAAATAAAATACATATAAAACTTAGGATTTTGATCAAAAATTAAGGGTAAAATCATATCAAAATATAGATACCTTTTCATGCTTATCATTGCACAACAAATCCCACTGGATAGATTCCCAGGAGAATTCTATCAACAATTCAAGAACTTGCTCATGCCAAATTTACTTCAGGTCATTAACACAGTATCTCAAAATCCACGTATCACATGGTATCCATTAGATGGCTCTCATATAGTGCTCATACCCAAAAAAGAAACACCAACATCACCAGCAGACTTCAAACCAATAAGCTTGATAAACAGAATACAAAGAATTTTTTTTAAGATACTAGCAATGAGATTGTAGCCTCATACGGATAAGTTATTCTTCGAGACCCAAATAGACTTCTTAAAGGGCAGAAACATTATACCAGGATTTCATTATGCTCAAGAATTGAGAAAGGCAGTAACAAGGCAAAAGAAGCAAGTGGCAGTGTTCAAGGCAGATATACACAAAGCTTTTGACTCAATTGAATGATCTTTCCTCATCAAATGCCTCCATGCGTCAGGATTTACACAAACTTGGATTGACTAGATAAACAACTTGGTTCTACGGGGAAGGTCCAAAGTTATTCTCAATTCGGTGGCAGGGAAGGATATCAAATTGAGAAAGGGAGTGAGACAAAGAGATCATAACGATTGATTTCATGGCAAGATGGATAATTAAGCTAAATGCATTGCATCTCTTGCAATCGCCATTCCCAGGATGTAGAACATGCCTTTAATACGTTGATGACACTTTGATATTCAACAAACCTCAACAACAACAGTGCCAACTAAGCAAATTGGCAACTGATTATGAGACCAAAGAAATTGGGAGGCCTAGGGGTCAGAGATATTGAGATTGTTAACAAATCATTGTTGCTCAAATGGATGTGGCACTGGAACAAGGATAACCAAGCATGGTGGAAGAAAATCACACTCACACGAGGCAAATACATATAACCATGGGAATTGACCCATGCTTCGCAGTTTTGGAAGGACATAGGAACACCAGTTCACAAATACAATGTCATTGTCATATTCCAATTGGGTCAGAGAGATGAAATACATCTTTGGCATGGCACATGGATGCAAAGACCACTTCAAATTAAGTACCAAAACTTATACAACCAAGTTGCACAGCAACATGTATCGGTGACATACTGTTACAAAATTGGTGGCAAGTTTAGGTTACTGGCATCTTGACAGCACAGGCACAACAGGAGCTATCTGCACCACTGGCAGACTATTCAGCCCGCACAATGACTAAGAGATGCCATCCTCTGGACAAGAAGCTCTGACGCTACTTCCAACGCAAAGTCTGCATACGAGGCACAACAGGAGCTATCTGCACCACTGGCAGATTATTCAGTCCGCACAACAGCTAAGAGATGCCATCCTTTGGACAAGAAGCTCTGATGCTACTTTCAGCACAAAGTCTGCATACGAGTTCATCACAAACACACCATATATACAGATTGTTGTTGGTAACATTTGGACCATAAAGGGGACACCAAGGGTAATGATTTTTGCATGGCTATTATTATAGGCCAAGCTACTGACGACTGATAATTTGATCAAACGAGGATGGATCATGCCAAATATATGCCATTTGTGCCAACAAGACATGGAAACAATAGATCATATATTTAAATCTTGTCAATTCACATTATAACTACAGAAATACATTGTTGATACCTTGCCACCTACCAGAATGGCATGTGCAGAATATACCGGCCCTGACCCAATGGTGATACTCATGTATATGAGGAAAATTTGTTTTTGGAGGCAATTGGAAAATACAACGGATTTTGTCATATGGCGCGAAAGGTGTATAAGAATATTCTCTGAAACTTCACAAAATATAATAACCATAGCTAGAGAAGCATTATCAGAGGAGGACTGGTTCGCACGAGATTCAATAGTTATAGATAAACACCATCCATAGCAGTTGTCTTTGCTACCATTTGTTTTCTTTGCTTCTTTTATTTTTATGGAAGTGACGTATCTCAAGCTAAATCTCTCTAGTTAATTTTTTATTTTTAACAAAAAAAAGTATATTCATATACACTAACTTTCTATTTTTGACAAAAAAGTATGTCCAGTAATCTCAAGTATTTAAGTCCAATAAGTCCAACTCAAGTGTTTATATTATGTATTCAGGTGTTTATATCTCGCACTCATGTATTTATATAAATCGTCAAAAAAAAGTAAGAAAAAAGAGAAGAGAGAAAAAGAAAACCTCGGAAAATAACAACACATAGGAAAAAAGTTAAGGACAGTAATAAGAAAAATGAGAAAGAAAAACAAAGAGAATTTTAAGAAAACAAAAATGTGTGGAAGAAGAGAGAGAAAGAGTGTTTCGAAAAATAAAAATGCATAGAGGACAATAACATGAACTACTTATGTATTTATATAAGTGAATCGGGTGTTTATATATTGGACTATATATATATATATATTTATAAAAGAGGAATACTCCATCAATTTGATTGAAACTAAAAACAATTACAAAATAGAGATTCCTGATACCAAACCACTGGTATTTAGAAAACCAAATTTCTTGCTAAATCTTAAGACTAATTAAAACCTAGAACTTACTATTACAAGTCACCACAAAGTATAAAGAAAGTATTGACAATTACATCTTAAAGCAAAAGAAACAAAAGATAACAGACTAAATTTCAAAGTTCTATAAGCCTCATATTTTCATCTTCATAGCCAGATGATGCATTTTCCTGCTGAAAAACTGATATCAAAGGTTTTAGTCTTTTCTCCAAACCCACAGTTGAGAATTGAAATCATATCCTCCTCTTCCTCCACCTATTCCATTTGAAGGACCTGAAAAGAAAAGTCTCTCACATCCTATGACAGTATGAGGGATAGTTTAAAAGTATTTGTATTTTTTGTATTTTGACATCAAAAATTGACTACACTAATTATCTGCATACCTAACAATTTAAGACTCTTTGCTTTAGAATCAGTAAAGCACAACTTATTTCGTTCTAACTAGATAGTCATTAAC
This sequence comes from x Bolboschoenoplectus mariqueter, assembly GCA_037678475.1. Taxonomy (NCBI): domain Eukaryota; kingdom Viridiplantae; phylum Streptophyta; class Magnoliopsida; order Poales; family Cyperaceae; genus x Bolboschoenoplectus; species x Bolboschoenoplectus mariqueter. Next base: position 2,021,209 of record CM075286.1, on the reverse strand, counting down.
ACTGCCCTTCTGATAATCTTTATACAATAAATATAATAAAATTAATTTGGATATAAAAAATATTAATATAATTAAATAATAAAATTAATTTGGAGATGAATCATGTGAGTCAAATGAAATCAAAACACGTGGGAAGTGAATCTGAGGATGATACTTGAAGAAAAGTAAATATTTTCTCTATTTATTTCATTTTCTTTCTTTGCACTTTTTGGTTTTCATTTCTGTAAATACTGATCACACACTTGTGTCATTCCTTAATGAAATTTGGGTGTGACCCTCATTTTTTTCTTAAAAAAAATTATTGATGGGAACTCCAGGAGTACTAACGCCGTAGAAAGTAAGACCTAAATTGGAACAAGGATGATAACTAAATACCCAAATAAACAATGAAATTCAGACTTTGTTTTAAATCTTAATTACTGAGTGGGAGGAGTCTTGGAGCCGAGATGCATTCATCTTTTTCCTTGTATATTCCTTGTGCCATGAAATACTTAGTTTGGTCAGGATAAAATTCTTACTTGTGGAACGAAATTTTAGAAAAGAATTCAGAAATGAACATTTACACTATATGACCATTTCCGTTCTTTACTATTCTAGTAAATCATTGACATTTCGTAAGATGATGGTTAAGAAACAAAAAAAAACATTTAGGGATCAGGCCAGAATCACCTAGACTTACTGGGACAATGGCAAAAGATAGCCGAAGCATTTGGCATAAGAATAAATACAAGTGTCCACTTCAAATCAAACCATGCATATAAAAAAATTACCCAACATTAGGAATAACAGAATACATAGGTTCTATGGACTACAGTGACAAAACTGTAACCACACTAATTAATAAACAAAAAAGACTTAATAATAGTAAAAAAAAATTAATCCCATGTAGACGAACCACCTGTACCAATTTCAGGAGGTGGAGAAAGCAACTTAACAGCCAAGGAGCCTGAGATAAATGTTCTACCTTTCTCTTTCTCTTTCCTGTTCTTCTTGGTATGATCCACAACAAACGCCCCAGCTAATTTCTCTTCACCTTTTCTCTTTTTCTTATTGTTATTCAAATTATTATTATTATTATCAGTTTCTGATAATATCACATCCAAAAAGGGTATATCTGTATCATCAATCTTTTCTTGATCATGCTTCTTTTCTTCATTTTTGGTATTTCTCTTTTTCTTCTTTTCACTTTTTGATTCTGTAGCATTGTTTGATTCAGGGTTTGAATTTGCACTTTTCTTTTCTGGGTCAGAGTTCACATTGCTGTTTTCCCCAAATTTGTGTTTCATTTTAGTTTCTTTTGGTGGATTGATATCAGGGGTTACAGTTCGAGGGGTGCTCTTGGCGATGTTTTGATCAATGGGTTTTGCATTGAATATGCGGAGGTTTGGTACCAGCTTCTTCACCTGAAAAAAAGAAAGAAAGTTGGAACGCCAATATGAAAACTCAAGATAAGTTGCTAAAGATCAAAACTGAAAATGTCAGTCTTAGAACCAGTCCCATATGAAATATGCATTCCATATTGACCAGGAGCCCCGAGACTGCATCAACTCCTTGAGAGAGAAAGACAGACAGAGCAACCTTATGGGCTAAATTGTCCTTGTTGGAGATGGGATTTGCATGTAAGTTGAGATTCTTCAAGTTTGGCAAGCCTGCTAGCACCTGTACCAAACTTGTGGTTAGGATGCTCAAGTCCAATTAATTGACAAATTAACTCACACTTTGTGTCATTAAACAAAGTAAATTTGCAGAAAGGTGAAAGCCGAGTGGCTGTGGAGAGACAACAGCAAGTGATTAGGAACACGGAGCAAAATTAAGGGATTGACCAAGTCGGGTGAACACTGCCTCATAATGAAATAAATGTTAGCTTTGGAAGCTGTGTTGGGCTTGAGATGTATGAATAAAAATAGTCACAGGCAGTTAACGGACCTCTAATAGATAAATAAATTTAAAAAGGGGAAGGCAAAGAAAACCTTCAAGTCAGAAAATCTCTCGATAGAATTGTTGCCCAAATCAAGAAGTTGAATCTTGGTGTTGCAACTCAGCTCAGGAGGAATCGACTGCAGATGTAATTCAACATCTTTTTTTAAATTAATATGAGATGGAACCATAATGATAAAATAACATATTGCTTTATATCAACTCATTGATAAAATCCCTCTAGATTGAATGTCAATGCATATTTCTATGAAGTCAAGGAAATTTCTGTTCTGATAATAATAAGAACATAATAATGTCAGTATATGTGCAATGTTTCAAGTTTGGGTTAAACTGAGAACATATGAAGCCTAATTACATTTCAGGTTCTTAGAGGCTCAAAAAGAGGGATTAGCTGGGTTAATGGAGGTGCAACAGCCAATTTGAGGAACTTTGTATTTAATAGGAGCGAAACATACTGAAATATTGTTATGGGCAAATCGTAATTCCTTCAGCTCAGTGCATGACACCAGAGAAGCACCAATTTCTTCAATTTGACAGCCAGAGAGTGATAACTATTAATTCAACAAAAAATAAATAAATAAATAAGCAACACAAAAAAAGAAAAAAAAAGAGAGAGATATTGGTAACTGCTTGGAAATAAAAGAGATTCCAAGGAAAATTAATAACATTTTCTAGAGGTAGAATTTGCAACCTAAAAGCACCAACAGATGCTATAGCAGTTTCAAGCAAAAAATTGACATATCTTGTCAGTTGATTATCGTTTTGGTCAGTTGTAAACCATGGTAGACTTCACAAGGATGTGGCACAAAAATAAACGAGCAGCTTAGATTGATGAGAGAGGGAGGTGCGGACTTTGGGGTGAGTGTGTATGTGAGAGAGAGAGAGAGAGAGAGAGAGAGAGAGAGAGAGATAATACTTTAGTCATAGATTTTGAATTTGCCAATGCATCACCTATTTCAGAAATTGGATTGCGAGATAGGACTGCACCAAATTTCAGTAAAAAAAAAAAGCATCGATAGATAAATAATGTTAAAAAGCAAAATATATTTGATCAGGTACTTTATAGTAACACTCTGGCACTTTAAAAGAACTTTTAAAGAAAAGGAAAATTAGCTGCAACTTTTCATATTAAACATGAAGAAACCGGCATAGAAACAATTTCCAGATCAGGTACCAAGTCGACCTGCTTGTGATATAGGTCAACAGTGGTTTGATAACAGATGACATTTTTGTACACCATTCCAGAATTGTATATAGCAGTTTCATTAGATATATTTTCTTCCACTGCCCAACTCCCTTTCACCAAATCAAAAGTGATATTTTTTTTTTAAGTTTCTGTATCAATCTTTTCATGGGTATTAATATATTTTTGAAATGAAGAGAACTAAGTATTGGGCATACCAAGTGTATTCAAATGCTTGAGCCGATCGAGCTTGCATATTGAAAATATTTTGTTATCTACAAATTGAAGCGCACATGCACACACCAAGCCAAAAAAATATTAATCAGATAAAATAGAACAAAATCTGTGCAATTGTAAAATAGCGAAAAAAATAGCAAATCTAGAATACAGCTAATAATATCCTAAGTTCTAACAATGATCTACCTAATAATTAAAATACCAGATTTCTGTTGCATCCCAGTCAGGTTGGGTTCAGTACCGTATGGGTTGTACCAGCAGGAATAGCAGTAATATTTATACATTAACAAGTTGGGACTGTGCTGGTCAGTTTTTGTACAGGCATGTACAGATACCATAACTTCTCTTTTTTTATGCTGCCTTTTATTTATTTATGTTTTTGTAATGCTATTTATTTATTTTTGAGTGCCCTTTTGTTTTTCAAAGCTGATCATTCAACAGTATGGCCAGGCAATATACTGGTAAGACTTGCCTGTCAACCTATGTAAGAGCATGATCATATTTCCTTTCCTTCGCTCCACTTTCTATGCTGCTGTGTGACGTAATTTGCATGATGTAGGGCATTTTGACTTTCTTTTTGATGAAAAACCAGAGGTTAACTGGTACTAACTTGGGCTAAATAAAACATACCATTAAGAATTAGTGCCCGTAAACTAGTAGCTGATCTGATCTCTTCCATTGATGTTAGCTTATTCTTCCCCGCATTTAGCACCTATGCCACACAGAGAAAGGCAGAGAAGAGATACTTAAGGATACTAACAATAATACTCCTTTCTTCCACCTGGCACCTTCTTTTTATGAGTTTGAATTTCTTTTTCTCTTGTCTTATCTTCTGTTACTTTTATGGTTTTTGTAAACTTAGCGTTTGACTGAGGTATCAAAGAAAAACAAAAGCTGCTATTACACCAAAATTGCCTTTACTTTCCAAACATGGTTTTTTTGACAGGAATGAGCCAAAAAAATAAATAGACAACTTACCATAAGATTTGAAAGGTTTTCTATCCCTGTCAAGCTCACGAGCTTATTTTCTGCCACAGAGAGCCATTTCAAACTTATACAAGAAGATAACCCCTGAAAATAATTTAACCCAAAAAAGAAAAACAGTCAAGGCAACCGCAACATATCTAAAAGAATACTAAAAGTATCACTCAAGGTGCTTCAGGTTAATAGCAAACTAAACATCTAACAATGAGGCCTATGCTAGGACTTGGGCCATTCCCGCAAATTGAATACTTATTTTGTGAGGGCCATTTCCAAAAAGAATTTCAAGGAGGGTGAAAGTAATTAGCAAATTCAAAGAGACACTGTGGGTAAGTTCCCATATGTCTATGTGGTTGTGGTACGGTGCCTGCAAAGCACTGCATTTCCCACCTTTCAGCCACCCGATCAACATCATGATTAGTGTAATTTGAAGTCACAAATCTCAATGTCCATTGAGAGTTTCAGAAAGGTCAAGCACTTTGAGACTGCGTTGACCTTTAAACCATAGGATAGGCTTCAAATTACATCCCAACCCATTAATCTTGATCTACTTCACATTAATAGCATGCACATCCCAGTTTTGTAAGTTTTCAATTTTGCTTTATATGATGTCAGAAGTACACAAATTTCAGAAAATGAATGCACCAAAATGAACTTCTTGACCTTCATTTTTCAGCCCCTTTGTCCAATGCAAAACAAAATAACTACTTGCAACTTTTATCAAGGTAAATCCATCACTGTTGAAGCAGATGAAGAATAATGGTCACACTTTTTAGCATCCCCTGGTCAAAACCAATCCAAGGGTTTAAAGGTTAAGTTCACAAAACCCCTTAAATGAGATTTGGAATAACTAGCTGGACCCTACTGAGACACTTAGACTAACAAATCAGATACTGAACTTTCTTACATTAGACTTCTTTGAGTTTACAATTAGACTAAGCAATTCAAAGATTTAGTGAATGAGTGAGAAAAAGAGACCTCTAGAGAGGAGAGACAGTTAAAGCTGAGATCAACGCGCTCCAATTTAGCCAAATTGCTCAAGCACGACACCTAAACATCCATCACAAATGTAATTCTTTTTCACGACACGAAAAATTTATGAAATGTGAAGTCAGCGCAGCAAGAGAACGTACATCGGAAAGAGCTCGATGAGTGAGTTGAAGCGAAGAGACGCCACTTCCGTCGCCGTTGTTTTCGCGCGCTATCTGCTCCATTGTTAACGGCGCCATCGATTCTAGATCGACGGAGGAGCTTCTTTTTGCTTATTTGTTTTTCCTTTTCTTCTTGTGTTTTATGTAAGTCGGAAGTGAAAACCCTAACAAGGGGTGAATTTTGTCTCCTTGAGCTTGAATAAAGAGGAGGCTTTCCATTTATAGTAATCATACATGGCCTATAAAAATTTGAGAAAATATTGTTGCTTGTCACATTTTATATTCTTTTATTTTTATATGTATATTATAAATATTTATTTTAAAGAAATAAGTAATTTATATTTATATTTGTAAGTATTTATAATTAGGTAAAAAAATGTTTGTTATGAAAAATTTTAAGTTAAATATTTTGTTGTATAAGTAAAAGTAAAGTTTGTAAAATTTTTAATTTTAGTAATATTAAGTATGAATATTTTTGTCATTGCGTATAAATATTTTTTTAAGAGAAATATAAATATATTTAAAATATAAATAAGAAGGGTATAATTATCACTCCTCCGAAATTTCACTAATGATAAAAAAGAAAATCAACTTATTTTTTTTGTAGCCTAACAAAAATGTTAAGTTTTTGCAAATTTAATTGTATTTATTTTTCCATCATTTTTTTTATATTTTAGTATAACAAAACAAAAGACGAGGAAAAGTTTCTCATCCTTCAAGTTTTTTTTTCTTTTTCTTTTTTGGTGTGAGAGCGAGAAAAATATTTTTGTTCTTATAAATTTTAATTCTATTTTGTTACACTGAATTATGGAAATTTGACAAAACAAAAAAAAAATTACAAACGAATTGGCAAATAGAGAAACTAAAGGATAACATATGATATACATATATTTATTGGACGTACACAAATAAATTTATACATATATAAAGAACATAACTTGAATATTATATGTTCATTTTGATGATTTTAGAATCAATAATATGACTTAAATTGATTTAAAAAAATCGCAAACCATCGCACAATACATTACAAATGCTTTCTAATATAATTTTATGCGTAATATTAGATTTATTTGTCTAATTTAATATAAATAAATTTATGTCATATGTCAATTTTGATGATTTTAAAATTATAAATATGACTCAGATTAATTAAATACAAAAAAACACCCATAAATACATTTCACAACAGAGAAAATTATGGATAATACAAAAAAAAAATCAGGTGCAAATCTGTAACGGAGAGGGATAGAATAGAAATAGAAAAATATTATGAAAATATCATTATTGATATAATCGTCAATATAATCTTTATTATATATATTAAATGAATAATTATGTACATTAACCGATTTTATTTTATACAATATTTGTATTATTATTCAATTTAAATATCACTGATATTCATAATAACTCATTTAAATTAAATAATGATAGTACTATATAAAATAAATTTATAAAATAAAATTAACATATATACTAATTTATTTAAAGTATAAAATAAAATTCATATTAACAACGATATCAATAATCATATCCGTATAATATAATACATTATCTTATATATAAAACAATATATTATCCATCTAATCACATCAAAATTCATTTAAATAAAATCTAAAAAAATATTTATAATTCATCCGTTCATACATCACCTTGTACATACAAAATTGTATTAGCTCCCAATAGAAATAACTCAGACAGCTCTGGTCTTTTCCTTCTTGGATCGGCCGTCAACCGAGTCAGGTAAGATCGCAATTCGCAAGAAAACAAAACTAACACGCGACACAGTAATCAGTAATCACCATCACCAATCACGAAACCAGAAGGCATTTCGAATCTTCGACGAGGGTTTGTCTCGTCTCTCGCCTAGCAAAGCACACGCGCGCGCGACCTGGTCTTTCTCTCCGACAACCCCACGCCTACACTACCCCCCTCCCCTCCGCTTCACTTCCTTGCACTCTGCGCGGCTCCAGCCATGGCGATGACGGTGGAAGGTCAGCTTTGTTCCTCAATTTGTGCTTTTGTATCCGATTAATCAGAAATTGCGTACTTCTAAACAGCTTATTGTGCGGAATTCCCTCCTTGTGATTATAAGATCGGTTCCAGTGTGATCGGTGCTGATAATTGGTTCGGTGTTTGTAATGTCTCGTTGGATCTAGAGACGGATTCGAAATTCGAGAAAGTTTTCTTCATCTGTTTATTGTAATTGCTTGACGGTTGAATTTATGACTTGGCTAATACGTCAGAATTTTGTAAGGAATTATCTGATGAATTTTCCTGGGAAATTCTACTTAAAATAGTAAAAATTCGGGACTGATCATTATAAAAAGGGCATAATTGGAGACAATCTGAAGTCAGCTGTGTCAACAAGGACTGTAATGCTGATTTTCCTTTGTTAATCAAATATATCTTATTTTGGTTCAATTGATAGTCGAGGAACTTTCACAAATGTAGCACCTCCGCTTTTGTTTTTGGTACTCAAATGGTCCTATTTGACTCTAAATTCAAGTTCTTGCACAATACTGAAGCTTCACAATTTTGAATTTTGGTGCTATTCAAGTCGCTTCTTATTTCTTGATGCTATGTTTATTATTTAGGATGTTATTGGTATATTTTAATTGAGGCTTTAGCATTAACCAGTGTGCTGGTACCAGTTTGGTTTGCTACTCAGATGAACCCCCAGTACCCACTGGTGCAGTTTTGACGTACAGTTATGAACTGATTGATACTAATTTAAGTATAATCACCGGCTTAATTCATGTTTTTCTGATTTCTTTATTTGGAATGGCGGTGCTGTTCATTCACTGAACTTGGATCATCTCTGGTGCAGTGTAAGTTCAAACAATCCTTCGCATATAGAGATTTTTTACAAATATATCATTTTTCCCCATAGATTTGGAAGGGGTGTTGGTATCATTACCATGTTAGGCCCTCGTATTCTAATTTTGCCAAATCCCCTCATAGTTTCCAGTGCAACCCCTTTTCCCCCAAAAGGAAAGAATTAAATAATTTTCAAATCTCTGGAAACTTTGATTGACTGACACCATAAAATATTTGACGGAAAATGACTAAAATACTGCAAGCATAGTTCCAGTGCAACCCATTTTTCTGCATTATAAGACAGAAAAATGAAAACTTGTACACGCTGACAATTGTTCAAAACCTGTATCCTTTTAATTCAAAATATTCCTTTTATCTTTTGTTCTCTAATCATTGTTTTTGGTGGATAAACAGGCTTGCTGGACTAGCATTTATGTTCTCAACTAGCATTTTATTGCAAATCCTGGTAGGCAGCATCATTTCTTTACTTTTATTTATGCTTGTAAATTATCAATTACTCCATTTCTTATTCCTGGACTTTCCTTCATTAGCAATTTTCTATCCATTAATCAGTGTGTTGAGACTTGAGAGGAGTATTTATGGCACAGCTTTAGTAATATAGACAGTTTCTTAAAATGAAGCAATTTGCCTCGTTTATTTTTTTCATTCAGTTAATGAGTTTGAAAGGAGGGTTGATTTGGTGTTTTTCGAGAGAGATGCTGATGGTGCATGGGTAACTTATTAGGATTTATAGAGGCATGAATGGAACTCTTTCATGATTAATTAACCAAAGTATATTTGATGTAATTTTTTTAGGCATGTGCTTTGTACAGCAATTGGTGGCCTATGTTATCAGGTTAGTTTTTACACCATCGTTTTTCTAGAGTACTGTTAAAAAATCCATGAATACCCTGCCAACCATATTTGTTATAAACCATAAATCATATATTGACAAAGTTATAAGTGCAAATTACATTTGTAATACTCCCATGACTTTTCTCAAATGATTGAATTTTTTTGAAGAGATTTCTCATGGAACTTACTGTAAAGTTTTTACAAGTTTAGAAGGTCACCTCCTAAATCTTAGGAACCTTCTGTTCTAAACAATGAAATACAATTCTGTGTACAACTGCATTACTTCATTGTATAAAAAGTGCATTTTTTTTAATTTCTTCTTTTAATTGGATATTACTGGTATGCATTTGTTAGCTCTGATGTACGTTCTGGTACCTATGCCCTGTCTATTTTTTGGAGGTGGGTCCACCAGCTTTCTCACGAGCAGAGAGAGCAATGGGTCAGTTCTATTTTTCCTATTATTATAACTCTGTTTACCTTTGCTTCTTGTTTCGTTTTTTTTCACCTGTATTTTGCCACTAGCCTTTTACACCCAACTGGCATTTAAGCTAAATAAAAACTGACTAAGACTTGATCAACATTCTACAAGGAGCTATTGCTCAATTAGCCTCAGTTTAGTCTAGTTTACCTCAGTTAACAATAACTGCTGCATTGGCTGCTCAGTATTGTACTGGTTCAATTTTGAAAGGGTTTTGCTAGATGGTCATTAAACACAAATTTAGTCTAAATAATCCTCAATTTATGTCAGACTTGCTTCAATTAAGCCTCAACTTTGCAATTTTCTCTTAATTAAGAATGATTTACTCTTAAGTATTTTACATCAAGCTAGCCAATAAAAGAAAACTAAAAATGAAAACAAATTGCCAAACCACACAGACTATGCATACCGGGGATAGCTGACCAGACAGAAACATCTCATCTGTAGTTACTCCCCCGCATTGGTATATATGGGGATATCAGAGTAATATTGAGTTACATATTGCACATTTTTTTGGTACACATTTCGTACTGGTACAAATGATTATTGCTGATACTAGACTGCTACTACCAGCACACAGTCCTGTATCAGCGTTGATGCCTATACCATTTTATTCTTAGAAAGAAAGATGGCAAATGAGGGTTTCCCTTAGAGATAGTCAAGAAGTTCTCAAATTTACCCTTGTTTTTCTCAATTGTTAGGTGGATAAATGGTGCAAAGTTTTTGACGGGTTTTTCAGCAGTTGGTAGCATGGCAATACCAGCTATACTACATCATGCTAACCTAATTGAAGCAGGTGCAATGTGGATCGCCTTCACCTCTTTCTTCATCCTTGTTTGTACCATTTTGTGTTTCCACCGTGCCAACCTTGACGAGGATTGGTAAATGTTCATTTAACTATAGGTGCCAAAGTGAAAAAAGTTGTGCAATAGGTGTTTGTGTGTAGAGAGGTATGTTAAGGTTGCTATTATTTCATGTCTGATTTGTACTCTTTTTAACTTTGGTCGGAATATGGTAACAAACATCCAAAGGTACAGAGGAGCTCACGTTCAAAAAGGAGTTTGCCATCAGTTCTTCTTTGTCGTTGCTTTTATTTATTTATTTAACGCGTGTGCAGCTTTGGATATATAACCAAGTATCTTGTAATTTAACAATCCTAACCATCGATGCAATGATCTATCAGCACTAAAGGTTTTAATCTGAAAGTAAGATATTCAGAGAAGTAAGATGTATAAGGTAGCATGGCTACAGAGGCCACAGTACCACCTCTGTCAATAGTAAAAGATTGTATTCCAATCTCCATTGTCCATTCCCATCCTCACGGGGAAATAAAAGATTGTTTTTTTTCATCCTACGTATGGGAACCCCATTAACAATCAGTACCCAGAATGTTTGATAAGAGTAGCTTATAGCAAAAAGGAAAATGTCAAATGGCAGTTTAATAGCACAAAGATAATAAAATGCTTAACGCTGGAGAGAGAAATTGATGTTTATTGTTAATGAAAATTCATATGAAAAAATGTAAATAAATTGTTAAAATTTCGTAAGCTTGGAATTACGACAATGTTTTTCCACAAAAAAAATCACTAACGAGCTATGATTCATTTTTAAGCTTGAAAGACCAAACTGTAATTGCACTAAATCTACATTTGGGGGATGAAATTACAGCTCGGTTCTGGCCTTCAATCATCTAGGCACTTCATTTCTAGATGCATTTCCAATAAGAGTTCCCACTTTATGCCCCAATATGGCCTTCGAAATATTTCCTGATTTTTGCAAGTTGAAAACCACAACTGCATTTATTCACAAAAAACCAACTTTAGTCAAGTACATAAACCAAACTTTACTATGATGATCTTCTATTAAGAACTTCAGTTCCTGCTTTCCCACTAAGCAACCAATTAGCCTAATTAACTTTGCTTAACCCACATGTGAGCAACCAATTAATCCTTTATCTAGTAGTTAGCCTCATTGAACCTAAATTTGCCTCATTTCAGATGATGAACTGTGGCAATTAAACATTAAGCCAAAGTAATGGGGCAGGATTGGAAATTTTCAAAAAGAGGTTTTAGAAACTACCAGGTATGTTGTTTTCCTGGCAGAGGGTAATGGCAGTCATGTCCATGACAGACAGGTCCTTCGAAGTGACATCACGGTAGCTCAGTGTATCAAGAAGGCATGCATTAGGGTTTCGTTTTGGGTCTGCATCATATACTCCATCTACATTGGTTGCCTTTAATACCACCTCCGCATTTACTGGTTTCGGTTTCCCGAGCAATAGCATGTTAGTCTACTTGCTTGATATTTGTTAAATGAATAAGATAGTACAGTGGTACCTCTGAGAACTTGTGAGAGGAAGGGTAGTATATGGCATTTCCCATCTTTAAAAGAAAATACAAAATCTATTTCATTGTGCAAAGGCATACACAACCAGACTCAAACCAATCAACCAGTATATATGTATTCTGTTAAGATTGATCTAGTTGTAAAAAGCAGTTCCCTGGTAAAAGCATAGTTGTATAATGCCCAAAAAGTAGACTACTAAAGACCAGGACAGGAAGCGCCGCCAAAAGAAGTGGCAGCATGGTAGTGGGATAGCAATGCAATACCAAAGACGAGAAAAGCAATAAAACTGAAAACATACTCTCAGCACAACGGAGCGCTGCAGCTGTGTCGGTGGTGAAGAATGGGTTGCCGGTACCTGCAGCAAAGATTACAACTCTCCCCTTCTCAAGATGCCTCACAGCACGACGGCGTATGTACGGCTCTGCCACCTCAGACATTCGAAAGGCCGTCTGCACCCTTGTTGGCACACCTAGGCTCTCCATTGTCGCCTGTAGGAATATCGCATTCATCACTGTCGCCAGCATCCTGCAATGTAAAAGAGTACCCATAGTGTTGGTATGGTATATCCTTATTATGTACTCAACAGTCCTTATATCAACAGCAAATATATTAAATTTCTCCAAGCACCAAAAAATGACAGTGAAGAAATTTTATACCCAATATAATCAGCAGAGGAGCGATCAAGGCCACTACAACCGGCCCAGGAAGCCCCACGAAATATATTACCTCCTCCTACTACAATTGCCACCTGATGTATTTAATTAAAAGATTGTTAAATTGGTTTAATTATGATTTATGCATTGGTTCGAAATAATCCTTTGTGAAACTAAACATATTGTTAAAATGGAACCAACCAAGTGTCAAATAATTATTGCATAATGATAATAACAAAGTTTATGGTATAACATGCCAGTTAACCTGAAAAGTTGGACCAGGAATAATTTATTTATTTAGACAGGAAGTAGCAAAGGGGGGATGAAAATGCACCTACCTCTACACCAAATTTAGTAACCTCAGCGACCTCTCTAGCAATAGACATTGTTATCTACACCACAAACATTTAACAAATAAAAATTAATAAATTAAATTTGAGCTCTCAAGCAGGTATATACTAGTAAGTTACCAGACCGGTCTGACATCAGTTCCCAAATTTTGCAAACAAACCCAAATTTACACCATTAATTATCTCATTTTACAATAGAAGTTCAACTAAGCTTCCAAATTAGTTCACTTCTTTTGAAGTAACCTCAGTCAACCCAATTATGCAACTATGCAATTTAACAATAATCAAACAATGAAAATTTTCTGTTACAATCAAGATGATTATAGACCCCCTACCGCTCGTCACAATTCTTATTCTATGGTATGGTAACCCTAAACAATTTTGCACCTAAACTAGGCTTCTTGGGAGAAGGACTAAAGTTTTCACATTGATACAGGTGTACCAAGTTTATCCTTGACAACCTTTGGATCTATGTTTTCAGTTCGGTCACCAGCAAGGGCTTCTCCGCTGACTTTAAGCAACACTCTTTTCCATTTATGTCTCGATTCTACCCTTGGAATTTCATCCATTGAAACCCCAAGGCATGACATTGGTGTCATCTGTGATCTATAATTACAATATTACAAAGATAAGTGAAAGAAGAAACAACCAACCAAACAAACAATTAAGAAAAAGGATTAAAAGCCCAAGTTTGGTAGTGTGCTGGTTCAGCACAAGTACAACAAGATGTTATGGTACACGAACATGTTTGACCAATTTTAATTTACTTTCAACATTTTATGAGCTTTCATTTGTTGGAACTAACAGATGAGGGTAAATTTAAGTGTAATTCAGTTGACTTTGTTAAAAAGAATAGGTTTAATTCAGAACTATGGAGTAGTGGGAAAATGATGAGTCTTAATTAAGATTTTGTCTCTTATCTTAGATACTTTTGCAAAACTGGGATTGTGTATTAAACTGTACCAGCCATAACAAGTACCAGTAGGCACTGAATAGAATTTTAGTTCTTTCTGAAAAGAAATTAACCAGGCTTATTTGGGCTTAATAGGGGCCTTAATTAAACCCTTGGAAGATGACAAAACACCAAAACCCCAATTGAGCATAAACAAATAAAGATAACAAGGCATAACAATAGAAAATTGCTGCACCTACACTAAACTCTAAAGTACTGGAAAAGCTTGAAGGCATTTCATAGAACAACATGCGTGCTTTACAACGACCAGTAATACTACTACAGTACAGACCATGCCTCCTACGAGACAAGAAACTACCTGCCATTAGACGAATCAGAGAAAACGCCTGAATTAGAAGGAGAGCAAAGGCAAGGGTTTAAGCGAGCTGAACTCGACCTCAGCAATAATGGCAGCGCCGTAATTCCAACTGGTGATGTAGAGAATGAGAGAGACGATGAGGCGGCGGCGGTGGAGGCGTAGGCTGAGGAGTAGACACGAAGTGGAGGGAGGGGTGAAGAGAGAGAAGAAAGAGAGAGAGCCATTAAAGAGTAGAGAGCGCTCTCTCTCTCTCTCTCTTTTTTCTCGTTCTCCAGTGCACAGAGAGAGAAAAAAATATCAGGAGAAGAAGATTATGTTAGCATTGGATCGGATCGGATTGTATATTGTATATTGAACCCGTTTAGTAACATACGGCCCAAAACCCATTATTATCAAACATTATTTAATTATTATCATATGATTATTTATAAATGATTTGTTAAATTTAATATGACAATTATAATTATAATTTTAGAGATGAAACTATTTATTAATTTTAGAAAAATTACTAAATTAGAAAGTCTTATTAAAATATCGCGTCAGATTTGTAATTCGTTTGTAATTTGATTGAAAATATTTTTATCTTTGATATTATATAAAATTATTTTCTTTACCGATTATAAATTATCACATCAATAAGTTAACAATTGTAGGAATAAAGATATTCTGAAATTAATATATAAAAAATTGTTAAACTAATTTTTTGTATTCGGAACTCATTTCTTAATTTCTTGATGCAAGACTAGTTTTTTGTCTGCGCGACTCAATACTTGATTTTCTTGAGTTTTGATTTTTCTATTCGTGACTCACTTCTTCATTTTCTTGATCCAAAACTAGTTTTTCGTATTGGGCACTCAATTCTTGATTTTCTTGATCCAAAACTAGTTTTTCGTATTGGGCACTCAATTCTTGATTTTCTTGATCCAAAACTAGTTTTTTGTATTCGCGACTAATTTCATGATTTTCTTGATCTAAAACTAGTTTTTTGTATGTGCGACTCAATTCTTGATTTTCTTGATTTTCTTGATCCAAAACTAGTTTTTTGTATTCGCAGTTCTTGATTTTGTTGATCAGAAACTAGTTTTTTGTTTTCGCGACTCAGTTCTTGATATTCTTGATCCCAAACTAGTTTTTTGTATTCGGGACTCATTTCTTGATTTTCTTGATCCAAGACTAGTTTTTTGTATTCACGACTCATTTCTTGATTTTCTTGATCCAAAACAAGTTTTTTGTATGCGCGACTCAATTCTTGATTTTCTTGATCAGAACCTAGTTTTTCGTTTTGGCACAAAATTCTTGATTATCTTGAAGCAAAACTATTTTTTTATTCGAGACCCAATTCTGGATTATCTTGATCCAAAACTAGTTTTTTTTATTCGCAACCCAATTCTTGATTTTCTTGATCCAAAACTAGTTTTTCGTATTCTTGATTTTCTTGATCCAAAACTAGTTTTTTATATCGGGCGACTCAATTCTTGATTTTCTTGATCCAAAACTAGTTTTTTTATATTCGCGACTAATTTCTTGATTTTCTTGATCCAAAACTAGTTTTTTGTATGTGCGACTCAATTCTTGATTTTCTTGATTTTCTTGATCCAAAACTAGTTTTTTGTATTCGCGACTCAGTTCTTGATTTTCTTGATCCCAAACTAGTTTTTTGTATTCGGGACTCATTTCTTGATTTTCTTGATCCAAGACTAGTTTTTTGTATTCACGACTTATTTCTTGATTTTCTTGATCTAAAACAAATTTTTTGTATGCGCGACTCAATTCTTGATTTTCTTGATCAGAACCTAGTTTTTTGTTTTGGCACAAAATTCTTGATTATCTTGAAGCAAAACTATTTTTTTTATTCGAGAACCAATTCTGAATTATCTTGATCCAAAACTAGTTTTTTTTATTCGCAACCCAATTCTTGATTTTCTTGATCCAAAACTAGTTTTTCGTATTCTTGATTTTCTTGATCCAAAACTAGTTTTTTATATCGGGCGACTCAATTCTTGATTTTCTTGATCCAAAACTAGTTTTTTTGTATTCGCGACTAATTTCTTGATTTTCTTG
The DNA here is from genome assembly GCA_037678475.1 of x Bolboschoenoplectus mariqueter. NCBI lineage: Eukaryota > Viridiplantae > Streptophyta > Magnoliopsida > Poales > Cyperaceae > x Bolboschoenoplectus > x Bolboschoenoplectus mariqueter. Next base: position 2,004,882 of record CM075286.1, on the reverse strand, counting down.
ATCCAAAACTAGTTTTTTGTATGTGCGACTCAATTCTTGATTTTCTTGATTTTCTTGATCCAAAACTAATTTTTTGTATTCGCGACTCAGTTCTTGATTTTCTTGATCAGAAACTAGTTTTTGTTTTCGCGACTCAGTTCTTGATATTCTTGATCCCAAACTAGTTTTTTGTATTCGGGACTCATTTCTTGATTTTCTTGATCCAAGACTAGTTTTTTGTATTCACGACTCATTTCTTGATTTTCTTGATCCAAAACAAGTTTTTTGTATGCGCGACTCAATTCTTGATTTTCTTGATCAGAACCTAGTTTTTCGTATTGGGCACATAATTCTCGATTTTCTTGATCCAAAACTAGTTTTTTATATTAGGCGACTCAATTCTTGATTTTCTTGATCCAAAATTAGTTTTTTGTATTCGCGACTCAGTTCTTGATTTTTTTAATCCAAAATTAGTTTTTCGTATTGGGCACATAATTCTTGATTTTCTTGATCCAAAACTAATTTTTTATATTGGGCGACTCAATTCTTGATTTTCTTGATCCAAAATTAGTTTTTCGTATTCGTGACTCAGTTCTTAATTTTCTTGATCCAAAACTAGTTTTTTGTATGCGCAACTCAATTCTTGATTTTCTTGATCCAAAACTAGTTTTTTGTATTCGAGACTCATTTCTTGACTTTCTTGATCCAAAACTAGTTTTTTGTACGCGCGACTCAATTCTTCATTTTCTTGATCCAAAACTAGTTTTTTGTATTCGCGACTCAGTTCTTAATTTTCTTGATCCAAAACTAGTTTTTTGTATTCGGAACTCATTTCTTGATTTTCTTGATCCAAGACTAGTTTTTTGTATGCGCGACTCAATTCTTGATTTTCTTGATCCAAAACTAGTTTTTTGTATTCGCGACACACTTCTTGATTTTCTTGATCAAAAACTAGTTTTTTGTATTGGCCGACTCGATTCTTGATTTTCATGATCCAAAATTAGTTTTTCGTATTCGCGACTCAGTTCTTGATTTTCTTGATCCAAAACTAGATCCAAAACTAGTTTTCTGTAGTCGGGACTCATTTCTTGACTTTCTTGATCCAAGACAAGTTTCTTATATTCGCGACTCAATTCTTGATTTTTCTTGATCCAAAACTAGATTTTTGTATTCGCGACTCATTTCTTAATTTTTTTAATCCAAAACTAGTTTTTTGTATTCACGACTAACTTCTTGATTTTCTTGATCTGAAACTAGTTTTTCGTATTGGACACTCAATTCTTGATTTTCTTGATCCAAAACTAATTTTTCGTATTGGGTGACTCACTTCTTGATTTTCTTGATCCAAAATTAGTTTTTCGTATTCGCGACTCAGTTCTTGATTTTCTTGATCCAAAACTAGATTTTTATATTCGCGACTCAGTTCTTGATATTCTTGACCCAGAACTAGTTTTTTATTTTCGGAACTCATTTCTTGATTTTCTTGATCAAAGACTAGTTTTTTGTATGCGCGACTCAATACTTGATTTTCTTGATCCAAAGCTAGATTTTTGTATTAGTGACTCATTTCTTGATTTTTTTAATCCAAAACTAGTTTTTTATATTCGCGACTCACTTCTTGATTTTCTTGATCCAAAACTAGTTTTTTGTATTGGGCAACTGAATTCTTGATTTTCTTGATCCAAAATTAGTTTTTCGTATTCGCGACTCAGTTCTTGATATTTTTCATCCAAAACTATTTTTTTGTATTTGGGACTCATTCCTTGATTTTCTTGATCGAAGACTAGTTTTTGTATGCGCGACTCACTTCTTGATTCTCTTGATCCAAGACTAGTTTTTGTATTCACAACTCAGTTCTTAATTTTTCTTGATTCAAAACTAGTTTTTTGTATTCGGACTCATTTCTTTATTTTCTTGATCCAACACTAGTTTTTTGTATGCGCGACTCAAATATTTATTTTCTTTGTCCAAAACTAGTTTTTTGTATTTGCGACTCATTTCTTAATTTTCTTGATTCAATACTAGTTTTTTGTATGCGCGACTCAATACTTGATTTTCTTGATCCAAAACTAGATTTTTGTATTCGCGACTCATTTCTTGATTTTTTTAATCCAAAACTAGTTTTTTGTATTCGCGACTCACTTCTTGATTTTCTAGTTTTTTATATTGGGCGACTCAATTCTTAATTTTCTTGATCCAAAATTAGTTTTTCATATTCGCGACCTAGTTCTTGATTTTCTTGATCCAAAACTAATTTTTTGTATGCGCAACTCAATTCTTGATTTTCTTGATCCAAAACTAGTTTTTCGTATTCGCGACTAATTTTTTGATTTTCTTGAGCCAAGATTAGTTTTTTGTATTCGAGACTCATTTCTTGACTTTCTTGATCCAAAACTAGTTTTTTGACGCGCGACTCAATTCTTCATTTTCTTGATCCAAAACTAGTTTTTTGTATTCACGACTCAGTTCTTAATTTTCTTGATCCAAAACTAGTTTTTTATATTCGGGACTCATTTCTTGATTTTTTTGATCCAAGACTAGTTTTTTTGTATGCGCGACTCAATTCTTGATTTTCTTGATCTAAAACTAGCTTTTTGTATTCGCGACACACTTCTTGATTTTCTTGATCAAAAACTAGTTTTTTGTATTGGACGACTCAATTCTTGATTTTCTTAATCCAAAACTAGTTTTTCGTATTAGCGACTTAATTCTTGATTTTCTTGATCCAAAACTAGATTTCTGTATTCGCGACTCAGTTCTTGATATTCTTGATCCAAAAATAGTTTTCTGTAGTCGGGACTCATTTCTTGACTTTCTTGATCCAAACCCAGTTTTTTGTATTCGTGACTCAATTCTTGATTTTCTCGATCAAAAACTAGATTTTTGTATTCGCGACTCATTTCTTGATTTTTTTAATTCAAAACTAGTTTTTTGTATTCGCGACTAACTTCTTGATTTTCTTGATCTGAAACTAGATTTTCGTATTGGGCACTCAATTCTTGATTTTCTTGATCCAAAAATAGTTTTTCGTATTGGGTGACTCACTTCTTGATTTTCTTGATCCAAAGCTAGATTTTTGTATTCGCGACTCATTTCTTGATTTTTTTAATCCAAAACTAGTTTTTTGTATTCGCGACTCACTTCTTGATTTTCTTGATCCAAAACTAGTTTTTAGTATTCGGACTCATTTCTTGATTTTTCTTGATCCAACACTAATTTTTTGTATGCGCGACTCAATACTTGATTTTCTTGATCCAAAACTAGATTTTTGTATTCGCGACTCATTTCTTGATTTTCTTGATTCAAAATTAGTTTTTTGTATTCATGACTCAATTCTTGATTTTTCTTGATCCAAAACTAGTTTTTTGTATGGGGGACTCAATTCTTCATTTTTTCTTGATCCAAAACTAGTTTTCTGTAGTCAGGACTCAGTTCTTGATTTTCTTGATCCAAAATTAATTTTTCGTATTGGGCGACTCAATTCTTAATTTTCTTGATCCAAAATTAGTTTTAAGTATTCGCGACTCAGTTATTGATTTTCTTTGTCCAAAACTAGATTTTGGTATTCGCGACTGAGTTCTTGATTTTCTTGATTCGAAACTAGTTTATTGTATTCGTGACTCAGTTCTTGATTTTCTTCATCCCAAATTAGTTTTTTGTATTCGGGACTCATTTCTTGATTTTCGTGATCCAAAACTAGTTTTTGTATGCGCGACTCAATTATTGATTTTCTTGACCCAAAACTAGTTTTTTGTTTTCGCGATTCAGTTCTTGATTTTCTTGATCCAAAACTAATTTTTTTTATTCGGGACACATTTCTTGACTGTTTGATCCAAAACTAGTTTTTTGTACGCGCGACTCAGTTTTTGATTTTCTTGATCCAAAACTAGTTTTTTGTATTCGCGACTCAGTCCTTGATTTTCTTGATCAAAAACTAATTTTTTTATTTTCGGCACACAATTCTTAATTATCTTGAACCAAAACTAGTTTTTTATATTCTCGACTCGTTTCTTGATTTTTTTGATCCAAAACTAGGTTTTTGTATGCGCGACTCAATTATTGATTTTCTTGATCCAAAACTAGTTTTTTGTATTCTGGACTCATTTCTTGACTTTCTTGATCCAAAACTAGTTTTTTGCACGCGCGATTCAGTTCTTAATTTTCTTGATCCAAAACTAGTTTTTTGTATTCGCGACTTAGTTCTTAATTTTCCTGATCCAAAACTAGTTTTTTGTATTCGGACTTATTTCTTGATTTTCTTGATCCAACACTAGTTTTTTGTATGCGCGACTCAAATATTGATTTTCTTGTTCCAAAACTTGTTTTTCGTATTCGCGACTGAGTTCTTGATTTTCTTGATCCAAAACTAGATTTTTGTATTCGCGACTCAGTTCTTAATATTCTTGATCAAAAATTAGTTTTTTGTAAGCGCGACTGAAATATTGATTTTCTTTGTCCAAAACTAGTTTTTCGTATTCGGGACCCAGTTCTTGATTTTTTTGATCCAAGACTAGTTTTTTGTTTGCGCGACTCAATTCTTGATTTTTTTGATCCAAAACTAGATTTTTGCATTCGCGACTCATTTCTTGATTTTCTTGATCCAAAACTACGTTTTTGTATTCGCGACTCAGTTCTAAATTTTCTTGATCCAAAACTAGTTTTTAGTATTCGCGATTCAGTTCTTAATTTTCTTGATCAAAAACTAGATTTTTGTATTCGGACACATTTCTTGATTTTCTTGATCCAACACTAGTTTTTTGTATGCGCGACTCAAATATTGATTTTCTTTGTCTAAAACTAGTTTTTCGTATTCGCGACTCAGTTCTTGATTTTCTTGATCCAAAACTAGATTTTTGTATTCGCGACTCAGTTCTTGATATTTTTCATCCGAAAGTAGTTTTTTGTATTCGGGACTGATTTCTTAATTTTTTTTGATCCAAGACTAGTTTTTTATATGCGCGACTCCATTCTTGATTCTCTTGATCCAAGACTAGTTTTTGTATTCGCGATTAAGTTCTTAATTTTCTTTATCCAAAACTAGTTTTTTGTATTCAGATTCATTTCTTGATTTTCTTGATCCAACACTAGTTTTTTGTATGCGCGACTCAAATATTGATTTTCTTTGTCCAAAACTAGTTTTTTGTATTCGCGACTCAGTTCTTGATTTTCTTGATCCAAAACTAGTTTTTTGTATTCACGATTGAATTCTTGATTTTCGTTCTCCAAAACTAGATTTTTGTATTCGCGACTCAATCCTTAATTTTCTTAATCCAAAACTAGTTTTTTGTATTCGCGACTCAGTTCTTAAATTTCTTGATCTGAAACTAGTTTTTTGTATTCGCGACTCAGTTCTTGATTCATCCCAAACTAGTTTTTCGTATTCGCGACTCAATTCATTATTTTCTTAATCAGAAACTAATTTTTTGTTTTCGAGAATTAATTCTTAATTATCTTGATCCAAAACTAGTTCTTTGTATTCGCCACCAAATTCTTGATTTTCTTGATTGAAAACTAGTTTTTTTTATTTGCAACACAATTCTTGATTATCTTGAACCAAAACTAGTTTTTTGTATTCGGAACTCAATTATTGATTATCTTGATCCAAAACTATTTTTTGTATTCCCGACCGAATTATTGTTTTTCTTGATACAAAAATAGATTTTTGTATTCGCGACTCAGTTCTTAATTTTCTTGATCCAAAATTAGTTTTTTGTATTAGGGACCCGATTCTTGATTTTCTTGATCCAAAATTAGTTTTTTGTATTCCCCAGGCAATTCATGATTTTCTTGATTCAAAATTAGTTTTTTGTATTTGGGACCCAATTCTTGATTTTCTTGATCCAAAACTAGATTTTTGTATTCGCGACCCAATTCTTGATTTTCTTGATCCAAAACTAGATTTTTGTATTCGCGACCCAATGCTTGATTTTCGTGATCCAAAACTAGATTTTTGTATTCGCGACCAAATCCTTGATTTTCTTGATCCAAAACTAGATTTTTTTATTCGCGACCAAAAGCTTGATTTCCTTCATCCAAACTAGATTTTTGTATTCGCGACCAAAAAGCTTGATTTTCTTGTTGCAAACTAGATTTTTGTATTCGCGACCAAATGCCTGATTTTCTTGATCCAAAACTAGATTTTTTTATTCACGACCAAATTCTTGATTTTCTTGATCCAAAACTAGATTTTTGTATTCGCGACCCAATTCTTGATTTTCTTGATCCAAAACTAGATTTTTGTATTCCCGACCAAATTCTTATTTTTCTTGATCCAAAAATAGATTTTAGTATTCGCGACTCAGTTCTTAATTTTCTTGATCCAAAATTAGTTTTTTGTATTCGGGACCCAATTCTTGATTTTCTTGATCCAAAATTAGTTTTTTGTATTCACCACGCAATTCTTGATTTTCTTGATTCAAAACTAGTTTTTTGTATTCGGGACCCAAGTCTTGATTATCTTGATCCAAAACTAGATTTTTGTATTCGCGACCAAATTCTTGATTTTCTTGATCCAAAACTAGTTCTTTGTATTCGCCACCCAATTCTTGATTTTCTTGATCCAAAAATAGATTTTTGTATTCGCGACTCAGTTCTTAATTTTCTTGATCCAAAGTTAGTTTTTTTGTATTCGGGACCCAAATACTTGATTTTCTTGATCAAAAACTAAATTTTTGTATTCGCGACCAAATCCTTAATTTTCTTGATCAAAAAATAGATTTTTGTATTCGCCACACAGTTCTTGATTTTTCTTGATCCAAAACTATATTCTTGTCTTCGCGACCAAATTCTTGATTTTGTTGATCCAAAACTAGATTTTTATATTCGCGACCAAATTCTTTATTTTCGTGATCCAAAATTAGATTTTTGTATTCGCGACCAAATCCTTGATTTTCGTGATCCAAAAGTAGATTTTTGTATTCGCCACCAAATCCTTGATTTTCTTGATCCAAAACTAGATTTTTGTATTCGCGACCAAATGCTTGATTTTGTTGATGCAAAACTAAATCAAGAACTGTGTGGCGAATATAAGAAACTAGTTTGGGATCAAGAAAATGAAGAATTGGGTCGCGAATAAAAAAATCTAGTTTTGGATCAAGAAAATCAAGAATTGGGTCGCGAATACAAAAATCTAGTTTTGGATCAAGAAAATCAAGAATTTGGTCGCGAATACAAAAATCTAGTTTTGGATCAAGAAAATCAAGAATTGAGTCGCGAATACAAAAAACTAGTTTTGGATCAAGAAAATCAAGAATTGGGTCGCGAATACAAAAAACTAGTTTTGGATCAAGAAAATCAAGAATTTGGTCGTGAATAGAAAAAACTAGTTTTGGATGAAGAAAATCAAGAATTGCGTGGCGAATACAAAAAACTAGTTGTGGATCAAGAAAATCAAGAATTGCGTGGCGAATAAAAAAACTAATTTTGGATCAAGAAAATCAAGAATTGGGTCCCGAATACAAAAAACAATTTTTGGATCAAGAAAATCAAGAATTTGGTCGCGAATAAAAAAATCTAGTTTTGTATCAAGAAAATCAAGAATTTGGTCGCGAATACAAAAATCTAGTTTTGCATCAACAAAATCAAGCATTTGGTCGTGAATACAAAAATCTAGTTTTGGATCAAGAAAATCAAGAATTGGGTCCCGAATATAAGAAACTAGTTTGGGATCAAGAAAATCAAAAACTGTGTGGCGAATACAAAAATCTAGTTTTGGATCAAGAAAATCAAGACTTGGGTCGCGAATACAAAAATCTAGTTTTGGATCAAGAAAATCAAGCATTTGGTCGCGAATACAAAAATATAGTTTTGGATCAAGAAAATCAAGACGTCGGTCCCGAATACAAAAAACTAGTTTTAGATCGAGAAAATCCAGACTTGCGTCCCGAATACAAAAAACTAGTTTTGTATTAAGAAAATCAAGAATTTGGTCGCGAATACAAAAATCTAGTATTGCATCAAGAAAATCAGGAATTTGGTCGCGAATACAAAAATCTAGATTTGGATCAAGAAAATGAAGGATTTGGTCGCGAATAAAAAAATCTAGTTTTGGATCACGAAAATCAAGAATTTGGTCGCGAATACAAAAATCTAGTTTTGGATCAACAAAATCAAGAATTTGGTCGCGAAGACAAAAATATAGTTTTGGATCAAGAAAAATCAAAAACTGTGTGGCGAATACAAAAGTCTAGTTTTGGATCAAGAAAATCAAGTATTTGGTCGCGAATACAAAAATTTAGTTTTGGATCAAGAAAATCAAGTATTTGGCCGCGAATACAAAAAACTAGTTTTGGATCAAGAAAATCAAGAATTGGGTCGCGAATACAAAAATCTAGTTTTAATTCTTGATTTTCTTAATCCCAAACTAGTTTCTTCTATTCGGGATCCAATTCTTGATTTTCTTGATCCAAAACTAGATTTTTGTATTCGCGACCCAATGCTTGATTTTCCTGATCCAAAACTAGATTTTTGTATTCGCGACCAAATCCTTGATTTTCTTGATCCAAAAGTAGTTTTTTGTATTCGCGACCAAAAGCTTGATTTTCTTGATCCAAAACTAGATTTTTGTATTCGCGACCAAATTCTTGATTTTCTTGATCCAAAACTAGATTTTTGTATTCGCGACCCAATTCTTGATTTTCTTAATCCAAAACTAGAATTTTGTATTCGCCACACAGTTCTAGATTTTCTTGATCCCAAACTATTTTCATATATTTGGGACCCAATTCTTGATTTTCCTGATCCAACACTAGTTTTTTGTATTCGGGACTCAATTATTGATTATCTTGATCCAAAACTATTTTTTGTATTCCCGGCCGAATTATTGTTTTTCTTGATCCAAAAATAGATTTTTGTATTCGCGACTCAGTTCTTAATTTTCTTGATCCAAAATTAGTTTTTTGTATTAGGGACCCATTTCTTGATTTTCTTGATCCAAAATTAGTTTTTTGTATTCGCCACGCAATTCATGATTTTCTTAATCCAAAACTAGTTTTTGTATTCGAGACGCAATTCTTGATTTTCTTGATCCAAAACTAGATTTTTGTATTCGCGACCCAATTCTTGATTTTCCTGATCAAAAACTAGATTTTTGTATTCGCGACCAAATCCTTGATTTTCTTGATCCAAAACTAGATTTTTGTATTCGCGACCAAAAGCTTGATTTTCTTGATCCAAAACTAGATTTTTGTATTCGCGACCAAATGCCTGATTTTCTTGATCCAAAACTAGTTTTTTCTATTCGCGATCAAATTCTTGTTTTTCTTGATCAAAAACTAGATTTTTCTATTCGCGGCCAAATTCTTGTTTTTTTCCTTGATCCAAAATTAGATTTTTGTATTCGCCACGCAATTCATGATTTTCTTGCTCCAAAACTAGTTTTTTGTATTCGGGACCCAATTCATGATTTTCTTGATCCAAAACTAGATTTTCGTATTCGCGACCCAATTCTTGATTTTCTTGATCCAAAACTAGATTTTTGTATTCGCGCCCAAATCCTTGATTTTCTTGATCCAAAAGTAGTTTTTTGTATTCGCGACCAAATCCTTGATTTTCTTGATCCAAAAGTAGTTTTTTGTATTCGCGACCAAAAGCTTGATTTTCTTGATCCAAAACTAGATTTTTGTATTCGCGACCAAATGCGTGATTTTCTTGATCCAAAACTAGATTTTTCTATTCGCGACCAAATTCTTGATTTTCTTGATCCAAAACTAGATTTTTCTATTCGCGACCAAATTCTTGATTTTCTTGATCCAAAACTAGATTTTTCTATTCGCGACCAAATTCTTGATTTTCTTGATCCAAAACTAGATTTTTGTATTCGCTACCAAATCCATGATTTTCTTGATCCAAAACTAGATTTTTGTATTCGCGACCAAAAGCTTGATTTTGTTGATCCAAAACTAGATTTTTGTATTCGCGACCAAATGCGTGATTTTCTTGATCCAAAACTAGATTTTTCTATTCGCGACCAAATTCTTGATTTTCTTGATCCAAAACTAGATTTTTCTATTCGCGACCAAATTCTTGATTTTCTTGATCCAAAACTAGATTTTTCTATTCGCGACCAAATTCTTGATTTTCTTGCTCCAAAACTAGTTTTTTGTATTCGGGACCCAATTCATGATTTTCTTGATCCAAAACTAGATTTTCGTATTCGCGACCCAATTCTTGATTTTCTTGATCCAAAACTAGATTTTTGTATTCGCGCCCAAATCCTTGATTTTCTTGATCCAAAAGTTGTTTTTTGTATTCGCGACCAAATCCTTGATTTTCTTGATCCAAAAGTAGTTTTTTGTATTCGCGACCAAAAGCTTGATTTTCTTGATCCAAAACTAGATTTTTGTATTCGCGACCAAATGCGTGATTTTCTTGATCCAAAACTAGATTTTTCTATTCGCGACCAAATTCTTGATTTTCTTGATCCAAAACTAAATTTTTCTATTCGCGACCAAATTCTTGATTTTCTTGATCCAAAACTAGATTTTTGTATTCGCTACCAAATCCATGATTTTCTTGATCCAAAACTAGATTTTTGTATTCGCGACCAAAAGCTTGATTTTGTTGATCCAAAACTAGATTTTTGTATTCGCGACCAAATGCCTGATTTTCTTGATCCAAAACTAGATTTTTCTATTCGCGACCAAATTCTTGATTTTTTTGATCAAAAACTAGATTTTTGTATTCGCGACCCAAACCTTGATTTTCCTGATCCAAAACTAGATTTTTATATTCGCGACCAAATCCATGATTTTCTTGATCCAAAACTAGATTTTTGTATTCGCGACCAAAAGCTTGATTTTCTTGATCCAAAACTAGATTTTTGTATTCGCGACCAAATGCGTGATTTTCTTGATCCAAAACTAGAATTTTCTATTCGCGACCAAATTCTTGATTTTTCTTGATCCAAAACTAGATTTTTGTATTCGCGACCCGATTCTTGATTTTCTTAATCCAAAACTAGATTTTTGTATTGCCGACCGAATTCTTATTTTTCTTGATCCAAAAATAGATATTTGTATTCGCGACTCAGTACTTAATTTTCTTGATCCAAAATTAGTTTTTTTTTAATCGGGATCCAATTCTTGATTTTCTTGATCCAAAACTAGATTTTTACATTCGCAACGCAATTATTGATTATCTTGATACAAAACTATTTTTTGTATTCCCAACCGAATTCTTGTTTTTCTTGATCCAAAAATATATTTTTGTATTCGCGACTCAGTTCTTAATTTTCTTGATCCAAAATTAGTTTTTTGTATTAGGGACCCAATTCTTGATTTTCTTGATCCAAAATAAGTTTTTTGTACTCGCCACGCAATTCATGATTTTCTTGATCAAAAACTAGTTTTTTTGTATTCGGGACCCAATTCTTGATTTTCTTGATCCAAAACTAGATTTTTGTATTCGCGACCCAATACTTAATTTTCCTGATCCAAAACTAGATTTTTGTATTTGCGACCAAATCCTTGATTTTCTTGATCCAAAACTAGATTTTTGTATTCGCGACCAAAAGCTTGATTTTCTTGATCCAAAACTAGATTTTTGTATTCGCGACCAAATGCTTGATTTTCTTGATCCAAAACTAGATTTTTCTATTCGCGACCAAATTCTTGATTTTCTTGATCCAAAACTAGATTTTTGTATTCGCGACCAAATTCTTGATTTTCTTGATACAAAACTAGATTTTTGTATTCGCGACCCAATTCTTGATTTTCTTGCTCCAAAAATAGATTTTTTGTATTCGCGACACAGTTCTTAATTTTCTTGATCCAAAATTAGTTTTTTGTATTCGGGACCCAATTCTTGATTTTCTTGATCCAAAATTAGTTTTTTGTATTCGCCACGCAATTCTTGATTTTCTTGATTCAAAACTAGTTTTTTGTATTCGGGACCCAAGTCTTGATTATCTTGATCCAAAACAAAATTTTTGTATTCGCGACCAAATTCTTGATTTTCTTGATCCAAAACTAGATTTTTGTATTCGCGACCCAATTCTTGATTATCTTGATCCAAAACTAGATATTTGTATTCGCGACTCAGTTCTAAATTTTCTTGATTCAAAATTAGTTTTTTTTTTCGGGACCCAATTCTTAATTTTCTTGATCCAAAATTAGTTTTTTGTATTCGCCACGCAATTCTTGATTTTCTTGATTCAAAACTAATTTTTTGTATTCGGGACCCAAGTCTTGATTTTCTTAATCCATAACTAGATTTTTGTATTCGCGACCAAATTCTTGATTTTCTTGATCCAAAACTAGATTTTTGTATTCGCGACCAAATTCTTGATTTTCTTGATCCAAAACTAGATTTTTGTATTGATCCAAAACTAGATTTTTGTGTTCGCGACCAAATTCTTGATTTTCTTGATCCAAAACTAGTTTTTTGTATTCGGTACCCAATGGTTGATTTTCTTGATCCAAAACTAGATTTTGGTATTCGCGACCAAATTCTTGATTTTCTTGATCCAAAATTTGATTTTTGTATTCGCCACGCGGTTCTTGATTTTCTTGATCCAAAACTATATTTTTGTGTTCGCGGCCAAATTCTTGATTTTCTTAATCCAAAACTAGTTTTTTGTATTCGGGACCCAATTCTTGATTTTCTTGATCCAAAACTAGATTTTGGTATTCGCGACCAAATTCTTGATTTTCTTGATCCAAAATTAGATTTTTGTATTCGCCACGCAGTTCTTGATTTTCTTGATCCAAAACTAGATTTTTGTGTTCGCGACCAAATTCTTGATTTTCTTGATCCAAAACTAGATTTTTGTTTTCGCGACAAAATTCTTCATTTTCTTGATCCAAAACTAGATTTTTCGTTCGCGACCAAATTCTTGATTTTCTTGATCCAAAACAAGATTTTTGTATTCGCGACCAAATTCATGATTTTCTGGATCAAAAACTAGTTTTTTGTTTTCGCGACCCAATTCTTGATTTTCTTGATCCAAAACTAGATTTTTCTATTCGCGACCAAATTCTTGATGTTCTTGATCCAAAACTAGATTTTTGTATTCGCCACGCGGTTCATGATTTTCTTGATCCAAAACTAGATTTTTGTGTTCGCGACCAAATTCTTGATTTTTTTAATCCAAAACTAGTTTTTTGTATTCGGGACCCGATTCTTGATTTTCTTGATCCAAAACTAGATTTTGGTATTCGCGACCATATTCGTGATTTTCTTGATCCAAAACTAGATTTTTGTATTCGCGACCAAATTCTTGATTTTCTTGATCCAAAACTAGATTTTTGTGTTCGCGACCAAATGCTTGATTTTCTTGATCCAAAATTGGATTTTTGTATTCGCGACCAAATTCTTGATTTTCTTGATCCAAAATTAGATTTTCGTATTCGCCACGCAGTTCTTGATTTTCTTGATCCAAAACTAGATTTTTGTGTTCGCGATCAAATTCTTGATTTTCTTGATCCAAAACTAGTTTTTTGTATTCGCGACCAAATTCTTGATTTTCTTGATCCAAAACTAGATTTTTGTATTGATCCAAAACTAGATTTTTGTGTTCGCGACCAAATTCTTGATTTTCTTGATCCAAAATTAGTTTTTTGTATTCGGGACCCAATGCTTGATTTTCTTGATCCAAAACTAGATTTTGGTACTCGCGACCAAATTCTTGATTTTCTTGATCCAAAACTAGATTTTTGTATTCGCGACCAAATTCTTGATTTTCTTGATCCAAAACTAGATTTTTGTATTCATCCAAAACTAGATTTTTGTGTTCGCGACCAAATTCTTGATTTTCTTGATCCAAAACTAGTTTTTTGTATTCGGGACCCAATGCTTGATTTTCTTGATCCAAAACTAGATTTTGGTATTCGCGACCAAATTCTTGATTTTCTTGATCCTAAACTAGATTTTTGTATTCGCGACCAAATTCTTGATTTTCTTGATCCAGAACTAGATTTTTGTGTTCGCGACCAAATGCTTGATTTTCTTGATCCAAAACTGGATTTTTGTATGCGCCACGCGGTTCTTGATTTTCTTGATCCAAAACTAGATTTTTGTGTTCGCGACCAAATTCTTGATTTTCTTAATCCAAAACTAGTTTTTTGTATTCGGGACCCAATTCTTGATTTTCTTGATCCAAAACTAGATTTTGGTATTCGCGACCAAATTCTTGATTTTTTCTTGATCCAAAACTAGATTTTTGTATTCGCGACCAAATTCTTGATTTTCTTGATCCAAAACTGGATTTTTGTATTCGCGACCAAATTCTTGATTTTCTTGATCCAAAATTAGATTTTTGTATTCGCCACGCAGTTCTTGATTTTCTTGATCCAAAACTAGATTTTTGTGTTCGCGACCAAATTCTTGATTTTCTTGATCCAAAACTAGTTTTTTGTATTCGGGACCCAATCCTTGATTTTCTTAATCCAAAACTAGATTTTGGTATTCGCCACGCAATTCTTGATTTTCTTGATTCAAAACTAGATTTTTATATTCGCGACCAAATTCTTGATTTTCTTGATCCAAAACTAGATTTTTATGTTCGCGACCAAATGCTTGATTTTCTTGATCCGAAACTGGATTTTTGTATTCGCGACCAAATTCTTGATTTTCTTGATCCAAAATTAGATTTTTGTATTCGCCACGCAGTTCTTGATTTTCTTGATCCCAAACTAGATTTTTGTGTTCGCGACCAAATTCTTGATTTTTTTAATCCAAAACTAGTTTTTTGTATTCGGGACCCAATTCTTGATTTTCTTGATCCAAAACTAGATTTTTGTGTTCGCGACCAAATTCTTGATTTTCTTGATCCAAAACTAGATTTTTGTTTTCGCGACAAAATTCTTCATTTTCTTGATCCAAAACTAGATTTTTCGTTCGCGACCAAATTCTTGATTTTCTTGTTCTAAAACAAGATTTTTGTATTCGCGACCAAATTCATGATTTTCTGGATCAAAAACTAGTTTTTTGTTTTCGCGACCCAATTCTTGATTTTCTTGATCCAAAACTAGATTTTTCTATTCGCGACCAAATTCTAGATTTTCTTGATCCAGAACTAGATTTTTGTGTTCGCGACCAAATGCTTGATTTTCTTGATCCAAAAATGGATTTTTATATGCGCCACGCGGTTCTTGATTTTCTTGATCCAAAACTAGATTTTTGTGTTCGCGACCAAATTCTTGATTTTCTTAATCCAAAACAAGTTTTTTGTATTCGGGACCCAATTCTTGATTTTCTTGATCCAAAACTAGATTTTGGTATTCGCGACCAAATTCTTGATTTTCTTGATCCAAAACTAGATTTTTGTATTCGCGACCAAATTCTTGATTTTCTTGATCCAAAACTGGATTTTTGTATTCGCGACCAAATTCTTGATTCTCTTGATCCAAAATTAGATTTTTGTATTCGCCACGCAGTTCTTGATTTTCTTGATCCAAAACTAGATTTTTGTGTTCGCGACCAAATTCTTGATTTTCTTGATCCAAAACTAGTTTTTTGTATTCGGGACCAAATCTTTGATTTTCTTAATTCAAAACTAGATTTTGGTATTCGCCACGCAATTCTTGATTTTCTTGATTCAAAACTAGATTTTTGTATTCGCGACCAAATTCTTGATTTTCTTGATCCAAAACTAGATTTTTATGTTCGCGACCAAATGCTTGATTTTCTTGATCCAAAACTGGATTTTTGTATTCGCGACCAAATTCTTGATTTTCTTGATCCAAAATTAGATTTTTGTATTCGCCACGCAGTTCTTGATTTTCTTGATCCAAAACTAGATTTTTGTGTTCGCGACCAAATTCTTGATTTTCTTGATCCAAAACTAGATTTTTGTTTTCGCGACAAAATTCTTCATTTTCTTGATCCAAAACTAGATTTTTCGTTCGCGACCAAATTCTTGATTTTCTTGATCCAAAACAAGATTTTTGTATTCGCGACCAAATTCATGATTTTCTGGATCAAAAACTAGTTTTTTGTTTTCGCGACCCAATTCTTGATTTTCTTGATCCAAAACTAGATTTTTCTATTCGCGACCAAATTCTTGATGTTCTTGATCCAAAACTAGATTTTTGTATTCGCCACGCGGTTCATGATTTTCTTGATCCAAAACTAGATTTTTGTGTTCGCGACCAAATTCTTGATTTTTTTAATCCAAAACTAGTTTTTTGTATTCGGGACCCAATTCTTGATTTTCTTGATCCAAAACTAGATTTTGGTATTCGCGACCATATTCGTGAATTTCTTGATCCAAAACTAGATTTTTGTATTCGCGACCAAATTCTTGATTTTCTTGATCCAAAACTAGATTTTTGTGTTCGCGACCAAATGCTTGATTTTCTTGATCCAAAATTGGATTTTTGTATTCGCGACCAAATTCTTGATTTTCTTGATCCAAAATTAGATTTTTGTATTCGCCACGCAGTTCTTGATTTTCTTGATCCAAAACTAGATTTTTGTGTTCGCGATCAAATTCTTGATTTTCTTGATCCAAAACTAGTTTTTTGTATTCGCGACCAAATTCTTGATTTTCTTGATCCAAAACTAGATTTTTGTATTGATCCAAAACTAGATTTTTGTGTTCGCGACCAAATTCTTGATTTTCTTGATCCAAAATTAGTTTTTTGTATTCGGGACCCAATGCTTGATTTTCTTGATCCAAAACTAGATTTTGGTACTCGCGACCAAATTCTTGATTTTCTTGATCCAAAACTAGATTTTTGTATTCGCGACCAAATTCTTGATTTTCTTGATCCAAAACTAGATTTTTGTATTCATCCAAAACTAGATTTTTGTGTTCGCGACCAAATTCTTGATTTTCTTGATCCAAAACTAGTTTTTTGTATTCGGGACCCAATGCTTGATTTTCTTGATCCAAAACTAGATTTTGGTATTCGCGACCAAATTCTTGATTTTCTTGATCCAAAACTAGATTTTTGTATTCGCGACCAAATTCTTGATTTTCTTGATCCAGAACTAGATTTTTGTGTTCGCGACCAAATGCTTGATTTTCTTGATCCAAAACTGGATTTTTGTATGCGCCACGCGGTTCTTGATTTTCTTGATCCAAAACTAGATTTTTGTGTTCGCGACCAAATTCTTGATTTTCTTAATCCAAAACTAGTTTTTTGTATTCGGGACCCAATTCTTGATTTTCTTGATCCAAAACTAGATTTTGGTATTCGCGACCAAATTCTTGATTTTTTCTTGATCCAAAACTAGATTTTTGTATTCGCGACCAAATTCTTGATTTTCTTGATCCAAAACTGGATTTTTGTATTCGCGACCAAATTCTTGATTTTCTTGATCCAAAATTAGATTTTTGTATTCGCCACGCAGTTCTTGATTTTCTTGATCCAAAACTAGATTTTTGTGTTCGCGACCAAATTCTTGATTTTCTTGATCCAAAACTAGTTTTTTGTATTCGGGACCCAATCCTTGATTTTCTTAATCCAAAACTAGATTTTGGTATTCGCCACGCAATTCTTGATTTTCTTGATTCAAAACTAGATTTTTATATTCGCGACCAAATTCTTGATTTTCTTGATCCAAAACTAGATTTTTATGTTCACGACCAAATGCTTGATTTTCTTGATCCGAAACTGGATTTTTGTATTCGCGACCAAATTCTTGATTTTCTTGATCCAAAATTAGATTTTTGTATTCGCCACGCAGTTCTTGATTTTCTTGATCCCAAACTAGATTTTTGTGTTCGCGACCAAATTCTTGATTTTTTTAATCCAAAACTAGTTTTTTGTATTCGGGACCCAATTCTTGATTTTCTTGATCCAAAACTAGATTTTTGTGTTCGCGACCAAATTCTTGATTTTCTTGATCCCAAACTAGATTTTTGTGTTCGCGACCAAATTCTTGATTTTTTTAATCCAAAACTAGTTTTTTGTATTCGGGACCCAATTCTTGATTTTCTTGATCCAAAACTAGATTTTTGTGTTCGCGACCAAATTCTTGATTTTCTTGATCCAAAACTAGATTTTTGTTTTCGCGACAAAATTCTTCATTTTCTTGATCCAAAACTAGATTTTTCGTTCGCGACCAAATTCTTGATTTTCTTGTTCTAAAACAAGATTTTTGTATTCGCGACCAAATTCATGATTTTCTGGATCAAAAACTAGTTTTTTGTTTTCGCGACCCAATTCTTGATTTTCTTGATCCAAAACTAGATTTTTCTATTCGCGACCAAATTCTAGATTTTCTTGATCCAGAACTAGATTTTTGTGTTCGCGACCAAATGCTTGATTTTCTTGATCCAAAAATGGATTTTTATATGCGCCACGCGGTTCTTGATTTTCTTGATCCAAAACTAGATTTTTGTGTTCGCGACCAAATTCTTGATTTTCTTAATCCAAAACAAGTTTTTTGTATTCGGGACCCAATTCTTGATTTTCTTGATCCAAAACTAGATTTTGGTATTCGCGACCAAATTCTTGATTTTCTTGATCCAAAACTAGATTTTTGTATTCGCGACCAAATTCTTGATTTTCTTGATCCAAAACTGGATTTTTGTATTCGCGACCAAATTCTTGATTCTCTTGATCCAAAATTAGATTTTTGTATTCGCCACGCAGTTCTTGATTTTCTTGATCCAAAACTAGATTTTTGTGTTCGCGACCAAATTCTTGATTTTCTTGATCCAAAACTAGTTTTTTGTATTCGGGACCAAATCTTTGATTTTCTTAATTCAAAACTAGATTTTGGTATTCGCCACGCAATTCTTGATTTTCTTGATTCAAAACTAGATTTTTGTATTCGCGACCAAATTCTTGATTTTCTTGATCCAAAACTAGATTTTTATGTTCGCGACCAAATGCTTGATTTTCTTGATCCAAAACTGGATTTTTGTATTCGCGACCAAATTCTTGATTTTCTTGATCCAAAATTAGATTTTTGTATTCGCCACGCAGTTCTTGATTTTCTTGATCCAAAACTAGATTTTTGTGTTCGCGACCAAATTCTTGATTTTCTTGATCCAAAACTAGATTTTTGTTTTCGCGACAAAATTCTTCATTTTCTTGATCCAAAACTAGATTTTTCGTTCGCGACCAAATTCTTGATTTTCTTGATCCAAAACAAGATTTTTGTATTCGCGACCAAATTCATGATTTTCTGGATCAAAAACTAGTTTTTTGTTTTCGCGACCCAATTCTTGATTTTCTTGATCCAAAACTAGATTTTTCTATTCGCGACCAAATTCTTGATGTTCTTGATCCAAAACTAGATTTTTGTATTCGCCACGCGGTTCATGATTTTCTTGATCCAAAACTAGATTTTTGTGTTCGCGACCAAATTCTTGATTTTTTTAATCCAAAACTAGTTTTTTGTATTCGGGACCCAATTCTTGATTTTCTTGATCCAAAACTAGATTTTGGTATTCGCGACCATATTCGTGATTTTCTTGATCCAAAACTAGATTTTTGTATTCGCGACCAAATTCTTGATTTTCTTGATCCAAAACTAGATTTTTGTGTTCGCGACCAAATGCTTGATTTTCTTGATCCAAAATTGGATTTTTGTATTCGCGACCAAATTCTTGATTTTCTTGATCCAAAATTAGATTTTTGTATTCGCCACGCAGTTCTTGATTTTCTTGATCCAAAACTAGATTTTTGTGTTCGCGATCAAATTCTTGATTTTCTTGATCCAAAACTAGTTTTTTGTATTCGCGACCAAATTCTTGATTTTCTTGATCCAAAACTAGATTTTTGTATTGATCCAAAACTAGATTTTTGTGTTCGCGACCAAATTCTTGATTTTCTTGATCCAAAATTAGTTTTTTGTATTCGGGACCCAATGCTTGATTTTCTTGATCCAAAACTAGATTTTGGTACTCGCGACCAAATTCTTGATTTTCTTGATCCAAAACTAGATTTTTGTATTCGCGACCAAATTCTTGATTTTCTTGATCCAAAACTAGATTTTTGTATTCATCCAAAACTAGATTTTTGTGTTCGCGACCAAATTCTTGATTTTCTTGATCCAAAACTAGTTTTTTGTATTCGGGACCCAATGCTTGATTTTCTTGATCCAAAACTAGATTTTGGTATTCGCGACCAAATTCTTGATTTTCTTGATCCAAAACTAGATTTTTGTATTCGCGACCAAATTCTTGATTTTCTTGATCCAGAACTAGATTTTTGTGTTCGCGACCAAATGCTTGATTTTCTTGATCCAAAACTGGATTTTTGTATGCGCCACGCGGTTCTTGATTTTCTTGATCCAAAACTAGATTTTTGTGTTCGCGACCAAATTCTTGATTTTCTTAATCCAAAACTAGTTTTTTGTATTCGGGACCCAATTCTTGATTTTCTTGATCCAAAACTAGATTTTGGTATTCGCGACCAAATTCTTGATTTTTTCTTGATCCAAAACTAGATTTTTGTATTCGCGACCAAATTCTTGATTTTCTTGATCCAAAACTGGATTTTTGTATTCGCGACCAAATTCTTGATTTTCTTGATCCAAAATTAGATTTTTGTATTCGCCACGCAGTTCTTGATTTTCTTGATCCAAAACTAGATTTTTGTGTTCGCGACCAAATTCTTGATTTTCTTGATCCAAAACTAGTTTTTTGTATTCGGGACCCAATCCTTGATTTTCTTAATCCAAAACTAGATTTTGGTATTCGCCACGCAATTCTTGATTTTCTTGATTCAAAACTAGATTTTTATATTCGCGACCAAATTCTTGATTTTCTTGATCCAAAACTAGATTTTTATGTTCACGACCAAATGCTTGATTTTCTTGATCCGAAACTGGATTTTTGTATTCGCGACCAAATTCTTGATTTTCTTGATCCAAAATTAGATTTTTGTATTCGCCACGCAGTTCTTGATTTTCTTGATCCCAAACTAGATTTTTGTGTTCGCGACCAAATTCTTGATTTTTTTAATCCAAAACTAGTTTTTTGTATTCGGGACCCAATTCTTGATTTTCTTGATCCAAAACTAGATTTTTGTGTTCGCGACCAAATTCTTGATTTTCTTGATCCCAAACTAGATTTTTGTGTTCGCGACCAAATTCTTGATTTTTTTAATCCAAAACTAGTTTTTTGTATTCGGGACCCAATTCTTGATTTTCTTGATCCAAAACTAGATTTTTGTGTTCGCGACCAAATTCTTGATTTTCTTGATCCAAAACTAGATTTTTGTTTTCGCGACAAAATTCTTCATTTTCTTGATCCAAAACTAGATTTTTCGTTCGCGACCAAATTCTTGATTTTCTTGTTCCAAAACAAGATTTTTGTATTCGCGACCAAATTCATGATTTTCTGGATCAAAAACTAGTTTTTTGTTTTCGCGACCCAATTCTTGATTTTCTTGATCCAAAACTAGATTTTTCTATTCGCGACCAAATTCTTGATTTTCTTGATCCAGAACTAGATTTTTGTGTTCGCGACCAAATGCTTGATTTTCTTGATCCAAAACTGGATTTTTATATGCGCCACGCGGTTCTTGATTTTCTTGATCCAAAACTAGATTTTTGTGTTCGCGACCAAATTCTTGATTTTCTTAATCCAAAACTAGTTTTTTGTATTCGGGACCCAATTCTTGATTTTCTTGATCCAAAACTAGATTTTGGTATTCGCGACCAAATTCTTGATTTTCTTGATCCAAAACTAGATTTTTGTATTCGCGACCAAATTCTTGATTTTCTTGATCCAAAACTAGATTTTTATGTTCACGACCAAATGCTTGATTTTCTTGATCCGAAACTGGATTTTTGTATTCGCGACCAAATTCTTGATTTTTTTAATCCAAAACTAGTTTTTTGTATTCGGGACCCAATTCTTGATTTTCTTGATCCAAAACTAGATTTTTGTGTTCGCGACCAAATTCTTGATTTTCTTGATCCAAAACTAGATTTTTGTTTTCGCGACAAAATTCTTCATTTTCTTGATCCAAAACTAGATTTTTCGTTCGCGACCAAATTCTTGATTTTCTTGTTCTAAAACAAGATTTTTGTATTCGCGACCAAATTCATGATTTTCTGGATCAAAAACTAGTTTTTTGTTTTCGCGACCCAATTCTTGATTTTCTTGATCCAAAACTAGATTTTTCTATTCGCGACCAAATTCTAGATTTTCTTGATCCAGAACTAGATTTTTGTGTTCGCGACCAAATGCTTGATTTTCTTGATCCAAAAATGGATTTTTATATGCGCCACGCGGTTCTTGATTTTCTTGATCCAAAACTAGATTTTTGTGTTCGCGACCAAATTCTTGATTTTCTTAATCCAAAACAAGTTTTTTGTATTCGGGACCCAATTCTTGATTTTCTTGATCCAAAACTAGATTTTGGTATTCGCGACCAAATTCTTGATTTTCTTGATCCAAAACTAGATTTTTGTATTCGCGACCAAATTCTTGATTTTCTTGATCCAAAACTGGATTTTTGTATTCGCGACCAAATTCTTGATTCTCTTGATCCAAAATTAGATTTTTGTATTCGCCACGCAGTTCTTGATTTTCTTGATCCAAAACTAGATTTTTGTGTTCGCGACCAAATTCTTGATTTTCTTGATCCAAAACTAGTTTTTTGTATTCGGGACCAAATCTTTGATTTTCTTAATTCAAAACTAGATTTTGGTATTCGCCACGCAATTCTTGATTTTCTTGATTCAAAACTAGATTTTTGTATTCGCGACCAAATTCTTGATTTTCTTGATCCAAAACTAGATTTTTATGTTCGCGACCAAATGCTTGATTTTCTTGATCCAAAACTGGATTTTTGTATTCGCGACCAAATTCTTGATTTTCTTGATCCAAAATTAGATTTTTGTATTCGCCACGCAGTTCTTGATTTTCTTGATCCAAAACTAGATTTTTGTGTTCGCGACCAAATTCTTGATTTTCTTGATCCAAAACTAGATTTTTGTTTTCGCGACAAAATTCTTCATTTTCTTGATCCAAAACTAGATTTTTCGTTCGCGACCAAATTCTTGATTTTCTTGATCCAAAACAAGATTTTTGTATTCGCGACCAAATTCATGATTTTCTGGATCAAAAACTAGTTTTTTGTTTTCGCGACCCAATTCTTGATTTTCTTGATCCAAAACTAGATTTTTCTATTCGCGACCAAATTCTTGATGTTCTTGATCCAAAACTAGATTTTTGTATTCGCCACGCGGTTCATGATTTTCTTGATCCAAAACTAGATTTTTGTGTTCGCGACCAAATTCTTGATTTTTTTAATCCAAAACTAGTTTTTTGTATTCGGGACCCAATTCTTGATTTTCTTGATCCAAAACTAGATTTTGGTATTCGCGACCATATTCGTGATTTTCTTGATCCAAAACTAGATTTTTGTATTCGCGACCAAATTCTTGATTTTCTTGATCCAAAACTAGATTTTTGTGTTCGCGACCAAATGCTTGATTTTCTTGATCCAAAATTGGATTTTTGTATTCGCGACCAAATTCTTGATTTTCTTGATCCAAAATTAGATTTTTGTATTCGCCACGCAGTTCTTGATTTTCTTGATCCAAAACTAGATTTTTGTGTTCGCGATCAAATTCTTGATTTTCTTGATCCAAAACTAGTTTTTTGTATTCGCGACCAAATTCTTGATTTTCTTGATCCAAAACTAGATTTTTGTATTGATCCAAAACTAGATTTTTGTGTTCGCGACCAAATTCTTGATTTTCTTGATCCAAAATTAGTTTTTTGTATTCGGGACCCAATGCTTGATTTTCTTGATCCAAAACTAGATTTTGGTACTCGCGACCAAATTCTTGATTTTCTTGATCCAAAACTAGATTTTTGTATTCGCGACCAAATTCTTGATTTTCTTGATCCAAAACTAGATTTTTGTATTCATCCAAAACTAGATTTTTGTGTTCGCGACCAAATTCTTGATTTTCTTGATCCAAAACTAGTTTTTTGTATTCGGGACCCAATGCTTGATTTTCTTGATCCAAAACTAGATTTTGGTATTCGCGACCAAATTCTTGATTTTCTTGATCCAAAACTAGATTTTTGTATTCGCGACCAAATTCTTGATTTTCTTGATCCAGAACTAGATTTTTGTGTTCGCGACCAAATGCTTGATTTTCTTGATCCAAAACTGGATTTTTGTATGCGCCACGCGGTTCTTGATTTTCTTGATCCAAAACTAGATTTTTGTGTTCGCGACCAAATTCTTGATTTTCTTAATCCAAAACTAGTTTTTTGTATTCGGGACCCAATTCTTGATTTTCTTGATCCAAAACTAGATTTTGGTATTCGCGACCAAATTCTTGATTTTTTCTTGATCCAAAACTAGATTTTTGTATTCGCGACCAAATTCTTGATTTTCTTGATCCAAAACTGGATTTTTGTATTCGCGACCAAATTCTTGATTTTCTTGATCCAAAATTAGATTTTTGTATTCGCCACGCAGTTCTTGATTTTCTTGATCCAAAACTAGATTTTTGTGTTCGCGACCAAATTCTTGATTTTCTTGATCCAAAACTAGTTTTTTGTATTCGGGACCCAATCCTTGATTTTCTTAATCCAAAACTAGATTTTGGTATTCGCCACGCAATTCTTGATTTTCTTGATTCAAAACTAGATTTTTATATTCGCGACCAAATTCTTGATTTTCTTGATCCAAAACTAGATTTTTATGTTCGCGACCAAATGCTTGATTTTCTTGATCCGAAACTGGATTTTTGTATTCGCGACCAAATTCTTGATTTTCTTGATCCAAAATTAGATTTTTGTATTCGCCACGCAGTTCTTGATTTTCTTGATCCCAAACTAGATTTTTGTGTTCGCGACCAAATTCTTGATTTTTTTAATCCAAAACTAGTTTTTTGTATTCGGGACCCAATTCTTGATTTTCTTGATCCAAAACTAGATTTTTGTGTTCGCGACCAAATTCTTGATTTTCTTGATCCCAAACTAGATTTTTGTGTTCGCGACCAAATTCTTGATTTTTTTAATCCAAAACTAGTTTTTTGTATTCGGGACCCAATTCTTGATTTTCTTGATCCAAAACTAGATTTTTGTGTTCGCGACCAAATTCTTGATTTTCTTGATCCAAAACTAGATTTTTGTTTTCGCGACAAAATTCTTCATTTTCTTGATCCAAAACTAGATTTTTCGTTCGCGACCAAATTCTTGATTTTCTTGTTCCAAAACAAGATTTTTGTATTCGCGACCAAATTCATGATTTTCTGGATCAAAAACTAGTTTTTTGTTTTCGCGACCCAATTCTTGATTTTCTTGATCCAAAACTAGATTTTTCTATTCGCGACCAAATTCTTGATTTTCTTGATCCAAAACTAGTTTTTTGTATTCGGGACCAAATCTTTGATTTTCTTAATCCAAAACTAGATTTTGGTATTCGCCACGCAATTCTTGATTTTCTTGATTCAAAACTAGATTTTTGTATTCGCGACCAAATTCTTGATTTTCTTGATCCAAAACTAGATTTTTATGTTCGCGACCAAATGCTTGATTTTCTTGATCCAAAACTGGATTTTTGTATTCGCGACCAAATTCTTGATTTTCTTGTTCCAAAACTGGATTTTTGTATTCGCGACCAAATTCATGATTTTCTGGATCAAAAACTAGTTTTTTGTTTTCGCGACCCAATTCTTGATTTTCTTGATCCAAAACTAGATTTTTCTATTCGCGACCAAATTCTTGATTTTCTTGATCCAGAACTAGATTTTTGTGTTCGCGACCAAATGCTTGATTTTCTTGATCCAAAACTGGATTTTTATATGCGCCACGCGGTTCTTGATTTTCTTGATCCAAAACTAGATTTTTGTGTTCGCGAACAAATTCTTGATTTTCTTAATCCAAAACTAGTTTTTTGTATTCGGGACCCAATTCTTGATTTTCTTGATCCAAAACTAGATTTTGGTATTCGCGACCAAATTCTTGATTTTCTTGATCCAAAACTAGATTTTTGTATTCGCGACCAAATTCTTGATTTTCTTGATCCAAAACTGGATTTTTGTATTCGCGACCAAATTCTTGATTTTCTTGATCCAAAATTAGATTTTTGTATTCGCCACGCAGTTCTTGATTTTCTTGATCCAAAACTAGATTTTTGTGTTCGCGACCAAATTCTTGATTTTCTTGATCCAAAACTAGTTTTTTGTATTCGGGACCAAATCTTTGATTTTCTTAATCCAAAACTAGATTTTGGTATTCGCCACGCAATTCTTGATTTTCTTGATTCAAAACTAGATTTTTGTATTCGCGACCAAATTCTTGATTTTCTTGATCCAAAACTAGATTTTTATGTTCGCGACCAAATGCTTGATTTTCTTGATCCAAAACTGGATTTTTGTATTCGCGACCAAATTCTTGATTTTCTTGATCCAAAATTAGATTTTTGTATTCGCCACGCAGTTCTTGATTTTCTTGATCCAAAACTAGATTTTTGTGTTCGCGACCAAATTCTTGATTTTCTTGATCCAAAACTAGATTTTTGTTTTCGCGACAAAATTCTTCATTTTCTTGATCCAAAACTAGATTTTTCGTTCGCGACCAAATTCTTGATTTTCTTGATCCAAAACAAGATTTTTGTATTCGCGACCAAATTCATGATTTTCTGGATCAAAAACTAGTTTTTTGTTTTCGCGACCCAATTCTTGATTTTCTTGATCCAAAACTAGATTTTTCTATTCGCGACCAAATTCTTGATGTTCTTGATCCAAAACTAGATTTTTGTATTTGCCACGCGGTTCATGATTTTCTTGATCCCAAACTAGATTTTTGTGTTCGCGACCAAATTCTTGATTTTTTTAATCCAAAACTAGTTTTTTGTATTCGGGACCCAATTCTTGATTTTCTTGATCCAAAACTAGATTTTTGTGTTCGCGACCAAATTCTTGATTTTCTTGATCCAAAACTAGATTTTTGTGTTCGCGACAAAATTCTTCATTTTCTTGATCCAAAACTAGATTTTTCGTTCGCGACCAAATTCTTGATTTTCTTGTTCCAAAACTAGATTTTTGTATTCGCGACCAAATTCATGATTTTCTGGATCAAAAACTAGTTTTTTGTTTTCGCGACCCAATTCTTGATTTTCTTGATCCAAAACTAGATTTTTGTATTCGCGACCAAATTCTTGATTTTCTTGATCCAGAACTAGATTTTTGTGTTCGCGACCAAATGCTTGATTTTCTTGATCCAAAACTGGATTTTTGTATGCGCCACGCGGTTCTTGATTTTCTTGATCCAAAACTAGATTTTTGTGTTCGCGACCAAATTCTTGATTTTCTTAATCCAAAACTAGTTTTTTGTATTCGGGACCCAATTCTTGATTTTCTTGATCCAAAACTAGATTTTGGTATTCGCGACCAAATTCTTGATTTTTTCTTGATCCAAAACTAGATTTTTATGTTCACGACCAAATGCTTGATTTTCTTGATCCGAAACTGGATTTTTGTATTCGCGACCAAATTCTTGATTTTCTTGATCCAAAATTAGATTTTTGTATTCGCCACGCAGTTCTTGATTTTCTTGATCCCAAACTAGATTTTTGTGTTCGCGACCAAATTCTTGATTTTTTTAATCCAAAACTAGTTTTTTGTATTCGGGACCCAATTCTTGATTTTCTTGATCCAAAACTAGATTTTTGTGTTCGCGACCAAATTCTTGATTTTCTTGATCCCAAACTAGATTTTTGTGTTCGCGACCAAATTCTTGATTTTTTTAATCCAAAACTAGTTTTTTGTATTCGGGACCCAATTCTTGATTTTCTTGATCCAAAACTAGATTTTTGTGTTCGCGACCAAATTCTTGATTTTCTTGATCCAAAACTAGATTTTTGTTTTCGCGACAAAATTCTTCATTTTCTTGATCCAAAACTAGATTTTTCGTTCGCGACCAAATTCTTGATTTTCTTGTTCCAAAACAAGATTTTTGTATTCGCGACCAAATTCATGATTTTCTGGATCAAAAACTAGTTTTTTGTTTTCGCGACCCAATTCTTGATTTTCTTGATCCAAAACTAGATTTTTCTATTCGCGACCAAATTCTTGATTTTCTTGATCCAGAACTAGATTTTTGTGTTCGCGACCAAATGCTTGATTTTCTTGATCCAAAACTGGATTTTTATATGCGCCACGCGGTTCTTGATTTTCTTGATCCAAAACTAGATTTTTGTGTTCGCGACCAAATTCTTGATTTTCTTAATCCAAAACTAGTTTTTTGTATTCGGGACCCAATTCTTGATTTTCTTGATCCAAAACTAGATTTTGGTATTCGCGACCAAATTCTTGATTTTCTTGATCCAAAACTAGATTTTTGTATTCGCGACCAAATTCTTGATTTTCTTGATCCAAAACTAGATTTTTATGTTCACGACCAAATGCTTGATTTTCTTGATCCGAAACTGGATTTTTGTATTCGCGACCAAATTCTTGATTTTTTTAATCCAAAACTAGTTTTTTGTATTCGGGACCCAATTCTTGATTTTCTTGATCCAAAACTAGATTTTTGTGTTCGCGACCAAATTCTTGATTTTCTTGATCCAAAACTAGATTTTTGTTTTCGCGACAAAATTCTTCATTTTCTTGATCCAAAACTAGATTTTTCGTTCGCGACCAAATTCTTGATTTTCTTGTTCTAAAACAAGATTTTTGTATTCGCGACCAAATTCATGATTTTCTGGATCAAAAACTAGTTTTTTGTTTTCGCGACCCAATTCTTGATTTTCTTGATCCAAAACTAGATTTTTCTATTCGCGACCAAATTCTAGATTTTCTTGATCCAGAACTAGATTTTTGTGTTCGCGACCAAATGCTTGATTTTCTTGATCCAAAAATGGATTTTTATATGCGCCACGCGGTTCTTGATTTTCTTGATCCAAAACTAGATTTTTGTGTTCGCGACCAAATTCTTGATTTTCTTAATCCAAAACAAGTTTTTTGTATTCGGGACCCAATTCTTGATTTTCTTGATCCAAAACTAGATTTTGGTATTCGCGACCAAATTCTTGATTTTCTTGATCCAAAACTAGATTTTTGTATTCGCGACCAAATTCTTGATTTTCTTGATCCAAAACTGGATTTTTGTATTCGCGACCAAATTCTTGATTCTCTTGATCCAAAATTAGATTTTTGTATTCGCCACGCAGTTCTTGATTTTCTTGATCCAAAACTAGATTTTTGTGTTCGCGACCAAATTCTTGATTTTCTTGATCCAAAACTAGTTTTTTGTATTCGGGACCAAATCTTTGATTTTCTTAATTCAAAACTAGATTTTGGTATTCGCCACGCAATTCTTGATTTTCTTGATTCAAAACTAGATTTTTGTATTCGCGACCAAATTCTTGATTTTCTTGATCCAAAACTAGATTTTTATGTTCGCGACCAAATGCTTGATTTTCTTGATCCAAAACTGGATTTTTGTATTCGCGACCAAATTCTTGATTTTCTTGATCCAAAATTAGATTTTTGTATTCGCCACGCAGTTCTTGATTTTCTTGATCCAAAACTAGATTTTTGTGTTCGCGACCAAATTCTTGATTTTCTTGATCCAAAACTAGATTTTTGTTTTCGCGACAAAATTCTTCATTTTCTTGATCCAAAACTAGATTTTTCGTTCGCGACCAAATTCTTGATTTTCTTGATCCAAAACAAGATTTTTGTATTCGCGACCAAATTCATGATTTTCTGGATCAAAAACTAGTTTTTTGTTTTCGCGACCCAATTCTTGATTTTCTTGATCCAAAACTAGATTTTTCTATTCGCGACCAAATTCTTGATGTTCTTGATCCAAAACTAGATTTTTGTATTCGCCACGCGGTACATGATTTTCTTGATCCAAAACTAGATTTTTGTGTTCGCGACCAAATTCTTGATTTTTTTAATCCAAAACTAGTTTTTTGTATTCGGGACCCAATTCTTGATTTTCTTGATCCAAAACTAGATTTTGGTATTCGCGACCATATTCGTGATTTTCTTGATCCAAAACTAGATTTTTGTATTCGCGACCAAATTCTTGATTTTCTTGATCCAAAACTAGATTTTTGTGTTCGCGACCAAATGCTTGATTTTCTTGATCCAAAATTGGATTTTTGTATTCGCGACCAAATTCTTGATTTTCTTGATCCAAAATTAGATTTTTGTATTCGCCACGCAGTTCTTGATTTTCTTGATCCAAAACTAGATTTTTGTGTTCGCGATCAAATTCTTGATTTTCTTGATCCAAAACTAGTTTTTTGTATTCGCGACCAAATTCTTGATTTTCTTGATCCAAAACTAGATTTTTGTATTGATCCAAAACTAGATTTTTGTGTTCGCGACCAAATTCTTGATTTTCTTGATCCAAAATTAGTTTTTTGTATTCGGGACCCAATGCTTGATTTTCTTGATCCAAAACTAGATTTTGGTACTCGCGACCAAATTCTTGATTTTCTTGATCCAAAACTAGATTTTTGTATTCGCGACCAAATTCTTGATTTTCTTGATCCAAAACTAGATTTTTGTATTCATCCAAAACTAGATTTTTGTGTTCGCGACCAAATTCTTGATTTTCTTGATCCAAAACTAGTTTTTTGTATTCGGGACCCAATGCTTGATTTTCTTGATCCAAAACTAGATTTTGGTATTCGCGACCAAATTCTTGATTTTCTTGATCCAAAACTAGATTTTTGTATTCGCGACCAAATTCTTGATTTTCTTGATCCAGAACTAGATTTTTGTGTTCGCGACCAAATGCTTGATTTTCTTGATCCAAAACTGGATTTTTGTATGCGCCACGCGGTTCTTGATTTTCTTGATCCAAAACTAGATTTTTGTGTTCGCGACCAAATTCTTGATTTTCTTAATCCAAAACTAGTTTTTTGTATTCGGGACCCAATTCTTGATTTTCTTGATCCAAAACTAGATTTTGGTATTCGCGACCAAATTCTTGATTTTTTCTTGATCCAAAACTAGATTTTTGTATTCGCGACCAAATTCTTGATTTTCTTGATCCAAAACTGGATTTTTGTATTCGCGACCAAATTCTTGATTTTCTTGATCCAAAATTAGATTTTTGTATTCGCCACGCAGTTCTTGATTTTCTTGATCCAAAACTAGATTTTTGTGTTCGCGACCAAATTCTTGATTTTCTTGATCCAAAACTAGTTTTTTGTATTCGGGACCCAATCCTTGATTTTCTTAATCCAAAACTAGATTTTGGTATTCGCCACGCAATTCTTGATTTTCTTGATTCAAAACTAGATTTTTATATTCGCGACCAAATTCTTGATTTTCTTGATCCAAAACTAGATTTTTATGTTCGCGACCAAATGCTTGATTTTCTTGATCCGAAACTGGATTTTTGTATTCGCGACCAAATTCTTGATTTTCTTGATCCAAAATTAGATTTTTGTATTCGCCACGCAGTTCTTGATTTTCTTGATCCCAAACTAGATTTTTGTGTTCGCGACCAAATTCTTGATTTTTTTAATCCAAAACTAGTTTTTTGTATTCGGGACCCAATTCTTGATTTTCTTGATCCAAAACTAGATTTTTGTGTTCGCGACCAAATTCTTGATTTTCTTGATCCCAAACTAGATTTTTGTGTTCGCGACCAAATTCTTGATTTTTTTAATCCAAAACTAGTTTTTTGTATTCGGGACCCAATTCTTGATTTTCTTGATCCAAAACTAGATTTTTGTGTTCGCGACCAAATTCTTGATTTTCTTGATCCAAAACTAGATTTTTGTGTTCGCGACCAAATTCTTGATTTTCTTGATCCAAAACTAGATTTTTGTTTTCGCGACAAAATTCTTCATTTTCTTGATCCAAAACTAGATTTTTCGTTCGCGACCAAATTCTTGATTTTCTTGTTCTAAAACAAGATTTTTGTATTCGCGACCAAATTCATGATTTTCTGGATCAAAAACTAGTTTTTTGTTTTCGCGACCCAATTCTTGATTTTCTTGATCCAAAACTAGATTTTTCTATTCGCGACCAAATTCTAGATTTTCTTGATCCAGAACTAGATTTTTGTGTTCGCGACCAAATGCTTGATTTTCTTGATCCAAAAATGGATTTTTATATGCGCCACGCGGTTCTTGATTTTCTTGATCCAAAACTAGATTTTTGTGTTCGCGACCAAATTCTTGATTTTCTTAATCCAAAACAAGTTTTTTGTATTCGGGACCCAATTCTTGATTTTCTTGATCCAAAACTAGATTTTGGTATTCGCGACCAAATTCTTGATTTTCTTGATCCAAAACTAGATTTTTGTATTCGCGACCAAATTCTTGATTTTCTTGATCCAAAACTGGATTTTTGTATTCGCGACCAAATTCTTGATTCTCTTGATCCAAAATTAGATTTTTGTATTCGCCACGCAGTTCTTGATTTTCTTGATCCAAAACTAGATTTTTGTGTTCGCGACCAAATTCTTGATTTTCTTGATCCAAAACTAGTTTTTTGTATTCGGGACCAAATCTTTGATTTTCTTAATTCAAAACTAGATTTTGGTATTCGCCACGCAATTCTTGATTTTCTTGATTCAAAACTAGATTTTTGTATTCGCGACCAAATTCTTGATTTTTTTAATCCAAAACTAGTTTTTTGTATTCGGGACCCAATTCTTGATTTTCTTGATCCAAAACTAGATTTTTGTGTTCGCGACCAAATTCTTGATTTTCTTGATCCAAAACTAGATTTTTGTTTTCGCGACAAAATTCTTCATTTTCTTGATCCAAAACTAGATTTTTCGTTCGCGACCAAATTCTTGATTTTCTTGTTCTAAAACAAGATTTTTGTATTCGCGACCAAATTCATGATTTTCTGGATCAAAAACTAGTTTTTTGTTTTCGCGACCCAATTCTTGATTTTCTTGATCCAAAACTAGATTTTTCTATTCGCGACCAAATTCTAGATTTTCTTGATCCAGAACTAGATTTTTGTGTTCGCGACCAAATGCTTGATTTTCTTGATCCAAAAATGGATTTTTATATGCGCCACGCGGTTCTTGATTTTCTTGATCCAAAACTAGATTTTTGTGTTCGCGACCAAATTCTTGATTTTCTTAATCCAAAACAAGTTTTTTGTATTCGGGACCCAATTCTTGATTTTCTTGATCCAAAACTAGATTTTGGTATTCGCGACCAAATTCTTGATTTTCTTGATCCAAAACTAGATTTTTGTATTCGCGACCAAATTCTTGATTTTCTTGATCCAAAACTGGATTTTTGTATTCGCGACCAAATTCTTGATTCTCTTGATCCAAAATTAGATTTTTGTATTCGCCACGCAGTTCTTGATTTTCTTGATCCAAAACTAGATTTTTGTGTTCGCGACCAAATTCTTGATTTTCTTGATCCAAAACTAGTTTTTTGTATTCGGGACCAAATCTTTGATTTTCTTAATTCAAAACTAGATTTTGGTATTCGCCACGCAATTCTTGATTTTCTTGATTCAAAACTAGATTTTTGTATTCGCGACCAAATTCTTGATTTTCTTGATCCAAAACTAGATTTTTATGTTCGCGACCAAATGCTTGATTTTCTTGATCCAAAACTGGATTTTTGTATTCGCGACCAAATTCTTGATTTTCTTGATCCAAAATTAGATTTTTGTATTCGCCACGCAGTTCTTGATTTTCTTGATCCAAAACTAGATTTTTGTGTTCGCGACCAAATTCTTGATTTTCTTGATCCAAAACTAGATTTTTGTTTTCGCGACAAAATTCTTCATTTTCTTGATCCAAAACTAGATTTTTCGTTCGCGACCAAATTCTTGATTTTCTTGATCCAAAACAAGATTTTTGTATTCGCGACCAAATTCATGATTTTCTGGATCAAAAACTAGTTTTTTGTTTTCGCGACCCAATTCTTGATTTTCTTGATCCAAAACTAGATTTTTCTATTCGCGACCAAATTCTTGATGTTCTTGATCCAAAACTAGATTTTTGTATTCACCACGCGGTTCATGATTTTCTTGATCCAAAACTAGATTTTTGTGTTCGCGACCAAATTCTTGATTTTTTTAATCCAAAACTAGTTTTTTGTATTCGGGACCCAATTCTTGATTTTCTTGATCCAAAACTAGATTTTGGTATTCGCGACCATATTCGTGATTTTCTTGATCCAAAACTAGATTTTTGTATTCGCGACCAAATTCTTGATTTTCTTGATCCAAAACTAGATTTTTGTGTTCGCGACCAAATGCTTGATTTTCTTGATCCAAAATTGGATTTTTGTATTCGCGACCAAATTCTTGATTTTCTTGATCCAAAATTAGATTTTTGTATTCGCCACGCAGTTCTTGATTTTCTTGATCCAAAACTAGATTTTTGTGTTCGCGATCAAATTCTTGATTTTCTTGATCCAAAACTAGTTTTTTGTATTCGCGACCAAATTCTTGATTTTCTTGATCCAAAACTAGATTTTTGTATTGATCCAAAA
Organism: x Bolboschoenoplectus mariqueter; assembly: GCA_037678475.1. NCBI lineage: Eukaryota > Viridiplantae > Streptophyta > Magnoliopsida > Poales > Cyperaceae > x Bolboschoenoplectus > x Bolboschoenoplectus mariqueter. The sequence goes on along the minus strand of CM075286.1, from coordinate 1,970,575 downwards.
CTAGATTTTTGTGTTCGCGACCAAATTCTTGATTTTCTTGATCCAAAATTAGTTTTTTGTATTCGGGACCCAATGCTTGATTTTCTTGATCCAAAACTAGATTTTGGTACTCGCGACCAAATTCTTGATTTTCTTGATCCAAAACTAGATTTTTGTATTCGCGACCAAATTCTTGATTTTCTTGATCCAAAACTAGATTTTTGTATTCATCCAAAACTAGATTTTTGTGTTCGCGACCAAATTCTTGATTTTCTTGATCCAAAACTAGTTTTTTGTATTCGGGACCCAATGCTTGATTTTCTTGATCCAAAACTAGATTTTGGTATTCGCGACCAAATTCTTGATTTTCTTGATCCAAAACTAGATTTTTGTATTCGCGACCAAATTCTTGATTTTCTTGATCCAGAACTAGATTTTTGTGTTCGCGACCAAATGCTTGATTTTCTTGATCCAAAACTGGATTTTTGTATGCGCCACGCGGTTCTTGATTTTCTTGATCCAAAACTAGATTTTTGTGTTCGCGACCAAATTCTTGATTTTCTTAATCCAAAACTAGTTTTTTGTATTCGGGACCCAATTCTTGATTTTCTTGATCCAAAACTAGATTTTGGTATTCGCGACCAAATTCTTGATTTTTTCTTGATCCAAAACTAGATTTTTGTATTCGCGACCAAATTCTTGATTTTCTTGATCCAAAACTGGATTTTTGTATTCGCGACCAAATTCTTGATTTTCTTGATCCAAAATTAGATTTTTGTATTCGCCACGCAGTTCTTGATTTTCTTGATCCAAAACTAGATTTTTGTGTTCGCGACCAAATTCTTGATTTTCTTGATCCAAAACTAGTTTTTTGTATTCGGGACCCAATCCTTGATTTTCTTAATCCAAAACTAGATTTTGGTATTCGCCACGCAATTCTTGATTTTCTTGATTCAAAACTAGATTTTTATATTCGCGACCAAATTCTTGATTTTCTTGATCCAAAACTAGATTTTTATGTTCGCGACCAAATGCTTGATTTTCTTGATCCGAAACTGGATTTTTGTATTCGCAACCAAATTCTTGATTTTCTTGATCCAAAATTAGATTTTTGTATTCGCCACGCAGTTCTTGATTTTCTTGATCCCAAACTAGATTTTTGTGTTCGCGACCAAATTCTTGATTTTCTTGATCCAAAACTAGTTTTTTGTATTCGGGACCCAATCCTTGATTTTCTTAATCCAAAACTAGATTTTGGTATTCGCCACGCAATTCTTGATTTTCTTGATTCAAAACTAGATTTTTATATTCGCGACCAAATTCTTGATTTTCTTGATCCAAAACTAGATTTTTATGTTCGCGACCAAATGCTTGATTTTCTTGATCCGAAACTGGATTTTTGTATTCGCGACCAAATTCTTGATTTTCTTGATCCAAAATTAGATTTTTGTATTCGCCACGCAGTTCTTGATTTTCTTGATCCCAAACTAGATTTTTGTGTTCGCGACCAAATTCTTGATTTTTTTAATCCAAAACTAGTTTTTTGTATTCGGGACCCAATTCTTGATTTTCTTGATCCAAAACTAGATTTTTGTGTTCGCGACCAAATTCTTGATTTTCTTGATCCCAAACTAGATTTTTGTGTTCGCGACCAAATTCTTGATTTTTTTAATCCAAAACTAGTTTTTTGTATTCGGGACCCAATTCTTGATTTTCTTGATCCAAAACTAGATTTTTGTGTTCGCGACCAAATTCTTGATTTTCTTGATCCAAAACTAGATTTTTGTTTTCGCGACAAAATTCTTCATTTTCTTGATCCAAAACTAGATTTTTCGTTCGCGACCAAATTCTTGATTTTCTTGTTCCAAAACAAGATTTTTGTATTCGCGACCAAATTCATGATTTTCTGGATCAAAAACTAGTTTTTTGTTTTCGCGACCCAATTCTTGATTTTCTTGATCCAAAACTAGATTTTTCTATTCGCGACCAAATTCTTGATTTTCTTGATCCAAAACTAGTTTTTTGTATTCGGGACCAAATCTTTGATTTTCTTAATCCAAAACTAGATTTTGGTATTCGCCACGCAATTCTTGATTTTCTTGATTCAAAACTAGATTTTTGTATTCGCGACCAAATTCTTGATTTTCTTGATCCAAAACTAGATTTTTATGTTCGCGACCAAATGCTTGATTTTCTTGATCCAAAACTGGATTTTTGTATTCGCGACCAAATTCTTGATTTTCTTGTTCCAAAACTGGATTTTTGTATTCGCGACCAAATTCATGATTTTCTGGATCAAAAACTAGTTTTTTGTTTTCGCGACCCAATTCTTGATTTTCTTGATCCAAAACTAGATTTTTCTATTCGCGACCAAATTCTTGATTTTCTTGATCCAGAACTAGATTTTTGTGTTCGCGACCAAATGCTTGATTTTCTTGATCCAAAACTGGATTTTTATATGCGCCACGCGGTTCTTGATTTTCTTGATCCAAAACTAGATTTTTGTGTTCGCGAACAAATTCTTGATTTTCTTAATCCAAAACTAGTTTTTTGTATTCGGGACCCAATTCTTGATTTTCTTGATCCAAAACTAGATTTTGGTATTCGCGACCAAATTCTTGATTTTCTTGATCCAAAACTAGATTTTTGTATTCGCGACCAAATTCTTGATTTTCTTGATCCAAAACTGGATTTTTGTATTCGCGACCAAATTCTTGATTTTCTTGATCCAAAATTAGATTTTTGTATTCGCCACGCAGTTCTTGATTTTCTTGATCCAAAACTAGATTTTTGTGTTCGCGACCAAATTCTTGATTTTCTTGATCCAAAACTAGTTTTTTGTATTCGGGACCAAATCTTTGATTTTCTTAATCCAAAACTAGATTTTGGTATTCGCCACGCAATTCTTGATTTTCTTGATTCAAAACTAGATTTTTGTATTCGCGACCAAATTCTTGATTTTCTTGATCCAAAACTAGATTTTTATGTTCGCGACCAAATGCTTGATTTTCTTGATCCAAAACTGGATTTTTGTATTCGCGACCAAATTCTTGATTTTCTTGATCCAAAATTAGATTTTTGTATTCGCCACGCAGTTCTTGATTTTCTTGATCCAAAACTAGATTTTTGTGTTCGCGACCAAATTCTTGATTTTCTTGATCCAAAACTAGATTTTTGTTTTCGCGACAAAATTCTTCATTTTCTTGATCCAAAACTAGATTTTTCGTTCGCGACCAAATTCTTGATTTTCTTGATCCAAAACAAGATTTTTGTATTCGCGACCAAATTCATGATTTTCTGGATCAAAAACTAGTTTTTTGTTTTCGCGACCCAATTCTTGATTTTCTTGATCCAAAACTAGATTTTTCTATTCGCGACCAAATTCTTGATGTTCTTGATCCAAAACTAGATTTTTGTATTTGCCACGCGGTTCATGATTTTCTTGATCCCAAACTAGATTTTTGTGTTCGCGACCAAATTCTTGATTTTTTTAATCCAAAACTAGTTTTTTGTATTCGGGACCCAATTCTTGATTTTCTTGATCCAAAACTAGATTTTGGTATTCGCGACCAAATTCTTGATTTTCTTGATCCAAAACTAGATTTTTGTATTCGCGACCAAATTCTTGATTTTCTTGATCCAAAACTGGATTTTTGTATTCGCGACCAAATTCTTGATTTTCTTGATCCAAAATTAGATTTTTGTATTCGCCACGCAGTTCTTGATTTTCTTGATCCAAAACTAGATTTTTGTGTTCGCGACCAAATTCTTCATTTTCTTGATCCAAAACTAGTTTTTTGTATTCGGGACCAAATCTTTGATTTTCTTAATCCAAAACTAGATTTTGGTATTCGCCACGCAATTCTTGATTTTCTTGATTCAAAACTGGATTTTTGTATGCGCCACGCGGTTCTTGATTTTCTTGATCCAAAACTAGATTTTTGTGTTCGCGACCAAATTCTTGATTTTCTTAATCCAAAACTAGTTTTTTGTATTCGGGACCCAATTCTTGATTTTCTTGATCCAAAACTAGATTTTGGTATTCGCGACCAAATTCTTGATTTTTTCTTGATCCAAAACTAGATTTTTGTATTCGCGACCAAATTCTTGATTTTCTTGATCCAAAACTGGATTTTTGTATTCGCGACCAAATTCTTGATTTTCTTGATCCAAAATTAGATTTTTGTATTCGCCACGCAGTTCTTGATTTTCTTGATCCAAAACTAGATTTTTGTGTTCGCTACCAAATTCTTGATTTTCTTGATCCAAAACTAGTTTTTTGTATTCGGGACCCAATCCTTGATTTTCATAATTCAAAACTAGATTTTGGTATTCGCCACGCAATTCTTGATTTTCTTGATTCAAAACTAGATTTTTATATTCGCGACCAAATTCTTGATTTTCTTGATCCAAAACTAGATTTTTATGTTCGCGACCAAATGCTTGATTTTCTTGATCCGAAACTGGATTTTTGTATTCGCGACCAAATTCTTGATTTTCTTGATCCAAAATTAGATTTTTGTATTCGCCACGCAGTTCTTGATTTTCTTGATCCCAAACTAGATTTTTGTGTTCGCGACCAAATTCTTGATTTTTTTAATCCAAAACTAGTTTTTTGTATTCGGGACCCAATTCTTGATTTTCTTGATCCAAAACTAGATTTTTGTGTTCGCGACCAAATTCTTGATTTTCTTGATCCAAAACTAGATTTTTGTGTTCGCGACAAAATTCTTCATTTTCTTGATCCAAAACTAGATTTTTCGTTCGCGACCAAATTCTTGATTTTCTTGTTCCAAAACTAGATTTTTGTATTCGCGACCAAATTCATGATTTTCTGGATCAAAAACTAGTTTTTTGTTTTCGCGACCCAATTCTTGATTTTCTTGATCCAAAACTAGATTTTTCTATTCGCGACCAAATTCTTGATTTTCTTGATCCAGAACTAGATTTTTGTGTTCGCGACCAAATGCTTGATTTTCTTGATCCAAAAATGGATTTTTATATGCGCCACGCGGTTCTTGATTTTCTTGATCCAAAACTAGATTTTTGTGTTCGCGAGCAAATTCTTGATTTTCTTCATCCAAAACTAGTTTTTTGTATTCGGGACCCAATTCTTGATTTTCTTGATCCAAAACTAGATTTTGGTATTCGCGACCAAATTCTTGATTTTCTTGATCCAAAACTAGATTTTTGTATTCGCGACCAAATTCTAGATTTTCTTGATCCAAAACTGGATTTTTGTATTCGCGACCAAATTCTTGATTCTCTTGATCCAAAATTAGATTTTTGTATTCGCCACGCAGTTCTTGATTTTCTTGATCCAAAACTAGATTTTTGTGTTCGCGACCAAATTCTTGATTTTCTTGATCCAAAACTAGTTTTTTGTATTCGGGACCAAATCTTTGATTTTCTTAATCCAAAACTAGATTTTGGTATTCGCCACGCAATTCTTGATTTTCTTGATTCAAAACTAGATTTTTGTATTCGCGACCAAATTCTTGATTTTCTTGATCCAAAACTAGATTTTTATGTTCGCGACCAAATGCTTGATTTTCTTGATCCAAAACTGGATTTTTGTATTCGCGACCAAATTCTTGATTTTCTTGATCCAAAATTAGATTTTTGTATTCGCCACGCAGTTCTTGATTTTCTTGATCCAAAACTAGATTTTTGTGTTCGCGACCAAATTCTTGATTTTCTTGATCCAAAACTAGATTTTTGTTTTCGCGACAAAATTCTTCATTTTCTTGATCCAAAACTAGATTTTTCGTTCGCGACCAAATTCTTGATTTTCTTGATCCAAAACAAGATTTTTGTATTCGCGACCAAATTCATGATTTTCTGGATCAAAAACTAGTTTTTTGTTTTCGCGACCCAATTCTTGATTTTCTTGATCCAAAACTAGATTTTTCTATTCGCGACCAAATTCTTGATTTTCTTGATCCAGAACTAGATTTTTGTGTTCGCGACCAAATGCTTGATTTTCTTGATCCAAAAATGGATTTTTATATGCGCCACGCGGTTCTTGATTTTCTTGATCCAAAACTAGATTTTTGTGTTCGCGAGCAAATTCTTGATTTTCTTCATCCAAAACTAGTTTTTTGTATTCGGGACCCAATTCTTGATTTTCTTGATCCAAAACTAGATTTTGGTATTCGCGACCAAATTCTTGATTTTCTTGATCCAAAACTAGATTTTTGTATTCGCGACCAAATTCTAGATTTTCTTGATCCAAAACTGGATTTTTGTATTCGCGACCAAATTCTTGATTCTCTTGATCCAAAATTAGATTTTTGTATTCGCCACGCAGTTCTTGATTTTCTTGATCCAAAACTAGATTTTTGTGTTCGCGACCAAATTCTTGATTTTCTTGATCCAAAACTAGTTTTTTGTATTCGGGACCAAATCTTTGATTTTCTTAATCCAAAACTAGATTTTGGTATTCGCCACGCAATTCTTGATTTTCTTGATTCAAAACTAGATTTTTGTATTCGCGACCAAATTCTTGATTTTCTTGATCCAAAACTAGATTTTTATGTTCGCGACCAAATGCTTGATTTTCTTGATCCAAAACTGGATTTTTGTATTCGCGACCAAATTCTTGATTTTCTTGATCCAAAATTAGATTTTTGTATTCGCCACGCAGTTCTTGATTTTCTTGATCCAAAACTAGATTTTTGTGTTCGCGACCAAATTCTTGATTTTCTTGATCCAAAACTAGATTTTTGTTTTCGCGACAAAATTCTTCATTTTCTTGATCCAAAACTAGATTTTTCGTTCGCGACCAAATTCTTGATTTTCTTGATCCAAAACAAGATTTTTGTATTCGCGACCAAATTCATGATTTTCTGGATCAAAAACTAGTTTTTTGTTTTCGCGACCCAATTCTTGATTTTCTTGATCCAAAACTAGATTTTTCTATTCGCGACCAAATTCTTGATGTTCTTGATCCAAAACTAGATTTTTGTATTCGCCACGCGGTTCATGATTTTCTTGATCCAAAACTAGATTTTTGTGTTCGCGACCAAATTCTTGATTTTTTTAATCCAAAACTAGTTTTTTGTATTCGGGACCCAATTCTTGATTTTCTTGATCCAAAACTAGATTTTAGTATTCGCGACCATATTCGTGATTTTCTTGATCCAAAACTAGATTTTTGTATTCGCGACCAAATTCTTGATTTTCTTGATCCAAAACTAGATTTTTATGTTCGCGACCAAATGCTTGATTTTCTTGATCCAAAACTGGATTTTTGTATTCGCGACCAAATTCTTGATTTTCTTGATCCAAAATTAGATTTTTGTATTCGCCACGCAGTTCTTGATTTTCTTGATCCAAAACTAGATTTTTGTGTTCGCGACCAAATTCTTGATTTTCTTGATCCAAAACTAGATTTTTGTTTTCGCGACAAAATTCTTCATTTTCTTGATCCAAAACTAGATTTTTCGTTCGCGACCAAATTCTTGATTTTCTTGATCCAAAACAAGATTTTTGTATTCGCGACCAAATTCATGATTTTCTGGATCAAAAACTAGTTTTTTGTTTTCGCGACCCAATTCTTGATTTTCTTGATCCAAAACTAGATTTTTCTATTCGCGACCAAATTCTTGATGTTCTTGATCCAAAACTAGATTTTTGTATTCGCCACGCGGTTCATGATTTTCTTGATCCCAAACTAGATTTTTGTGTTCTCGACCAAATTCTTGATTTTTTTCATCCAAAACTAGTTTTTTGTATTCGGGACCCAATTCTTGATTTTCTTGATCCAAAACTAGATTTTTGTGTTCGCGACCAAATTCTTGATTTTCTTGATCCAAAACTAGATTTTTGTGTTCGCGACAAAATTCTTCATTTTCTTGATCCAAAACTAGATTTTTCGTTCGCGACCAAATTCTTGATTTTCTTGTTCCAAAACTAGATTTTTGTATTCGCGACCAAATTCATGATTTTCTGGATCAAAAACTAGTTTTTTGTTTTCGCGACCCAATTCTTGATTTTCTTGATCCAAAACTAGATTTTTGTATTCGCGACCAAATTCTTGATTTTCTTGATCCAGAACTAGATTTTTGTGTTCGCGACCAAATGCTTGATTTTCTTGATCCAAAACTGGATTTTTGTATGCGCCACGCGGTTCTTGATTTTCTTGATCCAAAACTAGATTTTTGTGTTCGCGACCAAATTCTTGATTTTCTTAATCCAAAACTAGTTTTTTGTATTCGGGACCCAATTCTTGATTTTCTTGATCCAAAACTAGATTTTGGTATTCGCGACCAAATTCTTGATTTTTTCTTGATCCAAAACTAGATTTTTGTATTCGCGACCAAATTCTTGATTTTCTTGATCCAAAACTGGATTTTTGTATTCGCGACCAAATTCTTGATTTTCTTGATCCAAAATTAGATTTTTGTATTCGCCACGCAGTTCTTGATTTTCTTGATCCAAAACTAGATTTTTGTGTTCGCGACCAAATTCTTGATTTTCTTGATCCAAAACTAGTTTTTTGTATTCGGGACCCAATCCTTGATTTTCTTAATCCAAAACTAGATTTTGGTATTCGCCACGCAATTCTTGATTTTCTTGATTCAAAACTAGATTTTTATATTCGCGACCAAATTCTTGATTTTCTTGATCCAAAACTAGATTTTTATGTTCGCGACCAAATGCTTGATTTTCTTGATCCGAAACTGGATTTTTGTATTCGCGACCAAATTCTTGATTTTCTTGATCCAAAATTAGATTTTTGTATTCGCCACGCAGTTCTTGATTTTCTTGATCCCAAACTAGATTTTTGTGTTCGCGACCAAATTCTTGATTTTTTTAATCCAAAACTAGTTTTTTGTATTCGGGACCCAATTCTTGATTTTCTTGATCCAAAACTAGATTTTTGTGTTCGCGACCAAATTCTTGATTTTCTTGATCCAAAACTAGATTTTTGTGTTCGCGACAAAATTCTTCATTTTCTTGATCCAAAACTAGATTTTTCGTTCGCGACCAAATTCTTGATTTTCTTGTTCCAAAACTAGATTTTTGTATTCGCGACCAAATTCATGATTTTCTGGATCAAAAACTAGTTTTTTGTTTTCGCGACCCAATTCTTGATTTTCTTGATCCAAAACTAGATTTTTCTATTCGCGACCAAATTCTTGATTTTCTTGATCCAGAACTAGATTTTTGTGTTCGCGACCAAATGCTTGATTTTCTTGATCCAAAAATGGATTTTTATATGCGCCACGCGGTTCTTGATTTTCTTGATCCAAAACTAGATTTTTGTGTTCGCGACCAAATTCTTGATTTTCTTAATCCAAAACTAGTTTTTTGTATTCGGGACCCAATTCTTGATATTCTTGATCCAAAACTAGATTTTGGTATTCGCGACCAAATTCTTGATTTTCTTGATCCAAAACTAGATTTTTGTATTCGCGACCAAATTCTAGATTTTCTTGATCCAAAACTGGATTTTTGTATTCGCGACCAAATTCTTGATTCTCCTGATCCAAAATTAGATTTTTGTATTCGCCACGCAGTTCTTGATTTTCTTGATCCAAAACTAGATTTTTGTGTTCGCGACCAAATTCTTGATTTTCTTGATCCAAAACTAGTTTTTTGTATTCGGGACCAAATCTTTGATTTTCTTAATCCAAAACTAGATTTTGGTATTCGCCACGCAATTCTTGATTTTCTTGATTCAAAACTAGATTTTTGTATTCGCGACCAAATTCTTGATTTTCTTGATCCAAAACTAGATTTTTATGTTCGCGACCAAATGCTTGATTTTCTTGATCCAAAACTGGATTTTTGTATTCGCGACCAAATTCTTGATTTTCTTGATCCAAAATTAGATTTTTGTATTCGCCACGCAGTTCTTGATTTTCTTGATCCAAAACTAGATTTTTGTGTTCGCGACCAAATTCTTGATTTTCTTGATCCAAAACTAGATTTTTTGTTTTCGCGACAAAATTCTTCATTTTCTTGATCCAAAACTAGATTTTTCGTTCGCGACCAAATTCTTGATTTTCTTGATCCAAAACTAGATTTTTGTGTTCGCGAGCAAATTCTTGATTTTCTTCATCCAAAACTAGTTTTTTGTATTCGGGACCCAATTCTTGATTTTCTTGATCCAAAACTAGATTTTTCTATTCGCGACCAAATTCTTGATGTTCTTGATCCAAAACTAGATTTTTGTATTCGCCACGCGGTTCATGATTTTCTTGATCCAAAACTAGATTTTTGTGTTCTCGACCAAATTCTTGATTTTTTTAATCCAAAACTAGTTTTTTGTATTCGGGACCCAATTCTTGATTTTCTTGATCCAAAACTAGATTTTGGTATTCGCGACCATATTCGTGATTTTCTTGATCCAAAACTAGATTTTTGTATTCGCGACCAAATTCTTGATTTTCTTGATCCAGAACTAGATTTTTGTGTTCGCGACCAAATTCTTGATTTTCTTGATCCAAAACTAGATTTTTGTATTCATCCAAAACTAGATTTTTGTGTTCGCGACCAAATTCTTGATTTTCTTGATCCAAAACTAGTTTTTTGTATTCGGGACCCAATGCTTGATTTTCTTGATCCAAAACTAGATTTTGGTATTCGCGACCAAATTCTTGATTTTCTTGATCCAAAACTAGATTTTTGTATTCGCGACCAAATTCTTGATTTTCTTGATCCAGAACTAGATTTTTGTGTTCGCGACCAAATGCTTGATTTTCTTGATCCAAAACTGGATTTTTGTATGCGCCACGCGGTTCTTGATTTTCTTGATCCAAAACTAGATTTTTGTGTTCGCGACCAAATTCTTGATTTTCTTAATCCAAAACTAGTTTTTTGTATTCGGGACCCAATTCTTGATTTTCTTTATCCAAAACTAGATTTTGGTATTCGCGACCAAATTCTTGATTTTTTCTTGATCCAAAACTAGATTTTTGTATTCGCGACCAAATTCTTGATTTTCTTGATCCAAAACTGGATTTTTGTATTCGCGACCAAATTCTTGATTTTCTTGATCCAAAATTAGATTTTTGTATTCGCCACGCAGTTCTTGATTTTCTTGATCCAAAACTAGATTTTTGTGTTCGCGACCAAATTCTTGATTTTCTTGATCCAAAACTAGTTTTTTGTATTCGGGACCCAATCCTTGATTTTCTTAATCCAAAACTAGATTTTGGTATTCGCCACGCAATTCTTGATTTTCTTGATTCAAAAGTAGATTTTTATATTCGCGACCAAATTCTTGATTTTCTTGATCCAAAACTAGATTTTTATGTTCGCGACCAAATGCTTGATTCTCTTGATCCGAAACTGGATTTTTGTATTCGCGACCAAATTCTTGATTTTCTTGATCCAAAATTAGATTTTTGTATTCGCCACGCAGTTCTTGATTTTCTTGATCCCAAACTAGATTTTTGTGTTCGCGACCAAATTCTTGATTTTTTTAATCCAAAACTAGTTTTTTGTATTCGGGACCCAATTCTTGATTTTCTTGATCCAAAACTAGATTTTTGTGTTCGCGACCAAATTCTTGATTTTCTTGATCCAAAACTAGATTTTTGTTTTCGCGACAAAATTCTTCATTTTCTTGATCCAAAACTAGATTTTTCGTTCGCGACCAAATTCTTGATTTTCTTGTTCCAAAACAAGATTTTTGTATTCGCGACCAAATTCATGATTTTCTGGATCAAAAACTAGTTTTTTGTTTTCGCGACCCAATTCTTGATTTTCTTGATCCAAAACTAGATTTTTCTATTCGCGACCAAATTCTTGATTTTCTTGATCCAGAACTAGATTTTTGTGTTCGCGACCAAATGCTTGATTTTTTTGATCCAAAACTGGATTTTTATATGCGCCACGCGGTTCTTGATTTTCTTGATCCAAAACTAGATTTTTGTGTTCGCGACCAAATTCTTGATTTTCTTAATCCAAAACTAGTTTTTTGTATTCGGGACCCAATTCTTGATTTTCTTGATCCAAAACTAGATTTTGGTATTCGCGACCAAATTCTTGATTTTCTTGATCCAAAACTAGATTTTTGTATTCGCGACCAAATTCTTGATTTTCTTGATCCAAAACTGGATTTTTGTATTCGCGACCAAATTCTTGATTTTCTTGATCCAAAATTAGATTTTTGTATTCGCCACGCAGTTCTTGATTTTCTTGATCCAAAACTAGATTTTTGTGTTCGCGACCAAATTCTTGATTTTCTTGATCCAAAACTAGTTTTTTGTATTCGGGACCAAATCTTTGATTTTCTTAATCCAAAACTAGATTTTGGTATTCGCCACGCAATTCTTGATTTTCTTGATTCAAAACTAGATTTTTGTATTCGCGACCAAATTCTTGATTTTCTTGATCCAAAACTAGATTTTTATGTTCGCGACCAAATGCTTGATTTTCTTGATCCAAAACTGGATTTTTGTATTCGCGACCAAATTCTTGATTTTCTTGATCCAAAATTAGATTTTTGTATTCGCCACGCAGTTCTTGATTTTCTTGATCCAAAACTAGATTTTTGTGTTCGCGACCAAATTCTTGATTTTCTTGATCCAAAACTAGATTTTTGTATTCATCCAAAACTAGATTTTTGTGTTCGCGACCAAATTCTTGATTTTCTTGATCCAAAACTAGTTTTTTGTATTCGGGACCCAATGCTTGATTTTCTTGATCCAAAACTAGATTTTGGTATTCGCGACCAAATTCTTGATTTTCTTGATCCAAAACCAGATTTTTGTATTCGCGACCAAATTCTTGATTTTCTTGATCCAGAACTAGATTTTTGTGTTCGCGACCAAATGCTTGATTTTCTTGATCCAAAACTGGATTTTTGTATGCGCCACGCGGTTCTTGATTTTCTTGATCCAAAACTAGATTTTTGTGTTCGCGACCAAATTCTTGATTTTCTTAATCCAAAACTAGTTTTTTGTATTCGGGACCCAATTCTTGATTTTCTTGATCCAAAACTAGATTTTGGTATTCGCGACCAAATTCTTGATTTTTTCTTGATCCAAAACTAGATTTTTGTATTCGCGACCAAATTCTTGATTTTCTTGATCCAAAACTGGATTTTTGTATTCGCGACCAAATTCTTGATTTTCTTGATCCAAAATTAGATTTTTGTATTCGCCACGCAGTTCTTGATTTTCTTGATCCCAAACTAGATTTTTGTGTTCGCGACCAAATTCTTGATTTTTTTAATCCAAAACTAGTTTTTTGTATTCGGGACCCAATTCTTGATTTTCTTGATCCAAAACTAGATTTTTGTGTTCGCGACCAAATTCTTGATTTTCTTGATCCAAAACTAGATTTTTGTTTTCGCGACAAAATTCTTCATTTTCTTGATCCAAAACTAGATTTTTCGTTCGCGACCAAATTCTTGATTTTCTTGTTCCAAAACAAGATTTTTGTATTCGCGACCAAATTCATGATTTTCTGGATCAAAAACTAGTTTTTTGTTTTCGCGACCCAATTCTTGATTTTCTTGATCCAAAACTAGATTTTTCTATTCGCGACCAAATTCTTGATTTTCTTGATCCAGAACTAGATTTTTGTGTTCGCGACCAAATACTTGATTTTCTTGATCCAAAACTGGATTTTTATATGCGCCACGCGGTTCTTGATTTTCTTGATCCAAAACTAGATTTTTGTGTTCGCGACCAAATTCTTGATTTTCTTAATCCAAAACTAGTTTTTTGTATTCGGGACCCAATTCTTGATTTTCTTGATCCAAAACTAGATTTTGGTATTCGCGACCAAATTCTTGATTTTTTCTTGATCCAAAACTAGATTTTTGTATTCGCGACCAAATTCTTGATTTTCTTGATCCAAAACTGGATTTTTGTATTCGCGACCAAATTCTTGATTTTCTTGATCCAAAATTAGATTTTTGTATTCGCCACGCAGTTCTTGATTTTCTTGATCCCAAACTAGATTTTTGTGTTCGCGACCAAATTCTTGATTTTTTTAATCCAAAACTAGTTTTTTGTATTCGGGACCCAATTCTTGATTTTCTTGATCCAAAACTAGATTTTTGTGTTCGCGACCAAATTCTTGATTTTCTTGATCCAAAACTAGATTTTTGTTTTCGCGACAAAATTCTTCATTTTCTTGATCCAAAACTAGATTTTTCGTTCGCGACCAAATTCTTGATTTTCTTGTTCCAAAACAAGATTTTTGTATTCGCGACCAAATTCATGATTTTCTGGATCAAAAACTAGTTTTTTGTTTTCGCGACCCAATTCTTGATTTTCTTGATCCAAAACTAGATTTTTCTATTCGCGACCAAATTCTTGATTTTCTTGATCCAGAACTAGATTTTTGTGTTCGCGACCAAATACTTGATTTTCTTGATCCAAAACTGGATTTTTATATGCGCCACGCGGTTCTTGATTTTCTTGATCCAAAACTAGATTTTTGTGTTCGCGACCAAATTCTTGATTTTCTTAATCCAAAACTAGTTTTTTGTATTCGGGACCCAATTCTTGATTTTCTTGATCCAAAACTAGATTTTGGTATTCGCGACCAAATTCTTGATTTTCTTGATCCAAAACTAGATTTTTGTATTCGCGACCAAATTCTTGATTTTCTTGATCCAAAACTGGATTTTTGTATTCGCGACCAAATTCTTGATTTTCTTGATCCAAAATTAGATTTTTGTATTCGCCACGCAGTTCTTGATTTTCTTGATCCAAAACTAGATTTTTGTGTTCGCGACCAAATTCTTGATTTTCTTGATCCAAAACTAGTTTTTTGTATTCGGGACCAAATCTTTGATTTTCTTAATCCAAAACTAGATTTTGGTATTCGCCACGCAATTCTTGATTTTCTTGATTCAAAACTAGATTTTTGTATTCGCGACCAAATTCTTGATTTTCTTGATCCAAAACTAGATTTTTATGTTCGCGACCAAATGCTTGATTTTCTTGATCCAAAACTGGATTTTTGTATTCGCGACCAAATTCTTGATTTTCTTGATCCAAAATTAGATTTTTGTATTCGCCACGCAGTTCTTGATTTTCTTGATCCAAAACTAGATTTTTGTATTCGCGACCAAATTCTTGATTTTCTTGATCCAAAACTAGATTTTTGTGTTCGCGACCAAATGCTTGATTTTCTTGATCCAAAACTGGATTTTTTTTTGCACCACGCGGTTCTTGATTTTCTTGATCCAAAACTTGATTTTTGTGTTCGCGACCAAATTCTTGATTTTCTTTATCCAAAACTAGTTTTTTGTATTCGGGACCCAATCCTTGATTTTCTTGATCCAAAACTAGATTTTGGTATTCGCGACAAAATTCTTGATTTTCTTGATCCAAAACTAGATTTTTGTATTCGCGACCAAATTCTTGATTTTCTTGATCCAAAACTGGATTTTTGTATTCGCGACCAAATTCTTGATTTTCTTGATCCAAAATTAGATTTTTGTATTCGCCACGCAGTTCCTGATTTTTTTGATCCAAAACTAGATTTTTGTGTTCGCGACCAAATTCTTGATTTTCTTGATCCAAAACTAGTTTTTTGTATTCGGGACCCAATGCTTGATTTTCTTAATCCAAAACTAGATTTTGGTATTCGCCACGCAATTCTTGATTTTCTTGATTCAAAACTAGATTTTTGTATTAGCGACCAAATTCTTGATTTTCTTGATCCAAAACTAGATTTTTGTGTTCGCGACCAAATGTTTGATTTTCTTGATCCAAAACTGGATTTTTGTATTCGCGACCAATTCTTGATTTTCTTGATCCAAAATTAGATTTTTGTATTCGCCACGCAGTTCTTGATTTTCTTGATCCAAAACTAGATTTTTGTGTTCGCGACCAAATTCTTGATTTTCTTGATCCAAAACTATATTTTTGTTTTCGCGACAAAATTCTTCATTTTCTTGATCCAAAACAAGATTTTTCGTTCGCGACCAAATTCTTGATTTTCTTGATCCAAAACAAGATTTTTGTATTCGTGACCAAATTCATGATTTTCTGGATCAAAAACTAGTTTTTTGTTTTCGCGACCCAATTCTTGATTTTCTTGATCCAAAACTAGATTTTTCTATTCGCGACCAAATTCTTGATTTTCTTGATCCAAAACTAGATTTTTGTATTCGCCACGCGGTTCATGATTTTCTTGATCCAAAACTAGATTTTTGTGTTCACGACCAAATTCTTGATTTTTTTAATCCAAAACTAGTTTTTTGTATTCGGGACCCAATTCTTGATTTTCTTGATCCAAAACTAGATTTTGGTATTCGCGACCATATTCTTGATTTTCTTGATCCAAAACTAGATTTTTGTGTTCGCGACCAAATGCTTGATTTTCTTGATCCAAAATTGGATTTTTGTATTCGCGACCAAATTCTTGATTTTCTTGATCCAAAATTAGATTTTTGTATTCGCTACGCAGTTCTTGATTTTCTTGATCCAAAACTAGATTTTTGTGTTCGCGACCAAATTCTTGATTTTCTTGATCCAAAACTAGTTTTTTGTATTCGGGACCCAATGCTTGATTTTCTTGATCCAAAACTAGATTTTGGTATTGATCCAAAACTAGATTTTTGTGTTCGCGACCAAATGCTTGATTTTCTTGATCCAAAACTCGATTTTTGTATTCGCGAACAAATTCTTGATTTTCTTGATCCAAAATTAGATTTTTGTATTCGCCACGCAGTTCTTTATTTTCTTGATCCAAAACTCGATTTTTGTGTTCGCGACCAAATTCTTGATTTTCTTGATCCAAAACTAGATTTTTGTTTTCGCGACAAAATTCTTCATTTTTTTGATCCAAAACTAGATTTTTGTATTCGGGACCAAATTCTTGATTTTCTTGATCCAAAACTAGATTTTTGTGTTCGCGATTAAATTCTTGATTTTCTTGATCCAAAACTAGTTTTTTGTATTCGGGATGAAATTCTTGATTTTCTTTATCCAAAACTAGATTTTTGTATTCGCGATCAAATTCTTGATTTTCTTGATCCAAAACTAGATTTTTGTATTCGCGACCAAATTCTTGATTATCTTGATCCAAAAATAGTTTTTTGTATTCGCGACTTGGTTCTTGATTATCTTGATACAAAACTAATTTTTTCTATTCGAGACCCAATTCTTGATGATCTTGATCCAAAACTAGTTTTTTATATTCGCGACTCAGCTCTTGATTTTCTTGATCCAAAACTAGTTTTTCCTATTCGCGACGCATTTATTGATTTTCTTGATCCAAAATTAGTTTTTTGTATTCGAAACCCAATTCTTGATTATCCTGAGCTAAAATTAGTTTTTTTTATTCGCGACACAATTTTTGAAATTCTTGATTCAAAACTAGATTTTTGTATTCGCGATCTGAGTCTTGATTAACTTGATTAAAAACTAGTTTTTTGTATTCGGGACTCAATTCGGATTATCTTGATCCAAAACTTGTATTTTGTATTCGCGACCCAATTCTTGATATTCTTGATTCAAAACTGGATTTTTGTATTCGCGACTCAATTCTTGATTTTCTTCATCCAAAACTAATTTTTTGTATTTGCGACCCAAAACTAATTTTTTGTATTAGCGACGCAGTACTTGATTTTCTTGATTCAAAACTAGTTTTTTGTATTCGACACCCAATCTTTGATTAACTTGATCCAAAACTAGTTTTTTGTATTTGTGACCCAATTCTTGATTTTCTTAATCCAAAACTTATTTTTTGTATTCGGGAATGAATTCTGATTATCTTGATCCAAAATTAGTTTTTGTATTCGCGACTCAGTTCTTGATTTTTTTGATCAAAAACTAATTTTATTGTATTGGGGACTCAATTCTAATTATCTTGATCCAAAACTAGTTTTTTGTATGCACGACTCAGTTCGTTATTTTCTTGATCCAAAACTAGTTTTTTGTATTCGCGACCCAATTCTTGATTTTCTTCATCCAAAACTAGATTTTTGTATTCGCGACTCAGTTATTTATTTTCTTGATCCAAAACTAGTTTTTTGTATTCCAGACCCAATTCTTGATTATCTTGATTCAAAACTAATTTTTTGTATTCGCGACCTAATTCTTGATTTTCTTGATCCAAAATTAGTTTTTTGTATTCGGGACCCAAGTCTTGATTTTTTTTTATCCAAAACTAATTTTATTGTATTGGGGACTCAATTCTAATTATCTTGATCCAAAACTAGTTTTTTGTATGCACGACTCAGTTCGTTATTTTCTTGATCCAAAACTAGTTTTTTGTATTCGCGACCCAATTCTTGATTTTCTTCATCCAAAACTAGATTTTTGTATTCGCGACTCAGTTATTTATTTTCTTGATCCAAAACTAGTTTTTTGTATTCCAGACCCAATTCTTGATTATCTTGATTCAAAACTAATTTTTTGTATTCGCGACCTAATTCTTGATTTTCTTGATCCAAAATTAGTTTTTTGTATTCGCGACACAATTCTTGATTTTTTTTGATCCAAAACTAATTTTTTGAATTCGCGACGCAATTCTTGATTTTTTTGATCCAAAACTATTTTTTTGTATTCACGACCCAGTTCTTGATTTTCTTGATCCAAAACAAGTTTTTTGTATTATCGACGCAGTTCTTGATTTTCTTGATTCAAAACTAGTTTTTTGTATTCGCGACCCAATTCTTGATTTTCTTGATGAAAAG
Organism: x Bolboschoenoplectus mariqueter; assembly: GCA_037678475.1. Classification (NCBI taxonomy): domain Eukaryota; kingdom Viridiplantae; phylum Streptophyta; class Magnoliopsida; order Poales; family Cyperaceae; genus x Bolboschoenoplectus; species x Bolboschoenoplectus mariqueter. Next base: position 1,951,974 of record CM075286.1, on the reverse strand, counting down.
CTCATTTTTTGTATTCTCGACCCAAAACTAGTTTTTTATATTCGCGACCAAGTTCTTGATTATCTTGATCCAAAACTAATTTTTTGTATTCGCGACCCAATTCTGGATTATCTTGATTAAAAACTAGTTTTTTGTATTCGCGACTCAATTCTTGATTTTCTTCATCCAAAACCAGATTTTTGTATTCGCGGCTCAGTTCTTGATTTTCTTGATCCAAAACATGTTTTTTGTATTCGCGACCCATTTATTGATTTTCTTGATCCCAAACTAGTTTTTTGTATTCGCGACTCAGTTCTTAATTTTATTGATCCAAAACTACTTTTTTGTATTCGCGACTCAATTCATGATTTTCTTGATCAAAAACTAGTTTTTTGTATTCGGGACTCAAATCTTGATTTTCTTGATCAAAATCTAATTTTTTGTATTCTCAACCCAAAACTAGTTTTTTTGTATTCGCGACCCAGTTCTTGATTTTCTTGTTCCAAAACTACATTTTTGTATTCGGGACCCAATTCTTGATTTTCTTCATCCAAAACCAGATTTTTGTATTCGCGGCTCAGTTCTTGATTTTATTGATCCAAAACTAGTTTTTTGTATTCGCGACTCAATTCTTGATTTTCTTGATCAAAAACTAGTTTTTTGTGTTTGGGACCCTATTCTTGATTATCTTGATACAAAACTAGTTTTTTGTATTCGATACCCAATTCTTGATTATCTTGATCCAAAACTATTTTTTTATATTTGCGACTCATTTCTTGATTTTCTTGATCCAAAACTAGTTTTTTGTATTCGAGACCCAATTCTTGATTATCTTGATCTAAAACTAGTTTTTTGTATTCGCGACCCAATTCTTGATTTTCTTGATCCAAAAGTAAATTTTTGTATTCGTGACCTGATTCTTGATTATCTTGATTAAAAACTATTTTTTTGTATTCGGGACTCAATTCTGATTATCTTGATCCAAAACTAGTATTTTGTATTCGCGACCCAATTCTTGATATTCTTGATTCAAAACTAGATTTTTGTATTCGCGACTCAGTTCTTCATTTTGTTGGTCCTAAACTAGATTTTTGTATTCGCGACTCAATTCTTGATTTTCTTGATCCAAAATTAGTTTTTTGTATTTGCGACGCAATTCTTGATTTTCTTGATCCAAAACTAGTTTTTTGTATTCGCGACTCAATTCTTGATTTTCTTGATCCAAAACTAGTTTTTCGTATTGGCGATCCAATTCTTGATTTTCTTGATCAAAAACTAGTTTTTTGTATTTGCGACCCAATTCTTGATTTTCTTGATCCAAAACTATTTTTTTGTATTCGCGACCCAAAACTAGTTTTTTGTATTCTCGACGCAGTTCTTGATTTTCTTGATTCAAAACTAGTTTTTTGTATTCGAGACCCAATTCTTGATTATATAGATCCGAAACTAGTTTTTTGTATTTGTGACCCAATTCTTGATTTTCTTGATCCAAAACTAGTTTTCTCTGTTGGTGACCCAATTCTTGATTTTCTTGATCAAAAACTAGTTTTTTGTATTTGCGACCCAATTCTGATTATCTTGATCCAAAACAAGTTTTTTGTATTCAAGACTCGGTTCGTTATTCCCTTGATCCAAAACTAGTTTTTTGTATTCGGGACTCAATTCTTGATTATCTTGATTCAAAACTAATTTTTTGTATTCGCGACCCAATTCTTGATTTTCTTGATCCAAAATTAGTTTTTTGTATTCGCGATGAAATTCTTGATTTTCTTGATCCAAATCTAATTTTTTGTATTCGCGACGCAATTCTTGATTTTCTTGATTCAAAACTAGTTTTTTTTATATGCGCGACCCATTTCTTGATTTTCTTGATTCAAAACTAATTTTTTGTATTCGCGACCCAATTCTTGATTATCTTGATCCAAAACTAGTTTTTTTATTCGCAACTCAATTCTTAATTTTCTTGATTAAAAACTAGTTTTTTTGTATTCGGGACTCAATTCTGATTATCTTGATCCAAAACTAGTATTTTGTATTCGCGACCCAATTCTTGATATTCTTGATTCAAAACTAGATTTTTGTATTCTTGACTCAGTTCTTCATTTTGTTGGTCCTAAACTAGATTTTTGTATTCGCGACTCAATTCTTGATTTTCTTGATCCAAAATTAGTTTTTTTATATTCGCGACGCAATTCTTAATTTTCTTGATTCAAAACTTATTTTTGTATTCGCGACTCAATTCTTGATTTTCTTGATCCGAAACTATTTTTTTGTATTCGCGACCCAATTCTTGATTTTCTTCATCCAAAACTAGATTTTTGTATTCGCGACTCAGTTCTTTATTTTCTTGATCCAAAACTAGTTTTTTGTATTCCGGACCCAATTCTTGATTAGCTTGATTCAAAACTAATTTTTTGTATTCGCGACCCAATTCTTGATTTTCTTAATCCAAAATTATTTTTTTGTATTCGCGACGCAATTCTTGATTTTTTTGATCCAAAACTATTTTTTTGTATTCGCGACTCAGTTCTTGATTTTCTTGATCCAAAACTACTTTTCAGTATTGACAATCCAATTCTTGATTTTCTTGATCAAAACTAGTTTTTTGTATTCGCGACCCAATTCTTGATTTTCTTTATGAAAAGCTAATTTTTGGTATTCTCGACCCAAAACTAGTTTTTTGTATTCGCGACCCAGTTCTTGATTATCTTGATCCAAAATTATTTTTTTGTATTCGCGACTCATTTCTTGATTTTCTTGATTCAAAACTAGTTTTTTGTATTCGAGACCGAATTCTTGATTTTCTTGATCCAAAACTAGATTTTTGTATTCGGGACCCAATTCTTGATTTTCTTGATCCAAAACAAGTTTTTTGTATTCGCGGCTCAGTTCTTGATTTTATTGATCCAAAACTAGTTTTTTGTATTCGCGACTCAAATCTTGATTTTCTTGATCAAAAACTAGTTTTTTGTATTCGGGACCCAATTCTTGATTTTCTTGATACAAAACTAGTTTTTTGTATTCGAAACCCAATTCTTGATTATCTTGATCCAAAACTATTTTTTTATATTCGCGACTCAGCTCTTGATTTTCTTGATCCAAAACTAGTTTTTTATATTCGCAACTCATTTCTTGATTTTCTTGATCCAAAACTAGTTTTTTGTATTCGAGACCCAATTCTTGATTATCTTAATCTAAAACTAGTTTTTTGTATTCGCGACCCAATTCTTGATTTTCTTGATCCAAAACTAGATTTTCGTATTCGCGACCTGATTCTTGATTATCTTGATCCAAAATTTTTTTTTATTCGCGACTCAGTTCTTGATTTTTTTTATCCAAAACTTGTTTTTTGTGTTCGCGACTCAATTCTTGATTTTTCTTGATCCAAAACTAGTTTTTTGTATTCGCGACTTAGATCTTTATTTTCTTGATCCAAAACTAGTTTTTTGTATTCAAGACCCAATTCTTGATTATCTTAATCCAAAATTAGTTTTTTATTTTCGCGACTCAGTTCTTAATTTTTTGATCCAAAACTAATTTTTTGTATTCGGGACTCAATTACCCTTACAAAACCATATAAAAAGGGATCTTCTTCAGAGATGCCCTGATTTCGAAGACACTAAACTACTATAGTTGCAACTCTATAATTGCAAGGAGCGAATAATATATATATATATATATATAGTAGCAAATTTGGCACTTTCTTGAGAAATTAAAAGTGCCAAGATTGAGATGAATAATGCAATTTTCTTTTCTAAGGTTAAATTTCATGACTACAACTTTGAGATCCATCACTAATTTTCCATCGGCTCGAATTGTGCCTTCTGAGATGTCGTAGGATGACTAGATCAAGACACTAGGCTGGACATACCCCACAAGTAGTATCTCCCTTGAAACCCTAGATTTAGACAAAAAGAATAAAAGAGACGGGGGGGGGGGGGGGGGGGGGGGGGGGGGGGAGAAGAATTGAGGTCAATCCCAGTAGGGTACCAGTACCAGATCATGGTACACTTTTCCTGGCAAAAATCATATGTAATTGAGTTATGTAATCAAACTGACCAGTATGTGCAACCTCCATGCACCTTATGGGCAAATGCTAAAACCACAAAAGTATACATTCGACTGAGAGTTTCAATTCAAACAACCATTTTTACAGATATGCCAAGACTTAGCGGGTATGGTGCCAGATCTCTCCCATGCCAGTCAAATTTTATCGACCCGAATTGTTCTCAACATTTACTGTCAATGATGTAACTAAACATTCAATAAGCCAGCAAAGCACAAATATTTTCAAAATGATATGAAAAGATTTATGTCAATAAGACACGAGCTTGTATCAGGATAAACTTACTTCGAGACGGCTCAGAAAAAACAGAGGAGGAGAAAATGTGAAGCTCGGTATCATCAATCATGAACTTTAGCACATGATTTCCCTTTATCATATCTTGCACTATTTCATCTACCATCTCCCCAGACCTAAATTTACAAAAACAAAATAGAATTTAAGAAAAAAAAATAATTCCCAAAAATGCACCACTCCCACTATATATCCCTACAAAAATGAGATAATATGAGTTTCCTTAGCAAAAACTAAAAAAAGGAAAGCCCCTACATTGTCGAAGAACTGCACATTGCACCAACTTATCAGCATTCCAAAGAGCGTGCTGCTTATTTTTGTAATTTCAACCAGTAGTAAAACCTCAAATCTATTTCAGAAGCTGAAAATGTAGAACTAGTAGTAGAAATTTATTTGCATAATTGCATTTTTCAATGGATTAGCAGCCCTTTTGCAAAATAATGCTATCGTATGGACAAGAAATCATGGATAATATGTCCAGTGAATCGTGGAGGATAAACATAGACGAAAGAATAAGAGACAATTTGTTATCATTTGCCATGAAGGAAGAAAATATGCACAAGGTATTTTGCAGCATTACACATTTCAATAAGAATACCTAAAATTGATAAAAAGAATCTCAGAAATGTCCCTACGGTTTTCATTATTTGGAAGAAAGCTAGCAATTTTGGTAAATAATGACAATACAGTTTCCCTTCTACAAATTCTCAACCAAAAAGAAAAGAAAACTACAAGGTATCTTGAATCAAGTGGGAAGAAAAAGAGATCCACATGACGACCTATTAGGACACTTATGTCAACTCTAAGGGGACAAGAAATCTTCTCCAGTGAAACAACATCAGGCAGGAATTTTGAAATATCTTTATCTTTTACAAAACTCACGATTGATGTGTGGCCTGCCAGCTAGACACAATGTGTCTCGTCAATTTTAAGCCACCCTCTACACAGAAATTATAGAAAATAAAAACAAAATGGATAATATGTAATTGGACAAACACAAATTAGAAAAGGATGCACGTAACATAAATCCTGATATATAAAAGAAAAAAAGGACGAAGGAACTAAGATATATATAGATACATAAATATACTGAACCACAATAGTGTGTGCATTGAATTTGTCCCTCCTTCCCTCTCTCTCTCTCTCTCCCCTTCTCCCACCCTTGCCTTGCACTTCCTTGACCCTCTCTCCATCTCTCTCATCCTCAAATAAAAAAATCTAATATAGAGAGAGTACCCCCATCCTTAACGCGTGAGGGAGTCACCCACATATAATACTATGTTGAGAGATCAGAAAAAGAGAACTGTGTAGTCATTGTTATTTTTCTTAGTTTAGACTGCAATGAATGAGCATAAGAGATGAGGTAAGAACATACTTCCAAACAAAATCGAAAAGGGATTGTACTAGTACATATTCAAAATTAGGAATTTTTGGTTCGGAACTCTATCTATGGACCAGGTTTGTGGAATTCCCCTTCATACCATTTATTCTGTCATGAAATTCTGGGATCCGATCCACATGCTGTTGTTGTACATTTCCCTATCTTCTACAAAATCTACGGTCATGAACATTGCATGCATCTCTAGGTCAGTGAGTTTCTCGTTTAGTGCTCCTTTGGACTATATGCAAGGGCACTGACTTTGCACTACACTAGTTCTATAAATTCTTGGATCAGGCAATGTCTGTGCAGAAGGTCTGTGAACGGACTTGACGGCTGAAGGTGTTGGATGTGTTAGAGGAAACCCTTGAACCATTCCATTAATCCGAGCATCACCAGCTGTAGTGTTCTTGCTACTTTTACTAGGCTTATTTCTGCCACTTTCAGCAACTATATTACCAGCAACAGTCGAGTTAGTTCTATCAAGTTGTGCATCTCCAGTAGACATATTCTTGTCTTTTTCATCAATTGGGAGGGATCCAAGCGTTGTTCTTTGATTAGTTTTATGAGATACCAGATCTAGTGAGTTTTGGACATCACTAAGTTTGTCGACTAGGCTCACATGTTCTGTTGACCTTCCACGCACTGTGCATTGATGGTCGGTTTCCTGGATCTGGTTATGTTTTGACATGACATTAACGTCAATGTCAAGCAACGAGGCAACAATTGCTGCGGGCTCTTTTGTTACAAGAGAGACATTTCCTTTAGGTTGACCAGCCGGGATCTTAGTGAAATTTCCATCATTTCCCATGTTTAAGCACCCATTGATGTGGTAGGGCTCGTGCCATGCTCATCTCTTCCCCCAACAATATTTTCATCATACTGACAAAAATCATTTTCTCTATCTCTCTTTCTTTTCACACCAAATTCACTCCTCTCAATATCTTTAAGCACTTTTTCGCATTGTTCAACGGGATTGATGTTAGCTTTGCAATGTTCACAGGACCATGTTATTTCTTCAGTGAAATCTATCCCATTCAGACAATATCTAATAAAGGGAATACAAAATTAAGACTGAACAAAAATTACAACAACAAGAACATTGGTGGAGGTTGTGGTGGTAGAAATAGCAGCAGAAGAAGTAACAACTACAGAACAAACTGCTAAGGTAGCATACAGTAGAAAAGAAAATTTTTGTTTTGACAAAAACAAATTATTTCTTGATCATATGAAGATGCAACGGGATAACTGAAAGTTATGTTGGTCAAGTACATAATTTGCAATGATTCTTACTTTATACGACTTTAGCAGTCTACATAAGATTTTAAGAAAATCACATAATACCCTAAATCATTTTAGATTGTCTTTTCCTTTGTCTACAATTGTTTTAATTAATTAGATTCTTAACTTTATTGATTAATGACTTGGACTTATATATAGCCTTACAACGCACTCTTAAAAATAACACTCTAAACTATTTCATAATTGCATATTTGCTCATAGGCCCTTAGAAACCCTGAAAATATATAAACATACAATAAATCTCAACACTCCCCCTTAAGATGGGTGAAAGATAACTATTAAGTCCATTTTATCACATTCTCTAGCTAAGTCTAACGAATTGAGTCATTTTATCAAACAATCCGCTATCTGAGCTTTAGTTGAAACATACCTAGCTCCAATAGTCCATTGTTCAACTTCTCTTTGATGAAGGACATATCAACCTCAATATGTTTGGTCATATCATGTTGCACTGGGTTGTTGGTGATGCTTATGGCTGTTTTGTTGTCACACCACAACTTCATTCTAGCTCATTGATCCAACCTCAACTCCACCAACATACCTTTTAGCCATAACAACTCCGCAACCCCCAAAGCCATAGCTCTATACTCTGCTTCTGCTGTCGATCTGGCCACCAAAGACTGCTTCTTACTCTTCTAAGAGATCAAGTTGTCTCCTACAAAGATACAATAACTTTAGGCAGATCTCATATCATCGAAACAGTTAGCCTAATCAAAGTCATAGTAGCCCTCAATGCTTACATAACCATTCTTCCTGAATATCAGCCCTTTTCCAGGAGCACTCTTCAAATACCTTAGGATTTGATACAATGTATCCATATGACCCTTCATCGAGTCATGCATGTAGAGACTCACCACGCTCACTGTAAAAGAGATATCATGATGTGTGTGACTCAAATAGATCAACTTGCCTACTAATCTCTGATATCTCTCACGATCAACTGGTTCTCTGGCCTTTGCGCTCAGCTTTAACCTTTGGTCGATTGGTATAACCACAGGTTTGCACCCCAACATGCATGTCTCTGTGAGAAGATCAAGTACGTACTTCCTTTGAGAGAGAACCATCCCCTCCGCTCCTCGAGTTATCTTGATCCCAAGGAAGTATCGAAGCAAACTAAGATCCTTCACCTCGAATTATTTGCCTAGTCTCACCTTGAGTTGGGCGATCTCCTTCTCATCGTCCCTTGTGACGATCATGTCATCCATATATACTGTGAGTATAGTAATATGACCCGCATTTCGTCAAAAGAACATAGTGTGATCAGCATTGATATGTTGATATTCCATACTTATCATAGCTCTCCTGAACCTGTTGAACCAAGCTCAAGGAAACTACTTCAACCCATAAAGAGATTTCTTCAGCCTGCAGACTTTGACCACTATATGGTCTGTGCCAAATCCTAGTAGTATATTCATGTACACCTCCTCCACTAAATCCCCATAAAGAAATGCATTCTTCACATCTAGCCGGTGTAGCTTCCATCCATAATTCACTGCTAGTGAGACCAACGTCCGGACGGTGCTCATCTTCGCTACAAGTACAAAGGTTTCATCATAGTTGATACCATAAGTCTGGTTGTACTCTTTTGCCACCAAACGTGGGTTGTAACGCTCAATTTGCCCGTCTGGATTCTACTTCACAGTGAAGACCCACTTACATCCAACTGTTTTTTTCCCAAACGATACTGATACTAACTCTCATGTGCGGTTTTTGTCAAGAGCCCTTAGTTTCTCCTGCATGTCTGCCTTCCACTTTGAGTCCCCCTTTGCTACCTACCAATACTTGGGTATAGAGGGAATGTCCAAAGATACAATGAATGCTCCATATGAGGATGATAGATTAGAGTATTGAATAGACCGGTTAATATTATGTGGAAACCCAAAACGATTAGGAGGATTTCCCGCATTGTTATGATAAGTCCTCCTTAATGTCACCGGAGGAGAAGAGAGAGGAATCATATCACCTGAGTCTGTGATAGATGGTGTAGGTGTCTCAGAAGGCCGGAACAAGGAACTTGGCATGAATGATACTGTAGGCATAGGTACATTCACCTTTTTCCTCCTTTGGTACACTCTCAGCTACCCCTGAACTTGATTTTCTCCTCCTTCTCCTGTCACCTCTATTTCCTCCTCTTCCGGCTCATCCTCAGTCAAAACATGACTTGATACCACATTTAACTGAATCGGCCTTTCTCCCTCATTTTTCTCCCCTTCTCACCCTATTTTTCCACTATCTAGAGAGTCACCAAAGGGTGAGGTTACTCTCAAGAGGTAGTATGGCTCAGACTCATGAAAAGTCACATCCATACTTACAAACAATTGCTTCTCTCCTGGACTCCAACACACATAACCCTTCTAAGTGGCAAAGTAACCTACGAAAATACATTTAACTGCTCTAGGATCTAGTTTCCTCACTGTTGGTCTGTTATCTCTTATAAATCACACACACCCAAACACTTTTAAGGAAATAACTCCTCCATTATCACCCTTCAACATCTCACAAGGAGACTTCCAATCCAATATTCATGAAGGCATCATGTTGATCAGCTGAGCAGCTATCAAGACCGCTTATCCCCATAGTTATTTTGGACATTCATCGATATCATCATACACCGAACTACCTCTAGAAGGTGTTTGTTCTTTCGTTCTGCTATCATATTCTATGCCAGTATATATGGATAAGTAGTCTGATGTTGTATCTTCTGTATAGACAAGTACTCCCCAAATGTCTTGTTGGTGTACTATGTCTCATTATCGGATCTCAATACCTTAACCACTACATCATATTGAGTCTGTATCGCCTTGTAAAAGTCTTTGAAACAAGAAAGCACATCATTCTTATTTTTCATCAAATACAACCAAGTAACAAGAGAAAAATAATCAATAAAAGTCACAAAGTATCTATAACCATTAATTGTATTTGCCAGACAAGGCCCCCATACATCGGAATGAATAAGGTCAAAAACCCTAGAGCTCCTATTCCCAGAGCTATGATAAGAGCTTTTAATATGTTTTCCTAACTCACAAGCATCACAAACTAACTTTGCCTTATTTGCCCTTTCATACAATAAAGGGTACAACCGACTCAAAATAAACAATGAAATATATCCCATATGCCGATGATGCCATAGAAACACCTCCTCTACATTCATCCCAGAACCTCTTACTCCTACCCCCTCTACCAAAGATGTCAGCGCGAAATTCATCCCCTTTCTGTCCATGTACCACAATTCTCTATGCTACGTGTTAGTCCCAAGTATCCGGCTCGTCCATCTTCTCCTTGAAGATCACCTTGGAAATATCAAAAGAAACAACACAACTTAGTTGGAGAATAATAGCACTTATAGACAATAGATTTATTAGAAATGGTAGAGCATGCAATACATTGGACAAGGTCACTAAATCAGTACATTTATTCGTACCCTTACCAACTACAGCCTGGGATGTGCCATCCGCTATCTAAAAGCTTTCTGGAGGGAACAAGTGAGTGTAAGAAGTGAACTTGCTAGATGCCCCTGTCACATGTCGAGATATACCAGAATCTATGATCCATTCTAGTGATCTCGTGGAAGGTATAGAGGTAAGAGCATGTGCAGTACCTGTGATAAAATGAGCAAAAATAGCAAAGTTACCCCTGGAGTCAGATGTGGATGTCTCATCTGTCATGCTCTTCTTTTCCCCATCTCTGCCATTCTTTGCTTCCTCTTTAGCATCTCGAAGAGCTCATGCTCCTCCTCGGTAAAGACTATCTCCTCCTCCACTTGTTAGATCTACCATCAAATGTGCCAGGTAGCCTCCATCTCTACCTCCTTTACGGCCCCCAAGTCCACGGCCACGACCTCCAGACTGTTCTCGCCCACCTGTCTCTCTCTCCCTAGGTGGCTTTGGACAAGCCTTGCTCAGGTGCCCTATTTTTCAAGAGTTGTAGCACTTACGGATCTCCCCCTACGCACTTATCATACTTGAGCTCAAGGCAGCCAAAGCTGATCAAGCACCTGGAAGTCCACTCGATTCGGAGTGTAGCCTCATGCGACTCTCCTCCTGTATCACTACGGAGATAGTCTCATCCAATGAAAGGATCTTTGTCATGGTTGTTCTAGCTCCATGGAGTACTCCTGAATAGATCTATCACCCTGTATCACTGTCTTTATGTCGCGTTGGATCTAGAACACCCTCATGTGGTTCTCAGCCTCAGCATAGGCTATCTTCAGTTTTGCCCAAATATCTTCTACCTTTCGAATGTCATCCACTGATGAAGCAATCTTTGGAACCATTGAGTTCAATAGCCAGGTGTAAAGCAAGGCGTGTGTGGTCCTCTACTCATCCTCCTCAACACTGTCACTCGCTGGCTCAGCATTGAGTCCTATCAGGTATCCATCTAGTATCTTTCCCACAAGAGCAACCTCTATCCGACGTGACCAACTTAGATACGTGGCTGCTCCATCAAGCTTCAGATCCACGAGAGGGAGATCTAGCCTCATAGGCTGTGGATGTGCCAGTGTTGACCCCTCACCTTGCCGATCCAACACCAGAAGCAAGGTTTTGAGCTTCATTTCATTCAGCTTTTTTATAATATTCTCCATCGATCAATCTCAAGTATTAAAGTCTAGATCACACAAATCTCACATGACTTCCTTCCTCTTCTTAACTTCACCCAGTCTCGATCTTCTTCACCCACAAGATCAAGATCCCTTTCATTCAACCTTTCTTTCATTTCTTGACACGACCTTGGTCCTTCAAGACATCAAAATCTCACACACATCTCAACCCAATCGATCTTACACACCGAATTGGAGGTGGTTATCGGCTAGCTAGTGGCTGCTGGCTAGTGGTGGCTGGGACAACCACATATCTGATCAAACTCTAATAGAAGTACTGTAGCGGCGGCGGAGGCGGAGCAAAGGGCGGTGACGTATGCAGGGAGGCGCTGCGACGGCAGAGATGGCAGATCTACAGTGGCGGCGGCGGCGGCGAAAGTGGTGGTGGCTACCTAATCCTATCCCTAATGGCTTTGGTATCAAATTGTTTTAAAATTATTTTAATTAATTAGATTCTTAACTTTATTGATTACTGACTTGGGCTTATATAGAGTCTTATAACGCACTCTTACAAATAATACCCTAGACTATTTCATAATTGCATATTTGCCCATAGGTCCTTAACAACTCTGAAAATATATAAACATACAATAAATCTTAACATCTACGTAAGAGTACGAGAAAATCAGAGAATGCCTTTACAAATATATCTGAGCATTTTTCATGTATTTCTTGTATTTAATATTGAGAAATGAAGCAACCTTTTTTTTATTCAAGTAAAAGGATATTTTTTTCAGCTTACTTTATTAGGAGATAAAAAAAAATTTGCATTAAATGTACAGATTTGGTAAATAAAAAACATTGGGATACAATTTTCCTAATATAAAAGATAATTTAATTTATTATCAGAAATTACTTTTTTGCCCTCTGAAATGAATGATTATGGTTCTGGATGAATGCTAATATAGGATGTACATAAGTGTCTTAGAATTACACTTTCATTAATTAATAAAGTCATTTTTGTACATCTAATCTGACATAGACAATGAATTTTAAATTTCTTAAGAAAGAGTCTAAAAGTATATACCGGTGCACAGCAAACTCCTCGCATTTATTACTAACCAATAGTGCATGTGTGTAACCTCTATCTCCACACGTGTAACAAATCATTATCCTACAATTCATCATATCCTTATAGTTTGATTAAAAAGGTAAAACAACTATACATTATCTTGTGTGATGCTTTCATGATAGTGAAAGTTGGTGTCAACAGTGTACTTTCAAAATTTATAAATAGAAGGAAGCAAAACTTTTAACACTAGCATATTTCACATACTAAATGGACTTTGCCACTTTAAAGTTCTCTTTTTCTTTCCTTTCTTTGTTTTCTTTTCTATTCTTTTCTATTCTTTTCTTTTTGGGGGTGGGAGGGGAGGTGAGGATTTTGACAAAATAGACTTACCTACTATCAAACTATCAATGCGAAAATCAAAGAATAATCAAAAAATAAAAACTAAAGCATATCAGTAAAAAGTTATGAACTCTTGATTCTGCATAAGCTCCTTTATACGAAATTTCTATTGCCCTCAAAAAAATTTCAGATAATTCATACCTTAATTCTGTATTATCCTAAGAAATAGTAGCTAGGAAAAATTAGGATAATATGCGGTAAATAAAAAAAGATGAAAGCCACTGATGTTTAGGATGATTTAGAGATGTAGGTAGGAGACTAATAATATCTAGTTTGTAGTTTAGTCAAGGATTCTTAGGATAATTGAAAGTTCATTTAGAATGAAAGAGAAAATGCCAATATAAGGTATCAAGGTTATCCCTTTTTTAGAGATATAGGTAGGAGACTAATAATATTTAGTTTGTAGTTTAGTCAAGGATTCTTTCTCTCTAAGGGTTCTCCTCGAATACCCTCCTCTCTACTACCTCACTTCATATTCTATCAAAATTCTACACCAAAACCACATAAATTTCTCACAATTACCTAATTTGACCTAAAATTAGTCTAAATACCAATTTCCCTCAAAATTGCATGTCATGGGATAATGACAAACTCCCTCCAATTATTTTTGAAAGGATTCAATACTAAATCTTAAACCCTAAATGCACCATTACTATTATTTCTTGGCTTTGAGATGTAGAACTATAATTTCATTAAAATAAAGGTACGTAATCTCCTGCATTTCCAGAATTTGGAAAAAAGAAGCAAACTTTTTTTTAATAGGATGAAAACTTACACCCACCATTATACAATCTCAAAGTCACAATTGCGTTTCCATAAATTATCAAAGAAGGAACTCAATTAAGCACATTTCGAAACTTAAGAACTCTGAAAATACAAGATTATCTCCCTTGAGAGCCGAAAAGAAAAGATCTTTCACAAACTAATGCGCACAAAGTTCGAAATTAAACCATAACTGAACGAGAAGAAGAGAGGGAGAAGGGAGAGACGATATTAAGTTACCATTTTTGAGTTCAAGGAAGCATCAGCGCTAGCGAGAAAGAGTATCAAGATTCGACAATTAGGCGATGAAAGAAATGAGCGAGAGAGGATAACTTGAGCAAGTGAGCAAATTAAGCTCCGTTTTGGCAATTGTGCTTTTGGAACACTCTACTCTTAACTGATGTGTTAAAATGACGAATGGAGATCTCGTCTCTAATTAGTGCTTTTGAAATTAAATGATTTTAAAAAAGGGTGTGAAGACAAAATAGTGATGATAAATTTCATCTTATGTTTAATTTTATAAAAAATATTTAAAAATAAATAAATATCGAAATTAACGAAAATTTTTGTATTAAAAAAATAAATTATTAAATATGAAAATGTATATGATTGTGATATAACTTCTTAGAATTTTATCTTTTTCACTTATTGACGTAGATCTGGATATATTTTTTGTTTTTTATTCAAAGCTCCATTTAGTTATTACACCTAACATTATTATTATTATTAAACACTAAATTCTTATAAAAGATTTAATATATATTCCGTGTTTAACTTGGATTTTGTTCGTCAAACATAATATATAACGAAAAGAGTTCACATTCACTTTAATATTTGGTAAATGGTAATGATGGGATGTTGTTGGAGTCTTTAATAGATGGATCTCACAGTCACTGTTTCTGCTGCTGCTGCATGTCATACTTATCAATAATCAATCATCAATAATAATCAACAAAAACGTTTGACAAAAACTACATCCTTATACAGTCACGTCACTCTTTTAATGTAAACCATTGGATAGAGTCTCTGGATGATTGGGATTGTTTTTCGAACATATTATTCAACCAGCGGACATGCTTTAAAGAGCCGCATCACTCTTTTCATAAGAATCATCGGATAAAAGTTTTGGATGGCAGAGATTGGTTTACGAATGGATGCTTTCAACCAGCGCACATGCTTTAACGAACTGAAAAAAAAAAAAGAATCGCTCTCTCCCCAATTTCCTCTACGCTCAATCAACATATTCGCTGCCAACTCCATAATCATTTCCGATTCCAAAACTTTTTCCTCTTCAGATTCCTGTTTAGACGTTGTTCATTAGTGGGAAGAAGCAATTTTAGACTCCGAAAGCAACAGTAATCATTTCCGATTCTTGAAGCAATTACTTCCGAGAACAAACAAAAAGTGTCATTACTATTCAACACAAAAGGTATCGCCAATTCATTTCAATTGTTTTCTCTTTAGTTAGATCTAACCTTACTTTTAGGAGATAGGGTTGGATGTCAAGGATTGTAGATGTGGATATGCAGTGACTTTTAATTTGTTATTTTAAGAAATTTTAAGATTGGGAGCAATTCATACAATGAACTCTCAGATCTTTCTAAATTTCAACAAAAGTACTGTCAAAGAACAAAAATACTGTCAAAAGGACATTTATTTATTTTGTTTTCTGCTATTTACTTCTCAATCTAGGGTTGGATGCCAAAGATTGTAGATGTGGATATGTGGTGACTTTTAAATTTGTTATTTTAAAAATTTTAAGATTGGAAGCAATTCATGCAATGAACTCTCAGATCTTTCTAAATTTGAACAAAAGTACTATTAAAGAACAAAAATACTGTTAGAAGGACATTTATTTATTTTGTTTTCTGCTATTTACTTTTCAATCTGATTGGCTTCTTAATATATATTTCATTTAAGTTATAGTTGCTTAATTGAAACTTAATGTTAATTAATAACGTAGAAGGGAGGTAGCCTATGTTTAATTTTGGGAATGTAGTATTTTCTCATAATTCTAGAGTATAATATTTTATATGTAACAAAATTTCAATTGTTTTATGCATTATGCAGAACATGAGAGAATTGCTGCAAAACGAAAGAAAAGCAAAACTAATGGAACTTCTCTAGACAAGAGGTATGTTTTCCAATCTTTTCACTGAATAAAGAAAGATCTTGATAATAAACTCATCAAATTTACTTTAAAAGAGAATTAAAAAAAATTAATTGTAATATTCAGAGTGAAATTACAAAATATTCCTAAATAAAAATTTCCTCTATATCTTCTGAATATAATATGAAAGAAATGAGTTTGTTGTAATACCCTTCAAACCTTTATTAATTACTATTAACTAATTCCTGAATTGAGGAACCCCTCCCTCCTAAATTTATGACCTTTAATTTCACTGGCCCTCTCCATCTAACTTTTTTTTAAATGTTTTGTATTCGGATCGTAAAAAAGAATTGAAGAGAGAGAAATTTTGGAAAACTGATCAGTGTGAGATTTTCTTTTCTACTAATCTGACTGAAAATAAAAGTAAAGAAAATGTAACTTTTTATTAGATTATTTGATTCTTCTTTGCAGATTGTGACTAAAATTATATATATATAAGGTTGTGATTGAAATCAGAAGTATATCATGCCTTTTCGATATTGTAAACATCTGTCATTTATAAAACAGAATATACCCATTACATTGATTTCCAACTATCCATCTTAATAAGTTTGTTGTTTCATAATCATTCGGTTACAAAGTCATGAAACTTTTGTCAAATATATCAACATTTAAATTAATTTGTTTTATATTAAATGCAGGAATGAGTCATTATGTTGCTTCCAAAGAGTTGGTTTTTATAATCAAGCAATCCTTACACTCAAAGGTCAGCAAAGAAATATATAAATTTGAAATAAACATCAGAAAGAAAAAGATACAAGTGAAATATATATTAATTTTCAGTGTACAAATATAGGCTTTATGTAAGATAATATAGATTTGGAAAGACTCAATGATATGGCTAATCATTTATAGACATAAACAACACGACAATTTTCTGTTCCATAAATGATATAGTTTGATAAAAACCAATATACCATAGCACAAAATGATCGGCACCTTTCATATTTGTTTGACAAGAAAGTAAAATAATTAACACCTTTTGTACCCATCTTAGTGTAAGGCCGGTCAAGTAATGATATGACTTATTTGACTGTCTGATACATTCCAGGTAATCTTCTGTATGTGTTTATACTGCTAAGCTCTTATTATGAAAGATATCGGCCTGACTGGTATTGTACCAGTGAGTATTAGTATTAGTATTAGTTCTGAACTGGTATAGGTACATTGTCCAATGGAGAAATGAAAACATGACTTCTGTGTTTCAGCACATTAAAATCTGGTACATGTCAATGGAGGAATGAAATCCTGGTATAGGTATATTATTTTGCATTCATTCATTCATTTATGTATTTATTTTTGCATTTGGTCATAGTACTTTTCAAAAGACTGATTTGTGAAACCCCTAAATTTATTTATGTTAACAAAATGTAAATTGTGAGAATCCTAGTGGAACACTCAGCAGATTTTTAAAATCACATGATTATCGATCTGGTGAAAATGATTGTATTTTGTGAGATTTGTTCATTTATATTCCATTTTGAGGTCCAATTCTTTTTCTTAAACTTTTTGGTTCGTAAATAAGCTGGTTTTTAATTTATATAGGTAATGTGGGAGATAGAAAGAGGAGCTACACATCAAAGATATTTTGGATCAGGTTCTAAAATATGGATGGTGTATTTCATAGGTGGAAAGCAGTAGATGATAAATATGTCTAGGACTTTGAGGCTTTTGTGATTCCTTTATTTAGAAACAATATTTGAAGTTACTATTTCACTTTTTACACAACAGAATTCTCATTTATGTTTTTTTATCTTTCCCCTCTTGGTACAGCTTTCAAAATTACATTTAGATGCAGGGGCTACATAAGGTTTTTTTTTTGTTTAGGAGAAAATAAAATTCGTTTTTAATAAATCTATTACGTATCTAATAATTTATATGACACGGATAAAGAAATATTTCCCATTAGGTTATATGTCCTGATCATTTTTTGTATTGATAAATTATCATGTATAAAATAATAAATTTCTTATAAAGCCAAACTATTTTCGGTTCGTATATACTCTGTACTTCTATAAAGAGAAATTGAGTATTTGTTGATAAATATGTGGGCTATAAATAGAAGTTTGGAATTGCAATGCCTAAGTTGAGATTCTGTATATTCAGACTCAATTGAAGACTTTCGTTAGTATATAAAAACGTTATTTTCATGTCAAGATATTATGGGCCATGTGATATCTGTCAGAACCTAAATTTACAGAGGTCATAATTCAACAAAAAGAAAAAAGAAAAAAATAGCCATCAAACATTTTCAAAAAATCAGGTGTTGTTTAAGCCCTTATGCTTATTCAATGAATACTTTTTAATTTAAAGTGACTTGACAACAATTTCATTGGTGCAACTATTTTTGTCATAGAAAAGAGAAAATTACATCTTTTCCTCATGAGGTGTTGGAAAATTTTACTCTACAAAGATTAGTCGTCAAGTCAAGTCGTCTAAAATAAATCTACGATTCTCATTTCATGCATATCTATTTCCTAATCAAACCAGCTAGCATACATCGCTATTGAGGACCAGATGGATTGTCTAGTTACATTCAATTTCAGTAAGATTAATTATGAAAACCTTCTTTTTTAAAATTAAGAACTATGAAGTCAAAATACGATAAAGAAAATCAGGGTAGTACTTGTAAAATTGTCTTGGCACTACTCGTCAATCAATATAGCAGTTGGACTAGAAGCTCAATCCATTTCTTCCGTGGGTCATACTCTTATGTAGTTTAGACATCAGTTCTTTAGAAAACCCCTGATTTTGTGGAGGAGATACTTTAGTTCAAAATTCAAATAGAACGGCATTAGTCAGTCTTTATATTGACTCAAATTTCAGAGGATTTGAGTTTTCTCCTGCCAAAGTCTTAGTCAATTCAATTCGCCATCACCCCCTCCATTGGATTCTTACCTTCCTCTTTTTTTTCCTTGGCGGCTGCCACCTCTTTCACCTCCTCTTTCTCCAAGCTAGTCTCTATTTCTCCCTAATCAAGCACAAGCCTCTCTCCTAGACATGCGCACGAACAGCGTCTGCTACTACCATCCAGACGCACGAACAGCGTCTCTTGGCGCTCTCCCCTAAACCCTCCTCTCTCTGCTCCCCCTCTCCGATCTCGCGGTGATCGGATCCGCCACGTCTGCGCTGGTTCAGTCGGTCTAATGCAGTACCAATTTGTAAAAAGAATTATTGGACAGTAAAATGCTCATGCCATGAACTGTGCATTGCTTGTTGGAATTAATTTTACATGTGGTCATGGATGAGAAATCAAGGGGCACATACATGATGTTCTCTTCTTTTCTCTAAATATTCTAAGGCAAAATGCCCATCAAATTTCCATTTAAATTAAAGAATTTCAATCATTACGAAATTTAATAAGAATAGAAAGAGAAAAGGTGAATGCACCAACAATGAGATATGGTTCCAATATAATCTTGCCGGAAGTTGGAGCTTTGAAATCAATTTGATTGTCAAATTAAGATGATTGTTTATGGTAGCATGTCATTGTCCCGCAAGTTCTCTGTGAAAGTCTCCATGCTATGATTCTGGCATGTTACTTAAATAGAAGATCAAGGTCATGGCATTGTCCCTTGCCAACCTGTCATATATGCATCAGGAAAACTCCACTTGCATTAAGGCTTATCATTCCTAAGCCTATATAACCAAATGAAATTGCAGTTCTCTTCCAACATTACTCGAATCTTTATTGTATATTCTACACTTTACCTCTGCAAAATTAAAAAAACATGCTTAGTTCCGAGAAGCTTGTTCAAATGGCGAAGAAGTGGCAGAGAATTGCCGTCTTAGGTAGAAAAAGATTCATATCTGAGAGAAAGCTTTCCCACTGTGATGTTGACCAATGCAGTACTAGCCCTCAGGCTGAAAAAGGGCACTTTGTGGTGTACACCATTGACAGAAAGCGGTTCATGATCCCTCTTGACTGCCTCAAAAATAGAATAGTCATGCAGCTTTTCAAACTGTCGGAAGAGGAGTTTGGGTACACAGTTGATGGACCCATAACATTGCCATGTGAAGCGGCATTTGTGGAGTACGCGATGGATTTGGTAAAGAGAGGGGTGTCAGAGGAGGTGGAGAGGGCTCTTCTCAGCTCTGTTTTATTGCCTTCTCACCATGCTTGCTCTGCGCAAAGCAAATTTGGAGCAATTAATCAGCGAGTCCAAGTGTGTGGGTTTTGAGAATTATTTTTATTTTCATTTTATTTGTGACAAAAACCTCAATTATTTAAGGAGATTTGTAATTAAATCTTGATTGACTGCTTGTCAAAGGATATGGATGTGTGTGCATTTTGAGAAATTGAGACCATTTGAAATATATTGAAACTTGTAAACAGTAGTTGTAAAAAAAATATTTGATATTAGGAGATTATCATCTGTGTTATGTCAAGGAGGGGATAAGCTTTCATTGAAACTTCCAGCTATCAATCTTTTACTTTATTACTCGTATGTTTTATTAATTTCAGAAAGTCTATGAAAAACTTCTTAATTTCAAACTAAGATGTTGAAGTATTATGAAGGAAATTACGGTAGCCATTATAAAATGGTCTCGAAGCTTGATCCCTTTTTTTTCAGTTGGTGCTATGTAGTTCAGACAGCACACATCAGTACATAGAAATCAACCGAGTCTGAGTAGATAAGTTTTTTTAAATATAATGACACTAGTTTCACCATACTAACCTACAAGTTCGACTCAATTTTATTTGAGCTCGTCAATCAGATTTACCTTGACTTAAATTTCAAGAGTTTGTTTTTCACCCAAACTCTTAGTCAAATCCATGCAAACTGCAAGCTAAACAATTAAACATCCAGCTTATATATGAAAGATGTTCATTCTGACAACAGAGATCTGCCCGCACTGTAGTTTAATTAGCAAGAGTGTCTTAAGTTTCTCTATCAAGAAAATGTCTAATGCAGTACCTATTTGTGAGAAGAATTAGACCAGTAAAATGCTCATGACATTGATTTTGCATTGCTCATTAGAAATTTCGCATGCCTTGATGGATGAGAGAATGAAGGGCAAATAAATTATGACGGTTTACTTTTCTTTCAAAAATGCAAGGCGAAATGACCACCAATAATTCAAACAATAAGGATTTCAATCATTATGGAAACTTAACAAGAATAGAAAGAGAAGAGAGCAATATTGTACAAACAATGAAAGATGGTACCAATATGACATTGTTGGAAGTTAGAGCTTTGAAATCAATTTGATCATCAAAGTTGATCGTCAGGTAACCTGTCCTTGTCTCACAAGTTGTGCGCAAGTCTTAACATCGTGATATTGGCAAGTCACTCGAATAGAAGACCAAGGTCGTGGCATTGTCCCTTGCCAACCTGTCATATATGTAAGGAGAACTCCACTTGCATTAAGCCTTATGGTTCCTCAGCCTATATAACAAAATGATATTGTAGTTCTCTTCCATCATTACTCAAATATTCTTCATTGCACATTCTACATTTTACCTCCAAAAATCACAAATCATGCTTAGTTCCAAGAAGCTTGTTCAAATGGCAAAGAAGTGGCAGAGAATAGCTGCCATAGGTAGAAGAAGGCTCACATTTGAGAGAAAGCTTTCCCGCCATGACAATGACCGATGCACTACCCCCCGTGCCGAGAGAGGCCACATTGTTGTGTATACCATCGACAAGAAGCGGTTCATAATCCCACTAGACTACCTCAACTCTAGAATTGTCATGCAGCTTTTCCAACTGTCTGAAGAGGAGTTTGGGTACACAGTTGATGGGCCGATAACATTGCCTTGTGAAGCAACATTCATGGAGTACGCAATGGAATTGATAAAGAGAGGGATTTCAGAGGAGGTGGAGAGAGCTCTTCTTGGCTCTGTTTTGCTGCCTTGCCACCATGCTTACAGCGATTTTGGATTAATTAATAAGCAAATAGAAGTCTGTAGCTTTTGAAAATTTGGGACGCTTTGATTTCTGTAATGCTTGTTATATCAGCAATGTAATTATGGCAGCTAATGGTACTGTTAAACTGTCAAGTGTCAACTTTATTATAGCGAACGGCCGAACAGAAAGTTATGATAGTTCGCATCTGGTGAAAGTGAGCAAAAATCTCAGAGTTTTTTATGCAAATCTCCATGTTACCGTAATAACTACAGTATTCATGTGGGGTATGTTTGGATGAATGATTCGGTTAGAAAAATTAGTAGCTATTTTAAAGATTTGAAATAATAGCTAACTCAACTTTTAGTTGTAATAGTAGAATAGCAAAATTTACTCACTAATATAATGATTTGAAATAATTATCACTTCATCAAAATACAAAATAGCAATTTAAAATAATTGCTAATTCAAATTAGCACTATTTTCATCCCATTCAACACATATCCGTGATTTTTTCTGCTCACTTCACGCATGATAGCTACCATTTTAGAGGATATGGACTCAAGTTAGGAACCCATATTAAACGAACAATTGAGGTGAACAGCAGGCTATTTTCCATTGAAAAAGCAAAAGAATAAGGAAATGCGATGTTAGTTCCTGAAATACCGAATTCAGAGAGAAGAGGAAGGGTTTGGCAATGAAGACGTTTTTGTTGAAAAAAAAAAGAAGAAAGCAAATGCAGTGTTAGTAGAATTTTCCATTGACCTAGCCAAATTTTTTTTAAGCTATTTTTCTTTTTTTGGACTTATGGGAAGCCTATTGTGGTTGCTAAAGCTTGAACGCAAAACTTTAGAAGTCAATTTAGTAGCTTACAAGTAAAAATTATTAGATGGATCCATATTTTAAGCTACTTTAATTGAAAGTGTTAGTCACCATCAAACAAAACTAAAACTAAATAATTCTGAACTCTGATGTACAACCAATCATTGGTCCACTACGAACGCGTGAGCACCTTACTCGTTTTAGAAAGATGTGCATTTAAAAAATGTGCGATTGGGAAAGATATACATTTAGCGTATATACTTATTATTCCTTTCTATTGCCAAAAACGGTGTATATATAGGAATTTGAATATACGCTACTGACAAAAACTGTAATGCAAGTAAGACGAAAGAATTCAATATAAGATGGCTAATCGTTTGAATACAAAAACTGTTACGAGTTTTTATAGTAAAAGGTATGACCATTTTTGTCACGCAGTATATCTCCTGTTAATGCTGAAATTCACAACTAGTAATGTCACCATGTTGTTCCCTTGCAAAATTTCATAAAGCAATACAACCAAGTGGGGCTTTATCTATTTTGAATTAAGACGGTTACCTTTGTTTTCTTAGCAAAACAATTGGATCACCTTACCAATGAATTGGGGCTTAGAAAAAGAGATAAAATCAGTGTTCTCTTTGTTTGTCAAGTGATCAGTGCAGCAAATTAAAGAAGAGAGAGCAGAATCAGATAATTAAGGAAAAAAACTAAAGATAAAAGTACAACAAGCAAAGAAAATAGTGAACACAATAAGATGATTATTGACATTTTACAAGCAATTTGAAGAAGAACTTGTACATGGTCAATTTTTCTTCCTGACTTCTCATCATAGCACGGCGGTTGGAAGGTCCATGTCCATCCCCAGAATATATTGAAAGAATTAATTAAAGCCTTCAACACAATCCTGCCATCCAAATAACCAATATTTTTTTTTTTTACTTTTTACACATCAGTGCTAAGCAATAACCACTAATAGCTAAGGGGCCTGATAGACCAAAACAAGTTCAGGGGCCATTTCTAATATTCAGAATTTTCTCTTTTGAAGTGAAAAACAACGGAATTGACCACTGGTATCCCTAAAAGAAAACAAGCAGTCTCCATCACATGGTTGAGTTGTGTTTACTTTTATTTGTACATTATATGTGTATGACTGGTACAAATAGAGAAGTACTAGCTGATATACTTCAATGCTGTATTTCCTGAAAGGTGGTTCTTTGTGGATATTGGGTTAGAGAACGAAGCATGGAATATAAAAATTTTAGGAATAAGCATATTCCAACTCCAAGAACCAATCAATTAAAATGAACTAAATTTTAAGCGTAAAAATAAAGGTCGACTTGAAGAGCTGGCCGTGCATTATTTTATACTTCATTTTAAAGAAGGTACGAAAACTTACCAAAAAAGATAAATTTTAATGATAGAAAAGAAGAGAATATACCTTAAGTATCACTTGGCAACTTGAAGAGCTTCTTCAATACGTTGAATGAGCTGATTAGCTGCCAATGCTCCCTCCTGTTATATAACAAGAAAGGACACTTGCACAATTAAGTAACTGTTAACATTTATTAATGTATGCCCTTCTCAACCGTAAAGATAGTTGGGGTTAAAAAACCAAAACAGTGAAAATAGTCTTGCATTGGCTTCAACTGAACTAGTACCGGTACCGGAAATGGTCCAAACTAAGAGATTCACAATTCTTAGAAGAACATGTACACAAACCCACACCTCCAACAAGGGCATTGATTTGCAACAGTATTAGCAGTTTAGCACCATAATATACAAGAAAAGTTCCATATGGCTCCCCCCCCCCCCCCCCCCGCCAAAACCATACCCCACCATACCTTGCTCCTTCTGAGCAGAAGATCTCAAGAAACTAAATGAAAAGAGAATTTGAACTGGAAAGCAATTTTTGTTACTAAAAAAAAGATAATTTTGAAACTTACAAATCGGTCACATGGTTTGCCATCCTTGAAAATGATGAAAGTAGGCAAAGCCTCAATGCGGTATTTGTTCGCAATATTCACATATTTCTCAGTGTCAATTTTCACCACTAGTATCTTCTCTCTTAGTTTCTCACTCACTTCTTCTAGAACTGGTACCATGAACTGACACGGCCCACACCTAAAGTTAAACAAACAGAAACCAACAATTATGTTAATTATCCTTCAGCTGTGCAATGTACTAATTTATATACTAAGCCAGAATTCAGCATTTATTCACAACATGGTGTATTTTATTGTTGATTTTCACTAGTATAGCATCTTGGTTTTAGCGTTTCAATTACATATGCTAGGAATTAAACAAAAGTAAAAACAAATAAATCAAATTCATAAAATGATGAGTTTGGAAAGCAGACTATTTGAGTTTACAAAGCACGTCTTTGCAAATTATGGACCATTTTAATGCCCACAATTTTCTAGTTGTTATGCAAAGAAAATTCCAATTCAGTCCTTAAAAAGGTACAGAGTGTTACCAGATTCCAATAGAAGTAATTAAAAGTTGAGTGGTTTAAAATACATTAACACAGAACACTGAATTTCATATTTAACAAAATACTGATTATCACTGTATAACAAAGAATCCTACCTTTAACAAACTAACTGCCAAATTCATACTTGTAGGGGGGCAAAAAGGAGAGGGATAGAGGAGGAAGGAAAAGATAAAATTTTCATATTACCAAGTAGCATAGAAGTCAACAAGCACGGGTTTATCCGACTGTTCAAGCAATTCATCAAATGAGGAAAAAGTTTGCTTCTTTGCTTCAACCTATCAGAAATATGACTGCATTGAGCTAACAATATAAGAATACAAAATAAAGCTAGCAAATTGAAATCTTCATTCAGTGATAATAAACAGAACGAATACTGTAAGGTGGTTTATGCACAACAACACGGCACTTGTACATAAGGTCATAAGCAGATTGGCCGATTTTGTAGAAAATTAACCATTACTCTTTTTACAATTTCTCATCTTCTTCTTTCTTCATTTCTTCCGCTTAATTGCGAGTGCTCAGTTACAAAACTTAGAACAAATCAAAAGGTATTAACTACAATTGAGCCTAATTTCATCTCAGTCGAATCAAAGAATACCAAAATCAGATTAAATTTGCGATTATTGTGCTGCCATAGGCACCGACAGTACAAAGCAGCAGCAAGCGCAGTCAGAGGTTTCAAATTGAACAATTACCCGAATCACTTTGCGGCGGGGTTCCGCGGCGGAGAGTCGCCGGAATCTCAACGGAGAGCAGCGGCGCGGCGCCGCTTGAAGCGAACGAACCGCCAGGAACTTCGGAGAGGATGTGACGGAGCCGATCGGACGGTTGAGATTGAGGGAAGCCGTTGAAGACGAAATCGTCGCCATCAGGTTTAGTTTGCTTAATTGGGATATTTTCTTCGTCTTTCCGAGTCTCTGGGGTCTCTGAGAAGATATTTATAGGGGTTTTTATTTTGGCAGAATTTCATACCCTCTAAAAATTCAAAATTATGTATTTTTCGGTTTATAATAACATATATATATATATATATATATCCTTGTAAATTATTGAAATTCTAGTATTTATCCAATACATTATTTTTTTCATTAAAATTAACTTTATATTTATGAATTCTTTATTTACCTTTATTGAAAATAATGATAAAATTTTTTGAGTATATTTACTGAGAATTTAATTTGAAAAAGTTCTATCTATTATATTCAATATTATATTCAATAAGGGTAAATAAATAATTTATAAATATGGAATTAGTTATAATAAAAAAAATAATGTATTGGATAAATATGAGATTTTTAATAGTTTAAAAGAGAAAATATAATATTATGAATTTTAAAGAGAAAAATTACGTATTTTTGAAGTTTTAAAAGAATATATATGAAATTCCGCCTTTTATTTTTGTGGAGGAATCTCAATTCTCAACAAAATGTATGAAATAGACTTCAGCTGGTCTCCAAATTTTTGTACTCAAGGGAAGGGACCACTTCAAAATTTGATGTTAATAAGCTCTTAAAATTAATATTTTGGATAAACTTTAGCTGAGCATTCTTAAAAATGCATAGGTGACAGGATGGGGATAATGACTAACCATATTTTTTTTTTCAGAAATGAAAATTTTGTGTAGTTTTTTGTTTCTTTTTTTTTATACAAAATACAAATAAAATGGAAATGACATCCATACTTTTAGTAATTCTAAAAAAATAAATTATGTACTTTTAGTAATTCTAAAAAAAATAAATTATGTATTAGAATTGAGTCATCTTTATCATCTCTCTTCTCATTTAATGATACTTGAAAATCTAATCTAGGTTGGTTACAAGTTCTCTTTCTAATCCTTGGCGTCACGGCACGGAAACAAGTGTACACATATCAAGCATGTTTTGTGAGCAAAAGAGTTGAAACTTTAAGATTTCTTGCTAGTTTAAGTTTAGCGAAAAGGAAAAGTTTCAACGTACATCGGATTAAATTTAAATTCGATGAACAGAATACTTATTGGATTATTAAATTTGATATTTTTTTTACATGATTATTAATATCAAGAACGATTATTTAACCCATTAAACTCAAATTTAATTCGATGAATGTTAAAACTCTTCCGCTTCTCAAGTTTAGATACGGACTTAGTGCACGTTTCACATCTCACTATTAATTTCTACATGCATCCGATGTACGAATGAAGGCATAAACCATGTTGCTAGTCCAAATTCCCCAATTGTTTAAGAGCAAAAACTCACAATTTCTTAAGAGAAATTATTCTTACATCTCAAATTTTACACCTCTTATCTGAATCCAATGTTAACTATAAATATTTTTTTAAAAATATATGTTTCAAAATTTAAATTTTGCACATCTTAGTTAGTTTCAAGTACTTAAAGTATAAATAAAAAGTAGGGATGAAGAATCCAGTTATTACTCTTCATTCCTTTAATCTATGTATAAATTAATTGCATTTTTTTCTGCAAGTATTTAAATAGTAATAACTCAAAGCTGAACTATTTTTGAACTCCATTTGCAGCTTACTGTTGGGAAGGACTCAAACTCACTACTTTTGCCTTTTGATTTCAAACCAAAACTGAACTACTTTCCTCCCATTTTTCTTAATTTTTTGAAGTTAGGGGGAGAAAAATAAAGGTATTCAAATTAATCTTTGAAATTTATTTTATAAACGTATTAAAATTAATTTTATCACATTTAATTATGTGTAGTTCATTTTATGGATTCTTCATCTTGCTTGAAGTGAAGTGAAATGATTACTGATTTTTTATGTGGATGCAAGCAATGCTCATGAAAACGGATAAAGTTTGTGGTTCCTATTCAATGCTCAAATTTCAAATTTTGAAACATAGATGCAAAAAAGAAGTTGTGGAACTTAATGGACCTATTCGGCAATACAAAAAATAGAGAACATCTCCGTTCCATTTTCAAATTAACTTAATTTTATATATTAGTTGTAATTATAATTATAGAGATGGAGAATACTTGCTAATTTAGCCATCTTTGTAAAATATCACATAAGCATTTGTAATTCATTTAAAAGTGATATGAAATATTTCCATCCTTGAAATTGCTTAAGATCATTTTCTCTACGAATTAGAAATTGTCACGTTAGTGAATTAATAATTGCAGGGATGGAGATGTTCTACAATCAATATGTAAATAATTGTTTAATTAAATTAGCAATTGAATTAACAATTGCAGAGACGGTGATGCTATGAGGAATTATGGAATTGAGAACCGACTACTTTTCTAATCTATTCTCATTTTTTGGTAAAAATTAAATAGTGAAAAAGTGAAATTGAATCTATCATAATACATCAAAAAGAAATTGAAAAGAGTTTATTCCATAGAATAGAGAGGGACTAAAGTGAATTTTCATTTCAATTCCACTTTTTAACTTTTACACAATTTCATTCAATTTCAATTATGTTCAGTTGGAATAGAGGATTTATTCCATCCAATTCCTCTATTCTAACCGTGCCGAACATATCTAACGATATCAAAAACTTGAGAAATTTTTTAATCCCCTAAAGTCCATTCCCAAAATTGTCACTTAGCTCTCTCATCTATGTACTTTCATTTTTCAATAAATTTTTTATTTTTGATAAATTTTTATATCTCATGATTAAGTATAAATACTTCAATGACTAAATATAAATATATATATGATTAGATATAAATACTTATGTGTGTCAATATAAATATTATGGATATTTCATACTTGATCTTAGGACTTGATGTTACAATCCATAGTAGCGCGTTATGTCCATAACAATGTGCTACGATCTGTAACAATGCGACGTCAATGATCAGATATAAATACTGATTAGATATAAACACCCCTAATGAATCAATAAATTAAAAAAATAAACATTCAGAAATTATCCACATTAATATATTTCTTACAAGTTATTGATGTCAAATAAAATAATATTAAAATATCATAATATTTTACACGTGCATAGAAAAAGTGATATAGATTATATATAACGGTTTTATTTTAACATTTCAGCTTTAAAATTTGTATTTTTTAAAATTTAAAAAACGGAGATATAATAGAGGCACAACAAATGAAAGCATTTCAACTCTTTTATTCATATATATGAAATATTAATATTTATATATAATAAGTATTTTTGAAAATTTTATACATAAATATAATATAAAAAAGTATTGTTGATATTTTTACGATATCGAATTTATTATTTATATTAACGATTTTATTATACAATTTATTTATATAATATTTTTATTATTTAATTGAAGTGAGTTATTATTCAGATTAGTAATATTTAAGTTAAATAATAAAAATATTATATAAAATTAATTTTATAATAAAATCGTTAAATTGGTATTAATTATAATCATCCAAACATTTCTTAAAAAAAAAAAGAGGAACCTCTACACTGTAAGCGTACTAAACCCAACCACTCCGGATCCTACACGGCCACACTCGCAATAACATGATTAGAGCATCTCCACATCTCAAAAACCCTAAACCCTTCTTGTAGCTAATTCTAATTCGCCACAATTCTCCGACTTTATAGTTTGATCGCCTCCTCCTCCCCTCCGCTCCAACATGGCGGATTTCCAATCCCCATCAAACCCTAACCCTAATCTGGAATCTAAGAAGCCCGTTCTATGCGAGGAGTGCGGAGAGAACAAATGGAAGTACAGGTGTCCAGGCTGTGGTCTCGTCTCGTGTAGCCTTCCCTGCGTTAAGTCGCACAAGGAGAGGCTTGGGTGCACCGGGAAGCGGCCTCGCACCGAGTTCATACCTATTTCTCAGTTTGATGACAGAGCTTTCTTGTCAGGTCTCTCTCTCTATCCGGCTCTCAACTCATTTATCTAATATACATTGAAGATGATTTGGTTGAACTCTAGTAGACTAATCTATTGATGGTACCAGTTAATGTACAGTCTGCTGCTATATGGTCTTTTTAAGCTATTTGTACCAACCAATATGATACTGGTATAGATGCTTATACTAGCTTGATCATTTTTTAAGCATCTCTCTCTCTTAATTACATGAGAAACATAAACAAAAGTTATTCATTAAAATAACTGATTCTATTTCAATGAAATTCACTCATTATAGTCTTAATTGCATATCAAGGCTCGGTAGATAGTTAATTTCACAATAAAGTACTATTGAGTTAAATGGTTTATCCTGGGTCTTCCGTGCATCACCTACTTTCAATCAAGGTGGTTAGGCATGTCATTTGCACCTTAATTTTTTGAAATTTGCACTTCAACTAGTTGAGCCTGATTTTGCCTCAATTTTGATCCCCATCGAGTCTGATTTGACCCAATATAACATTTGTTAGTGATGTGAATTCTCATCCTTTTTCTTGATCTTCATTGTTGTGGAAACAGATTACAACTTTTTGGAGGAGACCAAACGGGTTGCAGAGGCAGCCCGCAGAATCATAAGAGGTTTCGGGGCTAATTATGCAGGTTCTTTGCCAAATAGACTCCAATTGCTAAGGAAGGCAGCCTTTAAAAGGGGAACCTGTCTCTATTTTCTTCCAAGGGGGATGTCAAAAAGAGAGTCTAACCAGTCTCATTTTGACAGAAGGTCCTACTTATTATAATCTGCTTTTTGGTTATTTATTGTCTTTTAGAGTATGGTTAAATCCACTTTAAACCATCTAAATGCCAACTTTAATAATTAGTTTAAAATGATCATTTGATTGGGTTGAATTTTAATTTTGCAATTTTTGACTGAAATGATTGAAACTGAGAATAATCAAGTCTAACTGGAGTAATTGGGTAACTGAAGCTTGAAAATTGGTTTAGCATAATGGGGAGCTGATTGGGGCTAAACTGGGTTAAACACTGCTTTGCTCTTGAGTTAACTCTGAAGCTTGCTCAATTTACCCTACTTCTATGACCGGTGGTCCAATCAAGTCTGGTATCATATATCTCTCATCTTTGTAAGTCTTCAACATGTTAAACAAAACTAGGCCTTGATCCCCGTAATCACGCAATTAAGTACGAAAGGAAATAATTTTTTTGTATTTTTATTTTGTATGCAAAACTTTAGAGGAACTCACCTTCCTAACTGTAATAATAATTTGTTTTGCTTTCAGAAGAAATTGCATCTACTGGACCATAGAATGGAGGTTCCATTCGGTGCATTCCACACTTACAGACCACGAGTGAGTTTCCAATCTTTGTTCCTGCTCTAAAAATTGGGCTGATATGTTATGCTTTGACCTGTATTTATATTGGGGATGAGTGATGACAGTACTTAATTATACCTAAATTAATTCCTAGACCTTACTACAAGTCTCAATTTTCCCTAGATTTGTTATTAAGGACCTGTTTGCTCCCTTAATTTAGGTAGGAAGTAATTCTGTGGTTCTGAAAAGCTGAAACCAAATAATTTCTGCCGTTTGTAAAAATCCATCTTCGTAGTTTTGGATGGGATTGGATGCTTCCCTTCAATTATCTATGGTATTGAGATGTAGAATATGAGAATATGATACAATTTGTTATTAACCCCCACAGGAACCATTATAAGTATTCTAGGTTTGTGTACTATATATATGGGTTTGTGTACTATATATATGCCATACATATTGTGCTGCAATATGTTTATCACTGATTTGCGATATATATATTTTCGAAGTTACAAATTAGAAAACAAAGCATTCTTTTTACCCAGCTATGCTCTGACTTTTGGTTTGACATTAAACATTTGACTGTGCTTGCTCATGGTTACATCAACACTTCTTATGCCATGTCTTTTGAAAATCTAACTGCTACCTTCCTATGACCACGGTTTGCTATGAAAAACTATATCATAGAGCAGGCCTTAAGCATCATGTCATTATAATTATGTTTTAAACATGCATATCACCCGGGACAGTGAATAAGCAGTAAATAAAGCCAA
This sequence comes from x Bolboschoenoplectus mariqueter, assembly GCA_037678475.1. Lineage (NCBI taxonomy): Eukaryota > Viridiplantae > Streptophyta > Magnoliopsida > Poales > Cyperaceae > x Bolboschoenoplectus > x Bolboschoenoplectus mariqueter. The sequence goes on along the minus strand of CM075286.1, from coordinate 1,919,961 downwards.
AGATGACTGAGCTAAGATTGATTGGGGGTTAGAAAGGCTGAAGGTAGGATACACAGTTGGATTGGACTTTGAAAGAATAACCTAGAACTGTTTAATTTTTTTGGGTTAATTTCTACAAGATCAAGAGGTTGAAAAGTTTATTTTGGTGGAATTACTTTTTATAAGGTAAGCTCACAAACTGCTTTAGCTCCAGTCCTTTCTCACAGCACACAGAAGTCCATGTCTGAAATGGTCAATGCTGTAGTTGAGAAATAGGTTTGGTTGATTTCTGGTGTTTGTGTATGTTGGGAAAGGGGGAGGTTCTCATCAGGAGATTATGCTGGAGGTTATGATGTTTAAATCCTCCTCCAATTTATTTTTCCAGTGTTCCTGAATCTGAAAGCTTGCAAAGATTGATAGAGAAACATTTATCTCCTACCCCATGGAATGACAACCTTACCTCTTATCGCAAGGTCCCCTTGACCGACTTGAGGTTCTTCATCCAAAAGCGCGCCAAGGTAAATTTCATAATTCTGTAAAGTTAATTCAGAATTAATCTGGTACTCAGATGAACATTATACACCTGTTTCTCAGATGTTTTGCAGTAAACAGCCACAGAACATGGCTGTAACTGCAAATATTTGATAACTTATATTTTCCTTTTGTTAATTTTTATTCGGAGAAAAGCAATTTTAAGATCGAATATTGTCTTCAAACCCAGGTATGTACTAATTTACTTAAAAGGCTATTGTTTGTTTTTTCAGACATCGAAGTCTCCATTCAGGGAGCTAGATACAAAGATATCAATTTCTTCCCAGCTCGGAAGTATTCTCATTTTAGAGCACCCAGTGATACATGTATTTTTACCTACAGAGACACCTGATTTTGACATTGAAAGACGCGTCATGCCTGACCTTATTAAAGTTAGTGATGCTGGTCCCTCAAACAAAGACAGCGATTCACTAGCCGGGAATTCAGCTGCAAAATGCAGTGTCTACAAAGAGGAAGAGATAGAGGAAGGTGAGATGGAGTCAGAGACCCGTATTGTTGATTTGAGTGAACGTGCAGCTCAAAATAGCAAGTTTGGTGGAGGTAAGAGGTTTCTTCCTTGATATGTTTTTCTTTTTGGATGTGGATTTTTTGGACTGAAGTACATAGAAAATTTTAATATTTCCAAATTGTGATGATATGACTATTGATTCAGAAATTTTAGATAACCATTCACAATATTTCCTATTTTTCTTGCATAACTTTCTTGTTCCAGATAAAACTTAAAATATAATTTTATCATCTGTAGGATTTGTGTACTTGACAGGCGTTTACAGTGCCAAAGTCTTATTAAAGACAGGAATTGAAGCACAATGTGTATAATCAAATCCGGTTTCTTTATTGCTAAATATAAAATTGCGTCCTACTGTATCTAGAAAAATTATTACTAAGCCTGCCAAAGTCAATCGAAATCCACTTTGATATATTCTGGTAGAAATATGATCTTAACTACAGTGATGCTGTATTAAGAAAGAAAACTGGTTCAGTCCCGACTTGAATGGTCTGTTAAGAATTGCGCAATAGGATGGCATTTGCAACGCCTGTTATCTATACCAAAGATCATTCTTTACTTATTTCGTTTTATTGGGGCATAATTAGCAGAACCAATCGTGAGCAAGTTCAATACAGTGCCGAGTCCGACAAAGGAAGGAAGCCAGTTTCATAACAGTACAGAAGGGATGATAGAAGAGAAGGAAGAAGGGTTTGATTTTGACCAGGAGGTCGAAAAGGCATACAGCGACCTGATAGGAGAAATAGACCCAGACGATTTCTTGTGTTTTGATGATGATGGTTTCATTAATAGCGTCCATAATTGCGAAAATAACGCCCTTGGACTTGGAGGGGAGGAAGTAGAGGAAGGTGAGATCCCTGCATAATTAATTTGCTCTTCGTTCCCTTCTCATAAAAAAAATTTGATGTCTGAGCTGCCTCACAATTTTGGAACTACAGTACCTTTTTTATTTTTGCAATAGGTTGACAATTGGGAGTAACTAACATTTGTTGCCCCATAAAATTCAATTTTCTTTTTCCCTTTTTCTATATATTTGTTGGTTCTTGCCCCTTTGGCGGGTTTGCATAGGAGGTAATCACATAAAGATTGACATGCGCATGCAGATGTATTTTTGATGTTTTACTAGTTATATACTCGCATGTAGTCACAGAAAAATCAAGGTCTCATACATTCGTTATAATCTTTGAAATGCATACGAATGTACATAAACCTCTGAAAATTCTAAATTTTGTTCAAAACAACGTCTCTTTTCTTATGATCTCTGTCATATCTGAAAAAACTGAGAGTTACCAAATCAAAAAAAGATGCAATTAGAGTTGTGCATCATCAATAATTCAATGTATATATGGCAACTATCTTGCAATGTGTATGTTGTGTGTGGGATGCATTTGCATGGAAAATAATAGCTGAAAAATTCAAGTATTTGCAATTCCCTTTATGCTAATTTCAAATACATCGAAGTTTGTTAAAACAAATCTATCGAAATACACAAAAGAATGTGGCATGCATCTATTAATACTCGTAAAGGATAAATAAATTTGCTTGGCTATATTTATAATTTGACCACTATTCGAGACCATAAAATCATCAAGACTGATAGATATATTGTTTCTAAAATTTGTCATATATGCAGATTTTTTTACGACATGTTTCGTGTATCTTTGTCATTCTTTTGACAAAATTATTTACCCCTCCTAAATTTAAGGCCACTAAAGGACCGGTAATTTGTTGTAGATGCAATATGTCTGACAACATCGAAGAAAATTATTAGATTTATATCAAGAAGGATGTTCGACAGATATCATAATCCACACTGATTGTATTATTTATATTAAATGAGTTATTATTTATATTAATAATTTTATTATATAATTTATTTTGTATATATTTTTTTTCAATTTAAATATTATTAATATAAATAATAATTTTGTTATGTTGAATAATGAAAATAATGTACAAATAAGTTGTATAATAAAATCGTTAACATGAATAATAACTCATTTAATTTGAATAATAAAGTCAGTATTAACAATGATATTTGTATATTAGCCCTTTGTGACAGTATTAACATATTTTTTTTTGCATACGCCTTTGTGGCGGTATTAAATACATAATTCCATGAGGAGCGGGGAGTACTGATGTTCATATATTATTGGATCTTCAAAACTGATATTTTGTTTGATTAAAAAAGTTTTTGTACTAAATCTTCATACAAATTTTAATATCATCAAATGGATAATCTGTCCATCAACATTAAATTCGATCTAATGAATGACATCAAACCTCCCTTGCTTTCAATTTCGTGTACTGATTTTCTTTAAAGAAAAATATTATGCGAATATCATTAATATCATTATCAATGATACAAACATTATTATACACATTAAATAAATTATTATATATATTAATGATTTTATTTTATACAATACTTCTATTATTCAACTTAAATATTATTAATATATATAATAACTCATTTAAATTAAATAATAATAGTACTACATAAAATGAGTTTATATAATAAATATTAACATATATAATAAAATTCATAATATCTATATATCAGCTCCCTTCTTTAAAATAATAATAATGAGTCCTTCCTTTTCAAAATTATAGCCGTATTATGTGCATCGCGGCCGTGAGTCCGTGCCTGCATTACCCAGTACATGATTCACTACATAGGATGCGCCAAAGAGAATCCTCTCTCAATTCTCTGACATCCAATTATCCACAGTTCCAAACTAACCTTCTCTTTTCTCACTCTCGTGTAATCAAAGACAAAAATATCCTAAAATCTTACTGGATAAGGCTTATACTATTACACGCCTAGCTCACTCTCTACACACTCGTGAAAAAGAATGTAAGCGAATCCATTTCGTAAATAAAATAAAATAAACTAAAATGTCGTTGAGGATTACAGGAAAGCTTCTTGATCCCATGGCCATGGCGAACGCTTCTTCTCCTTTCCTCCCCGTGTCTACAAATCAGACCTCGGTTTTCTCTCGAATCCCAGGCACGTGGAAGCGAAAGAAGAGCTTCTCTTTACACGCGTCGTCTCAATCCACACAAGACCTTCCTCTCAACCTCGACTACCTCAAGCGCGAGTTCGCCGGGCCCGGTGTCAGCTTTGAGCCGATCGGAGCAGGTCATGGATGCTCTGTCAGGCTCCGATTGGACAACAAGAGCCTGGCCAATGTGACAATGCCAGGTGGCATGATTACATCGTATAGGCCCCAGATGTGGCACGGTGGCCAGGAGGAGGTGCTTCACACAATGGTTTCGAGCTCTGATGATGGAGCAACGAGATTGAAAGGAGGTGTCTCTGTCGATTTTCAATGTATCGGTGAGGATGATTCTGACGTGTGGGCCCCACGGGACTGGGTATTGCATGGTGTTAAGGGGACACCTAACAAGTCTCTTCAGGTACCTCAAGTTCATAAATCATAATGCAGTAGTTGTTATTATAATCTAAAAGAGAAATGATCTTTATAGAAACATTAATTAAAATCAGTTTCAGATATATGAATTTCTATTTCATTAATTTGTTCTGATTTTCAGATAGAATTTTGTTGTTCATCTCCAATTGATGGCAGCGAAGCCCGATATGCAGTGACTCTTTCCCCAGACCTAATTTCCTCCGAGCTTTCCATCACAAACAATGGTTCATCACCTCGTCACATCACGGGTTGTATACTAAACCATCTAAAGGCAAGCACGCCCGATGCCACTTACTTAATTGGTATGCAATGGTCTACTTACTTCGCATGTGAACCCGTCATGTCGGAGTTTGCAATTTTCCCTCCTGATGCATCAAAGACTGGTATTGGGTGGGCTGAAAAGGGACTGGATGGATTGTTTGGGAAGAGGATGGGTGAGGTCCGAGCTGAAAAGAGAGACATAGGTGAAGAGATCGAAGAGGAGAGCAATTATGTGCATATGACAGAGCAGTCATGCCGATTCTATCAGAACACACCTAGGGAGTTCACAATCCTTGATAGAGTAAGTATACATACATACATATATATGTATATATATATATGCGTTGCCTTCTTACATGTTTAATGCAAACCTGAGATTGTGTATGGTTGTTGCTACATTGTGGCTTTTAACTACATAACAAGGGATCAATTTCGGTAAATTATGGTTTAAGCAAAAATGTAAGGATCAAGGAGGTTTCAATTGGAGCTTAAGGGGAAGAACTCCTTGATGTACCAAAACAATGCCAAAAACATAGTTGATTGACATATCATAAGCAATGGTGATTCATACAACTGATGCTCAAATTATAGGAAAGGAACTCACTGTGAATTTATTGTGAATATACAGGGGAAAAGAAACTCAGTCAAAATAGGAAAGAGTGGATTTGACAAGGTATACATCATGAGCCCAGGATCGAGTTATGAATGGTACGGGCGATATGCTTATGTCTGTGCAGGTCCCGTTGTATTAGAACCAATTATTTTGCAACCTGGAGATGTTTGGCATGGATCACAGTATTTGTATAATCCTAACTTGTAAAAGAATTCTATTATACATATCAGTTGTTTATGTTGTTTTTCCCTTCTATTGTGCTCTTTTCCTTTTCTTCTCTTATGAAGGGGATTGTTGAGAATTGAGAAATGTACATTGGAAATTTGGGGCCATGAGTTCTCTCGACTTGTCAGTTATATCAAACCTTGCACAGTTTTATGTAATTAGTTTTGGCAACACAATCTCACAGTGTATAAAGTAGCATATTGATTTTTGACGATCTAATTGATAAAGTCAAACTGTATCTCAGATTGTATTCTCTGAGATCATTGATAAGGATGTTAGCAGTTCTAATTACTGTATTTCAAATCTGTAAACAGCTTTCTTTTTTATTTTTCCTGAGTACCTTTTGCATTTGATTTTCCTGACCTCCAAATTCATGTCATTTTTGGTATGGTCTCATAGCCTTGCAAGTTACAAGTGACAACGAATATTTTAGTGCACCGTTCCATTTGCATATATGGTCCAAAACTTGTGAAGGTAAAAATCCACAACAGAAGCTAAAACAGGGAGAAAAAGAGAGAGAAGCATATTCTTAAACTAACTAATATTTAGAGCAAACAATGTCACATTTTACCCTATCTTAATTTCTGATACTTCTGATAAGAGATCCTTCCCCTTGCAGATTCTGGCAGTTAACATTAGATATGCCATGCTCAAGAAGACCAACAAAATAAATATTCTTCAATAAACCCTGCTATAAACAAAGATTTTCTCCTACTTTAAGATCTTAAACAATAATCTAAAAGCGATTTTTGGCCATTTCGCATGACACATGTTTCTTCCATATGCCTCTTTTGTGTAGATGTGGAACTGTATTTAGGCATGGTAAACAAGTTTTTGCATTTCTTGCATCGTAGTTTTTTCACTCTCAAACTTAACCCCTTTTGTTTCTTTTCGGTGAAACCTCGACTTCTTCAAACTGGGTCCATACATCTGATATTCTCCTAGTTTCCCCCTTTTGTACGGTTTCGTCAGAACCGGAAACTTCAAGTCTTACTGTGTCTTCATTTTGAGGAGAGGCCTGGAAATGAATAAATTGATAAGGATATCAATAATAAATAGAAATTTGATTCCGGTGGTGAAACAAAAAAAATGGAATTCCAATGTCAAGAACTACTTCAGGACAAGGCAGAAAAAGCGTTGAAATTTCATTTTGCTACAGCCAGATTCAGGTCCTGATTAGTATATACTGCTTATTACCAATCCAATAAGTACATTTTAATCTGAAAATATAACAACTAAGAACTTGGGCATGACAAAATATAGCAGAAAGAGATGTATCTTCTTAGTGGCTGTGTTTACTTCTCGCCAATGGAATAGAAAAGACCAAACAATGAAATTTGGTATGGTACCCTACCTAAGAGGTTCAGTTTCGGTACCGAAGCAGAGTATGTGCCTCTTTTTCCCGTTTACATTGATAGCTACTTCAGTTTCCCTATCGAATGCATTTACAATAGAAATTTAAGATTGAAACAAAAAATATAAACTTCTAAAAGCATGAAAGACATAAAACAGGGTAAAAGTTATAACATACATAACCCAAAATGTTGCAATTGATCGATGTAGGATCAAACCAAATGTTGCAATTGATCGACATAGGATTAAACCAAATGTCACAGCCAATCAACATAGGATTGAAGTGCAATTGCATAACAACTGTACCAATTTGCTACCAGGTACATGACCAAAATTTCTAGCCATATGCACAATTCTTCACAAAATGGTTTTGGCACATTTATAAATTTCAAATTGGTTTCCAGTTGCAAAACAAAAATCATAAATACCTCAAATTTCTCACCTTTTCAAACATCTTTACTAAAAGGTACAAACTTACTAATACAGAAGGATAGATATTTCTTTTATCAAACTTCTTTTTTCAGAGGATCTAAAGAAAAACATTCTAGAAGCTTCTAATTGGGGATTTGCAATATTGCATATGCGAAAAGGAAAAGGAGCATTCCACCAAGAATTCAAAGAACTCCTACCAAGAAGCAAACATTCAAACAAACTATAAAGAGCAGGAGCCATTGCCAGTATGCAAAATTGCACAAAAAAGGAGAAGCCAAGATTGCATACACGATCCATCATAGGAAGATCGATGAGAACCGACCGGAGAGGATGTCGATCTTGAATTCTTGATTGTTTCTACTTCGTAATGTAAGGTTTGAGTTTCTTCTAATCTTCTCTCAATACCTCAAACCATACCTTCTTTCTTTCGTTTGATCTTCTTTGTAGATATTTTTTATTCTACATCTGTGATCACTTACACAAGCACAAGCATCTCCGTTCGATTCCCGCTAAAATGAATTCCGAAAGAAATTCTCCCGCGTAAAATTATACATATTTTCTTTTCGGAGCTATGATATATTGATACTCTCGTACATACTGATTTTATTATTTAAATTAAATGAATTATTATTCATATTAATAATTTTTTTATGTAATTTATTTTGTATAATATTTTTATTATTCAATTTAAGTGAGTTATTATTCAAATTAGTGATATTTTAGTTGAATAATAAAATATTGTACAAAATAAATTACATAATAAAGTCGTTAACATGAATAATAATTCATTTTACTAAATAATAAAGTTGATATCGATTACGATATCAATGATATCTCCCAAACATTTCCCTAAAATTATACATATTTTCTTTTTTCCCCCGTTTTCGAGTCAGAATCAGGTCAGGTCGGTCAGGTTTTACGCAGGTCAGGTCGGAACTTTTGCTTGTTTTGTTTTAAAATTTTAAATTTTTTGGTGCTTGCAACTTGCAAGGTAAGATGTGTTGACCATTGACTTTACTATTTGCAAAATTATACCTCGTCTTAATGAAAAATCATATTTTTTTTCGTGCAAAAAAAAAAATAGAGTGAGACGTGCCATCCTATGATTATTTAAACATTGTATTATAATTAACATTTATTAAATAACATTTTTTTTATTAAGGAATCATTCAAATTAACAATATAATATAGTTTACAATTGATACTTCATCCAAATTAAGACTCTAATTTAGATTTGTCATTTAATAATTAGAGGAATAATTCCAATGGCTTGGAAAAAAAATCTTCCATATTTTGTCCAATATAAAATTTACCTTTTTTTCCTTTAAAAAAGAATGAAAACTCTATACATTGAAATTGAACTCTGCATGATTTTTAAAACAAAAAAAAATACAAACCTTATAATGAGTGAGAAATAGAAAAAGTTTTCAAGAGATAATAATCATCGGATCATCCCTCTAATAATTATATACATTAACTTCTTACTAAAAAGTAAATAAATATCAAACCAAATTAAGCTATATTTTTACCACTATTAAGTAAAGCACGATAATTTGAAATAGATCGAATCATGCTTGATATTTTCTTTGAGAGTATTGAAATGTCGATGTATATTGAACCATTAATTACGAATCTCAAAACTGTCCGTTTTTCAAAACTCTATATTTGAGTTCGATTAAAATCTAATTCTCCATTATGTTTTCCAATATTAAGAAGGAATAATCCAACGAAGTTATTAACTAAACATATTATGAGCTATTTTTTTTAAATAAGGATTTTTTTAGTCTCAATATTTATTCATTTTTAAATTTTTTTTGTGAGAGTTAAAACTGCATCTTTTTCTTTATAGAAAGACGATATATATCACCGTCTACGGTTCAAACATATTATGAGATATAGATGACTTGACCATATATGATACAATATAAATTTGTCTCTCGGACGTTTTTAAGCTTCAAGCTTCGGCGCGTGAATAACTAATTAACCAACTACTGTTATCTATAATAATATAAATGTTGGGATGATTTAGACACTATAGTTTCTATAGTATTTTGAACAGCTTTTTTTGTTTTTTACAGTTGTTCGTAAAATAATATAAATGTTGGAGGATATGTTCAAATATTATAGTTTTTACAGTTATTTGAATAGTTTTTTTTATAGTTATTTGAATAAACTGTAGTTTCTACGGTTGTTTGAACATTTTTTTTATAGTTGTTTGAATAATAATAATAATAATAATAATAATAAGAATAATATAAATGTTGGGGGATAGGTTCAGATATTGTAGTTTTCACAGTTGTTTGGATATTTTTTTTTACGGTTGTTTGAACATTTTTTTTCAATTGTTCAAATTAGACACTACATTGTCTACAATTGTTTGGACATTTTTTTTTTTTACAGTTCTTCACATATAAATGTTGGGGGATAGGTTTGAATACTATATGTTCTACAGTTATTCAAATAGTTTTTTTATAGTTGTTTGAACTTTTTTTTATATAAGGGCTTCCGTTAACTCTGACATTTATTTTTTTTCAAATATTTTTTGCGGGACTTAAAACCTACATCTTTTCATAAAAAAGACCTACAATTTTTCTGTATATATAAAATAAATAATTCTAACGTATATCTAACTTTTATGATACATTCATTTTATAATATATATATATTTAAGAAATATTATTCGTGTTAAAAAAATATTGTAGATGTATACATAATTATTTAGTTAGGCCATGTATCAAATGTGAGTTGATTTAAAATTTGATTGGTCATTCTTCATAAAGCCATTAAAACTCTACAATTAAAAATTATATATTGTTTGACGAAATGCTAAAATAATTTCAAATTAACTTAAATTTGATACATCATTATCTAAATAATTAAGAATATATCTACAATTTTAACTTTTAATTTGAACAATATTTCCGATTATATATATCATAAACATTAAATATATTATAAAATATACTAAAAATATTTATATAAAATAAAAATATACATAAACACATGCCAGCAACAAGCACACATTTGTTAACTGTCACCGTAGTCTACAGACGCATTATAAAAGAAAAAAATTGTTAGTATCTGATTTTTCAGTTGGAACAGAGCGGAATCAAGAACTCTTCTTTTTTTTTTTTTTTAATGAAGCTTCAACGGCGATGGAACATTCCAATAAAAGCAATTGTATAACTTCAATCATACCAAAAATAATTACTAATTTTATAAGTTTGATTGATTAAAACTCTGTGTAAAAATATCATACGGGCTTGGAATTAATTTGTAGTTTACAATTAAATGAAGAAAAATGTTTGAAAGATATCATCATTGATACCGATTTTATTATTTATATAAAATAAATTATTATTGATGTTAACAATATTATTATGCAAAACTAAATTAGATCCATTGCTCGGTTTATTGAGGGTTTATTTGGCAACTCATATTGAACGTCAAATAGCGTGTTATTCCGGTGAAATAAAGTTATCAAACACAAAACAAAATTCTCAAATAACTGCATGGATAGGTTATTCTGCTATTCGGACCCATTAGTCAAATAGCAGAATAACGCTCATTTTCGACACGCGAAATAGCAAAAAATTCTTAATTTTTAACCAAACAATATTTTCACTCTTCCGAATAATATGATAATAACACTCTTTCAAATATTACTATTCTGTTATTATCATCCCACTTTTATTATTCTAATGTTAAATTTTATCCTTAATTTAACAGGAAGTGAACAGCGGTCAGATCTTTTATTTCCGAAGTCAGGATCTGAATTGACCGTTGGATCTTTATCCAACAGATTTGAGGAACTCTCCTCTTCCACTGGATTCAAAACAGGAGAACAACAATACATCGTTAGTCGTCGCGCTTTTGCTTCTGCTTCTGCTTTTTCTTTTGGTTTTGGGTTTTTTTCCTTCTTTCTTTCTTTCCCAAAGCTCCAAGTCCCAAACCCAAACCCAACCTCTTCAGTTCAGATCGGAACTTCTTCAATTTCGCTTCCTTTTACTTTGGAATTCTCTCAAGACTTCAACTTTCCATTTAATTAGTTCTCTCTGACTGAAGAAATTTGAGTCGATCCGATCAAGGTCGTGAATCGTGAATGCAATGGAGAAAAGGAGATGGATTGCGTGGGGAGCGGCGCTGATTATATTCGTCGTGTTAATGGTGGTTACGCCCAAAATCCCTCAATCGGAAGAATACCACGAGTTCGCCGACCAGCGCAAACTCTTCTTTGGTGAATTCTTCATTCCATTTCCCATAAAATTGTGTGTCTTCTTGCGATCTTCGATTGCTCCTATCTATCTATCTGACTATCACAATCCTGTGGGGTGGGGGTAACTTCAGCTTCAATTATTTGATAGAATACTGTGATTGTTTACATGTACCATTATTGTTTCTAAATGGATCGATTTGGGCCTGGAATTAGTTTAAATTGAATGGATTACTTCCAATAAAAAAGAATTAGACCGAACCTGCACTGTTTTTCATGTTGTTTTTGCTTTCTCATAGGAATTCCTAATACTTTAAATGTGATATCAAACATACCCTTCTTCTTTGTTGGAATTATCGGTCTCGTCCTTTGCTACTGGAAGAACTATTTTCAGCTCAGGTACTATTTTCTGCCGTAACAATCAATGTTATATTACCTAGTTTCTATCTAACAACAATTCAGTTTTTAGACTGGTATATGATGAGATTTCAGCTGGTGAGGGTTTTTATCTGAACTGAATTGTCTGTATTTGATATTACCTTAGATGGGGTATAAAGAGCTGTATTGGCTATCTATCAGGGTTTAGGATGTGTGTATTACCAGAGTGGTACTGGTAGTTCGGTACTCATACTGATTTGTTTGATCTGATCATGACCAATTTACGAGCCTGGCCTGAATGCCAATGGCGGATGACCCCTTAAATTGCCATGTCAAACTTGCATGTCGAACTTGTTTGATCTGATCATGATAGTACATTGCATTTTTATTTTCTTCTTCCTCTGAAAATGAATAAACCTCATTTCTTTGTTTTTCTCGTCTAATTCTACATTGAATAGCTTACAAGGAGAATTAGTGGGATGGACATTATTTTATGTGGGGGTCACATCTGTTGGTTTCGGCTCCTCCTATTACCATCTCAACCCCAATGATGCCACGCTTGTGTGGGACCGACTCCCTGTAAGTTCTCTAAATTAAACCCTGCTTTTTATCAACATTGCTTAGAGAAATTTTGAGGTTTAATTAGATAAAGTCCCGATTGCATGAAGTTTGGTATGAATTACTGAGGCAAAATCGGGGTAATTATGAGTTGTCACAATTGAAAGAGCAGTACTAGCTAGTTTGAAATTGAACTTTTCTCTTTGCTGGTATAATATGTCTAAAGTTGAAATGCTTGATTGAAATAGTGAGGCTTTGTTGTTGTATTTTGGAACAGATGACAGTGGCTTTCACATCAATAATGGCAATTTTTATAATTGAGAGGGTTGATGAGAAAAAGGGTACTATTTCCCTTTTGCCCCTTGTCTTGGCTGGTATTTTGAGTATTATGTATTGGAGGTATATCTTTCTCTTGTTCTTTTTTTTTCCATCTTTTTGAATAATTTGTTGCATTTATTTGGCCTCCTTTTATTATGGTCAATTCAGCCTTTTAGTTTTCTTATTCGCTCACCATAACTTTCTGTTATATACACTCATTGTCTGAGCAACTATGAAAATTGTCATATCTACCCGGGCCAAAACCTCAAATGTCAGATATACCTACATGATGAAAAATACTGTTTATTCTGCAATCAAATAAAAATTCCGTCCTATGTGTCACTCCATTTTTATTAAGATGTCCATATTCCCTGTCAATGTCTCTGAAAAACTGAGGGGAGATATCACTTGGATATGTATTGGAGGTACAATAGGGCTTACAGATATTTATGGAAGCTTTATTATGAAGCCAATAGGACTAATTGGATTTCACACAGAGTAGATTAAGGGGCTAGATAATACTTTTAATATAATGTATGGTCATACTAGATCCTTCGAGCTTTTGTAAGAACACACAGGAAAGGTTTCCGTACCTACTTTCTATTGTGTCTTCTAATGTTGCATTATTTAATTACATTAGTTGTTTATGTTTGTGTAGATATTTTGATGATTTGAGGCCATATGCTGTAGTGCAGTTTGTTCCGTGCATAGTTATTCCAATCATGGCCATCCTTATTCCTCCCATGTATACTCATTCAAGTTATTGGCTTTGGGCAGCAGGTATGTTACAAATATTCTAGTAAAACAATATTTGGTTACTTTACTGGTTTATTTACACAACGAAGAACCTAAGTTGAGTGTAAATGCACAAGCTTTCTCGTGGTCAAATCCTGAATTGAATTGTACAGCTGAGAGTTAATTGAGGCAATTCGAGAATCCGTGGTAATTGTGTTGTCCAAAGAGGATACTCGCACAACTATATGGTTAATTAAGCTTAATTTGGCTAAGTCCGGGCTATTTGCATGTTTGTACGGTTCACATGGATATTTCTCCTATATTTTAAATGGGTAATTCATTTGACATTTTTATTAACATATGTATATAATGCGGATCTCACCAAAATGACTCAATTAAGTAATATGAATTCTAGGATTCTATCTCCTGGCTAAGGTAACAGAGGCGACGGATAAGCCGATATACAAGTGGACCCACCACATCATCAGCGGGCATACCATCAAGCATCTATCTGCGGCCATGGTGCCTGTTTTTCTAACCCTAATGCTTGCAAAAAGGACCATAGAGCTTGACCGGTATGTACCTCTCTTCATTCTAATCTCTTCTGGTAATAAGAAGGAGATAGTTATTTTGAGCCATGGACTGTAGTAACCGAGGATACTGCTACTACATGCTGGTAATGTTTTATCGGACAGATTTTCAGTATGTTTGAGTTGGTACTTGGCAGTATGTACAAACAGTGGTGGTGCTTTTCTACCAGTTTAGCCTTCAGCCACTTCTATAAAGTTGATAATACCGACTATTGAAACAGTGATATTAAGGAAAAAAAAGGGTTGCAATATAACTTCATGCACTCTCAATTTCTTTTTTTGCACCCTAACTTTTTTACAGGAGGAGTTTGTTGACTAAATGGAAAGTTCGTTTGGTAGAAGTGAAAGAACGGAGGTTCAAGTCGAATTCAACAGAAACTAGGTTAGATGTTGAGTACTCGGTTGTTTCAGCTACAAATGAGTAATTCATAGTTTCATCCAGTTGTTTTGTGCTCAACTACAATAAGAAACAAAATAGGTAAGTTATTAACATAGTAACCGATCAAAGTCTATTTTGTTCTTTTCTTTTGTAAATATTGTTAGCAATAAGATCATGTTTGTAACTAAATAGTGCTAATTTAAAAGCATACTTGACTCTGCCATATCTTTTTTTTCTCATTTCTTCTTTGAATCTAGTTACCTTCTGTGAGATAAATACTCAGAAAAGAAATCATATAATTAAGCATATTATTGTTCACTAAAAAAAAGCATTTATCTTTCTAAGGAGTAAAATAACTATTATTTTCTCGTAGTAGGTAATATATTTTTTAAACCAATTATAGACTTTCTTCTAAATAAGTGGGAATAAATTTTGCTGTGAAATTCAGAATCGTTTTTCTCTAAAAATTTTGTTCTTTTATGTAGTAATCACCCCATGATATGATATGATATTTGGATCAATTTATCTCTGGAAGAACCATACTACATTTTGGATGTTTTTAAGGAGCATAATTTTTTGATGGTCATTTGTTCTTATTATGCATTGTTAACAAGCACCTGTATCAAATTTGGCTTATTTTCTGGTGATTTTCAGCATTCCCTCTCTGATATATTGTAACTTTTTTGCTAAAATGAAGTAACAGAAATTATGCACAGATATATGAAACACCTCAAGTAAGCCAAATTTGATACAAGTGCTTGTTAACAATGCATAATAAGAACATTATAATTGACCGTTAGAGATGGAGAGAGGTGCTCAACCTCAGTAACATGAAATATAAAATTCACTGGTTTGTGATTCTTTTTTTGTTTAATCTGGATGCTTCATATTATCACCTCATTATATGCTAGTCAGTGTAAAGTTTCTTGAGCTAATTTGTCTGTACCGCAACACACTTCCTGTACAACATTGGTTGTTTTTAGGGGATTTTAGAGATTTAATCTGCTCTGTGCAAGATTTAAAACAAAACTGAAAGGATTCTGCATTGTATTATTATACTGGTATGAGGTACTGAATTTGAAACAGTAGAGTTCAGTTAATTTAGGCCATCTCTCTTAGCCAGAAACAGCAGCCAATTCAGACCAAATTACCTGTTTGTTTCTTTGTTTTCTGCTGGTTTTGCTCTTATAAATTTCATCTACACAGCTTTGAATTTGGGACAGAACTTCTTTGAAAGAGGATAGTACTAAAATTTGAGATCATCTCATTTTATTTGTCTTTGTGACAATCGTCACAACAAGAATAATATACTTTCTGACTGTTTTTAACTGATTTTCTAAGAAAACTTCACATGCAAATGTATATTGTGCAGTAGTCAAGTGTGCATTATATAGCGGTCAAGTGTACGTTATGTAATTGTCAAGTGTGCATTATACAATAGTCATGTAATAGTTGAATGTACATGTGTAACAATTGAATGTATATTGTAAAAATTATACTGATGAGGAGAATTGACCTTCGGGTTAGTGGCTAAATTGCTAAGGTAATGCTCTTTGTATGTGAAGTTGTTAGTTTGGAGTTCTGTTGAAAGATTATTTATAAATATTTTTAACGTTGAGAATCTTAATTTCTATTTTTATCTTAAAAAAAGAACTCTCGATCCTTGTCGCAATTAATTGTGATTATTTATCGACTATAATCAATTAGAATTATGTGTACTTACTTCCAACTAGTGTTAAAATCGTTTGACAATAATTACATGAAACTATAAAGTTGATAGGAAGGATACGAGAGAGAAAAATAAATAGAATTGCAACATATACGTATTTTACTCATAATAAGGATAAAATAGATTTTTTTTATACACGTTATGATAGTAAAATGGATATTCAACGAGTGTTGAGTCAATTTTCGACAGAATAGATAGCGAATTGGAAAAATACGATAGCTTCCGTATTTTTTTCTGAAGAATAAATAATATTATACTATGAATTTTAGATGAGAAAATATATAATACCGAAAATTTACAAGAATATATATAAAATAGTCTTTTCATATTAAAATAGATAAGTGTACATTGAAGTATATATTATATATGAGTAAAGTTAGTATGAGTTTAAGCTCACCAACTCTTAACTCAAAATTTATCGAATCGACTTAAATTTTTAAGAAAAAATATTTACTTCTCCCAAACATCATCCCCCAAATCTATCCTCCACGCGTTTTTTATTTTAGTTAGTCCACGTGATTTTTGTCTTTTTCCTTTTTGAAAATTTATGTTTTCAAATTAATTTTGCTATTTAATTATGTAAACACATGAATAGTATATATGACTTGTCTCTCATACGTTTTTGTTTTCCGAGATTTTTTTTCTCTCTCCTACCACGTACTTTTGTTTTTTTTTTGTTTTTTTCAAGACTTTTTTTTTCTTTTTCCCTCTCCTCTCTTCTGTCATTTTTTTCTCCCATGGGATTATGTTTCTCAAGACTCTCTTTCTCTCTCTTCTCTCTCTTATTATTTTTCTTCTTGGTGATTTATCTAAATACCTGAATCTCATATATAAATACATGAGTCTGAAATATAAATACCTGAGTACAAAATAAAATATAAACACCTGTTTGAAATATATAAACATCTGAGTTAGATATATAAACACCTTGAGTACATAATATAAATATTTGGACTCGTTGTACTTACATGAGAGCACATGAACGTATTTTTTGTCAAAATGAAAAGTTAGTATACGTGAATGTTTTTTTTTGTCAAAAATGGAAAGTTAGTTAGGGAGATTTTTTTGGGGGATTTGACTTGGAGTACTATTAATCACTTCTAATTTTTAATCTAAATTGCTCAATAAATTCTTTATATTAAAATTTGATAGGATACCGAAATTTTCTACTTTTAGAGTTTTCTAATTATTTGTTTCATATTTAAAATGACCTATTTTCATATACAAACATTCTTTATTTTATTATTATTTTTAGAATCATTTTAGAAAATCTAAAAAAAATAGTTAGAAAACTCTAAAAATAGAAAATTTATGTATCCTCCAAGATTCTAATATGAAAAATTTATTGAGTAACTTAAATCTATCGTTTAAAGTCATTTCGATAGTTTTTTGAGTTAAGCTCATCCTAACTTTACTCATTATATATTATCCAAATATAAATTTCAAGATGGACAAAATTTGAGCGGATGATATCCATGACAAGTTTGGAGACATTAATTGATTATATAATTTTTAACAAAATGTCAAGAACAAGGATTCTTCAATATTCATCATCCCCTTGATTAAAAAATGGCACACAGAAACACACAGAATAGAAGCAAACAGTGTGCTCAAATTTCGCCGTTGGTTGCTGCATGTGGGATAATAATAATAATAATAATAATAATAATAACAACAATAACAACAACAACAACAATAATAATAATAATAATAATAATAATAATAATACCGAATTAATTAATGCATTAGATATTGAGATGTCTGTCACCAGGGGCGCCTTTGGTATACCAAAGTTCAAAACAACATGTGAAATATTTTTTAATTTTATCATTATTATTGTTTTGGTTTGTTTTGTCCGTATTTTTAAATATATTTATGTAATAAGTTAAGAAACTTTTTTTTTATCTATTTTGATTTTATATGAATGAGATTGATTGATTTGATTTTTTTTAAGTTTGATAATGTTATATTTAGTTTCTAAATATATGTGTTTAGATTATTATGAGCTTTGCAAAAAAAAAAAAATTCAGCACTTTTAGTTATCTAAATCAAATCTATGAATTTATGATGACTTGTAAAAAGATATACTTAGTTATTAAATTAAAAAAAAGATTATTAATGTTAACTATTTCAACAATGAAATAAGCAAAAAAAAAAAAGAATTTAAGTCTCCTATTTAGGTGTCAAAAAAAAGAAAAAAAATAAGTATTTGAAAAAAAAAAGAACTTGAAAAGAGAATATTAATGTCAACTATTGATTTAATTTCACAATGCCAGTATTAAGTTATCTAACAAAATATTAAAAAAACATCACTTAAAAATTTAATATCCTAATGAAACATGTTTTGTTTTAATACTTTGCAAAAATATATTTTTCTTTAATAATCACTTAATTAGGACCAACCACATACTGATACAGACCCAAAAAAACCAACAAGCATATTCCCATTTCTTTCTTTTTATTCTTGATAAATAAATCCTTTCTCAATATCTTCAAACCAGGCCTGAATGATATTCTCCAATGCAAATATATTTACATTTAGAGTTTTAAACCAAACTCAAGACTAGTGGTTGTGAGCCTCTGATATTTCAATGGAAAGTACAGAGAGAGAAAGAGAAAAAATCTCAACCAATAATATCTCTCTCCTGTCAGAATGGGACATCTGTGATTTGTCACCACGTAATTTACTAAGAGAGTTGCAATCTCTGACCCTTCAAAAGGGAAATGGTATGTGTCTACAAGTTGGTACCAGTCAGTAGCGGAATTTGAGCTCAAAATAAGAAGGGGTTAATTTAATTAAAGAAGAAAAATTATGATGCAAAATTGATTAAGGGGATCATTTCGTGGTCTAAATAATAACTGACTCAGAAAATATATTGCCTCTGTAAGAGAAAGGGGGATCATGGTCCACTGTGGCCCGAACAAAACTCCGCCACTGATGTCAGTTACATGTACTAATTTGTATATATAAAAAGAGTATTACAATAGTAACATTTTATTTATGAAATTGATACAAATCTTGCTTTTATTAATCTAAAATCTCATATAGCTGAGTTTGTATTGACGAGTATTGTTTTAGAATGAGATCAGACAGATTGTATATACAGTCTCACATAATGTAATATATATATATATATATGCCTGCATAAAAAGTATGTACTACATATTCAGTAATAAACTCTATTTTTCGAAATTTTAATCTTTTAAACATATAGAATTGATGATACAACTCTAATATTTTGTTATATTTTTTTTAGTTTTGACTAAAATTCTCTAAAGATTCTATTTAGTTTGTAAATTTTGAAATTTTTGTAGAATACATAACCACATATACTATTTGCATATCATATTGTATGCATCTCATACTGCTTATGCGCTATACATTGGTTAACCACATGAATATTGAAAAATCATATTTTAAAATGTTGCCAACAAGACAATTGAAGGGAGTATTTTAGCTTTTACATCGTTTAGTTATTGATCTTGACTTTTGATAGAAATAATAAATATAAGGCTTGTGAGTTTGGTTTTGTGAAAAATGTTCTCGAAGCAGGGCAAATAAAAAAAATGTATACTTCACCGTTCTTATTATCTTTTATTTGCATAAAACATATAATTTTTTATTAAGATTATACATAAATTTAAAGAAATTTTTTCTATCATTTATGAATCACTAGTGAAAATAAATAACTTCAAAAATCACGT
Source organism: x Bolboschoenoplectus mariqueter (assembly GCA_037678475.1). Taxonomy (NCBI): domain Eukaryota; kingdom Viridiplantae; phylum Streptophyta; class Magnoliopsida; order Poales; family Cyperaceae; genus x Bolboschoenoplectus; species x Bolboschoenoplectus mariqueter. Next base: position 1,899,999 of record CM075286.1, on the reverse strand, counting down.
TAGATGACTAAAGTCATAATAGAGCCGTTTGGCAATATGTTGAAGATTAAATTTTAATTCATGCTAAGGAGGTCATGTTCGATAGTCTTAATCTGTAAGTGAAAACTAAAGAAGTTTAATCCAGGGATTCCTTAAGGTACGGACATGGATTAAGATTTCGGGTAAAATGAGGCTAAATAAGATATTTTTAATTCGCACTAAAGAGCATGTGTCGGAAGGATTAAGTAATTAAAAAAATTAAATGAGGCTTAAGGAGGCTAAAAAATACAGTTATCCAACCGCATCAATAGGATAAGTGTCTTGCTATGTTCTAATATAATTATTTTTCTATACTTGGATTATTTATAAATTTCATTTAGATTGTATTTTAAGAAAGTAGAAGTTGAATGACAATCATATATCACATTAAACAAAAAGTTTCAATGCTAATCATACCTTGTTAATTGATACTTATCTTTGTTATAACCAAAACACATACCATAACTCAAAAAAGACAGAAAAAAAATCATTTAAAAACCAAATTTCGCAATACTTTTATATCCATGGGTGCGTTGTTGGAGACCCGAAGCAAAACTCAAATAAAGACAAACAAAATCCAAACCTTATCGCAAATCACCGCTGCCTTTTTCTACCCTGTTGCGTTGGCGTTGCACCTACAGTCCAGTCTAGTCAGACTCCTCCACACACACTTGACACTTCTAAATACATCTGCGTAGATTCGAGTAGATTTCATTCGGTGCAAATAGACTAGTAACCCCCACATTCAATAAATGGCTCTCGAAGCGCCAAATCAGCGCTCGTGGCACTAAACACTGAGACACGTGGCACCTCGTGGGAGGCTCTTTCAGATCGCGTGCCTCTCCCGCCTCTTATCGTTACGCCACCAATAACCCAGAACACAATTCGCGTGAAAAATAATAATAATAATAGTATCTAAAAAAGAAACCAAATTTGGTTTAGAGAAGATCTTATTTTTTTCCCTCTCTTTTCAAGTTGCAAATTCTTTCTCTATGACCACTGTCGCGGCGTTGTCTCTCTTTCCGAATTTAGTATTCAGGCCTTCCTACAAGCTCTGCTCTAGAAAGGTACCTTTTTCTCTTTTTTGATTGTTACTAATTTTATTTTTATGAAGTTTGATTTGAACTTCAGTTTATAATTTTTTGTGGGTTTTGGAAATCTGAGGATTCTATTTACTTGAATTACTTTCTGATGTAGATGATCACCAAAGTTTGTAAATTTTAGACCTTTTTATGGCCAAATTTGACCTAAATTTTAGATTGATGTAGTTGATTTCCAATTCAAAAAGATTATAATCCTCGAAATAAATTCCCCACCAAAAGAAAGAAAATAAAATAAAAAATGAAACAGTACACTACTAATGTGCAATTTATTTTATTTATTTATTTTTTTGTTTAACCACTTAATGGTAAATTCAATGTGAGCACTTTTGTAATTTCTTTAGGTAGGTGGCAATAATGGGTTCAAGGTACTTGCCGTTTTCGGTGAAGGGGCGAGTGAACTAGAGAGGAAAAGTAGCAGCAATTTATGGGGTGCGCTTTTTGATGTAGAGGATCCTGGGCCGAGGCAGGCCCCGACAGTCAGTGGGAAATTCCTAGATGTCAACCAGGCTCTAGAGGTGGCAAGACTTGACTTACAGTATTGTGATTGGCGGGCCCGTCAGGACTTGCTGACGATCATGCTTCTTCATAACAAGGTTAGCACAATCCTGTGTTGCAGTTTCAAAATTTGCGTACCGGCACTGGTACCAACTTTTCTTCTCAGTGCCTTCTCTTTCGTTTGATCTGTTTATATTATACATTCATGTTTGCTGTCAGGTTATCTGTTGCTAGGCAGCATCCAAAGTTTGAATTTGTATTTAAAAGGATCGTATTTTGCAAATTTATCTGCATTAAATCTAATATGGAAGACCTTCGTCTTAATCTGATGCAGGTGGTAGAGGTGTTAAATCCTCTGGCACGTGATTTCAAGTCCATTGGTACCATGAAGAAGGAGCTTGCCGAATTGCAAGAGGAGCTATCACATGCTCATCAACAGGTATGCCGGTAATTTATAGGCTGGTATTGAAGAACATAATTTTACAAACAAATAAATAGATAGATTGATAGATAAATGAGGAAAAATTTCGGTTATGTTTGGTTGGTAAGCAGAAAAATTAGTTAAGGACCTATGCTGGACTGATTGGCCGGGACTGTACCTGTTCTCCCTAATTGTCAACTAAGCTCCACAAAGGCTTATTTTTGTCAAAACCAAATGACAGTAATAGGTTTCAGAAAGTCATCTAGAACCAATTAAGTCGTGATTCGCATTCAACTATTCAACTCCATCTAAAGTTGCTTTAATTACCATCCAAGAGCTTGAGTTTGCAATACGACACTAAAAGTAGCGGATAAATGAATGAAAATGAAATCGTTGCAAAATCTTTCGAGTTTCTGGTATAAACCTAATTTTATAACAGGTATGCATATCTGAAGCTAGGGTTGCAACTGCTCTAGACAAGCTAGCATTCATGGAGGGATTGGTGAATGAGAAATTACTTCCGGAACAAAAAGGCAAAAGATCAAGCAGGCCCACAACTGAACCTGAATCCAATACTAACTCGCCGACAACCTCGTCTGATAACTCTAGTCGATTGCAAACCAAATCTCCAAGGAGGCGTTTAAATGTATCAGGGCCCGTCAAAGCTTATAATCCATGCTTGAAGAACTTCTGGTATCCTGTTGCCTTTACTACCGACCTCAAAGAAGATATGATGGTAATTTTGTGTATTTATATATTTTTTCATGGGCATATTTGTCATATTATTATTACTTATATAGTTTTCATGATACGACCATTCAATCTTTGTATACTTAATTTTGATTATCTAATAAAATGACAGACTTTTTAGAAAGTAATACTACAGGCTTAGTGTGCCAAATTTGCAGTTGTATCGTCCTTATTTTGAAGGGTTGATTGAATTTCCAATCGAAATAAAACTTGGTGAGTGTGTATTTTCAAATTTAAGAATTTCATCAGTTATGTCTTATATAACTTTCAGATACCAATAGATTGCTTTGAGGAGCCATGGGTGATATTTAGGGGTAAAGATGGGCGACCCGGATGTGTGCAAAACACGTGTGCGCATAGAGCATGTCCGCTTCACCTCGGATCAGTTAATGAGGGTCGGATCCAATGCCCATATCATGGTATAGTCTATCATTTGTATCCATACTATTTGCATTGTACTAGGTGTAATTGTAACAGAGGTATTCTGAAATATTCTCAGTACATTGGATTTCATTTGGTACGTATGAGCTTGACCAATACAAGAACCGGATGATGTTGAGGGGTATTAGGGTATATATGAGGTATAATGTAAATATGGTATATCAGTCCAATAACTAGTATTTGCATGAGTTTACATATCAAAATGATTAAATACAGTGTTGATATTAAATGATATTAACTTAAATGGAGAAGGCTCAGAAGTCCTATCTCTAAGGTTTGCCCCATGTGGGATTGAATTATGAACCCTTGACCTTTTCAAATTCATTATAATGCCTTACCACTTGGAAGTCATATTTGCTCAGTAAGTAAACTCAAGGAGTTTGAAAAAATAAAATCTTCAGGATGGGAGTATTCTACCGATGGTAAATGTGAGAAGATGCCTTCTACAAGGATGCTTGATGTAAAGATAAAGGCGTTACCGTGCTTTGAGCAAGAAGGGATGATTTGGGTTTGGCCTGGTACAGATCCTCCCAAGGCTACTATCCCTTCCCTTTTACCTCCTCCTGGTTTCCGAATTCATGCCGAGGTATCTTGATTGTTTACTGCCATGCTATACTCTATTTTAAACCAAACAGCATTCATTTTATCTAAAGGAATAAACAAAATTGTGCATGTATAACGGATTTTGTTTTGTATTCTTAACATGGGAAACAGATAGTAATGGAGCTACCGATTGAACATGGACTGCTGTTGGACAATTTGTTAGATCTGGCACATGCCCCTTTTACTCACACTGAAACCTTTGCCAAGGGTTGGTCTGTCCCAAGGTTTGTTCTTCACTTTCCTTTTCTATTTCAATTAGCCTTTGTTTCCCTCCAATATCCTCTACTGTGCAATTAAGGTTGGTGTCAATTATCCAATTGCCAGAATTAAGCTTCAATAAACTTAAACTATCCGAAAATTTTACCTTGATTTGCGACAAAAAAACACCAAGTAAGTTGAGGAAAAAAGAGGAAAGTTGCACCAAAAGTGAACAAAAAAGAAGATCTCTGTAGTTTACATCCTTAGCAACGCACTTACGCAACTTCTTTAATTTTTCAAAATATACAGCCTGGTAAAATTTCTGACACCAACATCAGGATTGGTGGGCTACTGGGATCCATACCCAATTGACATGGAGTTTCGGCCTCCATGTATGGTTTTGTCCACAATTGGCATATCAAAACCCGGTAAATTGGAAGGGACAAGCACAGAGCAATGTACCACACATCTACATCAACTTCATGTTTGTATACCATCGTCTAGACAAAAGACAAGGTTATTGTACCGCATGTCCTTGGATTTTGCACCTTGGTTGAAGCATGTTCCTTTGATGCACCTCTTGTGGAGACATTTCGCAGAGAAGGTCAGCATAACAAGAAATTTCTAAACATTTTCCTTGTACCTTACCAAATCGTGAATATTAGTTTGTGCTACTTGCCACTTTTCAAGAAACTTAAAGCAATAAATTTTTCATGCCCCAAAAGCACATTCCAATAGCCATAGCTGAAAAGATTTTCCGGCACACTTTAGAAGAACATCATATATATCTACACGAGTTTTGTAGCAAAACTGAGTATTCTTTTTCAAAACAAACTTTTTCATATGGACTTATATCTTTTGTTCTTTCTGGTGAAACTCTAGGTGTTAAATGAGGATCTACGGCTAGTACTTGGTCAACAAGATCGCATGATAAATGGTGCAAATGTGTGGAATTTGCCAGTATCCTATGACAAATTGGGGATACGGTATCGGTTATGGAGAGATGCAATTGATAGTGGAGCTGATCGTATCCCCTTTACTAAACAAATCAATTCTGGTTTGTAGTCTTAACATGGAAACCATTCTCTTGAATTTCTCCTTGTTCCCGTGCTCGGGTTATTATTTGTGACTACTGTCTGGTGTCAAAAGTGCAAATTCTGCATAGAAGTTGCTGGAAAAATTTTCAGAGATATTGCATGTGCATGCTAATTGGAGAACTTCTGGAGAGTAGCATTGAGTCGGAACCGCTGTTTGCTTGTACCGTAAAGATGCACATGATTTAGGGATGAATGCTGGGTGCAAAGTGTAACTTATTGAGTTGATCTTTTCTTTTTTTCTTTCTTTTTTTGGTCAGTATTACTTTTCCTTCTATTCTTGGTTTGTACATTAAGGAATGAATACATGAGTTAACGGAGATAAATTGAATAACTGTCTATAGCAACAGGTATCCTTTCTGTTATTATTTCCGAAATTGCACTTATGCGATCTTTTTTTTATTCAAAATTGCATAATAAGAACAAAAATTACAACAATTGTTATCTTGTTTCGTCATATATCAGCACCAACAAATAAAAAAAAAGAGCAAAAATGAACATTACCAGTATGCATGTGCCATCCCCCCCCCCCCCCCCCCCCCCCCCCTCAAACACACACCCACCAAAAAAAAAATTCAATTGAAGAAATGTGTAGTAGTAGTTTTTCTTGGGCCATCTACTGATTGGGCTTAGCAACTTGCTAATATGCACCATGAAAAGAATAAGAAAGGTTGCTGTGTAAGTGTCAACTAATATTTTACGGTCCTGTCGTGAAATAAATAAATTAAAAATATATATTATTTGTAAATTCTTGCAATATTTGGTAATTTGTCTCTGTCAGACTTGAATTTTTTGCTACAGTTCAAGCTAACAAGATATAATAAAACGTACAAAAATTTACATGGAGTTCAATGTTTATTGGTTCGAACAACATTATCTATATATACATATACCAAAATTATCTCATAAGAATATATGATAAGCCATTATTTGTTTGTGATTTACACTTTAAGTATATTGTGACACACTTCTTCAACTCTATACTAATCAATAGTCCCTTAAAAGAACTTTATGATCAATATGTATCTATAAGAAAGAAATCAAAAGAAAGAAAGGAAACAAAAAAAAAAAGAGTAAATTTATAGACCTGCTTACATCCAAGCAGTGTCAATTCATCCTGGCATGTAAATTGTTGCAAAACCCTTTCCTTTCCCAATTAGAGAGTTAAAGAATGCTCAAGGCAGTTAATGTATCAAATGAAATTTTTTATTAAAAATAGCAAATTGTTCAATTGTTTGAATGCTTCAAACTAACAACTATGGCTACAGTCGCTAGTGCAATTGCACTTGTCATGAGACCGACTTGAAAAGCCGACCAACCTCTTTGCGGATTCGAAATATCACGGCGTGTTGCAAATGTCGTTGCCATCTTCAAGTCTGGGTCATCAATGTGAAGCCTCAGTACCTATAATTTAAGATTAGTACAACTGGCATTTGTATATATAATTATGTATTCTTGACAATAAGAGAATTATTCTTTCGCTCCCTTCAACTCTCAATCTGCAATCGCACATTGTTGGTGATGTTTCATGTTTATGGGATTTGACAATGCACTATGATATATGACTAATGGTAAATTAAGCAATTTAACTAGAAATCCAGAAAAAATGTAGTACAAGAAACCAGATAGAGGGTTAAAAGTAACTTTAGGGGAGTAGAAGAAGTACCTTCAAGCCGGCACATCGGGCTTGATAGATAGCCCCAATAAGGTCACCATCCGTCATCAAAGTAACTTTGTCTCCTTCATCATCTTCATACTATTATTCCAAATTTCTTAGTTAATACGGAGAATTATAACCGAGCAATATCATTTAAATCTAAATACCTCTAGCATTAATACTCTTAGCATAGGCATCAGAAGGTAAACAAGATGAAATTTGAGTGTGCTTGAAGAAAATAAGAAGAGAAGCATTACAAGTGGTACTTCCTCTCAAAAAGAAAATATATAAAAGAACAACAATTCAATTTTTTTAAATTAAAATGGAGAAGAAATGCTAACCAAAAGTTGAACGGTATCTTTTTCACTCTCCAAACCTAATCGCTGCATTACAGTAGAAACAAGCTCTTCCAAGCTTTCTGATGCTGCAGACAGAGAAAGGGAAAGTTCTAAAAGATTTAGGAAATAAAAAAGAAATGTATTTGAATTATGATGCTGCTGCTTTTAACTAAAGTTTTTCCTCTTTGCAAGCTATAAAGTTCATATATAATTGATTATCGAAAAGAGAAAATCAAACTATCATTATACTGTAGACACTTCCATCCAATCCAACAAGCCAGGCATCTTTCATGATTCACACATGCCCTCATCATATGTAAAAGGTGGAATATTCATCCAGTCATTATAAGTAGACTGTTCAAGAGGTGATAATTTTCTGTCGAGTCTCTCTCTCTCTTTCTCTTTTTGACAAGTGAGTGCACATATAAAGAGATACTCTACAGAAAAATATCGTTTCTCTCTCTCTCTCACTTTCTCTCACACACACACTTATATAATGTCTCCTCCACTTCCTACCCTTTTCTCTCCCATATCTCGTCCCAACAAAAAAAAAGAAAAAAAAAAGAGAACCTCACCCCGACACAGATGTGGGCCAATAACTGAAATCAAGGTATTACACAATCGAGCAATCAAAGAAGTGGATACATTCTTTGTCCTCAAGGACTGGACTATGCAGTTTTGTCTCTCTCTTTCTGTCCATTTGTTTTCAAGAACTGAACTAAGTACCAGAATGACACCAGTGCCAGAATAGCATTGGTTCAGGGACTGATTTTTGGGTATAACAAAGAAATTTGTTTAGTGAAATCTAATATGCATACCGCAACTGAATCGATGCACACGACCCCTTTGATCCTCTATCTTAAACACAAACGAATTGTTGACGTGTGGTGGTGACATCCTCATATGATGCTTCCCATCCCCAGCTTCATGTGCCATTGATGTGTCACTGCTGAGGACAAATAAAGAGGAAAAGTATACAAATTTACACATGCATGCACAGCTCGAACGGTTTTACAAATTAACCATTTACACATGCCTCCATGTTTTGCTTGCTAACAAACAGGGTAAAATGGATGTTTCATGAATTGTAGAGGGACAGTGTATGTGATATTTCAAGGTTTTAATACAATGTACTTGTCTTTATGGACATGTCTAATATGCTATATCAAGATTTATCTCAAAGAAAAAAGAAAGGGTCATTTTGCCATTTGCAGGGATTTTTTATTTAAGGGGTGATAACTGCACCCCTTATCCACACTTCTTATTTGCACCAAAAATATTTGAAGCTATTTAACATAATTTCTAAGTTAAATTTTGAAACATTTTAAAAATAATTTATACTTAACATTGGGTGTAGATAAGATGTGCAGAACTTGAGTGCAAGAATAATTTCTCTTTTTATTTTATTATTATCTTTCTTTGGTTTTTTTTTTTTTTTTTTTTTTTGGGGGGGGGGGGGGGGGGGGGGGATATGACAAAGAAAGAGGGAGGACCTGTGGTTGTCATATTCCTCTTCATGATGTTGCGTTTGAAGTGTAGAGTCCCAAAATCTGTGAATCATTGTACTTGCCATCTCATTTAAAGAACTTCCATTTCCTTCAGCCTTTTTTTGCATTAAAATAACTAAAATATATAAGTATAAATTCTGTACAAGACCTCCTAATACAATTTCAGCCAGTGCACACCTATACACAAGAAGTAATTAAGCTATTGGCCTAGGTACCATAATGCTTCCAGAACTGGAATTCAGGGGCAAATTACTAGTGTAGTGTGATTTTACTTTATTTTATTTTATTGTTGGGGGGGGGGGGGGGTGTTACTTGAAAAATTTACAAGGTCTAAGAAGAAAAGATACAATTGCTCAGTTCATGGAGGAGGAGGAGGGGGGGGGGGGGGGGGGGCGGGCTTGGTCCCCCTCTGCCTCCCCTCTTTCTTCCCCTGAGTGCTTCCCTCAAATGGTTAACTAAACCTCAATCTTCCTATCATGCCTCAATCTAACCAAGTATCTCCCCGGTTTATTCTTGATAGTGTCTCATTTAAGTATTTTTTGTGAAGGATAGTTGCGTTGCAGGAACAAGGAAGCATTTACGTTCTTAGTAAAGCAAATGAAAATAGTTGATCCATTGATTGTGTCATAAGTGATTTGAGCTTGCAGATGTTGTTACGAGAAGTATTGATCTTACCACTGAGATGGCTGCATGAGTTAACTGAAGGACATCTAGACATGCGGCAACATGTCCATCTAATAATTTTGCAAAGAATTTAGGTCATTGAAAAGCTTCAATATAATAATATTAGTCTCTTATACTATAATAATAAAAAAAAAAGAAACATACCTTTATCTAGTACTGGGATGTGAAGGAACTTCATGTTGTGCATCATATGTAGCGTATCGAGAATTGATGTCTCAAGAGTGGCACATTCTGGGTTTGGAGTCATGGCCTTCACAATTAAATATATGTAAAATAACCTTTTGACAAGAATGTATAATGATCATTCTTACTTTTTGTTGCAAAATAATAAAAAAAGTCTCAAAGAGGAGGGAGGAATGGAACCTTTTCTGCTGGAGTATCTTCAGGGGCTAAATTTTGATTCACCACTCGTGCAAGCAAATCCCTCGGACTGCAAAGCAATTTTATTAAAAAAAAAGAATGTTAATCCAATCATAAATTTTTTTTATGTTTCCCTATTTACTTATAGTTGTATATATTAATGATGCCATGGTTAACCCTATGGGACATCAAAGATATACCGAAAAAAAAAAAGACATCAGTACATAGAAGAGGAGTCCTTGCATGCAACTTTTCAATTTTACACTTATTCAAAAGGTGCAGAAACTAATGTCCATAATAACAGCACAAGAAAACAAGGGAGTTGATTTGGATTATTATTCATCCTTATACAGGGTTTGTCAGATACTTTTTCTTTTGTTGGCGCGTGCACGATATATTGAACTTCGTATAGCATACATGAAAATTGTCAATAAAACAAGAGATAGAGCTAGGAGGGAGTAATTACGTAATAATTCCTTGAAGTGTATCCTCAGCCATGACAATCACTGAACTGACTTTAAGGTCCCGCATTTTTTGTGCAGCAACAAGGGCCGTGTCAGAAGACAATACAGATGGTACACTAAAATAAATAGAAAGATTAGACAAAGAAAACTATTATAAACTTAAACCAATTCCAAATTGTAAAGTTAAAGTTTGTGATTATATGATCCTTTGCCAAATTTCCAGGAATTTTTTTTTTCTGAAAGGCCAATTTTTCCTGAAAATTATACATGAAAAATTTAAAAACCAAACTTAAGTAAAGGGTGTATCTTGGAGGAATTGGAAATGAACATTTATTCTTATAATGTAAGACTGATTAATTTTACTTACTTTCCCAGCATTGGATCCTGGTCCAATAAAAATTATGGTGATCCAAAGAATATTCCTGGTATTCAGAAAGAAGTTTAAAAAATTGTACATACACGTTATTTTCAGGGACTATAGTAGACAAAGAAGGCTTAAACATTTTCTCCCATAAATTCTCCATGAAAGCATGCCGAGCTGACCCAGCTGCAATACATATAATTAACACAAATTTATTCTGCACATATGTACTGCTTTGGTATCGAGCAGTTTTCAACAAAGCTTGAAACCAATAGAGGTTCTGTTATAAAAATGGTACCGAATAGGTAGAATTTGTTAAGAACCTATGCATCATATGAATCAGAACAGACCTTATGTGAACAAGACCAGTCTAATCCAAATACATCACCTCATCTCAGGTACCTTGTACTAGTTCTCAGGTACAGAAGTGCCAGTAACAGAATAGTACATGACTGATAGGAGTTCCACACTGTCCATAAAGCACTGCTACCAGAAAATAGTGGACCTTGCCTGTATGGTATTAAATCTCACACCTCTTGTTCTTTGGTACTAGTGTATGGAAACTGTTGTGCATATCCTTACGTGTGCCAGGACTGTCGGCTCCCAGCTGTTGCTCGACATTTCCTACAGCTGCCGCAATGGCCTGGCCTTGCTCGGCAATCTTCTCCATTTTTGAAATTGCCTCATATAGAAGTTTGGTTATATCCATTATGGCTATCACCTCCCCATTTTCCACCACTGGAAGATGCCTAAATTTCCCTGGCAAACGTAGAGGGTGAACACTAATTTTAATAGGAAGTTCAGATATTTCAGAAAATTTGATTGATTTATGGGATGCAATTCTTCCAGTTTATTAAAAACTTCCATCCATACTTGCTGACTTATACATCTGGCCCAGAGAAATATGTACCAGACCACCAAAATTAGCCAGATAGGCCGAGTTTATCATCAAGTACCCCTCGACTTGTTAATAAGCCTCAATTTAATCCATTTTTGGTATAATGGACATTCACCTGGTTGTACATCTCTAACTTGAACATTATACAATGCAACTAATAATTGGAAATGTTAAATACTGAGAAGAAAACAAATCAAATAAAATGGACAGCCCAGAATTGGATCAGCGCTGGCCAAATACATAACGGTTCAGTGCCTGAAACAAAAAGAACTTGCACAAAGTAAGAAACTTTTGCAATGAGAACTTATGCAAATGAAGAAGATACAGCCGGGATGCATGTGCAAGTGTGAGAAAGGAAACTAACCTTGAACCATCTTTTGCATGGCTTCAATAGCTGGGGCTTCTGCCATGATAAATACGGGGTTCTTTGTCATGGCACGACTTACATTTGTCAAGTCTGGTCTTAATCCTTCAGCTATAACCTTCTTTACTATGTCCTAAATAAATGAACAAAGACAAAATAACCATGATTAACAAGTAGATAAGTAATACAGTGCAGCGGTTTTCTGTACACACATGATATTTTGAGGTTATGCTGGATGTAATCCACAGTTTCCAAGTAACAAATGGTTTAACAGCTAGCTCTATCTGAAAAAACATGAAATATATCTGATATGTCCAGACAAAAATGTGTTTGGAATTCTAGCCACCATGGCTTCCTCCTTGAATTACAATTTATTTGGAAAATCACTTAGGCTACCACTTCTTATTGTTGCAAGCAAAAAACCAAAAATTTTCAAAATTCTAAATGAAATTAAAACATAAGTGAAAACAAAGAAAACAAAGAAAACCTCAGCGGTGAGGATGCCCGTGAGGAGGCCGTTGGGGTCAGTGATTAATGCAGAATCAACCCGCCTGGCTGCCATTCTCTTGCATGTGTCCGCAATTGTGGTGCCTTCTGGCAGGGTTAGTGGCTTTACCTTCTGGAGCTTCTTAACCGTCCTCTCCCCGCTACATTATAGCATGTATAAAGACCGTGTTTTTGTTTACAGATGTTTATTTTATTTGCAAAATAATTAAAATAATGTGTGTCAGATTAAGTAATCATGAAGAATTATTTTCACAATAAATTTAAATACTGAAAGAGCTTTATGACATACATTTTTTTTATTATTTGTAATTAGACTAATAGTTCCATAAATACCTGGCGCCAACAAGAAACAAGTTCACCATGTTACGAACCTCAAAACCAATAAACACATCACTCGAACATTTCAACGAACACCTTGTGTGTGCACCATAAAAGAAAGAATACAGCATATCATTTTTGTTTAACAAAGACAACCTCTCTCCTTCACCCCTACCCAATTGGCCTCATATTCTAATAAACCTGTGATGTCTACACATGGAACTAAAGGCTAGATCAAAACACACCTGGTGTCACATACCGGTGTGGTGCATTGATCAATCGGTTACAACTCACAAGACAGACATGTACCAAACAAAGGTCCCAACAAGCCTTAGTTCACTATCTCTTCCTTTTCTTCTTCATCTTCATCTTTCTCTTTCTCTTCTCTGGTGTGGTACTGGTATGTATTGTGTAAACAGGACCAGAGAGCTTTCTGGCACAAACGATCCCTCTTAATTTTTCATTTAGGAAAGTAAGGTCGGACCGGGCTTTTCTGGGCCGGAATGGGCCAAACCAAGAAAATTGTTTAAATGGATGTTGTCAAGGAAAATTGGTGAAAACAGAGCATTATGGACTGGTATGATGTAAACAAGAATTGATAAACAACACATTACGATGCCAAGACTATGTAGTTTCTGAAATTGGGTACATTAGTTCAGAAATGACATTTAGTATCGGACTTATAATACCAGCAATGTCGGTTTACTATCCGACACTGATTTACGAAATGTGTCGGATTTCTGGCCTCATTTTTCACATCAGTGTTGGTTGATACAAAAAAACCGACACTAATTGGCAACAATCAGTGTCGATTTTACTCAGAAACCGACACTGATTATATAACAATCAGTGTTGGTTCCTAAGAAACCGACATTGATATTTTCAAAAAATACATTATGATGCAGTAACAGTGCATTAATTATTATCTACAAACCATGTCAGCATGTTTGTGTAGAAGACTAGAAGATCAATATGTCAAAGAAAGACGCACATGATACAGAGATTGATTTCTGATCAGAAGTAGTTGTCAGGCTTCGTGGATGAGTAAGCGAGAGAGAGAAGGAGGTTTAATTAAGCGACTTACATGGGATTGGGAGGAGAGGATGGTTTGGAAGCCCTCCCGGGAGTGCTGCCGATGCCGTCTCGATCGGTTTTTCTCTGTGGAGGTGGAGGTAGCGGTGGCGGTTGCTTGATGCGCATCGACAGAGGCCTCTTTTGCATTGTGTACTTACACACCACCAATCTTCCTCTTCCTCTTCCTCTTCCTTTCCCTTTTCCTTGATCAGAGCTCGTATTTGATACCTCTCTCTAGTTCCTTCTATTGATCTGAGAGTAGTTAGTTACACTACGAGTGCATCTTGTTACTTATATCTCCGAATTGTAAAAGAAAAAGAAATTGAATGAAGATGCATGAGCTCTTTGTCCTTTCTGGAAATTAGTTTATGGTATGAGGAGGAGGAAGAGGGGGGTTTGGCATTGAGAGGGGAGAAAAACAGAGGGCGAAGAAGAAGAAAAGTATCATTGTTTTGTTGCTTTATTTCATCATGTACTAATTTATTAGGCAGAATTTCATTTCATATGTATCCCTCTAAAAGTTCAAAATTATATATTTCCCTCTCTAAAATACATAATATCATATTTATCCTTCTAAACTTTTAAAATTTTCATATTTACCCAACAAAATTGTATGATATATCAAATATACTCAAAAACTACAAATAATCCCATTAAATATTTTAAAACTCAATCTAAGATTTTAATATATATTTCATAATTATTATATTTTTTACTTCTCTCATTCATGTTATCACAATTATAACTCTCCAAGTATCAAAATATATTTCACCTCCCGTCTTTTCATTTACTGAGATTTTAATTTCAAAGAATTTAAATATTTTGATGATTGGTATTCATTAGAAGTGGCAAAATCTGACTCGATCCAACGAACCCGTCCGACCCGTCTGACACCCGACTTGACTCGACCTGATTTGTTTTAAAAGTCAAAGTAACCTGAACCCGACCCAACCCGAGATCCAAAAAAAAGCCGACGCTATACAATCTGAAATTCAACCTGACTCCACCCAGTCCAACTTATGACCCGACAATCATTTTCGGTCAACGTAACATGACCTAACCCAGCTCAATCTGAATCTAACATGACCTGTCTGATTGCCAAATCTAGTATTCATGCTTCATAACTGTATATGTAATATATTTACCAAGAATTTAATTTCAAAAAATTTTATCTATTATTTTCAATAAGGATAAATAAGGAATTAATAAATATGGAGTTAGTTTTAATGAAAAAGATAATATATTGGGCAAATAAGAGATTTTTAAAAGTTTAGAAGGATAAATGATATTATGAATTTTAGAAGGGGAAATACATAATTTTAAAGTTTTTGTAAGGACGCACATGAAATTCTACCAACTTATTATTTTTTAATTTTATTTTGCTTTCATATCCTTGTAAGACAACTAAATTACACTCCTAATGTTTTATTTCTTACATGTATTAGATATTTTCCACATTTATAGGTCCAACAAGTTATAATGGCTACCCCAGAAGATGTAATATAATTTTCTTTTATTTCAATGGACTTAATTTGAAGCATTCTTTTTTGAAGATCATCATTTTTCTATATGGTTGCGTCCTCAATCTCATTCATGGCAAGCATATACTTAATATTTTTTAATTTAATTGCGCATATTTATACTTGTTTGACTAAATTTCTTCTTATAAAATTTAAGACGGAATTTGTTAATTTGTTAGAACCTATCAGTACTGTCATTTTTTAATTTATCATGCATTCTTGTTGAATTCATTTTTTATAAATACTTCAACAACAATTCAAGAAATGAGTATACCTATGATTGTCTTCTACAATATTATACTAATTTGTAGGGGCCTTCTTGAAAATTTCCCAAACTCAAGCTGCTTTAGAATAAATTCCACGGATGTTATTCTTGATTGACATTTTTGTAAACTAACAAAAGAGGATTGATTAATGTCCGTATATGCTATGATTTATATCAAGAAAAGTATCTTGCTATTTTATGTCCCGTTCGTATTAAAAAGAATTAGATTTAATTTATATTACTATATTTTTATATTTTCCATACATAGAATATTATTTTAATTAATTGTAACAAACATATTTTTTCCTCTATTTATGTTGTTAGTTAAATCAATCATGAAAATCCAACTCAAACTATAAAAAACTATTTTGGCAATTTTTAGCCATGTCAAATAATGATGAACAGTAAAATACAACGCGTTGTGCAGATGAATCCGTACAATGACTCAATATCTCAAATTTGAAATTAAAAATGATCGATTTGAAAGCTCAAAGTGATCTCCATATCAAAATCTTATACAATGCCAAATTTTACATTTTAAGAATTTTTTTTGTTATTTTTGCAGATGTGAAGAATATTGTTCTTATTAGATGCTCCAAAATCTTCAAATCAATTGATTTTTTTCATCCAAAAAAATAGTACAAAAAATTTCAAAAATATAAAATTTAACGTTTTAGAAGATTTTGATATGGACATCAGATTGAACGATTAGGATCGGTCATTTTTAATTTCAAATTTGAGATATTATAGTGTTATACGAGTCCATCAATATAATGTGTTGCATTTTAGTCTTCCTCATCAAATAATAAATAATATCATCACTAAATTATATCCCATGGAATATTGATATAAAATTAAGGATAAAAAACCAAAAATTAAATAATGAAACTACAAAAAGTAGGATATTATTATCCATTAATTAAAAAAGCACGTTTAGCAAATGGTCAAAGATATTTCCGTGGAGGGAAAGCATCTCATTGCCCCCAAAAAGTATAATAATTGCAACTTTTGTGCATAAAATATAGATTGATTTTGACCTCACAAATAAGTAACATCGCTATATTTTTGGTTTTGCAAAAAACTCAATCCCTTTTGATAATTATTAATTGAGATATGATAATTCTACGTCAATTTTTCATTTCATTAGATTGGATACTTATCTTCATGCGATCGAACTGATATTTCATGGGGATTTTTTTTTTATATTTACATTGCATGAATCTCAACACGATCGGAAAGATCAGACGCTGCGCTGCACGCAACAAATGATATGAATTCCATGAGATTTTAGATGTAAATTCTATAGATCGGACATGAAACATTTAAAATTGTCAAGACTTCACGTTTCCCATCTCATGCTATATACGAGTTAAAAGTATTTATACTAATATTCAAATATATTTGTATTAACACTTTAATATGTTTATAATATTATTCAAATATATTTATAGTAACATCCAAATGTATTTATACATGAGATAAAAAAATATTTATACTAACATTCAAATATATTTATATACAGTATAAGTACATCATATCACAGTGTTATGATCCGTAACGAACTGTTACGGATCATAATAAATATCAGACTATACTGCTACGGACCGTAACACTCATTATTAGTGACCGAATCATAAAGCGCCGAAATTGAATAAAAAAAATGAGAAATAATAATAATTTCTCTTATTAATAATTAATTAATGGTGGTTTCAAAAGTTATGGTGCAATGTTCAAAATCTATTGTGGAATTGAACTCTGGTTTTAGAAAACAGGAACTTGTAAAAGGGATTATGTGTATTATTTGACCAAAGGAAGCTCCTTACAAACAGAGTCAGAAAAATATTTTAAAATAAAATATTATGCGTATTTAAAACATTATTTTTAGTCTTTGAAATATCATGTGTATTTAAAATATTATTTTTAGTCTTTGAAATATTATGTGTATTTAAAACATTATTTTTAGTATTTGAAATAATATGTGTATTAAAATATTAAAAAATATAAATTCATTTAAAGCTTTATTTTTGAAGTTCATCAAAATTGTAAAAACAAATGACTGATCCCCCATTTTAAAATTCGCATGCTATTTTATTCATGTAGATTCCAAATTATAATATTTCTGAACCAGACATTAAACTGTCAGATTGCACAGTGTCTTTTAGCAAATTGGTATAATTAAATTAATTAAGCCAATAAGCCAATAAACATATCTCTCTTTAATTAATTAATTAATTAATTAATTAAACTGGATACAATACAAGGCGCCTCTTGTTTCTAGCACATGGATTTTGACAGTGTTTGAATATGTAGAGATTAGATTATATAAATCGACCATTTAATTAATTAATAAAAAAATTATGAACCAACACTTCAAGTTTTTTTAATTCAGACTACCTCCAGTCAGAGAATAATAAATAAAAAAAAAATTAGACTATCACAATTGGTAAAATAATTAAATAAAATAAGCTGCATGTTAATTAATTATTCAATAATTTGCAGATATGAACAAGTATGTTGTATACTTCTTATTTTATGATTTTATTCCCCTCTACAGAGTTTAAACTAGAAAATGTTATCAGAAAAATAATTAAGGAGTTTTAGCTTTTTTCAAAAATTTTGACAATGAATATATATGTTGAATATAACTTTGGTACCTTTGTAATTGATAAATTTTAGAAATGGATATATATAGTTTGCATCTTCAATATCTCTAAATTTATAACTTTGGTACCTTTATTAAATATTGATATGTTCAAACAATCCGTCTCAATTAAATCATTGGACAAGTTCTGCCAATTAATTAAAAATTATTTACAAATAGCACCAACTCATAAGCAGTTTTTGCTGATTGGCAAATAAAAATCAAACAAATGAAAAGCACAATATTTTTAGAAAAAAAATACTTTTACTTAGATCACTAATTCATTAGGAAGAGATCCTCCCAAATACATAATTAATTTTTTTTCTGAGATTAGCAAAAAAAAAGGAGTTATAACTGTTGCACTAACGAAATAAATGAATTCATAATTAAATTAATTACATGGTTGAAATTTTTTTTTTTTGAAGAGTTCCTAATTTCCTATTAAACAAAATCAGTTGCAAAACAACTCCTTAGATGTATATTTTTTTTTATATAGTAATTGACCAATGACCACATAATATACAGTGAATAAAAAAAAAACCAATTTAGTTTCTTATCTTGACATAAATTTAGTCTCTTGAAAATTTTACTGCAGTTGCCGGTTCATATATATTAGAGCTGATACGCAGATACGGTTATTAATATCATCATTGATATGAGCTTTATTATACATGTTAAGTAAATTATTATGCATGTTAATGATTTTATTATATAAATTTATTTTATATAGTACTATTACTATTCAACTTAAATAAGTCATTATGCATATTAGTGTCACTTAAATTGAATAATAAAAGTACTATATAAAATAAAGCCGTTAATATACATAATAATTCATTTAACGTGTATAATAAAACTCGTATAATAAAACTTGTATGAGCGACGATATCAATAACATATCTCCATGATATTTTCCTTAAATAAAACCAGTTGGACAGCAACTCCAGAGATGTATCATTATATAAGTACTTGACCAATGACCAACTTAGTCTAAAGTAAAGAAATTAAAAAAAAAAGAATTTAGTTTCTTGACTTGACATAAATTTAGTCTCTTGAAATTTTAATTGCATAGTTTCTAAGTTCATATATAGGGGTATCCGAACGGATCGGTTTGTCTGGATTTCAATTAAATTATGAAATTTTGTACTATTTGATTCGGTTTTTTGGTTCAAAAAGTTCAGTTCGGTTGAAAATTTTAATTTATTCGGTTTTTCTTCTTTGGTTCGGTTTATATTTTTCTAAATCGGATAAACTGAATAAAATTTCGGTTCAACCGAATAAACCGAAATTCAGTTTATTTAGATATTGATTTATCCGGTTGATATTTTTATAAGTTTAATTTGATCGATAATTTGACAAACCGAATAAAATTTTAATTATATATATTTAATTCGGTTTAAACCGAACCGACCGATTACACACTCCCCTAATTCCTCTATAAATTAATGACTATAAAACATAAGTGCATAATCCACACTTGGGCTTTTATTGCTCCCTTTTTTGAATTGAAATCATGGGCCACATTGGGCCTTGTGATTTTATTGGCATTATTTTCTTTTCTTTTCCTTTCCTTTGATTTTATTTATTTTTTTGTTTTAGAATATAATTGTTTGGATTTTTTTTTTCTTATACACATACAAATTGCAATTGACATCACAAAAAATTTATAGAAATTAACTTCTTCTTACTTAAAATAAATTCACTCCCGCAATTATAAAAAAAATTATTTATCATATCAATAATTTAACAGTATTTTTTATATTGATTTCGTAATGTTTTTATCCCTACTATTTGTAATTTTGTCGATATGACAACAAAAATCACCTTCAAAATTTTTATAAAAAGTAATCTTTTACGATTACAAAGATGAAAAATAAAGTAATTGTTAAAACTTATATGACATTTTTAAATAACTTGCTAACTCTACAAAATTACTAAACTAATAAATATTTTACATTCTTACAATTGAAATTACATGTCACATAAACAATTCATTTTACAAATAAGATAAAAGATTTCCTTACTTAGAGTCTACAAATTCTCATTTCCTCACTTACCAAAAACCTTTACAATTTTTGCAAATTGTTTTTGTCTAATACACTTCTAAACCATCCTTGCTAAAAATTCGGATCCGATCCGACCCGTTAAGTAGTTGATCTCCTGCTTTCTTTTCATTTTGTCTTTTCAAAGCCCAAGCCCGTATCAAATAATCACCGAACGGAGGGCGTTCCAATGCCCATCGGACCATATTTTTGTCCGATGGACAAAATCACCGTTGAATCATCAAATCTGATAATCCGCACGATTATTGAAGCGTAGAGCGAAACTTATGTGTAAATCTTGATTTCATCGAACGGTGATTCTTTCCATTGGACCAAATTTTAGTCCAATAGAAGTTAAAACTCAACCGTTTCCTTTTAGAACTTCCTTTCCAAGCCTAAATCCCAACACAAGCCGCCTTATTTCGCTGCGTTCTTCTCTCTCTCTCTCTCTCTCTCTCTCTCTCTCTCGCGCGCGCGCATTCCATCTCCGATCTCTCGCTTTACTCAGAACTAGGGTTCCTATACTCCCATGGTAAGCGCTCTATCGCTAATACTACTTGTATTTCTGTATATTCGAGCTTGTATTTGTTAACGGTGTGTGGCAATTCGTGTGTTGGAATCAGTTCATATCGCGCCCCCGCGGGGTTGTATACTGTTAGGGTTTCAGAAAAGAATTCACCGCTGTGCGCGTGTTTTTGTTAATACTCTATCGATCTCTTGGGAAATTGAAGCGCCACCGCCCTTAGTTGAATTTGTGGAGTTAGTTTCATCTTTGAAATTTTAGTATGGTATGTATACTGGTTAAAATCCAGGTCTCCGCTCATAATTGGATGGTTCAGATCAGATAAAAGAAGTCTTACTGAAAAGTTTTAATCTGGATCATTTGATTTTGATTACATGGCTCACGGTATCTTTGGCACCGGAATGCCATCACTTGTATGGCAGCTGATGGTGACTCAGACCATACTTAATTGACTGGTACCATGTGGCTATAGTAAGATACATGTTTGGTTACTGCCCAGAACTCCTTCTCTTGAACCAATTTAGGCCAAATTAACCCTAGGTTTGTGCAATTGTGCACCCCTTAATCCTCACTTAGACCCGTTATAACCTCCTAGCATAACACATAATAAGAAATTATATGTACAGAGTAGAGACTGAAAAAATTGCACATTGAAGTCATGGGTATGGATTGCTGATTTTGAATTTGTTCTTGCTAAGCCTTTGAAATATCATGCATAGGTTGTTAAATGTCAAGCAATTAGATTGTCATGTCCTCCATAAGTGAAACTGATCACACATCAGCATCTTTTGAGAATGATTCCCATTAATTCAGATGCCTAAACAATATTTATAATAACAAAATTTCCAAATTTGCAGCCTTGATCATCTTATGTATGCCTTTTTAACTTGAGTTGTTTAATTTTAAAAAAAATTACGTAGGCGGCCAGAATTCTTGCAAACTTGCTTGTTGCTGGCTCTATGGTGGTTGGAAGAGCTGTTATTCAAGCTTATCAGAAGGCAATTCAAAGTTAGAACTTAAAAATTCTCTTGTTTTCTTTTTTTATTATTATTTTCTCATAATTTAGAAATTCCATGGTAACTGTACATCAAGGCGCTTCTTTCTGTGTTCAAGTCAGGAAGTAGTATATACAACAATTGGTACTAACCTCAACCTATGTGTAACCTAGATTTTTCTACCTTATAAAACATGTGAAATTAATTCAATAGCGAGTTAACGAGTTAACTGCATTATGGATGTTGTAGATGCAAACAAAACTGGTGTTGCAAATGAAGCATTGAATAATATACAAAGAGTTAGAAAAGCTATGACAGAGCAAGAGGCTCGGCTGGTATTAGGTATCAGTGAAAAATCTACTTGGGAAGAAATTCTTCAGGTTTTTTTTTTTAATAAATGTTTGTTGAAGATTGTTCAGTTATTACAGCATTGATTTAAAAAGTTGGTCATTGAGCCCCAAGTTAACCATATTAGCCTTTTAATTGTGCAACTTAGTGTCAATTTGGTTCTGATTATGTTGTACTCAAATCAGAAACTCCTCGTCTTGTACGGCACTGTGTTATTCTACCAAATCACAAAATACCATGTAAAACACGCATACGTGAAAAATGAACAATACATCTTTCATTCTCACACTAATGTTCTAGGTGAGAAATACTATAATAGTTTCATTCTCTCCAAATTGGTTGCAAAATATGCCCGAAGTAGCCCTAATGTTTTTCGCTCTTTGAATGAGAGTGTGAACTGAAAGATGAGGAGTTTTTATAAAAATTGATAGAGTTCATGTATGAAAATATCTATAATGTCTTACAGAATGTCCATGATATGTTCTCATTTTGCAGTGGTATGCAAATTTTAAGGTTTATTAGGACAGCATATATATAACAAAGGAACTGATTTTGAAGGGCACCATATATTTATGATTTTATTACATTTTTCACAATTTTCTTTTCTTTTTCCAAAGCTAGAGATGATTTTTGTTATTTTTTCAGAGATATGATGCCTTATTTGAGAAAAATGCAAAGAGTGGAAGCTTTTACCTCCAGTCAAAGGTTCACCGTGCCAAAGAATGCCTAGAAGCAGCATACCAAAGCAAAGGGGAGCAACCTAGCTCGCAACCCTAACTTGAGAGCTAATATTTCTTTCGTTTGACCCTTTTTATTGGGTTGAGTTTTTCAGAGCAGACAGCATTTGTTTGCTAATCGTTCTTTTTTTGGTCTTTTATTTTTGCTTTTTTTTTCTTTTTCTTTTCCTTTTTTTTCTGACAATAACCATAGTACCTGTATTAGATATGACCAGTGAAATCCCTGTACTATTAGAACTAAGAGCAAGGGTTGCAATATTTATTCATGGAAAGGAAAAAAGAAAAAAAGAAATGTCTCCACAGCGTTTCTTCATTGATCTGAGTTCCAAGAGAAATTTGTGCATGATTGCTTTATGTCTTTTGAAGGGCCAAATGTACAGCTATGCATGTTTGTGTTATATTTTCTAATTGACCAATCCGATACCGGGCACAAATGAGAGGTTTGTTTGAATAAACTTATATGTTGAAAACAATGTTGTTAGTTTAATTGTTCCGACGAGTACCATTTCTGTAACTTCATGGGGATGTATAGGCCATGTCAAAAAAAAAAAAAGGAAAACATGAATGCATCAACCCTGTTAAACACAGGATAAATTTCTTGAGAGGTTAAAGTTCTCCATGTTGCAAATTGGTTGCGGTACTTGTGTGGAACTCTGCTACGGAGCGTTTCTCCTCCATCAAAATGCTGCTGCCTGGTGTGTATTGTTGCAACTTTTGTGCAGCTAGTGGATTATAAGAGCCCAACAAAATTCTATTTGATAGTGTTTGTCTCAATTTAAAAATTAAATTTATTTTATTTCCAGGACAAAGTTTGAAAATCAGTCTTAGTGTACAACAATGACTGAATATACAAGCAAGAAAAGTACTTCAAAATTAATGTTTATCATCCATTTATGCAGTATTTACAACCCAACAAGCATAACAGAATACTTACAAGCTCTATAATTTTGCTCTTAAAGCAAATTATTGATTTAGTATACAAAAATAGGATTAAACTGAGGATGCTTGCGAGCTGCTGGTAAATAGCATCATTCACATAGCAGTGTTTCTCGTGTCGCATTTCCAGTAGTTGGATTTACCCTGGTTGGCAGGAAAAATGATAAAGAAAGTGCTTAATATATAATTTTCAAGGAGATAAATGTTTGATAGAACTACTCATGATAATAAAGGAATTTAGATGGATGGAATTACCCATCAGCAATTTTGCATAGATACTCCCTTTGATCGTCTCTTAAAGGAACGTCGGTGAAATCTAAAGATAGAAAACAAAAAAACAAGCATCTAACTTAGCTTCAATTAGAACAATAGGAATATTCATTAATTTTGATTTATTTATTATACAATGTCAGAAGGTGAAAATATGACCTGCTCCATCTATGATAGAACTTTTGAAAGAGGTGTTTCCTGTTGCAAGTGCCCCTTCTAAATTTGCATTTTTCAAATTTGTCTGATACATAAAAGTGAAGATGAAATTATCAAACAACTCGGTTGTTTATGCGTGTGAGAGACAAAGATGGCCTTTTTTTTTTTGGTGGGGGGGGGGGGGGGTGCGGAGTACCTTTGATAAATTAGCCAAGGAGAAATCAGCACTTCTTAGATCCGTATCAGAAAGATCAGCAGCTGCTTAAAGGAAAAAAAGAATTTACATTGTAAAACAAAATAGTAGAATTTGAATTTAACATAACAGTGTGCCTCTCAAATGAAAAAAATAATAAGGAAAATAGAATTAGACCAGTCAGGTCAGCATCAAAGAAGCTTGCGCCGAGTAATTTAGCCCCTTTGAAATTTGCTTGTCTCAGTATAGACTGCATTAAATGAACATGTGCTCATTAATTAGTTTTAATTCAGTGTCTTTTGCTCCAAGAATTTTAAAGAGATGATACAAGATGCAAAGTACAATATCAGAATTGGATCAATCGATCCATGAATTTCTCACTTTGTACCAGTAGGGGGTGGTATATATAGTTGACAAATCTGGTGCATTGTATATACTGGCAATACCAGTATCCTACTGTGAAAGGACCCAGTAAGTTATAAACTGTAAAAATGGATTAGCAAACAAGTAATTTCTTACTGACACAGAACCTAAACGGTATGGCATCAGAAAAGAATGGTATCAACACAGGTTTCATAGAATTTGATCAATTTAATGACTGGTATAGAGGATAGAGCACCAATGCATCCATGCATGGCACCGCATTATCTGACAAACTAACCGTTTTAAAATCTTGCTTGATGAGAGTTTGACCGCTAAAATCCTTTCCTGTCAGATCCTGTCCACGTGTCACTTGAGCTCCATATGGGCCCCCTCCCTTCATTCAAACAAATAAACAATAGAACACATATACATCTTCCATTAATTAAACATAACATAAATGAATCCAAACAACGATCTTGGTACACATATTAAAAGCAATAGAAAACACATATTAACACATGTTTATGAGGATAATTAATGCTCGGTACGAGCATGCTTCACAATACCTATACCTGTACCGAGCTCCATACTAAAATATTTTAATTACCAATTTTCAAGGGGTGTATATGCAATAAAACCTTAAAAGCAATAGCAGGGTCAGCCATGCAGAGAGAAGTAGCAATGAGCACCGCTGCAGCGCGCCCAACCATCCATTGTGGGCTCGTGCTGTCAGAGTCGGATGGCGGTAACTTCACCGACACAGACGGAGGTAACTTGACTCTGAAACTAGATAAAGATTTGTGGTTCAAATTCAAGCTCTTCCAGCTACTGATGCTAAGAGATGATGATGATGATGATGCCATTTTTGAAAAAATGAGATATCTCTCTTGCTCTCTCTGATATTTTGAGACCTTATCCACTACTATTAGTAGTACAAAAGACATTGTATTTATTTGTCAGTACTCAGTACTATTTAGATATGGAAGGGGTTTCAATAATAATGATTTAATATTTTAAATATAATAAAAAATTATGTTTTTTATTTATAGATTGATTATATTTTAGATTTATACAATATAGTCATCATTTAATATTCCATCGAAGATTTATAAATTTAAATCGTTAGAAATTTCATGTAATCTTAATTATTTTTTATAGAATAACAAATTATATTTAAATTGTGTGAAATTTGAAACAAAATTAATTTATAAGTTCAAAATTACATCTATGAATTCTCTACTTTTTCTATTTTTTTCAAATTTATGTAAAAAGATTATTGTTAAAATTATCGATGGATCCCCACCTCTAAATTGCCAAATTTGTATTTTTACAGAGAAACATGACGGATATTAATTTCTTTGAAATTTTGTGGGTGAAAATATAATTTCAAGCCGCAATGCATCGAAATAAATAACTAATAATACCAAAGGAAAAACAACATGTGTAAAATAAAATGTAGTATTTTTCTTTCTATTTAAAGATACAATAATTCTTTTTTTTCTCCTTTACAATAAAATGTAGTGATTTATTACGTGTAGTCTCCCATGCATATAATACAAGCACCAACAAATTGACATGCAAAAAGAGAAAAGTAAAAGGACATATGTGCATATTTACTAGTAAATTGCTTATCTTTGATCTCAACCTAATCCACAATGGTTGGTTGTTAAAGTACCAAGACCTATCTATGAATTTGCTGATATGTATACATGTCAGAGACATATCTCCTCCTCCTATTTATATTGTATTATCCTTTCTTTTTTCTAATATTTTAAAGGAAGGGATACCTTGATAATTATTATCTTAATAACTTTAACAACTAATTTTTAAATAATGTTTAAATAATTTTTATAAATTTTTAAAAATAAAAAATTACAAACATATTTTTTAACTTAAAGATTGATTGCGTTTCAAGTCTTGTACAATTTAAGAATTATTTGATACTTCATCAAAAATCGTTAAATTTAAACCGTTGTAAATCTTATGTAATTTTGATTGTCTTTTTTGGAACATCAAATAACACTAAAATTACATAAAATTTGAACAATCAATCTATAGGTTCAAGAATATATCTATTAACTTTTTTCTATTTTGAATTTATTTAAAAAATTGTTATCAAGCTTATCAAAAATAGTTGTCGGCAGATCTCCTCTTTTTTCCTTTTTTGATATTTTAAATTGTTGAAGTAAACACAAACATTTCTCACCAATCACCATAGAGTATCCGCCAGAACTAATCTGAACTCATAATTTTTTTTTAAAAAAAAAATCAATCTAGTATTGCAAAATTTGAGGATCATATTCAATTGGAAGCTGATATACAGATATAGTGGTCGATATTAACTTTATTATTTATATTAAATAAATTATTATTTATACTAGAAACTTTATTATGCAACGTATTTGTACAGTATTTTTATTATTTAACTTAAGTAAATTATTATTCAAATTAGTGGTATTTAAGTTGAATAATAAAATAATGTACAAAATAAATTACATAATAATAAAGTCAATAAAACGAATAATAACTCAATTTACATGAATAATAAAATTGATATCGATAACGACATCAGCAATGATATCTCCCAAATATTTTGCTATTCAATTTTTCATACATGCTCTCTTCTCCTTGCATTATCTAAGCAAGTGTGGTCTGGAAGGAGAGAAGAGAAACACACTAGCTAGAAAAAAGATAGAATAAAAATCAAAACTAAACAATGGCATCTCCAGTTAAAATCTCTCATCAAGTCCCAAGATCTCTCTTCCTCTGCACCTCTTTTCCATCAACAAACCCAACTGTTATAACAAATGCACCATTAAAGCATGAGAAAGTTTCTCCAGGAGCTGTTTGCTTGGCCGCAGCGTCAGATCCCGGACCGGCCGAGCCGGCTAAGGGAAAGCCGAAGGTTTTGCCTAAGAAACCTGTGTACTCAAGTAAGAAACTTTCTTTTTTTTTTTTTTTTTTACTATGATGTTAATTTCTTTTCTGTTATTTGGTAAATTTATTTATTCTTTTTTTCTGAATGTGCTTCATGATAGTAAATTTGAAATGGAGTATTAATTCCAATGATTTTTTTGTGTGTGTGTGCTTAAATATTTAAAAATATCGTTGGCAACAAAAATTTAGGTCTATATATTACCACTTGTCCCAGAAATATTTTTCAGTTCATACTAACTTTCTACCACTTGATATTTCTTCCTTTGTGTTATATTTATTTTCCTTTTGATTCTTTAATTGCTTAAGATACATCTATTTAATTCAATACAAGCCAAGAATAATGGCTTAAGAGAGGTGTAAAGTAGAAAATTATCTCATTTTGTGGTTCTCTATTTGTTAGGATAGGATTACTTGACAATGTCCAAAAACTTAATTAACAATGTATTTGTTAATATTAAAGTTCCAAAAATTCCAAAACTAAAAACCAAGCTCTTAGGTGTGTTTTTGGGGTATAATCATATATGGCTTGCATTTCTAATTCTGTGTGATTTGTTTGATAATCCCTTAGATGTTATTAAGTACATTGCATTGAGATTTAACTAACTGATGAGGATGAAACAAATGTCAAATCTCATCGTTTTTCAGAACGGTAATTTCCAAGTTCGATTCAATTATCGCAATCGCCATGATTTCAGTCCAATCCAGTAGTGTCAGGTGATCCCAATTCCCAACTTCATATTTGATGCTCTTTTGGTATATGAAGACCTTTTGCATATTACCTAGAATTTTAGTACAAATATTTGCAAATGATTCCTAATACTAAAACTGGGGCAGTCCTTATAGACATGACCAAATTGCCATCAGTATCAATATTGGTTAGCAAATGCGAGAAACATTCACATTATTTGAAAAATACCCGCAACATTAAGCACCAACTTTGCAAATAATTTGGCAAAAGAAAATTCATTAGGTCAACAATACTCAATTTGAAAAGAAACTTGCATTCAAAAGGCCAGAAAAAGAAAATATCTGAGCTTTTTTGTTTCTTGTGCAGTGAAAAAGGGGCAGATTGTACGTGTCGACAAAGAGAAGTACTTGAATAGCGTCAATGTGAGTTGTGTGTTTGTGTGCGCACGTGCATGCGTGCATGCATTTTGTCCTGGCTTGTACCAGTTGCACCGGAACCTTACCTACTGGTTTAGCAATTAAATATTTTTTTTTTGGTGCCAACTATACCATCTGGGGTTGGTTAAGTACCGGTTAGCTCTGGTACTGGTACAGCATGTTTACATATTGGATGATAGTGGTGTGCCTGTTCATGTCAGCTGGATTACTAAACAGTTGGAATGTTTATTAATTTCAGTATTTATCAGTTGACCATCCACCTTACTATAAAGGACTAGACTACATATACGAAAATCGTGGTGAGGTAAATATCTTCTGTGTATATTTCTTTCATTTTGAATTAATGTTGTTAGTTTATGTCCCATTTAGGAGTAAATTGATGCTAATTTGGAAAACTTAAAAGCCTACATTTTTTTTTTCATTTTCCTTTTGTTTTCTTAACAGAAATTGAAACCTTTCATGTGAAATTGCAAAATTGGAGATATAATTGCAATGAATAGGTCTAGACTTAAGTGCCAGCTCAGTAAAAAATTGCACTGTGATGACTATAAAACTGTGGATGAATAGCTCTGTTGGATATTTTCTTTGTGTCAAAAATGAAAAAATTTCTTCTATTCAGTTTTAGTTTGCAGTAATTACCTATCCGGTAACAGCTTGATAATTTGTGTCTATGTTTTATTCTTTAATTATAGGTGCTGGACATCAGAAATTTTGAGACCGGTGAACATGCTCTTGTACGTAACTTTATCACTTTATTTGTTCTACCGAAGCTAACCATGGCACATTTCAGTACCAGTTGGGCTGTTACTTGCTTGGTTCAGCTAGTACAATTCAGTTTGGTACCAGTACCTAGTACCTACTGCCAGTAAACTGCCTAGCTACTTGTGGCTTAATTATCAACTGGAGAGAAATTGCCAAACCATTGATTTACTATTGGGTTTGATTTATTGTTTCAGAGAACTTATACTTTCTTGTTGGTGACTGGACTGTAAATGGGGCCCAGTATGTTGATTTCTTGATAGATTTGTTCTTTCCTTTCTATAATATTTTTGCTTGGTATAGTTGGTGACTGCCGTTGTCAGAATTCTGTGTAGTCTCTCCTTTCACTGCCAGGCATACTATGACACAAACAGAAATGTTCAAATTAGTCAACTCATATAATGAAATAATACAAAAGACGAATTAATAATGCAACAGATTGCTTGGGTTGGTATCCCGACGCCGCCAGCATGGCTGCCTACTGATATGCTAATCAAGGTATGTAACTTGTTAATTTATTAGCAGTATACATACAAGAAGGAAGGACTACTTTACGCTTTTTAATATATTCTTTTGTTTGCATGTCTTGCAGTCAGATAAGCTTGAATATGAGAGAATATGATCTCAGAACCATCTTTGGATATGTAAATGGCTAAATACTTAATTCGGATCAAAAAGTACATTTAATTTATTTTTGCTTCTGTTCTGGTGCATTTTTTTTATGATTTTTTGTACCTCTGGAAGCATACATATGTATATATAGTGATCCAGTGAAAAATTTGCACCCTGTACTCTAGTATCAGTATGATCAGCGATTTTTATTGAGGTAAGAAGAGACTTTGCGAGTAATATGTACTGGGCTGGGAATTACATTTAAATTGATTAATCTTTTGTAATACCAGAATATGTTAGCAAACTGCATGGCTCTCCAAATGGCAGATATGTAAAGTGCCAATCTGGTAAATACTCGAGTGCCAGTAAGTGCTCAGTTGTCCAACATATCTGAAATCAATTCAGCTATGCCTCTTTCCAACAAATGTCAAGTATTTTATTTTTCTGATCTTGCTATGCATTTGGAAAAAGAGCAGCAGCAATACATCGACTGACCTTTTGGATCATCTTCTCATCTTTTCAGTATCAAGATCTTGAAAGGATCTTTCCATTTGCACGACTTGTTTTATTGCTATGCGCATCCGTTTGTAGATGTAGCCTCCCCTTTTCTTTTCGTTTACTTGTTTATTATTTTGTTAATGTGAGCATGGTATTAATTCTCCAAGTTTCCAGAGAATAATCCAATTAGACAAAAAAAAGTTCAAAAAGTTCAATATCTTTAAGAGAAAAAAGGATGGTGAACATGTTAATCGAACTTCCAAAGTTTCAATGAATTCATGCACTAATATCAACAGCATGATGTCAGAACATTATCAGTCAGTACCTGGTAAACACTCAAAAGACTTGCTGTCATCTTCTATTGTAATTGTGGTTGTTGTCTGATGTGAAATGCAGGGGCGAGTACAATTGAAATTCATGATTAAAACATCAGAAGAAAGCTGAATGTAATTCAACTCCGAAATTCTATCATTTGACTGAGTTTATTTACACTAATTATATTATTCACCACTCTTTAACATATCAGAAATAGGATATAATGTGGATTCTGGTTAGCATTAACACCGAAGTAGGAAAAGAAAAAATAGAAGCGAAGAAAAAAAAAATGAAAACAAAAGAAGCCAGAAATATTCACCTATCCAAGATAAATGACCAATAAAGAGCGATTTCATCATCTACCACCTTACCCCACCCCAAAAACAAAAAAAAAATGCAATTACATCCAACCAGTAAGCTGCAATTTGTCAGCAAGATTGTACATAACCAAGTCCTTCCAGATTGGCCCAAATAGACGCTCTCCACCTATGGCAAATGTGAGGGCCCATCCCGTCAGAAGCACAGCAAAGATACTGAAGCCGATGCTTGACCGCACCACATCTGCATCGGACATGCAATTAAGAAATTAAGACTCATATAACTTACATATAGTATAAACATATTCAGCATATTCCTCAAAAAAAGAAAAAAAAATTCAACATGAAAAGGCAAAAACAAGAAATGAGTATGTAAAATGAACATTTTTAAGAAATGACACTATGCACTTAACTTCTTATAACTGCAAAAAGCCCCAATTTGATCAAATTGCACCCTAAATTGAGTAAATTCAATATAAGTGAAAAAAGCCCAAATATGCTATCTAGGTGCAGATTTGTAGCTGATGTCAATTCACCCAAATTACCCCCCATTATTAGAAGCAAAGCAAGCTCCATAGACCCAATGTCATTATTGATCAATGACATGGTATATCACATTCAACCTATTTTGAACTTAATCATGGTACAGAAGATTATAAGAAAGGTAAAGATATGTGAGATGCTTAGAAGACCATTTTGGCCTTATTTTGCAATTCTCACTTATGCACCTCTTACTTATGCACCTGAGCTAAAACCAATTAAGCATCAGCTAACTCTCACTTGCAGTTATGCCTCATTATATTAATTAAACAGTAATTGTCTTCAATTTATTATTACACAGCATTTGGTACTGTTTTGGTCTGATATTTCAATTGGTATATTAACAATTGGTATCGTATTACAGTATTTGGTAGGAGCATTGGACCTATAACAGCCACATGTTAGTACCATTTTGGTCTGATAATTCACCGGTTCTCACAAGCTTGACCAGCATTTAGGCCCTTGAAATCTAGAATTAATTAAGGCAAACCTTTAATCAAAGGCTTAGTTAAGGAAAATACAGTTTAAGGTGATTCCTACTTGCACTCTTATCAGTTGACTGAGCTTTAATTCTCCATCACAAAGGCTTAATTTCACATCTCCAATAAAATTACACACTTCAACCAAAAATTGGATGTTAAAAGGAAAAATAACAAGGACATAAATGCATTTAGTAAAAAAAAAGCCCTTTTCTCATTCTACAAAGTTCACAGCTTGGTGAACTACTGCCATGTACTGATGACACGATAAGGTTTATTTTAAAGTCAGATTAAGCTTTTAGTTGCACAAAAGTCCCGGTAGAGCTCAATTGTCATGTAAATCGAGCAGTAAGCATCTACTGAGCTTTGCATTGTTGTCAGTTTAGCTTAAATCAATAAATTTATAGTCAACTAAGCAATTAAACACTGAAAGCAAAAGAAAAAAATGAACAAAATAAGGCAAGCTGTTAGGTCAAACAGATATAGCACAATGCCAGTGCCGAGACTTATTAAAGGTGCAATCTTGAACAAATCTATCCCTGGAGTTTAATTGGCTTGATTCTAGCTAGTAATACGCAAGCAAATCTCCCATTTGAAAACAAATAAGGCTTGAATAATAGAAAACTCAGAACTTACAGGGACGAATCCTATTGAAGGAAGAAGGAGAAGAAGATGATGGCTTAGAGACAAGAACAGGCCAGAAATAGAAGCAATTCACAGCCCAGAGCAGGGGTAGAAACGCGAATCCCCAAAGAAAGAATCTCCTCGCGTAACCCTCGGCCTCTTCCAACGACACACCTAATGGACCGTCGACAGTCGGCCACGTCACGGCTCCGCCAGATCGGACGGCGGAGGGACGGAGGCGCTCGCCGGATTCCACATCGACTGTTGATTGGTCGTCGTTGCGATCCTCCATTTTTGAAGAAGGAAGGGTTTGATCCAAGGTCGCATGAAAATATTGAGGAGATGAGTATACTGCCACTTTGCAAAATACCCCCTAGAAATATTGAATTTTTCTTTTCTTGTAATTTACTATAAGATATGCAACAAATGTTACGAATCTCTGTCATTTTTTATTTACATGAAATGTACATCGTATAGATTTATAATATTGGATGTCAAGTTTTAAATTCTATTTTTATGAGTGTAAAGTAGATAAATGTCAAGAAATCTTCTTATTGTTTTATTGGATAGTTATTTGTTACATGTCAACTTTAACGGACGAGAACAGATGTAAATAAAGTTATACATAGTTGATATAAAAAAAAAATAAGATATCGATACAATTATAAAACGGGTACTAATATAAAAATGTCTCTGGAACCATCACAAAAATAAAAATATTGTTCTCTTAGTTTTACAATGCATTAATAGTCCTAACATGGATATTGCTCCTTAGGTGGTATTGGCAACTATCTTCTATAATAATTAGAAGCACTCAGCATTCGGCAATAATGACAAGTAGGAGTTAAGTAAAAAGATTAGAGCAAGAGAAAACAGCAAATGCTAAATAAGTAAACAGCATCAAACCTTTTTTTTTTTTGTGAGGAAAACAACATCAAACTTTGAATGTAAGCAATCGTATCAGTAGAAGAATTTGAGGTGAAATTAAGAGAGGGTCAAGTCTGGACGAAAGATAATTATTTTTGTGGTTCAAATAAAAGTTGAACTAGAAGCAAATGTCTTAATAGCTCAAGTAGTAGTTAATTATGATTATTTCAAAGAAATCATGAGTTGAAGTCTTCATAGGCACAAAAAAAAGAAGGGCACGAGCTCTATTTTTACTCTAAAAAAATTGATTTAAAAAATAAATAACTCAACATATATTTTCAAATTTGAAGAGAGAATTATGACGCATTTTTCACTATGATCATAAAGAAGCTCGGCCTTTGAATTGTATGGACCCCAATTTTAGTATATGCAGATTCATATCACATAATTCATTTTCCATAACAAGGAATGTGCTTTTAGAAAGTAAGGACTCTTGATTGGGATTTGGAGAATTTTATTACTTAAAATCAGGAGGATTTAGAAAGGGTCGTGGGTTGAGTGTTGGGGATCGTCGAAATTGTGGGATTTATGGTATAAGTGCAGGACAAGAATTTCAAAAAAAATCTTTAATACATTAAAGAATCTATTTATGTAGTTAGAATCAAATCGAATATAAATACAAACAATTTTGTATCTTTATTTTGATAGAGCTTGAGCGATAAACATTGATGTGGTTACCTGTTATACCGTTAAGGTTTCAACATAAAAACCCTCCATCGATATTCACCCGAGAACTGCTAGACACTGGCTGACTCCTTGCTAGGGGAGATCTTCGTCGACAGCACTAAACGCTCGAACTAACTTTCAAACAATAGAATAACAGTGTTTCATTGTTCTGCACTGATCTGATCAGTGTTTGGGGTGTAAGGGATGCCTTAAAGCAAGGGGTATGCACCCCTTTATATAGGCAAGGCTACATTGGGTCATACCTAAGTCGGTCAGTGTGTTACGGCCCGTAACACCATGTGTGATACTGTAAGTGGACCCCTGATGTCGGCCAACTGATTTTGCTGATTTTTCCAGTGTGTTATAGCCCATAACAGTTTTGTTACGGCCCGTAACACATAGATAGTCGTGCCCAAATCGGTTTTGATGTCTGCATGCCGACTTAGCTGAGTGTTACGGCCCGCAACACTTCCATGACGTGTACACACATTGCGGCCCATAATAACTCTTGATGTGACCCGTAACACCCTTGTTACAACCCGTAATGCCTGTTTGTTACGGTTCGCAATAATCATTGTTGCGGCTCGTAACACTTTCATCTAAAGCCCAGTTTTGACATCGATATTTGACTCGTAAACATCGAGCTAAGTTCATCATCCCATAACATTACTCAAGCATCACATGCTCGGTCTAGCTCACTTTTGTTTGGTGTGACCTAACGAGATCTATGTCATCTGAGAATAGCGTCGGAACCATTCCGATCTATAAGATATGAGCAGCACCTAACAATGTGCATCGTATCTGCCCAAACGACGTAGATGATACGTACCATACAATACCACGATCCTCAAACAATATTTTGTCTTGTGCCAATTTCTTATCACATGATATCTCGAATGAATCCAAGGTAAACTTGTGTCATCCTTGCAGATCCATTCTTCTCTTGATTTCAAAAATGACTTTAATAATTATGATTAATATTTAATCATATCTGCACGGTTACTAAATCATTTTATCAAATGGCCAATATATATCATCACTCATATACTGACTTATACGAGGGACACCGGTATTCTTGACAAATACATTTCCTTCGCACAAGAGATATATACCGAGGTAGAACCTGTATGGCTGCTAGTTTCGTACAACGTTGGATAATACTCACAAGTACATATTCCTCATATAGGAAACATAATGTCTCATACTTTAGAATTAAGACACATGTGAAACATCAATGACACTAACACAATTATTATGATGTTTCATCCTGAGGTCAAATCCAATGTCATATTCTCCAATATGCATCTGTGCGATTAAGCCAATAACAATTATCACATGGTTTGTGAAACATAACCATCACATTAATTCACACACCGACTTTTATCTGTCAATTAGTGTTCCTCTCTAATTGTTAAAATTAGAGATATTATTTAGAATAATCTTTATGTTATATTATCAAGTCTCACATTTCGGATTCTCAACTCAAAAGATCAATAATAAAGAAAATTAAAAGAACACAATGAAAATATATATCAAATATATAAATTATTCAGATTATATAAACAAAATATATTTAACTTTAGATCACTACATTAATATAGAGTCTACCATTAATAGCCTTACTAGGAGAGAGATAGAAAGACTAGGTAATATTATCCCTATGTGTGAGCTTCCCAATAGAGAGACATGGACTATTGATTTGACACGATCTCTTTTTAATTCAAATATCTATCCTATATATTTTGAATGGATGCTCAGCTAGAAAAAAATGAGGAGGCAAACATCTGTTTTAATTTATTGTTCCACGTGTTTATTTAATGTTTTAGCAAGATTTTTAATTAATTACTTTTGATATTTTAAATTTCTAAAATACACTTAAATTGTATAGTTAATAATGATATATTTTCAATTACAAATACGTATACATTACTGTAGCTAACAAACAAATGGATTAACAGACGGATGGACTGTTTATTATTTTTATTTTTTCAATTTGTATGCGGGGTACTAATATCACTTTGTCAAAATTCGAATATTATACATTTTCAAAACTTAAATCCTTGATTCACCTACTAATAAACATCCGTCAAAATATTAAAATCATGATACATATTTAAAGATAAAATGACATATGTATTTTTCTGATTTACATATAAATAGATGCAATCAATAGATAAAAGAGTTTGCATTTCAAGTGACTAAAATAATACTATAGTATATATTTATGTTACTAGAATATTATACATTTTAGATTACTATTTCAAGTTTTTTTTTGTCAATCATAGACTATAATATTATACTAGGATATATAGAGTGGAGCTTGATAAATTTATACATGAATGAATTTGTATTTTTATGAACTTACACTATGTCAACTTATAAATTTTTATACAAAATCACTTATTTTTTTTAGTATATCTTAGCATTCACTCATCTACTATGCACCCTTTTTTTTGTTAGTTATAATTATATATCTATCTACTGAAAATCTATAATTATTAACTATCAAAATTCAAATATGTTATATGCATTTATGAAGATTTATATATATAATAGTTAAAATTGTATATAGTTAATAGTAATATATTTTCAGTTAACAAATACATGATTGTAGCTAGCAAATAAAGAGTTTGACATGCGTGTGGATTGTTTATTATTTTCATTTTTTTTATTGTGTGTATGTGGTGTGTGGGATGGAGGAGATACTAATATCACTTTGTTAAAATTCGAATATTATACATCTTCAACCTTCAATCCTTGATTTATTAACTAATAAATATATGTCAAAGTATCAATCATATGATACGCATTTAAAGATAAATAATATATGTTTGTTTCTAATTTACATATGTATAAGTGAAATCAACAGACTAAAAGTTTGCATTTATGGTAAATAGAATAATTAGAAAGAATACTTTGGCTATGAATATATAAAAATTAGAAACAAGTGAAAAAAAAAATATTACAAAAAATAATCAATAATAATATATAAAAATTAGCAATATTTATGCCAATGTCATCTAAAAATTCAAAAACAAATGCTACGAAAGATTTCATTACTCGAGCAAATATAAAATCAAATTTTACTTTACTATCAATCCTATGAGACTATTGTCAAATGCAAGAGTTAAATCTCATTGTATTTTTCTTATATTATTGTCAGTCTTATGAGACAATTGTCAATTGTATACATTTATTTGTTAACAAACATTAAAGAAATACTAACCCTAGCATCCAATATATACTCAGTGGCAATTAAATAGTTAGCAAACATTGTGATGAGCATGTTTTAAAAGAAGACAACAAATTAATGTGTCTGCAAATAAGAATAGAATAAAATTTCACATAAAAAAATAACAACAACAAAATTAATTATATGAGTATAAAAATTATAAATAAATTATTAACAAAAATAGATCTATATATACATGAGAGTTGATCTTGGTGAAGTATTACGAGAGAGTATTTATTTTTTTTATTTCAATAATTTCTCCTACACAATCTTATTTCTCTTTTCATATTTGATCTATGGTACACAGAGAAGAGGGGAAATTTTGAAAGTAGAGAAGAAAGGAATTGAGCAAGCTCAACACTCCATGTCTAGAATATAAAGTCTATATAAGTTCTATCACACATTTTTTTCTCTCTTATATTCAAACTATCACTCACTTTCCATATTGACAAATTGATAAAATAAAAAACTAGAGATGGATGGGAGATTTCTTGTTTTCAAATTGGTCTGGGTTTCCACTCGATATCACCTTGCCCTATTACTTGAAACAATTTCAACTGGTACACAAAACCACCAAAGTAGTTGTGAAAACAAAAAAAGAAAGGCACTTTTGCCGACTCTTTGTCTTGCTTTCGTGGTTGGTCGAACTTAGCTATTAAAGCCCTGCCTGTACCCACCGGACTAGGAAAGGTTCCCTGCATTGGACACCGGCCGTCACTCCATTCCCCAAACTCGAATCGACTTGTGAAGAGAGGCGAGCTTTGTAGTTTAGAAGATGGCCATGGCAGAAAGAGAGAGGGAGGTAAACTGTGCGAGATCCTGGTCAGTGACTTCGTAGCCGATGGAGCGAAGTGGAAGAGCAATGCCACGGAGGCGGGTAAGAAACTCGGAGCAAGACATATATATATAGAACCCAGGTTTGCAGTTCATGATAAAGTTATAGTACTAGGACAGGTAAAAGAGGTTCCAATTAGTAAGCCTTAAGTAGGTTTTTATGTATTTACAGATCAACTTACTGGAGAACAATACGTTAAGGAACAACAGTAGTGCCAACAATTAGTGAAAACTCACTAATGATTCTATAAACCATCTATGGGTGCTACACTACTACGTTGTAGTTCTGATCTAGTTAGTATGTATCTCAGTATTGAACTGCAAAGTTTCGTAGTTTATATCCTAGCTACACTTTATGGAGATTCTGAATCAGCAACTAGTGCTGGTTTCAACATATTACAGAAAAATAATTATATATATATATGTTGCTATTTGTTGGAAATGACTAAACTATCAGTTTGGAATAGATTATGTAACTTACCCTGCTTTTTCTATTTAGTCTGTTTATTTACCTTACAAGGACTTCGCATGCATGGGCTAAGTAAGTAAAAATTTTCGTGGACTCATAATGGAAAATTGCGGTGAGCGTGGATCGAACACGCGACCTTCAGATCTTCAGTCTGACGCTCTCCCAACTGAGCTATCCCCGCTTTGGTTGATAAAATATCTTAAAATATATCTCTCGTCACTTTCTCTTCTAAAACCAACCCATGGGTCCAAATTATTACTTGATCTCTCCATTTTAAACAACTGGAGATGATGAATCCTCGAGATTCCTTCTCCGGTTCCCCTTCCCTCTCCCGTTTTCATCAGTCCCTCCTTCCCAGAACAGTTCAGTTCGTCACTGCAACCAAACCATTTCTTGCTCGGCCGTGCAGGGCAGTGCTCGACTTACTAGTAACTCCACTTGCATGTGAAATGGAGTACCAGCAAAACCTGTACCAGTACTACAGTCGCTTCCCTCCCGCACGAAATCGACCGCCAGCTGTCCGATGGGTCAAGGAATGGTTCGTCTCCTCCTCCTCTTCTCTCTCTCTCTCTCTCTCTCTCTCTCTTTCTATCTCTCTCTCTTCACCCCTCAGCTACACTTCACTTCACACCTCCTCTTTATGCGTCTGATTCTTTGATCTGTTGTTGATAATGAACTGCTTATGCTAAGAAAAAGCCTTCAGGTCGGGTGGATTGTTTCCTTGAAGTTTAGTTTTACCAAGCGATGATCAAAGAGTTGCTTGATGTTAGTGTAAAATGCTCGAATCTCTTAGATACATCTAGAGAACCGTTTAAATTTCTTGCTGGCGGGATATAATATTCCTATAATTAGCTCTTCTTTTGTTTATTAAGATCAGTCAATATCCATGGGCCTTGATCTAGTGTGATTCAAAGATTTTCCCCGGGAGTAATTTTACGAAGTTCTAATATTTTCAATATATTGGTTAGAATTTAGTTCTCTGATTTAACGAATTTCGTTTAGGTTAGCTATCATCTTCCGCTTGTGAGAACTTGATAACTTCTGTGTCAATAAAACAACAAAACATGAGAAGGAACTGAACAATACAATCGTATTCTCTATCAGCTTTACTGATATTTAAGTTAGGGTTATCCTTTACCAGCCAAAATTTTGTGCATGTGAATTCCAGTAGGTATTGGTTTGAGATTTCCTCTAATATATATTTTTTTAATCATAATGATGATCATGAAATCATGGTTAAGTCGCAAGAACAACTAATTTGAAAGAGGAATAAGTACTTGACTGTGATTTAAGGGGTTTTAGTGATTCCTATTATCATTTTTTTTATTGTGGGTGGGTTTTAGTGTGTGTCATGATTTTCTTTTGTAAATCTAATTTAGTGATATGAATATCGGTTGGTTATTGCAGGATCCCGCAAGAGCTTGCTGCAGCTGGTGGGAAGTGCTCTCTTTTTCGATGGGTCAGAGGTACTGCACAAAATTGTAAACTTCAAATCTACTAGCTATATTTACTGGTATTTTTCATATTAGTTGAAATTTTACGACATATTTGTTTCCAAATCACAAAATTGCCAACACCTTTTTCAGTTTTTGTGAGATTAACAGCAGACAACAAGACCAGTATTAAACCAAGTTTAAGGATCATGAGATTATCTTTATTTAATGTTAATAAATAATCCACCGATACCAAATCACTGATAATTCAAGTTTTGAACCCACAACCACTGTAATATGTAGGGTCACTACCTATGTTTATTCTTGTAATTGTTAATGTTTTAATAACAATACCTATACTATGTCTCAAATTATTCCTTTATTTTCCATGTCGTCTCTTCAATTTGAAGAGGATATGGTACAAGTCCTGAACGAAAAAGAGAAAGCACGGGAATTGGAGGCAGCACCAAAGCCGGAGCCAACTACAGAGATTCTTTTTCTGTGTAGCTATGAGGGTTGTGGCAAGACTTTCACTGATGTGGCTGCTCTCAGAAAGCACTCTAACATTCACGGTGAGAGGCAACATGTCTGCAACTACCCTGGCTGTGGAAAGGTACTTTTTTATTTTAATTTCTATAACATAGATTGATGATCTTATTTTAAGAGTATTTGGGCAAATAAGTAACCTTCAGAGGGGTAATTTGGGTTTATGTCCGGTGACTCAAGTCCAGAATCGAGTAGGTAATTTAGGTCAAGCTGAGCTTTCTTTGAACTGTTTCTATTTGGATAGGGACCAAATACGCATTGTGGACGCCCCGTGACCTTACCTTCAGCTTCATTGCAGAAATAAGGTTTATGTAGTTGCAATTGAAGTTAAGCTTAACAGTATGTTGAGGGCTTCAGTTTTGTCATGGAACGGTGTTGAGGTTAAACAATTATCTTCCATGCTTTTTTTACTTGAGGGTGATTTTCTGTTCAATTGAGCAGTTGGATGCTTGGAGCTTTGTCATCTCAAAGGGCTCATTTACACTTTCACTATATTAGTATATGTCAGAAATTGAACTATTAAAAAACATATTACAAACAAAAAAAGAATTCAGCAGTAAGCTCTCTTTTATTAACCTCTTAATAACTCTCTTTCTCTCTCTCTTTCAGAATTTTTAATCAACTTTCATGTTGTTTCTAAATATAATTATAAATGCTCATTATATAGCTTCATATATTCAAAACTATATATCTAAATTTAGAACTTTTGATTTCCTAAATTAATCAGCAGCTCTGCTATTTTTAGTTATTGCTATAAATAAAATGCTAAGTATAATCCCTACTAACATTAAATAGCTACCCACTTATATTTCTGCTACAACAAAACTAATTATAGCAGAAACTAATATTACACATCTAAAAATACATCCTAATCTAATTTTGAATTAACCTTCAATAGGTTATGTTTCAACACTCCCCCTCAGCGGTAAAACGATTTCATCTGAGATACACTTATGTGTTCCCCGTTGAGTTCAAACTTCTCCTTTATTAGCACCTTCATAAAGATGTCTGCAAACTGTTCGTCGGTTCGACAAAACTTCAGCTGCACTTCTTGTTTCTCGACTGCATCTCTAGTGTAGTGATACTTGATGGCAATGTGCTTGGTTTTGTCATGACTGATTGGATTCTCGATAATTGCTATGGCAGATTTGCTGTCACTGTAGATAGTGACTGGTTCCTCCATTTTGCTATTGACATCCTCCAGTATTCTTTTGAGTCAAATGGCCTGTGCAACGGCTTTTGTTGCTGTCACATATTCTGCCTCAGATATTAATAAGGTAACTATCGTTTGTTTCTTAGATGATCAAGAGCAAATTCCTGATCCAAAAGAGAATGCATAACCTGAAGTATTCTTCATGTCGTCTTGACATCCCGCCCAATCGCTATCGGTGTAACCAATCAGTTTTGGGTTGTTAACTGGTTTGTATCATATGCCATATGCAACAGTACCTTTAATGTA
The DNA here is from genome assembly GCA_037678475.1 of x Bolboschoenoplectus mariqueter. NCBI lineage: Eukaryota > Viridiplantae > Streptophyta > Magnoliopsida > Poales > Cyperaceae > x Bolboschoenoplectus > x Bolboschoenoplectus mariqueter. The sequence goes on along the minus strand of CM075286.1, from coordinate 1,857,582 downwards.
TCTGAGAACTCGTTTTGTCGCTGTAAAATGATTTTTGATTGGACAATCCATATACCTTGATAAAAGGCTTGAACTGAACATGATATCTGACCTTGTTGCCATCAAGTACAGTAAACTTCCAACCAAACTGTGATAATCAGTTGAATCTATTCTAGCAGAGCCATCTTCTCTTCTGAATTTCTCAGTTGGAACCAATGGTGTTGTGACACTCTTGCAATCTTGCATTCTATTCTTTTTCAATATGCCTTCAACATATTTCCTTTGAGATATGAATATCTCATCTTCACCTTGAACCACTTTTATGCCTAATAAGTATTTCATCAATCCAAGATCACTCATTTCATAGGTTTTCATCATATCTTCTTTAAACATTTGCATCATTGCTTTACTGTTGTCGGTGTAGATTAAATCATCAACATATAAAGCAACAATTAAAATATCAGTACCTCTTTTCTTCACATAGAGAGTTGGTTCTGACTTGCTCTTCTCGAACCCGTTTTGCAAAAAATATTTATCGATTTCACTGTACCACGCTCTTGGAAACTGTTTCAGTCCATAGAGTGCTTTTCTCAATTTGTAGACTTTGTCATCTCCTCCTTAAGTCAAAAATCCTTCAGATTGCTCAACGAAAATGTTTTCGTCAAGTTCTCCATTTAAAAAAGCTGATTTGACATCAAGTTGAAAGATCTGTCATCTTTGTTGTGCTGCTAGAGCTATGATCGTGCGGATTGTTTCTAAACGTGCAACCGGTGCATATGTTTCGAAGTAGTCGATTCCAGATTTTTGCTTGAACCCATTTGCAACAAGCTTTGCCTTAAACTTTTGAACTGAACCATCTGGATTCAATTTGGTCTCGTAGATCCATTTAACTCCAATTACATTTCTATAGGTTGGTCTGTCCACTAACTCTCATGTATTATTTTTCTCAATCATCTCAATTTCTTGCTTCATGGCTTCTCTCAAGTTTCCTTATTGTTGGGCTTGCTCGAATGATTATGGATCAACCACTGAGAAATTGCATCTTTTTGTCCTTTCATATAGTTCTGCCAAAGTTCTAACTCCTCTTGGAGGAGCTTCTACATCAGGATATTGTGGATTAGAGCCAACTGATTGTAAATTAGAGGCTTCTGGTTGCGGATTGTCACTGAGTTGTGCAGCTGAACTACTGTTCGGGCCTTGGCTAGGGGTTGTTTGTGGTGTTAGATTTGGAGTTGTTATATTTGAGATACCTTGGACATCTTGGTTTTGAAATATGATCACTGATGTTGGTTGACACACATATACTTGATTATTTTCCCAATTATGAACTATTTTCTCATCAAAGATAACATCTCTATTAATAACCAATTTCTTTTTCTTAAGGTTGTATAGTCTATATCCTTTGGTATCATTCATATATCCCATAAAAATACACCGTTCACTTTTATCATCAAGTTTAAATCTATTTTCCTTTGGTACATGTGCATAGCATACTGAACCAAAAGTTTTCAAAAGGCTAATATTTGCAGTTGTTCCACTCCATGCTTCAATTGGGGTTTTATTTGGCACAGCTATTGTAGGGCTTCTATTTTGGATATAGATAGATAAAAAAACAGCTTCAGCCCAGAATTTTATCGGTATACCCTTGTCTTTGAGCATGGCTCTTGCCATTTCCACTATGGTACGGTTTTTCCTTTCTGCAACACCGTTTTGTTGAGGGGTATAGACAGTTGTGAGTTGTCTTTTAATTCCATAATCTTCACAGAATTTAACAAATTGGTTGGATGTATATTCTCCACCTCTGTCACTTCTTAGCACCTTGATTTTGAAATTGCTCTGATACCAATTGTCAGAAATTGAACTATTAAAAAACAGATTACAAATAAAAAAAGAATTCAGCAGTAAGCTCTCTTTTATTAACATCTTATTAACTCTCTTTCTCTCTCTCTTTCAGAATTTTTAATCAACTTTCATGTTGTTTCTAAATACAATTACAAATGCTCATTATATAGCCTCATATATTCAAAACTACTTATCTAAATTTAGAACTTTTGATTTCCTAAATTAACCAGCAATTCTATTATTTTTAGTTACTGTTACAAATAAAATGCTAAGTATAATCCCTACTAACATTAAATAGCTACCCACTTATATTTCTGTTACAACAAAACTAATTATAATAGAAATTAATATTATACGTCTAAAAACACATCCTAATTTAATTTTGAATTAACTTTCAATAGATTATGTTTCAACGGTATATTGGGTTGAGGCTTAACTGGGACCTTGTGGTTCCATTGAACCGATGGAGGATAAATCAGAGTAATTTGGGTTCAATTGAACCTCATTTAAACAATTGAGAGATAAGTGAGGATAATTAGAGTTCAATAGACAACAGAGGTAATTGGGTTAGAAAGACGCATAATATGATAAATTGAACCTATTCAAGCTACTGCAAGGCAATTGGAGTTTCATAATTTAGACTAGTTTTGATTGAACTTACACAATTGGAGCTCATAATAAAAGCAATGGATGAATCAAGATAAAACTCAAAATGGGTTATAATGGGGCTAAAAAACAGGTGGTGGTGGATTTTTTGTATACTTGAAGGAACCATTCACAGGAGTAGATGACATTGTTTTTACTGTGATTGTGTGCAGAAATTTGTCGATAGTTCCAAGTTGAAGAGGCATTTTCTAATCCATACAGGAGAACGAGATTTTGCTTGCCCTTATGAGGGTTGTGGCAAGGTTTGAATGAATGACAATATATGTTTTACTTTTTGTTGTATTGACCATAACTTTTCATCGAATCACATTGTTTTTCTGGAAAATGTATGTATTTCGTTAAACTGTTTTTTTCTTGCTTTCTTCTCCTTTTCTGTTGTTAGTTCATGCATATTATTAGTTCAGCATAAAGATATACCAAATAAAAGCAAAAATGTAACTCAAAGCTGGTAAATGCTAGATGCTGCAACAAGTAAGCAGCCATTTCATTAAGAAAATCACTTTTTATCTATTGAATATTTGTCTTTTGTAATTGGAGAAAAGACTAGATATCTTGAAAAAATGATCATTCTGTTAATGGGTCTTCTCATTTTCTTTCTTTTACACTTTCTATATTTTCATATAAGAGTTCGTCATTGATATCTGATGTCTTAATTAATAATGTAATAGGCATTCTCATTGGATTTCAATCTGCGGGCCCACATGAAAACACACCTAGTGGAGAATTACCATGTCTGTCCCTACCAAGAGTGTGGGAAGAGGTATACTAACGAGGTCAAGTTGAGATCCCATGTTAAGGCTCATCATGAGAAGGTAATCAGAACTTAACATATAAATTAATACTTCTTCCCTTTTGTTTTGCCCTGGGATTTTATTTTTGAATAGATTTAGGTGATGCAGCAGCATGTACAGGTAACTGATCATTCTCTAGTTCCTTTTGGAACTAGTACTCTATTTTCCACATCAATCATCCCTAGAGGACATAAACACTTAGATTTTTTGAGGGGAAATATGCTGCACCCACTTAAAATCACAAACTTGAAAGTATACCCAAAGAAAATGTGAATATCCTTTATGTGCCCCTATACAAAAAAGAATATCACAAAGCAAGACAAACATCCAATAATATAAAGCCTGCCTTTTTAAATTTGCTGTAGAAGCTACTAATGCCACACACACCCCCCCCCCCCCCCCCCAAAAAAAAAAAAAACAAAAAACAAAAACACCCTATTTACTATCTCCGTGAGTTAGAGTTATGAAGACAACTATCATAGGAAATGCATTTATTTTTTGGTTAGAAGAAATTTATCGCTTGTTAAGTCTGGTTTTGAATTTCAGAGACCCGTGCAAATTCAATTTATTCCTGCTTAACATTTTGGCAATCTTTTCTTACACACTCAGAGCATGCCTATTGAAGCAGTAAAACACACTCCACCAGCCGAGAAGCCCCAGATGACCGCCTCAAAGACACCCGCATCATTATCGGTCTATGTTGGCCCGGCTACACCAGCTCGTCCATATGAATGCCCCTACGAGGGATGCGACAAAGCCTACATACATGAGTACAAGCTCAACCTCCATCTCAAAAGGGAGCACCCAAATCACACCAACGAAGAAATGGATGCCTATAATAATAAATTTAGTGCCACCAACGGGAGTAGCAAGAGGTTTACAACACCATCTCCAATTAACCCTATAACAATGGGAGAAGGGAGGGGGAAGGAGAAAAGCAAGCCAAATATGACAGCTCAGACGGCACCAGCTAAGGTGATCAATATAAATCAGAAGATTTCAGAATTTAGATCAGGTCCAAGGACTAGTTTAGGAGGTGGAAAACAGGTATGGACAGGAAAAGGGGTGTACGAAGAAGAGGAAGAGGAAGAGGAAGAAGAGGATAGCGAGGAGACCGAGGATGCAGAGGGAAATGGAGGGACAAATGGAGAGGTTGGGTGGGGATACGGGGATGTTAGAAATGGAGATGATGAGGAGACGGAGGATGAAGACTGATTAATATATGGCCTTATCGGCTTCTTCATGCTAGAACTGAGCTTAAAATAACTGAGTTCTCATGTAACAAAATGCGTCACATTTTGCTACCATGGGGTTTGATCTCACCTGATGTCTTTGCATTTGGTTTGTTGTCGAAATGTTATCTTTGTTTGCCTTGTGGAGCTTTACATCTCTGTACAGTTAATGTTGGCTAATTTGCAAATTTTTAGTAATTTCAATAACTATATAAGTCTCTCCTTGCAGATCTATCCCAATCAATTAATATACTACTGATCATCAACCAGTACTGTTCTTTAGGCGAATTGTATCATTATTTTATCTTCATCCTTGGTGAGTTCACATTTTTTTTTCTAGGTTGAAAAACTGTCCACATCTTATTATTGTCCTGGTTGGATAAATGTATAATTTTTTTTTCTCAACGAATCTAATCATCCGTATTAAATTCTTTTTATATTGGTTAGTTTCTGATGTACTTTTTTGTATCAAAGTCGCATAAAAAATTAAAAATTGGTGATAGCCGCTGTGATCTTGGATGTTTATTTTTCTTCAATAGATAAAAATTGTGTTTAATATTAAAATCTGAAGAGTTCTGCAATTTGTCTAACAATTATGTAATATGATTATCGTTGCAAATGTAACACGGTAATATTGGGTGTAATAAGGGGATGATTCCCACCTTTTGAGATCATAAAAATAAAGGAGTAATAACTACATTTTTTATCTACATCTCAGATAATTACAGTTATTTTAAAAAGTATTTATATTTAATGGTAAAAATATTTATATCTTATATTACTAAAATTAAAAATTTTGTAAGTTTTATTTTTATTTATGCAACAAAATTTTTAACTTAAAATTTTCATATTATGAAGAATAAAAAAATGATAAATAATTTTCATACTAACTATAAACACTTATAAATATAAATATAAATTATCTTTTTATTTAGTATAAACACTTGTAATATACAGATAAAAGATGTAAAAATAATCGGCCACCAATTAAGTACTGGAAATAGATTTGCATAATATAAGATAGGGTTAGTTTTTAATAATAAAAAAGAGCGTATATATATTTTTTTTGAATAGCACCGACCAAAAAAGCGCCCGTGGCCTAATGGATAAGGCATCTGACTTCTAATCAGGGGATTGTGGGTTCGAGTCCCACCGGGCGTGAGCTTTTTTATTTCTCTATTTAATTCCAGTTGAATGGAAACAAATAACAATTTATGCTACATTTTCTTCTCTCTCTTTTGTTTTTAGAAAAAAGAAAGCTATAAAATACAACGATGTATCTAAAGTAAGCAAAATAAAGGACAACGAAATAGATTATAGATTTGTTTTATTATTTAGATAACCGTCAATAAATTAAGTTGCAATTCGAATCAAGTTTACAAAAATGTAAACAAGTTTGGTAATAAATTTGACGCTAACAATACTAAGGATTAAGGATGTTGATATGATCCTCCAAAATGTCTTTAAAACTGTGCTCCCGAGTTTGAGAAAGAAGAAAGAAAATTGAGGGAAATTAACTTTTTTTACACCTCAAATTAAAGAAAAATAATCTTTGAAAAAATAAATAAATAAATTCTCCTCATTTTCCTCCATTCATCTCCTTTAATTTTTTAAAATCAGACTTCAGAGCAAGGTGTAAAGTAGTTCTCCCATTTTTTCCCCTCTCTCGCTCTCCATTAACCTCCTCTGAAGCACACCTTAAAAATGATGGACTCAATATCAATATATCATTAGAATTTATAATAAAAACATGTCAAAGGGTCACGTTTTGTTTGCCCCCCATGCCGTAGCATCATGTAGTTTCTCAAAAATTAGTGTTGAATTTATGAACTATGCAACACAAAAATGGAATCAAGTTATAGCATGAAAGATAAAGAAATAGGAGGAGATTTCTCGACAATTTTTAGGTAATTTAAAATAAAATTTAGAAATTTTTAAAAATAGAAGAAAATTAGCAAATATATTTTTTAACTTATAGATTGATTGTATTTCAAATTTCACATAATTTAAGAGTAATTCGATATTTTATCAAAAACCGTTAAATATGAACCGTTATAAATATCATGTAATTTTAATGGTCTTTAATGACGTATCAAATAATACTTAAATTATACAAAATTTAAAACACAATCGATCTATAAATTAAAAAAATATATTTATAATTTTTTTTCTATTTTTAAGATTTTTTTTTAAATTATTGAAAATCCGTCATCAAACTTATCAAAATAACGGACATATTAAGGTTGCAAACTTGGCTCGCTACCACTGACATATCTAAGAGTCCCTGTACATTGGAAAACAAAAACAAAAAAAAAAAACCTACGCCAATTTAGAGCGCCAGTTGTTTCACTGGAAGGGGAAGTTTCTCTCTCTAGGTGGTCGCATTGTGATGCTCCGTGCAGTGCTCTCAGCTATACCCCTCTACATGTTCTCCCGTGATCGCATCCCCGTGTGGGTGCTCGAGTGTATTGATCAGATCGGGGCGCGCTTCCTCTGGCAGGGAACTTCTCCGGATCGCAAATATCATCTCGTGTGTTGGGATCGGGTTTGTCGTAAGGAGCGTGATGGCCTTGGTATTTTACACTTGGGTCGCATGAACCGTTGGTTGGTTGTACGAGGACCCTTCCATTACCAGCCTCTGGAAGCAAATCATTGTCGCCAAATACAAACATCGACGAGGGACCACGGCATTCTCCCATTTCTAGAAAGAGGTGTTTAAAGAGCGTGACCTTATCGGATTGGGTTCTCGAAAAGTTCTAGGAGAAGGCTGTCAGACTTCCTTTTGGCACGATATATGGCTCGAGGAATGCTCCTTGGCTCACCTCTATCCCAATCTCTATACCATTACGACGGCTCCTCAGTGTACCGTGGCTCAAGTCTGCTCATCCGGCTTGGTACCCCCCTTCTTCCCACAGTTCCCCTAAAGTAGGTATTGCATGTCAAGAACTTCGGTTTCTACTGGATCGGTTTTCCTTGTCCCCTGGGATCTTTGATTCCGTCTTATGGCAATGGCCTAGTGCGTCTCATGGTATGTACACGGTACGTTCCGTCTACAGTTTTCTTGATTCAGGTGGGATTTGCGACACCACCTATGATATCCTTTCGGCTGCTGCCATTCCACTTAAGTATGCATCATCGCATACTTAAGTGGGATTCTCTCTTGCATCGTGGCTAGCAGGGTAACCCTTCCTGTTCCTTCTGCTCTGAAGAGGAATCCCGGGACCGCCTTTTTCTTTCCTATCCTATAGCTGCTTGCTTATGGGATAGGATTCTTCTGCACTTCTCTTGGCCACTAGATACATCCTCTACTGATCAACTTTGGGGAGAGTTGTCTTCGCCTCTCCGGTGATTTGCATCATGGTGCGGTGGCACTTATCAGGGCAATCTTTTGGTCCATCTGGACTGAAAGGAATCATTCCACCTTTCGCGAGAGTAACATGCCAGCACACACTACCACACACTCCTTGCTGATTCATATTGTCTCGCTATTCATGTTTTGGACAAGTGGGCGTTTCGGTGGGCAAGTCTCGCCGGACTACCTCTCCTTCTCCGATGATGATGGCTCTCCTTCTCCGATGATGAAGACCGTGTCTCTTAGCTTTTTAGGCTGTGTTGTGATGTTTCCTTTTGTTGTTGTTATATGTGTGATTTGAAAATTATACTGTTTCTATATTTTGTATACCCCTTCGTGCTGTGAAGCGGGTTTTGACTACTGGTACTTGTAATACTGATTTAACGATTTCAATGAAATCAGTGATCCTTCGAGGTCAATTTTTTTTAAAAAAAATTAAAATAATAGTTGTCAAGAGATTCTCACTAAAAAAAATGCTAAAACATCATCATGCTGTGGTATCTTGTAATACCACCGACCAAGTAACGGGTTGTTAATTGTTATTGTTATCAGGATTTGGTCATCAGTAATTAACTCGATAATCCTTTTCTCCGAATGGGACAGGTGTCTCTGTCATGTTTCATGTATGTATAAAATATTATGGTAAGGCTTCTTCATCAACAGCGCCCATGGCCTAATGGATAAGGCGCTTGACTTCTAATCAAGCGATTGTGGGTTCGAGTCCCACTGGGCGTGTCTGATTTTTTTAATTAATTTTGTTGTTGGTCTGATTTTTTAAATAATTTTGTCGCTGTCCTTTTAACACATAATGTTGTCATTTTATTAATTTTTTTATTTGTCCTTACAGAAATTCAAAACAGTTGGAAGTTAGATGTCTCGAATTTTAGAACTATAGATCTAATGCATATGATGATAGATTTTTTTTTCTTTACAAATTTAATCTCATAAAAAAATTTAGAACTGAATAAATATTAAAGTTAACGAGAGCTCTTATATAAAAAAATATTCTCAAATTCTAAGTTGACATTTAATCATATGAACCGAACCGAAAGTAACCAATCCAATGCGAACACAAACCCACCATGACCAAAATGTTTGATATTCACCTCTGGTTCAAAATTTAACGGACAATTAATTATTATTGTGTCAATCTGATAAATGAAACGTGCTCTCAGTAAAATTGCCCAAGTGCTGATATTAAAACCAACTTCATGTTACGGATTAGCTCTTGGCAGCTTTCAATAGAATTGATGCGGATAAAACATTAAAATTTCACAATGCAGACTAGAACTTGGTTTAAATTGAGCTAATTCAGAATTACAAAAGATATATAAGTATGTCTTCGAACCACATCAGATCGTCTGGGTTCGATGGTAGATCAGATCATTTTCTTTTTGCTCCAATTTTTTTGACCAAAGTAAAGACCAGATAGCACAGCCTCAACTGTACCAATAAAATATACCACTGACAAAATCTGATATGTTAAGGTACATTTTTACAAAAGATGACATTCCCCCAAAACCAAAAGCCCCTCTAGCTAGAACATGACCTTCAGATACAAAAAAAGGAACAGGGAGAAACAAAAAACAGTAAAAGAAAAACGAAAAGCAGTTACACTCGTACCATCATGAAAGGTACTTGTGCATGCCGATGTGATGGTCAGATGAGATGGAGATGAGAAGGGGTAGTGAGGAATGCCATGCTGCCTTGAATACTCGCTTGGAGTGAACCTCCAGAGATTGTGATGGCCGCTGACCTTTATACCTGAAATCCAATTGCATATTATTATGTTAATGGTTTAATTTTAATGGAAATTAAAGTTTACCTAATATGAAGAAAGCTTGGATCTAGTATTTCCATGATTAGATTTGTTTGAAGAAGTGATGAACTGTCACTTATTTTGTATGCTAACGGTTATATTTTCAGCCATTTATCATCATTGATCTGATTCTATAATCATTCTGCTAAGGTGCTCACTAATTGTACTGAAAAAGAAGATGCTCATGATTGCAAGAGTTGGCCAAATCATAACCCTAGAGCCTATATTGAGCAACAACATATTCAAATCCATTAACAGACATACATGCACACCTGCTAACAAAGTATTGGAGCATTCCATACACAATGCCAAAGAGTAACAGTTAGGGAAGCAACCTATTAGTAATAGTAAGTTGTTTAGACGATTTACTTGCTTTTTTTTCTTTTTTCCAAGTAAATCCCTGCACCTACTTGAAACAGTCGGTGCTTCAATCAATTAGCACATTTCTATTAATTTTATGCAAAAATCTCCAACACGGTACAGCATTTGCAAACAACAAGCATTCCTCATATTGGAAAATTTACCTATTTACTACTGAAAACCAAATTCAACTATTGCGTCAACTGATTGCCAAGTAATACAACTAATTTATATGGAAAGGTCAAAGGAAGTGCCAAGGAGCCATAAAATGATTAGTACAGGTTGCAAATATAATGCCAAATGAAAAAAAGATGGTACCTGATATCAAATATGTGGATCAAGGGATCATTGGAGCCGGATGATATATGCCAGCCATCAGGAGACCACGCTGCATTGATGAGAGCCGACTGAGGCTCACTCTTGCCTTGGTCCCACCCACACACATGGAACTCCTCTGGCTTTTCCCGGATGTCAAACAATCGCAGCTGCTTCCCTGGTGATCTGCATGTTACAACTTGCCAGTTCAGTCCCATATAAGCTTTCTTTTTCCAAATTACACCTAATATGTACCATAAAATTATTATCCACATCTAACATCTAAATTTTGTTTTTCACATTTTGCATCTAACTGGAGCAATCATAAGCTACAATTTGATCAGATTACAATTGCGGATTTCAAAAGAATCTAATGTGGAATGCAAAGGAAATTCTTAAGAATATATACGCAACCTAAGGGCAAAAACATAGAGTGCAAAAATGAGCATACCCAAGCTGGACTAAATACAAGTTGGAATCGCTAGGACTTGGGAGAGCATTCAAGCATTTGGAGTCTAATTGAAACTTGAAGTCGGTTTTCCCTGCCACAAGGTCGAACAGCACAACTCTCTTGTCCAAACCAACTGACAGCACAGCCTCTTTATACTGCAGCCCAAAGGCAGCCATGACAGCACTTGTGTGATGATTCACGTGCAGAAGCTCCTGGCCCCAACAGTCATCCTTCTCACCTTCTTTCCAAAGAACCATTGCATGATCGCTACCACTGGTCACGAAACAAGCCGTTTGCCCCCTCCATGGCATGAAGTTTATTCGGTTTATTATGCCTCTATCATGTGGCTTCTTTTCTAGGAAAGAGGTCATCTTTTGGCGTCCAAGCTGCAAGGCCAATTTTTTTGTCAACTTAAATGAAAAAAAAATTATGTACCCAAATGATCATGTTCTACCAGGTTAAACCAAATGCTCATGTTCTGCCAGACTAAATGCTCATGTTCTGCCAGCCAGGAACAACATTGTTACATTAAGTGGATTTAGTTGGTACAGTAGATAATAACTTACATTCGGCATTATAGAATACAATTATCAGATGCTAGTTGCAAATATGACAATGCTGGTCGTGCATGTAAGCTCTAGAAACAAAATCTTTTTTAATGAGGCTGTGGAAAAAAAAAATACATGTGTGCTTTTACCTGTGTAAGGCTAAAAGATGAAATTTGGGAATCACCACCATCAGCAGTATGGACAGCAAATATTCTTTGGCCATCAGGATGCCATGCAATGTCTTCAGGCCATCTCCTTTGATTTGGTGATAAACAATCCATACTACCCAGAAATCTCGCAGAGACTCTACATTGTTAAATTGACAAAAACTGAGCAAAAATAATGCACCGGTGACAAGAAGGAAACATGGCAATGGCTGAAACTAGCTTAACCAGTATGATAACTATTGCCATAGTTCTTCTTTCCAAAAAAATGAACAAAGTAATAACTAAAATGCAACTAGAAGATTTGACTTGTTTGTGAAAAAATCTTACCCTTTGTTCTGGACTTCCCATAGGCTAACTGCTCCATCCAGTCCACTGAAAACCATGAAAGAAATTAGCCAACAAATAAAACCCTAGTTGAACCAAATTGAACAAACACCAGGAAAATAAGCAATTTGTAATCATTTTATCAATGCTCATTCCAACTAGAACCTAGTATATTTTTTTTAAATATGCAAATGAAAGCAAACTATAAGATTATTGAATTAAAACGTTCATGCTACCTGGTGCTTTTCATGGATATTTTTTCTGAGCTGAGATAATTCAAATTGAGATATGTGTATTTTGCACATAAAAAAAGACGACAAAAGAAATACTACGATATCTGTTTTTAGAGCTTACCTAGAAGCAAACAATGTATCATCAGTAGGACATAGCTCAAGACACCTCAGCTTTTTCTTGTGCTGACTATGTATTAGATTGGTTGACTTGAAATTCAAATTAACAGCTTTTGTAGAAGTGCCAACACTCTGCACCACATCAAATTGTCTATCTTTTTCTGGAAAAATAAAAATTTTACAAATTTGTCAGTGATCAAAATGCGTAGTAGTTGTAGACAAGTGTATATAGTATAGTACTATCCCATTTATACTCAAGATTCAAGAAAATAAGAAGTACGAGGCCATAGTTAACAGTGCATAACAAAGGGTAATTGCCTAATCAGAGAGCTAGAATACAAATAACAATAGTTGCAATTAACTCCTGACTTCATAATTGACATATATTTTTGTAATAACACTAACAAAAATAACAAAAACAAAGTGAAATGCAGAAGGCAACTGCGCCTTTGACTAGGATATTTTGTCAAAGTAGGGAAAGCAGATAGTAATAGTACAGATGCAATTTGTGTAGCAGCTTGATAAAAGGATATACAGTCTTGTCAGCTAGGTTTTGGACTGTGATCTATCCAAATCAGCACATGAAAGTGCACTCAATTAGGTTTAGGTTTTTCTTTCTTTTTTTTGTGGTTGGGGGGGGGGGGGGGGGGGGGTGCTCCATTAATCTAACATCAGGTCTTGGAACCCATACATCAGTCGCACACAAGATGTTTGTTACAAAGTCCGTAAGACAAAATAAAAAATTAAATTCTAAATTGATGGCAGAATTAGAAGATTGGTTGCCTACCTATTCCCATTTGGTGTGAAGTTTCTTGATTTACAGTGGGCATTGGTCTAGATTTTGCCACAAGCATTGCCGGGATAAATAGCTGAGGTTTTTTACTTGGTCCCGGATTTGTTTCTTTGGGTGCCGAATCCGACTCAGACTCCATGGAACTTGACTCTGACCCTGAGGAACTGGACTCTAATTTCCGTTTTTTGGGAACAGAATTCGATGCTGATTTGGCCGATTGTTGTTTTGATTGAACAGTTTTCAGCATTGCCTTTAGTTTATTCAATTCGCTTGCCTCACACTCCATCTGTTACAAAAATCATGTCAGATTATTAACATACATCAGAGAGATTAAAAACAGAAAACTCAATGTCAGATTTTCTTTTTTGGATTTGAAAGAAGTGACAAACTGTCACCTCTGACATGTTTCCATTATTTCTTATCGGAACTAATCAAACTAACCAATTAAACAGTATACACTTATAAACCCTAGATTTACTTGTTAGACTGATAGCATTAACTCTTAATCCATATTACGCCAGAAATAATCACCAGATTTAGGCTATAAGCAAGAGATTTGCTACTAAATAACAAAGAATAAACAGGTGAAAATCCAATTTTCATAGCAAACACAACCTGAGATGTGTAATACAGGATCTTCTCCTTACACCGCTTGAGATTCTTCTCCCTTTTCTCGATCAGCCGCGAGAGCGTCTCCTCATCCGGTTCATTGGATCCCATAGTCGACATTCGCCTTCCTCAATCCCTTTCGTCTCTTTCTCAGTAGCGCAACTGTGCTAGTGTAGTAGTAGTGTGAGGCGAGGCGAAACTCGATTAGGTTTTTATTATTTGAATTGCGAGCGCATCTGATCTGGTATTGGATTTGGGATTTTGGCGTTCGCTAATTTTCGTCCCAATTTTGTTTCCCGCTAACACAGTTACACTAAGAAACCAGGAGCCATCCAATGCCCATCGGACAATATTTTGGTCCGATGGGTAAATTCACCGTTGGATCATCAAATCTGAAATTTTTCACGACTTTTAAAGCGTGAGAACGAAACTTTTGTGCGAACATCGATTCCATCGAACGGTTTTTTATCCATCGGATCAAATTTTGGTCGCGTTGGAACTCCCGATTCCAGTTACACTGTAGTGGAGAAAGTGCTTGGCCGGTTGGCCTAAAGATTCCCATGGATCGAATCTGATCGGGTCGGTCCTGTCCGGTTCGACCGGGTTCGGGATTCGTTTTCGCCGTGCATTCAGCGAACCTGTTTGTGTGATACGGGTTGATCCGGGTTGGTTGGTTATCCGGTTTTTTTTAATCCTGCTTAACTCGGTTTTCATGAAAAGAATAGATAATTGTGGGACTAATATAATATTGATTAAGATTGTCAAATTAAAATTTATGTACTACAATAACGGTAGGAGAACGAAATTATCATCATGCTCTCTATCAAAATAATCAATACATTATAATGACATAAAATAAAGAGTCCAGCATGATACTATCATAAAACATTTCAGCGAAACGTTTACCGATCAAAATCTAAAATTTTCGAAACAACAATCAATTTAATAAATTTTTTATATCAAAATATTATAGAATACTAAAATTTATCATTTTAAAATATATTTACTATTTTTAATTATTTTTTAAAAATGATCCTTTTTGACCTTCAAATATTGATATTTTTTTATTTTTAGGGTCATTTTTCAAAAATCATTAAAATAGAAAAAAAATTCTAAAAATGATAATTTTTATTATTGTATAATATTTTGATATAAAGAATATTCATCTATTTGGATTGACGTTTTTGATATGAAATTTTAAAATTTAATCGTTAAGTATTTTCAGACCGAAATTCTTATGAAAATATATTAGTCAAACTCTAAAATAAAATCATCTTTTGAGAGAAAGGTATGATCCTTGATCACAATGGGGGGCTTCTTAACGGTCACAATGGACTATGGCCCCACCTTCATGTTCTAATTTTGTTTAGGTGTAAAATTTTTTGTAGAGTTATCATTTGTCTTTTGCATTAACCCCCCCCCCCCCCCCCCACACACACACACAAAAAAAAAAAGAAAGATTTATCCACTTATCACTGTTGTGTTTTATTTTCTCGTGAAGAAATAAAAACATATTTACTTTTTAAATTTTTATTCATCTAGTTATGCTTTAATTAAAATTTCACCATACACATATA
Source organism: x Bolboschoenoplectus mariqueter (assembly GCA_037678475.1). Taxonomy (NCBI): domain Eukaryota; kingdom Viridiplantae; phylum Streptophyta; class Magnoliopsida; order Poales; family Cyperaceae; genus x Bolboschoenoplectus; species x Bolboschoenoplectus mariqueter. Next base: position 1,842,407 of record CM075286.1, on the reverse strand, counting down.
TATATATATGTGTGTGTGTGTGATATTAATTAAATAATAGAATTTTTTAGTTGTGTCATGTCATTAGTTGATTCATTATTTTAGATAAACTAATTCATTTAATTTCGAAGAGAATCCATCACGGCGTCGCTCGGATAAGAAATATTAACAAATATAAAGTTTCAAAGGCATATCTAATATAGATTAATTTCAAAGAAGCGATGATGTCATTTTAAAAAAATTGAAAAAAAAATTCTTTAATTCTAGAGCCTATCATTAACGTGTTCAATTTAATTTAAAAATCAAAATATATTAATAAAAGTAACTCGATAATATTATCTCATATTAGTTAGCCCTCTCTAAATTTTGATTCAAGCTCTGCCATGATCAAATAATCGTCCAATCGAGACGTACTGCCGAAAAAAAGTTCCAATCAACGTACACCATTATTGTTCAATTAACACGATTGGTTGTAACCACAATTGGACGTGTCACGTGCATCTATTTCAATCTTGACATCATCACTTTGACTCCTATTCTCTATTTATTTAACAAGTAGAATAGAGATGATTAAAATATTGTAAGACGTTTTAGTGTATCCCGCGGAGGGTGATTTAAGATGAAATAAATTTAAACCCACCTCAAATTATTAAAAAAATAAAAAACATAATAAAAATATAAAAAATAAAGACATTTAAACCCTCCTCAAAATTCATAAAACCCTGAACACCAGAGCAATGAGTGCCAAAAATAATGCTTTAATAAACGTGTAAAACCGCAGAAAAAAACGAAAGGCACCACAAGGAACTGTAGATTATATACGGAGAATTACTTGAGCAGTGTATACAACAGCACGCCAAAACAAACACAAGAAGCGACACAGAAAAACAAAAACAACTAAGACAATTGACCACCAATCCACGAGCTAACCGCCTCCACCGCCTCAATTTAAAAACATTGAAAATTTTAATTTCGTCCCGCGACATCGCCTAGGTTACGAGATCTCCTACAATTGGCGTTTGATACTGATTAGTTCAGACCCTATCAGATAAATCAGAACCGTCCATTTTGGAGCTTTCATAAGTAAACGTCTCAGATCTTTTTGGACATTCTAATTGTAGCCGTACGAATGAAGAGGATCTCAGAAAATTCATTAAAGAATTGAGACCGGAATACTAAGTTCGCTCTCCGCTTTTCCCTTCTCTCTTCTCTAAAATAATCTTCTCAGAGTTCTGCTATCCAATTCTGACCGTCCTATCAAATCAGACGGCTGATGTCTTTTCACACGAACGGTTCAGATCAGATTGAACCCTGCATTCGGAACATCCATTCAAAAATGACCGTTCGTTTTAGATCAAACGGTCATGATTGAATAACAGGACCCTACCATTGACTCGTGAACAATACGAGATCCGATCGTCGTGTTGTTTAGTCTGATACGGAACACCTCATTTTGAGGGAAGCAGGGGCGTCTATTTGGACCAAAATTTGGTCCAATGATAAGGGGACCGTTCGATGGCATCACGAGTCGAACAAAAGTTAGCTTTTACGCTTTAATAATCGTGCAAATTATCGGATTTGATGATCCAACAGTGAATTTTCCCATTGGACCAAAATATGGTCCGATGAGCGTTGGAACGCCACTTGAATTCACTTCACAAGCTGGGGAAGGCTCTGCTGCTACGAGTCTCCTTTCTCATTCTTCTCTCTCTCAATTTCAAGATCAAGGTACGTAGCTTCGTGCTTCTCTTCCTTCTTTTTACTATTCGTAACTAGAATTTCGGTCTAGGAAGCAAGGATTTTGTTTCTAGATTGCACGATTGGAACTTTGACCTTCAATTCGCAGAGAAATCGAAGAGGTTTAAATAGATTTGGGCGTTGAATAGTTGAATTAGAAGAAGGTGAAATTCTGGTGAGTTACAGTTGAGAGGAACAAATGTGGAACAGCAAATCGCGTAAGCACTGGCATGAAACCCCTTCCAGAAGCTCAAAAGAACATGCACACGACTCGCGGAATGCGATACCTGACAATTTCAACTCAGTTGATCAGGTTAGAATTTCAATTTGATGCTCTGGTTAGTCAGGTCTGGTACCAGATGGTATGATCATGGCATCAATCGGCATCAATTGTTTACATTATTTGACAGAAAATTATTCACTGTTCTGTAATGTTATTACTTTGTCCATTGATTTGTCGGTACAGAATGGCTTAGTTTCAGACTTTTAATCTAATACCGGTTAAAATCGAAGATGATTAATCTTGATTGAGATTGATTGATTTGCAAATCAGGTTTGACTTATTGCAAGACTGAGGGCTAAATTGGGTCAATTGTGGGCTCAGACCCAGAAACTGCTGCAGCATGCCATAAGAAAAATAGTAGTAGTACTAAGTGGTACCAATCTGGCAGACTGGTAAGTTTTGGTCAGGTTCCAGTTTCAAGTTGAGTCATTCTGGGTCTTCGTCATGCTGAGGTTCTCATTTAAAGTTAATATGAAGTCTCATACGAGTTACTTTTAGCCAGATCTGGATTTCTTAGGTTTTATTTTGTTGGGGCTTCAGTTGGTGTAGTTGACTGATCAAAATAATCCAATTTGGGAGCAGAGCATGTGACATGATAACTTGGGCGTTAGGTGTGCAAAGTATAACATATTTATTTTTCAATCTTCAAGGTAGTTGCTTCACTGAGAGAATCTGGCCTCGAGTCCTCCAATTTGATTCTTGGCATTGACTTCACCAAAAGCAATGAATGGACAGGTAGCCTCCCGACCAAAAAATAATAATAGCAATGACACACACCACAAACATAATACACACTCAAAGAAAGTTTACAATTAAAAAAAAAACAGCTGAATCAAAAGCACAAGCTGCTCATATAGCAATTAATGTGCAAATTTCATTATTTCAGATGACACCTCTTGATTACATCCAATTTAGTATTAATTGTGCACTGATGTTTGCTGTTTTCTTGTCCGGAATATATCGCTCTGCATCTGTTTGTACATCTTAAATTTCACCTGTGTAATACTTCCCAACCTATAACCTTCCTTTGGTTTCTGATTTTTTATTTTTTTGTAAAAAATATTTGAGGCCAAAGCTGAGATTTAAGTATTTAAGCGTAAATTAGTTAGGAAAATTTAATGAGAAAAGGTTAGCAAGCATCTACCGGTGAAATTGCAGTCCTTGATATAAATAGGCTGTACAGTGATGTATAGTGATTAATCTTTTGTCTTCTTTGCTATTTTTTTTTTTTTACTGAAACCCCACTTTTTTTCATGATGTAGGTAGGCACTCATTTGGTAGGAGATCTCTTCATGCAATTGGTACAATTCAAAACCCATACGAGCAAGCCATATCAATAATTGGGCGTACCTTATCTCCATTTGATGAAGATAATTTGATACCATGCTTTGGTTTTGGAGATGGTAGAGTTCTTTTTTCTTTTAAACCTATGTTGCTTTCTAATTCATTTTTTTTTGTGCTCCTCCTTCAGTTTCGCAAACAAAGTGGAAATAAGGAAAATAGACAAAGCAACCTTTAGTAATAAATAAGTAATTACGAATTATGAAAATATTGAAATACCAAAATTATTCCTCTTCCCAAAAAAATTGAAAATAAGTAGTGTTTATCGTGGAGTTCTTATCCTGCTCATAACCAGATGGAGCGAACAGGTCAGTCTGGTTGTGAAAGTCCAATCATGTTACAGCACTTTCAGTTGCTGCTATCTCATGTTTGGGTTGCTTGACTTTTCAATGTTCTTGGGTCAATTTTATGCTAGGCTGGTACATATCAGGATATGCTCCGAGGCAGTTTGAATGTTGTCTCTCTACTGTTACATATATTTATCAGTGTGTTGGTACCTGACATATTGATCAGAGCACTGATTTTTTTATTTATTTTTTCCTTTTTTTCTAATTCTTCTGTTGTTCATGTCTCTCTTTGTTATATAAGCTATGCATGATATTTTGAGTTTTTGTTGAGCATAGTGACTTATATGTTCCGTGTTCATCAAATTTGGGCATCTTTTCTGTCTTAACAGCAAGCACACGTGACCACTCGGTGTTTAGCTTTTTTGCCGATCAGCGGCCTTGCCGTGGTTTTGAGGAGGTTCTCTCCAGATACAGATTTATTGTGCCACACCTTCATCTTTCAGGTTTCTTTTTCTACTTTGTCTCGGGTATATGAAAGTTGTTCATTTTTAATTAAAAATTGTAATTTCTCAAGATGTGGAATAAATGTGAGTTTGACAGGTACTTATCTATAATCATTGTTTTCCTCAAGTTAGCTTATTTTCCTTGCACAATTAAGCCTCAATTTGGTTATATTTTGCACCAATTCACCTTCAATTTTGCATTTAAGGAGACACTAAATTTATTTCTGTATTGAAATAAGAATATCTGTACCGACTTTGCATAATCAAACCGTCTGAGTGAGGAGACACCCAATATATCATTTGTTTTCCCAAATTACCTCCCTTTTTTTTTAAGGAACATGAACCTTACCCTTTCCATTTTCACTTTAGCATCATATTCCTATCTAGCTTATTTGTTGAGTCTCAATTAACCTCAATTGAACTGTAACTACAAAATTCATTCTCTGTTGGTTTGGCTTAATTTAACACTCAATTTGACCTCAACATGTCTCTCTCTCTCTCTCTCTCTCTCTCTCTCTCTCTCTCTCTTTTCTCTGTTGATAAAAAAGATTATATATTTGATGCTGACAAACAACAAGCACTGTAAATTTGTAAAGTACTTCCAATGTATATCTTCTAGATTTACTTATTACAATATTTTGTATTTATTCATTTTTGGAATCTGTGTAGGACCAACCTCCTTCGCTCCTGTTATAAATGCGGCTATATCTCTTGTTGAAAAAAGCTGGCAGTACCATGTTCTTGTCATCATTGCTGATGGTCAGGTGATAAAATAACTTACAGTTTTGGCATCAAGAAAATGGATTTTATGCCAAGAATTCATGTTTGAGTACCAAATTCTTCCTAGTTTGTACCAAACCAATTAACCTAATTTAGTATAATACCATTACTGGCCCTGAATCCAATCTAATACACCTAATACATCAGAAGGATTTATTGGTTACACCAAAAAAAAAAATGTAAACTATACATAATTACTTTCCATGGACTTGTTCTGTAGGTGACAAGAACAAATATACCTGATGGAAAATTAAGCCCGCAAGAGGAAGCAACCATTGATGCCATCGTCACAGCCAGGTAAAACTGAAATTGAATCTGTTAATCGCTCTTTACTTAACTAGTTTACTGTATGCTGGTGCTGGCACAATCTGGTGGCAAGTGAAAATTTACCAGAATGGGTGGCGGCATCAGCGCAATTTCTCCATTATAACAACAGGGGCTTGTGTCTATATATTGGAATGTTCTATACCATGTTTTTTTAGCACTTTCTTATTGTTTTTTTACTTTTGGTATTTAACATTTCAGTCATTATCCCCTTTCAATTGTGATGGTTGGAATTGGTGACGGGCCATGGGATGCCATGCAACACTTTGATGATTGCATCCCTGAAAGAGCTTTTGATAATTTCCAGGTATGATATTAGAATACTTCTTTTGAAATTTGCATGCAGCGCCCCATAGTTAATTGAGCAATTTGTTTACTACCTTGGGGAAAAATAAACATCTCATGTACCTTTAGATAAGGTTCCCTGTTTTGTTCAAAAAATAGCAAGACTTATATTTGTGCGTCCATGTTCTCCGAAGAAAATTAAGGGTAGGTAGAATGTGGATTTCTTGGATGTACAGGTGAAATTCGCCATGGCTTTTGGGGGGGTATGCAACTATGCACTAAGGATCTCATTAGGGACAATTTTGATACTTAAATGTTTTCATGGTGTGCACTAAAGTCCACCTTATTGTTGTTGTTCTTGATTAATTTTTACTGTTTCTGGTGCAGTTTGTGAACTTTACAAGCATAATGACATCACAAATGGAGATGTCAAAGAAGGAGGCAGCATTCGCACTTGCTGCTCTTATGGAAATTCCCATCCAATACAGAGCCACCCAAAGGCTCTGTTCTCCAGAGTAATTTGCTTGCCTTTCATTCGTAAATAGTTAACTTTAGGGGGTAATTTTTAGATAACCTAATTTGAGGGCACAAATTTAAATATTTCTTTTTCTTGGCACTATGAAAATGGTAAATTTTCTGTAGCTAAGAGTTTTGTTGTCAGATGACTCTTTTCAAGTAGTTTATGTATAAACACACTTAACTTAGGGGCACATTTGTAAAAATGACCTTCAACAATTTATGTATATACCATGAATTTAGTTAAAACCCTATTACTTGATTGTGACTATTTATTGTTGAAACAGACAACATGGCAGAGATAGAATAGGGGCACCCAACATTCTACCTCCACCAAGCACGGTTGTTGAACTTGACAATGCTGCAAAGGCACCTCCAGCAAGTGCATTTACAGAGAAGTCAATTAATGATAGTGCCTCAACTGAACAGGTAGTTTAATGTTCCTTTTCTTTTGGTATAGAGGGAGGCTAAATAAACCATTACAAAGTTAGAGTGTTGATTGAAATCTCAGTTTTTGATAAATAGATACTGATTAATCCGCGCTTAATAGTTGATAGAACTTTTTTTCTTACTCTTCTGGGAGTGTTGTGTGGTCTTGAATTAAATTTAATTTACACTCGTAATCTTTAAAACTATAAGATTCGATGGAGTATACATTATACAACAGAAGAATTTAGTGACAAAACTATTTTTTTCATGTAGCACATCAGACTTTTGAGACCCGTTTTAATCTAATTTTGTTTCACTTTAATACTTTTGTGTGCAGGTGTGCCCTATATGTCTGACCAATCCAAAGGATATGGCTTTTCAATGTGGTCACTTGGTACATTTCTTCTCTTAATTAAATTCTTTTCATCTTCCTGGCTGTGCTCATTTGGTATATTTCATTTTCACAAACCAATCCAAATTATGGTATAGCAGGATTAAGAAAAACAAACATGCGGCAAAATATGAAAAGATTAAGAACAAAATATATAGGATTTTTATAGAAAGGAACAAAAATGTACTTGCTGGAGCTTGACAGGCTGCTGTCATGAATTGGTGTTTAAACCATGTATATCCATCAATCCTTGGCTATCATTTTTTTTTAGCATGAAACTTACAAAAAGTCACTGATTGAAGAAAAAAAAATTTATTAAGCATCCCCCACCCCCAGTTGTTCATTTGCAGATTGCCTCAGCTTTATAAGAGATACAGAGTTATATCATTTGCAGAATTGTCTGAAAAAAAAATTTAATCTCTAAACAAAGTAGGGACTTACATGAAAGTAATAAACACAGGTCTTTCTGCCATAACCTTCCTAAAATAGGTGCTTTTATTATTTTCAATTAACTGTTGATACCTTGGATCTCTGACTCAATATTTCTTTTTCTTTTTGTTTGTTAAAGACATGCAAAGAGTGCGGTTCAACTCTAGCGACATGCCCCATATGCCGTGCACAAATAACAGTTCGCGTCAGATTATATACTTGAAAAGAAACAAAGAATTTATTGGCCCCTACAAAACATCAAAATTGTTGCATACCCTTGTCAGACAGAAATGTCGCATGCATGCTTCAAATAGCATGGAGAATATCCCATATGAACCTCCACCAATTTATTTTTTCTTAATAAAAAACCCAAACCTGTCATTTGTACTGAAGAAAACAAGGCGAAAGCTTCGGCATGTTTTATATAAAAATTGGGCAGAGAGGTGCAAGATGATTATATTTCATGTTTGGGTTATCTATGATAGTTCTTGTTCTGTGGGGTATATGCAATATTTTGAGGTTATTGAAAGGGTACTTGTGAAATTGACTCGTGGAGATCAGCAACAGCCTTTTTTGTGAATTTGTAGTGAAAATTTGTTTGTAACATTATTGTTTGAAAGCAAAGTTTTAAATTTTCCATCTGCCATTTATAGAGATTGAAGTCTTCAATTTTCTCTCAAAATGAAAGCAAAGTTTTCTCTTTCACAGAAACTTATATAAAATTGCTAGTACTGTGTAAATATTTCACGGAAAATTTTCCTCTAAAATTCAACCATTACAAGTTTGTTCCAATTACTAGTTTAAAGTTGAATATTTTCTTCCTCGATTCAGTAATATTTGGCGCATCCTACCAAAGGGATATTTTGCGTATTATATCCCCATTTATACACGTGGGATCCAAGCACGACTATAATTTGCATCGATCCAATATTATGATAATACAGAGAAACACTGTCGTAGTTGTGTAACAAATAAATAAATAGTTTGCAAAGAATCCCGTCGATCCCAGTTAAATTAGATATATACAACCTCATGGCCTGAATAAACAGTAAGTTTGAATCTCTACTGTTCATCCAGAACTGACTCTTGTACTAAGGAGAGAACGGCAGTGATGCTTCCACACATTTTTAATCTACTTACATCATTACATGTGGCTCATGCCATGACCAGTTTAAAATATCTCAATCACTGCTTTAGTTGTCAATTTACCCTCGGAATCACCCCTTGATTTAATCTGTACAAGCTACACAAACACCAAAAAGTTCATCATGCATGCTAAATGATACTTCCTAGAATATAATAGATTTTGGGTTCTTTTTAAAATTCTCAAAGAGTAGATCGTGCTATAAATACTTAAATAGCACCAAAAGTTACAAAGAAGAAATAACAGTGGGCCAAAATAGAAAATAAAAAAAGAGCAGAACTGAATCAATAAATAGTTAAATACAGCCAGCTGCCAGATTAACAATGCTGATTATTTTAGTAAAAAAAAACCCAAGCCCAATATTGAAAATGGGTCTTGGGTCTTGTTATAAGTTAGACCTTTCCCCATTTTATGAAATCAAATAAAGGAAAAAAAACAAAAAATTTGAAAAATTACAACTCAGAGGTTATCGCATACAGCTTTAGTGAAGTCTGAGGTGGAGGAGGTACCACCTAGGTCAGCAGTACGATATTTTCCCTCAGATATGGTGGTCAGAATAGCATTGTGAATTTTATCGGCTTGGTGGTTAAAGTTTAGATGCCGAAGCATCATAACAGAACTAAGTAGGAGAGCCGTTGGATTAGCAAGATTCTGACAAGGTCAAAAAGGGAGAAAAAAATCATTGCAGTCAGAAAATTTCAAAAACCTTGATATTACCAAGATTTATCTGGGAAATATCTCCAATACATTCACATCTTCTTCAAAAAGATAACCGGACTATCCACATTGTTTTTTCCCCTCATAACTGACTGATGGGCCAGGTAGGTAGCTTAAGAAAAATTAAATTGATAACAAGTTTGGATTTCTTAGTTATGGGCAATTAAAAGTTTTAACCACCGTTCAAAACAGTGTTAGTGAACTAACCTTCCCGGCAATGTCAGGAGCTGATCCATGCACTGCCTCAGCAAGACAGATGCCTCCCTCTCCAATATTGCAACTACAAAGTTCCAATACCATCATAATTAGGAAATGTTTTACAAGCACCTTAGTTAACCTATGCTTTTGGAATCCGTTACGGTAACTGTGAAGAACAATAATCATGCTTCTTTTGTCTCTTCCCGTGGGGCAACATTGGATTCAGGCTGGATTAATTGCATATTCCAATACATGTAAAACTAAAAACTGCAATAGCTCAATGTAGTCATTGTCTGAGAAAGAGCAATATATTACCTAGGAGTCAAACCCAAGCCACCTATTAGTCCAGCACAAAGGTCGCTGATGATGTCACCATACAAGTTCGGCATCACCAATACATCAAATAATGCAGGGTTCTTCACCAGCTGTATAACGAAGCGAGATTTTCAATTGAGCCCACAAAAAAAATTAATTCTAACAAGATACCACGGAATTACATGTAGGTACTATGCAAAGATTAAAACTAGAAAAGATATTTGGAAATCTCAAAGGTATATTTGGACTTTTAAATAAGAAAAGATACTATAAATAAAATTGTAAATCATACCATCATGCAACAATTGTCAATGATGACCTCTTCATATTCTATATCTGGATACTTCTCAGCTACCTCTCGGCAACACTAAACATGGAAAAAGGAACTCAGACCATAAAAGACAGAATAATATTATGTTCATCTGACCCTACAAATCTATTCTGGAGATTTACAAAAATGGTTGCTTGATAAAAAAGTACAATGCAAATGAGCAAGCTTTCTGCTTAGACAATAATTACTCCTTTAAAATGTGAAAATTGGCAAAAGTCCAACCTTGGCTATATGAAGAACTTAAAAGAAGCCAGTATTGTTTCTCAGATTTACTTCTTGAAAAGTGTAAAATTGCCTCAAGTACCATAAACAAGGTGACATCAAGCCAGATTACCACTTATTATTTAAAATTTCAAGAAATACTGACTCCGACCCAAACCGTGATACTGTCAGGTCAAGATAGGTAGGTAGGCATTGCTACACTGTCCAATTTGGATTATTTTTTTCTGCATATTGGATTTTCTTCTTATTCTTCATGTTTCTTAATGAAAAAATATTGGCTGTTTACAACCACAGCCCCAGCCGGACACCAGCAAGTAAGAATTGTGAATCAAAATCAGATCAATCGATTGAATAGGGAGTGGAAGGTAGTACCTTGAGGAAAAGACCATCAGTCTTGCGCATGATATTGGCCTTGTGGATGGCTGAGACTCTCTGACGGCCATTCGCCTTTGCATAGTGGAAAGCATACTCTGCCACCCTCAAACTTGCTTGGCGTGTGATTATCTTTAAGCTCTCCACAACCCCTCTCACCACCTGATGTTTCAAGGTAAATTTAATATACTTCATTGGATGCAAAAGTTTCTCTTTTTCAGGTTAAATGACATACAGATTCTCTTTACCAGTAGAAAATTTTAAAGTAGCTGTCTTTATTAACTGTTTTTTCTGTCAACTTTTTATCCTTCAAGAAAGAATCCTTGTCATAATTTACTAATACAGTACTAATACACTTCCATAGAAAAGGAAGGGAAAGAAAAAGGAAAGACAAATATGTAGAAAATAGATCTGCACCTGATGCTCCAGACCACTGTATTCTCCTTCCGTATTTTCACGAATTGTGACAAGGTTCACATCATCATACCGGGTTTTGTATCCTGGTAAGCTATTGCAAGGTCGCACATTTGCATACAGACCTAACTCTTTTCTCAGTGTTAAGTTCAAAGATCTATGGCCCTTTCCAATTGGGGTAGCCATGGGCCCCTTTAGACCCACTTTGTTCCTTCGTACGGACTCAAGGCTCTCCCATGTAAGAAAACTTTGAGTCCTTGGATCTACTTCGGTACCAACATAGTGCTCTTCCCACTCAATTGGTACATCAGCTGCATTGAAAACCTAAAAAGTGAAAGCACAGGAAGCTTTGCTATTAAAAGTTGGGAACCAATCTACCTGAGCGGGGCATTAAACGATAATATAAACATCTCTTCACCTATTTCCAGTCCCACATATATAGCAAATGATATAACTGACTACATATGCAAACTAGATCTATCTTTTGCTTTTCTTTTTCTTTTTTACTGAATCAACAAATTTCTGGTTTATGCCATGCCATCTATCAAACACATGAATCGGATTGGTCATGACCACTGAAAGGGCCAAAGCAGAAAGGATACTTGACGAACGAGACTGATGCAACACCAGTTCAGTTTTCTTTCATTTTGCCCTTTTTATTTCACATTGGGTTGGTGCTTATTTGAGGTTTCATTGAAAAGAACAGTTCCAATTTCCAGTATGTTAAACAGAGGTTTAATTTCACAACTAAACTTAACTAATCACCAATTATACAATTGAAAGAATCAGACGTGTTGTGAGGCTGATCCAGTTTAATGCCAAATAGTTTCTTTAAGCAAATTAATGTTGAGTTGAAATTGAGGACAAAGTTGAACCGTAACTGCAAATTCAGGGTTTATCGACTCTCAACTGGGTATAATTGATGTTTAGTTAAGAACATATATTGGACTGAAGTTCGATTGCGCAGGTCCTTCAGACCTTGGTTTGAAGGTAGAGTAAGGTGAAGCACCAAAGAGAAGATAGGTCAATGTTATCTTGGTTCGCCTCTTAAATTGGACAGGGAAATACTCTTTTGCATGGGTGACAGGAAAAAAAATAAAAGAAAATTATTCTCCTGTTCATCTTCTAATTTTCCACCTACCAACCACAGGCTTATATGCATGGCAGGAGAGAATACCTGTTTGACCGATTCAGCAATCTCAGGTCCAATCCCATCACCAGGAAAAAGGGTAGCTTTAATCAGCTCGCTTGGTGACGCAGATGTCGAGAAGAATGATTGTGCCAAGGGAGCGAAGCCCCAGTTTGTCAGCTGGCCCGCTGTCTTCCCCCTGAGAAGCTTCAGTAGTGCCATAGATTTGATCCAAATTATTTATTATCCTGAAACAAAATTTCTCACATCAGGCGGTGGTAGGGAATTGAAACAAAGAAAAGCTCCTGGGTAGTTCTCACTATTCATGAGCAATTTCATTTGTAGTACCATTGAAAGTTCAGAAAAAGATAGAAGTAACCACAAGAATTTTAGACATGCCTCTAGACTATGCCAACGACATCATGACAGGAAAGTTTGGCTGTTACATACTGGTATTAGGGATGCAATCTCGTTTAGACGAGAAAGTTGTGAATGAGATAAGAACCTGTTACTCTCAATGTGCGAGAAGAAAAAACGTACCAGTTGGACTTGAAGAAAATAACTTTAACAAGTAGAGTCCTATTCAAGATCAAGTGCTTTGATTTTTTTTTTTTTTTGAAGTATGAGTTGAACTTTCAGAAAGAATTGAGAAAAGATCTGTTGTTAGGTTGCTCTGTCCATGTCTACAGATCTAATATTAGCATGTCATCTTACTTTCAGTATATTACTAATAATAGCTTGGCCTATAAACTAGTTTAACTTAAAATATACCCACTATATATGAGAGAGAGAGAGAGAGAGTGTTGCATAATATATTTATACCACAAAAAATCCCAACTTAGTCTACTAAATGTGTATGAATCCACGGACACAATTTTTATTGGAAAATCACATAAGGTTTTGCGAGAATGCACTCCTATCCCTGATTACTAGGAAATTACAGAAGCTTATAATATAGCATAAATATAGCTGAATTTGGATCTTAGCAAGAACCTCCACAGACTGGACTGTGATGCAATTCTACTCACTTACCTTTATTCAAGGGTTGTGATACCTTCTGCTTACCTTTGTTTCGAAATAGAGTAAAGGAAGGCTAGTATTAACCTACTTGATCAAATAAAGCGCTCAAGGATTTGACGAATTGCAGCTTTACGCTTGATAACGAGGCAATTTAGGGATATCACAAGTCAATTTGGAAGGTAAAGCGAAAAGAATTCCTCTAAATCCAGGAATCCAGGACACAAACGAAGAAGAAATTGCAAGTGTGATGATCAACGCTAGGTAATCTGATCGCAAGAGAGATTGTACCTTGAGAGAGAGAGAGAGAGAGAGAGAGAGATACCTTTGACCTCCGCCTGGATGTGGTGGGAGGCAATGGAGAGGTCCGATCAGAGAAAAAGGGAAGACGAAGAAGAAGACGACCTTGCTCGCTCGGTATTAGAAAATCCCAGGTGCTAACCCTACTTACAAAATTAACTTATTTTCTCCGAATCGTTCAGATTCTCTCTGACAGGTGGACCCATCGAAACGTAGGATACTTTACTCATTCTTACGCATCCAGAATTTGTGCGCCTCCAAATTTGTTGGCTTTCCTGCGCCGCTGCGCGCGTTGAGGTCCGCTACGCGCACTTTTGCAATTTTATGGTAGAATGGGGACCATTTTACAAATTTATTTCGCAAAAAAATTTAGGAATAATTATTGGGTCGTTCGCAGAGATTATAATTTTTTTTATATCTCTGCCAAAATATATAAAGAGAAATTATTTTTGTACTATATATTTTTATTTGTATATTAAAATATTTATATTAAATAAGTAATTTATTTACATTTGAATTTGTAAGTGTTTATCATTTTTTTCTTTTCTAAATGATTATAAAAGAATTGAAGTTAATAAATTTAATGCACAAATATAAATATAATTTATATGATTTTTAATTATAATAATGCAGAATATAAATATTTTTATCATTAAATGTAAATATTTTTTGAAAAAAATATAAATATATTTAGAACGTATATAATAAATACAGTTAATAAGTGTAATTATTACTCCTTATATATAAATATTTTATATCTCTATTGTAGATCACGATACTTTATTATAAAATAAAATGGTGAATTAAATTAAAAAAATGAGATTCAATCTATGTAAGGGAAATAAAAAAAATTTGATTTAGGACGGAAAAATAAGAGATTTGAATGTTTTGACACGAAATAAAAAATTTAGAATATTTTAATGAGCATATAACAATTATTCTATTTTTTTATTATACTAGTAAATAATCCACCCAATGTGCGGATCCTTATGTCATAACAAATTTGAAATCAACCTAAAAGAAATATTGAAATGTGTCAAATGATGCAATGGTGTTCAAATATGTAATTTGAGATTTATCAGGTCATATATTAGAATTTTATATTTAGAAAAACTAATAGGATGTCAACAAGTTCAGAGGGAGAAGTTGGTAACTTTTGAAAATTTAAAAGAATAAATATGAAGTTAAAGAAGTTTAGAATGAGGAATATATTATATTATATTTATATTTTTTTCAAAATATATAATTTCAGGATTATAGAATAACACACATGAAATTTCATCTATTATTTATCAATTTAACCCTCGATAATAAGATAATTACATAAACGGTCGTTATTTGTTTGCGAGTTGTGAGTTGTGATTAGGGATGATAATTTTTTATCCGACCTAGTGGATTAATCCAACCCAATTCGAAATAATCTGAGAGAAAATGAGTCAGATATAGATCAAGAATTTTTGACATGTCTCGGATCGGGTCGACCCGAAATGACCCGAATAATTATGCCTTTTAGTTTAATTTTGAAAATTTACACTAATAAGATTTATTTATATACTAATTAAGTTACATAAGAATATTAAAAATAATTATTAAACATTTAATCAATTTATTCAAATTAGATCGATCCGTATTCCGAATGAATTAAATACGGATCAAAAAATTTGACTCGAACTAAATCAGATTCGGATAAAAAATAATAATAAAATAATAACGACTCGAACCCGACTCAACCCATCTACACTGACTATGTGAATTCTTATCCTTTAATGCAGCACAGTTTATAATCCGTCTGATTACATAAAAAAATTCATGTAATATAAATCTCAAAATATTCTTCTATAAAACATCCGTTCGATAGGCGCGTAATGCACTACTGCGCTTTAGAAGAGGATCCCTGACTATACATACAGATTCTCAGCCGTCGGATCAACTGAAACAAAATCAACGGTCAAGGATGGAGGTGATCAAAGCAGCGTCTTCCTTCCAAAAGGAAAGGAGAGATTTCTCTCATCTTCCCTCCCCACACACACGCACACACTCTCTCTCTCTCTCACTGATGGCGAGCGCCACTCCTCGCCTTCTCTCTTCTCTCTTGACCCGTCCTTCGTTCTTGATTTATCCAATCCGAGCTATTAGTACTTCTCAGAGAAGTAGGAATTTCTCCTTTCTCTCGTTCAATCCGAGGAGACCTTGTCGTGGCTGGCTCAGAACAGTTTCAAATGTAGCCTCAAATGGTACGGTGTTTGTTTTTAGTAACTCTATTACTTACCTGAGAAACGGTTAACAAAAAGAAACTTTCTTTTCTCTTTAATTCCTTCTTGCTAAAGCCAATTCCAATTCAAAGTTGGAATACGAAACCTCGAGAGAATTTCTTTATCCCAAATGGTTGGAACAAAGGCGAAATCGGAACTTCCTTGAATTAGCAATTGCACAAGTACTAGGATACAGTACCTTTTTGGTGCACAGTTGGTATTGGTACCAGAACTTCTATCTCCTGAGCTCTTTTGCCCCGGGCATGCTTGTTTTCAGTTTAATCGATTCTTCTTTTTATTGCTCAATCACAACCATTTATTGCTCAATCACAACCAGTGCTTATATTGTCAATGAATAACAAACCTCAGTAAAAAAAATTGCTTCTTTAAAGGGGCTTTGTACAGAAATTGCTAATTGTTAGAGAACCTTTGCACTGTATAGGTAAATACGGTGGAGAGAAAATAGGAGTGAATGACGAAGAGAGGTATGATGTGATAGTAGTAGGAGGCGGCCATGCTGGATGTGAGGCCGCACTTGCATCAGCACGGCTCGGTGCTCGTACGCTCCTCCTCACCCTAAACCTCGACCGAATTGCATGGCAGGTACTTCTGTTATTACTTTTAAAAAGGTTGAGTTGTGACCTCTCTTTCCAAAACTCCTAACAGTTGAGAACACCTCCTTAAAAGATTAATTATATGATTGTTGATACCATCATCGATACCGACTTTATTATTCACATTAAGCGAATTATTATTCACATTAACAACTTTATTATGTAATTTATGTTTGTACAACATTTTTATTATTCAACTTAAGTAAGTTATTATTCAGATTAGTGATATTTGAATTGAATAAAAGATACTATACAAAATAAGTTGCATAATAAAGTCGTTAGCATGAATAATAACTCATTTTACATGAATAATAAAGTCGTGATTATGGTATCAATGATGGTATCTCCCAAACATTTTCGTAATTATATTTAGGCGTAGACTTTAGATACTGTTAGCTTTAGAGGTACCTCTTTCATGAAAGACCTCTTTAGTATAATCTTTTTTCTTATCTTTTCCAATGTTGTCTTGACAACAAAGCCAAATTTTGCCTTTTCATTTTGTACCTTGTTGATCTGGAGCATTTTGTACTAAACAGCCTTGCAATCCAGCTGTTGGTGGGCCTGCCAAATCTCAGCTGGTACATGAGGTTGATGCTCTGGGTGGTGAAATAGGTAAAATGGCCGACAGGTAAAAATAATGAAGTCTTTGATTCTTGTTGTGTTAAAATTATAATTTTGTTTGGTGCCCTCTTAACAAAACGTCAAAATGACACATCCATACTTGCAAACAAAAAAAATCATGGACGCTGGAAGACTTGGGTAATACAAAAATAGTTCAAAAAAATTGTTAAAAATAAAAATACTTGTCCAGTTTTGCTCAATAGACCATGAAGTTTAATAGACCATGAAGTTTGCCATTATTTTCCAAGCTAACACCAACCACAACAAAAGGAGAAGGATTTATAAAATGTTATTGTTGGCACCAAGGTACTGTAATTCTTGCCTATGTGTTAACTGCACAATAACTTATCTGATACTTGTAATTACTGTGTAACTAATTATTAGGTGTTACTTGCAAAAGCGTGTTCTGAACCTTTCTAAAGGCCCAGCTGTCAGAGCATTGAGAGCTCAGACTGACAAGAGGGAGTATGCTATCGAGATGAAGAAAATAGTGGAAAGGTTTTCAATTTCTATCTATTTTAATTTTTCCATTTAGAAAATAGTGGAAAGGTAATGCCGTAATGGCCTAGTTTTTGTCTTTTATTTTATATGGACTAGTTCATATTTTCACCTACATAAGCCTGACAAGTTTGGTTTTCAAAATATTATATATGGTTAGAAAAATTAGGGTTAAACAGATCCAATATAGATGGATAATGACCAAGCCATATCCTTATCCCTAGAAATGATTTGTGGATAAGATACATAGTCTCAGATACGGTTACATATGGAAATTAAATGAACATGGATAAATCAGATAATTAAATGAATATGAATTCTGATATAATTTGGATATTAAGTTATACGTGAAAACAAATTATTACTAACTATTATTATATTTTCAGGCAGATTGTATGAAGATTTTATAAATCTTAATAGAAAATGAAATGTTGAGCAGGTGTAATTGAGTATCAAGGCCTAAAGATCATTAATTGGATCAGTAATAAAAATTAAATTTCAAACCTGGTGATATATGGGCCTCCAAAGTGGATATCTGGATACCAAATAAATGAAGATCCAACTAATTATATGTATCCATATGTGCTAGCAAAAATATCTGTATCCGGATACATAAAAATATTCAGATATGAATGGATAACATCCGATCCCGTTTACATCCCTATGTAATATAGTCTTGCAGATTTTGAAAATTTCATGTATACTGCTGCTACAAGTCGTTGGTAACTCTTATCCTAAATTACTTAATCCAACTAAATCCAATATTTGAGCACATGTATGAGCAAAAATGATAAAAAAAATGTTGAAAAGGAAGATTTGTGGAGCATCTTTTAAAGAAAGTGCAGAGGATATATGTATTATCATCTCGGGGTATTCATGAAAATTGCTATTTCTCGGTGATAAGCTTGGTGATTATTTTTATGAGGTTATGCTGATACATTAAGGTTGTGCATAGCATATGAAAATTCCCCTAAGCTCGCTGTACCAAACTTGCTTGTTTGGACAAATGAATCATGTCAGGTCAACCTGACAACTCACTTTGATGTTGTTCCATTCATGGTCCTGCTAATTAAATTATCCAAACATTGGTATTATAATAATTTCTTATTGTCTCTTTCAGCAACCCAAATCTTTTCATAAGAGAGGCAATGGTAACGGAAGTCATGATAGGGAAAAATGACAACATCCAGGGTGTTCGAACCTTCTTTGGGATGGACTTTTTCGCCCCTTCAGTAGTCCTCACCACTGGCACCTTTATGAGTGGTAAGATTTGGGTGGGAAGGGCCTCGATGCCTGCTGGTCGGGCTGGTGAATCTGCCTCGCATGGCCTCACTGAGAATCTGCAGTCTCTTGGGTTCGAGACCGACCGATTGAAGACTGGTACACCGGCCAGGGTTGACTGTCGATCTGTTGATGTCTCAGGACTTGAGCCACAATATGGTGATGAAGAGGTATTGATGTGTATTCTGTTTTCTCTGGCTGACAATGTAAAGCTGCCAACACAAGTAAATAGTAGATTGTAAAGTTTACTGTTTACAATTCACCGCTCTCATGCAATTGTTCTCCTTGCCTTTGTAATAACTGGCTATGGATTTAACCCATGAAAAAAACATATGCATATATAATCAACAAATAAGATACCACTTTAATGAAAGAATTCAATAAAGAAGATACTGGATTCATAAAATAAAAAAGCTACAAAGGCAATTGAGAAAGGCTATCAAAGATGTACAAATAGGGTTCATTATTGGTTAAGTATTTAGTCTGATTTATTCTAGGGAAAATTATCATGCCTAGTTGTGCCTAATGAAAAATATGTTTAAACCATAGCAAACACTATCTATCTTTTTTGGCAAATTCTCTAAAAAAGAAAAGAAGGAAAAGTGTACTTAGCCTCCATCATTTATTAAGTAGTGAGGAAAGGAGCAATTTGGGCAAGGAGTACAGGGGATATTATTCCTGCATTATTATGTTTCTATCACATGCTATTGCTGTTTTGTAAGGAAGTATATTTATCGATTTACATGTTTTATTGTTTATTTTTTCAATTTTTCTGAAAGGTAAGCTGGTTCAGCTTTGATCCAGAGTACCACATAGAAAGAGAGCAGATGTGTTGTTACCTTACTCGCACCACTAGTGAAACTCACAAGCTTATTAGAGATAATTTGGATGAAACCCCAACTTATGGTGGTTGGGTTGAGGCGAAGGGACCAAGATACTGCCCTTCGATTGAAGATAAGGTGCTTTCTTTCTTTACAGGAATATCAAAATTGCCTCTTTTCCATTTTATTCAATAACTTCCAAAGCTAATTCTCCATTCTCCCTTCCATTTGCACGGAGATGCAATTAGCAAGAATAGTTAAGGTCTCTTTTAAACGTAATGGAGTAGAAAACTTATGCTGTTCTTATAGTGATGAAACTGTATTTCTCATATGTTGTATGGTTATTTTGTAAAATTTTGGAGTTTGAATGGTTGATATGAAGTTGTTCCCTCGAATATTTATCTTTTTGTATTTTTCTGTAAACCAGATAGTGAGATTTCAAGATAAGGAATCACATCAGATATTTCTTGAACCCGAGGGCCGAACTGTTCCTGAGCTTTATGTCCAGGTATAAATACCTTCTCTCAAGCTTTTTTTTTATCTTTTTTAATGTTCGGACTTGATGTTTCAAATGTTTTAAGATTTAGCATATGGTTTTCAATTATAGTTTTTGCAATTACAAAGAGTTACACACCTCTGACATCAGTACCATGCTGTCAAAGATGTGTAGTTCAAGTATCAGACCCAGTTAAAATGGTAGTGAGAACCGCTAACATGATCCTTCAAATTGATGATCCAAAACTTAATTGGGTCAGGTGTCCATGCTAAATTGTCGTATACTGTAGTTGTGTTTTTCCACAAAGGCTGTATTATTTTCCTACTTTCTGTTGATTTAAACAAAACATTGGGATAATTGGGGATTCTGGCTCTTGACAACCTTAAAGACTATATGCTGAACAGTTCAAATCAGGTTATGACCTGCTAACATGGACCCAATCCGAGGAAGTTTTTTCTGCTATTACTGTGATGACAGGACCCTGTAATCCTCATTGCATCATCAATTCTAAAGTATCAGGTTGAGAATTTCTAGGGGGTGGATCTGTTCTGATCTTAACTGTCCAATTTAAATCACGGGTCCCTGTCATACTACACTTGTGCTCATGGCAGCGAATTGAAGTCCGCCTGACCTGCCAAGAGGTCGTGTTATACTGGCTAATTTGTTGCTTGACCAGTTGGTTAGTAACTTTATTGAAATTGTGTTGGGTTGGTTGTGGGCCAACAACTGCAGACCTTTATGCTCTTTCTAAACAACTTTGCTTCGAATTAGGGGTTTTCAACAGGGTTACCGGAAAGACTGCAGCTGGCACTGCTTAGGACACTGCCAGGGCTGGAGAATTGTGTGATGCTGCGACCGGCATATGCAGTGGAATATGACTTTTTGCCAGCATACCAGTGCTCCAGATCTCTCATGACCAAGAAAATCGAGGGCTTGTTCTTCTCTGGCCAGATCAATGGTACCACCGGCTATGAAGAGGCTGCTGCTCAGGTCATTCTCTCTCTAAGTGTGTGCTTGCGTGTCTGTGTGTTATTAGGTTGCTTAAAGTCTCTTGGAGTTGAGGTTGGCCCGGTTGGATTTATATCTTGGTTCAGGAAAGGTTGATATTCATTGACAGTTTAATTTCATTGAGTTAGATCGGGTTATCTTAGATCATCTGGATCCTAATTGTGGGAATGGTAGTTGATAAGGCTTAAGTTCCTTTGCCTCTGCAAACTTTGTAAGTCGTGCAAATTGCATTACACTGTCCTTAAGTTTGACTCAAACTTCACTTTCTTTTAGTTCCAGTCGACTACCCATACATAGGGCACATATTTGTGAGTTAGCTTTCTTTTTGTGATGATATTTTTATGACATAATTTTAGGGTATTATTTCTGGAATTAATGCTGCTAGGCATTCAGAAGGAAAGCCGATTATAGTTCTAGAGAGAGAAAGTAGCTACATCGGAACTCTAATTGACGATCTTGTAACAAAAGACCTCAGAGAGCCTTATCGCATGCTAACCAGGTAGTAAAGACCTATTATTAATTGTATTTCTTTTTGGTTTTAATGAAGTACATAGATTTTCCAAGCAAGTATCGTGTTTCTTACAATCTTTGTTGTGAGAAGTTTCTCAAGGCTACATCCAAGAAAATCTCAAATCTAACTGTACCTAGCATTAGTGGTGTTGGTGGATATCTGATTACACCAGCAGTATACCGGTTGTCTATTAGATTGAGGTTTGACTTTTAGATGTGTTGTATGTAGCTAATTGCAGATAATGTGTACTTTGTGGGGCCAATATATCCACATGACAGCTTTCAATTTCGCCATGCACCTCTAGAACCTTTTGCTTTATGCTCTTTCCAATTTGACACAGCCGGTCAGAGCATCGATTGCTACTTCGGGCAGACAATGCGGATAGTAGGTTGACTCCTCTTGGACGTGAGATTGGGTTGATTGATGACAGACGGTGGGATCTGTACCAGTGCAAGCAATCACGTATCAAGCAAGAGAAAGAACGCCTCAAGTCTGTCAGGATTTCAGGTTAAAACCTCACCATCTTTATCTATGGTTTCAATGAGTGCATAGGGTTAAGGATTTAGGTTGTAGCACCCTAGACACTAAAATCTAGACCAAGGATGCACATTTTGGATTTGGTCGGAGTAGTTCTTTTGTGTGATTTGCCACCATTGTTGTACTTCTAATGTTGTTTCTTGGATTTGGTATCAATGGCACTGGTAATAAACTGGCCCGATGACTTGTCGCTTGGAAAATTATTATCACCATTATGGTTTTTTGTACTTCTTTGGATTTTGTTCAGTGTTTTAGTAGATTATTAACATAATGTTGAACTGTTGAATGTTGATATAGCAATGTAATTTAATGTCACGTTATTTTCTTGGAGTTTAGTTATAAAAATGTGATGAACCAGTTCGCATGTAGAATTTCAACTAGAATAGCTTTGTTACATGTAGCACAAGTTGATCCAATATATCATGTGTATAATATGTTGTTATGAATAATTGTATCCAACATATGATGCTGTGCATTAGTGTACTCTATTGTATACAATGTGTTGGTTTGATGTAATGCATAATAGTAGTGTACCTTTTTTGTTTTAAATATGTACCTGTTTGAATAATTTATACCTTTTTAAAGGTATGCTGTTTTAATCCAACATTGTGACATGTATTTTTAAGTATAGTTCTGGGAATATCCATGTACAATATTTTTGTATATCAATATCATTCTGTACATACTATGTTGGTTTTACTTTTCCTGTCTTTCTGCCTATTTGATCCTACATGAATTTTTTAATATCATGATTTATTAACTTTTGGGTTGTTTGCATTGTTCATCAATAATTTTAATTTGTTTGTATAAAATACCCTTCAATCTAGTATATCTTTACATGATATTTTATTTTGCTTATGCTATGACATTTTTTTTTTTGCAGTGTTGCACAGTTTGTTCTTATTATGTTCCGCTCATTGTTTTATGAGAAACTTGACAACTATTAACAACTTTACTGGTCTAATAACCTCGACTCGCTCATGGAAGTTAAAATGAAAATTTCATCAACCAAATGCCAAACCATTATCTCTCTGATTCTATTTACTATTTCATTCTCAAATGATTAAGGTTTCTAACTTCAACATATCTATATGATTATTTATATTATTATGTAGGCGGTGAGTTTGCAGCTGAGATCGCCGCTGTTTGTGGCCAGCCAGTCAGAGACCACACCACACTAGAAAACATCCTTAAGAAACCACATGTGCAATATAAGCTTCTAGATAAGCATGGTTTTGGGAACGAGAATTTATCTAGGTGTGAGAAGGATTGTGTGGAGATTGACATAAAGTATGAGGGATTCATTGTGCGTCAACAAAGCCAATTACAACAGGTGCTTATTTGTGACGCGTTTTTTAAGATGAACGCAGTAGATACTAGTTTCCGCTTTGAATTCTGTTCTCCTGATTATTTTTATTGTTTAGCTAAAATGCACAAGACATTAGAAGAAATTTAGTGTAACTTGAAGTTTGAGGTTTAGGGTATGTTAAAATTTAGAGCTTTGGGGATAAATTTAGTGATTATTAAAGACTCAGAGATGTCTAAATTGAGGATAAATTTTTTAACATATGCACTATCGAGTGATTTGATCGAGCTCTAAATTTTAAAAGTAAGGCTATATTTTCCATATTCCTTGGTCTTTTCCTATTTTTTATCTGGTAATATTTCATCTCTTTTGATGCAGATTGTAAATCAGGAGCATAAGAGGCTACCAGAGGATTTAGATTATTACTCGATGACTACTTTATCTCATGAAGCACGTGAGAAGCTCTCTAAGGTGCATCTCTTTCTCTCTAACACACAAACACAATATATGCGGCATTCTTCATTTTTGGGATCTTAGGCACTGAGTCAGTTGCGAAATATATTCGATTTGTAAACTTCTAATTTTAGTCTGGTCAAAAAGATAAATTAAGCCTAGATTCTCTAGTTCTGAGTTTGATCGGCCCACTTTAGTTAGGTAGAAACGCTCCATTAAATAAATCTGAAATCTTCACCAGGCAAGGTGACTTTTGTCATTCATGCCCCATGGTGCTAGCTGTTAGGTATGGCATGTCATTGTACTTACTAGATATTATTCTGTTATATTGTTATATATTTCTGAGATGGATTTGTATGTATTATGCATTCGGTACTTAGTCTACAGTCGTGTTCTGGTATTATAAATACCAGGTGTTATCTTTTTGATGTCACTGTATCGGGCTCTGACCCGAACAAAATCTGACCCAATGAATTGGACTGGTTAGGTAAATGTCCTGGTTCAGTTTGACTGGTCAAGTCAACTTAAGGGTCTGCATAGAAATTACCCATAGGGAAAGACTTGAAGATGTAAATTATATTCAGCAGCAATTGTTGTTCTTGAGAAGACCGAACGGTTTCAGACCTGTTGAAAGAGATCTTACCTGACCCTCTAGTTGGTTGGGTTTTCTGTGCTTATAAACCCTTATATTTATTTATTTTTTCCTTAAATTGTGCCTGTTTCGTTTATGCGTTATTAGATTATCAAAGTTAAATTGAAGCATAATTGCATAGTCTGGGTTCATTTAATTCAAAGTTAGTTAGAAATGAAGTTTGATAGCTCAGTTTGCGCTAACCGCAACTTCTCAGAAACTGAAATTTGACATGAGATCTGTCTAGTTCTTTCTGTGATTTATATTATATAATATTTTTCATTGTAGGTAAGGCCACAAACAGTAGGTCAAGCTAGTCGGATTGGTGGCGTCAACCCGGCTGATATAACTGCTCTACTGATATGGGTGGAATCAAGTAGGAGAAAAGCAAATCAAAGGGCACAGCAAGAGCTACTCAGATCTGCTGCCACAGATAATCCCATGGCCGATTCTTCTCCAACTGATTCAGTTGTGCAATCCACTGCTATCTAGAGCAGTTCTTATCAGTTCCTTAATGTCTGACCTTCTTATTATAAAAATTTTGACTGTTATTTTTCTCATAAGTAAAGAGAACCCATTGTTCTATTTGTTTTTCATCGCATCGTGCAGTGACGAACCCATATCAGGGCAAGCCCGAGTTAGTGCGTACTCTTAATTTTCCAAATTAATGATAATTGTATATAATTTTTATTTAGAATTTGATAAATTAAGTACAAAATATTTAATGTGTCCAGACTTAAATAGCTAATCTTAAAAGAAAAAAAATCTTCATTATTAAATTTGTACTTAGACTTATGATACTCTCTGAATCTGTCCCGAGCATCGTGTGTTCATGTATATAATTAGAAGAAGAAAAAGAAATCATAGTAATAAATGGCCTTTTCAAATTTGAAGGAAAAATCTGCTGAGAGAAAACCGGAAGATTTCAATGTTTTTTCCCATTTGTTGAAATAAGAAGTTTACATTTGTAGCTGGTGTGAACTGGTACGCAATCCAGTATGGTCTCTCTCTCTCTCTCTCTCTGTACACAGCGACGCAGTCTGTCTTTATGTGTGGAATTCACGTTTCTAATTTCAACACAGAATTACCATTCAAAAAATAATTTTCAACACAGATTTACCATTCAAAAAGTAATTTTCAACACAGATTTACCATTCAAAAAGTAATTTTCAACACAGATTTACCATTCAAAAAATAATTTTCAACACAGAATTACCATTCAAAAAGTAATTTTCAACACAGATTTACCATTCAAAAAATAATATTCAACACAGAATTACCATTCAAAAAGTAATTTTCAGCACAGATTTCCGGCGACTAAGTTCCTCTCATGAAATCTTAGGAGACACTTCTAGACTGTCTCAGATTTACCATTCTAATGTCAACACAGATTCACCATTCAAGTTGCATATATATATATATATATTGTGAGGTATTTTAGGATTGCAATTTGGTTAGCCAACGAACATGAGCGTTTTTATGTATCTTATAAACCAAGGGGTTATAATGTAATAGCATAGCTTTTGAAAAATTCAAGGGTCGGAAATTTGAATTCATGAAAAGTGGTTAGCAATGTCACAAATTTTTTTATTTAATGAAAACCTCTTGCTTGATTTGATCAATTGTTTGTTTATACCAAAAATAAATCTTGATGGTGACCTAATAATGTTAGAGACTTGGAGGTGTCAAAAGTTAATTGATTGGTACTCTCTATAGGATTCTTTGTTGTGTCTATCCTCATTTAAATAAACAATAATAATATCTTTAATTTTAATTTTAAGTATTTGATAATTTTGTATCTATGTTTTCTAAATGTAAACGTTCACAATGCACCATTCAATATCGTTAAGTTTGAAATTAGAAGATTCTAAATATATACACTCATAGAAAACATGTAGAAATTTTGGCTTTTGCACGTAGGAATATAAATACAATATTTGAATGCAGTGTTCACATGTTTTCTGTGAATGTATTCGTTCAAAATCTTTCATCTTTGAACTTAAAGATATTGTATATGCATTGTAAATATTGTGTTTAGAAAATAAACATAAAGATATCAAATATTTAAAATGAAAGATATTGTTATTATTTATTTATAAATTATAAACTGGGTATGCACAAAAAAAAATTCTATTAAGATCCAATATTTTGTGACAATTTTCAACTTTTAGCAACAAAAAAAGAAACAATCCAGGGATTGTTGACCATCTTCACAAGCTGACTATTTTTAGAAAAGTTCATACTTTCACATGCCAACTTCCAATTAAAGAATTAATTACATGTGCTTTTCTTTAATTGTTTACTAATTTCTTTGGTAGGTGCTCTCTCCATAAAAATAAAAAGTTTTGAAATAATCAAACTTAATAAAAACATATAAGGTCAGAGGCTAAATTTATTATCCATTTTAATAGAAGACAGCGACTATTGTTCACAGTCACTTGGAATTAATTTGTGGGATACATTAAAAAAGAGTTGATATTTTTTAATTTATAAAACCGCTCTATGCTTTTTTTAAAAAAAAATTTTGTACAAACCATACTTAGAATTTTTTTACCATGAAATTATTTTCTATAGCAGGTGAGCCAGAAATTTACATAGGAGAGTTGGAATTTGACAAAAAAAAAAAAAGTTCAGACAAGAAGATAGAGAAAGGAAAAAAAAATTAGTAAGATATGCTTATAAAT
Organism: x Bolboschoenoplectus mariqueter; assembly: GCA_037678475.1. NCBI lineage: Eukaryota > Viridiplantae > Streptophyta > Magnoliopsida > Poales > Cyperaceae > x Bolboschoenoplectus > x Bolboschoenoplectus mariqueter. The sequence continues at coordinate 1,815,251 of CM075286.1, read as the reverse complement.
GAACTACTTATTACATGAATTAAATAAATTTATTGAATATGGAGGAGAGGATAATTATATAAATTTTTAAACTTAAAATGATATACATGAAAAATAAATTTATTATTATAATTCCCGTTGTTTTTTCCGAATTTAAATTAGTTTTGACCATATATTTTCTTTTTCTTTTTTTTGTTTGATCAGATCCCAAAACTAAATTTAAGTATGGCAGCTGCTTATTTAATGATTTAAATCCTTGAAAATAAAATACAGCTATACCCAAGTTCCAATTTTCAATTGTATCATATTATCATATGTGATATGCTCTTATAATACAGAATCAAAATGCTCTCAATATCTCCAACTTGTTACTTGTATATATATTTCTTTTTTCCATAAGCTGCCTAAATTGCCCTTCACCTGATCAATAAAAAACAAAATGAAAGAGAAGGGAGACCTCATTTTTCTTTTTTTTATACATGCATTTCTTTGTTTGTAAATTTGTATAATTCTTGGGAATTATTTTTTGTACTTTTACAGGGTCCCATGTGAAGATTTCCAAATCATAAAGGATATGCACGCATGGTTGAGCAGGTATTTATAATCCAATGGAAAATCACATAAATCACCACTTGTATTTCTTTGTTGTGCCTCCTTGTCACAGGTGATAGCAACTATTATACAGTCATAAGAGTTAGATAATTGGTACTTGAGCAAAAACATATTGATTAACCAAATTTTTATTCAAAAAACAACATTTAATTTCAGAAAAAAATATACAGCAGCTGTACCATTTCAGAAAAAAATATTAGCTAGAGGAAGATTCAAACACAGAATTAACAAAAAAATATATCAAAATTTCTTTATTTACATGAAAAAAGTTATCGACTGCGTTTTGAATATTGAGCTATAAATCTATTGGAAATCCTTGAAAAAAAAAATTATTGACTGTTGTACTAACCAATCCGTCCGTTGCTTCCTTTCCAAAGAAGAATCACTAAATTATGAACTAAAAAATTAATATCCAAATTAACTACTGCAACTAGTCCCTTTCTTTGTATATCCACCAACCAATCTAAAAAAAAAAATATGACCTCATTAATGCCCTTGCTGAACCTTGAAAGATCATGTATACCCATAAAAAATGGGGAAATATCTCAGTTGCTCCAGTAATTAAGGGACAGAACCCTTGAAAGAATGAGGGAAATTAATAAGCAAAAATCTTGTGTTAGTTGCTTAGTTACTGTTGCATCACCCCCGAAAACCAATTAATTAGAAGCTTTAAACTTGAACCGGTACTCTAACCGCCTCATAACCCTTCAAATACTCAGATAAAAAATTATCCAACTCCTCGAAAACCGGCACCAATCCAGTTTTTAGAACACCTGATCCCATTTCATTCAGCTTTTCTAAAGCCTCCATTTGCCTTTTTCTCTCTTCATCTCTTCTCCTCTTCATTGCCTCTAGTTGTGCCACATGGCGATCGGGGTCGGGCACATGGTTACCTATTTCTGTACTCTCCAGATTTTCTTTTCCATTTGATGAAACGATTTCCAAACTTGCTGTTCCAATTCTGATTCCTGTTTCATCTTGGAAACTTTTCAACCTCTTATGATAAATCATAGAGAGGTACTCAGCTTTCCTGCGGTACCGGCTTTCATCCTCTTGCAACTTCCTATACTGTCTTACAAGATTTTTAAAATTGGCAATGCATTCCAGAATTTTGGCTGCAGAAACTTTTTTCACCCCCTGGTACCAGTCATTTGAGATAATAAAAGTAGATGGAGCCCCAATTCTCCCAGGAGAAAAAGGAGGCACACCATCAGGGGTCTCTTCTACAGGGTCAGGTTCATTACGGATCCACAGGATCAGATACCTATTAAGGGCCTCAATAAAGGACTTTTGAGTGCCAATCCAATCTTCGAAATGGCGGTGCCATCTGGAAATTTCTTTCTCCAGTTGCAAGGTGAATCTTGCCACTTTCTTTGGATGAGATCCAATTCGGGACTTTATGTTGTGGGTATGTAGATCCTTCATGGCTTTTAGCTGCTTCTTGTGGCAATGAAAGATGAATTTCCACATTCTAATCAAGCTGATATAGGAAAGAAACAAAAACAAGTCAATTAATAAGTTCATCTGATCTCAAATTTTATAATTTTTATATGCACCTTAAAAATTTACATGTATAACTTCTTTTCAGACAAAATCTCACTACACTCATCATCTCTGATATTTAAGGAAGAAAAATCCAAACTTACATGTGTTTCTTCTGCTCGTCCAAAGAGCGGCAGATCAAATATACTTCTTTTTATTAAAAAGAGAAAAATAAAAGTGCATTTATGATATGTTGTGTGTTTATAGTGCTTCATAAGTTTTGTGACGATTAAAATGGTAACTATTGTTTTTCAGGAGCACAGCTGATGTTTTGAGTTTTTTATGGGTATAAGTGAAAATTCTACCTTCATAATTAAATAGCTTCTAATAGAAAGCTAAATTTTGTATCACATACTATCCTAAAGGTGATCTTTGGCGTAAAGGAAGTGATAAGTGTACTTATCCTATCCAATCAAGCATTTTTCTAATACTAGCAGACAAGTATAGGTATCAAGAGCCAACAATTCAATTAAATATTTAATCTACCAAATTGATACTGAGATATCATATATTTTAGGACACCAGTTGGTTACTTAAGAGCACATCTCTGTGATTTAGTTCCAGTATTAGGTTTATTCCAGCTCGCAGTCCTTTGCAACATTAAAATTGCTCAGTGCATTTGAACTCCCAGTCAAAAGAAACTTTTAACTACTGAAATGTGCTAATAGTTAAATAGATAAAAAAAAGTACAGAATTGAAAATTGACATACCTTTGCACAAGTTGTTTGAGTTGGGGCTGTAGCTCTTCATCCCTTATTTGGTGTATCCGACTAGAGATTGTATTGGCTGACCTCACGATAATGTCGATCCGGTTGTGCAGGTTTGTGATCGCCTCGTCGGTTGTTTTGATTATAGTATAATCCGCACCGTGTACATCCAAGTATTTGAGCCTTCGGTACTTCCTCTCATATTCAGCTCGGAGCTTCTCTTCATCCTAGAATAACAACCTAAATCAATTTCAATTTTTTTGAAAGAGATTGAGAAAGGGTATGAACACATAATTATGTTTATGAGGGCACATAAAATTATATTCTCCTTTTATGGGGTGTATATACATATGTGGCAATTTTAAGATTCCTAGGGTTACTTGTGAAAATTTTCAGAAAGAAGTAAAATAAAATCAAAATTCTACCTTGACTTCCTTGTATAGTCTCTTCTCCCACACATATAATTTATCCAAGGTCAGAGAAAGGCTGAGAGGGGTCAAACCATTAATGTCACCATTGGCAGTGTTTGCAATAGAATTGCCACTTGCTCTTCCAGTTTTGCCCCTGGCAAGATACTTGTGAGGGAGGCAAGAATTGGGCAAAATGGGAAGAGTGGGGTCCAAGAACCTAGAAGAGATTGCTGCACAAACATTTACATGTGATTTTTCTCATGGTTACACTTTATTGTAATTATAATGCAATGGGAACAGAAAAATGTTTAAAAAAACACCATATTTTTTTTTCTCATATTTAAAATTGAAGTTTTTGACATTATTGAAGCGGGGAGAAATCTTTTTCCAAATTATTAACAACTTTAGGGCATTTAAGAAAATTTGACAAAATAAGAAACATGTTTTCTACTCCAATAGCTGTCATAACAAAAGGAGAGATTATTCTATTCTCATACCGGCCAATGTATTCCACAAATAGAAACTGAATAGTGTGTTTCTTCCTAGAATAAACTTGCCATGTTCTCTTGTACCAACACTGGCATATATATCCCAATTCATTTAAAATTGTTGTTATGGATGGAACAGAGGCAATGGTGATCAGCGTGTTACTGGGGGAATAATGGTTGGTGCTAAAAACTTGCAAATATCAAATTAAATAACAAAAGAGAAAAAATTGGAAGACAGAGAAGCAAGAAGCAAAGGACTTACCGCCAAGAGTGCTGGAGCAGTGTGGCACCTTACCGACCTCGAGCATATCTGTCACCTCTTTCGCACAATCTGCTATAGAATCAAACTGCTCTTTAATCTCCTCTATCACCTCATCCAAATCTCTCACTTCAACAGCCACTAACACATGGGACCCACTGTCGGAAGTCGAAGCTTTTGTGGCCTTCTCATCCTCAAATCGCACATCCTTGTTCTTCCCACCTGGCCCTTCTTCAGTACTAATGGTTTTTTCCATGGTGGCACTGGTACTGGGATCCATACTGATACCATTATCTTTCTCATCTTCCTTTTCTTTCTCTTTTCCCTTTTCTTGTTTTTGTCTTTCTATTTCTATTTCTTTTTGTTTTTGTCTTTCTCTTTCCTTTTCTATTTCCATTTGTTTTTCTTTTTCTCTTTCTATCTCATTCTGTTCTTCTCTTTCTACTTCCTTTTGTTTTTCTTCAAACTTAATCTCATCCTCCAAATCAGGGATACCTTCTCGCTGCCGTACTTTGTTCAAGTCAGGGCTACTACGATAAGAATTTGAATTTGAATTTGAGTTTGAGTTCAGATAAGGGTACCTCTCCATGAATTGGTCATAATTGGAAAATGGGTCAAAGAATTCCCAACCAGAGCTATCTTGTACCGGCATGGGTGGGGTCGCCGGTTTGCTTGGACCAGGTTGGTCATCAAAATTCGGGTTTGAATTTGTAGTTTCATACCCGTATCCGTACCCGTAACCAAACCCATACCCGTATGTATAGTCATACTCATACGGATAATAGTTTCTCGTCGGAGATGGCATTGCATTAGATGTTGCCATGTTATTATTCATCTTAAGAGATGATCTAGAATCTTCCTCCAACTTCCTCGAAGTAGTGGATTGAGGTTTCTCCTCCCTTCGTTTCTCTAATCCTTCGACTGAGAGATCGTGCGTCAATGGCGTAGCCGTTGAAGAATTCAGGTTCAACGACCGCTCTTCCTCGTCATCTTCAAACGAGAGCGAGTGAGAGAGAGGCGTAACGGTCGAGGAACCTGAATCTGAACCAGCCTTCGATTTCCCCTTGGAAGAAGGCGGGAGAGTCAAGACGGGCGAACCTGGAGCTGACGTGGCCAATTCGTTGACAGCGAACTGTCGTAGCGACTCTCCGAGAGCTGAGATCGAACGGAGGTACGCCACGTGTGCGGCGGCGGCTTCGTACCGGCGATCGGAGGCGGAGCGGATCAGTTCGGTACGTTCACGACACAGGTACACTGGATTAGGGTTCGGGTCAGGGTTTGAATTCGTTATCGGGTTCCTGTTCGCGCGGGAACTAAATCCGACGATTCTTTGAGAAGAGCTACCGCATCCCATGGCCAGCCATTGGATGGATTCAAGGGAGGGAGGTTTCTATGTTCTTCTGAGAATTGGTTTGGGTTTTGGAGGAGACATGGTTTCGATTTTGATCTCAGAAGAACTTCCTTCCGTTTTCGAATTGAGAGATGTGTAACGTTTATTATGGTAAGACAGAGAGAGAGAGAGAGAGAGAGAGAGAGAGGAGGAGGAGAAAAAGGGAAACTTCCTTTGGTTTTGTTCGATTGCTACAATTTCTTCACAATTTGGAAGTATTTTGAGAATGTTTGGAAAATTCGTGACATTATTGGAATGGTATGGGATGGGAAGGGAATTAATGGAATGGCGCGAGCGGAGAACAGAGAATGAGAGGAGAAAGGTTTTTACATTTTAAAATTCTATTTTAAAAGAAAGTACCTTTCCTTTCTGTATTTTATACATTTGCAGATATACCCACGAATAAGTTGATATTTGGAAATTTCCTTTTTTTTTTTTTTACCAGTTACCATTTCATCATCTTAATTTTTGTTCAATATTTTTTGTTATTATATGGATTATGTGTAAAACGACATATATCAAATCGACGAGATATTTTGAAAACATTTATTTAACAAAACATATTACTAGGTTTCTATTTTAAGATTTAAATATAGTATTTTTTGATGGGATATAAGCAAATTTGACAAGTTTAATTAAGGTCCTCCGTATTCTTTATTTTTTTAGATTTTTTATTTAAATAATATGCCATGCTGATTTCACGAGGAGACCGCGCCACAGAGGAACAATCTGCCCGCACCTGTGCTACATCGTACCCTATACACCGCATTATATTATCTCTTTTCTTTCCAAAGAAATGTTAAAAGGCCTTGTCAGTCCAACGTGGACCGACGTGGCGGGTTCTTCCAAGATTCTTCTTTTCCTTGTTATCATTTCTTTTTGTTTTCGCTTCTAAGATTTGGAGGGAAAGATAAATAAGTGCCATTGAGAAATGCAAAAATCTACAAATCTGCCATCCAATTGGAAGGTTTTTTCCTTGAATTTTGGTGAACAAAGATAGGGGCAAATCTGTCATTTTGACATAACCGTCTCTTTCTCCCTCGTCTGTAGGTAAACAAAAGTTTGTTAAATTTTCAGTTGGGTCCCACAGTGAAAGTGCTGCGGGCCCCACTATACTGGAATTTGGTTGTACTTATTAGTTGATTATTCATTTATTTAGAAAAATATTTGAGAGATACTGTTTATATCATTATTGATAATAATTTTATTATTTATATAAAATAAATTATTATTCATGATTTTATTATGTAATTTATTTTGTATTATATTTTTATTTCAAACTCAAATATTATTAATATAATTAATTAATTAATTAAAATATTATATAAATAAATTGCATAATAAAATCATTTACATAAATAATAACTCATTTAATATAAATAATAAAGTATATATCGATGATAATATCAATGACGATATCTATATATCAGCTCCCATTTATTTATTTATTTTGGCGATTCACTGATTCCAATTTGAGATGTTTTTACTTTGTTGACAGCAACAATACTTTTTTATTTTTTAAACTATTTTTTATACAGCTTTAATTTAGGGTCAAAGTTCCTCTCGGAAATTTAATGATTTTCAATTTGTTATTTAATTTACTTTTAGGAAAAAGGTCAAAACTAACAAGTTTGGAAAAAAAAATATATATATATATATATATATTATATATGGTTGACGTGGCAATGTCAAGCATGTCAATATAAGATTATAAAATACCAAATAATTTAATATACCTATATATTACGAAAGATATTAGCTATATATGTTTCCTCAAGGATTAATTACAACTATCACACTGTCACGTTTATATATATATATATATATTTTTTTTTAAAAAGAATAGAGAAAAATTCTTTGTATCATTAATTGAGATTTTATCCAATGAAGTGTTCACATTGCAATTCTCTTATTTTTCTTATCTTTAAAAAATTGGGAAGAAATTAAGAACAAATTGATTTTGTGATATTGGTTTGTTTTCAAGATATTTATGAATTTTACTGAGGCAATATTCTCTCAAATGACTTTTTTATTTTTATTTTGGTGTACTGATAAATAATATCATGTGATAGGAATATCAATGAAATTCTTTTATCTGTTTATTATATCCATATGATATGATAAGACGAGTATGGGTAAAAAATAAAGAAAATTTTTAAGCTTATCGGGGATATATAAAAAAAATTTACGTGCTAATTTTTTTTTAATTTCTCTTTTAAGAATTATTTGTCAAGGTAAAGGAAAACATACCCTTCTATTATCAAAAATCCTATTTGGAAAAGAAATAATTAGAGAATAAAATTATCATCCATTTTTTACAGAAATAATTTTATCTCGTAGTTATTCTCAATACATTTTCCTCGTAATTTTCAAACAAGGCCAAAGGAAATAATTAGAAAGATAAAGCCTTGAATAGTTTTATCTTTGAATTTGCACTTGATTCTAACAACCTTGCAATTTTGCAAAATCAATTGCGTCTCAGTCTCGTCTTTCATTAATGGAAAATTTTAACTTTTAGTCCTTAAATTTTCTTAAAAAAATTAAGTTGGTCTCTAAATTTTCAATTGTAACTTGTCCTTGAATTTCTTAAAAAAAATCAAACTGGTTCTTGAACTTTTTCAAAAAAATTCAAGCTGGTTCTTGAACTTTTCCAGAAAAATTAAATTGATTCTTAAACTTTAAATTATAACAAATAATTCTTGAACTTTAAAAGAAAATGTAAATTTTAGTCTCCAAATTTTTTTTAAAAAATTAAATTTTTGTTCTTGAACTTTCATTTGCATCCAGAAGTATTGATTTTTGGTCCAACCCGATAGGTCAACCTTATTTAACCTTCAACTAGTTATTTTTTATAAGAATAAAAAAATTGTGTAAATAAGGGTGTAAATGGGTCAAGTCGAATCAGGTTGATATTATTTTATTATTTTTTTAAATGGATCAGGTTCTATTTAGATCAGACCGGATTAGATTCAATCTAATTTGAATGAACCGAGATGGATAAATTAAAATTTTTATATCTGTATTTGATTCAGTTTAAATAAATCATATTAGATTATGTTGGGTTGGATGAGATTGACCCGTTAAGTGTATCAAGAACTGACACCTCTAGATATACATAAAAATTAATGAACCAATTTAATATTTTTTTTTAAATTCAAAGAGCAAAACTTACATTATTTCAAAAGTACAAGAATTTATTTGATATAATTTAAACTTTAAGGACTTATTTGATTTTTCTGGAAAAATTCAACGACCAATTTAATTGTTTTTAAATAATTCAACGACCAACTTAATATGCAAATGAAAGTTTAAAAATCAACTATTTTTTTAAGAAAGTTCAAAGAGCAGAATTCTCCCCTTTATTAATTTTCTCGGAAAACAAACAAATCAAAGGCAGATATATGTACAGACAAGTCTATTTACATTTCTGATTTATATTTCAAAAATAACTATTAATGTAGTAATTTTCTTTTAAAATCTGTAGAAATATAATTTGAATTTGTATTATTTTTGAGCTTAATTGAGATTTTAAATCATAAGAAAAAATATATATTTACTTATGTGCCCAGACTTGCTTACAATCCTGAATCCGCCCCTAAAACAAGCCGGTTTTCGAAGATCCGTTAAATCCTAACCCGACCCGATATGGTAACAAATGTGAAATTGTTGTGTTAGTAGTCAATCCACAGCCCACAGGTGATGTGAAATTTCTGAAATTCAAATTTCAAAAGCGTGTGAATTTAAGTCAAGAAATCTATATGCATTAATTGACAATATATATATATATATATATATGTATATGCATGCATTAATTGACAAAATATATATATATATGTATATGCATGCATTAATTGACAAAATATATATATATATGTATATGCATGCATTAATTGACAAAATTACAGACATTTGAGAAAGTAGAATGTTTTTTTTTTCATGATGACAGTTAGCACACTTAAAAAGATAATGATCATTTTGGTGGTGATAATTGGGATATAAATTTGACTGTCATTACTCATGATGTCTCTTATCCTTTGTTGGAGACTTTGATGGATGCAAAATATTCATGGAATTAATAGCATTGGGACCTTTTATTGCTAATTTTTAAAGTTATATATATATATATATATATATATATATATATATTGTAAAGCTAAGGTGTTTCCATAAATATTTCGGCTCGAAATGTTTACGGGTTAAATTTCGAAATTTCGTATCCGAAATGTCAATCTAAGTAGCTCAATAAATTCTTCATATCAAAATTTTATAGAATACTAAAATTTGCATTTTTTTTAGGATTTTTGAACTATTTTTAATGAACTTTGAGAGATGACCATAAAAATAATATAAAATTATTAATATTTGAATGGCAGAAAATTATCATTTTTAAAAAAATATTAAAAATAGTTCAAAACCTCTAAAAATGGTAAATTTTGGTATTCTATAAGATTTTGATATAAAGAATTTATTGAGCTACTTAAATTGATATTTTGGACACGGGATTTTGAAATTTGACCCATAAACATTTTGAGCCAAAATGTTTATGGAAGCATATTGAAATAAAATTTCCCGTTAGTTCTGATATTTAATTCTTTTCAAATAATGTTTTTTTATGAAATTTGAACATACGTCTTTCCGTAGAGAAATGAGATCTATCACCATTATACTAGGTTTGCGATTCACTTCTTTAAATATTTAGTTATAAATAATTGTGTTATAGCTTTTTTAGTCCTAAAAAATTATGCTTTTTTTTTTTAAATTTATACGAACACAACTACAAAATGGAATAGCTAATGTTATTACCGTCATAACCACGTAATTTTTTTTAGAATTTTTTTAAAATTGATAAGATTTGATCGTTTTTTTTTTGAGATAAAAAGATGAAAATTTAAACTACCTAATTTTAAATATCCATAAAGAACTCTCGTACGGATTTCATATAATTGCACTCTGTATTCCTCTTCGAACATCTCTTAATCTAGCTATTCCATTTTAATTACACTCCATATTCCAATAGTTCCAATTAATTTTAGTTGGTAATTACCTAGAATTTTTAATATGATTTATTGGCAAATCATCTTTTGTTAATCCCCCTTCAAATTAAATTATGTGTTTTTATAGTGGAATCAATTAATTGTTAATTTTGAAAGGAACGAAATCAGTTGAGAAAAAAAAAATATGTGTCAGTATGTTTTTTTTTTACTTAAATTTTTGTTAATTACATGTATGATATATACTGAAATTATATCGTTCCTCGAACTTTGTCTAAAAAAATAATATCCATTTCAGAATAACTTACACTTTTTAAAATAATAATGTCTACAAAAGAATCTTATATAAGTAAATTTCATGCATAAGAATAATTTTTTTTTTCAAAACTCTAAAAATCTTTTTATGGAGTATTAAAATTTAATTAGTGCTTTTTTTTTTAGAATTTACCACAACGAAATTATAATCGTTATTAGAACTTCATTTGGTCATAAATCACAACCAGATCGGTTCGAAATCAAATGAAGATTTTTTAATGAATATTTAAAATTAAGTGTCTTGATCATAATTTTAACTAAAAAAAAAACCTTGCTAGATTGTATATAAATAAAGAGGTTACAATTTTTTTGTAATAAAAATAAGTGATGCATTGACCTACACATTAATTTTTGTTCAAGTGTCACTTGTGAAAATCAAATTACATCACCATACAAAAAACCTAATGTAATACGAATGGAACCGCAAGTCTAATACAGTAATGATAGGTCTCGTCTATCTATGAAAAGACGTAGATTTAAGTCCCGTAAAAAAAATTTAAAAAGAAATGAATATCAGAATTATCGGAAAATCTTATTTCAAATAATAATAATAATAATAACGGATGAAATTTTTTTTGTATTTTTTAGTACAAATGTACAATCTAATAAAAAGATTCTATTTGATTGGAAATTTAGGGTTTGGTTTGGATAGGATATATATAAAATAAGGTGCAATTTACATTCCCATGTGACATTATCTTGAGTCATTAATTAATTAATTAATTTGCATAATTAATTCCAAACTGTTGGATACCTAAGCATGATTCACATACCAAACGTAAGCAAATTAAAAGAAGTTGGTGGTTGCATTATCAAACAACTTATATTATAAAATTTATAATTCTGTTTTTTTTTATTTTTATTTCAGGGAACATTTTCACGCCTACCCCTAAAATGTTTTTAATTTTGCAAGAGAATACCAACCCCCATGTAGACTCAGAAAAAAAAAATAAAGACATTCCATTTGAATTTCGAATCTATAATTTCATACACATAAAGTAGGGATCCGTTTATTAATTTCATGTAAATTGAGAAAAAAATTTAAAAATCTTTATATTGTTGCGTTATAATAGTAATATGATACGATTGTCGTTAATTATCGTTCGGAGTAATTTTGTTCTAGAATCGTTTAATTATCGATTTTTAACACGTCTCATTTTTTATTTATTTTCATTATAAATGTGTTTTATGTATAAATTTCAATGTATGTTAAATAAAAAATTATAAATGTTTCATATTTTATTTTATATAGGGTTGACTTGTCCCATTGACCACCTAAGAGTTGTGGTCAAAAAAAATTAATTCCATATTGCATTATTGTTCATTTCAACTAAAACCAGAACCAGTCTAAATTAGATAAAGAAACACACCTAATTTATAATTATATAAATTCTCAGGAAAAATTACTGTTCATCAACAGTAGTGAGGACCAGTAATTCGAGAAGATTAATGTTCTGAGAAGATATTGTTGACACTATATAAATTCTTAGGGAAATTACTATTTATCAACAGTGTGAGGAACAATGTTTCAACAAGATTACTGTTCATCCATACAAAAATACTGTTCACATTCATATGCAATTAATTAATGATCCTATTTCGTATATGATAAAAAATTAATGATAAATTCTTCACAGCGCAGCGGAGCGCGCTCTATTTTCTACTATATATGAATATATAGTTAATCCATATGTAATTAATTATGAATATCTATAATATCATATCTGAGCATCTCATCTACGCCCTTTTGTTATAATATAAATCATGTATTTTGATTTATCTTTTAAAATATAAATTAGAAATAATATATTATATTTTTGTTATATGTAATTATTTATAATTCTCAAACACTTGTATTACCAATAATATTTTAATTAATTACACTGCTTCTTAAAATAATTAATATTTTTTATCATACAAAAAAGATTTTATAAGATATACTATATGTACATCTAACATCTCAAAAAATAATATATTAATATTAAAAATAATTCAAAACACGATAGAGCTCGTTTATTTGCTAGTTAATATACAATTGGATGCTTAGAATCAAATAAAATAAATTCATGATATCATCACAATTGTATTATTCTATTATTTTGGGCCCAAATCTAGCCTGTTCAGTGGGCCCAATTTTGAGGACCTTTTTTACACCTATGACCAATCCAAAAAATTAAATAGCAAATCATTTTTTCTGACATGTAAATAATTTTAATCATCTTATGTTTTTTTTCTCAATAATTCCACTTCAAACAAACTAGGATAGTGGAGGTCCCAAAAATGAAAATGTATATATATCTGTACATAAGTATATCCAAGCCTAGAAATAACTATCCAGAAAATTAAGAAGTTGGTTGAAATTACTAATTAATTTGATGTTGTAAGTTTGGATCTTTAATTCCTCTTTGCAAGTGTGTGCCATTGTCAAAACTCAAATATGGCTATTTGGAGAGAAATAAAAAAAAATGTGACAACTCAAACTACCTTAACCATAGCTATTCTTAGATAAGACCCAATTAAGCTACAATAATTTTAAACCAAGCACTTCTTTCTCTCTTACACTTTTCTTTAATTTTCTAGTTGAGTGTGCATCTAATTAATTTAGAAAGCAAGCTTTACATCCTTTCAAATTATCCAACAATGGCAAAGCTATAGGAGAAAAAAAAAAGATAAAACTAAACAAAAACAAAGAAGGGAAAAAGAAAGAAAGAAAAAAACAATGGTGAAAGGACAACTTATCGTTCAAAATGACACCGGATCGGCGCTAGATTTCACACATGATACGGACGGAAATGGCGTGATATGCTACTCCCCTATGATGATTAGCTCGAACGGCATTTGGCAAGGTCTCAGCCCGCTCGATTTCTCGCTCCCGTTGTTCATCATTCAGATATCAGTCATCGTGCTCATGACGCGTTTACTTGTTATTTTGCTGAAGCCATTTCGGCAGCCCCGGGTTGTTGCGGAGATTACTGTATGTTATTTATGCTTTATTTTCTTATATTTTGTTCACAAAACAACTGAGTTTTTTTTAGATGAAAAATAATGGAAAATATTATGAAGCATTATTAATACTGCAGTCGATACGGGCTTTATTATTTAATAGAGTTATTATGCATGTTAATGTTTTTATTATATATAATATTTTTATTATTTAATTTAAATATTATCAATATGTATAATAACTCATTTAAGTTACATAATGACAGTAATGTATAAAATAAATTTACATAATAAAATCATTAATATGCATAATAATTTATTTAAGTTGCATAATGACAATACTGTATAAAATGAGTTTGTATAATAATTCATTTAATGTGTATAATTAAGTCCGTATCGATGACGATATTAACAACCGTATCTATATATCAGCTCCCAAAAATAATAACAACGAAAAAAAAGAAATAAGAGGAAGATATAGTAAACTATTTATGTTTGATTGACTATATCTTATTATAGGGAAAATTATATTGTTTGTGCACATAATAGCTAAATTTTCCCTAAACAGTTAATTTTTTAGATTAAATTAAATGTCAGTAGTACTAAGTAGCTTCATTACAACTCTAATCTGACCCACAATATTCTTGAATTTGCTAGGCCGGAATCATATTGGGCCCGTCGGTAATGGGGCGGAGCAAGCAATGGGGAGATGGCGTCTTTCCCCGGCGTAGCCTTTTAATGCTGGAAACAGTGGCCCACCTAGGCCTTTTATACTTCTTATTCCTCATCGGTGTAGAAATGGACATAGCCGTCATCCGTCGGTGTGGCAGGAAGGCGTTGGTCATAGCCGGTGCCGGTATGGTGCTGCCCTTCTTGATTGGCACCGGCGCATCCTCCATCCTTAGGCACCACATCATAAATGTGCACCAGGCCTCGTGTTTGCTCTTCATGAGTGTCGCACTATCTATCACCGCCTTTCCTGTTCTCGCACGTATATTGGCAGAGATAAAGCTAGCTAATACGGACCTCGGCAGGATGGCCATGTCGTCGGGCATCGTCAACGACATGTGTGCGTGGATATTGCTTGCACTCACACTCACCATCTGCGAGACGCATAATAGCGTGATCGCCTCTCTTTGGGTATGAATCATTCACATCTGAAATTTGTATTATCTGCCTATATATAGTTTTTCTTATCATTATCTAATAGATTGATCTCTTGAGTAATATATAGGTGTTGCTCTCTAGCATCGGCTTTGTGCTCTTGAACTTCTTCCTGGTACGGCCATTAATGTGGCGTGTAAACCGTAAAATACCTGATGGAGAAAGTATTACCGATTACCAAGTTTGTCTCATCCTCACCGGGGTCATGCTTGCTGGAGCAACAACCGATGCCATAGGAATCCATTCGGTGTTCGGTGCATTTGTCTACGGTTTGGCAATACCAAATAGCGGACCTCTAGCCGCTGCCTTGGTTGACAAGTTGGAGGATTTCGTCACCGGATTGTTGTTGCCGCTCTTTTTCGCCATCAGTGGTCTCCGCACGAATATCTCCACTATACAAAACCCTGCCACAGTTGCATTGCTCGTACTTGTGTTCGTGCTCGCTGGCATAGGCAAGATTGTTGGGACCGTAGTTGTTGCTGCTTTCTATACTATCCCGTTTCGCGAGGGGCTTGCTCTCGGGTTCTTGATGAACACTAGGGGACTTGTCGATATGATCGTACTCAACATTGGGCGTGATAAGGAGGTAGGACCTCAGATTTTTGCCTTCTTGTTTTATCTGTCCTTCTATTTATTTAGTGTGTGTGTGTGTGTATATATATATATATATATATGTTCCATTTGTAATTTTTCTTTATTTTGATGAATAAAGGTATTTTGGATATTTCCCTAATTATTACTTCCAAGTTGGTCTTGATTTTAAATTTTAGAAATGGCGTTTGAATTTCAGACTCAATCCTAGCTGGATAACTAGATAGAGCAACCCTTGAACTATAAATATTAGATTATTTTGATGATTTTTGGTGATAATAAATATCAATTTTTTATTAGTTTGGTAAACAATGTACTCACATTAATCATTTGTCTTAATTAAGTATTAGTCCTCTAAGTTAAATTGTGCATCAAATTATATGGATATATATTATATAACATCATTCCGAAATTACTGATTAACAGGTAATAATAGCACATGCTTATATTTCCTCTATATTCCTTTTGTGTCAAATATGTAAATTGCTTTTTTTTTCCTTTCTATTTTTCTTATTTTTGTACCAGGGGTGGGTCTGCTTACATTTCTGTAATTGTTCTTTTCATGGATTTTAATAAATTATACATAAACCTACTTCTCAGGTCTTGGATGATCAATCATTTGCAGTAATGGTACTGGTATCAGTGGCTATGACAGCAATGGTGATCCCGGTTGTTACCAGTGTGCACCGGCCATCCCGCCGCCTGGTTGGCTACAAGCGCCGAAATCTGGAATTGTCAAAACCTGACGGTGAGTTACGTCTGCTCGCGTGTGTCCATGGGCCCCGCAATGTTCCGTCCATCATCTCCCTTATTGACCTCGCCAATCCGACCAAGCGCTCCCCGATCTTTGTCTATGCACTTCACTTGATTGAACTAACCAGCCGTGCATCGAGCATGCTAGTCGTCCACAATTCTACAACCTCCAATAATTCCACTCACCACCGTCAGAATCGGTCCATGTCATCAGCTCCCCATATCTTCTCAGCGCTTGATAACTACGAGCAACATGCGGGAGGGGTGTCGATACAACCCTTGACAACAATCTCTCCCTATTCGACCATGCATGAAGATGTTTGTCTCCTGGCAGAGGACAAGCATGCAGCGGTAATCGTGCTTCCTTTTCACAAGCAGCAGACGGTTGATGGTGGTCTTCAGCCGATCAATCCTGCTATCCGACAACTAAATGAGAAGATCCTCTCCTTGGCTCCGTGCTCGGTCGCGGTGCTCGTTGACCGAGGAATTTCTGCTTCTGTATCCCGTCTGGCTACTGGCCAAAATATGGCTTTACTATTCTTTGGTGGGCCCGATGACCGTGAGGCACTTGCTTTTGCCACCCGCATGATAGAGAATCCATCGGTCTCCCTTACCATTGTCCGTTTCCTTCGGCCTGAAGACAAACAACCCTCTCCTGATAAAAATGCAACGAGTTCACCCGGCATGATTTCCATAGTAACCGATGATAGCTCCAATGACCGTAGCCTTGATGAAAAATGCCTGAAGGAATTCCATGCCAGGTAATTGCTGACTATTTTTTCGGCCTTTTGAATTAAATAGTCTACGTAACAACATCAATTATTCTCTTCTCTGATTATCTGTTTGTTTAATTTTTTCTTTTCTATACCAGGTGCGAAGGAATTAGTTCCGTCACCTTTGTCGAGAAGGTGGTGAACAATGCTGAACAGGTTATCACAGCCATTCGCCAAATGGAGAGCTTGCACCAGCTTTACATTGTCGGAAGGGGTTACGAGAATAGCTCGGGAACCCCACTGACTGCCGGGCTGCAAGAGTGGGCCGAGTGCCCCGAGCTCGGCCCAATCGGCGATGTGTTGGTCTCGTCCGAGTTCACCAAGACAGTGTCTGTGCTAGTCATACAACAATATGTGGTTAAAGGAGAGCCGATCGGAGCAGCTTCTAGCTCGGCTGTGTATCAGACGCAGAGGCACTCTACCGCTAACAATGCTAACCAGAGAATTTCTATAGGACAGAGGCACTCTACTGCTACTAATGCTAATCAAAGGATTTCTTTAGGGTTACAAACTCAGAGAGGTTCATCAGCAGCTTTCAGCATTAGCAGATGAAATGGTACGAGGGCGCGTAGTCCGGTACCATGAGGCCTGTGTGCGTGCTGTAGGCGTTAATGATTAGATAGGATGGAAATCAATTAATCATCTAATCTAGTGTTATTGATATTAAATCAAGTTAAGTAAGTTCTGTTTGTTAAGAAGTCTCATGCAGACAGACCATTTTCTCTCTTGTAGTTGTTCTAGATTTCCTTTTTTTTTTTTGCTGATTTTTGTTAGATTAAGTTATGTGGTAAGAAAACTAGATTTCAAATTGTAATATAATGTACAATTTTAAGTTTTAGATTGTATGGAGTTTTGTACAACGGTATATACTCTGCAATCATGAAAATGAGCTGCACATATATATGACTTTTAAACTTGCTACCTTTTTCATAAAATAGTACAATATAGAATTAATGATAATTAAATTCTCTATGATTCTACGCTGGTACTTAGGTGTAAACAAATTACTTGGAAATCATATAGTATTTAATGGAAAGTTAATATTGATAATTAGCATTGCATGAAAGGACATAAATATTGATAGACAGATTAAAATATAAGTTTATTTACGTAATTAATCGATAATTAGTACTATATATGTTCACAGAAATTTTGCAGTGCCCTCAATATATAGTTGGCCAATTAATTTGAATATATATATATATATATATATATATATATATATATATATATATATATATATAGTTTTTCCATGTTAATTAAATGGTTGTACTAGGAGGTATTCAAGCCTTTAATTTCACAGTTGTTTGTATTAGAAGTACTGGATAACAAAACCAGCAACTTTGCTAAACCCTAAATACCCAAAATCTTAATAATTTGAATTCTTACCTTTGGCATGCAGAGAAGTGTCATGTATTGTTTAATTAAGCTGAGAGATTGAATTGTAGTAATTAATTAGTAGAGTTGTGAATGATGAGTGATGAGTAGTAAGGGCTTTTTTTTTTTAAGGAGGAATCTCTTAACAATTAAAATTTTTGACAACCTTGACAATTAAATCTGAATTCTAGATCAAAAATTGATGAGATCTCCGATCGCTTTCCATTTCCCCCCTCTTCTCTTCTCTTCTCCGCTCGAGCTTCGCTAAATCTATGGCGAAATTTTTAAGCCGAATCTCTTTCCAAACTCTCTGTTTCCTGCTGAGCCTCCGCTCTCTTCTCTCTTCTCTCTTCTCTCTTCATTCTCTGAGTGCAGTGATACACATTTATACTCTAGAGTTGACAAATCCCTAACGCCGCCTCTCTCCTTTGGGCATTCACGGTGTTAAGAAATATATTAGAAAGAAAATTAATTAGAGTTAGAAGTGATGGGCCTCAAATCCATATGGATTTATTTATCATTATTGGTCCATATATGAAAAAAGGGAGCTACAATTTTTATAATAAAAATAAGCTACAGCCTTTTTTTCATAAATAAAAATATTACCGTTGTAATAGTAGATTAGACAACCGTTAGAAAGAACCACTAAAAAACACCGCTATACACTTTGTAAAATCATGAGAAATGTAACAAGTTACGTTTTATCATTTTTCTTCATTCTTTAGTTCTCAAAATCAACACATGACCTCGTTAGATTATGTGGCAATCATCTCAGCAAATTTACTTAGTCTGTGAAATCGCTTTACATAACTCTATGCAAAATTGTGCAAGCAACTAGCACGAGCTGTATTCGTCCACTATTTATAGAATTTCTTCTGAGAGGTCAAATCAAGAAGATAATGATACTATCGTACTTATAGAGATGTGATCGAATTAGGAGTGAGATCTTTTTATTCTTTGTAATGTCCTTTGTTTTCTTCCATTCTTTTGGCCTTTTCCTGATTTAAAAGGCATTATGTTGTAATTTGAAGATTGATTGAAATATAAAACTTTTGCTTCATCATGAGGTATGAAGATGCTGGAGAGGAGGGAAAAAAGGCGAGAAGCTCTATGTCCTCAGAAGACTCAGTGACAAAGCCCGGAGAATGAAGAGAGAAGAGAGAAGAGAGAAGAGAGCGGAGGCTCAGCACGAAACTGAGAGTTCGGAAAGAGATTCGGCTTAAAAATTTCGCCATTGATTTAGCGAAGCTCGAGCGGAGAAGAGAAGAGGGGAGTGGGGAATGGGAAGCGAGTAGAGAGAACGACAGAAGAAAATAAAAGAATTTGGATTGAGTTGAGCGTCAAATATGCGTTAGATCTCAACCTCTCATCAATTTTTTGATCTAAGGTTCAGATTTAGTTGTCAAATTGTCAAAAATTTTGATTGTTAAGGCTCTCCTCCTTTTTTTTTTTTTTAAGTTCTTTTAGTTTATTTAGTTAATGGGCTTGGGCATTAGTTTTGGGCTGTATTTAGTAATTGGAAGTTTGTTACTTCATTATTCAATGGGGATGTTAATTCTAATTGGGGTCGTTTGACGATACATCGAGAATTAAATTTTAATTTATATTAAAGAGTTTATGTTCGGTTGTTTTAATCTATACATAAAAGCTAAGAAAGTTTAACCCGGGAGGGGGGAGCTTTTTTAAGGAGCAGGCAGAGGATTAAAGTTCGGACAAAAGGAGACTAAAGAAAGGGTTTTTAATCTGCGCTAAGGAATACGTGTTCGGAAAAATTAAGCAGCTAAAAAAGCTAAAAGAAATTTAAGGAAGCTAAAATAAAGAAATGCCGAACAATACCAATAGAATTTACGCCTCTGGAGAGTTTGTTATAGTACGAGATGCGATGATCTTGTAATAACGAATTTGATATAGAAGAAAGTAATCTTCGTCTATTTTTTTGAAATAAAAATAGAATCAAGTTGTTTAAATTTAAATTATCTTTATTTAGTTATTTGTTATTCTCAACTTTTTCTTTAAATTACTCAAAAATGTCTGAAAATTATCAAAAAAAACCATAGAATCACAGTATTAGAGCTGTTACAAGGAGTGTTCTCATCTATAATATATCTGAATAGTCAAATTTGCATCAAATTAGATTCAAAATCCATATATGATTAAAAACAAGCATCCAAAAATAGCACATCCGAGCTGTAACTTATTCTGGCTAGTTTATTATGTTTTTGTATGGTCTAAGGTCATATTTGAGAAATGAGAGGAATAAATTTTTTATTCTCACTTGTGAAGTCAAACAATGAATGATTCAAGTGTTATAAAGAAAAATTATTACTCCATAACTTATGAAATTTTATTAAATAAACTAAGTTATTCTTTTAATTATGCAACAGTGGACTCAAAAAAATTGATAATAAAATCATCATCATTTTTATTGCTATTTTCATTATCATTCTAATTACATCATCATGACTGTATTAATATTAATATTAATATTAATATCCTTATTCTTTTATTATCTTTTTTATCACGATTATTTAATTATAACAAAAAATAAAATGTTCAACGCCACATGATTTAATGAAGACACCCATTATTTACTATTTTAATAAACTCAACCAATGAAACGGAAGCATTTACTACATATTGAATGGAGTTTTTTTGTCTTTTCTGAAAAAGGCTCAACCAACTGTTTACATCTAACACATGCTAATGTTAACTTTTAATTTTCAAAATAAATAATAATTATATATATATATATATATATATTTTAAATTTGATAAATTAAATACAAAATTTTTAAACTTGTCTATGTTTAAATAATTAACACTAAAAAAATTTCTCATTATTAAATTTGTACTTAAATTTGTCGGACTCTCTAAATCCGTCACTCGTGTCTACGTACATTATATATCAATTGACAGTCAACAATTTGTTTGGATGTACTCTCATATATTAATATATATAATAGTAATAGTTTCTTTTTGCTCAATAACAGTGTAATTGTAATACTAGAAAAAAATTATGATAAAAACAATTATCTAGAAAAGTGCATCAAACTTAAGGATTCGTTGCACTACATCGTATATCATGTTATTCATCTGATCACATTAAAATTTGTATAAAATAAATTTTAAAAAAATCTTTTATAATTTATCTGTCCGTATGTTATATAACGTAATACTGTACAACAGAAAATCAAAACCCCAAAATTAACAACTTATGAAGACTATTTAACAAACACCTTAAATTATAAATTAGTTGATAGTTTCAAAAGTATATTGAAAGTATATGCATTTATCTTCCCAATTTTTTTTATGTAAGAAAAATAATATTTAAAATTAAATAAATAAGAAAATCGGATGAGAAATCACAAATATAGGAGGGGCGGATTTTCAAAATCCGTCCTCAAATGTACTTTTAATCTTTCTTTATAAAAAATAATATTTTAATGTTGGACGGGGTTTCAAAATCCGTCAATCAATAAAAAAATATATTTTTTATTGAGGGACGGATTTTCAAAAAATAAAATATTAATTTTTATAAAAAAAATGTTAAAATCACGTATCGAGTTTCAAATAAATATAACTTTTTATAGGAAAGTCTGTAGAAAATGTTTAATATTAATTCGGATAGATTATTTTATGAGCTTTCCGAATTGATATTAAACGTTTTCTACGGACTTTCCTATCAAAAGTTATGTCTGTTTGAATTTCGATACGCGATTTTAACATTTTTTATAAAAATTAATATTTTATTTTTTTGAAAATTCGTTCATCAATAAAAAAATATATTTTTTTTTATGGACGGGTTTGAAACTCCGTCCCACATTAAAATATTATTTTTTATAAAGAAAAATTAAAAGTACATTTTGGGGACGCCTTCCTATATTTGTAATTTCTCATCCGATTTTCTTATTTATTTAATTTTAAATATTATTTTTCTTATATAAAAAAAATCGGTTTATCTTCCATATTCCAATTCTGAGCGTCAAATCAGGAGGAGACCTTTGAAAGCACCTCAACTTTTAAGTGCCAGATCTTCTGTGACAGGATTCTAAAGCAAGCTACCAACCGAGGGAGACGGCGAAGCAAAGGATTAACGAGCACTGTACTTCTTAAGGAGCGGGACCCGGTAGTAGAGAATCGTTACATAGAAGGCTACAAAGAAAATGATTACAAAAAAGTTCCTACAGGATTTTATCAAAAAAGAGAGAAAAAAAATGACAAAGAAAGTTAGAACGCCTCCTTGAGTAGACTTGGTGTTGGATTAATTCTGAAGGCAAATTTTATGAATTTATATTATGTTGTAATTATTTTTGTGGAATATTGGAATGCATGATTGCATGTTTTATTTTAGTATAGTCAATTTTAAAGAATCATCATGAGATATATAAAAAAAATACAAATTGATACCATTATTAATAAACAAAAAATTAAACCCATATATGATGAAAATCATAAATATAGAAATTTTTATTTGATGAATGATTGGACTAAAATAAATTCGAATAGCTGCAAAATAAAATGAAATAAATAATCAGAATTATAATACTTGATTCGTGAAATTATTACCGTTCTGAAATGTATTTTGTCTTTTATATGCATATAAGACTATGAAATCGCCACCAAAATAATCCGAAGTTGTCACTTCTTAAAGCACAATTTTAAAAGTAACTAACGATAG
The DNA here is from genome assembly GCA_037678475.1 of x Bolboschoenoplectus mariqueter. Lineage (NCBI taxonomy): Eukaryota > Viridiplantae > Streptophyta > Magnoliopsida > Poales > Cyperaceae > x Bolboschoenoplectus > x Bolboschoenoplectus mariqueter. Next base: position 1,792,280 of record CM075286.1, on the reverse strand, counting down.
ATCACAATATCTACCAAACTATATTGAAATAATATTTTGGAAAAAAAAATTGAGAAAAATTTTAATCAATTATGTGAGAAATATTTTTAATTAGTTAGAATAAATATTTTTGAAAATATATTGAGCTTGTGATTGCAAGGGAATAGCTCAGTTTTCTTTTTCTGGGTCACACTATCTAATTAAAACAGACATATATATATATATATATATACACAGATGATTCTATAAAAATAAAATAATAAAATTTTGCATATAAAAAATAAATTATTTTTATAAATATGAAACAAATAGTCGTCACTCTTTATGTACTGATAAAGAAATGCCTCTATAGGAGTAAATGAAATAACGGATTAGAAACTGAATTGAAGAAATTTAATTTGAACCGCAGACTTACATAGTAGCGATAGATTTCGTTTTTTTATGAAGAAGCGCGGGTTCAAATTTAATAAGAGATATTTAAAAAGAAATAAATTTCGGAATTATCAGGAATCTTATATCAAAAAAATAGATATATATTAATGAGTAATTGACCGCAAAATAAAATGGACTACTTGGTGTCTTTATTAAAATATATACTATATTAATCATGATTCTTTTTATAACATGAATACAAAACATAATATATGTATATATTGTCAGGATGAGATTTATAGACACATGTATTGTAATGGAAATTTTGGGTTTTCCATATACATGTTTCAACAATTAGTAGTGCAATAAATCAAACAAAAAGTTAGCAAATTAATTATGTAAATCTTAGCATTAACATACAAATGACAACTTTTGACAATACAAAAAATACATCATTATTTTCTTCCATATGCCACTATAGAGTGTTTACCACTATTTGCAAACAAGCATGTTCTTTCCGTATTTAGTGGTTAATAAATTACAATAATTAATTTTAATTTGATCTTTTCGTCTATAATATAAATTTTGATTTATAGTAGAAATGTAGAATTAACCAACCACTTAATAATACAAATTTAACATGCAAACTACCTTCCTGAATTTAAGGGGAAAGGATCCCTTGACAATTGATTTTTTGACAATCTTGACAATTATTTTTCAAATAATTTCAAAATAATTCTTAAAAATAGAAATTTTTTTTACAAACATATTTTATAATTTATAGATTGATTATATTTCAAATTTCATACAATTTAAGAGTAATTTGATATTCCATCATTTGTATTAAATTCTAAACAGTTAAAAATTTTATGTAATTTTAATGGAACATCAAATAATCTTTAAATTATATGAAATTTTGATGTTGTCAAAATTATCAAACTACCTTCTTGAATTTAAATTGTACACTAGTAAATTCATTCTAGGATTTGGCGTTCAAAATTTGAGCAAACCACATAAGTCCCAATCATTGAGCTTTAACCATTCACCCGCTAGTATTTATTTTTCATTTCTTTTTCTTATAAAAGCGACTAAGCGAGAAGAAAGTGATAAATTATGAAAGAGATTTAAAGTATGTTGTTACTTTCATGACTTCCAATTCATTCCACATTATTTTTACACGTTAAGGAACCACAAATGTAATATAGTAGTGATAGGTCTCATCTAAAATATATAAATATATGTTTAAATCTTACAAAATATATTTAAAAAGAAATAAGTATATGAGCTAACGGAATCCTTATTATGAAATTTTTCAATATACAAAAATAATATGCAAAATAAAAAAATGTAAGAAAATGGGTGAGTTTTGCGAGATTTAGGCAAAACGGGTTTGACAAGTCTTTTCTTAGGATATTGGGATCGTGACTGCTAATTATGTTTTCAGACTTTGAGAGCGGATTTGCTAAATACGCTCCCAGGATCTAGGATCGCGACTCCCACCCATGCTCCTAGAGATGAATTTAATTTAATTTTTTGAACAGTTCGACTTCCTCTTTGTTCCTCATATTTCCAAGTCTTAGAACCGTGGTTGTCAAGCCCACTCTCAAGATCCATCTCAAGCTTGACAACTACAACCCCAGAGCTTGGGAGTATGAGGAACGGAGGAAAAATCAAATGGTTCAAAAAAATTCAAAATAAATAGAATCTCTGAGAGCGTGGGTGAAAAGAACGACCTCAGGCTCTAGGAGTGTACTTGACAATCACAGTCCTAATTTTTGAAAACAAATTTGTTAAGTCCGTCTTACCTAAATTCCACAACATCCATCTCATTAATTTACATTTTTAATTTTATTTATTAATTTTCTTATATTAAAAAATTTGGGACCCTTATTTCTCAAAAGAAAAAAAGAAAGGGATTCCTTGATAATTAATATTTTGATAACCTTGATAATTATTTTTCAAATAATTTCAAAATAAATCTTATAAATAGAAAAAAAATTTGTAGATATATTCTTGAAGTTATAGATTTATTATGTTTTAAATTTCATTCAATTAATTATCATTTGATGCTTCATAAAAAATAATTAAAACTACATGAAACTTCCAACAGTCTAAAATTTAACAATTTATAATGGAATATCAAATAATTCTTAAATTACATGAAAATTGAAATACAATCAATCTATAAGTTACAAAATATTTTTATAAATTTTTTTTCTATTTTTAAAAATCTTTAAATTTTATTTTAAAATTATTTAAAAAATTAATCATTAAAATTATCAAAATATTAATTTTCAAGCATCCCTCCCCAAAAAAAAAAACACAAATTTGCACGCCAAGTGTACCTACATCTTCACACCTCTTCCCTCCTAACAACCCCATGAGCCTCGTCTAAACAAATCAATACAAAAACAAACTTCAACTCTGTGAAATCAACAAAAGAGAGTTTCCACTTGTGGCTCTGTGAATTGTGAAAGCACACGCTGACATCTGACATCTCTGATCTCTCTCCAATCCAATGGGGCACGCCAGTTCAAAGAGAGGCGCCGGCGCCGTCGTCGTCGCCGGAGATGCGCCTCCTCCTCCGCCGTCCCGCTTCACCCGCTTGAAGCGGAGACTCCGCCATCCGATCCATGGATCAGGATCCGAGAACATCAGAAACCTGTGCGTGCAAGAGTTCACTGGAATCGCTCGTATTGAAATCATCGGGGTATAATTCTCTCTCTACATTTGCTTTTTTTTTTTTGGCTGAATTTGGACCATGTCTAGTCAGGATTTTTTGTTTTCTCTTCATCATATATCCTTTCAAAAGAGTGCTTTTCTGTTGGATTCTGTGAATATTGCCAAAGAACCCTTATAAGTTTTTTAGTTACAAATATATAACCTCCACCTTTGAATTCACGTAACACTGTTAGATAGATTTATGATGACAAATTACAGAAATATTCCTTGTATATACTTAACTGTGTTATTAATAGTTTTTATGTTTTCTTGATTTGGAGGAAAATAGATATTTTTATACTAGAATAGAAATTCAGAGTAATAAATGCGTAATATTGGTATACTTAATCGGGTTTTATGACATTCAGTATGACACTATATTCTTCTACAAAATATTTTTTTCAAGCCAATAAAAATTTGGTATAAATATTTTATTTAATATAAAATTAGAAAAAAAATATAAATGAACAAAAAGTATACTACTAGTTTCAAATTGAACACATATGCAGTATTTAAATGAACAAAATAAGTTCAATGAAGATGAAAATGGCAGTGGTATTTTCATCATATATCAACCTAACTTAACAACATACGTGAACTTAACAGTTGGCGGGTTATTCGTCAGAAATTGAAAAATTGGACATGTTACTGTCATAATTAAAAGTTTGGAGGGGTGATTGTCATAACTCGGAAAGTTTAGAGGATGTTGCTGCAGAGGTTGAAATAAGCTCCTATCCTTTTTCTCAACTAACTGTGCTTCAGTGGCCATCTTTGCATACATATTCTTGTAAAATTGTGCATTTGCATGAAGACTATGTATACTATATCTTAGTTATTTTCTCAGTACAAACTATTTTTTTTTTGGTTCACTATGTTAAACAAGGATCTTCTGAATGTGGACACTTGCACAATGCTTAATTAGCTTTGTAACTTTTGCATCTGTATCATTCTAAGCTGCTAATCTACATATTTACCGTTCTTCCTCCTGTAGTCCCTAGTCCAAACAGAGCTTATTGGACTGATTTTTCTCTGTTCTCTTGTTTCACTTTCTTATAGTACCTTTGAGTATACTTATGCAATTTCTATCTTTCCATTAAAGGCTAACCTGCTACTTCTGCATATAATTGGTGGTTGCTATTCGTGCTAGATTTCCAAGTGAATTTCTCTATGGATTAGGACATAATTAATTTAGTCTTCCAGATGCTTCTCTTTGTAGGCTGAGATGAAGTTTAAGGATAAGTGGTTTGCTTGTTTATCTCTGGGAGAAAGGACTTATCGGACAGAGACTTCAGATCAGTTGAGTTTATCCTTTCATCAGAGGCTATTATAGCATATTTTTGGCATCATTTTGGTCCCTATGGTACCATGGTATATCAGACAAAACACTGAACTGTATGAAAGCTACAGATCATGCATGCTGGGAATTTTACAGGATGTGCCGTCCCTTTTAAGTTTCTGTTGGTACTGTAGCGCACCAGCCTAACTGTGGTCACCACCACTTGGTCCTTATATCTCTTAGTTTGTTTCTTCTTGCTGAATAATACTTTATTTGAGATTTACTGGAAGTTACTCGAGGTTATTTAAGATCTCAGCTGGTCCTTAAACATTAAAGTGTGTAGAAATAATTATAAATCAACAATATACATACCATACTGTATTTTTGTTGCTAGAGGTTTGTATTAATGAAAGATTTTGGGTTTTGGTTTCATAATTTAGTAGTATAGTTCCTAAGAACATAGGTGCCAAGTTATTCAATCAACTCGGGCTTATGTAAAGATATACCAACATGGTTTGTATATTTTGTTTCCATGCTGTATATATCATTTTGTTTGGTGTATTTGAATTTTGCCTTCTCTAATTTTCCTTTTTACTGCGCCATGACTTTGATACAGCACAGAGAAGCCAGTATGGAGATCAGTGAGTATTTTCACTTTTGAATTTTATTTGATAGTAGGAGAGGTACATGTCAAAGTTTTCCTTTTCCTTAAGTCTGTTTGTTTGTTGCTATCTCATAGGAAAAGAAGGTTGTATTGGAAGCAAGTGGGCCTACCATTGCACGCATTTCTATATTTGAGGTACCATTTCTATTGGTCAAGTAGATTACATAGCTTAAACTTACAAATGACACTCGCAAACCACTTTTTGTTCCATGGTACAATTACTGGTATGAAGTATGAACTATGCACACATCTCTGTATTTTAGGTAAGATGATTATCTAACTTAAACTGACAATTACAGAACTGAATTATTCAGTTCTATTGTACCTTTACTGAATATAATCTTTTATCTTTTAAAAAAATAATTTATTTCAAATGGGTTTCTTTCTTTTTGGTCTACCATAGGATTTTTCTGTATGAATTCTTTAATTTCAGTCTAACTTATGTTTGTTGGGCATTTTTCTGGTTGAATTCATCTGTATTTTGTTCATTATAATACTTTGTAATTTTGAGCAATTGGACATCGTTCCATTCTTAGCTCACTTGCTTTTTGTGCTCAGGTGAACAAATTTTCCAAGAGCAATCTAGTTGGATATTGCGAGCTAAATCTCACTGAATTACTTAGCCAGGTTAACTTTTGTTTCCTTCGTTGATTGGAATTTTAACATTTACCTCATTTTTTGCCAATTTCACACAAGTTTCACCAATTTCCAGATTATGACATTGATTTTGCCATAATACCTTGTTTAAATGTGTATAAATATAACGCCAGAAGAACGGGGAAATCATAATAAAGGAAATAATGCAACCTTGTTCTGATGGCAGGAGTCGGAGGACAATATTGATGAGTTCCAGTTGTTTGATCCTTCTTCATCAACCACAACTGTTGGTAACATTTCCATTCGCTGCTTCATTGAGGTATAATTGGAGATGCAGAGTGATGGGTCAGGTCTTTGTCTCAATGGATCATCTACTTGTGAAATTACACACACAAAGTTACTCATATATGCTTGAGTCCATATTTAATGCTATTATTTGATCTGGACCATCTGACCAAAACCAACATTACACCTAGAATCTCTAGGGGTGATTTTTTTTTTCTTTCTTAATCGAATCATTTAATTATTACCAGATAAGCCACATGTAACAATGGTGGTAAGCTGCCATCACTTCTGGGGCAGTGGATATTGAGTTTGTGGTTACGTGTATAATGAAATAGTACATACCTACCTAGTTGAGTTCATTCATTTCTGTTGAGGCTTAAGTGTAATCCAAAGTGTCATGACATGCCTGAGGACAAAAATAGTCTCTCTCCCCCCCTCCCCCTCCCCCTCCCCTCCCCTCCAAGCAGGAAACATAGGAAAAAAATATTAAGTTTTGTTATGCAAATTTTGGTGCAGGATCCAATTGACATACAGAGAAGTTTTGCACAGCGTGTGCTTTCTGTAGTGGTAATTATTACTCCATGGCTCACAAAATTTGTATATTATTTTCTGTTTCTATTTTTATTTTATCATGTATTGCTCAAAAGTATTGAAATGAAAATGTTGCTATAGGACAAAAATGGAGATGGGCAGCTCTCTTTATCTGAGTTTTCAGAATTAATGAATGCTTTTTGTAGCCAGTTAACCAAAGCAAAGGTTAGTAACCTTTCTTTGCTTTACATCAGTAATTGAATAGTCACACACTTTGCATATTATAATATGTGTAAATCTGTCTTTTATTAGATAGAGGACTTATTCAAGCAAGCAGACAAAAATGGCGATGAAATTGTAGATATAGATGAGCTTGCTGTACTTCTAGCCCAACAACAACAAGAGTACTCATTGCTTTCCTCCCTACTTTTTTTGGTTTACTTGTACCTTTTACTCTATGGTAGTATTTGGCAAGAGTGGAAGAGAGTAAAATAGGTACCAAACATGAGCGAAAGAGAGTGGAATAGAGTGTAATAATGATGGAGTAGAAAAGGATGGACTCTGCGGGAAAAACCACATCTTCTAGAGTTCCCTTATTCTATTCCTTCTCTTGTCATGTTACTGAACTCCTTACCAAGCTTTCCTACCTATTAGTGAGATCAAAATACCAGTGAGGATGGAGTTGCAACTAGATCCCCCTCTCTATTCCAACCAGATGGAATAAGATATTCCATGGGAGGATGGAATATCTACTTCTATAGAAATGAATGATAGGTTGCAAGAAGAGATATTCCTACCAGATGAAATTGGGTCTATTCCTCTCTTGCCAAACACAAGTGGAATAAGGTGCAAAAAAAGCTCTCTATGCCTTATTTCCAGTTCCACTTCCAATACCATTCTTGCTGAACACGTACTTTGGGTAAACAGAAGCTAAAAATTAGTAGCATTCTTAAAGACCCTAAAAAAGTTGGGTATGCCTTCTGTAAAGCCCTAGTATTCTCAATTTTTTCATCACAATACCCTGGCAATCTTACCTGTTTAAAGAAACTGATATATCAAGGGTCAAAAGACATTCTCAATGTTTCTGGGGGTATCCATTATATTTCTATTTTGGGTCCATGATCCTTCAAAGTTTCACAGGTATGCATGATGTTGCCCCTTGTACTTTTGGAAGATGTTTAACAAATACAATTTATTATCTCCAGAGAAACTCTTATTAATAACTGTCCTGTATGTGGTGAGGATCTCGGCAAGTATGACAACATGAATGACATCATCCACATGACCCTATGTTTTGATGAAGGCACTGGCAATCAGATTATGACTGGAGGGTTCCTAACTGAAAAACAAGCTTCCTATGGGTATTTTTTTTATATATATTTTGCTTGTTAACTGCAGTAGTGCTGCTTTGTTCTTCCTTTTACCTCATCTAGACACCATTTATACAGTAAGTTGCAATCGCACACTTATAAAGCCTTAGTTGTCTTGTACCGCTTAATATATTCAGTGTTACTCCAATTTGGTTTAATTTACCCTAAAATGAACTCCAATTAGGTGACTTCAAGTAAACATGAAATGTGAATGTGAATCCTAATTGAACATAGTATGAAGATTGTGGAATTCATCATAGGCTTTAGATCTTAGAAGAGAAGTTAATATTTCTGGATATTTTTCTTTTTAATGTCCTGAAGTTATTGCAGGAGTCCTATTCTTGGAATCTCTTGAACAGTAATCCATAATCTCTGACTTCTGAACCTGAGTTTGGTATTTTCATATGCAGATGGATGTTTAAACTCAGTGAGTGGGCCCATGTCTCTCGTTACGATGTTGGTTTGCGCTCTGGATCAAGTGCCTCTCATATACTTGTGCGTCTCTTGTTCCTTTCTTAACTACAATTTTGATGCATTTTTGAAAATTTGTACCTATGTGGTAATGTTGTGGACGCCACTGCATAACATTCACTAATGAAGATATTTCTCACCATTTAAAACTTGCAAGATAAAATCTGACTTTATTAGATATATTCTTATTTTAATTTGTACTTATTTTGTTCTGGGAGTTCAGCCAAATTTCTAATATATACTATTGTTGTCATTTGATTGCATCTTAGCTTTATTCTGTGCGGTAGGTGTTTGATAGAAAGTCAAAGAGACTCGTGGAAGAAACAATAGATGGAAAGATAGTACTGTCCATGAGAGCTATATACCAATCTAAAGTTGGTCTTACTCTTATTGATGCAGGTTTGACCCTATCTGTCTTTTCTTTCAACAAAATTTTGAGAGTCTGTTTATCTTTAAAACCCGAATTCCAGTTATTAAATATTCAGCAGCGGTATGATATCATACCAAATTTGATCTTTCAACATATTTGTGATGGTTGAGGTTGAAATAGGGGTGTAAACAGAATGGTTATATCCTTATCCACATAATAATCTGTAATTATCCATTTTGAAATCGTATCGTCATTACCCACTGTATTTGTATTTGTTTAGCGAGGATTTGGTTTTGAATTTTGACAAATATCTAATACTCGTATCCTGCATCCATATCAGCCTGATGAAATGCAGGTATCAATATGGTCCTTACTATTATTTCTGAATAATATGCTTTGTTTACACCCCTAGGTTGAAATATGATAGCATCAATCAATTAATGGCAAAAACATGTTTTGACTAAAATTTAGGCTCTTATTGGACTGTTACAGTTCCAGTACTAGACAATTATATTTTAATTCCTTATTATTTAATCAATGGCATCCTTTGTGATATTCTTCTATTAGGTGTGAAAGGACTTCTCCAAAACCTCTCAGAAAAGCAAGGGAAACAGATGAATTCGCCTGAGTCGGCTAAAGATATTCCCAAATTCATTGAATTTTTCAAGGCACGTTATCCCTTTTTTCAGAGATGACTGATATAAAGCCAGAATTACAGTACTTTTCAGTTTGTCACTGGTACCAGTCTCCTTGTACAATTATTGGTGCTGCCCTTTGTTTCTGACACATTTGGTGCAACAAGAAAAATAGGAGGGTAGACGAAAAACCATAAAAACGTGGAAAAACTGAATTCACCTTACTAGTATTGGCAGTGGTTGTACCATATTTGTATTTTTTGGTTCTTGTTTCAAAAGGCCTATCAAAGGTTCTTAGCATCTCATTTTTTTATTCTGTTTTATCAGCACATTTTATAATTTTTCCCAACTTCAATGCAGGATCAAATAAACATGGATGAAATCAAATATCCTATTGAGCACTTCAAGGTTTGTATTTTGCATTCTTTTTCATTATATCTTAATCTGAATGGGTATAGAAAACTTTAGATTTGTTATGGACTGAATTGCAAAACTTCAGTGATATCGAATACCCACATCTGGATTGCATGAACAGTCCAGTTTGCCTACAATAGATGGCATAAATCAAATCTAATATTCTTTCTGTTTTCTTCATTTATTGCAGTATCTTTTTGTGACTTCTTAGAAAGGAGATCAAATGACCCTATTTCTTTCTCTTTGCTCGTGGAAAGAGAACTGTGTGTGCTTAGGAGGTGTTTTAATATTTTTCTAGGGCAATTTGGAACCGTATAATGCAAAGAATATAATTCTGTTTTCTTAGTGTAAAAATGACAGTTCCTTTCCTTTGTTTCCATGATTATAGTTTATGTGGTAAAGTTTTGCAGGCATTTGGAATTCCTCCTCTAAACTTAGTAATTTTTTACTTGTGGTGACCAGACATTCAACGAATTCTTCGTGAGAGAGCTTAAAAGTGGGGCCCGACCTATCTCTTGTCCGGAAAGAGATGATGTGGCAGTTTGTGCTGCTGACAGTCGTCTTATGGCATTTGATTCTGCCAGTGATGGCACTAGGCTTTGGATTAAGGTTAGGTCCTTAAAGAAAACAAAAGGCTCTTAATGTTGTCCTTCATGTTCAATACAAACCCAAGGTACTTAAATAGTACATAATGCTCAGTTGAAGTTATATATTTGTTTTAATGGTTCATGTTGTTCAATTTTCAAGTGCAACTGGACATCTGTATTACTGCAGTGATTCAATGTTGAACTGACATTGTACAGTTGAACTTTAAAATGTAGATACATATTTTAATGTTTTTTTGCTCAACTGACAAGTGATATTTGGGGTGTCAAAATTCTGAGACCTTAGTGATCAAGACAGACAATAGTTGAGACTTTACAGACCATTTGAGTAATTTAAGTTTCCGTTATGTTTAATCTTATTTTGTTCTTTCCAGGGCCGCAAATTTTCTATAGAAGGTCTCTTGGGGCCAGAGACGTGCACTGATTCCTTAAGGAATGGCACTTTGGTTATATTCCGACTGGCACCTCAGGTCTGTTCTATGGTTTTCCAGATAAAAAGTAACTTGATTGTCATACTTTTTTATATGATTAAAAAGATGATAAATCCTTAATTGAAAGAAAATTTGAATGAAGGACCTAAAATAACTGAACTGGTTATAAGAACTATAAGAAAGCAGATTAACCATATTAAGGCTGTAAACAGTAAATAGATTGTAACTGTTGTTGAGAGAACAAGACAAATAAATTTGATCACATTCTGTATAATTTGATTCTCTTTTTTTCATTCTGCAAGCCTTATTCCTAGTTCCGATTTGATTAAAAAATGCATCACACTATATTTATCAGACAAATTACAATATGAATATTAATGCCTTATTCCTAGGGCAATTTCGTGTTGTTTATCTGGGTAACTAAAACCATCTCCCTCAAAAATATATGTTTGACCTCTTTTTCTTTGTGAATTCTTAGGATTATCACCGGTTTCATGTGCCTGTTTCTGGTACTATAGAGAGCTTTGTAGATATTCCAGGATACTTGTACACTGTAATATTTCTCTCTTTCTCTATGCATCTGAGTTCTTATTAACTCTCTCTTTCTCTGCTCTCTCACTCTTGTCTATGCAGTTGGACTCATATTTTTGTTCTTATTAGGTGAACCCAATTGCGGTAAATAGTAAGTACTGCAATGTATTTACAGAAAACAAAAGAGTTGTATCCGTTATTTCAACCCGAGAATTTGGAAAGGTTTTCTCTTCCTCCCCCTCCCCCCCCCCCCCCCCCCAAAAAAAAAAAAAAAATCCCTCATAGATTTCTTTTGTGGTAGAATTTGAGGTATATGAAGATTAGAGGTGGGAACTGGCAATGGGTCAAGTCAGTTTTCATTCAGCATCATTTTAATGCTTTTCTTATAGGTTGAACCCATCATTTTAATGCTTTTCATACATGCATCGCAAGGCATGCTGGCCCGCTAGCATGTTCTAGAAATTTATAATCCCTATATTAACAAAATAAAATCGGTCTCTCAGGTTTATTAGTGGAAAGGCGTCAGTTCAACCATGTTGGGTTATGACCAGCAACCCACAAGACCTGAACCATCAACAGGTTAATACAGTTTGGCATGGACCCAATTCCACTATCCTGTTGTGTCCGTCTTATGGATTGAATCTGGTCAAGTCAATGATTACCAGCCCTAATCTAGTACATGGTTGAACTCCAAAAAATAGTAGCAAGAGCTGGTACTGTTTTGTCATTTAAATGGCATCCCTGATTTTTGCATATTTTTTTAGGACCAATTGCTAAAAATATTTTCAAAATAGATGTTTTTGTAATGCTGCTGTTTTTTCTTTAAATTTAAATATTCTAGGTGGCGTTTGTAGCAATCGGGGCTACAATGGTCGGAAGCATTACCTTCTTAAAAGACAAGGGAGACTATGTTAACAAAGGAGATGAGGTTTTATGTCTTTCTAGCCATATTCATTATTACTATTTTGACATTTATGTCCGGGATTCTTATGTAGCAAGCTTGTTTTATTATTTAAATTAGTTTCAATAGATTAAATACTACTAAACACCAATCAGAATTTTGTGTTGAAGTGAGGTTTTAGTATGTGTAAACATGGAACTTCCTTCCTCATCTATGTATATTTGGAAAATAGATGTAGCGTATGATTACTTCATTTTATTGTCATCACTAATATCCTTCTAATGCAGTTTGGATACTTTGCCTTTGGAGGGAGCACTGTAATATGTGTATTCGAAAAGGTTTGTGCATACATTATAAACATCTTCATTCAAATCTCTTAGAACCTTGGTTAAATTGACTAATATATACTAGCGCCAATTGTTTCTTTTGCTACCTGCTGATAAATGGACTCGAAAATTCCAACAATACATCATGCCTTTTGATGTACATATAATTTACATTCTTTTACTTGTGAAATATACTTTTCTGTTGCTCATATGGACAAGGTTTCCATCAGGTAATGGCTCCTGATTTAAACACACAGATGTATTGTAAGCAGATGAAATAAAAAAAATTTCCTTTTTTTTCTGTTGAGAAGGAACAATATCCTTTTCTGGTTTTCAACGGTGTACAGAAGAAATCCCACTAATGTTACTCTTCAGAAAAAGAAAAGGTTTTGAATTGTGAACAAAGCCGAATCATGAACAAATATTTTTCTTCCTTAATTTTTTTTTTCTTTTTTTGCCATTTTTCACAGGATGCAATACAGATAGATGATGACCTTCTTGCAAACAGCAATAGATCATTGGAAACCCTAGTCTCCGTCGGCATGACATTAGGGTTGTCCAAAAGGGTCTCTGACCGGGAAAGAGAGGTGTTAGATTTGGATAAATGCACACTTACAGAGTGAGTCGAGCTCATGGTCCTGTATATTATTTGAGGGACGGATGAATATATTATTGATGTGCACTGTTATCTTTGTACCTCTTTTCCCTTGACTATGCGTCTTACCACGTATTGTTACGACTTACGGGTAGGGTAAATATTTCTAATGTATGCCTTTTTTTATCCAGGGAGATGTTAACACTCATTCAGAAAATTGTCTAGTAAAGGGGTAATACATTTGTGCTTTAAAAAATTACATGTTAATTTACTCTTCAATTGTACAGAATTTATTCTTTTCGAACAAAAAAACACCATCTCTGTCACAATCAGAAATCGAATTGAAGATAGCTGTGCGTGAATTTGACTCAGTCAAGGAGACGAAAGGAAGAGACAAGGAGATGGACCTAACGGTCAGAGTTTAATTAAAGGAGAATCGCTATATATAGGTGTAATGTACAAGATGAATTTTATCGATTAATAAAATTTTCAGTTGATTCCAGCTCTCTTTCTTCTCTTTTTTCTTTTTTTGAAACCTTGACAGTGGCTGTCAAGTGTCTCTCTTTCTCCTCTCTTCTGAGTTATTGCCATTAGCGAACTCCTCTCTTCTCCTTCTCAATTCTCTTTCAAGATTCTTTCTTCAATTTTCTCTCAATACTACCTTGATTTACATCAAGGTCGTTACAATCTCTGTACTAGACGATCAAAATCTTCTTCTTTTTTTATTATACATTTTAGTGTTGTCATCATTGTTGTTGAAGCATGGTAGATTTGCTCCTGAACAGTTGTTGCCGAAACTATATGAAAGATCAAAATGATTTTTTTTTTTCCTTTCATTTGTCTATTTTAGTGCCGTCATCACTGCTGTTGAAGCAAGGATTACAGGCTTCCACCTGAAAATGATAAAATCAATTCTCCTTTCTAGCATCGTGGCTATTGCAGATCCGGTATCAGTAGTAGAAAAGATGCGTTTGAGATTCTTGGCATTAATTTTGTATTGCATTTAGCATTAATCGCACAACTTAATGCGATGCAATGTTTGATCTTACGTGAAATGGCAGCATAGCAAATCCTGTTTCCGAGAAGTTATCTAAACCTAGCGCCTTTTTTCAATGAATTGCAATAGAAAATATTGAATGCCAAAATAAAATGGAAAATGATGGTAATAAGTGTTGAATTTTAGCTACTTCATCTTTCTTCTTCTTATTTGATAAATTTCTTGCACCTTATTCTAGAAGCTAGACAAACAAAGCAACACGAGATGTAACAAAAATAACAGGCAACTCAAATCATCCCTAAAATAATTTTTTTAGTAAACAAAAACATAATAAATATAAAGGTGCAGAGAACACATTCCCACTACAAATGGGAAAATAAACAACTGTTATCTCATATTTCAAAATAATATCTCCTAGAAGTTACAGAAGGCACAATCCTAACAATGATCTCTCTACTACGCAACTAAAGCAAACAACAGCAACCAACAGCATCAGACTTCTCCATCTCAGAAGATCCTTCAAAGATGCACCCAAACACACAAACAGCAGAAATAGAAAGAGGAGCCTTGACAGCCGCTGTCAAGTTTTTCAGGAAAAAAAAAGAAATAGACAGAGGAGAGAGACAGACAGACAGACAGACAGACAGACAGACAGTGATAAAGAAGAGGGAGGGAGGAAGCAACTGCCGAGGTTTTCAAAAAAGAATAGGAAGGGAGGGAGGGAGAGGAGAGAGACCACAAACACAGAACATACAACAACACAGAAAAAGAGAGACCTTACCTGATATAAACCAACTAGTTAAAGAGAAGGAACTACTTGCGTTTAGGAGAAGGGGAGCGGCTGCTACTGCTGGTGCTTCTTCCTCTTGGTGGCCTACAGAATTAGTTCACACACTAAATTAAGAGAAATTCAAAACAAATGCATAACCAGTAATAAATTTTTTTTACAAACAACCACTAAAGAGCAAGAACCATAGTATTCACTGCCCACTAACCTCAAACTAAGGCTTAATTGCAAGCTACAATTTTCATTAGACCTTTTAATTAGCCGTAATTACAACCCCTTTACTTCGAACAGCATCAATACATACGATTTAAAACAACTAGTATGATGTAAAAGAGATTTCTTTCATTCACTAGTTTGAAAAAGAGTAAGACTCGTTGCAAATATTATGGTACTCACGAATAATCTATGTTATGATATGACATAAATAGAAGGGCGATGAAGTAAGAATTATTAATACCTTCTAGGACTGCGGCTTCTCCGAGGCCCCTAAAAAAGGGGAAAAGATATAGCAAAAGATTGTTTAGCAATAACAGTAGAATATCGAACAAGTTATGAAAATGAGAACAAGATCATAATTAATGACAGAGAGAGAGGAACAAGAAGAGACCTTGCGAGGGCTGGGAGATAGAGAAGATGAAATAGACCTTCCACGTCTTGGTGGACCCCTACCCCTATCAAGCACATTAATAAAACATTTAATAACAAAAAATAAAGCAGAAATCAAATTAGAACCTTTCCCATAGCCTGTTCAGAGTACAAGATCACATGGCCAAAGCATATAGCTTAAACACAAGAACTATAAACAAGTACAGAATAGTTAAAAATATGGCAACAGAACACTGATGGGTTAGTATTTTGACTGCAATTGCGCTATTGAATGGTAACTTGCTCTTTTTCTTGACGTTTTCAGTGCAAGCCTAGCGCTACAATTCTAGTCGAGAATTTTCTTTTTTTTTTAGAGGACATGCTAGTCAAGAACTGATATCGCTAAATATTAGTAAAAGTTGCATGTCTTCTAATATTTCAGAAATACCAACATCAGCCTAGCACAATCTAGTTAACTAACAAAAGGAGGAAGAGAAATTTTTACCTCCGAGGGGAGATAGACCGTGAACGTGAATGGAGGGGACGACGGAGAGGGGAACGGCTGCGGCGGCGTGGCGGAGGTGACCTTCTAGGCGGACTTCTCAATCGCCTTGGTGGTGGCGATCTTTCAGAGTTCCCCCAAAAAAAAGTAAAAAAGAAGAATTTTAGAACTGGGAAATTTGAGCTGAACCAGATGTAGGGACTTGAGCAGATTAATAGTTTGACCTCGCCAATTCAAAAACTTCGAATATCAAGGTGAAATCCAATCTGTTAAAAGCTGTACATTACGAATGGAAAGAAATATGAGAAACTCACCTTCTTCGAGGAGGAGAACGTCTCCGAAGTGGACTGCCACGGCCTCTTCTAGGAGAAAGCCTAAAGAATAATATAAAATAGGACGATTGGTCAAAATCACAAACAAATATTATATCAACCAATGCATAAAAGAGTAATGCATTTCTGAAGGGGTTTGATCTTTAGCGGAGTTACTTCATTCAATGAAGAGACAGTACAACTGCTCGCAGTCAATAATGTATTTCACGAATGAACACAAGGATTACAGTTTTCAAAGTTTGGGTCTGGTGCGGGGATCAGAATATTTTAACGCATTATTATACAAGTTACACATGACCTGATCCGCAGGCCAGGAAATTGTCAGACCCGCACCCGACCAAGATAGGTCAAGCCAAAATGACTCTTCCAGGTAGAAAACATATATCAATATGTTATTTATTAAAATAATAGCAAAACACTTGTTGCAGAAAAGATGGTCATGGGCCATAAGCTTGCACTCCAGATATCCTAGTTCGATTCCCAGGGGCATAGGTTATTCTTTTCTTTTCTTTTTTTTTCCAGATATCAAAGTTCACGATACTGACATAACCTTGACCTGCAAGAAAATTTGTGTCCATACCGACGCATTAACCACAGGTCAGTTCAGGTCAAGATTGACACCCCTAGTTGAGGGTCCATTGACTTAAGGTTACATATGTGTCTACAGAACTCAAGTTGGGCCAAAACAACAAACAAAAATAAGAAACTGTAGTTAAATGTATACGATAATCACTAAGACCAGAGCCAGATGAATAGATATATATTAGTCAGTTTGTATTCACCGTAGAGGGGACCTATGACGCCGAGGTGGAGGGGAAGGGGAGCGTCTTCTCATAGGAGATGGAGGTCTCCGACGAGGTGGTGGTGGGGATCCAGCTCCATGCTTTGCTGGAGGAGAGTCAGGACGGCGACGGGGCGGTGGCGAGTCTGCCTTACGCTTTGGCGAAGGAAGTGATGGAGGTGAGTCAGCTCTCTGGTTTGCAGGAGGAGACCTTTTCCGTGTTGGTGGTGACAGCACCTTTCTATGAGGAGGTGCTACAATTTTCAGAGTAAAATGGACTACATAAACAAGGCACCCTTGCAACTTTCAATAGAACAAAAGTCTCCTTAAAAGAGTAAGGAGGATGGCACAAGCTATGGAATCAAGAGATTTATCTCTTATTTCAATTCATTCTAACAGTTCTACTTTACTGTCAAAAACTTCATACAGTGTATTTCACTGCTTGCTTATTTCCACATTTCCAGAGTCGCTTACACTCTTACCTCATTCTTCAATTTATTATCAGACTGGAAACTAAATTAAGCATTTTAACTGAAAATACAACCATCAGTTTTTAAACATATTGCAACAGGATATGATATAAATTAAATACTCAACAAAAAAAAACTTACAATCCTTTGTACGTGGTGGAGCCTCCTTGTCAGGAACAACAATAGCCTTCTCATTTTGTGGAGCATCTTTTTTCAGTAGAACTGCCCTTGGTGGTGAGCTAGGAGCCTTATGGCGTGGCATAAGTGTGAACTTAACCCTAACAACATTTCCATCAATTTGACCCTGAAAATAGTAAATATAAGACAAGAATTAACGAAAAGTATCCATAACAAGGACAAATGGGTTTGATTGACTCTATTCAAGCATTTGGCAACTTGACTGGGTTTTGGTGAATATCCCGGTAGGTTTAGCTAATTTAAGTGGGAGTACAAGTGGCAATAGAGATGTACGAGGGATTCCAAAAAGACAAAAGAAAAATGATAAATTAAAATGTACACCGTAATGTAGCATTAGAAATGAATTAATAACACTACTTTTCAGCCCTGATGTATAGAACTTCCCTGGACCAAAGTACACCAAAATGGCAAAATGCAATTTAGTGAACTCAGAAAGAAAAGATCAAAGCATAGACAGAACAGTGTGGCTTATTACCCCATCCATATAAAGAAGAGCCTTCTCAGCATCAGGTCTGCTCTTAAACTCAACATATCCATACCCACGAGGAAGATTAACCTAAAATCAAAGAACAAACAAAATAATTAGCAACTACCTTGTAATGGAGAATGTAATAAAATTTCCTTTATAATGGGCAAAAATATATATATAAAAAAAAAGAAGAGTCGACTTACAAGACGGTCCATCGATAGCTCCACGTTTACTACTTCACCATAGTTACCTGAAAAATGGAGACAGCCACTTAAAATAATTTCCCGAACAGCCATTAGAGATAAAAGTTTACCTTCTGAAACAATTCACCATCATCAATTCTATCTATGTAAAATGTAAAAGCCCCATATCACTGTAGTAAGAAACCTGTAATGCTTATCCTTGGTTCAGCAAAACTAATGTAAAACTACAGAAATATGTTATGAACTTAATCATGCTATCTTTGACCACATATTCTCTTTCTTTATATAACTACATTCCACAAACAATAGAATTTCCATTCAAGGAAAAGCTGTCAGCAACCACAAAAAAAGGACTCAGTCCTATGAAAGGGGAATTTTGCTAAGATTACCAAATATCTCTTTTAGATGAGCCTCATTAACATTCCTGGATAGATGGTCGATGTGGAGGACAACTGACTCGGGGACAGGAGATGGTTTCCTGAAATCAAAATTTTCAACCAAATGTTACTAGTAACTAGCAAAAGTCTTAGCAAATTACTTGCATCAAATAAAATGCCATCAATCTAACTGCAGGTAATATTTTAGCAGTCACCTGTTACCTACATAACATGAAAGAAAACCTCTAATGTACATACCAGAACATATCAGGACGTGCTAGTACCTGATAGAAAGTTACTGATCAATTTTTGTCGCCTCCCTATTGTTTGCTTATTTCATGTTTGCTAATTTGCCCCTCTAACATACCTATCAGAACATAACATAAGGTAGTACCAGACAGAAGGGTACCGATCAATTTTGTGTTGCCTTTCAATATTTTTCTTATTTCAAGATTGCTAATTGACTTGATATCTGATTACAGTTGCAAGCTCAGAAGTCAACACTTTTGTGCCTTTTAACCATCTTTTCATGATAAGATATTTAACCAAGCTAGCCCATATATGTTCTATTACAGTTAGTGCTAACTTTGAAACAAAAATTTATTCCACCTTATTATTACCTAAAAGTCCTAAAATAATCACATTTATTTTGTTTTTCAACCCAGACAAAAAGCTCCTACTACAGTTAAAACAAATTGTAAACCAATCCTTAGGTACAAGATAAGAACCTGAGAGGAGATGAAGCTTTTTTCAGTGCTGGGGACTTGGAGCGCACTTTCTTTGGAGGAGAAGCTCTTTTAGGTGGCGGTGAACGGCCTCTTCTTCTGTTTGGGCTGAAAATTGAAAAACAGAAGTTATTGTTAATTCAGACAATACTATGGAAACAAACTCTGAAATCTTCCCATCGAGCTGAAAAGCTAGGCCTCGATGAAGCTGTCGTGCTCTTCCACTTTAATTAAAAATATAATCATCTGACCTGACATCTCAAACCAGAACATCAAACTAGCTAAGAAAAAGTGACATTAAACAAAAAAGGCACGGTTGCGGAGAGAGAGAAGGAGAGAAGTACGATACCTTCTTCGCTGGGGAGGAGGCGAACGACTGCGCGAGCTGGCACTCCTTGAAGGAGAAGAAGAGGTAGAAGAGTACGACCTAGAACGAGACCTGGAGCCCGAATCGGAGCGAGAAAACGAGCGAGATCGAGATCGGGAGGAGGAGCGCGATGAAGACCCGGACGGCGTGACACTCCGGCGACCTCTCCCACCCGGTTTCGCCATCTTTGTCTCAGAGAGAGCGAGAGGAAGAGGAGGAGGAGGAGGAGGAGGAACGGGGGGTTTTGGTTTTGAGGATGGGGATGGCATACAATAGAAACCCTAGAAAAGGGAAGTTAGAGTCGGGTTGGGGTTGCGGGTTTTGGTTGGGCTCTCTGAATAGGAATATAGTGGGAAGGTATTTCAAGAAATATAATCAGCAAAAATTATATATAATTATTATAATTATTATCATAGCGGATAGTATTAAAATTTATAGGAAATTTTTTATAGGAAAAATTTTCTGTCTATTATATATATAAAAAGTATTATAGAGGATATAAATTCAGAGAATAGAGAACGATCTCAGGCGCGGGTCTTTTGTGATTGATCGATTGATGTGCATTTGTGATGCACTGATAGTCTGAGAGGGATTCTCCCAAAATGAAGTGTGCCACTTTTTCTATGCTGTTAAATAGAAAAGGAATAATAGTGCTATTTTGAGAAGTAATAATAAAAAATATTTTTTTATTTAGTGAGTGAAATAAAATTAAAATGAAATGAGTATTAAATTATTTTAAAATATTAATGTCTGATAGTATTAAAATAAGTAGATAAAGTAACGAAAGTAAAAAATATTAAAAATTATGAAATTTAATGATTTAACTTTACTCTATAGACGTTTTAATTTGTTTTATCTTAAATCACTCTCGTTTAGTACATTAAAGCACTTACTTCACCCTTATTCTAATTACCAAACACAAGATTTGCTATTTCAAATGAAAATATGTGTCAAACATAGCAAAATAAAATTGTATTCGAGGCTACTTCGTTATTTAGACCCATTGGTTGAATAACAAAATAACATCCAATTTTAACGTGTGAAATTATGAAAAATTCATTACTAACTCATTTGACATTTCACTCTTCCAACTAAATATTTTGTCAAACGATACTTCACTCTTTCAAATAGTAAAACTACGACGTTATTTTTTTACACTATTCAAATTGCACTCTTTTATCACTATTTTATTTTTATTATTTTAATTGTATTTTTCTAGTGTTATTTTTTAATTTGCTAAAGGAATTGGTGAACTGTACTGTTTGAGAGCTCCTTGTATACATGAAAAAGTAATAGGAAAGTACTATTCAGAGCAGTTATTTGATATAAACTACTCAAAACAATTGGATGGTGTTAATTAAAAGAGTGTTAATTAGATGTGACAGTGATAATTAAGAGATAGTTGAATGAGAGTGAGAGAAGAGTATTGTTTAGAACAGTATTTAGTACATTTTAAATTAAAAAAAGGAGGGCTAATTATATCCTAAAGGAAATCACTCAAAATTATCTTCCAATTATTTTTACTATAAATAATAAATAGTTAATTAGTATACCAAAAATTGAAAAAAAAATGTGTTCAAAATCATGTTAGTATAGAGGTGTTTATACTTTATTATATAAGTATTTATATATGATTACATGATGTGTTTATACTTTATCGCATGTATGTTAATACTATTGATCAAAAAATATTTGAACATGATTATAAGGTGTGTTTATATTTGATTAATAGGGTGTTTATACCTAGCCAAGGGGGTGTTTATATTAGTCACAAGAGGCGTTTATATCTAATTAATAGGGTGTTTATACTTAGCCAAGGGGATATTTATATTAATCACATGAAGCGTTTTATATTTAATAAGTGTTTATAGCTAATCATTGAGGCTACATTGTTATGATTGTAGCATACTGTTATGGGCTATAGCATCAAGTTTAAAGATCCAATGTGAAATGCCTTCAGTATTTATATTAATATACATGAGTGTTTATATTTAATCATATAAGATATTTATACCGAGTTATCGGAGTGTTTATACCTGATCATGAAATGTGAAATTTGCTAAAAATAAAAATATGACTAAAAAAAGAAAAGTGTTGAGATAGAATAGTTGAGGGACAATTTTGAGTGATGAACTTTGAGGGAACAAAAGATTTTCTCAACAAATAAGATAAGTTTTTTTTTTACTTTATTTTGTTATTTCATTTTTTTTGTAATAATGAAATACTATTCTTTCATCATTATTTATAAGTGTAAGTATATTAATAAGGGAGATTTCAGTGAACAATGGCAAATGTCCGAGTCCGTAAAATTTCTTTTAAATTCAATATCTTTTTAATGGACAATTTTACAAATTTTCTCTCCTTTCAAAATTTTAAAATAGATTGTTCTTCTCTCTAATTTTTTCAACAAATTGTCTTTGTGAATATCTTTCTCCCCTCCCCTCTCTTTTATCTCATCTTACATTCTCTAGCTATAATTAATTATAAAATAAAATCTTATTATATAATTTATTTTCTTTAAAAATTCAACAAAATATTAGAACGACTTGTGCTAATAAATTTCATATTATTTCACATGAGAAGCGCATTTTTTTTGTTCATTTCTCAAAAAAATGAAAAACAAAAAACAAAAATAAAATCATTAAAATCTTTCTTCATTAATATTATATCAAAAAACTTCACTACTTCTATCTCCCCTATAGTTAAGAGCATCAACAATTGTTATTATAAATTTGATGAAAAAATGCACGTATAATAGAAGTAATATTATATTACTATATTAAAAAAATATAATAAATCACATTCAATATTTTATGGAGGAAGCAAGCCACTTGATTGACACCTATAAATTTTGCAATTTATATTTCATGGAAAAAGATTTTAATGATCTTATTTCTATTTTTTTTTGAGAAATGAATAAAAAAACGATCCTCATGTGAAATGAATGAATGTTAAAGTTTTTTTTTTATGTAAGATTAAAAATATTTTCTTTATTAAGTATAAATTAAATTAATTATCACGAGTTATTCTAATCTTTTGTTGAATTATTTAAAATCATACAATAAATTTTTTTTACACAATTAATTTTAGCTAAAGAAAGTACAATGAGATGAAGGAGAGAGGAGAAAGGGGCCCACAAGAGTAATTTGTTGATAAAAATAGAAAGAAAGACAATCTATTTCAAAATTTTGGAAGGGAGGACAATTTATAAAATTACCCTCTTTTTAATACTTAATTTTCTAAAATCTCAATTTATAAATGCCAAGATCAATGCCTTTTCAAAATAAAAGAAGACACCAAAATATGTTGAAACTTGTTTAAATTTCTAGCTATCATTTCATATTAGATACTAAAATGCATTTCAAATAAAAAGAAGAACTTAGATCTTCTCCCTTTTTAACATTGGAAAAGATAGACAAGCAACAATACCATAGTTTGAACAAAGAGTTCTTTTTTTTTCCCTTTTTTGTTATTTTTATCTTGGATTGCAAGATTTTTTTTTATTTTAATTTAGAGTTTGAATCATTTAATTTAAAATGAACTGATCAAAATTTTATTGACATCATCTAGGGTTGGATTTTTATGACATATATATATTGATCATCCGATTCATTTATTAATATCGTCTAGGGTTAGATTTTTATGACATACATATATTGATCATCTGATTCATTTATTGACATCATCTAGGGTTGAGTTTTTATGACATACATATATTGATCGTCTGATTTATTTATTGACATCATCTAGGGTTGGGTTTTTATGACATACATATATTGATCGTCTGATTCATTTATTGACATCATCTAGGGTTGGATTTTTATGACATACATATATTGATCGTCTGATTCATTTATTGACATCATCTAGGGTTGGATTTTTATGACATACATATATTAATCATCTGATTCATTTATTTTGATCGGACAGTTCAAAGAAGAAAAATAGTAATAGTTCTACTTGAAAATAACAAAGGAAAATTATCTCTCCCCTCGTTGCTCCGGCGTTAGTCCTCCTTTACCGCAGTTAGGGCAACTTTTCATGCCGAAGCCTTGACAATCAAAACACCTACATATCAACAATAAGAAAGATGATAATCAGAATTACTGCACATAATTGTGGATAATTCTAATGTATATTCAACTTTGATGATGCTATATTGATTTTTTTATGGTATGATTTAATGGCGATACCTCTATTCGAAATAGAGTTTTCTGTTAAAAGAAAAAGGGTGGGGATCCTTTGATAACTATTATTTTTGATAACTTTGAGATTTTCAAATAATTTCAAAAAAAAATAGAAAAAATAGAAAAAAAATATAAACATATTTTTTTAATTTATAGATCGATTGTGTTTTAGATTTCATACAATTTAAGTATTATTTGATACTCCATCAAAGACCATCAAAATTACATGATATTTACAATGGTCCATATTTAACGGTTTTTGATGGAATATCAAATGACCCTTAAATTATATGAAATTTGAAACGCAATCAATTTATAAGTTAAAAAAAATATTTGTCGATTTTTTTCTATTTTTTAGAATTTATAAAAATTATTTAAAAATTAGTTGTCAAAATTATCGAAATAATAATTGTCAAGAATCCCCTCCCAAAATAAAAATGACTCACTTCCATCTTTCAAACATGTTTCCATTCTTTTTATTCCTTCCAGTTCCCTGCACAAGGAGATTCATTTCAACTAAAATAAGATCCAAGGATATTAAAAACTCACTACTACTCTCTACAGAATAAACCCAAAAATATGAGACATTTTCTAAAATTTCCTATGCACAAATCATCAATTTTTATTCTCATGTATTGCCTTTATTTGAATACATCTTTTTTAAAAAAATGTACAAGTGTGCAAACCTTTGTATTTCTTTTTCCCTTTTAACAATTCTTGATTATTTTTCATTGATTAATTGTGTACCTTGCACCCCGGGCATTCGATCGCGCCTTTGCCGCCGCATGTTTTGCAACCGGCGGCAACCTCACAAGAAAAATGATAATCAGGAAAAAAAAAAAGGCAAATCATAGGTTGTTTAAAAAGAAAAAAAAAGAGATATATACATAAATAAATCCATGACAATTAATCTCTTACTGTCTTGAGAGATGCACAAGCAATTGTTCTAGGAACCAAGAGCATTGTTTTCCTGGAATCAATTTTCCATGGAAAAGGAGCAGCATGTGTTGTGAGGAAATTGCAAGAGGCAGCAGAATCAGCCATTTTCATTTCCAGATAAAATTAGAAGGAGAATTGAGAATCATGGCTATGGTTTTTGTTTGTGTAGAGAGTTTTGGAGAGGAATATTTGGAACCACAAAAAGGGGTACATGTTTTTGGACCCACTTGAGAAGAACATTATCCATGCAAATTTAATAAATAGTGACATAATTTATGATGAAGTAAAAGAGAGAGAGAGAGAGAGAGAGAGAGATTGTTCCTGCTGATCTTTTATTTATTTATTTATTTATTTTATTTTTTTTGAAATTTAAATTACTCAAATTTAAATATTTATAAAGGATCCTCATTTAAATTTCGAACTTATTATCTCTCACACGAAGAGCATGCTAATTCTCAACCATTTATATATATATATTTTTTTTTTTGCACTTGATGAATTTATTGGTTTGGAAAAAAATTTTAGTAGGAACTTCATCACATTTATATGGGGCTTCTTTGGTTATCAAAATTCCAAAAAAAAAAGATTAAAAAAAAAGAGATCCAAGTTCAATGTATGTTTTAAAATTTCTAAAAAGTGCTTTGATGTCTACTTCTTTGCATAAAACATTTGGAAATTTTAAAAATATAAAACTATAAAAAAATGAAAATTTAGATGTGTGTTCGGCAAGTGATTTAAGTGCTTTTAAAATGTTTTAAATGCATCACATAAAAATATCTTAAGGTGGAGTTAAATTAAAACAAATTCATAGAAGATTTAAAATTAAAAATAAAACTAACCTCCTAATCTTTTATATTATTTATTTTTAATATCTCATAGACTAACAAAATGCAAGAGAACAATTTAATCTTTTTTATTAAATCCTATTTATCTACTTATTTCTCTATTAATTAACACCAAAGCATTAAAATAATTTAGTATATATTTCACAATAAATTTACTTCACTAACCAACGCAACATTCGCTCCCATGAAAATTTCTTTCTTAATTTTATTAAAGAACAGAAATTAAGTCAATTAAGCAGAAAGCAAGTGTATTTTAATTATATTAGGACAAAAAATACTGTCTATTTTAACCTTTAACACATTATGCATTATATTTACAATTTTTAATTAACTTGTTACACAAATTATATGCCTAACCAGATTACACTACATTAAATCGTGAGTTTGAATTGTCAAAAAATAAATAAATTATAATGTTATTCAAATTAGTATGTGAAAATAATATGAAAACAATGCTAATTTCAAATAGTATAGAAAGAGCTATAATTTTATGCTATTTGAAATAGTGTAAATGTTTTTTTTTTGAGATAAAGATAAGAATTAAGTCATTTAAATTTAAATATTATTTTGAATCTTCAACTTACCACACAAAAAATATTATTTTTTTCGTCGTGATTAGATAAAAAATTGATTCCAAAAAAAAAATAATATCAATGTTGATCTCTTAAATAATTACCTAATACCTCTTAACATTTAGCTAAACGTTACTGTGCTATTATAGTAATTATAGTAAAAAAAAACACGAATCTTGATGGAATCCCACTCGTTTGTGCTTTATTTCTTTTATAGCAGTGTGATGTAATGCTTTCTTGATGAACAATGGTGGTAAGGCACACAACTTCAAATCCAACTACCTCTGATTTATCAGAGCGAATTACACGAGCGTACAATCCGACTGTGCAATCCATGAATGCATCCATCCGATCCCTCTCCTCTCGTTCTAGATTCCACAATAGCTAGGCATCAGCGATCAGCCAGAGGAAGACAGTGCTAATAGAGCAAGTATCCTGTCGTCTCTGATTCTTCCGAGGCTCCAGCGGCAGCAAATGAGTAAGTATTTTTAGTATTTAAGTAAGTATAGATTAGGAATCGGTTCAGTTTTCGTAATTGCTCGATTCGAATTCAATTTTCGTTTTTTATTATCGTGCTTTTTGCTGTTATTCATTTCACCTTGTTGATCTGGCAATCTCGTTGGAAAGATTGCTTCTACTACTCTAGTTGTTTGATGAATTTCACTCTTTTCGCAATTCTATCTGAAATTTTATCAGATATAAGTTTAAGATCTTCGAATAGGGGGTGAATTCATGCTACGCTATGTCTGATTGAATTTGTTTGTGGCATTTTTCAGTTACTTCTCGATCAATATTAGAGGTCTGGAGAATAACTCAGGTAATTTGTTAAAATTGTGAATACCTGACTCAATTATTTTCTGAAAAGTGATGGTCCTTGGACAGACATGGTATATTTAATCTGTTAAATTTAATAATTTTTCAATTTAGCATGTAGTATGAGCTTCCCTAATAGATAGAAAAAATATTTAGAAAACATTACTTGAAAAGCACTGTTCCACATGGGTTATATTATACAACCTTAATTATTCTCATTTTTCTGGATTTTATTTATGGTTTCAGTTCTCATTTTGGCTGGAACATGATGTTCTTTAGACAGACAATTATTATCATTAGTTCATTTGCTAAATTGAACAATTTTTTAATTAGCCGGTGGTCCGAGCTTCTCTAGTAGATAGAAATATATTTAGAGGGCAAATCTGGAGAATCATTATTCAACATGGGTAATACAA
This sequence comes from x Bolboschoenoplectus mariqueter, assembly GCA_037678475.1. Lineage (NCBI taxonomy): Eukaryota > Viridiplantae > Streptophyta > Magnoliopsida > Poales > Cyperaceae > x Bolboschoenoplectus > x Bolboschoenoplectus mariqueter. The sequence goes on along the minus strand of CM075286.1, from coordinate 1,764,641 downwards.
ATTTATATTTATATTCAGCTCTGAAAATCTGATCCAGAGCCATCATTGAACCAATACATTCCAACTGTACCATAAACTGGTAACGAGGCTTTCAGCTTGTGTAGAACTAGATGTGATTGTACCAACAGGAGAAACACGCATTTGATGGAGAAGGTTAATACAGAATCCTTTCAGAGAATTCAGTGCATTGATCGTAAATGCATCATCTCCAGGTTAGAGCTATACTAAATTTATGTAATTAGAGCTGTTGGAAACCTCACTAAAGTATTTACTTTACTGTTTATGGTTGAAGTTATCAAATGTTATATATTCACTCTCTTTTCTTGAGCGAGAACTGCAAATTCACAATATCACCGGGGATAACTCAGTTCCTTTGATCAATGGTATGGTACTGTGGTCCCTTTCTTTTCCTGAATTATCATTGAATTTCTAACTCAGCCCATAGAATGAGGCGGTGGTTGGCTCTCACTTTTGTATGTTGCTTCAACTAACACCAAATTCAGCTTTTGGTTAGCCTCAGTTGCACCATGGACAAAAATATTTAAATGGGTCAAAATTTAGGGTTTAAAGTAAAAAAAAAAGATGATATGAACTAAAAGAAAGATGATATATGACTGCGTTAATCTGGTCATTGATCATGATGAGTTTCTAACTCAGCCTATGTAGTGAGGAAATGACTAACTCCCTGTTTTGCGTGACGCTTCAACTAGCATTAATTGAGCTTTAGCTTAGCCTCGATATACAATGGAGCACCAACCACACAACCAAGCTAAGAAAAGAAAATAAATAAATAATTTGGTCAAAGTTAGGGGTCAAAGTAGAAAAAGGTATGAACCATACTAGATACTGTATGAGGCTGACATAATCTGGTCTTCAATCGGTGTTTCTTTATAGAAATCAATTATGAACTTTTTGGTAATTTTAATAATATGACTATCATAATGCAGCTTTTCAGTTGATTTACTGGAGATTTTGTCTAAGAAACCTTCGATGCATGTTATTTTTATCCCAGGAAACCCAGGTTTGACTCTTATTTAAGCTCTTTTACACATTAATGCTTCACAGATCCATATTTTACTTGTAAAGAAATTCTAATTGGTAATTGTGCCAGCAATCTCTCTTAAATTTGTTACTGGCATCCCTATGATGCATTAAAATGAAATGCCTTAGAATTGCCTAGTTTCTGACCAACATTTTGGCAGCATGATTGCTGATCGAGCAACTGGATTTTTTCTTAATTGACAATTTAAAATGCTCTATCCCATGAAGTCTGATGATTTCAAAGAAGGAACCTTTTTTTAACTTCTTTTTCCTTTTGAAGAAAGCTCCGATGTATTAACTTAGAATTTGAACTCTTAAAGGACATATAAGTTTACAGTGCATTTGCCCAGAGAAAATCACAAACCCCTGCAAATCCTGAAGCTTTATCTGTTGAACCCCTGCACCCCACAATTTCATTAGTTTTATAGATGTCAACACTGGTACACTCTTTATCCCTACATAAATGAGAGGAGGGCAGTTTGGGTACTTAGAAATCATGATACATGGGAGAATGTGAGATATTTCTTTCGTTGCAAGGGAAGATATCATATCCCAATAGCAGTAGAGCGGACATCATTCTTTTTATTTTTTAAATGATTGCAAGTTTAAAAACTCCCCATGCAATATGTATTGGTTTCAGGTATTGTTTCATATTATAGAGACTTTATTGAAGATCTGTATGAGAACCTTGGAGGGAATGCATCTATAACAGGCAAGAGTAGTGCCAGATTTTGTTTCTTTTTACATTTTTCATTTTAGTACTTTGGGTATTGCTATTTACACTTGCAAATGCTTTTCAGCAATTGGGCATACTGCACATGGTCATAAGGTGAGAACTATGAAACCTAGTATGGTGCTTCATTTTATTTCTTTTGTTGAATTTTATTATTTTCTTAGAAGAACTGTAATATTGAAGTTAGCAGAGAACTCTTGCACTCTTTTAAATTACAAATGGTGCCCATGCATTTAGTTAAAAGTTAACTTGGGATAGCCTTACCAGAATTGACTCCCCTCCCAGGAAGGATTGGAAAAAAGAAACTAGCAATGAGAAAACTTGAAACAACACTTATAACTCTACCAAATAAGAAGAATTCAAACTAAGCTACCAAAATACAGGAAATATCAACCCCAGAGCTAGACTATCTCTCTTCCTTCCCTGTCTCTCTTTAAGAAATATGAAGGAATGGTAATGCAGTGCTCCTAAAGCATTACAGAAGAGGGCTGAAGGCAATATTTGCCTTATTACTCAGGGCTATACATTGCATAATTGCTGTTTGTTCTTGCTCTTTTGTATAGCAGTTTTATTTTGAAAAACAATATGTAGGCAGTGGCAAATGGGAGACTTTTTTCCTTACAAGAACAAATTGACCATAAGGTTTGCGCACTATCACCTTTTTGTGAGATTTTTGTAAATGATGTAGTATATTGCTCTTCTTCAATATTTTATTTATCAACCCCCATTAGGCAACACCTCAAAAATATACTATAATGCTATTAAGGTCCAGATCTGAGGCAAATGAGAGAAAAAATATTTATTAGTAGTATATTAACCATGATGAACATTTTTTGTTGATTCTTTTGTATAATATTACTTAATGGTTTGTTCATCATCCTCTGTTTATATGGAAATTTTCTACAATACGGATTTACTGTTACTTTGTAGGTCGATATCATTGAACAAGAGATGAGCACTAGTGAAATACCTATAGTGCTGGTATATTCCTATTGCCTTGTCAATATTGTCTTGCATCCTAGGAACTTGTGTTCATTCATAAGTTCCATTTACTCATTTGGTTAGCATATTATGAGGTACATTGCCCATTCCTCAATTGAGTTCTAATTAATCCTTTGCATGATTCATGCTGTCCAGTAGCTGCTCTTAATTCAATGCATTTTATCTAATAACACTATTAATGCTGGCCAATTCTTATTTCTACAATACATGTATCAAAGCTGCACACAAGTACAAGATTTTGTTCTTGGGTATTGTTATTTAGTTAGCTGCAGGGTTTTGACTTTATTCCATACAATTACTATGGTGTTAGTAAGGATCTTTAGTGGATCTCGTACCTGTGTCTGCATAGTATGTTCAACAATTCTTTCTTTCATGGTTGATCATGTTATGTGAAAATTATGTGGATGGCCAGTTAAAAGATTGGGTAGAGGAGATCAGTATATAAATGTTTGGGTCACATGTCACCTATTACCCATACCATAATTCAGACTGTATGGTTTCGAGAAACATATCTTGATTTGATTGTCTAGATAAATTCAGCATGCCTGACTTTTGTTATTCTCAAGACAAATTCAGCATCAAATTGTGAGCTTCCTGTAAAAAATTTCTTTCATCTTCCGTAGGTTGGGCATTCCATTGGTGCATACATTGGCCTTGAAATTTTCAAAAGGATGCAACAAAAGGTAAGGAAATAACTAGACTACTCTCCTCTCAGGTAGATATTCTTTTCTCAAAACTTAGAAGTAAACATGGGAGGAATGATTATATTTGTGGATAAGTCAAATATTCAGTTTTTGGTTGGTAAATCTGTCAATCCCGTAGTTAGAACCATTTAGATGGGTAAATTCGTAGGATAAAAGGGAAGGATAATACTCCATGACCATTGATAGAGCCGGTGAAGGATAATTTCATGATTGCAGAAGAACAATGTTAGCAGGCTTTACTTTTTGTACATTGTGCTATCATTGTTGAATTTGTAGCCCTCTATATTTTTTCAGGCATTGATTGCTTTTTCAGGATAGAGAGGGGCTATTGTGTCATTAGCCTGCATAATTTTTTCTGTTTCTCTTTCTTTTTTCCATAATGATTTCATCTTTTAGTTTGCAGTTTTGCACCATATAGTCTTAACTCTTGAGTTGAGAGTGTTTATCATGTTCTAATTATTGAAATTTGATGCACAGGTCAAGGTTTTTGTGGGGCTTTATCCCTTCCTCACTTTAAATAAGAACTCATCGACTCAATCAATAGTTGGAATCATTGCAAGGTAGCCTTAAAGTCTGTTTCCTTTTCTTTCCTTTTCTCGCTGTTTCATTGTGCAATAAATCTGGAGAATAGTGTGAATATAGCCATGTTACTGAAATATATGCCAAAATGGAATCAGTAACCCAACTGAGCAAAAGAGATTTACTTCAAGTTAAATAAGCAATCAATTTTGCAATTAGTCCCTAATTAATCAATTAATACTTAGTTATGCAGTCAATCCTTAACTATTCTTTGATTATCCTTAGTTGTGCAATTTCCATTGACCAAACACTCCAATTGCTAAATGCTTTTTTTCTTGGGAATAATTGGAATAGCTATGTTTATCCCTCTTTTTCATATTCAATAGAAAAGAATCTTGAACAAGCTGTGGATAACAGGATCCTGCAGTAGAGATTCATAAAGATTAGTATACTTGTATCTTAGTCTGGTTATGTAAACGGTCTACAGTTACTGGTGTAGGTTAGATTACCAGTGACCGAAATAAAAGAAATGGAAAAACAGTCAATTGCAGCTGTTTTGTTTGGACAGTACCAGTAAACGAAGTTTGAATGCTGCCCTTTTCATTATTTGCAAAAGCTTCCCTACTTTATAGAAAACTTCAGAATGTGTCCTTTTAGCTGTACTTTAATACTTTCTTTTTTCTAAAAGATAAGTGATTGGCTACAGAAGATGTCAACAACAGCTGTTGTAAGAAATAAGTTAAATCTGAATTCATCCACTAATTTTCCATTTAAAATAGCACATACGACCTACTTTGATCTAGATTAATTTTGACATATGATTGTATTTCTTCTGCAAGCTGTTTCAAAGACCAACATAAGGACCAGCTCAATTATTAAAAAAAAAAAGGATCCGCTTGTAGTTTCTTCATAAGGTTGGGGCTTTACTATGAAATGATTTGAGTTGACTTACCTGAGAATAAACAAGTAACACACTTTAGTAATCAAATCCCCCCCCCCCCCCCCCCCGCCCCCGCGCAAAAAAAAAAAAAAAAAATAGCTCCCCGCTCCAAAAGGGTAAAAGAAAAAGAAAATTAAATAATTCGTGATGCATAGTTGGTATGCTCCTTCAAAAATTACTGTAGGTCCTCTATCCTAAGTGGAGTTGTAAGTCTTTTAGTATCATTGATTGGATCGCTTCCAACCGGTATTCCTAAAAGAATAGTGAAGAGGCTTATTGGCTCCTCGTGGTCTTTCACGGCTATCGATGCTACATGCACACATTTATTAAAGGTAACTTATATTGGACTTTTAATGTGCTTGTAACTGATGTATTCATGTAAATGCTCAAGGTGTAAAAAAGGAGTTTTGTTATTTACACCTTATTTAGATCAAAATAATTTTTTTATTGCAAACATCACCCCGTGTATCTCATTCACCATTAGCACACAATAGTGGTTTTTTTTTGGGATTAGTTGGAAATAACACCTGTCAGTTGTATTTATACGAATAACCTCCCATTTATCCCTCATGATTTCACCCCTGTACCTGATGATCTCACTCCCTCTCTCTCTTGAATTTAAGCAAATTATTTAGTTTTTTTTTTCTCTCCAGGAGCAATTTTGGTTTAGCTTAAGTTGACCTTTATTGGTTGCTTGTTCAAAACAAAACAAAAATATAAGAATATTTATTTACACAAAGAGAGATTTTCTATTTGTAGTTACAAAATTATTGTTCAGTTTGCAAATGAACTCTTTTATATTCTTAACACTCCCCTTTATGTATTTATCAGTTAGACATTCACCCATCACTAAGAGGAAATTAATTGACTAATGGTCTGTTGTGCTTTGAGCTCAGTAAATGTAATGATGAATTATCTATTAATCACTTTTGAGCTATCAGACCAGGAGTCCGGAGTTGAATCCTCACTACGTTTCTGTTATAAAACATTCATTCTAGGAACCCTCTATCTGCATCTTATTCTCCTCTCTGATTTTAGCTCTGCCAGATTTTTCCCTACCTTAATCTTCTTTCTGAAAGTTTATCTTTGCTATAATGCAGTATCATACCATGCGCAATGTGCTTTACATGGCAATGACAGAGTTCAAAGAGGTTAGATAATATTTATGTAAATATAATCTTATGCATCTACAATGAGTTCAAAGAGGTTAGATAATATTTATGTAAATATAATCTTATGCATCTACAATGACAGGGGTGCTTATGTCAGACAGCTCATAGCTTCTGTCTTTGCTTTTGTTTACCTTTACTGGATGTTATGGTTTCTTTTACCTTATGCATCTGTTGGTGTTTGGTGCTCCCGGGTGTATAGAGATGTTTTTCTTTGTGTTTCTGGGTGTATAGGGGTGCTTTTGCGTGCTTGTTTACTCGCTACAGTTTAACTGAAACTTTCTATGTATGTATTAATTAATGGTTCTATGAATTGGTGGCACACAAGGCCCCTTTTCTTCCAAAAAAAAAAAAAAGAAACAGGGGTGGCACTGTTTTTTGAAGAAAAGAGTGAAACAAGTAATCAAGTATGGTGAGTAGAGAAAAATTGAATAAAAAGAGTTTATTAAAGCAATAGTGGAAAAACTGAAAATTAAACCTTTTGAGCTCGTACAAAATATTATTTAGAATTCCTGGAATTTTGGTATACTTAGGGGCTTGCATATTATTTTTCCCTCTCTTTCTATATTTTAACATATGTTTTTCTTTTTTATACATTTACTAGCTTTCTCAAGAACCTGATTGGGCATTCATGAGACAGAACAAGGATCAAATAGCATTTTTGTTTGGTGATGATGATCACTGGGGCCCACTAAGCACTTTTGAGGAGGTACATATTCATCTTTTTCCATGCACAAATAACCATTAAAAAACTACTGGATTCTTGTTCACCATTTCAAAACAGGTTACAAAGCATTTCTGTGACTCTTTGTAGCAATCCAATTATCCCGCTTCTTTTTGGTTCAAATTTGTGGGGCTTGAGCATACATGAAGAAAATTATTATATGTAAAAGAACCCTAAACTAAGATTTTTTTTTTCCTTTCAGATTTCTAGGCGTGTTCCAGGGATTGACTTATCTGTTGAGAGAGAAGGCTGGACACACGGGTTCTCTTGCACCATGGCTGGGTCCGCATGGGTCGCTCGGTATGTAGCGGATATTATAAGAAACAAGATAGGAGCAAACATGAATAACCTTGAAACTTTCAATTGGGAAATGAAATAAAAATTTAAAAGTAAGCGAGCATTATTTTAATAAAATTGGAAAGTTAGATGTTAGACATTGTTGTGAGGAAATCTCAGACTGAATAAGAAACTAAAATATTCATGCTCTTATTTAAAACATATTTGTTTTGTATGGAAGTAAAGAGAGTAGGTTTTGTAGTCAACCCCCAGTAATCTGGTTGTTTATTGTTTATTCCGGCAGCCATTTGGTATCTATAATTCAAATTTAGGGTTATACAAATACTGTTATTGATATCGTTATCATTATCAGTACTGATTTTATTATTCATGTTAAAGGAGTAAAGCAATTTATTTTGTACATAATTTTTGTTGTTTATATTAAATGAGTTATTATTCAGATTAGTAGTATTTAAGTTCAATAATAAAAACACAATATAAAATAAATTGCATAATAAAGTCATTAATATGAATAATAACTCATTTAATATGGATAATAATTTTGGTATCGATGTTGATATCTCCGTAACATTTTACTTAAATTTAAACCAGACCTGATTTGAACTGAGCGAGCAAAGTTCCATATAACAACAATCTGATTTAGATTGAAGCCAAGAAATCCGATGCCCAAAGAAAATAGTCAAGTCAAGTTCACACATATACTTATATTTTTATAGAAAAACAAAATAAATTCAGTTCTAATAATAAGTTGTTATTAAAGTACTGCAAATGATCTACTTCAACTGCAAATAAGGAAAAATCAAAATAGTTGCTACCGATTTCGAACGGAAGATGGAAACTGGCGAGCGAACTGCCTTGAGTTATTCTAAATTGTAACGAAAATATTTTCGCAAGCAATTAAATATCCAGAGGAAAAAAAAAATGAAAAATTACAATGCCATATTTTGTAGATATGGTACCTATAAGGCTATATTTTGTCAAAGTCATGAGAGGCCCACATAGTTTGTAGATTTTGATGCATTGACGCTTAGTATCTTGTAATTTTAAAGGAACACGGGGACTTCCAATGTCCATCAGACTCAATTTCGAAATAATCGTTGGATCATTAGATTTGATATTTTGCACGACTATTGAAGCGTGAGAGCAAAACTTTGTGTGAATCTTAATATTATCGAACGATTATTTTGCTCATCGGACCGAAATTTGATCTAATAGGTATTAGAACTCCCTTACTTCCAATTTTAAAACCCCAAATAATCAGTACAAGATTATTGATTAGTATGATACATATTTCAATACAACCAAATATCTGCTCCATACATACTGACACATATACGGTTATAAGTAGGCGCTCTCTCAACTCTTGCACAAGTACAGTTATATGGAGTAGTGCTTCCATCTCTACATCATTCAGTTATATATTGTGTACTGGTAAAACTTCTTTTTTTTTGGAATTTAATTCTGATTCGTCTGATATAAAACATTGCAATATCCACAAAACTACAATTATCTCATAGGCCATATATATATATATGTATATACCTAAACAAAAAGAAAAAAGAACCACTGTTCTTGTCGCCTCTGTTTATGCCTCCTTAATTTCTTCGTCGTTTCAGTAATTAATTCATAGGTCAGAAACTAGACCAGTATAAGATTGACATGGAAAGTGAGATCATGCATCAATCCTCAGACCAGGTATGTGCATCAATTGATTAATTAAACTAGTTACTAGCCTCAAATATTTATGTTTTTAGTTTTATTGTTTTTTTCCTTTCCACTTTCTTGCCTATTACCTCTGACCAAGTATGAATATATCCTTATTGTTAATTTTTTTTTCATGCTAAAAAACAATCTTTTATGTATTATTATTTTTTAATAATTGGTTTTCTCATGTTTTGCTTATTTCATGTAATGGAGGGAAATTGCACATTCTTGGTTCAATTTTTGTTAATTTATTTTTTCTGGATAAAGAGTTTTGCTATATTAAATTCTCTGTTCATAATTTGACTTTCGTATTTTCATCTTTAGCAATATCCAGAGAACTCGACCATCGGGTCATTAATAGAATACGGAAGAATTGTGCATCGAGAATTTTCATCTGAGCAAGATGCAGAAGAATTCTTCAATACCTACGCCAAGCGGAAAGGGTTCAGTGTTAGAAAAAGCAAGGTACGAAGAGTAAGGAGGGTGGGTCCGGTGTACTATCGCACTTTTCTTTGCTTCAGGGCGGGATACCGTGAAGAGAAAAATTTGAATGTTAATGAGTGCAAAAGGAAACCAAGATCTCTGACCCGGTGCGGCTGTCCCGTGAGGTTTAGTGTCAAGCTCAACCATAAAACTGGCAGGTGGTATGTGGATGATTTTTATGATGTGCACAATCATGAAATGGCAATTCCAGTTCCATAGTGTAAATTTAATGGTTTTTTAAATTTAATGATTTAATTGTGTAATGAAATTATAGACTTCGCATGTGTAAGGAAACTGGTGGAAATTTGTTTTTTTTTTGCTAATTAATGTGTCTCATAGTTTGTCTTATGATCATCTTCTTTTTGATGAAAATTTCTTGATATGGCCATTAAACTTGACTCTTCTTATAATTGAGCCTGCTCATTTCTTTTTTTATTCTTTCTGAAACAAAAAAAAAGATCACAAAACGATCGCAAAAGTTCAAAACATAATCAAATGAGAAATTTTGTCTGTGGTGTACAGAATGCCGTTTCTGCTAATCGTCTCTTCTTTCACTTCTGCGACTGTCCTTTGAAAAACAAAATGGAAATAACAGTATATATTACTAGATTTAAAAAAAAAAAGAACTATTCTGGTATCAAACACAACACAGATTGGCATTAGCAGAGGAGCATTAACAATCCCTGAATCTAAATACTAAAGCTGAGCGAGTTGCTGGACATTAATTGGATAGACGTCAGTCTGATTTCCGGTGTAGGCTCTCTCAGCTAAGATCAAATTCACCGTTTCAGTTGGGTGGAAAGCATCCCAGAACACATACTCATTCCTGTTGGGACATGGTGTCGAAAGCGGTAAACACGTGTACTGCCCATGATAGCTCTGCCCGATCCCACAGCAGCCGCGGTCCAGCACATTAAACCCTATAAAAATCAAGAAATTTCTCTTCATTTATTTTTTTATTGATTCAAAAGTCATAAAAAAAAAAACCAAGAAAATTGTCTTTAAGTTTTTAGTTGCGATTGAAGCATGTATATATGTACCGTAACTAGCAGGATTGTTGAGGATGTCTCCGATGACAGCATATGTGTTGCCATAGACAAAAATTGCTCCGGGGTGGTTGGTGTTGAGTTGTTGAACGAGCGATCTGAGCCCTTGGTTGAAGAACCCCACCATCTCATTTACATGGTCAACACATCGATCTGGCGGAGCATCAGGCAAGGACCTTTGGTCTGGTATACAGCCTAAGGGGCCCACACCTGCAAGCAAGAACTTTCTCAGGCCGACGCTGTACAATGCCTATGACAAAATAAGACAATTTTGTAAATCAATGGTTAATTAATTTGGAAAATCAAAAGGAAATTTTTTTTTTGTTTGAAGAAAGTGGGGGTGACCCACCAGTTTCATTGAAATTAAAAACAATTATTACAGCAGAAGATATCAAAGACTGATACCCAATACCAGTATCTATTTGAGCAACTTTGAGGTTGACATTTCATTCATGCTTACAAGTATCTGTCTGGTATAATGATTAATCAACAGGTTTGCAAAATTCTCGGGTGCGTAAGTGTATCCCGAATTGTACAGAGAAGGCAGGAGGTAGTTATTGATGTAGTCATTGCTTCCAAACACCATCACCGCAATTGATCTTGCGAGGAACCGGTTGTAGTTCCTCCCGGTGCCCAGCACCGACCTTATGCTGTCAAGGTTGCTCTCGAAGTTTAGCATCTGTTGGTTCAGGCTGTACCTGTCTCCCTGTTGGTTCACATAAAAAAGTATATATGCATCAATTAATGGCATTGTTTAATCCTTCACAGCAGGAATACAACAACCCCCCCCCCCCCCCCCCAACACACACACACTCTCTCTCTCTCTCTAGGAACTATCCATAAGGACAATAATTATGTATTGCAAATGACCTAGTAACTCAGGTGATAACTAACTGAAATGATCTCTAATAGATCATGGATTTAAACCCCTATGGGCACAAAAAGGAGGGCCTGATCGAGCTCTACCTTCTCTAAAAAAATATATATATAATTCCGTATTAAAATGTGTTGTATAATTCCAACTTTGCATGTCAATTTATTTCAACATAGTTTAACTCTGTGTGCGTATGTGAGAGAGAGAGAGAGAGAGAGAGAGAGAGAGAGAGAGAGTACAAGGTGTTGGCCAGTTTCATCAAGGATGCCACCACCAGCAGAGGCATAGTTGACACCACCTACAAGCCTTGTTCCATTATTCAGACCAGTTGTTGTGTATGCTGGTATGTATGGAATCTCAAGTAAATCACCTGAAAGTAAACCATATATAGGGATTAATTAATTGTAGATTATTAATTAGCAGATAATGCATGGAGCACTGTGATTTCATGTTCTATATCTAATCAATTATACCAATTAATATGGTTTTTGAACCTTCTAGTTTTTAAATTTTGTAAAGATATCTCACCAAATAATGGTTGTCTCTGATCATATTCGTTTCGATTGATAATAATGTACCAAATTATTCTCTTCAAAAGAAAAAAAACACTAAAAACACTCCTCAAGCATTAAGCTAGCCATGTGAAAATGAAAATGAAAATGAAGTAGAGAAAGCTTACACAAGGCATCAACCACAGTTTTGCCGTTGCAGAACCTGCCGGTGGCACCTTGATAAAAATCAATCCCATACGGATAGTAATTTGACTTTGCGAATGAATTCAACCCGTTATTATTTCCATCATCTATCAAGGAGTCTCCGAACGCAAACATTGCCGGGACTTGTTGTGCCGCAACAACTCCTTTCATTAGACATAAATACACAAACATCACTGCCAGAAATGAAATGTTGCCACCACCACGCCGGTTTTGAGTGCATTTTCTTGTCATCTTGATATTTGTTTTCCTTTTTGGGTCCTTGAAAAACTTTTGTTAGGTCTTCACTCTGATCTCTTTCTCTAATTTTCTTAACCAATGAGAAGTTTTAGAGAGCTTTTATTTCATTACTTACATATATAGCCTAGTTTGTATATATAGGAAATATATATATGTAGCTAGCCAGTCACACAATTTATGCATGAATTGAATCATCATGATTGGGAACTGGTAACTGGTAAGGTCAAAGAGAGCTTCAGAAATTGCTCCTGTTTTTTTCTTTTTTAGAGGCTTGGGAAGTAGCTTAGTTTCTGCAATTGGCGTTTTCTGGTAACTGATTTGTGAGTTTCTTCTAAAAACATGATGCAAAATTCTATTTTTGCTTTGCCAGGTTCTCAGGTTCATTTGTTGCTGCACATGATAGTTTTTTTTTTTTTGTAATATAAAAAGAAACAAGATATAGAAAGAAAGAAAGAAATTTGAAATTGCAATTTTTTATAATAGAAAAGTTTGCATTTATTGTTTTTGAACTAATTTTTGGTTTAAAAATATCATTCACAAATCCAGCATGCTGCCTGCACATATATCACAACAGTCATTTGTGAATTTTCCACTGGTAATAAACGAAAATCATTTCAATTTCAGTGTAACCGCTTATCTTTTTCACTTTTTTTATTTTTAATAAAAAAAGGGCACGTTATGGACAAAAGATGAAAAATTAAGTTGCACTCTTCCATAAAAAGAATCTGCTGTAAATTAATTTATACAGTTGAGGAATACGCTAAAAACTAGTGGAGTGTCATAGAGATGAAATAAATTAGAAAAATGCTTCAAAAACATGTATTTGTTGGGGGGATTTCAATTGGTACAGTATGGATTATATGATAGTATTTTTCTATTTTTCTATTTATATCTTTTTAACATTAGTCTTATCTAGATATGATAATTGGGCAAGTCAAATCGGATTCGGTCAAACTAAGTCAATTTGACTTTCAAGAATTATTGGTTACAGATCGAGTCAGATTTCGAGTCGTTCAACTTGGGATTATACTTGAATTTCAACGGTTTAGGTCAGATCGGATTTAAATCAGTTTGACTTTTTAAAAGTTTTGGGTCGAGCGAGTTTGTAGGTCATTCAATTAAGTTAGATTTTGATACTTCTAAAAATAGTATCAGACATGCTAATGTCAAGTTTGAGTTGAGTCAGATCGGTTTGACTTCAAATAACTGACGGATTACGGGTTGGATCGGGTTTTGGGTTGTCTAACTTTAGTCATGTTTAGGTCTCAGGTCGAATCGAATCAGTTTGACCTTTCTGAAAGTTCGGGTTGTGTCGTGTCGGGTTTTCTTTTCATGGCAGCACAAGTTTGTAATTGTTCATTGGTATATAAAATATTTATACATTTTTTCCAAGCTCTTCACAAAATATTAATAATCCAAAAATTGGCAAATACATGCACACAAAAAAAGTCATATATATCTCATTGTATATATATTTTTTTGTTATGTAGATTTTAGATTTTTATCATTAAACTTTTAAATCATCCTCTTGCAATAAAAATATTTGATCTAAATTTGATTATAGATTTTCCTCATTTTGCAGGATAATGCATAAATATTCTTTATAAAAGTTCATTGACAGTCATCTAATAAAATAAAGAAAAAGAACTGCAAGGCAAAAATTCCATTAATTTATAATAATTCATACATATAGTTGCAAAAATCTCAAAGTATTATAGAAATCAGAATTCACATCCGTTATCATAGTCTTCTATGACAATATATTACTATTGAGTTTGTGACAGAAGGAATACACAAATCAATTATTAAAAAAATCTCTTAATAACTAAAATCTGAACTATTGAAATTAAATCAGACTATTATGATTTTATATCAGCTATTATAAACTCACAATGACAATAGATACGGACTCATGAAAACCACATCAAAAAATATGGTCCTCTAAAAACAAAATAATATAAACAAAAACTATGACTTGTGACATCTATTTCAAGTAAAAAATAAAACTGAAAACACCTTTTGTGTTCTTAATTTCCTCCAGAAAATGATCCAAATTGTTCCTTCTTTTATGCACAATCAAATGAGGATTATGATGTAATTTGAATATTTACAAAGAAAATTATAAATGAGAATTATGAGGTATATATTGCTAACTAGGTGGGTATTTTTTGTTTCCTTTTTTTTTCTTTTTACATTTTTTTTCCAGATACATGGCTATTAAAATTTATGTGGTCAATTTAGTGCAGAACAAAAAACAAATAATTTATGTGGTCAATTTAGTGCAGAACAAAAAAACAAAATTAGTCAAGTCAAAATTTGTCTAAATGCATGCATTGAAGACTGTTCAAATGTATAATCAATCAAGAATAAATTGTGAAAGCGAGTTTTCTTGATATCATAATCTTTGGATTTAATATATTTGGCCAAAAGAAAAGAAAATAAAATATAACTTAAAGGGGCCTTAAAGTACAAAGTTTAATTAAAAAATGATTTTTTTTTCATTAACAAAGAAACAAACACTGACAGCATAATTATTTGCAGTTTTATTGGCTATACATATTTCTGTTATGAATACTAAAATTATCCTATTTATTGAAAGAGAAGTAATAATTGCATCATTTAACTGTACCATTTATTTGAATTTATACTTTTTTTAGAAAATATTTATATCTGATGATAAAAGTGTTTATACATTGTATTATTAGAATCAAAAGTTATGTAAATTGTATTTATACTTGTGCAACAAAAATTTTAACTTTATTTTTTCTATAATCATCTAGGAAAGAAAAAATAATAAAAATTTTCTATATTAACTATAAATACTTACAAATTCTTATATAAATAAATTATCTATTTAGTATAAATATTTTTAGTACACAGATAAAGAGTGTAAAATATAAGATGTGAGAATAATTTCTCTTATTGAAAATATGCGCATATTGATGCATATAAAAAACAATAGCTAATACTCCATGTATTTTCTTTAAATAATATAATTGGCCATAAAAACATGATGTAATTGTTAGAGAAGATCAAATTATTAATTAAACTAGACAAAATGAAGCACTCTTTTTCTGCAAAAATAAAAATAAAAATAAAAATGATAATATCTTGCCGTGCCAAGATAAAATTTAAACCGTTGAGTACGAATTTTGATGCACATGCATAATTAAATTTTTATACAGGAATTATTGATTTTTAGCACTAACATTTTCGTGCTAATTGGCCGTCAGTACGAATTTTGATGCATATGAATATAATTTTTAATGAGTTAAATGATCATAAGTATAATCTCCATCTAAGTTGGAAATCAAATCAAGTGTCAATTTTGTATACTTTTTGGTTAAATGTGAATGTTATATAAATATTCATGTGATGAAACTTGTATTCAAAGATTTGAACAAAATTAAATATAATTTTTTCTAGTAAATAAGAATTATAGATTTGAATTTTGACAAGCCAAAATAATTAACGACAATTAAATAACCTCTAATTAACCAATAATAGTAAGTCTTCCATATCACCCATATATTCTACTTTATTATTGATTATTGTGATATAATCCTCTAAAGATCAATTAAGAAGCAGTCTCAATTATATAATTAGATTTCATGATCTTTGTCCAAATTAAATGCCCAGTAATATAATTCAAAATAAAATGAAGAAAAACAATCTGTAATATTATAAATTCCCATAAAATAAAATATATAAAATGAACATTTTTTTTTGATATAAGGGTTTCTATAGAAAGGCGAGATTTATCACCACTATAATAAGTATGCGGTTCTATAACGGACATTTATAATTAATAATTAATTTTCTATCATAAATCAGAACCCATTCAATATAAAATGGACCTAAACCGATAAAAAAATCTAATTAATTTTGACATTTATTTTTTTAAATATTTTTTGAATTTAAAACTGCATTTTTATGTAAAGAGATTTATCATTATATATACTAAATAGTGGTCCCAAATCTTTATTTATTTATTGTATTTATAAATAAGATAGAAGCGTGTGTTGACTTGGGGTCTTCCATTTTGGAATTAAATTGACTAATGTCATGTAATTATATGCAATTTGATCTTCATCTCTCTTAAAATATTAGTTTAGAGTTAATTAATTATATTATTTCTTGATCAGAACCTAATAAAGACGTACAATTATGGATAGATTTTTTGCTTTCCCAATGTTTTATTTTATGGTTGTGAATTATGACTTGGTACCCCCTGGAAAAGTTACAAATTACAAAAGCTGAAGGAAACAAGTGCACTGAAATTGAAAGATGTGTAATTTGGGTTTTAGGTTTGAAAGCACGGGAGTTTTAACGTCTGTCGGATTAAATTTGAGTTTGATGGATTGGATAACTGTCCGGTGATATTAAAATTTATACACAAATTTCGTCACTCTCATGGATTAATAATCATGCAGAATATTATATTTGATGATCTGACTGTTATTCTGTCTATTGGATCTAAATTTGATTCGATGAGTGTTGGAACTCTCCATCTTCCTTTTTAGGTTTTAGCCGTTCCACATGCATATGAAAAATTAAAGAGCCAGAATAATTTGATTATAATATATATAAATATTTTAAAATTTTAATATTTCAAAAAAATCAAGTTACGTAATAATTTGAAAATGTACAAAAATAATTTGTAAATTTTGTATATAATTCGAAATTTATTTAATTTTTCTAATTATTCAAAAAATATTGAGAGTGAATAACCCGTGAATTTGTCACAATATCCGCAGTATTGTATGAAAAGATAAACATATTCACGTCAAAATTATATTTAATTATTATCTTTTTGCTGTCAAATTATGTCTTCATATATATTCTGAAATGTAATATAAAAATGCCGATTCGAAAACTTAGATAAAGATAACCAGAAACATAAATGTATGCATTCAAAATCTTCAACATAACATTGCTAATTTATTTTTGTTTGAAAACAGGGCTAGAGTCACAATTTCTTATAAATTCAGGGACCGACATTAAAAAATTCCACTCCGCGTCGGAAAAAGTCAAACACTGAGTAAGCGCCAGCGGCCATGTGCTTTAATTTCATTCAAATCTTCTCCATTTTCTTGTAACTGGATGTGTCCAGTTCCTTGTGTACTCCGTCGTCAATTCGGCACAAAGCATTACTGTTTTGTTACAGTAAAAGGGAAAGAAATATCAAATAATAAAAGAAAAATATCTAGAGATATATTGTGATATTATTATTTATATAAAATGAATTATTATTTATATTAATGTTATTATTATATTACTTATTATAAATAGTATTTTTATTATTTAACTCGAATATTAATAATTTAAATAATAACTCATTTAAATTAAATAATAAAAGTACTATATAAAATAAATTACACAATAAAATTATTAACATAAAAAATACATTAATAATAATATTTACATATCTATTGCTCTCAGACCAAAAAGAGCATAAATTTAAAACCTCCAAGTCAAAGAGAGAAATTTCAAATGCATATACAGACAAAAACAGTTGAAGAGAAGAAAGAGAAGAAAAGTTGGTTTCTTTCTGCTGTTCTAATTTATGAACTGAGTCTGAGTCTGAGTCTGAGAGCAAGTAAAGTAAGCAACTACGCCACGCTGTTGTATGTTTCTTCCAACTACCAAGATTTCACGCCAACCAGAGGAGGAAATATTAAATATTAAGTGCTAAATACTAAATAGTGATGTTTTTGCGTATATACCCTCGTGTTGTTTGATTTTGTGTTAGGGTCCTTTAGATGGTTCCTTTTTTTTTTTTGTTTTAATTTTAGTGGGATCTTTTGATAGTGTCTAGTTGCATTTACTAGCAAATTAATAAATAAGGTGAAGAATTATTCTGATACATATACTATTGTAAATTATATATAAGTACTTGATGATATAAAAAAAGGCACGGATATATAAGTTTGCAGGTAGGGATAGTAAGTGGAATTGCATAAGCATAAGATGTTAAACATGCATTATGTGAGCGTTACACATTTCTTTCTATTTTTTTAGAGCGCGGAGGTCGTTATTTTTTTTATTAAATAGTATAACATTTAAGAAGATGGAATTATAGGATATGACATCGGGTGCTATAAGTGCAACCTGCGAAAAATATATTAATTATTCTAATTCATCTATTTATAATGCCTGAGAAATTTATTAATATTTGCTTCTATATATTTTACATAGTTGATTTTTTTTTGACCAAATCAACTACGTAAAATACATAGAAGCACAATTTTGTAAAATTTTTAGAAAAATAACTCTATTTCCACTGAAATTGATGATATTTTTTTTATCTCCAAATCATCCTACTCCTAGAATAAAACCTCAAGAAAAAAATATTTTTTTTGAGTGAAAAATCTAAATAAATAAATATATACAGAAACTAAATTCCTACATGGGCCCAAGTGATATAAATGTAAAGCTCATCTTTTGAGAGGGCTTCCTTGTAAAAGTTAGTCTTGACAAAGACCGACATAAGTAAATAATAAATATTAAAAAAATAGTAATAAAAAATACAATAATTAATGAAAAAAATAAAGAAAGAAAGAAAGAAAAAAAGTAGAGTAGCCAATAGCCATAATCACATAAAAAATTACATTTATTCATCAATTCAATTCAATTGAAAAAAAAGAAAAGAAGAGAAGAGGGTTTGTTCTCTTTGCTACTCCATTGCTTCCGATTTCCGAAACCTAGAATTCATCGCTGCTTTGCTCAATCGCCTCTCTCTCTCTCTCTCTCAAATCTCTAGCGCCTGAAAGAGAGATTCATCAAGGTTTTCCTTCTTCTCTTCTCTTCTCTTCTTGCTTATTTTAGGTTTTGTCCTTTTAGGATGGACTCCTCGTTAGTCTCGCTTGTGTAGTCCGATTCTTTCGCCAAAAGCGAAATTTCAATCCGTGTTTTTCTCTGCGTCAGCGCCACTGTTTAGATATTGTAGATGTAATTGCTTTTTAGGGAAAACAAAGGCTAATTTGAGTCGATCTGTGCTTGTAAATCTGTTTACTTCTTTATCTTCTTCTTAATTTTAGTTCTTTCTTTACTCTTTTTAGTTTCGGAAGAAGAAGCGTTTAATCAAGAACAGTGAATTCTAAGGTTTTTGTCGAAATCTGTGGTTTACTCGTTGTCTGGTTTGTGTTTATCTAGAAAGAAGAGTTTAATCTTCTTGTTTGTTAATTGGAGATTAAAGATAAAATTCTCACATTCAATGTATTGTGTCATCTAGACTAGAATTCTATTTTAGTGTGCTATTAGAATTCATCTCAATTATTATTTTATAATTCTCTCTGGCTAGCTGAAGGGCTGGAAAAATGAAAATGATGACTCATGAAATTCTTTTACTTAAACAATCTGTAGTGTGCTATTTGGAATTCATCTTCGACTATTTCGCAATTGACTCTAGCTGGGGCTGGAAAAGAAAAGGAGCTGCTAACTGTCGTTTGTCAGGAGCTTTGAATGGCGAATCGATAAAGAAAAAAGTGAACCAAACGATTGAGATATGGCATTGAAGGCATCTCCTTTGAAAGCGGCCAAAGTTGCAATCGATTCAATTGGGCTAGGATATGATGTGGCAGCAGATCTCAGGCTCAAATTTTGCAAGAGAAGTAGCCCGGATTCATGCCTGATCGAAATTGACGATACTGACTCACAAGATATTATTCTACCAGGCGGAATTGTGGTACCCTATGTGCCTAAAGCGATAAAGTGTGACAAAGGGGAGAGAATCGAGTTTCAATCTGATGTTCTGACATTTCAACAGGTATGCCTGCCCTTATATTTAACTATTGTTTTTGGAAATTTTTTATTTTAGTTTAATTAGGGGAGCTCCAAGAGAACAGCAATGTCATACAATTAGTTATATGTTTGGTATATATTGTGAAGAAAATGGTCAGATAAGCGTTGACATCTCACCAGCACTACATGTTCTGAACCTGACTGGGCTTCTAGGGTGCTGATTCCCCAATCGTGCAACTATACTTGGTGATGTACAGATGTTAAGTTAACACTAAATTACTTGGTTGTCCTTTGTTTTTTCGATAATTAGAACTCAATTTACCTAAAGTTGTGCAATTAAGTGCCACATAAAATTATAGGAGGAGAGAAATGATAATCTGGCCTGACTGTTACTCAAAGCGGGTTCACCAGTTTCCAGTACTCGAGGTTTTCATCATCACGGGCTAGTATTGTGAAGCTTCAACTACGGCTTGAGTTGCCACATCAAATACTTATTCAAATGTTGAGAATCTGTGGGTCAAACCTAATCTTTCCATATGAGATGGACTACACGTTGTTCTCAACTTTTTTATCTGCATAAGCAGCATGTTTTCTTATGCTGCATATTTTATTTTCAACTGCAAATTAGCTATAGTACAGTGGGGAGTCTCATGTGTACCCTTTTTGTTTCTTTCAAATAAACAATGCAGATGTCAGAGCAGTTCAACCAGGAGATGTCGCTGTCAGGGAAGATTCCATCAGGGCACTTCAACCACATGTTCGAGTTCTCGAGCAGCTGGCAGAAGGACGCGGCAAATACCAAATCTCTGGCCTTCGATGGCTGGTTCATCACCCTCTACACTGTTGCCATCTCCCAACCGCACACTGTGCTTCGCAACCATGTCAAGCAGGCGGTCCCCTCCGCCTGGGATCCTTCTGCTCTTGCCAAGTATGTATTCTTGATTCTTCTTTCTTTTAAGTGGGTCAGCCTGGGTCTTGGTCATGTCTGTTTGCAGTAAGGTTTTATTTGGGCCTGTTTTGGTTTTAGGTCTGGGTCACTGACTGATGAAAATTTTTCCTTTTTGGTATAGCTGACTCAGGTTGGCATAATTTTTCTGTGCAATTTGGGTTTAGATTTGGCAGATCTAGCAGCTACCAAACTCATTTTTAAACCGTGTTAGACTTAAATGGATTAGATATTGCTTCCTGGTTTACCATTTGTCTTTCAGTTTGAATTATCGTGCCTTTAGCAAGGTGAACACTGTAATGATTGGCATTATAGACATGGTATGAGGTCCTGTACGGAATAGATAAGTCGTTTGCTAATTGATGCTAAAATGGTTACTAGAGATTTTATTGATGCTTGAGAAAGCCATTTAGCATTGTTTTGAAGTCGATATTTGATTTCAGTGAGGCTAATAGAGGCTTTGTTGCTAAATAAAACGGATTTGATATCTGACTGTGCTGTTGAAAGGTTTTGGCTTATCAGATGATGGAGTCCTTCCATGGTCAATTAGTCATGGAAAAAATGCAGGACTATTTAAAATTTTTATTCTAATTCTATGTCCTGGAAAATGCAGGTTTATTGAAAAATTTGGGACCCATATTGTGATAGGTGTGAAGATGGGGGGCAAAGATGTAGTGTGCATAAGACAGCAACATTCTTCTAGCCTACAGCCTGTTGAAGTTCAGAAGAGGTTGAAGGCATTAGCAGACAGACGTTTCGGCAATGCAAGTGGTCAATTTGATGCAAATGTCAATGATGGTTACGGCAAGCAGAAGGTCATTTCAGTTTTATGTTTCATAGTTTCTCTCATATTTAGTTGGTTGACTGATCAACTTAAGAAATAGGAAATAGTAAAAAAAAAAGGTTAAGAAAATTTTTGACATAGCTACCTGAAGGCAATGTATGTTTAGGGAATTTCTTGGCTATGCAATTTCAGTCAATATTCACTGGTAGAATGTTAGATTCTGTCAAATGTAGCCCCATCAGGCCTCATTCAGGCCTCAATTGTGCAATTTAGCTGTAACTTAACCTTGGTTAGCACTAATTAACCTATTATGCAATGGACCGTCAAGCAAGGCAATAGGAGAACAAAAGGAGGGCCATAAAAGGGTTGATGTAGCTGTGGGAACGCCAATGTACTAACTTTTATTGAACCTCAGACATTTCAAACCCAAGATATAAATGCTTGTTTACTAACACATTTTGGCAAATGTGATATACAGATGGATCCAAGAGAACAACGGTTAAGATTTGCAGATTCCAGCCCATCAAGCTCTTATGCTTCAAAGGATGTATGTATACTACCTACGTCCAATTACTAATTAAGTATATATATCCGAACTAAACCTCAGGTTTCTCATCTTGCAATGGAACTTTACTTAAGAATCATCAGATTATCCCAGTATGGCTTAATCCCATTCTGACAAATGCAATTCTATATTAAGTTTTAGCGGTCTAAATATTCAGCAACATAGCTCATGTTGTCCCACTACCTACTGATTGCCAGTAAGTAAGAATATTAAAAGGGTGAGGGCAAATGCAGATTGAAACCTGCAAATCCTTAAAATGCCTCATGAACTGATGAGAAATTAACTAGAAAACACGAGAGGATCCACCTATGTTATGGATATTTTTATCGTCTACAGAGCTCGAACATATATTGTGTGGGCTATGTATGATGTTCTAGTTTTGCTAGGGCATGTGTGACAGGAAAATGCAACTGGCTCATTGAAGGGAACTTTGCTTGAATACTTTTGTACTAAAAACTTCTGACATGACCCGGATTGATGCATTGCTAGTGCTAAATGATATGATATTAATGAAATCTCTGTAAAAGCTTACGCTCGATAAATAAGGTTGGCATTCTTTTGTTTTATCATCCACAGGATATAGTGGTGATATATAAGAGAAGAGGAGGTAAAGACAGCAAGGAAATAAGCCACAGTGACTGGCTGAACACAGTTCAAGGCGAGCCAGATGTTATATCAATGTCTTTCTTGCCTATTACTTCTCTCTTGAATGGTGTGCCTGGCAGCGGTTTCTTGAGTCATGCTATCAATCTCTATCTACGCTGTAATAATCTTTTATTTAATATTTCAGTGTTACTTTGCTTTATTTCAGCTTATTTTTGTTAGTTCTTGAGTAATTTGCATATCATATCCTTCCAAGTTTTAGCATTTTCCATTTTGGTTTGTCAGAGATTAATTGTATGAGTTTGGTCTTTAACTGCTTTTATAAGTCTGGATGTTGTGGTCCTTACGACGGTTTCTAATTGGAGGAGTGGTGTACCACCTATGCAGATACACACATGCCTACTTAGATGAATTCACAGGATTTTATGTTACATAGTGTAATGAAATTGTACAAGACGTTTCATGTATACCATATTTTTCAATGCTGTCTTTGAAACCATATTACACTATATCTTTATCATTATTTGTAATAAGAAAACTGCAAATTATGAACTCATAAGATCGGTGTAATAAATTTAAGATGCAGACATGCTACTGTACATGTTGAAACTATGGAAGAATTGCACAGTTAGGTCTTTGGTTTGCTTAATTAGTTAATTTTTTCTGGCCGAAGAGCTTTTTCTACTTTGAAACTTGTTCAGATGTTTAGTTTAATCTGATCAACAACCCCACAGTTGTGGGTTTCATAAAACTGCCCTTGTCATACTGTCATAGTATTTTGATGAAGTTGGTTGCACAACAAAGTATTGAACTAGGCTTTCTCCTATCGAAAAACAATTTAAGTTGGTAAAATTGTCTTGAAGAAAAGTTGAAATACTTGGTACTTCAGGATTAAGGACCAAACCAAAAATGCAAATTTGTGAAGCTTCTGGAACCTTGGATCTGAAATTGTCCTTAAAAGGCACTTCCAGAATAATTCAAAGATGAATTGTGACTGTTGAACTTTGAGATTAAGGCTCTCAAGAATTGTTCCTCAATTTTAGTCATCTCTGTTATTCACAGATAAACCACCGATTGAAGAACTGCGCCAGTTCTTGGAGTTTCAATTGCCGAGGCAATGGGCACCAGTCTATAGTGACCTACCACTTGGCCCTCAGAGGAAAAGGCAGAGCAGCACTTCCCTCCAATTCAACTTCATGGGACCCAAGCTCTACATCTGCACCAATGTGGTAAATTTGACTCTCATTTATCATCTCCACAAATCTAAAATTCTTTTTCCATAATAAAACAGCGGGCTAACACTTAATTACAAATACCTCAGGTGGATGTGGGGAAGAGACCAGTGACAGGGTTGAGGCTGTACCTGGAAGGGAAGCGGAGCAATCGACTGGCTATACACCTGCAGCACCTCTGCTCCCTGCCTCAGATACTCAACCTGGCTGACGACCCCTATAATGACCGCACAGATGTTGAGGCATCCTATGACCGCAGATACTTTGAGCCCATTCAGTGGAAGCACCTCTCACATGTGTGCACTTCCCCTGTCGAGGCTGATGATGACCTCTCTATTGTCACCGGGGCCCAACTTTATGTTGGAAGCTATGGCTTTAGGTAAATGATTTAGATTTGCTACTGAATAAGTTTATATAGAGTCTCGAATGTTCTGTAATGTCCTCCAGGCATAAAAAAAGACGAGCATTCTTGTTCCTTCAGAGCCAGGACGTTTGTCTTTCAAAATTTATGATGCACAGGATACACTAGTTTCAGCATCCTTTAAACATAATAATACTATGAGTCCAATCATGTACTATGAAATGCCAAATTAACAAAACCCGACATAAAAGGCAAGGAAATGGAAAAATAGAAAAGTCTGACATTTGCCTGGTGTTGTCACATGGGTTGAGTCTATATTCAGTTGTATGGGTGTTGGTACAAAGTGCATTACTCTTCGTGAGTGTAAAAGTCTGGTCTGGGCTAGTACTACATGTGATGGAAGTGAGGTGAGGATTACAGATTACTTGCTTTATCTTTAATCAGCATACTAGAAGAAGATAACAAATTCAACAAAAGTACGGAAGAGTTAGGAATTATAATTATATATACAACGGAAGAAATCAACATACAGAAATGTCTTCATATTGCCATCAAGTACATGTCAGTACTATGTTGATCACTGGGGGAGATGTAACCCAAAATGCTATATGCAGGAAAGTGCTTTTCTTACGACTACGATTTGCAAAGGTGACCAACGCGGCACTAGTCAAAAACCCAGAGTGGGAAGGTTCGCCGAACCTAGTGCAGAAATCTGGCCTAATCTCAACCCTAATCAGCACCCATTTCTCCATTGCTGCCACAGCTGCTGCACAGAAGCCTCCACCACGACCAAATGATGTCATCATTAATTCTGCGGTTTATCCCGGTGGTCCCCCGGCCCCAGTCCAGGTGCCAAAATTGTTAAAGTATGTTGACACAACTGAGATGGCACGCGGCCCGCAGGATATGCCGGGATATTGGGTTGTTTCTGGTGCCAAGTTGCATTTGGAGAGGGGTAAGATCTCTCTTAGGGTTAAGTACTCCCTTTTGACGGCTATGGTGCCTGATGAAGAGGAGGATGTGTTTGATTGAGAAAATACAGATTTTTAATTGTGTTCTGGTGTAATATATGATTGCTTGTGTTTATTCAAAAGCTTTTAATCTTTTGTGGGTGTATAAATTGTTGTTTGGGAATGACAATTCGTTACCAACCAGTGATTTAGTGATTCACTAGAGTAATTAGTTTTTGTTTGATTAGGAACAGGAATGACATTAAATGGTTGATTGCGTTATTTCCAGTTCAATATGAAAGGGAATATCAAATAAGATAAATCATAAAAGGGAAAAAAATAAAGCAACATAAAAGAAGAATAAAGTGTCTCTGTGGGGAGCTATTTTGTTAGTAATACATTAATTATTGATCAAAAGAATACTTGGATATAATCATGTTATCTGGGCTAATGTAGAAAAAAAAGGCAATGATGCAATTTGGAGTGCAGAAAGATCCTTATTTTCTTCTCACCGTTCGTTGCATCAATTAAGAGCAAAGAAGCCGTGTTCTTCCCTTTCCAGAAAGGGATGCAAATAGAATTTATTTTCTGCGATCAAATTTCATTCTTGAAGGGAAAATTCATGGCATGCCAATAGAATTTAGTCAATATATATTATCATTTACAAATTGTTTCTCGTCCATTTCCTAAGCTAGTCCCCCTCTCAGAAACGAACTCAACATTATGATCCACCCTTCCATCTTCCTTGAAATCTGTACAGTTGCTATCTGAGTCAAATTCTGATAAGCTGTCAGAGTCTGAGAATGCACTTGAATCAGTTCCGAAACCCACTTCATCCTGTTCCTCTGCTCCTGCAACTGTAGAGGACAGGTTTTTTCTGTCCATGTCAGAATTTCTGGATTGTGGGTCCCCACAAAGGGAGACATGCCGGTAATACAGCTCGAGCTCCTTTTCAGATATTTCAATGAACTGCCTAACTGTCTCCAGGGATTGCTCGTATTTTGATTTTTCAAGTGCCTATTGAGATCAGATCAAATCATATCTTATCAACAGTCCAATTTATAGATAAAAACCACCAAATAAATAGATAAAATATTAAAAGACCATGTTCCTCTACTTGCAAACAAGAGTACCTTTTTCTTTGACAACGTGTCAACAGGCGACATAACTTGAGGCTGTACATAGTTCCTGCCTCTATAAAATACAATGGTATCATCTCCTATGACCTGAACGGGGGTCCCGCCACTCAACCTGGCAATCTCTCTGGCATATTCATGCACCTGCCCAGGCTTACATGGCTTGCAAATAACCTTGACAGTCTCATGCTTTTTCCAATGCAGATGCATGTTTAAAATTACCCCACCAAACACACCTCTCCTACCGACTGGTACATAGTTGGACCTCTTTTGGGCCATTTTTTTCAAGTAGAATCTTTCTTCGCCGGTTAGTTCTTCGGGCTTGACATTTGGGCCATAGATCTGGCCCACCTCATACTTCTTTAGTTTTTCCATTAATATTGCTTCTTTCAATTTTGCCTAAAACAAACATAAAAAAATTGAATATAATATTGAATCAATAAATGGCTTATAAATACCAGACCTCTAATGGCCACAATTTAATCTGATTGGACTGAATTTATGAAATAAGCAGTAAGAGATAGCCAAAAAAAAAAAAATCAAAGAACAAAGGAGGTAAACATAGAAGTTACAGATGAACCGGTAGGTCCAGTGCATTCTTCCCAATACTGTCAGGACTGGTTTTATGGTTTAGTAAAGGTTGTATCGGGGATTTGAGAAGCGGCGTTATTTACATGCACAGCACCACTAACCTTTTCAGAAGCAAGATGAGTGACAAGCAACATATGTTATGGTAAACACATGGTATATTCCATTTTCAGAAACTTCCAATGATTGTAATTGTGGCTTGTACATAACCACACCTGCCTGGGGCAGGTACAGCACAACCATATAATAATGGTATGATACTATGTAATTAAACCTCAAATCATGCAATTTTAGAGTTATAATCCTCAATAGAATCCAACTTTTCCTCATATGTGTCCCAATTGAACACAATTAAACACAGTCAACACTGAAATCCTAAACCTTAAACACAGGTAACACTGAAATCGTGCAACTTTAACCAAACAAGCCAAAACAAAAAAAAAGAAAGAAAAGAAATTGCCAAAATAGACTTGAAAGATTATACCTTCTCAATCTTATACTCAAGTCGGGCCGCAGCAGTTGGAAATTTCTCTTTCCTTTTCTTGCCTTTTGGCCTAATTCTTCTTGGGTCATTTTTATTAGCCTCCTTTCGCTTTTGCTTTTCTCTCTTTCTTTTCATTTTAAGCCTCTTTTTAGTTAGATACTTCTTTTTTGTTGAAGGTTCAACCTCGTCAATCTCGAATCTCGGTTTCCCATCAGAAAGAACCAAACGAACTGATTCATATGTAGAGTACCATTGAGAACATAAATGACGAAATGGTTTTGTAGGATTTGAGCTGGAAGGCGCAGGAGCTAACCTTGATAGAATATACAAAAACCTCAGTCAAGGGAACTATGACTATGAAATTATGCAGACAAAACCATATTTAAAAATACACTGATATCACAAGATATGATTTAAAGGACCTATATGTACAATTCTAATTCTTTAATTGATTTATATAACATACAATTTCTCAGCATTATTGGCAGGTGATAGCTCATTTTGAACGATTGTTTGCGAGATTAACCACCGATACAAAAGATAACTTAACTGCCCTTAATTATTACTTACTGAACACTTCAACTAGAAGATAACTTGAATTCTTTTTATTTAAAAGTAAATTATTTAACAGTTAACGCTAACATGCAACAGAATTCAGCTTTTTCCATCAGAATAGCAGTAGCATGATGGATAGCATCTACATGGCCAGAAAATTTCTACACAACGATGTGTGAATTATCAATTTATCATCCCCTTTGATATTTGAGAACAATCTCAAAAGCATGTGAATTGTTGGACGATAATTTCAAATACTGTTATGCGAAACTTCCGAAACGGAGATATATCATAAGGAAAAGTAAACAGGTAGTAGTACCTGCTGCCAGCTGGTAAAAAGGGAATTGAGATCGAAGCTCGCGATAGAAGTGAGAGGAAGGATAAAGAAGGAAGCTTTTCCAGCCTCTGGCGCAGGAGAAACCTGGTAGCCATTGCTCGACTTGATTCGTATGCGTCTGAGACTGAGATTGTTGTCGGAGATGAGCATCTTGTGAAATCAAGGTTTTACTGGAGTCATTTTGCAATTATGACTTGTGTCCCCGCAAACAGGATGGTCCTCTCTATTCAGACTGAATTAAAAATTCCTGCACTTCCTGTGGTGTGGAAGATGACGACAAAAAGATGAAATAAGGGCCCGTTTGATGTACAAGAAAATAGGAGAATCTTTAAAAATACCAGAAACTTATTTCTTTCATCTTAGTTTCTAGAGATTTTACTTTTCTATTGACATGTTTGTTTTATAAGAAAACAAAATCCTTCATATTGCTTTTTGATGTTTGATGTTTGATGTACTAGAATCTAAATATGATTGGAAAAGAAAATATGTATGGTCAAAATTTTCTTAGAAGCTTTCACTTATTAATTTCTTCACAAATATGCTTTCACATCTTTTCAATCTAAAAAACTAAAACTTCAAAATAAAAAAATAAAAAAATAAAATGTACATATATATATATTTGTGAAGTCTGAGCTCTAATAATCAGTTGGAAATTCTTTTTGCCAGTATCAGTATCAGTGTAGAGGGCATATATATTTTGGATACTATCAGAGAGAGAGATTGCATGAGTTTAGGCTCTAATAAACACAACACCGATGACATGTGTTACCTATTACTTGTGCTTACCAGTAACTGGTACAACTAGTACCATTGATTCTATGCATCATTAAATTTGATTTTGCATCAAATAGGTACACAATTATGCTTGTAAATTCACTCAAAGCAGTACAATCATGACAAAATCATCTTTATTATCAGTACTGCCCCCCCACCCCCCCGCCCCCCCCCCCCCCAAAAAAAAAAAAAAAGTGGAAAGTGATTCAAGAGGAACTGTGAAGAAATAATTATGCAAATAGGAACTATACAAAAAAATGAAATATGCAAGCAGATTTCATACAGTAATCTAAACAAAATTCATTCATTTTTTGTTAGTACTTCCAACAACTCATACATTTATGTAATATCCAACCAGAAAAGTAAATCCTGACTAACAAAATATATCCACCATATATAAATTGAAGTCATATGCATACCACATGCTACATTAATCATCATATGCGACAAAATCTAAGTAAACAAATTGTGATCAAACAAGACAGTCAGTCTCCTAACAAGGTAACTTGTACATATCAGCAAATTATCATATGCCAGTACAAAATTTACGAATTAGTCCTTATCAGTCTCATCCTCATCTCAAGTTTGGTACCTAAATAAATTCTGAGTATTATTTATTTCAGAAGCATGCACCTCAAATACAAAACTCAAAGTAAAATATAGATTTCAATTCTTCCGTCAACAGCAAAAACATAGCAGAAATTTTCACTGAAGAACTTAGGGTTTCCTCAATATTTCAAATGATCAAAAAGAACCTAAGAACAAATAAGTACTTGAATCAAAGAGTTCGAAGCGAATACTAGCTACCGCTCGCACGGCCTCATCAAGCTTGTCGACGTTGTGACAGTAGCCAAAGTTCGGTTCGACCAAAGAATAGAAGAAGAGGCAGCGGAAGGGTCGCCGAAGAGGAGAGGCGTCGGATCGGGGAGGCGGAGGGAGACGCCGGATCGCGGAGGCGGAGGAAGACGCCGGAGCGGGGAGGCGGAAGGCGACGCCGGAGTGGGGAGGCGGAGGGAGAGGCGGAGAGAGGAAGGAGGAGTAGAGGCGAAGAGAGGAAAAATAGAAGAAGGTATCGGAAGAGAGGAAAATGCTTTGGGCAGCGGAAAATCCCCCCGGATCACTCTTCTGAAAATTTTTGGACAAAATTGCCCTTCATTCATTATTCATAGTTATCAAACTGAACTCAGGTTTCTTCCCTTCTAAGAAAATAGAGAATGATAAGAGCTAGGTGTAATGTAGAAGGTGTTAGTCCTAATTTTAATGTAGTAAATATTTCAATTTGCATTTTAATTAAGAAATTTAATTTAAATAAATAAATTTAGAGAATAAGTCTAATGAGTCTTATAAATCGAGTACAGTATTTTAAAAATATATTGCAGTTCGTCGTGTAAGATGATGTCGCTTCTTTCGTTTCTAAAATCAAATACCTGCAGCTTATCTCTTAATCATTCTAAGTTCAATCGACACTCGTTCGAATTGAAAGGGAGTCCAACGCCGAATTCCTTGAGCCAATATTTATTTTATATGTTCATGTAGAGATATTTTTTTTTCGTTATCGTTAGAGAGCAAGGACCAAGGTTTTTTAACCTATTTTGATCTCTTAGATTTAATGCAATATAGGTTATAGAATTTGTAGTTTTAATTCATGCGTTACTAGTGAAACAAAATCCTCTATTCAAATCCAGTTTATTCAGTATTTAATGAATTTGTATCCCTCTCATGCATAGGAAAGATACATGGCATAATTTCTATGAAATATATTACGTTGTAATTACTATAAAGTTTAATATAATTGTATAAATATGTAACCGACAAGTATCTTGTCCATATCTTGATTATCAGGTTTCTTGTGATTTAATTATGACATATATTAAGAAGATCCCTCAATAATTTAAAGTTTTTAAAACTTATTTTTATACAAACATTAACAGAAGGATTGAAGAGATAGGAGAAGAATTACTGTTTCAACTAAAAATATTCTTAGATTCAGCAAATCATGATGCTGTGTAGTTTTTGAGGGTAAAATTTGGAGTGTATTTGAAATATTGGTACAAGGACTAGCACCAGCAGCGAAGGGCAATTTTGTCATTTCAAATTTATAAGAGTGTTCCAGTAAATTTAACGCTGTGCAAAGCAGGCCCCAGAGAGAGAGAGAGAATGAAGGATTTGTTTTGAAATCCGGAAAAATTACGAGAAAACAAAGAGAAAGAAATCCTCGTACCGGAAAATTTGATAATCAAACAATAACGAGAAATCAATATGTAAGAAAAGTTGCTATTTTTTGTCGTTTTCCAGCGTATCCTTCTCTCGAAAGAGTGATAGCCGTTGAGTGCAGGGAGAGTGGCTACATCACTTGATTTGTTGTTTCACGTGTTGGATCTCTATCATGATTCGTTTCATGCGATCTACGGTCTGAATTCAAACAGAATATTTGATGTGCATGTGAGCTATCCTTCCATCCGACACTAACCCTAACCTAGTTTTCTCTGACTTTCATCCCCAATCCCTCTCTCTCTCTCTCTCTCGATTTTCTCTTCACCATGGGGGAGGTGGTACTCTCCGCGTGATATCCTTTTCTCTCTAGGTCTCCCTCGCTGAAGCTCTCCTCCTTTTCCGATCTCGCGCCTGTTCCTTCCCCCCTCTCTGAGGCGCTGCTATTTTTCCTCTTCTCCTCTCTCGATCCGAAGTTTGTGCCTTCCTCCGGCGGTATGGCCAATCTTTTTTTTTATTTTTATTTGATAAGCTATTACCGGTGCTCTTTTCTTCTATTGTTCTATGATCTAATAGGGTTTTTTTTTTTGCCAATGCTCCTTCTCTTCCGATCTTGCACCCTTTCCTTTTCCCCCAGCTGAGCCCCTACTGTTTTGCCTCTTCTCCTCTCTCGATCTCTCGCTTGTGCTTTCCTCCGGCGCTTGCGCCCTCTTCTGTCAGATCGGCATAATGATTATCATATGCTTATCAGGTAATACTTATTCTTTATGCTATTTCTTGGTCTTTATGATTTTGTTGTTTGAAAACTCTTTGTAGTTATGCTTCGTGTCTAGCTAGAAGTTGGTTTCATATTTTAACCTTTAGGTGTTTTGATTGGTTCGGTATAAAGTATAAAGCCCAGAGAGAGATTATGGTTTTATGTGAAGAAATTAGAATAAATTGTTTTGGTTAGTTCATGTTTTAACTTAAGAAGAAATTGAATATAAAATATATGTTTGCATGTTTGTTGGTTATTTTCCTACATCATAGTTAAGTTAGTTTGAGTGAAGATGAATTCAGATTTCTTGCAGAAACGACCAACAAAACATATAACATGAATCGATGTTTTATTTATTTGCTTGCTTATTTATTTTGGTAGGAAGAGGCACTAACGAAGAGATGTTGGCTTGCTATAATGGGTCTTAGTCATCAAATATAGTTAGTATTTTGTAGTCATGGTAATGATAATTAGCTTTTGACATTTTAATAATATGTAGGGATCTGACCAGAAATTGCTTTCATATATCATTGGTAGGGATCTGACCAGAAATTATTGGGGCTTAGTCATCAAATTCTTTCTCTTAATAATTAGCTCTAAATTGTAAGTTTTTAAAGTTAGCAGAGATTTTTAGTACAAATTATGATAGCTCATGAGTTTTATTTCTCAAAATTTTTTTTGTGTGTTTATTATCAGATATGTCTAGCTTTCAAGGTTTATTTGTCTGTCCAGAGGCCACCTCTTTATTACTGCACAATTTTTGTGTGTATCATATCAGCCCTCCTGGACATGAGGTCGGTCATTTAAATTTCTTTAGTTTTAATTTTATCTTCTTGAACAGTTTGAATTTATGTTTCTAATGAATATTTTTTGCATTTGTTCTTTTAAGAAAATTACGGTTGAGAGTTGCTCCTATTTCTACTATTATACCAGCTTGACTATTGATGAGCTTGTGGCCCAGGTGGCAGATGTTCTTGATTCGTATAATGTACATTCACGCAATGTATGGTGAGAGATATTACCTGTGCATGCTTCTAAATGTGATCAAAGGTATAATAAGATTTGAGGAAGCTCGCACTATTAATAGGATTACATATTCTACTTTCAGAGAAGCATGTGTCGCTTTGGAGTTGTTAGGTAATGATAAAGAATAGAAAGAATGTCTGATCGAAGCTTTTTCTTGGGCAACATCGTCGCAGTTTTGTGTGCTTTTCATTAAGATTCTTTTATTTTCTGAGACTGCGAGCCCTCTAAAATTATTTGAAAATTTTTGTAATTTATTTATAAATGAGATATATCACCATCTTTGTTTAGCCATTGCACTCTCTAAAAATCATATTCCAGATTCACAAGTGAGAAATATTGTTCTGACAGAATTGCAATCATTATTGTATAAAAACAATTATTCTCTTGAGCTCTTCTCACTGCTTATCCCCCATAATGAGAACACTTCTATTCTTGAAAACTGACTACTATGAGAAGAGCTTTGCTATGATGCAAAAGAAATGCAACAAGAACACAGTAACAAAATGTCAAAATGAAATCATGATCAATTGGTTGTTTATAACCTTGTGATAAGCTCTCTTATTCATAATGAAGGGAGGCAATTTTTTGTTTGCGATTATGGTAGAACCAACAAGACTTTCTTGTGCCACACAATTTTAATAAGGGTGCGTCTAGAAGGAAGTATAGCACCGGCGGCTGCTTCCTCCGGTATTACTTCATTACTTCTACCAGGAGGACATACAGCTCATTCCTGTTTTAAAATACTGCTCGAGTTAGATATGAATTCAACATGTGAGATAAAAAGAGGTACTAATTTGGCTCAATTAATTGAGATGTGTTCACTTATCTTGTGGGACGAAGCCCCTATGAATCACAAATATTATTTTGAAGCGTTGGATCGGACATTATGTGATTTGATGGCTCCTCTTGATCCGAAATATGCAGATAGACCATTTGAAGGCAAAACTCTTATTTTGAGCGGAAATTTCAAACAAACATTGTCAGTTGTCGTCGAGGGGGTTCACAGTCGTGCACTAGATGCTTGTATTATAAGATCTAAAATTTGGAAATATTTCATAATCCTGAAGTTAACAATTAACATGCACCTCACAAATAGCTTGGACTCCTCTCAAGAGGAAATGAGAGAATTCATAGATTAGATTTTGGCTGTAGGAGACGGCACTTTACATTCCATAAAGGCAACAACATATGAAGAAGAAGCTGATTGGATCATTATCCCACCAGATTTATTGTTTCAAAACACAAGTGATGTAATAGAATCCATCTATAGAGAAATATATTGTGATATTATATTGAATTTGGGATGTCCTAATTATTTCAAAGATCATGCTATTGTCACTTCTACAAATGAACAAGTAAATCTTATAAACCAACATATAGTAAAGTTGATATCATTTGATTATCGTGTGCACCTAAGTTCAGATACGATTTGTAAAAGGAACCAGTAAATCTATGGATGTTATGCACTTTATCCTCTGGATTTTCTAAACTGCTTAAAGTTCAATGGTTTTGAGGAACCTTGACCCTGGATTTTCTAACCATGAGCTCCATTTAAAAATTGGTTGTTCTGTCATGCTTTTGAGGAACCTTGACCTTACAACAGGGCTATGCAATGGAACCAGGCTCATTGTCACTAGATTGGTGACTCGTGTTATAGAAGCACAAATAATCATCGAAGCAAATATAGATGGTCGAATGCAAATACCATGGATTGTATTTAATGTGCATGATAGACGGCTTCCTTTCATTCTGAAGCGTAGACAATTTTCTATTAGATTATAGTTTGCTATGATCATTAATAAAAGTTAAGGTCAAACCATGCATTGCGTTGGTGTCTATCTAACAAGTCTTGTATTTACCCACAGACAATTGTATGTTACGCTTTCAAGGGTTACATCAAAATCTCAGCTACGTATTCTTATAGCCAACGAAAGTATTATGGATGATAACTACATCAAAAACATAGTTTCTAAAGAAGTTTTCAAGAATTTGGTTTGTTATGATTGACACACAAAATGATATTAACTTATTTTTTTACTTATGTAATTTATAGTTGATTTTTTTTTATCTCTATTTAGTATTGTATGCTGAAATGTTCTAAAAATTACAAATGACTTATCTCAAAATTTCTCAGCTAGACAAAGGTGTTATTGCTCGGCCTTTCGTTACACGGGCTTCACGAATGTGGTTAGCGCATAGTCGTGCTGACAAAGATCTTAACAATTACATCAACCTAGAGATACTCTTTGTTGATATTAGATGTGAGTGGCTATTAGCATTGTATGTTCGTGTTTTGCATGCAAAGCAACAATAATTGGGCCAAAAGGTGCTTATCCATGTTCAGCCTGAGATATCACACAAAGTTTTTTCTTTTCAATGAGATGAAATAAAAATGGACCAAAGAATCTACTAAAAAAAAGTTTAGGTGAAATAAGATTTCAATTTTTTTAAATTCAGAAAATCTGGAGTCCCACTCATGGTGATTTGGTTGATTTGGGAGAAGCTGTAGGTACCGAGATCAGCTAAAACAAGACGATACTCAAAAGGAATTACTAAATAGCTTAGTAGAAATATCTGGAGAAAAAAAGGATATATCGATCCAATTTGTTGTAGTCGAGTCGTTAACATGTTGGCAGAAGCTTTACAGAATCGAATTCTCCCAATTTGCAACCTATCATAGGTTCAAAATGCTAAAAAAAAGCTAGCTTTGAAATAAATGATTCATATTAAATTTCCAAGCTATTAAATTTTTCTATTGCTAAATCGTTAAAAGTTTCATTGTATGTGTTGTCGGGGTAAAAAAAAAAGCATGCAAATACAATACAAGCAAGAATAAATCAGAGAAATGCTCCCATATTCATAAACCAGATCATTGAAGGAAAGGTCTATTCATGAAACAATAACTAAGTACTATTAAGCATATCCAATTCCAAAAATAATAAAATGCAGACAAATATTTTTCGTATCAACCTTAGCGCTATTATGAAATGAAAAACATTCTTTTAGTTATTTCTGATCTTTATACAAAAGGAAAAAAAATGGCAAGTACCTGAAATTTATCATGCTACAATTTCAAGAAGCAAAAAAAATGATTAATGTGTATTACATTTTCTATCATATTTTATAATTTCAGATTTGTTCATTTGAAACAATTTCATCTCTTTAATATTTCGAAGAAATGTTTTATTCTAGAAAAAAGGAGTTAACTTTTTATTTCTTATTATCGCGTGTTATATTTTATTTACATTGTCCAAATTTACAAACATGCTTTGTACTAAATTTGAAACCTTTATTTCAATAAGTCTATCTACAAATGATTTATTGTAAAGAAAATGTTCCCGCTACGAAACGTGGATACCGAACCTAGTCGATCGAACAAGCTCTAAAGTTAAATCACCACTTTCATTATTTCACTTACTTGTATAATTATAAAAGATATTTTTTTTGTTATTATTTTATTTGTTTTTTTTTATTATTATAGAGTTAATTGCTTTTGTGTGTATCAAAACATTCAAATAACTTATTTCTTCATCAAAATAACATATTTTTTATATTCTTTTATTTATTTATGATGAATATTTATAAAGATTAGAGTTGATGAGTATAACCTTACTACTCATAATTTCTAATCTCTAATCCCTAGATACAATTGATTTTTTTGTTGTAACATTAAAATACGTAAAAATAGAAATATAGATTTTAGTTGCAAGCGACACTCATTCATATCAAAAATTCAAAATAAAATAAGTTAAATTAAAATGATCAAACAACAAGATCAAATATAATGTTACATACAAATAATTTTACAACAAATGTGTATTGTATAATGTTAAGATGAATAAAAAAGATAATTTGATCAATTTGTCTATAACAAAAAAATTTATAATAAACAAAATTAGAATAAACAAATAATTTTTTATTATATTGAAAAATAAACTATTTTAATATTTCGATGAAAATATTAACTATTTTAAAAAAATCAATAAATACATAAGAATTAACTCATTATCATATTACTTCTATCAAAATATAACTATAGAGGGTCCTCCACATCGACTAGGTAATTCCGAATTCGGCCAGTATGGTCCACATGCAGTTACCTTCGGTTCTCATTTACTTCGTTACACCGAGAGCATCCAACAATCCCGAAGTACTCCTAGATTGTCGTTTCAATTGGATTAAAGGGAAAAAAACAAAAATAAAAAAAGAGAACAGTCTTTTTGAGTCTCTCTCTCTCTCTCTCTCGCTTGAAACTCAAAAACCCTAAAGAAAACCGCCAAAAATTAGAAAAAAGAATCGAGACAATGCAGAGATTATCTGGTTTTGCTGTTTCTAGGTAACGATAAGGAGTCAAGCAATGCTCCGCTGATTCTTTTTTTGTCAATTTAGCGTTTAAATAATGTCATTTTGGTCCCAATTTCTCTCTATTTTCTTTTTCTTTGTTTGAATGCTTGGTCCTTAGAGAAAGGAGTTCGTTTCTTGTAGCCATCTACGGATTTTGATTTCTAGTGATGTAAAATCGGTGTTTTCTTGTTATTTCTCAAATTAATGCTACCAAAACCCTAAACCCTAACTAGCTGTAGTCCAAAAATTTCTCCCCCTTTTGACCACGTTGAAAATTTTGTTGTATATAAGGAGTTAAGGAATTATTATAGCATTAACCAGGTGTAATTTTCTCCAAATTTGTTGTTGCTTGAGAGAAATCTCTTATTTTATCTTATTTTATTTTTTTTATCTATCAAAATACTAAAGTTCTTTTATCGACTTTAATCGCGATCACTCCAGTGTGCCAAGTGAGCCCAACAGATTCTCCGAAGCAATCAATTAAATGTTTTAAATCTCATAAGAATCAGAAATGCAAATTGATCATTATATGTACTATTTGTTTGAATTATTCTGGTGGAAATGTACTTACTTCAACACATAAAAATTTAGCATTTTGCAGAGAACAAGTACTACAATACTTGGTTTCAAGTTATTTGTTGGGCGTAAATCCATAGAGCCAAGGAATTTTGCAATTTGAAAAATATTTGTGTGGTATTATGCCCTGCATTTTTTTTCTTATTGGAGTGATGGTTCCAAATTGGTATTTCTGTGAGATATAGAAAAGGAATGGTTCCATAAGTTTTTTTATAGTTTTAAACATACAACGTGCTTCTTACTTTTAGATATGATAATATTCTAAGGCTTTTCAGGAGTCAATAGAAATTCTGTCATACTTACCTGTTTACATTTTCTCCGTGAATTCTTTTCTAGGGCAAGAGATGTCAAAGATTCGCTTTTATTCAATTCCTTTCACATGCAACGCATCTTTTCAACTGCTACCGCAGAAGCTACTCGTGGTAAAAATTTTAATCGTTGTTAGAACAGGAATGACTTTACCAATTATGTATCGTTTGAACCGGAGACCAGATGGCTAAATAAGTGATCTGGCAGAGTAAATGCCTTCTTTTTTTTTCTTTTTTTTTGTTTACATGTGTATGCAACAGATGGGCCATATTTGTCTGTTAACTGTCTTGTATGTTTCTTATATGATGGTTAACTTGGATTGTTTATTCATTAGCTTTTGCTTGGTTTAATTATTGTTTCTAAGTGAAAATCAAGGGTGCTTAAGGAAATGAGAAGCTTGTTAAAGTCATAGTTGCCAAAAAAAAATGAAACCGGGTTTATTGAGGTCCTTATAGATGCAACTTTTATTAATTTTCTACCACTGATTTCAATTATTTGAGGCATTTTTATTGTTGTTTCTCTGTGTCAATCTGTAAAACCAAAATGACTAATGCAGAAGGATAGTGGTGCCAAGCTGGTGATTCTCCTAGTAATGCTAAGGACCGAACTAAGTTTAAACAATTGAATGAAGCAAACTGCTTGTAGGATTTGAACTTGCAACTTGTGTGATCTCACTATGCAATTTTGAACCATCTGTCAGAACTAATGTTGATTTCTAATGAAATTTCACTTTTTATTTCTTTACAACTAGAGATTTCATCTGGTAAAAGGTTTGCGAGCTATACTATTTTCAAGGGCAAGGCTGCTCTCGCTGCATATCCTGTTCTTCCCAAGTTTTCTGCACTAGGCGTATGATATCTTTTTTTTCCTTTATTTTTCTTTTTACATTTATAATTGTAATTTCAAAGTCAGGTTGTGTAATGTTGTACTGGGTTTTCTGTGGCGACTTTTGGTCCGAGCTGTGAAACTATATTGACAGTTAAGCATGTCAAACCTTCAGAATTATTATATTAAGTTTTGCATTAATATTGGGTTTTGTTGATTTTTTTTTTGGCCTTCAGAGAAATCTCTGAGCTCAGTTATTTACTTATTTTTAATCTTCACAATAGTTTAAAATGGAACGAACGATTTATAAATATAGAAAACTTAGTACCAAACAACACTGTTTGTAATTTTTACTCCTGGAGAAGGATATTGGTTTCCTTGTGTAAGAACGGCTCTCATTCCCTGTTCCCTTTTCTCTTCTTCCTACAGTCTGGAAGCTCGAAAATGGAGAAGAATGGAGTTGTTATGTTGGTGTTCTGGCCGGCACTTGGACTTAAGAAGTATGACTGGGAGAAAAGACAGGTCTGTAAGGCTCTTTCTTTTCTTTTCTTTTTTCAGTTTGCATAATTACATTTGGAGCCCTCCATATTGTTGATATACTTGGCATTCCTATTAGACTAACTGGAACTGGTATTTTTGGTGTGGTAGTGGCATTTGTAATTTTGAGAACTCCTTTGGGTTGCTATTTGCACATATTATGCTGAGTCGCAGAATTTTAAGCGAAATAAGGACAAAATTGGGTAAGCAGTCATAATGGAGTTTGGTTTAAATGATGCAAAGTTGGGTAAAATTGATATTTGTTAGGTTAAATTGGGGTTGATGCACAATTTGGGGGAACTTTAGCGGTTTCAAACCGGCCAATGTAACATATGGGTGTCATAAATGAAATCTTTGCTTCAAGTAGACGACAAAGAAAACACACAAAAAAAATGTAATTGAGTTCAGGTAAAAATAAAAAGAAAATTGCGGTTGTGAAGTTTAACTAGAAATGTTTCCAACCTGCATTGATATGGACCTGACCTGAACATGGACATTCTCATTGAAACTTTCTTTGGAACTTCTGCATGTGACATTACAAAATGTTCATCTGCCTTTACATTTATTCTGTTTCAGTACTTTGCTTTATCTCCAACTGAAGTTGGAAGTCTGATTAGCCTGGGTCCTTCAGATTCATGCGAGTTCTTTCATGACCCATCCATGAAGTCAAGGTTGAAATTGAAACTTTCAATTTTCAAAAGGATAAGTTAAATGAACAGCCCTAAATACCTCGAAGTATCTTATATGTATCTCAAATGGTTATGATGCTTATCTTGATTTTTTTTGTCAAACAATTAGCATGCTTGCCCTCTCTCTCATTGATTTGGATTTCTGTTGATATAAGAATGTAACATTGGGGCCCTTTTGAATATATATGACATTTTGAGGGTTTAACCAATGTTTGCATAATTTCGGACTCTGCGTGCTCTGGGATAAACTAAATAGGGAAAAGTTGTCCAAATGCATAAACATTACAATCTTGATCTGTCTTCCTTAGAAGATAACTTTTTATTCCAGTGACAAGTAGAATGAGCATTCTTTGTGATGAACTCATGTCCCTTTCTATGTTAACACACCTTTGGAAAGAATTTAAGACCCTTTTGTATTATAGGCATTGTTTGGGTAAGTTCATTTAGTTCTAACATTCTAATCTAACTCTATCTAGAGTTTACTATTCCAAATTTCAGTCTGCATTAGCTCTAATCAAATGCCGACCTAGGTTTTTTTTAGCAGATATAGCCCTGATAATCTGACTTATTGTTGGATAAAAGGGTTATTGGCAAAAAAAAGGTGCATATATTTTTTTTTCCAAAAGAAATAGAAATTTCTTAATTTCTGGTTAATAATAATGTGGAGTGTTTAGGGGGTCTTTTTTCAGTCAATGCAAAGTTTCTTGGGATTCCTTTTGTACATAGAAGATTGCTTATTTCTCTTTAATCCCACACTAAGTTCTACTGTTTCTTTTTTCTGAATTTATTGCAGCTCAGAAGGGCAAATTAAGAAATCTCTGACTATTGCTCCAATCAATGATCGATCTGGCTATTTTGCCAATCTGAGTAAGTCAATTTGTATCATCAATATCAAAATACTTCGTTCAGTGAACTACATTTTTGTTGGTACCTACACTACTGGACCTAAAATATTCATTAAGGTCCACCACAGCTTTGGCCTTATTTTGATGTCTAAAGGAGTGTAAACATCTTTGAAATTTTGTGACAATGAGCTGCAAACTGTTTTTGCCATTCCATAACAAGGATGGTAAAAGTAAAAGGCTTATGCCCATAAGCTCCTGTGCGTTCCTGTCTACAAGTCATTATTCTTTTTTATCTCAGCTAGTTGGTTGAAGATTTTTTATTGAATGCACAGATGTTGTGAATAGCTTGAACAAGACAAACGACCGCCTTTCTGTTGCTATTACGAAAGCTGAGTTTTCTGTTCTGCGCACTGCTTGCAGTGTAAGCTCTTTATTCTATGATCCCTATGTTTCTCGGTCTGATAACTATTTATTCGGTCTGCTTGTTGAGGGCCTACTCTTGATTCTCATTCTGATAACTGGTCAAGCCAGGTTGGCTGTGTACTAAAAAGTAGGCATGTCAAGAATACTGACCTGTCGACATGATAATATATGGTGTGGATGCTGGATTTCATATGTGGCTTTATTTATTTTAATTCATTTGTTCTATTGAGCTGAATAAAATATATTGGGCCAATGAAGCGTACTGAAAAAAAAGAAAATGAATTGTTTGGTCAAACCGGCAGTCAAAAGTAGTACAGGCTTCTTTTTTTGGTTTACTAGGAGGAATGTACTCAAGTTGCATGGTAATTTCTTATTTATTTGTCTTGTTAACACAGTAGGTGCTGCCTATGTACTAGGAGGTTATAAGTTGTAATTCTCACACCTTTGTATATGTTAATATGCAGTATGTGCTGCCTCATATTATGGGTTGGGACCAGGTTATTAGCCCGGAGCAGCAAAAAGCAGCGAAGCCCATGATTGATCGGCCACACCCTGATTTTGAGTGGTCGAGGTGAGAAGGGAAAACAGGTTTAGTCAAAAACCTCCTTTGGATTTGTGGGCACTGATAAATACCAAAATCCCTGTTTCATGTAATGAATATGATCTGTTGTAGACTTGCTATGAAAAAAATTGAGCTCGTGTATTATCGCTCTTGAAGGGTAGTTTGGGAATAGAGATATTGGCCTAGGTGTTTGTTTCCTCGCCGACTTTTGAGAACCTTGGAACATTTTGTAGCCCTATCTTACAAGCACTTGCATTTAGTTTGCCAAGTTTTATGTTACTTTAGCATCTATAATCGACAATGACGGCGAGCACGTGCAATTGCACATGGCCACATTCATTTTTTTTGTTTTGTTTTTGCAATTGTTAATAGCTTCAGATATCGACATCTGGGCTTGATAGCGATGGGATTTCCAAAATTCAGGCACAATTAACGTACAAGTAAACATCCTCAATTATTGTATTCTATTAATGTTTCGTGAACATTCCTCAATTCTTGCATGTAACTTAGATTTCGTAACAGCACTGCTTTGGCTCACGTGTCTACTTAAGAAAATTACAGGCTTAAGTGCTTAATAAACGGACTATGAAGAAAACACATGCAATTCAATCTCCGTTACCTTAAATATAGTACGGATCAAGAGGTCAGAAAAGCTCTCTCCTTATTTCCAACATCTAGGGTTATATTGTATGAGATAATGAGAACCCATTAGGAGGGGGAAAAAACTAAACCATAACAATTATTTTCCTTGATACATCTGAAGGTAGAATAGATTTTGAATCGGCTAGAAAGTTTTAAAAAATCGATCAACTATAATAGAACTAATCAACTATTTTCTAGGTAATTTCCCTGATATAGTTTTATCGTTTGACTATAACATACAGCAACCTGGGTTTCATGTCTTCTATTTTCACCACTGGCTGCCAGGTTTTTAGATTTCCATCACTCAAACTCCTGCTTAACTCCTAAAACTTATTCAATAATTGAAGTATCAAGCATGTCAATTAAATTTGGGCGACTTTTGAACCATCTTCATGCTGTACTTCAACTTGATCAATTACGTCCTTGATATGGCATTTCTTTCGGTGTATTTAGAACAGGAAAACAAATCCATGAAACAACAAATGTGAAGTATAATAGTTGCCTAAAAAATAAAAATATTTTCTGACCATTAAGCACCGGACCATTGTCTAAACGATGTTTTGTGCTCACAGATTAATGATAAATAAAAGGAAAAATATTTACAGATACACCACAACTCAATCGACCCCCATTTTCTTTTTATTTAGTACAAAAGAAAAATAATCTAACTATTCTTCACGAACTTTGAGCTTAATCTCAGCATGGGAAAATGTTGGTGTTGTGGGTGACCCGGGGGGTGAAGGTGCAATGGCAAAATTTTGCACTAGCAACTTGAAACAAGGGAGAAAAATCATATAAAGCGCAATAAGTATAAATGGGGTCGAAATTAGCCAACCTAAAATCTGTACATGAGAAGAAAATGCACTTAATTAGTCTCAATATAAAACAGATTGAAGTTGCTAAATAACAATGCAATAAGCACCTCATTTGACTGCAGGTTTTAGCTGAAAATGAAATATCAAGTACAAGATAGATTGTGATCTGCGTACTGGTTAATTTTGATGAATCAGGTGAAAGGAGAGAGAGAGAGAGAGAGAGAGAGAGAGAGATAGAGAGCTGACCGCATGAAGTATACTCAAAAGCACCTCTTTTGAGGCATGGCCTGTTATAACTTTCTTAAATGCATCAGGGGTCAATGCGAAGTGGGGCCCACCACAGATTACTTCACCAAGCCTCAGAAAGGGTACAATCAAGCTGCAGTTGACATAAGATAATATAAAATAAAAGGTCCATTTCAGCTATTAGTTTGTATACTGGGTTAGTCTGATTCCTTCAACTGGATCCCAACATCTAGTTGAGATTTTTAGATGCTTCAAAAAACTGAGGTTTACTTTATACTTCTATGCTTCCCTAAACAAACTTCATGCTTGCAACTGAAACTAACATTTGTTTAGTCATTATCAAACAACACCCTAATTTAAAATTGAAGTTGATTAGAACACAATTTATATCTATAGCACCTCAGCTTTCATGTTAATGAGCTTTACAGCTGATCAATGAGCTCTGAACCAATCATGTTGACCTTCTAGTTTTGATTTTACCTTACTAGCGGGGAAAGAGAGATCTTTTCACTCACTGATATTCTAAAATATCTCAAACAATGTATTATTTGCAATTTGCAAATGTGACATGTTATTTGAAAACATGATATCCTAGTGTGTGTTATACGCAAAAGAACCAAAGTACATTCAACCTTAATTCAATTGGAGTGGCAACAAAATTGAAAAGCATTGTCGCTGCTGCATTGCATCGATGTCCTAATATTGCTATAGCAACACCACAAAGGATAACAGTTGTACCTGAAAGGAAAGGGATTGATTATTCTTTCCCTTGATTTAAGCACAAAGAATGAAATTCTACTCTATTGGGCATAAAAACAGTTGTACCCAACTTGCAAGCAGAAACAAAACTTGGATAGTACATGCAACACAAAGAAAATTATGCCAGATT
Organism: x Bolboschoenoplectus mariqueter; assembly: GCA_037678475.1. Taxonomy (NCBI): domain Eukaryota; kingdom Viridiplantae; phylum Streptophyta; class Magnoliopsida; order Poales; family Cyperaceae; genus x Bolboschoenoplectus; species x Bolboschoenoplectus mariqueter. Next base: position 1,719,698 of record CM075286.1, on the reverse strand, counting down.
TTGAAACCATTTCTAGCAGGCTGAGAGCTTATGAGATGGGGGTATGTACCAGATAGTCATCAGATTTTCCAATTATAACACGGATTTTTAATACTTGGTAAATTTTGCTTCCTTTTATGTTATATGTAAATTTGCAAAAATAAGTATGGTATATGTAACTTTAATTAGTAAATTTTGCCTTTTCAAGGTTATATTTAAATTTGCAAAGCCAAAGATTGTTAGAGAGTTTAAGACTAACCAGTGTCATGATGTTATGATAAGCCTTGAACATTCAAGAAATGCACAATTGGAAATCATATTGAGTTGAGTATTGACTGATATAACTTACTACCGCAATACACTGATAGGTACTGGAACCTGCATGCATAAGCTGAGACCTGATCTCACAACATAAACTTGAGAGCAAGATTCCGGTCTCATAAAACTTTAGTGCAAAAATTTGAAAGTGAATAGAAAATAAAGGTTAATAATTATCAACTCACCACAAATAGGAAAAATTCCAAGTGTCAAGCCGAGAGCTGTTGAAAATGCTAGCTGTTTAGGTTCTGCACCCCTTAGAAAGAGGAAAACACCATAACAAAATAACGTTAAGGATCTGCACTGGATTTCAACTACCTCAACAAAAGAAACTACTTCTCTAGTGTCACCGATACATGTAGATTTTATATGATTATTATTGATTTATGTTTCTCAACATTGCATGTGTCGTAGAAGAAGAATAACTTTGGACCACAATTTTAGTTCCTGACGAAATGAAACAACGGATTCTAACATTACAAGGATTGTTAGCAATGACAACGGTATTGTGATATATAGGGGCTGTGAAGAAATACCATGCCTGATACTGGTACAATGCCTGTAAGCTTCTAAACCAGTACATACTGATACTGTGTAGCTCTAACTCTCTTTTCTAAGTTCAAATTTGATGGTGCCAGTTGCAAATTGAAGGACTGAACTAGCACTGGTACCATTCCAATCAGTGCCCTAATTCCTTACAAAAGAGATCCATGAAAGATTACAGTAAAAATTGAAAAAGAAAAAGAAAAAAAAATCACCTCCTTATTATTTGTATGAGCGGTTCCCCTATCTTTGCATTTAGCCATTGACACAAATCAAACCCGCCGATCGGCATCTCAAGTAATTATCAAAACTCAAACAGAACAACAGAGTAAAGGAGCGTCTTCCCTTTCTCCTTTCTCCTCTCTTCGAATTGGTACGATGCTTCGATTCAACCCGAAATGCCAATTCTAATCGAGAAGAAACTCCCTCTCGAGGCAGGCTTCAACCGATCAAATCCTAAAATTTCGGAATCAAAACCTGAAGCTCGCGCCACGATGATCGGAGAAGGAGATTATCCTTGCCTTTTCGTTATTTATTGGCTAGGAATTAGTTCAATAAACATGGATTTAGATTCTTTCTTTCTGATTTCGTTTCTTGATTGTTGTAAGAATGGCACGAGAGGGAACGGGACCGGACACCTAATACCTTTCCCCGATTGGGTTCCTCTCCGATTGTTGAGGATGAAAGCGATGATCTGGACGATCTGGACCGTCCATTAAAGATCGATCGGTTTGTATTGCTCTAATATGGCATTTAATGGTTGTGCGAAGGAAACGTGGCTTCTCGCTTAGATCCCATCTGGAGTCTCGACTGTTTGATCAACTGTTAAAGTACTGGTTCTCTCCAGTTACATGTGACTGGAGGGAAGAGGGCTTGCGTGTTAATACAAGATTATGAATTTTTGATCCTCTGTGGCTCATATAAATAGATATTTATGTATAAAATGGTGTTAAGTAATTATTGTTTTAAATTTGTCAGTCCGTTCATAATTAATTTTTTTGTTTAGGAATTAATAAATTATATAAAATGCACTTCTAAAAATATATGATTTATACTTTTTGAACTAAACAAAATTAATTTCATATTGAACGACATCTGAACGATTGATATCATTATTGAAATAATAAAAAAATGATATACATAATAAAACAATTATGAAGATAAAAAGATCAAACTAAAATTAATATCCATAATTCATTCAAATATAAAAATAATTAAGAATTTTGATCACGATAAACACATCTAACAATAGATAATAAAGTCGGTTGTTCTCACCAAACACAGAAAGAATTCACATCCGCTATCATAGTTTTTTATAGCAATTTACCGTCATTAAATCAATGACAAATGAAATCCACAAATCAATTATAAAAAAAATACTTTCTATAAATTAAAATTTAAACCGTTATAATTTTATGAGAATGAGTTATCATAATTTTATAATAACAACAGATACGGTCTGTGCATGGCATGCTTACCACATAAAATAAAATAGTAATCAGCTTATATTATTTTCTTTTTCTAAATTTTGTTCGAAAATCAATGGCGATCTTCTCTTGTGACCTTTTAATCCGACTGAGGAATGAGTGAATCCTTATACTGATTTCTGAAGTTAGTAACTTAGAATCTTACACAGATCATTTTTAAAAGATATATAATTTGTATCGTTTTGATTTTTGAAATTTTAAAAGTATTATTTGGTCTTTAAAATTTTAATTCTTAAAGAATCGCTAGCTTATTATTCTGATGTTTGAAAATTTTAATTTCTAATAAGTGGTCTTATCATTATTATTGGTAAAAAAAAAAAGCACTAGATGAAGATACAAGTTTGCATTCATAGCATAATGATATATTGTATGATATTTATGATAAAAAGTATGTAAATATTATTTTAATTAAATTTATGACGACATTTATTTATGCTAGTTCTAATTTAATTGATATTTAATGACATATACGATTATATTTTTTTTGAAATTATTTGAAATATTTAATGATTATATTCGCACTAGTTTCAATACTAAAATATGATGAAAATATCATTTTTTTCAATGGTTGTTAGATATAAGATTAATTTGGTACAAATTAAAACTTTTAAGAATTACAATGATTTTTTTGAAACTTTTAAGGATCAAAATAACAATCAAATGATATTTTTAAGGATTAAATTGATGTTTTTGAAATTTTAAAGATTAAAATGATATAGGAGTGATATTAGAGACTATTTTTGTAATTTACTACTTTAATTGTTCACAATTATGTAATTTTACTCAACAAATAGAGAGTAAAGCTAGCGTGAGCTTAACTAAAAAAAATTATTGAAACGGCTCCAACGACAAATCCGAGTAGCTCAATAAATTCGCCATATTAAAATCTTGTAGGATACTAATTTTTTCTATTTTTTGGAATCTTTGAACTATTTGTTTCATATTTTTTTAAAATGCCCTACTTTTATATACAAAAATTCATTATTTTATTATTATTATTAGACTCATCTTAAAAAATCCTAAAAAAATAGTTAGAAAATCCTAAAAATGAAAAATTTTGGTATTCTATGAGATTTTGATATGAAGAATTTAGTGAGCAATTCAGATTTATTATTTGGAACCGATTCAGTAGATTTTTGAGTTAAGCTCACGCTAGTTTTATTCACAAATAGATAATATATAATTATAGTTAACGGATAATAAGTGAAAAAAAGTTGACCGGACAGCTCATATTTTTCAATTATATATAATCAATGCTTCTGTATTGATTTTTCAATTATATATATATATATATATATATATATGTTGAAACTGATGGGTTTTCAACAGCAACTTGTTCTAAAAAAATTGAGGAAAAAAATCACAAAACCTAGCGTATATAGGATAGAAGAAGCAAATTCTATTATTCCGTACCAGAAATTAAAAACATTTTAGTGACAATAGTAATATTTTTCATATGAAAGGTTACATTATTAAAAATTTAGATAAAAAATCTTTTATAAATATTTAAATTTAAGTGTCTTCGTCCTCGTGTTATCTCAAAAAAAAAACATCTTAGTACAGTTTAGTAGTTTACAAATACACCAACCAAATTAAGCCATTTCAATTTCCATTAATGCTGGTAGCTTGCAGCCAGGTAAGCCAAAGTGCCTACTAACGGTGCATTGATATAAGTGGCGGGTTCCGACTCTGCGTAGTTGTCTCGTTCGTCGGCAAAGTTATCGTTCTCATCGGGCCCACCTACGACTGCACCTGTCAGAATGTTGGGGTTGGGCTCGCTCGTGTGGAAATATTGAAAGCCGGAGTCGCAGCTTACTGGTCCTGATAAGGTGTTAATGCTAGGTATCGACGAGTCACGGTGGTGCACCCTCCGCGGGAAGTTATCACTGTATCCCACCATGTAGGACATTCCCTTAGGGTTTACACCTAAGATGTAATCTACCTAAATGAGGAAAAGGAGTAGAATTCAATGAAATGTTTCTTTTTTTTTTCATGCACTGATTAATGATTCGTTGTCCAATTAATTCAAGATTGGTGCATGCTGGGACCACTGGTCTGTGTCATATACAACATCAGAAAATTTGTAATGAAACAGTATATAAGCATTATATATGTGTCCTTATAAATCCAATTTTTAAGGAATTTTGAATTGAGAAAGGCTAAATATCATGATACATACTTGTTTCTTGGCAACATTTCTCAACAGAGCGGGGTTAACGGTCATGTCGCCGCACTGGAATTTCTGCTTCGAGACCCGGAGGTACTTTGAATACACCGACATTAAGAAAGATGAAGTCGTTACGTATTGCAAATTGCTTCCACTCATCTTATAGAGAAGGCCTCCCGGTGTGTACTTCACACTCATCGAGCCGGAATTCGGTAAGATGCTGCACATATATCTCTCGGCATGGTCACGGAATTCTGAAGCTTCTTGGTTCTTGTGCAGTAGAAGCTCCTATATATACACCAAAAGACAGAAAAAAAAGAAAAAAATTCATCACCAGTTTCTTTCAGCATTTTGTTTCCTTCTTGTTCATATATCCATTACTCAGCAACTAAATTCATATCCCCTCTGACTGATATTTTGAACTTCCAAAAAAAAAAATAAGCAATTTTAATTTTGTGTCATGTGTTTCATATATAGGGATTCACATTCATTGTCATACTTTTTCTTATGGCACACTTATACCATATTTTTTTTAGATCTATGACATGTGAAATCTATTAAAATATAAATAAAAAAACACCTCCTATTAGCTAAATCTGAACCGTTTAAATCAAATCAAACCGTTTAAAATCTATGACAGCAAATGTGTCATAAATTTCTATGGCAATGGATACGGACCCCCATATATAGGTGTCTTTGTACATGTTAAAATATGCTGAATTTAAAAAAATTTCGTTGATGTGACATACTTTAGCTAGAAGCACACGAGCACCGGGATACTTGTTGTCCCAGCTGAAGGTATCCGAGTCTGCATTGCATCCGAGCGATTTAGCGTAGTTTATGTAAGAAGAGTTTTTCGTTGCCTTGTGGAGCCATGCTGCTGCCCATAGCAACTCATCCTACAATTTTACAAAACAAATAATATGTCATGGATTTACTGCGAAGCCGGGGCTACAGGATTCACATAGTATATATATAAATATATTCTACAATTTCCATACTGACATATGTAACAGGGGGAAGACAAAAAAAAATAATACAACAGGAATTTAATTAACAACACTATTTAATGGTTAATTAATTGGCAGTGTCCAGATAGAGAGAGACGGTCTTACTTGATAACCGGAGTAAGAGCAATAGAACGGGCAAACGACAGACGAAAGAGAGTCGCTGTAGCTCCCTCTATACTTGTCGGCGAATGTGAAGGCCTTCACAGCAGCATTGACAAGTTCCTTTGAGTAGTGAGGGTCAGTGCGCCTAAACACAATCGAGGCTGCTGCCAGGGCGGCCGCAGTCTCACCAGCCACGTCAGATCCAGGATTTGACGGGGTTACTTTGTAGACTGGCCGTGGTGTCTTCTCGTCTTCTGAGCGCATCCAGCATTTGTGCTCGTCATTTGGGTTGCCGACCTGATAAAATTACATGGAATTTTACTTCTCTTTACAGAAAAAAAAATTGACTTGATTAAAACCTTCACCGGTTCGTTGTACATTCCGCAAATTAGTTCTCGTATTGGACAAAAATACATAATTGAAACATGCATGGAGATTTTCATGTTAACAAAAAAGTAGCAATCCTCAAACTTCATGTTGTCAATCGACCATATTTCGTCTAGTTATTTGTATACAATTGCTGTCTTTTGCCAGTAGATTTGTTTTATTTCTTGATCCAGTTCAGTGGTCAGTTGAGGGTACCGATTCAAAATCAAGAAATGTCAATGTTTTGGGTTTAGAGAAAATTAATAGAACCTGGACATAGAGGGCATCTGGGAGGTGCGCGGAGGCCTTGAGCAGGTAATCGGAGCCCCACTTGACAGCATCCCTCGTGTTTTGAAGCTCATGTCCCATTTTCTTCCCGAACTCGATCACACTCCACGACAGCATTGTTGTTGTGAATGCCATCGGGAACCCAAACTTCACATTGTCTCCGGCATCGTAGTATCCACCGGTTAAATCCACCTAACATCAAAATAAAGAAAAATCATCCAGAAAGGTTCAGAAAATGACAACTGGTTTGTCGATTTCAACAAATTAACATTATTTTGTGCATATTGCTTTACTTATCTATATCACCATCTATAAACCATTTTATAAAGGCGTTGTGGAACTAATTAGTCTTTTTTGTATTAGAGTAAACAAATTTGACCCTCTAATTTCTATGCATTATAATTTTCTCATTTTATGTGATAACGAGATATATATACGATAAACCAAAAATTATGACGATGAGTTTTCGAGTTTGAGAGAACCTACATTTTCCGTTGAGCCGTCATTGAGGCCGGAACTAGCTCGCCAGCTCAAGTTCGGTATGTGAGGCAACTTGCCAGACCTCTGGGCCTCCAAAAACACTAGTGATTTAGAGAGGGCTCCTTGATAATCGAGGGTCGAATGAGCGGACCCACCAGCAACACCTATTACTATCAAAACCAAGATACTTATGAACTTCTCCAACCCCATTAATTGATTTTCTTTTTCTTCTATTTAAAAAGAAGAAAAGAAAAGATGATATTGTGCAAGAAATTAAGTATTGTGTTTTTTGGTAATCTGCTTGATTAATTAGCTTGAAGATACTTATATTAGTGGGAAATATAACAAACTAACAACCAACTTATTGTGGGCTTTGCTAAAAATGGGAGGAAGGATGGAGAGGATGAGAATTGATGGTTTTAGCAGATTTGGTGCAGCACTAAAACTGGAAAGCCACATTTTTGTTTTACCAAGCACAATCTTCACTTTTTGGGCACCTAAAATCCAAATTTAGAATTTTAATCGGTAACTATATACACGTTTGCAGTTTTAAACGACTGTAATGTATGCCATTTTTGAGAAATTTCATGCATGGTGCTACTACTACTGCTGAAGTCAACTTTAATTCATGGAATTAATCCATGCAGTTAATTTACATCTTGTTAAATTATTGTGGAATTTATGCAATTATGTTTGACACATGTGCAGAATTTCATAACCTAATAGAAATTATTATCAAACTAATTAGCTATCCATTTTGAAATAATATGAAGAATTGAAGCTTTTCTTTACCTAATTCAATCAGCTTAGAAAGTTTCCCTTTTTAAAGTAATATGATATATAGCAAGACTATTTGATGTGGTTTGGAGACCAACCTCTGCTGAAGTGACCAGGTTTGATCCCAACCTAAGTAGAGAGAACAAATGAGTAAGTGAATTTCATTTGAAAAAATGACAAGATATTTAATTCATTTGATAAGTACACCCAATAAACATCAACTACTAAACTGTTCTGTAAATCTGATACCTTCAGATGTGTTAACTACTAAACTCGTACTTTGTTGTCCACAGAACTAGTGCACATCAACTGTTCTAGAAAATTTCCCAAGGTCTACTGCCACCAGAGAAGGATGCAGATGTACCATTACCATGGTGCAAAAATGGACATGATAGGCAGCCACGTAATGCATTGCTTCACCTCAGAATATCCTTTCACCACAGAGATCGAACACGCACTTTGGGCCACTTGACCTTCATACTTCTGACATGTGAGAGTATGTGCGCGCGAAGAATCTCAGTGCTACGAAACTAAGTTGTTCAAAAATTATGTTGGCATGGTTTTGGTTTTTTACCTTGTCTTTTGGAAGGACGTCTCGCTGTTGACATATCAGTGAGAATCAACTAAAATGGGTTAAGGTTATATGGGGCAATATGTGTAATACCCAACCTGTTTGTTTATGTTTCTCAAAAGGAAAGAGAAATCCCAGGTTGGTGTGCATGTGTTATCCATGAGAAAGTTTTAAAGATGGGACAATAAGACCCTGTTTAGTATGGACCAAACCCAGTCCTTTCATAACAAATTGATATCAGCTATAAATAAGCCTGATTTTATCTTATGTGCAGATGATAAATATTGTTGTCTTGCTTTGAAAGTTAGTTGCTAATACAACAAGAATAAATAATATAGTCCATAAGAAACACAATAAAGAGCATATAAAACCAACATTTAAGATTACGAAACAAGGTAGAAAAAAAGAAAACAATATGAAATCCCCTCAAGAGAACTCAAATCTAATTTTCTTCATCAACGATAATTGTTGCCTCCGTGCCTAGTCCAAGCTCCATTAAAGTAGCCATGTCTTCATCCAATGGAAGTGGAAGAGGTGATCCCTGTCATGAAATTCAGTGCAAAATCAGGACACTGTGATATGCTTCAATCATACCAAAAGCTACATATACATAGAGACCAATGATTTCCCTTTTATCTGGTACAACAAGGAGTTTCGTGCTACATACCTGATACAGATCTTTTGTTCTTTCCTGGTATAATACCACGGTACAGTGCCAGTTCACAATGTAGACCATTGAGTTCATTAATGCAAATACCCTCATAGGTCCTAAATTATGCAAGTAGACCTATACTCTTGACCAATTTACCTCAAATTAAGCCTCAGATTGTGCAGTTATGCACCAGAAAGACAGATAAGAAGCTATAATAATAAAATAGCACAAGGGAATAGGGGATAACCACCAATACAGTACAAACTAGTACAGGGCGGGAGTGAGATTATTTCTATTTCTATTTTATTACATTATTTTATTTATGTTCAAAATTTAATTGTCCCTTTCTTGTTAAATTTACATATTTGGATACTTTTAGTAAGTTTCCTCGTTTAGTTATTATTTGTGTAATATACTATTCAGCACCAGTACAAAGCTTGTGGACAGCATTTAGTAGTACTAGAGTAATATGACATAATTGGAGATGCTTTAACAGAATACCTGGCTACAAAATAGATACTAAATCCAAAAACTCAAGCCCTAACCTAAATAAAACCTGAATTCATCACAAGACGACAAGAAATTGAGGAATCAGTTTAAATAATATAAAAGGTATAGGCAAAATGCCAGTCTGTACAAATATTCCTCAAGTAAAAAGGTGGTCCTTAGCATTTAATATTAAGTATTTAAATACCTTTTCCTCAAGAAATAATCTCAACTGTATGTCTTTCAGCTTGAAGAAGCTCTCACAAAGTGCCTTTAGCTTTGCAACCTGGATAAAAAAGATATAACAAACTTTTCTTGTTCAAAATGCACGGGATGCATAAACCAAATCGTGCGATAATACTTCCCTGAAGCCTCAATTTAAACCATTTTGGATGTTAAATTGATCTCAACTTTAAAAGTTGTTAAAACTAGCATGAACCAGCACTCGCCACATGTTGCTATCTACAAGCATACCAGTGACACCAAAACTGTAGCACACTATCCTATACGTCACAATTATAATATGATATATAGAGTCTTGCTAATGTGTTATTGTTAGCATTTCGGCCAAAATGCTAACCGCTCAAATTTTAAGTTTTCGTGTCCGAAATTTCGATTTTAGTAGTTCAATAAATTCTTCATATCAAAATCTTGTAGAATACCGAAATTTACCATTTTTAGAGTTTTTTAGCTATTTTTTCGAATTTTTAAAGATGACCTTAATTGGCAAACAAATATTTTTTATTTTTATTTATTTTTGAGCCAAATAAAGCCATCTTTGAAAAATAAAAAAATAGTAAAAATTCTAAAAATGTAAATTTTGGTATTTTACAAGATTTTGATATAAAGAATTTATTGAGTTACTTTAAGTCGAAATTTCGAAACGAAAACATAAAATTTGGACTGTTAGCATTTCAGCTGAAATGCTAACGTTAGCACATTAGCAAAACTCATGATATATACATATATCATAAACAGTCACATTGTCACCACCAAAGGATACATTTCTATGAAGGAAAAGAGGAAAAAGATGTGTACCGTGACAGAAGGTGGTAGTTTTTTTGTAAGTGGTTGCTTCTCCCCCATCGAAGGACCCACACATTTCAAAGTTAGATCTGCAAAAACGGGGGGCATAAGAATAAGAAAAATAAGAACCATGCAAACAATAATACATCTACTTACAGGCAAAAACAGGTGCCACAAAAAAATAATAGATGGGTACTACAGGTACAAGCAAATCAAACAATAATATATCGAGGCACATAGATTAATAGAATCTCTATCAGTATTTTATTATTAACACAAATAAAAAATAATCAGGAACTTCAATATACTCATTCAAAACATTCAAATAGACCTGGAAAATAGAGCGCATCCAAGTATCCAACAAATTTCCAAAAAGTTAAAAGAAAAATTAAAATAAAACAAATGACTGCCTTTCGTGCTGCCACTAAAACAAGAAAATTTTCTAACTTCAAAAGAGAATAAAATATAATCATTACCAATATTCTCCATGAACAAGGGAGAAGCGCAACTTCAGAACAATAAAATATTGAGAAAAGAATTTTAGGGGTACATAAGTTGTTTCTCAAATAGAAGGAATATATGTATTCTTCTAGTTTTTGCAGAGATACAATTAAAAGTGTCCAAACAAAACTCATATAAAACGAAGTAAAAGATTTAACTGATAAGAGTAGAAGCCAATGTTTGCGGGCCTGATCCGCCACCTTGTAATTTCTCATCTTCAATTCCATGCAGTGCCTTCAGCTCAACAAACCTACATTTTGAATCATTGTTCTAATCTGCACCAATGTATTGCACCTTTTGAAAATGAACCGGGCAAGAAACAAGGAATGGAGGATAAATTATATGTTATATCTCTCATTACCATCAACATTGGTATAGAGTATGCACACAAGGGCCTTTATGTAATGTCAACTGCAATAGGTACCCCAATGCAAGTTCAAAACTTGGAAGTTTTAGTAAAATAGTACCTGGGATGAGCTCTCTGTATTTCCTCCAAATTGTTTGGTTGCATCTTGGCCATAACGAGGCGAACATACCTACAATTTGGTTAAAAACAAAAATAATATTCTAGATAGAAGTCACAACAAACAACTAATGAAGTGAAAGTATATCTATGAACATGGAATTACAGTTGTAATAAGGATGCAATGATTAAATGATTAGTGAAACTAGATCTGATAATTTAGGTGTTCATCTCTTATTATAATTGTCAACTGCTAAACTGCCAATGGTCAATTCCCCAGTTAAGACCACCCTGATGGATTAACTGGCCGGTTAGTTCTGATTGGTCCCTTTTCAACTAGACAGTGTCTTCCATTCAGAAATTTGATAAAAACAAATAACCCAATGCTTAACAAAAGAGACACTATCAGTCTACACAATAATATATCTAAATGAAGTCCAACCAGTCAATCAATCTGACCATTTTATTGTTGATAAACAAGTGATGTCCTGATAGACCATTAATAAACTATAAAAGATCGTTGACTCACCGGATTTCTGATTCTCTCCTTTCACGAGGACTAATCTGCAAAACCAGAAGTAATTGAAATACATTCTCTGCAAATGTGAGCTTAATAGAAAGATAATAGACAGGTCAAATTAGAATTTCTTACAAGCAGCCCCCCATATTTTTCCATTGCAAATAAGAATTCTTATATTTGCACTGAACACCCAATGTTTTTTTTAACATATTTTGCAAAACGCCACCATTATATTAGCTACACTCCTCTGAATATCCATAACTTGCCACCAACTCTAACGACTGAAAGTATGTTTAGTGTAAATTGAAAGTATTGTAGCATAATTTGCAAAAACACCAAAAAAGATAGGAATTGTTAAATATTCAAAATAAAAAAGGACTACCTCACTTCCATTAAGAATCTTGACTTTAGAGAGCCGTGCAATAGAAACAAATCTAGGAACACCTCCTCTGGCAGGATCAGATACAGGATTCTCAGAAAGCCTTACATCCTGCATTAAAACAAGCATAAACATATTTAAAATAAAACTACAGAAAACAAATTGACCCATATTGTGTAATTATTTTTCTGATAACAAGATGAAGAAATCCAGAAATCCATAGTAGTGCTGAAAAGAGTGAATTACAGATGCAGTCCTTAGAATGAATGCCTTATTGGTTTCACCAATCAATTTGATCGGGAAGGGGAAATGACTAGAAAGAATGGCTGAAAAAGCTACACCGAGTTTTCTTTACTAATCAATTTGGGGTGTGCCTTGTTTTACTTCAATATCTTAGTCTACCTATAGAATAAACCGATACAAAAACTTCTAAGGTTCCATCAAAGATAGACGGTATTTAAAGTCTTAAGCAGTACAATAACCTTCTGGTTTTTGCTTTTTGCAAATAAATCTGCACATTCACTTGACCTTATTTAGATTAGATAATATTTAAATAATAAGACCAATTTGACCTTATTAAAATTTGATCACTCATTATAAGATAGATACAAGGGGAGGTAGATGTATCACATCATGAAGTTTTCTCTTTATAACAGGTGCTTTTAATAATATACCATCATAAAATAATATAAAATTTAAATAAAAACTTCACAAATACCAACTTAGAAAACTTACCACCAAACTGGGGAAGGAATTCAGTGAATCAACAGATGCCACATCATCAATATCGTTACGGCCTGAGAAATACTAGTTAGTCACAAAAAGATAAGAAAGAGGATTGCTACACCATGTCTATTGTTTCTGCAGTAGTACAGGAACATATTTTGACTACATCACCATGTTTTACCTGTTATATTTCTATCTTCTTTGGTGTTCAATCAAACTTATGGGTGTTAATTAAAGCTCAATTGATTTATCAATGAAACTTAGGTAAACTTCAAGCTCTACTGCCAAAACAAGATCCGTCAACACATCAGTGCCAACTATTTAACTATTTTTGGAGCCCATTTTTGAGGTTTCTTGATGTTCAATTGGAAATGGGGGCTAATTGAGGCTCGGTGCAAAACCCACATAATGGACATAATTTTCTGCTAAACTTAAATTTCAATTGCTATTATGGACTATAACTAAAATGGGGATTAATTAATTATTTGAAGGAACTCTAGCAAGCCCGCCAGTCTTGAAAACAGAATGTACCGAAAGATGGTTTGTCATCCCGATTACAGTTGTGAAGGGAACTAAAAATATAATGGGGCTATAAATTATATTCACCTAGCAGAAGGCATTGTAGGTTCTCAAATGGTACACATGATGTATCGCTTGAAGGGAAATATATACTCTTCAAGTTGTTCTTGTTCAAATGTAGCTCTTCTAAACTACAAAGACAAATAGAACCACCATTGCAGGTTATTTTGGAAAGTATTGGTGAAAGACTAACAGGGTATGCAAAGATGTTCATAGTTAGATGGTTTGGTCATCTGAAAGACCTTTCGTTTTTTGGTGGATGGAAGGGGTTGGGCTCTTACAGATACAAAAGTTCAAGTATAATGTTAGATTAAGGGGACAGAATGCTGTAGAGCATTTGTAGGATTATGTACCTAGAGTTGGTTTGTGCAGCCAGAGAGCTCAATTGTCAAGTGCGCAATATTTATTTATAAATTGTAAGAAATCCTTTGGAAAAATAGTTTAACTTTTCTAAACTTGTAAAGCATAGAATATAATATTTGCACTTAAAATTCAAAAGCGAAGTTATACCACAATACGCAAATAGAATGTAACTGTTAGAGTTGAGGTTAAATTCAGCAAAAAGACTCGCTGTTACTGAGATTTCATATCAACTCAACCAAATATCCTAATATACTTTTAATAAAGTTAAACCCAAAATATATTTATTTGAATCCAGTTATATATTTGCTTGGCTTGACTTAAGTTCAAGTTCAGCTCAAGAAAAAGACTCAACTAACAATAGGGACAAAGTTGTCAACCTAACAATAAACTGATTCCATCAACCTAATTATGAAGGTGGTATTAGATGTCCAAGAATTAAGTCAGGTACTTGTTGCAAGAAAAGTTGTCTTTGCTAAACAATACAAGAACACACCAATGACATATTGAAATTGTTATGCTTATTGCAAGAAAAGTTGTCTTTGCTAAACAATACAAGAACACACCAATGACATAACAAAATCGCTATACCTTCTCAAATGTGACAGCTTCAAAACTTCATCCCATGAATCAATACTATTATCTTCTAAATTCAAAAGCCGCAAAGAATCAAATCCTTCAACAAAAGTTCCTGTTGTAGGCTATAGAAAAGATTACTAGACTATATATTGTAAATAACACACCAAATAAATAAAAACAGGAAGGAGAAAACCTGAGACCATAGATTCAAGGAAATTTTTTTGGAATTGCAGAACATTTGTAAAGATCGATTAGGTGCAAACTGCTAACCTCTATCATCTTCAATTTATTTGCCATCAGATGCAGCTCTTCAACCATTGGAATTGAAATCTTAAGATTTTCAATCTGTTTTCAGTATAATCAAAGTGGGTTAAGAAAGACCCAATTAAAAGAGAGATCCAAATTTCAGGTCATGCAAATAAGAAAGCACGAAGAACAACATATAAGCATGAATCCAATTATAATAACTCCAAAACAAATCTATCAAAACATGGCAGATCAGGTGTCACAAAAGGTCGGTAGTAGAACCCAGGTTCCAAAGGGATTCCTAGTTGTCAACTGTAGACCTTGAGCATTTAATTTTGCATCCATATTGGGCTTTTCCTTTCTTTTTAAATACTTTTTAGTGAAAAAAAAAGCATTGAGCTAATAGGAGTATGGGCTTTTCCTTTCTTTTTAAATACTTTTTAGTGAAAAAAAAGCATTGAGCTAATAGGAGTATGGGCTTTTCATCTTTTACAAACAATCAAATAAAAGAAAAAAGTAAACCTGGGAGGGTCATAGTCGACCCATCAGGTCCAGGTCAACAAATTTACCCCCAGCTTAAGTTACATACCACATCCCATGTCACGCCACAATTGTTCAGAACCAAGAGACGAATGTTCTTCAGTGAAGAACATTCTATTACTTCATGTTTCATCAGATTGCTTGTCAAATCAAGCATTTGAAGGGATGGCAATGCTTCGCAGAGAGAGGCAATGTCCTACACATATAAAAGGTTTCATAAATCATAAAATGTTGGATCTCTTGCAGAGATATACCGCATCTTCTCTAGAGGTGACGCGCAACCATCATCAAGGTGTTCACAGACAAAACCCAATTTTTGGATTAGCAACTTGGAAAAGGTGAATCCCTTAGATTACTGACAACTTTTCCATTGTGCTGATAAGCCTCTTCTTTTGCCCAGGTTAAACTAAAACTAAAATAAGAAAACCAGGGGACCTACTAGTTAGGGTTCACCATATATGGGAGTGATTATGATTTGCTTGCAATGAAGCAACAGGAATATAGATACTATTTTTTATTATCTTGAACTTGGCTTTAACTTTCCACAGTTATCATTTGCGAAAGCCTCGTGTCTAGTTGCACTGAGAGAACACTTTGGTAATGTTCTGGTCATGTCCAGCACAAATTCTCAGTTCCATAATAACTCAAAGTCCAGAACCTCACACCACACTAAGCAATTCTTTAAAGCAAAAGAGACCAGACAACATACTTGCCAATTTGAAAGCAAATTTCCACTTAAATCAAGCTCCTTCAGTTCTGATGCAAGAAAGAAACAACTAGGTTCATCAATCTAATATACGCATCTTATTTAGCAACATTAGCATTACTTGAGACAACCCAAATTCCACAACATGAAATCTTTCTAGACAGAAACATAATAGAAACAGAAACAAACAACAACAGAATTTAATTTGGGAGAGAAAACTAAAGGCTATTTTGCAACACAAATCAATTAATATATTTGCAACCGAAAGTACTAAATGCTTTGAGTTGTTTGCAAACAAAACCCAATCATTATGTCGGTGTGACGGAAGACTATCTTCCAAAAACTGTTTGTTAATTTTTTTCCGGTCCCAAATTGATTGAGCTACACCATTAACATGCCTTGAGTTTGTAAGTAGAATTAATACAAAACTAAGAGCACTACAGTCTTTTTCGATGGACTTCAAGAGAGAGAGAGAGAGAGATTACTAGGAAGCAGAGTGCTGATCTGGTGTAAAGACTCAACAGAGCTAACTCCCAAAGAAGAAACAGATATACTCAAAAGCTCGTCAAATTTCTTAAGTTTCTCTTCAACTTTATTCTTCCCCACAAGTTCTACAGATACTCGCCTCTGACTTGTAGAAAAAACATACATTTCATCTGCATAGTTAATTCATTACAAGACTTACCATATGCAATCAAAGATGTGTGCTAAAACATGCAGCTAAATATCCCCAAACAGGTGATCGAGGCCCTATAAGCTTAAGCTTAGATTATATAATAAAGCCTCAGGTTAACCAACTTTGCCAAACCAATACCTCAATCTAGCAAAAATGGCTTAACTTATCCGAATTTCACAATTAATCCAGTTTTTCCTTGCTCCTATGATGTGCAATTCGCATTGGTGTATCCACAATTGAACAATTAAAACGTAATTTGAGCAAACAGCCAATGCTAATCCTGTAGTAATGGAATCGACTCAAACCGTATGTTGTGTAAATAAGACTGCTAGAAATATTCTAAATAAGTTCGTTGATTCATTTTCACACTCGTACCTTCTTCTTCTTTGGTCGACTCCCCTCTGTATCTCCTATAGATCGCGTCTAGCAAAGAGATCCCAGCGCTGAGCCCCTTGGACCGTACGAACGAACCTGACGAACTGGTTCGGGCCGAGAAATACCTCGTACCATTGACAGTACCGTCGTGCTTCCCGCCTGAGTCATCGTCCCAGTCGACGCCGATCCACTCGCCATCGTGGCCCGAAACGGGGCCAATGTAGCGGATCGTACCAGTACGGCGGGGATCTCCGGCGGCGTGAACCCTCTGCTCCGTCCGAAACGCGACGGAGGTTTGGCCGGATTGATCGGCCATGAAAAGCAAGCGAGAGTGTTCGAAGAAAGCACAGTGGTTAATTGCAGTGCAATCGATCGGGACTGGCGTCAAATCGTGAGAGCAGAAGGATTGGATCTTCTTCCATGCTCCGTTATATGAAGCGGGGGAGTTCCAACGCTTATTGTATGAAAATTTTGTCCGATGAGTAAAACAATCGTTCGATGACATTAAATTCGCGCAAAAGTTTCTCTCTTACGCTTTAATAATCGCGCAAATTGTAGATTTAATAATCCAACGGTAAATTTTCCCATCGGACTAAGATATGGTCCAATATGCGTTGGAAGGGACCCAGTTCCCTGTAATATATCCTGGGAAGCGTAGGGAAATTAGTTACACCGTCCGATTTCAATCGTAGAATTCTCCGTTTCGCATTGAATGGATCGGATTTCAATACTAATAAGAGATCATGCAATTTTATGCTTCGGTAATTGCAGACACGGAAAATTGAGAATGTTAATTTTGCAAATCTACCCATCTTCAAAAACAGTCTTCTTCTTCGGTCCTTTTTTTTTTACTAGGACTGTTTTATGAATTTCGTTTCGGAGATAAAAATATGTATTAATTGGAAATTAAAAACTCTAACTTCAACAGTTTATAAATACTAATTTGACATTATATTATTAATACATCATCAATATTAGAGAATATAATGTGTATCGAATTTTGTTAGTATATAAAAAATATCTTGTGTTAGTAATGTTGAGATTGTTTATAAGTAATATCTTATGTGATTTACATTTTCAAATTTTATGAATTATCCTCTGATAAATGATTTAGATGTGCCTTGAGACTCTTATCAATATGATGCATGATGCTTTGAACTTTGTTATATTTTCTTAGAACTATGTTATCAACATGTCATATTCTAAAGTATGTAATATATAATATATTTTTGGATTTATTATGAATAATTTCACATATATAATAAGAATATCAAATCTTTTGCAAAAATCTGATTGACTAGTATTAGATGCTTAACAATATCTATTTGTCAAGAAAAAAAACTTACTTTTGACAAAGAACTCTTCTAACCGATTGCTTACGACAAAATGTAGACATTTAAACTTGTTATGCGATCGATTAATAAAAATTATGAGAATAATATCATGTTCTTTGTAATATATTTACAATTATTCATAATACTTTAAATAAAAAATAATTTATTTGAAATAGAATATATATGTTGATAATACATTTTAAAAGAAAATTGAATAAAATTCATAAGCCTAAGCATTATTGTGGTTCACAATATCACTACGGATTGATGTTCGATTAATTAGAAAACGACTAATTAACATTTAACGATGCTTAAGAATTTTTAGCGTATTAAAATATTTAGAAAAAAAAATTAATACCAACTTTTTTTATAAAAATATTTATAATAAATATCAGCTTTCATTATTTTTTAAAAACGCATAAATACAAAGTTAGGCTAAGGTATATAAGAATTTTTTTTTTTTTATGTTTTCTATCAATACCATTCTTTCAATCGCAAGATGCAACTTTTTCTAGCGTTGAATCGAGAATAAATAAGAAATTTTGTTCGTACAAGTGTGCCTCGTTTTTTATTGATAGAAAAGACCAAAAGACAGGTGTCATCTTTTGATAGGTTGTACTTACTGGTTGGCTATTCCCGCCACGGTGCTAGCTGGATCGGGCGTTCCAACTCTGATCGGACCATATTTTGGTCCGATGGGTAAATCACCGTTGGATCATCAAATTTATAATTCGCACGATTATTAAAGCGTGAAAGCGAAATTTTTGTGCCAATCCTAATGCCATCGAACGGTCGTTTTATCCATCGGACAAAAATTTGGTATAATGAGGTTGGAGCTCCGTTTCCACTCTGGAGAGAATAATAATCCAATCTGATTTCATCACAAATACATGATCTTTTTAAAAAGATGAAGAAGAAGAAAACGAAGAAACAAGAGAGGTTGAAGAAGAAGAAGATGCTTTCTCCCCCCTCCTTTTCTCCATCTCGATCTCTTCTCCGACTTCCTCCTTCCTTCTCTCGCCCCCTCTCAACCTCGACCTCACAAACCCTCGCGTGTAGTTTCACCAATAGCACTTCCCTTTCTTCCAGTTCAGTTGTCGCTGGAAGCTCCGGTAGGGTTAAGGCGAGTTCGTCGGAGTCGACAGTGGAAGCGTTCTCCGGGTCGATCGTACGGATTGATTCATCAGCACGCGTGGTGATAGATTTTTACGAGGGGGTTAATCGGAGAGACCTTGATTTTGTCGAGGGTTTGATTGCGGAGAACTGTGTGTACGAGGATCTCGTCTTTTCTAGTCCATTCGTTGGTCGAAAGGTCTCTCTCCCTCCCTCTCTCTCTCTCTCTCTCACACACACACGCGCGCGCGCACACGCACATATCTAATGGAAGGAACAAAAGAAAAGATTAGGAATCTGGTATAGTTCACTTAAATTCCAAACTTCGGAATAGTTTATTTAGGTGGATCCATCAAATTGTTGTGCCCCAAATAAAGTATTGTAGCATTGATTGATACTCTCACTCCATGATCTATCATAAATTTGCTCACCATGATAATTATTGAATGAACAAGGTGCTTTTTGTAAAGTCATTTGCATGATTAAAATTGGTCTAATTTCTTCCATCTCAATTCTTTTTATATATTTCTACCTTATTTGATTTAGTCTAATTAGTTTCTTTTTAGGCAATTATTGAATTTTTCAAGAAGTTCACACAATCTATCAGCTCTGACCTTCAATTTGTTATAGATGATATATCTAGTGAAGATACATCTGCCATTGGAGTTACATGGCACTTAGGTACAGTTTATAATCTCTTGACATGTTTTACGCGGCACTTGGTTTACTTTGAAATTTGTAAAATTTTGGTTATTTGGTCAAATGAAGTTAAGTTACATTGTATTTTTGCACAAATTGTGGATTAGCAGAAGTTGTCATTCTAAGATAGTTGCTTATTTGGTTTACTGATACTACCCTTCTCAGCATAGTAACAAGGTTCCTGAATAATACTTGTATTGTTCTTTTGCAGCACCTCCTTGAATTAGTTCCAAATTTGACAGATTTTGCATTTAATATGCTATTATTTCATATTATTGTAAAGTTTACGAACTTCTATTGATTGTTCTTTAGAAAATATAAGTCTGCTGGTATGTTATTTGCATTGTAGAACAATAAACTGTTGCCGAATTATATTCAAATGTATCCAAATCACAAATTTTAGAGTTTCCCAAATTATGAACTTGTCACTATGCTGCCCAGGACCCAATCGGTTGTACCAATTTTGTGTCTGCTGTACAAAATCATGGTATGTAAATACTAGGTTCTGAGGGAGTATATATACAATTATTAAATTATAATTTGGGTTTGGTGGAAAAAATAATATACAGAATGGAAAGGGAAGCCTTTCCCATTTAGCAAAGGTTGCAGCTTCTACCGCCTGGAAATATTGGATGGCAAGAAACAAATAGTGTAAGTTAAACTTTCAGCATGTACTTATCAAACTTCTTTTGTACATACAAAAATCTGAATAGTCAAGGTATGTTGTTTCCAAGATTTCTTTCCTTTATTTTGCTAGGTTCTGGTATTTTGGGGCATTTTGATAATGTTGGTGAGTTTATTTGGGAGATTTTTGTTTGTTTCAATTGAAAATTGTGTAGAATTTGAATTAGTAGATAGCCTTCACACTAGCTCATGTAGTTAATACTGCATCAAACAGTCGTATCTCTGCCTACAGTCATTTCTATTATTTTAAGATTGTTTAATAAATTGAACAAAATTTTGATCATAATGAAGAATTGCATTGATTTCTTTAATTGTGATGCAGATATGGAAGAGACTGTGTAGAACCTGCTATGAAACCAGGAGAGTTTGCGTTGGTATGTTGATCTCTTTCCTAAGATCCAAAATATCTGAGACTTTATAATCTGTATTTCCCATCTTTTATAGCCATACATGTGGTTCTTTTCTTTCATTAAAATATGGAATATTTTACACTGTTTGGAGGGTTATACATGAAAACTGCATCTTTGTGTAAAAAAGGGAAAACACATGTATGGTTAAATTTTAGAGACTGTTGTATCAGCTTTTATAGTACAGTATGCGTCTTTGAAAATCAGATTAAATGCTCATAGCAACATTTTAACAGCATATAAACCAGTTATGAAAAAATAAGCAAAATTGAAACAAAGATATAAAAAAATATATAATTTTACAAATAGGATGCTGAGTGCTAAGGTTATTGGCAACAACAGACCTTAAGGACCTGACCATTGATTTTTTTTGTTTTGTAGACGAAAAACTTTAAATGGTCTTATGTATGTACATCTTCTGTATGTGATGCCTATTTCTTGAATTTCAAATTAAAATACTAAACTCATCAAAATATGCAGGTTATTATTCGCGGCGTGACCTCCTTATTACAACAATTTCCATGGCTTGCTGATAAGTTGTAAAGAAGAATACTGAATTTTTCAATTTATATGCAGGTACATAAGTATACGATACTCGGATATTTTACTCAGTTCGCTTGTGTAAAAATTCTTCTGTATCATTCAATATGAAAAGTAAATGAAACATCACTGCATGATGAAACAGATATTTGTATACACTGCATGTGTACATTAATTAATATATGATACTTGTATATGTAAGTAGTTTAGTATGTATTAAGTATTCTTCAATATCTCATTCAGTACCAAAAAGAGAAAGAAATATCACCCTGCCTGATGAAAAAAGCGAGCACGTGTATAACCTTCGTCAAGATCCTGATAACTGATAATAAATGCTTTACCAGACTGGACATTATTTGGAACTTATCACTTCCTGATTGATGCTACATTGATCAACTCCCAAATTGTTCTAGATTTGGGATTTTCCTAATGGCTGTCATAATCTCTGATTTTAATTTTTGCTAGAATATTTCATGCAAATCTCAGTTTATTGTCATTATGAATGCATTACCACTTTTGAGTTATGGTGTGGAACTGTTGAGGATATGGGTTCCATTTGCTAGTGCTATGCCTATACAGATCTTCTCTTGGTTTTGAGATGAAAGAGAGTGAAGTTAGAAATGAGCTTCTGAGCTTACCAAAGATTTGGATTGTGGCTTGGAATTGCAAATTCAAATCAAGAACCTTAACCCATTACATGAGTCATGGGTGTTCACGTATAAATTTTCTTTTCTTTTTTCCTTTTTTCTTTTTTCCTTTTTTGAGAAAAGCATATCAATCTTCTTATATTTTTTATTTTATTTTTTACAACAACAAGATGTTGAAACCTGTACATCAAGAATTTAAATTTTTTTGGAAAATGAACTCTTTGACTTCTAATGTAGATTAAGATTAACAAATTAAAAGCATGAAGAGTTTGTGCTAATGTTGTTACATCATTTTTGTGCAGTAACGGATTCAAAGAGTCCGACAAATATGGACACAAAATAGAATATATTATATATAATTTCTTATTAGATATTAAGATATTCTAACATTAGTATATTAATTTTATTGAATTTTTAAGAAAAAAAATATAATAATTTTTAACGATATTTAAAATTCCGAGGGTTGTTAGTGTTTGTAAGATCCACCTTTATTTCTGTGACTATACTTATATGTTGGAAAAATAATTAATTTTTTTAATTAAGAAAGTTGCCAGATAGCATAAAATAACGAAAAAAAAGAAATAATAATTTCGAGAAATAATGAATAACCATACAATATAGTAATTTATCTTATGCATGGAATTATATGGTCCTACACAGTATTTTTCTCCAAAAAAGGAAAATATTTTTCATTTGGTTGTTGTAATGTTCCATCTTCAATATAAGACCAAATTATTCCTGTCATTGTCTTCGAATCTTCGATTAAAGGAAAAAAGCTTATCAAAATCTGACGTGGAAAGATGGATTTGATTAACACTTCCATGCCAACGGTGTCTTTTTTGTTCTTTTTTCAAATTAAATGTTTGCTTTTCGATTACATAAATAGTCTTCAAACTTCTTCAGATCTTACATTTTTAGAAAGTTCTCATCTTAAATTTAGGACTCAATCGAGGAACTAGTAAATATGAAGGACTATTTTGTATAATTTATATCCTTTATTACGTTGTATCATACATCGCAACGTAATAATCATCCGATCGTGTCAAAATTCATGCAAAACAAATCTTAAAAAATCTCTCTATAATTTATATATTCATATGTTATGTAACGCAATGCTACACAGTAAAAAAACCTCTATAATTTATATATTCGTACGTTACGCAACACGGTGCTATACAGTAAAAAAAATCAAAACTCCTATTTTGTGTGATTATAGGATCCTTGGATACAAGTTCCTGTCAAAAATTATTTTAATAATTTTGATAATCTTAACAATTTTAAAAAGATAAAAAATTTCCAACATTATAGACATGATCTATAATATTCACTAATCATGTCTATAAAAAAACATATGATGAGATTATATATATGTTTCATTGTACATCAAACAATTTGAAATTCTAATGATCTAGAACTAATGATTCTTGATGCATCATCAAATAATGTCTATGAAATTATTTTTTAATTATCAATTTTATTTAATTTATTTTTAAAATTTGCTATTGCAATTATCAAAATAAAAATTACCAAACGATCCTCATGATACATATATATTAGATTTCTCTATTGCAAATCATGTCCCTTGTATGTTATCACAAAACAAAAAAAGCAACAATCAAATAATCAAATCCTTTTTTTTTTATTTTTGCATGAAGCAAATTTGTGGTCAAATTCTACTCTAGACAACTTTAAAAGTTGTATGTCTAGATTTTTTTTTTCCAAAATTGCAAAAAAATTCTTTAATTTTGTGTGCAGATTTTTCAACTATTGACAAATAATTATTGCGCCAATACAAATATAGTTGTCAAATAGCATCAATGAAAGTCAATAAAAAAGGTATTCTTAGATACATCATACAAGAAAACAAAATGTTTCTTTCTTTATTTATTTTTTTTTTTGCTGTCTGGATCAAATATTCGTTTATATAATTTTATAAAATTAAAAAAAACCCCAATTAAAATAATATAAAATGTGGAATGTTATTTGTGTCATTTTGTCTGGAAGCACACAAAATTATGGCTCTTTACTCTTTAGCTTAATTTTTTATGGAAATTAATTAAAAACATAAAAAAAAACGCACATATATTATCCACATCTTTAGATTTTCATAAATTTTTAAATGTTCATAGAGATACAAATAAATTGAAAGTATTATAATTATTTCATATATATTAATGTATGTGAAGCAAAATGATATAAATCATATTTAATAATTATTTTATATTAGGCTTCTGAAAATGGAGATGTGTGACCTCAAAAGATACATTTATGCAGAGATGGAGGGGGGGGGGGGGGGGGGGGTAATGGGAGGGTCATGGCCCCTCTTTTATTTTTGAAATAAGAAATTTGTTAGTTCCGATATTTATTTATTTTAAATATTTTTTATGGGATTTGAATCTGTTTTTCTCCATAGAGAAGTAAGATTTATCATCACTGTATTAGATTTGCGGTTCGCCGTGATCCCTCCTTAATTTGTGAAAAAATATTGTAGTATACAGTAGCAATATTTCCATTATTAATCTTCAAATATAACAATGTGTTGGCTGATATTTCAATTATATATTTTCAAAATAGACAATGGTATATGAGAAAATCAATAAATGGTGCAATTAATTGCGCTTTGTCTCGTATACAATATTTGCCTTTTTTTTCTTAATATATTTTTTGCTTCTTTGTTGATTATTTATTTATTCTTAACAAAACACATATTATCATCTAGTATAAAATTACCAAAATAATTAGATTCAAATGATACACATAGCATAAAAAAACATACTTTTTTAAAAAAAAATTATGTACAAAGAACAACAAATTTAACTTTTGTACAAAAGCCGAAAGATTTTAAATTCACACTCTTAGTAGAATGCTCTAAACATAATAGAAGACCAAGCTCTGATCACCAAAAGAAGGTGTTGACACATAACATTTTAAGTTTAATTAGTTTTATTTTTAGCTTAATTTTTTAAGCAACAAAATATATAGATTCTAGATAATGCAATAATAGCATGAAAAATTGACTATTATTACTAAAAAAAATTATCTACTGTTGTATCTCTTAATGACCTCAAAAAGTTCGTAACTTTATTATTTTTAAAATCACATATAAAAAAGTGTAATGTTAATTAACGATGTTTTGATATCAGTGGCTCTACTTTCTTTTTTTTTATGAACCAATAATTTTGCATTGAAATTAGATAATTTTTTTAATTGACAAAACTGACTTCATAACCACAATAAAATTAATAATAAATAAAAGTAAATAGTTAATAATACCACAAAAATCACATATTAATAATAAATATAAGTATTGTATGTAATGCATGTTCTATTATGTATTAGTCATAATCCAATTTAGTATATAAAACATATGATTTTGAAACATTCAGTACTATTAAGCATACATTTTATTATATTGATATACTTGTAACTTGTTTGACAGCTTTAATTAACAAGTGTTAAGCACATTGGTTTAGACTTTAGACTCTTCCTAACAACAATAACATCATCAAATAAAATCATTGCAGAGGATTGGATTGCAGAGGAATGGATTAACACTCAGACCGACTGTGTAAATAAATCTCCTTCCAAATGGACACCTCCAGTTTTCGTTTGATCTGGAGACCACAAAAAACCAGGGTTTTTCTTTCAGGTTTTCTTTTCTTCTCTTCTTTTGTGTCTATAATTCATCGCTGGTTATAATTTCTTCGTCCACCCCCTTACCCCTCTCTCTCTCTCTCTCTCTCTCTCTCTCTCTCTCTAGGTTTTCGTCGCCATGGCTTCAGGTACGCCGTCAATCTCTCTCTCTATCTGCTGTTTGTTTCTGAATCTAATACTAATATGCGTCTGAATTTCTGTTTTTTCCCCTCAATTTCTGTTTTTCACTTGTTTAGGTGCTAGATCTGGTAGTTGATGTTAGTTTCAAGTTCAATCACTTCGATTATTGCTTTGTATTCAATCAATAATTACGATTTTTCGGGGATCAGGAGCGAATTGTCAATTTTTTAGTTTTTTTTTGCTTTAGGTTTAGTGGCGTGAGCTGGATTTATTTCGGCTTCTGGCACATAAAGCAGTAAATCAGAAAAAAAGAAGTATTTAGTTAGTATGGATTTCAGGCTGAATTAGAGAAAAAAAAAGAAAGGAGAATCACTAGTATTACTTGATGACCCTCTGGATAATGATTTGTGCAGATATGAAAGGATGCTGTTGTCTCCTTGTGCTGCTCTATTGATTTTATTTAGTTTACTGAGTAATCTTATCTTTTTCCATTTTTTTTATTTTCAGAGGATAACAAGAGCTCCAAACCCGAGGGATCTTCAGCGGGGAATACTGGTATTCCACCAATTGCAGGGATGCCAGTAAACCCTTTCGATTTCTCTGCCATGACTGATTTGCTTAATGTATGCTCTCAGTATCCTTTTTATTTTTTTTGTTAACAACACCCGATTAGGCAGGGGAACTGTCTGTCATGTTTTGTTGGATGGGGTATTTTTCTTACTAACAATGTTGCAGATGAAAATTTTCCAGCAACAAGTGTGCTTTCTTTGGTCAATTACCGTTGTTAAATAGTTCTTCAATGTTGATTTTAATAGTTAACTTTAATTTATCTTGTATTCGTGCCTAACACCTTCGTTTTTAATTTTGGTTTGCATAGTTAAAACCCTCTATTTGTAGTAGCTTTGAATAAAGATCCTTATATACTTGCATATTAAGTTAATCATATTGTTGTTTTTGGTTGATTTAAAGGACCCATCAATAAAGGAGATGGCAGAACAGATTGCACGGGACCCAGTGTTTAACCAGATGGCGGAGCAACTAACAAAAAGCGTGCAGGGTGCTGGAGATGAGGGGGTCCCACAACTGGATCCTCAGAAGTACATCTCAACCATGCAACAGGTCATGCAAAACCCTAATTTCATCACCATGGCTGAACGCCTAGGCAATGCACTCATGCAGGTAAATT
The DNA here is from genome assembly GCA_037678475.1 of x Bolboschoenoplectus mariqueter. Classification (NCBI taxonomy): domain Eukaryota; kingdom Viridiplantae; phylum Streptophyta; class Magnoliopsida; order Poales; family Cyperaceae; genus x Bolboschoenoplectus; species x Bolboschoenoplectus mariqueter. The sequence continues at coordinate 1,692,412 of CM075286.1, read as the reverse complement.
CCTCCCCTCGAATGTGCACGAATACGGTGCATGGTTACTGGTGTTATACATTCTGATTTTGTTTTTTTTGTTTCGTATTTTTAAAAAATAAAAATTAATTGGCTAATTGTGGACCTTGGTCATGATCTACTGATTGTCCCACCCCCCAATAGAGCTTAAAAACCCCAATACAAACTTGATGTTGCGTGTTAATCTGATTTAAATAGTCATTCCTTAATCAAGGATGTAGTTTAGGATTTTCTCAAGATATATTGATCATTTATTTTTTTATGTTTTATTTTCAGGATCCAACAATGTCAACAATGTTGGAGAGTCTGACAAATCCCAGCCAGAAAGAACAGATAGAAGAACGCATGGCTCAGATTAAATCAGACCCTTCTCTTAAGCCCATTCTTGATGAAATTGAGAGTGGCGGTCCCCAAGCTATGATGAAGTATTTCATTTTCTCTACTGCAGTGTTAATATGATGAATATTTTTTTTAAGACAGCTGGTAGTGATGAAAGGGGTCAAAGGCAAATGCCAGAATACTGCACAGAAATTTCAGAAAACTTGCAGATAACCAGTTAAAATGGATTAAAATAGGTTCTTTATTTGATAGACGAAGGTGTAATGGATGATTTTCACTATGACTTTGTTTGTCAGTGAAAAAATTTATAAATCCTTTGAGTATCTGGAAATGATTGTACAGGTATTGGAATGATCCAGATGTGCTGCAAAAGATCGGGCAGGCAATGGGAGTAGGCATGCCTGGGGAGGCTTCTGGCACCGCCACGGCTGCTGGGGCTTCAAGGGATGCTGCCGCCCCTGAAGAGGAGGATGCCAATGATGAAGAAGAGGAGTCACTTGTCCATCATGCTGCCAGTGTTGGTGATGCTGAGGTAAATCTTCTTTTTTGTTTTGTCCTTCTTTACGTTCCAGTGGGTTCAGAGCTTGTTTTTTACTGGACAGCATCGAGGATTTTGGCACAGCATTTGGATTATTGGCTTATTGTTGTGGAGTTTCAAGTAGTGATCGACCAAAAGATTCAAGTGTTATATACAGCATTTGAGCTATTACAGAACTAACCTCAATCTTGGTTGTGTAATTTGGTTCATTATTATATCAGTTTGAGTTTGGAATACCAGTTGGTCACCTGGGGTATAAACTATATTAGTGCTTTAGAATGGTCGTAGTGTTACCTTCTTGTCACCATTCTGTTTTGGTGTTACTTTTTCACTGCAGCTTTCCTTGTCAGCCGTGTTGGTGATGCTATGCCAAATTTTTACAATCAATCTGTCTTTATGTTATTTTTCACATCTATTTACAAGTGTTAGTATTGCAAGTATTTTCTATCCGTTGTTGGATGAAATCTGGTTTTAAACTCTCTATTACTTACAAGTGTTAATTTCTTGTCACCATTCTGTCTTGGTGTTATTTTTTCAACACTGCTTTCCTTATCAGCTGTGTTGGTGATGCTATGCCAAAATTTTACAATTAATGTCTTTATGTTATTTTTCACATCTATTTACAAGTCTTAGTATTGCAAATATTTTCTCTCTGTTGTTGGGTGAAATCTGGTTTTAAACTCTCTATTATGTACAAAAAAAGGAGGAAAACAACTAATCTATATACAGGTCTTGTCCCGGTTCTGGTACTTCAACAATTTTACTTGATGGATTGACTCAAATTAAAACCTTCACATCAGTTTTCATGCTTCACATGATATTGAAACAACATTCGCTAGTAGCTAGATTGTGGAAGGCCTTGTGCCATTTTGCTTAGTAGTTGAGTAACGTAAACTTCTTTTTTAGTTTGATTCCCTGACTGTTGGAATATTTGATGGTCTTGGGTAGGCCTTGCAAAAAGCACTGGACGGAGGAGCAGACAAGGATGAAGAAGACGCTGAAGGTCGCCGTGCTTTGCATTTTGCATGTGGCTATGGCGAGGTAATTTCTTCAATTATTTTTATTTCAATTTGTGTGGGTTAATATTTGATTGGGTTAATTTTTGTTTGCTCACCGGAACCTAAAAAGTAACCCATTAACTCTGCAAATTGTGAACTTCAATTGTGGTCCCTGTAAAGTTCAGAAAAATCACATCCACACTCCCAAGACCCTCTGATTGCCAGTGCATTTTATGCAAGGATTTTACAAAATATCACATTTTTTGCCTCTTTGGAGGGTCAAATATTCTTTTATGGAAACTAGGACAAGTCCTATAAACATGACCTTACAGATGCAGGAGATTCCCGGTAGGCTAATTAGAAGTTGTGTATGTACTGTAGGTGAAGTGTGTAGAGATACTTCTGAAGGCAGGTGCAGCCGTGGATGCACTGGACAGGAATAAGAACACCCCTTTGCACTACGCTGCTGGCTACGGTCGCAAGGAGTGCGTCTCTCTTCTCCTAGAACATGGTGCTGCTGTGTACGTTTTCTTTCTGTTGCTTCCTATCAGATTATTTACCTTTGACATCCCAAACAGTATGAAATGTTAGGTCCATGTACGTGGCAGATGGGTATATTATCTGATATATTTTTAGGGTCAATTTAATAAGTTAGTTTAGGTTTTGATAAAAGCCAAATTGTTAACTATGCTGGAGTGCATTTTATAAGCTGCTTGAATTGAAAACCCCCTGCCTAGTGGAATTAAGGTTTGGACCTGGCTCAAAATGAATTCTGACTCAAACATAAAGAGTTCTGTAGATATGCAATCATTTCTTTTTTTTTTCTTTTTTTTTTTGGGAAATTAGGTACTCGAATGTGTTATAATGCTATGCTGGATATTTGCACGTAAAAACATTTTTCCTGATTTATATTGTGTATGTTTTGTTTTTGCATGTAGCACGCTGACAAATATGGATGGGAAAACACCGCTCGATGTAGCTAAGCTGAACAATCAAGAGGAAGTGCTTAAGCTGCTTGAGAAGGATGCCTTCTTGTAAACTTCGCACTCTAAGTTGAAGGGTCTTTTTGTCATCCTATCTCTTGTATGAATGTTTGGAAATTTTTTTGGGGCTTTAGGTGTGAAATTACTTATGTATGGCATGTCATATTTCTGTCTGTATCTCTTTTATGTTTGCTGTACTTGCTTTCATCTGTTGTTTTAAATTATTTTTGCGGTTTATGTACCTCAGATTTTATTTGGAAAAGAAGCAAATAATATGTTTAAGTCTTATGATGGCATAGCGTTGTCAATTTTTTGCAGTTCGATGGTTTATATTTTGTTCTGTGCTCCTCTCTCTCTCTCAGTACAAGGCTGAATAATCTTCTGGTTTTCTTTCGCTTTCTAAACACCAAGGCTCTCATAGCAAATTGATCGATCAAAATATACGGATCTTTTCCAAATGTTTTCTCATCAAAGTAGCGTTCTTTTCCTAATGTTCATTCTTTTTTAACTAATTTATCACTAGAATAAGATTGACATTCAAAGCCTTCTCGAAGAGGTATTTGGGTAACGTCGACAAATGTAAAATAATCTCCAATAACTTCTATGCCTTGATAGATATGCATCAGCAAAAGCATGAAACAGATGAAATTAAACAACGCCAAGATTCACGAGCAAAATCGCCAGTCAAGTTCAGAAGAATGCACATTAATTGCGATTGTACAAGTTCAAAAAGTAAACAAGAAATTACTGGAGCACAGTGGTCATGGATCAAAATCAACAATGTAAGATTTTTTTTTCTTTTGAGGAAAAAAACCACACAAACCTAAAAACTAATCACTAAACCTACCAGCACTATAGAGTTCCTCCATTTCCTTGAAAAAGAAATAAATTAATAAGAGCTAAAAGCACATCAAAGATGTGGATGATGATGGGAATGAATACAAGAATTATATTTATACATCATGAGCATGTCATGGCTTCTGTCAGGTGGGCTCGTCTAGACTCGATGAATTTCTGGCGAAACAATTCAAACTTTTGTTGCTTCAGTGCTCGTCTCATCGACCGAAAGAAGCCCAAATAATGATGAGTGTTATGTCTGCTCGAATCAAAAAAGGTATAAACTTTGACATCCATAAAGATTAATATACTGTAGTACCATCAATTAGCCCTTCAGGTTTCTTGTTATTCAGGAGCATTTGGTGGCTTAATTGCATACTCAAGATATAGCTCAACTGGGGTTCAATAAAGCCTTACGATGCAATAATGGATAATAAAGACTGGATTGGCTCACCAAATTAATCAACACAACACAATTTAGCTTACTTCACAATTAATTTATGGTCAATTTGGCTTAACTAAGTCAAACATATGATATTGGTTGAACCAGGTATGCACTTGAAATTCTCCTTGCTAAACTATAACGAACTGGACGATTAACCATAAGAGTTTTAATGGGAAATATACATTTCCAATAAGATCTGTGCCAGCATCTCATGGACATTAAGAAGGTGATTAATGTATGCGCGGGTGTGATTCTGGCAGGTGTAACAACTGCACTTGTCCACTATAGGGGATGTGTCCTTCCTGAAATAACAGTAGAAAAAGGAAATCATAAATGCTACTTAGATTTCTGTTCATTTTTAAGAGAAAAGGCCCTATATGTGTCAATGGTTTCTTCTTAATTAAAACAAAAAACGTAATGATAAAGCCAAACAAGAAAAGGCCCTATATGTGTCAATGGTTTCTTCTTAATTAAAACAAAAAAAAACATAATGATAAAGCCAAACAAAGAGTTGGCATTGCAACTAATGTCAACCCACACACACAAAAATAATGTGGATCAAAACATCATTATTAATCCATAGAACTAAGATAATAAGGAAATTATGGGTTTATTACTCACCTATACATAGTAGCGTGTAAGTTAATCTTTGTGCAATTGCTCCTGTTGTTCCTTAACTGTGCTTCGGGTGTTTCTCCTAGAATGTCAAGAGGGAAGACAAGTGCAAATCCTCCGATTGTAAGATGGTAGATATAACTGCAGTTAAATAATTAAGGAGAAATTAGTTATCATATCAAACAATAATAAAGCATAATTTGTTTGAAGCAAGGAACACATCACTGAAAACAGCATACTGGGTCATTTGGCACGGGTTGATGCTCAAATATGAATACCAATACAGCACCAATTGATGCAAAAATTACTAAATACTATAAAGAAACTCAAAAGGAAAGGAAAAACAAAAAGAATACTGGGTTTTATAATTTGTTATACGTGGAGTCAAAAAGGTCAATGCCCGCTGCTACTCCTTGCAAAACCTCCTCTGCACACAAGTAATAATCCATTTTAAATATTTCAGAATTTAAATTAAAACTAAAAATATCACCTCATTTCTACTTTCATTTATAACTTGCCCTAATTGTTAATCCCTCTAAGCAACACATAAAAAATATATAAATAATTAAAAGCTCAAGCTGACTGGAAGTTGATTTGCAGTTTTATCCTCTATTATCCTTCCATTTATTTAAGAGGGAGCAAAAAAAAAAATTCAATTTCTATGACGAATATGCATAACAAGAACTTCAGTTTGCTTACAAAGTCCATACGAGACTGCAAAAGCATAGCATATGTACCTGGTAGACCAAGTCTAGACACAAAACGGATCTTCTCCTCTGGTAATATATCCTAAAACAAAAGATTGCACATAGGTTTGATGACAGGATTCTTTAAGAATGACTTACAAAGGGTTAAACTGAGGATTAAATTGGGCTCAACAGAGCAGTGCTCAAAACTAGTACTAGAATTTCCTCGGGTCCCTCACCATCACAAGTGGTGTTGTAAACTGAAAATTTACAAATAACTAATATAAAAGAGATGGGATTCTCACAGTGACAGCATTAAGCAAAGCTGACCTTTCTTCAATGCTTTCTCCAAGGCCAAAACCTCCTAACCAAAATCCTGAAGTACACATTTACTGATTAGGAAGACACTTAAAATATCCTTCAGTTCAATAACTAAATTTAAGAAGTCGGAAAGAATAGTGACTTCGGCGGGAACTAACTGAGAACTCATACTATAACACAAATTGTTTCATATTGATTATTGCAGGTTCATTGCAAGTTAGATCTAATGTTTTGCGGAAGTTGTATTTTTTGGTCATCTACAAATGCCCCCTAAACACTAAAATGAATGTACAGTCAATCAAAAGATGACTAACTTTTTGCTTTACATCTCAATTTCAACTTAATCATGTTACCAGTAACCAATCACAGAAACTTGGAAATCAGAATACAAAATCATTCTGCTAAATTTTATTTTATCTGGCTTGTGAAAATGTGGTAAAAGCTAACCGAACAAAAAGTTACCATCGCCCTAATCTAATGGAAAGACATTATTTGAAAAAATCCCAATAGATTATATTATAGTGATAATTAATCTTAAAGGTTATCTTTATATCCAAAAAGGAATATGGTATGGATTTGTAATAGAACCTAAGACAGTATACAACAAAATACAAGTACTTGCAACCTGATACATTGCGCATAGACACCTCAGTTGCACACTTTATTCTGTTCTCTATGTTAGCCCCTCCAACAACTGCTCCTAAGGTACTAGCACCTTTTTCCTAAAATTGAGACCAAAATAATACAGTAAAAAGTTCATGAAATGGCACCGAGTATAACCAATTAACTCAACTTCTTTTTATAGTTCCATTTATGGGCTGAGACTTTAATATAAGTCAAAGGTTTAGATATACATGAAACTGAGTATATTGGTACCGCCATGTAGTTGCTAGTGTGTACAACCACTGTCTGAGATGACAACCGCTGACACTGAGTACAATTAATGCGCATAGGAAAAAAAAAGAGTGATTTAAGGGCTTTCACTGTTAGGGTACTGTATTCTAAACCAACTAATCATGATAATAACATGCTATTTTGGTTTATTTGTTTATGCATAGATTTATCTATATTCTGAAACCTGGTCAAGAGAAAGGCAATCATCTAGCCACTTGAGTGTTCTATCAATAGAGAGGTTACTTCTCTTTTCTGTGACCCATGCAGGCACCTCATCTGCCAGGCTGGCCCACAAGTCAGGCCTCGTTGAAGAAATCATCTCCATGTAATCCTTAGGATTTATCTACCATCAATTAATAAAATAAGCAAAAAAAATTCAAAATTGCAGAATATAAACCAAAAGTTGTACATCAAGGGGATGTGTCCTCTAAACGACATATTGGTGGATGATCAGAAGACAAAACCATTTGTGATGAAATAATGGTCTTTGCAAATTGACACCATATTTTACCACACTCATACAACACCAAATGTTTCTCATGTTAGAAATTAAGTGTCAGAGATCTCTATGGCTATGTCTTATAGAGGGATAAAGTGATGGGATAAGGAGAGAGCTCATCCCATGTACAGTGGTGATAAGTGTTATCTCCCTTGTCTATCCTCCTTATTCCTCTCCCAAACATAGCCTAGGGGCATTAGCAGACAAAACATGCATTTAAACAAATGTGCCAAAGAAAATACAACCACATTTGCCCATATTATTACGTTAACTCACTAAAATCTTTCATGAGGCACATATAAAACAGAATCAACATTAGAAAACTCAGTTGGTTTGATTTTCATAATTTTCTCTCCAAATTAGAAATAGAAAAGAATGAAGCTCATTAAACACAAGGACTGAGTTTTCTTTTTTGCCTTTAGTTGATGTGTCATTTGCTGAGTATTTTGCCATCCAATGATTCAGTTATCTTTAAAGATGATAAGTAGCATAGGATTTGTGAAAGAAATCAAAAGGTAAATCAGCTTAGCGCTAACCAGCCGGCGGCCATTTGGAGTTTCAAAAGCTGCACCAACCCTGTTAGTACCCCCATACTCTGGCAAACTCTCCACTGAATCACTAGGTGATGCTATAAAGAAATGGTCTGGCAAACCGGCCATTTGGTGGACCCCGCCAATATTCTTAATAGTTTTTGCGGAAGGGCACTCCATGCTGAAAGTGTTCATCAAAATGCCTTGTCAGTGGATAACAATTCTACAAAGAAGGACCCCAACAAAACCATAAATATTGTACTGATAATGTGGTACTGATTATGCAAAGCAATAACTCCCAACTAAACATCCACTTAAAACCACAAAACTAACCACCTCAATTTCTGTCAAGACCCATAAAGCAAACAAAAGGGAAAATAATGTGATGAATCGGAAACCAGAATCACATTGTTTATACGGCTCCTAAGTCTAACCTGACCGTAAAAATACACTTTACTAGTATTAAACAGTAAAGAGGCCTCAATTGGGATATTAAGCTAGAAAGTACATTTTTCATGAACCGTCAAACACCTGGCATAATTTAAACCTCGAAAGCAATACACAAGCACGCACTGTAACTAAGATAGAGAGAGAGAGAGAGAGAGAGAGAGAGAGAGAGAGTATACAAGTGAATGGGACTGAGGTGCAATAGTAGAGAATCTGGATAAGGCAAATGCTGTAGTAGGTCCTTCGATATGAAGTAAGGGAGACCACGGCGAGTAGGGAGCACCAGCGCCGGCGTCTCAATCGGAGGCGCGCCGCCACCGCCGAGGTAGAGCGCGCCGATCCGAGCCTTTCCAGCTACTACTCCAGCGCCGGCCGATGACTTTGACACGACGAACCTCATCCCCGCAGTTTGGCACTTGGAGACTTGGAATTTGTTCTTCTTCTCTGGTTCTTTCTAATCGTCCAGCGAGGAAGAGAGAATGGGGGTTTTAGAATTGGTTTTATAATTTTGGAATTCGGAGATGGGAGACGAATAGGGTTTTTGGCGGGTAGGTTAGGACTGCATCCTTGGATCCTCTCCAATTGTATGAGCACGGTTGATAGTTCCAACGGCCTTAAAATGCATTAAAATTAATTATCCGACACTTGGAGCATTTTAAACGAAAGAAATTTGGACAGAACTAAAAATCATTTAAACCAAACTAATAGAACACATGGGTTGAATGTCACGAAGCCCAATAATAGCCCATAAACACAATAAAGCGAAACCGATAAATAATCGCTCGTAGAATCAAACAATACTTGTAATATTGGAAATTGGAATTTAAAACAAAAAAAAATGGTCCCGGCGGGGCTCGAACCCGCGACCTTCGGCTCATAAGACCAACGCTCTAACCAACTGAGCTACGGGACCATTTTTGTCTTAATCTATTTCATTTTTATAATTATCTCTTTATTAAACGGTACACGCTTCATTGCACTATTTTTGAAATTCTTTTACCCAACATTCTCATTGCCCGTGACATGTTGTAATAAAAATGTCGACCTTTTTGTGGTTGCATCCCCGTTTTTATACATATTCATACTTACCGATAAATTCAACAAAATTAGATTGTTGGCCGTTTTGTTTTTGGTTAGAATTCATTAATAACTTTTAGCATGTCTAACATAAGTAGTTCTTCGATTAGAATTTTTTGATGTTATTTTGATACTCTTGACAACATATTTTTAAACTAAGATAAATAAAAAAAATTCTGAAAAAAATATATAGACATGCATCAAATTTCGTATGTTTTGAGTATTACTTGATAATATCCAATTAAAAATTAAAAATATAAATCGTTACAGATTCTAAATCATTATAGGAATGATAATATTTGTATCAAGTTCTATTATTTTTTACGTATATGATATAAATATAATATTTATGACATTACAAAAATCATATTTTAAATTACAGAATATCCCTTTTATTATAATTTTTGTCTTGATCCGATCCGACTATATTTAACTCGGGTCACCGTAGAAATGTTTGGAATACTTCTCACAAATCCCATATTTTCAGGGGTCAAAGTGAATAAAAACCATGTGAAGAAGAAAAGTAGTCGAGAAAGGAAGACGACGAGGAAGTTAAACAAGCAAAGCAAAGAAAAAGCTATCTTTCTTTCTTCTTCCTTTCCTTCGCATTTACCCCCAATCCAAATCCTCTCAAGCGACACGAGCAAGCAACTTCCAAAGCCATCAGCCATGAGCAACGAGTAGTGAGAACCTGATATCATTCTCTCTTTTCTTTTCTTTTGTTTTCCTTTCGTTCTCTTTTGGCAATCGATGTCCAATTTCTCTGACTTGATCGGTTGAACTTTCTCTTTACAGCGATTACCTCTTCAAGCTGCTTTTGATCGGCGATTCTTCAGTTGGAAAATCATGCCTCCTACTGAGATTTGCTGTCAGTATATATATATATATATATACATTTTGTCTATTGTTTTTATCGTCAACCTTTGAATTACTGATTATTTTCTGTTAAAATAAGGCGCGATTTTAGTTTCATCAACTGGTTTGGTGTCGTGTTGTTTTGTAAGTTCATCATTTGTTAAATATCTGAAGTTGAAACTTATATTGAGCATAAGTTGAAATATTTGAAATCAAGTAGCGGATTTCTCAATCAGAGTATCAGACTGATTAGATTAAAAATGTATCTCCATTCTTTTTAGGAAAACTTATCATGTATTATCTGTTTAGGAAAATGTTTGGGAGATATCAAAATTGATATTATAATCGATACCTACTTTGTTATTCATATTATATGAGTTATTATTCATGTTAACTACTTTATTATACAACTTATTTTTTAATAGTATTTTTATTCAACTCAAATATCACTAATATGAATAATAACTCACTTAAGTTGAATAACAAAAATACTGTACAAAATAAGTTGCATAATAAAGTCATTAATATGAATAATAACTCATTTAATCTGAATAATAAAGTCTGGTATCGATTTTGGTATCTCTATATCAGCTCTCATCTGTTTATGTGATTGTGATTCAATTTGCCTCCAATTAATTAGCTTTTTTTTTCTTTATCGATAATCTATTGGTGTTTTCAGGATGATTCTTATGTGGACAGTTACATCAGTACAATTGGCGTGGATTTCGTAAGTCAATTTATGATAGCCTCTTCCAATTTCAGTTTGACATACACCGAGCAATTCCTAAGTTGTAAGTTTATTAAATGAAAATTACTTCATGCTCTTTCAGAAAATCCGCACCATTGATCTAGATGGAAAGACAGTCAAGTTGCAAATTGTAAGAGTATTTTTTTTCCATTTTTTTCTAAAATGCATTCATTTCCTTGTTTGCTATCATCTTCCTTCATTGGAGCAATGCTAAAAAAAAAGTCTGTTTTTCTTTTTTTTTTCTTTTTTTACAATTTAGGAAATATGATGTTTACCCAGTATATATGTTCAAAAATACATTGCATATTCCGACAACAAGAGAAATTTGGTTTTTAACTTCACCTTTTAGGGTAGGGCTGTAATTGATAACTTAAGAATATCTTATTCTACAAGGTTATATCTAAATTTGGTTTTCTGAAGGGGCAAATGTAATACTTCCTTTTAACTTGAGAAATTCCAAGATAAAAGCTTTAAGCTTAATTCGATCTTTTAGATTCAGAATTATTGTTTATTTTCTTTTTTGTATTTCTTTTGCCTTTGGAAAGTTAGAATTTGACTTATGCAACAGTTGGAGCACCAAATGTGGGTCCCAGAGATGGTCAAGGGTTCATATTCCAAAATAAGAAATATTATAGGTGTTTCTGTATAAAACTAAGAATGATTGATTCATTGCACCAACCTCATCAATATATATTCAAATTGAATATATGTACTTTTTGTTCTTTGATACATGCTAAATTAACAACTAAGCACGTTTGCTGAGGCAATAAGAAAAGAATATATACAAATGTTTCTGGTCCTTAGCAATTTGTTTTTTATTTCTCTTGACAATTGTTGGTTGAGTGCCACGAATTGCATTCATTAGTTGACTCTATTTTTTTATTGTCAAACATTCTTTTTTTATGTTCTCTCTATTTTTCTTTAGTGGGATACAGCAGGACAGGAGAGGTTTAGGACCATCACAAGCAGCTACTACCGTGGTGCTCATGGAATAATAGTATATTTTCTTTGTTGATAAACTTATATTTTGCACCTTCTTTTTGTGTATATCTCTAAAACACCTTGCACTGTTGCTATCAGCACTATTTCCTAACTAATGGACCATCCACTTGGGAATATCATGCTAAGATGGTTTTCCTGACTCACAAAACATGATTGAATTTGCTCTTTATAATCCATAATCTTAAAACATGTTTGTCTGTGTTTCTGTGCACGTGCACAAATTGCACAGATAGTGTATGATGTGACGGAGATGGAGAGCTATAACAATGTTAAACAGTGGCTGAGTGAGATTGATCGGTATGCTAGTGATAATGTCTGCAAGCTTCTTGTTGGCAACAAATGTGATCTGGTTGACGACAAGGTTGTTCAGACTGAAACTGCTCAGGTACTGCTTTTGAAACTGGTCAAAAGTATCTTTTTTCTTATTGTTACCATGGGAATTAATTGGTTGTTTTTGTTTTTTTTTATGTGATTGCCAATATAAGAAGTTCGAAGGTCTGGTTGCCAAAATTAGTATATTCTTTTTCTTTTATTTTTTTGTCTCTGTCTGTATGGTGATGGTAGGGCTGGCAAATGGGTCTGATTAAGTTTAAATATGACAAATTTTGTATTTGAAATTTTTTTTGGGCTAACCTGACCCAACCCTCTATGAGGTTAGAAACTCTAATTGAATGTAATCTATCAAGAGTAAGGATTGGCGTACCAACTGGAACTGTCTGGCAACCCAAAAAATACATCGCACATTGACAGATCTCAGTTCTGGTTCTTGAGTAGCTATTTTTTCCAACAACCTTTGCGGTTTTTTTTGCACATTTTAGAATTTATTTAAATGCAATATCTGGATAATAGGGGACCTCTTTGAAACAAAAACTCAAAAAAAAAAAAGGAAATACAGAGTTTTGAGAAATCATGACCCGGTTAACCTGGTCAAACCCGCAGAGAATATTCTTTAGGAAAAAAAGGAAGAAACCAGCAGAGCATGAAGACATTTAGGTACAGACCTAACATGAAGGATAGATCTAAACCAGGTTGTGTCGGGTCTGGTTTTGTTAATTTGTCAGGTCTGTGTCAACATTATTACCAGTACATAATGTCTATTAATCAACCCTTGCAGCTACAGCCATGCGAGCTTATAAAACTACTTCTTAACTGCTTCAAATATTTGAGCTAAAGAAATTTTGTTAAAAATTAGGCATTTGCTGATTCAGTGGGTATACCTTTTCTTGAAACAAGTGCAAAGGAGTCTATAAATGTGGAGAAAGCTTTCTTAACCATGTCTGCAGAGATTAAGAAAAGGTATCAGTAAAATTATACCAAACACCTTACCTGGAAATGCGAGGTGGTACTTATGTTACTGGTTATGCACCAGTTATATAAAGTATCAACTCTTAAAAGTTCCTATAACTGATGTTCAATTGGCAATGCATGTTGGACCTGTAAATATGGTTTATATTGTTATTAGCAAACAAGCCAGGCTCAGTACTGAGACAAACCAGTGCAGGACTAGCTTGTACCAAACTGATGTGAAATGCTTATAGACCGGTTTAAGTATCCTACCTTAATCATTCATTTATTCAGATCCAATTTTGGGTACTATAATTGAATTGGAGCTTAGTTGAAGATTTAAATGGTTTATTTAAATTATCTTTATACCTGTATCTATCTGGTATGGTGGTATAATTTGTCGAGCTAGGTGCTTTCCTACTATCATATAGAAATTATTAGTGGGGTAGTTTATTCAAAACTACCTGAATTGGTTTTCTTTTATCTTGTCAATTTCATCATGCAAAATTAGTAGTACCAGGTAGGAGCTGGGTATGTAGTTGATCAATAAATTATATTTGATATTCCCTAATACATGTTTTTGCGGTACGCATAATATTACTCCCCTTTGAGGGATTTAAGTGATATTGTTGGAGTTCTGTGGATGTGTGTCCCATTGTAACATCTCCTTGAAAATTTTAATTTTTTCAGGGTTGCGAGCCTACCAACTGTAGACAAGAAGCCAACAACAACTGTTCAGATAAAAGGGCAACCTCTCCAGCAAAAAAACAGCTCCTGTTGCTCCTCTTAGTTTATTTATAGTGCAGGACAAGTTACACCAGGGCCCTCAAACTTTCCAATATTTACATAGATATTAAACCCGAGCCTTATAAATGTTTACAGTAAAATATCCAAGCTTAATTTTTTTTTCCTTAAAAAGCAGGCAGAGCTACTATGATATGCATGATGCAAAAAAAAAAAAAAAAAAGCTCGGGTGGCTAATGCAGAATTTAGACGAAAACTGGAAGTTTTTGTGGTTCATTTGTCATTGCTTCTGATGTCTTTCAATTTCCTTGTGTATGCTTTCTCTCTTTATTTTATGTCAAGTTGAGAAAGAACTGGTGCATTAGACTAAAAATGTTGTATGACACTGTCAATTGTGTGCTAATGGAGTTAGTAATGCTGATCAGTAATGTAGGCACATTGGAAATTATTGCTGGCTATTCTTTGAGAAGGTTTCTACTTGTTTCAAGATATTAAGCACATTTTGTTTTGAGAAGGTTCCTTCTTATTATTATCATGTTTTTTCCCTCAGTTTACTGTACTTTTCTTTAAGCATACTAGCAACGCAAATCATTTGCACAGCATAAAAAGCTATATAGTTGAAGCTAGAATTGTTTACATGTGACTGTTCTATCTTTGTTGGTGGGGCAAACATTTTTATGCAATATCAGTACAAAATCTGGATGCAGCGTTGTTTACAAAAGAATGTTTCATCAAATCCTTGACCCACAAGAATCATACAACTCAGCCCTGATACAAAAATAAGCAAAATGAACTATCAAAATAAATAGATAAATGTGCTCAGCAATTTGCTAATGTCCTCAAAAAGAAACACATAACATGAAAAAAATATATATATATGCTAGTTCCAACACACAAACATAACCAAAATAGCAGCATCTTATCCAATGATCAGAAAAGCAATAACTACATAATATAATAATTTGCTACACAACTTCAACAAAATTCCTCCCCTTCTCCCAAAATAAAACATAATATGACCCTTTGTCCTTTGACACCTATCTCTTTCATCCTTGAATGGTGTTTTCTTTTCTTGGCATCTTTTTTATCAGCCTCCTTCAAAACCTAAATTGGCTCTTGACTGCTGCTTCTGTACATACACCTTCCTTTATAGAATTACAGTAGCTGTAACTATACTCTTGGAAAAAAGAAAATTATCTATCCGAATTCCCAAGAAAAACATACAAAAAGACAGAGAGACACACGTTCAAACATAAACCATAAAATAAAATAGAACACACCTCTATCCAATAAATTATGAATCCACAAAAACAAAACCCAAAGAATAGAATAATTTGCTACACAAACTCACACTCGTTCCTTCTCCCCAACTAAAGCTAAGTAGAACAGCACGACTTCTTGGCACCATCTCCCTCGGTTGCTGACACATCAATAGTCTTGCCTTCCTTGACTCCATTGGTCTTCCCGTTTGCCTCCTCTGGACCAGATATTGGCTTTTTGCTAATCGTCCTATAAATATCCCCCAAAATCATTTGAAACGCAGCCTCGACATTAGTGGCATCAAGAGCTGATGTCTCAATGTAAGAAAGCCCCTCCTTCTCGGCATATCCCTGTGCATCCTCTGTGGCAACAGCACGCAGGTGCTTGAGATCAGTCTTGTTGCCGACAAGCATGATGCGAATGTTGGGGTCAGCATGGTCCCGCAGCTCCTTTAGCCACCTGGCAATGTTGTCAAATGTAGACGGCTTGCTGACATCATAGACTAATACTGCACCAAGAGCCCCACGGTAGTATGCGCTCGTAATTGCACGGTATCTCTCTTGCCCCGCAGTGTCCCATATTTGTGCCTTTATTACCCTTCCTTCCACCTGGTTGGGTTTCAACAGTAGAGGGTAAAAGAGAATCAAAGCAGGCAAAATGTCTATATTGAAACCCTACTACTTTGAAAGTGAATCGCAAGCCAAAATTGCAGTAAACATTTGGATATATTTTGAGTTGTGTAAGAGGCATGCAAGTACTATAGCGTAGCAATGCATGATTTGGCAGATATTCGCTAGTATCTTTGATTTTCATTTGTCAATTTCGGTGTTATGAGGTGTATGATGTTTGAAAATAGTACAAAGACATCAATTGAAAAAAGAAAGTAAATCTGTATCAAACTGAAATCATGTTTGGTAGTTATTCTACTGAGGACATTCTTGAAACCCTACTACTTCGAAAGCGAATTGCAAGCCAAAATTGTAGTAAACATTTGGGTATATTTTGAATTGTGTAAGAGGCATGCAAGTACTAAAGTGTAGCAATGCATGATTTGGCAGATATTCGCTAGTATCTTTGATTTTCTTTTGTCAATTTCGGTGTTATGAGGTGTATGATGTTTGAAAAGAGTACAAAGATATCAACTGAAAAAAGAAAGTAAATCTGTATCAAACTGAAATCATGTTTGGTAGTTATTCTACTGAGGACATGTCTGGTTCTTGCGCCTTAATCGGTTCACAAATCATGCCAGAACTAGCCCATGCTGCTAATTTAGTGGGTTTACTCTATTATATCACCAACAAGTATGGCCATGTTGGTTTCTAGTAATGACTAATGCCGGTTGAGGTGGTGATTTCTAATTAAATCGTTTGCATGTGGGGCAGATGGTGGTTTGGGTTTGCAATAAGTATTATGCATTGTTTATATTGAGTGCCAACAAGGCGTTTGACAAATGACCACACATACATGTGTGCAGAACCTGCCAACTGAGATTACACACATTTAAGCAATATTTGTATCCCCCCCCCCTGCCTATTAGTCTAACTCGCCATTTTAAGGACTACAGCATTCTTCTATGCTTTATGAATGGATTATATTCTGGTTGTGAACTTAATACTTCTAGGATTCTAGCATTAACAAACAACTGAAAGTTACTAAGCAATTGTAAAACAGACCATGTCCATATCTAAATATTTGAAAGTTACTTCAGACAGAGTAGACCAACTGAATGTAATGTTTGTATTTTAACTTTTCCTATCAAGGTGAATAGACTTAGGCAACATACATTGTACTGTTTTAGTTTCATAGCTGTGAAAATTGGAATCTGCTAATGAAATCCTCAGAAATAGACTGATAGGACATGAGTTCAAGATACTGAAATTTTAAAGAGATAATAAGATCAAGAAAAAGTTCTTTTACTAAACGTTATCCACCAAACTTTCTTTCTAATTGAAGAACAGTAACCGTTGAGAAGCAGAATTGTAAAGGAAAACAAAATCGACTGCATTAGCAAATCCAAAGGAACAGACTAAGCCTGGATTTAGAATAAGAAGCCACAGAATAGCCAACTTAGATCCAAATCAGAATAACGATACATAATAATCAAATCAATTTTTTCTTAATTTGAAAACTTGATAGATCTACTATGAATAACACCTACTAGGAAGTAAAGCAACTTCTCTAAAAAGATCATCTCAAACCAAAACAGATCCATTGCACAACTACAGATCTAAGCATGAGTGAACAGAAACTGACAATTAACTAACCAATTATGTAAATTATTTCCAGAATTAACCCAATGCCAATGCACTAACAGATCAGAGAAGCTCATCAATAATTAAAATTCTCAATGAATTAAGCTGCTGCAAGTGGAGAACAGGCCATACCTGTAGTGTACGGGTCGCGAATTCGACTCCGATAGTGGATTTGGACTCCAAACAGAACTCATTTCGGGTGAATCTGGAGAGAAGATTGGATTTACCTACACCAGAATCTCCGATCAACACCACCTTGAACAAGTAATCGTACTCATCCTCAGGTCTCCTCCTCGCGCCCGCCATTTTTTAAAAAACCCGATCCGATAAGGTGGAACTGGAACAGATCCGGTCAGATCGGATTTGATCTGATCTGGCGGTGCTCTTTGCTCGTTTGTTCTAGAATCTAGATCTTCTCTTTGAAGCAGGGGATGGAATGGATGTGTTGTGCAGTTATAGAGGGAAAGCTACATTCGTTGGTTGCTCGATATGGACAGAGGTCTCTCCCCGTCTCTGGCTTGGATGGAACTGTGGAACGGTTCATTGAACTATTTCCACGGACGAAATGTACGAATTATATTACGGATTAGGTGAAACGCTGAAACTTCGTTGCGTCATTGGTTTAGTTGCCAGAGTTTTACAATTTCGTACGTCGTCGTAAAAAAAAACAAATTAACGTGTCGGAGAATGTAGTTCAAACGGCACAGCTGTTACCTGTTAAACAGTCCTGGATGGTTCGTCTCCAGTGATGTAAGTACTGGAGATGTCCTTTGCCATACTTACACCATCAATGGTGATTGGTGGTGTTTTAGTAATTAATTAAAGTATGATTTTTGCTATTAAGTTCAAATAATAAAAAAGAAAAAAGTTGGAGGGAAATAATAATTGCTAGTTTTTAACTTTTTATATATGAAAAAATTGAGAAGAAACAAGAACATAAATTGATGTTCCTTTCCATACAATTACAGCTGTAACGCAATAATGTTGCAAATTACATATATTTATTTTACTCGCTATCTATTCACTATTATATATTAAATATTGCAAATGTCTTGATTATTTTCTCTCATATTTATACAATTTGTAACAATGTGTTTTGGATTGAACTGCATTGGATTCATTCAAATTGTAAATGCTTAACATTTACACCATCCTTTTTAAAAAATTTAGGCTTATTTGGGCTTTACCTCTCCACATAGAGTCCAAATTGAGCTTTTTTTTTTTGCAAGATTGCATTTGATATTATTTTTTCCTATCATAGGCCTTCAAATAAATTAATTATTGTAAGTGATGTATCATGCAAGACAGATGATTGTAGAATTTTTTTTTTCTTTTGTCCATCCTGTTTTCTAAAATATTTAACAACTATATATATATATATATATATATATATATATATATATATATATATATATATATATATATATATATATATATATATTGTAATCTCAAAAGTAGTCTATTCAAAAGAATATTGACATGTGTTCAAAGATACTAAAAAGAATATGATTTGTGAATACACGCATTCTAAAAATAAATATAAAGTTGTTAAAATTTTTAAATTAAGAATATTATTATAAAATTTTTAAAAATCAGAATTGAAAAAAAAAAATTTAGAATGAGCCACTGTCAATTAAATAAGACTGGATAGACCTAAACTAGGCCTTGACCAAGTTGCCAATTTGCCATCCTTGAAATTCGGCTGGAATTATAAGAAAGGAAAATGTTCGGAGATACCGTTATTGATAATATCATTGATACCAATTTTATTATTTATGTAAAATGAGTTACTATTTATGTTAATAATTTTATATACAATTTATTTTGTATAGTACTTTATTATTCAACTCAAATATCACTAATTTGAAAAATAATTATCTTAAGTTGAATAATAAAAATATTATATAAAAAAATGACATTACAAAATTATTAATATAAATAATAATTTATTTAATGTGAATAATAAAATCAGTATTGATGATAGTATCAATAGCGGTATCTGTATATGAGCTTCCTTGGGATGGCAAAGTATTAAAAGATCAAAGGGAAAAAGAGGAAATGTTTGACTTAAATTAGCAACATCAGCTATTATATTGAAAAACAAAAACAACCATTGCAATTCTCATGAAAGCATCTATACCTTCTCTTTTCCTTTTTCTTACCTGACAACTGTTATCCAATTCTCACAAGCCATTTGCCTTTATTCTACCCTCTTCTTAGACTCCCAACCAATCTTCATCAATTAATATAGTGTAGCATAGACTATATAGACATTATATATGTAGTCGGGTCGGGTCGGGTCGGATCGGTATTTAATTACCCGGATCCGTCCTAAAATTATCCTATATGAGTACATGAAATTACTGACAGTTATGTTTCCAACTGAAATGTATGTCAGAATTGGAAGCAATTATATCCTACTAAAGTCTATAATGTTAATATATGTACTACCTCCTAAAGTCTAGCATGGTAATATATGTATATATAGACCTCCTAAAGTCAATACTATTAAAATTATTTCCGTATCGGATCCGGGTGTAATTGTCAATCTAACCCACTAATACCAGTAAAATCGGCTGATACAGAATGCTGCTATAATTGTGTGTGTTATAAGGAGAGACTCTCTCCATCTCATAAAATCAAATAAAACATTTCTAACATCATCAACAGATCCGAAATGGATCGAGTCAGGAATACGTTTGCGTTGATCTTGACACTGGGTTTGTTGAAATGTGCTTCACTCGGCGAATGTCTCCCCCAAGTGCCGTGTATGTTCGTCTTCGGAGACTCTCTGGTCGACAACGGAAACAACAACGGCATATTGACTCTGGCAAGGGCTAACTACAGGCCTTACGGCATCGACTTCCCTGAAGGACCGTCCGGCCGCTTCACCAATGGGAAAACTATAGTCGATGTGCTCAGTGAGTTATATTTTCACTACAGTTTTGAAAGGAAAATCATTACAATAGTTAAACAAGCAACACTTTAAACATTTATTTCTTGTTTATATTTTAATGAAATGAATAAATACGCATATGTTTTTGTTATATGACAGTCTACCATATTCGAAAATATATAGAGGGCACTTTTAAAAAAAATTTCTGGCCACTGTTTTAGATACATTAAGGCTTTTAATTTCCTTATGCTCCTAAAAGAAAAGAGATATGTATATAAATATGTTAAGTTTACAAAATACTTGGTATTTATGCTGAAATTGTAGCACAACTGCTGGGATTTAAAGGCTTCATTCCTCCGTATGCGTCGGCTCAAAGGAATGCGATTGTATGCGGTGTCAATTTCGCATCAGGTGCTGCCGGACTCAGACGAGAGACCGGAAGAAACTTGGTGAGCATTTCATATATTAATTCCACTAGTGTAAAAGGATAAAAGGATTGATTCGGTTTGATGGACTGTAGTGTAAGAGTGGGGATATCTTGACAACTATTATTTTAACAATCTTAACGATGCATTTTCAAGCAATCTAAAAATAAAAAAAAATTTATAAACATATTTTTTAACTTATAGATTGATTATGTTTCAAATTTCATATAATTTAAGTATTATTTAATACTCAATTAAAGACCATAAAAATTACAGACATTTGCAACGCTTCATATTTAACAGTCTTTTGATGAAATATTATATGATCTTTAAATATGTTTGTCAATTTTTTTCTATTTTTGAGAATTTTAAAAAATTATTTCGAAATTATTTAAAAATTGGTTGTCAAAATAATAGTTGTCGAGAGATCTCCTCCCTTAGTATAATTAGTACTTTTTATTTAGTTCAGAGATTACTTCGCATAGATTAGTTCATGCTGTTTGAATTTAAAAAAAAGAAAAGAAAAGAAAGAAATCCAAATACAATAGCCCAAGAAGAGAAGCAATTAATATTGCTGTGGTACCAAAAGCTTGGGACATTACAAACAGAGAATTCAATTTCATATCATTTTAGTTAAAGATTGTGGTCAAGAAAAAGGGTTTAGAAACTACTATAATAACATGTTCTTTAATCAGACCACCACTCTATAAGTAAATCATTTCACAATGGATTTATTTATTTAACAGTTGATGACACAAAACAGCTGACAATTTTTTCACATTTGACACAAAAATAATATTACAACAATGATCATTTGAGCAAATAATTTTATTAAAGTTCAAGCTCCTTACAAAGTAATTAAATAACATTCTAATTAGCAACAATTAACAGGGAGATCATTACCATTTTGCTGAGCAAGTGGAGCATTTCAGATCTGCCATCCAAATAATGAAGAGAAACTTCAAAGGGAATGATACAATGCTTACTGAGTACTTAGGCAAATGCATATACTATGTTGGCATGGGCAGTAATGATTATTTGAACAACTATTTCATGCCAAATTTATACCCAACGAGTTACCAGTATACGCCGAGGACTTATTCTGCGCTTCTGCTTCAAGAATACTCGCAACAACTCTCGGTATGTTCACTATATTTTGATAAATTTTATCTTATTTAGTTTGTGAATTTAAGGGTAAATTATCTAATGGCCTATAATTGCAACATGAATGAATACCGACTTGTGACGCAACATGTTTTTATTTCCAGCAATTGTATGATTTGGGTGTGAGAAAGGCTGCAATAGTCGGGTTGGGGCAGATCGGGTGTATACCGTATGAGCTGGCACGGTTGACTAACAGCACGCACAAGAACAATACTTGCAATGATAACATAAACAAGGCGATTTCCATATTTAACACGGGACTCCTTCAAATTGTGAAGCGGTTTAACACCGAAAAATCAGGCGCGAAGTTTATCTATGTGAACACCCTCGAGAGCTCGAAAGATCTCATTTTGAATGCTGCTACATATGGTAAAATTTTATAGAAATAACAAACAAACCATCATAAAAGAAAATGTTGCAGGTGTATCTTATTTTTGAATATCAGCAAAAATACGTATCAGTCTAGAATTTCACTGTAAAAAATAAAAAATAACATATTTTATTTCATAACTAACCTTTCTTATTTGTAATGAAACTCAGGCTTTTCTGTGGTTGACAAGGGTTGTTGTGGGGTCGGCCGGAACAACGGACAAATCACGTGCCTACCGTACCAGACACCGTGCCAAGACCGTACCAAGTACCTATTCTGGGATGCATTTCATCCAACAGAATCAGCTAATGTGATTTATGCTAAAAAAGCATATAATTCAAATTCAACTTCTGATGTGTTTCCAATGAATATACAACAACTAGCTATGGCCTAGAGAAGAGAAAAGGAAATAATTAATTAATGAAGCGCATATATATATATATATATATATCTACTTTGAGCTATATATTTTAATGACTTGTATTGTTATATCATAAACTTATATTTAGAAAGAGTTCATCTGAGGCCTTCTTGTTTGCTCTTTCATTTTGTTCTCCCTAGTTCTCTTTCTTTCAAAATAGAATGCAGAGGTAGCTAGGCATGATAAAGTTTATTGATTATATAAATCATTCCTACTAGAATAGGATATGGAAAAATATCCTGTAAATTGATCCAATGGTGAGAGAAATTATCCATATATGCCCACAATAAAATAAATATTGCTCTGTTGTTTATATTGTCCCAGACACCACCTTTCTATGTTCTTCATTACTTAACCTTAAGATTATCATTGACAAAATAAATTATTTAATTAAGGAATTATGAGCATTTAGCTTTTGAAAAGTATAAGAAGAAAAATATCACAATGGATGAACAAAATGGATCATGCTATTTTGTTCTCTTCAAAACAAGGAAGCAAACCAAATAGCTATAATTTGGCTAATAGTATACCAAAATGAGCACAGAACAGATCCAAAGATGTATTAATTGAAACAAAAATGCATGAGATGAGAATGAACTCATCTGATAGGGGGTTTCTTGACCAGCCTTAGTGACAATGTGTAGTCTTGAGACATTTGTATAGGAAAAAGAAAGAGAAATATCAGACCATAACACGCACACGTGCATATTGTCAGATGCTCGGAGCACTATACGACAGTGTTTTTAAATACGGCTGCATGAACTACATATGCGTATACCGTGGCCCAGCCGCGCTTCGAATGTCATGCGGTGAGATTCATGCAGTTTTACTACATGCGTGTATATGTGCATATATTCCGCATAAAAATCAGATTATGCAGCCACATATCACATACCGTAGTATGCAATATGCAGTGCCCTCCCCCATGATCCATGCTTTTCTTATTACTAATCTACCTCTCATGCACTATCTATGTTCTGTTCATGTCCAATATTGTTTTTTTTTCTGAAAGAAAATTGATATTTTTTTCATGTGAAAAAGTTAAAGCTAACACAATGACATATATATGTGCTTATTCTAGCTACTAATTGGGTCTTTTAAATTTTTATGTATTAAAGTTGAATCCAGCATATAGTTGGAATGATTGAGAAAAGAAAGCCCATGCACCAATTGCAGATATATATATGGGCTTATTGATTGTTAGCACTTTAATAGGAATGTTCATTAAATGGTATAATTGCAAATTAATACTAATAATATCAAGAAAAAGAGAATTTTGCTAAAATAAACCTCAAAAAACCATGTAATTGAAAACAAGGATTTCCTCTGAACCCAAAAAAAAAGACACTCAAATTGTCACAAATGTAGATCACAATCATCAATTATTTAACAATCATCATATATAATAATTAAGAAAAAACCATTTTGTATCCTTAATTATTTTGTTATGTATTACCTAACCTTAAGCCTTCTCGCCTTAAATAGACATTACTCTTAATTTTCACCTTAATTCGGGGTTAAAATGTATCGAACACAACGAGTATGAGTTTATTTTTACAACAAATGATGCTTAGGTTATTTTTGTAACTCTTATGATGTTTAAAAAATATTTTGTTTCAGTAGTGAAATTAATTATTTTGGCGATTTTAGTTGTTGTATAAACTATACATGTCCCTTATTCTATGCATTGTATAAATTTGTTTGTGTCAATTTTAGAGGCAATGAAAGCACAAAAATGTTTAACTGTTTATTTTTTTCATTGCTTCTTAAGTAACAATATCATTGCCTAGACAAATTAATTTAAAAAGTGTGACCATTTCACTTTTGAAAAAAATATAAATAACATATAATCATGATTAATAGAAATATGAATCATATCACTATGCTCTTTTGGAACAAATCATATACAATAATATACATTCCATTGTTATACATATTTCCTACTTGATGTCACTCAAAAAAAAAAGTTTGTTCAAGAAAGCATCATGGCTACACTTATACATTTAACAAGTTTTTAGATATATAGAGATAATTTCAACATAAATCTCAATAAAAACCTTTAAATCAAAATCTCTGTATTGCACATTATCACAACAATACAGAGAATATAAGTCCCTTATAAGTTATAATAATTCATCAATTTAAGTTTAGTTTCAACTCAGATAAAGTGAATATAATTGGCTCAATTAATGAATTGATTGACCAGAAAGATTATGTGCATCCTATAATTAGTATGCATATCCAACTTCTTGCTTAATTGTTCATCAATAATGCCATAATATTCTATAATTTTATATACTGCTAAAATATTCTTGTAAATTTTGCTAAAGATTAAAGAAGATCTCAACGGTTCAATCAAGAAGATTGTTATTTATTTCTTATGACATCGTTAATTCAATAATGCGATAATCAATTCGTTGGATCCATCTGGTTTATTTCTAAGTATAACATTAAATCTTTATGGTTGTCTCTAATATCTTATTTTCCTGTTATAATTCCAAAATGGACATAGAAAAGGAGATTGATTCATAGCAAAATTTGATTTCATACATACACATTTTGTTTCTTTTTTTTTGGGGTTGTTTGACATACTTAGATCATGTGATTTATATCATCATAATTCATGCTTTTCTTATTACTAACCTATCTCTCATGTGATATTTATGTTCTGTTCATGTCCAATTAAACCTTTCTTTAGCTCCAAAATCAAAATGAATAAATAATTGAATAGCTTCGATCACGAGTTTTTCTTAGACTGAAAGTTATGTTAATTAATTAATAATGTTAAGATGGAAAGGTTGGAAAATAAAATTTGAAGATAATGCAATTGAAAACAAGGATTTCTTATGCCTTGATATAAAAAAAATTATCATGCTTGGAAATAAGCAACAATCACATTCTCACATACTTAGATTCCATCATCAATTATATAAAATTAATATTATCATAATAACATCGACATATTGCCTATAAGGGATGAAAGAATTTTTAAACTAAAAAATATATGTATAAATATTTTTGTATTTTTAAGATATTTTTTGAATTTGTGGAAAATATCATTGACAATAAAACATATCAAAATGCTTGACAAAAAGCCTCTAATGCTCTGCTCTCATAGATGATTGAGGGAAAGATAGATGTGAATGACATAATTATTATATTATAATTTTAAATAATTTTTAATTTTAATTTTGTGAGGATATAATTCATTATGGGTGGATAACTGAATATCTAAGGTTTTGATATTTTCATGAGGAAATATTTAAATTTTAAGTTTAGAAAGATTAATATGCAATTAGATAATTTTTTAGAGATATATATCCAATTTTCCCTATAATAAATTATATAATAAAAGCAATCAATTGTCCAATCGTCTCCTATTATAATTAAGGAGTTGATATATATATACCAAAATCGATACCGACTTTGTAATTCAAATTAAATGAGTTATTATTCATATTAACGATTTTATTATGTAATTTATTTGTATAGTACTTTTGTTATTCAACTTAAGTGTGTTATTATTCATATTAGTGGTATTTAAGTTGAATAATAAAAATACTATTAAAAATAAGTTGCATAAATAAAATAGTTAATATAAACAATAACTTATATAATATGAATAATAAAGTTGGTATGAATTTTAGTATCGATTTTGATATTTCCCAAACATTTTATTTTTAATTAACATTAAGCTCTGCTATCAGTGCAACATCAATAACAGGTAAGCAAATCAAAATGCTAATTAATTCGGCTTATAGTTACAAAATGAGCCCAAATCAGGCCCATATTTTTGTTAATTGAAATGAATTGCATTGAAAAAAAAATAGTTATGGAATATATTTAATGTCTCAATAAAAGAAAAAAAAAATTGTTAGACGGCGACTAATAAACTATATAACTCATCTTTTTATATACAAAAATGTTTCATTTCATACACATTTTTCAACCTTCTGGACTTTATACATCTTTATAAAAAATCTTATTCTCAACAAACTCTGCATATGTTGTACATGTGGAAAATTATCATATCTATAGAGAGAATTTTATATGAATCTCAGTAATATCCATTACTCCATATTTATTAAAACTCTTTATTGCATTCTATCACAAGAAGAAAGAGAATTTGAATTCTTTTTCTATCACAAGAAGGTGACAAGTTATTGTAACTTGTCACCTAAACTATTGTTTATAGCTCCAATGAAATGAAATTGGTTAAATCAATGAATTAAATAGTCATTAAAATTATGTGTATCCTATAACTAATGTGTATAGATCACATTTATAGTTTCATAGATTACCGATTCAACTATAAATATTTACAATTTTATGTATGAAAAAAAATTGTTTGCATAATTTTTTCGAGCTTAGACAAGATATGAATAGATCGATTAAAACGATTGTTGTTTATTTTTTACGACAATGCACGGTGTTGTTAGTGAGAAGGCGTGGAGCGTTGATGAGTTTGTATTGACTATAGGTAGTTGAATACTAATATAGTGAAAAAAAAGTATCATGTATCATTTATTGATGATTTTTTTTAATGTATTACATGAAGCAAGGTATTTCTGTAAGATAGATCTCCAATCTGAGTACTGTCAGATTAGAATAAGCGAGAAAAATGTATTAAAAAATGCTTTCATAACTCAAATGTTATGAGTTTACTGTCATATATTTTGGATTAACCTATACTCCGGCAACCTTTTAATCATTAAGAAATAAGGTCGGAAGTTTATATTGGTATTTTTTGACGATATAACTAATTTATAGCAAAAGTATAAAAGATCATGCTGAGAATTTGAGTGATCAGCTAGTTGAATCCATTTTATTTAATTCTAAGAATGATATTAAGAGTTTTTGGCTTCTTCCAATATCTAACTTTTCAATTACATTTCTAAAAGAAGCATAAGAAAGAAGATTGAAGCATAATAAAATTATGCCTTGAATACATACTTTTTTTTTAATATTTGTTTTGGATAAATGGTCATTCTCAGATGATTGAAATATAATATTATGATTCATGCTTTTCTTATTACTAACTTATCTCTTTCATGCACTATATATGTTTTGCTAGTGTCCAATTCATTGTTTCTTTAATTAGCTCCAATAAGAGATGATTGAATAATTATAAGGCAGAATTTCATATATTTTCCCTCTAAAGTTTATCATTATATTATATTTATTCAATATATTATCTTTTTCATTTTCAATAGATGAAACTATTTGAAATAGAATTCTTAGTAAATATACTATAAATACAGTTATTGAGCATGAATACCAATCATCGAAGATTTTAGATTTTTTGAAATTGAAAAAAAAATTGAATTGTCAATAAATAAAAAGACAGGAAGTCAAATATATTTTAATGCTTGGAGAGTTATTATTGGAACGATATAAATTAAAAAAGTATAAAATATAATAGTTATGGAATATATATAAAGATATTAAAATTGAGTTTTAAAAAAAAATTTAATGGTATTATTTAGAGTTTTTGGATATATTTGATATATCATAAAATTTTATTGGGTAAATATGAGAGTTTTAATAATTTATAATTACTAAATATGATATTATGAAATTTAGAGGAGAAGATACGTAATTTTAAATTTTTAGATGCGCATATATGAAATTCTGCCTAATTATAAAATAACCGACATTTTTTTTTGTTCTTTTGGGAAGAATTTTAGAATTTTAGTACTTTTTCATATGATAATTAATTAAAGTTAAATCTGACGCAAAAACATATGGACTCACTTTAGCTACTAAGAGGATCTTAATTTTACAACATAAAATTGAATTCAACAATATAGTTGGACTTGAAAATTCAAATATAGCTTTCATACTAGCAATCTAGCACATAAATATGGCTAATTGATTGACCACTAACACTCCAATCAAAATTTTCTTCAAACATACAATTGCAATTAGGGTTATATTAATATGATGTGTCTATGTAATAAAATGTATGATTATTGGCATTCATTTAAATTAATTATTTTTTGACCGCTTGATTTAATTTAAAGAAAATTTAAAAATATTAAAGTTTTACATTAAATCATATTTCTTGTGAAAATATAGAAGATCAAAGATTTGGACTCAAATTTTGAAATATAAATAAAAAAAAGGTTTGTGACATTTTGTGATAAAAAATTGTGATATTGAAACCTTCCTCTAATATTAAGCAAAAGTAAATTTCTAAAAGAAAATTTGAAAATCATGTAATTGAAAAGAAGCATTTCACTTTCCTTGAAAAAAAATAAAGTTATCATGCTTGGAAAGTATACATCAACACCAACACTGTCACATACATTTACAGTCACAAATTATATAAACATTATCATAATAATTGTGACATATTGGGGACCAAAAAAAAATTAGGTTGTGCTCTTTTTTTTTTTTTTTGCCTATTCCATTCCAACCTTTTTTTTTTTTTGGAAGTTCTCCTAGCATGTAGGCCCTTAAATTTTTTGAGCCATGATTTAAAATTTCAAAAACATTTATCAAAATGATGGGCACAAAAAAGAGAGAAAATAATAACAAGCTAAAGGTGGTGCTTCCTTTTGAAGATACCTTCCAATTTTCAATAAATGCCACTTGGAAAAACAAAAAGACTTAAAAAAGTATCAAAATGATTGGCCAAAAGGCATGCACAAAGGAAATTCTAAGGAGTTATTTCGTTAATGATTTAATACATTTAAGAGTTCACATTTGACAAAATAATAAATCTTTTGTACAAAGACTTATTCTTGTGCATCTGTTTTGTGAATATTATAAATCTTTTGTAAAGACTTATTCATTATTTTTGGCATTCAAATATTGAGTTTTTTCTGTTATTTTTGGAGTTATTTTTCAAAAATCATAAAAAAAATAAAAAATTTATAAAAAATAATAAATTTTAGTATTTTATAAAATTTTAACATAAAAATATAGTAACCTAATTGGGTTGATGTTTTGGACGTAAATTTTTAAAATTTGACCTGCCAACATTTTTAGCCGAAATGCTTATGGAAAAAATTAGCCAAACTCTAATACATATATTTTAGTTAATAATTATTAGTAAAAATTTATCTATAAATTTATTCTTGTATTTTTTTTAAGTTAAACAAGAAGAAATTAATATTTAGTGGAATTTTCCTATAATTAAAAAATAATTTTAATACAAACGAATATGAAGGAACAAATATGTCTGATTTTTTTATTTAAGAAAACTAAAATTCAAAATTAAATAATTAAAAAAATTGGATGAAAAATTATAAATAGGAGGGACGAGTTTTCAAAATCCGTCCCTAATAATACGAAACACTATTTTAATATTTTTTATACTCAATAATAAAAATCCATCCCTCAATAATATATTATTAAGAGACGGATTTTGAAAATCCATCCCTTAATAAAATATTATTTTTTATTAAAAAATGCTAAAAAAAATTCCGAAATTTTAGATAATTGTAAATGAAATATCAAGATTCAAATAAACATAACTTTTGATATGAAAGTCCGTAGAAAATGTTTAATATCAATTAAGAAAGTTTATAAAATGATCTACATTTATTACAAGGGGAAGCCCCATAATCACCGTTTTTGGATCCAAAAAATATTGTCTAAGCCTTCTAAATTTAGGATTTAATTTTCTAAAATTTCGAGAGTTTTTTTATATATCGTCTGAAATTATTTTTTTATTTTCAATTTTCACTGTTCTTTATAAGACGTTACTAAATTATTAAATTTCAAAAATAAATATTTTTAATAAAAGATAATAATTAATAACGTATAATGTACATATAGAAATTATTGAATTTATTTTTTTAATTCTATGTGAGATCATATATTTTAAACTGTGTTATTTTTTTCAAATTTTATATAATTGAAATATAATATTGTATAATTTTGAATTTTTTTCTCAACAAAAAAAATAAAAATATGACTGGGGTGAATGGTTCTTTTTTAAAATTAGAAAAGGAAGTGCCGGTTTTTCAAAATCCAAATTTTGAAAATATAACACCGTATTACCATATTTTATAAAAAAATAATATTTTATTACGGACGGGCTTTTGTACTGTGACTCATAAAAGCACTTGGTCAGACTCTGATTTCTCTGCCTAGTTTATGGGCTGAACAAACTCAGAATATGGGATGGAGAATGAAATAATGTCTAGATTAAAATATTAATTTTTATTAAAAAATTGTAAAGTGGTGGGTGATGGAGGTTATGGACGGGTTTTAAAACCCATTCTTTTTATTTTTCAAAATAAATATATTATTTTCTACTTATTTAATTTTTATTATATAATATTTTTAAATAAAAAAATCGGCAAATAAATTATCAATTTTAGAAATAAAGAAATAACACTCATGGTCATGGTGCACCAACCGACACTTTATTTCTTTCTGGAGAAAACCGACCAATTTGATTCTATTTTAATTCGTAGCAGCTGTGTTCTCTCTTTAGCAGAAAGTCAGAAAGGCACACTCAATCTCTTTACTTTTTGGTACAAAAAAGCAAGAAAAGGTTTAATTTTGTTATTCTCCTTGATTGTGTATTTGCTTTCTTTGCTTTGATTCTGCTGTTGCTGCTATTCAAAACCAAAAACCGAATGAGTTGTCAAAAAACCGTCCAATCGGTTTACAATTAATTCATAATTCATAGGATTAATTTTTAAGTTTTCTGTCATATTATCGTTTCTATTATACGGTTTCTCTCTCATCATTTATATTGATTGAATGTAAAACGGTTTTGCTTATCTGTTCACTAAAAATATCGTGCTTCGAATATTTATGGTGCAATTTGAACGTTCAAGTAAAATAAGTTTTTTTTGTATTCCTCTGTGTGAATATCGTACGATTGGTTTTATAAGTTTTAAATGCATTCTAATATAATTTTAGACAAAATATAATATAAAACACATACACACATTAAATAAAAATATTTAACAGCTCATCTATGAATTTGGATAATATTTAAGTCAGAAATGAGGTCAAATTAATTAAAAACGTGTACAAACATGTTCAAATGCATTTTCAAAGCATTTTAATGCGATTTTCAATAAAATATAAGTCGTATCTCATTAGTTTTGCCCCGAAAACACATACAAATATTAAACAAACATATTTAACAGTTTGTGTGTGAATTTTGACCATATTAGATTAAGAAATGAGGCCAAATTTATCAAAAACGTGCATAAACATATTCACAGACGTTTTAAATGCATTCAAATGCGATTTTAGGCTAAATATAGGTCGTATCTCATTAGTTTAGCTCCAAAAATACATAAGAACATTAAATAAACAAATTTGGCTGCTTATGTGTGAATTTGGAACATATTTAAGTCAGAAATGAGGTCAAATTGGTCAAAAACATGCATAAACTTGTTCAAATGTGTGTCAAAAGCATTCTAATGCGATATTTGGCAAAGTATTGGTTGTATCCCATTAGTTAAGCACCGAAAAAACATATGGACTTTAAAATAAATATATTTAGCAGCTTATGTGTTAATTTGGACCGCATTGGAGTCAGAAATGAGGTCAAATTGATCAAAAATCTGTATAAACATATTAACTGGAGTTTTAAATGCATTCTAATGAGATTTTAGGCAAAATATAGGTCGTATCTCATTAGTTTAGCTCGAAAAATACGTATGAATTATAAATAAATATATTTAGCTGCTTATGTGTGAATTTGGATCATATTGGAGTAAAAAATGAAGCCAAATTGATCAAAAACAAGTATAAATACGTTCAAATGCATTTTAAAAGCACTCTAATGCGATTTTAGAAAAAAAAAAAGTCGTATCTCATTAGTTTAGCTTTGAAAATATATACGAACATTAATTAAACATATTCAGCTGCTTATGTGTTAATTTGGACCATATTGGAGTCAAAATTGAGGCAAAATTGATCAAAAACATGTATCAAATTGTTCAAATGGGTTTTAAATGCATTTAAATGCAATTTTAGGCAAAATATAGGTCATATCTCATTAGTTTTGCTCCAAAAATACATACGAACATTTAATAAACATATTTAGCAGCTTATTTGTGAATTTGGGCCGTATTTGAGTCAGAAATGAGGCTAAATTGAGGAAAAACGTGTTTTCAATGCAATCTAATGTGATTACAAAATATAAATCGTATCTCATTAGTTTTGCCCCGAAAAGATGTACAAACATTAAATAAACATATTTAACAGCTTGTGTGTGAATTTGGACCACATTTGATTCAGAAATGAAGCCAAATTGACCAAAAACGTGCATCAAAATATTCACAGGCGTTTTAAAGGCATTAAAATGTAATTTCATGCCAAATTTAGGTCGTATCTGAATAATTTAGCACCGAAAATACATACGAACATGAAATAAATATATTTGGCTGTCGATGTGTTGATTTGGATCATATTGGAGTTAGAAATAAGGCCAAATTGATAAAAAATAAACATGTTGAAATATGTTTTAAATTCTTTCTAATGTGATGTTAGATAAAATATAGGTCGTATCTCATTAGTTTAGTTCTGAAAACACACACATTAAATAAACATATTACACAGCTTATGTGTGAATTTGGATCATCTTTGAGTCAGAAATATGGCAAAATTAATCGAAAATGTGTATAAAAATCTTCAAATGCGTTCTAAAAGCATTCTAATGCGATTTTAGGCAAAATATAAGTCGTATCTCATTAGTTCTGTCCCGAAAACACATACAAACAATAAATAAACATATTTAACAGCTTGTGTGTGAATTTGGACCATATTAGATTCAGAAATGAGGCCAAATTGATCAAAAACATGCATAAACAAATTCACAGACGTTTTAAATGCATTCAAATGCGTTTTTAGACCAAATATAGGTCGTATCTTATTAGTTTAGCTCCTAAAATACATAAGAACATTAAATAAACACATTTCGCTGCTTGTTTGTCAAATTGATCAAAAACGTGTATAAACATGTTCAAAAATGTGTTTTAAATGCATAATATAGGTCCTATCCATTAATTTAGGTCCAAAAACACATGCGAACATTAAATACACCTATTTAGCAGCTCATATGTAAATTTGGACCATATTTGAGCCAAAAATGAGGCCAAATTGACGAAAAACATGAATAAAAATGTTCAAAAGCCCATATTTGAGTCAGCAATGAGACCAAATTGATCAAACACATGTATAAACATGTTCAAATAAGTTTTAAATTCATTTTAATGTTATTTTGGGCAAAATATAGGTCGTATCAATTAATTTAGGTCTGAAAACAGATACAAACATTAAATAAACATATTTTGCAGCACACATATGTGAATTTGGACCATATCTGAGTCAGAAATGAGGTCAAATTAATAAAAAAACGTGTACAATATAGGTCGTATCAATTCATTTTCATGGACGTTTAAAATGCATTCAAATGCGATTTTAGACAAAATATAGGTCGGATCGCATTAGTTTAGCTCCGAAAACTCATAAAAATATTAAATAGACATATTTAGCCGCCTGTGTGTGAGTTTGGACCATATTAGAGTCAGAAATAAGCCCAAATTGATCACAAACATGTATATATTTACCAGAGTTTTAAGTGCATTCTAATGCGATTATAAGCAAAATATAGGTCGTATCTCATTAGTTTAGCTCCGAAAATATATATGAACTTTAAATAAACATATTTAGCTGCTTATGTGTGAATTTGGACCATAGTGAGTCTGAAATGAGGCCAAATTGATCAAAAACGTGTAAAACATGTTCAAATGCGTTTTAAATGCATTCTAATACAATTTTAGGCAAAATATAGGTCGTATCTCATTAGTTTAGCTCTGAAAACACAATCGAACATTAAATAAACATATTTCTCAGTTTATATGTGAATTTGGACCGTATTTGAGTTAGAAATGAGACCAAACTGAACAAAAACGTATATAAACAAGTTCAATTGTGTTTTAAAGACATTTTAATGCGATTTTAGGTAAAATATAGGTCGTATCTCGTTAGTTTTGCTTTGGAAACACATACAAACAATAAGTAGACATATTTAACAACTTGTGCGTGAATTGGGACCATATTTGATTCAGAAATGAGGTCAAATTAATCAAAACGTGCATAAACATATTCATACACGTTTTAAAATGCATTCAAATGTGATTTTAGGGCAAATGTAGGTTGTATCTCATTAATTTAGCTCCGAAAATACAAACAAATATTAAATAAATATATTTGACTGCTTATGTGTGGATTTGAACCATATTTGAGTCAGAAATTAGGTCAAATTGATAAAAAATGTGTATAAACTTGTTCAAATGCGTTTTAAATGCATTATAATGCGATTTTTGCCAAAATATTGGTCGTATCTCATTACTTTAGCTCCGAAAACACATAAGAACCTTAAATTAACATATTTAGTAGCTTATCTGTGAATTTGGACCGTATTTTAGTCAGAAATGAGCCAAATTGATAAAAAAAATACATAAAAACATGTTCAAATATGTTTTTAATGCGTTCTAATGCCATTTTAGGCAAAATATAGGTCGTATCTCCTTAGCTTAGCTCCGAAAATATATATGAACGTTTAACAAACATATTTAGCAGTTTATGTGTGAATTTGGACCGTATTTGTGTCAGAAATGAGGTCAAATTGAGCAAAAACGTATATAAACGTGTTTGCAGACGTTTTAAATGCATTATAATATGATTTTAGGCAAATTATAGGTCATATCTAATTAGTTTAGCTCTGAAATACATACAAACATCTAATAAACATATTTAGCAGCTTATATGTGAATTTGGACTGTATTTGAGTGAGAAATGGGTCAAAATTGATAAAAAAAAAACATATGTAAACATGTTCAAATACGATTTAAATGCATTTTAATGAGATTTTTGGCAAAATATAGGTCATATCCATTAATTTAGGTCCGAAAACACATACAAACATTAAATAAACATATTTAGCAACTCATATGTGAATTTGGATCATATCTGAGTCAGAAATAAAGTCAAATTGATCAAAAACGTGTACAGACATGTTAACAGACGTTTTAAATTCATTCTAATGCAATTTTAGGAAAAATATTGGTCGTATCTTATTAATTTAGCTCCGAAAATTCATACAAATATTAAATAAATATATTTAACATCTTGTGTGTGAGTTTGGTCCATATTGGAGTCTGAAATGAGATCAAATTAATCAAAAACGTGTATAAATATGTACATATGCGTTTTAAATGCATTATATTAAGATTTTGCGCAAAATATAAGTCATCTCTCATTAGTTTAGTCCTGAAAACACATACAAATATTAAATGAATATATTTAACAGTTTATTTTTGAATTTGGACCTTATTTGAGTCATAAATAAGATCAAATTGGTTAAAAACGTATATAAAACACGTTCAAAGTATGATTTTTTTTTTCTTTTGTAGGTGGAGATGGAAGTCGAATTGAATTTGGAATATACAGTCTTCTATACAAAAGATTTCAATCATTAAATCAAAAACTATTTTTTGAGGAGTGTGACTAATATGATCGAAACCGACGTAAAATGTTGACTTTTTTATATACAACATGACAGGAGAATTCAACTACCCAAATTATTATTATTGTTTTTGGAAGCATGAAACTCTTGATTATATCTACTGGCATATATTAAAATTTGAATCTATATCTGTTTGCTGTTTAAAAGTTGCCAGAAAAATACACAAATTCAATTGCATGAAATTAATGATATAATTTCATGTGATTTTTATACCAAAGATTTGAAATTATGAAATTATGTCCAATTTCATAAAATTATGTCTTGAAATTAAAGAAACAATTTCATGAAATAGCCATGTCAAATATTAAATCATGAAATTATGTTCAATCTCATGATTTATTAAATCCCAAAATTATTTCTTGAAATTAAAAAAATAATTTCATGAAATAATCATACCAAACCCCTTCAAAAAATATATACACATGTGTGCAAAAAAAAAATCTATGCACAAAACCCTAATTATATGAAATCAAGAAACAATTTCATATAATTAAACATGCCAAATTCAAAAATCATGAATTTCATTCATGAAAAATGCCCCAAATATTATCCCTTGGAATTAAAAAATGATTCTTTGGGATAATCATGCCAAAATATTAATTGTATAAGATTAATATGCCTAATCATATACAATTAATGATTTAAGTGAAATTAATGCCTAATTTCACACCCAAAAATACCAAAAATATTACCCAAAATAACAGAATCATAGAATATATTTTCTGTGATTTTTCAGTAATTTTACATGGATTTTTGCATGAAGAATAAAATAAAAAAAAATTTAAAGAAAATACCAAAAATCAGAACTGGAGATAGTTCTGGGTGCAATTTGGGGGATGTGCAACACTCTGGGTGCAATCTGGGGAGCTCAAACACGACTTCTGCCCTTGGGACCCGCCTGTCATACACACAAAGTGTTAAAGGCGCTTTGCGTGGACCCAGTACACATGCACCATACCACTGACAATACGTTTTGGTGCACAAGAACCAAGCCCACAGCCCAACCCTCAGTTTTTCGCTAGGGCTGTCTCATTAAACCTGACGACTGGGCCCCTCTCCTTCAATCTCACTGCCAAGGGGGCCCAGCGCCCAGAGTTATTTTGGCCAGCGAAAAGAAAAGAAGGAAAAGAGAGATGAGCGCGGTGCAAGCGCTCTCTTCCTCTGACAGGTTTGAAATCAAAGCACGGTTCACGTGCACCCAACCCAAGCGAGGGAAAACCTTTGAATTTCTCTCTCTCTCCCTCCTTTCTTCCTCCTCGAGCTCCAGAGCTCAACTGGAGCTTCGAAAATGGAGTTCGGGTGTATGGTTCGATTTGGCTTGAACCGTTCTAAGGACTTAATCTACATCCTAAAGGGAGTTCAATGCCACAAACAGCATTGAAAATAGTAAAGTAAACAAGGAGAAAATCGAATGAGAAAGTACAAAAAAAATGCTTTCTGATTATTCAATTAGCTTGAAATTTCATAGACATACAAAATAAGCCTTAATGCAGTCACTCACCAAGTTTTACCATTTTTGGTATTTTCTGTGATTTTCTATGAATTTTTGAAGTTGGATCTGTAAAAATCAGAATTGAGTTAATTCTGGAATAAATACCAGAAAAGGAAAAAATGAAATTAACTTACATACAAACGAAATTTACATGCAAATCTAGTATAAAACATTTCCAAAACATACAATTGACCCAAATAAACATACTTAAACATGCAATTTGAGAAGAATGTACAGAAATCAAAGGAAAACCAAATTGGAAATAAAACCAGAAATGACCCAATGTGCATAAAAAACAATGCACATCTAAATTGATGAAATTGATCATCCAAACATGTTCAAACATGCTAAACGACACTGTCTGGAGGGTTAATTGGAAGAAAATTGCAAGGAAAAGCCATGAAATACCATTTGGTACCAATGCCCCGAAACCAGTTTGGTACCGAATGGCCAAAGCTGCAAAATTGATGGATTAAACTCAAATTAAATCTCAAAAACTTGTTAAGCATGCTCTGGCGATGCCATATGACAAAGAAATCGAGTTAATTTATTAAAAATCAGCTCAAATTCCTCAAAATTTCATCTCAGCCAACTTCTCAACCGAAACCAAATTGTTACCCCCATCTCCGGCGATCCAGGCCGCCGCCGCCGCCGAGACCGCCACTGATGGACTCCCGACGCTCCGGCGATGTCAGCCATGCCTCCTGATCGGAGATCCGACGCCGGCAGGGCCTTGATCAGTGTCGGGGAGGATGAGCACGAATATTGATGCATCTTGAAGTGCGAATCTTGATGAAATTCAAACAGCCCAGAGAAGGCTTGATGCGCGCCAGAGATCCAACGGCCCAGTTTAAAAAATGCTTTAAAAACTGAACTTAAGTTCAGATCTTGATGCATGGGCCCGAATCTGACGGCCCATATTAATCTGTTCTGAAAATAAACTTTAAACACCAAATAAAAATGATTTCTCAAGCCCAAAAATTATGAAAAATATATCAAAAATCATGATTTCATTTATGAATATTTTTAAGACTATAAAATGTCAATTTTGATTTTATTTTCCTTTTTTTATTATTTTTTATTATAAATAAAAGAAAATTCAAAATATAGGATATATGTACACAATAAATTCAAAATACCAAATAGGATATTTAAAAATAAGTGAAAATTAAGATAAAACAAATCAAAATATTCAAGGATAATTAAAATATGTCATAAACAAATCAAAAATATTTTAAATAATCAAATCATGCTATATTTTGATAAAACAACTCAAAATATTCAAAATAATCAAATTATGATAAAACAAATCAAAATATTCAAAAATAATTAAATTATGTCATATTATGATAAAACAAATCAAAACATTAGAAATAATCAAATTATATTACATTTTGATAAAACAAATCAAAAATATTCAAAAAATGATTAAATATGTTAAACCTTGATGAAATAAATCAAAATATTAAAAAATAATCAAATTATATTATATTTCTGATTAAAATATTCAAAAATGATTAAATATGTTAAACTTTAATAAAGCAAATCAAAATATTCAAAAATGATTAAATATGTTAAACTTTAATAAAGCAAATCAAAATATTCAAAATAATCAAATTATGATAAAATACATCAAAAATGATTAAATATGTTAAACTTTGATGAAACAAATCAAAATATTAAAAATTTAATCAAATTATGTTATATTTTGATAAAATAAATCAAAATGTTCAAAAATGATTAAAATATGTCATATGTTGACAAAACAACATCAAAAATATCTAAATATGTCAAAAATACAATTATGTCCAAATATTTGACGAAACATGTCAAATATGCAAATATACCCAAATATTTGACCAAATATGTCAAAAATACAATTATGTCCAAATATTTGACCAAATATGTCAAATATGCAAATATACCTAAATATTTGACCAAATATGTCAAATATGCAAAAATACAAATATGACTCAATCTTTGACCAAATATGTGAAATATGCAAATATACCCAAATATTTGACCAAATATGTCAAAAATACAAATATGACCAAACTTTTGACCAAACATGTTAAATATGCAAATAAACCCAAACATTTGACCAAACATGTCAAATATGCAAATACACCCAAATTTCTGGCCAAACATGCCAAATATACAAATATGTCCAAACTCTTGATAAAATATTTCAAATATGAAAATGTCCAAATCTCTGGTCAAATATGCCAAATATGCAGATAAGTCCAAAACTTGGTAAAAACATACCAACATATCAAATCATATCAAATCATGTTTCGAGAACATTAAACTGGCAGTGCGCTTCAGGTTTAATGTACTTCATTTTGGAAATTGATAAAGAATTATATGTTCCCGATTCTCCAATTTTTTCAGGTTTCGAATTGGCATAGCGCTTCAGATTCGGGATTTGAAAGGTCAATAGATTGTTTAGGACTATACGTCCTTGTCTTTGACATGAACCTTTCTAGAGATCAAACATCTTTGGTTCCTTGAGCATCGAGTTGGCAATGCGCTGCATATTCGAACTCCGTGAGATCAATAGGATTATACGTTCTCGATCTCCGATTTATGAGAAATTATACGTTTCTCTGACTTTAGATCATACGTCTTTAGTTTTATTACCCAAAGTTATACCTTTGGGTTATTTCAAGCATGTATTGGAAGGAAGAAGTAAAGCCACAAATCTGATCCATATATTTTGATTAGTTTAGCCCATTAATCAGAAGTTCCCGAGGCGAGAGCCGGGGTAATTAACGGCGGGGGCTTGCGCCCGTCGGAAAATAAAAGTTCCCACAATCACCTAAATAATAAGTCCTTGAGCGCACAAACACACGCAGGGATGTACCTGCACCTTCTTCCCCCATGAGCGAGGACGCCGATGCGTCGCGCGTGTGCCGCGAAAAAGGGCCGCACAATATCTTATGCACGATGAATAGTTAATATCTTAGCAAAAATAGACCTTTCCAGTGCGTATCATGTAATTCAAAATATCTCTTGAAATAATTATTTTTAATGGTTTCTTTATGGCGTTGTTATTGTGAAAAGGAGCGTTATGAGAAGATTTAAGGGAAATAGTTTGATTGGAACAAAGGGAGCGAGGAGGCAAATATATGATCGAGAGGGGGGGGGGGAGGCCACCAATAAAAAAAAATGTGGAGACAATCAGAAGATTTAATTGTAATTCTAATTAAGATATGGGTATGGTGGGATTCGTACATCTGTTGTGTAGTATTGTGTTGTCTATCCAATTAAATTAAGATTCGTGCAAAAAAATCTAAAAAACTCCTATAATCACATTCTGCATGCTATGTAGCGTAGTATTGTGCAACAAAAAATCAGTACCCGCGTTCAAACATTTAAATGAAT
Source organism: x Bolboschoenoplectus mariqueter (assembly GCA_037678475.1). Classification (NCBI taxonomy): domain Eukaryota; kingdom Viridiplantae; phylum Streptophyta; class Magnoliopsida; order Poales; family Cyperaceae; genus x Bolboschoenoplectus; species x Bolboschoenoplectus mariqueter. The sequence goes on along the minus strand of CM075286.1, from coordinate 1,651,388 downwards.
TATTCTTTTTCATGTGAAAGGATTCTCCTGAAAAAAACAATGGAAGAAGCAACATTTAATAAATATAATTTTCAGTTTAACCCTCAAATATTTCAAATGGAGGTTTTCAAACAAATATATTTGAAATGAAAATGTCATATTAACATTCAATAATTTAAACAGCAATCCTTTTTGTTCCGAAAATTGCTTTTAGGTTATATACGTAAAACATGAGTAATTGCTCATGGGAAAATTACCAAACAAAAAAAAACATGAATAACTTTTTTCTATGATGAGAATTAATTTTTAATTCAGTGATAAAGATTATTTTTATTGTGAGAGATCGTAAGTTCGAAATTAGAATAAAGAGAGGTCCATATTTTCTGAAGTGAACAGCTATCTAGAGAGTGAAGTGAGCAAAAATTACACAATTATCGTAACAAATATTATAGTAGGTAGCATCGAGATTCATGTGGGAAGCTTTATCTGGGAGAAGGGAGATATTTATTCAATATAAATGAAATACTTCACCTGAATCCAACTCGAATAAGAAATTTTTTATAAATATTTAAAATTAAATAATTTCATTTCAATATTTTCATTAAATAATCTCTTTTTTTCTATAACTTTCTCATTAAAAAAAGAAGAAGAAAGAGAGAGATCTACGTGGCTGATGGTAAACAGTCCAGCAGAAGATCTAAAAGCGGAGCTGGAAAGTGCACAAATAAATGATTCGACCACAACTCCACAAAGGATACAACAAATATCTAATAAAAAAACAAAATTTAACATTGCAAGCGGCGACAGAGCAGACCCTGCCACCAGTACCTCAATCAATTCTTTTATTGCACGGATTGATTGATGATGGGATTTCTCGAGCCGTGCACACACGCACGCACGCACGCACGGTTGATTGTAGACGTGATCCACGCTACAATCATTCTAAACCCTGCAATCCACGGAGGGAAAAAAAAAATAAGGGGAGGGAATTGGTGGTGATTTATTGAGGGTTGTTATTTTGATGATTTTAGTGATAAATTTTTAAATAATTTTATAAAATTTTAAAAAAAATTTGAAAATAGGAAAAGGTTTGTGAATATATAGATTGATTGTGTTTTAAATTTTATGTAATTTAAATATTATTTAATATTTCATTAAAGTCTATCAAAATTATACGATATTTATAACGGTCCATATTTAACAGTCTTAGATAAAATAACAAATAATATTTAAATTACGTAAAATTTAAAATACAATCAATCTATAAATTAAAAATAATATGTTTTTTTTTCTACTTTTGAAATTTTTTAAAATTATTTAAAAATTAATTATCAATATAATGATAAAAATAAAATAATTTCATGGATGTTAACCACAGAGGAGTCCCCAAAAAGATAAGTGGACCCCAGCATGGAGGAGCCAATCATTTAGCATTGTTGGTGGCATAGTGGATTGGCCGGTGCCAACAGAACACAAATTATATTGCCACTCTCACATTTTTGCAAATTGCAAATTGTTGTTTGTAACAATTTCTTATTAGCATTTTGGCATCACCCCATTTGGTGATTGGTACATTGAAGTCACATCCGCCACTATATTTATATTTATATATTTTAAAAAATATATATCACAAGCGTGTTATAATTTTTTTGATCTATGATATATTGGGTGCATTAAAATATAAATAAAAAATATTTGATGTAATTAAATCTGAACTGTTTAAATTAAATATGATTGTTTAAAGTTTATGATAATGAATATGTTATAGATTTTAATAATAGTAGATACGGACCCGACAATTGGTATCATCGCAGCGGCGTCCTCCATCCTTTTATATATATATGAGAAAATGGAAAGGGATAGCGATAGGAACGCAAATTGGAATGAGAATCTTTTTTAAGAAACGGAAGTCGATCCGTAGGTAGTGTATATGAATTAAATTTGTAGTTTATTGTTATTGTTTGTTTATACATGTGAGAAATATTGATATGCAAGTTTTAAACATGTATAATTTCGAATTATATTTCTTTTATTTTTTCTTTTTTTGTATACAAAAAATCGGTCATTTTCTACTACAATTATACAAAGATAGAAGAGAAAATCAGATCTCAAAACTCATGTGCTCCAATCAATTTGGGACAATATATGTTTTTTTGTTGCAAATTATTTCTTCAATTTTCTGTAATAAATGTCTTGTTATGCAAGTATAAATACAAAATTTAATTCATATAAATGTTTAAATGTCTTGATAATTTTTTTTAAATTGCTAAATAAATTAACACAAAGTATAAATGTCTTGTTATGCAAGTTTAAATAAAAACAAGTCAAGTCACACCATGAAACAAGAATAAATATATGGAATGCATATTTATACACCTAACATTGTAACTTTAAAACGTCTCTATATGATAATAAAATACCGGATATAAGCATCATGACATTAATTACAAATACATGAAATAATGTTCAAGATTAATCATTGTGATTCCATAAATTATTTTCAATTATAATTATATAAAAATAAATTATTTCAAGGAAGTAACATTTACTGATCGAGTTGGGTTTTATTCAATTCTTTTTTTAAAAATTTCAATCCAAACTATCAGGTTATTCAACGCTCAATTCATATCTAATCAATTAAATTATAAATCCGTGACCATTTAATCGAATCAATCTAATCAATCGAGTTAAGTGAATTAAACTTGTACCCCTAACAATTATTATTAAAAAAATATTAGGTTTTGTCAAACACACTCAAATTCCCGTGAAAACAAAAGACCAAAATATAATTAATTTTTAAGTTAACATGTGAGGGTACTAAATTTAAACCTCTTTTAGTCTTCTTAATCGTTTAATCTTTTGGAATACATGCTTCTTAGCGTAAATTAAGATTATCTTTTTTTGTTCGGAATCTTAATTTTTATCGGAAACTTGAGACACCTCTGCTCTCGTATTAAGTTTTCTTAGCTTTTTTTAATGAATGATAACCGAACGTGAGTTTTTTCAAGCGGATCAAAATTTAATTCTAAATTTATAGCCGAACAGCTTCCTTAGGTTCATATTTTGTCACATTTAAAACATTGAATCCATTTTCTTGAAAAGATCTTGAAAATTGACTTCAAAGCAACCCAGAACCGTTGCAATAAATAACACACACAGAAAATTCATTGATTTTAAAAAACAAAAATATTTTTGGACTTACTAATTTTTTGTCACAACGAAGAAATAATGAAACAGTACATCATTTATTTCATATAAGTATTCATTTTATTTATCCTATTATTTTATTTCATGTTCTAGTCCTCTTCTACAAGCAATTATTTAAAATGAAGAATTTGATGATGATGCCTCACCTTAATTCTACAAGCAATTATTTAAAATGATTTTCTGTCTAATTTCAAATGGCATATCTCATTTGTTATTTACATGTTGTGAAAGAGAGAAGCAATTAAATTTTTAGAGTTAAGAGTTTGTGCATTGTAAGTTTGATGCTTCAAAATTCTACATGAAGTGTAATTTTTTCTAACTATTTTTTGCAATTTTAGGTCAATACTCATCGGTCTCTTTTTTTTATTCAATTTGAAACTCTTGTATTATTTCCTTACCATAATATATATATATTATGTTATTAAGTTTGGAGCTTGACCCCTATTCTATTTTTCAAAAGAAAATAACCATTCAATTTTCGAAAAATCTATCATGTTATTTTACTGTTCTTTAATCAAAATGATTATATTTTATAATTTATATTTCATTGTATGTGAGTGCTATTTGTTAACTTTACTCTTTCTTTTAGTTTCTAGAATGAGGTGGTCATGTTTGGAACATTTTTTTTTTTTTGCAAACTATTACAATGTAAAAGCAGGATCATAAGACTGTATTTAGAAGGAGAATAATTAAGTAATAAAATTATTTTTATTTCTTACAGAATTCTCTAATTATTCTCAATTTATGTCACTCGTAAATGAGACTTAGAGATAGAATTTAATAGTAATTTGCCATAGTTAAACTATAAAATTATTAGTTCAACTTTTCCGGATTTATTTTATAGTAAAGTTGAATTCAAAGGTTGTGATTGTCAGTCTTGAGAGACGGATTTTGAAAATCCGTCCCTTAATAAAAATATATTTTCAAAATTCATTCCCTGATAAAATATTAATTTTATAAAAATGCTAAAATCATGTTATATTTTTAAAAGCTAAATTTTGAAAAATTAGCCCTTTTTTTTTATTTTAAAGAACAAATTCATTCACCCCAGTTATATCTTTATTTTTTTTCGAGAAAAAAATTCAAAATTATACAATATTATATTTTAGTTAATAAAGTTTGAAAAAAAATTAATACAACTTAAAATATATGATCCAACATAGAATTTAAAAAATAAATTCAATAATTTCTATATGTACGTTATACGTTATTAATTATTATATTTTATCAAAAATATTTATTATTGAAATTTAATAATTTTAATATTTTTTTCATGCCTTATAAAGGACAATCAAAATTGAAAGTAAAAAAATAATTGCAGATGATATTGAAAAAATCCTGAAATTTCAGATAATTGTAAATGAAATATTAAGTTTTAAATAAACATAACTTTTGATAGAAAAATTTGTAGAAAACGTTTAATATCAATTCAAAAGGCTTATAAAATGATCTACATTCACTAAGGGGGGAGCCCCTATAATTACCATTTTCAGGCCCAAATATATCATCTGAACCTTCTAAACTTAGAATTTAATTTTCTGAAATTTCAGGAGTTTGTTTTATATATCGTCTGAGATTATTTTTTTATTTTTAATTTTAACTGTCTATAAAGACATGCAGAAATCATTAAAATTATTAAATTTCAAAAATAAATATTTTAATAAAAAATAATAATTAATAACATATAATGTACATATAGAAATTATTGAATTTTTTTTAGTTCTACGCTGGATCATATATTTTAAACTGTGTTAATTTTTTTTAACTTTATGTAACTGAAATATAATATTGTACAATTTAAAAAAAATTTCTCAAAAAAAATATAACTAAGGTGAATGAATCTGTCTTTAAAATCAGAAAAAGAAGGACCAATTTTTCGAAGTCCGGTTTTGAAAAACATAACACGATTTTACATTTTTTATAAAAAATAATATTTATTAGGAGACATTTTAAAATCCGTATCATAATAAAATATTATTTTTTATAAAAAAATTCTAAAAGTGCGTTGCGTTTGAAGATGAATTTTCCAAATCCATCCTTTCTATATTTATTAATTTTTATCTGATTTTTTATATATTTCATTAAATTTAAATTTTTCTTAAATAAAAAAAATCGGACTTCGTGTACTTCATCATCAGATACAAACTCATGTATTAGAGGGAAATATTTGCAAAACAATGCACCTTTTTTTTTATATTTCAATTTCCATCCTGGCATCCCTGTGAAGGTCTTTAAACATAGCGACATGTCTCGCCTGTCCGGGTCCCAACCAAAAAAAAGAAAAGAAAAAAGAAAATCAGAGAGAATCTGTGTGGTTAACCAAAGATCACACAATAGAAACCCTTTTAATATAGTTAATCTCGCTTTTAGGAAGTAGGAGCGCTGTTCCTTTCGCTGCTTCTCAGCCTCTCTCTTTGTTTACAAGCACAATTTTAGAAGGATAATAATGAAGGGCAAAACTGGTATAAAAAAATATCTGAGTATTTCGGCCGAGCACTGAAAATAGCGTCCTATATAAAAACGACTTGACCAATAGAAGCACGTTGTCGTTTACTCTCTCTCTCTCTCTCTCTCTCTCTCTCTCTCTGAGGCAGTGAGCAAACAAACAATGGGAGCTATGATCGCTGAGGTAGAGAAGTTTCTAGACGAGTGCTCGGTCTCAGGTGATGCGGCGTACGGCGCGATCAAGGCCGTGCTCGAGCGGCTGGAGAACGAGAGCACTAGATCGGAGGTACGCGTGTTCCTCGCCGAGATCCAGAGGAGGTTCGCCGATTCATCGATCGAGTGCTTTAAGAAGTACCATTTCCGAATCCACGACGTGTGGCTCAACGATTTCGAAGGTATCTTCTCGTTGTGTAATTTGCATCTCTGTCCCTGGAAAAAGGAACATATGCTTAATTTCTCATGGATTCGTTGAGAGGATCTTTACAGAGCTCTTGGCATGTATCTTTCTGTACGTTATAAAATCTGCCGTTTAGTGAATTTTTCGATTTGATCCCTATAATCTACAAATTGTCTTAAGGTATGGTTAGGTCAAAAGGTGCCTTTGTTTTACTTGGGGAAAAATTGCAGCTTCTTGCCCGTAGTTTTGGCAAATTGCAGATTAACCCTTGACAGCAGACAGAGCGATCCCTCAACGATTTGTTCGTTGACTAGACCAACTTTTATTGTTTAAAGAATGGGACAGATGTGACATCCGTGATATTTCCATTCCTTTCAGTTATATATGTATGTCATCTCATCTAACATATTTTGTTTCAGAAAAGTTGAAGTAAAATTATTTGCTCTATATTTAAGGTATTAAATCAAGGTTTAAAAGTCTGAACATATCTTTCGGTAACTATCACATATCTGATATACTAAGCATATCTTTTGGTGGCCTAGTTAGGAAGGTAGTCATGATCATGAGCATGGATGTGGGCTGTCAATGTTTGTAATTATCTGATACGACTGTTTAACCATTTAGTTTTATAGGGGAAGTGGGAGAGTTCTAACATTCATTGGACGTGGGAAGCCCCCCGGTTCCTTTTATAGGACACTTCCTCCAGAATTGTTGATTTCCAGAAATTATAATTTGTTAAGAATGCTTACATATTTGCTCATGAAAAATTGTATTTCTTGTTTCCTCTAAGAACCTCAAATCCAACAATTATAAAATTTGCCACTGAAAGATTTGCATTTCCAATACTATTTGATCCTATTAAGGCCTGACATTAAATAATTGTGTTTAATAGTCTTACTTGATATATGCAAATTATGTTAAAACAGGTCATGTTATTGTATACAAGGAAATATTTTAGATACCTCAAATATTACAAAGGGAAGTCTGGTATAGTATGTTTGCTTCAAATATTAGAGCCAATGATTCTAGGGCATATGCAATATCTGCTTCTCTCTTTCTCTTTTTTTAAGAACTTGTGCGAGGCTGCCAAGGTTGTATCTGCTTCTCTCTCTCGCTCTATATACTAGTGAACAATTGCAAGATTGCATAAAATTCCAGGGCATGAAAGAAACCATAGTTATGTGATATCTGTTGGAGATTGCAAATCATGCTGGAAAAGGTGCATCCATAAAAGTTCTCATTGATGTTTAGTTGGGTTACACGTTACACATGAATCCTTTCATAATTCATATCACATGCACTAATTATAAAAGTGTAAAATCTTGCAGGATACCAGAAGAGGAAAAAGCTGACAATGATGGAAATACCCAGCATATTCATTCCAGAAGACTGGTCCTTCACATTTTACGAGGGCATCAACCGACACCCTGACTCTTTCTTCAGGGATAAGACTGTTGCTGAGCTGGGGTGCGGCAATGGTTGGATCTCTATTGCTCTTGCTGAGAAGTGGGGTCCACTCAAGGTTGTTTGACAAGATCCACTCCCTTTTGTTTTCTTGCTAACAAAGTTTCTAGCTTAGCAATATTGCATTACGGGTCAAACAATATTGACTTTTTGGTGATATGTGCTTCATTGGCACATTGCCAATGAACAAATGTGGCTGGTTTTCCAAAGTTTTGAATTAAGTCACAGTTTTGACCAAGTGTTGAGTTATGCTAATTTTAATCCAACTTCACCTTAATTGGGTCCTAAGTTCTAAATTTGAGTCATAATTTCTCCATCATGAAAGGGTGATACTAGCACCATTGTGAAAAGTACAAATAGTAAGCCATTCAGGATACATCAATGCTAACTTTAGTTCATTTTGAGACACTTACTTTGGCATAATTGCAAGTTTGGTAGCCAACATAATTGAAAAGTACAAATAGTACTCTTTTTTCATTTTCTTTTTTCTCTTCTTTGTAATCCTTTGCGGCAGGTCTATGGACTGGATATTAACCCACGGGCTGTTAAAATAGCATGGATAAATCTGTACTTAAATGCACTGGACGAGAACGGGCAGCCTATCTATGACCGTGACGGTAAAAGTTTGCTAGATCGGGTTGAGTTTCATGAATCAGATCTATTAGCCTATTGCAGGGACAACAAAATTGAACTGGAACGGATTGTTGGATGCATTCCTCAGGTACTATCTTTTGTAAGATAAGTGATTGCAATTTAGCCATCACTATAATCGCATGTCCTGTTTTTATGTGTATGTAATAGTAATCCACCGTTTCTAATTGTTTCTTTTTGTTTGTAGATTCTAAATCCAAATCCAGAGGCTATGTCCAAGATCATCACTGAAAATTCAAGTGAGGAATTCTTGTATGATTTGAGCAATTACTGTGCTCTTCAGGTAATGTACCGTACCAATTTGCACTTGTACATTCTGTCCAGCTGACACCAGCATGGGCATCCTACAGCTTGTTACATGTCATACCTTCTCAGAACCGGTCATAGTTGTTTGTTCAAAAGAACATTCGAGTCTTTTTATGTCTGTCTATTGATAGGAAATATACTTTGGCATTACTTTTAGGGGTTTGTGGAGGACCAATTCGGTCTCGGGTTGATTGCACGTGCAGTAGAAGAGGGGATTGCTGTGATAAAACCAATGGGATTTTTGGTACTTAACATGGGAGGCCGGCCAGGGCAGGGTGTGTGCAGGCGTTTGTTTGAAAGGCGTGGATTTCGTATCAGCAAAATCTGGGAAACTAAAGTCATGCAGGTCTGTATTTGTTTTTCTATCTTAGATACCTATGACTTTAGAAGTGACATCGCTAAATAATGATTTATTGTAGGCGGCTGACACAGATATATCAGCCTTAGTAGAAATAGAGAAAAACAGCCCTCACCGATTTGAGTTCTTCATGGGTCTGGTCGCAGACCAACCCATTTGTGCCCGCACTGCATCTGCCTACATGAAATCCGGTGGCCGCATCTGTCATTCCTTGTCTGTGTACAGCTGTCAGCTTCGCCAGCCTAATCAGGTACTCCAAATGTGAAACATCGCTACTGATTTTAAAAATAGTTAGGGTGACCACAGCCCCCCCAGTTGATTATAAGCTCCTCAGCTGGTTGTAAGTTCTGGCGCTGAAGGTTAATATTTTTCTTCTTTGATTTTCTTTTCTGTAGGTAAAAAAAATTTTTGAGTTCCTGAAAGATGGTTTCCGGGAAGTGAGCAGCTCTTTGGATCTATCTTTTGAAGATGAATCAGTTGCTGATGAAAAGATACCATTTTTGGCTGACCTGGCAACGTTCTTTAGGCAGACATCATTTCTCCCATATGATTCACCTGCAGGGTGGTTGAACTTTCGCAATCGGATTGCTGGATTTATGAAGAATTACCATCGTATCCCTCTGAGTTCTGATGTAAGTGCTCTGATTTAAGAATTGTTGCTAAATTGGTTTAAATTGAGGCTGAAATTCACTATTGAGGCGCAACCAAGGCAAACTTGGGTTAAATTAAGTTTGAATTTCACGTAGAGGCTTTGTTTTCAAAATTTAGGCTAATTTTGGACTCAATTGAGGGGATTAAGTTGAACAGGGACTTATTGTGGGATAATTGTTGATAAATACAAAATTGTCAGGGCTTCTGACCAATCTTTTTTCTTTTTTCTTGTTTGAATCTTTTGGATGCAAAGAATGTAGTGGTTTTCCCGACAAGAACGGTGGCAATAGAAAATGTGCTTAGATTGTTCACTCCAAGGCTTGCAATTGTCGATGACCAGCTTACTAGACAACTTCCCAAGCAATGGCTTACTTCTTTAGCATTTGAGGTACTATCTCCCTCCCTCCCTACCGTGCTTCCATCATACCTTTTTTTTTTTGACTTAGTAGGCTTTGGACAAGCTATTTTCTTCCTTGGTTAAATATGCAGCTGTTTAAACATACAAATTTCGTGGTTTATTTACCAGTTGTTCAATCCAATTGACTAGTGAAACCACTCAATATCCTACACTGGATCTATGCTTACGCTTTTTGGTGGCCTAAACCTTACAAATTATCACCATAAAAGAGGAAAACTATAATTTTTTAACTTGGTGCAATGTATGTATCATATTTATGTCTTCCTAGGGCTCGACCAAAAACGAAGCAGAAGAAATCACTGTCATTGAGGCACCACATCGGTCGGACCTCCTAATTGAGCTTATAAAGAAGCTCAAACCACAAGTGGTCATTACTGGCATAGCCCACTTTGAGGCAATAACCAGCTCTGCATTTGAGAACCTCTTGAGCAACACTAGAGATGTCGGATCCCTACTTTTTCTCGACATCTCCGACCACCTGGAGCTCTCTAGTTCGCCAGGCTCGAATGGGGTTTTGAAATACCTTGCCAGCCACACCTTGCCTTCTCATGCAGCGATCCTCTGTGGCCTTGTCAAAAATCAGGTTTGTACATATGTGTGCCTTGTGCAAGCTTCCTTATTATTCAAATAGTTGGATTAGGCTTTGGGATTGAATTAGGAAATCTATATAAATTATAGATGAAGTACTGTAATTTTCTCATGGTACAAGTATGCTTGATGCATCTAACCGGGGACAATATCCTTTCTTACTTTTTAATTTGAAGGTATATTCGGATTTGGAGGTAGCATTTGTAATATCAGAGGATGCAGCAATATATGAGGCTTTGTCAAAAACAGTAGAGCTATTAGAAGGCCATACTGCTCTATTCAGCCAGCATTACTATGGCCGTCTTTTCCATGAATTATTGGCTTTCCAGATTACTGACCGACATCCCCTTCTAGAGGTCTCTCTCTCTATTTCTGCTTTTGACCAATTCATTCTTCTTTTGTACTTATACACTATTAACTAACATGGTATTGGTTTCCCAGCTTTCAAGCCCACTAAATCTTTTGTATTAGTGACTTCCAGTATGCAATTTGGATTAGCCTTCATTCTAATACAAGATCTCCTGAAATGGGGCAAATGAAAAGAAGCCAAGTCATGAACAAAAGCACTCCCCTGCCTCCAAACCCCAAACACACACACACAAAAACAAACATGCCCGTGACAGAAGGATATCACAATGGCTGTTAGCAGTTGCTGATTACATATCATATTGGTGGTGCATTGTCTAAGTATGGCTATTTATGGGCTGCAGTCTTTAATGAAATAGAAAGGCATCATTTTTAACATTAGAAATCCATCATCTTGAATATATTTTTTTTCTTTTTTTTTTCTGAATAAGAAGAAGATCGTAAACATATCTTCACATAATGAATCTGTTCCCTTAATTGTACAGAGAGAAAGCCCAGAGAATGGCTCTACTTCAATGATAGGCTTCTCTCCTTCAGCTATTTCTACCCTTAATGGGTCTGAGTTCTTCATTCAAGCACTGGACTCCACTAACCCATCTACAATAATCCATATGGACGTTGACCAGAACTTCCTTCCACTGCCTTTAGTAGTCAAAGCCTCCATTTTTGAGAGCTTTGCAAGACAAAACATGGCAGAGTCAGAAACTGATGTGGGGCCTGGCATCAAGCAACTTGTTAGGAGCAGATATGGGTACCCAGTTGATGACTTGTCAGATATCATCTGTGGAAATTCTTGTCTTGCCCTTTTCAATAAGCTGGTTTTGAGTTGCATCAATGAAAAAGGGACCTTTCTCTTTCCCATGGGCTCAAATGGGCATTATCTGTCAGCTGCTCAATTCATGAGATGTAACATTGGTACCATACCAACAAAGCCAGAAAATGGTTTTAAGCTCTCACCAGAAGCTCTCAAAGATGCCCTAAAGTCAGTAAAAAAGCCTTGGGTCTACATCTCAGGTCCCACAGTCAACCCATCTGGATCGGTTTATAGCGATTCGGAGATACATGGTTTGTTAACTGTTTGTGCTGAATCTGGGGCCAGAGTTGTCATAGACACCTCCTTTTCAGGTTTAGAATTTGAAGCTAGCAATGGGTCAAGAATTTGGAACCTAAAACAGAGCATCTGCAACCCGGCTGGCTCACAGAAGAGCTCTTGTGTAATTTTGCTTGGGGGTTTGTCCTTTGAGTTGCTTGCTGGTGGTTTCGATTTTGGTTTTCTGCTTTTAAATGAACCTGATCCCGATTTGGCAGAGAGTGTTGGTAATTTCTTCCGAGGCCTGAGTCGGCCACATTGTATCTCAAAATATGCAGTGAGGAAACTGTTGGGGCTTAAAAATGGGGCAGATGAGAGGCTCCTTGAGGCCATTAAGGAACAAAAGGAGAGTTTAAAGAACCGTGCTGAGGCTCTAAGGAAGGTTTGATTTTTGTTTTGCTTTTTTTTCTTCTTTGTTTCATTTGATAATTGCATTTACCATATACAGGCTCAGATTGAACTACTTGTACCAAACCATAGTTTTTATGGTAAGATACTGCTAGAATTCTTCCCAATTAGCCCAATTCAGGAGTAAAATCCTAACAAAGAATTACAAAACACAAAAGAAGGCGATGTTTTAATTGTAAGAATGTTAAACCAGTTAGATCCTTTTGTTCCCGTGTTTTCAAAAACCTTACTGAATTAGAATTGTACAGCTGGTTTAAATGTATTGCCGTACTGTGTGGGATTAGGTTTAGAGAGCTCATTGTAAATCACCTATGCACTTCACTCTTGCCAATAAGTTAAAACCATTTTGGATTGTTATTGTTCTTCTCACTTCTTTTCTCTCTTTCTTGCTCCTCCTTTCGATGCAGACTCTGTCTAGTTGTGGCTGGGATGTGATTGGTTGCCATGGTGGGGTCTCATTGGTGGCAAAACCCACACACTATCTTGGCAAAACCGTCAAAATAGATAACATTGACGCTACTCTTGATGGAACCAATTTCAGAGAGGCCTTGCTTAAATCAACTGGGTTGTGTATTAATGGTGGATCCTGGACCCGTTTACCTGACTACTGCCGGTTCAGTTTCGGTCTTGAACAGACCAAATTTGACCAGTCGCTGGATCTGATTGTTCAATTCAAGAAAATGGTTCTCGGTGATTAAGTGATTTTTCCATAGCCTTTTTTTCGAACTCTTTTTCTTTTCTTTGCTCCCAATTTCTTGTTGATGTGCTTTATTCTGTAAAATAAATATTACACGTCTGATTTTGGTTCATTCTAAAAGAAGCAAACATATATATATATATATATATATAACATCATAGCTTGAATATTATCATCTCAGTTGTTGAGGCTTTTCCCATAAAAAAATTAACCCAATCATAAATTGAGAAAATGGTTCAATCGCCTGAATTGTCTTATGTTGCACTGCACAGAAGAGAGATATTCCTTTGCGGTCTTGTAACATGTTTCAAAAGAAAGATCCTTTACTGTGCTATCGGGCCGTTGAGGTACCATACCATACTTTGTATTAGAGCTGTAAGACGAAATTATACAACAGGCTATTCAAACCAATAGTCACAGGCTCCGAATCAAAGCTATCGAGACCTCTATAAAGCGACATGCTTCCTGTGTTCCCATTTTTTTTATTTTGTACTTGACCAGAACCACCAACGTCGAGATATTATTCCTTCCTTGGCTAATGTCGAGATATTATCAGAAGCTTAAATTTACGCCTAACAAGTTCACAATTATTCACGGATTCGCCACTGTTGGTACTATACACGGCCACATGCGAAATTCACAGCCAGATTCACGCGTGGGCAAAGTTGTAAATAATACTACATCAAGGGGTGAGACGAAATTCATTCAAACCAATCATTGCCTTTTGCTTCTTCCTCCAAGACAGAAGCTACCCGGTCGTGGGCCCCAGTCGATTGAGTCCGTGGTTAATTTCAATAATAAATACTGGACCCACGGTTCAGTGGGACAGTTGAACAGTCTTATCTGTTTACAAACGCTTTCTTTATACGATGTTTCTCTCACTGACGACTGGGTCCCCCCGTTCTTTCTCTGAAAGTGATCTATGCTTGCACCAGTGTTCCTTGCGTAGCCACGCTATTCCCATATTACTTTACACGAAAACATTTTATATGTAAATAAGATCAGCTGATCTTTATTTTCTACAAAGGGGAAGAATCTCTTTTGAGTCCAGCTCCAACAATGGCGATCCAGTATCCAGTCTCTCTCCTTATCCTCTACCTCCTAACCATTTCCGCATCCAGCGAATCCGAAATCCGATCCACCTATATCATTCATCTCGCACCTTCTCTCTCTCAAACCCGAACCCGATCTCACACACCTCTCCGTTCTCTGCTCCCTGCTCACCTCCGCCATCCTTCTCCAAGCCATCTTTACACCTACAGTCTCGCCACTTATGGCTATGCTGCTTTGCTAACCCCATCTCAAGCTCGCTATCTCGAATCCCACCCGTCAATCCTTTCCATTCAACCCGATCAGGTGCGCTATCCACACACCACGCACACACCGTCGTTTCTCAAGCTCTCTCTTTCAGGTGGTCTTTGGCCTCAATCAAACCTAGCTGAAGAAACAATCGTCGCTGTTTTGGATACTGGTATCTGGCCAGAGAGGCCATGCTTTGCTTGCGAAGCTTCATTTCCATCTCCTCCGTCGAAATGGAGAGGCAAGTGCGTGTCGACTGCATCGTTTAACGGATCACAACTTTGTAGCAATAAATTGATTGGGGCTAAGTTTTTCGCCAAGGGGTATGAGGCAGCTATAAGACACCCAATCGATGAAACAAGGGAATCCAGGTTGTCATTTGAGCAATTAATTTTGATAATTATCTTAGTCAAAATGAAAATCTGAGCTAGTTTGGTACTAGATAAGATAAGCAAGAGGTGAATGATCTCAATTCAATTGTGTTGATGCCCGCTCAGTCAGGTGATTAGTATGGTCACAATGTTGTTTGTTACATTCACCTCTTTTATGTACTATGATCAGACCAAAGGTAATCCAAAAAGAGGAGTGATAATTATATCCATTAACTTATATCTAATTATATCTAATGATAAAAGTGTTTATATCTTATATTATTAGGATTAAAATATTTATACTTCTGCAACAAAAATTTTAACTTCAATTTTTTTATAATCATTTAGGAGAAAAAATGATAAACACTTTTAATACTAACTATAAATACTTACAAATTTACATATAAATAAATTATCTATTTAGTATAAATACTTTTGGTGTGCAGATAAGGGGTGTAAAATGTGGGGTGCAAGGATAATTTCTCAGCCAAAAAATAGGTTTAGAAATTCTCTAGTTCAATTACTTCAAAAAGGATAAGACATTGACTACTTTAAAATCCTAATTTAGCACAAGAAAGTAAAAATGGGGAACTTTGAGCTAACAAGTCTTTAATTGGGCACCAGGTCACCACTTGACACTGAAGGTCATGGGACCCACACAGCCTCAACCGCTGCCGGTACCATTTCACCTGATGCCGGTTTCTACCAATATGCACGTGGAGAGGCCCGTGGCATTGCCACACAAGCACGCATTGCTGCCTACAAAATCTGTTGGCTATCGGGTTGCTACGACTCAGATATACTGGCTGCAATGGACGAGGCAGTTTCTGACGGCGCTGATGTTATCTCACTATCAGTTGGTGCCAATGGCTATGCACCAAGCTTTTACCGTGACTCCATCGCTATCGGTGCATTTGGTGCGGTTAAGCATGGCTTGGTAGTTTCTTGCTCGGCGGGTAACTCTGGTCCTGGTCGTTACACCGCAGTTAATATTGCACCATGGATACTTACGGTTGGTGCATCCACAGTGGATCGGGATTTCCCGGCTGATGTTATTCTGGGAGATGGTACTAGTTATACTGGTGTATCTCTCTATGCTGGCGACCCGTTGGATTCCACTGAGATTCCATTAGTCTATGCTGGAGATTGTGGGTCTCGGTTGTGCATTGCAGGGTCCCTTAATTCGAGCATGGTTGAAGGAAAAATTGTGCTTTGTGATCGTGGTGCCAATGCAAGAGTAGCAAAAGGCAATGCAGTTAAACTGGCTGGTGGGATTGGCATGATTTTGGCAAATACTGAAGAGAATGGAGAGGAGTTAATTGCTGATTCTCACCTTGTACCAGCCACAATGGTTGGACAAACTGCTGGTGACAAAATTCGTAACTATATCAAAAAGGTAACCTCACCCACTGCCTCAATTGTTTTCCATGGCACTGTGATTGGGTCATCACCATCAGCCCCAAGGGTTGCTGCTTTCTCCAGCCGTGGGCCTAACTACCGGGCCCCTGAGATCTTAAAACCTGATGTAATTGCACCAGGAGTCAATATCTTAGCTGGTTGGACTGGGGCGAGTAGCCCGACGGATATAGATGTTGACTCAAGAAGAGTTGAGTTCAACATTATTTCTGGTACTTCAATGTCGTGCCCCCATGTTAGTGGAATCGCAGCATTACTGAAAAGTGCACGGCCGACTTGGAGCCCTGCAGCCATAAAGTCGGCCCTCATGACCACTGCTTACAATTTAGATAACGCGGGTGAAATCATCAAAGATTTGACGACAGGTGAAGAATCTACGCCATTTGTCCGTGGTGCCGGTCATGTGGACCCCAACAAGGCGCTCGATCCGGGTCTAGTTTATGATTCTAGCATGGGGGATTACATAGCATTCTTGTGCTCAATTGGATATGCTTCAACACAAATTTCAGTATTTACCAGAGATGGCAGTACCACAGATTGCTCAGCTGTAGCATTGACTAGACCTGGCGATTTGAACTATCCAGCCTTTTCAGTGGTTTTCTCCTCATACACCGATGTCGTTACATACCACAGAACAGTAACAAATGTTGGTACGTCAGGCACGGCAGTTTATGAGGTGAATGTGTTGAACCCAGCTGGCATAAATGTGACAGTGGTTCCAAGTAAGCTAGAGTTTAGTACAGTAGGTCAGAGCTTGAGTTACAAGATAACATTTGCTGGGATTGCAGACCCAGTTATCATAACCGAGAGCTATGCCTTTGGTTCTATTACATGGAGCGATGGCACACATGACGTGACAAGTCCTATTGCTGTCAGTTGGCCGAACAGCTTCGTATCCTCCATGTAGGCTGGTTCTTGTTCAATGAATCGGCTCAAACGATTTCAATTGCGGAGAGGGGATCTTTTCTCCCTGCACTTTTTTGAGCAGTGGTGCTAAGGATTTCAGGGTTTTTATTAGAGTTAGTAGATGCACTTGTCAGGTATCTGTTAAGGAGCAACTGGACAAGGTAGAAGTTTGTGACATGCTATTTATGCTTCTCTTGTTGTGTATTTTGTATATTTATTTACGCACGCTTTATTTTGCGATTATCGAATAAATTAAAGTGACTGTTACTTCTCATCTAAAATTCTTTGTACGGCTTGTTGTTCCTTTTTTTTTTTTCTTTTTCTTGTTCTTTTCTCTCTCTCCTTTTTGGAAAGGACAACAAAACGCGGAATCAATTGCCTTAAGGGATGAAATCCATGTCGTGTTATTTGAACAACTTTTATGTAAATATATACTGCTGCTATTGGTGCTGGAATGTATATCCTTGACTACTCTTTTTTTTTTTATATTATTCTTAACAAATACAAACATCATTTTAAGTTAATAAATTGCTCTAGCAAATTTACCCTTTGGTCAGAATAAAATCTCCTTCGCCAAAACGAGAAAGAGAAATGGAATTCATGTGTTCATCGTGATCGGAATGACGAAGAGAAGACGATAAGAAAAATAATCAACATGATTTGAGAGCGGTGAAATCCCTCAGTGAAATCGTGTGAAAATCATAGATATTTAATGAGAGTTCAATTTTGACGTTAAAAGGTCAACTGTGTTCTCCTTCTTCTCGCTTCTATGGTGATCGTCGAGAGCACGTCGTAGGTCTCTACTGACGTTAAAGAGCTCCGATCAAGTTTCGTTTTCATGCTCCTTTCTATTACGCTGTGTTTCTCATTTTTAGTTTTGAATTTTATCATTTGTTAACTCTTCTCTTTCAAACCCTAGTAAATAATCTTGATGATAATTTATCTAAATTAAAGCAAGTTTATGGATTGTTTTTAATTCTCTTCAATTGAATTCTCCTCAATATTATACATATTCTTGTAAAAAAAATTCAATTCCGAATGAACTCTCATGAAATCATTTCTATTGAATTGAAGTGAATTTTTTTAAATCTCAGGAGGTTAGCCCAATTAAACTAAGACAAGTAAACCATATGCGAAAATATTTATTTTGTCATTTATACTTTCCAGGGAATTAATTCCATTTAAAAATTTAAGTTTTACGGGGTCATTTATACAATTATGCTCTTACTCTGAGCGTCGCTTCGTCGTCCCGCTCTTCCAAAAGAGAAAAAAAAAATCATTGAAAAAAGAGAAAAAAAGGAAAGGAATTGCTTTTCTTCTTCCCTTCTCCGTCTCATCTTACACCGACCGAAGTGCGAGAACTGAGAAAGGGCAAGAGAGAATGAGGTCAATTCTGTGAGAAAGGGAACGAAGGAAGGAATCAAGAGAGCAGTAACTGATCTGTGGAGGAATGGGGAAATCGGAGATGGAAAGACAAGCGCAGATGAGGAAGGAAGTCGGGAATGCGTGCTTTAGAAAGGATAAACTTGGGGCAGCGATCGATTCGTATACTGAGGTTCGCTCCCCCCCCCCCCCCCCCCCCCACCTCTATCAATTCTTCACTCAATCCGACTAAGTACCAGAAAATGTTCTTTCTAAGTCGTTCTTATTTGGTAGATTAGTTAGTTCTGGTTAGGATTTCTCAACTAGCTGTTGGTTCATGCCAGACTTGACTTTTGGATGTTTTAATTTAGCTCTTGTTAAAAAAAAAAAGAAATAAGAAAGTCTCAAGCTCCTCCCAGTTATTTGATTAGTACTATGTATAAAAAGGATATTGACAAATATAGATCAAACCACTGTAATCAGATAAGCTAGCAGGTTGGATGCTCAGATCAGGTTTGAGCTCTTGATTTTGATAAGCAACTCCAATTGCATTTACATTATCATCTTCAGTGTTTTTAACTGTTCTGGCAAAAGTTGTTTGCAAGTGATAGTGCAACAATTTTAGCCTTCAAATAGTACATCTTATTGCCCTTAGGCAACATCAGAATCATTCTTTGAACCATATTTGAGGAGTAATTAAACATCAAAAAAAAGGAAGCGTAGAATGCAAATGCTAAGTTCTGTAAGAAAGATTTAGATAAACTATTATAAACTAATTAGTGCTTTCCTCTGTAACAGTACAAGAGAAAACATCCTTAACTGGAGTAACCTCAAATGGCCACCACTTTCATTAAATAAAACAAGATCAGTATATCAGGTTCAGAACAAAGAAGAAAGAGATAAAGAATTTGCATATTACTTAAAAAAGGTTTTTTTTTTCAGGCAATTGCACTGCACCCTGATGTAGCTGTCTATTGGACGAACCGAGCATTGTGCTTTAGAAAAAGGAAGTATGTACTGTCTTTCTATAGATTCTCTCTTTTCTTTCCCACTTCCTTATAATGGTGGTAGTGTTACTTGGTGATGAAATATCATCATTTAGCGGAAGAGAAATATTAGTAGTGAAACCTCACCATATTCTATGATTTGTGTGAACTTATATATGTATCCCTTTCCTTTCCAAAGTTACTGTTATAAATCCTTTAAGAAGAACATACATAATTCAATTATGCTGCTGTTAATTGGCCAGCAAATTCAATATCAGGCTCATTATGTATTACAAGTTTGTACAGAAAGTTGTTATTATTAGATTTTACATTTAGAGAAGGGTTCTGGTGCCACAAGTTGTCCAACCTCTCTTTTGCACCATTGGTCTTGTTTTTCTTCAAGTGTTGTGTTCACAAGTGTTTGCATCATTCTAAAGTCTATTTTTTGAGTTTGTTTCCTACGAGATGAAGAGACGAAAATATGAATTTGCTAAAACATATTTAGTACAGCTAACTTGATCTGTTCAGTTTAGGAACTCCTGATTGTGTGCCAAACAGACTAAAAGTTACTACACAGACTGGTCATTTGAGTAGAAGAACTAGATTAATGGATTGAGTTTATTGGTTAGAATTTGTATTACATTTATGCAACAAAGAGATCATTGCAACTTGTGGAACCCAAAAGCTGGGGCGCCAGAATCCAACTCTTATGATCCATTACCTAGTATTGAGAGAATACTCATTACCCTTGGGCTTGTTTCATTAGCCCAATTGCTATGGCACCCTTTAATGGATAAAAATACTGTATTTGATTTGGCAGGGAATGGACTAGAGTAGAAGAGGATTGCAAAAGGGCACTCCAACTTGATTGTAATTCTCACAAGGCATGCTTGAATTTTTTTGAAGTCCCTTACTAATTTCATGTTGATATAGAAAAAAAAAAGTGAAAAAGGGCTCTGTAGAACCTGTAAGCATACAAGTTATTTTCATAATTCTTGTAGCTAGTAGTTTTTAATCGGGCTCTACTATTCAGGTTTGGGACTAATAATAGTGGATGGGTAATGGATACAGTGCAGTACCATCCATATGACTTGTATTGCTTTTCGATCCTATAGATACCAGTAATGGTGTGTACAAATTAAGTCTATCCTTTTGGATTAATCCAATGACTGTTTTTATTCTAGGCGCACTACATGTTGGGTCTTGCATTGCTTGAGAAGGAAGATTATACTGGGGCTATCTCTGCGTTAGGAAAAGTCTTTTTCTCCCTCCCTCACTCTTCTATCTCTCTCTTTTTTTTTTATTTTTGAAACTTGGCAGCGGCCTCTTCTTTCTCCCTCCCTTCTCCTCTCTCTCTCTCACCTTGACCCCTCCCTCTTGCTTGGTTGTGCAGAAAAGCCAAACATAGAAGGACCTAATATGTTTGATCTTTATCGTCCATATTGTCCATATTCCAAAAATAGAAGGACCTAATATGTCTGATCTTTGTTGTCCATATTGTCCATATTCTTTTTTTTTTTTTTTCCGAAGTAGGCATGGGATATTGTGAGGAGTATAGACCCACATGGTGAGAAGGCAGATGAGCTATGGAGAGTTCTTGCAAAAGCGAAGTTCCTGGAATGGGAGCTCACATCTAGTGAGCATCAATGGAGGCTCCAAAACTTGAAGTACTTCACTCTCTATTCTTTTTTCTGTTTTTCTTTTTCTATATGTTTATATCAGCACTATGGATCGCCAGTACTTGTGAACTCAAGAGTCGTAATGCACCCACACTAATCTGTGTTGTAATCTTTGATAGGCTAACTTTACAAAATCATCATGAGAAATAAGGCAAACATTGTTGTGGGAATAAATATGCACAACCTATTACTTGAAAATGTGATTTAGAATAAAATATCAAATGCAAATTTCATTTTATTTACTTCTTGAAGTCAACTGCAATAGGGATATGATAATTATGAATTCCTTTTGAGAATTGGTTAGAGCACACATACCTAAGAGATGAACTTAATTCTGAGAATATATTCAGCTTTGAGGACAAAAGTCAAATTAAGTCAACCTGCCATCATTGGGTTATAGACATTATTCACTGAGAAAAATAATATGCTAAATATTGGTCATTGTATGTGCTTCATAGGGAGGTTTGTGAGAATGCATTTAGAGAGTATAATTTCCTTCATGAAGAGTCAGGTGACAGTGCCCCGAGTCATCTGTCAGAGCAACTTCAACTCTTGAATGAGGTGTTCAACAAAGCCTCCAAGGCTGATGTGCCAACTGATGTAAGTTGCCCATGTTTATGTGTTAATTTATTATTTCCAGTGATAATCAGAGTACTGTATCTGCTGGTACTGCTATACAACATTTGTTGTTACTCGTTAGGAATGAAATTGTGGCTAGTATCTGATGGCCATGGGTAGTGGATCGGACTGGTGTACGACCCGGCAGGTATGGTATCATACCAGCTCTCTCCTATTGTGGTGAATGTCAGCTCACTTATTTGTGCCCTTGGGTCTGCAACTAACATTTATTTTCAATTTGGTGTCTTTTTCTGAGTGATTTCTCCTAAAGTCAACCCAAGATACATCAATTGACCTCTATTGAGCTGTAAATCATCAACCAAGCGAAGAAACAAAAAATTGATTACAAAAGTCGGACGACTTTGGGCTGAAAAAAATTGTTTTGCTTGATAACTTGTAACTGAAATGGCGGTATGCAAATATATTTACCTTTTTGTTTGGTGGAATTTATAGGTCCCGGACTACCTCTGTTGCAAGATAACCTTAGACATATTTACTGATCCTGTTCTGACTCCGAGTGGTATCACCTATGAAAGATCGGCTCTGCTTGAGCACTTAAGAAAAGTAATTTTTTTATTTAAATTTTACTCCTGTATTATTTACTTCATCCCGTGGCTTCAAGTTTGAAGTCTTGTACAGCATGTTCAAATTAGTTTGCACTAAGCTTTTAGAAGATCTCTTTGTTGTAAGAATGGAGACTTTTAGAAGATCTCTTTGTTGTAAGAATGGAGACTTTTAGAAGATCTCTTTGTTGTAAGAATGGAGATTTGTACAAAACCGCCTTAAAATCAGAAAAAGTATCTTCCTCTTCAGAAAATTCTAGTTAGATACAACCATTATCTATGAAGTTACTGTCCAAAAGATCCTGTTGTGGACTTACTTTCGCTAACCTAGTTTGATATTGAACTCAATCCAAATCTTGCCTGAGATTTCAGGTTGTATAATGATTTATTGAGATATTGCTGGTGATGCCCACATGAACTAATTTTAAGCCCGTAACTCTTAATCTTAACTTGGTTTTTTTTAAGGATGTATTCATTGTTCCATTACCGAAAATTCATTTAGTATGCATTTTTACTTGGTATAGGTGGGAAATTTCGACCCAGTAACAAGACAGCGTCTCAAAGAATCGCAACTAATACCAAATCTGGCAATCAAGGGAGCAGTGCAAGCATATCTGAAAGAGCATGGTTGGGCATACAATATGGCTTAAGGCATTAACAAGTTGGTTAATTATTAAGTGTTCATTTATTTAACATTGTCTTCTGATAGCCAATTGTAAGTCGTCTCTTTACTGTTTCCAATTACACCTTCTGATGCCAAACTTTGGTTTTGCTGATTTATAGGTCCAAATTGGCAGTCAATGTACATAGAACCGGAAAAATTTCAATTAATTCAGATGTTTTAGTAGATTCCAAGTTCTTTGTTGTCTTGAGTGTTTCTAAATCGGTGATGGAAAGGATGAACATGCTACAATGACATTTCCAAACATCATTGTTCTTGTCATTTCTACGCTAAGACTTACAAATTAGACATTTTAGACACTAAATTCTTGGGCCTTTTTTTATAAGCATTTACTCAAGGAGCACTAGTTGCTTATCTAGACCGATAGCTAAATTTATTTGCTGGTCTATATGTGAATGGGATATCTATCAGAGGTTACAGCTTAAATAATGCCTATTGCATCTTACAAACTCAAAATTGTGATGTTTGTAGGATATTCACATTTTAGATTTTCTGGAAGATTAATACGTACCAGTAGTCCAAATAGAGTACAATTTAGGGAAACCCTTCAGCCTTTTTTTTTTTTTCAAATGTTGTCCTTAGTTAGAACTTTTTATAAACTAAAGTAATAATCAAATAAACAATATGATTTAAGGGGTATTTTTCAGCATCCATACGGAACCTGTTAAAGTATATTTGAACTTCTGGAATTGAGAAAATTGTATATAGAATAATATTAGAAAGAGTCGTATTAGGAAAAAAAAATGATATGTTCCATAAAAATATTTTTTCCCCATTGAACAATACTTGTATACTATATTTTTTTTAACGATCTGAATATATCCAGAGGTACTAAAATAGTACACTTTGGCCAAACAAAAAAAAAAGAAGGCTACATTACACAATAAAACTTGTACTTGCTGAAATTAGGTTGGTGGAAAGTTGGAGATAAATATATTTCAGCTAATTATACCCAGCTAAAACTATAATTTAAAAAAAATTCTAGTTTAATTTAGGTTGGTGGAAAGTTGGAGATAAATATATTTAGGTTGGTGGAAATTATTAGCTGGATTTGCTCCCTATATGTTAGTCTTTATCGTGATTTTCTCTGAGTGGGCCCAGCAATTGTGGATTTTTTTAATTTGTTGTCTTTGACGCCTTTATGAACCTTTGTCATTAGCCGCCTTAATAAAACTTGAAATTCATTTGGATTGCTTTTTTTTTTACTTATTTTTGGTAAAATGGATGGTGGGTAGTATCTATCTCTATTTTTTTTTTCAAAAAAAAGGGTTAATTATTGGTATACCCACTGAAACTCCTAACATTTTTAATATCTCATCTTAACATCATGATAGTTTATTTTCCATTAAAAATAACCAATCTTTTTTTATTTTTCCTTTTCAATTATTTAACATGATAATACTTACTTTAATGTATTATTAACTTTTTTTTTTTCAAAAATTGAAATGACCAATGTAGCCTTCTTTTGAAATATAAGCATTACTTTCGGAGAAGGATAGAAAAAGAAGCGAGATGCTTCTAAATTCTAATTCTATTTTGCTCAACATGTTGCCATATGAAATTCATTAAATAAATACTCTTGCCTAAATGAAACTCACCAAGAATTTTGCATAATAGAGTTTAAATTTGAGAAAGGTTAGTAAAGCTTTTAGTGAGGATTTAAGGGAATTGTTGAAGGATACACTACTCACAGTTTCTGAATCTTACTTCTGAATTTTGATCATTTAAGCTATCAAGTGATAACATTTTTCTTCAACTTTCATCAAAATGTTCCCTTTGTGCTCACTTAATTTCAGAGCCTGATACTGTCTCAATCGACTGTCGTGTCGTTCTTATTTTGTTTATTCATCAAGATAATCCTGCTTTTGTTTGTTTTAGAGTACCAACCGAATGGGCAAGCTCCATCTCAGGCACTGGCAAACAAGTAC
Organism: x Bolboschoenoplectus mariqueter; assembly: GCA_037678475.1. Classification (NCBI taxonomy): domain Eukaryota; kingdom Viridiplantae; phylum Streptophyta; class Magnoliopsida; order Poales; family Cyperaceae; genus x Bolboschoenoplectus; species x Bolboschoenoplectus mariqueter. The sequence continues at coordinate 1,626,553 of CM075286.1, read as the reverse complement.
CATCTCAGAAACGGCATGATGATGATGCAGCTGAGGAATACTCACCTCCTTGTGCGTTAACGACGGATGAAATACCAGATGTTGTGAATGACTTCAGGCTGGCGGCAAGGAATGCTATCGAAGCTGGTAAATTACTAAAACTCAAAACTCCAGAGAAATACAAAGTTTGAGAACAGCTAGCAGTACCAATTACCAAAACTTACACAACATTTTATTTTGTATAACAATTCATTTTAAACATACAAAAAAACATTTATGAAGCATGAATTGAAGAGACAGAATAGTCGATACGATCCAGTACTGCAAATGATTTAAAATTTACTAATTAACAACTTTGTTTTTTCTCAAAAGGACTACTGGATTGGACAGTTTCTAGACTACTGGACCAGCTTGATTTTAAAATTAAATGATATTATTCAAGTCACCGACAAGAAGATGCAGTTGACAAATTTTTATTAGTTACAATTATCTATTTTCATTCTGATTGAAAATACTTATAAATTAAATTAGCAAGTATTTAAGCAGGTGAAGCAACTAAATTTGCATAATTCTAATACATGTCCAAATAGTTTTTAACATCAAAATATTTTTTAATTGTAGGATTTGACGGAGTGGAGATCCACGGCGCACACGGTTACTTAATTGAACAATTCATGAAAGATAGCTTAAACAACCGAAGTGACAAGTACGGTGGCGGTCTTGAGAACCGATGCCGATTTGCTCTAGAAATTGTGGAAGCCATCTCTAATGAGATCGGACCTGATCGGGTTGGGATCAGACTGTCGCCCTTCACCGACTACAAGGAATGCTACGACTCCGATCCGGAAACCCTGGGCTTATACATGGTGCAATCACTAAACAAGTTCAACATTCTATACTGCCATGATAATTGAGCCTAGAATGGCAATCGTGGAGTGCCGGTACCAAATCCCGCATAGGCTTCTCCTGATGAGAAAAGCCTTCAACGGTACATTTTTAGCTGCCGGAGGATACGACAGAGAAGAAGGAAATAAAGTGGTGGCTGAGGGGTATACTGATCTTGTAGTGTACGGCCGGCACTTCTTGGCTAACCCTGATGTGCCTCGGCGATTCGAGCTCAATGCGCCTCTCATTAAGTATAACAGGTTGACATTTTACACATCCGATCCAGTCGAGGGCTACACCGACTATTCTTTTCTCGAGGAGTCTCATTGATTTGATGTGCCAGTGATATTTTTTTTCCTATGGGCTGGTTTTCTTTTAAGTTCTAAATTTTCAAGTTGCCATTTTGGGGATGGATGGCAAGTTAGCAACCTGCCATTTTGTTAACTATTTGTATCTGATTTTGTATGTCATCAAAGGAATTGGCTCCATTATCTACGTATAAGAGCAAAATATGAATATATATATATATTAATTTCACTTTGCTTCCTCTTCTTTTCTCTCTGCTTCTCTCTCGGTTTCTCTTATTTATGAGAAATAAAGATGTTTATGGCGAAGGGATCGAAAATGGTGTTATTTAATTATAAGTCTCCATTGTTGGATCCATGAGTCAATGAAAAAACTTGAAATTTAACTCTCTTTGTGACTGAGAAGATTTGAAATTCAATTCTCTTTATGGAGTAGTAAATGACTTAGTAATTTAAATGATAACTAATTAAAATAATTTCAAAAAGATTATGAATTCAAGTCCCTATCAACATAAAAAAAAAAAGAGTGCCTGAACTTTATCTTTACTTCAAAAATCTCTCTTATAAATGAAATTTCAAAGAGACCGCCGAATCAAACCAAAGATACTGAAGTAAAAAAATGTATTGGACTAAAATGATAGTTGTTACCAAAACAACAAATAAAAAAAAATGTAAAAAAATGAGGGAAATGAAACAGGTTTTATGTCCATCCTTAACAACAATTCAAGCTAGAAAAATTTGACTAACAAATCTTAGTTGTTTGCGTGATGTTAGGAGAAGAGAGAAAATTTTAATTTATGGGTCAATTTGGTTAATATGTTTCCATAAGCATTTCAGTCCGAAATGTTTATGGGTTAAATTTCAAAATCACATGTCTGAAACGTCGATCCAAATAGCTCAATAAATTTTTTATATTAAAATCTTGTAAAATATCAAAATTTACCATTTTTAGAGTTTTTGAACTATTTTTTTTTGAAAGATGACCCTAAAAATAAAAAAATACCAATATTTGAAGGTAAAAAATGGTCATTTTTCAAAAATCATTAAAAATAGCAAATAAATTCTAAAAAAATAAATTTTAGTATTATATAAGATTTTGATATAAAAGATTTATTGAGTAACTTAGATCGCCGTTTCGGACGCGAAATTTTGAAATTTAACTCATAAGCGTTTCACCGAAATGTTTATGGAAGCACCGTAGCCAAACTTGTCAATATATACATAAATATTTATACTATTTTATTTTTTTGTCTTCAGAAAATATAAAAGTTAAACTATTATAAATTTTATATAATAAAATGAATGTCAAATTTAGTATAAACATAATACTTTTATCTAAAATATCATCAAATTGTGACAAATGATGGAAATCAATTCGTTACATGTACATCTGCTTGCTTAATTATTAAATATTCATAAAAAATTTCTATTTTTGCCTAGAAGAAAATATTTGATTGGTTAAATGTGATCCTGTGGTATATTCTTCCACACAAGGGACAAACATTAATTCACGGGCAGCCTCCCTGACCGTTGACGCAATTAAACAAACTTATAGTTAACACCAATACACCATTTTCAATCCCTTCGCCATAAACATTTTTAACTCCCGTTGAATTGATTAGCTTTTTTGGCATTCTGGGTTTTATCAGAAAATAGAGGTTTTAAACATTTTCCTGTTCTTGATTAAAGGAAACAGAAAACCCAGATTGCTCAGAATGCGCAAAAATGATAAGAGAGTCTATATAATTTTTTGAGATTGTAATAGTACATTATGTATTTGCAAATCAGAAAGGTTTATCCCAAATCAGACATACAAATCAGATACAAAATGGCAGGTTGCTAACTCGCCATCCATCTCCAAAATGGCAACTTGAAAATCTAGAACTTAAAAGAAAACCAGCCCATAGGAAAAGAATATCACTGGCACATCAAATCAATGAGACTCCTCGAGAAAAGGGTAGTCGGTGTAGCCGTCGACTGGATCGGATGTGTAAAATGTCAATCTGTTATACTTATTGAGAGGCGCATTGAGCTCGAATCGTCGAGGCAAATCAGGGTTAGCCAAGAAGTGCCGGCCGTACACTACAAGATCAGTATATCCCTCAGCCACCACTTTATTTCCTTCTTCTCTGTCGTATCCTCCGGCAGCTAAAAATGTACCGTTGAAGGCTTTTCTCATCGGGAGAAGCCTATGCGGTATTTGGTACCGGCCCTCCACGATTGCCATTCTAGGCTCAATCATGTGGCAGTATAGAATGTTGAACTTGTTTAGTGATTGCACCATGTATAGGCCCAGGGTTTCTGGATCGGAGTCGTAGCATTCCATGTAGTCTGTGAAGGGAGACAGTCTGATCCCAACTCGATCAGGTCCAATCTCATTAGAGATGGCTTCCACAATTTCTAGAGCAAATCGGCATCGGTTCTCAAGACTGCCACCGTACTTGTCACTTCGGTTGTTTGAGCTATCTTTCATGAATTGTTCAATTAAGTAACCGTGTGCGCCGTGGATCTCCACTCCGTCAAATCCTATAATTAAAAAAAATTTTGATGTTAAAAACTATTTGGACATGTATTAGAATTATGCAAATTTAGTTACTTCACCTGCTTAAATACTTGCTAATTTAATTTACAAGTATTTTCAATCATAATGAAAATAAATAATTATAGCTAATAAAAAAATTGTCAACTGCATCTTCTTGACAGTGACATGAATAATATCATTAAATTACAAAATCAAGCTGATCCAGTAGTTTGGAAACTGACCAGTCCAGCAGGCATTTAGAAAAGAAAAAGTTGTTAATTAGTTAATTTTAAATTATTTGCAGTGCTAGATCGTATCGACTATTCTGTCTCTTCAATTCATGCTTCATAAATGTTTTTTTGTATGTTTAAAATGAATTACTGTAGAAAATAAAATGTTGTGTAAGTTTTGGTAATTGGTACTGCTATTCTCAAATTTTGCATTTGTCTGGAGTTTTGGGATTTAGTAATTTACCAGCTTCGATAGCATTCCTTGCCGCCAGCCTGAAGTCATTCACAACATCTGGTATTTCATCCGTCGTTAACATACGAGGAGCCGAGTATTCCTCAGCTGTACCATCATGCCGCTTCTGAGATGGTATTTGTTTGTCAGTGCTTGAGATGGGAGCTTGCCCGTTCGGTTGGTACTCTAAAACAAGCAAAAGCAGGATTATCTTGATGGATAAACAAAATAAGAACGGCACGACAGTCGGTTGAGACAGTATCAGGCTCTGAAATTAAGTAGGCACAAAGGGAACATTTTGATGAAAGTTTAAGAAGAATGTTTTTCACTTGATAGCATAAATGATCGAAATTCAGAAGTAAGATTCGGAAACTGTGAGTAGTGTCTTGAACTGTGAAATTATTGACGACAGCACAAAATTACTAATTACAAATTGAAATAGAAGAGTGCTAGAGAAGAAACATACTGGTCTGGGAGACCCTCCCGACATGCCATATCTGGCAAAAGAGGATGCCGCCTTTCTTGTGCACGGCATCAACGATCGGCTTCCACGCCTCGACTTGCTCCTTAGTCCAAATGCCGGGGGTGTCTGTGTAGCCCTGCGCTGTGTCAGACACCCCTGTGGCCTCTGCTATCAAGAGGCCTCCTTTAGTTGCTCTCTGCGAGTAGTATATGATTGCGTGCGGCTGCGGCACGTTGCCGTATGATCTTTGCCTTGTCAAAGGAGCAAGAACAACCCTAGAACATGCATGGCCAATGAGAAATACGAAAAACAGAGATTGGAGAATGAAAGTTGAAACCTTTGTTTTCTGATAAACTTGAAAATCGAAAATTAATTACCTGTGAGAAAGGTCGAATTTGCCCAATTTGTAAGGAGTCATCAAAGGAATCTGCTCCATTTTCTAGTGCAAGAGCAAGAGTATGTCTCTTCTTCTTCTCCTCCTCCTCGGTTTCTCTGATTTCGAAAGGTTGAATTTGATGGTGAAGAGATTGAAAATGGTGTTATTTATAAGCGTCGCCATTGTTGTTCCCACTGCCTTTTTATTATGACATGAGTGCTTACGTCATGGTGGCTGCTTAGTGCTTTTAATTAAGGTCTAGTCATCAGTCAAAAGTTCAGTCTTTTTTTTTTTAATTCATAAACTGTAATAAAAATAAATAAATTCATTATTTGTTTTTTTTTTGTTCGTTTGAAATTTTCAATACTTGTAGAAAACTGAGACAGTAGTATCTTAAAAAAAAAAAGCTAATGTATAGATATCCTCATTAATATCATCGTTGATATTAATTTTATTATTTATATTAAATGAATTATTATTTATGTTAATGATTTTATTATATAATTTATTTATATATTATTTTATTATTCAATTTAAATGAATTATTATCTAAATTAATAATATTTAAATTGAATAATAAAATATTATAATAAAATCATTAATATAAATAATTATTCATTTAATTTAAATAATATAATTTATATTAACCATACCAATGATAACATCTCTCCAACATTTTTCCTTTCAAAAAAGCAGTATCTTTGTTTGTTTTGATCACCATTCTAAAACTAAGTATCCGTTACGTCGTTATGACGTAAGCTGCATCGACAATAAAAAATAGAATTGATACTTGATTGTGAACCATACACATTTTAATATTCTATTCAAATCAATATGCAAACGTTTTATTCTACAATCTTCTAGATCCGCAAAGCAGCGATCTCCGTCCATGAACCTTAGAATTTAATTCCAGATACATCCTTCAATTTTAAAATCGTTACATTTGAAAGAAGCAACTTTTTTACTGTTTTTTTTCTTCTGGTTGTTGTATGAGAAGCAATGCCTTTTATATTAATTGGAGAAAATAGTAAAAGGTATTTTAAATCAACTTGTATTATTATAAGTTCGCTTTTTGTATCTTCTCCTACTTTTTCGTTGGTAGAACAATCAGAAAATAAAAACATATATTATATATATATTTTTTTTTCTGAGAAGAACCTCTTGAGAAAAATACTTTCACCCTGAAATCTCAATATAATTCCAAAATCTACAAAAGAAAAAAAAAAGATGATCCATAATATACATTGCAACACAAAAGTAAGCTAATAACAAAAGATCTTTGCAATTTTTATAATTTCATTTTCCTTAAATAAATGGCAAATTCACTTCTTTAACTTGACTGGTACCTCCAAAAATATTTTGTATCCAGACACAGATATGTATAGAATTTATTGTTCATCTTCTCTTTCATCGTCGGAGTTATCTTCGTTAATGCCGAGAATTTTTCTTAAATACTCCAATTGCTCAAATTCACCCTGAAGAGCCCCCCACTGCATGTACAAGATCATAAATAAGTCCATGAAATGAAATGAAAAATGGATAAAAGAGAAATATGAATGCAAAATAATATCAACAATGTTGTCACAAACAGTTAGAATATGAGCAAAGAATGATTATTTACCACCCAAAACAAGAGATATTCCACATGTCAGGCATACCACAAAAAAATTGGTCTCCTTAATTTGACAGTTTTCCACAAGGAGACATCAGACATGGATATAATTCTCATATTTTGGACAAGAACTACATTATTTCAAGTTTTGTATGCGCAAAATGAAAAATATTCAAAAATCAGAATGGCTATGATTTATTTTCATTTTACACTAACCTAGATTCACATCTGATACCTTTTGTATATAGTGAAAACATTTAATTAAACATTTATGGAGAATACTCCAAAATAGAAAATTAACATATTTGGGACAGTAACAGAAAATGTATTGATTTCTTTGGTTTACTTTTCCCATTTTCTTTTAATTTCAATTTTTGTTATTCCCTTTCTTTTCTTCTGCATTTTGGATATTTTTCCCCATAATAACTCTCCAAACTATATCCATAATTGCAACATATTGTTTCTGCTAAACCTGACCACAAAATATATGATCCCAGATGACCATGCTTTCCTAATAAATTGAAATTACCTAAATAATGGAAATCAATTAGGTGATTGATCAGTTGTTATAATGGAATATACCTCATAATAGGACAAGCTAACAGCCTTCCAACCTGCAGCGGCAATGTATCGACGTTTCATCACGGTACTGCCTAGTGGAGTACCTGCCATGCAAAAGATACAAAGATCCAATTAGTACCGTGCCAGTCTTGACACCATTCCAATTACTAATAGTACGTACCAGCCAATGTGGCATATTTTGAATGTCACACAAACAAGTCGATTTCTTGTCCTTCGCTACCTGTCCTATGTACTAACCAGTGGGTATAATGGTAAAATGAACATGTACCTTTCCGAAGAAGAAAAATGAACCGCCTAATTATCCCAACCAAACCTCATTAAAATAATTCAATAAGTTTGATTTGTTCTTTTGTTCGATAGAAGGGGCTATGAGCAGCTAAAATAATAGAGAGGGCTTATCGGTAAATAGCACTAGTAAATATACCTAAATTTCTGGAAAAATGAGATGGCCCGTCTATCTCAAATGCAACCTTCTCATCAACCAAGGCTGCATCTACTGTGTAACCATCAACTGGGTACTCTTTCACCCAATTTAAGCCTGTAGCGACCAAAAGCCGACCGACTTCCTTCTGAAACAGAGAACTCGTTTTAATGTTGAACCTCTTAGTTTGGCCGACATGATAAATTTTCTCCTCCAGATCACCCTTCAAAGCCAATCCTGAATTCGGATTCTCAACTTTGAGGCACTGGTTTGTTATGTAAACTTGGGAGGCAAATAGCACATCCTCCCTGAATTGGTCTGAAACCCTTTTTGCCACCAACTGGGTTAAAATTCTCCAAATGCTGGAAAAAAATGGCCGACCCGTTTGACCCAAAACAGCATATGACCATGCTATGCTACCAATTTGGTCTCTTGTGAAATTCAAAATATATGTTTCATCGGATTCTTCAGAACTTGAAATATTATCCAAGAATTTATCTAAACTATCCAAATCTATATCTTCTATGTTTTCTATGTCTTCCAAATCGTCTATGTCTTCCAAACTTTCAGATGAAATCTCATTCTCAATTTCATCTTCAATTTCATTCAAATCTTCCATGTCTTCGAAACTTTCAAATGAGATCTCATCTTCAATTTCATCTTCAGTTTCCATTAATTCTTCTATGTCTTCCAAGCCTTCGGTGGAGATCTCATTTTCAATTTCATCTTCAATTTCTTTCTCAGTTTCATTGTCACCTAGAAGGCGAACCTGCTTATGAAAAACATTATCTAGGGCATCAAGGAAGGGGTCCGTATCCACATTTAATGTGGCACAAGCCCATAGGAATTGGGTCATCTCTCGTTCCTTGAAGGTTTCAACAAGTTCTCTAGCTCTATATACCAACTCTGTGAAAAGGTCTGGTGCAGCATGCCGCATTGTTGCATATGCCAGTGCTACATTTGAAACGTTTTGCGCATTAAAATCATGAAGTTTTGTAATTGCAATGGTCGCAACTCTATCCATCTCTGATTGGTACAACAAATCGCCCCCAATTTTGGATAAAGCCCAAGTTATGTTGGACATCCCTTGAGCGCTACAATTGGGCAAAGCGGTCATGGCAATGCCAACCAACAAAGACATCTCTCTTTGCCTTGCAAATCCTAGCCTTCGGGTCTCGACCATTCGTACCTTCTCCATGTTCTTCGCAATCCTGTGTAAGGCAGTTGCGATATTAAATGGGCTAAGTGGTGAGGGGCTAAGCCCCTTTGCCACAGCCGTAACGGCATCCGAAATTACCTCTAGTACCTCCTCAGCTGTATGAGCATTTACAATTTGTTTGTTTAGTGAAATCTCCATTTTAAGATTCGATGGACCCGAGAACTTGGACAGTCTATCAACAAATGCAGCTTTTGCCTTTGCACGCTTTTCTTCAAAAAGCCCATCGGCAAATTGCGATATCTTCGCTCTGAGGGCACTTTGGTCATTTTTTGGGCTAGTTCTCTCTTCTACTTCCTCCCTGTTGTCTAAATCTAATGTAAACAACAAATTCTCATCATCATCATCGTCTTCTTCTTCTTCATTTTCATCGTCAGAGCCAAGGTTAGCGAGAACATGGTCTATGCTGGCAAAATTCAATCTCCCGATTTTGCCCTTCTTGCTCTTTCTCTTCTTCTTTTTCTTTTTTGGGGTCACCATTCTCTCCAGCTTGTGACTAAACCCTCTCTCTTCAATCGATTTTAGCGCCAATTTTCTGGCACGGACACACCAATCCATGCTACCGGGTTCCTCGATGTAATCCGTCATATCTTTCGCCTTCTTTTTATTATCCGATTGCGCCGAGTCCATAGAAATTGAGGTTTCTCCCAAAAAGGCTGATCTCCATCGAAAGTTCTTCCTTTTGTCACCTTTCTTGGTAACTTCTTCTTCCTCCTTTTGATCAGGAGAAGAATCCCTCAATCGGCGCGCGCAAGGTCTTTCGAGGAACTTCCCGGACCTTAGAAGACCCGAATTCAAAAATCCAGGTTTTGATTGGGGGATTATGGAGACCTGACTCGGTTTCAAGCGAAATTTTAGCACTGAGAAGTTGCTCCTACTCCTAGTAGGTAGTACAGTGGAGAAATGCAAATCCATCTTTTGCTAGAACTAGATAGGTATCTGTGTGTTCTATCGCTGGTTGGAATTCAAGCAATGAATTGAAGCAAATGCATTACCTGTTTCTTTCTTCCACCTCTCTTTCGTTTCGTTCGTTCGAGTTTGTGAAGAAAGGTTGGATCTTTTGGATTTTTTTTGGATTTTGGTACCAAAAAGGAAGAGGAGAGGATAAGCCCGGGACGAGGTTTTATGGAGGGTGAACTTGCATATATGCCCCTGTAAAATCTGAAAATCGCGGATTCGCATTTGCTCAGCTGTTATATTTTTTTTCTATGATATATATATGTCATATTTTTTATGGGTGTATAATATGTGAGAGTCATTAAAATATAAATAAAAAAAATTATTGTTAAATTTAGACTGTTTAGATTTAATGACAGCCGATGCTCATCCAAAATTCATGTATCATTTTTTGTGATGATAACAGCGAATGAGATAATTGATAATTGTATTTTTACTATTTTATCAATATTTTTATAAGTTGATTTTAAAAAATTTTAAATTGACAAATTGCATGTATCTTGAAGCAACTTTGTTCGTTGAATATTGTGTACCACCGGATCTCAATCCATTTTTATAGGATTATTATTGAATATACATATATATGTGACTCGTTTGGTAAATTAAAAAATAATATTAAGAGTAATATTATTAAAGATAGTAAATTAGAAGATTTGGATTGGAAGAACAATAAAATAGTATTATTCTTGTACTATTTGGTAAAACATTATTTGAAAGAGTAGTACTATTACGTAAAACAGTGGTAATATTTTATTTGAATTTCATTCTACAGATTAAATATAATAATAAGTTGGAATTGAATTAAAAGGTATAACACAATAAGATCGAGTTAAGTAAATTATTAAAAAATATCAATTGCATCATCATGTGAATTTATTGTATATATAAATTAAATTTACTTCAAGTTAAACTTCTCCAGCAAAAAATACATAATTTGAAACAGAGATTGACAACCTATTTCATTGCAAAAATGTAATTTCAAAGATAATTGATTATTGATACTAATCAAACTCAAAAAATAAATTTAAACAAAAGCTAGATTAGTTTAAGTTTAGACCAAAACTTTAGACCATTTATCTCCTTCCTCCATTGGTTCATCTTAATTAAAAAAATATCATTGTTTGGATTTTATAAATAGAATCTTTACAAGAACCATATTTAGCAATGCCAAAAAAAAATTGACCAAATTAATGATATGCTATAGTCTTTAGATATCATAGATTCATAGTTAATTTGTGTAACTTTTGAAGCGTTTGAGATCAGAAAAAAGTATAGCACGGATATTGTGAATGCTATGTTATATAAGATGAGTGATATTTGTATTCTTGACTGTATTTTTTATATACACCTCAATATATATTTATAGTTATTTCAAAAAATATTTATACTTTATATTATTAGAATTAAAGTATTTTTATTTATACAATAAAATTTTTAATTTGATTTTTTCTATAATCATTTAGGAAAATAAAGTGATAAACAATTTCTATACTAAATATAAACACTTACAAATCTAGATATAAATAACTAGAGTCTTGTACAAAATAATCGTGGCCCGTGACTTGTTCGGGATCGGCTCGTCATTTAGTTCGTCAAAAGCTCGCTCGAAACCTGCTCAAGTTGGAACTGCCTCGTGAGCTGGTATGTATTATGTTATGAGCTGTATTCTACTCAATATTCAGCAAAACTGAACCCAAAACAAAACCCAAAAATTACTAACCTAACTCTCCACTCCCCCACTCTCTCTCTCTCTCACACACTCTCTTTTTTGAAAACCTGGCAGAGGCTGCCAAGGTGTTTTATTATATTTGATGGGAAAATTACAACACAACATCTATAAAATCCATCCTAGAGGAGCTCACAACCTCCTTCCAACAACAGCTAACAAAAAAAATAAGGAACATGATAAAAAACAGGCACCAAAAGAAACACCAAAAAAACAGAAAGAGAACCTCTTTGCAATCTAGCAATGGGTCTGCCAGAGATGTTCATCTTGCACAATTCTATGCACCATGTTTAGAGGCGGAATCTGAGAGGCCTCTCCAAAAACTTGTGCATTTCATTGTTTCCATATACACCGGCAAGTGGCCGGCATGATTGATTTCCATAAGGACATTTTGGATGGGTGTAGTGCTCAGATTTCATCCCCATAGTGGGTAATGATTTGCATGACAAAGGTTGCTGGATGCAGTAGCCTCATACCATATTCATCTTGCAACAAACACCAAATGTGCCCAGCATGGTGGTAGGCACTGCATGTGTCATTTGATCATGACATCGTGTGTGAGCAGTTTTCCTTAAAAGAGGAGGTAGAAGAAAATCTTGATCGTTGGAGGTGCCTTGGCTCTCCACAATTCAGAGAAAGGACTCTTGATCTTCCCCGTCCCTGCAATAAGATAAAAAAAAAAGACTTAGTTGTGTACTCCTTGGATTTTCACTATTAAAATCTGGAATAAAAACGTGTAAGAATAAATTCGTGGGTCTGAAAACACCCTCGAAAATTTTCTTTTGTTCCAACAACACTAAATTAAATACGTGGGTATGCTGACGTTTTAACTGATGTATGAAAATAATTAGTGTATTTTCACATCACGTCTTACTTGAAAGGAGAGGGGGAAACTATATTTTATTTCCGTACGTATTAAATGGCTCAATACCGACGTATATGTTCCATACTTGGAGTGTTATTTATTTGAAAAGAAAAAAAATATGTGCAGCCAATGGGATTATGTTTCTTTGGAGTGAATATAGTCTTAAACACCACCTCGAGACCAAGCTAGACAAAACTCACTTGTGTTATTACATCGAATATTATGTATATAACTTAATATAAGTTCCAAAAAAAATAAATTACCTGATTCGCAATTGAAACTTAAAATTCAATTAAAATATCATAAAATTCTAAAAAATTATAAAAATTAAAGTATTATAATTTAATATTCTTAAGAATTGTTTTCATTAGTTTGGGAGAATTTTTTTTATTGTTTGCTCATTGATCAACCGACAAACAACCAAAAATGTTGAATTTTAAATGAGTAGATTAAATATGATCGACAATTAATTTTTGTAAATTTTTTTAAAAAAGATAAAGAAGTGATGCTACGCACAACCATACAAATTTGGTTTCATTTGATGATATTTTGATGACCCTTCAAGACATGTTCACTTATGGCCTTTCGTTTTTGCAAAAAAAATTTCATCCGATCAATGGTCAAATAAATTTTAAATTTGATGAAATTTGGTTACTAAGCAATCTATGTAATGTTTTTCAGCTTCAATGGTTTGGATCGATGACTTGTCATTTTTAGTGTGTTAGTAAGCACTTTGTCAAAGAATTCATATTCATGTTGCATATACTAAAGCCGTAATTACATGTTAAATTACTTTTGATTACATCCAAAATGTCAAGTGATCGATCCAAACCGTTGAAATTTAAGAATATTATATAGATTGTCTAAATTTCAAAATTCATCAAATTTAAAGTTTATTTGATCATCCATCAAATGAAATATTTTTGGTAATAATAAATGGTCATGAATTAAAACCTACGATTAATATAATTCATAGCTTTCAACTTCCGATAAGACTATATAGATATGATAATCCAACTAAGAAGTATGTGTAGATGAAAATTTTCTTCAATTTACATTAATTTCACCGTTATACCTTTATTTCAAAAAATGAATGGTATATCTTACAACAATAATAAAGTGCGGATTCCCTCCAATAGAGTTATATACATACTATATCAGATGATCGAAATCAGTAAAATGTTCTTTGATATAATTATTGTAACATTGATAACATAATCTAATGAATGAAAATTTTATCTTATACTATCCAATCATAAAGTCTTCTCAAAAAATTTTCTCTGTATCTTTCTTTCCACCCCCCTCCCCCCAAAATTTTCACTCTCCCTCTTTTCCCCCCAAAAAATTCAGCAAACACTTAAAATATTTATCTTTATCCAGCCGCATATCTTTCTTTCTAACCCGAACCCTACCACCATCTCTCTCCAACGCTGTTGAACTCTCTCTCTCATGGTCATCTCTCTAGCACGAGCGAGTACTCCCTGAACGCTATGAAGCAGCTCCATGCTTAATTCATACTTGTTGCCTTGAGGCTACCATAAACGGCGAAGGATTTAGTGTGGGACGGAGGTAAATAAGCAACGATTGAGACACTTTATTGCTCTGCTATGTGCAGATCGGAGTATGTTCGGATACTTGAAACCCCTCTTTAGTTATCTTTCTTTCTTTATGCGACTCTATGACCGTTGAGAGCTGACCATCTAAATTTAAGTACTTCCTTGCTTAATTGTGCTATAACATTGCTTAATTGTACTTGAAACCCCTCTTTCATTTTCTCTCACGGTTGCTTTATTAATTGATAGTCAAATGTGCCTTTAGTAGGATATTTGGGCAAAACTTTGGTTTTAGTTTCTTTAATTTCTTTATGTTTAGTTCATTTATACTTATAGGAGTTGGTTGATTGCTAAAATATAAGTTCGATTTTCTGTTTTAGTACATAAAGAGATTGGATACAAATCCAGATGCAAATTGTATAAAAGTTTAGTTAATTAATATTTAGATCATACTTGAAAGTTAGTTAATATTTTCCTCGATTGATTGCATTTCTGTTTTACAATTGTATCGGATTCGGAAAAACTCAATTGGCTCACACTCTGTGCATCCACTCAATTTTGATTGTTTCAATCCCTTATCTAAATTAAAATAGTCATAGTTTAACCAATAGATTGAATTGTAGTATAGTAACAAGACTTGTGTTTTGTTTTTTTCCTTTTTCAGCTTCCAATCAATTTGTATGGTGGGAATAAAAAGGTATGAATGTTGGAGTTGTTTTTAACAATGTAAGTATATATATCATCCTCATATTTGATTTTATTTTGATTTTGGCTTTATCATAAAGAGTTTGTTGATGAATATATAAGTACAATAATATGCACTCTCACTTGCATATATTTTACATTCAGCAAAGGACTTTAAAGTGATTGAATTTATTGAGAACGGTGGTAGCTAGGCCAAGGAGGGTGCATAGATGGAAAAAGTATCAGAGCACAACAGAGCTCAATTTGTACCAGAGCACAAAAGATGGAGGGCTTAATTTGTACCAAAGTTTAAATATAAGTTTTCTCAATTTACAACATTTACTTTAATTTTCTTTGGCACGTTTAACTACACCAAGACTACATAATTATTTTTTCTTCATTTTAGGTATGGACTCCTATCTTTAAAGTGAAACATTCAATTGCAGGTACAAACTTAGAAACAGAAGTATAGTAATTTAGGTATAGGTTGTGTTCATAGAATTATTGTTAACAAACTTGGTTATCATATATATTAGGAATGAATTGTATTAATAGTCACATTACTCTCTGGTATTTTTAATTTCTATGTATATTGAATTATCATATATCATATTAGAAGCGCATTCATGTCCAATCATCTATAAATTATGTAATTAGTGTGCATACATATTTTATGTGCACAATCATGTCTAATTAGCTCATGCATGTAAGTAAGTTTGTAATGAGGTTGAACTCCATGCAACGACCAGGAGATTCCCCCCACCCCAACTCACTAAACCTTACGTCCCTTATGAAACCAAGCTTTCTTACGCCCTTTTGAATCTTGTTTCATCAATGCCACCATTGAGAAACACTGTCTTTACATTCATCTGATTTAACTCAAGATCATAATGTGCCACTAAAGCCATAATAACTCTAAAAAAAGCTTTCATCGACACAAGCAAAAAGTTGCAATGGAAGCGAGGTATGAGAAATCATACTCCGCACCATCCCCATTAACGTTCGATTGCGGCTTTCAGCCACACCATTCATTGCGGGCGAACCCGGCATTGTATACTGTGACACGATTTCACTTTCCTCTAAAAATTTAGCAAAAGGCCCTAGACATTGTTCTCCTGAGTCGTCATATCGACCGTAATATTCACCACCACGATCTGATCTGACGTTTTTAATCCTTCTGTTGAGTTGTAACTCAACTTCAGTCTTAAAGGATTTAAATGTGTCCAAAGCTTGAGCATTTTTTTTAATTAAGAATATATAGTCATACTAGAATAATCGTCAATGAAACTGATAAAATATACATGTCCATTCCTAGTAGCTGTAGGGAATGGCCCACATACATCCATATGTATCAGCTCAAGGACGTCCGTCATACAATCAGCTATATATTTGCGCATGCTTGTTTGTTTTCTCTTTACACACTCAATGCACGGACCAAGATCCAACATGTCTAAGGGTAGCAGAATTTCACTTTGAATAAGACGTGTAATTCTTTGTTGAGAAATATGATCTAAACGCCTATGCCAAAGTGCAACTGAATCCTGATTTATGACATTTTGTCTAACGCTTCGAGTTTTATTGCGCAAAGTCTCATTATAGGAAGCAATAGTATCTAAAGCATAAAGATTATCTAAAAGAGACAGAAAATCAGAAACAACCAATTTGGAATTTTGATACAAACCAAACTTTCTATCTTCAAATGAATAAGAAAAACCTAATTTGTCCAATACAAACATATAAATTAAGTTCCGCCTAAAAGATAATACAACAAAAGTATCAACCAAATCAAGATATAAACCAGTTTTCAAAAGTAATCTAAAATGTCATATAGCTTCAACTTCTGTTTTGTTGTCATTGCCCACATAGATGTATCTCTCACCATCACTTGGCTTCCGGTAACTTCGGCAACCGTACATAGACACAGATATGTGAGCAGTTGCACTCGAATCTATCCACCATGTGTCTATTGAAACTAAAATCGCATTAACTTGTTCACAAACAAAAGAAAAACTAATATCTTTCTTGGCACGCCATGCGTGATAGTTGGTATAATTCTTCTTCACACGCCCTTCAGATCCACAAAAGAAACAACCCTTCTTTTTTTCCTTATTCGGCTCCGATCCGGTAACCGATTTTTTATCCTTAAAGGGTTTCTTCTGCGAACTTATAGTTGCGTAACCCACTGGTTATGCCTTAACGAATCCATACCAGATCCAATTTCTCTCTTAAAAGGTTTATTTTCAAAAACAGAAAACTGCTTATTAGTTATATTCTCCAAGGACCAATAATATAATTGTATTATTACTAAACTTTATATAATTTAGACCATCACTAAATCATAAAGTTATTAATACGTATTCTACTTAAAGGCCCCACTTCTCATGACACATATTGAAACCCGATAAATAATACTTAATTTGATCACTTCATAATAGGTTTAATTAGATATTTGACAGTTTATTATTCAATATATATTTATATTACATATAAGTCCATATAATTTTATAATTAATAGAAATTAATTTCAACAATTTGTAGGGTTGTGGGGTGGGGTCAGAGTTGGGTTGGAAAGGATTCACCATCCTTCCCCTCCCCTCTCTCCCTCTCCTTCCCCCCTCTCTTTCTCGCTCCCTCCCCCTTTCTCTCTCCCCCCTTTTTCTCGCACACTCTCTATCCCCAATTTCCAAAAACAGATCACCCCCTCCCCCCAAATTCCCCAATTGCGAGGACCTCTCTAATACTCTGACTCTCTCGAAGACGATGTCAGCGTGTCGCAGACAACATTTACACTCCCCCAGTCCCCAGGGTAGATCGTACTTCGCCCTTCACACTCACACTCTCCCCATTTTCTGTTGCTGCATATTTTCGGTGTCACGCTTGAACTATTTTTGTGAGCTATTTAATGAACCACGAGCTAACTCGAGCTTTAACGAGTCAATTACGAGCTGGGTTTTTAGCTCAAAACTGCATTGCTATTTCGAGTTAGCTCAGCTCGTGACTTTCATGAGCTGAGTTTGACTTGACTCTAACTAGCTCGAACTCGCTCATTTGCAGCCCTAGTTATTGTTAGCATTTTGTCTGAAATGTTAATGATTTAAATTTTTAAAATTTTCGTATTCGAAATTTCGATTTATGTAGCTTAATAAATTATTTATATCAAAATTTTATAAAATACCAAAATTAACCATTTTTAGAGTTTTTAATTATTTTTTCGAATTTTTAAAGATGACCTTAATTGGCAAACAAATATTTTTTATTTTTATTTATTTTTGAGCCAAATAAAGTCATTTTTATAAAATCCAAAAAAATAGTAAAAAAATTCTAAAAATGATAAATTTTGATATTCTATAAGATTTTGATATGAAGAATTTATTGAGTTACTTAAATCGAAATTTCGAATATGAAAACTTATATTTGAATTGTTAGCATTTCAACTGAAATGCTAACGTTAACTCTAAATAAATTATCTAATTAATATAAATATTTTTTATGTGAAAATAAGAGGTACAAAATGTGGGTGTAAAAATAATTTCTAAAATGATGACCATTGATAATTATTTATTTGACAATATGAAAAATCTTAAAAAAAAATAAAACTTATTTGAAATCCAACACTATAGATATGATTTATATGATGCTATTAGCACATATGATGTCTTTAAAAAATAATTAAATTTGATATATGATTCATCATACATCAAATCAAATGACTTAAAATTTTAACAATCCAACATTAATGATGCTTAATGCATCATTAAAAATACTAAAATTCAATGAAATTTATTTATTAGCCTATCAATATGTCGTTAATTTTTAATTTTCAATTTAATTATTTTTAAAAATTATTGTTATAATTATCAAAATAATCATAAAAAAATTTTAATCTTTAATTTTCAATTTAATTATTTTTTAAAAGTTATTATGAAAATTGTAAAAATAATTATTGTCGAGTGATTTCTCTTTTTTAATATATAAAATATATATTATTAGGTAATAGCGGTTGTTAGGTGAGAGTAGGCCCCCAAGGCCCAGCCTGTGGAGAGGCCCATGTGGCATTCAAAGTTCTTCTCCACTGTGTCAGATATAGAACAACAAAAGTGTGGCGGGTCATTGGGACAGGATCTTTCGCGGGAACCACTTATCTATAAGAACGATGTAATTTCTCAGTGGAACGACACAGAATGTACCACTTGGATATCAACACAGCGAATCAAGATATCGTTCGCGGCGTGTCTAGTATATCAACAAACAGACATACTATAACAATTAACAAGGCTGTTTATTCTGCTAATCAGTGTCGTCTTCTGCTGTCTTTCCATCTCTCTCTCTCTCTCTCTCTATCTCGTTCTGTCGACCTCTCTCTCTTTCTTTCTCTGAGCAAAACAATGGGACAAGCTGGGAAGAAGAAGAAGGTTATAATTGACACTGATCCTGGAATCGGTATGTTTTAAAATAGCAAATCCGAATTATAATTTTGCTAAGCTTGTTCGCGACCTATCTCCATTCAACTGATCTTGTAATTCTGTAATTTTGTTTGCGGAATCAACTTAAAGATAACAACTTGGGAGTAATTTCGTGTATTGTCAGAGAAATTTTCAAGATTTTCTTTTTCCTTTTGAAGTAGGAATTGATTTTGAGAAATTTTGTCAATTGCTTTTGGATTGGAAGCTACAATCTACTTCAAAAAGAAAAAAAAAAAGAAAGGAAGGGGAAATTCTAGAAAAAACCAAAAGACAGAAACTTTTGTGGTCCCCACTACACACGTGACTACCAATTTCCGCTTTTGGTTTAATAAAATGGTGATAGGAAAAAGGAGATTTACTTTTGCAATGAAATTAGACCGCAAGTTTAGCACAATAGTGATAAGTCTCTCCATAGAGAGATGTAGGTTCAAATTCCGCAGAATGGATTTGAAAATGAATAAATGTCGGGGCTAACGGGAGCTTTTATTTCAAAAATTAAAAAAAAAAACTTTTGCAATAAAATTGTACTAAAATTAAGGATGAAGTATGGAATTTTGGTACTGCCTTTCGCCCCCACCCAGTACAGTCTTGTACCAGGAAAATTAAATTATGGTGGATGTTGGCTTCTTTTAATTTGCTCTTTTGTTTTTTTTTTCCATTAATTGATATTAAAGTGGAATGAGATAAAAACAATCCCATATCCATTTCAGTGATTGCTGATATGACATGTGCAATTATGTACTTGATTATTCATCTAAACAAAAGTGTCGAATAAAAAAAGAAGCAAAACTGGATAAACTGGTGAAAGATGGAGATTTTGGATGGTATATTTTTTTGAGATAAAGATGGGGGTCAAATCTCTTAACTTTAAATATCCATAAGGAATCACGCAACTGGATTTTGAACCTGATTTTGGGCAGCATATAGATATAGGAATATAGGATAGACCAATAATATTGTAGTTTTGAGATCTGGCTTATTTGTTAGCATTATTGGAGTTACATAATTTTTGTTAAATATTTTATTTACATTTAACTTTTATTAGATGATGCCATGGCAATATTTATTGCACTGAACTCACCAGAGCTTGATGTGATTGGGCTGACAACCATCTATGGGAATGTGTACACTACACTCGCCACGAGAAATGCATTGCATTTGGTATAATTGTACATTCTATATGAAACTAGCAAGTTGTATTGATTTCCATTTTTTTTTGCTAAAAGTTCATTAAAATAGTTTTTAATTTAATTTTAAATTTTAGATAATTAAGAAATTTTAGATCCATGGTGTTCTATGCTGCGATGCTATAGATACCATCACTGGAATGAGTGCCATTTTTGTTGAGCTTTATCCCTTCCTTTTTAGATATTCTAGTAGCGCAATACGAGAACGGTATGATCAGTAGTTCAAAATTGGAATTCTCAAGTTAAATGGATCAGGTTAGAACAATTTGAGGGCCGGATCCAGTTTGGGTTCGATTTATTTTTATCTTTTCTCATTTGCCTTTTATAAACACTATAGTTGGAGATTGCTGGAAGGTGTGACATTCCTGTGGCAGAGGGATCTCAAGTGTCTCTTATGGTATGCATTTGTCAGAAATAATAAAATACTCATTTGGTTTATTTCATGCAAAAAAATTTGGATCATTAAATAAGATCACATCGTGTCAATTTGAGATAAAGATATGAAAATTTCAGTTACATCACATGACATGTTACTGCAGTTAGATCAGCTGATTACATCTTGTGTTGTTTAAAATATCATGTGAATTGCTCATCCAACATAGCATTCTGATAAGTTCCTTTTTTTTTCAACGTCATATAAAAGAAAGCTACTAAGCTACGCATTGCTGACTTTGTACACGGTACTGACGGGCTGGGGAACCAAAACTTCCCGGTGCCAAATGGGTGCGCCGTCGACCAATCAGCTGCTTCCTTTCTGGTAGAGAAAGTCAACCTCTATCCTGGCGAAGTAACTGTTGTTGCACTAGGTCCCCTCACCAATCTTGCCTTGGTTGTTTATCTTTCTTCTGTTCTATTTTATTCATTATATTTTGCTATGCTAAATCATTTTAAGGAGTGGCAGTTGGTCAGGTCTGGTTCGGATCTGACCTGGCCCATTTTATGGTGAGAAATGCTAACCCAAAAATGACCCGTTGACCCTTTGGATGGTTTAAAACAGGTCGACTTGACTAGTAAAATAGCATTTCCTGGATGGGATGTGCATGGAAACGGGCTGGTAAATTAATACTAGTGGTCTTTTATATCTTTGGTTTTTGTTTTTTAGGCCATAGAACAAGACCCTGCCTTTGCGAAGAAGGTTGGGCAGATTGTAATTCTTGGTGGCGCATTCTGGGTTAGTGGAAATGTTAATCCCGCAACTGAGGCAAATGTATGTATCATGATCTCTTTATTGCTATCTTTTATTTGTTAAATATTATGTTGTCTAACCTGCTTTCTTCATTTCAGGGGTTTGGTTTGCATAATGGAGCTGAAAGTTTTTCTTTACATATTCTTTTAACTTTTTACCAATGAAGAAGACTGTTGTTTTCTTCACATATAACAGCATACTTTCAAGAACTTATTAGACATGCAAGTTCCATGGATCCTGGATAACTAAATAAAACACAAACACTGTAGATTTATTTTGGAGCGTTATTCTGTAAGTTCTTTGGAATTAAATTGACAAGACGAGTCAGTGGAGCAATATTTTTTTCCAGCTGACCTTCAAAGCTAGTTCAGAACATGAAATTAATTAGCAATTTACAAGATTTTTCTTTTTGAACATGTTCAAACAGATATTCGGTGATCCCGAGGCAGCTGATCTAGTATTTACTTCTGGAGCTGATATTTTAGCTATTGGGATAAATATAACACACCAAGTTGTTTTTACAGGTATGGACTCGGCAGTACCAGTCATGCCTTTGGGTGTGATGAGATTTCTTTTTCCTCCAGTTTTTGTTCCTTTTTATTTGCCTCTTCAATGATCCATGACAAATGGAGCATCCCTGGGGCTTGTTTGGGTCAAATCAAGAACAATGAAAGCTTGCTTAAGTATTAATTAGAGAATCGGAGGCTTAATTGGGATGTGTTGAGGCTTACTAGGTGATTTAATAGAAATGGGACCTACCGGTCTGGTACCTTGCTAGGCAGATCAGATACCTGTTGAATTTTCAATGCTTGGTGATAATAATTACTAAGCAGTATGGTTTCCGTTGATAGTACTTACTACTTAGACCTTTCTGATTTCTTTTCTTTTGCAATTATTTGAAGAAATATTTCACTGTTTCAAAAGAACAATTTCAATTTGTAATATTTTTGTAGATGCTGATCTGGAAAAGCTCGAAAAGTCAAACTCTAAATTTGCTCAGTACTTGTGCAAGATCCTAGGTGTTTATTTTTCATATCACCATGAGGCCTATAGCATTAAAGGTACGCAATGAATATTGACATACGTAATGAATTTGGCATAATTTGTGCAAATTTGAAATGAGGTCTGGCCTGATTATGCAAAAATTGATATACAGGAGTTTATCTGCACGATCCAACGACAGTTGTAGCAGCAATAAATCCATCTTTGCTGACTTACACGGAAGGAGTCGTTAGGGTTCAAACTTGCGGCATTACAAGGGGACTCACTCTTTTTGATAACACCAAGAAAAGGTCACTTATTGCATAGCTATTTTTCTTTCTCTTTTCTTTGCCTTTTTATCCAGCAACTGGATGCATCAGATGTTTTACCAAAATTTACCTCAAAAGTTTCTTGTGCCAAATGAGATGCTTACCAGTTTAGTGGCACTTTCATCTCAGCATCTTTAATTGCCAATTTAGAGCCCAAAACATATCAATTTGTGCAGGATAAGAGAATTTTTTTAATATATATATTCTTCGAAGTTGGGTAAATAATCCGAGGGTTTTATTCATTTTAGGTATGCTGAGATGACAGAGTGGACTGGCAAGCCTAAAGTCAAAGTTGCAGTCACAGTTGATGCCCCAAAAGTAATACAGTTGGTGATGGATCGGCTAATAAACTCTTAGTCTCTCTCTCTTTCTCTCTATCTCTCTCTCTCTCTCAATAACATGTCTTCCATGTCAGGTTGTCATGAATAAGTTAGTTCTTTAAGGACATTGGTTTTAAAAGTATTATTTGGTAGCTCTAGAGAGGGTAAATTGAGAATTGCACAGAGGTTAGAATTGAGAACTGGGACTTATTCTTCCTACCCTGCTCTTCTCGAAACTGTTGGGATTAACTTTTCTACCTCTCCATCATCATTCAGTTAAAATTCAAGAGTACACCTCGTGGGCTGTCGTAAATTTTATGTAACTTCTTTTACAGACTTTTCTATATATAAAAAGTGTACAAACATTACAGACTTCTCTATCTATAAAATCATTCTGACTCTTTCTACTGAAATGCAAAATAGCAACAGCTGAAATTCTGTGATTTTTGTGATGAGAACAATAGTTGATTACTCCTGTGTAATTTCTTGCTATATAAAATAAAGAAAGAAAGGATTTTGCCTATAAAAGAAGATAATAGATTATTATACTGATGATACATTTATTCACAACCATTCCAATTGATAAAAGGCTCAATTATCACTATCCAAGAAGATAAAAATGTGAATAGGTTCTTTGTCTGAGTGACCATTAGTACTTAAAAAATACAACCAACATACCAGCAACTTGCCTCTTACAAGTCTTCTTCTTCATAGCGTGCCGTGAAGAAAGAGAAGAACGTCATCATTGAGGCTATTGAGAGAAACGGCGAGACTGCATCAGAGATGGCAAAGATGGCAAAAGTCATCGTGTCAGAGAAGATCGGATAGCCGCTGCTGTTGTTGCCACCCGGCACTGTGGTTGCCGCGCTAAATGCAATTGTTGTAAAGAGTGTAGCTACCATAGTGCCTGAGTATGCCATGTTGCTCATGGAATCCTTTGCTTGCTTGAGCATTTCTGTGTGCTCTTTACTGAACACCGCCGCTGGTGTCAATTTCTCATTGTTCTCCAAGCTGCTAGTGTATAGAGGTGTGATGCTATCTACTGCCTGTTCCAAACACATACCAAAAAAAAAGAGAAAGAGAGAGAATCTAAATTGGCATTTTATTAAGAACAGTTTTATTATGGATCAAAATTTTTAATTATTAATGAACTGCAACTATTAAATTCAATATGATCACTTTGTCTATAATACAAATTCTGATCCATAACAGAATTAGTCTTTTAGTAAATGCAATTTAAGGAGCAGAAAAAGGGGATCAAGTATACAACCTTGAACCACATAAGTTCACGCTGCATGATAAGAGCTGGAGAAGAATGAAGATTTAGTTGGCTTTGAGGGGGTAATTTGGCAGTCAGATGCAAGATGTTATTCCCGTGTTCGTCTAAAACCTGTGCACTCAAGCTCTTTCGTTGGTTCATTTGTAACAATAGATTGAAGACATTCGAATGGCGGTTCACTATTGCTAGGCGGAAAATATGGAGAAGTGTTTCTTCCTGTGCAAGGATACCAGGGAATGAGGACAAAAGCTGTTCCAAAACCTCCGGGATTCCGAACTCAGAAGCTGATAGAGCGGCTTTGCGAACAGTTTCCAGAATTTCCTTGGAATTGACCTGTGAAATTTCTGAGCAAAAGCATTTGAGAAGTTCATGTGCAGATTTGTTCATCTGTTTTGCATCCTTCATGTGCCTAATTGTTGCCCCTATAATTAAATAATCAAACATTTCTTATTAAGAGATCATAATAACCAAATATGATTTTGGGGATAGAGATACTGTTGCTAAGAATATTCCTCTTCTTGGTATTACTGAGATAATGAGATTTATTTCTGAGACTTGCATACACTGTTCCAAGAACTTTGAAATCAATATTGTTATTTCAAAAAAAAAAAGACAATATTGTTAGATTTTGTTATGTCAAAAAACAAATTTTGTTATATTTGACTCTACGAAATAGTGCATATCATATATCTCAAAAACAAAAAAAGAAGAAACTAATATATATAACATTTTTTTTTTCACAAGATTTCAATTGTGTCTGACTCTGAAAGAGCCGCGGCATTGTTGACAATACAACCAGAGGAGAAGGAACTTGAGATTTTCCAGTGAAATCAAAGCTTTGACATCTCTTTGGCTGAAACTTCACAGGTTTCGTCTCCTCGTATTGAAGGTTGAATAGTTCTACAGCCTCGTCTTTACCGTTGAACCGGAATATGCAAATAGTGATAGAAGTTAGCATAGAGAAGCACAAAAAGTAATTAACCTACCTAAAAATTTACTAATTGCTGATTTTGCAAACTATACTGAACGTATTATCATGTTTACAAATAACACCTGACATTTCTCATTTTTGCAAATGAACCACATATGCTCTTTTAATATTTGTTTGATCTAAACCTGTTTTGATGTTTGGTCCTATTGAAAAATTTAAATAACTGGGATGTTAATGCAAATTTTAGAATTGTATAGTGTAAACCCATAATTAATTAATTAATTGGATCTCTAAAAAAACTGACAAAGTGTACTCACCACAGAGATTTGATTGAATTAAGTAATTTAGAAGCAATGCTTTCAGTCCATACTCAAGCCTCGGTAACCCTCGAGTCATATCCATCAAGTAAGAAACGAGTTCTCTGTGCCCATTTCTGGCAGCATGATGTATAGGATATTGGAACTGGTTATCCCTCAAATTTGGCAACTCCCGGTACTTCTGTACAAGCATCTGTGCTGCCTCCAAATTTCCATGTGCTGCCGCATAATGAAGCGGCGTCTCTCCCTCATTATTCACACTAAACAGTGCTTCTTGCGGTATGTGTTCCAGCAATTTCTCAATAAATTCTGAATTTTCCTTCGGTACAGTGATGGCTATGTGGAGCAATGTTTCTTTCCTCTCTGTTATCTTGATATGAGCTGCCTCTAGAGAGCTCTCTAAGAAACCCAAAACGACATTCAGGTTGCCTTCGATTATAGCATCATGCAATGAATTGTAGTAGTATACTGGTACATGTACTTTCTCCACCTGTTTAAACTACAATTGTAAAGGCCTGTTTAGTTGAACCACAGGTCTAGCACAAATAGGGATAGAGAGTCGTAGGTTTAAGTCTCACAAAAAATATTTGAAAAAAAAAATAAATACCGGAGCTAACTGGAGCCCTTATTTCAAAAAAAAACAAAAAACCTGTTTAGTTGTCAGCCAGATAGGCATGCTCACTAACTGTTGGTTAACTGTAATTATGAAAATAAAGAGGTGGAAAATAAAAAAAAAATGATTAAGCCGGTTCTGAGACCTCTCGTTGATTTAGTACAAATTCTGCATGCCTATACACAGAATCACTGTCTAGTATAAAATATACTGTATAAATTGACAGTTTGATCTTTCATGTTTTATTTTTTTCTGTCCAGCAAGAGGTCTCTATTTTTGTGGAATTTGATGACTTAAAAGTACTACAAGCAATGCTTACCTGAGTGAAATTTTGGCCATCAAAAGGCGCACGCCGTTTAACCGTTAAATCCTGCTGTAGTGCCCATTTACATCGTTTGTGTTCCTCTGTGGATTCAGCCTCTGTATACTCCTTTCTATGTTCTTCTTTTATTCCATGATTATAATGTTTGCAGTTTTCTTTTTCTTTCTCCCCTTTCCACTTCCGTGACTTGGTTGAGTTTATCTTTTCGTAATTTGCATCATGACTAATACCAAGATAAACCAAAACAAAATTAAATCAAGTATATTTCCATTATAAGTTCAAAAATGATGATGATGATGATGATGATGTTGATGCAGTTGGAAATAACCTCTTTGTGAAGTTGAGACTGACCTAAGATGCGATTGAATAATCGTTTTCCCTCGATGAGATGGAGACCGAAAGAGAGTAGGATGCCAAATTCCCTTCCATGGAGGTACTCTGTTTCTTTTGTGTATAGAACCAGACTCTTTTGAGGAGAAATGACATGTTGAAAAGAAGAGATTGTGAGAAGAAATGGACATGAATTAATTGTGTAAATACTCTGCTCAAATAGATACAATTAAGAGCACATCTACAATGCCAAATCACTAAATATCGGTGTTTCCAAAGTCCTCCAAATACTAAGACAATACATTGCCAAATTCTAAACTGCTTGCATGCTTAGATCTTCTTGCAATAAATAAATAAGATATGCCAAATTCTAAACTGCTTGCATGCTTAGATCTTCTTGCAATAAATAAATAAGATATCTTCTAAGAGTTCCAAACTTTCTTTTTTTTTATGATTAGTGCATTTGCTTTGCTGTGTGCAAAAGTCAATATAATTAATGAAATATGAGATTTGAGCTCCATCGCCCAATGAGACTACATATTGGCATGTTCTACCTTTTAGGGATCACTTGACAATTGACAATCATGAGTTTTCAAATAAATTTCAAAAAAATAATTTTAAAAATGAAAAAAAATTTATAGCCGTATTCTTGAACTTATAGATTGATTGTGTTTCAAATTTCATACAATTTGAATTTAATTTAATAATCCATCAGATATTTATATAATTTACATTGGTCTATTTCTAACGGTTTTTGATGAAATATCAAATATAATTTAAATTGTATGAAATTTGAAACACAACTAATATATAAGTTCAAACATATGTTCATAAAACTTTATCTATTTCTAATTTTTTTTCGAATTTAGATGAAATCTCATTTGTCAAAATAAACATTGTCAAGTGATCCCTGTCCTTTTGAAATATATCACCATCTTTTTTTTAAAAAAAAATTTCCTTCTTACAAATGATGTATAATTGTCTAACAGAGAGTAGTACTAGCATGACACCATTTGCTTAACATGCTATACTCAAATGTAACATGATTAATTAAAGCCTCGCTGATACAAAATTAGGCCCTTTATAATTGGTTTATTTCCCCAACTAATATAATCGTCAAAGACATCCATATATAATCTACTGGCAGTTTGGCTCTATATCTATTTGCTGAATTTCGTATAAAAATTATTTTCGATTCATTTTTTTTTTGTGTACTTCCACGATTGATCTGGCTAATATATATCTTTCTTGTTTTAGATTTGTCTAGAGCCTGAACTGTAGGTTTAGTATAGTGATAATAAATATTATTTCTCTACAGAGAGATGCATATTCAAGTTCTATAAAAAAAATTTGAAAAAAGCATAAATGTTGCAGCTAACAGGTGCAATTATTTAAAAAAAATTGTCTAGAGCCTTATTGTACTGTTACTGTTGTTCTTCTTGTAGATTCTATTTAGCCCATACTAAAAAATATTAGACTATGACTAATTACGCTCAGTAGCGTGTCACAATTCTAAAGACTATTAAATAATAGGTGATAAATTGAGTATTTTGTAGCTAGGAATGAATCAAGATAATAGATATTACATATAATAAGAAGGATTGAAAATGAAACTATGGGCATTTGATAAAAGCAAAGCGAAATTTTCTAGACAGGATCTCCGAGGAAACATTATTTTTCTAGACAACAGCAGCAAGTAATAACATGGCAACTAAAAAGATGACGAATCTTAAAAGAATAGTGACACATTTGAACTTAAAATGTAGTACAAGTTATTTAAAATGAAGCCATAATAGGAATAGCACATTTCATAATTCAAAATAGGTTTTTAAACAGCACATAGTTCAAAATAGTTAACCAGTTAAAGTGCAATTTGCTGAATAAAAAGAGTTAATCCATTGGTTGAATGGTGAATGCTGGACCGGACTAAGAGTGAGATTAGGAATCAAGCACCGGAGACTTGAGTAAATAAATTAGTTTAATTAGTCCTATCAACTTATATGGCTAACTAATAGAAAATATGTTTTATATATGGGTATTCATCTAAAAAGAGACACATAACTTAATCTTATGAATACATTCAATTGTTGTTAAAAAGAAAATTCTCCATTTCCAATTCTAATATTTCTGGATGATCCATAATTTGATGTTACAAACAAGACAAAAGAACCAATCTTATTGAAGCAACTATAAATATTGTTATGTTATACAAGAAATTTTCAGAGAATGCACAACTAGTGACAAAATTTCCTTTTTCTCAGTCTCTAGCTTCTCCTACCATAAAAAGGAGCTAAAAGTTTTTTTCTAAAGATGAGCACCCACCATTTGCCTTAAGAAAGATCCAAATAAGCTTAAGAACCTCTAAATTTATGTTTCTATCTTGTTACAAGCCAGCCTGGTCTGAAACTGACATCTTTTTTGAAATTACGGCCATTTGTGGATGTTGATTCGCCTTGGTTCCGATAACACTGCTCCAAAAGAGTAAATAACAATAAATTAAGCATGCCTGATTATTATGGAAAATAGAAAAGCAAGGGATACTTGTAACCGTGTTTTCCTATTCTTAACTTAGTTCTTTATTTTTTATTACATTCTTTTTTACTGGTTAGTCTGGGGAAGAGGGAGCACTGGGCACATCTCCTACATAAGGGCCCCGTTAAACATTTTTCCCAAAGTTTCTTCCCCCAGAACCCCATCTTTTCCATTCTGACCACCCCCAGTCTATTGAAAGGCTTAGTATTTGAAGAAAATCAAAACTAAATATTTCCTTCATTAACCACAAATCCTGAGAATTGAAGAATCTGAGTTGATTTTAGCATATTACCCTGTAACAGACAACTGTGTTGTCAGGGTACATAACAAACAGCTTGGTGCCGAGTCGGGCATAGCATGAATCACACACGCTCTCATCATTTAATTGTACATGCCGAGACCTCTCCTCCATTCTTGTCAGCTTGACATCCAGGTTTATCGCCCTTGACATGCTATGGACAATCTAACCATATACACAGAAAGTCAAAACAAACTTATTATAAGCCCAGAGAAGTGCTACAGAGCTTGCTTGTCCTCTATGTAACATTCACTTGACCTCAATTTACCCAGAGTCCTGCAATAAATATTATAAGCCCAGAGAGAAGTGCTAAGGTCACTGCCATATATGGTAACACCATGTTGCTTTTATGCCAAATGCTAAGTACATCATCTACAGCTTCAATGAAGTGAAGAACTTTTCCATGCAAGCTGTTTTGCAAGAAATAAAAGGAGTATAAACAGGATTCTTACCTGGCCTTGGCGATGGTGATGCACCCTAGCTCTCAACATTCTCAAAATGGTATCTGCAGCAAGCTGAAGTGGCATCTCTGGTGACAGTTTCTACAATAGAAGGGAAAAGACCAATATAACTAATGAAAAAAAAAATTGAGAAGATGAGAAAAACAATCTTCATGATAAGGTGGGGATGAGAAAAACTATGAAATGAATGCCTTGATGACTTTGTTCTTTACCAACAATGACCCTTTTTCTTACTAGGTCATTCTCGCCAGTAATAATCTTGACCAGTTTGTTATATATCACATTCTGTATGCTTTTAGTGTAATACGAAGTAATACAATACAATAAAAAAAAATGGAAAGAAAGATACCTCCAAAACTTGCAATGGATCTAGAGACTCGCCGTGATTATGTAAAAGACGCACAGCAGCTGTGAACATCGGTTCTCTTCCATTTTGAGGGTCCAAATACAAATCTAATAACCTAACAAACATGAAGACATATCTTGTTGAGCAGAGATGGTTAGAGGTAATATAGCCACAGAACAAGTCTTGGTTGGTTCTTTTCCAATACAATAATAACCAAACATTACCAGTATTAGAGTAGATACTGATTAGAATAATCTAATCTTTATAAATTACTTTAGGGCTTAGTCATGGCTGCTGAGGTCAGGTTAGCCAAAAAAGATGATGGGAACTTTCGTTCCATTTTTGAGATGCTATTATGTCAACAGGTGATAAGAAAATGATTCAAAACAAAGACTTACTGAATATAAGCATCATCTCGTCCAATTTCAGCACAATATTGTTCAGCTGCTTCACTGTCCTCCAGCTTCCTTCCAAATGAAAAAGAAAAACAAAAAACAAAATGAGTGAGAAATGTTGGACCAAAAGGAGATGGAAATGGGTTTGGGAGAAAGAGAGTGTTTTACTGCTCTTACAATGCCAGAATCTGCAGAACAAGGTTCTCTTGTCCCATCTTTCTGTACAATATTGCCTGAGCAAGAAAAAATAATTTTGGAATTATGGATCAAGAACTAAAACCAAAATATTACCTAACACATTACTTTCATGTCAAAATGAAACCAAGCATCCACCCGGGAAACTTGTTAAGATTACAAACTTTCTTTTTTTTGTATTAGATATTGAACTGATTTGATATTTTTACATGCAATATCAATGTTACATATTTTTATTTAGATGCCTTTTACTAACATAATGAAAAAAGACAACCAGACATACTGAACCACAAACATGTAATTAATAAATAAAAAAAGGCCGCAACACTACCAAAAATTCAAAAATAAGTTATTCCATATACCAGCCAACAGATTAACAGTATTAATATTGAAATAATTGAGGTACAATTAGGTTAACTTCTTCCTAATTGCATAAGCTAATGCACATGACCCAGAAAATGAAGCATGTATTCAGAATTAGTTGATACAAACCTTTTCAAGCCATAACTCAGAATCATTTACTACATCAAGCAGCTCCTCAGGATCATACAAGTCGGAAGCCTGTAAAAATAATTGGAGCCTTTCTCGTACCGAAAACCTGTACCCATTTCCAACCTCATCATTACAATCCTCCGATATGTTTCCATTACTTCTCTTAGCCCTTTCTGTACCGTCAGAGTCCGTCGCAACTTCTTCTAGTGCTGATCTGGCAAGAGAGAGGGCATAGAGAGTGTGGTATTGTGGGTCATCACACTCTTGATCCTCAATCAACCATTGCAAGTACCTGCCATGAGATGTCTCAATTGTAGTTCAGGGCTAACCCAAAAGTTCTTCTGTCAATATATCCACTAATTACCCACATCCTTTGATGAAAAATGACTTAAGTACAACTGATACTGAAATAAAATATCCTTAGCTTTTACAACAAAAATGTTAACTAAATACCTCCTTTAGTTAATTGGCCTTTTTGGTCCTATTATAAGTTAATATAACACTTAATAGAATTGCCTTGCAACTCAGGTTTATTCAAAAAATAGAAAAAGAATCTCTTTTCCATCTTTTGCTCTGTTTGCATAGACTAGGGCTTGTCCAGTATTTAGTTAAACACTTCGGAATAGTTAAAGACGTTTGATTACGCTGAAGTTTCCTTGCAGAAAAATGGGTTGATTGAACCAAAGCTCATCAAATTGAGGCTCTATGCAAATTTGTTAGCTAATTATCCATTAAGTATCTGTTCTAACCAAAATGCAAGCATCTAGGTAAAAGAAAATTGGTATTGAGTTCAGAGTAAATATTTTTGGGTAGCAACAGGTTCTTTGGCCCCAGTTCTTTCTAATTTTTCTTTTCTTTTCTTTTTTTTGTGTGTGTTCATGATGTTGATGTTTGTTCCTATAGCTCCAATAAAAAAACAAATTTGGAACCTGAAATGAAGAAATGTTTGGAATCGGAATAAAGTCCATGGAATTTTCAGAAAACTTAATTGATATAAGTAAAGTACGATACCTTTGGCGAATTGCAACCTTCCTTGCATCAATTGCAGACAGTACACTCTCTGAGCAAGGAATACTAGTTAGCAACAAGGTGCACTGTCTTAGCTTTAATACCATAGCAATCAGGTCCTGGCCAGTGTAAATAGGTAGTATTTACCAGGCAGTTAAACCAGTACCAGCTCAACCAATTGTTTCAGTTAGTTTTCTTTAGCTTTTGCTTTCTATCACTGAAGTAGCACTTAATTTATATTGTACACGTGATGACTCTTCCTTTACATGTCTATATTTGCTACTTATAACCAAGAGTTATTACTTAGGCAATGCAGTTTACCTGGTGAAAGCTGATCAGTTCTCTTCTCAGATATTAGAACTGTTACAGCAAGATCTTCATCAATATCCGAAATCTACAAATAAAAAGGACAAACAGTCTTCAGCAAAGAACTTTTCAGTAAAATAGTAATTGGATCATGTTTTGATGCAGGTAAGGCTACATTTAGCCCTTTTTATGTCCTTCTTAGTTTCCAGTGTTTGTTTAATATTAATGTAAGCTGGGTCTTAAGTTCTGGCAGATTTGACCAGCATCGACACAGGCTGCAGTTAGAAACCTTTGGATATGGAGAGTTAATCTGAGACCCATTTTAAACATGGACATTTAAGCAAAACCAAAATATATATATATATGCTAAGAAACATACCCAACTAAGGTGCTCAAGAACAAGGTCTTGATCTGATGACAACTGAAGTATCTTTGAAGCTTCTTCAGCTGCTTTTCTCTCACTAGAAGTGCCATGTTCTAACATATCAGCAGTTTCTCTCCATAGACTGGCTGCATAACTTCTAGCCAAGTGACGCCAGATGGCAACAGATTTAGAGTCCATCCCTTTGCTTCCGTATAAAAATGCAAGTGTCCTTAAGTGCCCAGAGTTGTTTAGGAGCACCTCCAATTCCTCCTGTAATTTAAGTTGAAATAAAAAACTTCCTTTCCAGATGTGGACTATACTATAAAAAAAAAATACTTCTGGAAAGGCAACAATGTCGGCTCCCCTCCATGTCACTAATATAACTAACTTGAATAACCTTGGGGTGCAACAAAGTTAGACATTGCATGCCTAAAACAGGAATTTATTAAAAAAGTAGATAATTGCTGTCACACAAGGTCAGTTTCGGTTTACAAGGCTCTTGGGTCTGGATCCAGGAAAAATATGCTACACGTTCATTTTTCACTTCTCTCAGGCAGGTTAGGTCAAATTCTGCATGCCATAGTTCAAGAGGATGTAATTATATATTGGAAAGACATACCACAACACAACTGTTGTCTGATGAGGCAAGGTTTTCCATTTCATTTACAAGATCAAGTGCACGATAAAGGTACATGAGGAGAGTATCGACTCCATCCTTTACTCCAGGAGAAAACTCCTTGTTTCTTGAGGCAACTAGGTACCTACATAGAGAAGTCAAACAAAATTTAATGGATACTTCAAATTTATTGCATACTTAAAATCACTTCCTACACGAAAAAGTTGAAATCATGCATCACCAAATACAATATTTCAAACAAAATTTATGCATGCTTGAAAAATATTTGGAACTGCAATAAAAAATCAATTATGCAAGTAACAGGTGATGAATCATTTCTTTGCTTTCCCATCGACTGTTTTTACATTAATTAGCCTAGCATGGTTCAACTCAAGGCTTATACAGGTTTAACAGAAAAATGAGGGTTAATCAGGCTAGATGTGGTGGGTATGTTGCACAACAGAAGAATAACTAGAAGTTGCATTGGATGTAGTCAGTTGCAAATGAAACAGATGATATACATCGAGCAATAAATTCCTCGAGATATTTCTGATATCCAGATTAACAAAGCAGCCCTTATTTGGATAATTTTCGAAGAAATTCTAGGCTTAAATTAGGATTTCTTGAGACATATTAGCATAATGCTGATCACTTCACACAATATTACGATGCATTGACAGGAACATGCCTCATATGACATAATTAGGCTAATTTTCTCAGGTTAATTGCAGAAGAAAAATAAAACATGCCTCATATGACAAGAACCTGATAATATTTCTTATAGCCACCTCCAACAATTCTGCTCTACTTGGAAGGTTAAAGAGGAAACTCTCATCCAAATTTGCATCTAGCCCTGCTCTTTTGAGGAAAATCATGTTTTGGATTCTTGCCAACGCTGAATCAATCACTTCTTCAAGTGGTGCTGGTGGAGGGTGCAAGGCCCAGTACCGGTTTCGGGGTACCTAGACACATCAATTTCTCTTGGATTATATTAAAGGAGCTCCTATTAAAGAGGAAGAGAAAATGTTTAAATTAACAAGAAAAGAAGTTACCATACCAATTTTGACCAGCGGTTTTCCTGCATGATAAAGGGGAAAATTTCTGAAGGATCCATCTCTTCTGATAACAAAAAATGATCCACAGCCTCCTCAAACTGCAAGTCAAAGAACAAAAGGAATCCCACTTGGGCATGCACAAAGGAGAGGGTTCTTTTGGTGATTTCACCATCTGACTCAAGACCTTCTGACAAGGAGATGGCTTCTCTGTATTTCTTCTTCTTCAGCAGAGCTTTGATCTGCTCCTCCATTGATGCTTTTTTATAGCACATAACCTGATGAACAGAAACTTGTAAGCTGTTGTTTAATACCTTTTATTAATTATCCCTTCTATTTACATTAATAATACACATAGGAATAAACTGCCTGATATTATTACAGAATAAATTCTATTGCAATCTTGGTATAGAGTCTCAAAATGGCTGTTTGCACGCAACAGATCACTTCTATTCCTAAATTAAGACAACAATGTGATTTCTCATTACAGAAAAAAAAAACCATCACAAAACAAGCTTCAACGTATACAAGTATATTTGAAGTACCAAGATTTGCAACTGCCCTTAATTCTAAAATACTTAACATAAGTTTAATGTGTTTATACCATAAAGCAAAGCAATCTAACTTATAACCACCATTTATCCCTATAATTAAGAAAACTACTTTCTGATTTTCTTTTCTTCTTTTTCCTTCTCCTAATCTTTGAAACTTTTCACCACTAGTGCTTTTATACAGAGTAATGGAACGGAAATCTATCAAGAAGAAGCCAGTCTGAAGTCCGATGAAAAGTTCCACTGGAATGGATATTTGCAAGTACCAATCTTTTATTACTACAATTCCACTGCCACTGAATTGCGAAATAACTGAAAAGGTAACAATTTACAACAAAAATTGTACTTGTCTTAAAATTATAATACTTACCTACCTTACTGGTAGTTGCCACTGCCACCATTTCTCCTTTCCCCATTTCGTCTCCACTTAGAATCAGACCACCTGATCCAAACTTCCCAACATCAAGCACTTGAACACACTCACCATTTCTCCTATACATCTCCAGCTTTGCATCCCCAGAAACAACCAAGTATGAGCCCAACTGGCAAACACCATCAGGCATGCACTTGAAAACCAAGCTCCCGCCCTTTGGCTGCCCAAGTGTATCAATGATCACCCCCAGGTTGTCCATTAAAAGAAGCACCTCTTCACCGAACAAGGGCTTCAACTTGGGATTTCTAGAAGATTCCGGAAGCGTGAAAATATCATTGCTTTTTCCATTTTCACTGGAAACTAAGAAATAGCCGTTTGAATTACCAACAAATATCGAGTTATTAACCCATGCCATTGCCTTTATTCCATCAAATCCAAGCATTTCTTTCAAATGTACCTTTACATCATTATCAGACAATATCATCTCTATCAAAACCAATTTCTTAGCCATAGCTGCTACAGCAGAGGAACCAATAATACAATGAGGGTCTGACGTGGAGGGCCCTGCTGTGTCTTCTGTAATTTCAGAGCTGGAGGTCCCATTTTCTGTAGTTTCTGAGCTTAAATTAGTACTTTCTGTATGAAATCTCCTAGCAATTGCTGTCACTTCCTTGAGAAACCCTAATTTCTTCGCAGGTTGCAACAAAAGCCAATCAATCAAGTACAAGAACCCGTCTGACAGAACTAAAACCCTCTCGATCTCAGAAAGAACCAATATAGCCTCAATCAAACGAGAACCGATTGAAATCAGCCGTACAAACTGCACCGAATCTGATATAGAGGGGTTAATTGAGAGAAGGATCAACTTCCCTCCGCCTGTGCCAATATAAATCAAGGTTTCGGAGTCGGACCTGGAGGAGATCGCAACAGATCTGATCGTAATTGGTGTGGATTGGGGCAGATTAGCGACACGAGCGGGGTCAAGTTCGGTGAGTTGCTCCAGTACAGTGAAGGAAGAATCCATTTAAGCGGAGAAGAGGTTTAGGATTTGCGATCGTCTAGAAGAGAAACCATCGGAGGTAGATGAGGCGAGGTTTCTCGAAATAGACTGCTCAAAGAACAAATTCTCTCGAAATAGCAACGAAGGAAGATCGCACAAATTCCTAATAATGTTGAAATTGGAAAGAGTAATTAGAGAAGAAGACAGCAGAGACAGAGCGCATCGATCTTTCTAGAAGAGAAACCATCGTTAATTAGACATGTGGTTCATCAGAATACTCATTTGAAATCGAGTAATTTTTAATTTAATTTAACAAAGTCAACCGAAATCATAAATTAAAAAATGTATATATAGTTAAAGTTTATTCAAATTGTTTGATTTAAAAATAGACAATTCAAGATATTCTCTAATGAATTATACCACTAAGTATCAACACAGATTGTATTTGAACCTGTAAAATTATCTGTAATATTGCAATTAATCGAACGCATAATAATTAATTTCTTAGCGTTGTCATCTGTAGAATGCATCAAATAAACTTTCAAAGAACTTTTCAACCTATCTATATGATAATAAGGAGGTTACTATCAATTGTCGTCATGACTTAAAGGCTACTCTTAGATGCTTCGATCAAAATTATCGTTCTAGCTTGGACATTTAGAAGCGTAGATCTAGTATAATAGTGATGAGTCGATCTATTTAAAAAAAATGACGATCTTATTTCAAAAAAATCTTAGACATTTATATCAAAAAAAAATATTAGACATTTGAAATAGAGCTAATTGTTTATATGTCCACTAAAACTTTCAATATTTTATATCTTCCCATTAAAATATGTTATATATAAAGTAAAACTAACATGTTTCTAAGAGCACGAAGCCCTTCAGTATTCTTAACTCAAAAACCTATCAAATTGACTTCAAATGAAAAATTCAAATTACTTAATAAACTTTCATATCAAAATCTTATAGAGTACTGAATTTTTTTATTTTTAGAATTTTTTAACTATTTTTTTAAATTTTTTAAGATGATTCTAATAATAATAATAAAATAATGATTTTTTTTTCATATAAGATAGGTTATTTTCAATAATATGAAACAAATAATTAAAAAACTCTAAAAATAGAAAATTTTATTATCCTATAAGAATTTAATATAAAAAAATTTATTATCATTTGAAATTAATTCATGATTTTGAGTTAAGAACACCGAGGAGTCCGATGCTCGTAGAAGCACGCTAACTTTAATACTTACATATATATTTCTCATCAAAATTGTGCTACTATATTAATTATATGTTTAAGATATCATATACCCATTAAACTTGTACTCCTATTATATGTGTTTTATTAATCATCAAGTATTATTATATATCTTTAAACTATTTTTTATTTTAATTAGCATTAAATTTGATCTTTATATATAATCTCTGTTATGTACCCCCAAAATCCACGTAAGGAAGACCGAGACCAAGGACCAGAGACTTGGAAATTGGAATTGTTGTGGTCCTTCCGAAAGCTATACACACGTATAGTTTTTGCTAGTTTAAAACTAAAAATAAGTTTCAAATGCTCATTTAACTGCTTCTAACTAGCCAGCAGAACTGATGAATTGCCAAAGTAACATATCACACTATCACAACAACTAGTAAGAGTGTAAGAAGATCCCTCTCTTGATCTCTTTATTTCAAGCTCTTAATTTAGTGATGGCAAAACCTCACCTTTGTTCCCTTCTGAAACCTATTCTGTCCCTTCTCCTAATTACAAGCTTAATTCAAAGTGCAATGAGTGGTGATGATATCACCTGCCTCAAGACCGTAAAGGCCTCGATCTCCGACCCAAACGGCTATCTGAGCTCATGGGATTTCACCAATTCCACTGCAGGAGCTATTTGTAAATATACTGGCATTGATTGTTGGAATGAGGATGAGAATAGAGTTTTGAATATACGGCTTTCTAACATGGGGCCTAAGGGACAATTTCCCTCTGGGATTGAGTTGTGT
This sequence comes from x Bolboschoenoplectus mariqueter, assembly GCA_037678475.1. Taxonomy (NCBI): domain Eukaryota; kingdom Viridiplantae; phylum Streptophyta; class Magnoliopsida; order Poales; family Cyperaceae; genus x Bolboschoenoplectus; species x Bolboschoenoplectus mariqueter. The sequence goes on along the minus strand of CM075286.1, from coordinate 1,587,697 downwards.
GAGAGCTTGACAGGTTTGGATCTTTCTAGCAACAGCTTTACAGGCTCCATACCAGAGAACATCTCTCAAAAGGTATCGCTTTTATGTTTATGTTTTCTGCACTATTCTTTTTAACTTCTACTCTTGAGTACTGATGAAATAGGGAAGGATATTATTCCATTCTAACTTGTAGTACCTCACATTTTTTGAACTAGTAGGTACCTTATCTGACATCCATTGATCTCTCCTTCAACTCTTTCTCTGGAGAAATCCCATCAGACCTTTCCCGATGTCAATACCTCAACACAGTAAATCTGCAGCATAATGAACTTACCAGCAACATACCGGAGCAACTCACCCGTCTAACACGACTATCAACTTTCAATGTGGCAAATAACCAGCTGACAGGTCCAATCCCTGCATTTGACAACAAATTTTCTTCTGATACTTTTGCGAACAATTTGGCTCTTTGTGGGTATCCTCTAAATATTGAATGTAAAACTACTTCAAAGAAGAGAAGTAACCCTATCTTAGGAGTTGTTATTGCTACAACCCTTGGAGCAGTTACTGGTTTCTGGATTGGAGTTGCTCTTGGTTTCTTTGTTTATAGTGAGGATAATGTCACCCCTTGCTTTTATTATTACATACTGTTGAGAAAGTATACGCTCTACTTGTTGAGCTCTTGTACCAGAGAGAATTGAATATATTATAATATGTGGTTGGAAGTACTCTTTATGTATGAAGATTGTATTATTGCCACTGCAGCAAAATCCATTTAAATTAAAAAGAAAAAGTTTTACAAGAGTCATGTATATCCTCTGCATCTCTCTAGTAAGAACAAATCAAGAAAATATAAATATAAAATCGATTACATGGGCCAAGCATGACGACACTAATTACACACAATTCATTAGCAATTTTCTATCCATCTCATGGCATCCAATTCCAGCATGGCCATCAGAGGCAATTTTAGAAAACTAATTAGTTAACTACTAAAATAATGAAGTAAAATAAGGAATTACTAGAATAGTAAAGCAAATAAGGAATTACTAAAATAGTAAATAAGGAATTACTAAAATAGTCAAGGAATTAATTAGAAAATTAATTAGTTAATTAATTAATTGATCCTATGAAGTACTAAAATAGTAAAGTAAAATTTGTGGAGGCTTGTCAGACATACATTCTTCCAATAGTCATTTCAAATTGTCATCAAGATTTATTGATTGTAGAAAATCAAAGCGTACCCATAAATACAACAAGTATTATATTCAGAGAAGTATTTGTCTCAGAACGCAACAATCTCCTTCTAAGATAGTTCAATGCACCCCATTTGAAGAAACAAACTCAAATTTCAAGTACCAATAGCTCAAGAAATATATATATTTAGTTTGACATAATATTTTTCTACTTATTTTTCTTTTCTAAAGTTTATGCTCAGAAGGAAGTTTCATATGAGATGTATGTTTTTCTTGTCATATTCTATCTTTTGTAAAGGCAAATTGAGATGGTGTATATAGGCTCCAGGAGTAATCCATAGAAATTAAAAGTAATTAATGATTGATATTAAGATGGACCAATCAATATTCATCCAAAGGTATTAAGAAAATGATAGCAACAGTTCTCAGCTGCCAACAATTATGGTATTAATTGAGCTTTGAAGTTCAAGCATTTCTATTGACATGGTCAATGAAATATATATACATTTTTTTATTAATTTATTGAATTAACGAGTATACCAATGGTTAGTATTGAATTGTTGGTACTAATGCTTTTGGTACCGTCCAATTGCATCATGATTCATGTGTGATTTAATTTGCTCTTCTTTGGATAAAGATCTACATTTTACATAATCATGATTCAAATCAGATGGTACCAAAAACATTAGTACCAACAGCTTGGTACTATTGTTAGTACCGTAGAGGGATTCTAATAGCATCACTACAACATTTCATATAAGGAAGTTGCAAATCAAGAATATGTAAAGAGTACAGTTGACAAGTCATAATATTTCCAACATTTTGAGGCCATAAATATGAATTGACACCACTAGGAAGAAGACAACTAAATAGAAAAAGGTTTGGATTTTCAGTAGTTATCAAAATATTTGAAGCAAAACCTACAGCAACAACCAAAAAAAAAAACTGAATGAAAAATCAACACATTTTGTTCAACAAAGTGTCCCAAACATTTGCCTCCCGCATTTTGTTTGACAAGGTGCAGCACTTTTTATTTGAACTTTCACTTTTTTTTCTTTAAAGTTAGGCCAATGACTATTTCAGTCTAGTCTTTCCATTGTAAAATTAAAAATCAAACCCTTAAAGTACATGTTTTGGAACCTCTGAAATATTCTTCAGTTCTGGAACCTAAATCAAGTAGTCATGGTACAAGTAATTTATTGTTGTTCATACTACTACTACTATTATAATAATAATTGTAAAGCAGCACTCATGATTTATGCAATTCTTAAAGAATCCATCACATCTGATTCTGGCAACTTAAACTAAATGTGAAAGAAAAAAAAAGATCACTAAAAAAGCACAAGGCCAAGATTTAACTACAGTGCCGTCAACTCACCAAATCATGAATATAGCAAAGAAAGTAAAAGAATGATACAGATATCCATATAAAGAATTGACATGAAGCAGCTTCAAATATACATGACTATAACCAAAAGGACCAAACTAAGAGTTAATGCTTCTTGAATTACCTCGAAGTGTGCCATTGCACAGATATTGAGTGTCCGATGAGTAAAAATGTAGAAGCCGGTTCAAATAAACTGTTTCAAGAACTCCGTTGCCACAAGGCGACCACGTGTGTTAACAGAAAGCTTCAGCTCACTGATTTCTTTGTCAATATCCTGTACAATAAGATTGAATATTGTATCCTTATGCTATATTTAACGATAACAAAAACACCATATCAAAAATGGCAGGTTGTGCTGAACCAAGTGCATCAAGTTTCCCCCAAAAATGCAAGGGTCAATAACCGGAAAGATTGCTTTGTCCTTTTTTTTATGGGGACGGGTGAGAAATGAATCCAAATCACTGGAACCAGACTGCAGACTCGTATAAATACCGTGCCATATGGTTACTACTGCTAGTGTGCAATTCACTGGTATTTTTCGTTTGCAATATTGTTTCAGCTCAACATCTTTCTTCAAATCCAAAGTAGCAACTTAAGTTCAACATATGATCTTTAACAACAACTTATAAATATCAACAAATAAACAGGTATGAGAAACATCATACGTTACCTCCATAAATTGGACGATAAAATCTATAAGCTTGTGTTTGTGCATCTCCTCACAATGATAGTTTGTTATCAAGAAACTTATGTCATATCCCTGAAAAAGGAAAAAGATTCAAGAAATAAAAACATAACCAAAAAAAATTGATTCAAGCAGACCATAATAAATAAGCAAGTGAAGTCGCTGACAAAAATAAACTAGAAAACTGTCTTCACTGCCATTGGTATTACACTAGAAAAAAAGAAGTACAATTTTCATATTTTTCAAAACAGAATTGCAAAATCCTGAAAGGGTAGAATTTATAAAAGACATTCCAAGAAAATAACAAAAGATACACGCAGCACTGGTTATGACCCCAGTGGTGAGTTCCTGCTACAGTAATTGCTGAAAAAAACATTATATTGATAAGGATAGACCATAGCCAATCAAGTAACCTATCAATCTAAGTCAGAGGCAAAGAAACAACAAAACATAATGAGATTCCAAAATAACCTGAACTGGTTTTCTCCGAAGTACTTGAAATGCTTCAGCCCTCATAGACAAAAATCTGAGAAATTTCTTTGCAAGAATGTTCTCCAGTTCATCTGCTTGCTTCACCTTGAACACAAAAGCAAGCAATTAAATTAAAAAAGTTAAATGATCAAATCAATTAATATTAAATTGTAATTGTAACAAGTAAACAATAATGACAACAAGGAGGTTTAATGTACATAACAAAACAAAAGACTTTCTCTGTCCTTATAACAAGATACAAGCATATCTGAAAAACAGAAGAGGAGCATATGGGTTATGTGGTAAGTTTGTAACTACCAATTACCAACCTTCATGCTTATACGTATAGAATTGATGGATGTTTCAATCAAACACTTCTCTGCCTCATTACGACATATCAAAACCTGTAGATGGTATGAAAAGAGGTACATAAACTTATCCACATAGAAATTACTTTTAATTTTAAATGAAGTGATCAATTAGTCTTACTGGGTTCAAGAGCAGCTCTGGACTTGTCCTGCAATGGAAGAATAATTACAAATAACAATACACAAAATCTTTTTAAATATATAAAAAGTATATAGTTTCACAGACAAGAACAAAATCCTATCAACAATGACAATCAAAAGAACAACTGCACATACAGTTTAACCCCATACCTTCCTATTTTACTACAAACCCAATCTAGACAGAAATCCATATTGTATTTGTACCATCTTATACTGATAATAAACGCAATGTTGCTTTGGTAACCGGGAACAAGCATTCGACTGTGACATTAATCTTATGTGCATTCCTTGAAAGCATTCCAAAAACAAAACATTATGGTATTATCATAGGAAATATCAGAACAGGAAAATTCTAGATCAAAGGAACTTACTTCAGCTCAACCTCAGGCTTGTTGTGCCGTTCAACCTCTTGGCAAGGGAAATTCTTCACAAAAGGGATAATGTGATACAATTAGTGATGCAATCCACAGCAAAAGAACTGATTACAAAAATAACATAATTTTCAGAAAGAGAAAGGTAGGTTACCTGTAAGCACATTGCGGCCTCTAAGGTGTTTCGGATGCAAGTCAGGTACAGCCGAAGCGTATTGGCCTACAAACAAAATTAAGTTAATCGGTAATGGTTTAATAATGAATGATATTCGTAGAATTGAGTTCTGAATTCTAGAACCAGGAATTATACTACCAACTTAGACAGCTCAAAGTATCAGTATTAGATTGTTTTAATTTAGCTAAATTTGAAACCCTTGAAGAACTAAACTAAATCAAAATAAACCTCAGCTCCTTAGACAGAGACGGAGCAAGGGGATGGCCAGCGGGGCCCAGCAACCCCCCCCCCCCCCTTTCCCCCAACCTCAGATCCTATTGTTTGTGAAGTACCTTACTTAAAAATCAAAATTTGGACATTCTACCATTACCATACCATATCGAGCGATTCTTCCTTCTAATCTGTTCGCGAGTGACTGATCCTTCAGATTCGACCTTACAAACCGATTCTTCGAAAGCAAATGCGCGAAGGTTTATAGGTATGTGATTGATTGATTGATTGATTGATTGATTGATTGATTGATTGATTGATTGATTGATGGATTGATGATCGGAAGAGATTTAGGCACTGTGTTTCCCTGAGTTAACACAAAAAAGGAGAAAGGAGAGAGGAGAGAGGAGAGAGGAGATGAGTGATGAGTCTCTTCGCCTGGTGAGTGGGGCCCACCACCTATGGTTACACATTACATGACAGGTGGGGCAGGCTAAGCTACTGTTTTAGAGAAAAATAATTATTGTTTTTTTGGGGGGCTGGGCCGTATATGTAGAGTTTCCGTTGGGAAGCTATTATTTCATTTCTTCTTTTTTTCTTTGTTTAATTGGAGTATGAATAAATATATGTTTTTTTATGAAATAAAGGAATTAGTATGTATTAGCTATTATATAGGAGATCATTTATATGTGTGTGTGTAGTTAAAAATTACATAGATAATTCATAATACTGATAATGGTGTTAATACCTCATATATAAGCAAATCTATATATTTATTTAAAAACTTAAATCATAACAACAAACATATATTATTAGTCAATATACGAAGAATTAAGATTTCATAAAATATTAATAGACAAATCACTATATTATTTATTCAAAATCAGTAATAAAAAAATATTAAAACACCTAAAATAACATAAAATATTAATACTTGAACTATCAAAGTCGTTATATTATAAGATTAATATCAAATTAAAAACATAAAAACCATTATACTTCATATAGATAAGTCAATACACTACTTACTTATTCCAAATCATTATAGAAAATATCAAACTCCTTAATCATTAGACAACTACAATACTCGATTTCAAAACAGAAGAAATGCCAAGAAGAGAGTCGTAGAAGAGCGTCAACACATCAGAAAAGGAAGCAATGGCGTGTGAGAGGATCCACATCGAACAGAGCATCAGCGTGACATGAGAGAATCAATGGCGCGTAGAATGAGATTCAATCATGAGAGGAAGATACAATCGGAGAAGGAAGGTCTAATCAGAGAATGAAAATGTGATCGGAGAAAAGAAGTTCTGATAGGGAGAGAAATTTTGAAAACGTGAGAAGTGAAAACAATTGAAAGTTAGTTATGAGGAGTGATCTATAAACATATCGTGTCAGACATATACATGTCAGTCAGATGTATTATACTATATCGTGTTTTATTTTTTTATAATAATGTTAAAAACGGTACTTCTAACAGTACGATATATCTAAGCGCACCGTACTTATACGTGCTTACATTTGTTTGGACATGTTTTAACCTTTTTAATTTATAATCTGATTTTAATTGTTAAAAATATTTAAAAATTACAGGAAATAAAAAAATCAGAAAAAAGAAAAAATTTCATAAAATGGAGAAAATAAATTTTTGGAATAATATTTTTTTAAAATGTGCTTGTAATAACTACTAAAAGTATATTATAATGATTATTTTTTAAAATTTAATAAACCTATCTGGATGTTCTATAGAATGTTCTATATGCTAGTTAGATACTTGAATGTACCGTGTCATGTTCACTATATTTATCACCCAACATGATACTTATAAGAACATGGCATATGACACATTCAAATATATATTCCGTATTTTGACCATATCAGATACATACAATTTATATCGTAACCACATGTCATGTATTTTTGTTAATATACTGATTACAGGGGAGTGTAGTGGGGTTTGAGTTTGACTTTGTGTTGGATGAAAATTAATTATAAGGAAGTGGGAATAAAAACCGGGGCAATTAAAATGGGGGATATTATCTTTTCTCAAAAAAGAAACAAATTACTGGTTCAAATTTTATACACATTTATGCTTTTCAGAAGTATGCCAATTCTGACCAAGTCAAATCTCATTTGCAATAAATCTTTTTTGAAAAGCTAAAGAAATTTCCAAATTTTCAAAAGCATCCCAATTTGATACCCAATTGATGCCACAGAAAGCTTAAAGTAACTCAAATCAAATTTTCTAAACAACCCATAAAATAATTGATAAATCCCCCAACTTAAGGAACTTAACTAAGGAGATTTGTTTGGGAAAAAAATATATAAAATGTTTCAAGGTTAATATTCTATATGGTAAAATTTCACATTACAAAAGGAGCCTCTATAAAATTTGATTGTGTGGATCTGTGCACAATGAAAATAAATGAAATAGGAGCGTGTAGTTTGGAACAATATATAATTTTAGGGGAGTGATGATTGTATTTTTTTTTTTTGTATTTTAGGTATTTAAAATTATTCAATATAATTTTTAATTTAAAATTTAAAATATATATTTTGAAAAAATATTTATACTTAATATTTGATATATAATTTGAAATGTATGAATAATTTCTCATACTTTTATTGTTTCGAGATTATAACTTTAGGACTCATAACAACGGTTTTTTTTTCTTTTTGCTGGGATGGAAAAAAATAATTTGGTATATCCTAACTTATTTTGTGCTACTGTCAAAAAAAAAAGATGAAAATAAATATTTTTTTGTTTTTGTTAAAATATATCTAAGTGAATTCCCAAATATTCAAAGCAACACAAAAAATGTTATATAGCCCCATCTCAAATTTATTTTTTGTCGTTTTTGATGTAAAGATGAAAATTATTTTTTCTCAAAATATAAAAGCAAATTTCTATAATATTTAGTTTTGAATTAAAATATTATTAAATAAAAAAATCAACGCCAGAATGTTTTTCATGTGTAAATTTTTTTAAACAATACTTCTTTTTTTTTTGAAATAATTAAGGACTTCTGTTCACGCTGATATTTATTCTTTTTCAAATGATTTTTGTGAAATATGAATCTACGAAACATAAAATCTATCACCATCATATTAAATATGTGGTTCTAAGCAATACTTTTATTGACAACATTTAGTATTATTCTCCAACAACTTGATCCACTTTTTCTCTTAGAACAATTAATTAACAATATTAGAACCAGCATCTTATCATTAGAAATATAAATCATATCATATCAAATATTCCTAACCATTATTAAGCAATATTTTAGCTTTACCTTGAAGCAACTTTAATTTTGTACTCTAGATGACATGTATGTCCAACAATGTTTTATCAAAATAAAATAATCATCTATAAAATAATTTTGTACTCTAGATGACATGACATGTATGTCCAACAGTATTAAATGGTATTAATTTTATTATTTATATTTAAGTCTATAAATTTAAATTATTAAATATATTATATATTATTTCAATAATACGAATAACAAAATTTATAAAATTTTAATTTCATTTTTGGTAGCCAAAAAAAGAGGGTTAAATCGTCAAAATTTGAATTATTGATTTTATAGTTCTTGATCCATACTCAAATAAAATTGAACATAATATAAAACTTTGTATATGTATACTATATAAAATATATAATATATCTAATCAATTAATTTTGATTTTTAAAAGTAAAAAAATAATAATTTTAGTTTTATCAGCATCAATTAAATACACAAAATCATTAGCAAAAAAAATAATTGGTTTGTTTCTATTTAAGTTACTTTTCAGCATCTGTTCATGATATTACGATAGTTCATTTACTTCAAAATTTTCAAAATAATTATTATACTAGAAAATAATTAATACTTTGTAACCTCAATGCATATTAGATTTTCCAAAATCAATCTCTCTTATCCTATCAGATAAGATATCTTTACCAATCCATGCAACAGAGTTTTCTCGTGAAAACAAATGCGACCAGTGTTTTATAGCCTACTTGCATCATAACATAATAAATTAAAAGAGTAGCATTCATAATAAATTAAGGAAAAAATCAAGGGGGAAAAGACAAAAAGAGCAAAATTGACTGGAGAGTCAGATTTTTTAGAAACGGACGAGTTACAACTCCTATTGGACCAAATTTTGGTCCGATAGATAAAAAACCGTTCGATGGCATCAAAATTCGCACGAAAGTTTCGCTCTTAAGCTTTAATAATCGTGCGAGTTATCAATTTGATAATCCAACGGTGAATGTACCCATCGGACGAAAATATGGTCCGATATGCGTTGGAACACATCCCCAACCAGAATTTTCTTTTCCGACTAGGAGCAACGATAGAAAGAAATCCACGCACAGAAAGAGAAGACTTGGAGTCGGAGTCGTCGTCGTGAGTCCATCTCCTCTGAAATGGTCAGCTACTCCAGAGGATGAAGTGGGTAGGAAAATCAAGCGGGGGCACTGTAACAAACACTATAGCGGGCAGCATCAAGATTCGCGCTGACGGCTCTGTAGGGGGGAGTTTTTGCCCATTCCAGGTGAAATTGCTTCACTGGATGCGAACTCGTCGTGGTCTCTCTTCCCTCGTTGCTTTCTAAGCGGGTTTGGAAGTGAACTGAGACGAAAAAAAGGGGTACCAAAGCTTTAAATTTGTTTCCAATCAGTCAATCTTCTCTCCTTCATTTATTTGAGTCAAGTATTCAACTTTGAATCCGCGTTTTTCTCTTTATATTTTGGCTTCAAGGCTCAACCCAATCCGATTTCATACTCTATTTGCAGAATTTTACTAGCTGATCAAGGAGAAGAAGCTAGGTTTTCTCCTATTGGGTTCTAGCATCTATGTCTCCACTTGTAAGTGATCATCCATGGAGAATTTTTTTTTTGTTCTCTTCTTTCTTCTTGTTTTAGTGTAAGAGTTGTTTTGGTTTCAAGGGAACAAAGACTCAGTTTGTTTGTTTTGGCTTTATATATTCTTTAATGGACCCTTTAATTTTGTATATATTTTCAATTTTCAAACTATATAGACATGCCATCTTTTCATGTATCCTTCTTTTTAGTTTTTGTTTAGATGTTTGACCAAAGCATCTTAAAGAATTATAAAAATAAAAAAATAGTACGCTTTTCCTTCATATCTCTTGCAAATAAATGGATATTTTTCATAATTTATCTGCTACTACTTGCATCTGTTTAACTGGCCTTATGAAATAATCATAATATTTCTCAAATACTATATTCACCAGGGAACAATTCCCTTTACTATGGTGGAAATTGAAATATTTAATTTTCAAACTATAAATTATGAGCACTATAATAGAGAACTTTGTTACACCTTGTTGGCTGAGGTGTCTGTTGCTTAAAATCTTGTAAAGCGCGGAAAACCGGGTTATGCTGATCTGTAACTGGTGTGTTACAACTAAATTTGGCTCTCTAATGGGTCTGTTTGATCAAATGATTCCAAGATTTGCTATATGAATTAATTATATGATAGCTTTAGTTTTTTATAGCATAGTTTATGGTAGAATCCGCAAAGAAATTCTCCGCATGAAGAAACAAAATTTATGGCAGGTGTCTGAACTGGTCTTCTAATTTGTGTTCGAATTTTCGTGCAGGTTCAGTAATTCCAAAATTTGTGGGTCTTATCTGAAGAACTTTTACAATGATCCCTGTCTTTCTTCGTAGTCCTCCAATGGGAAAACCTCATCTTTTAACCGTTTTAAAACCATTTCTCTCCCTTCTCCTAATTACAAGCTTAATTCAAGGTGCAATGAGTGGTGATGATATCAGCTGCCTCAGGACTGTAAAGGCCTCGATCTCTGACCCAAACAACTATCTGAACTCATGGGATTTCAAAAACTCCACTGCTGGAGCTATTTGTAAATATACTGGCATTGATTGTTGGAATGAGAATGAGAATAGAGTTTTGAATATACGGCTTTCTAACATGGGGCTTAAGGGACATTTTCCCTCCGGGCTTCAGTTGTGTGAGAGTTTGACAGGTTTGGATCTTTCTAGCAACAGCTTTACAGGCTCCATACCAGAGAACATCTCTGCCATGGTATGTAACTTGTAAGCCAATCTATATTTTTGTTATGGTACATTTCTTGACCTGTACCAGCATCCATTGCATAAACTCCTGTAAATGGTCATACCAGTCAGGTTCCAAGTGGTGCATAATGATGGCTTCTAACCCAGTGCCTGTCCAAACTTCTAAGGGGCTTCAATAATTCTCCAGCACACTACAGTAGGACCTGTACCAGTACGTATCAGTCATGTCTGCCCATAGTATTGGATCTTCCAGATTCCAGGATTAGTACCTTCCTGTCTTATATGCCGGACTGGTTTGAGCATTGTTGTCATCTAAGAAGGACTGGATTGCTCCAGCACTGGTGCATACTTGTCCAGTCTGCTAACGAGATTTTGATGTGCACTGTCAGTATTTAGCATTCACCAGTTAGCTTTTCTGACATGACTGAATGCTGTACTTGCAATCAGTTCAACTGACTAAAACCACTAAACTGGGTTTCTCTAGTAACAGCACTTGTACACACAGTTAGGTCTTGTTGATATGACTTGGTCTCTTCAGTTCTATTACACACAGTTAGGTTTTTTGACAGGACGCAAATATTTTTCAATAACATCTTGCTTCTTCTATTGGTCCTCTTTGCAAACAGGCACCATTCATTACTTCCATCGACCTCTCCTTCAACTCGTTCACAGGTGAAATTCCAGTGAATCTGTCACTTTGCCAGTACCTGAACACCATAAGCCTCCAACACAATTCCCTCACAGGCCAGATCCCAGGACAACTAACCACGCTTTCCCGCCTCAGCACCTTTGATGTGGCCAACAACAGGCTCTCAGGCCTGATCCCTCCATTCCAAAAAAAGTTCTCAGCTGAGAACTATGCGAACAACTTGGATCTTTGTGGCTGGCCGTTGGCCAATTGTGCGACATCAAATAAGAGTAATACTGGGTTGATTATTGGGTCGGCAGTGGGTGGCATAGTAGTGGTTGTTTTGGTGGTCGGGGTGGTGGTTTTCGTGCTGTTAAGGAAAGTGCCGAAGAGGAAGAGGGAGGAAGATCCAAAGGGAAACAAGTGGGCCAAGGTTCTCAAGGGCGCAAAAGCAACCAAGGTAATTTTTTGATAGATTTTGCATAATATCCTTATGTTTAGGAAGGAATTTCGCAAAAGAATTCTTTAGTTGAAGATTAAAAAGTGATTAGGTATCAGTTCAACCAGCATGTATCCAATAAAGATCCACTACTAGAACTGTTGGTAAGCATGCTATATGAGAAAAGGCAAATAAAAATATTTTTTTTTACATTTAGTTAATCTAATTATTCATGTCATTCCTTTTTTTTCATTCTGTTCTTTTCTGTTGCATAGGTATCCATGTTCGAGAATTCGGTCTCAAAGATGAATCTAGCAGACTTAATGAAAGCTACCGATGACTTCAGCAATGAAAACATAATTCTAACTGGCAGGACCGGGTCCATATACAAGGCCGTGCTCGAAGACGGTTCTTTCCTCTCCATAAAACGGTTGCAAGACTCTAGTCATTCAGAGAGTCAGTTCAAGGCTGAGATGGAAACCCTAGGAAAAATCAAGCAGCGAAACCTCTTGCCCTTGATTGGCTATTGCATTGCCAAAAATGAAAAATTTTTAGTGTACCACTACATGCCAAACGGGATGCTCCATGACCAAATTAAGCAGCTCAATTGGTCGATACGGCTAAAGGTTGCCATCGGCTCAGCACGTGGGTTCGCATGGCTCCACCACACCTGTAACCCTAGAATCTTACATCGTAATATAAGCTCAAGATGTATTCTACTGGATCAGAATTTTGAGCCAAAAATATCGGATTTTGGCCTTGCGAGGCTGATGAAACCAGTAGACACCCACTTGAGCACATTTGTTAATGGTGAGTTCGGCGAGTTTGGATATGTAGCTCCAGAGTACACAGGGACTCTTCGTGCAACACAAAAAGGAGATGTCTATAGTTTTGGGGTCGTGTTGCTCGAATTGGTCACTGGAGAGCGGCCTACTCAAGTCTCTAGAGCACCTGAGGGATTCAAGGGGAACCTAGTAGAGTGGGTAAATCACCTTTCACAGGATAATGCGCTTGCTGAGGCGGTTGACAGGGACATGATTGCAAAGAATGATATTTTGGAGGTCGAGGTAATACAAGTTTTGAAGGTGGCTTGTAGGTGTGTGTTGTCGGCCCCGAAAGAGAGGCCGACCATGTTTGAGGTGTACCAACTGTTGAGGGCTATCGGGGAGAAATACCACTTTAGTACCACCGGGGGCGATGATATAATTTTGACAGATCAGAATGAAGAACATGACGGCTTGGATGAGCTTATTGTGGCCAATTGATTGAAAAGGCAGCTGTTATTTAGATAACAAACTTGGAAAAATATTAAATCCGGTAAACTGGTTTGAGGATATATGATTTGAAGTATTATGTTAATATATTATTATGTATATAGAAATGTGCAAGTGAGATCCACGCGCTAGCGACTGTTTGTATAATAATAGTCTGTAGTTTATCAATGGCTTCAGATCTTCAGTGAGGCATATATATATTTACCTTAGTATTTTCATTTCAAATTTTGATGTAAAATATAAACAAAATCCCAGCTTTTGCTAGTAATAGGTCTCTCAATTCGGAGTTTCTATGATAAATAAATATGGTTTGTGTACCTTCTTTTCTCTTTGTTTTCCTGTTCTTGTTTTTATTGAACATTCTTGTTTCAGAACCTGTTGCTGGAATTGCAATACCACTAAGGAGGATGTTGGTAAGGTGTGGTACCATATTTGTTGGTTTGTTACCAGCATGGTGCTCTAAGGGTTAAGGAATCAAGCATGAATCTAGAGTTTCAGTATCAGATCAGACCTTGAACTGAGTGCTTTTGGGGCACTTATGAGATGGATCTTCATATTGATTTCAAAAGAAAGCTGATATATAAATGTCGCTATTGATATTGTCATTGATATCAATTTTATTATTCAGATCAAATAAATTGTTATTCATGTTAATGATTTTATTATGTAATTTATTTTTTATAATATTTTTTATTATTCAACTTAAATGAGTTATTATTCAGATTAGTGATATGTAAATTAACTAATAAAAAAATTATACATAAATTACATCATAAAGTCGTTAATATAAATAATAATTCATTTAAAGTGAATAACAAAATTCATATCGATGACGGTATCAATAATAATATCTCCCTAACAATTTCCATTTCAAAAAAAAATGTGATTTCAAGTAAAGTCTCATGGAGAGGAGCTGTATTGGCTTGTAATATATATATATATATTCTCTGGATCAAATTAGCAATGGAAAAAGATTATTAACACAATGTTACCGAATGAACAAATATATAAAAATAATATCTGGTTAACTGGTGCTCAATCAATTATTGCTGATCCCTTGTGATGTCAAATATTATGTAAAATGGCAATTCTCTATGTTCTAACAAAATAACACAAAATCATTTTAACTAAGAAAAGAACATTCACCAGATATGTAAATAAATAGTGTCAAAATGAAAACTTCCACTTTTTTTTTTATTTTGTCTGGTAACGAAAAATATTAACGGTACCGGAACCGGAACCGGCTTTGAAGAGATTTTTTTTTAAAAAAAAAATGAGAAGATCATGAACATTATCTATTGTCTATGAACAATATTATTAGTTCGTGAACAATATTTATGAACATATCTATGATAAATTGTGTATAATGAAATTGCCGATATTGTTCACGAACCAAATAATACGGAAAATTTAGTGATTTCAATTTTTTTTCTCGTCATTTTTCATTTTCATATTATTAACTAAAAAAAGTTGGAAATTTTCCAGCAAAACAGCAATTTATTTTAAAATTTAAATACAAAGAACATCTAGGGGGAAAAAACTTCCATGTACAAATAATGAGTCCATATCTGCTACCATCAAAATTTATGACAGTAAATATATTATAAATTTTAAATAGTCCAATCTAATTTAAACGACTCATATTTAATATAGAAGATATTTTTTTATTTATATTTTTAGTGAACTTTATACGTCCTTGATTTAGAAAAATTAAAATATATTTATATCATTAAAAAAAATATGACGGCAAATGTGAATCCTACAAAAATTACAAATAATTTATGACATTTTTTCATACCTAATCCTTGAGCTATCTAGTCCACTATTTTTATTTTAAACTATTTAATTTGTGGCATTCAAACAGTTGTATGAGGTTGATCAAAAGATTATATTAGTGGAATTAATACCACCACTAGATCTTGATTGTAGTTTAACAGGTCAACATAATCTTTCTTTTTTTAATTTATTTTGGGAGAATCTGAAGACTTTAATTGGAGCTTTTTTTGGATGTAAGATTTTGGTGAAATTTTGCTTGATGGAATAAAAGTGTAAAATAATGGACCAAAGATTAAAAAAAAAATGTGAAATGAAGGATTTAGTAATTTTATTATGAGAAAATATTTATTTCCCTACCTTCTATTCCTCAAAAAGTTTTTTTACTATTTAGAGTAACAAAAAATCTTTTAATCTCAAAAATGAAAAAAAAAAACATGTCTATTTAGATGCCCCACGTGGAAAAGTCACGCCCTCAATTTACATGTCACGTGCAATGTTTTTATCAATCGAGTGTTTATATTTTTTTAAATACATATTTATATTATTGCAATAAATGTTCATACTGATGAAAGCAAATAATAAAGAAACTGCTTTCTTTAGTGTTTACAACTTAAAACTGAATTTTATACTACGACTATAGGTGTTTATATTATTATGATTGGTATTTATACTATTAAACTAAGTGCTTATACTAATTCATTAATATTTATGTACATAAATTCATATAATAAATGAATCTCCGATACATTATTAATGAATACATAAACCTCTTAAAAATAAGAAATAATTAACGAAATTTTATGATTTTATTAAAAAGGTGGAAAAAAAGAGAGAATGCTATGCTAAAAAGGGAAACACTAAAGTATGAATAATACAATTGCTAGAAGTGAATTTATAAAAAAAAATGTAAAAAGTCAATAATATAAACACCACATGTAATAGTATCAACACATATTATAATAAGAGAAAGTTTAAAATGTGACATGTTGTATGAATAAACTCATATAACGACTTCAAATTTCGAATTTGAAGTTAAAAATGATGGATCTGAATTGTTCAATATAATATCTATATCAAAATCTTATAGAATATCAAATTTTATATTTTTTAGTATTTTTTAACCATTTTTTCCAGATAGGAAGAAAATCAATTGATTTGAGGATTTTAGATCATCCAATAATAATGATTTTCTTCCCATCCGAAAAATAATAAAAAAAATTTAAAAATATAAAATTTCATATTCTATAAGATTTCAATATAGAGATTAGATTGAAGGGTTCGGATCTATCATTTTTAGTTTCAAATTTTAGATTTTAAAGCGGTACACAGGTGTATCTTTTAGCACACCTCTTATAATAATATAAACACTTAGACTCAAAAATATAAACATCCAGTTGACAAATACATCGAGCATGATGTGTGAATTGAGGATGTGATTTTCTGTCCAGGAGCATGAAAAATGACTCATTTTTTTCATTTTTGAAACCATTATATATCACCATAAATGATAAAACAGTTAGAGGAATTTTCAAATAAATTATAATTAAGATACTATTAATCGCTTTCTTAAAAAAAAAGAAATAATGAAATATTGAAGCAGGTGTATAAAGATATATAAAGCATTAAACACATGACTAAGTGAAAACGAAAAGCATCCCTCTGAAAATGCCATAAATCATTATACAACTTAAATAAATTATAATATATATTAATGATTTTATTATACAAATTCATTTTCGTACAATATTGTCATTATGCAACTTAAATAAGTTATTATGGATATTAATGATATTTAAATTAAATAATATAAATATTATACATAATAAAATCATTAACATACATAATAACGCATTTAATGTATATAAATAATAATGTATTGATGATGGTATCAATAATGATATCTCCATAACATTTTCCTTACCACAAACAACCTCAAATTAATCTAATTCACATATATTCAAGAAGACAACCTCCATTGTATAAAAAGTTATCTAAATTGTGTAATTTGATTGAAAATTAGGCCTTAATTTTCAAATAGACCGAAGAGTCAATCCCAAATTAACCAAATATACAATGAAAATTAAAATTATACCTTCAAATTGGTCAGAGATAATTTCCGAGAACATGACACCCCTTTAATTATAATTAAAACTTGAAAGAGATAATTGAGCTTCTTTCTCTCACTAACATATCCTCTCCTTTCCTTTCCATTGTTGGTGATCCCTAATTTTGCTATTGTTGATTAATTTTGCATTAGCTCAGATTGGTGCTTGAAAAACAATTATAAAGAAGACTGATGTGATTATTTTAGAGCCATTGTTAATTTAATGAGATTACTAAATTTAATAATTGTTAAATCAATATTTATAATTGCTTTGAACAGTAGACCTAGCACTGTGATAAAATAGATCCCGCCTCTCTACGGAGAGATGTAAGTTCAAATCCTGTAAAAAACATTTGAAAAAAAATAAATACCGATATTAACGGGAGCTCTTATTTCACAAAAAATATATATATAATTTATAATTGTTTTACAAGTAAAATATTTATGTTCTAATATTATTGGTAACGTTAACATGACAAGTGTCCTTCTTAAAGAAAAAAAAAATATTAATCAACAAAAATATCAATTACACAAATTATTATTATGCTACAATTTTATGGTTATGTTATGTGTGCAACAGTGCAAGAATCTCTACACAATAAATATTACTCCTTTTTTATTCCAATCATCCTATTTATCAGCCGTTGGATCAGAGACACAGACAGACACAATCTTCTTCTTGAATTGATTAATAAAAAAAACAATCCTTCGTTCTCGCTATTCCCAAATCTCTCTCTCTCTCTCAATCTCTTTCCGATCGTCAATCGATCGAATCATATCCATTCTTGCGCCTTCGCCTTTGAATAATCCAATCGATCACAGGTCAGAAACGAGCTACGAAGGAAGGAGGAATCGAGGCAACTCCGAGATCAGGTGAGGTTTCCCCCGATTCAAGCTTTCTTTTTCCCCCAAAACCAAAACGCAACCACTCGGTTTGGAGAATCGTCCGATAATCGGATCGTGGGGTGCCGATAGAAGGATTTTTCAAACCATGGTTGCAACACTGGACTATTGCTTGGTATGGTAGAAGGTTCCTGTGTGGTACTGGTTAAATAAAAGACCTTTGTTCTTTTCTCTCTCTTTTTGCTGATCCTGATGGGCAAAAAGTTAGGGTTTATTGAGACTAGATAGGTGAAATGACAAATGAACCCTAGTAAGAGTCTTCAGTAGAACATTAATTGAGTGTAGTTGCATAATTAAGGATCAAAATGATTAAAATTTGGTTACAATTAATAGTGCAGTTTAATTCGGGGCCAACTTTTGGGTTAAGTTGAAAATTTGGGGAAAAACAGTATTTACCATAAGAGTTTGCTTCATGCATAATCAGCATCTTATAACTTTACTGTCATGTTATTTCCTATGCAATATTTTTGCTTTAACCTCTCCAAATTATCGAACCTTGAGATACTGCATGTCTTTGAGCCTTGCACTAAATTCATTTCCTCTAGAAAGGGGAAAGTAACAATGTCTTTTCCATAAATAAGATAATCTGCCTTGACGATTGGCAGATGATTCATGATTGTTTGTACACTTCAATTTTACTTTGTCACACAAATTGAGAAAAGCAAAGAAAAATATTCGAGTTTTACTAAGATAATAATCACTATCATCACATAATATTCAAAAAGCCCAAATACATAATACAAGAACTTGTTACTGTACTTGCGGTGATTTTGGCTGGTGGATACCGCTATGGTACAGTATCAGTTTGAACAAAAGTTCTCCTTTTCTCGTTTCATTTTTTTACTATATTTGCCTTTCTAGGATCCAATTGCAATACTGATGCTAATTTGGGTAAGATATGAACAATTCAAGCTCAATCACATAACCAAGGTTAATTTGCAATTAGAACTTAGTTTAAACATAGCAAGGTGGAGATGGTAATTGTATTAAGTTTGGCTTGCATTTAAGTTCTAATTATATTTTATTGTGTTGTTGAGAGCTTAATTGGTTTAAGTTGAAGCTAATTATCTGGGATCAATCTAGTTATCACATGACCTGTATGTACCAGTTGAGATCATTTGGGATGATGGGCTGATAAAAATTTAAACTTGACATGAACTCAATATATGAGCTTGCTCTTCCTTAATTGTTAAGGGATATGCTGAATAACGACCAATTCCTTTTCTTGACTCCCTTAGGTTTACCTCTCCAAAAGGATGTCTTCAGTAAGCGGGTTTGCCAGCCTGGCACCAAAAACTAAAAACCTAGTAGTGGCCAGTGGGCTGTCAGCTTTTGTGTTCGGTGTTTATTTCTACACCATGAAAGCGGTTGGTGGTTCCGATGAGTTACAAACAGCGATCGACAAGTTTGAGAGCTTGAAGGATAAAGCTAATGGTGAAAAGACCTCATCCTAGATGACTTGCAGAACATGATACATCCCTTTTGTTTTTTTACCTTTACTAGTTAGACTTTGCTTTACTCTGCAGTAATAAAATGTGTTATATTGGTGTAAAACCATAGATGTTATTATGTCAACGACTTAAATATTTGCTCTTTTTGTCTCATTTTGGGATTTATTATCTGGTTCTTCACGAATTCGTTTCTGGGTGTATTACTACATTGCGGAACTCAGTCATAAATCGTGTTTGAAAGAGCATGAAGGATAAACTACTACTGGATAAAACTAATTATAAGAGATGGCAGAACCTTATTGGTCCATTTCTTTGTATATTTCCTTTACCGGTAACTTTGTGCTTGAACTATCAATAAAAATGTGCAAGATAGTGGCACTGTATTCTGACAGTGATATCCATATTTGGTTTTATTCACATATTCCTTTTGCAAATTTTTGTGGTAAATAGTTTTCCTGTGCAATAATTGCTTTTGTATATCATGCCTTCCATAATGTGAAAATAACATTAATTAGTCCTTACTGGCAAATTGAAACCTGTCATACGGAACCGCGTAAATTGTTTGCATTGTACTATAATTATTATAATATAATCCTGAGACTAGTCCTGGTTCAATTTTGTATGTACCTTGTGGGGTCATGTTATTATTATAACTTCCAAGCAGAGCAATAAAACAGCTTTTCTGTAGATATTAATTAAAATAGGAAACCACTTAAGGAACTTATGTAGGGTCATATTATAATTGTTGGACCTACTGTCTCAGTCCTCCTTACCAGAATAATTTTTTTGGAAGGAGCAGAGCAAATAGCAACAAATTGATTGCCTTTTGGTTGCTACAAGCACCTCCAACTGTAGAATGGGAATATTGTATAAGAGAAAATTTTAAAATGAAATTTGATAGATAGAAATGCCAATATGTCATGTGAGAATATGAGATTGTGCAATAGGTCTTGCTAAAAAAAATAATGAAATTTGAAAGATTGACTCTCTTCTTTTTTCTTTAAAAAAGAAGAGAAGAAGAAGGTATTATACTATTAAAAGAAAAAGAAAAAGAATTTGACATGATCCATGGAAAATATAGTATTTCCTACAAAGACATAACATAACAGTATGTTATTGACTTAAACTTAGACCATATAAATGAATAATAAAATCACATCACTTAGCTATTAAGTGCTTTTTAGACTTTTAATTGGGTTTCTGATTGATGGTGATCATTCCTAATGATAGTACAGAGACTCCTCCAAATCATCTTTCTTAATATTTAATAATTCAATAATAATAATAATGATAGAATTATAATGATAAAGTATGACATAAATAATATTTTCTTGAAAGGAACCAAATGTGGGGCCAGTTATGTGGACTCAAGCAAGGAATTAGCCTGGCAATATTTAAATCTCTTTACATATTCCCTAAAGTTTAAACAATAAACAAAAGATACAAGTACAGCTATTTTTATATAATTGCCCCTTCCTTCATATATCAACACAAATTAAAGATTTCTTATAGTTACAATTTGATTCTCAAATTGCTCAGCATAACTACATGACTTAAGATAATGATCTCTTAACAAACATGCTTAGATTTGCTCCAAAAAATTAAAATAATAAATAACAGACATGTTTGGTTTAGACGTTTAATTAGCTCATGGGTAAAAGCTTCTTGCAAAGTTTAAGTTAAATAATTATAGATAATCATTTGATTCCTTTGGTCAACATAATTAATAACACCTTTTCCTTTTTAGAATTTTTAATTTATATTCTGAGATACTATCAATTAAACCACTACAAAGCAACTTGTTTTTCTCTGTATTATTATTATTATCACTATGGACACCTTGGGTTGAAGAAATTTGTGATTATAGCCTGATTTTTTTGTAATATTATTTCCAATCCTCTTTTATGAATCTCTCATGTGAAAAATCCAGTTACAGTATTAGAAGTGATTAGGATTGTTTTTTGAAATTTGCATTGGAAAGATAATTATATATATTAAAAAAATATTAAAGTTTTAAAATAAGATAAGAAACATATAAAAATATGAGCTGTCCAATCAGAATAAATGATAAGAAAAACATGATCAGATGGTTAAGGGATGAGGATATGTGCAACGTGGTATGTTTAAATAATTTGCAAAAAAAAAATCAACACGCTTTATATATCTTCTTGTTGTTAATAAAATTTTTAATTAGGTCATTCCCCTACGTACCAAAAAATGAAAAGAAAATTAACCAACAAAGTTGAGTACTTTCTTGCTTATTTAGTAATTTCATGGTAATTTTGCAATTTCATTAAAATAGTATTAGAGAATACATTTACAATACTTTATTCCAAAATTTATTAAATAATAATAAAAATTGTAACAATTTTATTGAGGAAAGCACGTCCATAAAAAAAATGCTACATGACTTTGGCGTTGGACACGCTTCCATTATCATTTCACTTAATTTTGGGGTTAAAAGCGCAAAATTGGTAATTTTCTAGATCTATAACCATAAACATATAGAGATGATATTGCAAAGAGAGTGAGAATTATATCTTTTAACTGTACCTTCGATGTATTTATATTTTTTTCAAAAAATATTTATATTTAATAATAAAAATATTTATATTTTACATTATTAGAATTAAAAATTATATTTATATTTATACAACTAAATTTTTAACTTCAATTTTTCTATAATTATCTAAAAAATGATAAATATTTTTTATATTAACTATAAATACTTATAAATTCAGATATAAATAAATTATATATTTAATATAAATATTTTTGATGTGCAAATAATAATACAAAATGTCGAGTGCAAACATAATTTCTCAAAATATAGAGATGATATTGCAAATGTTGCAACGGAGAAAACCAAAACAACAAGAAACAGAGAGGAGAATCCGAATCCGAATCCGAATCCGAATTCGACTTGATTGATTGATTCACACACCCAGTCGCTGATAGCAGAGAGAGAGAGAGAGAGAGAGAGAGAGAGAGAGAGCCCCAAAGCGAAACCCCAAACCTCTCAATCCCTCTATCCATGGCGCGATCTCTCCTTCTCTCTCGTCTCGCAATCTCGGATTAGTCTCTGATTACTCGGTAATTGCGATTTCCTCTTTCTGCACTTGATTCTATACTTGTTTTCTCCGTCTCTACTGTCTCTGTGAGCACGAGATCAGATGTGCTCCCTCTTTGCGTTATTTGGGCGCCATGTCTCTGTCATTATGTTTATGTGTGGTTTAATTCCCTCTTAATTGAAAGTCCTTGGCGTGGTTGGAACTAGAATGGTGGAATTAGTTGAACATTCGTTGTCACAATTTCTGAACCAAATATTTGTATATGATGAGCATAGATTGAACTATTCGTTCTTCTTTTGCTGGTATGATCACAAACCCTAAACAATAATATCTCATACGTTCCTTAGTTAGCCTAAAAAATATTGCTTCACTAGCTACTTATATATGATGGAAGACAAACATGAGAGTGAAGAACTCGATAGGTGATCGACTTCGGTAAATTATCTCTCGGTTTTTTCAAGGGGTTTGCTGCTATCTATTTGGACCTACTGCACAGATCCTGTCTGATCATTACTTTTCTTGGAAAATTTCCCTTTTTTGGCTATCGGTATGGATTTGTCTCATTTTGCATTACTGAGTTTCTTTTTTTTTCTAAAAGAAGGTTGCTACTATTTAGCTCGTGTTAATTCACAACTTGTCAAAATACACGCAAAGACAACATCTTGATTTGTTGAGTAGCTTGATGCCAAAGCTTAATCCCAATATCTTAAGTCTACATGTGATTCTTCTCTGAAATGATTTTGAAATCCTCTGGTTGATAGTTCTGCTAAAACATGTTTTCATCCAGACTGTTTCGTTTCTGCATGATGCCTGGTGCTTAACTGGTAATTATAATAGAGAGGGAGAAGAGGGTGAAAAGGGGAACTGGTGAGTAGAGAGAGAGATGCCAAAAGATGAAGCGGAATACGCAAGGTGGATGTGTGGGAGGGGAAGCATGGTCAATTTGCATCGTGTCAGCGCAATTGTTCGTGACATGCGTGACCCCTGTCTCCATCACTCTCCTTCAAAGGTAGTTCTTTCTAGATTGAATTATGCATTTGTATGATCCTATGAAAAAAATCAAAATATCACAATTGTCCCTTCAAGAAAAAGAAAGCATTTTTAGTGTCCCTTCTAAAATGTGGAACATATCATGTGCGCCCTCCAGCTTAGCTCTCTTTCATTGGGCTATATAATCCAACTTTAGTAGTGATAAGGTATATAATGGTATTTCTCGTTTGTTTACAATAGACTTTCTTTGTCAGGTTATTTTGATATTTCGACTTCTGCATGCCTGTATGTGTACTACTCTGTTTTATAAGAGAAATTGCAAGGGAATCATGACTCTTAAATGATGTTGAACCAAATTGTTATGCTTGTTATTGGTGTAGTAACCGATAATTAAATTAGATGGTATACCAGGCTAAATTGAGGCGTACTGACATCTAGCTGCAGCTTTGCACTGTCTGCTTTCGGAGCAGATCATTTCCCCTCTCTCATATATCAATCCCTTTTCTCTGCTTCTTTTTCTTTTGGATTGCACAGGGACACAAGTTGCTGAAGCCAGAGAAGTGGCAATCAATCTTTGACAGTGATGGCAAGGCTATAGGTTTCCAGAAGGCACTCAAGTTAATTATCTTAGGGGTATGCGTTCTTTTCTTCCTATTTTTTTTTATTCCTCTTAAGTCATTTTTTAATTCATAGAAGTGATTTCATTCACCTGTTCCATTTCCTTTTGGAAACAAAAGAGATTACATCCCTAAGAAAGCAAGGAAAAAGAATATAAAAGGAAGTGAAAAAACCAGAAAGCCATCTAAAGTAATAACCGGCAGTCCCTGAATCCCAAAATACATCAGAGCCTTTACACCACCTTAGCCAAATCACAAAATAACAACCAAGTTCGTAACAGCACATACAAGCCATTTCTGTCAGAACAAAGCCACAATTTCTGGCATAATAGTGTCAGTTTCATCCTGTTCAGATTTTGGTCAGGTCCACACTGGTACAGAATCTTGGGCTGCGTATAAGTGAACTACACATACCCTGAAATCATAGATGAAGCTTAGGCTAGGTTTATTAAGTCTGAATTTCTATAAATAAGCCTCTGGATAAATCAATTTTTTTTTCTGTTCACCCTCAATTACGTAAACACACTCAATTATGGTTAGTTTGGCTTTTTCTGTAAAGAGACCAAAATTAAGTAATTATGTTGTTTTTCAGCTATAAGCCCACATATCGAGCTCGGGAGATTATATAGCAATACCCTTCACGGAGCACTATTTAAGCAATGAACCTATTGACAGTATACCAGTATTATGTAATCTTTGGTGTAAAAGCTGTTTACATTGACTTAGAATAAGAATTGCGTTGTATATACAGGGAGTGGATCCATCTATAAGGGGGGAAGTATGGGAATTTCTTCTTGGTTGCTATGCATTGAATAGCACATCTGAGTATAGGAGCCGACTAAGGATGGCTAGAAGGTTTCAATTCTTTTATCATTTGATTACTATTTTCCAGATAATTTGCAAATAACTGTAGGTTGTTCTTAGGAGGTTACTCAGGTTGTTTGCAACAAGTTTTGTGTTTTGTAACCTTAATAGAAACAACATGCAAGCAAGCAAACTTATTTTGAAGCAAATTTGAATAAACTAGTTATGAAGTGATTATGTTTAGTAAACTCAGAAGTCAGAAGCAGTTTATTTATTCATTTTCTTCTTAACTTAAACTTTGTTTTAGCGGTTTGTCATTGTTTGGGAGTGGCCCAAAAAATAGTTGGCTTCTCAAGGATGAACCTTATAGGTTTCATTTGCAAATAAGATATAGATTGAAGAAAGTTTTTGAAAAACTAGTATTTTTGTTTAAATAAAACCTAAACTTGGAGTTTGATTAGTCGAAGAAAAACTTTTAAAAGGAAGTAATATCAATATGAACTGACCCTTTCTGTGAACACTGGAGTACATATTGTTCTTCAGCTTTTTTATAAGTATAATCACAAGTAGTTTTGTATGATTTTTTTTTTACTGTTATTTCATTATTTGCATCCCTAAGCACATATGTTGATGTATTTTATGATGGAAAATAAAACAGGGAACACTACCAAATGCTAGTCAAGCAATGTCAAGCAATCCACTCAAGTATCGGTACTGGTGAACTGGCCTATGTGGTGGGCTCACGAGTTATGGACATGCGTACCACCTCCAAGGAATATTCACCAAGTCCAGAACCAGCCTCCACAAACCCTGCTAAATCCTCTTACCGCACTAGTACCAGTCACAGCAATAATTCTCACACTGCTACCTCACGGGCACACAAGAGAAAAAGCTATGGAAATTCCTCTGAACTCCCCTACAACAATTTTCCAAATTCAAGTTTGAACTTGAACTCATATTTTGAAAATGATGAACCCAGATACGATGAGCCAAAATATGATGAGCCAAGATATGATACAGATGATTTATATGGCTTTGACTCTCTACCAGTGGCAAATTTATTTTGGGACAATCATGAAGGCGATGAAGAAAATATGCATAGTTTTGAGATTGATAACAATATAGACCTTGTTATGGAGGCAGATAGCAAGAGAGAGAGTCAGACGTGGATTAATAAAGTATCTACTGGGTATAATTCTGGGAGAGTCGGGGATGCGTTTGGGGAACCTGTATCGAATGGCTTTAGTTCGGATAGTGATCGAGTTTCTGAATGGCTGTGGACTCTTCATCGAATAGGTTTGTTGCTTTGAGAGTATTTATAATTAAATTTTGCTTAATGGTTTCATTTTTGGTCCGTGAAATGTTGAATTGTCTGGTTACTCTTTTGAAAAAAGGGTATATCACATGTTCATGTTAAACTCCAGTGAATCCAAACTTCAAATGATAAACAAGTTTACAATATTTATGAACCTAGTGGCTGATTTGCTGTTTGTTTTTTGTTCTTAGTATTTGTATATTCTCCTAAACACAATTATATAAAACTCAAGAAAAATGATGCACAGAAACCCCTGAAAACAAATTAACCTACAGAAATATCCTTAAAAGTATATGGTATAGTAGTTGCACTGTGAGATATTTCCTCTTTTCAATATTCCAAGTTTCTAACAGGTTAATGTAGTTGTTGTTGTAAATAACTCCCTTTTTATTTAAATCTTTTTTGTGAAAAACACTTCTGTAGTTGTCGATGTGGTAAGAACGGACAACCATCTTCAGTTTTATGAAGATTCAAGAAATATGGCCCGCATGTCAGATATTCTGGCAGTTTATGCATGGGTTGATCCTTCAACTGGATACTGTCAGGGTAAGTTAATAAGTTAGTAACTTGTGTCATCTAAAACTAAAAGGGGAAAAAAATGAGTTTGCATATTGGGTAATTTGGACACAAACGTGTAGAAACTCAATATTGTGTGGCTTGGTCTTGTCTTATTATTCACATAATACACTTGGATGTTTCTTTTGGCATCTATGCTATTTACCATTCTTTTGTGGCATCTAAGTTGGTATTTAGTGTAAATAAATCACATTTATTATAGAGTATGCACGTTTCTCTTTGTTATTGAGAAGGCATAATTTACCTTGAATTACTATTACATATATGCTTTTGTTTCTTTTTGGCATATTACTCCTGAGGAAGCTCATATTTGCTGAAGCAACACTTACTTTTCATGGTATAATATACATTGGAAATAATATAAAAAAAGAACACAAGTTGGGTAAATGTTCTAAGTTCATCAGCATAACCATACAAATGCAAAAGAAGGATTACTTGAGGCTTGTACTTGGTAAAAAAGGTTTTAAAAGTTCCTATAGAATTAATATTTTTTTGATGTATAAATGGGGCTTCTTAACAATGTCAAGCTAATTTTTTCTGTAGGTATGAGTGATTTGCTTTCCCCTTTTGTTGTTCTATATGAAGATAATGCTGATGCATTTTGGTGCTTCGAGATGCTACTGCGAAGATTGGTATATCCAACTCTTAACAAGCAGTCCCAATAATTGGTTTTTACATGGTCAAATCCTGTCTTTGGTTGGTTTATTTAGAGTATTTTTTTTTTGTAATGATTTAATTTGAGATATTGTTTAGAAATTGGTAGCTTTACTGTTATTTTACCCATTGTTGTATTGCATTCTGAAAACTCCTCTATGTCAATACTACTTGCAACCAGTCTGTTGTTAAGCCAAGTTTATATTATGAGTAAAGCCAATCTATCAAGAAACTGTTGAAAATTACTATTTTCCTATTCATTGAAAATTTGAGATAACCTTAGCTTGAGAATAGATTAAACCAACCTTAGCTTGAGAATAGACCAAATTATAATATAGGAGAGGCCAAGTGGTTGAAGGCATATCATTAGAACTGCTATGTAGGCTTTTGTTTACCGAGGGTTTGAATCCCTCTCTCTTTTTTTTCTTTTTTTAATTCTTCAATGTTCTTTACTCATTTGAAAATTGAAAAAAGAGAAAGATATATGCAAAGAAAAATAGTATAGTTTTGAGTTATATATTTAACTCTTTACTTGAAATTAAGGGCTTAGATCAGATATAGTTTTATTAACTTTTTTAAAAAGTAAACTGACTTAGCACTACCTGTTGTTGTTCCTAGTTGCATTGCAATTATTATTATAGCCGACTTATTTCCCATCTCTTTTACAGAGGGAAAATTTTCAGATGGAAGGGCCCACTGGTGTGATGAGGCAGTTGCAAGCACTGTGGAAAATAACTGAATTGACAGATATTGAGTTATTTGAGCATTTGTCAGTGATTGGTGCGGAGAGCCTCCATTTTGCATTTCGCATGTTGTTGGTGCTTTTTCGCCGGGAGTTATCTTTTGATGAGGCCCTCTGCATGTGGGAGGTTTGAATTTTTAGTCTTTCTTTGCTTTTTCTTGCCCAACGATGTACCTCTCTTCTTTGAAAGTACTTGTTGGTTTAGCTTCTTTGTTGGCTTCAAAATCTCGTCAATCATGTGTTGTTGTTTGTGAAAGATATCAGATTTGTGAACTGAAAATAATGCTTTGCCCCTGTGTATTTCTCTTCTCAACCTAACCCTCCATATTGATCGCTGCTACTAGGTCGAGCTTTTGGTTAAGTCTTAATTACGAGCTAGTTGGCATTTTGGGCTGGCTGACTTTTGATATATTTGTACGTTGTTTTAGGTTCAGTTTGGGTTTGAGAGTGTCATTAAGGTTGGGGTCAAATTTAACCTGCTCTAACTTAACCAGGACTGTGATACCAACACCTGATCTGGCATGATACAGGTTTCTGTTCTGGCTGCTTTCTACACAGGAAAATAAAACCTGTCTAAGAACTTGTTCAGTGTTGGTTATATCATATAGAGGATGATTGGTACTCCTTCCAGTATCACATCAACTTGTGGTTGCAGGCTGATGCTGATCATCAATTTTGTTATTTTCTCTATTTCAGATGATGTGGGCTGCAGATTTTGATGAAGAATTAACCTGTGAATTAGACCAAAATTGCCTAGAAGCATTAACCATTGACCTCTCTACTCCCAATATGACCCCAAGAGAGACAATAATTAGAAAACCAAAGCACAAGCGAACACCCCTTAACAAAAATGGAGAAATCTCAAGGTCTATGAATATAAGTGGCATAATGATTAATGGTGCAAAAAATCCTCTTTGCGGGCTGTCTAGGGCTACTAGAAATTTCTGGATCTCAAAGCATGAGCATGAAGTGGATCCCACGGGTAAGGCTGGAGATGATGAGCTGGCTGTGTTTTGCGTCGCAGCTATTTTGATTTCCAATCGGCACAAGATCATGAGAGAGACTAAATCCATCGATGATGTCATTAAGGCAGGTTTTTCTTTCTGGTTGTTATTGTAGTCTGTTCGCCCATGATAACTTCAAAAAGAATTTTATTTCACTTACAAAAATCAATTTGGCCCTGTAACATCCCTGATTGGAGTAGGATTGGTTCCATCTTTTTGCAACTATGTCCCAAGTTAACCAATTCAAGCCTTCAATTCTGGAACTATTTTGATGTTTTTATGTATAACTAAACTTACACGATACTTGTGCCTCAGTCTAGCTTTCCGTTGTCCAACCCAAGTGGCCACAGACTATCCTCAATTGGGCACTTGGACAAAGCGCTATCGAGGATACAACAAAACATTGGTAGGAAAAAACAAAGGTTCTTATTGGTTTTAACCTTTCTGGAGCTGGCTCTAAATTTGGAGATGTGGATTTACCAAAAGTTATTTTACATATATACACCAAAGATTGTTGTTATTTCTTTGTCTTAC
The DNA here is from genome assembly GCA_037678475.1 of x Bolboschoenoplectus mariqueter. Taxonomy (NCBI): domain Eukaryota; kingdom Viridiplantae; phylum Streptophyta; class Magnoliopsida; order Poales; family Cyperaceae; genus x Bolboschoenoplectus; species x Bolboschoenoplectus mariqueter. Next base: position 1,557,783 of record CM075286.1, on the reverse strand, counting down.
CATGGCTGGTTTTTTATCATAATCCTATTTTTGGAAATGTATTATTATTATGGGTTGTCATTGGATGCTTATCAAAGTGATATGTATGAAATTATTGATTGTCATTTTCTTACACAGATGTTTAATGATAATGTGCTGAAGATAAATGTGAAAAGATGCATACACATGGCAATTAAGCTTAGGAAGAAATATTTATACAAGGTTATTGCATTTACCTTCTCTCTCTCTCTTTTTTTTATTAAACCTTATTATTTAACAGTTATTTTGAAAATTTTGTGAACTTAGTAAATTTGTATACCTTTAAAAGTGTGAAGTGTCCAACTGTTGACAGTGAGGTATTTTTCATGCATTGAATACATACTGTTATGCACTGGATGGTACTGGAACCTTACCTATTAAATACCAGCCACATCAGTTTATGGTCCATGACTCTTGATACCTTCTTGTATGTTCTGTTTTTTTTTTTTTTTTTTATGGGTGGTAGTTTTGTAGCTACTGTTCCTTAGTTGCAAGTATATGGATATGAGTATTGTATCGGATGCAATACAGATGGTAATATGGCATCTTTTGGAATCAAGGATATATATTTTTTAAAACATAATACTTATTTTTTTTATACTTAATATGAATGTAATAGTTGTAGTTTTCAACAAATGAGAATATAAAAAATTAAGAAATATAATTCTATAATTGCTTTATATTGACAGAAATTTTGAGGGAAGATAGAAGCTACTAAATACAATTGATGAATAGTTATGAATAACTAATTGTTAAAACTTGGGGGGTAAATAATGAAATTTTAGCATTATTAAATATTTTAGAAAGTTCAGGGGCAAAAGCAGAAAGCACAGTTCTATTTTTTTAAACATCAGCACAAGGTACCTGTTTTCTGTTTTTGCACTAGCTAAAAGAGGTTTCTATTTTTATAATCAGATTATAGAGAATGCACCTTTGGAGAATTGGTTCTGGTTCATTACATGAAACTTTGTGCCCAACAGGTGGATAGAATTTAATCCGGGAGTCTCCCATCCCTATAAAGAGCAAGTTGGCTCATAGGAAAGCAGTCCCCACCGGAGGAGTTTGCATATGGCCACCATAGTGTGGCCATTTGTGTGCATATACTCTTGGGGTGTATCTTTGACTGGATCCGGTGGTCAATATAATTTTTATTTACTAGATACACCAGGTGGGGTATCTGTTACTTATCATAAACGATTTTTATGCGTACTCGTACTCATATCCTATACATATCAGATATGGGTACAGTCGGATCATAGCCGTATCTGGTAACATAGGAACTAACAGAAAGAAATAAGGCCATTACAACAATGTACCGGCTGTTGTTTAAATGGTATTAAATATTCCATAACTTTATATCCGTATGATGGGAAATGCATTTTTTGTCTCGTTTGTTCTTTTAATTTTTTCGTAACAAATAACTCTTGTTTCAGTTAATGAAGCAGACCAGTGTAGGAAGCAACTCAGACCAATGACAAAGGCAGAAGCCGATGTGAATAATATCTACACATTTAAATTTAGCACCGTATTTCTTAGGTTCTAGAATTTCACTGGAAGTTGAAGAGTGCTTCCCTTGGATCCAGCATTATGCAGAGTTTCTCTAGTACAGCTGTTTAAGGTACTTTTTTTTTGTGTTTTTCATTGTAACACTTTTAGATTCTCACCTTGTGTATTTCTCGTGTTACTTTATTTAAGAATGAGGGAGGCGGTTGGGGGGGGGGGGTCTTAATTTAAGTCTCCGGCATCAAAGTGCATGCTAAAAAGGCAGTCAAAGTCTCATATGGCATCAAAGTGCAAATTGCTAGCACTTTCTTTTATACTGGTGCTTACTCTATTTTTGTTTTTCTCTATTCAGAGATGTAAATAAATTTTTAGGTTGAGGCCATATACATCAGAACTAGTCCAATAGGACTGAGAAACAAAGAGGCATGGAGTGATTAAATTGCATTTCGGGTGGCAACTGAACTCGGTGCTTCGTGTTTTTTCTGATGTGAAGGTAAATCCTGAAAGGGAAAAGAAAAAACAAAACAAAAAGAAAAAAGCAAGATTCAATTTACTTGTAGCTGCACTGTTGTAAAAATGATTATTTTATATTTTGCTCTTTCTCTCTCTCTCTATCTCTGCGTAAAATTGTTCAGATTTTTAGTAGTCTTCTCTCTCTTCTTCATCTTCTTCTTCTATTCTTCTTTCTTTTATATTAACGCTGGTCGCTGGATGGTCACCATTTATTGGATTGTGTGGAGATTGTTCCAAGTAAGATGCTTTATTTTTTAAAATAATAGAAGTTATGTAACAGCAAATGTTGCAAATTGTTTTCATTTGTTTTGACGTCAAAAGTTTGAAAGATATGTAAGGTATTATTTGACAGCCGGAGTTTTGAAAATATTGCATGTAGCAAGCAAACTTCTTTCGTCGCCTTACCAGTTCAGACTCCTCAGCAATGCACCAAAAGCAAATCAGTTATATAGCCAGATTGAGTAAGCACAACCTCAAACATTCTTCAATAAACACACTGGAATTCTTTCTTTTGAAAGATAAACAATGCATTAGGTTAGGAGCAATCCTCCAATCCTCATTGCATTCTTTCTAAAAAAGAGAGAAATGAGATTTCTTCTCAGGAGAAAAAGTGGAGTTATGTAATTAGACCTAGTTGAGCACTATTGACCTCTAGCAGCTATAAACAAATATGTTGGACCAAGTAAGAGAGTCGCCTTCAGGAACCTAAGATTGTCAAAATCATGCATATAATATCGAATTTCAAATTCAAACTTTGTTTTTGAAGGTTGTTAAGATTGTCAAAGAAGAAGTTCTGAAGTTACTCCCTCTCTTATTAATTAATTTATGTTGTCATGAGATTAATGAATTGGCTCTGAAAATGCAACAACTGAGACGTGGGCATCATAACGTTCTACGGAATAATTATAAAAAAATTAACATCTTTAATCTTTTTTTTTGTCTTTGTCTGGACAGGTCAACATCGTTGTTACTTAATATTATCTCATTTCTCTACTCATCTTTTTTTTTTCTTTCTAAAAAACTTGGATGAGGCTACCAAATCATCTACTAATTTCCCACTAACTTCTTCTTCTTTTCCTTTTTTTTTTATTTTTGGAAGTAAGATAGTAGAAAATTACCATCTCCCACTAATTACTGCCCTGTTTTTCCAATAACTTTCCTGGTTACCGATGCCAGCTAAATTTACCTTCTTATTTTCAAAACTTTTAACCTCCTTTCAAACTAGAGTGATCCATCACATCCTTGTTGGGTTTGTGTGGATTGACAAAACTGTGACAATATTTTTTGTCACCATGATAATTAAATCAAGAGCAATCGTCTTACTTGGAACTTTTTTATGTACTCTTTTTAATTAATAATTGGTAAATTTTGTTTTTGCAAGTAAGTGTTGTCTATCCAGAGCCATTCATATTGGTAAACCCTAATTTAATTTAATATCTTGGCATGCTGAGCTAAGCTGTGAAAAATCAACAAACAATGAGGTCAATTGCATCAACAATTAATAGATCGCCATCACTTTTCACCAGCAAATCCAAATTCATAGTTTTCAGACCTTGGCTAACTCCATAAATAAAGGAACATATTCTGTTTATATTACTTACACAAGCCATAATATTTCACTATCCGAGCACAAATATGGGACCAACATATCTCCTAATCTTTCTATTAGTTCTTCCTCCCCTCCTCTTCATCATCACAAAATTATGTAAAATCCAAAAGAATTCTTCATTGCCATGTCCAAGAAAACTTCCGATTGTAGGAAACCTTCACCAACTCGGCGCACATCCACACCGATCTCTCCACAAGCTCTCTCTTAAATATGGTCCTATAATGCTTCTGCAGTTGGGTTCAATACCAACACTTATCATCTCTACCGCAGATGCGCTAAGAGAAATATTCAAAGCACATGATCTTGCTTTCTCGAGCCGACCATCTTTATACGCCACCACAAAGTTTTCGTACGGCTCGTTCACTATTGCTTTTGCTCCTTATGGGGACTTCTGGAGAGAGGCGCGGAAAGTGTGCATATCGGAAATACTCAGTGTGAAAAGAGTACAATCCTTTCACAAAATTAGGGAAGAAGAAGTAGCAGCCTTAATTTATGGTATAAAGAAAGCATGCTCTTCATCAGCAAAGGTGAATATGAACAGGATGTTACATGCATTAACTAATAAGATTGTTAGTCGAGTCATGTTTGGCGACATAATTGATGCTCCGGAACATGGCGATGTTTTGGTGGAGATGCAACGGCTTTTAGGAGAGTTTTGGGTGGTTGATTACTTGCCTTGGTTGGGATGGATCGATGCCCTAACTGGTTTAAGGGGTAGACTGAGAAAAAATTTAAAACAGTTAGACGAGTTCTACGATCATGTCATAAAGGAGCATATGAGAGGCGGCGCTCAGGAGCATGAGCTCAATGATTTGGTACATGTGTTGCTTCAGCTGCACAAAGATCCGGTTCATGGCGAAACGTTTAGTTCAATTAATCATATTAAGGGGATTATAACGGTAAGGTTAAATATCTTTTTGTCATGAATGCATTATTTGGATGTAATATTTGCCTTTATACTTTATTTATTATATTAGATGGAGAAATTTGACATCTTCCACATCTACCTTGGTTGCATAGAAACTGAACTCGTGATCTGTTGATAGCCATGCCAGTACCTCATTTTTCACCATGACTTGATTTATTTTGGCATTTTGGTAAAATAGAGATTACTATTTATTAAAAAAAAAACTACCAACATGAAGGCCAACTATTTGTTGTTGTGAGTTAATCATTTTTTGTTTGTAGGATTTGTTTGTTGCTGGAACTGACACATCTGCTGCTACTCTAACTTGGACAATGACAGAGATCATTAGAAATCCAGACATACTGGCAAAAGCCCAAGACGAAGTCCGAAAATTAGCTGGAAACAAGGGAAAGGTTGAAGAAGATGACCTCCAACACCTCACCTACTTGAAGCTTGTCATAAAAGAGACGATGCGATTGCACGCTCCAACTCCACTTCTTCTACCCCGTGAAACTCTAGAGACATGCATTATCCAAGGGCACAAAATTCCTTCAAAAACACGGGTTTTAATTAATGCCAGCGCAATTTCTCTCGATCCTGGTACATGGGAAAATCCAGAAGTGTTCTGGCCAGAAAGATTTGTCGGTAAGGAAGTTGATTTCAGAGGCCAACATTTTAGCCTCGTGCCGTTTGGAGTTGGCCGGAGAAGCTGTCCAGGAATCAATTTTGCATTACCGGTTATTGAGCTTGTTTTGGCTAACCTACTGTACTGTTTTGACTGGGAGTTACCGGCTGGTATGACAAAAGAGGAGATAGATCTGGAGGAGGAAAAAGGGTTCACAGTGCACAAAAAAAATCCTCTTATATTGGTACCTAAATTTATTCATTTGTAGATTGATATCATCTAGTGATTTTCATGTGTAAAGATTATATATTGTAGCAAGAGCTGATTGTGCTTTTGCTCCATGTAATTGGGTGGGTGCTTAATTACAATTATTGAATCAAGACTATGTTTGTTAATGTATGTTTGTACCATAACCAACATATTTAATCAAGACTATGTTTCTAGAAAATTTGAGAGACCAGGAATGAGTTGGGTGTTGCTTTGGCTGTCAACTGATTGTTAAAGTTTATATTTTATTTCCTTGAAAAATTGGGCAACAAGCCTAAAAATTGTATATTGCCACTAAAAAGTACAAGGCTAATAGCCCTCATTTTCTTGGTTTCAAATAATAACAAAAGCATTTTCATACCCGTGTTGGGATTTAACAAGAATAAATGATTTAGATCACTTTTCTCACAATTACAACTCAGTCCATACAAAACTAAAAATTAAAATCTTTTTTCCAGCCTGTTGTTTCTCCTTTTAACAACTTCAGCTGCCCAGCTCTTCCCAATATCTGTCTGAAATTTGCCTACAACACAAACACATGAATATTAAAGTTTCATGAAAATATTAGATAGTTCATACATAGGCTAATCTGAGATCAATAGGTATTGTAACCTGCTGTTGAAATAAAGAATTCGTCCAAGATCTTCCCGTGTTCTGCTCAAAATTAAAAGCACAATCAAATATATAGAAACAAACATCAACAAAAACAGTCTGAGAAAAACTAAACAGCAATTTTGGAAAAAAAAATGCATCAAAAATTTAGAAGTATTCAAGTTGACTAGCTTAAAGTATGTGGAAAAAGTGGAAAAACCAACAAAAAAGAAAAACAATCTTTGCGTACCTGTCTCATATTCCAAAGCCTGAAGAATCATTTCAACCTACACAAAAGAAATGAAGGAATTAAATGAGGGTCATACAAAAAATATAATGTCTCAAAATAATAGCCACTTTATAACAAAATCAACATTTGCAAAGAGTATTTTTAGTATCTATAAAGCCAACTGATTTGAAACCATTTCACACTTTATCAAAGTCCTTCACGATACTAGCTTCGATGGAAGAATTATTCTCATACTCTGCCCAAAGCTCCTTTATTTCATCCGCTGATAAAAAGAAATGGACATCAGCATGCATACACTAAAATAAATGATTTGTTAACATATAGGCATCATCACTTTTGTGTTTTTTTCCCCCTTCCCTTGGAGTTCAGCAGCATAACATTGCCTGTATCAAGACCTATATATTTCATATTGCACATCTTTACTGATTTCAATTTATTTTAAGCTTCTGCTTACATGTGAAATGATGTTTCTTTTTCTTTACTCAAACAAATAATGAACCAATAGACTCCCCTAGATGTAGAAAAATAAGATCTCTTTACAATTCTACAAAACAAAGCTCCTTAAAAGGAAATGGGGACATCATAGACACACACTTCAACAATGTTACCTCTTAATCCACCACCAAGGATTTGACACATCTTATCTAGCGCTTCCTTTTCACGCCGGCTTTTCTCTGCCTTTGGTACGCCGTCAGATGGTGTAATGTCACCTACAATAGCTGCAATAAAAGGGGATATTAGTTACTTTAATGAGAACTACAATTAAAGATTAATTAGAAGCAAAACTTGAGAGATTATAACTGATGATTGTACCTTCAGCAATATCATGAACAATTGCAATCTTCATACACCTATTCAACACAAAATGAGATAATAAACCAAAGATCAGATGGTATAATAAAACTTTAGCAGGTCAACGCCTTTAAAGGACCTAACATTGTGGTATCAACGCCTTCCACAATGTATAATTAGGCACCAATCACTTTAGCTTTTATAAGAATATTAGACACTTAATGGTGCAACCGAACTCAGTTCACTTCCAATTTTGAAACTGAAGTTAATGAATTCTAACCAAACCCCTTCCCTAAGAAAAATCAATGGATTGGTGAGACAATGCACATAATTCAAGATGTTACAGATCTAGTGGTAAGGTCCAGACATCCAACATGGTAATTTTTGCAATAGACAGAAGTACCACTTAGTCTTAAATATTTCATCTCCCCTTTTTTGTTTCTGGATGAAAAGGTTTGCCTAACAGATTCATTTATGCTTTCAAAAGTCATAAATAAAAACCAACCTTTCTCGGTCAATATTGGGGAGATCAGAAGCAATCAGAGCCATGATTGACATTCTGTACATGTGATCAGCAATAGACTCAGCACCTTTAATTCCATGGTTAACCCATCCTCTCCTCTTTGTTGTCTGGAAATTATAAAGAAGAGAATAATTACTCAGGAATGTAGCAACATTTAGAAATGACAAAGGAAGAAGCTGTTTGTGAGGATTTTATCTATGAGAATGTTTCAAATGTAACAGCTCCTATATATCATGAAACACTCTACCATTTTCTTTCATCATTTGGTATTAGTTAGTTAGAATATTAACTTCACAGGACTTAGCACTACTGTTGCAATTAAAGAGTCAAAAGGTGCATTGCATGCACAACCGAGAGAAGGACATTCTAGATCTCTATGCTGATCAGTCTTTACCAATTAAAAAACCACAATTGCTACGTAGAGATAAAACCTCTAATTTGCAATAGCCTAGTTACAACTTGCGAGATACATCTCACATATCAAATAACTAACCGAATCTATGACGAAAGAGAAGAGAAATATATCAAATTTCTCCTCTTGACAGATCATCGCATACCTTGAGCCGGCGACAGAGGGTGAGAAAATCGATCGCGGACGAAGCATTAGAAGAGATCGAAGCTCCGTTACTCGAACCAAGGGACGATCCTTTAGACAAGAACCCGTCGGAGCTAGGGTTTCCAGCGCTGGAACAGAAGACAGCGAAAGAGCTCGGGGAATCTCTCGATCTGACAGGCGACGCGGTGTTGCATGGGGAGGAGGAGAGAAAGGATCGGGCTGAGGAGGCGCCGGAGAGGCGAGTAGAGGTGAGAGGCGGTTTCACGGCCATGGGATTGGGATTGGGATTTGGGATGGAATGGAGAGAGATCGCCAGAGAAGAAAGAGAGAGATGGGGTAATGAATTTGGAAATTTGGAAGGGAAGGTGGCGAAAGCTTGACTCGAGGTATTATTGAATGGAGAGCGACTTGGTAGCAGCACTTATTAATTACTTGACACGTCATTTCATTTGCTGGTCCCTCCATGTCTTGCCCACGTGGCAACTCAAAAATTTTCTTTTTTTTTTGTGCCTATATTAAAGATAAGAAGAGTGTATGTTTTTATGAAAAATTAATTTTATATTTCATATTTTTTTTATATATATATTAAAAATATTTGTACTTAATTGCTTGGCACATCATATGTTGGTCCCTTGTTTGACCACATGACAACTCAAATTTTTTCAGATTTTTTTTCCTGTATTAAAAGTTAAAAAGATTATTTTAAAGTGGTAATTATATTTTTTTAACTATTTCAATTACTCTACTCTAATTGTATTTATATTTCTTTAAAAAATATATATATTTAATGACAAAAAAATTTATACCTTATATTATTAAAATTAAAAATTATACAAGCTATATTTTTATTTGTAAAATAAATTTTTTAACTTAAAATTTTTTATAATCATTTAAAAAAGAAAAATTAATAAATACTTTTTATACGAACTATAAATATTTATAAATTCAAATATAAATAAATTATCTATTTAGTATAAATATATTTGTGTGCAGATAAAAGATGTAAAATATGAGATATAAGAATAATTTCTCTTTTTATTTTGGTGATTTTGCTCTTTATTTATTTAATTATTTATTTATTTGGTATGGGTCAAGTAGCAATTTGTTTGTTTGTGTTATTTTTTCCTTTCTTTTTTTGTCTTAAAGCCATTTATGGTTCAAAGTTAAATCTTCTTCTTTGTCAGCTATTACACTTGATTGTTTTCTCTCTTCTCTGACTTGGCACCTAACTTTGAATTAGAATAGTTCAGCAATAAACCATTTTATTATTTTTATCGAGAACTAGCTGATTATTGATTCTATGATATAAATGGTTAAATATCTTTTGGATAGTTCATTGTTAATATTTTTTTTTAAATTTCGTTTGTTGGTTAATTTAATTTTTTGGATATACTGTTCCAAAACCCCAAATATGAAAATTTACTGGCATGGAAAGATGTACAATTAGCTATTGCAAGTTATAATCTGGACATTTACCATGTAGTTAAAAGCTTAAATTTTATCATCTTAATATCTCTAATTTAATTTGTATTATTTACACTATTTTTCAACTGGTACCAATCAAGAACAGAAAATAATAGAAGCTGCCATCATTTTGTGCCATAATTGTAGAAAAAGAAAAAAAATGTACTACGTACCAATCAAGAGAAGATAAAACAATAGAAATGTTGTTATTTCGTACCATAATTACAGGGAAAAAAGTTGCAACATGTACACATTTCAATTGTATTTGTGTAATTTATTATATCTGAACTGGTAATTATTATAGTTTAGGAATCTATGGATTTTCAAATTATATCACATTAAAAGTGAATAACATAATCTAGGAATCTATGAATTGATAATTTGATCAGTTCAGTAGATTAACTATATGAGAGATGAATTGCTTTATTTTCATTGAAGCTTCAGAAGAAGCATGCTTCTTTTTCTGTCTTACATCTAATAGTATAGTTGCTGATAATAGTTAAAATTAACCATTAGAAAATAAAGCTGCAGTATATACACATCTCAATTGTATTTATGTAATTTATTATGCTTAAATTGGCTCAAATTATAATTCATACTAATGAACAAATGTAAACCATATAAAATAGAAATCTATAAATTTTCAAAATTATATCAGATGAAAAATGAACAACATAATTAAACAATACTGACTCTATCAATTGATAATTTGCTAATTATCAATTGATATCAGTGGATTGGCTCAAATTATAATTCAAAATTATTATCAGTGGATTGACTATATAAGAGATGCATTTACCTTATATTGAATGAACTTGAAATACGTGCTTCTTTGCCTGTTTTGTATGTAAATATGTACCAAAAGGTATGCTGATAATAGTGAAAATTATGGTTAGTTATCCATATCATAAAATAGATAAAGAAATAAAGTATGTATAACTGGTTCTGAAAAGTAAATAAGTAATGTGATGTTTTACTTTCAGTAAGTTCAAACCTTAGACTAATTAAATTTTTTTAAGACTTCCTTTATAGCTTAATCGAATTTATTCATCTGATGCATTCTTTTGAAACAAATTTTGCTCTTATGAAGATTTCATACATTATGCTTCCAGATTGTTAATATTCTAATTCAATTGAGGTCTAAACTTTTTGTCTAGTACATAATTTTTTTTCTATGAGCATCACAAACAGGAAAAGCTTACTCATAATAATTGACGCATGTCATCATCTGCAGAGTTTTACTTGTTGCCTCACGTTTTCTTCTTGACTTCTTCGTTTCATTTCCTGTACACTGCACGGATTTTTTTTAGAATAAATGTACTTTGTTTGAGCTTCAACTGTTTATATAAAAATGAGAATATCTGTTCTTTCTTGGACGCATAAAGCCTCCATGCACTTGCAATGTGGATATTGCTCACATTATTAATAATTATTAATTGTAGAATATGAAGATGCACATGTGAACACACTGAAAACCACCATCCGGTATTCCGGTTTTCTCTGTTATGGTTTTCCTCAACTATCCGCGGTCCTGATTTTGTACTGTATTATTGTGCTGTACGGTATACGAATCGACAAATTATAAAAGTTTTATTTATTTATTTTATACGAATCTTAATACAATTGAATGAATAATATGTTGTGTTGTACCGTATAACGTAACAAATGATACGAATCTATCCGACGAAGATAATCAACATCCTGAAACCTGTTACGAATCTATCCGACGAAGATAATCAACATCCTGAAACCACTTATTGCAGCGGTCCTTGATCTTGATTTTCTTTCCTTCTCAATATCCATATTCACACACAGCTCTGCAAATTAAATCATTAATTAATTATCATCGTTACCAGCAGTTTAAGCCCCTAGACTTGTCTGTGACTGTATGCACTTGTTTCTGCTAATTCCATATTTATTAGGCTAGTACTCTGTGGGCTCTGTTCTGTGAACTACCATGCCATATGCTAATTTCAGAAACCAGAACTGGTATGAAGAAGCTTAAGATAATTAGGCTAGTACTCTGTGGGCAATTATTTTCTCAAGTATGATCACTGCTCAGCATTCCACTGAGCAGTGATCTTAAATTGAACTGTTTTGTTCGTGCTTTAATTATCTCTGCCATTGGATCCCTCCTCATTTATGTAAAGTCTAGGTTTGCCTCAAATTTACTGTAAGTCCGTAACAGATATAATATCGAGTATTCTCTATCGCAGATTAAGAGAGCCGAAATATTTATAAACAACAGGAGAATGCAATAATTGGTATCGTGTTCTCAATAAATACATCATATATATATGTTAAAGCAAAATATAAATATCTCCTTTACAAAATAGTACAGGTCCAGATGACACTGAAGAAAACAGATAATTTAAACCAGCCAATCTCTAATTTCCAAAAAAGAAAACAAAAGAAACAACGAATTTCTAATTCTCACTCTCTGCTTTAAGGCTTCCAAGTCCTCTCCTATTTACACAGGGGGCAAAAATAACCTTTCTATTCTCTTTTCACCTCACAGATGTGGCCCCACAGATCAGCAATTGACACCACATTGTCCCATTGCAGCTGCCTTCTGGCTCGGGAAGGCGAACGGGTCGATGCGCACCCAAAGGAGTGAGGAAATTGATGCCAGAAGAATTGCTCAGATAATAACATTTGTGGGCATCCTGTTCTGACGACGCAACAGACCCCTGAAGAATGGATACAGATGCAGAATGACACAAATGGAGAAGAACAGCTTTCCGAACAGCGGGCGCCGTGACTGGTATCCGCTGTTAATGGCATCAGACACACCGGCAACAACAATACCAACCAGGTTGATTCCAAGAACGGTGGTTGGGGGGGCGAGGAGACTTGTCCACTTGAAGACATAGAGCTCCGCAAAGTCACCATCCTCATCAGAGGCGTTGGAGGTGACAGTGAAGTTGGTGTCAATACCAGCAAGGACCTTGCAGAGACCCTGGAAGATAGCGAAGAGATGAGCAGAGGTGCCACCAATGACCCAGAATTGCTCATTCCTCCACCAGTCCTCAATGCCGACACCACTCCAACGTAGCTCAAGGAGACCCGTGGCAAAAATAGAGGCGAAAAGGAGGATGAACCACAAGCCAGCATAGTTACTAATCTGCAAAATTATGAAGTGACCATTAAATTTAAGAGTATGGAGCATTGATGGTACTTGTGGTGCTCTTTTTTTAGATCTTCAGATGATTTTACAATCAGCATGTGCCTGAATTGATTGGCTCTCTTGTTTCTTTTTCTTGGTTTCTCAGCCAATTTTTTATTCATTTGAGGTTTAATTTAAAATGCACTTGTATATAAGCTTTCAAGGAACAGTGCACGCTTAAATGCCATGAATTACCGGAAGTTTCATGAATTATGAAAGAACAAAATTGACAGCACACTTACCTCTGGAATAATAAACTTTCCAGTGAGAATACAAATAGCAGGAAGAACACAATATGCGATAAGAGGGATGCAAGTAATCGGATAAACGACGGTGTTGATGTATGCAAGCCTCTCAAGTAGTTTCAACCTCCCCCCTTTGTATCCGTACCAGATGGGACAATGCCGACTCAACAAAATTTCGACTGAACCACGGGCCCACCGAAGCACCTGGTCGAGACGATCAGAAAGATTGATGGAAGCAGAACCCTCGAATGCAGGCCGGGTTGGCATGCAGTAAACTGAGATCCATCCTCTTGCATGCATCTTGAAACCAGTAAGAATATCCTCAGTAACAGACCTGTAAATCCATCCAATCTATAAAAATGAACTGTCAGTAAATAAAAGAGAAATGGATATTGTATAAGAACCAACTGTTAAATTGATTTTCTTGTGTACTAACCTCTTTCCCCCACTCAGTTTTGTCTTCATAGCCACAACTGATGACATGGATGGCTTCTTTGAAAAGAGGAGGAGGGATGCCACCTTGTACCATGAATGTGGATGCAATGAAAATTGGAGATTGGCTGAAGCGCTTCTCCAAAAAATATATTTACATAACAGAAAATTAGCATGTGTAACAAAGTGTTGTTTGGATTGAACTATAATGCTAAGTAGTAGGTACATACCATCAACACCTTCCTCAATATCTTCCATGTTGAATATAGGTACAATGGATTCAGTACGCTTCATGGCACAATTCTTTTTTTTTTTTGTTGATTTTTTAATACAGTTCAAGGTGCTTTTTTTTTTTGTTGGGTCCTAGTGAGGGGCAAAAATAACACAAAAAGTTCCAATAAGTTGAAAATTGAAGGCTTCAAATTTAAAATCATCCAATTTGATTATACAAAATATAAATTTTTGTTGATCGCTTTGCAGTCAAGGATTTCAATATCATTCAGGATTAACGAATTTTTGAAAAATGGCAATCCAAATTATGTAATTTATTTTTCCAAATGAATTACAAATTAATGTAATCATCATAAAAAGAAAGGAAAATGTGGTAATAGAAAGTAGCATTTTGTTCTTAATATTATTGTTATTTTATTAATCTATATTGTATTTATTATTATATAATCCTGATGGCACCGAGCTCGTAAAGGTTCTATTGTTGTAAATTTGCTCTTACTTGTCAATTTAATTTAATTTGTATTATGCTTATTGATAATTGATACTCTTAACTGCTCTTACCAATGATAAGGAAGTCTCAAAAAATAATAACAGTGAGCAATTTATAATGATATAAATTTATGGTTTTGATAATTACTAATAAAAACTGACACCAATAATAAATTGAACAACACTTCGGTAGCAAAAATATTAAATCTGAAATTCTTGCAACAGATCAGTAGACAATATATTAATGTATTTGAGAATAGAACTTAGTGATTATTTGGTGTGATAAGCAAGACAGCAATTAAGAAATGAATTAGATTGTAAAATACTTTAATATGCCCATTTAATTTCCATCTATCTTTTCTGTTCATCTCGAATTTATCAGGCATTATAATGGGAACCTTTCTATAATCAAATCACACCGTCTGAAGTACTTCATCCGGTGAAATACTTGTCTCATATAATCTGCCCCCTCTAAAATATTATGTGCGAATTTCAACGCTGTCCGTTACAGTAACAGCTCATTTTTTTTTTATCCACTTCAGAGAATATGAATTCCTCTGCAATGTGGCCTATTCATCAACAAACAAGGATCTTAAGTCTTTTACAACAAAGCTCGGGCACACGTACTCGTTATATATATGATTCACGGGAGAAAGAGTGGGTACACTCCCATTAGTACACCTGTTGATTGTCCACTTAATTTATCAACTGTATGATATAAACATCATCTGTGAACTTATTTTTTAATATGAGAAGATGAAAAGTCAAAAAATATATATATATTGAGAACCGTAATGGATATTTTTGAGAAATAGAAAGTTCGCAAATAATGTATGTAAACTATTTTTTTCTGATTCGCGAATATCATCTGTGAATGTTTCTGTAATGTATTATATATAGTGAGTTTATAAAACTGTAAAATAGATTCGTAAACAATTTATGCGAATCAAAATTAGTTCGTAGATAATAAATACGAACTTCTTAGTTTTAAATATATATATATATATATATATATATATATATATATATATATATATATATATATAATTTTGAAGTTCATTTTTCTCATTTTTTTTAGTTTTATATTATTATTTTAAAAAAAGGGTGTCATTTGTGAGACCCCTTTTAAGTAGTCTCTTCTCTCTCCTCTGCATTAAGAGTCTGTTTGACAACTCTTATTCAACGCGAAAGCAACTTGTCAAACACAAAAAAGTGAATCGGAATGGTAGCATGAATGAGCTATTTCTGTTGTTCGACCATAGAGTTCAAATAGTGAAATAACACTCTTCTCGGCCACGAAATAGTAAAAAATTAATATTTTTTTATCCAACGACATTTTCACTCTTCTGAATAATTTAAAAATAACACCCTTCCATTCACTTTTTCAACTATTACTATTTTAATGATACTGTTCTAATGTTATTCCTTGATTTGCCAAACCAAACCCTAAATGATGTAACACATGGTTACAAATTCTTCTATTCCCTCATTAAATTAAGTTGGAATAGTCATTCTATGTGGCAAACAACTCATTAAATAGAGACCAAACTTCATTTTTTTTTACGAAGGTTATGCCTGTAGTCTAACTTTACAAATATCAAAATTATAAACTATAATATTTGATAAATTGACTTTTGGATTCCAAAGAAAAGTTATGAGCATATGTTGATATTACTAGAAGCATTTTATTTAATTATTATGGAGTACGAACTAAAGTCTTCTAAGAGATTTACTATGAATAAATTTTGTTAAAATTAGACATAAACCAAATTGAAAAAATGAAACAGAAAAATGGAAATATAAAACTATATAATATATGTTTGAAAATTATATATGATACTTCTATAAATGCGTAATCATACAAAATTACAATCATTTGACATTTGAAATAGAAAACTAAGAACAAATCAGGAAAAAAAATGTCAGTATATGCTATAATAATATTCAATAGAAAAAAATATTTTTATGATAATTTATCGGAAACAAATGTGAATAATATAACAAAATGTTACTATGAGAACAAGATATTATTCTTTTCATATATATATAAAATCCACAAGTATTTAAACTGTAACTAACAAAACCTTCAGAAGAGAGAAGTTGCAATTAATGCTGCAGAGAGAAAATAAGAATTAAAAAATAGAGTATTAATGACACCTTAATCAAATAATTAGTTTTGTGAGTGCACAATCAAAATATCACTAATGAGTGTATCCACCTCGGTCCCATGATTTACACTGCAACATATATAGGCTTAATAACTGGATATCTCCATTGGTTGTTAAAACGGAGAGTGGTATCAGAAAAGAGTGAATCAATCTCTGAGTATCTCTCTCTCTCTTCATCGTAGACGAATCTCGACCGTCAAATGTGGAAGATCACCGAAGATGCTAGAGAATAATCATTGCGCGCATTTTTTCAGAATAGTCCTCCGATTTTTCAAAATATGATGTATGTTAAGATGTGATGAGACGAAAAATTAAATGCGTTTAGAACTCCAAATTGTGTTTTGCTAATTTATGTAGTGGTATTTCTTCAGCATAATTGATTTGAATAGGAAGTGATGTTTGAAGTTTTCAATGTTTTCATTTTTTTTTCATAATATTTATATACTTTGGCTCTTGAAAAACAAATCAATGAAACATTTAGGTGTTTAATAATACATGAATGAATAGCATTTCTTTTAATAATATATTTTACTAAAGATATTTGCCACGGTAGGTTCGAAAATTTTCTTGTAACGTCGTTTAAAAACTCGTCAACTTTCATCTTGAAAACTCTAGTCACTATATCTGACCTATTGTTTCTTTTGACGAGACAAGAATTAAGAGATGATGTAATGAATGAATGCACCTATCAATTCAATATCAATTCGAGAGGAAAAATGCTCAAATGTGGTAAAAAAGTAAGTGATGTGGTACAAGTTATTGATATGATTGATAAAGTGAAAACGTATTGTTCGGACCGTTCATGAAGTGAGAGTGAATACTATCACGTATATTTTATTTCATTCATTCTTTCATATTTTAGGAATAAATGTTCTCGACAATTTTATGAACTCTTAATTCTTGTATTTGAACAAACACCTCTTCTTTTCAAATGTGAAAAATATTGCGTTGAGCAGATTTTATGATGACCTCGTTTGTCAATTGTTAGAATAATAAAATAGCGGAGTACCATATTATTTTGATTGAAATTGGTTATCAAATATGGATTGAGAATTCAAAATAATGCAAAAATAGATCAGTTCATCATTATAATTAAATTATAATAAAATGATTATATGATAGATTAGAGTTGCACAAATAATTATTATCGTTATTGTTATTGTTCAATGTTATAATTTTTACTCATTCAAATAACGAGAAAAACAAATATTATAACTCGTCTGAAAAAACACCGGGCCAACTACTGTTTTTTTTTTTTTTTATCTATTTCAATGTTATTTTTTATTCTACTACACAAATAATTATGAGTACCACAAACTTAATACGAATGATGATAAATTTTATCTCTCTGTAAATTAATGTAATTTTAAATTTTATAAAAAATATTAAAAAAATATTAATATTAATAAGAGTTTTTATTTAAAAAAAAACACACACCATAATATTATGAAATAATTCTACTAATCAATAGTTTGGTACTTTTTGCATATGCCAAACATTTCCATATTTCAGTGGGCCATCAGGAGGTCACACAAAATATGAAAAAATATGATCTTTTTTGAAGGGTCTACATGCAAAAAGGACCAGAGTAAAATCATTTCACTGAATCAACTCCACTCGCGGTGTGAAAGAGAGAGTGAGATTAGGGTTGCAAAAAAGGTGAGAGTGAGTGAGAGAGAGAGAGAGAGAGAGAGAGAGAGAGGGGAAAGCTGAGAAACCCTTTTGGTGAGGTGAGTCTGAGTCTGAGAAGGCGAAAGGTCTACTTTTCCAAGGGGGAGAGAGAAGAAAAAGGTCACGAATCGAGGGAATCTGGGCTGGATCCAGTGTATTCCCACTCGTAAAAGAGGTATCTCTTTAAGATTTCTTCTTTCTTCCATTATTTGTCGTGTTTTTCTTTTGTCTTTGATCGGGGCCATTTTGCTGGTAACGTGAGTTGCTAATTGAGACTTGAGAGGTAAGAGCTTCGAGACATTGTGGTGTTTTCGTTGCTAAGGTGACAATTTGTTTTTTCTTTTTGTATTTTTCTTAATTCTTGCTGATTTTATTTTGCCATTTTTATCTGATTAGTGAGCTTCATTGTTCGACATCAGACCCTAGAAATCGTACTTGAAGTTGTGGTGAGTGTCCATTTCGGAAAGATTTAATTTCCTTCTGTTTATATTTGATGTTTTTATCATATCTGTACTATAATTATCTGTGGTTTTTGATCTGTCGATTGAAAATGTGTGGTGTTTGTCTATTGTTATTCCCTTGCATTTATTGGGAAATTAGATGAATCTCATTTTCTCTCCCATTTGTAATTTAATTATAAAATTTGTACTTGTAAAAACCCCCAAATTTGTTACATGTAAACAATAGTGACGATCATATAACAGGTTAGAGAACCGGATTGCTACTGGTTTATTTTTTTTTCCATTTAGAACTAAATGGAACAATGGCCATTAAATACTTTGTCAGAGATTGCACTGTACTGGTATGGTACCCAGCAAGTAGCCATTGTGCAGTTACGCCTTGCTTCCTGTCATGTAAACATTTGCAATTTATTAAGCAATATATGTTATGTTGAATAAATGCAGGTTTCTGCTAGCTATCTAACACTTATCATTTGAACCTGCTATGACATGAAGGAGTGAACGGGTTTGGAGCCCGTTTGCACTGCTTAATGTGGAGTCAAAAATTCTGTGGTGAGAAGGCTAGAGAGAGATGGAGTGTCTTATTATCTGTTATAACTTTAGAAGTAAGTCCTAAAGGAATTCTAATATTAAATGATTCTCATTCATACTCTACATATCCATCACTATACGTGCATATAACATAGGCTGATTTGCACAGGATTTTGAACTTTGTTTATCATGATCTTTCTGTGTATTTTGTTTTTTTTCATAGTAGTTTTCTTTCCCTTCTTTTTCTGGGTTTATTTGTCATTTAGTTGATGAACTACTTCTTAATCATTAACTTTTGGCCAAAAGAACAAAAGAGACAAAAACATGATATGGCCTATTGATATTGTACCGTAAGGGTACAGTACTTGTACAAGTTATTAAGGGTGGTACAGGTATCTTACTGCGTCAATGCTGCACTGGTTTGGCCATATCCAATTGAAACCTACATGAAAACAACATCCTTGTTTTGTAGTGCTAAATTTATTTTAGATGAAAAGAGGAGATGCTTGTCATCTGTTTTTGGCACTAATAATGTAGACTTAATATTCTTTTCTTAAAAATAAAATTTAGGTACACTTTATTACCGAGCGCTGCTGCTCGCTATCTACATTTTCAATCTCCAACATGCATTGTCTCGTAAATCAGAATTGGACCCAGAAAATAAGTTCATCCTATCTGACCCACCAATGGGCATCTTTGATCCGATAGAGATTTCTCCATCCACGCTTCCCCATAATGTATATCCAGCTGAACCGCTATCCCCAATGTACCCTACTTTCCCCAGCTCATACCAACCAAACCTCACTGGAAGGTGTCCAGTAAACTTTACACAAATCTCTCCAATCATAGAAAAGACTGCCTCTGACTGCTCAGTGCCACTTGCAGCCTTTGTCGGAGATGTTATCTGTTGCCCCCAAGTAAATTCGCTCATGCACATTTTCCAATCCTCATATACCAATGGCTCAAATGCTGATACCCTGGTTTTGAACAAGCGGTTTGCGAATGATTGTTTTTCTGATTTGATGAATATCTTGGCTTCCAAGGGTGCTAGTTCCAATATATCAAACTTATGTACTGTCGCGACCTCAAATCTGACTGGCACGATGTGTCCTGTGAAGGACGTGAGTTCATTTGAGAAGCTTGTTAATGTGAGCAAGCTATTGGATGCATGTAGCAACGTGGATCCGTTAAAGGAATGCTGTCGACCAGCTTGTGGGCCAGCCATGATGGAGGCAGCGATGAAGATCTCAGTGCAAGGGGGTGGGAGTGGGTTTTTAGGAAATGACTTTGCAGGAAGTGGGAATGCAGGAATTGATTTGGTGAGTGATTGTAAAGGGGTGGTTTATGCATGGCTTGCGAAGAAACTGTCGCCTGAGACAGCTAATTCAGCTTTTCGAATGATGACAGGTTGTAAGGTTAATAAAGGTACTCTCTCTCTCTCTCTCTTGCGCGTGCACGCTCGCCCAAGTGGGGGCCCGAATGCCCACTTTTACTACTTAACCATCCCCAAGTTTACTTTAACATTGTTAGTTCAAAATCCAAATTTCAAATGATAAATTCAAACTTTTTTTTTTGTTCTATATGAAGGGGAATGCATTTATGCCTAAATTTGTAAAATTTAGAGTTTAGTCAATCCACCAAATTAATTAGAATGAACTGTTGAGTTGATTTTTGGTTAAATGATCTTTGCACAAAATGAATTCTAAACTTACAATGTTTGATGTAGATGCATTAATTAGGATGTACGACAAGGTCAATGGATTAATTTTAATGCATAAATCCAAATGAGATTTTATAAAATTTATATACATATCTTAAGTTTTTATTTTTAAAAAATTATGTATATAAGAAACTAAAAATTAAAACACTTGTGAAACATTTGTAAGTTACAAATACTTTGAGGCATTTCATGCACAGATATGTATGTCAAGTCAAAGTATGTAGCTATTTAAAATAAATAGACAGTGCTCTGATACATATCATATAAATATAGTGTAGGTGTCTGTATCAGGTACATGATACATGTCAGATACAGATACAATTGCCTATTTGCCGACATGGAGTAATGGGGCAGCTTAGATTTATTCTCACCTCATCTTTAAATTTAAATGATCTAATTTTGCAGTTTGCCCCTTGGAGTTCGAGGATCCATCTCCAGTGACAAAAGTATGTGGCAACACGTCATCTCCTGACCCTGCTGTTTGCTGTTCTGCTTTCCGTTCCTACATCAAATCCCGACAAAAGCAGATTTTAATAACAAATATTCAGGCTATTAATTGTGCGACCATGTTTGGATCCATGCTGCAGAAATCTGGTGTCAAGACCGATCTGTATGACTTGTGTAATATTGATTTAAAAGACTTCAGCCTTCAGGGTAAGTCTGATAAACAATTGGTCCAAATGTTTATTTTTGTTCATGATTTGAAATATGAATAGTGTTTTTAGTAAATAATGAGAAAAAAGTTTCTATTTCGAGGAAACAGTACAGCATTGAGGTTCTTAACAATCTAATAAAGATACCAATTTGTTTATGATTTGGGACGTATTTGTTTACAATCTCAAAGACTTTAGCCTTCAGGGTAAGTCTCATAAACCATTAGTCCAAATGTTTATATTTATTTATGATTTGAAATATAAATTATATTTGGAGTAAATAATAACAATTCTGTGTAGTTAGTATTTATGGTTTGATTAACTAACCTCTTTCTTCCTTCTGTTTCTTCTTTTTTTTTGGTCTTGGTGTTGCGATGTTGACAGCATTTGGGCAACAAGGTATGATTTATCGCAGAATATATTATCTTTTTTTTTTTATAAAATTTTGAAGTTAAGAAATGCTATCCAGTAAAATATCTGGCAGGGATATGCCCTAACTGGTACATGGAAATTATTCTGAGACCTCTTAAATAACTAATATTGGCAGGTATATTGCCAAATACAAGTCATATCAGTACCATGACTAGGTCTGCAAAATGATGCAAATTGTTTTGTAAATTGCAGGATGCCTCCTAAGAAGCCTACCAACAGACATAATATACGACAATGTAACAGGGATGAGTTTCATATGTGACTTAAGTGACAACATTGCTGCTCCTTGGCCTTCCTCTTCCTCTGTCTCTTCTCTGTCCCTCTGCGCCCCTGGTGAGAGAATGTTTGTCATTTTCCAACTCCGTTTTAGCTCTGTTTTCTTTCTTGAAGTTACGACTAGGATTTTGATACCCAACAGAGAAACAAAAGATTTTAAATATCTGGATAATGCTTTTCCATATTATGGTGTTCCTCTTCCATTGCTTTGTCAGGGATCTTCCTCCATGAATGGCTCTTTGGCATCTTCTTTTTTCAAGCTCTGCATATTTTTAAAGCTTTTTCCATTGACACCTAAAAGTAGCTTAGATAAGTTGTAGGTTGTAGGTTGTTTCACTAAATGTTAAAGTTTGACTGATGCATTATAGTAATGGAGTGTACATAAAATAAAATTAGGAGAAAATGGGTTAGATGGGCTTGCAATGATTTTTTGGGGGCATGAGATTCTTGTTGTGCAGGGTATATGTGATTTAATTTTATTTTTTTTGGGGGGGCGGGGTGCATAAAATAAATCCTTTTCTGACAATCAATACCATTGTCTACCAGCAGTATGGCGTTGTTCTCATTTCATTCAGAATATTAATTTAGATTATTCATCAGCTATTGTCTAGCCCAGTTTTAGTATCATACTGCTTCTGATTATATAGTACTGTATGCATATCAAAAGGAACAAAATTACAGCCAGGCCGTCGCTTTATTTTATTGTAACCTTCTTTATTTTCTCTTTGCATTTTCCAGAAATGTCATTGCCAGCACTGCCTGTACCAGTGACTTCTAGAAGCCAAGGTACTTTATCTAATTTTTTATTTATATTCTCACAGCTCATAATCTTTTACCACTTCTATGTGCTTTTAAATTTCTTTCCCATTAGTGATGGGTAGTTTGGTTACCTTTGTTCCATGTAATTTCGTATGAGGCTGATAATAGCCGTATTTAGGAAAGACTGCAAGAGCTATGAAAAAGTGACTCACTAAACCAAATTACAACAGTCAAGGATGGTATACTCATAAGCCCGCAGGCTTGAAAGCAAAGAACAATGTGTTTATTTTGGAAAAGGTACAGGGACCAAGAATGACGTACTGTCTCAAAAGTATACCATGACTACATATCCAGCCAAAATCTCCCAGCTAAGCAGCATCCGGATGTAGTTAACTACATAAGAGGGAAAATTCTTTTATATACAGAACCGAGGTAGCAATCCCAGTGGATAAGTTAAACTCATTGTGTGTACACATAATATGAACTTTTTATCACGGATCTTAACCTACAAATTGCAAAACAACTGCAGATTACGGGAGTTATAGGAAGAGACTTGTTCTAGCCCTTGCATTGTTTGCTTCAACCATTGCATTGTGAAGAATTTTAGCAGGAGGAACTTAAATTGTATTTTGTATTAAAAGTGTTGCATTAGGATTCTTTGTAGCATATTGGGGATTTTTCTCCTTGAGACAGCCTCGTGTAAATTTGAGCAATTCATTCTCTTGTATAAAAGCCCCTCCCCATCTTCTCTTCTCCTGTTGGCTCTTTCTCTGAGATAAATAATCTGTGCCGATCCGTTTTACCGGGGACCAAATGGATTAATAGGATCTGCTGACAGTTTGGGTCAGATTCAGATTCAACCTGTTTATGCTTAATTTTGTTGTTAAAAAAGAAAATAGAAAAGAAGTTAGGCCAGAATGGGAATGGTTAGTGGGTCAGATCTGACCCATTTCATGATATGCTTGGTTTTTCCTTTCCCTCCTGATGGATGGGAAATGCCCCTCCAGAGACTGGTAAAGGAGAGATTTTTATTACAGGAACTGCAATTGCTAGAAATAAAATAATTTATTGAGCAACTTAACATTATCGTTTAAAATCGATTCAATAAATTTTGAGTTAAGAACACTGAAAAATCTGTTGCTCCTAACAAATTAGATTTATTCGTGTTAATTAAAGGTTATATGGGTAAGAGAAAGGAAGCTTGAATAAAAAGGAATAAAAAGATCAAATAGTGTGTTTTATACCTGAAAATAACACCGTCCTTTTCTTTTGTGAGAAATAAAAAGGAAGCTTGAATTTTGCTACAGAGCAAGAAAAAGATCAAACCAGATCACCGTTTCCTCTCAAAACCAGACTTTGATCAATTGTTCTGTGAATCTGCGATTGTGATCTTTCAGACGATTTGACATCACCTGATCGCGAATCGAGCGTCGAACTATCTGGTCTGGTGAGAGATCAGATCACCCCTCATCTTTCTCCGTTCAATTTACCAAATAAAATCTAGTATACGATGTATAAATTCTATCGTTTTGGTTTCGTTTAGTACATTGAATTCTAATTTCGCTCCAGTATCATTCCAGTTTATGCGACCTCTTTCATGTATTCAATCGGAAACACTCACATTTATACAAGAAACTGTATTTCCAACAGGTATGGTGCAAAAAGCATGTTATTTTGAGGTCAATGTGCATTTCTTTTGATACGGAAACAGCATTTTTGAAGTAATTTTGATATGGAAAATTATCTGCTGATATCATTGAAATTACAAGAAATTGGAATCCTCTTTTTATGTGATGTTATGTGTGGTAACTAAAATTCTGTGAATTAAAAGCAATGAAGAAAAACAAATTCTTTAATCATCTTTGCATTTGTTCTTGGATTTCTTTCATATATGACCAAATGATGAATTGAACGCATAAACATCAAGGAAACATGATTAAGAATGGAGAGCGGTATTTCTATGACATTACATCACTAATTTGAGTTTCAAATTTTTATTCTTTCTGCAGGAAACAGTGGTAGACTGGAAAAATGAGTCTCCTAATAACCGACTCGCAACTGAAAAGGAATTCAACCGTGCTCCAATTCGACTGTCCCAGCTGCAACACTGACCTGTTACGCAAAGTGGCTCAACTGCTACTCACTGGCCTCGCCACAGCCTGCATCGACAACACAGCTGGTGATTGATTGCGGTCTTGTGCATCAGTGGCTGTCGCCCTTAGGAAGGAGATGGTTGATTATCTGACAGAAAGATCCCGGCTTTTCATCACAGAGTCGGTTTTTAGTACGGTTCAAGTGGTACCAAATCAATAAGTTCAAGTCTCCGATGACACGGCTGAAATTATCTCTGATTTCATGGAGGAGTTTGCAGATATAAAGAGGAATTTGTTTGGCCGATACTCAATCTAGTTGTTGAGTAAGGCCCGGGAGGATAAAATTGATGAGTTTGTCCAGGACATGGAGACTGATAATTTCTGGCCAATTGACTGCCGTGAGCGCATTTCAGCAATTTTTAATCAAGAATGTGGATCTGAAGAGAAAATCATTGTGGCGAGAAGTATGAATCTGCAGAGAAGTTACATCAGCACATGAGTGAGTGCACTTACTGCAAAGTCATTCGCGAGAACGAGGGATGCAGAGTGAAATTCTCAACATTTAGCCAGGATGAACATGATGAAGTTTGCACATACAAGGTGATAGAGTGTGAGCAACAATGTGGGGGGAGAATTTTGAGGAGAGAAATGGATCGCCACCATATCACTGTTTTGCAAGATGCGGATGGTGAACTGCTTCCACCATGTCGGGTGTGAGACGACCTCTGCACAGAGTGAGCTTGCTAAGCATTGCCGGGAATTTTTGAGTTCGCATGTGGTGTACGTGCTCAAGTTGGTGCACAAGCGGGAGATGCTTAGCGAGGATGAGTTGGAGGCACGCATGCATATGCTGGAGGAGGTTAGAATTTCTCTTTTGCAACATTTTCATTTGGTACCATATTTGGTATTGTATTCTTGATGTCAATTTTGCTTAAATATCATGTTTCAACCAAAGTTAAAGAACAGCAAACTTTGATTTTGGTTGCTTCCTTTCTAGTTTAAAATCTGATAGAAGATTGTTTTAGGCTAAACAGCTTAAATCAATTTTTAAGAATTAGTATAATACGATATTTAGAGGTGGCAAAACCTAACCCAACCCGATGAACCCGTCCAAGACCCGATCCAACCCGACTTGAGTTTTTTCAAAAAGTCAAAGTGACCCGAAACCGATTTGAGATGATCTGAGACTCGGAAAAAAACTGACGCTAAACAACTCAAAACCCGACTCAAGTCGATCCGTGACCCATCAATCCTTCTTAGTCATAATGTTTTATTGTAGAAACGAGGACAACAAATATAGACACATACATAATCAAAATTAATAAAAGTAGAAAATATGAATGTATTGACCAAGATTGTACTGTAATTGTAACCCGGTATAGGAATTCTTCTTATATCTATGATCTCCTTGTTTACCATTTTAATTTGTTTTCATTTACTTACTCTAGTCCGAGTTTTGGGGCGACTTGTCAGACGCTAAGTAAGTGAGATCTCTCACATGGGATGTGAAGCACTTGGAAGAGAAGCTTGAGAAACCTGACAGTGAGAGAGAATGCAATTGAATTTAGTTAGAGAGAGTGTATGTTTTCTATCTTGCAAAATTGCTGCTTCTTTTTTCTTCTTTTAGTAAGAAATAGGCAACTCAAAAGGTGTTGATCAAACATTTTCTTTTGTTCATATCTTTGTTGTTTGTTTTTTTTCCTTTTTAGATTTGATAGAGGAGAGAGGAGAACCGGTCTTTACCTGTTGATTTTTAGATTAATACTCTTTTTTGTTT
Organism: x Bolboschoenoplectus mariqueter; assembly: GCA_037678475.1. Taxonomy (NCBI): domain Eukaryota; kingdom Viridiplantae; phylum Streptophyta; class Magnoliopsida; order Poales; family Cyperaceae; genus x Bolboschoenoplectus; species x Bolboschoenoplectus mariqueter. Next base: position 1,531,061 of record CM075286.1, on the reverse strand, counting down.
TTTAGTGGCATGCACAATTAAAAAAGAAATAATGGAGGAAGGACAAAACAGGAAATATAGTATATTTTTGTACTGCTTCAATTGCCAAGGATTTGATGTTTTTTCTTGAAGCTTTAATTATTTTATCTTTTATATTTTTTTTAAGAGGAGACTTATTTTTGTGCAAATTCATCCCTGTTATGTTTTTCTCTGTTGTGAGGTAAATATACAGAGGAGTTATCTATGGACCAAATTTTTTACTGTTATTATATTTTGAGGAATTACAATCGTTAATTTCAACTTGATTTTTTCATCTATAATATAAATTTTATTCCATAACAAAATTAGTCAAATATATATTATGTTGTGATCATTCAAGACTTCTTTCTGAGTTGAAAATTCCAGTACTCACTATTCCAACAAATCAATCTTTGACTATAGTTATAATTTAAAAAATACTTATTAAAATAAAAAAATATATCATATATTTTCTATAGTTCATATAGATTGTAAATCAAATTTGACATAATTTGAAAATCAATTGAAATTGATCATTGATAAATGATTTGAAAAATAAATAATTTAGATTCATCATCAATTAATTGATGACTAACTAAATTTCTAAATTGTGCCAAGTTCAATACACTTTATGAGAGAGTTCAGATATGCTGTCAATAAAAATTATGACAACCTCGCTATTATAGTTTTTAAACCGTTCGATTTGATTTAACGGTCCATATTTAAATATAAAGATTTTTTTATTTATAATTTATTGAATCTCATTTATTGATAATTCAAATTTAACTATGATAATACCCTATCATAAAAAAAAATATAACAGCGGATGTGAATTTTTTTATGAGAACATATTTACATTTGAATTGCCAATTAGACGTGGCTATAAATTGCCCTCCACATCATTTAAAGAGGTTTTACTAAAATCAAAGTCTTTTAATTAGTTGTGAGGAAGAGATAATAATAATATGTACTTTGCCAAAAATATATCCTGTACAAATAACACCTACTGACTCTTTTATTTCACAAGAGACAAATTTACATCTTCAATTTATTTATGAGTTGGATCTCTTGATAACTATTATCTTGATAATTTTATCAATCAATTTTCAAATAATAGCAAAAAAAACTATAAACATATTCTTTAATTTCTAGATCATTTGTATTATTTGTATTTCAAATTTCATACAATTTAAGTATTATTTAATATTCTATTAAAGACTCTTAAAATTATATGATATTTATAACGGTTTATATTTAACGGTCTTTGATGAAATATTAAATGACCCTTAAATTATATAAAATTTAAAACACAATCAATTTATATTTTAAATTTACAGCCCAGCCCAATATTTTTTATTTATTTTCTCAGCATCCTTACTCTTAGCCTACCCCTCCTCCCTCCCATCCGGTGGATGAAGAGAAAGACCCATCTCCTTTCTCCTTTTTTATGTTTGAACTCATAGTACTCCACGGCGCTATCCCAAGTCTTTTTCCAATCATCGATCAATCACATACCTGTATATAAAGTACAAACCTTTGCCATTGCCATTGAAGAATCGGTTCAAAAGGTCGAATCTGAAGAACGCAAACGCGAACTAGAAGGAAGAATCGCTCGATATGGTATGGTATAAGGTCCTAATTTTGATATTAGGTATGGTGCTTCACAAACAATTGATATTAATCTCTCAATTGTTTGTGTTAGCTGTAAATTTATCTCCTTTATGCAATCAGCGCCTTAAAAGAATGTTAATTTCTTTGAATAGGTGATGTGAAAGATGTTTCCAATTAATATATACTCCGGGGGGGCGGTTGAAAATGGACCGATGGGATCGATTTATAGCAAACCACCATTGGTCACATACCCTGCTCAAGATAACATGACATTTGATGAATTGAAACAACTCATATGTCGGCAAATCGGTATAGACGGAGAAAAGAACAATCTGAGCATCAATGCTCGGTGGAATGCCGGGACAGCGGGATCTTACTGGTTTGTACTGATGCCGATATCTGAAGAGAGCATATGGCGCATGCTAGTAGACAACACCATTTCAGGATACACGAAATGGAACATGGTCGAGTTATTTGTAGATTCCGTTCCGAAAGGGGCCAACTCAGAGACTGCTCCGAGTAAAGCCGCAGTGGCCCCACACAACCCGGTCACACAGCCAGGGCCATCTCAGTGCTCAAACCAGTGTACCCCTGTCACCCCAATCAGAAGCAAACGGTCAAAGAGAAACCCCCGTAGAGAAGTTAATAGAACCAAAAGATTTGATTCTGACAAGGAAGATTCTGGGGAGGAAGAGGACAAGGAATGGCAGGGGGGCGGAGAAGAATCTGATGAGGTTGAGGATGAATTGCCGCTTGATTTTGAACTGCCGAAGTATTCTGCAAGGCGGTCACTGGATCCACCAGCTCGTTTCTTCAAGGATGTTCCAGACATGCAATCAGCCACAGCTGATTATCACTTCTCAGACAGTAAGGGCCGGCCTCTTGAGCCAGTTGACTCCTCTTTGTACACTGGTCGGTTGTTTAGTAGCTTAGACCATCTGAAGTGGGTGGTGTTGGATTACCACATAAGAGAGAATCGCATGGTTGTGACAGATCGAGCGAGTTCAAAGATTTATGTCCTGAAATGCGAGCAATGGCCAAACTGTAGGTGGAGGCTCTCTGCAGTGCCAACCGGCGATGGTGTGTCTTTTAGGATAAGATTCATTAGAGGTCCTCACACTTGCTCCAATCAAGAGGAGAGGAAGGACCATAGGAATCTAAGCAGTACCTTCATAGCACAGATGATACGTAACGTGGTACGAGAGAAGCTCGATACAAGCCCGAAAGATATTCAAGAGATTGTGAAAAAGCAGTACCCATTCACTTTGTCTTACAACAAGGCATGGCTCGCAAAACAGAAAGCCATTGCTCACCTTTTCGGGGAGTGGAGAGAATCATATACCTTGCTTGCTCCTTTATTCCATGCTATTCAGGTTTCCAACCCAGGAACAAAGGTTAATTGGTGGTCTGAAGGCACCGCAGACCCGAAGGTCAGGGTATTAAGAGGTGTCTCTTGGGCATTTGCTGCAGCTATTGAGGGATTCACTCACTGTCGGCCGGTGATTGGTATTGACAGTGCTATCTTATCTGGTAAATATGGAGGTAAGTTGCTCTTTGTAGTAGCTTATGATGCAGAAGGGCAATTAATTCCCCTGGCCTTTGCCATAGTAGAGACAGAAAATGATGAATCGTGGGGTTGGCTCATGCGTTGGTTGCGGAGGGAAGTGGTGGGCCCACGACCTCTGTGCGTTATTTCTGATCGTCAGGACTACATTTTGAGGCTCTTTGACCAACCAGATAGTGGTTGGTTTACTGGCACAGGGGAAGCCTTCCATCGGTACTGCTCCCGCTACCTTTGTGACAATTTTCAGGCAGCATTCAAGAAAGAAGAATTGGTTGATTTGCTCAAGTGGGCTCTCAAACAAAATCAGCCAAGCAAATTCCAGCTGGGGATGACACATATTCTTCAGGCTAATCGGGAAGCATACAATTGGTTAGTGAAAGTTGGTACAAAGCCACACGAGGAGAGTGCTTACCATGTTTGGGCACAGTGTGAAGATGGTGGCCGTCGTTATGGGATAATGACAACCAACGGGCCTGAGTGTCTCAACAACATCTTTAAAGGCATATGTGAGTTACCAATCACCGCTATGGTGGAGCTGACGTTTCACAAGTCTGCTAAGTATTTTGCCGACAGAAAGGAAGCCATCAGCAAAATCCAAGCTGATAAGCAGTTCTGGTCCAATAAAGTAATGGCCATACTTGAGACGAGGAAAGTCAAAGCCAGCAAGCATGAAATCACAGGCTGCCATTTTGGAACAGGTATACACGAGGTCAAAACTAAAACTGAGATGGTTGATTCACGGCATAAGGGAGGTGCGGAGCACATAGTCAGGCTCGACCAAAGGAGCTGTGATTGTCAGAAACCTCAGCTTACTGGTATCCCCTGTTCCCACATGCTCGCCATATGTGCTTTTGGCTCCTTTGACAGTGACCAATTTGTAGATGAGGCTTACAGTGTTCGCCAGCTCCTGGCAACATGGGCACTGCGGTTGCATCCTTTTGGGAGTTCAGAAGATTGGCCGGAGTACACTGGTGTTGCTTACGAGCCTAATGTTAGTAACAAGAAACGTGGAAGACGGAAGCGAGGGAAGGCCTCACTAGGGCCAGTTAATCGATGCAGCTTGTGTGGGCGGATTGGCCACAACAAAAAAAGGTGCAAGAGGATAAATGAATATGATGGCACTTCAACCTCACATACAGGTACCCTTTTTCTATCAATCCTTTGAGGTCAAAGTCCTTTACTTCTTAATTATTTTCTCGGTGTGATTGTTCCCAAAGGAGGGCGAAGGACAAATGCTTTGCAAGAGAGAAAGAAATACGTGAAATAAATAGGATTCTGTTGTTACTGTATCAGTACTGTTATAGTTCTAGCTGAGATTCTGGTTTTTACTTTGACCTTTTAAATGTTTTATTACTCTCTTGCTTATTTGCAGATTTAACCGAGGAAGGCCGTGCTGATATTGGGCTGATTCTCGATTGTTGAATTTCTCGTCTGCCTTTGTAGATGAGTTAGCTAATTAACATCAGGTAAAATACAAATGTGCTTTACATCATGCTTGGAGTTATGACAATTGCTCCTCCTGGTTTTTGGTATCAGTACTGGTTAACTGTTGGATCTTATTATTTTGTACTTGTTTTTCCATTTCTATAGAATTTTTGGGTATTTATCTCCGGCTGGCCTTGTTTTATCAGTATTAGGCTCAGTTACTGTTGACTATGCAAAACATAGTTTTAGCAAGGAAAATAACAAATGAGAGAAAAACATTAGTCGACCCATAATTTAGCAGCCAGCAGCTCCAGTCTTGGATTCCAACTGTAGTTGTATTCTCCTTTGTATCCACTTCTATTTTTCATTGATAAGCTGTTTCCCATCCTCTTTTATAGGTTAAGCTTCCAAGACCATGCATGGGGTTGACATGTTTCAATTCAGAATTATTGTCTGAAGGTTTAAGTAGAATTGCATGGTTTATGCTCCCCTTTTTATTAGATGTTTGTGATGTTGTATATTAGTATATAGCAGATCTGACCTATCTTTTTAGGTTAACTTGTATTAGGTGCATCTAACTTATGTTACATTAGGAGTTAAGAAAATCTGGTTCAATATCAATTCTCTTATAATGCTGTTCCGCCATTGTAGCTTCATCAATGTTCTTTTTGCTCGGCATCTCTGCCTTGCTCTTTAAGGAGTAAAACACTTCTGATTGAAAAAGGTCTGGTATCATACTGGTTAATTACCTGTTACTGGCAAAATGGTAACCTGGAACTGTATCAGAGTTTGAGATGCATATTAACTGGTGAATGTCTTGACCAAGATAGTTCTAGTGCAAAATTAATTTAATATAATTGAATAATAGTATGTGTAGTTCATACGCTAATTAGCAAATAAGTTGAGAAATGTTGAAAAAAAATAATATGGGTATTATATAGAACCCTTGGTTAATGTTTTGTCGAGAAAATATGCCAGATATTTGGCGGCTTACATAAATTTGAATACCATTGATATTAGAATGTTAAAAAAATGAACCCCATATATATAACCTGTTTTTGATGCCTAATCTAATGGTCTATTAGATATCCATTGATAAGTTCTCTACTTGATGCCACTCAATTCTGTGATTTCTTAAATCCTAGAATCATTCTTTAGTTTAATGATAAAATAATACTTTCTGTGTACGAGGTCGTAAGTTCAAAATCTGAATGAGAGATTCTTAATGAATATTTAAATTTGAGTGAGTCGGACTCTCACCTTTACTATCTCAAAAACAGTTTCTTAAACCCAATTTTAGAGCACGAATTCATTGAACGAGATGTCCAACATAGATGAGTCTAACATAGAAGATCAACAACACTATCCTTTCACAAAAAAGAACAGGTACATAAAATTTTAAAAAATTTCACTAAGGATGCATTTGGATGGGTTGAGAAATAGTACTAAGTCGGATTAGTAATTATTCCGAATTGTTATTTTTTGTTTGAATGAGTAGATAATAAAAAATTCGATTAGAGACTATTCAAAATTGCTGAATTAGCCATTAATTTCACTAATTCATTCTTTCATCCAAACACACCTTAATCAAGAGATTAGAGAGTATCTCGGGCCTTGTTTCTCTAAGAAGACCATTCAACATATAAAAAAAAATGATTAACCACCAAAAAAAAGAAAAGAAAAAGAAAAATGGATTTTGTTGTAGAAGCTCACGTTTAAGGAGGTCGGAAAAAGCAAAACAAAATTATATATGTTATAAGGCTTAAGCTTAGACTTAACCCAAACAATTAACGCTTTAGAATTTGGCAACCTTAAAATATCCACATGTGGGTAATTAAGCACTCCATAGATTTTAAAATATCAAACATAAAATACATCCAAATCAACATCAACTTACCCATACATGCACCACAGAAATATCAACACTTTCCTTTCAACGATAACAAACCAAATAAACAAATCAAATTATAAATATACACAAGCTTCTAATAGAAAATCCACAACCAATAACAAACACAATTCATGTCATATGCAACACCAACCAGTATCAGTAACACACCAAACCGGTCTTGTATAATAAACCTTTTGGTAATCAATTAAGCTTTAATTAAGCACTATATCGAAACACTATTCGGAATCCCTTTTCCTGTAACCCCTTTCTCTTTTCCTGCTACATTGGAAGTGTCAGGATACATCAGTGTGTATGGGACCTTTGCGGGCCCCATCCGGTTCTTCAACATGGCATCCTTGTTCCTCTCTTTTATGTTCTTTTCTACTCTCCTTAGATCATTTGCGAATTCTTCGAACAGCCGGAGCACCTCGCCGTCATCTGTCCACCCTGCTGATGCCTGCTGGCCTAAGTACACCTCGTCAGACATGTGATACGAGAGTACCTATAATGTGCCAAAATTTATAGTGTCAAGATCAATTGATTATATACTACTAAGTAGCAATTCAGATTGAACTGATGATTAGTAACCAAATTTGGTCCTATATATAATATATATTGCTAACCAAATTCTCAATTAATTATACTGGTAATCATTTTGGGTTTGCACTTTAAAAAAGTATACTAATTGGCTCATTTTACCAATGTACCTCTATTAGTGCTAGCCCCAGAGTTGTCGTAAACCGGTCAGGTACCATCTTGAAAAAGAACTTGTCAGGATCATTTTGAAGCTCAGTAAACTGTTGTGTATGCTCAACTGGGATGAACTCCCTGCACCGTGTTGGGCGGTTCGGTGTGTAACCAGCATATGCAAACTGCCCGAAATTGACTGCTGCATGCAATGCTGACGCAATCCATATCAGTGTAGTCAGTGTTTGTGTTAAGTTCTCGATTGAGTTCAGTTCAAGCCAGCAGTGCGGATCATCACTCCGGTCACCATGACCAACATTGCGTATTTCGTTGTACCACGACTGAAGTTCGGTATCAGAGGTCACTGTCATGTCATCAGGGTAAAACCGCATGCAATAACTATGGACCCATTCCTTAATGCAGACCCATACGTCGAGACCATCTGTTGCATATGGATAGTCTTCTAGAAGGAGGCTTACACCAGAGGGTCGGGCTGAGTCTCTGACAGCTATGCCCCTGAGATGAGATGAATATTCATTAGATATGGATATGTAGTTTTGTACACAAGAAGATGTACCTTGTATGAATTTGTTATTTTCTTCAAACTTTCTTTTTCTGAATAATTCTATAAGAAAATAGAAAAAATGTACCTTGTAATGTATTATTACTTCTCTTTCCTTTTTTTATGTACAAAATACAGTAAACATGCCACGTTGTGAGTAATTAGTGCTAAGGTAACAATGTTGTCTTGTATGAAAAATAGAACTTTTCCTTTGAAGAAAATGAAAGATTTTCCACAATGCAAATTCTAGAAAATTCTCTCTTATTATGCTAAAAATTAAAAAATATATATATTATGCCATGTATGTATAACGTCATTAGAAGTTGCATCTTTAACTGTATAATATGCTGTACAGAACCATATTATACACCTCCTAATCTTTCCATAAGAATCTTTCAATTTTATTACCCTTATTTTCTTTACAACTTTGTCTTCTTCAATAATCTTTAAGAACTACCAGCACCAAATGAGAAATATGATCATATTACCTCTTTACCAGATCTTCAGGAAGCGCTTGTTCGGTGAATCGCCAATTCGCATAGATCTTGGAAGACATTTCCATGGCATACTTCCCGGGAAACATTGTTCTCTCCAAAATTCCACCTGAACACAAAAGGATACTTCTAGCTAGTGCATTTATGTGCATGGTATCCTTAAAATGTGGATTAAGTAACTTATATATTGGGTGCATTGCACTCAGTTGCCTCTTTGTAGCTATCACAAATGGCTCAACTGTTGCATGAGTATATAACCTGGAGAAAAATTCAAAGTTAAATCAATGTAAGCAATGTCAATTATTGGTTGGTATCTTTATAAATAGACTAATTTAGTATTTTCAACAGTCCTGAAATGATCTACCAAATGAGGTTAATTTCAATCATGACAGGCCACTATATACAGTAGAATTTAATATTTTAAATTAGTATTTTTCCTTGTCAAGGAATAAATGGTTTTCAACTAAGTGCATCCAAAATACTAATGGCGAAACAAACGGTGTTGATATTACTAAAAAGTGAACAATTGTGATGTTGGTTGTTTTTGCTTTGTAAATATTGGCAAAAATAGTAATTCAAAATTTTACATAAAGAGGCCGGCCAGTTACCAGTGACTGACTAGCTGGTGATATCCGGAATCATTTACCGCAACAAAAGTTTTCGCCAATTCCCATAATGCCCTGAGTGGTGGTATCTCAGGCACAAAAACTCTACTCTCTTCTTCTCCTCCTCCTCCTGGCAAGCTGAGTTCGATGACAAGCGGCTTCAGAGTCCCATCATCTTTCAAAAATAACAGGGTCCTTGATGCATAAACGCACACTCCTTTTTGCGAGTTAATACGAGTAAGGTATGGCATTAGATAGTCATGATGATCTAGGATGAATATCCTTCGTTGGTGCATTGCCTGAGTGAAGATTTAAATGAAAAAAAAAAAGTTATCATATATATAATTGAAGGATATGCAAAAAAAAACATATATACACACATTAATGGCTAACTTAATTATTGATATGTTTGTTTGTGAATATATTTGTATCAGCCATATCAAAACCCATGCCCATTTCAATAATATCCAAATAGTACCTGTAGACCCCTAATAGATTGATTGTCAGAAAAATAAAAAAAGAAGATTTCAAACATATGACAGCTATATGTTGTTGACACAGAGATACCCATGAAGAAAAATGTTGGAGGAGAAAAATAAAATAAAATTACAGAGTGATTATAGATACTTACTTCCTCAATGGTTAAACCATCAAGCTTTCCTTCTATATGAGAAGCGGCGATACAGCTTCTTGTCCCGTCTGCTCCGACTGGAGGAAATGCCTAAATTCCATTTATATGTAAATATTACTTGTACCAAACAAAAAAAGAAAAGAAAACATAAACAGGACAAATAAAAGACTCTCATCTCATAACAAATATGTAGCATGATCTAAATTCATAAGCCAATCTAACAATTTTGTTGCTGTAGCGCATCAACTAAATCACCTCTAATTATTTAAATTACCTCTAAGCATTTTATCACAGCTGGATTCAGTCCCGCTAGCATTTCTCGAGCAAATTCTTCATCAGTTCTCCATGCATTTTCATTAGCTGCATCACAATTTTTGTGCAGAATCACTCGTATGAAATTGCTTAATAAGCAAATTAGTAAACTTGAAATATCTTATGTAAATATATCAAAGCAAAATGCCTGTACAACTTTCGAACTAATCTAAGCGTATGGCCAACTGCATCTCCACAACTCATGTGGAATTCTCATTCGTTTCAATTGAAATGAATGGCGTGTGACAGCATAGTTCGATGCCGTGTTTTGCCAGGTCAGCAGCTGATACAAACCAAGCTACATACCTGCAATTACTTGTGGAACCGGGAACTTGGCCGGATTATGCTTTATAGCCTTTGCAACATCCTTGTACACCTCATCAGGAACAATTGTCTTCAACTTCTCCATTGCCATCATCTCGAATGCCGCTGATTGGCGGGGCTCAGCATATAGGTCCCTTTTCAGCTGCTCAAATGACCTAGTATTATGTGCATTAATTTTATTTAGAGCTCTTGTAATTACACAATTAAAAAGGAGGACATGTTTTTTTCCTTATTTGTCTAGCTTTGAACTAATCATCGCTTGGACTTACTATGCTTAACAGCAACTTTTGAATAGTGAATTATACACATATTTCAAACAATACAAAAAACAAAAGGGCTTTGACAAAAAAAAAAGGAAAATTCTCCTTAGAGTTCCTTTGAAAATAAAAATGAAATTAAACCAAAGAGGCGGTCATAGAGAAACATCTTTAAGTGCTTCCTTTGTTCAACAATGGAGTATGATTGTGCATGAATTAATGCATGAAGTGTACCTAAAATTGTTGATATCTCCTTGGAAAAGGGATTTTACTTCAGGTATCAGAAAGTGGATCACGGCCTGTATTGCGGTGGTAATGAACTCGGAAAACTTTACTGGGCTGAACCGATCATCTGGCGGCACATAGTAGTCTAAATTCAGAAACTTCCCTCTTGTCTCAGTCATGCCGTCTTTAGAAACATAGACCAAAAGAAAATTTGAACTCAAATTAGATACAGATTTGGGCTCAAACTATGTATATAATTCTCTTTCTAAGAAACCAAATAAAGATCAAATAACATGGATTAAACTATGCTGAATTTTTATTGGGTCTATGACAGATGTTACTCTGAAATTATCATTACATTTTCCTGTGCAAACATGCAAACAGAAATTTCCCTAAAAGATACATTTTCAATGTTTTAAAGTTTCTTAAAGAAACACAACAATTCAAAACTTTGCTCTCACATATTTACTATTAGTAATGCAGATCATTTATGATTTTAAAGATCTAAAATAAAATTACCTTGAAGACTAACAGGTCGTCCAGTTCGGCATCGGCGTGGGTACGGGTACAACTGTGTGCCACCTAACACGGGTCTGGTGTGTTCCTCTCCCTTATCAGGCGCACCCAAATCATTGTAGTAGGCATAATCATAAATGCGCTCCCATGTTTTTCTCTCTCCTCTTCCGTTCCCTCTTAAGACTACAAGCTCCTCTTGCCGGAAATCCCGCAACGGCAACGGGGTCTTGCTTGGTAGATAACTCTGCACGAGAAAATGAAAAGGCTTATGCTAAACACTTGATTTTTAAGAGTACAAACTATATCCATGGCAAGTGAGCTAAAAGGTAATTAAGAAGTGTACTTACGGTGTTAGAGAAGAAGAGACGCTCGACATTGGTCTTTCTGATAGGGTAAACCCACGAATTGCAGTCGAAGTGGATTTTCCGATCATCGGAAACATCCAGAGAGACAAATTTCAGGAAGAATTCATTTTTGTTTCCATTTTTCACCACAATTGCACCAGGAAGTCCAAACTCCATGTCGAGATGGAACGTGATGTGGTACGTGAAGGTGTCAGTCTTGCCATGTTTGGTTTTCTTTTTTTTCTTGATGCTTATGCTCTTACTCTGTTTTGCCTTCTTCGTATCTATATTTGATGATAACAAAGATAATTATAGTATATTGGCGATTTATTTATTAAATCAAACTTGACAATTTTAACGGTGTCGACCCATGAAAATTTTATTTTGAAATTCCACAGTTTATATATGTATAATCATACTTTATTGTCTTTATGATCTTAACAAAAAGTTAAGAGTCATCATTTAAAAAAAAAAGATTATATACATTTAATCTCCTATGTCAGACCTCTTTAATTAGAAGACAGTCATCAATTTGTTAATAGAAATCTTGAAAATAATTCTTTCATAAGTGTTTCAAAGAATTTGTATAGAAAAAGCTTACTTGTGTCTAACTGTGTACTGCTGAGCAATCGAACGGTGGTCTTCCGTCCAGGGGCTGAGCGCAGAAACGGCCGTGCAATCACAACCGTCCCTTTGACGACATGGTACGTTGCACCACCGTTTGGAGAAGCGCTATTGAACGGATTGCATAGCGTCATTTCTCAAGCTAGACAAGGCCTGAAAACTTGAACCAGCAAAATTAAGTTCAATCAAAGAAGAACTATGTTAATTAATTAGTTCTTAATTTTCCAAGGTTTTGATGACATATATATATATGCATGTGGAGTGGTTTGTGTCATATAAAGGTATATATCGATTGAACAAAATACTTTGGGTTAGTAACTAAGCAAGATGGGTATAATATAATCCCCTTTATCTTTTTTTCTCTCCTCTTTGTTTTATTCTCTTTATTGGATTAGTTGGAAAAGAAAAGAGGAATGGAATGTGCTGTCCTTTGTGCTTACACTTGCATCAGATTCAATTTCTTTTGGATCCAAGCTGATAGCTCAGCATTTTCTTTTTCTCAAAATCTATCTCGGTTTCAGATCTTCTGTTTGTTTTCAATGGGAGCTGATACACTGATACCGTCATTAATGTCGATTTTATTTTTCAGATTAAATTAGTTATTATTCATATCAACAACTTTATTATATAACTTATATTTACGATACTTTTATTATTCAACTTAAATAAGTTATTATTTATATTAGTGATATTTGAATTGAATAATAAAGTTATTACAAAATAAGTTGTATAATAAAATCGTTAATATGAATAATAACTCAATTTATATAAATATTGAAGTTGATATTGATAACAATATTGTCACAATGATATCTCTCGAATATTTTCCGTTTTCAAAATCTCTCAGTTTTTCAAATTTCTCTTGGGTCCAAGGAGACCATCAAACAAAGGTTTTTTTTTTTCCATAGGTACTGCTGCCTTTATTACATTACAGCGATGTGAAGGAAAAAAAATCAAAATATTACGTAACAAGATTTTGAATTTAATTTTGTGACCTTTAACAAGTTAAATGCAGGATAGGTGACACATGTTTCATTTAGTGACTTTTGTCTGATTTATCTTCAAGAATAAAAAGGATACAAACTATAATTTAATAAATAATGGAAAGAAAGTTCTAATCTTTTGCTGTGCAGTATTGTGTTGTACAGTGAACGGACGGATTGATTATAGGGAATTTTTTTTAATTTATTATGCATAAATCTTGACAAAATTAGATGGATTATACGATGAGCTATACGGTACAATATAATATTGGATATGAACTCATGGAAAGAGGTTGAGTTTATCAAAGATGTTCACGTACTTATATAACCACGATAACTATAATATGCTAGATTTCAAATTTTGAATTTAAATTATTCATAACATTTATAATCTTCCACTTTCGTTTTTATCGAATCTTTTTTTTATTTAAGTTTTTATAGAATCTATGTAACTTATTTAAATATTTACAAAATGGACATCAAATTACAAAAAAATGACTCTACAACTTATTAAGTAAATCAAGATAAATGATTAAAGTTCGTCCCTTGAATCGAATTATAGTTTTTTGAAGTTAAGCTTGAAAATTTTATATATTTGTGAACTTAATATCATCTTAGCTTTTTAGATGAGGTCAAGTTTTCTACTTTAAATATCACCCAAAATTCATCACCCGAATTACAAAAACACTATCTTTATTACTAGATTAAAAAGTAATTAATACCATTTTAGTTGTACTAAAAAAAAAGGAAAATGTATGTGATAAAAACAAGTAGAAGATATGTAGAAGACCAAATAATCATAGTATTTCTTGGATTAGGAAGTCCTTTACAAAAAAAAAAATAGCAATTTGAAAATTATTTGATGTTCCATAAAATACAATTAAATATGAATCATTAAAAATTTAATGGCATATGATGAACAACAAAACTTGTATAAAATTTCATTATATAATATATATAAAGTAAAATTTACATTTTAATTGTTGGAACTTAAAAATATATATATATATATATATTATTTTTAATGATTACCAGGATTGTCAAACCAGCTAAGTTGTTCCCACCTTTTTCTACATTCTTTTCTTCCCCCTATAAACATAATTTTCTTGTATTCTTTATTGCTAAGATTTATAATTTAATCTTTCACAGTCACATATTAATGTGTGTAATTTTACAATATATGCAAAGTGAGTGGAGGAAGCAACACATTATTACAATATATTCAAAGTCACATATATATTTATCTGAGTAATTTTACAATAACTTTCACACTTCACAGTCACATATTCAAAGTAATTTTATAATACCAGATGCTTAGTGAAAAAATGACAACATTGCCTTAATTAGAAGAGGCCTACATTAAGAATCAAATAGAGACCTCTAGTTCAAGAAATTTAACAAAATGTGGAGTCATTAATCATCATTAAGGAAGCAAAGTTCATAATATTTTAAAAAAAAAGTGGTAGTTACATCTGTTTTGTTTTTTTTATCTGCATCTCAAATGTATTCATATTTTTTTTTTGAAAAATATTTATACTTATTAATAAAAGTGTTTATACTTTATGTTGTTAGGATTAAAAAAATTTAAACATGTATTTTAAACTAGACTATTCAACAAAGACTTTAATTTTAATTTTCACATGATCATTCGGATTACAAAAAATAACAAATACTTTGTATACTAGATATAAATACTCTAAAAATCATATATAAAATAACGGTTATTTAAGTATGAACACTTATGAGGGTGTAAATGAGAGGTGCAGAATTTGATACAAGAATAATTTCTCATATATATAATAATAAAAAGGTTGAATATAGAAGAAGGGACTAATAAGACCCAAAAGAAAAAAAAGACTAAAAAAAATGTTATCTTTCTAAAAAAAATTAGACAGTTAATGAAGCCGAACAGCACCAACCAGATTTAGTCATAGTCTGGTTAAATTTCCTTCATTTTTCTTTATAAACTAATTTTTGGAAGCAACGCGTTTTTGGTGCTGAATGTATTTGAATTATCAATGGCAATTTACTAAAAAAAATAGTAAAATAATTTCGAATTTACATGAAAATTGGTCTAAATTACAATTAACCATATACACAAATGTTGTTTGCATTTTTTAGGTCTCTCAATAGTCAACATTTATGTGAGTTTGTGCTGCGTACAAGCGTAATAATGAAATTATTCGTTACAAAATAATAAGTTTTAATTTTTTTTAAAAAAATAAAAGAAACTTTGATATATTATTGGCCTTATAAAAGAAAAAAAACTATTCTTAAATTATATAAATTCTACTCATTACAAAATTTGAACCTCGTCGAAATTTCATACATTATTTGCCTTTATTAGAACCATCTAAATCAGCCAACACGACCCGGTTTGATACTCGTCATAATTACTGTGTTGTATTAATTAATTGAATCATTTATGATCAGATTAGGTTTTTTAACCAGGAGGCTTCCTTCACTTCTCGCTTTTTAAATCTTCCTTTTGGAAAATTAACACAAATACAAACAAAATTTTGGGTTGATGTGCAAATGTATAGACAACTGATTCATAAAATCTGGTATTATTGCGTGTTGCTCAAGTGTGAAGTGACTTATGACAGGAACTTAATAGTGCAACGGCCAACAAATTCTTGATCGTTTCGGAAATGTTTTAATTGAGGTAGTAGTAGTACACCAAAAGTATCAACATATATGATATGATATGTCTATTGATAGCTATATCTAATGATAGCTAGCTATGAGCATTTCCGATGTTAACATCCCGGACAGTCAACAATTTTTTTGTTATTCAACAAATCTGAAGTGTGTTTTATGAAGCGAGTACAAGATTAATAATGCTTGATGTTGAAAGCATCAAGCGTCTCTCAATTAATACAATCGTAGATTATTGGTATATGCAAAAAAACATGAATTTTGATGAACACAGTTGATATCTATGTGGGAATTTTTCTATGCACAAGTTCATAAAAATCAAGGTAAATTTGTGGAAGCTCTGTGGCATTCAAATCATCAATGGATATGTATAACTATCGCTGCTTCGTTCGTAAATAAATAGATAACTGGTGGTTTTGAGAGATCTTATAGCTGCTCCTCACTCTTAAAGAGCCTGGTATGATCCTGCAATTTAAAGAAGAGACAACAAAATTTGTAGGTGGAACCGATAAGGAACCACACAAAAAGAAAAACAGAAACACAACGATATACAAAATACCTACTCTGACGAAAACATGTAAGCATTTTTGTTCAGTTCTGGTACAAAAAGGTATTAGAACAGGACTCTCTGTTCTAGAAAACACTGGTAAATTACTAAAAAAAAAAAAAAGACAACTGGATTCCCTGTAACGAGTACCAGAAATATGGAACAGCTTAAAAATCATTGTTTTGGGTGAGCAAATAAAATCAATGAAAAAGAAGCGAACTTACCCTCTCCTGTATGCACACGTATGGGAGAAAACCTGTCAGGTACCCTCACCTCGTCCCTTCCTTTTCCCTCTACATCAGCTTCGGTTCCGACCTGGAATGTTGCTTCATCTTCATTCTTACCGCTGCATTTGAATATCCACTTGATCAAGGATCAGTTTGATACCACTTATTTCTTACCAGGAACTTTTTTTTTATCTAGTCTATGGCTTTGAATGGTTCAAATCCATTTTACAGTTTTAGACAAAATTGGGTTAGATTGAAATGTGCTTGTGATTGCTTGCTGCCTCAAAATGAAAGAAAGAAATGGGGGGCAAACTTGTAGATCAATCAATGCTAAACAAATGTTTGTACAATGACCCTAAACTGAAAGTTCACTAAGGCTTAATTGGTTTAAATTGAGCTTGATCACAAAACAAAGTGTCCAACGATGCCTAGTCAGGTCTAATTGAGGCAAAAATGCACAGTTCTGATTCATTTGAGACAAATTCTGTTGAAATAATGCTAAATTTTCCCGGCCAGTTGATAGCAAAAAAATGCAGCAGAATTGCATGGTATTATTCAAGTTCACATGTGAGGATCAGTTTCACAAAAACGTCATGCTTTTCTCTGTGTTTGTGTTTATTACCTGGAATAAGTCACAAGACCAAGTGCAACAGCCACAAATGCCACATAATAAATCCAGTCAACCTACAAATTTCAAAAGGCTTAAATTTCTTATGGTCTAAAACCTAAATTGTACTGTTCAAGGTGTGCGCACACACAATTCATCACCTTTTTGCAATTAGCTTCCCTTACTACAAAAGTCAACCAGCATTGGTATACAAAATATACAAATTAGTATCCTTTTTTTCTTTTTTTCTATTTGAGGAGGCCCCCCACTACCCCTGACTCCACCCCACCGCCCTTCCCGGAAACCCCCAGCAAGCGCCCCAAAGGAGGTGGAGGTAGAAGTAACAGTTTGCAATGCTGCTGCTTGTCAGCAGGGTCAGTTTCCTAATTTCAACTCAATAGATGTGCATTTTATAAATATATGCAAATCTGACCTCTTCATAATAAGCAAAGATGCGAATGAGGATAGCCCACATGTCAGACGTTAACAACGACAAGTTTAGCATTGTAGATCCACTCATCTGAATTTTAAAGAAGAAACTGAATTACATGTTAAAATTAATTTGTAGGCAAGTATTTCAATTCAGACCCAGCACAGAATTTACATACTGGTACCAGCTTACATGAGTACAAAAATTTGGGTACACCAGACTCTAGTTATGGCACTTTTGGCACAAATAAGACGCTAAGCCCAATCATGCAATTATGCGTCAGCTGAGCATAGTCATGAACCAGGATATGTTATAACTTAAAAGAAATAACCGAATTTTGGTGCTAATCCAGTTAAGTTAGGCATTATCATTTCCTCATTTCTTTCCTATTTTTTCTTTCTATTGTTTGCCAGGTTTGCTAAATTGATAAAAACCAAGCCTTCAATAGATGCTTCACTCAACAGTTTGGGTTTCTGACAACCAAGAAGAAATTTTTTTTACATCAGATCTGCCGGACCTTGAGTAAAACTGGTACAGTGGAGTAGAACAAGAACATGGCCACAGAAAATCCGACAAATGGAGTGACCTGAAAACAAAAAGAAAAAAGATTATTATCTGTATGATACAAATTTTAAACTAGAGTAATTTAGAATAAGAAAAAAGAAGGTAAAGAAAAACAAGTTATTAGGGTTTAGGCTCAGGACCAAGTCTGCCATACTATTGAATGAGTTAAAAAAAAACTTATATCTAACAACAATTATATAATTTTCCTGATAAAATAATAACCCTATAACATGTAATCTCAAACATGGAAGGGAACTTACAGCATCTTTTGTCCAGTGTATAGACTCTAGCTCTATTCTCTCAAATATAATTCTGAAAGAAAAAAAATTATCTATAAGCAGAAGTACTGTTTCAAATATTCCATTAACTGGCTGGCCAAAGTGTGAATTCCTTTAGCCGGTGTTGTATAATCTAAGCCTTAAGACTTGTCAGTTGCTTTCATTAAATTCTACTCTAATTGCAGGCCCACAAATAGAAATGACAACTTCTGGAAAAAGTATTGAAAATAATTAATGAATACATGAACAAAATAATATGAAAAAAACAATATGCCATATGAAAGTACACTGCACATATTTTTTATATACATTTGACAAGCACTAACAATAGCTCCAAAGAACCCAAGCATTGCCATCAACTCGATCCTATCTGCACTCTTGACCACAAACTCCTGCAATTTGGGAATAATTTTATTTGATCAAATAAAGTAATGGGTACATGCCTGGTTGTGGTTGCATCTATCATGGTAATGATTTTACCACATTTCATTAGCGCTTATTTGGTCCTTCTGTTTATTTGGTTTGTTTGGTTCTTAGGAACTTAAAAGTGCTATATAACATACTAAGTTCAACTCATCATTTTTATATAATCATGGATCCAAAAATGATAAGGAAAAAGTAAAAAAGAGTGTGTGCGCCCGAGAAAAGAAAAGTAGAGAGAGAGAGAGTCCCCTGCTCAGTAAGGAAAGGTAAAGTAAAAGTAAGGGAATCGGTATACCATAAGGTGTCAAGAGTGTGTGCATTCAACTCATCATTTTTATATAATCATGGATCCAAAAATGATAAGGAGTTTTGAAGTTATTGAATTAGTAAGGTTGAAATACCTCAACAGGAACTATTATATACTGGCTGGTCTTGGTAAATGAAAATGGTTTGACCATACTTTTTAAACAAATTTTGTCACTCTAAAGTCTTAAATCCATTTGTTTTTTTTAGTATCAGATTGCACGACTGAATGTTAAGTCCGACTGTATTGATAAAACCAAGCTCAATGGAGACACCATTTAAAGAGTGAAACTAACCCCAAATGTTTACCTCACTGACATTAGAAATGGCATAGAGTGTGGAGCCCACTATTACAAGGACGTCTCCTTTCACTGGAGCACTTCCCCCTGGGAGAAACGAGTACTTGATTATAAATAATGTATTCTCAGCCTTTACCAGGATGCACTTTAACACAGTTCAACGGTTATTGTCTGCCTGGTACTATCAACTCAAACAGTCAATCCAGACCATATGGTGCGGTACTACACCAACATCTAATATAAGGATATTGGTACCAACTACTAAGAAAAGAGTTGCACCAGTTCTGCCAAAGACTGAAAGATTTCGAAGACCCAGCTAGCTCATATTTATACAAGTACTGAACCAAGACATAACGATCAGAGAGAGACAGAGAGAGAAAGAGAGAGAGGGTACCAGCTCTATCCCCAGCATGTACATCAGAGAAAATGACCAATACAAGGCCTACGATGCAGATGGCCACGCCTATGAATTTACGAATCTGATACCTCGTCTTTAGGAAAACTGATGTTAGAATAATAACACAGGGTATCGACCAGCAATCCAAGAGCATGACACTTGTCATAGAAGTGTATTGGTATGACTTCACCACTATTCCAAATCAAATCAATAAGTATAGATAAGTATTGATGCTGGCATAATTGTGCAAGGGAGTTCTGTTGAAGAAAGGTTTTCTCAGGCACCAATCACAAGAGGGAGGCAGCTGGTTCTGGTAGGTTCATAGAGGTTTTATCTATCAACGTGTTAGCTGACATTTATAAAATGTTTTACCACTGCTACTAGTAAATACTGAAACTAATATTTGAGCTATAAGGTCCACTGAGACACAATTCAACCCAAAGAAGAAGATTTAAAACAAAACAGAATGCAGCTTAGGTGTGCTCCAATTCAATTTGCTGCTTTGTTCTTATTGCCATCCAGTTACATGGTTACATTTGGAGGGGGGTGACAAGAAGGGAAAGGAGGAAAATAGGGCGGAATATGTCACTTGACCTTACTCCTGAGCTCAATTTGAGGAGGTAACTGAAGGATGATGTAGTAAAATGGGTGAACTGTTCTAATCATATTTTTATATTTCTTTCAACCCACAATTTGAGGTGCAATGGGATGTAAATGTAGCCATGTAACTGGATGACCTGTCTCCCCACTTCCATCCCATTTGCTTCCCATTTCCTCCAAACTTAGGAGCACAACAGGTAACCTTGACAACTATTCTACCAATCAAAAAGACTCACCAAGGTAGTTTGCCTCCACATCAATTAAGCCGAACACCAGGTAATAGTACCATTTAATCTGCACAAATTGATAGCATAAGAGAAATTAAAGCAATGTTAAACGAAACTTACGAATAATTCCAAGTCTAAGCTACAAAAAAAAAGGGTTCTGGAGTTGAAGTACCTTTACCTCATCTTCAAGTGTTAAACGAAGCTTACGAACTTACTACTATTTTTGTTAGAAATTAAGATAACGAAATAATTCACAATAGAGAATGAAAGAAAGTGAAACCTGAAGTGGCCGTCTACGATACAGAATAATGCCCCCGTATATAATTCCCAACAATAAGTAGTTCAGAAAAGATTGTGAGGTGGGAGCATCAATACCTGAAAATGTTCAGAACTTGAAATATTAGAAAAGCATTAGGAAATATTCACTATACTAAATGCATAACTAATGTACAGGAGAAACGCCGTAGTTTGCAATGTATTTCTGGAACAGTGACAGCATTTCATTTTAATTTGACTAAAATAATCCCCAATTAAGGCCTGAACCAACCCCCCCCCCCCCCCCCCACACACACAGATAAGAAATAAAAAAAAGGCAATGAAATAACAATTTGTGCGTAGTACTTCTTTGGCAAAAAGAATTTGTACCTAATAGACAAGACAGTGCATCTAAGACCTAATATTAATATTTTCCTGTTTTAATGCGATCTAATTTTTACCCTATTTGTCGATTCCTAAAGAATGAGAAGTTATCCATTTCAGGAGCTGTAAGTACCTTCTCCATTGAGATTTGAGACTTGATTAATGTAAACAAATAAGCAAAGACAGGCCCGACAGTAAATTAAATTCGGAACGTAAAATTAATCAGGGACTGAATTGAAAATATTGTAGGAAGTACAAACTACAAACCACGGCGAGAGAGATCGGAAGAGAAGAGGCCAGTGGAGGTGACGAGAAGCGACAGCAACTGGCCCAAGACAAGCCCAATCAGTGCCTTCTTTGTGAAATAACCATTAGAGCTGAACATCATTTATCTCTCTGCTCGCGCTCTCCAGAGATAGAGATATAAATGCCCGAAGGTAATGCCCGAAGGTAATGCCCGAAGGAAAGTAAGGTAATGCCCGAAGGAAGAAGAGGATGAGAGCGAGAGAGAGAGAGAGACGTAGTGAGAACGATCGCACTAGTGTGAAAGGAGGAGAGAAAAAAAAGAGACGGGGTACGGAGGAGCGAATTTCGTAGGGATCTGCGATTATTTTTTAATTTGAAATTATAGGTGATTTTCATTCCGCTTTGGGCAAGCCTTTATTTTCTCCGAACACTTATGAAAATTTTGAATAAAATTATTCTAAAGCTGTTACAATTTTATTGCGTCTTTTCTTTAGTTTTTGAAATCTTGAGTCTTTTTTTTATGTTGTTTTTTTAATAAAAGTCTTTTGTTAGTTTCGGTATTTATTTTTTAAATATTTTTCATAAAATTTAAATTTATATTTTTCTTATAGAGAAAAAAAATAAGATTTATCACTATTGTACTTAGATTCAGAGTTTTTTTATATTGGTTGTTACTAAGAAACAAAAATATTACAATTCTATCGCTTCTCTTCTCTTCTTTAGTTTTTGAATGCTAATATTTTCCAGGAGACAAAGGTTAGTTGTACACAGTCCTAAAAAACAAAAATATTACATGATGTTTGGATAGACAATATAATATATATAGAGAGAGAGAGATTACAGTTAATGTGTTCTTAAAAATACGAAATTTTTCGATGTTTTTAACTTAAAAATCTATCAAATCAACTTTAAATAAAAAAAATTCAAGTTACTCAATAAATTCTTCGTATTAAAATCTTATAGAATACTAATTTTTTCTATTTTTGAAGGCTTTTAACAATTATTTCATATTTTTAAAATGACATACTTTTATATGCAAAAATTCATTATTTTCTTATTATTATATTCATCTCAAAAAATTCGAAAAAAATAGTTAGAAAAACCTAGAAATAGAAAATTTCAGTATCCTATAAGATTTAAATATAAAGAATTTATTAAGCAATTTAGATTTTTTGTTTGAAGTCGATTTGATAGGTTTTTGAGTTATTGAGCAACTAATTTTTCGGATTTTTTAAGATGGTTCTAAAATAGTAATAAAATTAAAAAGTAGGATTCAAACAATAAGCTCACCAATGCTATTGGTGAGTTTAACTCAAAGAACTCGTAGATATCAAAATTTATCATTTTTAGAATTTTTTAACTATTTTCTTTTCAATTTTCAAAGATGACCTTAATTGGCACATATATTATTTTTTATTTTTATTTATTTTTGAAATTTTAAATTGTTTTTGTTCCATGCATTTAATTTTAGGGAGTTGATATATAGATTCCAAAATCAACACCAACTTTATTATTCAAATTAAATTAGTTGTTATTCAGATTAAATGAGTTATTTATTCATATTAACAATTTTATTATGTAACTTATTTGTATAATACTTTTGTTATTCAACTTAAGTGAGTTATTATTCATATTAGTGACATTTGAGTTTAATAATAAAAATACTATAAAAAATAAGTTGCATAAATAAAGTAGTTAAGATGAATTATAACTCGTGTAATATAAATAATAAAGTCGGTATCGATTTTAGTATCTCTCAAACATTTTCCTTAATTTTAACTGGATTAGTAACTAACTAAAAAACATACACAAGTAGTTAAATATCCATAATACATAATATGTTTTTTATTCATTTTTATTTTGGCTATATTCTTCGTTTTATCTCTATTAGAAATATATAGTTATAAAATAATTAAAACATAAATAATTAATTAAATATTTTCAATACATAATCATAATTATTGAGTAAATTAAAATATATCAAATTTCAATATATAATCACAATACGATCAAATAAAATCTTATCAAAATAAGACGAGGCATCACATATATATAGTGTTTACTGATCCACTTGGAGCAACCCAAAAGCTTGACATATATAGTTTCCGGTGTAAACAATAACATTCCGGAATTAAAGTGGGCCACCATGAATTGGCATCCGGTGATCATTTATTAAAAACCTCTCTTAAAAACTACACGTGCGAATCTTGATGTTGATCGCTATATATAGTGTCCGCTATAGTAATTGTGTATAATTTCTATCCACTTCAAGGGATATGAACTTGGCCATCATATTCTCTAGTCAATCCACAAACTTATCCAATTCCACCCATATTTGAATTTGTATTCTCTGTTTGTTGCGTTACACCGTACAGTATAATATGATATTTGTTCGATTGTGTTGAGATTTATGTGATGTAAATATAAAAAAAAAAATCTTTTATAATCTCTTTGTTATATGTTGTGCAGCATAGTATTGCACAGCAGAAAATCAGAACCCCGAACTTATACTGCACTCTGCACTGGCAATCTGGCATCATCTGTTTAATTTTGCACGTTCTGTTTCTTTCTTCTTCCTGTTTTTTATTTTTTTTATTTTTTTGCCTCGCATAATTTTTTCTCCAAATTTTCTCCCTCTCTACACAATAAGCGACTAAAAGTTATTTGGCACACACGATAATTAATCGATGAACAAAAATGCAATGAAGTTCAAGGACAAGATCCCTTTTTCTCTAAAATTAAGAGTCTGTTGTTATCTTAAGTGCCATCACTAATCTGTTTACTAAATCAATGTTTATATGCATTAGCAAGCTAGAGACAGCTGAAATACACAAATAAGTTCATTGATGTAACTAGTTGGTATGCATCAAGTACAATTTTATTTCTTACTGAAGCTTGCTGAAGTACACAGATTGAGGACACATACATGTTATAATAATATGAAATCTTCTCTATTAACATATAACATTCATAAATTTAACGGTACATGTGCTAAGATTAGTTACTTGCAGGGGGGAAGAGGAGTTCCGCAAAGGCACTTGTTGTGCAAGTAATTGTAGCGGTCGAATCGAGCCATCTGACCGCCGGTCGGTATCTGGCCGCACAGCCTGTTGTAACTCATGTTGAAGAACTACAAGTTGGATATAGCTGTGATCTGCCGTGGGATGCTTCCGTAGATCATGTTGTGATTCAGATCGACCAGGAACAAGTTGCTCTCCGGGAAAACCACCTTCGACAGGTCGAATTGGAACGCGTTGCGGGACAGGTCTACTTGCTCCAGCGGCTTCTGTTAGATATAATCTTGTTGTTATAAAAGATCTTATTTTGATTCTGTTTTTTTCAGTTTTATTTCTTTCTGTTTCTGATGTGTGGAAAATAAGAAACCACATGTCATATTTAGTAATAATGTATTAGGTGATTTTTTCTGTTTTTGGTTGAACTATTATAAGTAATGAGAAAACCCTGAAAATGGTGCTAAGAAATTTTTGCACCGCAAATCTTCTCTCTAAACTTTTGTTATCAGTAAGAGTTGTGTGGTTCTGAATTTTACATTTGGTATCAGAGCCATGGGAGATGAGAGTACAACGAAGAAGTCACAGAACCTAGTGATTAGAAGTGGAAGCGTGCCGATCCAATATCCAATGTTAAATGATACGAACTATGGACTTTGGGCGGTAAAAATGAAGATAGTACTGAAGGCATTGGGAGTCTGGGAAGAAGTAGAGAACGGGCAAACCGACAAAGAGAAAGATCATGGGGCGTTTGCTGCAATTTCTCAGGCAGTGCCAGACCCAGTCGTGATGGCTATAGCAGAAAAGGAAACTGCTAAGGAGGCGTGGGAAACGATCAAGGAGATGGTCGTGGGTGAAGATCGTGTCAGAAAAGCAAGGGCACAGGTCTTGAAGAGGCAATTTGATCGGATGGTCATGTTAGACACAACAAGCATAGTAGATTTTTCACAGAAACTAATTGCACTGGTCGGGGAGATCCGATCACTGGGAGTAGAGTTGAAGGACAGTGCAGTGGTGGAAAAATTGTTCAGCGCTGTGCCCGACAAGTTTCTGCCTATTGTCGGTACTATTGAGCAGTGGGGTGATACATCATCCATGATGGTTACAGAAGCAGTGGGACGGCTGCGGGTGTTTGAGGAAGGTCTGAAAGGGCGGCAACAACATAAGGAGGAAGAAGAGGAACAGTTAATGTTAACAAGGGCTCAGTGGGAGGCACTTACCTTGAAAGAAAGAGAAAAAGAGGAGGTGCCGAACAGCAGGCAGACTAGTGGTTACGAGAAGGTACAGAAACCGTATAAAAAGTTTGATAAGTCCAAAATAAAGTGTTTCAACTGCTCGATTTATGGGCATTTTGCCTCTGAATGTCGAAAACCAAAAAGAGAAAGGGCACTTGTGATTGAGAAAGAAGATGATGAACCTGTGTTAATGATGCATGAGGTAGTGAGTGTGCACATGAGGAATGGTGCAGAAAAATCTAGTGAACTTCATCTCAGTGAAGAAATTCCAACCACGATGAAAACATGGTATTTAGATTCTGGTGCAAGTAATCACATGGCTGGGTGCCGTGATCATTTTACAACTCTGGATACAATGATTGGAGGAAAGGTGAAATTAGGTGATGGTTTTGAAGTATCAATAAGGGGTCGTGGAACAGTGCTAATTCAAGGACGCACTGGAGAACACAGAGCCTTAACTGATGTTTATTACATACCGAAACTGACCACAAACATCATCAGTTTAGGCCAACTTGAAGAACACGGGTGTAGAATTGAACTCGTGGCAGGGAACTTACAAGTTTTCGATCAAGAAGGAAAGCTTTTAATACGAGTAAAGAGAACGAGAAACAGATTGTATGTGTTGAGTTCTGAAATAGCAAAACCGGTGTGTTTACTGGCAAATGTTACAGAAAATTCTTGGAGGTGGCATGCTCGTTTTGGTCATTTAAACTTTCAGGCTATTAAGAAGATGGGTGAAAATAATCTTGTTGAAGGGCTGCCACATATAGATCAAGTCGAGCAAGTATGTGACGGGTGTTTAGTTGGCAAGCAACGCCGTTCACCATTTCCACACATGTCGCAATACAGAGCAGGGGATGCGCTGGAGTTGGTACATGGAGATTTGTGTGGGCCTATTTTACCCTGTACTCCATCTGGTAACAAGTATTTTTTCTTACTAGTTGATGATCACACTAGATTCATGTGGGTGATTTTGTTGAAACAAAAGGATCAAGTATTTACAGCATTCAAGGGTATCAAGGCGAGGGTTGAGGTTGAACAAAACAAAAAACTGAAATGTTTTAGGTCTGATCGAGGAGGTGAGTTCAAATCTAGTGAGTTCATAGAGTTTTGCAAGAATTTGGGAATAAAGAGGCAGATGACAGCTCCGTATTCACCACAACAAAATGGTGTGGTCGAAAGGCGAAATCAAACAGTCGTGGCCATGGCAAGAAGTATGATGAAAAGCATGAGAGTTCCTGCAAAATTCTGGGGAGAAGCGGTGTGTACAGCAGTGTACATCCTAAACCGAGCATACACTAAGAGCCTGACGAGTATGACACCATATGAAGCCTGGTACAAACGAAAACCAACGGTTAAACATTTTCGGGTTTTTGGATGCGTGGTACATGTCAAGACAATAAGTACCCACATCAGGAAGCTAGATGATAGAAGTACTCAAATGGTATTTTTTGGGTATGAGGATGGATCAAAAGCCTATAGAGTGTATAACCCCATGACAAACAAAGTGCATGTGACCAGAGATGCAGTATTTGAAGAAGAAAGAGGATGGGATTGGACCGAGAAAAAGAAGGAACAAGATGAAAACCGTTTAAAAGATCCTGTGTTCAAAATCATGTGTGACTCAATGGACGAAGAGCAGCTGGAGAGTGAAGACATCACGCATCCTGTCTTGAATGAAAACCCAGGTGATCCCGAGGAGGTAGTAAATCCAAACAGCTCCATGCAAAGAGACAACACAAATTCAGATGCTCGTGAAAGAAGTCAGCAGACCCCGATAAGATTGCGTAGCTTGGAAGACATTTATGGAGAGACTGAACCAGTTCAGATGCTCTATCTTGATGTGTGTCTGTTGGGGGCTAAGGAACCGAGAAATGTAATTGAAGCAAAACAAGATGAAAATTGGTTGCAAGCAATGAGAGAAGAAATTGACTCAATAAACAACAACCAGACTTGGAGCCTTGTGGAACCTATACCGGGTCAAAGAGTAATTGGATTGAAGTGGGTATATAAAATCAAAAAGGATTCAGAAGATAGGGTGATCAAGTACAAAGCGCGTTTAGTTGCTCAAGGGTATGTACAACAACATGGGGTCGATTATGAAGAAGTTTTTGCTCCTGTGGCAAGGATGGAAACAATAAGGATGCTCATGGCTATAGCAGTGCAAGATGGATGGTTACTTCATCATATGGATGTTAAATCCGCGTTCTTGAATGGTGATTTACATGAAGTTGTACATGTCAGGCAACCACCTGGATTTGAAATAATGGGAAGCGAGAACAAAGTTTTTAAATTGCACAAAGCACTGTATGGTTTGAAGCAGGCACCAAGAGCTTGGAACTCCAAGCTAGACAGCACGCTGGTTTCCCTTGGTTTTGAGAAAAGCAAACTGGAACATGCCGTATACAAAAGGGGAGCTGGTAGCAATCGTGTATTGGTTGGAGTATATGTGGATGATTTAATCATAACTGGAGCATCGGAGACGGAGATTGAAAGGTTCAAGAGTCAGATGAAAGAAAGGTTTCAAATGAGTGATCTAGGACTTCTAAGTTATTATCTGGGGTTGGAGGTGCAGCAAACAGTGAACAAGATAACATTGAGTCAGACAGCCTTTGCTAAGAGAATCCTGGAAGAAAGTGGAATGTCGGAGTGTAATTCGACAAAAGTACCAATGGAAACCAGATTAAACTTAACTAAAGCAAGTGAGACACCCATAGTTGATCAGACTAAGTACCGCAGTGTTGTTGGAAGTTTGAGATATCTGCTTCATACTCGGCCGGATCTGGCGTTTGCTGTTGGAATAGTAAGCCGGTATATGGAATGTCCTAGGAGTGAACACATGGCGGCTGTCAAGCAAATTCTCAGGTACATAAAAGGGACCATTGATCTGGGATGTGTTTATGAAAGAAGTTCAGAAGTAATGCAAGGACTGGAAGGGTTCTCTGACAGTGATCTCGCTGGAGACAAGGATGATCGAAAAAGCACAACCGGTGTTATATATTTTCTGGGATGCAATGCACTCAGCTGGATTTCTCGAAAACAAAAGGTGGTAGCGTTGTCATCCTGTGAAGCAGAATACATAGCTGCTTCGACTGCAGCTTGTCAAGGTATTTGGCTCGAATCGCTAAGAGCAGATCTTCTGAATCAAAAGAATGAAGTGATAAAGTTGAACATAGACAATAACTCTGCAATATCATTGTGCAAGAATCCTGTATTTCATGATCGAAGCAAGCACATTGATACACGTTATCATTTCATAAGAGAAAATGTGGAGAGTGGCAAGATAAGTGTTGAACATATTGGGACAAACGATCAGCTAGCAGATTTACTGACGAAGCCACTGGGAACTACCAAGTTTTTGGAATTAAGAGGAAGAATTGGTCTCAGGCATGTGAAGAAGGGACAACAAGATTAGGGAGGTGAATGTTAGATATAATCTTGTTGTTATAAAAGATCTTATTTTGATTCTGTTTTTTTCAGTTTTATTTCTTTCTGTTTCTGATGTGTGGAAAATAAGAAACCACATGTCATATTTAGTAATAATGTATTAGGTGATTTTTTCTGTTTTTGGTTGAACTATTATAAGTAATGAGAAAACCCTGAAAATGGTGTTAAGAAATTTTTGCACCGCAAATCTTCTCTCTAAACTTTTGTTATCAGTAAGAGTTGTGTGGTTCTGAATTTTACAGCTTCTCACGCCCGAACAACAGCGTCACATCTCCGGTAAACTTGTTTCTTGACAGGTCAACCTGCGCAAAGTTGATACGAGAATATGACGACGGGATCTCACCTCTCAGGTTGTTATGGGACAAGCGAAGGTAGACCACCTCGGAGGCACTTTGGAACAGAGCAGGAGGCAACGAGCCGGTCAAGTGGTTACGGCTGATGTCGATGGATGTGAGGTTCTGAAGGAGAGAGAGGGAGGCAGGGATGGAGCCGGACAGAGAATTGAAGGAGAGGTCGAGCTGGGTCAAGGAATGGAGAGAGGAGAGGAAGGACGGAACGGGGCCGGAAATTGAGGTGAAGGAGATGATGAGCATTTCGAGACGGGGGAGGGTGGCCAAGGCCGAGGGAATGGGGCCCGTGAGGCCGGGAAGGTGGTGCAGCATGAGGAAGCGGAGGTAGGGGAGGGAGGAGATGGCAGTGGGGATGGTGCCGGTGATGTTGGAGTCCTTAGTGATGTAGAGGCTGATGACACGGCCGGTGACGGCGTCACAGTCGATGAGGTACCAGGAGCAACAGGGGGTAGATGGATCCCAGGAGGCAAGAACGTAGGGGTTGTTGAATGCGGCCTTGATGGCGAGGAGGGCCCGCTTGTCGGCGGAGTTGCAGCGCGCTGAGGTGGCTGGAGAGAAGAGGGAGGTGGCTGAGAGCAGCAGCAAGAATGAGAAGAGAAGTGTGTGATGTTGAGAGGATGATGCCATCTCAGCTAATTGATGCATTAAATTTGGATACCATAGAAACTAATATAGTAGTGTGTATATAAGTAATAATGATGGATGATGGATAAATATTTCTGGATATATACTCTCTCTCTGATGTGTTAACAGTGATCATTTTTTTTTCCCTCTTATTTATTCAATTTTAGTTTAAAAGTTAATAAAATTGTCGGTGGATGAAAATTTTTGCAATTTGCATCAGTGTGTGTGTGTGTGGGAATATAAGACAAGATAATGTAAGAAAAAAAATAAATGGAAATGGAAACAGTGAATTAAATTAATTGAGTTATGCTCAGTATACACTTTCTTACTATTCGTTCATCTATTTATTATTTATAATTATATATCTGTCAATAAAAAAATATATGATTGTCAATTATCAAAATTTAAATATTATATATATATATATATATATATATATTTTATACATAAAATAATTAAATTTTATTAGTTAATAATAATATTTTTTTTGTTAACATATATATATAATCATAATTAATAAATAAAATAGTAGACAGATTGATAAACAAAAAGAGAGGGGATGCTTAATATTTTTCAAAAAAAAAAATAGTGGGGTCTAGTTGCCAATTACTTGATTCAGCTCCACTGAAACGTTTGGCACGTGTGCACAATAGATTTAGATACGACATATATATTTGCATTTCTTGTGCTCATGATCATATTCGTGTGCTGTCCAACTCTTCAAGTATCAAATATGCACGTGAAATGTGTTAATATATTCAAATACAGGATGACACATGTAGATATATACATCCAAATACGATTTAATTATCATTTCAATTAACTTAGAATAACAAAAAAATACAATATTTTTCCTTTAATGATTTTCATATTGTTGATAACAAAAGAATACTTAACATATAGCAATAATTTTCATTTATTGTTTTAACTAATCATATTTTTTTAGGTACAACAAAAAAGATATAAAAATAAAGTATATTTAATATTAGACTTATTTTACTCATAATAATTAGAAGAACATTCTAAAACTAAAATTAACTTAGTTTATGATTTATAGAAGAAAATATCCGTATTCTATATAAGAATTTAAAGGACTGTTACATAATTACAAACTTTATAGGGGTTTGATAAAAAAAAAAGCAAACAAAAATATAGGACAGCTGAAAATAAGACGATGAAACAATCATGTAGCTCTTTGTGTTGTAGATGAAAAATTTACTATTTTTATACTTCTACACATATATCATACAAAAGAATTCATAGAAGATCTTAAAGTTGTTAATAGAGAAAATTCGTGTAAAATCGGAGGGGAAAAAAAGAAAAACTCCCTAGCGTTATTGTATAATGGAGTACGAGAAAAATACAATGAAATAAAGTTTTAACAATTATTTATTTTGATATTTTTTTTAAAATAAAGTCTAAATTTGAAATGTAATATTTATAGACATGATTTATTATCTACATATTATGTTAATAAAATACAATGAAATTTTATAGATTTTTCACCATATTAATTGACTTGAAATTTTGAGAGAATAAATTAACAATCCTTAATATATTATCAAACAATATGTGAATATTTTAGATCATGCATAAAATTTCGGATTTTAAATTTTAAATTTATTTTACATATACTCATTATTGCTAAAATAAACAATTATAAGTGATTTCTCTTTAATTAATATGCTGATATAATTGCTTTACTAAAGGCATCTAAATTTGATGATTTTATGATCCCTATAGAGAGTTTTACCAATTCACTACACTTAGAACATTAAATATCAAGAAATTAATCGCTCAAAAAAGTAATCCCACAAATTATGTCAAATAGCAAATTATCATCCACAACAAAACATTTTTTTGTTTAGGTAAAATTGTGTATTAACGTTAATAAGCATGACTTGTCTATTACTAATAATAATGATGAATTTAATGTACACTACATACATGTATCATGCAATTGTATGTAGATTAAATGTACGTGTCGTGCTGGTACGTATAATGATTTAAAAGTGTCATGTCTTATTGTATGTGTCTCCATGTGTCTTTTTTTTTATTTTCAAATTTTAGAATTTAAATTTTAATGTCTTAAAAAGTTTAAAAAAAATGAAAAAAAAATTTGAAAAAATATTATGATCTTGACAATGTATATTTTTAGAATATTGTAAACGTCCCGAATAAAAAAATTGAAAGAAATTGAAAAAAATAAAAAATCAAGATTCCGAAAAAAATCAAATCATATTTGTATTTTAATGTGTTTTGACGTGTCATGCGCATGTTTGATACTTGATCGTGTTATGTGTCCATTTGAATATAATTCTTATGACGATATAACTCGTGACATATTAGCACACCATATGTAAATATGTATATCGTATCTAAACCATATTATCATATGTTTTTGTTAATACACTATAAAAAAAATGCAGTGAGGTTTGTCAAAGTCACATTAAAACTCAATCAATTATTGACAACTAATACCTCAATGTAGTTTTATTTATTTATTAAATTAATTGATTAATTTAGTCCACTTTTTCCATTTCCCATTGAACAATATAAGTATCCTGCATGCATTTTCTTATCTTATATATATTCACTGATTATTATTTAATTAGCTTGTGAATATCTATCAATATTTTATGTGAATATATGGGATAAGAGACTAAGGATGAAATTGTGCAGTATGAGATTCCAAATAATTATGAGGATATTATATCCATGGAAAGGTTATGGGAATAAGTAAAAATGATTATTCGGTTATATCATAAGAATAATTGTAAGAAATTCTAATTTTTAATTTCAAGATTATAAAGAAATTTACAAAATCTAATTTTATATATTTTATATATTTTATATCTATTTTCTCTTCATATCATTTTATGAAATTCGAAAATTTGAAATTGTATTAATCCAATAACTGAAATTTAATAATTTAATAATAAAATGAATGTGATGCAAATTAATATTAGATAAGGAAATAGGAGTAAGACTAGTATGAGCTTAAGCTTAGCAAAAGAGTTGGTGAATTTAACTCAAAATTCATCGAATCGGCTTAAATTTTTAAATTTAAGTTGCTCAATAAATTTTTCATATTAAAATCTCGTAGGATACCGAAATTTTCTATTTTCAGAGTTTCTAATTATTTTTTCAGATTGTTTTGAAAATGATCTATTCTCGTATGAAAATATTTATTATTTTATTATTATTTTAGAATCATTTAAAAAAATATGATAAAAATATTTAAAAAAAACTCCAAAATAAAATTTTTGTACCCTATAAAATTTTAATATAAAAAAATTATTGAGGAAATTTAATTTATCGTTTAAAATCAATTTAATAATTTTTTTATTTAAACTCATCAAAAAAATTTAATGAACTTAAACTCACCTATAGAACTCATTAATAAGTATGCGTAGCTATACCAGTATCGCCATGTGATTTTGTGAGAGTGAAGTGAAACAGCAACAATGAGATTGGAAAAAACACTGAAAAAAAACATTAATTCAGTCCCATCAAAATTTATTTCTTCTCACTCTTTACAGAACAAGTGAACTTTTTACTGGCAAATTTAGATCTAAACCCACTGGATAGAAATTTTTACTGCCGAACAAATCTGTGGGATGTTTTCAGCAGTTGAATTAGAGTTTTTTTCTACTGAGTTCATAAACCCACAGATTCACAGTAGGTGGGAAGCTTCCGAATCCATAATAATATAAAAGAATGCACGGAGAGGAGGAGGAGATATCTATCCATCAATTGTTTATTGCTTATTGTGATATCCACAAATTGAAGTAGCTGAGAGATGGCATCCTCTGGTCTCACATTTTTAGTTTCGTACTTGCTGGTTCTCTCGGCCGCCTGCTTGTTCTCTCCGGCCGCCTCAGCGCGCTGCAACGCCGACGACAAGCGGGCACTGCTCGCCATCAAGGCCGCCTTCAACAACGCCTACCATTTTGTTTCCTGGGTCCCCTCTGATCCCTGCTGCTCCTGGTACGGCATCGACTGTGACCCCGACACTGGCCGTGTCACCAGTCTCGCCATCCTCCGGGACTCTAACGTCACCAGCACCATGCCCACTGCCATCTCCTCCCTCCCCTACCTCAGCATCCTTGTATTGCACCACCTTCCCGGCCTCACGGGACCCATTCCCTCGGCCTTGGGCACCCTCTCCCGTCTCGAACAGATCATCATCTCCTTCACCTCAGTTTCCGGCCCCGTCCCGTCCTTCCTCTCCTCTCTCCATTCCTTGACCCTGCTCGACCTCTCCTTCAACTCTCTATCCGGCTCCATCCCCGCCTCCCTCTCTCTCCTCCCGAACCTCACATTCATCGACATCAGCCGCAACCACTTGACCGGCTCGTTGCCTCCTGCTCTGTTTGAAAGCGCCTCTGAGTCGGCATACCTCCGCTTGTCCCATAACAACCTGAGTGGTGAGATCCCAGCGTCATATTCCCGTATTCAATTTGCGCAGGTTGACCTGTCGAGAAACAAGTTCACCGGAGACGCGACGCTGTTGTTCGGGCTTGAGAAGCCGCTGGGCCAATTAGACCTGTCCCGCAACACGTTCCAATTCGACCTGTCAAAGGTTGTTTTCCCGGAGCGCTACTTGATGCAGGTCAATCTGGATCACAACATGATCTACGGAAGCATCCCGCAACAGATCACGGCTGTATCCAACTTGCAGTTCTTCAACATGAGTTACAACAGGCTGTGCGGCCAGATACCGACCGGCGGCCAGATGGATCGATTCGACAGCTACAATTACCTGCACAACAAGTGCCTTTGCGGAACTCCTCTTCCCCCCTGCAAGTAACTAAGCTAGCACATGTACCGTTCATTTTAGGAATGTTATATGTTAATTAAGAAGGTTTCATATTATAATATATATGTATTTTCTCA
Source organism: x Bolboschoenoplectus mariqueter (assembly GCA_037678475.1). NCBI lineage: Eukaryota > Viridiplantae > Streptophyta > Magnoliopsida > Poales > Cyperaceae > x Bolboschoenoplectus > x Bolboschoenoplectus mariqueter. Next base: position 1,495,998 of record CM075286.1, on the reverse strand, counting down.
ATTTTGTTTACTTCAGCAAGCTTCCCTAAGTAATAAAATTGTACTTGATGTATACCAACTAGTTACTTCAATGAACTTATTTGTGTACTTCAGCTGTCTCTAGCATGCGAAATGCATATATAAACATTGATTTAGCAAAAAAAGAGTAATGACACTTGAGATATATAACAACAGACTCATTTAATGGAAATGGCTAATAGTAATTCAAATCAAATTTTTAAAAAAATTTCTTTAATTAATTTTTTTATTTTTGACAAAAAATATCTATGTGTACTGATTTTTTATTTTTGATAAAAAAAAGTACGTTCAATAATCTCATGTGTTTAAGTTCAACGAGCTGTTTAACTCAAATATTTATATTATATAATCTATTATTTATAAATGTGACTCAGGTACTTATATCGCACACTCATGTATTTATATATATAACTAGTGTGTTTATATAAATCGTCAAGAGGAAAATAATAAAATAGAGAAATATAGTCTCAGAAATAAAAACATATGAAAAAAAAAGTTAAGGACAATAACAAAAGAGAAGAGATTCAAAGAGAAATGAAAATCTTGAGAAAACATAAATGCATGGAAGAACGAGAGAGAAAAAATATCTCGGAAAATAAAAACGCGTGAGTGACAAATCATATTAACTATTTATGTGTTTATATAAGTAATCAAGTGTTTATATATTGAATTTAGGGTATTTAAATAATTGAATAGCGAAATTAATTGAATGATAGAAACTTTCAAAAAAAAAGAAAATTGAATAGCGAAATCTTGCGGACATTTCGTTGGTTGTTATATCCGGTATTTAAAATATGTTTATGCAGTACGATACCACACATGCATAAGAGTATGCATCCGTATATTCAATAGTATTAAATTAAGCTTATAAAATTAATCGCATGACATCTCTCATTTAAAAAATCATAGATTATATTAGTAACTTATTATATTTTCTTATCTTTTGTTGAAATTCTTTCAAATAATTATATTTAATTCATATGCTTGAATTTTTTTTTTAATTTTCTACCCTTTAGCCGATCACTTATTTAAAATCACATAATTGTTTAATTATAAAAGCCTAGACAATAATTACAAACAATCATTGAATGAATTAAAAATCAAGCTACTTCACTAAAAAATTGGATTGTGGAAAGTAGCCTCCACGCTTAAAATTTTAAGACATCTATTATATGCCTTGACAATTAAGCTTAAAATCAAGCTACTTCACTTGTATGCTTTGAAAATTATTTATTTTGATAATTTTAATTTCTTTCAAAATAAAGTTTAAATTTGAAAAGTGACATTTATTGACATGATCTATTATTCACATATTATGTTAATAAAATACACTGAAATTCCATGTATTTTTCACCATATATTAATTGTCTTGAAATTTCGAAAGAATAAATTAACGGTTCTTAATGTATTATCGAATAATATTTGAATATTATAGATAACAAAATAAAGTTTCAAATTTAAAATTTAAAATTTATTTTTACATATACTTATTATTGTTAAAATAAATAATTATAAGTGATCTCTCTTTGACACGACACATACAAAATACGTATATTATGTTTAAACCGTATTATATATATATGCCACGTATTTTTGTTAATACGTTATTTGATCCAAGTTCCAATGGAACTCAATCAATTATTGACAAACTGAGACCCCCGCTGTATTTTTTTCTTTTTTTATTTTTAAATTAATTGATTAATTTAATCCACTATTTCCATTTCACATTGAACAATATAAGTATCCTGTATGCATAATCTTATCTTATATTCACACACACGTATATACAAATTGCAACAATTATCTTATTTTTAATTAACTTGTGAATAAATGATCTCTGGTGGCATATGGGACGAGAGAAAAATCTATAATATTTATCCATCACTCGTTTATTATTCTCATTGATTTCGTACTTCCATTCATATCCAAAAAATTGAAGTAGCTGAGAGATGGCATCCTCTGGTCTCACCTTTCTCGTTTCATACTTGCTGGTTCTCTCGGCCACCTCCCTCTTCTCTCCGGCCGCCTCAGCGCGCTGCAACGCCGACGACAAGCGGGCACTCCTCGCCATCAAGGCCGCCTTCAACAACGCATACCATTTTGCTTCCTGGGTCCCCTCTGATCCCTGCTGCTCCTGGTACGACGTCGACTGTGACCCCGCCACTGGCCGTGTCACCGGTCTCTCCATCTTCCAGGACTCCAACGTCACCGGCACCATCCCCACTGCCATCTCCTCCCTCCCCTACCTCCGCTTGCTCATGCTGCACCACCTTCCGGGCCTCACGGGACCCATTCCCTCGGCCTTGGCCACCCTCTCCCGTCTCGAACAGATCATCATCTCCTTCACTTCAGTTTCCGGCCCCGTCCCGTCCTTCCTCTCCTCTCTCCATTCCTTGACCCTGCTCGACCTCTCCTTCAACTCTCTATCCGGCTCCATCCCCGCCTCCCTCTCTCTCCTCCCGAACCTTACATCCATTGACATCAGCCGCAACCACTTGACCGGCTCGTTGCCTCCTGCTCTGTTTGAAAGCGCCTCCGAGTCGGCATACCTCCGCTTGTCCCATAACAACCTGAGCGGTGAGATCCCAGCGTCATATTCCCGTATCGATTTTGCGCAGGTTGACCTGTCGAGAAACAAGTTCACTGGAGACGCGACGCTGTTGTTTGGGCGTGAGAAGCCGCTGGAGCAAGTAGATCTGTCCCGCAACGCGTTCCAATTCGACCTGTCGAAGGTTGTTTTCCCGGAGAGCAACTTGATCCTGGTCGATCTGAATCACAACATGATCCACGGAAGCATCCCGCAACAGATCACGGCTGTATCCAACTTGCAGTTCTTCAACGTGAGTTACAACAGGCTGTGCGGCCAGATACCGACCGGCGGTCAGATGGCTCGATTCGACAGCTACGATTACTTGCACAACAAGTGCCTTTGCGGAACTCCTCTTCCCCCCTGCAACTAACTAATCTTTGCATATATACCGTTCAATTAACGAATGTTATATGTTAATTGAGAAGGTTTCATGTTATAATATACATGTGTTTTCTCAATTTTGTTTACTTCAGCAAGCTTCCCTAAGAAATAAAATTGTACTTGATGTATACCAACCAACTCGTTACATCAATGAACTTATTTGTGTACTTCAGCTGTCTCTAGCATGCGAATGCATATAAACATTGATTTAGCAAAAAAAGAGTAATGACACTTGAGATATATAACAACAGCCTCATTTAGAGAAAGGGGATGATCTTGTCCTTGAACTTAATTGCATTTGTTGTGTTCATTAATTATCGCATGTGCAGATAACTTTTAGCCGCTTATTTCTTTAGAGGTGGCAGAAAATTGGGGGAAAAAATTATGCGAGACAAAAAGAAACAAAAAAAAGGAAAGAAAACGTGCAAAATTAAATTGATGATGGCAGATTAATTGCCAGTGCAGTGTGTAGTATGACTATGAGCAGCAACTAATTGTGGTGTAATTGGAGAAGTTTGTGGATTCGCCAAAGAATATGGTGGCCACATTAATTTCGGAGTGTTGTTAAACGAATTATTTGGTTCAGTTTCAGTTTGAAAAATTCGGTTGGGTTGAAAATTTTGATTTTTTTTTATTTTTTTTTCTTTGATTCGGTTTGTATTTTTCTAAATCGGATAGACTAAATAAATTAAATAAACCAAAATTTGTTAAGTGAATTTATTTTATTTGATATGAATAAAGATATATCAAGGATAATCTGAATATTTTCACTTTTTACAAATTTTATTTGTTCATTATTTTGTTTGAATTATTTATCTCTTCTATCATTAATTTGAAATTTATCAATATTTTTCATCACACTCTAACTAATATAAATTTGGTTCAACTAAATAAACCGAGCAAAATTTTAGTTTATTTGGATATTAGTTTATTCGGTTGATATTTTTACAAATTTGGTCCAGTTGGTAATTTGACAAATCGAATAAAACTTTACTCATATATATTTAATTCGATTTGAACCAAACCGACTGATTGCACACCCCTACTAGAGACTATGACAAACTTCTTGGAGCTCTAATCTTCTGTATTTATTTTATTTTTTTGAAAAATAATCTATTTTTATATGTAAAAAATTTATTATTTTATTATTATTATTAAAATCATCTTAAATATTCGAAAAAATAGTTATAAAAGTTTAAAAACAAAAAGTTTCACTATCCTATAAAATTTTGATATAAAGAATTTATTGAGCAATTAAAATTTTTTGTTTGAAGTCAATTTGATAGGTTTTTGAGTTAAAAATATTAAGAGATTCCGTGCTTCTAGGAACACTCTATCTTTAGTCAAACAAATTATAGGATTTTTTTAATTTATTTTCTGTGAATTTTAATACAATTAAATCGAAATTACGTTGTGTTATACCATGCAGAATGTATGAATTGACCTTATTGGATTGCAAAAGTGAATCAACTAAACATTAGTGTAGGCATGTTGGAATGATTTGGCCGAATTTGTTTGTGAATTTATGGATAATCATGATGGAAATTAGGTTGGTTTTTGAAAAAAAATTCCAATGAATTTGCGGCTGCACTTTATTAGTTTATTTCAACCTCAAACTGTGATGAGTTCACATTTGTTGTGATGTGATAAAAAGTAGTAAAATCAATCAGGGGGAACAAAACTTTGATCCAACTCAAATGCTGTTTTTTCTTTTCTTTTTCTCTTTTTTTTTTGTAATCTTCTTTCCGGTGTGCTCTCCTAACACTTGTGCAACTTCGCCTAAGCTTCTGTTATTTATCTGATATGACAAGAGAATATTGTAAAAGTAAAAGATAGTGGCATTGAACCAAACCTAACCTTTGAACAAATTTATTCTCTTTTATGTGAGAGAGGGGATTCTTGACTATTAGTATTTTAATAATTTTAATAATTATGTTTTAAATAATTTTAAAAAAATTTAAAAATAAAAAAAATTTAGAAACATATTTTGTGACATAAAATTAATTGTGTTTCAATTTTTATGTAATTTAAAGATTATTTGATATTTCATCATTGGATATATATCAATTTTGTTCGTATTAAATTTTGGACAGTTAAAAGTCTCATGTAATTTTAATTATTTTTTGTGAAATATCAAATGATATTTAAATTGAATGAAATTTGAAACACAATTAATTTATAACTTCAAGAATTATGTCTATAAGCTTTTTTCTATTTTAAGAATTTTCAAGATTTATTTTGAAATTATTTAAAACATAGTTATTAAGGTTGTTAATAATTTAGTTGTTAATGGATCCCCTTCCTTTATCTAAACAGTTTTTTTTCTTTTTCTTTTTCTTTTTTTGTTCCTTATAACATTGTTACGAAATTGTGTTTCAAAAAATAGATAAATTTTAATTTTAAATTTCATTTTTTTAAAATTGTAATGACTTAATGAATATTCTTTCATTCTATTTAATTAAAGTATTAACATTATTTCAAAACAATAAATATCTAATTGTAGTAGACTTTAGATGATTGTTTTTTTACTCTTTTTAATTAACTAAACCATTGGTATTAATTCAAACGAGTTGCATTGAGTACTTTTCCATTACGAGTTTCATGTAATGCAAACTTCGGAGCTATTCCGCAACTCCGATCTACAAAGTTGGCATCCGATGTAGTAATACACTAAAATGGACAAAATATGAATCATTTAGCATGCATTTTGACGCTACCCGTGTTATTATATTTGTCCCGTAAATAACATCACGCAATACGGATCATTTGAGATGTCCACTGCATGTTGTGTGGTACTACAAAAGATTCAGACTTTGATCTGCACAAGAGAGGTCGCGGTAAAACAAGAAATGACGTGTGTCAATGCATATGGTAGGGGAACAGAGGGGTCCGTTATCCATCGGACCTAGTTTGGCGTCGGTCCGATAACCCGGTCCGGTGTACGGTGCCTAGCATCTGATACACATTTTAAAACCGATTCGTCAATTTAATCTTATTTCTCGCTCTTTTTCTTTAACATGATAACAAAATGATTATGAAAATAAGCAATTAATACATTAATTTAGCAATACAAATAAAATTCACAAATGCATAGGAAATATGCAATTTTTTGCATTTCACAACCTTTTAGTCAAAATCAAAGCCAAAAAATAACATCTTGCACAATTACACTAACTTATATAGATAATAATTGATCCAACCATTTCATAACCAGATAGAAATAAAGATGCACAATTTTTGATTCTATAATAATTCAACAATGTACATACATGAGATAGAGCAAAAAAAAAAAAAAAAAAAAAAGACAATGAAGAAAAATCAAAAAGAAAAAAATTAGAAGCCTTTTATTTATTAGACTTCTTGCTGAAGAGCTCATTGATCCATTTCTTGAATTTCGCCGGAGTCTTCGAGCCTTTCTTGCCGGATTTGTCGTTCTGCTCTGACGGCGGTGGGTCGGGAGCCGGGTCCCACTGGTCAGCCCACGACAAACCGCCGGAGTAGACCTCCATCTCCTCTTTTTTTTCTCTCTCTGAATTTTCTGTGTCTCTCTGTCTCCTGTTTCTTAATTTTTACCTGGCTAATAACATGGGATTAATAACTAATTTTTTTGGGGGGTTTACAGTGATATATACTAAATTTAGGTAAATTATAGCTGTTTTTTTGTTTTTAATTTCTGGAATTTTGAATTGGCAATCGATGCATGTCTCTGAGAGAGAAATAATTACAAAAATGTATCAAATTTTAAGCACAAAAAAAATTCAATATTTTTTATCTATGGCTCATACTGACTAACTTTCCATGTTTAACATAAACCCTACAAATTTACAATAATTGCAAAAAAAAAAAAAGTTCGAAACCCGATTGGATTTAAGATAAGAGAGCTGATATATTGATATTATTGTCGATACCGACTTTATTATTCAGATTAAATAAGTTATTATTCATATTAACGACTTTATTATATAACTTATTTATATATTACTTTTATTATTCAACTTAAATGAGTTATTATTCAGAGGTATTTGAGTTAAATAATAAAATATTATATAAAATAAATTATATAATAAAATTATTAATATAAATAATAAAATCAGTATCGATAACGATATCAATGATAATATCTTTCAAATATTTTTCTTAAGATAAATTAATGAACATGAACTACAATCCCAAGTTAATAGGTATTGTAATTTGTGTTTGGGCTTCAAATTTGATATTTTTTATGGGTTGTAGATTGGATCTATGGCCCAAAACTTTAGGGTTTCTTTCAATTGTTTAAATTAAACTATTTAAATTATAACGATATCAACAATTTGATATTTTTTATTCATATCATTTAATTAAATCGCAATATCCTTCAATCAAATATAGTTAGAGAATTTTTTTTTATTCTTTTCAAAAGGCTAATATTAAGATATAAATTAAAGTGGCATTAATTCCTTTCTTTCTCTTTTTTTTTTCTATTTTAAGTATCAGAGTGACATTTGGATAGATTTATTCCATATATTTCTTTTTCATTTTCCTCTTTATAATGAAGGAATTACTCAAACCAATGGAATTTATTTAAGATATATATAATAAGTGAAAACTAAGGCCTTATTCAAAGGTCACCTATTTTTTGGAATTAATGTGATTTTAGACTCAATGTGAAAAAAAAATTTCATGAATTGTTTAGCTACATTTTTATTCTAACATGGGATTGAATTGTTTTCCTATCTTTATTCTCATATTTTTAGAAATTGGTAGGAAAAAAAAATTAGATCAAATCAAATTATTTTTTTCCTATGATCTTTGGCTTCATCACTCTCCTCAAGTCTTAAAAAAAAGTTGAATAATATTAGTGCTTAGCATTGAACAAATTATATTTGTTTATATTTACGTCTATATCTCTTTTAAAAGTTATGTACTACCATAAAAAAATACCAATTAAATTTATGATTGTAAAGTAATGCTTTATTTTATAAAAATCATTTTTTTTGTAATTATGTTAACAATATTATTATAATAAATTAAGATGAAAATTAGTATTAGTACCAAATATTTAAAAACAAAATAAATCTTTCCACAATAATTTTCACGGTACGGTACAAATGAACAATAATTTCGACACATTTCTATGTATGTGGGATTCTGTAAATTAATTTTTGAATTTTCATATCTGTATAATTTCATCTCACATAATCTCATTACAATCAAATACATCCTAAAAAAATGAAAAATTGAAATAATCTTTATACATACATACATACATATACATACATACATGTATGTATGTATGTATGTATGTATGTATGTATGTATGTATGTATGTATGTATGTATGTATGTATGTATGTATGTATAGATACATGTATATACATACATACATGTATGTATGTATGTATGTATGTATGTATGTATGTATGTATGTATGTATGTATGTATGTATGTATGTATAGATACATGTATGTATGTATGTATGTATGTATGTATGTATGTATGTATGTATGTATGTATGTATGTATGTATGTATGTATGTATGTATGTATGTATGTATGTATGTATGTATGTATGTATGTATGTATGTATGTATGTATAGATACATGTATGTATGTATGTATGTATGTATGTATGTATGTATGTATGTATGTATGTATGTATGTATGTATGTATGTATGTATGTATGTATGTATGTATGTATGTATGTATTTATGTATGTATGTATTTATTTATTTCTGAAAGTTACTTAAAAGCATCTGCATATCAATGTAGACAATGACATGTCAACATATCCCAACTGCCTAAATGTCTAGGCACCACAAATGGCAACATGTGTTTCTTGTTGCACCGTGTGGCGAGGCATGTTGCATGACGCTGTACACTGGGCCCCACAGTGCTCGTAAGAATATAAGATAAACTCAACTAAGCAAGCAAAAGGCCACTTTCATTATTCAACAAGATGTGATGGGAAAGTTTAATATTTCAAAAAATATATATGTGTATATATATATATATAGCTTCATTACTCAACAAGATTTATTGGGAAAGTTATCATTTGAAAAATGAAATTATCAAATTGATGCACCACAAACGAAATTAAGAAAATTATTAAATAAATAAAGGCCTATATTAACTCAAAAATAAGACCTTTTTTTTCCAAAAAAAAAATAATTTGTGACATTAACACATTTCTTAAAAAAAAATATGATCTTTTCTTTAAAGCTACGTTTTAAAGCATAAAAGTCGTTATTTGAAATTGAAACAATGTAATTTCATTTCGTTTGAAAGCAAAAATGAAAATGAATTTCTTGAACTTGATTTTTTATTTTATTTTAGATGATGTATTCTCCTATTGGATCTCAAAATATCAATCAATTTCCAATTTCCATAGCCTATTTCTTGTTTTATTCTATATCAAGCATAAAAAACAGCATTCACACAACATAAGTATCTAATTAAAAGAAATTGTATTTTTTTCTCTCTTTTTTTTTCCTTAATTGTACACCAAGCAATAATAAATATTTTTCTTTTCTTGTTAATCAAATTAAACAAAAAATAAAAATAAAAAAAGACAAAAGAAGAAGCCAATATCGCCACAATGACATAGATTATTTACTGTCATAATTTAATTTACAATAATAATAATATACACATCAGACAGTTATTTTTAAAAGCCAAATCAAGCCAACATAACACTTAAACCAACCACAGGAAACACCTGTGATTACAGAAATACAATTAATTAATAGAAGAGAACCACAAATAACCCCCTCTATTATTTTTCATTTATTTTTCATTTTTTTTTCAATTTTTTTTTCATTTTTTTTGCTTCATTTCAATTGGTGGTTGGAACTTGATAATAGAGAAGGGGAATTGAGGGGCTGATAGAGATCTCAAATCTCATCCACCACAAGCCAATCTTCCCCATCAGAGAATTCATATGCAACTCCAACAATGTAGAACCCCATGTCATCACCACCGTCGTCGACCCCTTCTTCCATCTCCGAACTCATATCGGAATGTTTCTCGGCAACATCCGGCCTGTCTTCGATTTGAATTTCATCGAAAAGACCCCCGAATCCGATAAAATCACCCGGTTCCTTCTCGTCGGTTTCGTCGAAAAGGTTTCCGAATTCAATAAATTCACTTGAATTGTCAATGGTATTATTAGAACTAGTGTGAGTATGCTCCTTCACAATTTCATCTTCATCAAAAAGACCCCCAAATTCAATGAAATCACTTGAATTGTCAATGGAATTGTTATAACTAATATCTACATCATAACCTACCTCTTGTGCTCTATGATCACGATCAACTTCGTTAGCTTCGTCGCACGAATAATTACTAGAATATACGCTGCCGGCCAGATCCTTTAATACCGCGCTTGCCGACGCGCCTTTATAATCTAAGATCCCCATGTCGTCCCCGACGACTCGCCACGAGACCAACCGATGATTGAGCGCCACGTCGCACGACTTGAGCTTGTACGAACCTTTCGCCTTGTCCTTGGACTTGGTCACCGGATGGTAGTGGCATGACTTGCACCTCGGCTTCTTGCACTTCCCGGTGAATCGTGACCCGTTGGTCGGTTTCGGATGGAGCAATTGGAGCTGATCGGCCCGGATCTCGACGGTAGTCGACGGGATCTTCTCGAGGTATCGCGCCGTCTTGTTCGGGTGAGACTTAGCATTGCCATGGTGCTTTCCTTCTCTCTTCATCCTTGTTTGGAAATCTTAGATCAAGAATTGGTTGGAACTGGTTTGGTTTGATTGGTTGCTTTCTCTCTCTCTCTCTCTCTTTTGGAATGCTTCTAAGGGTTATAAATTGGTTGTCGACGCAATGAAATTGTAATGTCTTTCCAAATTTTATTGCTCTCTCTCTCTCTCTCTCTCTAAAAGGTGAATGGTCAAGTGGGTTAAACAAGTTACAAGTGGAGAAGAAGAAATCAAAATCCTTGTGATGGTATAAAAAATGTAGAGAGAGAAAGAAACGCTAATGATACCTTGTGAAAGTGATGCACGGAATCGAGAATCTTGTGCGAGAACAATCCTATTCCTCTCTCTCTCTCTCTCTCTCTCTCTCTCCCCTCCTTTTGGGAAAGCGGAAATTTCTAACGCTAACAATTTTATATTTTTATTGGATCAAAGTTTAAATCTTACTGGATCAAAATTTAATTTGATTAAAAAAATAACTACTCAATAATATTAAAATTCGTATAAAAATTTTACTTTAAATTTTAATAATTATATAAATTATTAAATTTGATGATTTTATTTATTATATAAAAGTATGATTTGATGGATATTGAAATGTCTTTCTCTTTTGGTGGTTGATATTTGCACTCCACCTCCAACATTTATCTACTCAAGAAAAAAATTGTGGGGTAGGAGTTCTTTGAACGGTGGACCTGTTCCACTGGACCAGACTCTGGGCCCCACCCATGTCACGTGACCATATGATTTTGATATTTGGGTCTCTAATTTATACCAGGTTCATTCAGATTTTATAAATTATAATTGTTGCTCTTTTTTTCCCCTAGAGAAATAGTAATAAAAATTTTGAAAATTGGCATAATAATAAAAATAAATGTGATTTATTATTTACATATATATTTAATCTGCACGTATATATTAATTATATTATAGTATAGTATACGGTTTTGACATTTTGGCTCAAATGGATATGAATTGAGACTACATAAATAAATAAAGAAATAAATAAATAAATAATGAGCATGCACAAATTAATACGCGTAAACCATTTACACAAGTTTTTGGATAATAAATAGGTGGCACTGGTCAAAGCAAATTTTCTTCTTCATTCATCACCATAAAATCATATCAGATAAGAGTTTATACTTAGTCTTAGACATTATATGTAGTAGATAGACAAAATAGAACCATGTAATTTTTCATGGCTCATGAGTCATGACAGATTTGAAATGGCACTTTTCAACATCAACAATAATTTCTTTTCTTTTTCCTTTTTTTTTTGATTCAGTGATAAAAATAATGTTTTCTGTATGAGAGGTTGTATATTTTAAATCTGAATGAAATTTTTTATGAATAATAAAGTGGATGACTTAGATTTTTGTCTTTATCTTAAAAAAATAATTTATTTTTTCCCAAAAAAATGTAGCAGAAAATGAATCAATTAATCATACCGATCTTTTTTAAAAATTTATTCTAGAAATATGTAGGATATATGATTTCTAGTTTTTTTTTTTGAAAATATTGTCATTCGTCAATTTATATCCTCTATTGTGTTGTATTGTAAAACGCAATATAATATTTATTCGATTACGTTAAGATTTATATAAAATAAATTAAAAAAAATCTCTATAATTTATTTTTTTTATATATTATATAATATAATATTATACAACAAAAAATCAAGATTCGTTATCTGTAATTTCTTTGTAGAATATTAAATGCTTGTGAACTGTTTTGTTACGGTTCTGACATGGCATGTATTTTTATTATTAATTAATCTCAATTGTTTTAGTGAGAATATACTACATCTTATTGGATCCGGTTATAGATGTAAGTGGATCCAATATAATTGATCCAAGTTGACCCGTTTATATTAATTGAATTTATGGGAATTGAGTCATAGGTAAAATAAACTTAATTTTTTAAACAATTGAATGAAGTAAATATGAAAAATTATAAACTTGGACATTATTTTGTGAATGAAATTATGTAATCACAATTTATAAACGAAAGTAAATATTTTTTTATTTTTGCATCCGGTTAATTTATTATTATGTATCTTATTTCTAATACGTCAATAATAATATACATCTCAGGTTGAGAAATACAATTTAAATTTACAAACATATAAAAAAATAAAATTCGAAATTAATCTAGTAAAGCATGAGTCAGCTAAATAAAGCAAACATCGGTTGAATTAAACATGTCTGTGCAAACATTTTTTATTGTTTTTGTAAGTTCATGATGATAAAAATTATAGACTATCAAAAAAATTTGTCTATAGAATTGTTTCTATAAAAAACAAATGCATAATTTTTTTTAATCAGAACTGCGCTTACTTATTCAAGCAAGTTTGGTTTATTGTTCTTAAAAAAATATAAGCATATATTTGTTATTTTGTTTAAACCTTTTCAACCAAAATAATTTATTACATCCGTACAACAAACTGGTATTAATCAAACTGTTATTAATCATTGTTATCATCATAAAAAAAATGAAAAATTGTTTCCACCATAACTTTCACACCTTTTCAACTTTTAAATTTACTTTATAAAATGTAGCTATCAGCTTTAAATTCCTCAGTTTAGACTTAGACTTCGGATTAAATAATGACTTGAAAAATTGAAATGAAAACAATGGAGCACCAAACGGACGATAACGGATGCGGGTACGTACCTTCCGCATGCCCGACCCGTTAACACGCAAAGAAAGAATAAACCGTTTAGAGGGAGCACGTGGCTTAGTTGGAGTAGACAGCACAACACGTCAGCTATTTTGTCAACTTCTGAGAATATAAAAATAGAAAAGGAAATATGCAATATCCACCCCATTCTTTTGTTATTTTACTTCACTGTTGTCAAATCTGAGAAAATCAATAATAATAATAATAGATTCCAATGCGGTGTCATTGCTTGCTACAACTGCTAGCCTACTCCCACGGAAATTTGCAGATGTGCCCCTACACTATTTATAAATTTTATCCTTTTGGTATACATTGCGAAATTAGGTGATGATTTATTATTAAAATGAGAACTAATAGAAATCTTCATTGATATTGATTTTATTATTTATGTTAAAGATTTTATTATGTAATTTGTTTTGTATAGTATTTTTTTTATTTAGCGTATGTGAGTTATTGTTCAGATTAGTGATATTTGAGTTGAATAATAAAAATATTATTCAAAATAAATTATATAATAAAGTCATTAATATGAATAATTATTTTTTCCCGTTCTTATTATTTGATAGATTTTAAGAGATATAAAATCATTAAAAACATACTGTCAATAGTAATTCTCATTGATGCTGTCAATAGGTAATCCTTTTTGTCATAAAAGCAAAAAAGAAAAAAAAGAAAAAAAAAAAAAAAACCTTTTTGGACGGTGTAGGGGCAATGTGGTCCAAAATAAAAAAATCATAAAGAAAAAAATAATATCTTCCCTGTTCAATATCAATATTTATATACATGTGTTAGTTCTACAATTATTTCAAAGTAACCAAATTCACTTATTTAAAGTGGCTTTTTGCTTAATTGCTTTTCTTTTCCTTTTTTTTCTTTCTTTTTTAAAAGAAGAAAACCCAAATTCTTTCTTGTGCGTTTCCATGTGCACCTCAATAGAATTGGAGACATGTACAATATAGGGATGGAGTTGGAACATATATTAGAATTTGGATAAATTTTAAGAGGAAATGTAATATTATAATTATTTTAATTTTGAATATGTATTTGTAATCTTTCTGAAAAAAAAAATATACAAATAGAGATATAAGTTTGAAAAATTTTTTGGATCCGAGAGATAAGTGCTTGATCATATGCGGTTTCGTCTCTGATTAGAGTTTTAAATTTTGTAAGTCGTGTCAAGACATGACATGTAACATGTCAGAGGTGATACGGTACTATATGGCGTGTCAACACGTACCGTATTATACGTGTTATGTATTGTGTCATGTTGGATTTTTATTGTCGAAGACACGGTACAGTATGAGAACACGCATAGACACGTTAGTCATAAATAGATACGGATAGATACGGTTAAATACAGATAAATATGAAGTAGGTACGGTACAGATAAATATTTTCAAATTTTCAAATTTTTTTGCAGTAACCAAGTTTAGAATATTTTTTAAAAAAAATTCATTTTTTTAAGATTTTTTCCGAATTTTTTATTTTTTTTTCAAATTGTTTTTTTTATCAAACATATTTAGCACGATTAAGACACATCACGTTTAATATGACATGCCGAATTGACACGACACGTGTATCACACCGTATCTTAATCGTGTTATACCGTTCTCTCTCATTTTTTGACACGGCACGGCACACACGCTAAAAAAAAATCTGTCATGTTTTTATTTTTTATATAAAATTCACTCATGTGCCATCAAAACGAAATAGACCCAAAACAGAAAATTATTTTATTTTTTCCTTTATGCCGCATAAAACCATATTCTTTATTGATACTATGTATACATCCAGATATATATTCAATGAATTTATGTAATTTATTTAGATATCCAAACTGATACTATCTATCTAGATATCTTTTTTTTTTGGTAATTTATTAGGACAGGAGAAAAGGTGATTAGGTGAGGCTTCTAGAAAATTAACACTTTCTGATGTGGAAAATATTTTTTATTTATAAAATAGGAATTAAAATTAGGCAATTTTAACACAAAAGAGCTACTTAATTTATTTGTAAAATTAATCATATGTGGAAGATATTTATTAAAATAGAAAAGATAAATAAATGTGGCAGTATTTAAGGTTTCAAGATAATTAATTACATCAATCCCAAAGACTTAATGAAGGGGAAATACATGTTTACAAAAATTAAGAGCATAATTAAATGATAGTCAATATCCTAATTATGTTGATGTTTACAAAAATTAAAATGTAATTTCACCTCTGATATTATTCTACAACCAAAGTCTGCTTATAGTTTGGATCTTGATAAAAAAAAATATATATTTCTTCTTGAAATATCAATCAAAGCCCAAAAAAAAAATCATAACCTGACCAATAATGGATGGATGCCAAACAATATTAAATCATATACTATATATGATCCTGACCCAATATGATATTTGAGCCCAAATTAGAACATTTTAAATTGACCAAAAACAAGCCCTGATTTGAAATATACCAGTAAAATTTTAACATGTCAGAATATCTTGCTCTGTTGGAAATATCTCAGATGATTTGAAATAACTTATTTTGGTGAGGCTTCTAGAAGATTAACACTTTTCTCATGTGGAAAGTGTTTTTATTATTATGAAATGAGAATGTAAAATTAGGCAATTTTAATGTGAATTAAAGTGCTGTATATTTATTTGTAATATGTGGAATTTACTTGGTCAAAAAATTGAAGTGACAGTTTTGAAAATTTCAAGGTAATTATATCACATGCCCAAATTAAAGAGAATTTTGGTCCATTTAATTAATGATCCCAGACTTTAGTGCTAATTTTCATACATTACATGTGGATCATCCAAATTTTTGGACCACCATAATATTGTGAATTTCAATAGAGAAATGAAGAAGTTCCATTGGAAAAAAAATATATATATCAACATAGAATTACATACATCTGGATTTACCCAAAAAAAATACTAAAAATAATACTACGACAAATATATAATGTATCTATATATATATATATATATTTTATGAGATAAAAATGAGGGTCAAGTCATTTAAATATCTATAAAGAATCATTCATCCGGAGTTCGAACCTATGACGTCTCACACAGAGAGCATTACATTTATCATTAGAACAAATATTGGTTCTTATATATAATATATATTAAAAAAAATTCTTCGAACATCTACCTCTTTTCTTTAGTATTAAAAAAACACACCAAGTTTGAATAAAATATATATAATTCGCACTTGGAGTTACAGCAGGTTGAATTCTTATCCTCTCTTACGTTACACCGAGCAACGCAGCGTATGGTCTGTCCGATCGCGTTGAGAATTGTGCAATATAAATCTTAAAAAAATCCCCTATAAAACATCCGTTCGATGGCTGCGCTGTAGAGCATGAGGATCCCGGGAGGTTGAATTCGCACTTACACGGTGTAGATCTCTGATCACATTTCTCTCTTCTAGATAACACAATCATCGGTTCAATGTACTCCAAAATCTCCAAAGTTTGAAACTTTGGAGGTACCAAGTAATCCTTGAACCGGTACAAGGCTTTAATTTGAGATGTAACCATGACAAGCTGTGTAGCTTGTCTGTTGGAACCTTACTTGGTGCTAATGCCAAATCCTGTGAAGATGATATATAGTACATGTTTTAATTAATTATGATTCTATGAACATTTTTAAAAATGGGCATGTAAAATGTATGACAATTAGTGTATTGTCAAATGATGGTTAAGTTAAAAGATGAAGATTTTCGGAAGAAATAATTGCGATTGTAGTCTCGAATAAATAGAAAAAATGGTGCATTCCGCAATTAACGATTGCGATTATACCACCGAATAAATAGATTTAAGAAAAAACTTTCAATAATTTTTAAAAAAAAAAAGAACTATACTAGTTTGATAATGAAGTGATTCTCTTTCATAATCTAATTCTAAATTACTCCTTATCATTTTCATGATATTAAATGGAATTTATGGATGAAGAAAAGGGGACTTATCACTTATGGAATAAAAACTATGTCACCAAATTTTTTTTTTTTTTTTAAGGAAATCATCTAATGGATTGTTTCAAAGTTTGTTTCTTGGGCATCAAATTCTAAAAACAAAATTGGTATGCTAAATTATCAAAAATTAACTAGCTAAAAGAATAAAATTACTAAAAATTAAAACCAAAAATAACAAACAATTACAAGAAATAGTAATAGAAAATAAAGGAGATTAATTGTTCTTTTACATACCTAACCAGAAGATAATGAATCAGCCAAAACTTCCATCAAATCCATGAGAAAATTAATAATAAAATCATCTCTCTAAATCTCAAATTATTGCCTAAATAAAATATGCATTGAAAGGCATCACCATAATCCTCTCTCAAGCAAGGAATTTTTTTTTTTTTTTGCTACTCTCCAAATAAGATTGCATTAGGTTTTCAATATTAGGTCATAAGCATTTTAGGGGTATAAATAGGAAACATGCTTAAATCCTAACCGTTGGATTAATCAAAAGATAAGTATTCAGACCCACAGATTAATTATTTTTTATGTTGATGGTTTTGAAGCCCATGGTTTTTTATTTTATTTTAAAAAGAAGCAATTAAAGCAAATAGTAACTTCCAATTTTTGTAGGTTCATGTTTCTTCCATGTACTAACAATAATAATGAGATACCCAATGAATTCACTTAAATGGAATATATTTTGTTTACTAAAAAAGAAAATTGAAAATTGAAAATTTCATTTCAATTTAATTTGCACACCAATTGTAGTATCATTGTAATTTTAAAGTGGATAAAATATAGATTGAAAATGATTATTTTAAGTTGAAGCTCGTAATTAGGAAAAACCATAGAAAGGAAGATTTAAGTCATAAAAATATATACATATATACACACACACACACATATAATAACCAAACTTGTAGACTGCTTTTTTATGTTGGTGCTTTTGATATTCATTTTTTCATGAAAATACTGTTGGATATAATATTAGAAACTCAAAATTTCATTGATTAATACATATATTTTACTTTCATGAAATAAACCAAATTTATTTCATTATATTCTTATACCTATTCTCATTTTGACCCGGTCAGCTCTTTAAAATGAGAATTTAATGACCATGTTTTTCCGTTTTATTTCTTTCCATCAGTTTTAATCTTGACCTTTAATTACAATTAAGCTATAGAATTAAGTGGTGTTTCACTAGCCGTTATACTAATCTTTCCCTCATGAGATATATAGCTATTCCGCTTGATTTGAGATCCAATAATCTCTCCAATTTTATTTCTATATTTCATTCAAATTATCTGTTAGATATTATTAAGCTATCATTAGTCGCTTTCATGATCGTACAATAAGACACGATATGTTCCGAATTATTTTGGTGATGATTTCAATGTCTTACATATAAAAAACGGAATAAGTTTCAGGATAATAATAATATCATGATCGGCATTATAAATTTTAATTAATTATTTTATTTTATTTTATTTATAACTATCTAAATTTATAAGAATTAATTCCAATAAATACTTGCATTAAAATTTGCACTTGATACTTCTACATTTGAGTTATAAATTTGCACATGAAGCCCATAGTTTCAATTTGATAACCATGGTTTTACAAAACAATGGATAAAAACCTACACTAAAATAGAGTATAAATTATAACTGCATAGATATACGTCATAAGGACCTAAAATGAATTTATAAATAATAAATATACTTTTTTAAATATATAAAATAACTACATAATGCCCACATTGTAAAATATAAAATACAATTGTTTTTTTATTTATATTTATTAAATAGTTGCATAATACCCAAATCCATAAACCACTTTTTATTGGTGATATTCTTTTTTTTTTTTCAAATTGCTGTTTTTAAACAAACGAGGCAATTTTTTGTAAAATGTTTCGATTTTAGTTCGTTCAATTTTCTTTTTAAAAAAAATGCTGTTTTTCTTAAACCACTTTTTATTTATTTTTTTTAAATTTGTTATGTAATAGTAAAATTAACTAAAAAGAAAATTGAACGAACCAAAATAGAAACATTTTGAGAATTTCACTGACCCCCTGGGCCCACCTGCTCAGCCCTCAAGTAGAGGTGACAAAACATCAAAATCCGACTCCGACCCCATGAACTCATCTGATCCGTCTGAAACCCAATTCGATCCGATTTAATTCTTTTAAAAAGTCAAAGCGACCGGATCCGACCTGAGATAACCCACAACTCGAAAAGAAACCGACACCAGACAATCCAAAATTTATCAAATCTGTGACCCGACAATCATTTTCGATCAAACTAATCCGATCCGATCCGATCCAATCCAAACCCAACCTGGCCCGCCCGATTGCCACATCTGACCTCAAACCCCCAAGCAACAATGACAACAGACAAAGCTGCACTTCAGCCAGAGAAAACCTCTGATTTGTTTTCTAATCAACCTCATAAATTCTCAAAATTATTTAATTTGGTTTCACTTTCAACCGATTTCTCTCCTCCGATTTGCGCTAAGCTTCTCTTCTCCAATTTCGTTTTCCGATGCTTCTTCCATTGAGCACAGAGGTGCAGCTGGGGAGCGATTTCTCGTGTCTCAAACCTTCGGCCTTGTTGCAAGGTTTTGTGCTTTCTATTTCCTTTTCAATGTCTTTTGCGATTGAAACCTCGCCTCTCTGTAGAGAGACAATCAGACAATTCCGTTCTATCTAATGTGTATACAGCGTTGTTTAATCAGGTAGAAGACGAAGCTATCTCTTTGGTTCATCACCAAATTTACGAGATAATTTCCAAAAAGTGAGTTTCATTCTGTTGTCTATTTTTCTAAGATATTATTCTTACGCCTCAAATTTTGTATTTTTATCTATACTCAATATTACATATAAATATTTTTCAAAAATATATATTTCAAAATTTAAATTATACATCCAAATTTTACATTCCTTAATTTCAAATATTTAGAATGCAAATAAGAATACTGATACAATTATCACTTCTCTTTTTCTAATTAGTGAATTCTCATGCTATGTAGGTTTTGTGTCTTAGGATTTCTCCTATTTCTTCAACTAGTTTCCATTAGATGCTGTTCACTTTACGTAAATAGGATAACTAAATTTTAGTGCAACTTATTCTCTCAAAATATCAGAATTTCACTATTCTTAAAGGGAGGGGTCCCTTGACAACATTGACAACTAATTTTTAAATAATTTTTAAAAATTCTCAAAAATTGAAAGAAGTTGATAAACATATTTTTTTTACTTATAAATTGTTTGTATTTCAAATTTCATGCAATTTAAGGGTCATTTGATATTCCATCAAAAACCGTTAAATATGAATCATTGTAAATATTATATAATTTTGATGATCTTTGATGGAGTATTAAATGATACTTAAATTATATGAAATTTAAAACACAATCGATCTATAAGTTAAAGAATATGTTTATAAATTTTTTTCTATTTTTGAAGAATTTTTTTAAAATTATTTGAAAATTCGTTGTCAAGATTGTCAAAATAATAGTTGTCAAAGGATCCCCACCCATTCTTAAAATGCTGAAAGAATGAAATGTAAAGATTGGTAATTTCTATCTTTTGAAGGGATTTAAAACATTTACATCAAGAAAATCAGAGAGAAAACGGAGAAAGGATCGTGAAGTACCCCAAATTACATCGTTGACTGAGAAGATCGGAGGTGCAGATGGTGAGGAAGCTCCAGCCAATACTGAGCCGCCAAGTGGCACCACTGGTGGGGTGCGGGTGGAGGCTGCTAGTAGAAGTGCGGTGCTCCAGGCTTGCATTCTCACGTCAGCAGGATTACTTCTATTTGGTGTCTTAATTAGACAGGTAATTTTGTATCAGTCAATAGTCATGTGTGAGATCATTGTTTGGATCGGTACCGGACTGTCCCCACGGGTGTAAGTTTCAATGGGTGTCAATGATACAAATTTGTAGATTTTATATACTGTAATTTTGACTTACAGTATATTATTTTTAAAAATTGTGGGGGGTCAAAGTGGACAATTTTTCCAGATTCTCAGGATCAATTATGATTTTTTCTTTTCTAGAGTTAGTATTACAAAAGAAAAAAAAGAATGTCATACAATATTAGTTCAATTTTACTAGTACACCACCCCTTATTGTCTCAGTTTCGCTCCATATTTACGTTCATTTTTCTATTGAGTTTTTTAATTGAAATTTGCTACATGGATGGAGTTTGTTGAGTGGGGGCGATTAAATTACTGTAACCTTAGCTACTGTTTATTTGATGGCACCTGTGTCTACTGCACTTGGACCTAGCAAATTAACTGTGTTTGAATATGATTATTTGATTTTAACTGATCATAATTTATTTTTTGTAGGCTTCACATTTGGCATATGTAAATGAATTGCCCATTCATGATGCAACAGAAGTGAAATGTAGGTTACTGTTTAATCATTAATTAATTTTTTTTTTGCTAGTTTTTTTTTTTAACAGATTTTGGTTGAAAGTTTCTCTGGTACATACGAGTTCTTTTCTAAACATTATTTCTTGGTTCCCACCAGTTTGTATTTCTAGTCAAAATTACAATACCTCCCCTCCCCCTCTGGGCAATTTTAAGCTCAAATTACACTTGAACTGTGCAAAGCCTCAAATATGAATCTAGGAATAAGAACTATGCAATTATAGACATGTAAAAAGAGCACCTCAGTAAAGGCATAATAAAGGAATACATTGAGCACTGAAACCCTTTAAAAACATAACCAAAATACAAGGTTGTCTTGAAAGGATATTAAAATTGTTAGAACCTCTGAGCTCTGTTATTTTTGGGACACTATTGATGTTGGACTGCTTATGCAGTTGGATTTGAAATTTGGCATATTGGACTGGTCCTAGCACTAGTGGTTCTAATCTCCTCTAGTCGGTATATTTTATTAAAGGCATGGCCTGATTTTGCTGAGTCAAGTGAAGCTGCAAATCAGCAGGTACTATAAACTACTTTTTTTCTCTGTAACTCGGTCGACACCACAAATGATGCACACTCCAGACTTTGCAAAAGTAAGAAGATAGGCTATTGTGATTTTTATACTTCTTGATATTCGGCCAAAATAAGTTTCATTTAATCATGCCATACTTTAAAGGATCTCATTTAAAAATATTTTGTTCCCTCCAAACCATTTTTACTAGGTCATTCATGAAATGTATTGTGAAATTTGTGAGCATTGACAATGGTGATGCAAAGCTTAATCCATACTTACAGTTGGTGTTACTCAGAAAAACTGTCTATCAGAATCTTTGATAAATACATACCTTTTTAAATTAGATTCTTGGTTCTCTGGAGCCTTCGGATCTTCTTGTGGTTGCTTTCCTCCCTGGAATTAGTGAGGTATAGTATCCCAAATGCTTTGTACATTATGTCTTATTCTTTGAAATTAAATATTGGATATTTGCTTTTTTTTAGTCTGTGTTCTACTAATAATAAAATATTACTATTTGTCAGTGAAGATATTTTTTTTTTTTGTCTGAAGATTATAGTTAAGCATGCATTTGGGTTGCTCAGTGTAGTAAACTTAAAGGGTGCCTAATTGCTAAGAATAGGTTTCGTCGACAAACCCAGTTACTTTCCTAACTTTTTCGTCCATTGTTTTATATAAATTTTTCTTGTCTGCTTATCCGGGCTACCAGTTGTACTACCAGTCTTAGTTGACATCTCTGCCCCTCATATTATGAGAAGATAATAAATCATTTTCTGCTAAATCCAAGGAATTCTTGTTTCGTGGAGGTCTTATGCCAGCTTTTGGGTTAGATTGGAGAAGTGCACTTGCTACTGGGGCTATTTTTGGTATTCTACATTTGAGTGGCGGCCGGAAAAACTCATATGCTGTTTGGTTAGTCCTGTTCTATTCTTCTTTTTATGCTTTTTCTTTTGAATAGTTTGACATAGTCTTCCACAATAAAGTATTGACATGTTGTACCAGACTTGAAGGTCGTTATATTTTAACAACTTTTGTATTGAAGCAACGATATTCTACCAGAAATCTTTTTTTTTTTCTTATGAGTGACTCCCAAATCTTTGGATGTTTTGCAATCAGATTGAGTTACCGACTTAGCATATAAAGTGAGCCATTAATATGTGGTTTTCAGTCTTTAATACTTCTTAGTTTGACTTTTACCAATCGTTGATATGGATGGTCAGTTATAGATGGAATTTGCAGAAACTCTCCGAAATTTTCAAGTGATTAAGAAAAAAAACAACGTTTTCATATGCATTCTTTTAATCTTGTGTGTGCTGTAAGAAAGGTGTTTTATTGTTATCTAACATCAATAATAAACATATTTTTGGTGCATTCTCTTGATTCAATGTTTAAAATAAAATTTCAGGGCAACACTTGTGGGCTTTGCATATGGCCTTGCAACTGTTGCTTCATCTAGCTTGGTCATACCAATGGTGTCTCATTCACTGAACAATCTTATTGGAGGGCTCTCCTGGTACCTAAATTCCAACTCAGTTTCAAAAGAGAAGCTTAGTCGATGATGCTAGAGAGGTACGATTTGTGCAAGCACCAATATTTTTTACCTGATCCAATAGGTTAACAAGACCTGGCTAATATACTGAACCCGAGTTATTCAACTCAACCCACATACATCTTCTTAGTTCTTTTTTTATGAATGTGAAATGAGCTCAATCTAGCTAGTTAGCTTTATTCTCTTTATTATAATGAACTGTAATAAGGAGAAACTTACAGGACCCGACCCTGATCATTTCTACACCTATGTGAGTTTGTTCCTGTTCAACAATCTTTAGCACTATCTGCTTTGTAATTTGTCTTGACTTGGATGGTTAAGTGCTTAATATCACCTGCTAATGGTAAAATGAGGCTTAGATGGATTACATTGAAATAACTGAGACTTAATTTCACCAGCCCTTTGGCTGAACTTCTGAGAGTAATTCTCCTAAATTAAGCTTAATATATAACAGAAAAACGAGGAATTTACTGAATATTAAAGAAAAGGCCAGCCAATGAGAGGGGTGATAATCTTCCTGCCAGTACATCCACGATTCATCTGTACTAATATGTAAAAAAAAAAAAAATTCTCCATTTCGGTCGATAGGTGAAAACTTTTGAAATTACAGAAGCATTTAATAAATAAGAATTCTGAACTCTATCAAAGCAAAATATGAGCAAATAAAAAAAATAGAATTTACTGAACTATATAATCTCTCGTTTTTTAAACTTAAATTCTAAAGTCGTACTAATGTTATTTTCCATCAGATTACTAACACTATGAAGGATGGCAGCACTTCTCACAGACAGGTGGAGCCCGCAAGATGTTACAGTAGCAGCAGGCCACCTCACAGTTGTTGTTGCATCCTGTTAATGGCACCTTAGGTTAGAATTTGTTTCTCTTTATTTTTAGTCACACACTCTTGTAAAACATGCTATACAAAAAGAAAGGCCATGCAAAGTACCGTATATATGTATGCCCAGAGGCTTGCAATTGTCGCAAACCAGAAAAGGATTCAATTTGGGTTTTTTTTTTTTCTTTTTGGGGAAAAGGATCAGGATGGAGTGGATGGAGATTCTCATATTACATTCTCGTAAATTTTGGGAAACCAGTATTGCAGGTCTCAACTTCTGTATTGTTATAATTTTCTCATGTCTGATTCTTTATTACTTCCATTAACAGGATCGTTGTTCATGAGATCATTATAATGGCAGAAGCAGATCAATGGAACGTGTGTATATTTTATCAGATACATTTCAGAATATATAGATCGATGCTTTAACAGACTAAAAAGATTGTATCGATTAGAAGAAACTGAAAGTTGAGTTGCTTGTTGGAATAAGTCAGACTCCATTAACCAGTTAGTGACACAGGAGTTGCGGAAAGTGTTTGGTGACCTCTGAGGAACTGTACTTGTTTTCTGATTTGTCTTCAACCTTTCTCTTTGTTTTTTTTTTTTTTGAGGGGGGGGGGGGGGTGGCGGAGGAGTGTAATTTTGATTTGTTAGGGTTATGTCATGGGCTTAGTGTACCTGTGTGTGTGTGTGTGAGAGAGAGAGAGAGAGAGAGAGTACCAGAAATGACAACATATGGAGATGCTGGTTGGATATTTGGATGAGGTACCATGCCAGATTCTGTGACAGGGACATTGAGTGAGAGCAATCCTATAACTGCCAAAATATGAAAAACAGCCATGATTTGTTTCAACAAAGTGGTTCTGAAGCGCATCATTCATCAAGCAAACATTCTTTAGTTGGTGGTGACAATACCAAACTTGTGGTATTTGTAAGAGGTTTTCATTAGCATGCTCTCATATTAGGTGATAGTTAGGATGAAGGAAAAACAAATACCTGGTAATAGAAAAAGATTGTTTTAAGTTTGAATTACAATTTGGGTTAAAAATTAAAACAAATAAAGTGCCTTGCTGTGTTGTGTCATTGGAAGTAGATGCTGTTTGGTTGGGTATCTCAATTTTCTACATCTACTTAAACTTGCAAAAGTACCTTTTTATTTTCTTAATCTCAGCATAAGCATATTTATGGAATCTCTGACTCCATTACAAAGCTCTCTCTTTTTTTCTTTTTAGAATGAGAATATTATGAGATGGAAATCAAAGTCCTTAAACAACAACTAAACCTAGAGAACTTGGTACCTGGTGAACATATATAATCAATTTTACCATCATTTAAAGGAATAAAAAAGTTAAGAGACATGACCATATGACAATGCTTGAACTAAAATTTCATGGAGCTTGTTGGTCCCATGTCCAGGAGAGATGACACCTGCTTCATTACATCGACATGGGCACGCGGCGATGCCAACTCGCTCAACACCGGCATGGCGTAATCCTATGTGCTTGTACAGGCACAAATTTGCTTGTGTCATTTTTGTCACACAAGGAATTCATGTCCCAAATATTCATCTGGCATGCTTAATGAATTGCTTTGATATGCAGCAGGTGTCATCTCTCCTGACATTGGACCCTGCACTCAGTTAATTATCCATCTCCATCTTGCCTCTCTCTCTCTCTCTCTCTCTCTCACACACACACACACACACACACACACAGAAAGAAGATGGATGGTTTGGGTTTTAGCTCTTCTTGGCCATGAACTAGCTCAATTATATAAGCATGAATGGTTCCTGTTTGCACTGTGGACTGACTATTTTTTTAGTTATTTTTTCGTTTTGATGCGTTCACACATACCGGGTCATACCAGAGAATTCAAATGTTTGAAAATTCAAAGTCTGCTTCATGTGGCAAATATAATATGACAAGGGATATTGGCATTTTCTGTGTTAGAATCTGTGTTGCGGGTTGGTTATGAATTGGGTCTGTAGATCTGGTTCTACAGTGAAGTACCTCTTCAATTACTAAAAAGAAAAACAGAAAACACTTCAATTCTGTGAGCGCAACCCACCACACAGAGTAGTTACATTAAGAGAACCGCTGAAGATCCTGAAAATTTCGGTCAAAAGGTTTCCTCCCCCAGTCTGAAAGGTCAAATATTGAATTTGCTTGCTTTAGCGTTTGATCTGATGTGATCAGTGCTTGTACGGTCTAGTCAACACTCCCCTTTTGTCTAATTCATCCCTCTATTTATGCAATTTATTTTTTACGATATTTTTATTATTAAATTTAAATATCACTAATATGAATAATAACTCATTTAAGTTGAATAACAAAAATATTGTATAATAAAGTCGTTGATATGAATAAATAACTCATTTAATCTGAATAACAAAGTCAGTATTGATTTTGAGATCGATTTTGATATCTGTATCTCAGCTCCCATTAAAATTATATGAATAGTATGTAATATGTTCCTTATTTCTACTCTACACCATTTTCTTATTTCTCCTTCAAAAGTATAATATATCTTATTTACCTCTCAACTTTTCAAACTCTTTCTTATTTACCCCTCAAATAGATCACAACAAAAATTTAACATTTGTTTTTAATATTTCCCATTATATCCTTCCTCTCCATCTCACTACATCTCCATTGAAAGCAATTTTTTGTGTGCTCAGCAGATCAAGTTAGCTACCATAATTGAGTCTGTATAAATTACAACGATTGTTGAGCCATCCCCATTTCCAATTTGTTTGCTTTCAAATATGAGAGTAGTGCACTGTAGTGCTAGTTTGCTGGTACGAAGCCTCAATTGGTATTTGGAAAAGATGTACCAAGCAAATTCAGCGGTTTCCAATGCCTTGCCACTGTGTCTAATTTGGTAGAATTAATAACCATTAAAGCTTGATTGAGAGCTATAGGTATTTAGTTCTGTCTTCTTTCCTCTCCATAGGAATTAGTTTTTTGTTTGTTTATATTATGCAGATCTGTATTTAAAAATCATGGTCGCCACTAATTTTGCTCTTAGGTGTGTGAGAGCAGCAAAGGAAGAGGAGGGTATTTTGGTCTTTATTTTAGTAGTTAAAAGATAAATTGATAATTTAGTTAGTGTCATGCAATAATAATAATTTGAAGGATAAATAAGGAAGACTTGAAATGAGTAAAGGGATAAATGAGATATAATAAACTGTTGAGGGAGAAATAAGAAAATGAAGTAGAGTAGAGGGATATATAAGAAATTAATACAAAATTTTAAGGTTACTTTGTAAAATTGAAATTACGTCCAAATGTATGCATAATTCAAATATATTATAATTAGATCTTAATATTAAAATACATGAAGTTTTTATTTATACCTTGTTTATATGTTTTTAGCTAGGGTTGGCATAACCGCATAAAATAAGTCAATAACAAATAATTATGACAACTACATTATAATGTTAATTTATAAAATTAAAATTATTATCAAATTTATGCACAATTTAGAAGCAACAATAAGCCATTTAAAATTTAAATCAATATTACATTAATATGAAAAATAAAAAACAATATAAAAAAATTGAAAAAATATACTTCTTATTATCATCATAGCCCTTAATTTAAACTCCAATTAATCTCAGCCATTCAATCGGATATAAGTCTTTTAACTCTCCAATCCTAGCACTGCCCCAGCCTCCATTTTCATCATCGAAGCAGACGGCGTAAGAAAAGAAAAGAGAGAGGAGAGCGATCTGCCGATCTCGCCGCCATCGCCGCCTCTCCCTCGTGTCACCATTTGAGCCATCGCCTCGCCGCCGGTAACTTCTTGAGGTAATAAAACAAAAAATGTAATTGGCATGGCAGGGCCGGATAAGGCAGGCACGCAGTTGGGACATAATGAGGCCGTTCGGCAATACATTGATGATTAATTTTTAATCCGCGTTAAAAAACTCATATTCGGAAGCCTTAATCCATGAGTGAAAGTTAATAAGGTTTAATCCAGAGAGGAGGTTCCTTAAGAAACGAGCATATGATTAAGATCCGGATAAAATGAGGCTAAAGGAGAGGCTTTTAATCCGTGCTAAAGAGTATGTGTTCGGAAGGATTAAACAACTAAGAAAGCTAAAAGAGACTTAAAGAGACTAAAAAAGGGGTTGCCGAATGACACCAATGTTATTCATGCAAGACAGGCAACCGATTTTAAGCCCGATGGTATGGGCCGGATATGAGGTTTTGGATCCGGCCCTACCCGGCCCATTAGCCGCCATCACATCATTTCTTGAATTCTATCGTTCTACGGCGGCGAATGGGGAACTCTTTTCTTATTTCATTTTTTTTATTTCTATTTCTGTTTCCTCTAAAACCCTTGCATCTTTATACTACTAGCACAGCTCAGAACGCGAGATGAGCATCCATAGCGGCGATGGTGGCGAGGATTCCGACGAAGGAGAGGTCTTCATAAACGAAGATGATATCGTACGAGAATACGACATTGATGAAGAAGGTTAGCCCCCTCCTCTTTCTCTCTCTCAGAGCTCTGATCGATTATAATTTGATCTTACTTTTTAAGTATCTTGCTGTGATTTTTGTAGTTCTTCCTGATCAAGATGATGATATGGAATCTGATGGTAATCCTGGTGAGATATCATTGCTGATGTATAATTACTATTTTTGTTTGTATTGCTTTTATGTACTGTAGTACCAGTTTGTTTGTAGTTTTGGCCTTTCTGTTAGAGTAGGAATTGAGTTTTGTGCTTATTCGCTGCAGAAGAAGAAGAAGTACAAGAAGGAGCAGTTAGTTCCATTTACAGATTTGAGAGACATACTGGTAAGTATACTGTTTATCATTTAAAACTCGCTGCTGTTTTGTAATTTGTGTAGAAAGAAAAAATTTAACTTAAATGAAGATTATAGTTCTTTTGCATTGAATTAGAATTACAATATGCTCCTTTGTTACTTGATGTGTGGTTTACTACGGTCACGTGTTATGACCAAAACTCAATTTATAAGTAGGAAAGCATATTTAATATGGTTGTATCTACACTCTGTAGCTGGAAAGTTTAATATAATACCGATTATGATTGGTATGGAATCAGTAATCATATTAAACAAGACCTGGAAAATTTCACCAAGGAGGATGAACGTGATAAGTCAGTCTGTATACCAGTACTAGATATGCGTATGGTGTACAAGATTATAACAGTTTTTGTTGGTATCTGTATGCTTCATTGTACACAGATGAAGTTTATACAGTGGCGTGCAGTCCTGTAGATCCATCTCTGGTGGCCACAGGTGGGAAGGACGAAAGAGCATTTCTTTGGAAGATTGGAAACCCTGATGCAGTATTTGAGCTTCAAGGTTAGTGTTTGTGTGTTGGTCTGTGTGCTTGCATGTGCATGAGAGAGTGAGGAAAGGAGGGATGATTGGATCATTTGATGGTGTGTTTGGTTGTGGAATATGCAATGTTTGACCAACCATGGATATTATTTCTGTTGACGTTTTTATTTTTTATTTTAAGAGTTGTTGCTGTTTTCTGGCCGGGGTTGGATCTGAAGGTATATGTCCAAACTTCTGAAATTTGTGGTTTTAGAACACGACATGATATAGGATAAAAAATAGGAAATTTTGGTTATTACCGTCTTTATTATTTAAAATAACCAGGCTGAAATATTTACCAGTGAATTTGTGGTATCCTTTTTTCTTTTTTTGTATTTTTGTTGGTGCTAATACAAATTTTTTATCTCCATGAGACATATCAAGAACTACTGTAACTCCTCATCTTTAAATCCAATCAGGGCATACAGAAACTGTGACTAGTGTAGCCTTTAGCCATGATGGTCAACTGCTTGCATCAGGAGATTATGATGGTTTGGTAAAGGTTTGGGATGTTGCTTCGGGTACCCTAATATTCACTCTCGAGGGCTCCGGTAAAGGATTTGAGGTAAAACTTGCATGTTTTTGGAAGTTTTCTTGATAAGACACTGCTTCAGGATTTGCTGCACACCTAACAGCACATTAAAGCAGACACCAAGTTGGAAAATGCCATTAATTAATGACTAACAAGCACAAAAGTTAACAAATGAAAATATTCTAATTCTACTCAGTTTTTTGGTTATGAACAACGTGCTGTTACCCTATAATCACCAGGCTTGACTTTTTTAATATCAGATATGTTGACCCTTGGTTTATATTTATCTCATGTAGCTGCTTTTAATTTTAAATTGAAGTCTGGAAATTTTACAATCTGATTTTGGATTTTTTTTCCTCTTTGAAATAGTGGTTAAAATGGCATCCCAAAGGACACCTGATAATTGCTGGGTCTGAAGATTCTAGTGTTTACATGTGGAATGCTGATAAAGGAGTCTTTCTTAGTTCCTTCTCTGGCCATGGTAGTGCGGTCATATGTGGTGATTTTACCCCGGATGGTAATTTATATACCTGTTCTGAACTTGTATCTATAATAGGGTCCAACTGTATTCTTCCTATGATTATAACAAAAATATGTTTAATTATCCTCAGATGTGTACAATGACCTCAGCATATGTTGCAGCTTATGAATTTTATTGTTTCTGTAGGCAAGGTGTTATGTTCTGGTTCTAATGATGGAACAATGAGGATATGGAACCCTAAAACTGGAGAAAGCATTCATCGTGTTGTAGGTAAAAAAAGAAATAACAAATACTTGTTCTTCACCTTTTACCATATTTATCGGCTATAATAAATGTTTAAGTTCTCTTGCCTGGTAGTCAATTTGTATGATTCCTTTTAGATCTTTTTCTTTGGTTTTTGGTGCTCATTTGGATGCTATTTTATTTACTATAAAGCCTACTTTGGGAGGATCCATTGGTAAGATAATTTAATAAAAAATGTCATTTTGATTTTGGCAGTACCAACCAGTATTAGCAGATCGAGAATAGGTAACTATCTCAAATCTGAAACTGATAGAGTACTAAGTCTAGATTTTAGAAGTTAGCATCAAGTAATTCTCAACCATGCAATTAAGCATCTGTCATGCAGGACAAAAATCAATGAAGTTCAAAATATACTGCAAACTAAAATTAATTATTGCCTCATTGATTTGGACACACTTTAAGTGTTTGTATAGGACATAACTACCATCAAGATAGTTTGACGTGCATGGGGATTACTGCTGATTCAACTGTTGCTATTACTGGCGCGGAAGATGGATCGGTGCACATGGTCAACTTGTCTTCTGGTCAGGTGAAATTCCAAATTTCTTTTTATTAATTTGAATGTCCCTGTCAGTTGGACCCCCTTCAAAATGTTATTATGTATGGAATTTTCTACTTCCCTTCGTTTCCTATGGCACCTAGTCTCCTCTTCTCTATACAAGAAGCAAGCAAGAGTTATTTGGGTGCTTCTGGAGAAACTTAGATATGAGGTATCCAGGTGGTAATTTCCATATTGTCTAGGGTTCTAAGGGATATTTCTGTTTTTACTTTTCAGAAATGCTATTTAGATGTTTTGTATGCTCACTAATTAAAAATTATCACTTTTTTCGAGAACCAGTTTTGGTTTAGTGGCTAAGGCAATACCCGTTGTATGAGAGGTCGTAGGTTCAAAATCCAGCCAGGGGATATATTTAAAGTTTGGAAGCTTGATCCCCATCTTTATCTAAAAAAAAATATCCCTTTTTTCATGTATATAATCACTCTGTATTGGCAACGTGTCTGTACATTTCTTGTTGTTATAGTTGTGGCTCAAATATATTCTTTCTGATATTTTGTGGCTGGCCTTTTTTTAACAGTACTGCACAAGTTCCTGTTTGAAAAATTGAAGTTGTGCAATATATATGATTATAAGACTATATTTACCACCTATTTCAGGTTATGAGCTCATTAGTGGGTCATACCGGTTCGGTTGAGTGCATTGGTATATCTCCGAGGTAATTTACTTGTCCAAGTACTCCATATCACGTGATGATGCCATCATTTTTTATTGTTGAGCAGGTTTTTTCATGTTTTGTTTTGTGTTGCTTTTTCTGAATTTATCCACTTATATAGGCATGTTTCTGAATCTATTACGGTCCAATACTGGATATTGGACTCATCTGCTGCAATAAAGACCATAAGCAGCCAGATTGAAATCAGATGGTTCATATCAGATCAACAAACTCCCTTAAAAATTCATGGTGCAATTTTGATCAGATGGCCCACAAAAACTATGGCATATTGGTGCCATGTATATTATGGCAGCAGATGCTGACTCATAAGAAAAATGCTTTAACATGAAGTTTTGGCTGAGAATCCTCAGAAAAAAAAAGTTGATTGATTGGTCCATTGATTAATTAATTGATTATTAACACTACCTTTACAATTGTACTTGATCTCAATGTAAGGACACTAAAGGACTTTGTGCCATTGAGGAAGTAATATCTCGAGTGGACAAGTTAAATTTTGAATCCCCAAAGTTTTTCTATTTGCGAAGCGGGTTTTAATGGAGAAAAGCAAAAAAGACAACTGGTGAAGTGGATTAAGGACTATAACCATTTTGAAAACCTTAGTTTTAATGTAAAAGAAAGACGGAAAAGGAAAGGACAAAAAGGAAAAAATGGTGCCGAGGTAACTAATGTATTGCTAACCTATATACCATGTGGATGTAGCTTTGGATTTGCAGCAACAGGAGGGATGGATAACAAGCTTATAATTTGGGAGCTCCAGCGCTCCTCTTCTCGTTGCATTTGTGAACATGAGGTAATTTATGAACAAATTAAAATTGATGATTAGGTTAATGCTGTCTGGCATCTGTAGATAACACCTTGGGATTGGATTTATGTTGGTTTTGTGTCAATTGGGGTTCAGTTAGATTGGTTTTGAATGATTTACTTCAGGTTAATCTTTAAACAACATTTTAATGGTACTGTCTTTCTTTCTTGTGATAGGTAATATTGAGAGCAAACTGGTTTCATTACCATGACATACCATTATACCCAACCAAACAGTTACTAAAATAAAAGGAAAATAAAGGAAAATAAAATTATAGGCATCTTCTCTATAGTTTAGATACGTTTTGTATCAAATTTGGTGCAGTTTGAAAACCAGTTGGTCATCCATAAGCAGTTTGAAAGATTAATGGTTCGGTTTATTGACACTTAATCAGTGATTAAAAAATTTCTAATTGCAACCAAATTTTGTAAGCAACCTATCTATATACTAGAGAGAATAAATATGATGTATCCCTTATCTTCTTTTTCTTTCTTTCTTTCCTTTTTATTTGAGTGTCAGGGGGTTGGATGATTGGTTGGGTTGGGTTTTGGTTTGATCACAACTCCTGACAATTATGAGTCAGTTTGGTTTGTGTTGGCATTTGAGTGGGTTAGTCCGGTTTGCTGGAGTTTCATGACACAAAATATCACATATGTTCTCTGATTGTGAAGTCCTGTCATATCCCATCTTCAAATAATGCCCAATCTACTAGTTTATTGTTTTTTTTTTAATTGAGAAACAAGGCGATGGGAGGTGTAGTACATATTTTTGCTCAGCATACAAGCTTTAAAGATCTATTAATATTATTTTATTTTTGGGGTGGGGTGGGGTGGGGTGGGGTGGGGTGCGGATGAACTTCTTCTTTTTCTCCATTTTTCTCGCTTTTTACTAATGATAAATCGTTGGGGGCAATTTTGAACTATGTCACAGGCAGGAATAGCATGCGTGGCATGGCTTGGCACAACCCAATATGTGGCGAGTGGTTGCGTGGATGGAAAAGTGCGTATTTGGGACAGTTTATCTGGAAACTGCGAAAGAACTTTTACAGGTCGTGGTCCAGTACAGTCCATAGCCTTAACTGCTGATGGTACTTCCATTGTTTCAGTCTCAATTGATGGTATCGCCCGTGTGTTTCGTATCTAAGTTTATAAAAAGGATTTTAAAGAGAATATGTATTTCAGGCAGTGCCTGTTGGCCACTTTTTATGTATCATCGGTTGTATTAGTTGTAGCAGTTATTGCTAGGTTTTTGAAGAGCTAAAGTTAAAAGAGGATTTGTTACTGTTATTTTTTTGGGTGATGGTACTCCTGAAATATGATAATGGTATCCCAATTTAGTTGAGAGATGTATTGACAATTCAATTGCAAATTAAAATATCAAATGTAATTTAAATTATATGAAATTTAAAACAGCGATCAATTCTATAATGTTTTTGTTCTTTCTATTTTTAAGATATTTTCTTCAAATTTATATGAAATTTCATTGTAAAGATTGTCAAAATAACGATTGTCAAGTGATTCCTCCCCAATAACACAAGCAATTAACATACCATTTTTACATAAATGTTAAGCTTTATAAAAAAGCTGTAACAATCGAATAACGACAACACCACACCAATAAGATCTTCCACACAGGAATAACCGAGAATATATACTAGACATGTTATTATGATGGCCTGCTGCTTAGTATAATAGCCCGTAGAGACCACTGCTCCTAAGGTGCCATCACCTATTTCATACACATTGTAGCAAGTCATGGAACTTGGGCCAACTCAGTCCAACCAAGCTCTATTGACCAAGCACCTTCTTCTTTTCATACTGGCATTGTAGATGGAAGATAGACAGGTGCCTACTTGATCTTGCAGGTGGCGAGGAAATAGACGACAAAATCAAAGAAGAGCCGAAGTTCGCCACATGTACAAACTAGCGTAATCCCAAAAGACCACAGAAATTTAAAGCACTTTGTAGATGTGTCTGTAAGAAGGAAATGTGATCATTTAACCCGTGCATAGTGAGGATCTTTAGGATCTCGACCACATACTCATCATTGGTACCATATAGGTGGCAAGCACATGCGGCTTTACGTGCCAAAAGCTCATCATCCCCTGCAGCACCCAAAATACAACGTCATGTTAAGCAAGTGACTAATAAAACATACAATAAATGTTTACTTAGACGAGTCAACCAACCAACAGTACACTATGGTTTGAATGTTCGTTATACAAAAAAACAAAAAGGCAAATTTTATTTGACTTATCAGTTTGGTTTATAGGTTACGATCAAACCAGACTGAATGGAACTGAATAAAGGAATCAACATCTACCAAGACAGAATAAAATTTTAATTAGCAGTGCTCTGAGTAGCCTCTTCATCATCATACCTGGAAGAAGGGGCAGGATGCTCGGGATGCTTTGCTCTTTTTCTCTATCTTTTCCCTTCCATAGCTTTTTGAGTTGTGTCCTTGTATGTTGGGGAATATTGTTACATGCTTCAATAAATCTTTTTTTCCCAATTAGGTGCTCCTTCATCCGCTGTATACCTCCATTTACATTCATATTACAATAATTGCAAGTAGCATTTTCATTGTTCGGGTCACACTCATAATGGTCCTCCCACTTTGTGCCCTGCGGCTTGTTCAAATCAGAGTCTGCATTTGAAGCACCTACCAATAACAAAGTTAAAAAGAAAAAGAAACATAACATAACAGAGTTAATCAATAAATCCATCCAAACTGAGTAGGTTATCATGCAGGTCTGAGTAACCGTACCAGATATAGAAGCATGTTCAGACATTCTTAAACGAACTTGAGAAGAGACAGATATCTCTCTGAAATGCTTTTCTTTCCACCAGCGAAAACGTGTCTTCCATGTGGCACGTGCAACCCTTTCGGATAAAATTTCAGAGAATATTCTCCCTTGAAAATAATTCGAAACTTTTAGAAAGCAGGATGCCAGCTCTTCCCACACACTAGTTTTGACCTCTCGGCCAATAGTAACCCCGATATCTTGACCTGCTGAGACCCTAGAAGGCACCATTGCATCTATATGTCGAGGTATCATCTCCAATAACAGCTTTATAAAGCGCTCATCTGAGGCAGAGAAGAAATTATACATAGATTTCAATTTAAATGGAAGGGAAACAGTACTTGAAGGGGAGGAGCAAAGTTTGAGCTTGTACCAGTTTGGTTCCTGTGAATTCTAATAAGGCCTTCAACATAGGAGGAGCATGTTGCATCTATCTTCAAAGCTGACTCATAACAAGAAGAAATGGTTGCTGTTTTCTGCGGAGCAAAGCACTCTAGGAATCTGGCCCTTAAGCTGCAAAATTAATTACTCTCTTCAGAAAAGCATTGTAAAACCAGCAAATATAAAGATTAATCACCAATGCTTGAGGCACATGCCAGCTCAATCAAGTGTGTTACAGAAATGGCTTAAACTTTTAAGTATCCTTACCAAAGCCATGTCACACAGACATGTAAAGAATGTTAGAAGTTCATATCATGTAACAGATATTTCATGCATTTTGAAAGAGAATGGCAGAGAGAAAAGAACCTAAATGGAACGGCTGAATAGTTAAGCCGACGGCACGAGCTGACGAGCTCAGCAGCTGCCTCTGCCACACGATCACCAAGTAGCAAGAGCTGGAATAATGATCAAACTCTTACACACGAAGATTAAACAACGATGACAACTAAAAAAATGAAGGGAAAAAACAGATGATTCTAATAGACAGAACAGGACAAAATACCAAAATAACATCAAAGAATGACCTAGTGGTTTTCTAGGTATCGGCTATATATCAGCACAAATAACATATTGAGAAAAATCCCACAAATTTTACCTGAATTAAAGGCTCCAAGGCATCCAGTGAAGCACTATTTGGAGGTGAAGAGTGCAAGGCATTCCTCAGACATTGCACTCCTTCTTCATACATTGCGTCCTTAGCCAATTGACGGTACTCTTGAATGCTGTACTCCAGATCTTCATGAAATGGCCTTAATCTTACAGGCAATAGTCGAGCATCCAATCCTTTACACATTTCCAACTCATAAAGGGTATGACTATATAACACAAATAGTTCCAATCATATCCAAAGAGGGAAATTAGAACATACCTCGTGCAAGAAAAATTGAAGGATCCTCGAGATTGGCATGGTTGATAGGAGAACCAAAACCAGCTTCTACATCACTCTGGTAGATGCCTCTAGTACCACTCTCATCACAGCTCTGTATTTTCATGTCCTCAGGGATCGTGTTTTTGTACCAACGCTTGTAGCAGATCATCCCAAGTGTCAGATTCACAAATGGATTACCCCTTTGATTTATGTCCTGAGCTAAATTGTCGCGCAACCTAAACAAAATGTTGAACATTTATAATAAGAAAGAGTATATGCTTCAAAAGCATCACAGACTGATACCTCAAGAGACCGTTGAGTTTATGATTTCTGTACAGTTCAATTCATACTGATATCAGTACGTGCAAACCATTCATTTTATCAAAAATGACCTATTCTAGATCTGTTGTGTTGTTTTTTTCTCCTTTATAGTTTCACTGCTCATTAAGCACAACAATTTGTGAGCTTGACTCTCATGAAAGAAGTAAACAAATTTACAACAAGTTTGGTGAGAATCAACCAAAATATAAACTGTACAAGAGAAAGCAAGAGAAACAAAACAACATACGAAATCTGTGCATTTGTGGCATTACGGTATGCATCTTCATATTCACCTTGTGAGAAGTAAAAATTAGCAACGTCGAGTTTAGCACTTGCAATCTGCTTATTCAAATACCGTTATCACAATAAACTCAATGAATTGGAATATAGGCATGGGATAAAGACTGCCATTTGGCCTATACAAATTAAGCCTGAAGCATTCCCAGCTAAGCCCCAGAATGATCGATTCAGCATCAGTTAAAGCATTTCAATTGTTCATGCATAATTGCATAAATGACTTAAGTCAAACTCAACTTCACTTATATAATACCAGCAATTAATGCAGAACTAGACAGAGGGGTAAACAAAGAGTATTAAGCATGGCGCACATATCCTAATCCTGCTAGTAGACCAACTGGTAAAGGTACAGTAACTTCTTCTACCTATTTAGGATGTCAAATATTCAGTGTTCAATTAGTAAATTACCAGATCATTGAAAAGATTAACTAAAGAGAGATAAAATTCTATGCTTACCATTTCAGGACCAGGCATCTGTTCTATGTACCCTTCGAAAATTTGCTTGACCCCGTTATGAAAATTATCTGCATCACCTAGCCGCTTTTCAATTTCACAAGCAGCCTATTTACCAGAAAACACATAATCATCATAAACACGTGCACTGACAAGGAAACAAAATAGAAAAGGATCAGACGAGAACATAGATTCCTTAATCAATGCCTGGAATTACCATGAACAACCGTCGGAGCTGTCTCTCGCTGATTGTTCCCGGAGGAGAAGATTGGAGGAGCTGGCTGATGACGCCAGCAGCATCCTTCCATTGATGGAAAGAGAGGAGCTTCTCCAATAGATGAAGCAAGTCTTCCCGATGATGGAAAACAAGGGGCAAGGTCGGGATTTCGCCCATCTGTCGCCTCCGTTCTTCTTCTTCTTCCTCATCATCATCGTCCATGTCGTCGTCGTCGTCATCTTGCTTTTGCTTCTCTTCTTCCTCCTTCAACTCCCGCTCCAGGGTACATAAGGAGCCGTTGCCTGTCGTCGCTGTCGACACCATTGATTCCGACTGAAGCTCTAGGGTTAGGGTTTAGAAGAAGAAAGAAGGAATCGGTTTTGCGGAGCTTTTAGAGGGTTTAGGTGATGATGCTCATTTTTTGAAGGCTTTGTCCGTACAAGATCAAATCGTTCGGTATTCGTAATTTTCAAACCTATTTTTTTTTTAAATAAGGAGCTTTCAGTAGCCTTAACGTTTATTTTTTTTAAATACTTACGTATCATCTTAATTTATTATCAACTTACGACTCTATTATAATGATAAAATTATATTTTAAAACATCTCTGTCCTCATAATAAACAGCAATAATTATTTTTACCACATCAGTAACGAAATTACTTTTCAATTATTTTCAAGTAATACTCATTTCTCTGCAATATTTCATGATTTTATTTTTAATTCTTGAAGCATATTAAATATTTTAACATATATATATATATTTTTTTTTTTACAATTTATTTTTTTATATCACTAAAATTAGTATCTAAAACAATTAATAATGATGATGTGTCAATTTTAAAAATTTTCTCATGGAACTAAATTAACTAAATTAACAATTGGTTCATATTTTTTATAATTAAAATTTAAATTATCACATAAGCTTTCTATAGTTTTTTTTGGAGCTGATATACAAATATCGTAATTAATACTATTGTTGATACAAACTTTATTATTCATATAAAATGAGTTTTTATTCATATTAACGACTTTATTATGCAACTTATTTATATAATACTTTTATTATTCAACTTAAGTAAATTATT
The DNA here is from genome assembly GCA_037678475.1 of x Bolboschoenoplectus mariqueter. Taxonomy (NCBI): domain Eukaryota; kingdom Viridiplantae; phylum Streptophyta; class Magnoliopsida; order Poales; family Cyperaceae; genus x Bolboschoenoplectus; species x Bolboschoenoplectus mariqueter. Next base: position 1,456,152 of record CM075286.1, on the reverse strand, counting down.
ATTCAAATTAGTGATATTTGATTTGAATAATAAAGTATTGTATAAACTAAATTACATAATAAAATCATTAATATAAATAATAACTCATTTTTACATAAATAATAAAATTGATATCAACAATAATATCTCTCAAACATTTTCCATTTTTTACCAATCATAACTACAATAATAGATTAGTTATGTAACAAACTTAATTTGACACAAGTCACCACCAGTCCAATGCTGAACTGGAGATGATAGACATAACCTCAAACATTTTCCGTTTCCCTTATCTTCACCAGAATTCCAACTCCAAACTGTGATTCAATCTCTTGCATTTCCAATTTTACAAACCCTCTCTCTCAGTCATGGCGCTCCAGCTACTCAACGCTTATTCCTCTCTCCGCTCATTACCCCTCTATTCCATTTCTTATATCCACGCCAATTCCCTCTCCGCCTCTCCTTTCCCCTTCCTCACAAGGGTAAAACCTCACAAAACCCTACTTATCCCCCGTTCTTCTCCCGCCTTCTCCTCAGTTGTTCCCTCGCATCTTGAATCCCACCAATCGGGAATGGAAGAAGAGGAACCAGACGAGATTGATTCCAATTCAGACACAGAAGTAGACCTGGACAGGGACCCGACGATCGATTTCTTGAAGGATGAGGTATCAGGCCTTGACCTGTTTGAAGATCAACTAGAGGAACTGGATGATACTACAGAGATCCAGTTGGAAGAACACGGAGAAGATCGAGAAACTGGATCGAGCAACTCAAGTGCAGTAGAGAAAATACTCGAGATTGCGAGAAATTTGCCTGAGAATGTGACGTTGGGGAGACGATTGAGGGAATTTGTGGGGACAATTAGCGAAGCAGATTGTATATCTCTTTTGAAAATGCTGAGCAAAGAGGGTTTAGTTAGAGAATGTCTGGATTTGATCGAATGGATGCGTGTTCAGGACCCTGTACTGGTCAATTCCAGAGCTTTTCTGGTTATATTTGAGGCTCTAGGCCGGGCACGCATGTCAGAGGAGATAATGGTTTTAGTCAGAAATTTGCCTCAGGAAAAGAGGTTTAGAGATGTGCGTGTCTATAACTCGGCCATTTTAGGCCTTGCAAAATGTGGCAGGTAATGGTCTGAATTTAGTCATTGGTTTGTTACATGGTACATACAAAGGTTAAGATACCAGCTGGTTGATACTGGGGTGAGTTTTTAGTTTTTTCAGGCTTGTAGTTACCAGCAATATGTCAAGGCAATACCTTACAGATGAACTCTGTTATCTTAGCTGGATGGTCCATACTTGTACTGTTTCAATGGTTCATAGTAGTACCTGTTCGCTTGAGGTATGTTGATGGAGTTCCGCATTTTTCATGATATTACTGTACCAGTACTGGGCCAGTTCAATTGGTACAGCCTACTGCAAACCATTCTTTCAGAATAAGCAACAACTAGCTGAGTTAAAGTTTTTAGCAAAGCAAAAGTGATAAAAATGGTTTGTATTAACTATTGTACTGATCTACTAATTATTCTCAATCAATACCTGATAGTTCTATACTTGTACATTTCAGATATGACTTTGCATGGCAAGCATATGAAATGCTAGAAACAAACAATGTTCGACCTGATCACATCACTTGCTATATACTCATAACAATTTTACGAAAAACAAGGGGTAAAACTGCAAAAGATGCATGGAACCTGTTCCAAAATATGACAAGGAGAGGTGCCAAATGGAGCGTTGAATCAGTTTCAACCCTCATCAAATTCTTTTGCCAAGAGGGATTAAAGAGAGAAGCTTTGATAATCCAATCTGAGATGGAGAAGCGAGGGATTTCATCGAACACCTCTATTTACAACACTTTGATGGACGCTTATGTGAAATCAGGTGAAGTAGAGAACGCGGAGGGGTTATTTCAAGAGATGAGAGAGAAAAGGGTAAAACCGTCAACAGTGAGCTACAACATTTTGATGGATGCTTATAGTAAGAGGATGCAACCTGACGTTGTAGAAAACCTTATTTGCGAACTACGGGACTTAGGTTTGGTCCGAGATGTGAACTCATACACAAGTTTAATTAGGACATATGGGAGGAAAAAGGATAGTGAAATGGCAAATGATGCCTTCTTGCGTATGAAAAATGAAGGCATTGACCCCAATACACATGCATATACCGCTCTCATACATGCATATTCAATTAGTGGTTTGTACGAGAAGGCATACATCACATATCAGAACATGGTAATGGAGGGGGTTGAGCCTTCCATAGAGACATACTCGGCCTTGTTAAATGCACTTAGGCGTGCTGGAGATGCACAAAAGGTTATGGAGATATGGAAATACATGATGGAAAACAAGGTTGAGGGAACTAGGGTTACATTCGACATAGTTTTGGATTGTTTGGCAAAAAATGGTCTTTATTTAGAAGCCAGAGAAGTTATATTTGAATATAGTAAGCTAGGTCTGAACCCCACAACCATGACATACAATATGTTGATAAATGCATATGCCAGGGGAGGCCAACATTACAAGATGCCTATGTTGCTAAAAGAGATGACAGGCCTCGAATTGAAACCTGATTCAATTACATATCTGACTATAATTCATGCGTATGTACGGGTGGGTGATTTTAGCAAGGCATTTTATTACCACAAAAATATGGTAAAAAAGCGTCTGGTGCCTGATAGAAAGTCCTGTGAAAAATTAACGGCTATTTTGCAGGATAAGGCTAAAACAAAAAATGTGAGGGATCGAAGCGCCATACTGGGGATCATCAATAGCAAGTTCGGTATCACAAGAAAAAGAGGGAAGAAGGATGAATTTTGGAAGAATAAAAAAAAACACACCCGCATTGCTAAGCTTACTGGTGGTTTCAGAAAAAGATATTTGTAATTAGCATGGGTGTATTTGTAAAATTTTAGCTTTCGTTGAATTCACTTGGAGAAAAGAAGAGAAACATGTGGAGAAATAAGTTTTCAGTTTGCTCTCAGCTGTAATAGTGCATCTAAATATAGGTATATAATTTTTCACCATACTAAAAAAATAATTATATTGATGGACTACAATGACAGTACAAAAGGTTTTGGAATTAATGGATTTTTTTTTATCTTGGATCAAGATTAGAAACTTAAATGTCATTGTAAATTATTTATCATGTTCAATTATCTTAGCACATGATCCTTTTTTTTTTCATTTATACTATTAGATGGTCCTCATGAGAATGTTTACTCAAAAAAATCTGGGAGCTTCTCTAGTACTAAATTTTTAATCCTTTTTGTTCAAAAAGAAGTCATAGCTCCACTTCTTGGAGTTGTACTCCAGATATATTTGTATGCATATATTTTTATATTTTAATGCCTTTTTCATTTACTTCTTTGAATTTTTTTAATAAAAATGAGAGTCAAATCTTTCAATTTAAATAATCACTACAAATCTTCAATTGAGTTTGGACCCAACAATCTTCCATGGAGAAAACATCATCTAATTTATTAGATTAGTAGCTTATTCTCATAAATACTTCCTTAAATTTTGTCTTGAGCTTTTCAAGTTTTCTCAGTATTCTTTATATAAAAAAAAATTATATATATCTTTAGATTTTATCAGTATGGAGAAGAATTATTGAGGCGCAGTATATTGCTGGTCTTGTGTTTCTATCACACATGTCATGGTTTTAGAGACACCTAACATGCCTTCTCTCCTAGGCCAATCATCCATGTCTCCATCAATAGCATATTGCCATCTCTCAACTAGATATACGGGTATAGTCTAAAGAGAGAGGGGTCCATATCCATATACTAGTTGCATCATTATATTACACGCTATATAGAGATAGACTAATGTGAAAACATGCAAATGCTTTAAAATATATTTTATCATCTCAAAAATTTTAATTTGTATTATTCAATAAATTTTTCATATTAAAATTTTATGGGATACAAAAAATTTCTATTTTTAGAAAATTTTAAGTATTTATTTCAGATTTTTGAAAATGATCTATTTTCAGGTGCAAACACTCTTTATTTTATTATTATTTTAAAATTATTTTAAAAAATCTGAATAAATAGTTAAAAAAACTCTAAAAATAGAAAACTTTAATATTCTATAAGATTTTCATATAAAAAATTTATTGAGCAATATATATTGAATTTTCGGATACAAAAATACATAATTTAGATCGTTTGCACTTCGGACCGAAGTGCAAACGTTTTCATATTGGTCTATCTCACGCTGTATATATATATATATATATATATATATATATATATATATATATATAATCAAAATTTAGTCATAACCCCTACTGAAATTCACTCAAATTAAATTATAAAACTATGAAGACAAACTCATAAACAAATTCAACTCGTCATGACTTGCCTTCCCTGTCATTTCCTAGGGTTACTAACAAGCAGAGGTTGAATAAAATTTTTACTGATCAATTTGCACACCCAAATTACATATATAAGCTAACTAGATAGATAGTTAGCACTTGGAATTCTTTTTGCATAAGAGGGCCCCGGCCGAGTAGGTGATGGTTCCCACGAGGGATGACGGACGAGCCCCGAGACTAGAGGCCTTGGCATAGCTGGAGGAGGCACCGGCACCTGATGGGGTGAAAAATGCACCGTTCAACAACAGATCGCCCGATGATCGCCAATTCCAATTCTTCCATTCGTTCTCTGGTGTATCCTCACGCTTAGTTATCTACACAGACGCATTGCAGAGTGTCGATTTTGGCATTTGAAAAATCATCATATGCATAAATATAAAATAACATAACAACATTTGTCTAAGGTTTTGTTTGGGATATTTGTTCTTCTGGGTGATGAAACTGATTCATGAGATTAATGATATTTTATTGAAAATAAAAATGTATAAGCATATTATCAGCATTTTACTGTAATAGAACATTTCTTATAAAAATATTATTTCTTTAATTTCTTGATAAGAGAATAAATTTAGAACAGAAGGGAAAATTAAGCCGTATGTACCTCCTTCGAGTTCTCATTATTCGGCGCAAGAAACCTGTTTCCCTGGCTGTTGATCGTCGGCGCCGCACTTCCACCGATAGCATACATTTCCCAGTGTGTGTAGTCATTATTCACCACATGAAAATAACCATGCCTACACCTACATTTCATTAATAAAAACCAATCCATTTAGTCATTTAATAACCAACAAAATTGTATCAGTTTGCTGATAAATAAGCATTGATTTTATCTGAACTCCTATATACTACAAAAACCCTTGATTTCATTTTTCAGAATTATAGTTACATTTATTAGTAGTTATTAGTTGTTTAGGAAGGTTCAAAAGAAGCTATCAATTGTGTCTCCTTGTCTCTCTGTTTGATGAAGTCACATCAAAGAAAGTTGAGAAACCTACATTAATTAATTGGGAGGTGTATGTATGTATGTATGATTTGCTCTGAGGATGAAAAAGACAATGCCATGATTTGAAGGGCAAATAGGGACTCAATTGTAAGTTACCCATTTAGAAAGGGTTTCTATAATTGGCAACCCAGATCTCAAAAGGGAGCATACTATAATTAATTGAGGTGTAAGCACTGGTCAAATTGGTCAAATGTACCTCAGTTTACCTTTTACTTTTTCAGAGAGATTATATTTTTTTAAGGCTTTTCATAAAGGAAGGATAGATAGGTTCTTTATGCATACATGGAAATATATATAATGCATGGACAGAGATGCACAATAATAATATATTTGAGATACCATGTTCAAACTCCTAATAACTAATCTAACCTTAATGTTACGCAAAAACAAAAAGCATGTGATTATGATTAAAACCTCATTAAAAGAATGAACAGATTATATACCTAGGCATTCTTTGCACCAGATTCTCTCCAAAGTGGTTGAATGCAATGGTGACTTGCATGATCTTATCTGACATGAGCGTATCGCTGTGTCCCAACAGCATGACCTTGTCGTGGTGGCTCATGTAGTTGTTCGAAATCGTTATGGCCGTCGATCCGCGGATCGCATCTATCAGTCCATCTGTGCAGGATGACAAGCTGCAGTGGTCCACCCAGATGTGGCTTGCACTGAAAATCGAGATCCCGTCACCATCAGATCGGGTTCTCCAGCCGAAATGTCGGGGCGAGTCGCGTACGTATGCATTACCGCCTGGCTTACAGTCATGTATGTTCAACCTGATTAGAAAGAACAACAAACTTAAAATTTGTTTCTAATTCTGTTTGTATAGTAGAAAAACTAATGCAAAATAGCTTTTTCTTAAGGTTCGAATTGCAAAAGTATATAACTTTACTGAATCCTGTCAAATTATGAATTTGAAGTTATCAAGTGGACCTTTAACTAAAGAGAAATTTTGTTCAATGCCTTTTAGTAGCAATTAAATCACACAAAAGTCTACTAAACTTTTCACTTTACTTCAAATCTCTTTCACATTGATCTAATTAAATGCATAAAAGCAACTTACTCTTTACAACTCTACAAATCTAAGTTCCATTAATCTTTTTGAAGTAACGTCAAATTAAATTACCCATGTATGATCACATTTGTGACATATTGCAAGGTGATGCATGGGCCACCGGCTATGTGCACGCTCACACCGCGTCCATCGATTGTCTTGTAAGAATTCACCATCAATTCCTCCTTCAACTTGATCGTCATGTCATGCGCAAACACTATCCATAAAGGTTCCTCTTGTATCACGGCATGCCTCAGTGTGCCAGGCTCTGGTTTGGTTGCATCCTTGTCGCTGCTGTCAGTAACAACATAGATGTCACCACCCTTGCCGCCGAGTGCATTCTTGCCAAACCCAATTGCACAATCGGCGAGTCTCTGACGATTCCGGGCCCAGTTAGGATCGCATCGCCAGCAGTCATCTATCGGATTCCCAGTGCCACATGATAAGTATCCTAGCCGCCTTCGTGACGCATTTATAGCCCTGTAAGTCAATTGAGACAAATTTAACTCCAGTAAATTCCAAAGAAAAATTTTACTTCAGAAAAGGATGTTGATTGTGACAAATCTTTTTCTGGCAAGAAGACTACTCCCTTAAATTTGGGCCCACTGGTACCATTTATGTAGTTCTCAGTAAGGCTTATGACAAAAATTAATAGTTATAGTTTTCACTGAACAAACAAACTACTTTTACTCAGTTACCTTTCTTTCTTTTACGGAAATGAGAGCACAAACTTCATGTAAATTCAACAATTTCAAAGTGGTTTAATGAACAAGCAATTCAACACTTCTTGGGTTTCATGACTTTCTACTAATTCTCTTCTGATAGATTGATCGACTCCGTTTCGAAGGCAATTCTTTTCTTTTGGAAAAAAAAATGTAGTATCCATGTTAAATCAATAACTAGTTATCTAGAACCAAAACAATGAATGCAGATCTTTCCACATTATGCTAAAAACCAGTGTAACTGTCTACACATCTAATTGAATTCTACAAATGGATTGTTGAAAGGATTTGCTAACAATGAGGGTTTGTAATGCATATCAGAAAAGTTTCTGGAGGTGTATAATGCAAATGTACTCACCTGTGCACTTCCTCCACTATGATTTCAGGATCTGGCACTGCTGCATCTGCTAAATTTGGCGGTATCAGTTGAGAACAAGAGGTAGAGATTGTGAGAACTGAGAAGAAGAACAATGTGAGATGTATTATGAGAGATATTGAGAAAGTTGTCATTCCTTTTGTTGGTTGTGTATTTCTGTGTGTTTTGTGTTTGTGTTACTGAATGTGTGTGTGTGTGTGTGTGTGAGAGAGAGAGAGAGAGAGAGAGAGAGAGAGAAGTTTCATGAGATGAGGCCGAGAAAGGTGTAGGTATATATAGAGAATTATATAAAGAGAGGAGGAGCTAGCAAATGCTGAAACTAGGATTCTTGGAAGAGAATTGTTATGAAACCCCAATTTGTCTCCCAAGCTGTTTTGTGATTTTTTATTGGGTGGTTTCAAATTTCCAACATGTGAATTTATTATGATGTTAAAGTTGTTTTATTAAGAATTTTTAATTATTGAGATAGACTTAGCATGTGAATCCATTCAGATTTTTCTTTTTTTTTTGTATTTAGAATGGCCAAGTTTTCTAACTTTTATGTGCCATCTATTTTTAAGAAGTTTCAAAGAGAAGTGTTATCTATTTAAGGCAACAAAAACAATAGTGTTATGGAACTTTTAGTGAGAGTGGACCTGCATCTAAAATATTTTCCGGAGCTGGATCTGCATGCATTCCATTTTCAGGTAAGAAGGCTCCTCTCCAGTTGTACTATTTTTCAAACCTGACCAAATAGTTGTTCCATATTAATTGCTCATTTTTTTTCAAGTAACATTAAAGGTCAAATATCCAATTGAAACCAATGCTATATATAATATGAAATGAGAGATTTACTGTCTTATTACATCTAATAAGTAATAATTTCATACAAATGGGGAGAAGCTTAAATCCAGTTAGGTTGATCATGCCACTAAGTACATATATGCCTTATAAAAAAGGGAAGGGATCTCTTGACAATAAATATTTTGACAACATTGACAACCATTTTTTAAATAATTTCAAATTAAATCTTACAAAATCTTAAGAATAGAAAAAAATTTACAAATATAGTTTCTAACTTATAGATTGATTATGTTTTAAATTTCATGTAATTTAAGGGTCATTTGATGCTCCATCAAAATTATATAAAACTTTCAACGGTTTAAAATTAAATACAAATGATGAAATATCAAATGACCCTTAAATTGCATGAAAATTAAAACACAATCAATCTATAAGTTATAAAATATGTTTGTATTTTTTTTTTCTATTTTTAAGATTTTTTTAGATTTATTTTGAAATTATTTGAAAAATGATCGTTAAGGTTATCAAAATATTTGTTGTCAAGGATCCTTCCCCATAAAAAACGTCAAATAAATTGTGCGCCTATTTATAAAAAATGCAAAATGTATTTTACTGTTTCATTTTTTTAAGGTAAAACATTTCATGTTTTATGGTGCTTTGACAAAAAAAATTAGTGACACATAATACTTGAATGCATGCTAATGGGCCGTCAAGATCATTAAAGGCTACAATTAATATTAAATACCAGAGGTCTTCAATTTAATATACAAAAATTTAAGTGATTGCACATATAGATACTTAATTTTAAGTTTGATGATGTAATTAGAAAAAAAAATATTTCACCAGATTGGAACTACATTTGTGTACATAATATTTTTGTGAAAAATTATTTTGTTTGTCCTCTGTGTAAGATCCAGCTATTGATTGATGATGTAATTTCACATTAAATGGAATAATACAAGATACATTAGAAATTTGCTTAAATAACAGAGTTGTTTGAATATCAAATGACAATTAAATTACACGACATTAAACACAATCAATCTAAAAATTCAAATATATAAATATACAATATTTTAAATTTAAATTTATTATAAATTTATTTAAAAATTCATTATCAAAATTATCAAATTAATCATTTGACAATTGGCAATGAATCACCATCCTATCTTCAAAAGCTAGATTACAAATATCATATTATTTTTTTTAAACCAACAAGAACTAAAACAGTTATATAAAATAAAACATTGTGCAAGTGTATGTATTGCATCCCATTCCACATTCCACATTCCACATGCATAAGCAAACACTTGTAGAAGCCTCACATGCCATTGTCAGATATCTTTGACAAACCCCAGAAAGAGTGCTCTTTAAAGGCACCAATAGAATAAATACACTATACAGGCAAGGAGAGATGGTGCATTTATTGATCTAAATATGCTAACAAGCACCCAATGTGTGCCCACTTAGTGATGCCTGATGATATATGTTCTCAGTAATATGCAAATATATAATTAGTAGGGTGGGGGGTTTTTTTTAATGATCTTGTCAATATATTTTCAAATAATTTTAAAAAAATTTTAAAAAATTTTAAAAAAATATTGCCCATGAAGTCTATTAATGTATTAAAATATGGTGCATGAGAGTATATTTGTGTGGTGTAAGATTGCATGCATAAGAGTATAATTGGTTTTTTTTAATAATGTTTTAGTTTTCAAATTTTTGTTATAGTTAGACATATGAAATTTGATAAATCTAAAATTATATTAGTATTTTTTTTATTGCATTTTCTTATTATATGTTATGAATTTCTCTAATTAGTTCAAAAAATTTTGAATTTTTTTAGAATATAGATCCGGATACACTATTCACATATCCTATTGAATATGCATCTAAATATTCTTAATTTTTTTTTAAGAATATGCTTATGTAATCAAGTTCTGTGTGTTGTTTTCTCAATTTTCATATTCTTAATTTCACTCAAAATAAAATAAAAACGTTGTATACAAATAGGGGTGCAAATAAAAAAGATATAAATCAAACTTATTGATTTACTATTTAGATACTCTTAGTTGTCACCTCTGCCTTGATATGCAATGTGGACCCAATTGCAGAGCTTAATTAGTTGGATGCAATACAAGATGGAGCATATTTTTTTGGATTAATATCATATATATATATATATATATATATATATATATTCTTCAAATTTTTTTAAATTTTATATTTACTTATCAACTCTTTAATATATATTATATATCCCGTTATACTCTTTAAAATCTATCATATTTAATCACAACTATTTAATATATCATATATCTCTTTAAACTCTTCAAAATCTATTATATTTACCAATCTAATTCGTACACTGAAGTTAAAATTCATCAAGTTTGTTCTTTAATATGAAATTTGACCGAAATATCCTTTCTAATTATTTTTCTTGACATCATTTTTTTAGTTTCTCCCTGTAACAAAAAATTCTCGTTCCCGCCTAATTCTCATTCTCTACAAAAAGAAAATTCTTTTGAATTGAATCATTCTCTAACTGTTCTTTTATTTTGCACATTTTGCTATAAAAAAAATTCATAAAACAAAATGTACAAAGAATAAACGCAATTAGGCGAGAAAATAAATTTTTATTTTGCAAGGAGAAATTAAAAGAAAATTATTTTTTAAAAGAATATTTCGGTCAAATTTCATTAAAGTGCATACTTGATTAATTTTTAACTTGAGTCTAAGAATTAGAGGTCTCTAATTACACTTTTGTAATTATACGGTTTCATGCAATGGAATCAGTAACCCTCTGAGATTACTATTTAAAAAAAAGAATTAGATGAATAAATATAATATATTTTGAAGAATTTAAGAAAATATATGATATATCAAAAAATTATAGATAAATATGATAGATTTTGAAAAATACAGGGAATATATATATATATATATATATATATATATATATATATATATATATATATATATATATATATATGATATTACTTTTTTTTAATTTAATTTATTTTATTGTTTCCAAGTAACATGCTTTTTTATTTAATTTAGAAACACCACCCCCCCCCCCCTCCCCAACCATCCTCAAAATTCTTGTCGGTGGTAAACTCATTCAAATCGATTGTGTTTTTGTCCTTGTGTGAAAACAATTGCGCACATCTTTAATTCGTTTTGTGACTTTTGTTTTGTCCAACCAAATCATACTGTTTAAGTGAACTTGCATTTATTATTATTATCGTTGGATATTGCTTGATTGATTAACTTGATTCTATAATGGTCCCCAAGTTGCACCCAATAATAATAATAATAATAATTAATTATTAGATTTCTCTATTGGAATTATGTATTTTGGGGGAACAATATAATCATGTGGTTTGTATATATAGTGCTTGTTATATAGTAATAAGCAGCTAAATATTGAAATTTTGGCCCACGGTTTGGACATGTTTGTCATTTCTAAAATAGTGATATAAACAAAATCAATCATAGGCCTACAAAATCTCTCCTTTGTATATTTTAGTAATTGGAAGTTTTCTCCATATAATGAGATAATTAATTTCTTGTGTGTTTAATTAACATTGTTGCTTTTTATCAAAAAAAAAATTAACATTGTTGGTAGCTCCAAGTTGCATTGTGATTCATGTAAAGTAATATTAGAAGAATGAGGATCTATAATATATAATATATTAAATTGATAATCTTAAAAATGGTAAAAAATAATTTGTAATTTTTAAAATTTGCTATGTAAAATGTCATCTATACTATATTTATATCGTATATAGGAACAATGTCGGAACCTGATGTAAAGTATTACTTGTCATTATATGACTAAATTTACAACAATCTATATTTAACATTATTTAATAAAAATATGAAATGATACTAAAATCACATGAAATTTAATAAACAACCGATCCATAAATCCAATAGAGTGTCGATAAACTTTAATCTATTTTTAACTTTTTTTAATTTATTATGCAATAATATACTATTGGTAGAATTTTGATTTAAGAATAAATTATGTTAAGACAATCGTCATAAAGTGATATCCAACAAAATAACGATCGTGATAAACTAATATTCGACAAAATAACAATCAGAATAAAAACAATGAAATCATGGATATATTTTGTATAATTCAGATGGATTAAGCATTAAATGTGGTATATATCATTTGAAAATTAACTAATCACTTAATTATTATGTAGCTTGAAAAATTAACCAATTAATTTTGCCAACACTCAATTATAACTAAATAATTTCTAAATAAATAAATCAAATTTAATACAAACAAAACCTATCTAAACTATAATTAAACGACCTAAAAGCAAATATTTTTTTCTCCTTCTAATACCCAATTCTCATCAATTACCATTACTGAATATCATATACTGAATATTAATATATCATAATTAATTGAATATACATAGTGTATGACATACAAAAAAGCAATCCCTGTAGGATATATGTGGGCCCCCCTCATTATAATGTGGTTTATGGAGTCTCATGTGGAGACCATTAATAATGTAGAACCTAGTAATGTACTATGGTGTGCGCTATATATATCTAATCTAGCACATATATACATATATATATGTATATATATATATATATTGTAGCATCCTCATCAAACTCTCAGAGATATATAAACTTTAGTGTGTAATGTATATGTTTTTAGTAGTACTATTGGTTTAATTTTATTTCACTGTTGGTAAAATTAATTGTTTAATTCCCTCCTGTCTCTTTATTCAAAATTTTCCATAAGTTACTCTCTGTTAAGTCTTCTTTAATTGTGAGTTAACTTCAGAATAATTAATATATTTTATTTGAGAATGAAATAATTAAAAAATAAAATTATTTTTTATGACAACTGATAATAACTTTATTTTTTAGTTATTTTTATATCAAACAGAGTCTGTAAGAGGAAGTGATAATTTTATTTTCTAAATATACATACTTTACTATATATACACACACACTACTTTTGGTTTTATTTTATCTCATTGTTGGTAAATTAATTGTTTAATTAATTCTTGCCTTTCTCTTTATTCAAAATTTTCCATAAGTTACTCTCTCTTAAGTTTTCTTTGATTGTGGGTTAGTTTGAGGATAATTAGAGAATAACTCTATATTTTATTGTTTCGTTTGAGAATAAAATAACTTAAGAATAATTAAAAAATAAAATTATCTCCAATGAAAAATTATACTAATTTATTTTTTAATTATTTCTATACCTAATAAAACCTTCTCTAATTATTTTTCTCCTAAACACTGGCTTAAAGAAGTAACCAATATTTTTTACTAAAAAGATTGCTAGAAAGTGAAAGATACTATCATACAATGCAACTATATATATATATATATATATATTTTTGTATGAATTTAATTTAATGAATTCTCGGAAGTTGAATTAGAGGCCTCTTGATAGAGAAACTGTACTAACACATGCATATATGTAACCAACAACCATACTATATGTGACCTACCAACAACTTCAATTATATATACTTTAATAATTCTCTATTGACTATAGATATCTGTTGTGCTAAAAGAAATAAATTCTTTAAATAAAATTTCATGTATTATAGGAAGATACGCCTATTTGATATCTCTCGTAATATTCTTTAAATTAAAAATAAAATAAAATTATACATGTGTTTTTAATTATAAAAATAAAATGTACGTCAAATTTGATTAATTTAAATTAATGTCATTTTTTTTATCAAATGATTTAAAGTTTGACTACTGATTTTAGTAAGCTTCTTTTTTAGGAATAAATAATCATATTTTAAATTAACTAAAATTCAATATAAACCATATTTAAACAATAAGAAAAAAAATATCCAGATCTTAAGTGAAAAGACAGTATTTTCGATAATATAAAACAATGTATAGTAAAAAAAAATTGAATAAAAATCAGAATTATCTTTTCGAGAACTTTTTTGTTACATATCTATCCACACGTATATGACATTGAGAAAGAGATAACTAAGAGATAAAACTATTTTCATCTCTCATATAAAATAATTTTATCTTCTAATAATTCTCAATTTATCACGCTTTCAAACGAAACCATATAATGCATTATATCACCTATACAAATTTGGTTGTGGACAGAACACAAACACCTAACCTATGAAATAATAAACCATGAAAATGAATCAAAAAAAAAGGAAAAAAAATGCAAACAAAATCATGATTTGCATCAATTGTTACTTCGTTAGTCAAATCATGGCATCCATTTATCAGGTTTTGTCTCCAATCTTTCTAGCGCAAACTGCGCCTTTGATTCAATCATTCAAATCTACATTTTTTTTTCTTTTTCAAAATGAAACAGGAGTCAAACTCAAATCCAATGCTTTGTATTAATTACCAAAGAAAAGGTTCCACAAGAATACAAAAAGAAATAAATGCTCAGCCAATTTGAGAGAATCTGAGCCGTTTGTTACGGAAAGGTTATATATTATATATATGATCTAATGGCAAAATATTAACATGACTTTCAATATTGCTTTAATTTTGATGACCCTGTTTTTTGTTTGGGAGAATTTTTTTTTTTTGATATAAAGATGAAAGTCTAAATCATTCAAATTTAAATATTAATAAGAAATTCTTCATCTGAATTTCAAATTTATAATATTTCATATAGAGAATATTGTCTTTATCATCAGACCAAAAATTAGTTCTTTGTTTGGGTCAAGTTAGAAGACAATGTTTATAAACATTGTATCAGTGCTATACTAATATCTGATTATGATTGCTTTTCAAACATTCTGATGATTAAGATTTCTCATTACAAATCGTTTTAGCAAATTTTTTATAATTAAGTTCCTGACAGACAAGGCCTTTAACATTAGATATTGATATTGATAGTGATGGAAGTGTGTATTAGTTAGTACTTCAAGGCTGGAGAAGGAAGGAAACATGCCATAGAGTATTTATGGAAGCACAATATATATCTCAGACAACCATGACACCGCTGAGGAAATTATTACATAAACGCCTTTTTATGTGGGTTTTGTTTGCTTTTGCATGTGCTTTTTGAAACAAAGGGTAATATCAGCATTCTTTTCCTTTCTCATAATTTTATTTTAACCTTTTATTTTTTTTTTATCTTATCTATAAAGATGAGACAGTGAGATGCAGGGCATGCACTTTGGTTCGTTGGCTTTTATGTAAATATATTTGGTGACGGTTTCTTTATGGAGTTATTTTATTATTTTGACAATACTTGCCAAATTTTTAATCGAAAGAACATCAAAAATCAGAAAACAAATTTACACGCGTGTCGTCCTGTCTTTCAATTTCCATAAATTAAATAATAATTTATGATGTGTAATGGTCGTCAAGATTGTACAAGGTCATAAACCATAAATAAGAGCAATAAAGAAAGTTACATGACTACCTCTCATGTTTTGCATGAACTCTACACCTCAGACTTTTACCCTTGTAAAAAACATATAATAAAGAACAAAGGATGGTATGATATAGAGAGAACATAGACAAACTTTCAGACTATTATAATTCATCAAAACTAAAGGAAACAAAGATTCTACGGATGTCCTATTAACACTTGTAGCCCTCCATTAAATTCGGTACATCCTAACAAGCACAATTGGTCATTCCATTAAGAAAAAAATTAAAATTTAAATGATCTCACTCAAGATTGGTAATCAAACTGAGTTTCAAAATGACATTTAAATGGAGATAAGGATAATAATACAAAAGAAAAAAAACACAACAACAACATAAAAGGTAAATTTCAAAAAATATAGTGACAAAAAAAACCCATTAATAGAAGGATCCAATCATCCATAACACATTAAATAGTCACCCCCATATAACAGGCTTTCAAGACCAATAGTTCTAACAAACCTAAAAACCATACACTCAAGAAAAAAGCGCCTTCTGATTCAAAAAAAGGTAGGAAAATGTTCTGATAAATAAAGAGCACACTACAACATAATAAATCCCCCAACCCAAAATTTTAGAAGTGTGCTGATATAACAAAATTAGTAGTCAGTGGGGGCAATGACATCGTCGATCTTAAGGATCATTTTGACGACCTGAGTGGCCAAGAGGATCTGTTGTTGCTTCCCGATTAGGGTTTCAAACACATTCTGTTCTTTCATGTCATTTGTACCAACATCATTGCAATCTATGCCGCAGAATGGGTTATTCTCCTGAAATAACAAAATGTAAATAAATAAGCAACTTAAAAGCTAACTATAAGACTGAAACGTTATGATAGTCTTTTTTTTTTTCACTTTTTGTTCAAAACAGGCTGATGGTTGTCAAATACAACAATGATCTTAGCTCCAGTGATACTATGCTAACCTTATTTTTTGATACTTCCCAGATATCATTTCCAAGCTAGTTGCGACTCTAAAAAGTGATGTGAAAGACTCAAAGGAAGGTTTATTTTAACAGTCCAATCAACTACTGAAAAATTTCTTCACTGTACCATCATTTGAGAACATACCTTGATTTGCTGAGCTTTGACAGCTGTAAGTGTATCAATCGGTGGGAGACCACTGTTCTCAGCCAGAGCCAATGGGACAGCATCCAGTGCCTCAGCAAATGACCTAATTGCATACTGACATATACACAAGGAAAGAAAAAAGAAAAGATCTAGAGTTGGCATTCATCATTAAAATACAACCTATCAGAATCCCTTTATAAGACCATGTCAAAAGTTAGATGCTTCTACATGCACAATAACTATTAATAACATTCAGAGAGCTAGCTGATCTTTACAGTTTCACTTAGTAGACATGATAACATATACTGCTATGGAAGCTCAATATATATAGTAAACCTTGCAATTACAAAATTTGTGGTTAACTTACATAAACACTTGCAGAACGATATCACAGAAAAGTTCCAAGTAAAAAGATAACAGAAAGAATAAATGACAACCCAGAAAGGAAGAACATGACTACATAAACCCCTCCAAGAAATAATTACTTCCTGAGGACAGAATAGGGTTCCATTACAGAAAATTGGTTCTGGCATAGTTGATATTCTCATGAGCTTCAATTTTCCTTGCAACTAACACATTTAAGATTTAATTTAAAGCTACTAACATCACCAGAAAACCAGAACAAGCACATAAAGAGGGAAGATACTCAGACTTTGTCGAAAGAAATAATAAGTACAAAGATTACCTGTTCAACACCAGGATGACGATCCGCAGCAGCCTCAACAGCAACAGAACATGAAATCTCTGCAGAGCCACCACCATACACGATCGAATTGTTGCGAATTAGGTTCCTCGCCACGCAAAGGGCATCATGTAGACTTCGCTTTGTCTCCTCTATCATCATCTTATTTCCTGTTATTGAACACAAATAGATTGTTTATTATTTAGGCAGTCCCACAATACCTTAAACGAACTTGTACCACACTACCAGTACCAACAGCTGGTAGTAAAATCCCAATTTAGAATAGACGTTTATTAAAATTGAGTGAGCTAACATTGTTAGCAGTGTAAGAGAAGTATGCAAATCAGTACATACCGCCACGAATGAAGATGGTGACAGCCCTGGAATTCGCACACTGCTCTATATAGAGCATGCGATCTTTGGTGGTGCCAAATGATTTCTCTCGCACCAATCCAGCCTGGTAAAATTAAACTTCTTAAGTGAAAAAAAGAAATTTGGCAAGCAGCTAAGGGGAAAAGGGCATATCTCTAGAAATGTTGGTTTTGGATGAGAAAATACCTTTCCCAGCTTTTCAGGAGACAGCTCTTGGAACCTTGGAACTATTCTTCCACCTGTAGTTAAAAAGAAAACAATTATAAACATGGGTTGTTTATATTTACAGATGACAACTCCAGGTGAGCCAATAACAAAATTCTAGGAGTTTTTAGTTTGCCTATTTCATCATTGACGGATGATAAGAACAACTATTTAGTAACGGCACTTTTAGACATTAGTGACATGTTTCTGCGTTAATCATGCATAAAGTCGCAACTAGTAAAACTAAAGAATGATTGACAAAATATTCCATATCAGACCTCAGATTACTTCACAACATCATTAAAATACACTGAAAGTCTGCAACCCAGTGTAGCATTCAGACTGGCAAATAACAACTACTATTACAAAAAAAAAGTCTTTAGATGGCACACACATTTAGTCTCAAATATTTACAAAAGTTGAGCATGTCAGAAAAAAAATAACCTGTCGCAATAGCAATCAACTCCAACTCAACACCGCCAACCCATCTGACAGCTGGCAGATTGCGGTGCATCAAGAGATGGTTTGCTTCATCATCAAAACCCCACTGACAGATGACAAGGGTTGCACCGACATCCTTTAGATAGAGACAAAAAAATGTATTAGAATAACAGAAAATCTCGACAACCCATCTCAGGGAACCGGCAAGTACCATGCAGAGGTAATAAAAAAAAGAACTTTCCAACCAGGCAAATATAATAGCAATATTTGTAGAGAGGTCTTACATCCTGCCTCTCAACAAGGAGAATAAAAAGAAACAATAAACTTTAGTAACCTAACCTTGCATTTCTGAACCATGTCATCAAAGTATTTCTGCTCCTGCTGTCTGAGTGTCTGAAACTTCTCAACAGTGTCAATATCGACCTTATGCTTGGTTTTTGGCTTCGGGGGCTCAAATGGGCATGTCAGGATTGCTATCTTGGCATCTTCAATACGTTTTGGCATCTGTGGGTGGCTCATATCCTTGTCTACTATTATACCTGTATTATGAGTTAATTGAAATTAGTATGGTATCTACGATAACCGTATACTTCTTGTTCAGACCTTAACAGGTTGTTCTGAAATAATTTTCATTTACATTTTCATACCAGATTCTTACTACAAAAATTTAAAACATCCAACAGATGGACAGAGTTAATTTAAGAGTATAACTTAATAATACCATATATCAACTCAGTATCTTCCAATTTGCCACCAACTTTGCCTTCCACCTTGATCAAATCGAGGTTCACATCTTTCCGCTCCAAGTCAGCGACAGCAAGAACTGCCTTCACTGCAATTTCAGCAAGTGTGCGCTTGCAACGGTTGACTCTGTGCAAAATTTGATAAACTTCAATTCGCAAGTATAGGGATGTGATTGTGTCTGCTAACATATGCAAATGTGAAAGTGAACCATACAATTATTTACTAGCACTGTATGTCTCTATTGATTATATTGACACATGTTATCACGGAGGTAAAAGAACTTAGTATTATGCTTTTCACCAACTATTCTAATAAAGAATGAATGCTATGGATATGCTTTTTTTTTACTGAGAACAAGCGGCAAGGCTTCATAGTCAACCAATACTTCAAATGCAAAGTAAAATAATAAGAAATCAGTGAAGGTTGTGATTTGTACTGTACAAAATATTGCAATTATCCATTTTTCCAAAGTAACATTGACTAAATTTAAACCATTGTAATTTTGTTTCCTCCAATTGTTCTCTAGTTCCATTTTTGTGATCTTTTATTTCTATGTTTTCATCCTGAATCCTAGGTACATAAACCTTATCTATGAAGCCCAAAACTTAAACACAAACGTTAAATCTAACAAATAACCCATAAAAAGTAAGGCTGTCATGAAATAGTGTAGATTTAATAATCAATATTCAAGTACTTACATCTTGGAAGACAAAGTGGTCATGCAAGTTTGAGCCAAAGGCTCGATGTTATCTGCGCTGAACTCATACTTCTGAGATATTTTCTCCAGATGCTCAAATGCAATCCTTGAGGCCATCTCATAACCCTCAGCAACACGAAGCGGGTGGATGCCACGTTCTAGAAGCTTCTCTGCCTGTTCTAGAAGAGCGCCAGCCATTACCACCACACCAGTTGTGCCATCACCAATTTCATAGTCTTGGCTTCGCGATAGTTCAACCATTAGTTTTGCAATTTGATTGTCAACATCCATTTGTTCTAGTATGGTTGCACCGTCATTTGCTGGTTAGAGACATAAAACAGTAGATGCTTAGAATGGACTATATAAGTTATCCTGAGGCTTTTTGTAAGATAGCAGTATAATTTTAACCAACAAAAAGGTTGAGACAGTACATAAGTTAAAAATGTTTAACAGGTCAAGCATGATATATAATAGTATGGTATGAAACCACCATATAATACAGTTACATATGTGAATATATGGGTGACTATAGGGAACAAACAAGGAAAGCTTAACTAAATGTTGTTGCTATTTTCCAACTAGACATATCAGCTAAATAACATTATCGGCTCTCCTAAACATTGTTTAAAATTGACCATCACTTGGTCAAATAGCAAAAGTTAAAAAGACCAAATAAAACTTGTTCAAGGGCATAAGTGAAAACATTCCCTGGTTAGTACAAGAACAAAAAGAGAAGGTAAAAACTGATTTGACAATTCCCCAGTTGGATACGCTACTAGTTTGATACCGAATTTAAAACTCATTTCTGAATGAACCATGTACAGAAACCCCGATGACTAAATTGCAAAAATGGAGATGAAAGACTAAAATCCATGAACAATGACTTAAACTATTAGTTTGGTAGATGGCATTAGACCTGCATTTAAGATTAAACAAAAACTAGATCAGAATAGCCAGAGGGGTTTTAGAGAGAAAAATGGCATATCGAAATCCATAATTTCTTGACATACACTCGCAGAAATTATAGTAAGCCTAAATAAGATCCTCAATCTGAAAAAAACAACACTTTGGCTTTTTATACGGATCTTCAATTTTTTATCAAATGAAACAGCACATCAAAGCCATGATCCCATGAAACAGCTGGCCCTCGACCTCACACCAACAAGAAACCACCAATTTCCTCCTAAACCCTAGAGAATCGACAGCAAAAACCTCAGATCAAATGAAAGATACAGAGATGCTCCAGATTTGATCCGAACTTTCAAGGATCTACGTTAAAACACTCCTATCCAGATCAAAACCGATCAAAATCAAAATGCTTAAACACAGAGAAAGAGAGATAGGGGAGTACTGATGACGACTTCACCGTCGGGGGACTGGAGCATCTTGTCCATTCCCTTGGGGCCGAGGGAGGTGCGGAGGATGCGCGCCACCGCGCGACCGGCGGCGATGTTAGCCTTCTGCGCATCCAATCCGCGAAGCCTAGTCTTCCTCTCCTGTTCCTTGAGGATTATAAACGGCCTCCCGTACTCGTCGAACGCAAGCGCCATTCTTCGTTTCCTTCTCCTTCGTCTCCCTTGTCAGAGCGAGCGAGCGAGCGAGCGAGAGAGAGAGAGAGAGAGAGAGAGAGACGGCGAGATGGAGGAGAAGTTTCCAGACTCGTGTGTGGAGTCTCGACTGGAACGAACGAGAGAGAGAGAGAGCGGGGTTTTGTGTCGATATTTTTGCTAGGGTTTCGAACGAGCGTGGGATCGCTCTTTTTCTTTGCTTTGCTTTTGATGGACCGGATGTCTGGATCCATCTCTTGGATCCGATCCGACACTGATCCGAAACGATCAATCAATCAGAGATCATACGAGTTCATATACTTTGTGCTGTATTGTATCGTATAATACAATATATTATTCGTCTCATTATACGGAGAGATTCATAAAAAAAAAATATTTTTTTTATAATCTATTTGTTCGTATATTATATAATATAACTATACATTAAAAAATCAACACTCGAGATCATACAATCACTTAGCTTGTCCTTTGCACTTGACAACATTTTCAGTGTTTTATAATTTTGAAAAGTAAGTATAATGTTGTCAATTTTTTTAAATATAAAATGTTTTCATTGAAAAATTTAAAAACCGAAAGAGGAAAACAAAAAAATTCCTCCTCATGTGCCTCGCTTAGGTTTAGGACCCACTAGATTTTACAAGAACCTTAATTTATGATACATTCTTATTTGTTTGATTTAAATTTAATTCAAAGTTGGATTCGTTCAATTAGATTTTAACTGGTTTGGGCTGACTCATTTGATTAAGATTTTGGAATTCAAATTTTAAAAATACTTTGGATTACCTCGTTTGAGTTTGATTAGGGATAGATTTGATTTATAATTATGTTGTTCAAATTGTTGTACCTAACAATTAGTAAAGAGGATGGTTAATGTCATAAGATTTTAATGTTTCAAGTCTATAACTTCATCTTTTTTATTTATATTTCAAAATTTCAAATTAATGTTGAATCAAAATCTTTGATCTTCTTTATGAGAGATGTATCCATATAAAATTTTGTAATCTTGGAGTTCATTTTGTGCTTTTATTAAGTAGTTGAAAAATAAATGTATTTAGTTAGCACATTATTTTTAATACATTCATTTTCGTTCACTTGATATGTTATAAAATAAACTTCAAAGTTTATAAAATTTTATATAGATGTATCTTTTATTTCATAAAAAATATCAATGGTTTGAATTTATGATGTCAATTTCAAAATTTGAAATTTGGTTATATAAATAAAAAAATGAGCTTGTTAATATCTTTTGGTATCAAAATTTTGTAGTACTGAAAACCCTCCTAGTTTATCAATAAAATGATATTATTGTATTAAGAGATGAATTTTGAAAATCCGTCCCATAATAAAATATTATTTTTTATAACAAAATGCTAAAACAATGTAATATTTTTAACATTTTTTATAAAAAATATTATTTTATTATGGGAAGGATTTTCAAAATCCATCTCGTAATAAAATATTATTTTTTATAACAAAATGCTAAAACAGTATTCCGTACATTTAAAAATGGATTTTGAAAACCTGTTCCTCCTATATTTATACTATTCCATCCGATTTTCTTATTTATTTAATTTTGAATATTAGTTTTTTTAAATAAAAAAAAATCGGTGACTATGCATTCAGTTGTTTTTTTTTTTCCTTGTATTCAGATTCCAAAATCAGTATGCTTTCATACCAAAAAAAGAAAAGAGAGAAAAATTCTGCAACCCCCAACTTCCAAAATTTGGAACAAATCCAGCTAAAGAGTATATAATTTGTCACCTTGAGACCTATCTTAATTCCTAAATCTCATACAATGTATCTAATATGCATTTGTGATTTTAACCAAAAGAACCAATGTTGGTGCATTGATTGACCTCAGAAGGATTTTGCAACAATCAAATATAATAAGCAATAATGATGCAATATCATGTAATTAAAATGTTGAATTAAATTGGTTCCTTTCTACTAATAGAATCCTGTTACAATAGATCATGAAATTAATGGTCATCAAAATCAGCAATTATTATTGTATAATTTGTCAATACATATACTATATAAAATAAAATAAAACAAATACTCGTACGAGTAACTATTGGCCCAGCCGGAAGATTGATGGATCGCTCGGACTGACATGCAAGTTCCTGATAACCATTTTAAACCGTGATTAGTTAGTCTAATGTACAGACACCGCCGCATTTGAGTATGGAAGAAGGTGGCGACTCCATGGTGCATATCTTGTGCACGGCGACGAAAAACGGGAATCGATCCTCCCATCCTCTGTCCGTCAATACTTCGAACACCTCTCTTGCTGTCAACACACCCTTCAATTAAAAAGAGCATTTGTACATGACATTAATACTACAACAAAAGTTTCACATGGTACGGACCGGTACTCTACTTAACATGACTGATTGGTTCTTTTATATGGTACCGATGCTCAGCCTAAACTGTACCTGACGAGCGCAGAACGAAAACGAATTGCATGCTTGGTCTAATGAATTCTCTTTCCCTTATACAAGGGAATTAATATATTGATTCCTTTAGGTGGTAGCATTTAAAAAAAGGTTGCTAATAAGGCGATTTTAGTAAGATTTGAATTGTGATATATGTAAGTATAAATGTTTGAATTAGCACAATTGTAAAAGCCCAAAATGAAACTTTCTATGAATCTTCCTCAAAATGATTATAATTATATATATGCAAAATATCAAGTACGTAATATCTGAACACTCTAAATACAATATCAGTTAAGTAATTATTAATATTATTATTTTGTTTTACCTGTAGTTTCTGGCCTTGCAGTACTCCTTCCTCAAGCTCTTTGAAAGATCTATAGTCGCAAAATGAACCAAACAAAAATATATAAAAAAGAAAACTGGAATTTGACGTATGTCATGTAGATAACGGACTCATAGATTCTGAACTAATAGATCGCTGATACACATTGTTCGCTTATTGCAATATTTCTTTTAGATTAACTCCCAATGTTATGTGGTTTTGTTCGACTGGGAATTTTAAATGGCCAAAGAAAAAGGAAGATTTAGGAGAAATTAGGCAAATAAGAATTTACATAATTTACACATGCATATCTATGAAATTAAGTCACATTTCATATTTTGTTTGCGTACCGCTTATTTGTTTAGACTTGGGATTGTTGGTTTGTCTTTGACTGGAAATTCCAAATGGCCAAATGAAATATAGGCAAAAGTTGACAAATAAGAAACTTTTTTTATTTGTAAAGTGAGAAATAAGAAAATTGCCTGGGCATATATGTAAAAAACCAAGTTGGTGTTCATATTCATAAATAAAAAAAATATAGACAGTTTTAGGAACTTCACCTTTTTCCACCACTTCTTGCAAACGCTTCAGCTACCTTCCGGTTCCTTCCTCCATCTAGAGAGTAACATACAAAACTTATATGAATGCAATTGCAAATGGAAACATCAAAAAAGGGAATAAAGATCAATGGTATTTTCAATTTTGACCTCTCTAATTTAAAAATTAAAAACACATCTTAAGCTTAAACCATCATGTGCAGATTTTAAGGGGAATATTGATGACCCAAATATAATGCATTTTATCGATCTTCTAGCATATTTGTTGCCTTCTTATTTTGAAAGGATATGTAAGAATTTCTATAATATATTTCGCTCACCTTCTTTTAAACTTAAAAAGGGACCAAATTTGTAACAGAAGAAGACGGATAATATTCTGACAAAATATTAAAAGACAATATAATTGATACATACAACATGTGGCAATTAGATCAGCCACGCCGCAGCTCTCAAAAAAAGTGCTCTCTTTCACAGAAGGAAACAACAATTTGGAAAATGCTCGCATCTCCTTCAATCCTATGCGGATTATTGCAGCCTAAATAATTTGCTATAGCAGATTGTCAGACAAAATGAACCAAAATTTCTTTGTTTTCTTAGCATTACTGTAAAAAAATAGCATAAATCTGTAAAAGAAAACCAAAAGCTTTGATAGGCAGGAAGAAGTTTGATAAAGATGTGCTTGTACAGTTGTATTTGAAATTAGCACAAAAAATCATTGTGCTACTCGGTTTATGTCGGTGCTCTGAACACATGAACCGGTAATGAGGTAACCAATTCGAGACAGTACTTGCTGATCCAATTTCTATCACTCTTTTTTAATGCAATGAAAATAGTTTTTATGAGCCGTTGAATCATTGACATAAGTACAATCCAACCACACATGGAAAACTCAGGTATTGCTTAATCAGTACTGTACTGACTTATTGCCAATCATATATCGATATACTAATAGTAGCACGATTTTGGAAGAAGTGTGACATGAGATTCTTTATCTCTTTTTTTTCAGAATATAAATCCAAATAATGAATGCAACTAGAAAGCTCCTACACTGAAATGTGTATGTACCTTTGTATTGTTTCCCATCTCCAAACCATCAATAAGACCTAGCACACAAAAAGATGTAATACGTTAGACTAATGCATGGTACCCTGGCCAGTACACAATCAAATTTATATTATTCTGTCATGTTATATTGAACAGAACATACTGATACATATCAAATAAGCTAATAAGCAATCACCAGACTCAAAAAGTATAAATAAATCTAATTTGACGAGTATATAGCACTTGCCAGTATTATGAACTGGTTTATCAATACCCTTATTTGCCCCTTTTGGAGGCAGAGGCCAAAATTGGTAGGTGATTCTCCAAAAGTCAACCGAAGTTTTGCAATTTGGAAAATTTGAGAAGTATCTTCATAATACCTGCTGCAATTGCAACCACATTTTTTAGGGTTCCGCAAAGTTCGACTCCTTCTATGTCCTCTACCTACACATACACACACAAGATAAATACTTTGGCTTTTTCCACAAACAGGATTAATAGTTTTACTCATTTTTCTTTTCTGGTTTTTATAGGTCACTTTTATTTTCAATTGTAAAAGGAGAAAAAAAAAAAACCCAACAATGGAAACAAGGAAATAGGGGGTAGCGAACAGCTGTGCCCATCTATTTGCAACTTCCTTGTCTTCTCTGTATCCTATTGTTGCTTCGCTTAATTTCTCCTCCGCAATCTACATAAAAATGAGAAGACATAATTGTTGAGAGTTGGGGGGGGGGGGGTCCACTTTTTAGTTTTACTTTTGTAACAATAATTACGGTACAGGTTGCATTCGTTTTAGCAAAGTACGAAAGGAAATAAGGATATTGAAGGCATCTTTCATGAGAATATTGATATACCAAGCACTTATTTAATGAGGATGCCAGATAATCGTAACGCTGATGCACAAATATTGGAACAATTTGTCAACAATTCTTGTTTCTCGGCACTGATTTTTTGTCATTGTTCATGAAAATTAAGCACAAGAAAGAAAAAAAAGAAGAATGGAATTTGTATAGTGTAATTAATTATATGCTTGCCTCATTTGCAATATTAGCACCCATAAGAACACAACAGTTAATACCAAGAACATCTCTAATAAGCTTGGAGATCATGCAAGATCCTTCTTTTTTCACTTCCATCCCCTTAATTAGAGAAATTGCCTTTGCTTCAGGTTTGATTTTTCCAACTAGCCTCTTGCAAATTCCCTTGACATATGAATGCGGGGTCACAAACACCAACATATCTGCATCTTTTACTGAAAAACATCCAAAAATAGTAGAATAATATAGATCAAAACAGGTCAAGCTTATTTAGATCAAAAGGAGAATACTTGTTATGACCTTTCTTAATTCAAACAGGAAAAAAAAATTATGTAAGTTCGATTTATAAAATCACCTGTATTCTCTAAGTCTGGATCTGCTACCACATTGGATCCAAGATCTATACCTGGCAAATACTTGCAGTTCTCCTATTGAATAAAAAAAGATGCAGCACACCGGGTCAATAATTTTCATGAAGATGTAGCGTAGCGGATAATATAAAAATATCAAGAAGTCCAAATAGAAAAAAGTATTACATGGTTTTCATTGATGGTTTCAGAAAGTTTCTCACCAGTCGGGAAAGTTTCTTCGTAAACCCACATCCTAACTTCATCTTCAAATTAATAAAAACAAAAGTAGAAGCAAAATGATGAGTTTTTATAATTTTATTCTTCTAATGCAATGATATATAGATTAGCCAATTATGATGAACAGTAATTAATGTAGTTCACAATATAGAATTTTAGCTTGGATCAATTCACTGAAATGACAAGAAGCTGATTGATGATAAAAGGGACTAAAACATGAAATAGACATAGTTAAGGGGTGAAGCGCAAACCATTCCATTTTAGTCACCAACCAACCATGACCCAACTTAATAATACCACAATGAAATAACACCACATAAAAAATTTACCAAATGCTAATTTGAATGACATCAAATGCCAGAACCTCCCCTCTTTTTTCTATGAAAGTATCAACTAATTAAGGACCCAACACCAACACCAACATTAAATTGGGGTATGATTATCAACTGATAATAAAAAGATGGTTTCTTTCATTTGGAAAAAGAAATAGAACTGGAATTACCATGAAAAATACTTTGCTTGATAGTGTTAGATGCAACTATCTTGGTTGCAACGCTGCCCCAATTACCACTGCCTATCACAGCCACCTTGTACAATTCTTCATTTTCCATTATAGGAGACATGCTCAGTTCTTCCCTAGGGTTAGATTAGATGGGATGAGGAGGAGGAGAACTGGAGAATGGAGAGAGAGAGAGAGAGAGAGAGAGAGAGAGAGAGAGATTTTTTTGGTTATTTTGAGGTGGTGGTGGGATTAATTAGCTTTGAAACTAATAATCAAGCGCTACTTTTTCTTTTTGAGTAGTTTTTGGGTTTTCCCACCAGTTGTTGAAAAGGAGAAGCGAATATGCATTTCGTAAATCACGCCACGTGGATGCAGAAGCGACGGGATCCTCTGCTTCGGAAGTACGAGTATTAAGTATATTAACCGTCAGATCTTATAATGAGTTAGATCGGAAGGCTGAGAGAGGAGAAAATACATAATAGTAGATGCAGAGATCCGGTTGCTCCTTTCTCCGTAGTTTCAAGTTTCAACTATCGATTGATTCAATTTGGAGTCTCGTACGATGCGTTGAACGATTGATTCAATTACAGATTCCATGAATTGAATTCAAAATTTGAAATCCTCCGTTACAAATTTCGTAGGTGATGTACGATTGTGATAAAAGAGTTTCTTTAATTTCTTTTTTATATGTGAAACGGACAAATACAATATTCCTCTTTGAAATTTATTAACAAAATATCTTTATAGGACCCAATATAAATACATTATTTCCCCTTTTTTTCTCTTTACTTCCAACTATTTTAGTATTTATTCTAAAAAATATTTTGAAAAAATGACTTAAACATTATTTACACGTTCATATAAATAATGTGATTATGTGAGCAAATTTTAAAAAATAGTTTATGCGCTCATACAAATCTGATGTGCGCTAGCTTATATCAAATTTGTATGAGCGCATAAACTATTTTTTGAAATTTGCTCACATAAACACATTAATTATATGAATGGATAAATAATATTGGGAACATATCTCAAAGTATTTTTGAGAATAAATACTAAAATAGTTAGAAGTAAGGAGAAGGAAGGGGAAAGAGAGTAAAATAGTGTATGTGTATGGATCCTATAAGGATATTTTTGTTAATAAATTTTAAGGAGGGGTATTTGTTTGATGTTTTAAAAAGGTGGGGCATTTTATAAAATTGTCCATGAAACATCCCTTCCTTTAATTTTTTTTATTGTGTGATAATTATCTTTTATATTTTAAAAAAGAAAAGAGATCTCTTGACAACTACTAAATTGATAATTTTGATAATTATTTTTCAAATAATATCAAAATAAATCTTAAAAATAGAAAAAAAAATTATAGACATCTCAAGTTATAGATTAATTGTGTTTCATATTTCGTTCAATTTAAATATCATTTGATGCTCCATAAAAAATAATCAAAATTACATTAAACTTTCAACGGTCTAAAATTTACTACAAATTGTGGAATATGAAGTGATCTTTAAATTGCATGAAAATTAAAACACAATCAATCTATAAGTTACAAAATATGTTGTAATTTTATTTTCTATTTTTAAAATTTATTTTGAAATTATTTGAAAAATGGTTATTAAAGTTGTCAAAATATTAGTTGTTAAGAGATCCCTCTCTTTAAATAATGCCTCCCAATTATTTGCAAAATGTGAAAATGAACACATATTTGAATTAGATACATATTAATTTTTAAATAGTCAACGTGTATATTATTTCAAGTATTTTTTGTTGTTTAAAAATATTTTATTTCCTAAATTCAATAAATATTAATTTTTAAATAATCACGCCATAAAATTCAATAGTAATTTAATCATTTTTCATTCAAATTTGACAACTATTAGTGAGATTGATATCTTGTGGCTAATTATCTTGAATTGATAAGTTTGGACTTTGGATTGAAAAAAATGAGAATGAATGAGAGTTTGTCAAAAATATAAGTTTGATTGTTCGAGAGATTATTTGTCACAAACTAATAATTTGTAGAAATCTCATGGCATTGTTCCAATTTTGTAGGAATATAAGTTCGAAAAGGAAAAAAAAACAAAAAATATTTCAAGAAAATTCTCTAAATTTTTTTAAAAAAAATTGTAGGAACTCTCTTCACAATTTGCAACTCTCTATTACAACAAATTATTAGTTTCTTCTCGCAAGAAAGATGAGAGTCTAATCTTACGAACAATATTAATTTTACAAAAGATTGTAAACTAAAGAAAATATTTTTTTAAAAAAATGGATAATACACGATACTAATTATTTATCAAATATTGAGAATCAATTTCTATATTCTTGTATAACTCCTATGACGTGGCAAATGAATGTCTTTGCTTTCTTGCTTAAAAATTTGTCGACATTTTTTTTCTACATGATAAAAAAAAAGCAATCTGTAAAGTGCCTATCTTGCAATCAAATTTGAGTTTGATAATATGTTTAAGTTTCGATTGAGCTAATTATGCAGCGTCACAAAAAATGTACATTGAAAAAAAAATGTTGATATTTTTGAGAAGAAATGAAAGCAGATGACATATACAAAAAAAACAAGAAGAGAAAGTGTTTATATTGGATGGAAATGCACCATCTTTTGGAAATGAGATTTTGAATTTGTGAGGATTTTGTTTCTATTTTAATATAGTAAACTTTATTGATTTTGTCAGTGTTGGTTGACACAAATTGTAATCAGATTTTGCATTAATTCACTTATTTTATTTTATTATATTTTGCACTTTAATTGACAGGGCTTCCAGCATGCTAATTCCCAGATACAATTCACGTTTTGAAAATTCTTTTTTTTTTTTGGAAGTAAGTGAGATAAAGTTTACTTTAATCTTTTATTAACTAAGAAAAAAAATTATAGAAGAAAAGGGGGGGGGGGGGGGGGGGGATAGATAGAATGTATATGGACGCCATGATTTATTGCTACTCTATGTCTATTTTGCACATATTATTATCCCTTTTAACTAAATTCAATAATTATTTTTTGAGATAAAAATAAAAATAAAAATTATTCTAAATTATTTTATTTAATTTTAAATGTTCATAAAAAATTTTCTATCCACGGTCCAAACCTGCAACCTTCTAAACGAAAATATTATTTTTTTGTCGAAATATCTTTCTATTCCTTTCTTTCAATATATTCCTTCCATATATTCCATGTTTTGAAAGTTGCATGCAACCAACAATCTTGTCATGATTTTATATATTTGTGCCATATCCAATTTTAAATAGAAATTGAAATGAGGAGTGTTGAATTCAATGAATTTAGGCTGAATTTTTTTTCCAAAATTATGTGGCAGCATTTATATCCAATGGTCTTGATCTAATTAATTAATTTATTGTTTGCTCTTTTACTTAATGCCACGCTGTCTTTTTAAGAGTGGAAACCATGTTCATGATTTTTAATTTTTAAATATTTTACTCCTAGCTGGAGTTGCCTCTTTGAATAATTTAATATGTAAGTATTTGTAAGTTGTATTAACATTTTGTTCAACCTTACAAACAATCTAAATTATCTTGGGTTTATAATTATTATATACAATAATGACTTGTAACAGAAATGTAGCGTCTCTAACTTAAAATTTTAAAGATGAGGGATCAGATAATAATGGTTATTTGACAATTTTGATGGTGAGATTTTCAATAAATTTGAAAAAATAAAAAATGGAAAAAAGATTATAACATACTTTTGAACTTATTAATTGACTTTATTTCAAATTGCATACAATTTAATTGAAATTAAATATTCCATGAAAGATAAAAATGCCAGATCATACAACTTCCGTGCAATTTTAACGTTCTTTGATGAAAATATCAAATGACATTTAGATTGTATAAAGTTTAAAATATAATTAGTCTATAAGTTTAAGAATATGTCTATAATTTTTTTTTCATTTAAATTTTTTTTCAAATATATTTAAAAGCTCATTGTTGTAATTGTCAAAATAATCATTGTCAAGTGATTCCTTTTCAATATAAAATATTCTGATTTAATCCAATGCAAATAAGTTGGATTCTAATTTAGATTTTTTTCTATTTGACATCTCAATTGTTTGGATCATAATCCATTTGTAAACAATCCATGCATATAAGAATGATGCGATAATTTTTCATGCGTTTACAAAGAATGGTGTATAGAAACTAAAAAAAAATGTAGTATTTTTGTTTCTTAACAATAATAATTTCAAATTGTGGAGTTGTAAGTACATTGTAGAGATACCAATTATTGATCCAATCCGACCCGAAATGTTCTAAGAGAAAATGAGTTGAAACTCGGAACAAAATTACCCAAAATATGAAAGAAATCCACATACGATCACGTTTCATTAATCAAAATTAAAAACCAGAAAATCTTTTTCAGTTTCTCCCTCTCTCTATCCATGTAGACTGCAGAATCCTTTATAATGATTTTGGTTGATATTTTCTATACATGATCGCATCAATACAAAACCTATTTTCTTTTTAATGAATCATAGACAGACTATTCTGATAAATGCACACCAAGTGCCAGAAAAGAGCTTTATTATGTACACAACAAATAGCTGCTTTAGTTAATTTGTTGTTCCATATAAGCTAAAATGTAAAACCTTTACTTTTTTGAGTTTTGAGTGGGAATTTATAATGTTATACAGTTTTAATTTTTTTTAATTTGAATGATATATTTTAAGTGTATGTATAGTAAAACAAAGTAAGATAATTCTAATATACTTTTAATGTAAATATATTTTTATTGTACATCTAATGATTCAAATCACATCATGATAGATGAGATAATTAAGTTTCTATTTTTCTCTTATAACGTAGTTAAATAAGGACACTGTAGTGTATATCTGTACTATTATATAAAACATCTAAGAACTGAATTTGTCCAGTTTTTTCAGTTCCTATATTTTTTTCAAATACCAAAAAGGGAGCTGATACACAAATATGTTTATTAATATTGTCATCGATACGGTCTTAATTATATATATTAAATGAGTTATTATGTATATTAATGATTTTATTATGCTTATATAATATTATTATTATACAACTTAAATGAATTATAATGTATATTAATGGCTTTATTATGCAAAAATTATTTTGTACAATATTATAATCATGCAACTTAAATGAGTTATTATGCATATTAATGATATTTAAGTTAAATAATAGAAATATTATACATAATAAAATCATTAACATGCATAATAACTCATTTAATATATATAAATAAATCCATATCGATGACGGTATCAATAATATAGTATCTTCATAATATTTTCCTACCAGAAATACCCTTCATTAAATGGTGCCAATAAAATCTAAATAGAAACAACGGCTTTGATCTCTCTTGGTATCGCTCTCTCCTCTCCGTTGGCTCTCTTTTCTCTATTGCCTCTCTAAAATAGAAAATAAAATCGTAAAGAAATCTATTTCGTCTCCATCTTTCCTCCATCACCTCCTTTCTCTTTCACTACAACAAAATGAGGAGAAATATATTTTGTATGCTCATCTTCTTCCGTCACTTCGTCTCACCTCCTCCTCACTCTTGACGAAGAAGACATGAAGACTCAGATTCACCGGGGAAGGAGATGGCTTCGCTAAGCTTCAGCGCCGCTGTGACCAGGCGCTTCCTCTCTTTCTCTCTCTATCAAACCCTAAACTGAGACCACAACTTCATCTCTCCTCCTTGTTCTCTCTCTCTTTCTCGATGAAGAAAACAAAAACGAAGACTCAGAGAAAGCCGGAGGAGGAGATAGCTTCGCCAAGTAGTCGATAGAGACCCCCATTGGCTGGTCCCTCATTTAGGCTTGTGAGTGTTTTGTTTGCATAGCTGATTCGATTTCTCTTATATTTACTGTTTATGTTATGTTATTTATTTGTTTCCACTTTCTTTATGCTCTCTTTCCAATTAAAACTGAACAAAACATAGATTGTTGATTCAAACAATTTATAGGGTTTTTCGTTCAGCTGAGAAAGGAGGCTGATGACATATTTTCAATTGTAGATTGGGTTCTCTCTTTTGCTCATCTCCAATAGGTATGATCAAGTTTTCGTTTGATGAAGAAATAGTTGTTAAGACAACAAGTTTGAAAACCTCCTCAAAAGATGAGAGTTCAAATATCTCTATTTTCTTTTGTCTTCGTTATGGCTTTATTTTTTAATTTATTGATAACAAAAATTTTGAAATTAAATGCCAAAGTAAAATCGATAAATGTAATCTATATTATAATTTTCTCAATATGACACATTTTTTTTAAAAATAATACACAGAATCGACATTGGCCCTGAACACAACTTCATTTTAATACATAGCTCGCTTTTAAAATAATTTGAATACTACATTAAAAATATTGATTAAATATGTATTTGCTAATTAATATAAATATATGACGAATTTACTAATTTCATATATTTATTTTAAAATATATTATGCTACTAAGTTTATATCTTGGAGTATTAAAAATAAAAGTTTTGCATAAAATTTATTTTACGTAAGAATAATTTTTTTTATTACTTTGCATGGGACAAAAATAATTTCCAAATTCCAATATTAACCTCCAGAAAAGCCTCCCTCAATCTCACAAAACCTCTAGCATTCAACGATCGCAATGGCATAAAAAGTTGTTAAAACCATTGGCTAAATTATACTTCTTCGTCAAAGAATAAAACGCTACCATTTACTTTTCCTAAAACAAAAAAATGAGTTAGGAAAAACCTTTTGAGATAATTCAAAATCAAGGTTGTGTCTTTTGCTTACTTTCATTTCATGATGGATATTTCAAGATTTTCTGAAGATTTATAGATATAAAATCTGTAGTTAAGTCCTGTATAAATATAAAATTTGTAGTTAAGTAGATTGATCGTGTCTTAAATTTATAAATTGTACCCACCCAAGACACATTTAGTACACATTGTATCCACCCCGAGACAACCTCTCCTCTCCCCTTCTTTTACATTTATACCCCTCTTTTACATTCAGAGAAAAAGATGGAACGGCTCCGACATGTCTTATACTGCCAGGAGTGATACAAAGACTTTTGTTTGTACTTGACTTTGATTAACCTTTTAATTAGTAATAATTTTTCAAAGACTTATTTAAATGTAGAAAGAATTTCATAGTGAATTTTTTTCATAGCTTCTGTTGTCTTGAAGTAAATGGAAAAATAACAGTGTTTGTTTAATATAAACAATGTCTTATAATGAGTTGATAATATTATTGCAAAAAATGGAGTTATGCAGTTCTTGTTTAATTTTTTATATTTAGAACAACTTAATACTGACATAGTTCTTCAAATGACATAATTAGATTCTACCATCATTACTGTTATACATGATAAATACATTAAGATAATGCTATAACAAAATTTATAACGATATGCATTAAAAAATAATATATTGTTCCCTTTATCACATGTTCAGCGAATTTAATTTAAACTATCAATATAAAAATAGTATAATGAAGCTTGATTTTGCATTTTGCAAGCAATAAATTAAAACGTTATTTTGTATTTCAATAAACATCGTCAGTTCCCTATGTATGCTATAAAAAGTGTTCTAATGTTGAAAATCATTAGTCCAGATGAATAAAAGATAATAACTTTTTTCTTCTCATGTGTGTCGTTGGATGAAAAATATACCAAATTTTAATTTTCAAAGTAGTATAGATTCTCCAATTATTTCCATATTATTGGAGAAGAGTCCAACCCAAGAAGGGGACGCATGATTTACAAGAAATCTACACACGATCACTTTTCATTAACGAAAATTAAAAAACAAAAAGTCATTTTCAGCTTTTCCGTCTCTCTCTGTCCATATAGACTACATCCTTGAGATTTTGACACAGGGAGACTATTTATCCGAGAGTACAAGTGAAAATGAAGAAAGAGAATAGAATCTTTTGAGATTCTCCCACTTTCCAACAAAAGACTAAGAGTAAATTATACCAATGATCTTTAAAGTATCATTTTTTTTATTATTTTGATTTTTAAAATTTGAAAATTATCAATTTAATCTTCAAAGTATTACTCAATTATTATTTTGATCCTTAAAATTTCAAAAATATCATTTTGATATTTTAAGTTTGTAATTTGTACCAAATTAGTACTATATTTAATATCCATTGAAAAAAATAAAAAATAAGAAATAAATTTGGAAAAAAAGAATTTAATACTTATCATAGAGTTTTTTTTAATATTAAGACTAATTTAGACAAAATTATCAAACAATACAAATAATATGAAAATAAATATAATTATTCATGATATTAAATATCAATTAAATTAATATTAACATTCATGTTGGTGTCATCATAAATTAATTGAAATAAAATTTACATATATTTTTTCATAAATATAAATGTAGGACCAATTTGGTACAAATTAAAAATTTGATAGGTATAATTATCATTTTTTTCAATGTATATTAAATGTAGGTCCAATTTGGTATAAATTGATAACTTGAAGGACTAAATTGGTATCTTTAAAACTTTAAGAACCAAAATGATAACTAAGTGAAACTTTAAGTATCAAATTGATAATTTTGAAACTTGAAGGACCAAAATGATAAAAGAATGATACTTTAGTAGGGGTGTCAATGGTTGGGTCGGGTCACTATTATTTTATTATTATTTTTGATCCCACCCGACCCGACTCGATTAAACTCGAGTTAAAATTCTTTGACCCGTACCTAACCCCATTCGGGTCACGGGTCGACCCGACCCGACCGGAATAAATTAATTAAGCATTTATAATTGTTTTTTTAATATTTTTATGCAACTTAATCTTAATTAGTATATAAATAAACCTTAATTAGTGTAAATCTTTAACATTAAACCTAAAAAATACAATTATTTGGGTCATTTCGGGTTGACCCGACCCGACCCGAGACGGGTCAAAAATTCTTGACCCATATCCGACGCAACCCATTTCTCTCGGGCCATTTCAAGTCAGGTCAGATCGGGTTGACCCATTGGGTCGGATCAAAAATTGACATCCCTATATTTTAGGGGCTATTTGTATAATTTACTCAAAGAACAATGAAGTAAAAAAAGTAGCATTGTAGCAAGAGGAAATAAAACACACACTAACCCCTTTTCTGGCTCCGTTCATACAAAAAGTTTGAAATAATATTTGGAGATTAACTTGTTGAACACATATCTAAATATTTTGGAGCTGTTAATTTATATATTTTTCTTTTACGAGTTACATTTAAAAACAAAACTTATACAAAAGACATTGTATGGAAATAAATAATGTATTTTTTATTTAGAAAGGTTATTTTTATTACTTTTATTATCCCGATTCTATGATTTTTTTTCTGATAGATATTTATTTGATACAAAAGAAATTTATATATATAGTAGTTCCTAATATATTTCTGAGAATTCCCAATAAATTCTTTTTTTATTCTCAATGCTTGTTACAACAACATCTTGATTTATGTAATAAGGTAATTTTTTATTTTAGAGAAAATAAGACACAATCCATTTATTTATTGTAATAGCTTCTCAGTCTCTCTGCAAACAACAGTATGTTGGAATATTTTTCCATTCAATTGAATAAATTCTTTATCAAATTAAACACAAAATTTTATGAATCAAAATTCTGTAAATAAAATCAATTAAAATGTATATATTAAGTTCTAAAAAAAAAGAAAAATTAAGAAGTACTTTTTAGCATAAGGTAGTATCAATTTTTCATATCTGAGTATGTATACTCTTCCATTTATAGGGGTCGCAGACCCATTAAAATAAAACCTTACATGCATTAAATATTGAGGATTTAATTAATACATTATATTAAGGATGCCTTGAGTGTTATTAGTCTATTAAACCAGGGGGCGGGGGTTCTTAAGTCAACAGATAATATACTGTAACTTAATTTTACATCGGAACAGGAGAAAGCAAAAAGCTTGTCGCTATGTCTTTTAGCCTTTTCAAAATCTGCACCGGAAAATTAGAGAGTGATTACATGTCAAAATCTTAACTCTCGAATATTCCGTACAGGCTAGGGTGGGGTTGTGGGGGGAGGCAATAGTAATTTTTCTTAAAAGATGGAACGTTTCCAACACATCTCGTACTGTGAGGAGTAATACAAAGGTTTTGTTAAAGTTATTATCAGATACAAGCCTTCGTACCTATGCGCCCTCTAATCTCTATCCAGGCTATTCCCTTCCCAATACATATTTACTATCAGTTGTATCCACCCCGAGACAACCTCTCCTCTCCCTTGCTTTTACAATTTCGCGTCTTGTGCTATGACAACTCAAGCGTACCTAGAGGACAGATTCTCTCTAGAGCTAATGAGTATAGTATATTGTGTACACGATATATGAAAACTTATTATATCACATTATACAAGATGAAGATAGACCTCTGAGAGAGAAACGGAGGAATGGAGTCAATGAGACCGTGTTATATAGGTAAGAAAAAAAATAAGAAAAAGTAAATAAACATAAGAGAGATGAGGGGGGATTAGGCAGTTCATATAATTTGCAGTATGTCTGATACTTATGGAGATCTTTTTGATGAAACTTATGGTTTCATAAGTTTGGGGTGGATCCTTTCAAATACACCCTCTTTGAAAAAGGTTTTATTTGAATGTGGGGTTCGTTGTTCTTTCGATAGGTGCAAATGTCTGTCGTTAATTACCTTGAATATTATTTAAGAACCTCCTATTAAGAAACTCGATAAAGTTGTAGTACTCATTTTGATTTTGAGGGAACCTGTCAGGTTTCAATATATAACCCGACCGACTTTAATTGATTTATATGGTGATTTTGGTACCAACCGGGTGCATGTACCTAGTCTCAACCATTTATTTTAGATTTGATTGTGATTTTAGATTTGGATATTTGATTTGATATTAATCAGATATATATCTCCAATTATAATCATTCATTGTGATATGAATTTGGGGAAATCGGTTGAGCTTCAACCGATTCATATATTTTGATTTGATATGATATGATTTTGGATATGTCAGGCTTTGATTTATGATTTAGACATATTTTGGGTATGATTTATGTATATTCTGAATTTGCATTTGATTTTGATTTTGATATGATGTGAACATATTTTGTTTTTGGTATAATTTGAATTTGGATTTGGTTTGGACATGATTTAAGTATTACTTGTCCATAAAGATCTTGTATCTATTCGTGTGAATTTAATATTATTTTGATATGGCTTTGGCTATGGCTTGAATATATTTATTTTCAATATGAATTGAAGATTTAACTTAGTGACATCTATGCATCTAAAGATTGAGCACGTGCTTTGAGCATTTTTTTCGGTTTTGTCATGCATATAATGATATGCAATTTATTTTTATTGACTATAATCTTATAATCTTTAAAGCTAAGGTTCATATAACCATTTAAATTTAAGTCAAAAATCAAAAGAATTTCATTTGGATTTTATCTTTTCAAGCTAAGATTCATATAACCATCTAAACTTTAATCAATCATCAAGAGAATATTATTTAAATATTTCATTCAAATTCATTTGAATATTATCTCTAAAGCTAAGGTTCTTATAACTTTTTATGCTTATATCAATCATTAAGAAGACATTATTTGAATATCCATGTTTATTCAAATTTCATTTTATATATTATCTATCTTTAAAACTAAAGTTCATATAACATTTTATGCTTATATCAATCATCAAGAAGAAATTATTTGAATATCTATGTTTATTCAAATTTCATTTTGGATCTTCTCCATTTATGGATTTGTTTTGTTTTATTATTGTTTCTTTGATATGTCCAATTTTGAGTCAAGTCTTTGCATTTGATGTCATTACTTATCATCATTGAAATTCTATCTTTTTTTTTCTTTTTTCTTCTCTTCATGATTATAACATGGTTATGCCCTCATGATTTGGAGGTGCGCGCGGGATGTAAATACCGTCTCTTGTCCTCATGATTTGGAGGTACATAAGTGGTGTGACCACTGCCGCTTGCCCTCAGATTTTTGAAGGTACGCACGGGGTGTAAACACCGCCGCTTGCCCTCAGATTTGTTACACAACTTCTGAACAGTATGACCTTTAGTCAGTTTTTGAGACGGTTATGTAGGTTTTCATATGTATTTTCAGGCAAGCTTCATATGGTTGGACAGGGGACTCCGAGGTTTATCTCCTGGTCAAATTTGGCGACCATCCGATGAGTTTTGGTTGGGGAGATCGGCCGTGGAATTTTATCGGTTTGTTTCTAGAGGAAGGAATCTTGACAGTAGGGTATTTTAAGATTTTGGATGACTTCTTCTTTGAGTTTTTGGGCATGTAATGACTTTTTAGAAAGCTTGTGAGATATGGAGTATGTTTCTGGAAAGGTTTTATGAATTTTATGGGTTTTTGATGATGACCATTAGCCGACAACTGGTGATGGTCTGCCTGGACGAGGAAATCTAGACAGCAGTTATTTTTAGGGTTTAAAGTTTTGGAGGGGATAGCCTTCAAATTTTTGGGCATATGATGGCTTTTTGAAAAAAGCTTAGGATATGAGGAGAAAGTCTATGGCAGAGTTTAATAGATTTGGAGAAGTCTTGGTTTCAAAATTTGGCGGAAAAAGGACAGACGTTTCTCTGACTTTGTTTCGGTTTT
Source organism: x Bolboschoenoplectus mariqueter (assembly GCA_037678475.1). NCBI lineage: Eukaryota > Viridiplantae > Streptophyta > Magnoliopsida > Poales > Cyperaceae > x Bolboschoenoplectus > x Bolboschoenoplectus mariqueter. The sequence goes on along the minus strand of CM075286.1, from coordinate 1,415,549 downwards.
GGCAGAGTTTCATATCTCTTCTATCTCTATATTTTTTGGCAGAGTTTTCCCTCTCATTTCTCTCTCTCCTCCCCTCTTTTTTTTCTTTGACAGAAGCCTTAGGGTCTTTTATAACCAGAGCATATAGAAACATCAAAGAGTATGAGTTAGAGATAGTGAGCAGATGTGGGTTGATACTCTGCTGTTCATTAACTATCCACAGCTCTAACTGGCTGTCAGTTAGTGCGAATTTGTGCCTATGATGCAATTCTAATTGGAAGAAATGCAAAACATAAAATTATAGATATCTTTGTTATCAGTCCAAATAACTTTATTTCATCACAATCCGAGTCAATATGTAGAAATATTGTTGGAAATACTGACAGGCGCTTTATTGTCTTGTAACTGCCTACTAATCCGGCTGTCTATCAGTTCCGAATTTGAAGGAACTCAAAACATAAAACCTGTAGGTATCACTCTTTACTATCCATATAGTTTTGGTTCATCTCAATCAGAGATCATATGCATATATTATATCCGAAATACTGACATGTGTTAAAACTGTCCGGGACATTTAATGATGTTTCTTAAAATATTTTTCTGTGATGATGCGTTCCGAATTTGGAATATCTCAAAACATAAAAGTTTTATATATTTTTATTGTCTTTCCAACGAAATTATATTCATTTCAATCCGGATTAAGATGACAAAGTTATGATCAAAATGTCAACATATGTTAGTGTTGTCCCGAGCAAGTCAGTCAAAAAATATTGAGCATGCCAATTTATATGAATTTTTTGGCATGATATATTTGAATTCTATAAAAACTTAAAACGTGAAAGTTATATATCCATTCTTAAAGTTTATACATAATTTTAGTTTATCTCAGTCCTAGATAGTATAAGGGACTTCTGATTTAAATATCAATATGTATCAAGATTGATCGAAGACATGAATTGCATTTTTATTCAGATGCCACATTTGATTTATAATTGATATGGACCATTAGATCATCAATGGACAATCATAAGTGATGATAGTTTTCATTAATCCATGACAAACCCTTTTATGCAAACACTTGAGCAAAGTATCTGTCGACCTTTAACATATGAGCTAGCATTAGACATTTCATTATAAAAAAAATTTTACACTCAAACAAACGCCCCCCACCGGATCGTGGCCAAGGACTGTTCCGAGGGCATGGTCCGGTACAAGCTTCCTCATTACATATTTTTTTTAAGTGACTGACTTTTATTTAGTCAATCTTAGACATACACAGACTTTTGATATGCAAATTTTAAAATCTCGTATTTGGAAAGTGGGTTGGGAGTTATTAATTTACCACAACACATTTTCCTTCATAGTCTATTTTTTTTATAGGGATTCAAAGCTGCCATAAGTCATGTTATTAATAGCAATAACACAATGACATCCATCACACAAGGAAGATAATTGTTTCAGATTTTGAAGTTGTCCAAGAATTTGAAGGCAGATTTCACGTAATGCCATCATTTTGAAGCCATAAAAGCTATCCATAATTTCCTTTGTCATGTCTACTCCCTGTATAATTAATGATGCATGGAGATGCCCCGCAAAAAAATTGTGCTGATTATGAATTATCACATTTCAAATTATGAATTGTGCTGATTTTTGCCGCTAACAAGAGCCTTATGTATTGTAAGGAACAAAGTCATGGGATGATGCCCCTACATTAAAATCATTTTTAAGGTGATGTCCTAAATGAAATAATAGGCAGTCAAATATGACATATCATGACCCTATTTTGAAGTCAAGATAAATACGTACATTTTTTTTTAATCATGCATACATACTACGCAATCGATGAATTATACATGGGGACACCTCTTTCTAAAAGAAAAATATTTATTTTCTTTTTCTTTACTTTCCTATTTTACCCTTTTATTTTATTCAAGCTCAAGTCAAAATTCATGACTATTGAGTCTAAATAGCAATTTGCATTAGCATTTTTTTTAATCATGAATCATGATATTTATTTTCATTGACAATGATCTTGCTGCAATATGGACACAGAATCTTGAATGCCCCTTGCCTTAAAGTCATCACCAAATTTTTAGGATGTTGTAAATTGTCCACCTGTGATGATAGACTATGAAAGTATGATGGCACATCATGCTCCCTTGCAACCATTCCAGGGTATGCATCTACCTCTTCATATAATTTCTTCCTGATATTTCTTGGCTTAGCCTGTGCACAAGAAAGAGGATTGGGTTGCCTCAAATTTATGAAAAAGGCGACTGCATATAAGTTGTCTTCTGTAGTAATTTGAATAGACAAAAAGAAACAAATCTGTGAAGCTTTATGTCCCCAATATGATTATGGAATATGATTCAAATATTATAGTTTGTTTTTTTATGATAAGCGAGGAATCATATATCGACTTTAGTCTACCATTTGGAGTTGCTGTAATTTTTGTTGAGACCCAAAGATGAGAGGAGGAGAAGGTCCCACTGCCTTTAACATCCGCTACATTCATGTCCTTTTCAAATGTAATGATGATGTATCATGTCCACGTACAGTCCATGGTGTGTATAAATAGGAGCTGCACTCAGAGAGTAACATGCACAGTTGGCTATTTTAAAAACTTTTTGAAGACTCTAAGCCGATTTCTTGACTATTGAGTCTAAGTACTATTGGCACTTTCGACTTATAGATTGTTGCGATGTCCTTATATCTAAGGCAACTGTCAAATTCGCATCGTGCTCATATTGAATTTTCTTTTTTGTCTGGCACAAATATGATTATGAACCTTGTCTTTATCATTTTCTTGACGGTATGTCTTGCCTCCAGTCAACACGAGAACCTCTATATTGTTTTACGGATAACATAGAAACCCTAACCATCTTTTAACAACCAGTAAAGTGGAAGAGATCGATGGGTCCTTGTTTGAAAGCTGATACAATATTTATGAGTATGTATTGCCCCCGTGCAATCAATGATATATACAAGGCGATGCCCCCACTATAAAACCATCATGTAACGACATGCAACCAAAATATGATGGTGCATCACACCCTATTCGAGCTATAATTTTGAGAACAATGTGAGAATTGACATAACTATTCTCACGCCATAAAAAGTGCTACTATTTATGGAGTCCCAGAGATGGGAGGAGAAGAATGTTCCACCGGACATGTCAGAATTTGTATGCACGTCCAATGCTCACTATCTTTTCACTTTGGCTCCATAAGGAATCTATTTTTTGATCAATTTTACATCAAAGACTCAAAAGTTATTGAGATGTAGTCGCTTGCCATAAAAAGGTAAAAATAACTTTCATATTCAATAGCTTTTGTGTGAACAATAAGAGTTAAGTTTATGGAGGGACTTTCTGCCCCTAGTATTATGGTAGCATGAAATTCATGTATCATAATTCGTTTACAATGATAATATTGTGGAAAAGAAAATTTGTCCACATTATATCATTTAAAAAAAAGCTGCAGCTATAACGGATTTTCGAAGATGGGAGGTGAAGAATGTCCCACCGGACGTGTCAGAATTTGCAGAGATTTTTTTGATAAAGATTCGTTTTTCTTCCGACAGACGCAAGTTTCTGTCGTTAATTACCTTGAATATTAATCAGGAACCTCCTATTGAGAGACTCAATATATGTAGCACACTTTTTTTTGGTTTTGAATTTGATTATATATATGTGTATATATATATCTTATGAAGAATCAACCAAGCATATATTCAAGGTTTGATCTCGCTCAATTTTTTTTTGAATTTGGGAAGTCAGTCGAAACAGTAGTGCAACCAATATTTTTTATTATTGCTTATTTATTTATTATTATTATTTTTTTCTTTATGATTTTATTTTGATTGATTTTTTTTTATTTCATGTTTCAAGGCTCGAGATCATCCTAGAGCTCAAAGGAGTTAAGTAAATCTCTAGGCATAAATCAATTTTGAATGTAATTGATTAAACGTCATAAATTTAATTGATTTGAATATATTTTAGTATTTTATCATATATCCTTCTTTCTTTTATTTGAGTTTGGTTTTGATATACTTGCATATGACTTGAGCCAAATTTTATCTGACTTAAAGCTTTGATGTTAAATTATATTTTTTATTTGACCTGACTATGTTATTTTGGCAAAGCTTCAAAAGAGGATTCATGAAACCCGAATTTAGATGTATTCTATGTGGCACGGAAACAGACACGAGTGTCTGACACGACACGATACGATACTGTACGATACGGTATTTTTGAAAAATCAAGGATACGATACGGTTTTTGACACAAGAATTAGTAGTTGAAGCATTATTGCAGTTAATAGATATATAGATAATTGTTTCAATATGTCACAAATATGCTTTGGTTCTGTTGGTAAAACCGTAGGTTATTAGTTTGACTTAAGCTTGAATCACAGAGCCAGCATATTTAGACTTCCCCTCACTTTTCCCTCAAGTATGTTGTCTCGGATTTTCTGTGCCTCGTGAGTAGTAGCTTGTATTATGTGGTTTGACAAAACAAAACACCAAATCCAATTGCACATCACTAGTGTAACCCACTCATGAGTAGTAGCCGTGTCTCAGATGCTTTGTGACGTGTCTCAGAAGTATCCAAACACGTGACATGTGGTTGATTGTGTCCACTTGTCAATCTGACCGTATCATTTGAGTGATCATGCGTGTCCGTGTCAGATACGTGTACGGCTTGTTCCTAGGTGCGTCCATGCTACATAGGATGTGTTTCATCTATACATCCCACGTTTCATGTTAAATTATAAAACTGCCCAAGCATGTTCAGTTATCATAGGTTTGACATAGCTTTTTTTCCTTTTATTTTTTTAACCAAAAGTTTAAAAAACATGAAATATGGACATGTTTGTAAATATGGTATTAAGTGACAGAGTAAATATCATGATGTGATATCAAGTAACTTCACTTTGACTTTATTTATTTCACAAAGTCTGTGACAGGTTAAATACTAATAAGATGAAATCATGACCTGCATCTTTATCATTTATACTCTTTTATGGGCAACTTGAGTCTTTTATTGTCATATATATATACACACACACACTTATCTTCACGAGTTCAAAAGAAGTCAAGGAATCAAATTCTACTTCTGTTCGGTTCTGTTATCATGGCTTTCCATGTGCAGATCATTAATTAATTATCAATAATTATTACTTCTTTTGTTAGAAACTGGCATGGTTTGTAACTGGCACAGTTTGTAATATCCCATACTTAATTAGTTTATATAAGTGGGTCTTGCGCATCTCATCCTTCATAATTTATGAAGAACAGAAAGAACTTTATCACATAACCACCTCCTGTTTTATGTGAAGTTTCAAAGAAAATTTGTTCATTATTATTTCCGTGTATCCTTGACTTTCTTTATAATCATGAATTTAGTATTTTGTGATTATTCGTTTGTTTCCAGAACTCAAGACTCAATCCTTGTTATCATAAGTCCGTAAATAGTATCATATCATATATATGAGCTTTCGTGCAAGTATTGATGATAGAAATGTTTTATCATCACGACTGACTTTCAATAGCATTGGAATATTATTTCCATTGCCATGAATAACGATGGCGCTAGAGTATTATCTCTATTGTCACGAATTTCACAATGACACATGGGTGTCATCCTCTTTGTCACGGATTTTGCGATAGCGTTAGAGTATTATCTTTATTGCCATTAATGTTACGATGACGTTAGGGTATCATCCTTATTATCACGAATTTTGCGATGACGTTAGGGTATCATCCTTATTGCCACGACTTTTGTCATAAAAACAAGACGAGGCAAGCTAAGTTGCTCTTGATGCCGTGACCTTCCACCGGCCACAAAGAAGAAAGAATAAAGTAAAATAAGAACAAAAAAAAGACAAAGATAACTGAAATTTGCAAGAGAATGGAAGTATGCCAATGCTCTGGTTCATACCTAATCCTTGGTTGTGTTTGATCTCTTTCTGACAACACACGACTTCTTTCTCTTCCCTCTCTTTTTTTTCAAGTCGTTTGGTTTGTTCCACATGACCTCTTTATATAGACCAAGAGAGAATGGGCAACGTGGGGTTAAAGAGGCATAAGACATGATCGTTTCTCTTTTGGTTTCAAGCTACGTGAGGTGTAACCCCCTCGGTTTGATCAGGACACGAGCAATTTCCTTTCATGCACCAAAGGAAATAGTTGGTTACAGGGAATTATTTCTAAAAACATCTCCGCATGGGCTATAACTTGTTCTGAGGCGAGTTGGACTTAATCCATTTGATTTGGGTCTTTGGTAATAATTTTTTTAACAACCCTTAATATCGTTTTGGGTTGTAGCAATACCAATCCCTTATTGCACCATTATTACGAGGAAACATTTATAGAAGAAGATTTTGGTCCAAGAGGCTTATTGATTTTATGGCCGAAGTTCACGTATATGGAATTCATGTAGATAGTCCATTTCTTTCATGTATACTGCAACAACCAACCAGGTTTATGAAATTATCCTCCTGATGCAAATACTAAAGGCCTAATTCACCAAGTGATAATAATAAAATGACATGGTCATAAACTCTTATCAGGTCGACATATTTGAATCTGGAGTTTATCAATTTGTATATACGCAATATTATCAATTTATTACTTTTTATTTAATCATGATTATTTTTTTCCAATGTATTGTGTGATGAGTAATACAAAGGATTTATTAAAATTACAGTCAGATACAAAGACTCTATACTCACGCGCTCTCCAATCTCTGTTCAATTTATTTCCTTCTCAATACACATTTATCACCCGTTGTATCCACCCCGAGACAACCCCTCCACTCCCATGCCTTTATAACCTTGCATCTTGTGCTATGACAGCTAAACCTTACCTAGAAGACGGATTCTCCTCAGAGCTAATGAGTATAGTGTATTGTGTACATAATATATGAAAACTCATTATATCACATTATATGAGGTGAAGATAGACCATTGAGAGAGACAGACGAAGGAAGGGAGTTAACGAGACCATGTCATTTTGGTAAGAAAAAAAAACAAAAAGTAAATAAACATAAGAGAGATGAGGGGATTGGGCAGTTCATATCCTCTACTGCGCAAAACTGTGCACCACAGCTTGTTAATACGTGTCAAAATCTTAATTCTCCAATATTTCGTACAATTGGACGCTTCATATTCTGCTATGTTGTTGGAGAGAGTGAGGAAACAAATCCGGATTTTCTATGGTGGGTTTGGGGGGCTGGAGGCGACAATAAATAATAATTTGTCTTAAAAGATGGAACGCCTCCCGCAATCTTCTACTGTGAGAAGTAATCCAAAGGCTTTGTTAAAGTTATAGTCGGATAAGAAGACTCCGTACCAACACGCTCTCCAATCTATGTCCAAGTTATTCCCTTTCCTATACACATTTACTACCCGTTGTATCCACACAGAGACAAACACTTCTCTCCCCTGCCTTTACAACCTCGCGTCTTGTGCTACAGCTCAAGAGTACCCAAATGATGGATTCTCCTCAGAGCTAATGAGTATAGATAATTGTGTACACGAAATATGAAAACTCATTATATCACATTATACGCGATGAAGATAGACCTCTGAGAGAGACAAACAGAGGAAGGGAGTCAACGAGACCATTTCATATGGTCAGAACAAAAAAAGAGTAAATAAAAATAAGAGAGAGGAGGGGAGAATAGACAGTTCATATCCTTTGCTGCGCTATAACGTGTAGCACAGTTCGTTATTACGTGTCAACATCTTAACTCTTCAATATTCCAAACAATTGAAGAGGAGCCCGATCCAAATAGGTTAGTGTGGGGTTGGGGGGACGTGTAATAATAATCTGTCTTAAAAGATGGAACGTCTCCTACACGTCTTGTACTGTGAATAGTAATACAAAGGTTTTGTTAAATTTACATTTGGATACAAAGTCTCTATACCCACGTGTATGATCCTTTTCGCGTGCTACACTTTGCTTTATGGGGAAAAGGGACAAGGTAGCCTTTAGATGTGCTTTATTTGAAATAGATACACACATAAAGGTATTTTTAAGTGATTGTGAGAACTTTTGAATTCCGACAAGCGCAAGCCCTCGTCGTTAATTACCTCGAGTCATCAACCCAGAGAACCTCTGATTAAGGCAAAGCGAAGTAATTAAAGTTTAGAGCAGAAAAATAGTATGACTGATGTGGGGAGATTTTGTTTTGTTTAAGGGTTTATACGGTAGTCTACACCGGACAAACAATTGATTTGATTTTTAACTTCCGAGTCACGATTAACTTGAGGTTGAGTTGACTTCAATGTCACGATTGATTTGGGATTTAGGATTGGTTGACTTCAGTGTCACGGTTAATTTGGGACCCGAGCTAACTTCAATGTTACGATTAACTTAGGATTTGAAGGATTTGGGCCTAATCTTTTAGCTTTAGAAGGCTTAGGCTTGAGTTTTGAGTGTTGGGAGGTTTGGTTTTGAGTTTGAAGGTCCTTGGAGTCTTTTGTCAAATCTACGAATTTCTGTGGATTTTGGTGTGCATGAGAACACCATAGTTATGTTGACAAGCTGGTTTAATGCATAACAAACCATAAAATTTGCTGATAATTATGTATAGTTGAACATATGCAAATCAATATGATACAAAATAATTCTAATTATTAATCAGAACTTTGACCGCATCCTAAATTGTCCATCAATGTGATTATTTTGACCAAAGTCAAAACATGATCAACTTGTGAAATTTTGAGATTGGGACAAAATTCGGTCACAGATACAAAAAGAAAGGGGTTGTTTTATTGCATTTGAGGATTTTCATGATTTTGAGAAGATTTTATCATGCACAAGATGTCTCTTAATTAACAATTTGATCAAAGTCAATAGATGGCCTATTTTGATATCCATTTACTTTTGAAAGTTTGAATTTGTATTTAAAATGTCAACTCGTATTATTTTCATGCCTTTGATAATTTTGGGGGAATTTAGGGATTCTGCCAATATCTTAGTTCTATAGAATTTTCAGAAAAATAAAGAATTCTTCCTTTAGAAATAATTTTCATGAAATTTGGGTTTTACAATCGTTTGTTTCGCTAGTCTGTCAGTTTTTTTTTATTTCTCTGTTTTGGGCCTTCTTTAAAATTGAGCATGCCCCTCTCTCCCTCCTTCATTTTCTTTACATGGGCTTTAACTCCCTTCTTTTCTTTTATTATTCTTCTTGGGCTGGAGAAAATGTGCCAGGCTTCTTCCTTTCGTTTCCCTCTTTTTTTTTTGAATTGGGCCAGCGTAGAGGCATCAGGGGAGATTGATTTTTACAAGGTGTGTTGGATTTTCCTCAGGATTCGTGCGGGCTGATCTTCACACCAGCAGAGGCATGTTCCTTTCCTCTTTCGGATCCGGGTCCAGGAGGTAAAGCGGGTTAACGGGTCTTCACACCTCCGTCATCGGAGCACCTGTAGCTGGTGTCAGTATGAATCGCCTGTGAGAGGGGAGCACGGAGGTAATCCTGGCGTCGATCGGGGTGCAACGGATCGTCGGCATGGCCACCATGGTTTCGGTCCTGACACAGGCACGATTCGATTTTCTTTTTCTTTTACTTATTATTATTTTTTTCTTTAAATTAATGTTGGTTTTAACATTATCTGGTTGCCAACAAACCTTGCCAAGTTGTCGATTTTAGACGGATTCGACTGTGGAGTTCACCAGACCGGTACCTATCATATACCAGTGGTCCCTTTTCTGCCATGTATTGGTATGATGTGCATAGTATCATATACCAGTGGAAAAGGGGTGGGTTTTCGAACTTGACACCTATGCACTTATTGTGCTAGGCATAAGATCGTTAGGCACTGCACTTATTGTGCTGCCTCTTTCCCTTTGATACCCATACACTTATTATGCAAGGCATAAGAGTACGGGGCTATACACTTATCGTGCAGCCCCCCCTTTCTTGTTTTTGTTTACATGACACCCGAGTACTTATCATATCAAGTAAGGGTTAAAGGAGTATAACATCTATCCTGCCGACTCCGATTTTGATTGTTTGGTTCGATTGAATAATATGTCTATGTTATTTGCTACTCGGCTCCAAATTTTTGTAAGAAGAAAGGGACTGCTAGGTGTTTACTGCACCGACTGATTCGTTCATGCCAGAACCCAACAGGAATTAAACAGAAAAGAGAAATAAATTGAGGAAGAATGAGGGAGTAAAAAAAGAAAAAGAAAACACAAGTCCAATTCATATGCTCTTCCATTTAATTTTGACATATCATCATATAGCTTGGCCTCATATGTTGAAGTAACCCAAATCAGGTCATGAGGCACTTGTTGTGCCTATCTAAGTTCGGCAACATTGAGAACTTAGTGAACCTTAAAGTGGGTTAACCCAACATCAGATTTCAGCCTCAAAATACATTGCATACTAACCTGTTTAACTTCTTCTAATCTAATTGACTGGGTGGAAAGTTTGCTAAGCTCTTTTTTTTGGTACTAAGGGGAGGAGCTGCCTGCTTGATTCTCTTTTCTGGAAATTTGTAAGGGCCATCTGTTAACTGGTGTCCGCTGGTTTTGTGTGTGGCACCTGGGGTTCTTATAAGCATTGGGATATGCCTTGGTTTGTTGAGGTGGCAGCACTGCTTCACCCCCCCCCCCCCCCTTCTTCACATGGTTCACCTTTTCAGTTTTTCACAAGAATGGTAAAAGCCCATTTTTTCTTCTTTTCTCTTTGTCTATCCTAAGGAGGGAAAGGGACATATTTAAAGCCGGTTGGTCTGCTGTGGAGCCTCTTGTCTACTCCCTCAAGTTAGGTATTCGCATCAGTGCTGACCTTCTCCTCTGGCAGCTCCATGTGCACTGGTTTTGAGTGTTCCAGCTGGATCCGTATGCTATTATCCCGGTTGCTGTGAGGGTGAGCATCGTCAGATCATGCAAGGGCTGCCACTGAGTGTGATCACAAACCCGCAGCAGAGGATCCGGAGCTCCAGTTCGGCTTCAGGTGGGTAGGCTGGTCCCCTAGCTCGGCGCTTTCTCCCCCTTTTTAAAAGCTCTCACCGTCGCCTCTGTTCTTTCTTGTAGGCGGCGCTGGCGGCTTGCCTAGAGGTGGCGTGCCCCTTGCCTTCCTTCGTTTAGTTTGATTCCCTTCTCTGTTTCAGAAAAAGTGTCGGAGGAAAAGGGAAGGCAGAAGAAGAAAGGATAAGGTAACTCTCCCTTTCCCTACACCTGGTGTTTATGCTCCACAACAAGAGTCATTCAGCTGGCTTTAGAGAAACAGGTACACCTTTCTTTCTCCTTTTTTTTTAATTTTAAAGGGGAACTTGGGTGAACTGGGTGCGTATAGACCAGAATGTTGGCCTCATGGCTGACTTGTTGAGCTTGATGCACCCCAAAATTTAAATCCCTGGAGTTTACTGCCGATGTGTATTCGTTATAAGGTGGGGGGGTACTGTCAGTGACACAAGGTTCGCCGACGTGATTTGCCACGTGGTTGCTGACATGGCGATTTTGTCATTATTATTAGACATCAAAGTTCGTACCCAAAAAGGTCCCCATTCATATTTGGTTTCGGATGCTCCAATTAAATCGGGTTTTTGATGAAGTTAATTTGGGCAGATTTTACGGAAATGTGTTTTGTCCAACTATTTCCCTTGAAGTTAACTCAAGGGTAAACACCAAGCTCTCTCCAATCTCTCTCCAATCTATTCCCTTCACGATACATATATTACTACCCGTTGGATCCACCCCGAGACAATCTCTCCTCTCCCCTGCCTTTACAACCTCACGTCTTGTGCTATCATAGCTCAAGCTTACCAAGAAGACGGATTCTCGCCAAATCTAATGAGTATAGTGTATTGTGTAACGATATATGAAAACTCATTATATCACATTATACGAGATGATGATAAACCATTGAGAGAGACAGATGAAGGAAGGGAGTCAATGAGACCATGTCATTTAGGTAAGAAAAAAAAAGAAAAAAGAAGATAAACTTAAGAGAGTTGAGGGGGCTTAGACAGTTCATATCATCTGATACGCTACACCGTGCAATGTTGCTTGTTATTACGTGTCAAAATCTTAACTCTCCAATATTCCGTACAATTGGAGAGGAGCCCGATCCGGATAGGCTGGGGTGGGGTTAGGGGGGGGAGGGGGAAGGGGGAGAGGCAATAATAATGTCTTAAAAGATGCAACGTCTCCGGCATGTCTTGTACTATGAGTAGTAGTACAAAAGCTTTGTTAGAGTTACAGTCGGATACAAAGGCTCCGTACTCACGCACTCTCCAATCTCTGTCTAAGCTATTCTCTTCTCAGTATACATTTACTACCCGTTATATCCACCCCGAGACAACATTTTCACTCCCTTGCCTTTACAACCTCACGTCTTGTGCTATGACAGCTCAAGCTTACCTAGAGGACGGATTCTCCCCAAAGTTAATGAGTATAGTGTATAGTGTACACGATACATAAAAACTCATTATATCGTATCATATGAGGTGAAGATTGACCTCTGGGAGAGACAGACGGAGAGAGTAAGTCAACGAGACAATGTCATATAGGTAAGAAAAAAAGAAAAAGTAAATAAACGTAAGAGAGAGAATGGAGAATTAGGCAGTTCATATCCTCTATTGCGATACACTGTATAGTACAGCTTGTTATTATGTGTCAAACTATTAACTCTATAATATTCCATACAATTAGAGAGGAGTCTGATCCGGATAGGCTAGGGTGGGGTTGGGGGGACGGGCAATAATAATTTTTCTTAAAAAATGGAACGTCTCCAACACGTCTTGTACTGAGCGGTAATACAAAGACTTTGTTAAAGTTACATTCGGATGCAAAGGCTCCGTTCTCACACGCTCTCCAATCTCTGTCCAAGCTATTCCCTTCTCAATACTCATTTACTGCATGTTGTACCCATCCCGAGAGGCCAAAACAACCTCTCATCTCCCCTGACTTTACAATTAAAAACCCCACACTGGAAAATTAATAATGTTTGTTTAATATAAACATTGTCTTACAATGAGCTGATAATATTGTTGCAAAAAATGGGGCTATACAATTCTTATTTAATTTGTTAGATTTACAACAACTTAATACTGACATAATTCTTCAAATCTTAAATAGATTCCACCATCATTACTACTATACATGATAAATAAATTAAGATAATGCTACAATATAATTTATAACAATATGCATTAAAAATATAATATATTGTCCTTTTTATCTAATAGTCAGCGAATTTGATTCACACTATTAATATAAAAATAGTATAATCTGAATTCTGAAGCTTGATTTTGCATTTTGCAAGCAATAAATTAAAACATTATTCAGTATTTCAATAAGCATCATCAGCTCCCTATGTATGCAATACAAGGTTTTCTAATTTTAAAACCGTTAGTCCGGATGAATAAAGGACAATAGCTTTTTTTCTTTTTGACCGATATCGTTGGATTGAAATCATACCAAATGTTAAAATCACAGTAGTACAGACTCTTCAATTGTTTCCGTACTACTGGAGAGGAGTCCAACCCGAGAAGGGGATGCACGACTCACAAAAAACCTACACACGATCAATTTTCATTAACCAAAATTAAAAAAAAAAGAAAGACCTTTTCGGTTTCTCCCTCTCTCTCCGTCCATGTAGACTTCAAAATCCTTTATAATGATTTTGATATTTTCTATATATGACCACATCAATGCAAAAGTTGTTTTCTTTTTAGTGAACCAAAGACATGCTATTCTGACAAATGTAAGGGGAAGGGAAGGTTTAGGTTAGGCGTGCAAAGATTAAATGGCTTCTCCGCTCCAAAAACTATTTCACGATATAAGCCATTTCTCTCTTCCATATACTTCCAAACCGATCTCTCTCTTTTTTTTCATTACACCAGCCATCCTTTTCAAGATTTTTCCAAAAAACTTTGACTTTCCTCCACCTCCATTCTCACATCCACATCTATATATATGTAGTCTATTCACCATCTTTTCCCACTCCCCAAGTTAGCCAAAAAAAAACAGATGGAACACGTTAACGAAAAATGGAATTGTGCTCGATGTGGAAAAGAGTTTCCAACTGAGAATGCCCTGAAAAATCATTGTTTGCAAGGTCACACTTGTGACAGAAACATCAAATGTTATGAATGTGGCAACTACTTGGAGACCGGAGCTCAGAACGCTCGACACCAAGATAAATTCATTCCTTTATATTTTTCTTTTAACTTAGTAAGATATTAAATATTAATATGTGAATAATTCTAGAATTTTATTTATTTTCAGATGAAGGTCTTTGGGGCCTTCTCCCTACCAACAAAATCATGAAATATTTTACTCATGACACAAAATCTTCGGAGGAGGTAAAGAATAACCTCCTCCAGTTCGGGTACATTTCACACTCTTCGCCTTCAACAATCTGAGCCAAGATGGGACGAGAGGGTCACGATCGACCTAGCTCAGCCAAGAAGATCAGCAAATTGATCCACCTGCTGAGTTCTCTATCACCACAAATTTGGGTGGAGGAATTGAAACTGATGTTAAAGGTGGGCTGGCTGACGATGAAATGGAGGTTGACGAATTCGATTCAAGTGAGGAGGAAGAAGTAGTATGGACGAAATGATGTGAGAGTGGAGATGGAGGAAGTCGGAGCTCTTTGGAATAGAGAGTGGAGGTGTAGAGTGGTGATGAGTAAATGCTCAGTTCTTTGGAATAAAGAGATAATTCTCAATTTTCAAAAAATAGAAAGAAATAATTCTTGAATTTATGTTGATAGATATTGTCAACTATTAAAAAAATAGAAAATAGTTTGTAGACCTTAGTTTTGGAACGAATTATAAGCCATTCAACTAAGGTTAAAGATAACTTGCTCTAATTTGGGTATTTGTTACTGTCCAGCACAATATCTTTGTTAAAAATCTACATCCTCCAACACAGTGTTCAACTCTAACCAATGTAGGAGTCGTATCAACAGCTAACCTCCCACCAACAAGGTGCTTTCGAACTCATATGATAAGCCTCCATAAAAAGCGGCCAGCTCCTTCTGGACTTGGTGTAGTAGGAGAAGTAGGTTGTCATCATGCTATGAGTCAAGCGATTGAAGAAAAATGGATCTATTTAGCTGAGCTGCAATGATTTTTTCAGGTCTGTGAGAGTTAAGAAATAATTTCCGTTGTATTCAAAGCGATCCGAGTAAGTAAAGCTCGGATTCTCAATCTAGTGAGTAGGAATGTGAATTCATGTGTGGGCGGTATGTGGCGTATGGTAGAACTCAAGTCGCCATTGACAAAAAAATTAACAAAAGAGACAAGGATAGTAGCGGATCAATCAAGGACGTGGAAGGCAATATAACCCCCCCCCCCCCCCCCCCCCCCCAAACACACACACACTAACCATCTCTTCCATCTATCCACTTCAATTTCTCACAAAAAATCTCTGCTCTTTAGGTCTTAGCCCGTAGGTATTTTTACCCTATCATATTTTATCACCCCATGGCTATGGCTACTGGAGGTATGTCAATGGCCACTGTCTGTAAGATTTAGGCTTGTAGTCTACATGTTATAGCGTCGCCTCACGTCTTGTGCTATCACAGCTCGAGCATATCTAGTCGACGAATTCTCTTCAGAGCGAATGACGGTGCACCACAAGGCCAGATAGGGATACTTAAAAGACTTCATTCTTAATATAATTTTCTGACAACAACAACAAGTAATGTTGAAATAATTTAGGAGTTCGCATCAATTGAATTAAATAGTCTCGTAAAAACAAAATCAGATAATTTCGACATTAGATTAACTATTTTGAATGCAATAAATTGGTTTTGTTAAACATGACACCAATTATGTTGCCTGACAATCAACATTATGGAATAGTAATTTTTCAATTACAAAAATCAAAAAAATTTCCATAACTGTTGATAAATTATGTTGATGTTGGTTAGTCAGATTTTGCGTTACTTCAGTATTTTTTTCATTTTAATTGACAGCTAGGGTTCCCTGCATAGTGTAATTCCCAAAGGAAAATATTTTGATGATACCGTCATCGATACTAGAGTAGATTTTATTGGACCATATCTAGTTTAATAATCTTAGTCTTGTTTCTAATCTCTTAGTCTCGTTTTTTCATCTCTCTCGTCTCTATTTTCAAAATAATTATTATGTTTCAATCTGTTTTTTATTTTTCACATTAACTGCTTTATTATACAATTTATTGACTTATTATTTAAATTAACTATTTTATTTATTATTTATGTAAGATGCTTTATTGTTTAAGTTAATCAATTTATTATGTAACTTGTTACTTTATTATTCAAATTTGTTACTCATTTTTATTATTCAAATTAATAATATTAATTATGTTTCTTTTGTTCCATTTTTGTTATCCAATATCCTGTAAATGATTCTTGTAACAATTATATTGTTGTTTTCAATCGTTAACTAAGTTTAATAATATCAGTTTTTGTTTGTTTTTATTATTCAAGTTAATTGTTTTGTTTTATTATTCATGTTAAGTGCTTTATTACTCAAATTATTTTTTTGTTATTCAAGTTAATTGATTTATTATTTTGAGTAATACTGGCATTTTTTTCAGAATACAGAGAAACGTACAGATTGGTACGATGTTAGTATCGATGTCGATATCTGTATGTATATCAGCTCCTTTTAATTTTTAAATATTTTACTCCTTGCTGGAGCTGCCTCTTTGTTTTGGTGACCATATCAAATTATTAGTTAATAATTTAATATGTAAGTATTTGTAAGTTCTATTAACATTTTGTTCGCACCTTGCACTCATGAGAGAGATACTTTTAGAGTACAAGGAATTAAAAGATAAACTTGTATTTTTACTTCATTTTATTTTTTTTTATCAATTTGTAATATTAAGATCATCCACTAGTGATCAATATAACTTTACAGATTAATGAAATTTGAAGGCTTAAACCTTCATTTTTTTTATCAAAAAAAAAATATATTTTTTGTTCAACCTCATAGACAATCTAAATTGGGTTTATAATTATTATAAAATAATGACTTAGTAACAGAAACGTAGTGTCTCTAACTTAAAATCTTTAAAGAGGACGATCAGTTAATAATGGTTGGCAATTTTAATTATGAGAGTTTCAATAAATTCGAAAAAAATAAAAAAATTATAGACATATTTCTGAACTCATGAATTGATTGTTTTTGAAATTTCATACAATAATTCAGACCGTACAACTTTCGTATAATTTTCATGATCTTTGATGGAAATATCAAATTACATTTAAACTGCATGAAATTTGAAATACAATCAATTTATAAGTTCAAGAATATATCTATATAAAATCTTTTTTTCATTTTTTTCGAATTTATTTTAAAACTCATTGTCTAGATTGTCAAAGTAAGCATTGTCAAGCAATCCTTTCTCAATCTTAAATATTTTGATTCAACCCAATGCAAGTGATTCAAATTTTATTAAATTGTTAAATAAGTTGGATGCTAGTTTAAAAATTTTCTATCTGACATAAAATTAATTATTTGGATCATAATCCATTTGTAAACAATCCATGCATATAATAACTATGCGATAATTTTCTATGCATGTAGGAACCGTATACTTAACATAATGGTGATGGTTTTCGTCTCTCTACGCACAGACGCGTGTTCGAGCTCCGTAAATGAAAATGAATAAATATTGAAGTTAATAGGAGCCCTTATATCAAAAATAAATTTCTATGCATGTACAGAGAATGGTGTATAGAAACTAAAAAAAATGTAGTATTTTTTTCTTAACAATCAGAACTGTAAACTGTGGAGAAGTTCTGACTTCTAAGTACATGCTGCCACAGAAAATCAAGACTAAGATGAGACTGGGGAGTGGGGACCATAAAATCTTGAAAATTAAGTTCCTCCTTTGCGTAAAAACGGACCCAAAAAGAAAAAGAAAAAATATGCATACATACATACATACATACATACATACATACATACATACATACATACATACATACATACATACATACATACATACATACATACATACATACATACATACATACATACATACATACATACATACATACATACATACATACATACATACATACATACATACATACATACATACATACATACATACATACATACATACATACATACATACATACATACATACATACATACATACATACATACATACATACATACATACATACATACATATATATATATATATAGATAATGTAGGGTTTCAGAAAAATGAAGTAAGAAAGGAAATATTCCGGCCCGGTTCTCAGAGACCCAAAAAAAACCGGACCGGAAATTGGTCCTGAAATACTTGGACAAATATGGTCCTGCTTGTGTGTAGATAAATGCAATCTTATATACCTAATTACTTTATTTCTAGCAACTATCTTCTGATATAAATTTTTGAGGAATCCTGTTATGGATGGAAATTTATAATGATTAATGAATCATAATTGTTAATTTTAATTTATTTTTTTTATTTATAATATAAATTCTGATTAATAGCGGAATTAGTCTAAATTTTTTGTTCTGCAAAAGATCTTGATCTAACTGGATGTGGATGTATCTGTGATAGGCAAAATCAGTTCATGTGTTTAAAACAATATATTAATAATTAACTTTATTGATCATTTGATCTTAGCCTTTTTTACAGTAATAGTTTTTAAAATGGAATCACTTCATATTTATTTATTTGATAAATTTAACAATTGTAAAAGAAAATAAATTTAACATTACATGCATAATGTAACTATAATCTCTATAAAAAATAATGAGATTTTGTGCAAATTTTTCTGTTTAATTATCAAGTGAAACAAACTTTTCATGTAAATATTTTGGTTTGCTTTTATGAACCGGTTTTATGTGTTGGTGACTGATACATTGTCTGTTTTGTGGGGCCTGCATGTCAGCTCTGTATGTGCTTGTTTTGTTTCATGCTACTAATTAAACAAGTGTTTATACTATAAGTGACAGATTTATATCTATGTTGCATGTTTTATATCAAGGTTTCAGGTGTTTATATCAGTATAGACTACATGATATCAGTATTGAATCTAATATGTAATGAAGTTGATGTAATAGGTGTTTATATTTCACTGAAAGGTGTTTATATCAAGGTTTCGGTGTTTATACCAGTACAAACTACATGTTATTAGTATTTAATTTGATCTGTAATGAAGTTGATGTAACAGGTATTTATATTTCCTAATTACTATTTTCTTTCTACATTCAGCTCCTCCTCTGATTGCTAGAATCAGTACGAAATCTGACTTTTCGTCATTCTTATAATCAGAAGATTCACAAATTCTCAGAATCCGCATCTATTTTCGTTCTTACATGAAAAAACCCAGACCAGAAATTCCTAAAACCCTTCCTAGCTCTCAAACGCCATCTAGAACAGAAAATCATTTTCAATTTATCTATCAAATCAACACCATGTTAAATAAAGTCATGACTTTCTTGGATACGTCAATAGCACAAGCACTTCACCTTTTCTTCAACACAGAGGAAATCTGTTTTATAAAAAATGTATAGTTTTTGAATAAAAGATATGAGAGGAATATCGGATTAGAGATAGGCTCAAAATACGTCGGGCTAAAATCACATGAGCTAAAGAATAGGAGTCACGAGACCTGAGAGCATGGGGGACGATGCACTGAGTTCACATCCGTCCAGTGAAGTACTTCACCACTGTCCTCTTATAGTATTAGCTATAGTACTGTGCACTAATTCTGCCCAGTTCACCCTATGAAGTGGCTGACCACTTCAGAGGATATTGACCCACGATGCACGGGAACGAAAGACGGGAGAAGCAAAGATTTTCTCTTAGAATAAGATAAGGAGCAAATAAGGTGCAAAAATAGATCACATTGAAAAAAAACTAAAAAGATAAATAGAAAAAAATATTCTCCAAAAATAAAATAAAGTAAACTCATACATAAATGCCAATTTATATGGCAAATATACCACTGAAAATCATAGATTGGCATTCTATTGGTCCAAACTGGATGGATTATTGAAAGTCGGACCAATATGTGGTGAAAATTAGGCTGAAAAAACAATTGATAATATATGCAACATCTTCTGCAGATACCAATCATACCTTAATGGAGCATACTATGTTGATTGCTTACCTAGTTTAAGATTTCATGGAGACCAAGTAAGACTTAATGTATTAATAAACAAATAATTTTGTATCTAATAGTTCTTGAGAAAGGAAAGCTGAGCTGGTACAGTGCTGCCAAAGTTGGTACATGGAAAATTTTGAGATGCCCTCACAACCGGTCTATTCAAAGATCACCATCTCCTTTAGCACCAGCAATAATGGCTCAAAACTGATCAGCACAATTGCAAATCATGCCTCAAGTCAGTATGAACTTAATTGTATCCTAAATAATTGCAAATTGAATTAATAAATTAGCAAGGGCAGTATGGAAATTTGAAGTCAATATAACATAATTCAAACTTGGGTGTTTTTTTCCTTTTTTTTTCCAGGTAAGAAGACAATAACCAATAAACAAATATATTTTGTATAAATAAATTCTTAGTTAATGATACAAATTAGAAGAATGTAAAAAAGAAATAATTTAAAAAGCATGCAGGATCTAGGAAAACCTGTTTTGTTAGGTACTTCTTGATTCCATGACAAAAAAAATAAGCAAAGTGTCATCAGCTGTCAAAACATCGAAAAATATAATACATCTTCAATATAAAAAATTAAGGAAAAATGTCAAGGAGAAAAATCCTAAGAACATATCAGCATCTTCCATAACTGATTTACAATTATTTATGCAGGTTGTTTCTCTAATTACTTAAATTTCATCTATTCTTATGCATAATGCAAAATATAATTTTCAGTTATATTTTACTTTTTTTTGTCTACATGACAAAAATTCTTTTCAAGAATCATACTTTAGGCGTATATCTTCGTGTTTTTTTTTTTTTGAGTAAAGCATATCTTCAAGTTTAGCAGCTGTTTCATCTCATATGCTTTGAAATTGCATCTTTTGACCCACTGTTAAAGCGAAGTATATTCAAGATAAATATGCAAAAATAAACAACGGTTTAATTTAGGAAATAATTTGGTTATGAATAAATATTTACAATTAACAATCTAAAATCATGAAAATAAAATATTATTTTCAACATCATAATCAAACAAACTATTCATAGTAAGGGCAACATACAATTTGCTAATAATTATCTTAAAAGAAATGTAGAGAACCTTACGACACTTTGTTAGGTTTTTCTTTATTTTGTTCTAGTATGCTTTCAGTTTTTTGATTCATTGAGTGCATATCCGTCTTCTTTATCTAATATTAATAATTAAAAATAACAAAATAAAGGGACTGACTTTGCGATCTAATTCTGACTCTTATCAGGAAATACAAAATTAGTAAGGAATTAACGATATATAATTTGGCTGGAACACTCATGGTATTATAAAAATTGAATTGCAATTGCATCTTAGAATATAAGAAATCATAAAAATAGAGAAAATATTAAGAAATTCTGTATATCATCACATCTTGTCCATCAAAACATATAGTGTTTTACAAAAACCTCAAAAAAATATGAAAAATGTCAAGAACACAAACCTTTTAGCTAAGTTAATATTAGTATAATTTCCATTACCCAATATAATTTGTTTTCTTAAATTTTATTTCAGGGAAATTAGTTTTACCCAGATTTGGTCT
Source organism: x Bolboschoenoplectus mariqueter (assembly GCA_037678475.1). NCBI lineage: Eukaryota > Viridiplantae > Streptophyta > Magnoliopsida > Poales > Cyperaceae > x Bolboschoenoplectus > x Bolboschoenoplectus mariqueter. Next base: position 1,393,906 of record CM075286.1, on the reverse strand, counting down.
GTTCACAATATTTTTTGCTTTTATAAAGAATAATAAACAAAATGGAGACATTATCTTTCAATTATATAAAGACAAATAAATACAGTGAAGTGGCGGTACCTTTTGATTAAATAGAAACGCCAATTGCTCATTAATTGCTTCACAACTGTAGTGGCTTGAGCGGCTGAGAATTATCTCCTTGCTTTAATTCTAATATTGGAAGGAATTTAAGTTACAATTTTTTCTTACTGCTTTCCATTTCAAAATTGAATTAGAACACAAAAAGAAGACACAAATCAGTATATGCACTTTGATTTTGCATCCCAATATTCTTGTAGTCAGTATAAACTTCAAAAGAGAAAAAAATTAAATTAAATCAATAACAAACAAAGGAAGGCACAAATCAGTAAATACTTTAATTTCGCATTCCATTAAAATTTCATGATTTTAGTTTACCTCTAGGCAATCAATCATTACAGAAAAGAGAAGTCGAGAAAGGTTTCAAGCTTAGGGTCGAAGAACTGCTCTCTTCACAACTTCAAAATCGCAAGGTAAACGTAAATTCTAATTAGTTCCCAAAATTATAAGAAGTACCTTTAATTAATTTCAGACATTATCAGGAGGAGAGAAAGTCAAGAGCCGTGTGGTAGTAGTGTGACTGTTACTTCCTAAACTTCATATCACTTTAGAGAGACGGAGACGGAGTGGATAGAGGCGGAGACAGGGACAGTGTAGTTAGCGAGGCGGCGAGAAGTCGGAGATGGAATTAAGACTGATCCGGAGCGGACACTGAGACTAGCTAAAAGCAGAGAGAAAGAAGATTCAGAAGCATCTCTTCGGCTGTATTGATAGGTTTAGAAGAGTATTGGAGAAGCATCTCTTCGCCCTATTTGGGGGTCATCTGAAGAGACGGCTATATTGATCAAATCGCTACCATTAAAATTATAATCAAACGGTAATTATAAAGGGATGACGTGGTTGTGTAAAAACGTTTGTTTTGTCAAACGTTTTTGTATATTACTATTGAGAACTAGCGTATGTATATTGTATTATTGTATAAATATAAACGCTATTTTTATCAAAAGAAAAGAAAATTCTGACCAAGCTGCCCAAAGTTTATTCCATCTTTCTTTTTTATTTTATCTCTTTTTTGCATATTTCAGGTGCATTCCTTTTTCAAGTGATAATGCGCTGTCTCCAAATTAAAGAAAAAGAAACAAAAAAAAGTAATATTTGTAAATAATTTATTTCCTCAATAGTACTACATACAAGTTTTGATTATTATTTTTTTTTGAGATAAAAATAAAGGTCAAAATTTTCAATTTTAAATATTTACAAAGAATTCTCTAATTAATTTTTTTAAACCTATGATCTCCTATATAGAAGGACATTATTTTAGCTACTAAATCAAAGTTTCTTCTTGAATAATATATACAAGTTATTTCAATACTTAAAATGTTCCTCATGTAAAATAATATTTGTTTATCTATGAGAACCATCGTTTGGTTTAGTAACAAAAACAATGATTTCTATATGAAAGATGAGTTCGTAGGTTTGAAACTCAGATAAAAGTCTTTTGTAGGCATTTAAAATTGAATAAATTAGACTCTCATCTTTATCTCAAAAACATTTATTTATCATTGCTAGAAAGCTAGAGATTCTTTGACTAAAGTTGGAAGGCAGGAAGAAGCTCTTTTGAATTTACTTTACTTGGAAAACTTTCTAAGATTTTCTGCATAATATAAAATAATATTGAATATTTCTAACGTACATCTAATTTTTATGATACATTCAATTTTTATGGTATATATAATTAAAAAATAATTTTTAAGTTATAGAAATTAAAAGTATAGATGTATTTTCAATTACTTCATATTTCGCAGAATATAAAAATAATTCGATTTAGCTAAATGATTTCTAACATCGGCAATTTTGATTGTTTGATTTTTTTTTTTTTTTTAGATGTAGAAAATTATGTAGAAACACTTGTTCAAAATTGCAAGTGCTTCAAGCAGATTTTATTTTGTTCTTTCATGCATAGATAAAAAGAAAGTAAAGTAATTCTAACATACATTCATTTTTTTTATTGTACATTCAGTTCTTATGTACATATACTTGAAATGAAATTAAAAATTAAAAATTACATACATGTTCTCAAATCATTTAGAGAGGACATAATAAGGTTGAATTAAAGTACGTTTAGTATTTCATTAAATAATTTACAATTTTAATATCATTATGATGATCATAATGACTAATTAAATTTTATCTTAATAATTGAGAATACATTTGTAATTTTGATTTCAATAATATTTTTTTAAATATATATCATAAAATTTGATACATAAGTTCAATTACGAAAAAAAATTTTGTTCAAATACTACCAATTTTATTTCAGATGCACTCCCAAAAAAAAATTTTTCTTAAAATTAATAACGTTCAAAACTTCAAATATAGATAGGACACAAATACCCCGCAAACAAATGATAACAGAATCTTTAAAGCTATCTTAGTTTGTTTGTTTATCTGTCTTCTTTTAGTAATACAAGAATTCAAGCAAGTAATCAATCGAATTAATTGCTTTATCTTTTTTTTTCTTCATCTCTTCACTTTCTCCCTCTTTATGCTTTAGATATGTAAAGCAAACTGTGAGATCTAGATTATGTTTCCCAAACAAGAGTTTTCATATTGTCTGCTGCATTGTACTGTGTAGCGTAATATATTATCGATCCGATCGCATCAAGTTTCATGCAAAAACAAATCCCAAAAAATCTCATATAATATATATATGTTCATACATTGTACAACACAGTGTTGTACAGCAGAAAATTAGCACTCTCCATACCATACAAATGGTTGTTCTTCTTTTTGTGATTCTTTTTTTTTAATTTACTTTAATCTTTCTATTCTTATATATTATATATTATTAATTCCAATCCACGTAAGAACATTAATTATTTGTAACTGTTATATAATGTTTCTCAGTCTCGTGAAAAGATACGATCTCTATTCTCTAAGATTGCTTAATTAATTAAGGTATATATATGTATTTTAGTAAGTACATAATACAAATATATTTTCATATGTACTAGCAGCATACATTGAGCTCAAGAAATTAAGAATAAATGGAGGGAATGAAAGGGAAAGGAATGAAAAAAAATTAAAAATTTATTAATTTGTTCCATAATTTAATCAAGAGAAGGAGAAATGAAATTTAAAATTTTTAACCTCATCTACTCCTCAAATGAACTATTTTGTCTTCTACCATTTCATTTCCTCCAAATTTCTTATTGTTTCTAAAACCCTTGAAGTAGCAACTTTAGTACATTTTGTATAATAATTGGTTTTATTTAATCACCCCATGCTATAATTTATGGAACATGTATTTCATATTCAGATTCACGTTTCAATTGAACTTTAATTCACTGTATGTGCTCATGCATGGTCTATCTAACCATTTCAAAAGGATGCAATTAAATATATCCATTAAAAAGTTAAAGAGGAATACATAAACTGATAATAATTTTATTTGACCATCATGACAATAATATATAAATTGATAGTAGTAATAATAATAATATATCTTCTTTTAGTTTAGACAATAAATAGGATATGTATTAAAATTTGATACAGTTTATAAATTAATTGGTTTTCAATTGAACAGTTAGAGAAACTAATAATTTTATTTTATTGACACTTGACTAGTTGATGTCAAAAAGTTTTCAAATTGTATCAAACTTATTATATCATACAACCCATCTAAACTATAATACTACATATTCATTTTACTTTTTTTATTTCATGGTTAATGTTTGAGTTGTCAAGGTTTCAAATAAATATAACATTTGGACCCACGGTTATGATAAGGCATGTGGCAAAAGAAATCCTAGGAAACCTGTTCATGAAGCAAAGCTGTTGTTCTTATTTTTGCTTTATTCCATTATCATCATCATCATCATCATCATCATCATCATCATCTCTGTCTTTTAATCCATAAGGTTTTTGGGTTTTCTGTTGCACTTTCCTTGAGGGCTTTTGTGTTGTCACTTGTTTGAACCCTTTAGGTAATTAAGAAGTTTTTTATTTCTGAAATTGTAAAAGAAATTTTTTACCAGAATTTTAATTGATCTATCTATCAAATTTCATATCAGTTTATTATGTAATTACTTCTAATTTCAATTGAGAGTTAGTAACTTTTTTTAAGTTTAAGTTTTATATTAATGTAATTGCCAATTATAAAACAATTGCAAACAGATGATTTAATTTCATATAGATTAATGATTAAAAAAATTTGTAAAATTAATACTTGTTCTATATCCTTATAATTAATTGATGTTGTAAATTGTCACATTAAAATTTATACTAGTAAATTGTCAAATTTTTCTCTAGCTAGTTAATGAGAAAAATTCTCTTCTTGTCCATTTAAAATATACCCAAAACATGGATGAAGTATCATATGTTTTGCCTTATTTCAAATATAACCAAAGAATATAATTTTCCATACATATATACCAAAGACACAGAGTGCAACAAAAGTGAGCATCAAACCAGAACCAGACTCATCCATACCACAACTCCTATAAATAGGGTTTCCAAGAACCAACAATACAACACATGCAATATAAGAAGTGCAACTCTAAGTAAAATATTTAAGTTCTCTTCTTCTTTGCAATGGCCTTGACGCCGGCAGCTGGCACCGGTACCATGATGGCCCCACACAAACCGAGTCTCATGAGGGGAGAGCGGCACCTGTTCTCCACCTCTGACGACAGTATTGTGATGAAGCAGATCCAGGCGACGCACTCCCCTGACGGACGGGACTTTGATGTCAGGCCTATCATGCGTGTCGTCGAGGACGCGCTTCGTCGTTCCGCACCCTTCATCATTGTATTATTTCTCTTATATATATCTTACTAGTCAAGTGCTATACATATTATGACATGCTATGTAATTAGTGTTGGGATCAAATATGAAAAATCTGTATCAGGCGTACATGGCTGGGTTTTCTAAAGTTTAATACTAGAAATTCAGAATTAATGTTTGAAATTAAATGATTATATATAAGTAGTTATTAGACTTAGGTTTAGAGAAACTTATTTAAGCTGCCACTACATTTGTTGGAGTACTGATCAAAATTAATTTTGTTCTGTTCTTTTCTTTTTTGGTACTTGTCATCAAATCATGACAGACACCACATGCTATTGCTGAACAAGTGGTGGAAGATAAGGGGCACCAAGGTGACCCAATTGAGGTCCTTTCCTACACAATTCACAAGATAGCTTCTGAGGTAATTAATTAAAACTAACAAAGACATTCATAATTAAATAATTATATATATATATATATGCCAACCCTTAATTTTGGAATAAAAAGTTCTAATATTCTAACGTACATTTAATCTGTGTACACTTCATGTTCTTAATTTTGTGTTACTTCTTTTGGAAACCAGAAGCCTTAGAATATATTTTTTCTACTACCTAATTAACATCAATTAATTACCCATGAATTATATTGCAGCTAACATACAAGTGTTCTAGCCCCGGCAATGATGCGCACACAACGACGATAGGGATCTTGCACCTGCTAGCGACCTTCGACTGGGATGCCAAAGTTGTCCTTGCCATGGCTGCATTTGCCATCAACTACGGACATTTTGGGCTCACCGCACAGCTCCACCCGACAAATCTTCTCGCCAAAGCCATTGCCATGCTAAAGCAGCTCCCCTACCTCCTAGAGCACACCGACATCCTTAAACCAAGGTTTATTTCTATTAATTTATCATCCCTTTTGTTATATATTAAAAAAGGATGTCAACTCAAAGGAAAAGGTCCGGCATTAATTATTCTACAAATACTGTGGTTAATTAATTATCTGGTGCAATTTTCTATCTAAAGTATTTTCAAAATGACAAAAGAGAGCAGGATTACTTGCTAGACAAAGTGTATAAAGAGTTTTAACTACTTTTACAAAAGGCTACTTTGATTTTACATTGTGATATCTATGGACCAAATGGCCCATATAAAGCCTAGTGTATTAAATTTGCAGCCCATGTGTCCTTAAATATTGATCTGAACTCTGAAAAAAGAAGGATTTTTTTCATGTACCAGTAAGTTAGTCAGAAAAAAAAACATTCTAATTATATTTTATTTTTTCTTAAATAAAAAAGGTTTGATGCTGTGAACAACCTGATCAAGGCAATGCTGGATGTGACTTGGTGCATAATCGAGTTCAATGAGCTCCCGGCTGAGTACATGGCGACCGAAACCACCGAAATGCAGGTGGCACTGACGCACATTCCAACCGCAGTGTACTGGACTATCAGGAGCATCATCGCATGTGAATCTCAGATCACCGGGATGATCGGTCTTGGTCACGAGTAATTTCATAATCTCAACTAATTAATTAAATGTGTAGCTTATCTAAATGTTTGTCAAGAAATCAAGTAATTAGCTAGATGTTCACTTTTTTTTTTTTTGATGCATGTAATCCTAGTTACATATCCTCCACTACTGAGGCGTGGGAACTGTCGAGCTTGGCTCATAAATTAAACAACATCCACAGCCACCTTGCTAAGCAACTCGACCAATGCCGCCGCAATATCGGTCAGTACTATATTTGACAGACATCAATATCGTACAGTCTTGCAAAACCTTAATAGATTAGGGACCTAAACTGCAAGAAGGTAGCCATCAATTATTACAGTATAACAAATTCTATTTGAGAGGCAATTGTTCTAATTTCTACCTTAATTTTTTGTTCAATCTTTTTTTTGGGAAAGTAGTGAGGGCTAATTTTACATTCAATCTTGAACCATACGGTTTGGTACTTTAATTTAGTATATCTTGTGAAAAAAAGGAAAATGATTAAATGTAATTTTGGTATATTTGGAAATTGCCTCTCAACTAGGGAGTCCCATTTCAGAACAGCATATGAACAAAGTAAGTTGATAGATAAACATATTTTCATATTTCATTTTTGTCACTAGATGAGAGGCAACACTTGGAAGCGTACCAAGCCCTGGTTCGCCTCTTTGAGACGTCACACATCGACAACATGAAGATCCTCCGTGCACTCTTCTACTCCAAGGATGAGCATCCGCTAATTGATGGTGTCACCAAGAAGCATGTCAGTGTCGATGTGCTCCGGCGAAAGATAGTCATGCTATTTGTGTCTGACATCGATATCAGCCATGAGGAGCTCTTTGTGCTTATCCAAATTTATAATGATACTCACGGGGGACAGCTGGAGCGTCGTTATGAGGTCGTATGGTTGCCTATTGTCGACCGCCATCATCCATGGGATAATAACAAGTATTCTACCAACAAATTTCATATATAATTTTTTGTTTATATTTCATTAGTAAGGCTTTATGGGTTCATTAATTTGGGAGAATTTCCATGATGACAGTGCATTATATTCTTGATTGTTGTGGTAATATTAGTAGTACTGTCATGATAATACTGGCTATCTTTATTAGTTGGACTGTTCAAATTTATGCTAATTAACTTGTTGCTAAAACATCTACTAGAGAAGAGAGATACAACCGCTTGGCGTCAAACATGCCATGGCACTACCCCCACAACCCAGCAATGATTGACCCGGCTGTCGTGCGGTACGTGCGTCATGCATGGCGTTTTGACAAGAAACCCTTGTTGGTGGTCTTAGATCAGCAAGGGAAGGTAGTGTGCCCAAATGCCTTGCACATGATGTGGATTTGGGGCAGCCTCGCATACCCTTTTACCAGTGCCAGAGAGGAAGCTCTTTGGAAGGAGGAGACATGGCGTCTCGACCTGATTGTCGATGAGATCGATCCTGCAATTCTTCAAGCCGTATTTCTCTTAATTAGTCTTTAACTAAGTTTATATGTTTCATAATTTCATCTATTTTAATTTTCGAGCATGATGTTAATAATTAAACTTGCATATCAATAACAGATACGAGATGACCGATTCATATGCTTGTATGGAGGCGAGGACATCAACTGGATCAAGCAATTCACAACCCTTCTCCGCCGCATTGCCCTGGAGGTGTCCATTCCCCTTGAAATGGTCTACGTCGGCAAGAGCAACCCCAAGGAGCGCATCAAGAAGGTCGTCAATACAATCGCTACTGAGAAGCTCAGCGGCTACTGGCAGGACACCACCATGGTGTGGTTCTTTTGGGTGCGCCTCGAGAGCATGCTCCATTCCAAGATGCAACTACATGAAAAAACCTTCAGCTCAAACCCCGCTTACGGTGCCATTGTTCCTGCCAATGGCCATGGTGCCATCGTCCCGCATGGTGGTGCTGAAGTCCCGAACGGATTGGAGAATGACTCAATCTTGCTTGAGGTCATGTCGCTGCTAAGCTACGACAGCGGCGGCCACCCCTGGGCGGTTATCTCTCATGGTTCACTTGATCTAATCAGGTACGATGGCAAGAAGCTGCTAGAATGTCTCGGGCAGTTTGAGACATGGAAGGAAACAGTTGAGACCGAGGGGTTCATCCAGGCTCTGAGAAATGCCCTGGAGCCGTATCACACACACGAGCACTGCACCAGGCTGATCCTGCCAGGCGATACCGGCCGTATCAAGGAACGGGTGGTGTGCGCTGAGTGCAAGAAGCCCATGGAGAAGTTTGTGCTGTACCAGTGCTGCAATGACTAAAGGAGGTTTGCAAATTGATGCTCAATTTGAAGTTTGAACACTAGAGTGCAATATTAGTTTGAATCATTGAATAATGCTGTGTCTTGGTTATAAATCAAGATTTTAATTGTGTTTGGTGTTTATTTTCCATCTTTTCAGCATATCTCTTGTTATGTTTGTTGAGTGAATTTATCATTTTTCTTTTTTGGTTTGGTTCTTAAACAATGTTTTGCATTGTACTGGTTTCAGACAATTAATAAGTGTTTTGTTGAATAATGAAATTTTTTTATTCTCTTCTCTTGAACCATGAATGATTAAGAGCAACCAAGTATTATAGCAATTCTTTTATCCCCAATTTTACTGGTATGAAAACTAAAAATTACTGGCATGATATGGGCCCCACAACTTTGCAAAAGATCTAGCCTTTTTCTTTTGTGAGGATAAAGAATAAAGAATAAAAAGCAAACCACAGTAAAATTCATCATGTATCAGGAGGTCTTTAGTTGCGTCCCTCTTTTTAATTTCTCCCAAATCCAAAAAATTCATGGATGATGAGACATGAGTGCAAGAAATTAATATGACAATGACACAACATGTACACAATGATAAAATGTTTGATTAGGCTATATATGCCATGTTGTGCATCAATTTTGTCCATAGTCAATAGAACACCACACCAATAATTGATCCTTTGTTTCAGTAAGAAAAGAGTCTATCAATTAATTTATGATTGATTTTGAGGATAATATCTAACTTAGTAGCTAAGTAGTCATGAAAAGTTATATGTTCCAAATTTAGTTGAAAATTTTTGTTGGGTATTTAGAGTTCGGAAGCTTGACACACATCTTTATATCAAAAAAATTATGATTAATTAATTTTGTATCGCAATAATAAAACATCATATTCTAAATTTATATTATTTTTAGATTTATATATATATGGAGATAAAAGCAAAAGAACAGATTGATCCATTTACATAAAAGAATATTTGTTGAGTCAAGTCATAGACGTACAAGCAAAGTGAAAACAGAAGAACAAAATTAAAGAAAGTGTGAACGAAGTAAAGAACGAATTAATATAAAGAAAGTATGAAATTACAAACGCACATGTTATTGTCTTTCTGATGAAATTTTAAGAATGAAAAATATGTTTTTTCAAACTTATTCTAGAATTGCCTTAAGAGGTAGATCAACTTATTCTGTGATTTTGTTAAGTAGCTGATAAACTATATTTGGTTGGTTGGTAATTAGGTTTATAATAGGATAACTGAACATACATGTGTTTGGTACCAGTGGTTTGGTACCTTTGCATTGGACTTTGATATGTTTCAATGAAATAAGTGGTAAAACCACTTTTATTATAAAAAAATAAAAAAAATAAAAAGGCTTATAGTATATGGGGAGAGTTCAAATCCCTTTATTTTTTAATTTGCTAATAACAAAAAATTTGAAATTAAAATATCAAAATAAAATCGTTAGATATAATTTATATTATATTTTCTTCATATACATAAAAGTAATTGACTTTTTTACTTTTATTTTATATAAATCAATAAATTAAAAAATCAACGTTCAGAAATTATCCACATTAGTGAATTTCTTGCAAGCTTTTGATATCAAATAAAATAATATTAAAATATTATAATTTTTTTATATGTATATAAAGAAAATGATATAGATCACATCTAACTGTTTTATTTTGACATTTTAATTTTAAAATTTAAGTTATTAAAAAATTAAAAAGTAAAACATAATAACTACCATAGTTCACCCACAAAACTTTTATTTTGACATTAAAACTCTCCTCATAGTATATATACCGCAAACAAATTTTTCTTTTCGTTATTGACAAAATAGTAACTACCATGATTCACCCATAAAGGCATTGTTACTTTATAATAAAATTTAATAAATTAGACGGATAATTCAACTAGATGATTTATACTTTACGCACAAAATAGAATTGTGATAATTACACATCAATTATGCACTCCGTAATATTTTACGCGTTATAGATCTAACATGAAAAATTTGAATTTTCTAAGACTTCGTACCTGTATTTTCATGCTTATATATAAAATAAAATTATTTATATTAATATTTAAATATATTTATACATAAGATAAAAAATATTTATAATAATATTTAAATGTGTTTATATATGAGATAAATATACCAAACTATAGTGTTATGATCCATAATGAATTGTTGCGTGTCGTGACACATATTATATCATATTGTTATAGACTGTAACACTTATTATTAGAATTATAGTATGTAGAAATAAAATATAGAAGACAGGGGTAACAATATTTTTTTGAGAAAATAAATAATAAAATTATGCGATATATGCGAGACAACAGACCGCAAAACTTCCATTGCAAGCGACTTCATTTTAGATCCGGATCCTCTCCATTTCAACTATATAATTTTATACTAATTCAATCAGCATTCAACAGCGGTTTGTCTTATTAAATCATCCAATATTAATTGATATAGTCAGGTTTGATATACACCACCCGATCAGAAATCAACAGTTTAGATACGGTTGTACCATCCTTGTCATACGGCTATTATTTCAGAGGATCCAGCGACATGTTCGTCTCTTGTGTAGCGCTACTGGACAAATGCAATTGTCAAAGACTGTTGCGTTAGGGTTTACAATTGATCGGCTATAAAATTTGCTGTTTTATCCCCAATTTTTCTAATATTTACAATTGATAGGTTTCTAAGAAAATATTTTACAACTCTACATTTTTTTTTGGGGATGTATGTAATCGTAATTTACGATAATATATTTATGTGATTTACAATAATTTATAATATTTTTTGTTAATCTGATTTGAAATATTCATTATGTGAGACACATTAATTACTACCATCTTAATTTTTCATCTATAGAGAAACCGTTGCATGTCACTTTGTATTGGATGGTTTCACAAAATGTTTAGTTCAAGGGTGTTATAAATAAATTTACAATAATATGGTAGCTTGCTTTAATTAAACTTCACGCAAGAAGATTATGGTTTGAATAGTTGAGAGTACCTAAGTAACTGACAAATAGGAGAAGAGAAAAATATCCAAAATTTCAGATAGTATTAAGTTAATGTTATTTTGCTAATTTATTTTTTCTCTAGAAGATTACAAAATTAATATATTTATTTTATTTCCTCTAATATTATATAAATTACACAATAGGGCATTAAAAAAAGTACAATTTTTTTCATGTTAGCTACTAGAAACAATAGTTTTTAACAAAGTACAATTTATTTTATCTTTTTTTATTGGTTTTACGTATAATAGGATCAATGGCAGAACTTGATCAAAATTAATGGGGGCTACAATATTATAATTTCTTAAAAATCATGTTACAAATTTTTTTTAGAGAATCTGACTGTAGTATAATTACATTATAATATTTTAAATTTTTAATATATATAATTAATTTTTAAAAATTTTAGAAGGTGTAGCCCCCTTCCCCTCTCTACTAAAAATTTTAGATCCAGATTTTTTCAATTTTAAAACAGATGGGCTTAATCACGCCGATTCATTATAAAATTACAAAATAATAATAATTTGAATTATTCATAAGCTTTCACTTTCATCATCAAATCCATACGCCATTGATTTGAATAATTATATGGTAACATCTCCCCAAACTCTTATGAGCAACGCCAGCCTGACAAGGCGGACCCACCAACCAACCACCTAAACGCAAAAATATATAGTGGGTCCCACTCATCAGTAGAGAGCTACATCTTGCTCTGTCCATATACGCCATAGACAATCCAATTAACAATTGAAGATATGGATCATGCCACTAAACTGTATTTAAATACATATCATGTACCAGTTTTGTTTAAACAAATTCCATAACTTGAGAAATCTCTCTCTCTCTCTCTCTCTCTCTCTCTCTCTCTCTCTCTGTGTCTCTGATCTCTGATCTCTCCAGTTCTCCGACGAAGATGGAGCTCTCCTTCTCTCTTCTTCCAGTTCTACTCCTTGTATCAAGTTCCTTTCTACCAAACTCTGCGATCGCGCTTCGATTCTACCAAGGTAAAGGTCTTTTTATAGTTTTGTTACCTCTTGATCCGACTTAAATCTTTAATTTTCTTTCATTTCAGTCAATGTTGAGTGGAATTTGCACATCCTATTTAGTATTTTATCCTCATATGCGCCCCAATTAACCACATGGATGATGGATCACAATTAAATGAAATTAGAACAGAGTAGTTTCAAGAAAAGAAAATTTGAGAAGATAAAAGTAACATGTTTGCTCAGTACCAAATCATTCCTTCCTTGATTAATTAATTAATTATTTTTTCTGGTATTCATGTTAGCATATTCTCAGTCCATGTTGGTATTTAGCTTAGAGAAATACACATAAGGTACTGCCTAATTAGATAGCTAATCAACCAGATCAAACTCCTTTGGAAATCAATAATCATCTCTAGAAATTTTGATTTCTCAAAGAAATTTGGATCCCTAATTTGATTTCTTAACAAAGGTTCTTTTTGTTTTCTTCAATTTGAAGCATCTTCTTCACTGTTTATTTTTAGTCTGCTCAGCACAAAGCACAAATAACTAAAATATTTATGTTTTTCAGATCCAACTATTCAATTGAGATTGACATCAATCAAGGCACCTGATATCATCCCTGTCCATTCCTTCTCTTAGGAGATCACCTTCAAAATCCATGAAAAAAGTCAATTATTATCAAATATAAGGCCATGAAAAGAACATAAAAAGAACTCAAAAACTTAATAGTTTCAATTTTTTTTTTAAATTATAGCTGGAGGCAAGACTCTCTCGCTTGGACGACCCCGTACCAAGATATTCCATCCTCCAACCGGCCTCTGCGTCCTGCGCCACAGACTGTCAGACCCACTAACACTGGGCCCATGCGAAGATTCTGACTCATGGTACTACACCCCGCAACATTTCCTAACCGTCAAGGGTACCTACTATTGTCTCCAGCCAGTCGGGCCCCACCACCCGGCTAGACTCAGCATCATCTGCACACCGTCCGACTCGGCATGGGATATTGTATCGTCTTATGATAAGACGTATTTCTCGACGGTGTTGGAGGATGGAACTAAGGTTTGCTTGGACGTTGATGGCGACGACACGGTGATTACAAACCCGTGCAATGGAGGAGATGCGGGGAGCCGGGAAGTTGCGAATGATAGCCAGTGGTTCAAGTTTATTCAACAACCTAGAGCTGCTGTCAATAATTAATTAATTTGGGGGTTGATGTTGAAAGTTTGTCTATTCTCCTCTGGTACCAAGCGGAAAGGTAACTTAAATATGTACCAAGTTAGAAATATTAGAAATATTGTTACATATGGTGATGTAACTATGTAAATAGCTGATATACATGTTATGTTATCATGTACAAAGTCAAATGTGTCATGCTGGTTGGTACCTAAAATTATTAAAGTGCGTACCATGATTGTAATAATTAATGTTTGATAAATGACACTAATGACAACTATTAATTTAAGCCTTTTGTTTTGTGGTAACAAAACTTGTTCATATACTTGGTATATTCATCTCTTTTTGGCTTCTTTTTTTATTTTTATTTTTATTTTTTGAATGACGTATTAAAGTTCACAATTATTGATTGACATGCCTTTCCAATTGAGAATTCCAGTATTGAATCAATGGAGATAGCACACAACCAAGGAGACAAGTTTCTGAACCTCTCAAACCGTTTCTGATATTCTGGCATATTCTCTGAGACTAATCATCATAGCGCTAATTAACCCATGTAGAACTAGAGTTAGATTAGGGTTTATTTGAAATCTTATGGTAGATTTAAGTTGATTTTAAGTGAAATTATTTGATGTCAACAAACATTAACCGTTCAATGCTTCATTTTTTGAAAGTAACTACCGAACTATAAAATAAGGAAATTAATTTTTCACTCCAATAAAATTTGTCTAGATTTCGTCTGATAATGAAATTATACCACCTACAAATTATCTACAAAGTATTCAATTTTTTTTAACGAAAATCACACTTATTTGAATATTGTATATTAAATTACATATATAGCATAATCATGCCTATATCATTTCTCATAATATCAACAGAAAACATCGGCAAATTAAGGGACAAATTAAATTAAAAATAAAATAATGCCACGAGTAAAATATCTATTTTCTCTTTTGGTCCATCCACGTCATTCCTTCACCAAAAATTGTGACCAAATAAATACCAGGAAGCAACGGAGAAAAGTAAACGATATTCAATTATTCATCCATAAACACGTCCCATTTCGGATTCATTAAACTGTTAAATGGGACCCACGCGTCAGTGACACCTAGTTCTTTTTTTTTTTGGGAGAAATATAAATCATATTTAATTAAACAAAAGTCCGACTGTACAATGAGAAACTTGTCTGGCCAACTACCCCTTAGCAAAGTCTTACACCAGGTCCGTTCAAACTCACCGAAGCACTGTTCACTGAATGTGGGGTCAAGGTATAGTGGGACCTTCTTGTCAGTTGGATAAAGTCTCGTAGACCTTGTCTATGTACAATTTCTTCCTTTCTTTCCTACGACTCGAATCTATATAGTAAAATAAAAGGGGAAGAAGATATAATGATAGAAAAACCAAAAGAGAACAAACCATTTTTCTTCTATTTTCGTTGTGGCTTTATCTCTGTCTCTCTCTCTTTCTCGCGCTTGCTCGCATTAGCTCTCGCTTGTAGAGATCGTGTTTCCATGGCATCGACATCGGAGCAGCTCACCTCGACCTGCGCACACTGGTAATTGCTCTAATTCCTGTTTAGTTTTCTTTCAATTGTTGTTTAGCGTGTTGGATTTATCAAAAACTAGTTTAGATTGTTCCGATCTGTTTACTTATCTGAGATAATCACGATTTCGTTGCTCGATCGGTTGAATTTCGGATGATCAGGACTTTGGGTTCAATTACAAAGGAAAATTTTACTCATTTTGCTTCGATTAGATTTCGTTAATGTGATAATGTCAAAGCTGGAGCTGATTGGATCCGATACATGGTTTCTGATACTGAGAATATGTCCCTGTTAATTATGTGATTCGTACGTTTACCCCGTTTGCAACTAGAATGCAAAAGGTTTACAAGATATACCCTCTAAAGCATTTCCCTTTCAAATGCTAACAGGTTCCTTTAATTGCACCATTTTAAAGGAACTGTCTGAATATTTCTTTATAACAAATGTTAGAAATGAGTTACTATCAGTCAGTACTAAAATAGAACCAGGTACCCCAAGAAATTCTAGCTAATTTACTGATCCTCCTAATTCTAATTCTAATTTAGGTCATCAACTTTATTTAATACTAGAATATCTTTTTATGTTGCTATTGGATTAGCATTTTAGGCTTGAAATAATAACCAGAGCATCTAGTATGCTTAGCAGATGATGATTGTCAGTTTTAAAGATACATTTTTTTTTATTGGATTATTGTCTTTTCTTTGAAGAGTAGACTTTGCTTTGATTCAATTATTATTTTAGATGGGGAGAAAATTAGTTAGGAGAAAAATTGTTTCCGCAATATGCTTGCTAATCACATCAGAGGTTCTTAATATTAGAAACTGTGTATGTTTGTAGTGTTATTTTCAGTTAGCAGCTTAAAAAACTGTTGCGCAATCGACATGAACTTTCCGATATTTTCAATAGTATATAATTCTTCATGTTCGCAGTCCAGGGAGCTAGTTCAGGTTTTTAGGTCCCAACCCTTATTTCTAGCCAGTGGCAGAGCTACATGTAGCCAGGGGTGGGCAGCTGCCCCACCCTGGCCCAAAAAAACTTAAAAAATATACCTCTATTTTTATACTTTTTAAAAAATATATATAAAAATATACCTGAAGTTCAAAATGATTATGAAATTATGCCCTATCCTATTGTATTATCCGACTCCGCCCTCTTCATTTGTTAACTAAATCTTGCCTTGGCCTTCACATGTTATCTCCAATTAACCATTTATATACTGTAATCAGATTGTAGAAATTGAAACATTGTGCCTTTGTAGGTCTGGTAATTGGTAAAGGTGAAATATTGGTTTGCTTGAAACACCTTCTGCATTGTATTTTTGCTTTCTTTTTTTTTTTTCCTTTCTTCAGCATGTTTAGGTTACATAAGTTCTCCAAGTACCATATTTTATGTATTCCCTCATTTGAAAGAAATATGCTTGTACATCCCAAAATCAATTCAATAAGGCTGTTACTGCCCTTTTTGGAGTCCCAGTTCAATTGGACTTAAAAAAGATAGTTCTAAGACCTCCTCTATTCTTATTGCGTTGTACAGATTTCTTCCTATTGTTTTGGAGAAAAAAAACGAAAGACAAAACCACCCTTTCTTTTCACTATATCACATTCCATAAATAACTTGAGAAGAACAATGGTTTAGATACTTGGGAAAAATGTACATGCGGCCTACAGGGCTTACAGGATATTTCAGTTTCTAGTGGTATGTGTTCGACAATATGACTTCTGCAATGGGCATACAGGCAACTGTCTATGACTAATTAGTCCTCTCACTATCTGAACTTGTACTGTCATACCGCACTTTTAATTTGGACGAGTATTATAAACTACATAACCAAGGAGACATCCCCATCACAATAAACTATTTGCACAAGCATGCTTTCAGCTGACTAGTGTTGTAACTTGTAAATATCCGATATAATAAACCAATATATTTCCCCTTATCGATAATGTACTGGTGGTTTTGACTGACAAGTTAATGATAAATATGCAAGCATCTTTCTTTTTACTTTTTGAACATTTTTTTTCAGATCTGCCATGTCAAGTTTTCATGTTGAGCCTGGATTTTTCTGGGATATACATTGTGTTGTCATGTCAGGACAAAAGAATAAACTAATATTGTGATGCTATTGCTTTGCTAGTTTGCTTTCATTTAAGGAAAAAAGAAATATTTCTTATTCCAGTCATTGTTTGAATGAATCAATTGTCCTTTACTGTTTTTAGTAGATTCACAATTAAATGGTCATTTTGTTTTCAAATTTTTGTTTGTTTGGTTGAAATGAAAGCCAAAGAGACATTCCGAGCTCAAATTTTGATCTGCATTTCGCGCACTGCTCTCGCAACCTTGAAAAATGTGTGCACTGTGGAGAGATGGTACCAAGAAAGCATGTTGAAGATCATTACAATGAAATACATGCACCGGTATGTTGTTTTCTAATTGTTTCCAGGCATTTGCTTATTGTCTATTGGACTTTTACCAAATATGCATCTAGTACTCATGTGTAAGGACCATACCAAGTAGTAAAATGCACCTGTACAAAGACATTATTCGTATATGAATAAATTTTTTTCTTGTTAAAAGATCTACAAAACCAAAGTTTGGTATATTTCTCACCAAACTAGTATGTTTTGCAAATAAAATAGGAGGTAACAAATTTGGCATTGGTACATGCACAATAAATGGCAGTTGCTATTCGCAAAGTGTGGAGGATGATTGTTCCATTTTCTATACAGGTCACTTGTTCCCTTTGCTCTGAGACAGTAGAACGAGAAGCATGGTCTCTTCACAAAAATGAGCACTGCCCAAAAAGAATGGTCAGTTGCAAATATTGTGAGCTGCCCTTGCCTGCACTGGATATTGTTGAACATCAGGTACCTCATCGAATGTTTTTGTAGGAGCCTTTTTTAAGATCAATTTCTGTAAAAAGTGCTAAGTTCTGTGTCGAGGGTTTTTTATTTAGCACAACTATTTTTTACACTCTAAAGAGCCTCAAAGTAAATGTTATGAATACCGCACAAAACATCAGAACATATTGCATAGAACACCTCCCCGGCCGTGGGATCGTAAGTGATATTTCCAAATATCGGAGAGGCATGCATGCTATCGATGGCTTTACAGTCATGTTCTTTTGGTTTGCTTTGTTGTAGTACCCAAACAAATTCCTCTTCTATATAATAGTTAGGACACCTTCTCGTGTTGGTTTGTCTCAATTTAGGACCTTTCTGCAAAGGCATCTCTGTGAACATACTTTGTAATCATTCCAATGGCTAATTTTTGTTCTATTCTTGGTACCTTCAAACAATGACTTGAATATTGCATCCTCCCATATTTAAAATGAAACCTTTTTTTTCCAGTAAATATACACAGTTGTTATTTGCAAACCTGTTTTGAATTTCTACTGGATAGGTGTCTGGGCCGTGGGTCCAGAGTAGTACCCCTGGACAAGCCATGTTTCAACCACTACTATCTGAAAGTGTGATGAGAGAACCAATAACGTTAATACAACTGAAATTTGTTTTTGAAATCTAGGATGTATGTGGGAACCGTACTGATTATTGTACCACATGCCGCAAATACATCAGGCTCTGTGAGCTAGCTGATGGCCACCAATGCTCCCTCCAAGATCTGTCATCTCGTGTAAATCCTACCGGTGCAGTAGGGGCAACAAGGTAATTTTATACGACCCTTGTTTTTTTCCTTTAATTTCTTAGCAGCTACTTTAGTTTGATTCATGTTATTTATCCTCTGTTGCTTTTTAAAAGCGGTCAGAGTCTCGGAAGGGTGTTACATTTAGAGCCTCTTATTTTTTAACTTTTTTGTGGGTTTTTTCCTCTGCTCTTTTTTTCATATTGTCTATAACCGGGTACTGGAGTCTACCCCTCAAGTCAAGGTCTTGGATAGACTTACTAGCCAGCACCAAACCTTACATATATCTTCATAACCCTACAAAGCAAAAATATCACTAGCACCCCTTATTGCCTTAACTAATCCTCCTTTCTCTGTAGTCCTTGGAGAGGAAAGTGAGGGGCAATTTGGAGTCTTGTGAAAAAGTTGCGGAACCATATATTTACATAGGATAATTTTCAGAATTACAAAGGTGAAAAATATCTCTTTTGTTAGGGAATATCTGTCATTTCTGTATGGAGGGTTTCAGAAATCATCATCCTAAAAGAAGGATAGTATTATTTATTTTACCTGTTTATTTTTTTATTTATTTTTCACATTAAAAGAACTATATGATTCTTTGATTTGAAGGGATAGGGGAGCCGGTGCAAGAGATGAGAGGCCTCCACCAAGACGGCCTGGCAACAATGGACCACCCCACAAGCACCTTATCTTCACCATTGCAATAACAGGGCTAGCAGTTCTAATCGGCTCTATTCTTTTCCAGAGAGCATAGGAAAAGCCTGTACTATTATTGCATACTGAGTTATCATGAGCAAACGGAGAAGATGATAGCGGAAAGTGCTGAGTGGTACTCGTTTGTAAGAGAACAGTTTATATATAGTATATCAGGGTAATCGATTTGTTCTTTCAGTTTCCCTTAGATATAAATTATTGAGATATCCATCTTTTGTAATGTATATTGGATCTAAATTATGAATATCATGTTGGTTGTTTGTCCGTGCAATAGTTGTCAATTGTTATCTGCCTTAGAGGTGGTTGAGTCACCAATTTTGGGGTCCTTTTTAGCTGATTTGGATATTCTGGAACTTTAAAATGCCCATATTTATATTAATTTTGGAAAATATAGAGTTTAATTGTCTACCTTTTGAGATATTTGAATGTGGTGCTTGAGGGTGCAGTTTGTGGGAGAAATCAAATTGAATAGAAAAAATCACCTAAACAATATTGACTTTTTACTTTGTTTTAATCAAATTTTATTTGTACAATGTCATTTTACCATGTGTAAAGGAGAAGACTTTCGGAGCTACAGTGCACTTTAACTAGAATAAGATCAAGGATCCACAAATATACCGAAATAATAATAATAATAATAATAATAATAATAATAAATGGTTATGATTTAATAGTAGAAGCAAACAGAAATATTGATATGCATAAAAAATAATCTTCTTAATATACATTTTATTTCCGAAGATTAATAAATATATCAAGTTCAGTTTGTTATCACGTCTGGTTTTATTTACGTGATCCAAATATTTACTCAAATTGATCATAAATTTACATCTCATATAATGTATTTTTGTCTTAATTCTATGGTGCTAACTAAATTGATAGCTATATATCTATGCCCCAACTAGATAATATCAGCCAACCACAAAGTAAATAATGTATGGAGCAATGCCACTATTTGATAGGTTGGACGCTCTTACACCGTCCCAATCCAAAAACTATACTCCTTATTTTCTATGATTTTTAAAAATATATATATAAAATGCTTGTAGTTCAAAATATAATAAGATTATATTTTATTTTAAATTTTTCATTCTACATTTTCTGAATTTACATCTGATATAATCACTACTGTTCATATAACATTTTTCAATTTTTATTTTACAAAGTTCAATAATAAAAAATTCATCAATTATCAAACTTATCAGTTGATGTTCTACCAAAAAAGAAGGAAAAAAGAAAGGAAAATGTTACATAAATATCATTATTAATACTAACTTTATTATTTAAATTAAATAAGTTATTATTTACATTAATAACTTTATTATGTAACTTATTTTATACAGTATTTTTGTTATTCAACTTTAATATGACTACTCTAAACAATAACTTACGTAAATTGATTAACAAAAATAATGCAAAATAAATTATATAATAAAATTATGAATATGAATAATAATTTTATTATTTAAGTTAAATAAGTTATTATTTATATTGATGATTATATTACGCAATTTATTTTGTACAGTATTTTTGTTATTCAACTTAAATATCACTACTCTAAACAATAACTTAGGTAAATTGATCAATAAAATATTATAAAAAATTTATTAGTTAAGTTAAATAAGTTATTATTTACATTAATGATTTTATTATGCAATTTATTTTGTAAGTATTTTTGTTATTCAACTTAAATATCACTACTCTAAATAATAACTCATATAAATTAATTAATAAAATTATTGTACAAAATAAATTATATGATAAAATTATTAATATAAATAAAACTTATTTATTTAACACCAATAATGAAGGTGATATAGATGACAGTAAGATATCCATGTAATATGTGCCGGCTCCTTAAACTCAACATGACTTGTCATAAAATTACACAAACACAGGGGCTTATCAGTAAATATCCGAAAATATCTGGACTAACACACAAAACCAAAAACCATCCTCTGCAATCGCCATCCATTTCACTCGACAGAGGTTTTCAATCGTTACCTCCGCTTCCGAACGCAAAACAAAACCTAACCGAAGATCCAAAACCCTAGTCTTAGATCCGCCATGACAACCGAGGAATCGATCCATTCCAACCAGGAGGAAGAGTCGAGAAGCGCCATCACAGATTTATCCCTGGAAGAAGGCGAGCTGGAGGAAGGAGAGATTGAAGGAGGTGACTCGTCGTCGGTGGCGGCACTGGAGCCGGTGTTGCACCCGCTGGAGCACTCGTGGACCTTCTGGTTCGATAATCCATCGGGGAAGACGAAGAATGCGGCGTGGGGAAGCTCCATCAGACCCGTCTATACCTTCTCTACTGTAGAGGATTTCTGGGGGTATGATTTTTCTAGAGATATTGAAGTTTATTCTTTGATTATTAGATTAATTTAGAGTCGTGATGTATTGAGGTGTTCCTGGGGTTTCAAGGTCTCTAACATTTGTGCTAATTATATGGATGTTTAAGATATGTTTCTCTTGAATTTCAGCTAGTTGTAACTTGTGATTATCCTAAAAATCTGTGTTAGCGCCCTTTTCTTAGATGCTTCTCATATTTCAGTGGTAAATTTTCATGATTTATATAGTTAGATTATGTATTAGGTGTTTCTGCTACCAAGCCCCTACAACAGCTTGAATGAAATTGTCAAGGATGTTTCAAGGTTTCCGTTTCATGATTTGTAATTTTTAGGAGGGTTTCTTGAATCTTGATTTCACAATTCAGTTTGGAATTTCTTGGATTCTTGGGATTCTTATTTTCTACCTGGTGTTTCTTGATTTCAGTTTTCTGTTAGAAACTTTTTAGATTTTAGGATTCCTAATTTCTATTGAGGGTTTCGCAGTTTAAGCTTTCTCTCTTTAATTTAAAATCATGGATCAGTCCTTAAGTTGTTCTTTCCATGTTGGAAACTGAATTGATCTGTCTAAACTGTTCTGGGGATAAATAATAGAGAGGTTCTAATACTTGCCTACTTGTTCGCAATATTTTACTTCTAGTAGATACCAAATAGATTCATACAGATGTTTCTATACTTTCCCTGTGTCGAAGGATGTAAAGCCAGGCTAGGAATTTCTTACATATTCCTAACTCCTTGACCTTTTATTTTCTATTTGGGTCACATGTTTTGTCAAGTGTGATAGAAAAAGTGTGATTATGTGTCCAATTTGTATTTTAAGGTTAGGTATTAGTTTCATTTCATTATGTGGCTTTTCTGTTTACGAAAGAAAAAGTAAAACATATGATGCTATGACTGGTATGAAACCAGCATATAGTCAAGCACATAAATTCTTAAGACTCTTCAGAATTGAAATCCGGGATACATATTGTACCTTATAGGCGACAACTGTGATCAACATATGCTGGGGGCAGTAGCGGAACTCTGAAGTTGTAATCCAGTATGCATGCAGACATCATACAATCCAATATGAATTACAGACCTGGTTGTAATGCTACCACTATTTGTTACCATTTAATAGTATTTCTTTGTAAAGTATTTACCCTTGATGCGCGAATGCTTCTGTACAGCAATTACCTTAGTAAACATCCTGAATCCATTTTAATTTAAATATGGTGTATTATTATATTTGAACTCATCTGTTATTATAAATATGTGCGCAGCCTGTATAACAACATAAATCACCCAAGCAAGCTGGTGGTGGGTGCAGATCTGCACTGCTTTAAGAACAAAATAGAGCCCAAATGGGAAGATCCCATCTGTGCGAATGGGGGTAAATGGACTATCAACTGCTCCCGAGGAAAATCTGACACTCTCTGGCTCTACACTGTATGCACTCCCTCCCTCTCTCTCTCTCTCTCTCTCTCTCTCTCTCTCTCTCTATAAACAAAAATATTCTTGTATGCTTGTACATAAATGGAGCGAGCAAACTTGGAGTAGGAAAATTTGGGTTTGGACCATGTTAGATTGAATCAGTTTTCGGTTGTTTTGGGTTCGGTAAATTCTGTGCAAGTTTGTTTGAGGTTTGGTTGTTTTGGTCCATTAACTCAATTTGGGGCTTGGGCACTTCAGATTAGGTCTGGGTCAGCATGCTTATGATTGGATTTTGGATTTGCTTAGTTTTGGTTCATTATCCCCACTAAGTTGGTTTGGTGTATCTTGTCAGGTTGAATAGGTTTCTGATTTCGGATCAGGTTAGATGCAGGTCTTAGTTTGTGTTCTGGGTCTGTGTTGACCATGATTCCAGTCCATTAAGTTTGTCCTTGGTCAGGTTTGCTTTTGTGTTGAGTCGGGCTTCCATCAGATCAGGCTTGGATCATGGACTTCCTGAAATAATTAGCTCATGTTTTGTTTTAGATGTCATTATTGGGCAGGTTAAGAATTTTTTCAATCTGGTCCAGTTTTGGCAGCTTGTATGCCCCAAATTTCATTATATCCTTCAGAATGAAAACATCATCCATGCATATTCGTGGTATACACTATAAGCCAACCATAGGATAAACCTGGGGACAGCTTTAATATGGTAGTGATCATTGATTGCCTTTTTGAGGGTTAGATATTGGGTTTATCAAAAAAAAAATTAAACCAAGGAGATGATCACGTCTTGTTTTCTTTTTCTTCTTTTCCCAATTAAAAGAAAAGTGCTGCTATATTCTACTGTTTTGAAACCTCAAAATACTGTACTTATCTGCAAATTGAGAAAAAAATTAAGCTTTCTTAAGTGTCAAATCCAAAGTCCTGATCAGTCTCGATGTTGTTTTGCATACCTGATTTTTGTTAACTTATTTCATTTATTAAGTTGCTGGCACTGATTGGTGAACAATTTGAGTATGGAGATGAGATATGTGGGGCTGTTGTCAGTGTGCGTGGCAAGCAGGAGAGAGTAGCCATCTGGACCAAGAATGCTAGTAATGAAGCTGCTCAGGTATTAATCAAGTACCTTTAAAAGTAACATGTCTGACACCAGAACTGGTTGTATATTTGAGCATAATACCCGTCTTTGCACATTCATTATCTAATTTTGACCAGAAAAAAAAGAAAAGAAGATTACAATCTTAGTATTGTTATTTTCTTCCATTTTATTTTATATGTCACCACGTCAGCTAAAGCTTGAGAGTTGTGAAAGCATTTTGATTTTTTATTTATGGTGATATTAATAAACTTTTCTTTTTTTTTATTTTGGTTGCTTTCTAGATAAGCATTGGAAGGCAGTGGAAAGAGATTGTTGATCACAAGGAAACAATTGGCTTCTTAGTTCATGTACGTGCTTAAAGGGAACTTTGTTATTTCTTCTTCTTTTTCTTTCCTGGACCTTGCCATGAGTATCACAAATTCACAATTACTTGCATAAAATATTAGTTTGATACATACTCCTAAGAAAAGGAAGCAGGGGAGTGCCAATGCACATCGGACCAAATTTTGGTCCAACGGGCAGATTAACTGTTAGATGGTATCAAGATTTACAATAAATTGCGCTCCCATGCTTTATTAATCATGCGGAATATCAGATTTGATGATCCAATGGTTATTCCCCCCATTGGACCCAAATTTCGTCCAATGGGTGTTGGAACCCCCCCCCCCCCCTCCCTCCCTCAAGAAAAACAGGATGTGAGATAAAGCATCTATGCATAATATGAAAAGCATCGAACTCACATCCGCTGTCATACTTTTTTCTATGGCAGGGTTGTGCCATAGTTTTTTTGGGTCACTAACAAGTGAGGCCTAGTGAACTATAAATAAAGAAAAACACCTCCTATAACTAAATCTGGACCGTTTAAAAACTATGGCAGCAAGGGTGCCATAGTTTTTAATGGCAGCGGGTACGGACTCGAAAAGCATCTTTTATAGCAACATTTTCTTGTTTTCTCTAGTTGGCGAGGAAATCTTTTTAATTACTGTTTCTTCCTTATACAAATATGGATAAGTGAGGGCTAGTTTTGGTTTTTAAGAGATTGGGAGACTAGGGTGTGATGCTAATGTATTATAGTGCTATATGCTATGTACTTATTTTTTTGACCGATGACATCATTTTTTTCTTTTGTAGGATGATGCGAAGCTGGAGAAGGCACCAAAGAACCGTTACACTGTCTGATTTTAGTGTTTTTTTCCCCCAAAGAAACTTAATGCATGTGAAACCTTTATGTATTTTTGTTTCTCTTCTTATGTGGTTAATCATCAGAGAAGCTAAGGAATGTTAGTAGTTACAGTATAAGAAAGCTATCTTTGAAGTGGCATGCAAGAAAGTAGGTATTGCTAGTTTTCATGCGTGCATCAATGTGTCATGGCTTGCTTTTTATAACTATTCCTTGATCAAGGAATGAGAATAGATCTACATAAATTGAGGAAAGAGAGAATAGAAAGTGGTCAAAGGGAAAGAAATCGAAGGATACAAAAAAATCATTAGAAACATCAGCTACCAACCTCTTATTCTCGTTCCTTTTGACATTTCCTTGGGATCATCTAAGGGGAGAAAAAGACCTCTCTTTTGGATGAATCTTAATTAATTAATTGATGCCAGGAGAAAATTTGTTGGAAATTTTAATTGACAGTTTTAAAATTTGCTCCCATGTCATGTTTGTTGTGCTTAGTCATGTGATGCAAATGGATAATAAATTTTTCCGGAAATAATATAGTAGAAAAGCTGGATCCTCAAATTATCAAAAATTGTTCACAGCTGAACAAATAGTAACAACTACATGATCCTGTGTTTGATGGCAAGATTGAGAAATCGTCTCCAGTGGTAAATAAGGTGAATACACCCTGGAATATTACAATTACAAATCGATATACATCTGCTATGCAATCTTGTAACATTTTTTTTTTCTTCCTTGAAGTTAGCTCAGAAACATGGCTACATCCTATTTTAAAGGAGTGTTGTGTGGGAAATATGTGCTAGCATGTGAAGATGCTTGTTCATGACACAAGAATCTCTTGATCTTTGGAAAGGCTCAAAAGTTGAATCACTAGAAAACTTACACTCTTTTCATAACTTTTAATTTTACGTTTAGATATGGATTTTATGATTTTATCAAACTAACTCAATTGGATTTTTATCACTATGGCTTGAACTCCGCTTGGTAGCACTTTTGGTGGGAATTTTGGATTGCTGCTTTGATTCTGAATAGATTGACACATCAGATGCATATATATTGCATTAAAAATGTAAGATCTCACAAATTTGCTGAATTTGGATTCTCTAAATTTAGGGGTTCAGATCTGATCCGGACTCAATTTTTTTACGACCTGACTAACCATTTTTTTCGTGCCGATAGGTTAGATGACCTGAAACTCCAAATTTCTTGCAGAAAATGGGTACTTTTATATAACAAATGACAAAGATAATCATCCACAACCCAGTTGGAATGCAATCACTTTGTTTTTATTGAGTTTGGCAGTGAATCCAGATTATGATTTGTCAAAATTTCAGTTTTGCATCCCTTAATCACCTCAAATAGCCAAATTAATTCAGGTATGAAGAGAGATCTAACAAATGTTACTTCAATAAGATAATAGATTAAATTCATCATGCTTATCAGGTCTGTACTCAGATCATGCATGAATAGGTCCAACGCAATATGTAACAGCATCACTGGTACAGAATAATGCATATATTGTTGTACTCTTCTGAATCTTCTCTTATAAGAGCAATTTCAACGAGCTAATACCAAATACTTTTTTCACTTATATTCAGCAGCATTTCAGATGCCTAAGAACACAAAAAACATGGTAAACCAATCAGCATATATAAGCCTGTTTACTATACTTTACATAAAAATTACCTAACACGCAGAAAATACCGAAAGGAGAAACTATAAAATAGAACAGGACAGCTTTCTCTTTTCTATTCCATTCTTGTTACTACAAGCGCCTCAGATGTTGTGGGCTATAAAATCTCAGATGTTGTGAGGCATTTTTCAATGGTGAAACCCTAAATCTCAGAATATGGTTGAAATGAGCATTTCTCTGACGAACTCAATTCTCTGCAGCCTCTCCTCCAAATCTTCTTCCCCCAAAATTTCAATTGCGTGAGCAACCAATCTGAAACCAAAAGAAAAAGAAGAAGAAGAGAAAAAAAAACAAATTTATATTATAAAAAGTTTCTTCAAGTGCTAAGGTGAAGTGCCAATTTTGGGTATGTTTCTTGGAAGAAATCAAACTGCAATCTTCTTAAGCCATTAAATAAAACACTTATTTTGCTAAGAGCTCTCCAACTTTCTTTGCATTTGAAACCTCCCAAAACTCAATTAAACACTCTAAACCCTATTTGGAGTTAGTTGTTTATATATTGAATTTTGACAGTTTGGCCATTAACTCAGCGGAATTCCACTCTTACTAAATGGAATTGATATAGATCCCTGATTAAGCAATCTGACAGCACAATATAGCTCAAAAGACCTCCATGACTTGGACTAGTTAGTCAATAGGTATGGGACTGAACTGACTCTGGCAAGTACTGAAGAAGTCGTTCACAGTTCATATATTGGTACCTTTTTTCATGAGAGGACACTGATGTTATTTCTCTTGTGTGATTCACTTTTCCCAAATCATTGTTCATGGGAGCAACAGCGCAAATGAACTGTGAGAGTAGGGGATCAGGCGCTGATTCAGCTCCAAATATTGTGCCTTGGTTTGGTGCCATTTCACGAAATGAATCAACTTTGTATACAGTAGATGAGTTCTGATTCCATAAGCTCGATCTATGTGATTTTCTCCTCTGCCAGATTTCCAAAGAATAATTATTATAACAATAAGTTCATAAAATATTGAGATTACAAACAGGTTATAACAAAAAGAGCTAGAAAATGACTATTTTCTCCTCTTAGTTTGAGATAGAACCACTATGTTTAAAGCATTTGATACTACTGGTAGTTCCAAATGTAGACAGTTTTTGAGTAAAATTTCGAGATTAAGCCATCAACTGATCTAATACAACCATAAATCTAAAGTGTTTGCAAACCAGGGGTACCTCAAAAGTTCATCTCCACTATCCTATAAGCTTCAGAATTTGTACATTTTTTTAAAAAAAAAAAGTAATAAATAAAATTGCAACTCGCTTGTTTGAGTCAATACTTTTAATAGGTGGGAGTGTTGCATTGTGAAATGAGAAATCATATCTTTCCCTGGATTGTCCGCACACATGGGGCAAACCTGAATTAAAACAAAATCATCAGAAAGTTGGATAATTTCTTCTCACAAAAAAGGAAAAAGAAAATAAAGCAAACAGCTTTGGTTGGCCTATGGACCTGAAGACTCAGTTAATTGAAAATCAACGACTATCAGACTGCCTTGTATCAG
The DNA here is from genome assembly GCA_037678475.1 of x Bolboschoenoplectus mariqueter. NCBI lineage: Eukaryota > Viridiplantae > Streptophyta > Magnoliopsida > Poales > Cyperaceae > x Bolboschoenoplectus > x Bolboschoenoplectus mariqueter. Next base: position 1,364,946 of record CM075286.1, on the reverse strand, counting down.
TACAACAGATTCAAAAGGCAAAAGTCTGTAACAAGCCAGCAAGGAACAATAAATTTAAGTATGCATTGTTATAGTTCTTTATCATTGGTACTATCATAACCGGCTTTGTTGATACATGCCACACCAGTATAGTACAGTATTAATATATGCCAATGCAATACTGCAATAAAGTTACTGTTAAGTAAAGGCAATAAGGAAACGTGACAAGAGATAAAGCACATCAGAAGCATATAAAATAAAATAATGTAAAAAGGAATGCATAAAAGTGGACTTGCCGCATTTCTAAAGTCAAAGCAATGCTCCTCTTCAAGGTGGCTCCATAAGAAGGGCACCTCCACTTCTATATAGCAAAAGGGGCAGGGGAAATACTCCAATATATCTTCTTCTCCTGTAACAAAATGCAAATTATAAAACATGTTTTAATTTACATTCTTGATGACAAAATGAATAAATATTAGAGGCACGTATCTCAGCCACTCAATTTAATCCTTTTTCTAGTGAATACAAGCAAATTAATTTTTCTCTTCTTCAACATCATATTTGTCACGCAAACTATTATACAGAGTCACATACAATAATTTTCTTAATGAGAAGGGAAGAAAATATCAAACTGAAGCCTTAATAAATGGGTACTATTAAGAACTAAAGACAAAAAGTAATTACAAAGTCAAACAAAAAGAACAAAAGAAAGAAAACATGGGCACTAAACTATTAAAAAAAAAGCATGAATGAAAAATAGATAATACTGCAAAGCACATTAAAAGAAAGGTTAACTTTGCGATTGAAGCCTATCTAGGGTTTGACTAATACATCAAAGGAAATAGGTACAAAATATATTACAACAAACTAAATTTTAATGACAAAAAGAACAATAAATAAGAGAATAACCATAAAGCATAAGAACTGCAGGCCTAGCATAATGATGATAGGTCTTGTCTCTCTATAGAGAGACAGAGGTTCTAATCCCACAAAAGGCATTTGAAAGAAATAAATGCCGGGGTTAACGGGAGCCCTTATTTAAAAAAATAAATAAATAACCATAAAGCATAAGAAATATCCCAAATACCATAAAGCATAGTTAAAAAAAAAACCAAACACCCCTATAAGCATGAGATACATTAAACAACCCATTAGCCATCCCAAACCTAGTTTGATAAATAAATTTGCATATCGTTCTCCTCTGGTGCACTCTTTCTCTCTTCATGAATCAGCAAAAGCTAATAGGTAACATTGTGTCAGTTTCTGGGAATTGGTGCAGGGAAATATATATGAATTTTTTTCAATTTTTAGGACAGTAAGAGAAAAGTTAAAAATTTTACCAACATTATCTACAATTTTCAAGGTTCTTATAAGTAAAAAAGGAAACATAATTTTCTATCAAAGTTATTTCAAGTTCGACAAAATCTCAGATGATATTTCCTTTTCCTTGGGAGAAATAATTTTATCATTAGTGTATGCGATAGAAAAAAAGAAAAAGCATAAACAGTGAATACCCAAAATAACGTTACAACTTATGACACAAATAAGTAGAAAGAAAAAGAGGATTATTTCATAATTATAAATAATTTTCAAAATCCTAATTGATAATAATAAAATAAAAAGGCTGAATCCAAGATTAGGTTTGTGCTTGCTGGTAGAACGGTCAATTAATGTAAGAAATAACAAAGAGGAACAAAAATAAACAGAAGAGGGGAAAATCTAAGTAAAACAGCAAGGTATTTTCCTTTGATCTTAATTGTGCAATCAATCAAAAAATGTGCTGGAAAGATGAATTTCCTTTCTGAAATAAAAAGGAAAAAATTGGGCGCTACAACAAGATATCATGCTAGAATCTTTAGCGATTGATGGAATCCTACAATTAAAAGAGGGGAACAAAGAAGATAGTAAATAGAAGACAATGGCGACAGATGTTGATTAAATAGTGTTACAAGTTAAAGAAGAAAACATTAATTAAACACTAAAACAGCTAATTAAACTTCATTTAACGGGGGGTTATAGGCATGGATCATATAAATTCATGAAGAATTCAACCTGATTGCATGTGATTTTGATACGGCTGATACATCCCTAGATGAGCTCTGTTACTCCAAGCGTCGGCTTCCATTCAATCTTCCTCCGCTCCGCGCTAAGAAACAAAGATCGATTGAGAGGGAAACAGAGAGGAAGAGAGAGAGAGAGAGACTTGATGTACTGAAGTGTTTTTTTCTCAGTGTGTAAATAGCCTTTTGATAGGAGGAGAAAGAAAAAAGGCAAATACTGGGTGGACCCGGTCTTTTGCTTTTTCCTTTTATGAATCCGTGCACCGCAAGGTTCTTATAAGCCAGATTTAGTGTGGCGGATCAGATGTGGCTGATTGTGGTGGTAAGTGCTGCTGCTAAAGTTAAAGCTAATATCATTATCATGTCTTAGAAGTCAGAATTAATATAAGCCTGTCTGCTTCACATATAAATAAAATTCTCTGATGATTTTGAGTAGCAACAAAACCTGAATGCTAAATATGAAATTAAAGAAAGCAACACATATGATTACATGAAAGAATACAATGCACAAATTACAAATAGAACATTCTATGTTAGAATTAATATTACCATTTACTAGTTTAATCATGTTTGGAAAAAGACTAATATCCCCTTAATTAACAAATTAACTAAAAGATGCCTTTTTAGAAAGGACCAACAAAAAAAAAGGAAAAATTAAAAGGCAATAAGTAAGTGGACAAAAATATGATGTGTGTATGTTAATTATAAAAAAAAAAAAGGATATTACTATTGCACTTCATGGAATGTCACCACCAAATAATCATTAACCCTAATGACTAATTAAGTATATTACTATTAGTTAGTTATATGTGCTTTTTCCAATTTCCACATAACATTCTACTTTGTTCATTGGAAAACATTCGGGAGATATCATCATTGATTTCGACTTTATTATTTATATAAAATGAGTTATTATTCATATTAACTATTTTATTATGCAACTTTTTTTTGTGAAATATTTTTATTATTCAACTCAAATATCACTAATATGAATAATAACTACGAATAATATTCAATAGAGTTTGTTTCTTCATGTCACTATTGTGAATTTGTGTATGATAGGTTGCATATTTTCAATCATTGTTCAAGTATGAACTGTCCAATTAAAATTGAACAGAAATGATATCTTAATTTTTTATTTTTTTTCTATAATTTTTAAATTATTCAATTAAAATGGAATGACTCTCTAAGTAGTTTAGCATGGCATTAAATTTGCACAACTATCTAAATTTAAATTCAAATGATTTTCGCCACGGTCCTTGTGGATTTATAATACGAAATTTGAAGTGAATATTAGCGGTATTAAAATATTCGATTGTTTTTAAAAAAAAAAAGAAAAAGAAAAAGTAGAGCCATTTTTAAATTAAAAATGCACATCTAATTATTTGGATATTATGAACAATAAATATGTAATTATAAAAAAAAGTCTTGTATGGCCGCCCAATTATATAAGCATAAAAAAATCCATACTATTGTAAAAAAAAACAATATCATTAAAATTAATAAAAGCATGTATTAAACAGGAAATTTGAAGCAAATGGATCCTAATTTACAATTTTAATTTTACATGTTCATGCATTTATAAGTGGACCTAATTTAATGATGTAACATTTCCCTCATTCCTTACCCGGGACCACCACCAGTACGAATATCAGGATCTTATAAGAATTTATCTGTGAGTAAAAGTGTGTGGCGGGTGCATAAGACCAATACACTAACTCGCTTTATGAAACGGCATAGAAACAACTGCACTGCGGATTACTGGATCTCAAAAGATTCTGTTCAGAAAATTGTCTCTATCCATTTTCCTTATCATTATATGAAGCAAAATAATCAATGGATGATAAATATGGTGCAATATTTTTTAAGTACTTGTGCAATAATTTTTCATGCAGAGAGGCAGAGGCAATAATAAGAGTTAATATGGAAATAAAAGTTTAAAATATTTTAATATTTTGTCTTCAAAAAAAATATGAGGTCAATAAATGTTTTTTTTTTCAAAAAGTAGGAAAAAGATTGTAGTGTAAGTATATGTACTTATAGATACGAAGAAATTATTTTCACACCTTAAATTTTGCATCTCTTATCTGTATCTAATATTTATCTAATATTAGATATAAATATTTTTAAAAAATACATATTTCAAAATGTAAGTTATAAAATATATTGAATAGCTCAAAATACTTGGGATGTAAATAAAAAGTGTTGATAAGGGATGCAATGATCTCTTCTAAATAAAATATAAATATTTTTCGAAAATACATATTTCAAAATTTAAATTAGAAATTATATTAAATAGCTTAAAATACATGTTTCAAAATATTTAACCTTGATAAATAAAATATAAACACTTATATGATTAAGTATAAACATTTTTTAAAAAAAAAATATACGTACACATCTAAAATGTATATTTCAGATATAAATAAAATATATAATTATCACTCCTCATACTCCTCATATAATAATTCACATCTATCATTTGAAATAAATGTGAGCCCAAAAATAAATTCAATCCTAGTTAACAAATAGCCAAACTCCATTTTTTTTTCTTAATTTCAAAAGCTATTTCTCCATGGACCATGATTGAAAAGGCAAAATAAAAAAATTAATAATCTTGTCAAGTATAGTCTAAACAAAAGCATTTGGAAAAGTAATTCAAACCAATAGAGTACATAGTGCAATGTGCATTTAATTCAACCATTAAAAAAAGGGAAAAAAAGTTTGAAATTTTATATTGTATACTTTGTAGTGTGGTGTTTTATAGACGACAAATTTGAAATAAATTCTCTTGTGAATATTAAATTCAAGGCATATCCTTCTTCATTAGCAAGTTTTCTCTTCTATTATCTAAATTATATATTGACAAAGTATAATCAATTTATTTAATTAAACTTTTCAAGTGGCTGTGGTTGTTTCATATTTTTAATATTTCTTAATTTTTCATAATAATTTTTTTAGCAATGAAATTTTAATTGGATTAATTAGAGCATTCGCCGGCAATTAAAATAAATCTCTTGCATAATTTTGATTATTCAATTAATTAATTAGATATAATAAAATAAGCAATTTGAACAATTTTTTTATATGGTTTGATAGAGATATTAATTGCACCAAATCAGATACAATAAAAAGCCTATGAGATTAAATTTGTTATAGCCTTGCTTTAAGCTAGGCTTAAAAAGGATTTTGAAAAAAAATTTAATGTGAGACAAACTATGTTTTTTGAAGACATAATTTGTGAGAATTAAGAGGTTTGTGGCCACTTATCTTTAAACTTTTATTTTTAATAATAAAGAAAATGTATGCAAATTAAAAAGATAATATATGATAAGTTTTCATATTACTGCGAATTTCAAATTCCAAATTATAAATTGTTTTGTGTTATATTGGTTTGAATTATTTCATTAATTACAAAAGCAATGATTATATAAATATATATAACCACCATAAAATTATGAAATTAATTTTCATCAAAATTCAGTCCCTATTCCATTTTCATTGCATTGAAGACTGAATTATGACTTATTTATTATTTAATTCCCATTTTGACTTAATTCCAATCTGCTCCAATACCAAGGAGACACGTCATCACAGACACTTGTAATAGCACCAAAATTTGGCTGTTTTTTTGTACACCTAAGCAGAAACAGAATCTAGCAGTTGGATTTATGATATCCATTTTTTTGATCTTCTGTGGCATATGCATGTAATATAAATATGGTAAGCTCAAGTTTGTAACTTTTAAAGTTTGAATAAAAAAAATGAATTATGACGAGATGTTAGTAGTTTTTTTTTGTGTGAACATGTTCATTTATGTAGATATTGATATGAAATGTTAGTTCAAATAAGTGATTGATTTAGAAACTTTTATTGTAGTATATAACGATGTAATTATTATATTATTGGAGTCGACGTATATTATTGCAATGATTGTACAATCTGTATTAATTTATGTGGCAAAATTTTACTCTTCACATTATTAAAAAAATATCTTTCGAAGTAACATAATATGACATATTTAGATCTTTTATATTGTTGAAAATTTGCAATTTGTGTACAATTATTTTACGACAAATAGAATTATCATCTTATATAGGATTGTATTAAAAATAATTTTCTTTTACTTAGATGTTTTAGCAAAACGATGATTGAAATTTTGATAGATAAAATTTGTTCAAAAACCAATATTATATATTGTTTTATACATATAACAATTTGTGTAACTGACATCCTCTCATTAATTTTCTGTAACTTTCAAATAACACCATATTAATATTTTTTATTTTTTTCTTTCATTAAGTTTATAAATTGTTAATAATATAAGGTAAAAAAACAGTTGCACTTATCAAAAGTATAATTACAAGAATAATATTAATATTTTCTTACCCCCCCCCCCCCACCCCCTCCTCTCCCTCTCTATTTAAATTCAAATGAATTCCAAACAAATAATTATTCAAATTGCCACACCACAGGCAGCCATAGAAAATCAATACATCTTAATTTGTCTTGATTTTAGAGTTGACAAGGAGCTGACTCAGAGTTTGTGCCTTTTCTATCAATTCATAGATTTCCTTTATCAACTTTTCTTTTTTCCAAAGAAAAATCAAATAAAGTACTGGCTAGAGAAGAAATAAATAAATGCATTACTAGTAGCTGGGGACGTGGCATCTAGAGATTGATTGCATTAATTAAATATTACAAACTCTTAAAATATTGACTTGAACTAAAAAAATATATAATAATTTTTTAGACAAAAGTAGCTTTTGGCAATTAATTAGGTATTGCATTAAATAATTTCCACAAAGACTGTGGCTTGTGGGGTCCATAAATATATATAAATGTATATATACTAAAAAGTAATGAACCAGAAACAATGAAATCAAATCTTTTTTTAAAAGATGGACCGGTTATGTTTATTATTATTTTAATGTCTAGTCAGCACTAATTATAGTTCAGTTAGTGCTATATGGATGTCATGTCAATAAAAATTAGGATTTCAAACTAAATTTTGCAGAAAAATTTCTAACTAATTTTTTATTTTTAGCAAAAAAAAAAATACATTCACATATACTAACTTTTCATTTTTGACAAAAAATACACTCATCTGTTCTCATATATTTAAGTCTAACGAGTATAAGTGTTTGTATTATCTACTCATATATTTATATAAATAATTCGGATATTTATATATTTTAAGTGGGTGTTTGTATTTTATTTTGAACTCATATGTATATATAAGTGAATTAGGTGTTTATATCTTCATTCATGTGTTTATATAAATCACCAAGAGAAAAAAGTAATAAGAGAGAGAAAAAAGTCTCGGGAATAAAAAATATACGGGAGAGAAAGTCAATAACAATAACAGGAGAGGGGAGAGAGAGAGACAAAAAAAAGAGTCTTAAGAAAATAAAAACACGTCGGAGGAGAGAGAAAGAGAGTCTCGGAAAACAAAAACGCATGGGGGATATGACAAGTCACATGAGCTACTCAGATATTTATATAAATGAATCATGTGTTTATATAAGTAAATTAGGCATTTATATATTGGGCTCGAGTGTTTATATAAATGAATAACAAAACAAATTTAGAGATATAAACTTCTAAGAAGGAAAATAATAAAAATCACGTAGACTAACTTGAGTCAAAAATGCATGGAGGATAAATTAGGAGATGGAGCCTGAGAAAAATAAATATTTTCTCTAAAAAGTAACAGTAAAGTAACTAACAGAAGAGTTAAAGCATAATTAATGAAAAAAATTAAGGACTCAACTGAATTAAAATAATAATTTAAAAAATTTAAAGACTCAATTAGATCAAAAACAAAAAATCAGTAATAAAAAAAATTAGACAGCAATGATAAATTAGCACATTTACCTAAAATAAAATATATGTGCATATTATTTGGGACTTACTTGGATGGATTACCAAAAAAAAAAAACATTTTGTAGGTGACTTGATTTTAATCATCACAAAACCTTCATGAAAAATCCATCACAAATTATAGGCCTAAATCTCATTTTAGTTTTGGGCTTAAGAACAAATTATTAGGATCTTATATTTTGTCACCACTTAATAGGTTATAGCCCATATATATGCATTTTGTGAGAGTTTTCTCTAAGTGGAGCTAGAATTATCTCATAAGTTTTCAAATGTTTTAGACGGAGGTCTAATACAGTGATGATAGAGTTTTTTTTTTTTATAAAGAGATGTGGGTCTAAGTTTCGTAAAAAATATTTGAAAAAAATAAATATCAGAATTAACGGGAACCCTTATATAAAAAAAAGTTTTCAAATGTTTTATCAATGTCATGTCACTTATATCTATATTTATCTGATCATGTAAATTATTTGGTAATTATATGATAATTAATCAAAAAATATTTATTAATTTTGTAAGTAGGAGGGTCAAAATGAAATTTTTTTACACAAAAATATGAGGATAAATATATATACATATAATAAAAAAAATCCTCAAATTACGATAAGAAAATCATGAAAATCATTATTTTTTTAAAAAAAAAGTATGAAGTTCAATTGACTTCCATTTTTATGTCCATTTAGAACCATCATTGTGATCTTGCATCTCTCTTTTTTATTTAATATGATCAGATGTCTCTTAGATTCATTTAGACATACTTTTTTAACATACTGAGTTTCAATCTTAATGCAATTTTAAGAATTATTTAATATTTCATTGAAGATCATTAAATTTCGATCAAATATGTCTTCAAATTTTTTTATAAAATTTTTTGAAATTTTTTGAAAATTTATGGTCCCATTTTTTTTGAAAATAAAATCCGGAAAACACTGACAGATGTACAATTATTCATATCAGTCACGCCAAAAAAAACCGTGCGGTTCAACTCGAACCGAACCGTCTCTCCTCAACCCAAACCCGGTCCAGTTGTCTCTCCATTGCCATTGCATCAAACACCATTCTCTTTTCTAAAACCTTCTCCTCTCTTTCAACCCAAAACCCTAGAGAGAGAAAGAATCAGAACCATGTTTCTCTCTCGCTCCTCCACTCCTCTCCGCTCCCTCCTCCACCTCTCTCGCTTCTCCTCTTCATCTCTCTCTTCCCAATCCACACTCACCCAAGAATCCCTGCTTTACACGCTCAAAAATCTCGACAAATCGCCATTAAAGGCTCTCTCTTTCTTTGATTCTATCAAAACTGAACGCTCAGACTTCTCCCCATGCTCATCCGCGTACAATCTCATGCTTCGCATCTTGTGTCGCAAGGAATCTCTCCCTCATTTCTGGGACCTCCTCAAATCCATGGAATCCACTGGCCATTTCATGGATCAAGGCACTTACCAAACCGTCATTGGAAATTTTAAGAAAGAGAAGTTAAATGAGGAAGCTTCTTCTCTGAAATTGTACTACAGCAAGTTGAAAAAGGATGCTACAACAGACGATTCAATAAAATCGGTTGCCGATGCTGTTCTATCTTGCGAAAATTTCGGTAAGGAGTTAGAAAATACTAAATTTGTGCTGTCAGAGGACATGGTCATATTGATACTCAGAGAACTTTGCAAAAGCCCATCAAAAGCTCTTGCGTTTTTCAATTGGGTCAAGGATAGGGAATCCGAGTACGAACACGGATCCGTTAGTTATAATGCCATGGCACGGGTTTTGGGTCGGGATGAGTCGATGGAGAATTTCTGGGACCTTGTGAGAGAGATGAAACAAAAAGGCTTTGATGTGGATATTGACACCTATGTCAAAATATCACGCCATTTTCATAAAAGGGGATTAATGAAAGATGCGGTAGAATTATATGAGCTCATGATGGATGGACCTTACAAGCCAGCGGTTCAAGATTGTCATGTTTTACTGAGACAAATTTGCATGGGCACTGCGCCAGATATGGATTTGGTTTACCGGGTTGTCGGAAAGTATGAGTCTCACGGGCATCCTCTCACCAAACCCATATATGATGGTATCCACAGATCTTTGACCAGCAATGGTCTGTTTGTAGAGGCTGAGGAAGTAGTAAAAAAGATGAAATCTGATGGATACCAACCTGATAACATAACTTACAGCCAGCTGGTATTTGGTCTGTGCAAGGCTAAGAGACTGGACGATGCTCGCAAGGTGCTTGATGAAATGGCTGAAAGTGGTTGCATGCCTGATTTGAAGACCTGGACCATTTTGCTCAAGGGGCAATGCACATGCGGTGAGGTTGACAGAGCCCTTGAGGGTTTAGCTGACATGGTGGAGAGAAATCTCCTGCCCGATGGTGATTTATTGGACGTTCTAATAAAAGCTATGTGCCAGGCAAATAGACCGGACGGAGCCCATGCTTTATTTGTTGAGATGGTCGAGAAAACAGGAGTTAAGCCCTGGCAAGCAGGTTATAAATATTTAATTAACGAATTATTGAGGGCTAAAATGATAGAAGAGGCACATCGGCTAGCCAAATCAATGAAGAATCACAATTTCCCTCCTTTTTGGGAGCCATTTGGTGCACACATAGCAAAATTTGGGACGGTGGAGGATGCAAAAGAGCTCTTAAAGGAGTTCTCGAGGAATCGAAACCCGCCTCCAAATTTGTACCTGGAGTTGTTCAAGTGCTTCTTTGAGGAGGGGAGGAATACCGAGGCCCAAGATTTGCTTTACAAGTGCCCCCATCATATACGCAAGCATGGAGACATAGTGAAATTGTTTGGTACCAGCAAGGCTGATAGTGTTGCTTAGGCTGTTTTGTCTTTTTTAATGGCAATCGACTTTAAGAATATCTACCATTTTCATTTTGTTTGTGTTGTTTACGCGTACTTAAGGCGATATTACATGATTTAAACAAACAATTGTCTTCTTTGCACCATTATGTATGGGGGTCTTTAGGTAATATATTACTTGATTCACGCAAATTAAATAAATACTTCTGTCTGTTGAGCTTTGTGCTTCTATTTTGAGCAGAAGTGCAGCGAGTTTTAACAAGTACCAGCGATGGGGTTATGTTGATATTGTTGTTAGTTTGTTTGTTTATGTTTTGTCGATTGAACTTGAGCTCCTGTTCGGAATGAAACCTCCTTGCGATGATGGACCGATTGCAATATTTTTTTGTCTTCTGAGTTGATTATGCAATTCTATCCTCTGTTCTAAATATCTTAACTTGGTGAATTTTTTTTCAATTTTTTTTTCAAATTTTGTTTTGTTTTAAAATCCCAAATCTCTTGGGATTTTTCTTTTCTTAAAAGAACCTTGTACTCTGTTGTTTGATTTGATTAAAAAGGTAATGGCTCGACCCTTACTTCTCAATTTTCATCAAAAAAAAAAGGATTCTTCTTGTCAGCTTTCCAACTTTGCCATTTCTTCTCTCGCCTCTTTTCTTCATCTCTCCACTGTCAATCCCAATTGCCACTTAGCCAAGAACCCATCTTTCCATGCTCAGAAAAGCTGGACATGACGCCGGCAGAGGCGCTCTCTTTCTTCAATTCTCTCAGAACCCAACACACAGATTTCTCCCTGTGATTTTCAGCATAAAATATCATGCTCCTCATCTGGTGCCAAAGAGAATCCCTTCCCCAATTCTGCGACCTCCTTACATCCATGCAATTTACAGATCACCCCACCTACGAAATCTTCCTTGAAAGTTTCAAGAAAGAGAATTGAACAGATGAGTGCTTGGCTCTGAATTTTGTACCACAACGAGTTGAATGCAAACGCATCGACTGATTGGGTGAGCTCAGTAGCAAAAGCTGTTCTTTCTTGTGAGAATTTCGATAGGGAACTGAAGAATATTAAACTTGATCTGACATAGAATTTGGTGGTATCGGTTCTCAGAGAACTTATGCAAGAGTCCTTTAAAAGCTCTAGCTTTTTCTAACAGAGTCAAGGATAATGGATGCGGTTTCGACACATGGCCAGGTGCAGCTCGTGATCGTTTTGTCTATATGATAAAGAAAGAGAGGGTTAATCCCTGGAAGGCAAGCTTTAAATTTTTCATTCAATAATTTTTTAGGGCGAGAACGATAGAAGAGGCAATTGAGCTGTTCAATTGATGAAGAGATACAATTTGCCTCCTTTCTGACAGCCCTTGGATTTAAAAATGGCAAAATCTGGGAATCTGGATAATGCAATTATGCAAAGGAGTTCCTAGGGGCTTTTTCCAGTAATCAGAATGCAGCTTCAAATTTGTATATGGAGTTGTTGAAGTGTTTCTTTGAGGAAGAGAGGTTTGCTGAAGCTCAGAATTTGTTGTCCAAATGCCCGCATAATGTACACGAGCATAGAGAGAGCGAATTTTTTGGTTTTGGTACGGCTAAGAGTACAGCTTAATTCTGGTACTTGTCTTATGCTTTTAGTTCTACATTATTTTTTGTCTTATTTGTCATATGGATACTCATGCTTTGGCTGATCTTATTCTATATGCTATTGGCACTAGTTATATAGGTTACACAAAGGAGCTTTAGTCATGTTATAAGATTTATTTTGGTTTCTTTTTGCGCTTAAGTGTAAAAAGTTATATACGTATCGGATTGCATCGGTCCTTGCCGTTTTCTTGGTTATGATATGGGCATTTTTGTTCATAAATCCTTTGTGTGTTTGTTGTAGAATTGTATATTAAGGTTCTTAAATAAATAGATCCATTTTGATTATTTACAATATGCTAGTTTATTTGCATAGGTCAAGTGGCTTCTAGTACAAAGGTGTTTAGCTTAGTTAAAGTTTCAATTGATGTTACTTAACCTTATAATAATCACCTAAACCAGTGTGATTATCCTAACTTACATTGAATCAAAAGAAACTGTCAGATTGGTAATTTTCTTTTACTGTACAATTTTATTTTGCTTGTGTTCTCTCTATTCCTATTTTGGTTTTTTTTCTTCTCTGTGTGTTGCACACATTCTCTGGTAAAATTTTTGTTTGAAAAATACACAGTCCATACATATATAACACCCACCCATAATCAGAAGATACCTTCTTTTGTATATCTAATAGACATGGAACATCATTTGTTACGAGTTTACAACTATTATTCTCACAACTCACTACTCAGTAGCACACCTTTTTATATATATATAAAACATTATATATCTATTTCTTTACTTCTTTTTCTCTAGTAGCATCTTCAGAAGAAATTATTATTCTGGCATGTTCTTCTATGACTTATTTTATAGACCAAAAGCTCACTGAGAATGACCCTCACTGTATATCTGATCTAACAGTGTTGATCTCGATCACCCGTGATTTTTTGATGTATAAAAAAGACTAAGAACATGCTAGGCTAATAGTTTTTTTCTTTAGGTATTGGCCTTCATGGATAGAAGCTTTTGGAGCTCCAAACTTTCGTGGCGACGCTTGATGAACTCTGACACCTCTGTGTTGACATCCTTTTTGCTTGTAGTTATTGTCTCCGTGGGATTAGGTTTGCTGGTGGTCTTATCTTCTGCATGCACCGGTGCAGTGACTTGTGTGGTCTCTTCGCCTGTATCGTAGTTTTGGTTAATGTTCTGTTTGAACATGGCTTGTAGATTAGGGAACCTGGGCCCTTGGTAGGTTGAGTTGTGTGAAGTTGCCGGCACAAAATGAATGTTATCTTCGAACCTGACTCGGGTCCTATGAGGTTTGTAAGCCATGGTTAATTGGTAGTGAGTTGAGAAGAGAGAGAGAGGGATTGATGATTTCTATTGTCCCCTAGGCTTTGTGACTCTTTGTTTGTACCAACTGTTTTTATAAGGGAAAAAAGTTTGTTTTTTTTTGGGGGGGATGGGGAGGGCGGTGAATATGTTCCAAAATGATAAGATATGCATCTTATGGTGTTCTGATAATTAAGAATCTTGCATGCTTTTTATTATTCCTTGTTTGACTGAACTGTTTGGAGCATCCAAATTTCCTATATATCCACCTGTAAGAAATAACCCCAATTTTGTCATTTTCCTTGGAAAAAAAAAGGAAGACCTAACTATCCATCTTGCCTACCGCCAGAAAGTTTTGTTCTTTCTGAGCTTCTTCTGGTAAAATAATTGTCAGTATTATGAATTATCTGTTATTCCAAGACACATCATGGTCTTCATGATTCATGAATATTAAAATCTTAGTATATGACAACCCTTTTGAATGATTGCTCATTTGCCTTGAATGCAAGATGTTAGGTCTGGTTATAACCCAAAAAAACAGAAATTTTGTTATTTCTATTACTAAGTTTTAAAACTATACTTATTAGATATGAGAAGAGATCACTTGACAATAATTATTTTGCCAATCTTGACAATGGGTTTTCAAATAAATTCGAAATAATCTTAAAAATTATAGATGTATATTCTTGAACTTATAGATGGATTGTGTTTCAAATTTTATGCAATTTAAGTGGCATTTAATATTCCATCAAAGGCCATTAAATCTAAACATTGCAAATTTTATGCAATTTCAGTAGTATTTGATGGAATACGGCTAAGTACAGCTAAGTACTGGTATTTGCCTTCTAGTTTATGCCTTTTTTGTCTTCATTTTGAGGTTTTGAAGTTGGTATCATTCTTGTAATGTCTACAACATTTGATGTTTTTTCTAAGTAGAGATCCATCGGTGGAGCTAGAGCCGGGATTAGGATGGGGCATATTTTTGAATTATTTTTAAAATCAGGTACATTTTTGTAATTTTTATGTTTGAAGTATAGTTTTGAATGTATATTTGTGTAAAATATTTTATGAATTGAGACATTTTTATAATTATATTAAAACTAAAGAATATTTTTATAATTTATTTCATTAAAAATATAATTTTATGAGGTATATTTTGACAAATAAATTTTCAGGGGGGCACTGCCACAAGATGGCTCCGCCCCTGGACCATCAGCATTCTTTTTGGGCAAAAAACACAAATTTTGATTATGTTGATTCTAGTGACATAGGGATGTTGGTACCTAGTTTATGACTTTTTGTTAATTTGGTACTTTTAATATTTATGTAGTTATGATCAGGCACAACACATTCTCTGTGTTAACTTGAAATCCGGTTCCATGCTAACTGATCAGTTTCTAGCCTTAATTATTTCTGGTCCTGATAGTAATCCGGATCAGCTTGGTTATTCGGTTTTCTATTTTTGTTTCAATAACACACATCTAATTAAGGTGCAACAGGCATTGGATATTTTGAACAGGCATTGGCATGTTGAATTGTAAAAAGTTTCTGGCATTGAACTTTGTTGTCTTGGAATCTGATGGATTTCAGCTTGTTGAGTTGAGTTTTGTTTTTGTAAGAAAATTTTGGCGTGTTGTTTTGTGTTCCTTCATTCAAAGTGCCGTATTTGTAGATGAAAAGACGGTACTGGAGGTCATATTCCAAAATGACATGGATTGCACCTTGTGCATTTAGCATCTGAGAAGAATTTACTTGCTTCTATTATTCTTTCTTGGACTTGACCTTCTGAAGTCCAGATTTTATGTGAACAGTGAAACCATTTCCTGTGCTTCTTTTTAGTGGAATGGGGGCGTTCCAATGTCCATCAAACCATATTTTGGTCCGATGGTCAAAATTACCATTAGATCATCAAATCTGATAATTTGCACGATTATTAAAGCGTGAGAGCAAAACTTTTGTGCGAATCTTGATGTTATCGAACGGTTATTTTGCCCATCGGACTAAATTTTGGTCAAATGGACGTTGGAACTCCCCTGCTTCCCTTTTTAGTATGCTAGGCTTTTGTAAATTGTTTGATATGCTAAGACATATCAAGTGCTTTCTTGCCAGCTTAGTACATGATTGCTACTGAATGCTAGAAGTCAGATTTGGTCCTTTTACCTTAACTCAGATGAATGTTTGGACACATGCCATTATTAACTCCAATTAAGCAATTATGATTGAATCTGTTTTTTCGAGAACTTTGGTTAATTAGAGTTTTGGATTGATATGATTCTAGATTTTGGCTTATTTCCAAAGGGTGCCTTGTAAATTGAAAAGAGAAAAAAAAAATGCTAAACTCAATTCCAATCTGACTCAACCTGAGGCCATTGGAGGATAGGAGTCATACCGTAATTGTGATTTAACCGAAGGATTTCTCTGTAAGATTTCAAACCGGCTATGCTTGCTAAAGCTAAAATGGTACTGCATTCTTAGGTCCAATCAGTTTGCTGTAGTTATTGTAAACATTTTGTAGTTCTGATGGTTTAGATAAATTTTCAGCATCTGAAATCTCTTAATCTGCTGGTACCATAGGATTTGACCATTACAACAGCATTCTGGTAATCTCAGATACAAACTTACACTACTGAATGTTTTGCTAAAATCATACTTTTGTTGGGTGTCTCGGCAATTTTGCGACGAACCTACTGGATGATACTCCATGTTTCTTGGGATTTATCTCATTTTAGGCATATCCTAGGGGTATATCGGATTGTTTTGCAAATACCCCAAAATATCTGATGTTGTCGACGTGTGCTTTTTTACAAAGTAGTTTATCTTTTACCATTGTCAAGATTCCTCATGGAAGGTGTAATCTTTAGACTCGTTGGATGTTTTGCAATATTCCCCCTACCAGCAAAAGACATTTTCTTATTTTCCAGAAAGTTGTCAATTTTATGGTCCTTTTCCGGATATTATCTTTCTTTCTGATGAATTTGGTTTGAGGGGCATTTTTGTCATGAGCTTCAGAATCAGAGCAATTGGTTTCTGAGCTTCACATGCTACTGTGCAGATAAACTCCCTAAAGAATTTCTTTGAATACGGTAAGTTTTGACTTTCTGAGGGACCTCTTTGCACATTTGTCTTTTCTTTTTCTTTTTCTTTTTTTTTTTTGAATGAGCACATTTGACATGTTGAAGAGGTTGTTAAGAACAAGAGTGATGAGGTTTTGCTATGCCTTCTTGTGTAATTTGCTTGGTTTATTTACCAGTATTTCTTAAAACCAGTATGGTTTCTGTTTGATACTAGTACCAGTATTTTTACTTGGGTGGTACTCAATCTTTAAACAATACAACTTCCTTGTGGTTTTGATGGAACATGAATCTAATTTGGTGTCTTCAAAAATTCATGAATGTGCTATATATTTCAATTAAATTTATTCAAGTTCCTAAACAAAAGGAAATTATTTTATACTTCGACAGTCTACCCATTAAATATGACAAGTAACCATTTCAATTCATGTCACAATAACTTGCTCAAATAGATTTAATACCATGTTTAGATATTTTTTTCTTATAACACTGAAATACTAGTCAAATCCAATTTTCCTTTCTAAGACTCTCAATTAAATATCGGTGGATTTATCCACATTAATTCACTTGCTAATTCAAATTTGTAATCATGATTTGTCTTACTCTTACCAATCTACATGCATTTTGCTAACATATCGTAACCATTCATCAATGATTGAAGGAGTTGAATCGTTGCGTAACTATATAGTATTATTTTTTTACTTGTTTAATTGCCTGTTTATTTATGGTTTAATATATTAAAATTTCATTGATAGCATGTGACCAAGCAAAGATCATGCAGTCATGCAGAGCATAATTTTGCTGTTGCCATCAGAAATACGCAGTTTCTCAATAATATTAGTAAATGAATAAATAAAATATCATCATACATAATTATTTCAGAAAAAAAAAATCATATATACACTACATGTCAAGAATTGAAGCTAAATTCTTGTTATAAGTTTTTGCAACGAAACACCAAAAGAACAAATAATTGCAAATAAATAAAGCACATGATCTAACCCAAAGATTTTTCTGTAAGATTTCAAACCGGTTGTATTCCTGACAAAGCTAAAATAATACTGCATTTTCAGTTCCAATCAGTTTGCTATAGTTATTATAAACATTTTGTAATCTGATGGTTTAGATAACTGTTCAGTGTCTGAAAGCCCTTAATCTGCTGGTACCATAGGACTTGACCATTACAAGAGCATTCTGGTAATCTCAGATACAAACTTACACCACTCTATGTTTTGCTAAAATCATATTTTTGTTGGGTGTCTCGGCAATTTTGCAACGAACCTACTGGATGATACTCCATTTCCTGGGATTTATCTCATTTTAGGCATATCATAGGGGTAGGGGTATATGGGATTGTTTTGCAAATACCTAAATTTCTGATGTTGTCGACGTGTACTTGTTTACAACGTAGTTTTGCTTTTGCCATTGTCTAGATTCCTCATGCAAAGTGTACTCTTTAGACCTGTTGGATGTTTTGTAATATTCCCCCTACCAGCAATAGACATTTCTTCGTTTCCGGAAAGTTGTCAACTTTATGATCCTTTTTCAGATTTTATCTTTCTTTCTGATGATGGTTTTGGTTTTAGGGGCATTTTGGTCATGAGCTTCAGAGCAATTGGTTTCTGAGCTTCACATGCTACTGTGCAGATGAAGTCCCTAAAGAATTGCTTTTGAATTTGGTAATAGTTTTGTCTTTCTGAGGGACCTCTTTGCACATTTGTCTTTTCTTTTTCTTTTTTATTTTTTTTTTAATGAGCACATTTGACTTATTGAAAAGGTTGTTAACAATATGAATGATGGGGTTTTGCTATGCCTTATTGTATAATTTTCTTGGTTTTATTTACCAGTATTTCTTAAAACCAGTATGGTCTCTGTTTGTTACCAGTACCAGTATTTTTTTACTTGGTTGGTACTCAACTCAACAATCTTTAAACAATAAAACTTCTGCAAAAATTCATGAATGTGTTATTTCAATCAAATTTATTCCAGTTCCTAAACAAAAGGAAATTATTTTATACTGTGACAGTGAGTCTACCTATTAAATATGAAATTAACCATTTCAATTCATGTCACATTACCTTGCTGAAATATAATTAATACCATGTTAAAAAAATTTCTTATAAAACTTTGTACCAGTCAAATTCAAATTTACCTTTCCAAGACTCCGAATTAAATATTGGTGGACTTATCCACACTAATTGACTTGTTAATTCAAATTTGCTAATCATGATTTGCCTTACTTTTACCAATCTACATGCATTTTGCTAACATATAGAAATCATTCATCAATGATTAAAGGAGTTGAATTTTTTATTTGTTTAGTTGCCTGTTTATTCATGTTTTAATATAAAATTTCATTGATAGCATGTGACCAAGCAAAGATCATGCAGACCATAATTTTGCTGATGCCATCAGAAATAGTACATCAAAGCTTCTCAACAATATTAGTAAATCAATAAATAAATATCATCATACATACTTATTTCAGAAAAACAAATCATATATCATCATACATGTCAAAGAATTGAAGCTAAGTTCTTGTTAGAAGTTTTTGTAACGAAAGGCCAAAATAATAAATAATTACAAATAAATAAAGCAAATGATCATATAAAAAAATTTAATAAATAATGATAATTTATACTTTTGTACATAAGTACATAGTTTACTCTTAATAAAATATGAACCATCTTTCATTCTTAATGAAATGGGTGCTTGACACCTTTTTCTTTTAAAAATAAAAATAAAAAGGACTCGATCGATAGTATCGTCTGAAATTATTTTTTTTTCTCTTATATAGTTTACACTTAATATAAAGCAAAATTCACATTTATGAAAATAACTTATCACTAGCCTTTTATTATTTATGAACTCATTCCATAAATAATTTAATGAATTTTTCACATATCTTATAATGAACAATTGTCTATTGTGTTCATGTACCCTTGTTTATTTGTGGATGCACATTATTTCAGTTAAGAGATAATTGTTGATAGGTGTCACATAATTTTGATCAAATCAAAATGCATTTTAATAGCTTTTTTTTTACTCTTTAAAATGCACTTGTTTCTTTTGCTTGACAAACTTGTCCATTGGCAAATGTAGATTTGATTATACATTTTTTTTCCTTCGAAAAGTTAATAAAAAGATAGTTAAAGATTATTTAGGTGATGAGAGATTTAGGGGCTACAGATAATATTCCTATTATTTATTCCCCTCATGGTATAAGCTAACACGTTAACAATTTGACAACTAATTAGTGTTGGCACTTTGTCTATTTTTTTTTTTTTTGGGGGGGGGGGGGGGGGGGGGGGGGATGGATCTTTTCTCCCAATACCCCTTGGAATAAATACATGTTTCTCTAGAGAAGACATGAAATATTGAACTGATAAATGAAATGCTTCTGCACCTCAACAATATATGAAATGCACCGCAATAGATAAATACCATGCTCATCCCAACAAATATAAATCACCTAGGACCAATAAATTTATTTATTTATTTTGTTGAATAGGCAAGGTTTAGAAAATTTAAACTGATGCTTCTTAGAGCCCAATTGTTATTTTGGACTACTTAGGGGCGTATACGCAAATGTTTTAACGAAATTAATTAAATCCCAAATAAATAAATAGATAAGATAATAATAAGGTCATGTTCTCCACACAGAGAATGTCATGGTACCATGTTAAGTCTAGGCTGGAATTTTCCATGGGAGAAGAAACTAAATATAATATATTTCAAATTTAAAAAAATGTTCCATATCATATCCTAGGGGAAATAAAATAGTAATTTACATATATCCAATGAAAGTAGCGCTGGAAAGCGCTTTGCATCAGCATTATTAATAATAATAACATAATTTTTCCATGATAATTGTTTTCAATTTTTGCTACAGTTTGGTTCTAACTGATCAATCTTAGAATATAAATACGAATATTGGTAGATTAATCCACATTTGAACAGAGAGATGGAGAGAATAAACAATATAAAGGTATTAAAAAAGAAAAAAATAGAGTACAACAAAAAAGTTCTCATCTGTCAGTAAAACATCTAGCCAAGCAAGAAAGAAAGATATGCACATGAACTAGAAAAAAAAAAGGAAAAAGAAACAATAAAGATCTTTTGTCAAAAAAATTAAAACCTAATGCCCATAGAAGTAAAATCTTGTAACCTAATTCACCATTCTCCGTCCTCCATCACATACATGCTGGTGTTATACAAAAAAATTTTGCCTCTTTCGAGTGCGCCAAAAAGGGAAACAACAACAAACCATCCCCAGTTTTTGGTACACTATGCACATCTCTCTCTCTCTCTCTCTCTCTCTCACCTCTCTTTGCTACCTCTCTTTCCCTCTAGCCACATGAACTGGTAAGTTCACAACGTTCCCACATCCAAGTTAGAAGCCGGCCAAAATCAACCAAAAGAAAAATTACAGGAACCTAAAACTAACCCTAACCTAGCCACTCTTCTCTCTCCTACAATTCCCGGG
Organism: x Bolboschoenoplectus mariqueter; assembly: GCA_037678475.1. NCBI lineage: Eukaryota > Viridiplantae > Streptophyta > Magnoliopsida > Poales > Cyperaceae > x Bolboschoenoplectus > x Bolboschoenoplectus mariqueter. Next base: position 1,343,763 of record CM075286.1, on the reverse strand, counting down.
CAAAAGATACTTATACCTCTCTCTATTCTCCAACAAGAATGCTGGCAAGTGCACCGCAGAAAATGTACTCGGAATAGGCCCCATTTTTGCGATAATTTCTTGAAAGGTATATTCCTCTGGCAACATATCAAACAAATCTGCACCCTTGCAAATCACATCCTGGATCCGGTTCTGGTTCAGATAGTACGCGAACCGAATGCGATCCACATGACTGTACGCTTTCATCTTGAAAACAAAGTCGTTGAGGTAGCGAAAACAGAAGCTGCAGTGCCAACCTGAATCTGCTAAGAGGAGATCAGTCTGTCTGTAGTGTGCATACCGGGTCTTACCAGCCTGGTACCGGTGCACTGACGCCCGCCAGCTCTTATCATCCAAATAAAACTCAAATGAGTACAAATAGTTTCTCAGCTGAAGATGAACACTGTCAGGTACACCTTGGCACCACCTCAAGAGGTCGATCGTGTGGCCACTAGGTATTTCGTCCACATCTGACATGATTAACAAATCATCCTCCGTTATACCAGCAATCTTAATAAGCTGATCTAGTGCCACTCGCTGGTAAGACTCCTCCACAAAAGGATTCTCTCCCTTCACAAACCTTCCCCCAACCATTCCATAAGTCAACCTGGACTCGACAAAGTCAAACCGGGCCCTGTCATTTGCAAAGTACAGTGGCTTAACCAAACCCGAGAATGTGGAATTAGACTCTAGCAGTACAAACTCTGAGACATATGGGCTGAGTTCCCTCCATCTGATTTCCAGCATGTCAAGTTCGTTGGAAAATAGCACTGCATCAAATACTCGTCTAGGGGATTCACGAATCTTCCAACCATGCAGGGAACATAGAGTTTCCATGGAGACATTAGGATTATAATAATGTGGTATTATGTTGAAGGGTTTCGGTGGGGACTCCCATAGTGGTCGTAGAAAGTAAGTGATTTTCTGGCCATGAACATAGATCACAAAAACAATGGTGGGGATGCAGATGAAGAGGAGGAGAAGGGCCTTCATGTCAAAATCCCGCAAGGCGCATCGCAACCGGGAGATGCTTATCGCAGCTCGTGAACCCTGTTTTAACTGCAACAAGGAGAAAATGAATAAGTGAGAAGATGCTGGCATATGGTGATTCCAAAGGAAAACCACATAAATGCTGAAAAGAATAAAAGATGTGCATGACCATAAAAACCAAGCATAAAACTGGGACCAAAAGATGGAAGAGCCATAGACCCACAATGTGGCTGTACAATTGATGTGATGTGACACCACCTTTGGGACAAAAGCATTGCATGTAAAGACATTCACATCATAACAAAAAAATAAAAAAAACACCTATAGCTTTTATTACTCAAATTGCAAAAGCAGACGGTTCAAGAAGCAGCGCAATAGTAGACTGCACTGAAAATTCAAGTATCATGAAGTGTGAACAACACAAAAGATTTTAGCATATTTGCAACTAACACTTAAACTTTTGAATAATTTCTGGATAACACAAATCAATAGAGTACTAGACACATGCGAAGGAAAAGAACCATCCTGTCAAGATTTTCAAAATTTACAATCTCTTAATAGTTCCTGTTGAATTTTATAAACTTTCCAATCTCTTTAGTACTGCTTCTTGGCTCAAGAAAAACCCATATTGAACTAATTAAGCCAACAAATTATGGGTGGCTGTAGATTTTAAACTTTCAGGTGTTGACATATTTACCCCTTTTCTTAATCCAACCAACTTTGCTTTCCACTACATTGAACCGAAATTAAACAAGATTAAGCAAACTAATTGCAAGCTCAGCAGTTACAGTCTTTTAAGTTTTGGTGAATAAGTTTTGAGTGAACTTTCTCATGTTTTGGGCAATTTGGGCCATTTTGCCAGCTTAATGCAACCATTTCAAAGAGTCAGGTGTCAGCAGGGAATAAACCAGGCCTTACAAATATAAATGTTTAATCGAGTCTGCATACACAGTAAACATGGGTTTAATTTGCAAAAGGGAAAAAGATTTGTTGCTCACACATTGACTCAGCAAGAATCACATATAATACAATGAATCTCTAAACAGAAATGCATAGTTAATTCCAAAAGATAGCACTTAGTCTCTACCATAAAATAACAGAAACTTGAAACAAAACAAATGTGCTATTTTCATTTTTGTTTTCAGAATGACACAGATTATTCAAATTTCTGTTCCTCCATCAGGCTGTTATTAATTAGCATTTAAAGATTTGAGGGGTTCAACAGGATCACAAAAGTCTAGATCTCTCTAAATTGAATTTCAACTGTGTTTTACCCAAGAGATTGATGAAGATACTAGCATGCAAAGAAAAAAAAACTAATTAGTAACTGGTACAACCATGGTTACAGAATCCTGTTTTGTACAAAAAACCAGAAAAGAAAAAGGATGTGTTATTTCTCGGGTTAAAGAGTTCATAGAAAGGTATGAAATTACCTTGTCCATAACAAAATAATATAGAAGTCTTGAAACCAAAACACACAGATCAAGACTTCAAATCTTCTTTCAGATTAAACCTAACAATTACAAAAATAGGGGAGGGGATCTCCATTTCGCGCAAACACATGGCCATTTGTGTTCAACAGACCAGATAACCCTAAATCAGCACAAAATTTCCAGAGGTTCCAATGGAATTCTATAACTAATTAAAGAAACAAACCAGATTAGATCTAACTATTAAAAGAATTTTATCCACAAAATCTTTACCCGACCGCACATCTCCTCGCATAGACCGTCCGTCTTTTTCGAATTGCAATACGCCACATCTTGCATCTTACAAAGGAAAATCCCCCAAATTTCTTGGAAACCGCCGTAAAAGCACTCAAAATCTGGTTATAATTACAAATTTTCCGAAAAGGGGAAGCCACCCCTTCCCCTTCTCTTTGCACAAATCCGAATCAATCAAGATCGGATCACCAGAAGTGATCTTACGGCGGTGATCTCCCTCTCTCTCTCTCTCTCTCTCTCTCCTCTCTTCTCTTTCTATGCTTTGCTGGCCTTACACTGTCTTTTCCGTTCGCCTTTTTTATTCTCTCTCTCTCTCTCTTTAATTTGTGCCCAATTATATCAAGAGACGTTCTCTCTCTTTCTCTCTATCTCTCTCTCTCTCTTTCTATCTTTGTTTACTCTGTACAAAAAAAAGCGCGTTATTAATAGCCGTTTGGGAAAATGGGTCATGGTCTCTCTCATCCCATGGATGGATAGATCATAGATCATAGATCATAGATGGATTGATGCCTCTCATATATATATATATATATATATATATAACCTTTTTTCCTCCATCGGTACATATAGATACATCATACATACAACCTAACAAAAAAAGTAATTTTTGCTTGTTTAAGTTTAATTAAAAAAGAAATCAAGAGTTCGGTGTATTATCGTTATTGGTATCGTCATCATCGGTACTGATTTTATTATTTATTATTTATATTAAGTGAATTATTAATTTATTATTTATATTAGTGATTTTATTATGTAACTTATTTATTTATACAGTATTTTTATTATTTAAATTAAGTGACTTATTATTTAGATTAGTGACATTTGAGTTGAATAATAAAATTATTATATAAATTAAGTTATATAATAAAATTATCAATACAAATAATAACTTATTTTATATAAATAATAATAAAAATAATATGATGACGATATTAACGATAATATCTTCATTTTCTTCGTTTGTGTATGTATAACACCTGGCCTAGATAACCTCAAACTCTGTTAATTATTATGTAGGTGTCTAACTGTCTATATCTAGGTGGTATTTGGACCTATCAATTATCATTTCTTGGTGGGGCCCACATCATCAGCTGGCATTACTATTTGAATCAGTTTTGGTTTAAAATTGTTTTTGGGTTGCATTTTGTGAAATTTCCACCCAATATGTGTAAATTGTTGTTTCTGTTTGGATACCATCAAGAAATCCAAAACAAAAGAGAAAGATCAACAATGAGCTATGTTTCTTCAATCATTGTTGTTATCATTGAACTTATAGTTCATGATAAATCATTTAAATTCAAATTCAGTCAAATTAGCTGAATACTTGAATCATTAACTAAACAACAAATTTGTGACATAAATCTTGCAATACATATATGATATTTGATTCGGTCTATATGAATACTTTTACTATTATTTTCTCTTTATGCACATAAAAAATATATATTGATTTTTTTTATACTTTCAGTTTATACGAATCAATATGTTAAAAAATCAATGTTTAAAAATTATTCAAATTAGTACATTTTTTTACAAATTCTTAATGTCAAATAAAATAAAAATAAGACGGAAGCACTTGAGCCTTCCTCATATGAATTAAATTGAACAGTTATGACTTAAGCTAAATATTGTCAAAATATAACTATTATAGACTTAAAAAGGTGAATTCTAAGATTTAAAAAATAAATCCTAATCAAGCAAAATTGCTAACATTAGAGTTTGTCATAACACCATGGGAATTTGCCAAAACCCCACTGAATTTACTTGAGGTAGAAAATTGTGTTGTTTGAAGTATCAATTGGCAAAAAAATATATATATATTTATATTAATTGATTGATCCAAAGAGTTGGTAGCAATAATGATATTGTTAGCATATCAACTCTCCTTCTATTTTGTGTCTAAATTCTAGCAAAGTTGAATGTAAGACCCAAAATTATTTTATGATTAAATAAATATTTCTATCAACATAAAGAGGAGGGCCCACTTGCAATGATTATCATTAACAAAGATTAAATCAATATTTCTATCACAAAGAGGAGGGCCGACATACAATATATATATTTTTATTTTATATATAACGTACATTTAAGTTTCATAATACATTCAATATTTATAATGTATATATAATCAGAAAATATTATTCAAATAAAAATTAAAATTATAAATATGTTCTTAATTATTTGGATTGGATAGTGAGGAATCAAATTTAAGTTAATTTGAAAATACTCTGACATTCTATCAAATGATATAAACATTTTAATTGTAGGATTTTAATGGCTTTATGATGAATGACAAATTAAATTTTAGATCGACTCAAATTTGATATATGGTCTAACTAAATAATTTTGTACGTGTCTACGAATATTTTTTTAATGTGGATAATATTTCTCAAAAATATATATATTGTAAAATAGATATATCATAAAAATTAGATGTACGTTAGAATTATTCATTTTATATATATATGAAAATCATTAGGAGAAAAAAAAGAGGCAAAACGAAAATAATAAAAAATTGAGAAAAATATTTTAAACCTAATATGTGGATCAATAAATATTAACTTTTTAGAGTAAAAATTAAAAAAATAATAACAAAAGTAAAAAAAATAAAGATAGAAGAGAATGCACAATTTTTAATTTCAAGGAGCACTCTAATTAGTCAGGAGAATTAAATAGATGTTAAATAATGAAAAAAAATTCGTACTCATAAGTTTCAAGGAGAAGAACAAGATGCACTTTTATATTACTATACATACATAACATAGAGTAAATTTTAATAAAAAAAATAACAATGATAATAGCATATTCGTCAACATACATTAAAAAGACACTAAAAAATAATATAGAAAACTTAAAGAAGTACTCCGTTAAAAAAAGTTTAAGAAATTGTTCAAACAACCAAGTGTAGGTCTAGTATAGTGGTAATAGGTATCGTTTTTTTACGAAGAAGCGAAAATTTTAAGTCCCACAAAATGCATTTGAAAAAAAAATACTGAGACTAATGAGAGCCCTTATATAAAAAAAATGTTATAACAATTGTAAAAAAAATTATGTTTGGACAACTGTAGAACCTACAATGTCCAAATGATCCCCAATATTTATATTATTGTACTACAAATAATTATAAAAAAATATTGTTCAAACAATTACAAAAACTATAATTTCCGAACTATCCTCTAATATTTATACAAACAAACATATATAAAAAAAACATCATTCATTCAACTGTAGATATAGTTTTATCTCATTGTAATACAAATAATTATGAAAAAATACTATTCAAATAACTGTAAAAATTACAGTATCCGAACTATCTCCTAACATTTATACAAACAAACAAACATCTGTAAAAAAAATGCATTGTTCATTCAATTGTAGAGACTACGGTATTTTCAAATTCTCCAGCATTTATATTATGGATTTTTTTTAAAATTCAAAATAAATTTCCCAAAGAAAAGGTTTATATATATTTTTGAATTTACATTTAAAATTTTATGTAATTAAAATATAATTTAATATTTCATTAAATACCATCGAAATTATATGACATTTGCAATGATTCGTGGACAAAACCAACATGGAGCGGACCCTTATCAGGGCAAGCTCAGACTGATGTCCACCCTTAATTTTCAAAATCAATAATAATTGTATTTTTTTCGTTTAGAATTTGATAAATTAAGTGCAAAATGTAAAACATGCCTAAGTTTAAATAAATAACACTACAAGAAAAATCCTCGTTATTATATTTGTATCTAGACTTATCAGACTCTTTAGATCCGTCATTGAAGACCAAGAAGAATCTCATCTCTCTTTTGGAAAGAGCTTAATGTAACCTTTGAGACTCGATTTTTATTTTTGTCCAAAAAAGTTATCGTATATTATTTTTTCCATCTACTTGTTATTTAGTTTCTCTTCATTTCTCATAAAAATATACATATAATTCCCCACTATAAAGGTATTAGAAATCCTCAAGGTGGTGCTACAATGCCTCTAACAATATCCTTCACTTCACCCGTTATCACTGTTCGCGGAACTCACATGCTAATATTTTTTAGGAATCTTATTTATCAATGATAGTTGAAATATAAGTAAAGCATTTGATTGAAAATAAAATATATTGTTTTCCTTCTCAAAAGCTTCATTGGTGCTAGTCATTAGGGGCCTTAGAGTGTGTCCTTGAAAAAACTCATGAGACAATGTTGAAAGCAACCAAAAGTACAATAACTTCAATGAGAAAGAGATGCTCCCAATTTTTATAAAAGGAGAATATCATGAGTTATGATGAAGATATTTTTTCAAATAAGTATTATGTGTCTAAAGAAGATAGTATTATTAAGAATCAGTTTTTAATTTAATAATAAAAATAACATTTTCATGTAAGAGGTAACATACTTAAAATTCAGATGAAATTTTTTAAAAATATTTAAAATTAAGTAGTTTTAATTTTTATTTTTATTTAAATAAAATAAAATAAAATAGTACTATTAAACAATGCAGGGTTTTTTCTCCATGGTGTGAGGGAAAAGTAATTCCTTGATAACATGTATGTGAATAAAAGGATAAATCTTATTATCACATTCTTATACTTTTTCAAATGATTTGTAATTAATTTATTTTATTTTAATTTGAAATTTTTTTTATTGCTCGTGTATTTTAGGACTTCCACATTTTGTATCAAAATATTATATTTTGATCCCAATATATAAAATAATAAATATTATTAAATAAATTATAACACAATTCTCAATTAATAAGCAGTTGTCATTTAATACAAAATTTTTGCATTAACCGCCTATGAAGCATAACAAATGCTGCTATCCCTAAGTTGTATTTGAAAAATCAATTTAATTAATTGACAATTTCAACAACAATAAAAAAAATACAAGGTTTAGTTTATTTTGTCAAAAACAATGTTCTCCATGTGAAAGGTCGCATGTTTGAAATCCCAATGAATAGTTTTTATGAACATTTAAAATTTAATAGCTGAAATTATCATCTTTATCTCAATTTTTTTATTTATTTTGTCAATATCAAAAAGGAAAGAAAATTAAAAGAGAGTAATTAGATGAGCCATTACTATAAATTAGTGCAATTTACATGTCATATTGGAGAGTAATTTCATGATATGTTCACTTAATTAGCACTTTATTCTATGTGGTTAAAACTTTGTTCTTTTATTATTTTTTACGGTTTTGTTAACAATAAGGAGAGCAAAACTAGCATGTTCTTAGAAGTACAGAATTCTTCAGTATTTTTAATTAAAAAATTTATCAAATTGATTTCAAACAAAAAATCTAAATTGTTCAATAAATTATTCATATTAAAATCTTACTTTATATATTCATATTAGATGGGCTAGGTTTGTGCTAAATAATGATTTGATTTTAGTTCTCAAACTTTAGATGATCCTATCCACCTACATTTCATATATATCTAGTCCTACTTTATTTGGCTCTCCTATAGCTTCTAAAATATTTAATCTTTAAATTGTTTCTAATATTATCTTAGAATTATACAAATAATTATAAAAAATATATATAAAAAGTTTTAAAAAAAATAATGTTATAATAAAATAGAATTGTAAAATCAAATAAATTTATGTCCTATTCTATCTTAATATAAATTTAATCCTATCTTATGAATTCGCATCCTCTATAATATTTTACGTATAAAGGGCAAAAAAATCTCCCCTACAAAACATTTCACACGAATCTTAATGCTACCCGTTACAATACTCACGGATAATTTTTGTCTACTACATTCTCCGAAATAGCTGCCCGCTCCAAAAGATATTAACTCCTATCTTATAATCTTATCCTTTTTAAATCCGAATGATATAATCAGACAAATAGAAACAGAGTCAGATAATTCTTTAATTCTTTGTCACTTCCTAAATATAGAAGCTTACACGCCATGTTTATTTATATAATAATTATATAACAAAGCTTCAAATTAAAAGTGGTAAGTGGTAACCAATTGATATGACGACACACCAAAGTCTCCACAAGTTGTGAGATTTGGTTCATACGATTTTATTGTCTGTGGCAGAGACACAAACATGCCACCGTGTTGTGACTCTCTGACATGAAATCTATACTTCTTTGACTTGTAACAATAGAAAAAAAAATCCGAAAAAAATCTCGACAACTTTCCCAAGGTTTTCAAATAATATCCAAAAAAAAATCTTAAAAATAGAAAAAAAAAATTTATAAATATATTTTTGAATTTATAGATTGACTGCATTTAACAGTCTTTAATAGAATAATAAACAGTACCTAAATTACGTGAAACTTAAAACACAATCAATCTATAAGTATAACAATATATTTACAAATTTTTTTAATATTAATTGAAAAATTGTTACAAGAATAATTACCAAATTAAATCGTCGTCAACAAATCCCCCTTTCAATTAACACATCGTGACATATAACGCTATACAAAGGCCCTTGGAGTGTCGCCACGGAGGATCCGAATCAGATGCATTTATCATGATATTAATTTATTTCCAGCATATCGTGGCAGATGGAGACTGCCACAATAATATATTTTGCGTATTGTGTCGGATTGTTAGAAAAGGACCAACCAAATAAAAACATCCAAAGGTTTACTTTAGTTTTCAAAAATATTAAATTTATGCACTTGAATTTCATTGACGTTCTTCAAGTTTATTTTTAAAAAAAAATTGTGTGCTCCAACGTTGGGTTATGTATGAATTTTTTTATTTATGATTTAATTAATTATAAGTGTAATTTTTTTATATATAAGAATGATTTTTTAAGAGGATATTAATAATAATAAATAATTTTATTATTTAGAAATATTTTAATATATTAAAGTAATTTTATAGTGTCAAAATGATTTATTAGATTTAAAACAAAATATTATTAAAAGGTTTGTTATATTTCGCACAAGATTTAGTTTAACTTATATTTTTATTGTCAACAAATTATAATAAAATTAAATTTTAAAGTGAGCAAAGAGTTTTTTAAGATGATTTTGATTTTTAATATAAATTTTAAAAACAAACAAAAACCAAATTAAATTTAATTTAATTTCTCATTATAACTTAACTGCATAAATTTTTGAAGTCATAAAATGTAAAGTTACCCCAATTAAATAAAATAAAATTTAAAATTAAAAGTTCAGAGAAAAAAGTCAAAATTGAGTCAAACCCAAATAAAATATCACTTATGAAAACATATGAAACATTGATATTAAATAAATGAAAGTATGATATTGAAATGATAAATTTGACATTCTAATATGATGATAAATTAAAATTTTCACACCAATTCATAACTACAACATTTTTTTGCACTTTTATCTCATTTTTTTACTCACATCACGTCTGTTCTTCAATCATATGCCAATATCATCGACCGACAACTATACAACATAGATTTCAAACAGATTTTAGCTAGTGTAAAAATGGAGAAAATAAGACTTATAATAAAGAAAAACTGAATTACACTTGATTAATTTAAAATAACACAATTGGACAATAGTTTTTCAGCCACCCAATTTTTATTTTAACCTATCAATTAAAACACCAAATGACGAATAACATTTAAAAAAAAAACTGAGTTCATGTGCTAGAGAAAGAAACACGATTAAACTGACTTAAGTTTAGTAGAAAAAATACATTTTAACTTGTGATTACCTATCGTATAACTGCTACTATTTCATAGTTCACGTGTATAATTAATCGACGAAGCAAATTATTAACCAAGAATTTTTATATTTTAAAATCGAACAACATGAACAAAAAAAAATGATTTAAAAATCTAATCGAACCATAAATTCAAATTTTTGTCCGAAGCACAGAAAATAAATCTAAATGATACCCAAAAAAAAAAAGAATAAACAGATATGTCAACTTCTCAATTTTACTATACAACCCCTAAACCCTACTGAAATTTGAAAGTTATACCAAAATAAACAGCTTCTCAATTGCATAACAAAAACATAATTCTAACCAACTATTTTTGTGTTCATTTCAAATCAAAATACTATTGTCCGATTGAACCATTAATATTAAAAAGGAACTTGTTAAAAACGGTGTCTAAAATCAGATCTGAGGACACTAATAAAAAAACAAATGGAAATTAATACGGAAAAATGAATAAAGAAAAAAAGCAATATGCATTACGCAATAGAGGATGTTTTGATTCTTGAACTATGAAAAAAAGAAGAAGAAGAAGAATTAAAATAAGAGCAAAACATCACAAATTTCTATTTTTAAAATTTTCTATAAAAAAAAAAGAAGTCTCTCGATTGTGAACCGAATGAGAGAAGAGAGACCATATCCGATCCGTTACTTTGTTCCGAACAGAAAACAGCCTTTCTGTCCATTGAGTTTCCGGAAAAGACTCTGCAGGGACCCACTACATGCGAGATCATACAGCTCTTAATAGCAGCGGATGAAGCGTGAGGAGAAAGAGGCCGGAAAAGTAATGAAGTAAAGATTTTAGAGCTATTATCCCATGCAAATTAAATAAAGTCTTTATTTTATTATAAATTAATATTTTTGTGTGAGGAGTGATGATGGAATTTTTAATTATATTTTTTTATTTATATTTCAGATGTATTTATATTTTTTTTACAAAATATTTATATTTAATTTTAAAATTATTTATATTTTATGTTATTAGAATTAGAAATTAAATTAAATATTTAGTCATACAATAAAATTTTAATTTAAAATTTTCTATAACATTTAAGAATGAAATTGATATGGTAAGAGCTATAAATACTCATAAAAATATATATATATATATATAAATAAATTATTTATTTAGAATAAACGTTTTTAAAGTGCAGATAAGAGATGTGAAATATATAATGCAGAAATAAATTTCTTTTTTTTGTTTTGTTTATGTAATAATATTATTAGAAGATGGATCTTATTACAATTCTCATACTAGTAAATTTTAGAATCTAGTATTAAACGAATTTTGAACATTCTCGTGCTATAAAAAAAAAAAGGAAAATGATCAATTAATGATTCAGCATAATTATTGAATTTGTATTTAACTAAATTCTTAATGCTAGAGATTCCCATCTTGTATTTGAATGCTTGAAAAAAAAAGGATATTAACTATTTTATTTTTGGAACAATTACATTACATAGATTGTTTATTTTTTATTGGACTAATGAAATATATATAAAGCTATCTTGCCCAAAATTTTTATATTGGTAAAAAAAATATAAAATCACATAAAATAATCATGAGAAATGAAATTACAAAATTGAAAATTCCGCCAAACTTAGAGTGAGAGAGAGGCGATGAATTCACAAACACAATTTTCTAAGAGAGAATAATTAATTGTTCCCAACAAAAAAGAAATTGATTACAAATTTTAGCTCATTCACTCACACAACATGGCTCATTTTATTCCGTTTTTTAAAATTATTAGTATGATAATTTTTTTTATTCAGTGAAAAATTTTCTTCGAAGAGTCTGAAAAATTTATCTGTCAATAACCCTAAATTTATTTTTGTTGCAAGGAAGTGCAATTAGAAAATAACCAACAATTTTGATTTTTGTTGTATATTCAATCTGTTTGAAAACGGCAAAAATAATTTTAATTTTGTTGCTTTGTAAATTAACAACTTAAATAATTTTTTCAATATATTTAAAATTTTTTGGACTAAAAATTAATAAATATTATAAAGATGATGGAAAGAAAATTATGTATTAGACCGTAAAAGTTTTACACCAAATAATTGTTAATACATAAGTTAAGACTTGTTTTCTTTGACTCATTAAATTTATTTGATTGATTTTGATGGATACATTTTTACTAGCATATTTTATTGCTCAATTAAAATTTTTATGTCAAACATATTATACATAAGAAATGATATATTTTTTTTCATTTTACAATCAACAGATCTACAGTTTTTTTATTCCAAAATCCGAAGATTTAGAAGAGCTTTAAAATTAACCCATTTCGAAGCTTCTAATGGAATACAAAATTTTAGTTCCTGATCCCATCCATCCCTTGTTGTATACTTTAAAACATTTCAACCGCTAGATCCGAAATCAACGATGTAAAATCGTCAAGGGTTCATCCATCGTGCAGAAAAATATTAAATAGGAGGAGACTATCTGAAATTTTTTCCTGTGACCGTAACTTTGTGACTATCTGTGCTGTGACCAAAGAAATAGCTAATTCAACGCTTCTACACACAGGTTATATAGTAAAAAACATTGACACCTTATTTTACCAGACCTCAGGCCGCTGTGTTCTTTTTCGTGTGTCTGATAAATGAATAACAATAATATTTATTTAAATATATATATTTATAATTATATTTAAATATATGTATTTATGATTTTTCATTCGAAAGATATTTTTATTTTTATTTAAATTCGAAATTGAATGAGTTTGAATGTACGTGTTAATAGAAAACGTATAAATACAAGGATATTTGTCTTTTTTTTTTTTGGTATTTAGACTGTATATTCAGATTGCTATGTTTAGATAGTGTCTAAATACATAGGAGCTAAAATTTATGCGTTTACATATTTTTTTGTGAACACTTTTATTTAGAATATTTTAATTATGAACTTAATGATGTTGGAAACTTAAAAATTATTTAGATGTATTTAAATTAAAGTTTCTAATATTTTAAGGTTTTATGCATATTATAATAATATATTTTATAATTTAACATTTCGGTAATTAAGAAAATATAAAGGGCTGGCCAGCATTTATATATTCTCAATGATTTGATTTTTCATAATCATATAATAACTATATCATTAAACCACATTATAAGTTAGCAAGTTTTATTTGAGAATCATTAGCGTTATTGTGATTGGTTTAATTATATCCTTAAAGGGAGCATACAGTAAATAATTGATAAATTAGGCATTACAAGCATTAATAGGTAAATGGAAAGATTTAGCATTTAATCTAATTAAGAATGGACATAATACAATTCATTTACTTCTTTCACTTCATTCGATTAAACATTTTTTTATTTTATTTTTAAATATTTTCCGAGCTATTGTTGCAATTATAATTTGAGTTCCATTCTTCAAGCGAGGTGCACTGTAAATAAGGAGAAGCGGGTCGCAGTATCTCGAGAGAAAATCGTTGTGAGTCCATTGCACCTGTGAGGCGAATACCTCTCTAAAGATAACACTCGTATTTCGTTGCGGGTGCACTTTTAAACTTTTAAAAAGTAAGTCACGAATGAAGAAATAAGCCGGGGGACGTAATCTGGAGATGAAAATTTATAAAAGTACATATACTTTTTAGGCCAATTATATTATAGAAAAAAATATCAAATTAAAATTAATAATCATAATTCGTTCAAATACAATAATTATTAAATTTTTTTATTCTATAACAGAATTTCTCATTTCAATTGCATTATCTCAAACACTATACCATAAATCCCTACATAAGTTGCAAACCATCACATGAGAATACTAATTAGGGCTTGTTTAGACTCCCCAATTCCTACGGTTTTTGGTGGGATTTTGAGCCGTTTGGAATAAATTTCCTAGTACCCGTTCGGCAACCACTTTCACAGTTTCGCTCATTATGGTATTGGTTTTATTTCCCATCATTTTTTCCCAACTAGGATAAAAGCCATGGGAAATGAAAACCAAGTTGGACTTAATTTTTTTTTCCCACCGTGGGGACTCTGACAAATTGTGAACTTAGATGAAGATTAAGATAAACAAATTATTATAGAACTGAAAAGAGCAATTAGATGAGATAAATACTTCCAGATTGAATTTTTTTTTTCAGAATATAGACTTTAGGAGGGTTTTATTAATTTTTTTTAGTGATGCTGGGAATATTAATTTTAATTGTTATTTTTCTTAAAATAAAATATAAAATATCCTTTGCTCACAAATGAAAAAAATAATGCAAAATTTCTTAATCCTCATATTACTTAAGTAACAGTGTTTATCAATCTCTTTTTTCCTTTTTTTGATTTGATTATTGTACTAATTATTTTTCTAGAGATATCTTTTTCATTTCATTTTATTTATTTGCTAAATGATTTTCACCTACGTTAGAGAATTAACTTTTATTGCTAAAAAAATTTATTGTTTATATATTTTTTCCCATATTTATTCCTGCAATACAACCGGACAATCATTTATATACATTTCCTTAATTATTTTCGTACATCCAAATAACATGAAATTTCATAAATCAATTTGTGCGATCCCGTGTCCATTGAATCCCATTCCGTGTGGATGAGATACAACCGAACGGATCCTAAATTCCTTCGATCACGACACAAAATTTTGAGTGGAAATTCATTGATGGTATTTTTCTTTTTGTAATTTTGATATTTATACATTACTTAATTTTTCTTTTTGACCCAATAATAATTTTCTTTGTGCTTTTCAACAAAATCATGTTCATGTATATAATTTTATTATATAAATTATTATTTATGTTAATAATTTTATTATATAATATAATATAATATATTTGTATAGTATTTTATTATTCAATTCAAATACTATTAATTTAAATAATAACTCATTTAATATGAATAATAAAATCGATATTGATGAGATATTTGCATATGTATTATGTATTGGAAGGTTTTTTTTTATGAACCTTAAGATATGTTTTGAAAAATAAAAAAGGTTTGAAAAAGTAATCATTTAGAAAAATGTAAAAGGTAAGCTGAAATTTACTGAGAAATTTAAGAGCTGAAAATTTCAAGTTTTCAACTCTCTATTCTTAAAAAATAATTTTTTTTTAATTTTACATTGAAAAAGGGTGTTGAATATTTCAGAGCATTAAATGTATTTTAAACAGTAAATTTAACTATTAATTGTGGTGTATTTCAAAATTTATCAAATTTTTTATTTTGTTTGCGGTGGGATTGGAAATTGAAAATTATTAAAAAAAAAATAAGTGAAATAAAATTGAAATTCTCAATCTTATTTTTTTTTATCTTGATTTTATAAAAGTAAGTCAAAAAAAAAAACTTTACGAACTGAAATATGCATATTATATATATCAAAATTACTAAATTACATGTGTCATAAACTTTAATGACTTAAATTAGTTCATAACTTGAACATACATAACATAAAAAAAAACAGAAAAACTTGAAATCAGTTTACAATATTATTTATTTATTTATATTTTTCATTAAACAAAATTACTGACCAAACAACCAAATTTTAAATTTCTCAGAAAAGTAAAAATAAAAGAGGTATTTATTTAATTTAACTGTCATATTTCCTAGTGATTGTCATTTTCTCAATTGACCCAATTTCAATGGTATCAAGCACATTATGAGTGTTTAAATTTGGACCACTTTTGATGAGAAAATGGACCGTGATGGGGTCTTCACAATTTTGTGTCACATCATTATAATTAATTCTTTCCAAGTATGGATAGCTGAATTATAATTTAGAAATAAAAAGGAAAATATTTGAGAGATATTGATATTAAGTTGTTGATATCCTCATCGATACTGATTTTATTATTTATTTAAAATGAGTTATTATTTATGTTAATGATTTTATTATGTAATTTATTTATATAGTATTTTATTATTCGACTTAAATAAGCTACCGCTGATCTGAATAATAACTCATTTAAATTAAATAATAAAATAATTGTACAAATAAATTATATAATATGATCATTAATATGAATAATAACTCATTTAATTTGAATAATAATATGATATGAAGAGCTTTTTTTTTTGTTTGCATTCCCAACCAAAGAATCTCTCTTTCCGAGAGGATAAAAATTGAAAGGGTTTTTTATAGGATGAGGAAATTGGTTACAAAATGGTTGAAAATTGGACCAAATTGGGGCCAAATTGGGGCCAAATTGGGCTGTTTTAGTTTTGAATTATCACAAAGAATTTAGGCCTGAGAGGCTGAGACTTGATTATAAGTTTCTAATCCTTGGCTGGATCCATGTTAATTTATAGGATGTTTAAATGGTTTTGTATGTTTGATTTTAAATGATTTAAATTTATTTTAGATTAAATGATTCGGTTTAGTTTGATTTATTTTATTCGGTTTAGTTTTAAAAATTATGATAGTTCGGTTTTTAATTTATTGTTTGATTTTGATAATTAAAAATCAATTAAACTGAACAAATCAAGTGAATCAAAATATTAGTAAAATTTTCTTTATGTCAGTGTTGTAATAGGGTACATAGTAATATACAAATTATTAAAGTTTATATATTTATATCATTAATTATAATTTGAAAAATTTCATATTAATTAGGTTTAACTGAATAATTTCTGTTCACTTGGCTCGGTTTATTTTATTCGCCTAAATTTTTCTCTTTTCTTTTTCATATTAATTAGGTTTTTAAAAGTATTATTTTAATATTATCTAGAGTATGATTAGTACTCAGTTTTAAACTTAGATCCAAATTAAATTTAAAAATAACGAAAACATTTATTTCTTAAATATAAGCATGTTAGAAGGGTAAAACCGTAAAGGAGACAACCAATATAGGTACAGATAGACTTTATAAGAGAAATTATTTTTTCATTATATATTTTACATATATTATCTTTATCTACGCATTATAAATATTTATATTAAATAAATAATTTATTTATATTTAAATTTATAACTTTTTATAATTAGTATCAGAAGTAATTATTTTTTTATTTTTAAATGATTATAAAAAAATTCAAATTAAAAATTTTGTTACACACATAAAAATATAATTTATATAATTTTTAGTTATAAAATATTTTATCATTAAATATAAATATTTTCTGAAAAAAATATAAATATATTTAAAATATTCTAATAATATAAAATATTTTTATCGTTAAATATAAATATTTAAAAAAAATACAAATATATTTAAAATACAAATAAATAATACAGTTAAATTTAATCAAAAATACAATCATCACGTCTCAAATTATAAATACCAAACTATCAATTACGACTACAAAATTATCGCCCAAATTCAAACTCTGTTAAAACTTAAAAATCCTTAGAAGGAATTTCATACCTCTATTTCATTTCCTCTCATTTCCCACAATTCTAGATATCTCTAATTCTAAACGAGAGAGAGAGAGAGAGAGAGAGAGAGAGAGAGAGAGAGAGAGAGAGAGAGAGCAATGGCATTCGCCACTATCCACACTAGCTGTGCTTTCTCCATCTCTCCATCACCTCCCCAGACGCAGCGTACGAATCCCAAGCCAAGGCCATGGCGCCTGCTCCGCCTCTCTCCACCTCCTCCTCCTCTCTTTACTCCAAGTCTAGCTAGTGCTTGCTCATGCCGATCTCATGGTCACGGCGTAGCGCAGCAATCCACCCCGACTCGAACCCTCAAGGAGATCTGCCATGGCCGTGTGCCAGAGAGCATACTAATGAGGTAGTCTACTACTCTCTCTCTCTCTCTCGCTCGCTCGCTTTTGTGAATCGCCTTGCTGTTATATCTCTGAGGCATTTCCACAAACACCTTTCCTTCTCTTCTTGACTCCGCCTTCAAGCATCTTTACCTTCCCCTTTTCATTTGCTTCTGAGCCCTCTGAACGATCTCATCGAGCGCTGTCTGACTGTCTCTCTCTCTCGAGATCATATTTCACGAAGCATCATTCCCTCTTTCATCTATTTAATCGTCCCCCAGACAACTCCAATTGTGCCAAGATTGGAGACTTTGAGAAGATGCTGGAGTATCTGCATTACCAGAATCAGATTCCACAATTGTTTCATTTCTCTTCACAAAATACAAAGCTGTTTAGTTATGATTAACCTTGTATAAACCGTAGTTAAATGCTTGTTTTAAGTAAGAACAACTTTTATGTATAGTGTTGTAAACATCAAGCTTGTATTATACAGAAATGAAACAGTATAGAAACTAATGAAAGCAGTTTTGAAGATCCTCTATGGTATCAGAGCCTTAGGCTTATGCCATGGAAACGGATCCCTCTCTATTCTAGAACCCCACCACTTCCACCTTATTCTCCAGAAGGTCATGGTGGTCAGAGCTGCTGAAGAATAAGGTGGATGTGGTGGGGTTAGAGAGAGATCGGTTGCCATGGCACAAGCCTAAGGCTCTTATACCATAAAGGAGTTTCAAGCCCGTATTCTTTAATGTCTATATTGTTTCATACAGCTTGATGTTTACATCACTATATATAAGTTATTCCTACCTAAATTGAGCATTTAACTATGGTTTATACAAGTTTAATAGTACTAAACAGCTTTGTCTTTTGTGGAGAGAATTCAGCAGCCAGTGTACAGTTTTCTGTTGTTGCTGAATCAACGATCTTTCTCTATCTGACGCGAGCAAATAACAAGGCTATCTACTGAACTTTGATTTGATCCTGAGATTCTTATTCAAGCAACTCATATTGTACTCACCACTCACCTGGTCCAAACTTCTCGCAAGTCGTTGTAAATTTGGTCGTATGTAGTGAATTGTGTATGCTTAGGCAGTGCCTTAGTTATTTGGATGATAGAGGTCTTAAACCTGCTCTAGCATTTCATCAAGCACCTCCATGGACAGAGAAACTCATGGGTCATCTCTAGTATTTTCATCAAGCACCTGTTAAATATACCCACCTGCCTGCCCCCCAATCCCAGGTTCTCATATTTATGGTTAGTTTGAGGTGTCACTATACAAACTGTCCACTGTCACTGAACTGTGGTCCCCAAGCACTGAATTAAAGGCTTGTTGTCCGTACCAGCATTAGCAATTATAGTAGGCAATTAGGATGCTAAAGGGACTAATTTGGCTAATTAGAGTCTAATTGAAGCTAAATTGGAAAATATCCAATTAGAAACAGGAATTTTACTCCCCGAAACTGGTAATGGCATTTACCACCTCCTGTTGCTGGTAGTGAAGTCCTTGGTTGATGGAACAGTGCATGCGGAATTAATTATATTTGTCCCCATCTACTTTAAACTCACCTACATTGTTCAGAGTTCTATGTTCTATCTCTTATATTATCTTATGTAATCTGTCTTTTGTTTTTCCTTTTGCAGGGCTGAAGAAGTGGGATATGTTACACCAACTGATGTACAAGAGCAGTCTTTGCCAGTTCTACTGTCTAGACAAGACTGTGTGCTTCATGCACAGGTCATGCCTGTGAAAATGATATATGTCTAGCATTTACTCACTGTATCAATCATCTCAGTACCTTACTGTATTGACCCAAAATCATGTTTGATTGTCCCTTTATGGTCGATTGTTATTTTCTTTCCTTCTTACCTGGGGTGTACAGAATCCAGTCTCTGGTACTTACATGAATTGAATGATATCGTTAATTTAAGCTCTAAATGGAGAATTTTGAACTCGATGTATTTTTTTAATTGATATGCCATTTTGAACTCGGTAGACTTTTTGCTCCTGATTCTAATTGCTAGCTTCCTTTCAAAAATGATTTAAATTCTAGACAGGCTCAGGCAAAACATTGGCATACCTACTAGCAATATTTTCGACCATAGACATTTCAAGGTCAACTGTGCAAGCAGTCATTGTCGTACCAACGAGGGAACTTGGGATGCAAGTAAGTATTTTCCTTCAAATTTGTGCTACTTAGCAATTCTATGATGTTCTATTTGAAATTTTTTGCATGCCTTTAGTTGAATGTGCTGCTGAAGGCTTGACGCTAGTGGTCCAGCCTTAATCCAGCCTTGATATCCTAACAGAACCTAACTTAAATGCTTCTATTAAGTAGGTGTTTGTAGTAAATGGATGTTTTCTATATCTGATAGACTGGTACTGATGGCAGCTTGTATATACTATGCTGTCTGCCTTTACTGCCATATGCTGTTTAATTGAGAAAGAGTATTTTGCATATTTCACTTAATTTACTCCTGTATAAGTAACTATCACAAAAATTTTCCTTTTTATTTGATCTATCACTCTATTTTTATTGGACGTTTGCAAGTGATACTCAAGTGCTAATTAAGGAGAAAGTAATTGGCTTCACACAAGCTGAACCTAATTGGTTCATTAGTTGATAAACTGATCATGAAATTCGGAAGTTAATCCATTTTATTTTAGTTCAACATGGGTTGTTAGGAAAAAACCTATCATTGTCAATAGTTTAAGGAATTACCTTTTCCATCATGCTAACATAACAGTTGGGAGTTATTTGCATGACCCATCATGCGTAATGAAGAAAACTGAAGAGGATAATGGTATGTTATGTCTAAATAGATAAAAAGAATAACTGAGAGTTCTTGTTACCTTACTGGTTCCGTTACAAACTGCAGAATTGGCGGAATTTAAAGATCATCTCAGTATATATTTTCTCTATATATTCACAATGGTAAATTTTCTGTGTCGAAATATTAGGTTACAAAGGTAGCTCGAATATTAGCGGCAAAACCTAAAGGGGCAGCTAAGAATGCACAAAAGGAATGCAGTATTATGGCTCTGTTAGATGGCGGTATGCTGACAAGGCAAAAGAGCTGGTTAAAGGTATTAATTAAGTGGACAATTTACTGACTCGTGGGAAGATGGTGATTACTACTTAAGATACTGTAGCTATGTGGTCATTTGTGTTGCGGGCTAACAATATTATTATTCTCAGGCAGAACCTCCACAAATAATAGTAGCCACTGTAGAGAGCTTATGCCGAATTACTGAACGACACCTTCTGGATCTTCAATCTATAACCATTTTAGTCATAGATGAGGTTAGTATTATTAGAATCTCCTTCTTGTGATCTCTTAAAGGTTGCAATGGGTTGGTCAGGTTGGGTCATGTAGAGTTCAGTCCCTAGTCATTTTAAATTAGTGACTTGTTGTTTTTAATTTGTATCTGTTTGGGACTCATTTTTTTGTGTTGATCTATTTGGCTGTGCTTTTTGAGTTTGTCCCTGATAGGCATTGATGTCTCAGTCATTTGAGGTAATTAGCTGAAAAAAGTTATTTTGGAAGTGTGATTGATTTTTCTTGTTATTAGGCTGATCAATTATCTTAAAATCTAGTTGGGGCTCAGTCATGTCAAGGGTTGATTTGTATATCAAATATTCAAATTGGTTTTGGACTTTTGGGTTATTTGAGTTGGATACTTGGATTAGAATTTTCTGAACCTTAGCACTTTGAGCACCTGTATCAGGGAGTCCTTTTTTATTATTATTTTGTTGAATAAACAATGAAAAGTTGAGAACATGACGTTTGTTGTAACTTCGAATATAAGATCTTGTACCTGATACAGTTTGATTATTTATTCGGATCGGCGAAACAAGTATCACTTCTTCGCAAACTTCTGACTTCGTATTCTTCGTCCACAGCACGACAAACGGTTTTTGCGAGTGCTTCCATCCCTCAGCACAACAGATTCCTCTACGACTGTGTCCAGCACAAGTGGACTAAGGTTCTCTATTGACATGTGTGTGTTTGTGTCTGTGTGCAGGTGTGTGTAGTTGGTGCATGTAGCTTTGTGTGCCCTTGTCTCTGTGTGAGTACCATGATATGGTTGAGTTCACTTGTGCAAATGAACCAAATAAAAAAGAGTGAAAATGAATTGAGATCCGACCAGCCTGGTCTAGTAACTACTGTCACACATGGCCTAACTAAAAAGTGGTTTCGTATTGTCATGCTGTGTGGTACTCCTTGGTATGTGTTTGTTTATATGAAGTTTAATTTATAGTGATACCGTCCTATATAGTTGCCTTGTTTTTTCTGATTTATCTATCTATTTATTTGTTTTATTGGGGTATGTGTTTCAATTTTGTCACAGAGAGATGTTGTACATGTGCATGTTAATCGTTTACAGCCGATGCCCTCACACCTGCAACATAAGTTTCTGGTGCGTCTGATAATTTTCTCATATGTTACTGCTTTTTCCAGTTCACCAATAGACAATACTGCCCTTGTTTACCTATATATATTTAATTTTGAGAGTATAGTTTTTGTTCGTTTGCGGTGCTTATTGGTTTCGGTATAAATTTTTTTGTTTTGTGGATCTTCTAACTAGGCGTCTTTGTGGCTTTATGTGCAAGATTTCCTGGATATATAGATATCCAATTGTTTTAGTATTTTAGTTGTAAATTATTATGTGATATTTAATATATGTAGGCTTTTTATTTATTTATTAGTTTTTAATATTTTTTTATTCTTGGGGCCAGGTATGCACCAAGGAGGAGAGGTTGCAGGTTTTGCTCCAATTGCTTGATAGAGACGAACCTAAGTCTGGCATCATATTTGTTTCAGAGCAGGTTAGTTTTTCTTCGACATGCTGAAGTTTGACTAGTAATAATATGCTATATTCATAGGCCTAGGAGGATAGTACTTGAGCTTGTACCACCAAGGATGTTCATTTCGATTTTGCCTAGGACATATATCTCGATGCTTTTAGAACCCATTCTGTTTTGGTTTAGGTAATATAGGATCTTTTGAGTCACTGTTTGTAAAAACATGGTTGTTTTCTATTAAGGAAAGAAGTGGTACCCTTCCTGTCACTTTTCTGTAAATAAATGAATAAATGAATAATATTCTAGATGTCAATACACCATCAAAACTGAATGATCCTTATCAAGATATGGTAACAATGGATATAAGCTTGCTCTGAATTTGTAGAGATTTCCTTGCTGACCCAAGTTCTCTAGTAAGGACAGTTTTGACATTATTCACATTTCAATACAATGCAAGCATGTATGCTATTGTAAAATCATTTCTTGGCATGATATAAAAATGTCGCTCCTCACCTTTTTATTTTTTTTCCTTGGAAAATTTTCTGCCTTTTCTGACCTCCCAATAATTCTCCGTTTCTTTGTCTCTTTTGTGTAGTCAGAAAAATCAAGAACAGCAGGTCATATTCCCTCAACAACCCTAGTTTACGAATTCCTTAAAGATTCATATGATGGAGAGCTGGATATACTAGTGCTTGAGCAAGATATGAATTTCAATGCACGTGCCAACTCATTTTTGGTATGTTCTTTCCAAGGTTTTACACAACAATAATCGTTATGAGGTGGGATTAAAGGGTAGATGAGAACATTATGAAAATAAGGGACGAGTAAAGGAGCTTGTTGCGAGTCTGTTGGTGATGGTAGTGAAAAAGATATGAAGGGTGAATTTTGATTGACCATTTTACCCTTTCTATGAGAATGGAGTTTTATGTCCTGTTAGGTAAGTTTCTGAAGTGCTCAATTAAAAATGAATTAGTAGAGAAATTTTAGGCAAGTTTTCGTGAAGTGCTGTCAATGAAATGAATTAGCAGAGCATTATTTTCAAAAAAAAAAAAAAAACCACCAGCCTCACTAGTCATGGACTTTCTGTAAAAAAAAAAAAAAATGAAGGAGATTAATCCTTAGGGGACACATTATCAACAAGAGAAATCATATAGTGACGTAATGCGATTGAATGCTAGTGATGTTGTTATGGAATGTTGTAAAATATTCACTTTTTGAAGGGTTCTTCTATCTTTGTCATTCCTCATGTCATTGTAGTTGAGAAAGAAAGGTGGTATAATGATGTAACATGTAGTTATCAATTCGTTTTCGAGCTTCTTAGTACATGATGAGAAGAGGGGGCTATCGTGTGATTTTCTCAATAGTATGCAATAGCAGTACCTTTAAATTGCCATTGTGTGTTTACAGGAAGTAAAACATAAAGGGTTCTTGTTGGTGTCAACTGACATAGCAAGCAGAGGTTTTGATTTGCCACAAACAACGCATATCTACAATTTTGACCTTCCGAAAACTGCTATAGATTATCTCCACCGGGCTGGGCGTACTGGTCGGAATCCGCTCTTAAAAGAACCATGCACCGTTACGACCTTGATTACAGAAAAAGAGAGATTTGTTCTTCGAAGATTTGAGAATGAGCTGAAGTTTCAGTGCGAATTGCTTTCGTCTCTATAGCACATACATATTGATTTCTCTAATTATTTTCTCTCTGTGCCTTGATTTTCTATGTTTTACCAGTGTACTTGTGACTTGTGACCTGTGATCCATGACTGTTTATGTTACTTGGTGACATTTTTCATGATTCCTTTGGGTAAAACTTTAATTTCCAATCATCTCAAACTTGTTTCATTGTAAAGGGACACCAATTTGCTGTGAGTACAAAGGTGCTCAGAAGATCAAATCATATTTACATATATACCATTCTTTTGTTTTATGTTGTCACTTTTAAGTTTTAAGCTCGAGCTACCTTTTTATTTCCAATCTTGATAAAACTAGAGTACACCCAGCGATTCAATCAATTTCCCTAAAAAAGGCATTAAAACAACACGCCATTTTGTTAATACGAGCTAGAAGAAATAATGAAGATAGAAATATATTACCGAGTCACGGAGATATTGGGGTGAGATAGGTTAAGTTAATGAGGTTTCAAAGCAGATCTATCTTCAACATATATCAAACAACTGCAACACAACATAAATCCTAAAGAGCCGAGGTTCAAAAAAAAGGGTTCTACATTGTTCATACATGAATCCTCATAAGAGAAAGAGAGAGGGTTTTAAAAAGAAAAAAAGAAAGAAAAGGAGATGAGAGGAGGAGAGGGAGAGAGTGTGTGAGAGAGAGAGGATGAGAGTGGCAATTCATTGGGAGAGAAGCTTCGAATCACATGCCACAATCTTAACACGGTTAACAGTTTCTTGCATTTCATCGTTCTTGAAAGTCGCATCTTGCAAAATGAATGTCCATACATTGTCACAGAACCGGTACGTGTGCAGATGCCCCTGTTTCAGAGAAAGATAACATAGTAAATATGTTAAAATCTCTAGATACATAACAGTTCAATAACCACTATGTAGTACATAAAAGGACACCGAAGTTTTCATGCTTTTCTTTTCTTTAATTTGTTATGCTCGTACCCTGCCAGACAAACAAGTTCCTAGTAAACCCAAATTCCTAATAGTATAACACAAACTAGTGGTGTATCAATCTTTAAATAAGAATTACAAATTTAGGATCTACATGCACAAGTATGCAAAGAAAAAGAATATCACATAAAAAAATCATGAAATAAGGGCCTTCATTTTCTGAAAATACTGTAGACGATTATAGAGATGGACCAGAGATGTAGTACTATTGTCAGCTGGATTGGTTCAACCTAAAGTTGGTTAGAGTATACGAGTAAAACTAGTGTGTTATTAAGTTCATCAAGGTCTTTGATGAGCTTAATTCAAAAGTCAGTTTAATCGACTTCAAACGATAAATTCAAATGTTAAAACTGATCTATGTAATGAGTACTATATTTATATGAGAAAAGTTTTGATCCCCCGAGCTTCTATCCCCCGATTAAGTTCAAATATTATAACTGTCTCTTATTTAAAATTTGCTCATTCCATGCTTTTCTCTTTCTTTCTCGTTTTCCTTTCTCTTTCTCTTTCTGTTTCTATCTCTCTCTCTTTCTCTTCATCTCTCTTTGTTTCTCCTCCTCCGACGATCTTCTTCTCCTTCTTTGGCGATCAGATTTAACATCTCCTTCTTCAGCGATACCTGCTCGTGTTGCCGCCTTTTCTACTCATGCTCTTTTTTGACGAACTCAATCACCTCGAACTTCTACTTCAGATATTTTTTCTTTGACTTACTGTTTTTTCTATTGAGAGTTCATTTATTTAATATTAAGACTTGATGCCTTAACTATTAAACTTGTGATGGTAGATTTAAAGACTTGTGTGGCCCAGGTATAAAGCCTTATCTGTTGTATTCAATAAATATGTTCAGACTTATATTAATAGGTATTAAGACTTGCGAGTACTACCTATGAAGTCTTATAGTATTAGATATAAAGATTTGATTTCTAATTACATTTGACAAATAAATTTTTGTAATTTTATTTTTTTAGATAATGATGATTGGAATGCAGCCTTGCATATAGATAGATTGTCTCACGCAGAAAAGTTCTAATGATTGCAGCTACTTGCATATCAGAGGTCTTGAAATGAATTTTACTCAAGTAATATTTGTTCACTTATCTCTAAAATTTATATGATTTTTATTTTAATTTTATTTTGAAATAATTTTTTTATTTATTTTAAAATTTTGTAGGAAGACATTTCAAATGAGAGACTTATTCTTGCATACAAGTTTTTCATTCATGAGACAAATGATAAATCATGGACATTGTGATATATTAAGATTGAATTAATTATGTTGTTTGTTTGACAATGACATTATTATAAGACATTATGCAGTTGAATGGTGTATTGTTTATATTAAGAATTACCTTCTATTAGTATACACATATGTTATTATTACTATAAATGTTATTATTACTATAAAGACATACTGTTATAATATGTCATTAAAGTCAACTGTTTTGATAATTGACTTCAATAATTTGATACTAAAACTTGATGCTCTAACTATTAAGAGTTCCTGTAGTAAATATATAGACTTTGGGGCTTAATATTAAGAGTTTTTTTAGTATGTGGTATATTAAGAGTTGATTCTTTCGAAGTAAAAAATATAACTTGTATAAGTTAGTATTAAGATTTGTAATATGAATTATTCAGAGTTTGTTTAATATGTATAAAGATTTAGATGAATATTTTAATATTAAGACTTGATGCCCTAAATATTAAACGTTCATGTAGTAGATATAAAGACTTTGACACTTCCAAATTAAAAATATGACTTGTATCGATAGGTATTAAAACTTTCAATATCCGGTATTAAAAATATGACTTGTATCAATAGGTATTAAATGTTTGCTTAATAAGTATAAAGACTTGGCTAGACATGACGGTTTACAGTTGTTTCGAAATATTGGATCATTCGAAGTGAAAAACTATGACTTATATAAGTTAACATTAAGACTTGTAATATGAAATACTAAAAGTCCGTTTAATAGGTATAAAGACTTGGTTGAAAATTTCTTTTACTGGTGTTTTAGAACGTAGTCAACTCTATTTGTTGGGGGATTTGACCGGGGATTAAGTTGGGTGGGCTATTATCTCATTCCTATTTATATGATGAATTTATAAATTTTCGAATTCATTTAGTATAAAGTCAAGTGGTCAAAAAATATAAGCTATTTTCATGCATTTTTTTTGTCATTTTTTGACCACTTGACTTTTACACTAAATAAAATTCAAAATTAACAATTTTAGTATATAAACACATCACCCATTAAGTAGATCAGTTTTAATGGTTTGGATTTGGCATTTGGCATTTGAATCAAATTCAATAAATTTTTTAGTTAAGCTCATCAAAGACATTAATGAGTGTGCACTTATAGCAATTTTAGTATATATAACATGTCAAGGATTGTAAGGTCAACATTTCCAATAAATAAAAGTGATATTATATAAATGCAACAGTTAGGTGTGCACTTATAGCAATTCTTAGATGCAACAAATCAATTATCTTGTGGAAGTAGAAGCATCAATTCTAAGATAAAAGAAAGTACCTTGATAGAAACCTTGCTCTTTACTTGGTTTTCCAATGCTTCTGTCATCGACTGTAACAAAAGTTTCATACCAAGTTCAAATTTGTACATATTTAAATTCACAGCTAGCTCTTCATACATTGCAATCCCTAAATGAAACTTCACTGCAGAATCAAGACTCAACAGGTTCCCCGATAAACCCACAATTTGGATGTCTCTATTGATCAAATCTACAACTCAACCTAGCACACCCTCAACTTACCTTGTGCAATATGGGAAAATCAGACTATACATAGAAAAAGAAAGGATATTTTATAGGAAAGTTGGATTTAGTATGGAAAGTATTGCACAGGTTTGCAAGTTGTAGTATGAACAGTATTGCACAAGTTTGGAATTGGGACCAAAACCCCACTAAATTTCAGTTAATGAAATTAACCTTAATTATTATATAATTAAAGCCAGTTTTAACTCGATAAATCTATGTCATGAGTCTGCATCTTATCAACACGCTTAATATTAGTCACCATCATTTTTGCAATTAAACATAAAATAAGCCAATCAAAGGACAAAGCTGGTCAAACTGGTAACATTTCATACTATACTAACAACTTGTGCCAGTACTGAATGGGACACTAAGTACTCGATGGTAGTAATATTACCCCAAATAAAGCCAAATCAAGCATTAAAACCAGAGTCAAAACTTAATACTTCAATTAACTTTCATATTTTTATCATGTATACAAATCAACCCATTACCACAACAAGCTCAAAGTTTTAACAGTTCTATGCAAAATTAAGCTCCCACATGAAGCAATTTGCCTCAATTTATCTTCTCTAAACAGATATATATGAGACCTGAGAAGATATAACAGACCTTATCAAACTGGACAAGCACTTGAATGGCTAGCTCGGGGCTTAGTGTACCATTTGATACCATCTCATCTAAAGTCTCTGTCAAGCACATGCCAATTGTTGACCGGCGGTAAAGCTCAAAAGTCGCCATAAGTAAAGTCACTGTGTTATGAAAACATGACAAAGACTATTACTTCACAAAATATACTTTACAGAAAAAAAATTTCTGGGTTCTGTTGTGCAGACTTAGCTCTCAGTTAGCTTCAATTAACCTTAAATTTCACAATCCAGGTAAATCAAGACCGATTGAGTGTAGAAATCAGGTCCAGTACAAGAAAGTTGCCACAGGGCATAATTTGGCAAAACAGAGACAATAACTTATGACAATTTCCAAGGTTATTGTCGGTGCGATTTGTGAGACCCAAGTCTATCTGAAATGATGTTCGAAATCATTGAATTCTTCCAGCTATAATAATAGAGATTAGAGTGCATATTATCGCAGAGTCAGAGATCTAAAGATACTTGGAGAAATACAAACTCGAAAGCGACAGTGGCCAGCGAGGGCCCAGGCCCCCCCCCCCTCCCCAATTCAGAATTGTCTGTGATGTACCTTACTTAAAATTAGGACCTCCTAACCTATCTAGCCAAGTCCATTATTGCTACCATGGTTTGGAAAATCCATGTACTGGCAGTCCACAATCCAATTGGTGAGCAATTTTCCCAACAGAGTGGCCGCACTTTGCACGGAAGAACACTTGAATCGGAAGAGACTCACCGTCCAAGTTACCCTGATTCTTCCAGTTTGTTTGAGAATTGAAACTGAATGATTCTTCCGAATCATTTTTAACGGATTCTCTAGAGGCAAAACCAAAGGTAGATGTGACTAATTGATGATCGGAAGAGATATTTGGGGATAGCGTGAAGTATGTTTCCTAATTTAAAGGAAGGAACAAGATAGGTCTCTCCACCATGTGTGAGAAAGGATTTCCCATACCACTAAATTGATACTTTAAGAGTGAAATTGAAAAGAAAACTAATCTAATTTCTTGAAAAATCTTACCTCCTCTTTACCCCCCCGAAGCAAACAAGCTCTTCAGATCGACGACCTGGCGAAATCAGCAAATTAGGGTTTCTCCGAAGCAAATATAATCAAATAAAGAAACAAAATCGTGACGAAATTCGATGTATAGAGGGAATTGGAGAGATTACCTGATCGGGGGGCAGTAGAAAAGAAAGAGAAAGAGAGAGAAAAAAGAGAAAAGGGGAGAGAGAGAGACAGAGAGGGAGAGAATTCAAGATCGGAGGTTTTTATATAGAAGAGCGTCTTTTTATATAGAGAGAGATTGGGGGATGGAGATTTTATAGCTTGTTTGGCTATGTCGGAAGGGTTATTGTATAGACTCGGTGTTTGTGGACCATGATATTATTATCCAGACTTTGACTAGAGAAAAAGAAAGTCGGAACAATGCATTTAATAAATGCTCAATAAATATTGTCATTTCCAGAACTGGATGTCTCCAGTTAATATTAGATATCTCTCTTCCTCCATCTGTATGGTTAGAAAGTAGAAAATAGGAAAAAGGAAAAGAAATTTTCACAAGCAAATTACAGATCTTGGCTTTGAATACAAAGAGCTGGACAATTTGAGGATGTAATTTCAAGCACTGGATCTTGATTTGGATTTGATGGTTGAGATTATACGTAGAACGAATGAGAAAAGGAAAATGTTTGGGAGATATCATCGTTGATACCGTCACTGATATGTATTAATACGGATTTTATTATTCATGTAAAGTGAATTATTATTCATGTTAATGATTTTATTATATAACTAATTTTATATAGTATTTTATTATTCAACTCAAATACCATTAATCTAAATAATAACTCACTTAAGTTTAATAATAAAAATATTATATAAATAAATTATATAATAAAATTGCTAATATGAATAATAATTCATTTAATATAAATAATAAAATTAATATTAATGACGGTATTTATATATCGGCTCTCATGACAGAGTCCATGTGCCTTCATAATCATAAATCTAGATGATGTAACATAAAAAGGTGAATTGGTGCTTTTTCATTTACTCAGAGAGTGCGATTTTCTTTTGCTTTTTTGCTTCAAGCGATATAATACTTTTGTGTCGTTAAAAGAAGTTTGGACCGGGATGTCATTGATAAAAAAAAAAAATTTAGAAAATTGCTTCAATGCTTCAAAGTTTTTATTGGAAAGATTGTGTTATTATCATTAATAGAATGGTTCTACTTTGTCATTGAAAGTTTTTAAGATAACATGTTTTTAAGATAATATTATTAGAGGATTTCAATATTACAAACTTTTTTTGCCATAATGTGTTATAGGAGGGGATCTTTGACAATTATTATCTTGATAATTTTGACAATTAAATTTTAAATAATTTTGAAATAATTTTTAGAAATTCTCTAAAATAGAAAAAAATTGACAAACATATTTTTTTAACTTATAGATTGATTGTGTTTTAAATTTTATGTAATTTAAGGATCACTTGATATTCCATCAAAGATCATTAAATATGAACTATTGTAAATGTTATGTAATTTTGATGGTCTTTGATGGAGTATCAAATAATATTTAAATTGTATGAAATTTGAAACACAATCGATCTATAAGCTAAAAAAAATATATTTATAGATTTTTTTTCTATTTTTATTTTTTTAGAATTATTGAAAAATTCATTGTCAAGATTGTCAAAGTAATAATTATTAAGGGATCCTTACCCTATGTTATAGCCTCACTTTTTTATTTATATTTTAATATTTAAAATTCTAAAAATCAAATCTCAACTATTAATCTTCTTTATTTCCATAAGAGATGTGTCTACCAAAATCTATCAATATAGCATCCTTATATAAAATAAAACCATTCATACATTATTTGATCAAAACCAGAATATTAAGAAAATTTTTGGCACAAAAAAAGATAAAAAAATGTTATGGAGAGAACATCATTGATTCCTTCGTCAATACAGATTTTATTATATATATTAAATAAGTTATTATGCATATTACTGACTTTATTGTGTATAATATTTCTATTATTTAACTTAAATACCATTAATATGCATAATAACTCATTTAAGTTACATAATGATAGTACTATACAAAATGAGTTTATATAATAAAGTCATTAATATACACAATAATTTATTTAAATTACATAACGACAATACTGTACAAAATTAGTTTGCATAATAAAGTCATTAATATACATAATAACTCATTTAATGTATATAATTAAGTTCGTATTGATGACAACATTAATAACTGTATCTGTGTATCAGCTCCCAAAAAAAATAAAAAACACGCTTGTGCACAGTTGGTGATACAAAAAAAAAAAGAAAAAAAAATCACATGAAATGTAATGATGAGTTCCAGATGGCTGATTGCATCCATCATCCATTAATTATCCATACATACAGCACAAATCAGCACATGAAATGTAATGATGCTATGCATGCTAACAACGTCTCAAGTTTTACTTGCTATCCTTCCACAGAGATCTTTAATGTTAATGAGAGATCCATGAGGATAAGGGATTGCAAATAAGATAAACCATTGGATGGTTAGTTGGCACGAATCTTAAAGTTGTACTTGGATCACCAAGAAATCTTCGTTCCCTTCCTTTCATGCGTACCAGCCTTTTAAAAGATGAGAAATTATTCTAGCATTCATATTTTATATTTTATACCTACATATTAAAAATATTTATATTAAATAAATAATTTATTTATAACCATAGTTGTAAGTGTTTATAGTTAGTTAGAAAGTATTTATCACTTCTTCATTTCTAAATAATATAAAAAAATTTATTGCACAAATCAAAATACAACTTACAGAATTTTTAATTCTAATAACATAAAATTTTAAGTATATCTTGTACAAAACATCAAAACCAACTAAAATGTTTATAATCGAGACACATGGCTAATGAAGAAATTCATTTGTTCAACATTTCAAAAATTTTCTTGGATTTTTACTTTTGAAATAATTATAGAAAAAAAATATAGTGGCGAAAAAGAATTTGCGCACTGAACTGACGCTGTAATTTACTTAAAAAATTAATTTATAAAACATTGCAACACTACTCTTTGTGCGAAGTTCCTCGGTACCTAATCACCATATACTTCAAAAAGCAACAATAAAAAAGAAAAAAGATATAAAAATTCTTAATTTATCCAGCACTATATATATATGCACGTAGATTAAGTATGATGAAAAGAAACAAAACTAAAAGTGCTGCTCAAAATTGATAAAACAAACTTGATATGACTAACCTAACAATCACACAAACATGGAAGAGACTGGGAGAAGAAAACATGAAATATGACATTGACAGCTATTCTAACATTTGGCAATCATCTATAAATATAATACATATCAGGGTTCTCTGTGCATATATATGCACATTATGCTCTTTTGGAACAATCTTTCTCAATAACATTGTACAACTTGTTAGTCATCTTCCTCATACTTCATTTTAGAATAACTCACACATGAATCAAGTGAAAACATTTAACCTGAGATACAGGAGGAGGCCCATACCAGTAGAAAACACCGGATGAAGATTAATGCCTTGAGAGCAACTTCATCAGATATGGCCCGGAAATGCAATAGTAGTGACTACAACCGCAAATAATCGTATCATGGCAATTTATATTCAATAATGCTATTTTTTTTTTGAAAGCAAGTCTACACTTACCAATTTATTTAGAAATAAACAATAAGAGTCCAAAATGATACACAATACTAGACTTCCATTAGCTTCTGTTACCAAGTGTAATCGAACACATTCGGGATATAATGGAAATCTTTCTGAAATTTGAGAACAAAATATACTTTTGTACTTGCATCTTCTTTTAATCTGAAGTGGCAATCTTTTTTTTAGTCTTGGCATAGCATATATCTCTTATAGTCGAGCATTGTTCATTGAAACAAAATAATAAATGCTATTAAAAATGCTTAATTATAAAACAGAAAAGGGGAAACTGTCAAAAGTATCCTTTGGTAATAAGTTCCTGTAATTCCTCAAAATTAAATGCATCGTCAACAGAGTATTCTCCTGAAACACACATTGAAATAAAATTAAAGGAAAGCAAACTATTAGTAAATATTTTCTTAAAAGTACAAAAGACGAGAAATCCTAGTAGTAACCTAACCTAAAAGAAGCCTCCCTTTAAATTACATAAAGAGGGAATGCTAACTGCTAACTGTTGCCAGTGACTGGATTGTCTCCAGCTCGGCCATTAATGGGCACGCGCCACGTTGCCCGCAAGTGCCAATCTTGCTTGTGGGGTTGGGTGACGTGCTGAGTGCCTACTGATGGGTGAGCCAGGGCAAGCGGACCCCTGGATCTCAAAAGGATTCTAGTTGTGGTCGAATAATGACTAGTAGTGGTTTGGTAAGGTCTGTGCTGCACAGTTCAGTACCAGACCCAACAAAAAGGTAACAAAAATAAAAATTCTTTATGCTGTTAGCAACGGTGAGCGGAGGACAAATTATTTTATATATCAAGGTATAGCAACACATATTGCTCAATTAATTGTGGCGACTTGCAAACATAAAATATGTGAACATATATATACTGGTAAATTTACCTATTGAATCTCGACGTAGGGCTGTCATGTGAGCACAGCTGGAAATATTTATAAATTCAGAAAAATATGGTTATTTTCTGTTATTTTGCTTATAATACCAGATCTGGGAACGAAGTCCCTTCTTAAAAGAACTTTGTTTATTCTTTTTGGGATTTCCATGGCAGGATGGTGCCAATTTCAGAGGGAATATCAAACTAAACTAGTTTATACTGCACCAGCAAGGACCAGTCCTGTAATTGAACTTTTTAGAAGTCTGAATGCATACCTGCCAAGAGCTTTTCCGAGATCAGCACACAGAGACCGAATGTATGTTCCTTTTGAGCATGTGACTCGAAATATCAAATTTTGCCTAAAATTTTCAACCAAACTAACTTAAGCAAACAAAAGAAAAAGACAAATTCAAATAACTATATTGTGCTCTGTGAGGCATTTCGATATTGGGGATGCTTGGCTACCAATATATTAACACAGGAACAAAAGCCAACAAGGTCAAAAGAGAACTCCTGAAACTAAGAAATGCAATTAATTTTAATTTAACCTTGTCTGATTACAATAACTCCTCTTGCCCTTTTATAACAGCTACAGGTAACTCCTCTTGCCCTTTTATATCTACTCATAATATAATTAAAAATAACCTTCAACTACCTAGGCCATGACTTGATAACAAACCATTACAACAGCAATACAGCTACAGACAACTTTACAAACAAATACTACCTAGCGACATGGTCCATTAATTTCTGAGATGATAAAATCTGGACCAATAAACTTATTCTGGCCTAAATGAATCACAAATTCTTGTATGTGCTGCATCACATATCTTAACAGATTCTTAGAGGGGCATAGCGGTCATGTAATGTGATAATTGCCATGTCACAATACTGAGACATCGTTGATGCAGTATCAGTATAGTATTTGTACAGGTTTTGGCGTTATATGGCTATATGGGTAGTTGAGCGTGACTTGGCCTTGATCAAGAACAAAGCAATGATTAGGCAAACACCGAAGAAAACAGCAGGTAAATAGAAACTACCCTGGTATTAATTAAATCTACATGGAAAAGAGCAGAAGTAATAATAGAAAATAAACCTGTCTTCCAAGCTTCGCTCGATTTCAAATTCATAGATTGAAATTCGTCTCGGTGACAGCTCGATTGTCTCTCCTCTTCTGGCTTTCTCATACATTCTCTCCCCTCCAACCTTTGCAATTTACTATTAGTAATACTCAAATTAGATTCAAAAGCTGCCATGGCAGCATTTCAGTTATTGGTACTATGAACCGTTTTAACTAACAGAGTTGATTTTTTATTTGAGTTGATTTTTTATTTTTCTTCAATCATTCAGTACTTAACTGCCCAGTTGAGGGTAAACAGATTCTAATTTAGGTCACATTGAGGGCCATTGGTATTAATGTTTAATTGAGCCTTAACTGGGGTCAAATCGGAGATGTAAAGTAGGATGTCCAAGTTGGAGAAGCATGACATTCTTTACATTAATAAATTTGTTGGAGAAAACATGCTTTAGTAAAGGAATGTTCTAAACTCAAAAGAAGTACTTCTCAGCTAGAAACAGAACTTTTCATTAATAAATTTGCATACCTTGATGGCTGAGAACATTGGAGGGACTTGCCATATCTCTCCCAAAAAAGAAGCAGCTGCCTTTTTTATGTCTTCATCTCTTATGTGCTCCCAAGGCTCTCTTTGTATTACCTTATGATGAACAGGAAGCACACATAATTGAACTATAAAAGCAGACAAATAGAGATAATGACGAAAATAACTATAATCAACTACAGGGCTCAAAATTGAAAATTTTGTTTTGGAAGTAGTGAAGTAGATAGGCTAATTTATCAGTACTAGACTCAAAAGGTAATCTATATCTTATTCACACTAATAAAATATTACCATATGAGATGATACCGTAATAACCTGTCTATCTCCAATCATAAGAACTCATGTATGGGAAAAAAACATAGCTATTTCAACAAATACCAGCTCTCATTTAAGACACTTCAGAGTTCAGACTTGAAAGTACTGTCAGATAATATTAAGGATCTTGACAAAACCCTGAACGACCTGCCCAACCAAGAGCGAATATAGAATTCAGATTAGAAAAGATACTACAACTTACCGGTGAATCAGCATCCCAGGTAGATGTGGCCTCCCCTAACCTAAAAATGCCACTATACCCTTTCACCATTCCTTGATATCTATCAATTCAACAAGCATAGAAAAATTATAAGGAGGTTTACTAATATCAAGATCCAAAAAATAGCATGTAAATAATGCCAATAACTTGATCTGACTAAGGTCAAATGAAATTGTTCTACTATGAGTCAATTAATCTTAAAAAAAAAAAACTTAAACTGCTTAGTTCTGTGCATAAACAAAAGGAGAAACAAACAAGGGGCAAAAAGTATTAAAAGCTGATATTAAATCATAAAGATACCAAGTATGTGAGTGTTTTTACAGGGTTTAGATACCAAGTATGTATACAAGAAGAAAACTGGTAGATATGCATGTAAGAAATTAAGAATTATAAATTAACAACAAGGTAATGCTAATACCTATCAACCACCTTTGTAGCTTTACCAACACAAATAATTAATAGACCAGTTGCCATCGGATCCAGCGTACCAGCATGACCAACCTACAAATTTCATAAACTGAACTGTTAAAATAACATACTGGAAAACATGGTGCTTGGTCAAACTTGGGGAACTGGTACCACACTGGTACAGTGTCAAAATAAAGATCAACTAGACAAGCTACAAAAACAAAAAGTACTCTGCATATCTGTTTAAGTCAAAAGTGTACCTTTTGTACTTTTACCAGCCGCCGCAACTTCCCACAGACAGTAAATGAAGTCCATCCTATCTTAAAAAAAGAAAAATAAAATCAAACTAAAAAGGACAAAAAAAGGAAACAAATAGGACCAGGTGCCAAATCATCATTGGATAAATTTCTTCCCTGCATTTTCTGAAATGGTAGCGCATATAGAATATTGAAACTGCACTAACCAGGTGAGGTACATGCTACCATCAAGATGTTGGCATGTTGCACAAGTATGGTAATATACCGGAACTATAATATGAGCAGCTTTAGCCAGTAATGCTCATTGTGAGTAACTCCAGGTCATGTGGGGTTTGGTGCAAAAATACAAAAGGTTGAGCACAATTTGCAGTGCAATAAAAAATGTCTTCTGAACTCAAAAGAGGCAAAAAAAAAAAGAACAATTACAAAAAGAAAATTGGGTAATCATTTCACCTTTAGGCTTATCAACAAGCACAACTGTTCCATGGGGCCCATCCCACCGAGGAGGGAGTTCTGTTCTCCTACTTACCAAAAATGGATCTGTCCCATGGGGCATATCTCTCTCATCTCTTTTCTCCCTTCCCTCTCGATCATCCCTTGACACTTTATTCTCCCTTTTCCCTTCACCCTTCATTGGTTTTCTCAATTCCTTGAAGAACTCTGCTACCTTTCTCTCTCTAACATCACCCCCTTTTGTTGTTCCGCTCTCCTGCTCAAAGAAAACCAAGCCCCTCTCCTTTTCATTTCCATTGTTAAAATCTTTTTGTTCACATTTGACAAAGGCATTTTCAAGTGATTGGTCAGGAAAGTACTTCTTCTCTAGCTGATATACCTATTGGAAGTACAAAAATGAATTATCTCAGCGTATGTCTTTGCTAATTGAAGAACTGAGTTACAGACACATTGGGTTAAGCTGAGATTTAACTATACTCAACTGAGAGCCCATTGGTGGGCATAATTTGGAATTCAAAATATTTGAGCACTTCAGTATTCTGTCCTCTGTATTTGGGTCATGTACGTGTTTTGTGTACATGCACTTCGGATAAGTGTGTACATCAGGCATTCCGAGTAATTCCTTGTAGATCAATTGTTATCAAAATATCTTAAAGAATAACTCAGCATAAACATAATAAAAATGATATAATTCACGGTAAATTAGAGACAGACTAGAGAACTGAACCTTTTCAGGCAAAATTGGGTTAAGGTAATGCAACTGATGCCTAGTATACTCTGCCAAGGTTCATTGGGGGGGTCTGAATGGGGTTTTGAATCAAACATTAAAGTGCTTAGGCACCACCATACTTGCATCTGGGAGTT
The DNA here is from genome assembly GCA_037678475.1 of x Bolboschoenoplectus mariqueter. NCBI lineage: Eukaryota > Viridiplantae > Streptophyta > Magnoliopsida > Poales > Cyperaceae > x Bolboschoenoplectus > x Bolboschoenoplectus mariqueter. Next base: position 1,305,115 of record CM075286.1, on the reverse strand, counting down.
TTATGCACGTAAATACCTTATTTGAAGTCATAGTCTCAATGGGTGTTCAATTAAACATTAAGGCAATTCAACACCAGGGTAATACATGGGTACTGTCATGCGTGCGTGCTTATGTGCAAGTGTATTCGTTTGCTAACATAGGTGCACGCACATGTGAATGTGTGTGTCTGCAAGCATACGTGAACGCACGTGCTCGTGCTTGTGTGGTGTGAGTTTGTGTGTGTGTTTACTATTTGGTTGGGGATCTTGTGGCTGAACAAGGAACTTGTGTGTGCCTGCGTTTACTGTTATGGCTGAATTGGTAATCTTAAAACATGAGGTCAAAAGTGTCAAAATTCATGCACGCCTACTGTTTGTCATAATGTCCGAAAGAAGAATGAATGGTACCATAACCCCGACTAACCATGCGGTAGTGCTTGTCTTTCTCCCACGGGAAGGCGAATGCGTCATGGAAGTAGAGCTCCTCTTCACGCGCATGCAATCGAGGGAAATCGACGATCTCTGGTTTCAACTCCACGAACTCCGATGCGCCCTTGGATCGGGTCGTGGGCTCATCCGAGCCGTACATTCTCTTGTCGCGCTTGGAATAGTATCGGCGCTTGGAGCGGTCCATGACGGGTGCTTCCTCGACTTCTTCCTCTCCATTGGAAGAGGCAACTGAGGGATCCTTTTGGTGGTCTGGCTGGTGTTGCGCTGAGGTCCGGGCATCTTTGTGGGACTGGACGGGACGGTAGTTGACGAGCTCGTAGTAGAGAGGGTAAGGCGTGGAGGTGGTGGAGAAGGTGAGGTGAGAGAAGAGAGATGAGGGTTTAATGGTGAGGAAGAAGGAAGAGAGGGGGGGTTTCAATCGGAGAGGAAGCATCTTTCAACAGTTGATGTGAGATAAGAGGAGAGAGAGAGAGAGACAGACAGAGAGTTCGTATCGTCGACTATTCACATTAAATAAATTATTATTTATATTAACAATTTTATTATATAAATACTATTTTTATTATTTAATTAAATGAGTTATTATTCAGATTAATTATATTAAATTGAATGATAAAATATTGTATAAAATAAATTATATAATGAAATCGTTAATATGAATATTCATTTTATATAAATAATAAAATTTATATTAATGATGATATCAATCATGATATCTCCCAAATATTTTTCCTTAGGAATATTGGTTTTGTTGTATACTAGTGCGATCAGTATGATGATAAACTTAAAAAACTATTAAATGAAATCAAATTATCCATCTGTAAATATAGTTGTGCAGGAAAATCACCGTTTCAATATAGTTTGTCTCATTTCAAACAAGAAGAAAAGCCATTGCGTGCTTAGCAACATCATAATTATGTACACAGCCAAAAGACTATCATGAGCATGGAAAAAAACAAGTTTGTTTCTCATTGAGTTACAAAACCTTGAAATAAATTAGGAACTGGATTTCTGGCATTCCACCTCTGGAACTGAATTTCAAAAAAAGAAAAAAACCCTGTAGCATTTGTAATGGAATAAAAGAACTGTTAGTTTATAAAATGGCACAGCCACACAAAATACAAGATTTTAAATGTTATATGGGTTAGAATATAATTAAACCAAAATTTACTTATTAAATCAGAGAACTCTTGTTGTTTTTAATTGCAATTGGAGCAACAAATGCCAGCTATAATACCATAATGCAGAAAAAGAAAATAACCCAATATTTAAAAAAAAATCTTATTAAGCTCTACATGGAATTTATCATCTCTATCTCTACTTAGTAAACTACAAGGCTGATCAATACAGAAGTAAAAAAAAAAAAAACACTAGGAAGGAGAACAGACAAAAAAATACAAAATGAAATAATAAATGAAGAGAAAATAAATAAATTAAACAACAGTATTGTTAGGGAGAACAATCCCCATCAACTTGTAATATGCTCTCTCAGCTTCAAACCAGCGTGCTTTGAAAGTTGCCCATTCTTTCCTACATCTCTCCCTCACCTAAAATATTCACACCATGTAGTAAATATTACTTCAAATATCTTGAAATAATTATAACCATTGTAAAATTAAAAAAGCAGCATTCATATAAAACATGGGTTTATTACACACGAACCAATATGCCAATCTCTACAGTCTAAAAATTGTAATATTTCCCAAGTTACGTAGGATATAAATAATGTTTTTCATGTTGCAGAACCACTAATGGTAATTTACAGTCGTACTTGTACTAACAGGGAAAGTTTAGGTTTTTGGATTGATTTCTAAGGTTATTTCGTCACAAATGAATGAGCCAACCTTTGGGACAGAACATCGTCGGTGTAAAACAACATGCTTTAGAAGTACATCAATACAACATTACTTGGGTAATTGGGTTGGCCTTTAACAGAATAAAACGGGTACACAAATGGTTATATTGGCTCAAAGTAAGGACAGTCTTTTTAGCACCAAGCAAAGGGTTAATTTAAAATAAAAATAGAACCGAGACAAAATCAAGCTAGATCCAAGCTGATCTTGAACAAGATTAAATCTAGCTCGAGTTTGTCTCTAATTCTCAAACCAAAATCCAACTCGAACACAATCAATGAGGTCTAAGCAAAATTTGCAGCCCAACACAGAAGAGAACATGTACTACTTTTGGCCATATCCAAATTCTATATTTGCTGTTTAGGAAGTCAAGACCCAAAGCGCACACTATTTTTTTAACCCAAGTTTAAGCAGAACCAAACTCAGAACATATGGTCTGCATACAGTTTAATAACTAAACTTGGAATATATAGAAAGTTATAAGCAAGGATTTGTATTTTCATACCCCTTCCCACGGAGCTTTTCCATTTTCCGATTTACCCTGCATTATAGAAATAAAAAAAATTGATTAGTTATCTATGCATAGTTGAAAGAGACAATTCTATATTTTTTACACATTTTCCAAAAGTAAACATGATCTCATAAACAGCATAAGTATTAACAATATAAGAAATAAAATGTCAAAAACAATCACCTGGTTTCCAAGTGAAGGGACTGATTGATGCACGATCCATTGGGAATCTACAACTCCAATTTTCTCATGAGCAGGCTACCACATAGAAGATAACAGAATAAATAACTTGATAACAGTAATAATTGAACTTTCAATTTCAGAGTTGTAATTGTACACAAATATTACCTCAACACATCTTCTCAAAGCAAAATCAAGGCCCCATCCATGAACCAAATCATTCTACAAACATGATGGTAGTGATAATAATTAAGTTTTTGAGTAAAACAGATAACTTCTCATGTCCTAACATTAGTTCCTCTCCATGTCAAATCAGAAGTGAAAAAGGACACACTAACCCAATAGATTAAGGTCATGCCGAGCCCATTTTGGTTAGGTACATGGAAGCAATGGATGCGACCAAGTAATAATGTTCTCACTTCTTTAAATCTATTTTTGTTATGTAGGTAACCAAGAGTCCCGTCCAGGTGTAATTTGGTTTTGTACCGGCATGAACTGCTACCATTAAGTCGCAAATGATAATACCTGAATCATATGCCATACACATCTCCAAGAACTTTTGGAGAATACAGGCGCCATTATCTCTACAAATCTGAAAGAAAGTACGATTCATTAATTACCAGTATAAGAAATACTTGTTCAAAATCAAATAAAGCAAACTAAACAAATGAAAACCAAGATAACATACGCAGCACAAGGTGGGAGGAGCGGACCATCGCTACACCAGCCAGGTCTCTCAATCGCGTCTCTATTAAATTCAAAACAAAAGTTAATAAAGAGTAACCCTGAAAATATGAACACATATCTGCTTATGGATTTCTTGTAATGCCAAATGAATTGCAATTGTGGCTTCATGCACAATATAAGTTCTAAGTAGAGTTCAGACATTAATTGCATCACCAAAGGATGCCAGACCAAATGTGTAAATGTGCAAAGTAAAGTGTAAAGTCATTCAGATATTACTTGTGAACTTCTGAATTGCCTCTTCGCTTTGTCATTTGCCATGTAAGCCCTTGGTTTGGCTCCAAGCCGGGTTGTGATATTTCCAAACCATGCTTCTTTACCAATTTTATGTACCTACCCATTTATTAGTATCCAAAATAAGATAAAAGATTAGTTATCCAAAATAATAAATTCAACTTCTAGGGCACCTATAGCATGGTTATTCTATGTGCTTACTGTCAGAAACTCAAAAGTTAAGGTTGAGAAGTCTCAAATCCGTAAGTAACCCAACCAAAATGCTGAGACTAAAGTTAAAAGGAAAAGAAGACAGAAAAATGAAAATAAAGATTCACGGGAAATCCTGCAGGACTGGGTAAGCATCTTAGCTTTGAACCATAACTAGGTAAATTCAGGCCTTCGTGCAGTCATTTCTTACAATATATCAAACAGAACTAGAGCAGATATGGATATAGCTCCATAAAAGTGAAGAGGAACTAACACAGCCCATTAAATAATCTGAAATGATACATTTAACAACAAGAGAAACTAAGAATCATACTTTTCAGCGTTGAAGTGGTCTACACCAAGGTCTTCATCCCATATAAAAATGTACTCAAATGGGGCCACTATATCTGGGTGCAAGAATCTTTTTGCAAACCACCTGACCAATTATGGAAAGCGAAGTAATTAACAAAACTCGTCTTGTTTTATTGTGCAGAGTAATAGAATGCCTTGCAGAACCTTTCTAGAAAATTGGCACTTAACCCCCCACCCCCAAAAAACAAAAAAAACACACACACAGCTCACCCTCCCAACACACATATAAACTCCCTCAACTGCGCTCTCACCAACACGCATGATAATTTCTGTAGTTCTGTGAGACAACACACTAATGTTTGACACATTTTATAATAGCATCTGGACTTGACAAGGGTATGAACTATGAAGTTAAGAAAAATTACCATTTAGTCTGTTTCCTGCCACTAACATGTATAGCCTTCTTTGACCACTCAAACTCATCCCATTCACTCGTCCTTCCATCATAGTGGAATAGCATTATCAGAAAATCATCTGAAAACTGTAACATAAAATAAAATGAAAATAGTTTTCAGTAGTCATGACAATAAAGGCCACACGTCTAATGCAAAAAAAAAAAAAGCACCAGTACTGGGGCTTAAGTAAATCTTTAATATTAAGCTGAAACCTAAATTAGAAAACCAAAAACAACTGGGATCAATAGTGTCAAGAAACAAAATTCTATTCCTGGTCCATGCTGAATTATACCAACTTGGCCCAGCTGTACCAAGATGGATCAGTAACTAACAGTAAGGAATGATTTCAGTAGGCATTCTGTAGCATGCTAGCATCATTCCAACTGGGTGATCTACAGGAATATGAACTTCTACCTTTTTTACAGCCTTATCAATATTGTGTCTCTGATCATATCCAACTGTAAATGTTACAAGGTACTTCTGCTTAGTTCGCAAATCCTGCACATAAGAAAAAAAAAACAATAACCATTACTGTTAATTTAGCAAATAGAGTAAGCACTAGATATTCACAAGAGTTGAAATCTGTTAAAAAATTGGATAAGCTATGGCCGCATGACAAACTAAAAAAGAAAAAAAAATGTCCACTTTACTTCTTATAGTACAAAATGAGAAGACAACTAAAAACCAAGCTTTTCATAAAAAATAAAGCAAACACTTTGTTGAAAAGGACCTGCACAAATAGCTTCTTTTTTCTTCCTCGCTCTTGTAAATACCGTAGTTATCATTATTTGAACTCTTACACAAGACAATATTATGATAATTTGTCATATGCAATACCTCACTAGGGTCACCCCACAACCGGCGCAGGTATAAATCTGACTCCTGTACTACTATACCAGGTGCAAGTCTCTCTGCCCCCTTTGGATTTGTTGGAACATATATCTGCATAGCAAACCATCAGAGTCAGCTTCCGTTAGTACTAACACCAGCTTAAATGATGTAACCTTATAAATATTACCATCACAAACAAAAAAAAGAACTTTTATTATAAAGGGTACTTCACAGGTCAGATGAGTATGCAAAGGTCACATTACTTGTCTTGGCACCATGAATGGGAGAACACAGATAAGTGCTCAATTGTACAAAATTAAGATTAATGGTAAATAAGGAATTCTCAAAGCTTAGTTGTACATACCCAAGGAAACATCAGCATGAGATTATAACTGATACTTCATTAATTTTATTTGGAAGTTCTGTTGCTCATTTGGGAAACCAGCTCTAGAATACTACATCACCAAGAAAAGGTCCACTTTTGGTGTACGAGTAGATATAACCATATTAGTAGGAAAACTACACCAACCCAGTGTAATACAGTTGAAGCAATCTCGGAAAATTAGGAAATGTTCATTGTACTATTTATTAGGCATGGCAATGTTCATTGTAATCTGTCAGGTGATTCAAGTCAACCCAACAACCACCTTTGACAGGTTGGGTTGAGGTCCAGACTTAAGGACCTAACCAAGTTCAGAACATTAGATTAAATGTTCCCCATAAAAGGTCCAAGACAGTATAAGAAATCTCATTTTGAAAGAGTAATATTGATATTTCCGCAATATGGTCAATATATTCAACAGAAATCAAAGTTCCTTTTAACAAGAAAGAAACATAGGCATACCCTAGTATTGTTGGAATTTAAATGAGTGTCATTGTCTCTAATATTCTTGGCAGAAGCCCAGGCATGGTTGAGGAGGGCTTGAGTTGAGATGCCTGAGCTCTTATCCTCCACATATGATATTATACTTGAGGGAAAGTGTAGCTGCAAATATTTCATTTATAATGTTAAAAGCTACTTTCCTGAGTTAGCATTAATGCAACGACTTGTGTGCAAATACTTTTAGTACTCTTAAGCTTTTCGACTCTTAATAAAGGGTGCCCAGCATGTCTGATTTGCAAACAGCAACGGCATTTCTCATATTTCCCAACCCTAAGCATTTCGACAGTTCACCAGTAAGATCCACTCAGTAGGTTACTGATATTGCCGGTATGTTCTGCCATGTAATGACAAATGTAACCAAAATAAAGCATGATTGAACAACAAAGGAGTGACATAAATTGATTATAGTCTTCTACATTTAATGTCAGGTCTTACTAGCAAATATGAGAAATGTTGGATGTTTTCTGTGAATACAATCATTACTGAGCATAATTTGAAAATTAAAAGAAAAAACAGAACATCCAGGGGCCCCAATCAAATGTATAAGCCTCCGCAAGGCATTGATCAATTAAAACCAAAAGAAAATAAGACTAAGATCAGTCTCTTGGTTTTGCATGATCAAAGAATAGCCATTCTAAAAGATCGTTTGGGCTACACTTACTTTTCTTTTCCTCCATTGGAAAGAAAGCTAAATGTCTATACATTGGTGTAGCTACAGAACCTTACAAATTTTTTATGCATCTTGTCAATTAACTAACTAAGCTGGATTGTAGAAAGCTTTAAAAGGCAAGTAACTGTCCAGACCCCAAACAATTTTCTTTCTCATGTGGTCAAGACATATATTGCAGAAGTGGTTTTAGGTAATTGCAAATTCCAATTTTCCAGGATAGAAGTAATCAATCTAGGCTCAATCGGTTGGCTCTACTAGGTTACAACAATAATTGATAGAAATTATAGTATACCTTTGTGATACTAACTGAAGGAAAAGAGATGCCGATGCAAAATCCAATTACTGCTCCAATAACAGTAGTTATAACCAATCTCATGTTCTCGTTTGATCTCCTATAAACACCACTGCAGTTCGATATATATACATACAATTAAACTAAGTTTAAATTACGAAAAGCAGAGCTATCATACAAGAATTGACAATCCTGTACTGTAAACTGATATTACATGGTCATGGTTGAGCATGCAGCTTTTGAATAAGCCTGTCCTTTGAGCCTCAAGACCAAGTTTAAAACAATAAGTGGATAACCAATTTGGTACCTAGTGTAAACTAGTATGGATAATTAGATGTGATACTCAGTATGTACCAGTATCAGTCAAAAAACAGAGTCTTTAGGAGTTTGTCATACAGTTCCAGGACCGAATATATGCTTGATGATTTCTATTTCAAATTTTGCTTTGTCTGTATGCTGGTGGTTAATACTGGTACAGGAATGAACAAAAGAAATGAAACCTGTGTCTAGGTGTCTTGGCCATGATACAGAATTTGGAGGTGGACGATAAATGGGTCTCTGTTGTAATAAGCTGGAGCAATTATACATGTCTCAAACAGCTCATTATTGGGAGAGAAAAAAAATACCCCACAACCACTTCAAACCCTGCAATTGATAAGAAATTACAGTAATCAGAAGAAACATTATTGTTCATATACTAAACAAAAGATGCACAGAGATAAGGCACTCTGACTACATATGCTAACCCATATATCAATATAGATATCATATTATGGATGTAATTATAACTTATATACCCATATGTAAATGCTACCAGAGAGTAACCTAGTCTCACACACACAGCCAAATTAGAAGTGTACCAACCTAAAGTCGGATGTAACAGAAATCTAGGCCCAATGCACTGATTGTCAGAATGGTTCCGGTATGGCATCATACCTATTGAAGGGGCTTTTTCAACGCTATATACTTTTCTCTTTGTGTTTTCTATCTCTTTATTACAGCTTAAAGTTGCAACAAGGACTGGTTAAAACCTAGTATCGGACATCAAATAATACCATAGCTATGATCGAATCTAAATCTCCATTATATTAAACTCTGTTGAATCAGATTAAATCACCGTATTGACATAAAAAAGGGAAATTCAAGGACAACGGCTCCAGCATCTCCCCTCTTCCCAGATTCGAAATAACAAATTACAAATCTAACATTTAAAATAACGAAAACTGAATACATGTTTGCGTACCTGAGCAGATCCAAGGTCGAAACCCTATATTTCGCCGAAATTCTATCTCCTTGTCGATCTCTCTTTCTAAAAATGTCCGGAAATCTAGACGAGATTCAACTTCGAAGCGTGATTCTGGACTGTACGAGAGGGAAATCTGAGCTTTGTTTGTTTATATTTAGAAAAAAACCAAAACGAGAAGCAAGAGCGATGAGAGAAACAGATGCAAATGGGAAGAAAATGGAAGAAACGACGAAGTCTAGAAAACGAAACGCTAGAAAATGATTCAATGAAGAAAAAAGAGAGAGAGAGAAATTGGAGGGAAGTGTTGGTATTGTGGGAATATATCAAATATCAATTTATCAGGGGGTGTAAATGTAATAAGAAAAAAATTAATTTGGAAACAACGGGTTGAAATTTTCTTTTTCTTTTTCTGTTTTGTTTATGTAATATATCAAATATCAATTTATCAGAGACCTTTATACATAAATAATTGGTCTTGTCTATTATGCCAGCTTGACTCTCTTGCTAGTGCAATTGCCATATGAAATTTGTAAAAAATATTAAACTATATCTTATCACCAGCTGAGTTCATTTTTTTTTTCTTTTTTCTTAAAAAAATATCATTTGATAATATTTATTTTGACTGGAATATTAATTTTTAATTTATTAAGTAAAATATTATTTTTTATGTGAGAAATTATATGTTTGAATGAATATTGTTAGGGATTTTTAGTGGATATTTAAATTGAAAGACTTGTGTCTGGACCCCATATTCATTAAAAAAATTTATTTTGATAGTGTTGATAATTTTTTGGCAAATTAATTTACATGAAGTTAAAAATTAGAAAAAAATTTATATGTATTTTATTAGATAAATTTCATACAATTTCAACGTGGTAGCGTTAATTCCAAATTATCAAAAAAGGTAAATCATTTAAGTTAATAAACAGGAAAACATGAAATTTCATAATTTTTATAAACATATTATATGCATGCACTATATATATTTTTTTATAACATTGAATAACTTTATTTTTCATGATGGTTGAAATTGTCAATAAAAATATTAGTCAAATGATCCCCTAAAAAAAATGTTATACCATTAATTAAAACTATCAAAATCATGATGGTACAGGTACGGAGACTCTTGACATAATCAAAATAATTAATATTCAATGCAGAGTTATTATAAATATAATAGTCAAAAATGGCTGGATTCAAATTAATTGGAGAGAAGTTGCCACAGACAAGAAAAATGTTTTATGTTTGAAAAATAATAATTTTCAAAATTGAATATGTAGGTTCCAGAAATATTGAAGTGAACAAATTAATTGGAAATTAATTACGAAATTAAGGCCATAATAATTTGATTAGTGCCTATCCACTAAAAAAGAAACCCTAATTAATTAACGATGAGGGTTTAAATGCCTCTATTTTTTTTTGCATCCATCGTGCCTTTATTTTTTAATTTGTTTATAACTCTAATTTTAAAATTAAAATATCAAAATAAAACCATTAATTTTGATATATATTACTTTCTCTATATACATGTAAAAAATATTATTTTGTTAGCATCAAGAGCTTATAAAAAAATACACTAATATGGATAATTTATGGATATTGATTTTTTTAACTTAATGATTCATATAAAATGAAAATCAAAATGTCAACATTTTTTTATGTGCATGAAGATAATATAATGATCACATCTAAAGGTTTTATTTTGATATTTTAGTTTCAAAAATTTTATTATTAGCAAATTAAAAAGTGGAGATTAACAATTATCTAAAATTTACACGTATATATAGAGTAAAGTTAGGGTGAGTTTAACTTAAAAAAATCAAAACTGCTTCAAATAATAAATTTGAGTAGCTCAATAAATTATTTATAGTAAAATATCGTAGAATACCAAAATTTTCTATTTTTAGAATTTTCTAACTATTTTTTTTAGATTTTTAAAAATGATCCTAAAATAATAATAAAATAATGAATGTTTTTATATAAGAATACCATTTAAAAAAATTAAAACAAATACTTAAAAACTCTAAAAATAAAAAAAAATCGTATGCTACAAAATTTTAATATAAAAAATTTATTAAAATAATTAAATTTATCATTTAAAATTAATTTAATGAACTCTTAAATTAAACTAATCAATTTTCTTAATAAATTTTAAATTCACCCCAACTTTTCTCTCTCTCTCTCTCTCTATATATATATATATATTATATTCCATCCATTTTCAAATCTACACATGTTATCTAAACTATAGTTCCTGCATCACATGTTGATAGGCATTATGAGAGAGAGAGAGAGAGAAGCTCCATGTAAGCTAATAACAGGTAATTTGAGTTGGTAACCATACTGGCTTTTGCCTAGAAAATCAATATAAGCATTTATATATATATATATATATATATATATATATATATATATATATATATATACATACATACATACATACATACATGTATATACACATACATACATACATACATACATACATGCATACATACATACATACATATGTATGTATGTATGTATGTATGCATGTATGTATGTATGTATGTATATATGCAATAAGCCAACAACTAGAGATCCATAGATATTCATTGAACCCTATATATATATATATATATATATATCCCTATATATATATATATATATGTATGTATGTATGCAATAAGCCAACAACTAGAGATCCATAGATATTCATTGAACCCTTCTTTTATATATATATGGTCCTTTTTTAAATTTTCAACTAAGTAAGGTCATATTCCATACCACATTATTTTTGCTTTATCAAAGTGAAATAAAACAAAACAATCTTAAATTTTTTTATAAGTGTTGATAGAGGAAGAAAAGATTTAATAAGTTTTAGAGTGATCATTAATTCTGAAGTATGAAAATGTAAACATAGATCCAGTGTGGTCAAATTATTTCTCTAGCTACCAGTTATAAAAAAGAGCATGGTATTTATAGAATTCATAATTAATCATACAATCTAAATCTAAAAATATCTACTTATCACACATATATCTCAGCCAATAATGTTTAATGATACAATAATTTAATATGTATTTTCTGAAAAAATCTACTTATCACACATGTATTTTGATAATTTCTTGGGGTGATTTTTTTTTATTTGTTTCCTATTTCTTGTTTTTTTTCTTGGGTGCGTGTGTTGGTTTTTTTTTTGAGGGGGGGGGGGGGGTATACAAAATACTCATTATTTTTTTATATTTAATTGTACACTCCAATTAATAAACTAATTTGTGGTATTTTTTGATTTAGAGCTAGGTAGAGTAATGCCCATCAATTGGTAATATTGTTTTTCTGCCTCTTCCATTCTCTCATCAAACATTTTCCATTCCAAACGGCATCTTTTTCTTATCTATTGAGAAAAAATAAATAAATGAAAAAATAATTAGAAAATTGAATGATGATTAAGTTCATCTTGTAATATATAATATATAAGAAATGGAGTAAATTTAGTGTGAGCTTACCTCAAAAACTATCGAATCGGCTTCAAATAATAAATCCAAATTGCTCAATAAATTCTTTTATATTAAAATCTTATAGGATATCAAAATTTTCTATTTTTAGAATTTTTTAAGTATTTATTTCAGATTTTTTAAGAATGACCTATTTTTATATACAAACATTCATTATTTTATTATTCTTTTAGAACTATTTTAAAAAAAATCCGAAAAAAATATTTAGAAAACTCCAAAAATAAAAAAAATTCGGTATCTATGAGATTTTGACATAAAAAATTTATTGAACAATTTGGATTTATCATTTGGAGTCAATTTGATAGGTTTTTGAGTTAAACTCACTCTAACTTTGCTCGAATGAATTAGCACAAAGAATTTTTTTTTAAATTATTGACAACCAATTTAATTAAAAAGAGGTCTGGTAACATTGAAAGTAAAAAAAAAACAATGTAAGAAGTATATACCAAACTGTATATATATCTTAATCACATGAGAAATTACTGTATCAAAATTAATGTAATTATGCAACTTATGTTGTAATGACAATTACTTCGTCACTTAGAAAAAAAAAATATATATGTTGCAATGACTTTGCAAAATTAATCTTGTTTTTTCTTGCGCCAAAAATTATTTCATTTCTTTATAATATATTTTTTCGAATGAGCGAAAAATCAAATATTAAATTTAATTTTATCAAGCTTGGATAATAATAAATGATTTCTCAAATTAAAACCAATTTCAATTGATAATCATTTTATATTTTACTAGACAAGTGTAAATAACAAATTGAATTTTACAACGAAATATTAATTGCTGATTGTAATTAAGCTCTAAAAACTGAATATTAATAGATAAATCATGTATTGGTCCTCATTTTTTTTTACTTAAACATTTCTTTATAAACATATACTAGTATTTTTTTTGACACTAAACTAGAATTAAAATTTGCAAATAAAAATATAATACTTTTTAGAAGTGAGATAAAAATTCATACATACCTCTATAGAGGAACTATTTTCACTTTGTGCTTGACCCTTTTCATATCACAACAAAAAAAATAAAAATAAAGACATAATTAAAGTGTCAAAATATATATAGTCCAACATTGCAAAACTTAAATATATATTAATAGTATATAATTTTTTTAATTACCTGATTAAGGAGAGTTGGAACAGCATGATGAACAATCCATTGAGCATCAACTATTCCCATTTTCTCATAAGAAGGCTGCCATTAATGTGAATAATTTGATAAATTAAAGGAAACAAAATTACATGGTAAAAGCAAAAAAAAAATTAATATAAGGGTATGATTGTGTTGGCAAAATAATAATAATAATAATAATCAGAGTGTGATGTATTGCTATACAATTGTTTGCAAATCCCTTCTCGATTAATTGAAGAGGAGTGATAATTATACTCCTTAACTGTATCATTTATTTACACCTTAGATATATTTATATTTTTTTCAGAAAATATTTATATTTAATGATAAAAGTGTTTGTACCTTGAATTATTATGATTAAAAGTTATGCAAGTTGTATTTATATTGTGCAACAAAATTTTTAACTTTAATTTTTCTATAATCATCTAATAAAGAAAAAGTGATAAATATTTTTTATATTAACTATAAACACTTATAAATTCAGATATAAATAAATTATATATTTAGTATAAATACTTTTCGTGTGCAGATAAAGGATGTAAAATGTAGAGTATAAGAATAATTTCTCTTACTTAATTGAATGCATTTTGTTGTTCTTTGTTCACATTTTTGCATTTATAATTTGAATTTATTATGTAGATTTCTCACTGTTCTCTTTTCACTTCCAATAAGAAAAAAAACAAGAAATAATAATATAATATTATTGTATTTTTATAAAGAAAATACTCGTTGTCTAAAATGAATGTTTTATACATAAATATTTAATTTGTATCTAAAATAAAAGCAATAAAATACATGATATAGTAGCAAAAATAATTAATTACCTCAACACATCTCCTGACTGAAAAATCCAGTCCCCATCCATGGACCAAATCATTCTACACAAGCAATTAATGAAATTAATTTGATTAAAAAAATTTCTAAGATCAAATATTGGTATTTTCAATATAAAAAAAATTGAATCATAAATAGCCAAATTTAATAAGGTAATATATATAATTAGGATTAATTGCAAAATTGCCTGTATCATATGCCACACACATCTCCAGGCATTTTTGGAGAACACTGGAGCCATGATCTCAACAAATCTGAAAAAATAAATATAAACACAGAATATATTAAAATGCTCCTAACTTAAAATATATAGAAACAAAATTCATAATTAATAAAATGTTAATCAGTATATACCCAGCACAAGGTGGCAGGTGAGGATCTTTGCACCAACCCTGCCTCTCTTCCACTTCTCTGATATTAGTCAATTCATTTTAACAATAAATCTAGGTAAATGTTTAATGTTCTGAAGATATCAAAATCGATATCATAATTGATATCGATTTTATTGTTCATATTATATGAGTTATTATTCCTATTAACTACTTTATTATGTAACTTATTTTTGACAGTGTTTTTTGTTATTAAATTTAAATACCACTAATATGAATAATAACTCACTTAAATTGAATAATAAAAGTACTGTACAAATAAGTTGCATAATAATAACTCACTTAAATTGAATAATAAAAGTACTGTACAAATAAGTTGCATAATAATAACTCATTTAATTTGAATAATAAAGTCGGTATTGATTATGATATTTGTATATCAGCTCTCATAAATCTATTAGTAAAACAAGTAACAAAAGAACATTTATAACTGATACTTCTGATCTAGTAATGTACATAACTCACTGAAGAAAAAATGTATCAGAAAATAGTCTGAGAATCACTATTTTAAATCAAGTGTTTCTTAAAAGTTGAAAAAAAATGAAGCTGGTATTAATAAACAGTCCAGGAAAAAAAAAGGCAACAATACTGGAAAAGGAATCATGTGGCCTGATAAATTTAGGCCTTTATGCCTGATTATAAATTGATTTTAGCTCAGTAAAAGATAATATTTTAGGGCTTATGGGAATTGGGAACCCATGTAACTCTCACTTGATTAATTGATCAAGATATATGGTGTGAATTCAGGGACTTGGTTTGGTTATGTTTTTGAATTTTGATCATGAAACATTTAATGAATTTGTCAGAAGAATGTTAATAACTGAGGAATATGATGATCTATATATGCCATTCCTATTGTAAGAAGGTAAACAAATGTTCTCTTACTTTCTTCATTCCTGAATTTTTACATGCATTAAAACCTTAAATAATACATTCAAAATGTCTTAATTATATGATATGAGTCCCAACAAAAATATGATAATAACCAATGGCTGGTGCTTCTTTAAAAGGAAGATAACAACTGGTTCTTCACTATTTCTCTAATGGATAAATATTGGATAATGGATAATTTTACCTTTTTTTTTTGTAAATAGAAGTGAGTTATAAACAAAAAGAGTTGTGAGAATGGTCTTATGATATTATGGATATACAATAACAAGGAAAGTTGAATAACAAATATATATGACATTGAAAACGGTAAAATTATATATGTCATCATCATATAAAGTTTACTAGAACAACAACAGCCGGGGCGGAGCTTAGTATTAGTCAGAGTAAGCCATAACTTTCTCTTTTTATTCAAAATTTTATACATAGACAATATAGTTTTTGAGTCAGTTGTTATTTGAATCATGAAATGATTTTCCCTTAATTAATTTTGTATCATGATTTTTCTTTTTTAGTTAAATGACCCTCTCTTATTTTGATCTCAAACTCCGCTACTGAGCAGCAATGTATCTCTTTTTATTGTACTTCTTTAATTTTGTATAACATAAACATTTTTCAAATAAAGCTTACTTGTGTATATCTTGGTCAGGTTTTCTCTCAGTCATCCTCCATTGGAGAGATGCTCCATGAGCCTCCACTGCTGGTTGTGAGATTTCCAATCCATTTTCCCTCACTAACTTGATGTACCTAAAAATTAAAGCATAGAAAATGCTCAAATTACTATTCAAAATCATTTGTGATGAGATGAGTTCTTTTTGTAGTTGGTAAACAAAATGCATCTCCTAATTTTCCTTTTTTTATGTAAAAATTTCCTAATTAAGTAGATACATCTGATGATTATGGGAAGTTTTAATGTTGCTGTGTTAAGAATTTCGATAATAAGCGATCCGTTCCTCTTCTCGACTTAGCGGGAAAAATGCGCCATATCAAATTTGTTTGACAAGGTATTGAAATCTCTCATAAACACAAAATTTTTTGAATTTAATTCTGAAACATATATAAGATAAAAAAAGGATATTTAAGCCATACTCTTCAGCATTGAAATTATCAACTCCAAGGTCCTCATCCCATATGAATATGTACTCATAAGGTGCCACTATATCAGGGTGCAAAAACCTCTTTGCAAACCACCTAGAGGATGAGAGAGAGAGAGAGAGAGAGAGAGAGAGAGAAGAAAGATAATAATCTTATATCTGAGGTTATATTTCAAGAAAAAAAGCACCTGGATAAGTAGGTACTATGGATTCAAACCAACATCAGTTCAATTATGGATTGGAAAAAATATGCAATGCTCCCCAACATAGTACTTCCATTTCCCCAACTATCACAGACAAAAAGGACCTCCTACAAGTATCAGTGCGTGGGGCCCACTGCAGTGTTAGTGGGGGGGATAGGGGGGCATTATTGGAGGCACTGTATCAACGTTCGGATGGATGTTGGATGAAATCTTTTCTCCATTTCATAGAAATAAATTGAAGTTGATATGAAGGACATTTTAAATGATCATCCACAGTGAACATCTGATTAATTAAGCTACTGAAGCAAAAACAACACTACAAGATGGTAATACTGTATAATATATAATGTATAAATATCTAGTAAGCATGCAATGTATAGTTTAATTAATACAAATTAAGCAGATCTTTTTTTTTCTTTTTTCAAAGATACAAATTAATGATGTGGGTGATTTTTGACAGTATTTTGTTGGGTTGTAAAAAATCATCAATCAAAAGTTGGTTTTCTGAATTTTTTTTTTTGCTAACCATTTGGTTTGTTTCCTGGCCGCGATATGAATAACCTTCTCGGACCAGTCAAATTCATCCCATTCATTCAAATGCTCATCGTAGTGGAACAAAATAATTGTGAAGTTTTCTGACGCCGCAAACTGCATTAAATAAATTGAGATAAAAACTAGTCTGAGAGCTTGGAGGTTCCTTTTCGTTTTAATTGGATATATATATACATGTTGAGGCTTATTATGCAGATATTTACATTGGTACTGTACTGGCTAGATTTTATCGGTACTGGTTCCTACTGGTATCGACTATCATGCCATTTAATTTACAAGTTCAGGCTATTCGTTGAAACCAGAAAATTAATTAAACAAATGATTTCAAGTCTTCAAGCGTAATTTTAATTATCTAGGTTACTGAATGGTAACCATGTTTTCAGATCAGGGATAGGTTTGAAATAAGATTAATTGCTACATTATAAGAAATGACATTTAGCTGGTGATTAGTTTGACAGAAAATATATATGGTTTTAGAAGGATATATATACCTTTTTAACTGCATTATTTACATTATTTTTCATGGTTCCATATCCTACTGCAAAAGCTACCAGGTACCTAGGCTTGTTCGCGGCCAAATCCTACAGTTTATCACAAATCTATACATTATTCATGCAAATTGCAAAAGCATTTAATTATTGCGGAGCTTGTATTGACTTCAACCGGAGAAAAAGGAAGTACAACTTTCATCATAAAATTGCCTAATGACATGATGATTAAGTATATTCTGCATTTTGGTATACATACAGCTTTTACCGTTCCGGTACTGAACTTTACTTCCCTTAAGATTAATTATTACATGGTAAGGATGTGATTTATTATTCAATTATAATAAAAGTTATACTGGTTTTTCTGTAGACATCAGAAATGGAAATCAACCAATGCAAGGAGATCAGTATTCCCAATGTGCATTTCATTAAGAAAATTTCAAATGAACCTTTGATATTCTTTAGATGGGACAAGGGAAAGGAACACAAAATTTGCTAAAACATTCGGGATTTTTTGTTAGGATGTAAAGAGAGGCGCAAAACATTAGTTCAAAATTTAGTGAAATATTTATATATTAATGTTTAAATTGTTGATGAACAACTTAAGAAAAATTTAAGTACATTTTGAATATATACCTCATCTGGATTTCCCCATAATCTGTGCTGATACAGATCCGACTCGGATACCAGTATACCGGGAGGAAGTCTCTCTGCTCCTTTTGGATTTGTTGTCTCATATATCTACATTACAGTGTAAAAATTTAGCTCTTTTATTAAGAAAATAATTTTTTTAGTATAGCTGGTATGTATTGGCCGCTGTTAATCAATGGGTTATTGCTTGAATTATTTAATCGTTGCACTAATAAAGAAAAATGTTTAGGAGAGAAACTTGAAAAGGAGGAAAAAAGAGAAAAATATGAACAAATTAAACCAAAATGTATTCATATATCTGGAAGGTTACCTTCAATGTTCCATTTGCATCAATTCTTGAACAATTTCCGGTGAAACTGTTACCAGATACGCAAGAATGAGACACAGTGTGTTCTCCAGCATATTGAAATATATTTGGAAATGATATCTGATAAACAGAAAACAAAACAATTATTTCCTGTGCATGGGATCAGAGGTAAGAAACAGAAGAATCTCAAAATTAAATACAATTAGTCTTTGATCCATAAGTATGTTCATCATAAATAGAATACAAAAAAACCAAAGAAAAAGAAAATTAGTGAGCCCATTTCTTTCAGATTAATTCTTGACTACTACCTTACAAAATCAACAAATTCAGATTATCTGTTTGCGGGCACAAATGAAATGTGCTGATTTTGAAGAACCTGATAATTGCCTAATTGGTTGTATAAAAAATCAACTATACAAACAACATATACCAAGCCTTTTTGATATATCCTCCGCCTCTACCAGTAAATATTCAATGATTTTACTATAACACAAATAAAATATGCTGATTTTTAGGTCCGAAACTGCTTGTTCTACTTCAAGTACCGGCATGCAAAAGTGTATGAAATCAACTCAGATGACCAAATTAAAAACCCTTTAAGAGGGAAAAATAACGCCGCAAAAGTTACGTACGTACGTACCTTTGATATGCTACATACTGGGAACAGAATTCCTATAGTAAACCCTATAGCTGCTGCTGTTACCGTTGTCAGCCTAGGCATCGACATATATTCTCCTGGTTTGCATATCTAAATTGAGATCACTAATGTAGTAATAATACAATAGTATATACTAATTAATATATATATATGTGAATGCATGATAATATATATATATATATATATCTATCTTATGAAGAACTACTTATGTCAACTAAGAAAGTGAAGTACATTTTTACATATACTTAAACTAAAAAGGCTGGGTATATATCAGAAAAAAAATAATTACATTGTAATTAAAAAAAAAGGAATTTTGAGGAAGAATTAACCTTTATATGCATATAATCCATTCATTTAGCTATTCAAAATACTATTGACCAAATGGATGGGGGAGAAAGAAAGAAAGAAAGAAAGAGAGAAATTAAAGGAATTAATTCACAATGAGAACTCTATCTAACACAGGAGATCTCCATCTGGATCACTATAGCTTAATTTTTATGATCTTGCAACCAGTGCAATGTGAGTGTATGTTATGTTATGTTAATGTTGTATATATATGTGTGGTAAAATTTGAGTTTATGTTATATTAATGTTATTTTAATATGCATTCCTAATTGCTTTAGAAGGTGAATCATCTTAATTACTTGACTTCATGTCACAAGTTGGTATATTCAATAGCCCTTCATAATTCATTAAATGCAAGTTTTAAGATCTTGACTAGCAAAAGACTGGTCCTGTACGTTATTAATCAAATTAAAAACTATGTATGTATGTGACCAAAAGAAGCTCAAACTTTCAAGATTTTCTTTTTCCCATGTGCTACATACATTGTATATGATCGACCTTAACTAAGAATGACACATTATATATATATATATATAATTAGGGACCTATATATTTGATCCCTTCTGGTTTACTTCTCCATATTTGATATTTGCTCTCATTAACTTGCACAAAATGTAATGCAATTAGTCAACTTGTATCGTGAACAGCACCTACAGAAGTTAATAATTCATAATTCATAATAAATATGTAACTTGCCAATTAGCTAATTTGCAGGGTTAATAAGCTTCCAAGCATCCTTGTCACTAGTGTTTACTGGAATCTCATAGCGAGGCATTAATTAATTAGTTCATCTTTAATTGACATTATAATTAAATAACTAATTTGTCATATTATTCCCTTTCGTGGAATATATATGGAAAACCATACAGTTCCCATAAACACTTTTTTATAGTTGACTTTGTGTGTGTGTGTGTGTGTGTATAGAGAGAGAGAGAGAGTGAGAGAGAGTCCGGCTACACTACAGTATCTCTATAAGCATTTCGACGAAATGCTTACGGATCAAATTTCAAAATACCGTATCCGAAATGATAATCCAAGTAGCCCAATAAATTTTCATATCAAAATCTTGTAGAATACTAAAATTTACTGTTTTTAGAATTTATTTACTATTTTTAATAATTTTTGAAAGATGACCTTTTTGACCTTCAAATATTAGATCGCATTTCTGGCCTTCAAACATGAAATGCTAACTACATTTGCGTGTGTAATTACACATACAAATACGATTGTTGATATCATTATCAATACGAGCATTATACATATCAAATGAATTATTATGTATGTTAATGATTTTATTATCCAAATTCATTTTGTACAGTATTATTATTATTCAACTTAAATGAATTATTATACATATTAGTGGATTTAAATTAAATAATAGAAGTATTGTAAAAAATTAAATTGTTAATATGCATAATAACTTAATTAACGTATATAATAAAGTCCGTATTGAAAATGAAAAACGGTATCAATAATAATATCTCCATGACACTTTCCTATATCTTTTGTGAAAGGTGCAATATAGTTACAAAATTAATATTTCTAATTAACCGAGTTCTCTGATTATTTTAAAAGTAAGAGAGTTCTATTGCAGCCCATTATAACAAAAAAAGAAAAAAAAAATTAAGATCACTGATCATTTCACTATTTTTGTAACTATTGATCATAAAAAAAGAATTATAAAACAATTAAATCAGGGAAAAAGTGTGAAATTCACTGTTGAGTTCAAGGGAATTAGACCCTTCATTTTGTAATAACTTCTCTCTGCCTGATGCCATCTCTCTCCAAATCTTCTAAGTTCCAAATAGCACCTATCCTCAATCTGATAACCAAAAGCATTTCCAATTAAGATGTCTGAATTTCTAATGAGAAAAATATTATAATAATTGAAGAAATAGATGATGATTTTAAATAAATAATACCCCTTTTCTGGTAGCAGCTCTTTCACTGTTTCCCTTGCCCTGCTTGACAACATTAGTTAAATTAAAAAAAAGAAAGGTTGAAATTCAAATCACACTACTAACATATGAAAAAATATACCTTTCGTTTGTAATAATTATGAAATGATTAAGCAATTTTGTACCTGATCTTTGAGAGTAGTAACTGCATGGTGATAAATCCACTGCGCATCAACTACTCCCATTTTTTCACCCGCCGGCTTTCATTTTGAATCGGAACAGGAAAAATAAAAGCAAAAATTTAAGTTACACATTTGGAAATCTGTTAAAATCAACATTTTCACATGACATCACTTGAACATCTCAATCAATTAAAATCAAGTAAAAATAAATAAGCACCTCGACGCATTTTCTCAGGGTAAAATCAAGGCCCCATCCATGAATCAAGTCATTCTACAAAACCAATAGCAATTAACAAGTAGATAGTATTGTAATTCGACAAATAAAAGAATTATGCGTAGAAGTACCTGAATCATGTGCCATACACATCTCCAAGCATCTTTAGAGAATACAGGCGCCATTATCTCAATGAATCTATGATTTATCATAGATAAAAGGAAAAAGTTCATAATTATAGAGGAAGTAATACCTATGATAGGAAAATTATAGAGGAAGTAATATTACTCTGTGTATGGAGGTTGATTCAGATCGCTATAGTTACTCTGAATATCATCTGTTCTTCTGTTAAAGCAAAATGAGAACAAATGACACAAAAAAAAATGATCGATTAAAGGCATTATAGGAAGTTCTCTCTCATGCATATGTAATGAATAAAGCAAAGAATTGAAGTAAGTGCATATCGGATGTAATTACATATTGATGATGCTTTGACACCCACATTACATCAGATCAATTTGTTCTGCTTTTCAACTTTTTTGTTCATTTACTAAATCTGTACATATTTTAGATAGCAAAACAGCACTAAAATATGACATTGCCATTTTCCCCAGACAACATCAAACAATAATTGCTGAATCTCTCTACTGTTGCTGTAGAGAGAGTGTTAGTTTACTTACAAAAGAAATGGAAGCACAAGAATTTTTGCAGATTCAAAATCGAATAAAAGTTTCTATATAATGTATATGTTAATTCTTAAAATGCATGTACTTTGTTAATCTTACTTATGAGCTTCGGTATCATTTCTTCTTTTTGTGATTTGGTAAGCAAAATCCTTCTTGGACTCAAGCGCTGGCTGAGATATCTCCAACCCGTATTTCTTCACCAACTTAATGTATCTAAATTTCCAATACCAAAAATAATGTATAAACCCGTCAAAAGATAGGAAATCAGATTATGCATACATCCCATCCCTCTTTTTGGATTCCTAAAAGTAAGATTTCAGAAAAATGGTTTATTCCTAAACTGTTACTGAAGCATGTATGTACTTCTTTTTTTTTTTGGTTAATATACAGAAGCATGTATGTACATAAGGTAGAAAGGAGGTTAATTTGCATATTTTTCGAAGAAAAAGAAAAAGGTATATACAATGTTTTCATATAAGTGACTAGCTGTAATATTTTTCATCTTGCAATTGGGCACAAATAATGGCATACATTTTATTTTGATATTTTGTACTGCACATAAATCAATGAAAATAAAACGTTTGACTTACTCTTCTGCATCAAAATTCTCAACTCCTAGATCTTCATCCCATATAAATATATACTCATATCGAGCTACTATATCTGGATGGAGAAATCTCTTTGCATACCACCTCAAGAAAGAGAGACAAACAAGTTAGATAAAAGGCACCTGAACCTTTTGTTTTCCAAGTTTGTAAGAACTAAGGCAACCACTCTTAAGTTGACCTTAAACTATTCAATTAGGTCTCAGGCAGTCTTTAATTGTGCAATTACACATCAATTAGAATGTTTTACGATCATCCCTCGGACTCGGCTAAAACTCAATTAAGCTTCAATGAGTTGCCTTACCATACCCTCAATCATACCATTTAGTTTGTTTCCTTGTGCCGATATGGATTGCCCTCCTTGACCATTCAAATTCATCCCATTCATTTACATGGCCGTCATAATGGAATAGTAAAATAGTGAAGTTCTCTGAGAACTGCATCAGAGAGCAATTTATAGTTGTTAGAATCTCAATTTGAGGTTAGAGACTTAAGCAACTTTACATAATGATATTACAGTACAGTGACATTCTTTCTTATGATTGATATGTACTGATACCATACAAAATTAAAGATACCAGAACCATTCTAGTTCTAGAATCAGTGCATTTCTGACTGTACCAGAGAAGAGTCACCTGAGTACGAGTTTAGTATCTCAAAATTTGCATATCATGTGATATGCATTATAGCTTGATTTGGCTTAACCGTAAATCCACAGTATTTTGCTCACACCCAAATTGATAAAGCCATACTCTGATACAAGTTTAATCCTGGTAGTTTGTTTTCATTAAATTAATACCTTTTGCACTGCAGCATTGACATTATCTTTTTGTTTCCATGATACTGCAAATGCTACAAGGTACTTTGGCTTTATTGGCAAATCCTGTAAAAAAGTTATAACTCTTCAAAATTATTCCTTTACAGAGTGTATTTGAAAATAAGAAATGTAACAGGTCTGAAGAGAGTAATTGCTAAGAGAAAATCAGACGTCAACTTTTGTCCATCTAAATAATAAAGTTATTTGCTTTTAGTAAAAGAAAGGTTCATGCCCCTCCTTTTATAAACCCCAGATGTTGCTAGGTTCGACCCTTCTATCTCTCACACGGAGAGTATTGCTTGGTCAACTGTGTTAGGCGTGGTTCTTGATTTCAGTGTTATTGTGGAACTAATTTGTAAATTTACCTCGATCGCTCTAGAAAGGTCATGCAGTTCAAGAAAAAGCTAGAATATGTTATTGTAATCTGCAGGGCCTCTTGGAAATTAAAGAAAAAAAAAATTACCTAAGAAATTTTATCTTAATCCAGGGGTTTTACCTGATAAAGTTATTCAATTAATGATCAATCTACTTTCAAGACTAAATTCAGTTAGTGTTCTTTATATTGCAAATGGTGAAGTTTTATTTACAACCTTGCGGATAAACTAAAAACTGCAGTTGATTATTTATTCCGAAAGAAATGAACAAAAGTTGTACATACCTCATTTGGATCTCCCCATAATCTGCGCTGATAAAGATCTGTTTCTGATACAACAATATCTGGCGGTAACATCTCTGCTCCCTTTGGATTTGATTGAACAAAAATCTTGCAATGAAATAAAACAGTGAAAATATTTGTTAAGACCTCTTTCCATGTACAACTTTAAACGAAGACATTGAAAAAGGAATCTAATTGCTTCTGTATTTCCTACAATGATGTATTACTATGTTCACCTCAACCTCCATATTCATATTTATGACATGCATAAATCATAATTAATTCCACCAGTCCATCACTACCAATTCTATTTTAAAGATACAAAATGAAGACAACAGCTGAAATAAAGAAAAACAGATAGAATTGAGGAATTACCTTATATTTGTCATCTGTATAGTTAGTCGTAGAGCTACTGAACGTATTTGTGTTTTTTTCACAAGATACACAGGAATTGTAGATAGGTACAGCAAGGCTTGAATTTGTGTCTCCTCCATATGAAAAGATTCGAGATGTAATTTGGAACTAAAAAGTTTCAACAGAGAGCTACATATTTAGCTACCAAAACTAAATAATTAGTTGCTTTGAGCAGAAGTTTGATGGGGGTAATGCAACAGAAAAAAAAAATCACAAGAACAACAAGAACAAAAAGTTAGAATAAACAATGGATGTTCCATGCAGTACCAGTAAGACAAACAGGCTGATGCTGTCAGTATACCACTTGTTCTGGTCTGTATCTCCAAACCATACATCGGGAACTATATTTTTAAATGGGTTTCATCTTGGAAGAAAATACTGAAACTACTCAACTAGCTGAATGCAAAAATCACAATAGTTCACGAACCAATTTGTTCTTTCAAATAGACTCCCAACAATGCAAAAATATAATCACAAAAATTTTACTAGACTGAAGTACCTTAGATAAGCTACAAGCAGGGAAAAACGTGCCGACAAGAAACCCAATTGTCGCAGCAGTTAAAGTAGTCATGGTGAAACTCATTCTACCATTTAGTTCTCTAAAATTCATTGAAAAAGAGTTTAATACGTTACATAATTAACTGTCTTATTGTAGGAAGTAAGGCTGTATCTAACAAAAGTGATGGTGATATAACAATTCTATTTCAATTTTTTTTGGGGGAAAAAAGTACCCCAAATTTTTAGTATTTAATACCCTCTAGCTAGTTTAGGCCTAAAACCATGAGCACAGAATGTTCTGTGCAATACTGGTATAACATGACAGAGGATCTGAATGATTTTGTTGGTTTTAAGTTGAAATTGAACAAAGGCCACATTTCTAACACGGTTGAATTTGAGGTGCTTGATAGCAATTTTTTAATGAATTAAAAAAAAAGATACATACTTGGCCAACATTTTGTTGATATTGTGAAGTGATCTGTCATCTATTAGCAGTATATGGCAATTGGGTGGAGACCTAAATGGAGATAACAATACTTAGAAAAGGAGTCTCAAATTCTCAGGTTCTTCGCACAACAGAAGTTGAAAGTTTGTATACACTAAAGATGAAAAAAAAATGAATGTAAGAAGAAGGGATGAATTACTTGCATATTTAGTTATAAACAAATTAGGTCATCATACTAATAGCTTGAACTCTTAGTTGGTTACAAGGATATGGTAAACATTTTCAGAAGTCACTGAACTTTGACCAAAATCCGTACTTGTATAACTGAACTCTGATTTATCCCTCTAGAATTAGTAAACAGTATATTATCCATATTTGGTTATTTCCTCACCAATTTTGTGTAATACACAGATGGAATAATCACGATATAGTCGGCATCATCTTTCATGCCAGACGCAGTCTTTGTATTTGACAGAAATGATGAAATAGTGATTAAATCAGGTTTAAAAAAAAGCTAGTAGTTCTAGAGGGATAAATCAATGTTTAAATTGAGTATATACATATTTTGATAAAGATCAGTGACCTCTAGAAGATTTTAATCTATATCCTCAGTAAATCAGTACCTCATTTCTAGTTGTCAGAGTGACAACCGATGAACAGAAGTATAACCAAAGTCAAATTAACTAACAAAATTAATTTTGATTAAATACCTAGATTAAAATGAAATTAAGTAATGTAATTGGAAACAACTGTAGTCCTTTACATTTTTCTTGCGGTACTTCTCTGCTAAATGCCAATCAACATAAACCTTGTTCATATAAGGATATGCACTTACAACAAAAGTAAAGGGACATTTTTTCAATATCCTTATTTCATGAGTACATCTGCATCAAGATATATACTCGCAAGACAATATATATAGGTTGTTAATTCTATCTAGGACAGCGCAATATGTAGGTTGTTATTTCTATGATTCTATCTAGTACTTCAGAAATGATTATATTTTGCACCTCCAACTGTCACTATAATTGCTTCAACCCCAACCCCCCCCCCCCCCCCCCCCAAAAAAAAAAAATGCTTTCTTGATCTGTTGCTAGGTACAGTGTGGTAACTGCTTGAAGGTTCCAAGTACATTCTAGTACAGTTCTGAGGGGTTCTAAACCAGAAGAATCTAAGGAGATTAGATTGATTTTAAAGCAAATAGAGAGAAAAGATTACCTCAATTAAACAAGCACCCGATTGTAAAGCTATATATGATTTATCTTCCTTCAATAAACTTTGGAGGATTCCAAAGCGAATGCAACAGCGACGATCCACGACGATCCTGAGATCGATGGAGCGAGAGAGATCGTTCCATCTTATAATCTTTCGATCAAAATTTCGTTTCCTTGTCTTTGAAGATAGTAGATACGCTTGAAAAGCTGAGAGAGAGAGGAGAGAAGTTGCAATGGATACTGTTCGTCTCTGAAGATCCCATGTGACACGGGTTGATAAGTTGATAATTGATCTTTTGTGGCTGTTATTCTATAGCCGTCAGTAGGTCTGATTCACTGACAGTCATATTATGTGCAAACAAAATTTTGTGCAATTAAGTGGCGGTTAATTTTAGTTTATTTATGTTGTATTTTATGGGTGACTCATGGATCAGAATTTGTACTATAGATGAAGAAATTAAACTGAAATTGATGGTTGTGATTTAGTAATCACTAAAAATTTTGATCCATAATAAAATTGTTGATAATTTACGATTAAAATTAAAACTTGAATATATATTTTTTATTAGAATATTTTTTCAACTTAGTTTGTTAATATAGAAAGAAATGATTTGTATTAAATGTATAGATATACGGAATAAATATTGTCATACTATCTTCTTTTTATAAAGATGTTTAATTTGACTAAATTGAAAGTTATTTTTCTGCCTTTAATATTTAGCTTGCATTGTTCTTATTCTTATTATTTTGTAATTAACTTATTTGAAATTCTAAATGCTTTGTTCTTAACTAAGTCCAATGTAAAATATTTGTTATTATGTATGTAATTATAATGAAGAATTGAATAGAGACAAGTTACTAAAATTGAGAATACATTTTGAGAAGTTTTTATTTTTCCATCAAAAATTGCCTTCATTCTCAATAATATATTTTTTATAAAAGAAACACCAAACTAGGAAATACTTTTTTTTCAATTTATTGTTTAAAAATTAGCTTATTTTCTTTATAATTTTTTTTACATCCTTCTGTATATATAGCCAACAAAATAATAGTATTATTTTTTTTTTCAATACTACCTTCACTTTTTAAATATCTACTAGCAAAAAGAACAAAACCCAAACAAAATAAAAAAAATATTGAAAAATGTTTCTTTTGTACATGCAAAAATTATCGAATTTCAATATGCATCGAGCAATTTGTAAATATCAAAGCATTCTCGAATTTGTTATTAAATCACCTCTAAATAATATTTTGTGAGTTATAATTAAGTACTTAAAAAAGAGAATATATAAGGGAAGAATAAAAAGAGAAGCCAATCATACCTAAAAGAAGAAATAAGGAAATTAAATATTTGGTTTGTTTGGATCTTGGAGGAACAACTTAATTGAAACAACATACTGGGCAATATTTGCTTGGGCACATAAAATCTGTGATCATTTCAGAGAATCTATAGAAGTCAAAACAAGGTGATGATGCATGGAGAAGCAACACCAATTGAGTGAAAAACAATGAAACTATGCAATTTTGTGGCTGAATTAATTTAGTTTTTGCTCCTAAATAAAGTGAATGTGAACTTTATTTATCTATTTACTTATTTTTCTAAATTTTGACAGGAAAAAAATTATAAAATTACAAAATCTATTATTTTTTTTTTCCAAGTTGGTAGCACTTTATTTATTTGACATGAGCAAGACAAAATCAGAAGCCCAATAATTTTAAATTTTAAGAAGAAACTTAATTAAAATTCTTTAAATTCATTAATTAGTTATGGTATATGAGTATAGCAAAGTTAGGGGTGTAAATTTTTTATCCCAACCAATGGGTTGATCTGATCCAATTCGAAATGATCTAAGAGAAAATAGGTCGGATATGGGTCAATAATTTTTGACCCATCTTGGGTTAGGTCGATCCGAAATGACCTAAATAATTGTGCATTTTAGGTTTAACTTGGAAAATTTATATTGATTAAGATTTATTTATATACTAATTAGGATTAATTATATATTAATTAAGATTAATTATATACTAATTAATATTAAGTTACATAAAATATACAAAATAATTATTAAATACTTAATCAATTTATTCGGGTCGGGTTGGGTCGACCCGTGATCCAAATGGGTCAGATATAAATCAAAGAATTTTTACCCAAGTTAAATCGAATCAGATAAAAAATAATAATAATAAAATAATACCGACCCAACCCGATCCGACCCATTGACACCTCTAAGCAAAATATATGGATCTAGCTAGCAAGAAACTTAATAAATGAAATTAAAGCTTGGATTAGTAATGAAGGAGTGGCATTTGGTATTACACGTAAAGTAGCAATGCACTAATAATAATCAATGTTACTTGATTCAAGGATAAAGAAACATTAATTGTTCACAAATCACAACCATGAATTTGGTTGACCTTTGCTTAAAAAAACTTTCAAAAGCTATTGATATTAATTAAGGGAGGTCATATATGAATATCGACGTATCATCAGTAATATCATCATCGATATAGACTTTGTTATTTAGATTAAATGAGTTATTATTTATGTTAACGATTTTATTATATAACTTATTTGTATAATATTTTTATTATTTAACTTAAGTGAGTTATTATTTAGATTAATAGTATTTAAGTTAAATAATAAAAATATTATACAAAATAAGTTGCGTGCATAATAAAGTCGTTCATATGCATAATAAATCAATAACTCATTTTACATGATAACAAAATTGATATAATCTCTCAAATATTTTCCATTAATTAATTATCCAACTTGACCAAAATTCAAAGGCATTTAGCCCTCCTGGTCCAAATTAAAAAAAAAAATGTTACCGCCCATAAAAAAAATTTGGATAAAAAATTAACAACCCAAAAGAGAAAAATAAAATGCAATGAGATACATGGGATATTAATATTTAAGAAGCTATTTGTATACAAGCAAGTATTTAATCAA
This sequence comes from x Bolboschoenoplectus mariqueter, assembly GCA_037678475.1. NCBI lineage: Eukaryota > Viridiplantae > Streptophyta > Magnoliopsida > Poales > Cyperaceae > x Bolboschoenoplectus > x Bolboschoenoplectus mariqueter. Next base: position 1,274,656 of record CM075286.1, on the reverse strand, counting down.
ATAAAAATGTTATTTTACTAAGATATTTTATTTCCTCATCTCATGTATTTTTACTTCAAAGGATGCAAATAAAATTAGGGATATAATTTAATTCATCTAATGTTCCATCAACGACCATTAGATTTAGACAGTTGCAAATTAATTTTACATAATTTTAATTATCTTTGATAAAATATCAAATCACACTTAAATTACGTAAAATTTAAAACACAATCAATCTATAAATTTAAAAATATGTTCACAAATTTTTTTTATTTTTAAGTTATCAAATTGACTATTGTTAATGAATCTCCACACTAATCGTTAATACTTAATTTTATTCATAATAGCAATAGGGATGCCTAATGCATATTGACTACTACTTATAGAACAATTGTGATAACTAACAAAATGGTTCTCAAAACTAAAATCTCAAATTAGAGATATGTTTTCAATAATTCAAGAGTTATATCATGTGTAAAATACTAAAATTACAATTTGAGAGTTATTTGGTCATCAATCAAGAGCTGGTAAAATCACACTGTTTACTTTTTCCAACTCTTTGATGAATTGCCAACCAAGTTTTAAATTACACAAAATTTGATACACAATCTATTCAAACTATATAATACATATAATTTTACTTTTTTTTTATAATGATGATCATGTGGTCATTTGTCATCATTATCAAATAAATTTGTTATGAATATAACCTATCTCTTCTATATAAATCTGTTAATTATTATCAAAACAAATCCAAAATTCACTGAAAGAGTGTCAGATCATCAGTATAATCTGAAGGAACTAATTTTCTCTTCTTGCAATAATCTCTCAGTGCTTCATTCCATCTGTATATGAACACTCCGAGTTCCTGATACCGCCTCGTGTCGATCTGGAGAAACAAAAACCAAAATTGTTCAAAAGAAATTGCCATTTCTGGCAAATTAGCATATCTGCAAAACTTATATTTGAAGCCCCCTAAGAAAAATGTTAAAGATCTGACATGATTTGTTCATGGAATGAAAAAATTGGCATGAAGATGATGATTCAGTAATTAATGTGGATGATGCTGTGTTTGACATGTAATTAAGAACATTTCTTCTGGTTATTAAATCAGCAAGTCAATTATTGTTCAATCTTATATTCTCTGTCAATACCATAATGCTCATATATTTAAGTTTTAACCCAACCTTTTTTGATTGAAAGAACCTTATTGTAATCTACTTATTTCTGTTCCATCACATTGCTAAAGTGACTTAATAAACCCATAGAGAAATTAAAACCAAGGTACTCAGTTTCATGCAAACATCTGACAACTTTTATGTTGATTTGAATCACAAAAAATTTAGACTGTATTTTTGCAAATAAAAATACTTGGATATAATCCAACAAATCTTCCAGATTAAAAAAAAATGAAGATCAAAGGTGCATACAGCATACCTCTTTCACCTTTTCGGTTCTATTGTGTTCTCTTCCCTATAAAATCACAGGAAGAAAATAAAACAATTATGCAATTCAGTAATAGCCTTTCAAAATAAGAAATAACTGATCTCCCCTACATAAAAAAAATGAAAAATCAATAATAAACTTTTGTATTTAAGTCCAGAAAAGTTCCAAATGATATAATCAATAATAAATAATCCCCCCCCCCCCCCCCCCAACCCTTTCTATCTATTCTCCTAAAGCAAAATTATACAAATGATACTACAAGCATTTTTGAAGAATGCATACAGATAAAATTTCCTCTTTTTGGGATTGCAAAGTTCTTTCAGTAAAAGCTTTTGTTAAGGTATGCAGAATGCATGACATTTTTGCAATTTTTTGATGATTTTCAAGGGTTATGGATAGAAATTCCAATTTTATTTTTCAGCATCATCTCCCAAGAAAAACAAGAACATTTTGCCACGTGTTCGCACACGAACGGAATGGCCGTTTTGGACTGAACAACCAAAATTTCTCAGTAAATGCTATTGGAGACATTATCAAAACAGTATAGAAAATCCACATGTTTTCTCTGTTACATTTTCTTCTGTCCTTTTGTCTGTCATTTCTCTCATGCCACTCAAGTTTGAAATTTGAAAGAAATTATTGACCAGTACAGACAGAAACAGCACAAATTTCAGATTATATCCTTCAAATATGGCTTTTCTTCTTTTTTCTTACCTGATTTTTGAGAGTTGGAGTTCCGTAGTGAAAAATCCACTGCGCATCTACAACCCCTATTTTCTCTTGTGAAGGCTATAAAAATAAAATTTGAAAAACTGAGTTCAGAAATCTTAACAGTTAAACAATTGAAAAAAAAAGGCGGCTAAAGAAGATCAGTTACAAAATTACGAATGTAAAATGAAAACAAAGCCGAGCAACTCCAGGAAATTATAAGTAAATCATGAATGTTTTTCTTCACTGTTTGGTACATTATGGAGTAAATATGGTGTGATAAGAAAATTGGTTGGCCATGAGATTATCTTTAAATCCGGTTTGACTCTAGAAAAGTGTCTACTACTCTCGGCGTAGTAAGCAATTCGTTGAATTCAATTTGTAATTTCTTTAGACATTGTAATTACATACCTCTACACAGTTTCTGAAAACATAGTCCATCCCAAAGCCATGAGGCAAGTCATTCTGTGATCAAATATATAAAAAAGTATTTATAACTATAAAATTAATAAAAAATGATGACGACGACGGCAATGGCATCAGCAACAAATACAACAGACAATAGAAACACACAGTAATAGTAATTTGATCATAGTTAGTAGTAATTAGGAGATCTGATACCTGAATCATGTGCCATATGCATCTCCATGCAGCTCTAGAAAATACTGGCGCCATTATCTCAACGAACCTAAGAATCATTGAACGAATAATAAATGAATGAGGGAATGAGAAATATCTTTTTGATTAAAAAATGTTAAAACTTTTCTCTGAAATGACACCCAAAACCCAAAATGTCCTCTGTACCAAAAATGGTACATTTTGTACAATTAAGATTGCACATACCAGAGCATAATAGCATACAATAAAAAGTAGTCACTTTAAGGCACACAGATCAAATTGGATTTTATCTTATAAATACAGATAAAATACTGTATGTATTCAATAGTTATAATACAAATTAAATGTTATATACAAAAAGCGATACCAACATGTAATGAAACAACTATCATCAATCTTTTTGGAGATGTCAAGGTTAGTCATTTAGCAGGTAGATCCATGAACATACATAGAACAAGTACTTACTCTGTACAAGGCGGTCCATGCAGATTTCGGCACATCTCTGGCGCATTATCAGCTTCTCTGTTAACACACATTTTTCCAAACAGGAATTAAATAAGGAAATACTAAGATGAAAATTTTGGCACCCACATTAAAACTTTGGTTACTAATATGAAAATTGCTTTTGTACCAGTGCTGGTACTGTTTCTGAACTTTTGAAAGTTTCTTTCTGATACACATCTTTGTTATTTAAGTTTCTCAGAAGTTGAATCTCTAGTACTTGTCAATAAATCAGTAGCAACAGAAGAGCACAATTCATATACAAAATATTGTATATGAATTGTCTTACAATATTTCATGGCATGGATCTGATTGATTAAACCGAAGACAGATAATTTTTCCTTTTTAGTGTAACAAACTGTAATAACAATCATAGATAAACATAATAATTCTATAAAACCTCACCCGTGGACTTCGGTATCATTTCTCCTTTTCGTAATCGAAAATGAAGGTTCCCAATATGCCTCCACCGCTGGTTGCGAAATCTCCAGTCCATGTTTCTTCACCAACTTAATATACCTAAACTTAGCAATATATGAGAAAAAAAGATTACCTTAAGTTTGTTGGATCACTCAATTACACCTCTGACTAATCCAATTTTTGCATCTAATCAAGTGTCAACTGAGCATTTTTAACCTTAACTTAAGACTCAGTTTAGTCTCAATTTCACCCCAATTAACCTAGTGTAACCTTAAATAATAGTTTATTTATATCAGATGTATAAGAGAAGAAGAAGAGAGATTGAAATCATTTATATATATCGAATAAAGCTAGGATAAACTTAAGTTCACTAAGTGGTTTGATGAATATTACTTAAAAACTTATCAAATTAACTTCAAACGATAAATCTAATTTGCTCAATAAATTCTTTATATTAGAATCTCATAGGATACAATTTTTTATTTTATTTTAGAGTTTTACAATGACCAATTATAATATTCAAATATTCATGATTTCAGTATCCTATAAAATTTTGATATAAAAATTTATTAAGTAACTTAAATTTATCGTTTAAAATCGTTTCGATAAATTTTTGAGTTAAGTTCACCTTAACTTTGCTTGTATATATCAGCTATTGAGAAGTGCAAAAAAAGAAAAAAGAAAAAATGGAGATTACATACTCTTCAGCATTGAAGTGATCGACTCCCAAATCTTCATCCCAGATGAAAATGTAATCGTATGCTGCTACGATATCTGGATGGAGAAATCTCTTTGCGTACCACCTAGGTACAAGGAGAGATGAGAGCGAGAGAATTTCAAAGATGTGAATTTTGTTGGCGGGATACTGTAACTGGTATATTTCATTGCAAGTAGTGTATTAATAAAAGATTGCACGTGGTATGTGGATATAGTATAGATTATATGTGTTTGGATACGGTTAAAATATGATATGTGTGTTTAAAAGTTTTGTGTTTCATATATTATATGTCGTATTTTTATAAGTGTCGTATTAGATGATAAATGTATCGAGTATGATACGATACGATATGTTTAAGTGTTTAATGGACACGTAATATATCTATGAAATTTGAAAAAATGATATTATAATGTATTTTTAATAATTGTTATAAATATATTGTAAAAAAATATTATTGTAAAAATTTTCTCTTCATTCTATGAAAATTTTTCTAATTTTTTTTTATTTTTTAGAAATTTTAAATATTATCCACAATTAAAATAAAAAATAAAAAATAAAAAAATTAAAATATATTTAAATACATACAAACAGAACGTGTCAAAATATACTACATTATTAAAAGAAGTATTAGTTTTAACACTATTATAAAAAAAAACACAATAACGTTTTGTTCGGCGTGCAGGTAAAATACGAGATCACTAATTGTAGGTACCCGAAGCTTTGAAATACAAGGAAGGAAGAGAGAAAGAGAGAGAGAGAGAGAGAGAGAGAGAGAGAGAGAGAGAGAGATGTGATACCATTTAGCTTGTTTTCTTGCGCTTATGTGGATGGCTCGTCGCGACCACTCGAACTCGTCCCATTCGTTTACGCGGCCATCGTAATGAAACAATACAATCGTGAAATTCTCTGAGAACTGCACCACATCAGATTGCTCAAAACATTTTTATGTATAAAGACATGGTACTGTGATTTTAATTGTACCCATTTTGATTTGGTAAATGAAACCTTGTATGAGATCGAAACCTTGCATGAAATGCACCTACTGTTCATGTACACCAAGTGTTCGATCATATGCCTTTGAGAGCAATGTCAAGTAGCATGAGCAACCGCCTTATATACTTCTGGACCAACACAGTTATGTGATTGTACTACCCATTTTGCTTTGTTAAATAAAACCTTGGAGGAGATCAAAGTACTGACAAATCCTTGCATGAAATGCACCTACTGTTTATGCACATCAGGTGTTCGGTCATAAGCCTCTGAGAGCAATGTCAAGCAGCATGAACAACCGCCTTATATACTTCCGGACTGAGACAGTTATGTGGTGCAGGCTACCTCAACATGGCCATATTTAACCGCTGTTTCCAAGGCTGGGTTCAGGCTGATAGTACTGTTACATACAGAAGGTATTTGGCCAGAACCGTAGAGAGCCTCTCTCTCCTTGGTAAGGTACATCAACCATGAGCTTACTAGATGCTTTTCTTGATTACATTTGTTCAGGATCCCTGCTACGGATAATCCCTCCAATTGCTTTATAAAATGTCTTAATTAGCGACCTTTACACCCCTTTTACCACAGCAGGTCTCATAATCCTCAGATAACAAGGTTACTTTGGGTCTAATGTGCTGTTGTTGATGGTTCAAACCGATTGAATTGAGTTCAATCTGGGGCTATGATAACAGTACTGATCCTGTTTGTTTTTGCCCCTTGTTTGTTTATTTGTGAATTTATGTTGATTTATTGTTTGCAGAATTAGAAGTTATAAATGGTTATGTGCTGGTACCGGGGGACTTTTCTATATTAAAAGATTACCTTTTGAACGGCAGCATTGACAAACTTTTTTTGTTGATATGCAACTGTGAAAACTGCAAGGTACTTTGGCTTCAAAGGTACGTCCTGTGAGTCGATAAATTTATTCAAAAGAATGTAAAATTTTTCTTAATAATGAAAAATTTGAACAAGATTTTGAACTCAAAATACTTGCGGAAATGTATTAAGTGATTGCCTCTAAAAGGTATGTAGGTACCTCAAATATGTTTCCCCATAGTCTGTGCTGATAAAAATCTGACTCCGATACAATGATACCGGAAGGCAGTGTCTCTGCTCCCTTCGGATTTGATTGCTCATAAATCTAACAAGAAAGAAAAATATATATTATTATATGTGTCTGTTTCCCGTCGCTTGACCATTATTCTTGGTACTGTCGCAAACTGAGATATAACCAAAGTGGCCAGGCTATCTTATTTTCTTTTTCTGTGAAGATGACTAAACTGCCCTCTGTTTATTTTGAAACTAAAAAGAGAAAAAGAAACAAAGGTACCTTTAATCTACCGGTCGATTTTTTAGTTCTATCAGTTAGATTATTGATTCTGTCAGTCGAATTATTAGTTGTAGAAGCAGAATCCACATCTCCTCCATATGAAAGAATAAGAGATGAAACTTCATACTGAAAATTTACAAAAATAGTTGATAATGTAGCTTCTTTATCTCTATCCACAATCTAGAGCATCACGTATTCGGTGGGGAGTAGGATCAAGCTTTTTTTTTGCCTTTGCCGCTTGTATTATGTGGATTTTAAACAGGGAAGATTTCTATCTTATATATAGTTGTTTTTTTTTAATTTTTTGTTTGATTTTCAAATAGGGAACATATCAACCCTAACTTCATGATTTATTTTTCTTTCTTTTTTTTTTCTTATCTTGTTGCAATTTCTTTTTGTTGATCCTAATAACTGTATGAAAAAACAGTTAACTAAAATTTCACATTCAGATTTTAAAGAATCTAATGTACCTTTTAAGCTATTCTTGGTTCATCCTTAATCTGGGTATTTGTGGTTATTTTTCTGGCTTGTTGGTACCAGTGTCAGTATGTGATTTAGTAAAGCACAGGAAAACAAATTTAGAAAATGATTTCCGCTTGGCAATGTGTGAATGTCAAATTTCTTCATTTTGCATTGAGGGTGTATTAATCAAAGAATGAGAAAAAGAAACTTGGTACTAAACCTTTACCATAAAAAAATCACATACCTTAGAGAAACTACAAATTGGGTAAGTGGTACCAATCATAAATCCAACAACTCCAGAAGTTAATATAGCCAAGTAGGTAATGAGGGCCATTACACAGTTCTGATCCCTGAATTAGAAAATAAAAAAAAGGAACATGTATTAATCACTTATTGCAATGGCACCGCAGCACGGTATGTATCATAATAGATAGTACTGGTACATATGATACCGTTGTAATACCAATTGTCAGCATTTTCAGTGTACTGGACATTTAATTGTAACTTTGTTCCCAATTCCCAACTGGTACATCTGAAATAATTCCTAATCTTTAAGAGTATATACAAATTAATACTTCAGATTCATGCCTATAGGCTTGATTTCAAAGATTCACACAAGAAACATAAAAAGTAATTAAAATATCTTCAAATTTTGCTTCTGTTTTCCTTTCAAAGACACAAATATAGAAAAACCCCCTTTAAGATAGTCTAATGCTTTCTTCCTCTTGAATTAAAATGGTAATTAAAGATATATATAAATGTAGAAATACCTTTCTGATAGTCTCCTATATTTCCTTCCTCTTGTATTTGGATGCACCTCTAGGTTTTCTTTCATACATGGAGACATAGAAGAAGAGAGGGAGAGAATTAATGAACCTGTGCTAGCTCTTAATTTCTGACCATTCTATATATTGGGACTTAGGAGAGATTATGTGTGCATGCAAGCATGTATGAGGTTCTCTTGGAACACAAACATTTTAATATTAACAAAATTAGCAAGTTTTCTCTGAGTTGTTTATTTTTTTTACAATCTTGTAGCAACAAGTTTTTAAGCTTTTTGCTTTTTTTTTTTGGTATTGTTTAAGCTAGCACAAACATGCCTCTTAATTTTGACAGGTGCAAAAATAATATACTCTCATTTCATTTGACCGGACTGATTTATTTTATTTATTTATTTATTAATTAATTTATTTTTCCTTTTCTAGCCCACTACATTGCCACAAATAAAGAGAAATTAAAATGAAATATATAACATTTTTTTAAATTGATGAACATGGCACGTTGAGATGGTTATAGTTAGTGGTCCCGGCCTCTCTTAATTTGCATTGAATTGAAAAATGGATTTGTATATTTCTAGTCAAATGGTCATAGATTTGCATTAGGTAAAGCTATAAATAAATTAGAGAAATGTTATTGTTCTCCAAGGAGCTTTGGCAGAGGCAAGGTGACTATTTTTTTTTTTTTGGGGTTCACTTTGAAAATAAAAGATATGTATTGGAAAAAGAATTAATCTTTAATTTGAGACTAATGTAAATAAGTTGGTACATTGAATTAGGTATATCCACATATTGATGAAATTAATATAAAATTGTAAATAATTTAGAGTAATGTGATCAAATTTGTGAATAATTAATGGTTAATTTAATAGTAAGCTTGATAACTTGGTCACACATTATATGAATATTTATTAGTAAAAATTTAAATATCTTTTAGAAAATACTTGATTACTCTGCATACCTTAGATGTCTTGAATCTAAACCATCTTTATAGAGTATCAATTTAAATTATCCGTTTGCATAAACAAATTTGACATTTTTGTAAATAGGTAAATAGGTTTTCAAAAATGATAATGAGGTCCAAAATTCCAAACAAAAATATTTGTACAACTAATTAATTAACACAACCTAACTTTTTATTTTTTTCAAAGAAAAAACATTTTCTTTCCACCTTTAAGGTTCCTAATTAAACGCAAGCAAATCTTTGACTTGGTGTATTTTTGGTTAATCTAGCCCAATATTTTATTTATTGAATTATGCACAACCACTCTTTATGGGTCAAAGAAGCAGTGATGCTGGAGATCATATTTTATAATATAATCTAATATATAATTTTTCTCTAAATCACTAGTTTATAAGAAATTAAATGGTAAACCCAATAAGTAAAATGGTGTTTCAGAAAGAAATATGTTGTGCCATTTAGACATAAATGGTGGCCAAACAAATTAAAGTTCAACCTCATTTTCTAGTTTCAAAAAAAAAAAAAAGGAAGTTTAACCTCTTTTCATTTCTTATTTTTTTGTAAAAAAAAAGAATATGAATTTTCAAGCTTATTTTATTTAATTAACTGTTACTTAAGAATTTCTTATGCACAAAAACATATATACCTACATATATATATATATATATATTATCAAGGACTGCATATATAGCATGAGTATGTTGAGTAAAGATTCCATGAAATATATATTTGGATTTTCTATAACAAACAAAATCATGTAGGACAACCCAAAGTGTAGTGTTTGTTAGTAGATCTAATTAAATTGAATAGTTTAATGATAAATGAATAGATAAAATCATGATTTGATTCTTAAAGGGGCTAGCTAGTAACAAGGTTCATGGCATGCATTCCTGGAAAATATTGTTAATTTACATTTTAATTCAACAAATAGACGTACTAATAATATGCCTTATGAGTAAAGTTAGCATGCTCTTAAGAATACGGGATCCCTCGGTGCTGTTAATTTAAAAACCTATCAAATTGATTTCAAACGAAAAATTCAAGTTACTCAATAAATTCTTCATATTAAAATCTTATAAGATACCAAATTTTTTCTATTTTTAGAAATTTCGAACTATTTTTTTCGAATTTTTTAAAATGACTCTAATAATAATAATAAAATAATGAATTTTTGCATATAAAAATAGACTATTTTTAATAATATGAAACAAATAGTTAAAAAATTCTAAAAATAGAAAATTTTAATATCCTACAAGATTTTAATATAAAGAATTTATTCAGTAACTTGAATTTATTGTTTGAAACATATTCGACGGAATTTTAAGTTAAAAGCACCGAATGATCCGGTGTTTTTAGAAACACACTAGCTTTCCTCATGTCTTATTGCTTTTCTGATGGACAGGATTAATTAAGTTCCATTCCAAACAAACAAATTCATGTTTAATCTTAAAAAATAATTGAGACATAAAATAATTGCCATGTCTCATTAGATGTGACTCAAAATATGCAGCTCTCAAATACAAAAGAAGATTATCTAGACATATATATGGCGTTAAGTTTATATAAGATTTTTTTATTTTTATGACAGGTCATATATATCAGGAAAATATTATCTGTGTTCTTCATAGCAAGCAGAAAATTCAAATGTCAGACTAATATAAGAAATGTAATAGAGTAAATTAGATGAATGATCTTTGAAATATCATTATTTTATTGTTTTAGTTGTTGAAGTATTAAAATTTTTAATTTGCTTTATTGATCATGCCTTCAACTTCTATTAAAAAATTGGATAAAATCCCATTTAAGCTCTAAAATAATGAATAATGATTTTGTCATTTTGACCTGATGACATGGCATCATAAATTCTTGAATGGTCCTTATAATTTAACAAATCATCTCTCTTTATGCTTCTTATTGCAAGCTAAACTTCCATATATTTTTCCTTAAAATAATGTATATAGTAGTATCATGTCCTCAAATCAAATTGATAATATCATCATAATATGATGATTTGGAATTCCATCTAATTTTCTAACAAAAGTTAAATATAAAACCAATTTGATAATAATTAAAAATTAACTACAAGGAGGAGATTGGAAACTTTAATACTTCAAGGATCATAATTGTAAAACAATAAAACTTTAAAGACTATTTATGTAATTTACTCTATGAAATGTATGCAAAACACAAGTATGAATTCTTCAAAAGCAGAATTATCCAATTTATCATATTGAATAAATTAATAGGATAATGTCTCTAGACCCTCTGAATTTTTGCTCTATGACAAACACCCCCTGAACTTTTTATTTTGACAAATAACCCCTCAAACTCTAATTTTGTGACAAACCAGCCCCTTCCTCTTGTATTCCATCCAAAACTGTTAACACTATTATCTAAATAACAGTTTAAATTATTATATTCTATATGGTAGTATTGGGGCTGTAGTACTCAGTGCATTGAGAATTCTATTTGATATATAATGTCACAATATTCTATTTGATGATGTTATTGACCAAAATAAAAATAATGCCCAAGTATTCTATTTGATAAAATTAAACATCTTGTAATCTAAAAAAAATTAAGTTTGTCTTAAGAGAAAAATATTAAATTAATAGAAAAAAGAGTACATATCATTTTCTTTAATTTTAAGAAGTAAAACATTAACTAGTGATACTTCTACAAAATATCTGACTACAATTTCACTGTAACAACATTAAACTAAGCATCAAAATTAAGTACATCACGTCTAGCTAGCTACTTCCAGGGAGACTTAATTCTCTTACATTAGCAAAGGATTGTATAATCTTATGCCATGCCAGCACTTGAGCCATTGGTATCCGCCTAGAATAACAAATTTGTTTGCAATTAGATTTGTAATACGTCCACAAGCATATTAGATACATTCATGTAGTTTATAAATAAATAAAAGAAAAACACTATATACCTTCTTTCTTTTGGTTCTAGAATTGGATGTACTTGCTTGAGCAGCTTTCTTCAACTTGATCTTTTTCTCAGCATTAGTAGGCTTCTTACATTTTTTTGTATTGTGTCCCAATTCCGGACAGTTTCCGCATCTCACTTTCGTACCCTCTTTACTGATCTTGTTGGTTTTAGCTATCTCTTCTGGCTCTTTTCTTCCGGAATGCTTTTTTCGTCTGCCGGGTTGCTTCCTATATAAATGGAGGAGGTGTAATGGGTTCTCCATTTGCTTTTGGCCACTCTTCTAGTACAGGCATGGAACTGATTAGAGTTGTGTAAGCTCTTAGGTATGCTTCTTTAGTGTAGCATTCATCTACATAGTCTTAAGGATTATGTCTATGATAGAGAATTGCTGCACAAGCATGATACCATGGAATTCCTGTGAGATCCCACTGTTTGCACCGGCAGCGCCGTGCTATCAAGTCTACAACAACTCTTTGACAAGAAAAATTTCCAATGTCACCATCAAATTTTGGTTGTTCAGTAAAATCAACTTCAAATTTCCAGGTATACTGTGTAACATTAAGTTTCAGAATATACTGAGACCATTAACATATAGTATAGGGAATATGCAAATAGTTTGTAGACTTTATCCAATACGTGGTCCGTATATACATAAAATGCCTAAAAAATTGAATAAAAAAAGAAAGCCAATTCATAGGAAATGTGGTCCATCTGCTCGGAAGAGAACAAAAGAGTGAACAAACTAAAAACACAATGCACAATTTCTTTGCCAAATAAGTACTAAGACGAAGACGAAAATCGAAGCTTTGCACCAGAAATTAAAAATGAACTTCGAAATAGAATTAATTTACAAACCTTCTGAAGTTGTGTAGATTGCCATTTTCAGAATGTCAAGTCTTTCTTCTTCGCACATAAACCCTAGATTCGTTTCCCTTCCTTCTTCATCAAGCCCTTTTCGATTTTATCTAGATATCTTTTTAACTTCTCTCAACTTTTCTTTTTCTCAGTGCACTAAGTACTACAGGTCCAATACTACCATATAGAATATAATAATTAAAACTGTTATTTAGATAACGGTTTTAACAGTTTTGGATGAAATACAAGAGGAAGGGGGTAGTTTGTCACAAAATTAGAATTTGGAGGGTTGTTTGTTCAAATAAAAAGTTCAGGAGTTGTTTGTTACTGAGCAAAAATTCAGGGGGTCCAAAGGTATTACTCCTAAATAAATTGAACAGTGATGTATATTCAAAATTTCAAATCAACCACATTTGATTTCAGGCTGATTGGTTGAAGCTAGATAAAATTCTTGGGCCTTATGAAATGGGAAAAAGTTGGAATTATAGGTTTTGAAACATAAAATTAATTTTAGGTCTTCATTTTTTTGTTGGGCCTTATGTCATAATTGATAAGCATATGATCCTTGTTCATGAATATTTTTTTAAGGAAAGAAAAATTACCTGAATCATGAATAAATTTGTATTCTCATCCATAATAATACAAATTTATATATAGAAATTAGGTCCTAAGAGGCGTCCTTTCTCTTAATTTGAACTAAAAACAAAGAAATTTTGATAAGGTAGAAATAGCAACTCACAATGGATAGGTGCAAGCATGATATGATATGATACAGCTAACAATGCATTTATCATTTATCATTGGTTTTTGAATCATTATATTATATATATATATAAGACCTGGATCTTTGGTACCTATCCACCTCACAAAATTCATAGCCTTTTCAACAGTCTCTAAGTGGCTCCAGTATTTTTGTTGTCTACACAATCTTAAATCACAAGGTTTGATTTCAACTCTGCCATTTTTTTTGGAGCTTTAATATTTTTCTCATAAAAGAAAAAGAAAAGAAAAAAAATTCACCATATGTATTTTCTGTTAATTTTTAGATTACAAGATTTATTGTAATATGTAATTTCTTCATGTTTGTTTGTCATCTCCAAGATTAATTTGATTACATCAATTAATTATTTTTCTACATATTTAACTTTTTTTTATTATCTGTTACATATTCTATAGAGGTGTCTCCATATTTTGTTTAATTGCATTATTTTGATTTGCTCATAAAGAAATTTTAAATTATATTGTGATTCATTTTTTTTAGACTTATAGCTACTGCTGTTCATCTTTAAAAAGAAACAAAAAGAAAAAAAAATATAAAGTAAAAATCCTTTTTTGTTGTGGTTCAGACTAGATTTATTTCTTTTGCCAGAAAATCAGTAAGCTTACTATGAAAAAATCAACAATTTTTTTAATTTGGTGCATAGTAATTAGTAATCTTCTTCTTTCATTTTTGTGTTGGGGCATCATTTGAGAATTTTATTAGGGAACAAATTCCTAAGAATTAACAAAATTGGAACTTTCAGCACAAATTGTTCCAGCACAGTTTGAGACCAATGAATTTTCTGTATCCTGAGATTTCTATGATATTTTAACAGAATGGGAAGAAAATAAAAAAAAAATAGAAAACTGAACTGATGTGAAAAATCTGTATTGTAAATGGAGATAGTTTTTTTCTTTTTTTTTGCAAATATAAGTTGTGATATAACATATTTTTTCCCCTTAGGAATGGACAAGAACAAGACTATTCTGTTGTCGGGGCAGAGCTCAACCAGCCGAAGAAACATTCCGGCAATCAGTGAGGCTGATTCATCACCGGTCGAGACTTCTACTTTCCAGCTGGAGGCAATTCTCTCATCATCAGAAACCTATGATGATTGTGAAGTTGACTCCACCGATGCCAGCTCCTCCTACGAATCGTCGTCCTCCGAAGAAGCAATGGTGGAGAAATTCAAGAGAAAACTTTCCATGTACCAGGCGATGCTAGATAAAAAGCAAGCCGAACAGAAGCCTGAAAGCGCGAAAAAGAAGAAAGCTGAAAATCGCCCGGATGATATTTATAGCCGTCAACTGGTGCTAAATCATTCTATCAACATCATCGAAAATAGCTTCCAGAGGGCCATGGATGAGGCAAAGTTGCAAGGCTATGCATACGGAATAATTCTCGAGGATGGTAGCGTGATATCAAGATCATCACCGAGCTTACACAAATGGTGGGAGGAAACAGTGAGATTTGAGCAAAATGGCCCGGCTGCTGTCGACAGATACTATACAGACAATCAGCTTAATTTTGAACAAAACAAGGATACTGAAACACCGAGGCAAACTTATGACATACTCATGGAGCTCTCTGACGCCACACTGGGGTCTGTTCTATCAGCTTTGATGAATCGGTGCGATCCACCACAGCGCAAGTTCCCTTTTGAGAAGAAGGCGCTGCCTCCATGGTGGCCCACGGGAAATGAGCCCTGGTGGGATCAAATCACAATTGAGAAAGACCAAGAGCTGCCACCTTACAAAAAGCCTCATGATCTCAGAAAAATATGGAAGGCTGCTGTAGTCATTGCCATAATCAAACACATGGCACCCGCTTTCGGCAAATTAGCACGTGTCGTGAAGCAATCAAAGAACCTCCAAGGCAGGATGACTGTCAGAGAGATGCATGCATGGAATTATGTGTTAAAAAAAGAAGCGAAAATGTATTCCAGAGATCACCCTGATGTGCCGGTATCGGACTTGCTGGGACTGCTCCTGAACCAAGGTTCTGTTCTATCTGACAGTAGCAACTCTAACGGCATGCACGATGAAGTCGAAGGCTTCCCATCGCAACTCCTCGAACTTTCAATTGTGACACAACAGCAAGAACCATCAGTGCCGCCGCCGCCGCAGCAGCAGCAACAACAACAACAACAACATCAAGTGGCCTCAATGCTGAGTCTCCCGACTGAGCTCAGAATGTTGTGTTACACATGTGATCACCCGAGGTGTCTTCACCACGATAACCAATTTGGTTTTCGCACAGCGGAGTTGCGGGACCAGCACCTAAATTCTTGTGGGTTCCGGAACGCTGGGGACCAATTCAGAACCCCAGATGAATTCCCGATATTTCCAACAAGTACCCTGTATCAAGCACCGAGCTCTTCCTCTCAGCAGATGGCTCCACTGCCTTTTCAACCACCAATGGTGCTTCAACCTCCAAGCGTCACTGTCTATCAAGAGGTCGCTGGAGCATTTTCAGAGATGGGCCCACTGCAACAGACTTGGTCGTTCAACAATGCTGGTGTTCCTGGTTATCCGGCAATACCAAATGACGGTCAAGATATGGGTCATTTTCCGTCGGCTATCCTTGGTCATGGTTTCTTCAATGGTGAAGGGAATGGAGGCAATGCAGGATTATTTATGTGAATCACTGAAAATCAATATATGAAATAAAACAGGATTGATTTTGTTCTTGAAACAAAAAAAGAAGAACAAATTTTAGCTTATTGCTCAATGTTCCCTCTAATTAATTTGAGCTAGTTTTCTTTTTATGATAAAATTTGACAAATCCAGTAAGATCTTTTGATTAAGCGAATGGCTCAATTGGCTGATGCATATATGCTTATAGATCTCATCCAAGTAATATGTCTCTTTTATTAGTTTCTAAGAAGAAATTTACTACATACACCATAGAACAACATGCTCCTATCAACAAAAAAATAATAATAATAATAAGGCCATGGAATTGATGTATAGAGAAATTTACCAAGGCAAACATTACCGATCAGTCAAGAAGTTGAAGATTGCAATGATATCTTATTGATTTGGACAGTAACTTACCAATGAAAATGCCGAGGCTAACGGGAGTTCTCCTTTCAAAAAAAAAACAATTACCAATGAAAATAGTGCAAGACCCAACTGGGCTTGCTTACCACCCTCGGCATTTCTGCAAATACATCATGGGCAGTCTATAAGGCATAGAAAATTTGGAAGGGGGGTGGGGGGTGAGTGTGTGCAGGGTTAGGCGCTGGCGCCGAGATATAATTCGGAGTAAAAAGTGGTATACCTGTTATTAATCAATTTCTACCTCATTTGTGATCTTATTTAAAATAATGTTTTCTACGTGTTTATCGTAGGTCTACTACTCTACTTCAATGGGAAATGCAAAGTCACCATGTGTATCACAGTTAATTTGGGTTTGCTTTTGACAGGGTCTTAGGAGCTCAAACAAAAGCGTCTTAGTCTTGTCAGGTGTGGTGGATTGAGAAGGAAACCAGTTAGTTATACATATATAAGTTGGTTTGATCATGGCAATTAATTGACCAAAACACCAGAAAATAATATCTAAATAAATGACATAACTTAGATTAGAAAAAACTACAAACTCCAATTACAATATCCAGTTACAGTATTTAAAATGATCATATGCAATCACTATCCAAATTTATCAAGGAAAAGGGGACAAAAATCTACCTTCTTAATTATTCATTCTGAAACAGAGAAAAGAAATAAGAAATTTTTTTTGACATCTTAATTAAGACTTATACATATCTTGAAAAAAATTGATTTCAGAGTCCCTTCTTTAGTGATAATAGCCTCCCAAAGCCTCTTTTCTTGGGGAATAGTGCTGATCTTTTGGCGTTCTTCTTCGGTTAATTCCCAATCAAAAATTTCGAGGTTTTGCATGAGCCTCTCTTTCTTGAAACTCTTCACCACAAAGCTCACACCTAGTTCATACAGCCACCTAAGAGAAACCTTCAGAAGTAGACACAAAAATTTGTTAGGTTCAAATTTGAAAAACAATGTTGAACAAAAAAACGAAACGATTTGGACGACGTACTTGAGCTACAGTCTTTCCATGGGAATTGGCAATCTCTTTGAGCACTTGAGAGTCCAAAACTGGGTTTCCATTTTCTCTTCCTGTCATGTTTTAATTTAGTCTTAAAGCTAAATAAATCAGGTACTGGTACTGAATTGAAAGAACTGTTCTTAAATGACAGTACCGTATACTGGTACTGTTTCAGGAATTCAGGTCTTTGCCTCTAGATTATCCATGATCAAAATTGTGAATCAAACAATAAACTCCAACATAATTGTTGAGATATATTATATGTTTCTAGGATTTAGATAATTATAGAGAATTCTAGAGGGTTATTTGTAAAAAGGGTTGTAAGGCTTATAAGAGCACAAAACCATTAATCAAAAAAGTGGGTTATTATTCACGCATTACTGTTCACGCGTTGATGTTTTTCAATATGGTATCAGAGCCTTCTATCACCCTTCGCGCCGCCGCCGTCGCCAGGCTAGGTTAGCCACAACCCACTTTCCCGTCGCTGCCGCCGCCATCAGGCTGCTGTCGCCATCGCCAGGCCGCCAGCGACTCTGCCCCTGCCCTTGATCGCGCACTGCCAGCGCCGTCTCCGCCTCCGCTATCGCTAGCGCCGCCTTCGCTTCCGTCGTCGCCAGGTCGCCAGCGACTCCGCCCCCGTCCTTGATCGCGCACTGCCAGCACAGCTTCCGCCCTGTAGCAGTCTCCGCCCTGTTCTTGTCAGACGCCGCCTTGGCAACCACGGCTCCGCCTCCGACCGAACCGGCGCAGACGTGGCGGATCCGATCGCCGCGAGATCGGAGAGGGGGAGCAGAGAGAGGAGGGTTTAGAGGAGAGCGCCAAGAGACGATTGGATCGTGCGCATGCCTAGGAGAGGGGCTTGTGTTTGATTAGGGAGAAACAGAGACCAGTTTGGAGAAAGAGGAGGTGAAAGAGGTGGCAGCTGCCATGGAAGAAAAGGAGGAAGGTAAGAATCCAATGGAGGGGGTGATGGCGAAGCTGAGCGCCACTGAGCTCCAGATGTTGATGCGAGCATTCAGTATGGCTGCGAGCGAGAGCACACCTAGACTCGTGCAGAGGATAGACCTTCCACTGCTTGACAGGAAGCTTGATGGACCAGCTTCGTACTTGAGCTGGTCGCGTCGGGTAAGGTACACTCTGGAGGGTAAGGATCTGGAGGGGTATTTGACCGGAGACAAAAGGGAGCCAGCTGAGGGATCTCCAGAGAGGGCAGAGTGGAAGTCCACTCACATGACGATATATATGTGGCTTCTGAATTCATTGACTTCCTCTATCGCATCCACAGTAGATGGCATAGATCGGGTCAAGGATGTCTAGGAAAAGCTGAAGAGAACTTACGATGGAGTGGGAAACAATCTGAGAGTGTTCCAGATTGAGAGAGAGATAGAAGCAGTAGTACAAGGAGATAAATCGATTCAGGAGTATGCCACAGATCTGGAGCGACTGTGGGCAAATTATGATCATTTCTCGCCAGCCACATGCTGCAAAGATCTTGAGTGCAAGAGAGGGGCGCGCGATACACAGAGGAGGACTATGCACTTCATGAGGGGATTGAACCCGGCATTTGAGCCGAGGTGTGCAGTATTGCTAGCTCAGCCGAAGATTCCCTCCATTGAGGAGACGATCTCGGCTATGGAACAGGAGGAGAGCAGGATTAGGCTCCAGTCTAGTGTAGCAGGACTTCCAAGGGTAAAGTCGGCACTTGCAGTCTCCAAGCTAGGTAACACAGGGTACAGGAGCGAGACTCGGGAGTGTTACAACTGCGGCGAGGTAGGCCACCTGAAGCAGTTTTGAACTAAGCCACCGAAGGAGAGGAACTTGGGTGGAAGAGGCCAGTCTGGAGGTCGTGGTCGAGGCAGAGGTGGTCGGAGAGGTGGCAGAGGAGGCTACTAGGCACATCTGACGGTAGCAGAAGGAGAGAGTGAGGAGACCGTGATATTTATTGAGGAGGATCACAAGTTCCTGGAGATGTTGAAGAGGAAGCAGAAAGCAGCGAGTGAGAGGAAATGTGTGCTAGATGATGCGTCCACCTCAACTTCAACAAAGGGTAACATTGCTTCCTTTGCTCACTCAGCCACAGGTACTTGTGATACACTCGCTCTTGCATCTATATCTACCTCCAGATCACCAGATTGGATAGTGGACTCTGGTGCGTCCCGACATGTGACTAGTGCTGCTAGGGAGTTTTCGTCTTATACTCACCTAGTAGTCCCAGAGAACATCCAGACAGCCGATGGTACGGCTCGACCAGTAATTGGTAAGGGTACCGTGCAATGTACCAACACCTTGACTTTGTGTCCAATGTTTTGCATGCTCCTTCCTTTCCTGTGAACCTTTTATCCATAAGTGCCATTATATCACAACTAAAATGTGTCGTTTTATTTGATATTCCAAAGGTGATCTTCCGGGAGAAGGAGACTGGCAAGAGGCTTGGGACTGGCACATGGCATAATGGCTTATGGTACCTGGATAGAGAGAGTGTGGACTCGGCTCTTTCATCTTTTCTAAAAGGTATAGGGGATGTTGGGAGACGTGTGGAGGACTTACTGCTACTTCATCATAGGCGTTTAGGTCATCCCTCTTTTTCGTTATTGAGTAGGTTATATCCGCCTTTGTTTGAAAAGGCTAATAAAGAAAAACTGGTATGTGATGCGTGTGAGTTGGGGAAACACACTAGGAGCTCGTATTCTAGTTCTGGGAGTAGGAGTTCTCTTGCTTTTGACTTAGTGCATTCTGATGTATGGGGACCTTGTCCCACAATTGCTGTGAATGGATATAAATATTTTGTTTCTTTCATTGATTGTTTTTCTCGTGTGACTTGGTTTTATCTGATGAAGAATAAAAGTGATGTGTTTGCTTGCTTCAAAGACTTCCATAAAGGGATTCAGACTCAATACGGTGCAGTTGTGAACATATTAAGATCAGACAATGGGACAGAGTACACCAATAGGGCGTTTGGGGAGTACCTGTCATCCCAGGGAATACAACATTAAACCACCTATCCATACACACCAGAGCAGAATGGGGTGGCTGAACGAAAGAATAGACATTTCCTTGAGGTTACCCGGAGTATGATGATGTCAATGAATGTACCAAAATGCTTGTGGGGGCAAGCGGTCCTGACAGCGACCTTCTTGATTAATAGGATGCCCTCGTGGGTATTGGATTGGAAGTCTCCGATCGAAATGCTGAAAGGTAAGAATGAAGATGTCTTGCCTCTCAAAACATTTAGCTGTGTGTGCTTCGTACAAGACAACAGACCAAATGTGGGAAAACTGGATCCAAAGGCTGTGAAGTGTGTGTTTGTTGGGTATTCAGCTACCCAGAAGGGATATGTTTGCTGGAGTCCGATTGAGAGGAGATTATTTGTTAGTATGGATGTCACATTTCGAGAGCTTGAGCCATACTACTCAACTCAGGTCGCATCGCCCTTTGGTGACTCGCTTGATACAGGAGGTATGAGGCGAGAAGGGGAGGATGATAGTAGCAATGAGATGAGGATGATACCAGATGATAGTAGCAGTGAGAGGAGGATGGTGAGTGTGGGGGATATTCCCTGTCCACTTGTGGAGTCGGCTGAGGTGCCTGACCAGGGGAGGACCGAACCAGAGAATGGTGGGACTCAGGCTCAGGGGGAGCTAAGGGTGTACACGAGAAGAAGAAAGCAGGGTGAGGAAGCAGTGCCTACAGTGCCACTTGTGTCAAGTCCTTTGTCCCTGCCTCCTCTGAATCCTGAGACACCTACACCATCTACCTCCGATCCCGAATACACAGGTGATATGATTCCTCTCTCTCCTCCTCCTACGCCCTTACCGATAAGGAGGACTTCTCGCAGTTGTGCAGGAGTCCCCCCTGATCGGTATGGCTTTCCACATGATATTGCCCAGTTTGTCTCTTACTCTCACATATCACCTGTACATGGAGCATTCATTGCATCTTTGGACATTGTCTCTATCCCTAAGTGTTGGCAGGTTGCTAAGGATGATCCGAAGTGGAAAGCTGTCATGCTAGAGAAACTTGAGGCTCTGGACAAGAACAAAACCTGGGAGCTCGTGTCACTGCCACCAGGTAAGAAAGCAGTTGGTTGCAAGTAGGTCTTCACGGTGAAGCAAAACCCGGAGGGTCGGGTGGAGCGCTACAAAGCCCGTTTGGTAGCAAAGGGATACAGTCAGACTTATGGCATTGACTATGATGAGAACTTTGCACCTGTGGCAAAGATGAGCACGGTACGAACATTGATTTCCTTAGCAGCGAATGGGGGTTGAAAGTTACACCAACTTGATGTGAAGAATGCCTTTCTCCACGGTGACTTGTTGGAGGAGGTGTACATGGAGGTACCACCAGGTTTTGGCACGAAACAAACAGTTGGTAAGGTGTGCAGGCTCAAGAAATCGCTCTACGGGCTGAAGCAGTCCCCTCGAGCCTGGTTTGACAGGTTTAGGAAAGCTATGGTAGGCATGGGGTATCGGCAAACCAATGCAGACCATATGGTGTTCTTTAGGCGACATGGAGCTCACATTACAGTGCTCGCTGTTTATGTGGATGACATGATTATTTCGGGAAATGATGAGGGTGAAATTGCATTGTTGAAAAAGAAATTGGGAAAGGAGTTCGAGGTGAAGGACTTGGGACAATTGAGGTACTTCCTTGGGATTGAGATAGCTCGTGGTGTAGAGGGAATTGTCTTATCCCAGAGGAAGTATGTGCTAGATTTACTTACGGAGACAGGTATGCTGGGGTGCAGACCCGCAGTTGCTCCCATTGACCAGAAGTTCAAGCTGAGTGCTGAGGCAGGAGAGCCAGTCGATAGAGAAAGGTACCAGAGGTTGGTTAGTCGCTTGATTTATTTGAGCCACACTCGTCCTGACATATCCTTTGCTGTGAGTGTGGTGAGTCGCTATATGCATGATCCCAGAGAGGGTCACATGGATGCTGTGTACCAGATTCTGAGGTATTTGAAGAATGTACCAGGAAAGGGGTTGATCTTCAGGAAGAATGGACATTTGAACATTGAGGGTTATTGTGATTCAGACTGGGCTAGTTGCTCGGATGACAGGAAGTCCACATCTGGATATTGCATGTTTATAGGGGGCAATCTGGTCTCCTGGAAGAGCAAGAAACAGACTGTGGTTGCGAGATCCACAGCCGAGGCAGAGTACAGGGCCATGGCCTTAGGCGTGGCAGAGATGTTGTGGCTGAGATCTCTGTTGGTGGAGCTCAACATAGATCAAAGGGCCCAAATGAAGTTGTGGTGCGATAACAAGTCTGTTATTAGTATTGCCAACAACCCTGTGCAGCATGACAAAACCAAGCATATCGAGATTGATAGGTTCTTCATCAAGGAGAAGTTGAACAGTGGACTCTTGGAGTTAGGTCACGTTTCAACTAGAGATCAAACAGCAGATTGTCTGACGAAAGGACTGAACTCGTTGGACTTAGCTAGAGGGTGTGACAAGATGGACTTAGTGGATATCTTTTGTCCATCTTGAGGGGAGTGTTGAGATATATTGTATGTTTCTAGGGTTTAGATAATTATAGAGAATTTTAGGGGGTTATTTGTAAGAAGTGTTGTAAGACTTATGAGAGCACAAAACCATTAATCAAAAAAGTGGGTTACTGTTTACGCATTACTGTTCACGCGTTGCTGTTTTTCAATAATAATATTTCATGTTTTGGGCTCAATTGACTGGTAACAGGAGACAAAAGTAATGAATTTGGGATGGTCTGGTCTCAATTCCAACACATCTCTTGGCAACAAGTAGCTTGATGTTAATTCCTACCTTGACCTCCCAATGGAGAGAATGCTGTGACATGTATTCCTTTCTCTTTACAGAATTTCCTTAGTTGCTGTTAGTGACAAACTGGGTTGATGTCCACCTGTATGTATGTATATGGTGAAAATGATGTAAAAAAAATAAGGATTTCTAACCTTCTATTTATGATAATTATTTTTTATAGAGAACTGATATGCAAATATCGTCATCAATACCGATTTTATTATTCAGATTAAATGAATTATTATTCATATTAATAATTTTATTATACAATTTATTTGTACAATACTTTGGTCATTTAACTTAAATGAGTTGTTATTCATATTAGTGATATTTGAGTTGAATAATAAAGTACTATACAAAATAAATTGTATAATAAAGTCGTTAACATGAATAATAATTAATTTTACTTGAATAATGTAGTTTGTATCGATAATAGTATTAACAATGGTATCTCCCAGATATTTTCCTTTTTTGATATAACAACAGATTCCTCTATTTTTATGTTTATGTTCATTCTTATTGACAAGTAATTAATGACACAGAGAACCATAAAACTGGATCCCAAATGAGAGCAATCATTATATATTTCTGGTAAATGGCACATGAAATAAAATATGCAATGAAGGTACCAAATTAACAGACCTGATTAACTGCAGGGGGTATTCTGGCAAATGAAAGAAGCTCCTCTATCTTCTTAGGTTGAAAATTGCTGACACCTATCGCCTTGGTTAGACCTTGCCTTTGGCATTCCTCCATGGCTTCCCATACACCCTTCAAATCCATTGGAACGACGTCTTCTTCTTTTATGGGGAAAGACGGCGGCCCGGGTTTTACACTAACCGGCTCGTGGATCAAGTACAGATCAAGGTAGTCCATTTGAAGGTTCCTGTTACATTTTGAGCAGTAAACATGTAATGATCATTAACAATTTCATGTAGGTGGAGAAAACTCAATTGAGGTCAGAATCAAAGACCAAAACAAATTTTGATGTTAAATGTTCAATTGTTAATTAATTAGAAGAAAAATTTAATGTCTCAGAAACCTGAGTGTAGATTTGAGTGCCGGGAGCACCAATTCCGCATGGCAATCGGTGCACCATATCTTAGATGTCACAAAAACCTCCTCCCGAGATCCTATCAGGCCAAGGCGCACAGCCTCGGCAATAGCGGCGCCAAGAGGCCACTCTGATTGGTACAGAGTGGCCGTGTCAAAATGGCGGTATCCTATCTTGATTGCCTCTATCACCGCAGCTTTTGTGTTCTCGGGCACAAATGGGAATGGAGCCGCGGTGCCCATGCCCACGACCGGCATGCCATGGCCGGAATTGAGTGTCACTTCCGGGATCTTGCTAGATGCCATTTATGTGCTCTTTTTTTTTTCTTGTTTATTTTCTTTTGCTGTTTTGGTTATTGTTTGCTCCTACATGAAAACAAACCTCATATTTATAGAAAATTTATAGAAAGAAAAGTCATAACTACACTCATTATTTATATTTTTTATTTGCATTTGAAATATTTGAAATTGAAAAGTACAGAATTTAAATTTTAAAATATATATTTTTAAAAAATATTTATATTTAACATTATATATGTATAAGATATATATAATTTAAGGTGTTAAAATAATTTCTCAAATAAAAAATAAGAGATGTTGACTGATCTTAGAAATAACATTCAAATTTCAAAAAACTGTTTTGATCAGTAAAGTGGGCAATGATAGAGCAAATAGAGAGGTAATTCAAGTTTGCATATCCAAGTCCCAATTCCAATTCCAATATGACAAGTATCCAGGAACATTTAAAAAATAATAATAATAAAGTAGATCACTACCAAACAATTTAATAGTAGGGATATTGTTTTTTTAATTTAAATAGAGACTCAAAAATTAAATTCTAACAAAACAGATTGCAAACCTTAATTTGTAGTTGTGTCAACACTTTCCCTCAGAATAAAATGGATAAATTGTGTCTAGAAATTTCATTTTATTTGTTTCAATATGTGTGGATTTGTCAACAACAAATGAACCTGCATACCAAGCCTATAAATTAATGGCTGTGTATATATTTAGAAGAGAAATGTTTAAAATGCCACAAACTTGTCATTTAAATACAATCAACAGAACGCGCCCCTTCATTCAAAAATAAAAAAATAAATGAAAAATTCATCATTTGATCCTGAATTTTTAAAAAAAAAATCAAATTAGTTCGTAAATTTTTATCTACATCAAGTTAGTTTTTAAACTTCAAAAAAATGAAGTTCGTCCTTAAACTTGTTAAAAAAAAGTTATTCTTAAATTTCTTTAAAAAAAATCAAATTAATCATTAAATTTTAAATTATATTAAATGAGTCCTTAAATTTTATGCACGTTGATTTAATTAGACCCTTCAGAATGAAATGGACTTATATTATGACATTAGATCCTAGCAGGATAGGGGTGAAAATGAATCAAATATAGATTAAATAGTGGTGGAAGTATATATTAGTTTATATTTTTTCTATTATGAATACAAATATGGATAGACCCGCCTATAGATAAAAATCATACAATAATGTATATGAATCTAATGCAACTTTAGGTCGTATATAATTCATATTTTTTTAGTTTATAACTTCAAAAATACATATAAATATTAAATAAATATATATAATAATTTATTTATAAATTTTGACGAAATAATAAATATATCTAATAACTTGTATGTAAATTTTAACAATATTACAATAAAAAAAAGATCAAATTAATTACACACACATATATATATATAAATATGATTAAAAGTTTTTTAAATACATTTTAGTATAATTTTAGATAAAATATTACTCATATCTCATTAGTTTTGCTCTTAAACCACACAGAGCAAAACAAAATTCCACCTGCTGTATATTGAGAATTGAATTGAAAAAACCTACTCAAATCAAGCGAGCAATGACCAAAGTTGACACGACATTGAACAAATTATATAACTAATTTCCATGGATATTAGCATCAATCCATTAACAGACCAAACATCACAAAATAATCAGATCAGGGAACCCCAATGACAATTCTTACAGCTAGAACCCTTTACACAACCAAAAAAGATGGAAATATAAAACTATGAACTAAAAGGAACAGCTCCATGTCAGCAACAGGTCTAATTTTCCCAAAAAACTAAACTAATGGATGATCCTAAATCTCCCTATTTCTTAGCCTTCCTAGCAGGAGCCTTCCTTGTCGGAGTCGACTTCGCCTTCTTTGCCGGGCTTGCTGTTTTCTTTGTCAAAACCTTTTTCACCAGAGATACACCAGCCTTCTTTCCTGGTGAATCCTTAGCTGAGGTCTTGGCTGATTTGGCTGGCCTACCTGCACCTTTCGGCTTAGCTGTAGCCTTGGTCTTAGTAGGAGCCACCTTTGGCTTAGTTGTCACTTTTGCCTTAGTCGGAGATGCCTTGGCTTTGGCCTTTGGAGATGCTTCTTTCTTCACCTTAGCTACAGTTTTTGGCTTCGGAGCAGCAGCCTTCTTCGGCTTGACAGGAGACAGCTTGGCTTTGGGCTTGGTCTTAGCTGCCGGTTTGGATTTGGTCTTAGCATCTGTCTTGGTTTTGGATGGAGAAACAAACGTGACAGATTTTGTACCCTTCTCCTTTGGTTTGGGACCGGGTTTGGCCTTCGGCTTATTTGTAGGTTTGGCAGATACAGGCTTCGGTGCCGCATTTGCCAATTTGTAGGAGTTCTTAATTTTGAAAAGTTTGCCGGATGCAATTAGCTTCTTGAGCTGATGCGACAGGTGTTTTTTGTAATTCGACGGCAACTGTGTCTTGTACTTGTCTTCTATGAATTTCCCAATTGCAATCACACTTGACCCAGTTCTCTCCTTCAGAGATGCGATTGCATCACTGATCATCTGAATTAAGTGAATAATTAATTAAAGGAATTAGAGATTCACACTCAGACCAGATCTATATACAAATAATACAAATATGTAAATATTGCTGTGATGAGGTGAAACTGTCAGACACGATTCAAATATAGATCTATAGATGCGGTCCTGAACACAAATACTTTAGGTTTTTGTGTATGATATGATGTAGCTTTAATTACTTGTGATATTTGGGGGATCCTGTCAGGAATTAGTTGTTTAATTAAGACATCAAAACTACATCTGCTCGATCGCACTAATTGATGCAATTCGTACAACCTGTAGATTAATTTCTAGTTCCCATGGTGAGATACCGAGATAGTGTAGAACAAAGTCACAAATTGATTCTTCAAGAGATTGAATCTATGTTTTCTCTGTTGCACACAAATCTGTAGATATGAAAAGGATTGACTAGATTCAATCTACTTTTGACTGAAAGAGAGAGAACAAACCTCAGCGTAAGGCGGATGACTAGGAGGAGCACGAGGTTTCTTCTCCTTCGGAACCTTCTCCTTCTTCGACTTGGACTTGGCTGCGGCGGCGCCCCCCTCCGCTGGAGCGACGAGATCGGCGGCTACATCCTCGATCGGAGCTAACGCATTATCCAAACTAGCCATTGCTACAACTTGATCTCAAGCTAGCTTTGCGTGAGATTTTTGTAAAAGACAGAGACAGTCGCTTGTACAATGAGAGAGAGAGAGAGAGAGAGAGAGAGAAGCGCGAGAGAGAAGT
The DNA here is from genome assembly GCA_037678475.1 of x Bolboschoenoplectus mariqueter. Lineage (NCBI taxonomy): Eukaryota > Viridiplantae > Streptophyta > Magnoliopsida > Poales > Cyperaceae > x Bolboschoenoplectus > x Bolboschoenoplectus mariqueter. The sequence continues at coordinate 1,246,714 of CM075286.1, read as the reverse complement.
TTGTAAACTTTTTGTATATTTTATATTTCTTTTCTCAAAGGAGATGGACAGTTTAAATATGACGAGCGTGTTAAAGGGAAGATGGAATGCTGCGTTCTGATTGGTCGAGAGGGTGTCACACGGATCGAGCTCTCTCAGAGCGTGGATTCTGGACCGTTGGATTAATCTCCTATCAACGGTTATAAATTGATGAGACTGTGAGTGAGGTGAGGATGCTTGGTTTGGGACTCTTTTGGCATGACTTGTATGTGTTTCGTTAGGTGTGCTTCTCCCCCCATTTCAGAGATTAATATCTCCACCTAGGGTTAATGGTTTTGTATAAGGTTTTGATCAGGACTTAGATCTTGAAATAGGGTTTATGTTGATTGTAAATTTAGCTTATTTGGTTGGGTATTCAGGGAGAAATTCGTTAGAGAATGTGGAGTGGTCTTGCACAAGGGTTTGTGTGAGTTCGTCGGATTCTTTCGAGGTTTAGATGGCAATGCCGGAGGCGTTAAGCGTTCTTTTTGTTTGATATTGTAGCGGAATTTATTTGTGCGTATGTTGATTTTTGAAACGTCTAAATTGGGCAAGAATTAAATTTTTTAGACAAATATGAACATGATCGAACTGAAACACTTGCTCAGCACGATTTGTAGTAAAATTAATGATCGCCGAAAACACAACATGTCGCGTGTCAGCAATCGGTATTGTGATTAAATAAAGTTTTTGACTTGCTTTATGACTTGATAAGATGATTAATTCGACTATGACACGTAATAATGACCCATGTATTTTATATTGTGGTGAGGTGGCAATGGATAAAGTTTAAAACATGGTAAACCTTATTTAAGGTAATTAAATGTCAAATCCATGGACCTACTAGAAGAGTTTTTTTTTTCTTTTTCTTGTTTTCTTTTTGAACATAAAAGATATACTAAATAAATGTTTCAATAAAATGAGAACTATTTTTTTATCCAATAACTAAAACATTTAAATTAAATGATTTTGACTTCTATTTTTATCTAAATAGATTTGAAATTATGTTGAAAGCAACTTATTGCATTTACTCTTGGAAACCTAATACTTAGAGAGAGAAGAGGTATATATGTACACCTCAAGGACTTCTGTCATATCTCTCTATTTAATTAGACCCATTTTTGAGAAACAAATCAAACTATATAGTATTATAACAATTGACTACTAAATTGTTCACATATGACTAATTAAACATATAAAAATTTACAATTTTCAAGAAGAAAAAGTATTATTTCTCAACAGTATTACATTTCACACACAATTTAATTAATTCCTATCATAACATATCAAGTAGATAGCTAATTCTTGACAAGAAATTTTTTTGGATATTCCAATAAATTAGCTAGCTGATTCTTGATGCAAAATGCTCCCCTTCACATTAATTTGCCAATGTGTAGATGTATAAAATTGTTGTTATCTACACCACAGATTGAGAAACAGAAAAATGTATTAGCTGCTTATTTTAAAAATTTCATGAAACTTTGCAAACAAAAAAATAATATATATTCTGTATTTTGTAATTGATTATATTTTCATCATTTTTATAGAAATGTTTTACAAAATTACTTCCCATGTAGGGAAAAGTAACAGACAGAGGATTGCTGGGGTTAAATTTTTTTTCAAAAAAATAATTTATGAACACAACAGAAAAAATAAGATTTAATTTAATTTGAGGGGAAAGTACCTGGAAAATAAAATCATGGAAAACAAGTATAATGTTCTATCTGAAAAATTATTTTTACCAATAAAATTTTAAAATTTTTGTAGTCACATTAATGTTCACATCTATTAATTTTACAATATATATTAATTACACACCACTAATTAGTCATGCCATTTTCCACAATATTTTTCTCTGTTTTATGTATTTATATATTTAGTGGTAGGAACTAGGAAGCACCCATATATATAGTTCAACAAATTTTAAATAGTTTTTATTTTCTGATTTACATGTAAAATTAGTTTTAGAAGAATTAATTACATGAAAAAAAAATTTCATTTTTTTTTGTTTCAATTGGATCGGTATAAATTTATATTATGCATTCGGTTCTGGTGCAAAATTCCAGTATTACAATTAGTACTTGGCATTTAAAAATTATTTGGGAGTGTTTTTCTTTTTTTTTGATATAGAAATTAATTTATAAACCCAAGAAAATGGTAAAAAAAAATGAAGGATTAAAAAGCTAAGAAACAATTTAACGCTTTTGCATTATTAGCCGTATTGTTCTCTTCTTTTCCCTATCAAACAAAAAAAAAATTAACAAAATATATATAAATAATGCAATTTATGACCTTTCAGATTTAGGAAAACATCCTAAACTTTAAGCATAAATTTTAAAATTCTCTTAAAAAACAGGAAAAAATGCGTACCACATCTCTGTTTTTATTCATAAAATATATCCAAATAAATTTTCTTTTCTCATTTATTTTTTTTAGAGAAAATTGATGACAAAGAAGTCAAGAGGAATACATTTTTAATTTTTTGGCAAACTGCCCATAGTTTAAATGATATTCAATTTAGCCAAAAAAATTTTTTGGCTAAACTTTAAAGAAGTCAAGAGGAATACTTCAAATTATATTCAATTCAATGCCATAAAAAATTCAACATTATTTTTTCAAAACTACTTCATGATGACCAATTAATTTTCAAATTATACTCAGCCTTCTTAACTACAAAGAAAATATTTAAAACTATTCAACATAATTTTTAACTTGAATTCTGAAACATATATATTTTAAAAAATATTTATACTTAATATTGAATGCAGAACATAACGACGAGAATAATTTCTCTAATATCAATCCATATTTTTAATTAACTGATCTCTGAGAGTAGGTGTTCCATGATGAAAAATCCACTGTGCATCAACTACTTCCATCTGGTACCATGCAGGCTTAATTTCTTTTGCAATAAATTACAAAGAAAAAAAAGAAAAAAAAAAGGAAAACCAAATTTTAGTTTCCTTTTTTAAAAGAATAATTTTGAAATTTAATTAATTGATTAATTAGGCTAGAGTCAACTAGTAATTAAAGAGGTGGAAAAAGAATGTTTGAAGGAATTGCATCATTTTGTTCCTAAGTTTAAGATCTTCAAAATTAGAAATAAGTTCCTCTATGAAGAAAAAAAAAATTTAAGTTAACAAAAGAACATTTTAATTAGCTTGTATGTATACTTGAACAGATTTATCAATAGAGCAAGAAGTTAATTACCTCTGCACAATTCCTAAGAACAAATTGAATACCATGTCATTCTATATATAACAAACTGAATACCATGTCATGAATAGCAATAGGAAAAAATAACAGTAGATATAGTAAATTATGAAAGGAATAAAGTACCTGAATCATGTGCCATAGACATCTCCATGCATATCTAGAAAATACTGGTGCCATTATCTCTACAAACCTATATGGATAATTACTTAGAAATTACAACAATGTAGATCCAAAGAAAAGAACAGAGGGGTGCAGTGCTTCATATCATTTGTAGACAGACTAACAAAATATGAAAAAAATGGAAATGCCAAGAAAAAAGCTCATGTTATAAAACCATGACTTTTAGTGTATATATTCTATTTAATAGATATCTTGTACAGTGTGAATTAAAAGGTTATGTCATGTAAAAATATGATAAGGGAGACTGATTTGAAGATCAAGTGACTTTAAAATGTACTTTATCTTTCTCATGTTTTAGTGAATTGGTGAGATATTGATCATTAATTCAATTATGAAACATATATGAAGACAAGCATGAGTATTTACTCGGTGCACGGTGGTTCATCCTCAGCGCAATTCGCTCGTTTATCCCTAGATTCACTGTTTAGAAAAAAACGTAAATAAAATTGATTAGGAAATGCTTGAAAACTGATAATGATCTATAGTTCCTTTGTTCATTGATCAGAAAAATGTTACCAGTACAGCAATACTTCATCTCTGTGCATGCCTCCAATTAGTGTGATATACATATTGATTTTATTTAGTTATCTTGCGGTATCGATCGATTGAGATATCAACCATGGTTACCATGCCGAACACCGACAAATTTCATTGATAAGACATGAAACTTGTAATTCATGATTGAACTGGTAATTACTGGTATGGTATGGTTCAGTTAATGGATTGACCGATCGAGTAGCAAATAAATGGTCTTATAAGAACTTTCAAAATTAGGAAAGCTAACAATTCTCAAGTTCCAATCACGATAAAAAGAAATTATTCTTACATCTTACTTTTTACACCCCTTGTTTACATATCAAAAATATTTATACCAAATAGATAATTTATTTATATCTGAATTTATAAGTGTTTATAGTTAGTATAAATTCCTAAATGATTATAAAAAAATTTAAATTAAAAATTTTATTGCTCGGCTTACATAACAGTTAATCATAATAATATAAGATATAAACAATTTTATTATTAAATATAAATACTTTCTAAAAAAATATGAATACATCTGAAATACAGATAAATGATGCAATTATCATTTCTTTAAAAAAAAAATATGAATATCAATAATAGAAGTTCTTGAGAATCTTACTAATGTACTTGATCAGTACCATTCTTCCTCTTTGTTATTTCATAAACGATAAATCTATTCGATTCCACTGCTGGTTGTGACATCTCCAACTTGTATTTCCTCACCAATTTAATGTACCTACATTATTTGACATAGATAACCTATGAATCTCACAATAAGGTAAACCTTAGATTAAGCAACTAATAGGCCGATTAATTATAGCACCAATTAGGAAATTAAGTGAACCTTTGAGCTCATCTTGCCTTTAATTCAAAACATAGATATCTGCAAAAGATCATTTCTGAAAATAATACGATACGCATACTCTTCGGCATTGAAGCACTCAACCCCTATATCTTCATCTCAAATGAAGATGTACTCGTACGCCGGCACTGTATCCGGATGAAGAAATCTCTTCACGTACCGCCGAGAGAGAAAGAAGAGATCGATCGAGGTGTTAATTCTAGAATATCTAGATCTTCCTCAGATTCTGTCATATATAAGGCATGTAGAACAGTAGAAGAAGATGAGAATTAATCATGTTGAAAAACATATGTATATACACACATTGCAATTTAAGATGTCATAAATTCGTGATTTATGGGGCTCACCATTTGGTTTGGTCCATCTTTAACGATTTTTTATGGAATATCAAATGATCTTTAAATTATATGAAATTTGAACCACAATTCATATCTATAAGTTAAAAAATATATTCGTCAACTTTTATTTTATGTTTGAGAATTTTTAAAAATTATTTTTAAATTATTTAAAAATCAGTTGTTAAGATAATAATTATCAAAAGATCTCCTCTTTTTCTTTTAGTGTGCCACTTAGAGCATTTTTTTCTATTTTTAAGATTTTTTTTATTATTTGAAAATATGTTGTCAACGTTGACAAAATAATAGTCAATGGATCCCATCCAAAAGAAAATGCGTTAATTAATTTCTTATATATATATGTAACAGTCCCTGGTAAGCATTTTGTGCAGTAATTAATTTCGAAGAATATATTTCCATGTGTATATTATTACCTTTTGCACGGCGGCGTTGACAATTTCTTTTTGTTGATATCCAACGGTAAAAACCACTAGGTACTTGGGCTGGCAAATCCTATAAATCAAAAGTGAATACAATTAAAGCTCATTAGTTAAAAGTGTAAAAGAGTACGACTAAAGGTGGTAAAATCTGATCTGATTTGATAAATTTGTCAGATCCGTTTGATAATTGATTTTTTTCAAAAAAATCAAAGTGATCTGTACCTGACTGAAGACTTGAAAAAAACCAACTCTAAATGACCCGAAATCCGACTTAATCTGACCAAATCCGACTTATAACTTGACAATCCTTCTCGGTCAAACTAACCTAACCTAACCCAAACCCAATCCAACTAGCCTGATTGCCACCTAGGTGGCAAAACACCAAAGCCCTCAACCCGCTTGACATCTGACTCGACCTGACTTGATTTTTAAAAAAAGTCAAAGTAATCCGAACTCAACTTGAAACTCGACCCGACCAAACCAAACCCAATTTGTGTTCCAACAATTCTTCTCGGTCAAACTAATCCGATCCGACCCATTTGATTGCCACCTCTAAGCATGACTCTCAACATCCTAATTACTAAGGGTATGTTTGGATTCATTAGAATAACACTCTTCTTCTCATAATAGTATTTACTATTTCGAATTTGAAGCAATCCAAACAAAATTTGAAAACTCGGAATAGCTCAAGGCTAGTGCTATTCCGCTAACCCAACAAAAAGTCGGAATAGCACATTTATTCATTCCCTCCATCACTATTCTAATTATACAATCCAAACAACATTTTTATTAATCCGAATAGCACCATTTTGTCTCTATTTTCACACTAATTCGAAAAACATTATTTTACCTCTATTCTCGTCTACTAATCCTATTTGCACTATTCTTGTACTAATACTTGCATGACCCAAAGATGCCCTAAAAGAAATTATTAATTGTGACTTAATTTGCATATACATACCTCATCTAGCTTTCCCCATAATCTGTGCTGATACAGATCCGATTCCGAAACGACAATACCCAGGGGTAGTGTTCCGGCTCCCTTCGGGTTTGACGGCTCATAAATCTTGCAAGAACAAAAGAAGAAAAATGATTTATTGGTATGTTTATGTAATTTATTGATTTTCTGAGGTCTACTATCATTTTAACAAACAAAGTAAAAACAAGAAAATATATAATGATTACCTTAAATATATCCGTTGAATTATTTTTTGTAGAATGATATCCTCTTTCTCCACCATACATAAATTTAAGAGATGAAAAATCAAACTGAAAAAAATAAAAACAAGTCAACATTTCAAATACATAATTGTTATACAGCATGTATGATCTCAGATAAAATGTGTTTATGTAAAAGACTAAACATCAAGTTTTGCAAACTCATATCCTTTGCTCTTCAGTATTGGTAAGGTACATTGATACAAGGGATTGCCCAGTAATGGTTTTGAAAATAAGAAAATGCAACCATTGCTCCTTTTTTTTTTAAAGAAAAATAACATTGCAGGGTTTCTCATTATTTGTTTTCTAGATCATTTTTTGTTGGTTTTCAGTCTTGGTTATTTTTATTTTTGAGATGATTGTATTAGAATATATCTGTGCAACACATTGTATGCAATAAAAAAAGAGAAGATACCTTTTGTTTACATTATCCAAAATTAAAGAAGAGAAAGATTGAATATCTTCATACATTAAATTAAACAAGAAATGAAGAAACACAAAACCTCAGTAAAACTAAAAATAGGGAAGCCGTGCCGATCGTAAACCCAAGAACGGCTGCAGTTACGGTAGTCAAGGATGGAGGCATCATGAAGCGGGACCGTACCAGTGACCTCTATCCCGAATCCTTCACTGCACTCTGCATTTACACCTCAAATCCACCAAAGAACCAGCAATTCGGTCCGACGGTACTAATCTACGCAACGATGCCCTTTGTTCACACAGGAAATTAAACTGAATTAAATTTGAGAAACCTCAAATTAGTTTATGTATATGTAGAAAGATGGTATATATATATAGTACCAGTAGGGAAGAACAAAGAGAATATAGCCTGATAGTAGTCTGATGCAAAGGATATATTGAAAATTGCTTGTTATTGTAGCTCTATATAATTAAAATACCTATTAATTGTATGTGGTCAATTATTATGAGGTGTAAACTTTGATAAAAAAAAGAAAGAAAAAATTGCACATTGTGTGAAGTCAATATTCTTCAAAATTAATATTTGACCGGTTTATTAAATATTAATTTGCATACTGATCAAGAAGGAAATTATTTCCTTTAACTACCAATTAATGATTTCAATACTTCTTCTGACCTTAGGTTTCCGTTAGCTAATACACAGGTTCTTCCAATCCTGTATTACAAAAAAATAATAATAATAATTACTATGTTTCAAGCACCACATTCTAAAAATGGATATAATTAATAAGAAGGATTAGTACATGATTAGAAATGTTTCATAGTTTGACAAAATCCACAATTAATTTCTTTACCTTTCTATGAGTACAGAGCCTCATCAACAACACTTTATACATGATCCACAATTAATTAAATTGGTCCACTTCTATTTTAAACTTAAATTTCGCTAATGCTATCAATTACCAATTACTAACCAGAAGCAGAGGCATCTATCAAGGTGCATTTTTCACACAGACTCAGAGAAACTGGAAGCGCTCATCAGTTCTAGCTACTACACCTCCCCTGCACATGGAATTGCAATGCTATAGAGAGACAATGCCAGGTTACAAAATGAGTGTATAGTATACTGACCTGGTACTGGTACTTCTGTTATGTTGGTTTTTCCTTTCTGTCATTTGCACAGTAGGTGCTGTTATGTTCGTAGTTACCAGTAGCGGATTAATTACCAGCATAAATTCAGACATTCTTTATAATTTATAGTCGATTATTCCGATTAAATAGAATAAAATGAAGGGTCAAATAGTTATTTCGAAATGTAAGTTTGGATACGTGTCGGGATTGCCCCATTGTAACTCCGTCCTTGATAGTTATTATACGTCTAAACACTGAACTTCTTTATCCATTTTTATCACAAAAATGTAGTCCGTTATAATTAAAAAAATTGAATAACTAAAATAAAACAAATTATTAACTCTTGATTTCGTTTGACAGAAAAAAAAAATTAGTTATTGCAGGGAGAAAATTGCATGAGAAAACTTCTGTTATGTTGGTTTTTCCTTTCCGTTATTTGCACAGTAGCTGCTGTTTATGAGAACTAATGTATGCAATCATGATAACATCTTCATGTAATTTTAAGCCTACAAACAATTTGCCAAAAAAGAGAAAAAAAGAACTTTAAACAACAGATCTCAGTAGGACAAACAGTTGGTTTCATAATACAAAATTTTGAGGCCTTAAATCATCAAATCTTATGGCATGCCTCCTCACATTATTAAGAATTACTAACAAAACACAGAATGCTACATGTACTTTGAGATATTTCTCAAGTTATATATTGTGCTTATTTTCCTACCATGAAATTGGTTCCCCTTTCACCAAACTTAGGTCCTTACTTTTTGTTTTTTTAAGAAAAAAATGCATAAAATCTCGCTGAAGTGCCTTGCTAGAAATTTCATTCTTTTCTTTTCCTTTTTTTTTATTTTGAAATAAGGATTCCGTTAGCCCCGATATTTATTTATTTTTTTAATTTTTTTGTGAAACTTAAACCTGTATCTCTACATAAAGAGATAAAATTTATCATCATTTGTGCTAAATCTATAGTGTTTTTTTTTCTTTTAACTATTTTGTGTAGTAAATATTAATGTTAGCTGTCATAAAGTCACCCAAAAAAAAAATGGATTCCTTAGAAGATCCATCTTACAAGATATGCCTTAAGAAAACCACCAAAAAAAATTTTCCTTGCATTGTACTAAAAAACAAACTCACATTTTTTTTCCATTTAATGAAAGTAATAGTAAGCAGTTTGGGTGCTGTTACAAAAATAAATAAATGAAATCCTACAACAATGCTAGAATTTAGAATCAAATGACCCCACTCAATTTAAAAAATTAACCATCTAAATATATAGATTTAATTAATATTGTTTACAAAATTTTCAGAAAAAATACATATATTAATAGCACTCAATATTCTTTCTACCTCCTTCAATCTCCACCACTGAATTTTTTTTTAATATTATGGCTATGGTTGTTACACTTGCGTAAGATTGAATCTGGTTTTGGAAATTTACATTCAGACCCCTAAAAAAATAACAATTTTCTATTCACATGCAATTAATTTAATTCCTATCCTGATTTATGGAATTCTTCATGAATGCATCCTTGGACCACAATTGATGCAATTGCCAACACATGTAGAAAATCCTGAATATCTACACTACAAAGAATGAGAAACACATAGATATACATTAATACATATGGTTAGGAATATTTTTAAAAGAAAATTTTGCTTTTAGTTTCTTATATTTTGGTTTTGGTTCAATAAGTCTTAGAATTGTTTTTTGTTTAATCAGCTGCCTTGACCACATTTTATGATTGTATTCATCATATCTCCAATAATTTCTCATAATTTCATTGGGGTAAAACTCTTTTATATGTAATTTATAAACAATTAAACATAAACAAATAAAAGGTTTAATTTGAGTGGGAAAATAACCTGGAAAATATATAAATTCATGGAAAATGTGTAAAATGTCTGGTGGAGTTTTTGGGGATAAGTCCTTTGGTTATGTAATAATCTCGCTCCGCGTTAAGCCATCTATCTTTAAATATCCCGAGCTCCACAAAGCACCTCATATTTATCTGAAAAATACCAACAACTTATATTTGTGAAAAATATATTTTCTCCAACTATGGATAGCATGTATTTAATTCACCATATATATATCAATAACCACCAGATACCCATGCCATGTTCCACAATTATTTCCTCTGATTTATCTACTTGTTTATATAATAAGTGGTATGGTTCAACCCCATTGTTCAAACACATATTGCTTTCTTTTTCATATATTTTTTTTTTGGGTCCGAAATTCTAGTCGTATATTCTATACTTGCATTTAAAAAAGTTATTTTGGGCTCCCTTTTATTTTTTGAAAATATAAGGTGACCCATAAGCCCAAATATAAAAATGTGGTAATAAAAGGAAGAATAAAAAGCTAAGAAGCAAATATACCCCTTCCGCATTATCAGCACTCCCATTCTCTTTTTTCCCCTATAATACAAAAAATAAATAAACAAAAATATAAATACAATTTACAACCTTCAAAATTTTAAATTGTGCATGGATACATATATAAACTATCTAAATCATGTAGAATATATTTGTAATTTGAGTATTTTATTTTGATAATCTTTCTTTAATCACATTAACTTAGTATAACCTATCCATTCACATAATCAACCTTTAATCTAGTGATAAATTAAGGCAATGCTCTATGTATGAGAGGTCGTAGGTTCAAAATTTAAATATAATTTTTTTTATAGATATTTAAAATCAGATAACTTAGACATTCATCTTTCGTACTATAAAAAAATGAGAAGAAAAACTATCACTTGATATCTTTACCTGATCTCTCAAAGTAGGTGTTCCATGATGAAAAATCCATTGTGCATCAACTACACCGATCTTGTTGCGTGCCGGCTTTCATTTGCAACAAACAAAGAAGAAAAAAAAACAGAAAAAAAAACCAAATTTTAGTTGAGGAGGAAGAGATTGTTTGATGAAAAACTGGGAAGGTTAAACCTCCAACTATATGTTGTCAATGGAATTTGGGAACTAAAATTTCTATTGCAATAGAAAATTTTGAAAGTTTTGAACCTATTAATTGGTTTAGGGTATACTGGTAAATAGCAGTGAAATAAATCTTTCAAGCAATTATATCATTATTATGCAGGTGACAATGTATTTTTTTTAAATTCAAGTTTTTTGATATAAAGATGAGAGTCTATAAAGAACTCCTCATCTGAATTTCGAACTTATGTTATTTTAATTTAAGTTAATAATAGAATACTTTGATTAGCTTGAATACTTGAACAAATTTATCCAAAAGAGCATGGAGTTACCTCAGCACAATACTTGAGGACATAATCAAGCCCCCAGCCATGACCCAAGTCATTCTATAACAAATTAAACAACATGTATTTATTTAGCAATATAGATTTAACAACAGCATAAATAGTGATTAATTTAAATATGAGAAAAATGAAGTACCTGAATCATGTGCCACACACATCTCCATGCATCTCTAGAAAATACTGGTGCCATTATCTCTATGAACCTGTGGATAATTAGTTACAAATCAGGAAAATTTAGATCCAAATAAGATAACAAACTAAGGGGTACTTCATATCTTTTGGAAACAGACTGAGAAAAAATATGGAAAATTGGAAATGCCATGAAATGTATTAAACATGTAAATATGAGGAAATTTGAGCGAGTATTTACTCTGCGCATGGCGGTTGATGCTCGGGGCAAATCCATGAAGCCTCTCCAGCATCACTGTTAAAGAAAAAGTGTAAATAAAATTGGAGAAGAAGTGTTTGAAAATAGAAAATTAATTGGATATAACCTATAGATCCCTTATTCATTGACCAGAATATGGTGCCAGTATATACCTCTGGGCCTCCTATTATTAATGGCAATCTTAATTTTTCTTTTAATTGTCATTGAATTCAAATTTTCTTTTTGGTTTCTTGCTGAAATTGACCAGACCCAGTCAATACTTTAACACATGGACGCATGATCTGTATTTAAAATTCTTGGTACGGGCCGACTGAGATCTCAACCGTGCCATACACAGATGAATATGGTGAAAAAACATGAAACATGTAATTCAATGATTGAACTGGTAACTGGCATGGTTCAGTTAATGGTTTGACTTATCAGCAAAATAAATGGTCTGATATACACTTTCAAAATGAGAAAGCAACCTTTTATTAAGTCATAACCACTACAAAGAAACAAAGAGAATGTAGCAAGAATAAAAGTTCTTCAGAATCTTACTTATGCACTTCGGTACCGTTTCTCCTTCTTGTTACATCATAAGCGATAAATCTGCTCGACTCCAATCCTGGTTGTGAGATCTCCAAGTTGTATTTTCTCACCAATTTAATGTATCTACATTTGAAATAGATAAATTATGAATTTCACAGAAAAGGTAAACATTGAATATATTCTGGTATGGTTCTGTTAAGCATCCAGTACAAACTTCTCATTTATACATCCACGTAGACATTTTAGCATCAGCTTGTGCTTTATTAGAAACACAAAATGCCAGAAACTATATTTTGAGAAAAAATGAGAAGCATACTCTTCAGCGTTGAAGTGCTCGACACCCAGGTCTTCGTCCCAAACGAAAATGTACTCGTATGCAGCCACTATATCCGGATGGAGAAATCTCTTCGCGTACCACCTAGAGAGAGAGAGAGAGAGAGATGTCAGTTCTAGATCTTTAGATCTTCTCTAGCTAGATTTTCTGAAGTCTTGTTTGGGAATGAAATGTGAAGAAAATACACACAAACCATTTAGCTTGTTTCCTTGTGCTTATGTGGATAGCTCGTTGCGACCACTCAAACTCGTCCCATTCGTTTACTCGGCCATCGTAATGGAACAGTAATATCATAAAATTCTTTGAAAACTGCACCACATCAGATAACATCTCACTGGTTAAAAATTAAACAGTCCTCAGTAATCATTTCAGGTAGTTATCAGAAAGAATATCTGTGTGTATTAATTAATACCTTTTGTACGGCAGCATTGACAAGTTCTTTCTGTTGATACCCAACAGTAAAAACCGCAAGGTACTTCGGCTTCAAAGGCAAATCCTGTATATCAAAATTGAATATAAAAGCTTATTAGAAATATAAAGAGCATTACACAACATCATTTGTAAAAAGAAATCGGTAACTGTCATTTTGCATATACCTCGTCTGGATTTCCCCATAATCTGTGCTGATAAAGATCCGATTCTGAAATGACAATACCTGGGGGTAGTGTTTCGGCACCCTTCGGATTTTTTGGTTCATAAATCTGCAAGAACAAAAGAAGAAAACTATTAATTTGTTGTCTTGTTTATATATGCTTATTGATTTTTCTGAAGTCTATTCTGCCGTAGCGGTACAAGATTACAAATGCCATTTTAGGAAGCTCGCTACGCCTATTTAATTCAACAATTGCAACAGAATTATAAATTTATAATAGATTTAGAGTCAATTGGTTTGAACAAATATGAATTTTAATGAAATCAAAGTGATTTCCTTGCTATTAAAAGGTTAAAACCATGATCATGACAAATTTCATGTCACATTATCATTTTAACAAACAATGAAAAGACAGGGATCGATATAATGGTTACCTTAAATATATCCGTCGAATTATTATTCGTAGCATTCTCTCCTGTAACTCCACCAGATATAAATTTAGGAGATGAAATTTCAAACTGAAAGAATAACAGTAAGTCGGCATTTCAAACTGACAAAAAAAAACATATATATTGCACAAGCATGTTTTGTATAATCTCGTACGAAAGGTGTTTACGGCAAATGACTGAACATCAAATATTGCAAAAAAAAGGCGAAGAAGGAAAAGAATGCAACATGGCAGGGTTTGCATTTATCAAAAAACAGGGGAAAGAATGGATGATAGCCAAAGAATTAAACATGAAATGGAAGAATGTAATACCTTAGTAAAATTAAAACTAGGGAAAGCTGTGCCGATCATAAACCCGAGAACTGCCGCAATTACGGTAGTCAAGGAAGGAGCTCTGATGAATTGGTACTGTACCAGGGATCGGTACCCGGTATCCTTCAGTGGATTCTCCATTTAGATGACCTCAAACTCAAATTCAAGCTCCTCTTTCCTCCAAACAATCCACCAATTTGAGAAACAGAAGTCTTTGCTTACACCGAGAAATTGAACCAAATTTGAGAAGCTCCAAATTTGTTTTGGTTTGTTTTCTTTTCTTTTCTTTCTGGCAATATATATATATATATATGTTTCCAAATATTATTAGGTAGGTTTTGAGAAAGAGCATGCACGTTCTATAATCTCATATTTCTGAGTTGTGTAATCTTCAAACTTTATATTTGACTCGTTAAATAAATTAAGAGAAATTATTCTTGTACCTCAAATTTTACACCCTTTATTTGCATATCAAAAATATTTATACTAAACAGTTAATTTATTTATATCTGAATCTGAAAGTATTTATAATTAGTATAATAAGTGTATCACTTTTTCCTTAATGATTATAGAAAAATTCAAGTTAAAAATATTATACATTTTGTCATTAGATATAAATTTTTTTTAAAAAAAAATGAATAAAAGGAAATATGATTTTGCATAGAAAATAAAAGGAAATTACCTAAACTACCGCTTAAGTACTTTTCTGACCCTCTGTATTAATTCCAATAAGATTAATTACACTGTAATCAAGCACCCAATTTTGAATAAATGATACAAAAGGAGCAACAAATTAAAATCCAATCCTATTCTTACTGTATTTTAACATACATGATTTTAATTTTTAAATTTTTTTTTGTTTGGCGAGATCCCCTGTTTGAGACCTTAATTGTATTGGTTTTGTAGTTAGTATACAAAGAGAGTCAAACATTGTATGTAAAAAATCATTTATTTACTGACTTGTAAAAGAATATACTTTTATTTATTTATTGAGACATGCGTTTCTAAATTCAACACTTCAATCTGCAATATAATTGCATTTCACAATAGTATAAAACAGTGGGGAGAACTAGGGTATCACAAATGGAAATGGCAAACCTCTGAAATTTTTGATAAATAATTAAGATTATAACAATATCATTTGGTATCATGCATATCTTTTTCCATGATTGCAAAAGCTGATTTTTTTATTAAGGAGTGATAATCATATCTTTATGTGTATTTTCAGATATGCTTATATTTTTTTTTTCAAAAAATATTTATATTTTATGTTATTAGAACTAAAAATTTTGAAATATTTATTTTCGAAAAGTATTTATACTTTATATGGGTGCAAATATGGGGTGTACGAATAATTCCTTTTTTATTTAATAAAAATAAAACTTTTTAATTTTTTTAAAATAAAAAAGTCTTATTTTGATAAATAAGAAGGATGAGATATTTATATGTCTATCTGTCCTTTCTGACAACAAAAATGAATAAAATATTTACTAATTGAGCCCAAACTTGAGAAGAAAAAAAAATCATTCCCAATTAATTAATTATGGAGACGCTTTTCTTGATTTTCTTTCAATCCACTAGACCGGAATGGCAATTTATGAGCCTTTGACCCGGTACAAGAGAGAGATTGGTACCTTGGACTTTTTCCATGAGTCCATTCTTTTTATCTATTTCAATTAATAAGGTGAATTTTGGTATATATGCTATTAAAACATAAAATTAAAAACTATATATTTCTTCTTATAAATTTTTAAAAATATATATATCATGATATTGTTTAAAAACACAGCTCTCACATTAGCCTTCTATTATACATCAAAATAATATTAATTTTTTTTCTCTCTCAATAGATTAAAGACATCATATGCATCAATCATCATTAATTCTAAGACATTGAATATTTCAAATTTAACATTTCAAATGGTCAAAATGTTTCATGTGATTTTCCATTAATCCACCTATTTTAAACAAAAGAGAGAGAGAGAGAGAGAGAGAGAGAGAGAATATGTCAGGATGTAGAACTGTGACAAAGATTTTATTAGTGACTCTTGTGTGTTTTTAGATGTGTTGTATGCATTCATATATGTTGATTTACTGAAGAAAAATTAGTACTTAGATAAGTCAAACAAACTTATTATAAGAATTAAAGGAAAACTATTATACTTTACTTTCTTTCTCATTAATACAATCCTTGACAGTCCTGTCAAGCTTTCAAAGAGAGAGAGAGAGAGAGAGAGAGAGAGAGAGAGAGGATATGTCAGGATGTAGGACTGTGACAGAGATTTTGCTAGTGATTTTTGTGTGTTTTTACATGTGTTTTATGCATTCATACATGTTGGTTTACTGAAAAAAGTTTACTACTTAGATAGGTCAAGCAAATTTATTATAAGAATTAAAGAAGAACTATTATACTTTGTTTTCTTTCTCATTAATACAATGCTTGACAGCCCTATCAAGGTTTAAAGAGAGAGAGAGAGAGAGAGAGAGAGAGACGTCTCAGCTTTGACCTTTCTCTGATGTGTTGTACCAGTCAAGTTGGTACATGGCTTTCTCTCTTGGCTTAATTAGACGCAAGAGAAAATGTTGACTAAGCCACATCCTGTGCGCTCTTACCATCTGCTCTCTTATCCTCTTGCATTCAAATCAAATTAGGTGAGCATCATGCTCATTTTGTTTTCAAATAAAAATGAAGATTAAGTTATTCAAATTTAAATACTCATAAAAAAATTTCATCGGAATTTCGAACATTATGTGACTTTCCTTATAGAAAGTATTACAACTCTCACCACTCTAATTAATAAGCTTAATTAGGTAGCTGAGCCTTTTTTTTCTTTCTTGAAGTTAATTATTTGGTTTCATTTATACTAATTTAAATGGCTTATGATCCCATGAAACTGCTCCAAATGAGGTGCAAGTTGTCTTTGATTTTCATTTTACAAGTCTGTAATATTTGTTGGAATATAATCTTGGGACAGTTCATGTGTCAACTTTGTTCATAGTAAGGCAAGATTCAATATTTATTAACTTGATTTATATATAGTAATTGAATTAGTTAGATATCATTAGCAAAAGCATCCACTATAATCAATATTGTTAATTTAATTTACAAGCATTAGTTTATAATTATGCTAGTGATAATTGATTAATAATTTTTTTTTGAGATAAAAATGGGAGTCTAAAGTATTTAACTTTGAATGTTCATAAAGGACCTTCGGTTCGGGGTTCAAACCTAATAATTGATTAATAAATATTTAGCTTAATTAATGGACAAGATTATCAGTAGTAAAGGCTCTATTCTATAGGATATCTTATGATTATAATTTTGCAATGCTGAATTGCTGATGGTTATGTTGGATTAATGAATTCATGCAATTTACCAAGTTTTCTTTAATAAATATTTAGAAATATATTAATTCTAATTTAATTGTCTTGCAATTAGAAGTTTTTAGTCAAATTAAACTGTCAGGGGATCATGACTTGAACATGGTTAAAACTTAATTTGATTTAACTACATGAATATATATATGTAGAAGATATAAGAAAATTATCTGAATTTCTATGCTTGTTTTCTTATCTTACTACAAAATTAATTTTAGAGAGATTATCAGCTAGCAAGCTGTGTATTTTACATATGATCAGAAACTGCAACATTAGCAAGATCATGGCCTTGCAGCCGGTTCCTTACCGACGATCCAAGGAACTCAAATGGTTGATCATGAACTCCGAAGATCCACCGGCAGCTTGCTCTGACTGTCATGCACGCCGCATGCCGGCGCATGAAGAAACTATGTTGGCCTATGATCAGCTTAAACACCAAAATGAAGGTTTTATACATGCCAGTACACTGCACATTTTTCTTGGTCAATATATATCCTTGCTAATTAACCTGAGCAGGGAACTAGGGTTTTCGATCTTCTGCTGTGTAACACTATCGGATGAATTATCAATAGATTATTTATTTGAGATATTTGAGATTTACTTTATACGAATCTCAATACGATTGAACGGACAATACGTTATGTTATACGATACAACACAGTAGAGGATATGAATTCGGAAACTAACTGGCTAGGCTATTATTATACTGGTTCTACGTTTCATGCGTATTCTCAAAAGTCAAAAGAATTGTAATCTGTTGTTGTACTGTACTAAACTTTCTTGTTTAATATTTAGAGGAGTGATAACTGTATTTTTTTTATCTGTATTTTTTTATTTATATCTCAAGTATTTGAATCTAAGAGTTGTAGAACTTAGAGTACAAAATTAAATTTTGAAATATATATTTTTAAAAAATATTTATACTAAATATTAGATGTAAATATAAAAATAATTTCTCTAATTTTTATATGGAGTCTTATAATCACAGATAATGAATGAAATGAGAGGTACATAAATCAAGAGGTAATATATCAACTACAACATAATATTATATCATAATTATAAATCACAACCGTCAATTTTTAACTTGTTTCAAAATACTTCATGAATATCAAATTGTACATTAGATAACAGTTTTTAAAATAATTTTGTTATTGATCAAAATTTTTAATAACTAACAAAAAAATAATCCTTAATTTAATATGATATTTTCGTTTATAATATAAAATTTTAATCTATAACATTATAACATAATTAGTCTTATTTTTAACAAAAACAACTTTTTGACTTCTACGTCAACCTTCATTCCACATGCTTCACATTCATAGGATATAAAATATATAATATATTTTATACATTCCCTTACGATGTAGGAAGCAACTGGAGTACCATTATGTATTTATAAAATTTCAAAGATGTCTCCTTCTCCTAATTAAATACTCTACAAATGTGTTCGAATAAATGGCATGAGTTCTTTGATTTGATCAATTCAAAACATTAATTAATGTGTTGAGGATGACATGTTGCATTTTCTTTTGCAATTCGCCTGCTAACCTCAACATTAATGCTTATTAAAAAGGTTGTTTTTTTCAAAAAAAAAAAAGGAAAAAAATAGAGAGAAAAATTATCCTTGCACCGTATATTTTACATTCTTATATACATATGAAAAATATTTGTATTAAGTAAATAATTTATTTATATCTAAATTGTAAGTGTTTGTAGTTAGTATAGAAAATATTTATCATTTTTCTTTCCTAAATGGTTAAAAAAATTGAAGTTAAAAATTTTGTTGCATACAATATAAATATAAATTGCATAGTTTTTAATTTTAATAATGCATGGTATAAATACTTTTATCATTAGATATAAATATTTTCTAAAAGAAATATAAATGCATCTAAGATGCACATAAATAATGGAGTGCAATTATCACTCCTCAAAAAAAAAACACTCAACATAAATAATGCATAACCGGTACTAATATGATATTCCGGTCGTTAATTACTTGATTCGTATCAATTTAATAATTATTTTATTTTTTAAGATAAAAATGAAAATTAAGTCTTTCAAATTTAAAGATTCATGAAGATTTCCTAACTCATGAATATTAAATCTACAACATCAAAAATAATGTCTTAATCATTCCATTAAAAGTTGATTCTTCAAACTCATAATTAATTGTATTTTTTTACATAAAAATGATAATCAAAATAACTCAATTTTAAATATTTTTAAATTTTTTATTTAAATTTCAAACATATAACCTCGCATATAAAGAACATACAACCAAATATTAATTTTCTAATTAATTGTACTTAATCATTATTATATTAATTTGACTAACATTGTATATGTACCCAAAAAAAAATTAATGTTTGATTGGTAAATTACAAAAAATATGGCCAGCAGGGAACAGAGAAGGTGCTCATAAAAAATAAATTTATTAGAGAAACAAAGAGGTAATTTAATAATTAGATCATGGTTTTCTTCAAAAAAAAAAGAATAATAATAATTGGATCATGGTCGCAAAAGTTAGGTAAATAAACATATTGCAATTAGGTGGTAATGCACTAATTAATTGTTTGGGGAACATTGATCCATTGTGCCATTTTATTGGAATTTTCTCATCATATTTTGTTTAATTTTGTTTTATTTTTTTCAGTTCTTTTTAACTTAGGGAGTTGATATATAGATATTATAATTGATATCATCGTCGATATCGATTTTATTATTAAGATTAAATAAATTATTATTCATATTAGCGATTTTATTATACAATTTATTTGTACAATACTTTTATTATTCAACTTCAATTAATTATTATTCAGATTAGTGTTATTTGGGTTGAATTATAAAATATCGTACAAAATAAATTACATAATAAAATCGTTAATATAAATAATAATTTATTTTATATAAATAATAAAATTAATATAAAATCAACATCGATAACGGTATCAACCATAATATCTTCCAAACATTTTCCTTCTACTTATTACAAAATTAATATCTTATACCAAAATACATTTCTTTTAAATTATTATAGCCCAAGGCCCACACCACAATCCACAGCCTAATACATGTTAGCTTTAATTTGAGATATTTTCTAATTCAATTTCATTTTCATTTCAACAAGCCTTATTTCAATCAATCAAAATATATCTAACCATTTCACTATGCTACAAAAGAAATCATAATCGTTCATTCATTCAAAAAAAATAGAAAAAAATAGAAAAAAAATTTATAAATATATTTTTTAACTTATAAGTCATAAATGAATTATATTTTAAATTTCATACAATTTAAATATTATTTCATACTTCATCAAAAATTATCAAGATTACATTATATTTATAACGGTCAATATTTAACGATTTTTTATGAAATATCAAATGATTTTTAAAATATATAAATTTTAAATTACAATCAATCTATAAATTAAAAAATATATATTTATCAATTTTTTATTTTTTAAAAATTAATTATCAAAATAATAAAAATAATAAGATCCCTCCCAATTCTAAAACCCTTTTGATTCCATTCAATTATTAATCAATGGCTTCTCCTCTCTCTCTCTCTCTCTCTCTCTCTCTCTCTCGTTCCCTCTAGCACAGCACCTTGCGCTTCGTTGCTCCGTTACCACCTCTAGCGAGCTTCATTGAGGTAGTTTTCTACAAGAACAATACATCTCTTTCCGGAAACTATACATTTCTTGAAGAGATCTGTGTTGAAAAAGTTAAAAGGGATGTATTGTTCTTTGGAAAATCACCTCAAAGTGAAGTCACCTCCATACTTATAACAAAGTAATCGTTGAAGGAAAGAGATGCAATAATTCTGAGGTAATTGGAAAAGATTGTGTGTTTTTAGTTTGTGATGCAGGGCAATGGTATCCAAACCCTAGATCTGGTTCCGAAACAGCTTGATTGAAAAATTTGCACCTCAATCATCTGTTATGTTTGTAATTTTGGATTATGATTGGGATTTTCTCTGCCCCTTAATTTGTTTCACCTGATGCTATGGTGGCAAATAAAGAGAGAAACTTTTGGGATAAAAAAGACTCAAAATTGTGAGAGAAACTAGCTTAATGAACTTTTCTTCAATTTTGATCCATGGGCTAGGAGGTAGAAGAGTGATAGGTTCTTCTCTGGTATTTTTATTCAATGTATCAGTTTCTGATCAACATGCCACCATTAATCTTGTCACTTTGTATTGTTGATTGTTTCTTGCATTAATCATCACGAGTCTTTGTTTGTACTAGAAGTGTGAATGTGTGATTAATGGGAAGTTAGTATATTTTATCAAACCGGTCATTAATCTTATTTAAAGGGGTTTTTTGGCCCCTTTTTTATTTGGAAACTACTTGCGCAAAGCTGCGTTAGACTGACGTACGTGTTTCTGGTTGATGAAATTTGAGCCAAATCTCATTTCAATTTTATGTCTGATGCAAAGCTGCATTAGGTAGGGGAGTAGAGACGGACTGAAATAGGAAATTGTGCTACTTATCTTTATCTTATTTGAATTTATGTACGCTTTGTCTAACTTAATTTGCCAGTTATGTGCAGTACTGGTATTAAGTTACTGAGACAAAAGGGTAACTTTTTTAATTTGCCCAAACCATGCATGATCAACTACAATTAACTCCAATCAGGTCAAGTGAAGTTTGTGTTGTTCAATTACACCTTCCATAGTGGCTGCACTTTGGATAAATGGATGAGAAGGAGAATGAAAATGATAACTTTATCAAAATTTTCCGTAACTTTCTGCTTTTTTTTTCTCGTATCTTATTTCGCTGTTTGCTTCTAACATTGATCATTGATAGATTGACCTTGCAAGTCACAGGATGATGATTGATCCAGAACTACAGAGAATTAAACATATATGTAAAGGCATTAAGCGGTCAAAAGATTCGGCATTTGCAATAGGTTACATGCTACAATTGCTAACTATGAACAGTTATTCAATGGTCTGTTTTTCCAGAAACACCACTGGAAGTTTTGCTTTGTTGCACTGGATGTTTCTTGCTTACCTGAAACTGGCACATTTAGTAAAAGTTTTATTTCTTTATAATTTATGCAAAAGAAAAAAAGCATTATGTAGTGCATGAAGATTTATTGTTGATGCGGTTGATTGTCAGTAAATCTTAACTTGAAAGTTCAAAATGAATTTGCTATTTTTAATTCTTTTCTATTTGTTGTTGATTAATTGGAATTGAACCAAAGCAAACAACTATATCCACAAACTCAAAAATGAAAAGAAAAAGTAATATGCAGTATTCAAAATTCCTGGTGAAATAAGTATTTCTGCATATACTTTTTGGTAGAAGTAACTCTGCACCTTCAAAGGCACCTCCAGCTGTAGTAACAGGCTGATAATCTTTACGGATGAAAACTCTGTTTAAGTGTAAGACTTCAACTGTTGTTTCCATGGATCCTTTTATTTGATCTTGTTCTCAGTATATTATTATGTGTACAATTTGTTTTACTACTATAAGCAAAATACAGTGATAAGTTATTTGTTCTGTACAATTACAAAATATGAAAATATTATGGGGTTCCTTTCATAAATGGAAGACCTTCAATCAGCAAATTATACTTTAAATTAGTTTTAAATTTGGAAAATCTCATCCTACTGCTTTTTGAAGTTAAAAAAATCATCAAGAGTACTAACAAAATAAAATTTTTATATGACAATAAATTGAGTTACTTATATTCTTGGGATAAAAATTATTTAAATTTGAATGAAAGTGCTTCAGACATGGAGTTTTTTCATGATGCATGATCTGAATTCAGAATTCTGAGCTGGGAATAAACACAAGAAACAGTTATACACATGTTTTGTCGGTATAATAACTACTAAAAAATCATACTCACCGCCTATTTGATAGTCTTTACTGGCCACATAAGATCCAGAACCATCACAAAAATGTATAATTTTCTAAGTCCTGCATTCTCTGTTCCAATTCTTGTCAATCTTCAATCTCCATTCCACCATCTTTGTAGCTTGTGCAAATAATCAAGTACTGCTTGCCTATTTCAGAAATCACCAGGTTATATCATTAGAGAACAACACAGGTACCCAAACAGTGATGATAACAAAGGAATGATAGAAAAGGGCTCTGACAAGGGCACTTACCAGAAATAAAAAATGAAAGATATGGGCACTTAAGAACATGCCTGTATTGTAGTTGTTAGTCACTCTTATCATGAAATGGATTACTAATTTTACATACTAGTGGATACATCCTGTTTGTTTTGCTTTATCTTTTTGTTTAATTTTTGGTCTTAGGCATGCTTGAAAGTAAAGCCAGAGTGCTGAAATCTTAAAGGCATGGCATCATTCAGAGAACAAACATGTGGTGAAATCCTTTACAGTCTTTGCTTCTAAGCAACACAACCAGATAATTTGTATATAAACCCCCATATACCCTATTCAATAAATTCATTCATACAATATTTCCTCTCTCTCTCTTTATGTATTTCAACATGGCCTTTTCTCTCAGAAACCTTTCTCTGGCTGTTCTCTTACTTTCTCTCTTTTGCTCAACTCTAGCCCTTTCGAGAGAATTTTCCATTGTGGGTTATGATGAAAAGGATCTATCATCGCATGACAGACTGTTGGAACTCTTCGAGTCATGGATGGAAAAGCACAGGAAAACATATGCCAGTATCGAAGAGAAAATCAGGAGATTCGAGGTGTTTAAGGATAATTTGTTTCACATTGATGAGACAAACAAAAAGGTCACTAGCTACTGGCTCGGCTTGAATGAATTTGCCGATTTGACCAATGAGGAGTTCCAGGAGGACTATCTCGGTCTTTCAGGGGCCGAAATGCAAATTCAGAGGAGGCAAAGTAGGGATGGTTCTAGGTTCAGATATGCTGATGCTGAGACTGATTCGCTGCCTAAAAGTGTCGATTGGAGAAAGAAAGGGGCTGTTACCGCAGTCAAGAACCAGGGCCAGTGTGGTAAGCCCTAAAAAAAATATAGTATTATTATATAAATATTAAATAGTCATATAACAATTTAAACAAGCTAGTTGCCCTTTTACCTTAGCTAATTATCCTTTAAGAGTTGTACCTGTATATATATCATATTATAAGAAATATGACATGCATATGTAATACAATGTGTATATTGAGCAATGATAGAATTATCGTTTTATATTTCCACTGTGTAGACAGTATTCTTGTTTCGCATTTTATTATCATCACTTTGTATCCTGTGCATGATATACAATGATCTTTCTATCTGAGGAATGATATATATAGAAATTTTTTATTGTCAACAGGTAGCTGTTGGGCGTTCTCAACAGTGGCAGCAGTTGAAGGAATAAACCAAATAGTGACAGGCAACCTCACGTCGCTGTCAGAGCAGGAGCTAGTAGACTGTGACACCGATGGAAACAACGGATGCAACGGAGGCCTAATGGACAATGCGTTTAAGTTCATCATAGAGAACGATGGCCTCCGCACCGAGGAAGACTATCCATACCTCATGGAAGAAGGCACATGTGATGACAAGAGGGTGAGGAACTAATTACAAAACAATAAATGGGCATATATGCAGATAATAAACAAATTTCGTCGCAAGTTGATAATAAGACCAGCAAAAGAAAAAAAAAATAAACAAGACAGAACACCATACATTTTTGTAGTGCCAGACAACAGCGAAATTCTGAATAATACATCGGTTCTGTTTATAAATTTTATTCATGATATTAACTACTTTGTGCTTAATAAAATTAGGCTGAGAATTTGGCTGTGACCATTACCGGATACGAAGACGTACCTGAAAACAGTGAACAAGGCCTCCTGAAAGCCCTGGCCCACCAGCCAGTCAGTGTTGCTATTCAGGCTTCTGGCAGGAACTTCCAGTTCTACAGTGGTGTAAGTCTATGGAATCCAGTCTTATCGTCTTTTATAATTTTCCCCCGTGTTTTTAAGATATCTTCTTTTTCGGCATTTTGACATAATAGCCAAGAAAGTTTTTTCCTTTTCCTCCACAAATTAAGCACCTTGTGTTTCCATCGATGAACTCTCCAGTTTTGATTTTCATTTTTGTGGTAATTTCCACACAAACTTGTTATAATCCCACTATATATGTCTAATACTTAGTTAATCATTTAATATAAATGAACATCTGTGACATATATGTAAAAGTTTTAACATGAAGGAATCCTAATAAGCAAATTAAATTGACATTACTATATATATCTCTAGGGGGTGTTTAACGGACCGTGCGGAACCAGACTGGATCACGGCGTGGCAGCCGTCGGATACGGAAGCACCAAGGATCAAGATTACATCATAGTGAAGAACTCGTGGGGCCCACATTGGGGTGAGAAGGGTTACATAAGGATGAAGAGAGGCACTGGAAAACCAGAGGGTCTATGTGGCATTAACAAGATGGCCTCTTACCCCACCAAGAATGAGTGAACAAATTAAATGTTAATTGAGGGGCTTTATTGCAATTAATTTGGTGAAGAAGCTGGTTGGTTGTGTGATCCCTTAATTTCTCTTGCTTTTCTCATGATCTTTTATCATCACTGTGTTATCTTTTATTGAGTTCAAGAAATAAAGTTTTAAAGAAAGAAAAAGAAATGGAATGGAATTGAAGTTATTATTCAATGATCTTTCTTTGTTGTAGCTACAATTGGGGATGCATGGTACATTTACATAAATGAAATGTTGTTTTTTTTTTGAAATGAAGATATTTAAATTTAGATATCCATAAATGACTCTTCATTCGAATTTTGAATATATGACCTCTTATAAAAAAAATATTATATTTATCACTATACTAAAGACTAATTTTCATAAATAAAATGTTATTGTCTAAATCAATTTCGTTGGCATCTAATTCTATCGAGAATAGACCATATATATAAATTGTCATGGAGGTTTCCTAGTTTTACTCGAAAATAAAAATTAAACAGTCTTGAATGGATATGAAAAAAAAAACAAATGTTAATATATGGGGTCAATGATTATTTCTTTTATACTATTAGCAAGAGTTATTAGTTAAAAAGCGTGTATAATTAATTTGTAATTGGATCAACTTTCAAAAAAAAAATTGTACTTGGGATCGAGATGATCTTAAGTATTCCTTTCCACAAATTGAAATAGACAAATTAACTAATATTGAGGAGATATATAATTGACCTTAATATAATCATGAACCACAACCATAAAAAGTGATGATTCCATGTATTTATTGACATTTTTCATGGTTCTTTTTGAGCTTGTATGATTAAGAAGTTTAAAAATATAAAATATAAAAAATGAACAACAAATGGGTTGGTGAAGATCAAGAATGAAAATCCAAGAGTGGCCACCAATACACCTACCTTGTTTTTTTTTTTTTCTTGTTTTTTTTTGGTGGCAAGAACACTAATACCTACTTTTCAACTAGGAATTAGGATCTCCATTCTCTTTTTAAATTGGTTTTTATAGTGATTTAAAGAAATTATTTAAACCGTCTGATTTGATTTATGTAGAATTTTATTTACGGAGCGAGCAGATTTAAGATTCGAACTGAACAATTCAGATGATGCTCGCGGTGGCGGATTAGTTACCGATATAAATTCGGACATTCTTTATAATTTATAGTCGATTATTCCGATTAAATAGAGTAAAATGAAGGGTCAAATAGTTATTTCAAAATGTAAGTTTGGATATATGTCGAGATTTGTTTTATTGTAGCTCCGTTCTTGATAGTTATGATACGTCTAGACACTGAATTTTTGATCCATTTTTATCACAAAAATGTCATCTGCTATAGTTAAAAAAAATTAAATTGAATAAATAAATAAAACAAATTATTAACTCTTGATTTTGTTTCACATAAAAAATTAGTTATTGCAGGGAGAAAATTGCATAGAAATTGTCTTATCTACACAAATTTTGATATATCAAAAAGGATGAGTTGAGTTGTGTACTTATTTAAATTTGTACAATATTCATGTTTAATTTAATATATCAACTTGTATAGAATTCAAACTATTCTTAAATAGAAAAAAAAATTGTTCAAAAGTTGTCAGCATTTTTTATATCCATGCACATGCATTTTGGCACATGAAAGGTGAATCCTACATGCTTCACACTTTAGGGTAAATAAAAAATTGGTACTTACTTTTGGTACATGATACACATTTTTTGGATCATCAAAATTTGTCAATGTGTCAATTTTTATATCTAGACAATCAATAAAAACTTTTTATCTTGACGATCAATCTAATTACAAATTAATTTGCAAATGTTGATGTAATAATTGCAACACTATTAGGAAAGATGTAAAAAAAATTGCAAATGCATTAAAATATTTGATGCATTTCAAAAATTAAAATTAGAATAAATTGCATGAATAGAGAAGGTTTCAAATTGATTGGGCGGATAATTGTTAATTAAAGTTGCTAATTATGATATAAGATAATCATTATATGCAATTGTTTTATTATGCAATTCTCTATTATGCATGTAATTGATCACTATATAGAATACAAGTGCTATGCAAATAGAGTATGTAGTTGTATATTCTGGAAAAAAAAATTCAAAATTTATGAACTAAATAAAATTCATTAGAGAATTTTATTAAGTATAAGAAAACATTAAGTATTATTATAATCTTAGATTTATTAGATTATGAAGTCATATAATTGTTTAGCTAATTCCATACTTCTAACCAAAAAAATCTTTTAATTTGATTTTGAATTTTGCAAAATATCAAATAGTCAACATTCTGTTGTAACTTCCTAGTCAATATAAGTATTATAAACATTTATTATAACTTCTAAACTTTTTGGTATACTGGTTGAATGTAAAAATAATGTCCCCTACTGACTGCAAATAATAATTAATCAGTTTGATGCCACCTTACAAATATAATATGAGTCTGTGAATCTTGAAATAGGTTTTGACTAATGAGGAATTAGTACTTGCAATTAATGACATAAAAATAAGATTTTATTTTACCTAGATATGCATCAACTAGAAAACACAAGTGTAAAGAGATGGTAGCATTACTGGTTGTAGAGTTTTAAATTTTGCACGCCGTGATAAGATATGATACATGTCGGGAGGGACACGGTATGTCAATACGTGCCGTGTCATTATCCGTAGCGTGTTGGATTTTTGTTGTCGAAGGCACATCACGGCACACACGATTAAGGGGGCGACACGGTATGGACACGTCTAGACACGGATAAGCACGGATAGGCATGGATAGCACATATAAGCACGATTAGAATGGATAGACACGACACCTACGGATTATAGACTGTTGGATGTTGATTGGACAATCGATTTTGAAATAAATCGGTGGGATTTTATAATGGGGGTTTAAAAATTGACGGTTGATAGGCACGGCACGTACGGTTGATTTTTAAAAATAATTTTTGAATTGTTTTAGAATTTTTTACAAAAAAAATTCCTAATTTTTTCCATTTTTTTAATTTTTTTGCAGCAAATAAGTTTAGAATATTTGTAAAATAAATTTCATTTTTTAAGACTTTTTTACTATTTTTTCAATTTTTTTCTCATCAAATACGTTTAGCATAGTTAAGGCACGTCTTGTCAAATCGAAACGTCACGGTTAAGACACGGCACATTGAATCGATACGATATGTATAACATATCGTGTCTTAAAACGTGCTATGCCGCCCTCCCCCAAATTTTGACACGACACGCTAAAAAAAAAAATCGTGCCATATCAACATGTTTTGACACGGCATGCATGTATTGAGAACTCTAATTGATTATCAGTATTTTTTTAATTTAATCTAAATTATGATAATGCAAAGTTATATAAATTATTGATGAAACCGAACAAGTCACAAATCTGTTTGTATTACAATAAAATCAGGCATTATTGTTCTAAGCTGAAAAAAAAAACTGAAAATTTCAAAATTATTTGTTACCGTCTCAGTTCCTAATAATTAAATTTGAACCAAATACATATATCCGAACAAAACAGAAATCCTTAAAATTTGTTCACTGTTTCCAAGTACTGAACCATACACTGTTACTTATTTCTGCAGAAGAAAACAAAATTCCTCCAAATTTGTTACTGTTTCGGACCAAGCGACGAAATGACATTTCCTGCTTACAAGGTCATATATCCGCTGCAATCATAGACTATAAATCATAATCCTACTATCTCATCAATCACCTTCCGATTCAAAATCTACGGATAATATCGCACATTTATTTACAATTCAACGGACAAGCTATTTGAACGGTAGGTTTGGACGAATACTAACCGTCTGATTTGAATCTATAGTGGGAAAGGAATTTCATGTTTTGTGTCGTAGATGTAGCAGATCCCATGATCACACTCTCACCTACACCCACTGACTCTCACCTACACCAGCCCCTTGTTTTCTCTCTCCTCTCCATAACCGCGATAATTGCAATTCTGCTCTTAAATTTGTTCCTGTTTGGTATTTTTAGGAAGAAGCGAGAGCGAGAGCGAGAGAAGAGAGAGAGAGAGAGCGAGCGAGAGAATAGAGAGATGTCGAAGGTGTATACCTTGGAAGAGGTCGCGAAGCACAGTTCCAACAAGGATTGTTGGCTGATAATCAATGGAAAGGTATGATTTACTTGATTTGTGGTTATTAGGGATCTTCTAGTTCTTCCTTTTCCTCCGCAATGATGTATCCTCACTGATGAAATCTGATAATTCGTTCTTAATCCACTCTGCATGTTCTTCCTAAATCTGATTCTATGTGGTATGAGATCGGAATCCGGTATATTTTAGTGTCAGATTCTTTGAATTTTCTTATTTTGTTGAGAAATACATAGATCTGCTATGTAATAATAGTAAAGAACTAAAAAAAAATCCCTTGATTAATTGTTGTTAGGAAAAATTGGGGGTTTTATCAGCAATTGTAGCTTGATTGGATTGCACTCTTATTGCTAAAGCGCTATTTCCTCCGAGTTCATATCCTCTGTTGCGCTGCACCATACAGCATATTATGTTATTTGTCCAATTATGTCAAGATTCATGCAAAATAAATCTCAAAAAAACAACCTCCTATAATTCATCCATTCGTACGTCATGCAGCGTAGCAGAAGATCATCACTCGTTTCCTCCGTATAAACTATTAAGCTTTATAATTCTTGCTTGAATTGAAATGATAATCATGAATATGATAGTTTAATATAATTAACCGAAGCTTACCAACTTTTGAAGAACATGTATTTGTGCCCTCATGAAAATTTTCCCTTTGTAAAAACGCTTTTCAACCTTCTGATGTTTATCAATTTAATAAGCTCTTGGCATATTTTGGTTAATTAAATAAAAAGTGGGATTTTGAGAGTTTTTTTTTTTTTTTGCATGGCTATGTTTGCATAAGCTGGGCATCTAATTTTAGGATTGATATTATTTATTTAATAATCTTTCTGAAAAAGTGTTATCTGTCTGAGTGCATGCTTCGACAAAGAGGAGAGAAACATGTATCTTGTTGTCAATTTTTTTTTAAATATTGGTACATTTTCTTAAAATTCCTCAATATTTTTGCTTTTTCGTACTTCTTAATTAGTGACTTAGTATTGATCGAGCAAGATAACTGAATCAGCCTGGATTTTTTTAGTATTTTGGTTCAGCTAAACTTGAAATCAAATAAAAAGAACTCTCAAACTAGATAAAATTGCTTCTATCTAATTTACGTGTTCTTGTTGCGCTAACCTAACATGATTTTCCTATGCAAATATTTAAAATGAATCCCATTTTAGTTCAGATATGAGCAATGCTGAGTTTAATTACAAGCACTGCAAAATTTTGGGGTGTAATATGCAAAAATCCAAGATTAATATTTGTTTTCTCGCAAGCAATGAGAACACAAAGTTATCTATCGAGGTGGTCAAAATAGGAAATTCAATTTCATATGTAGTTTGAATTGAATAGTCCAAATTCTCACTTGATCACCATTATGTTTAACTTTTTAAATCCATTTGCTTTTGTTGGTTAATTAGTTTATTCCTATATTCTATTAGGTTTATGACGTGACAAAGTTCTTGGAAGATCATCCTGGTGGAGATGACGTCTTGATATCCTCAACAGGTATTACTGACACAAAAATCTTAATTTCTTTTAATATATTTTCCTCATAGCATCTCGACGCATAATTCTAAAACAATACAAAAGTTGAAAAAGAAATAAGATCAATTTATTGCCAATATTCCATTTAACTCCAATTTCAGTGCTGTTGTTTTGTGATTTTATAGTGTCAGGCTGGCTGTGCTCCAGTAGCATTTTCAGCTGGTCAACCGCTACCCAAATAATCTGTCAAGATGCTATATTTTCTATCATCCATACTTGTTCCAGATTGAACCAGCCGATTTGTATCAGTATCACCTAGCTAGCTCATCATTCTATTAACAATGAACTAAAGCTGTTGGTCCAGTTTTTTATCTCAATTTCTATACCAGTACAGCTCTGTTGGTCCAGTCTTTTATCTCAATTCTTTACCAGTACCACACCTAGCAAGATCTCTGTGACTGAAACCACTAGTTCTACTCAAATCCAATCCTCTCTCATAAAATCAAAATTTTGACAAATAAAGAATCTGAAAAATGCAGGAAAAGATGCAACTGACGACTTCGAGGATGTGGGCCATAGCACGACAGCAAGGGCAATGATGGACGAGTACTACGTTGGCGACATCGACACCAGCACAATCCCAAAGAAGGTGAAGTATACACCTCCCAAGCAGCCATACTACAACCAGGACAAGACAACCGATTTCGTCATTCGCATCCTCCAGTTCCTGATCCCACTCGTCATCCTTGGCCTCGCTGTTGGTGTTAGGATCTACACCAAGTCTGAGTCTACCTGATTAACCAAGTAGTCAATAATCAGTGTGGTGGTTGGAAGGGTTTGAATTGTTTTCCGATTTGGAAGGTGCTGGCGTTGAAACTGTATTGACTTGTTCGTGGTGGTTGTATTGTGTGATTGGATGGTTGTCTCTTATTATGTGTTGGTGATAATTTGGAGTCACGTACGTAATTGCTGGTTTTGTTTATGTTTCAATTTTTTCTGGTTCTAGCTTTACAGATAAATTTTCTTAAAAGCAGCTACACGGTGACCGAGTAAGAAATTACGTATTTATTCTCTAAAATTTGATATGTGAGTTTCTCAAATTTTAAAGGATGAATATGATATAATGAATTTTGAAGGGGGGAATATGTAAATTTGATGTTTTTGAAGGGTATATCTGAAAGTATGTCAAAATAATATGGGGTTGCTCCAATGATCACACTGTAATCAATAAAAGAAATTAATTTTGTTAAGGATAAAACTGGAATCCTTTACAAATTTTGTTTAACACCGTTCACGCCTCTTCTTCTGCTCTCTCTCTTTTTCGTAGATTTCGTCGCTGAAAGTCGAGATTTCGCTTCATTGAGTTTGTTATACCAGTATAATGGTCAAGAATTTTTTGTAATAGAAATTCTATCCACAACCATGAAGCATTTTATTGGTTTTGGATTCACTAAGCTGAAAAATTCATGTGAGAAAGGAAAAGAAAAATAGAAATAAATTGGCCATTTTCTCTGCAACAAAGAATTTGATTGTGCAATAGTTGTTAATCAAAATACTTATTCAAAGCGATTAGAAACTGAAACATTTTGATTGGTAGTCGTTGATCTGAGTTGACATGTTCTGAAAACATTCTGTAGAAGTCGAAACACATAATCAGATAAGTAATAGATAGATGTGTCATTTATTACATGATGTTCTTATACACAACCTTAAATTAGATGAATCAAGCAATTTTGAAGGCACATGACAATTCAATGTCATCTCGATTTTGAGGTCCTTTGCTAAAAGTATGCTCTAAAAAGTAGAAACAAGATAAGCAAGTGTCATTGTGGCCAAGGCCGACGCCGGGTGTAGACGAAGCCAATGCCAAGTACACAAATCAGTCCGAGGCTCGGGCCAACGCCACGGAGACCTTGGAATGCATTCCGAACTCGGAATGCTTGACTGTACAGTAGTGCCAAACATACATGATGAACATGAAAGCCACAGCTATGACAAGTGGGACCCACCTGTGTTGGTTACTTTCAAAAATGATGGCTGAGAAGTAGGGGAGTTCAACTGGTAGGGATAAAGTCGTGAACTAGAAATCATTTTAAAAAGAGGAGGAATCACTAATTGATTTCTTTACTGGTATGAAGAAAAATCATTGAAAGAAGTAGGGGAGTTCAATTTCTGTACTCTAGTGTTTGTTGAAATGCTTGAACTAGAAATCATTTAATTTTAGGTGCGATCATTGGAGTAATATTCACTATTGGTTGGGTGAACTTTGCGATTTGGCCCCTCGAAAAATGAGAAAACTGATAGCGCACCAACCCGTTGTTATCCTAAAATTAGTTTGCAATTGTCAATTGTAGGAACATATTAAATATATTAAAATATTAAATGGGTACTGCAAATTAAGATTTACATAAAAATTTTCAACTTCTATTTATAAAATAATAGAGACCGTCTTTTGCAAATTCACATGTTCTTAGGGGTTATCTGACCGATCGGGTCAAATTTGTAATTCGGGTTGAATAAAACTGAACCCGATCCATTAGCCCGTTAGGTCTGAAGAGAGAAAAAGGCCAAAGCCCTAAATTTCTAAACCAAAACCAAATTGTACTAAAAGCAAAACCCTCAAAACCCTTTCTTGTTATCAGGGAAGAAGAAGAGCACCACCACCACCACCTCCTCTTCTTCTCTCTCAGTACCTCGTTTCCTTCCGAGCACGCGCGCGCTGCTCAGACCTCCCTTTCTCGAGAAGTTCCACAGTTCTACTTCGATCAGTTTCTCTCTTCTTGTTCTTCAAGCTTGTCTCTCTCCGTGTGCTTCAGCTTCAATGGGAAAAGCTTCAAAGCGGCTAAAACGAGACCCTAGCGAAAGTGAGGAGGAGGAATTCGGTTCAGACGACAGAGATTTGGACGCCGACGCCGCCTCTATGGGATTTGATTCGGATGAGGTGTGGTCTTTAGTTCAGTTTTTTTCATCTAGCACCGAAATTTATCCAAAATTCTGAGAAGTTTGAATTGAAGATTCTCCTATGCAATTTGGGAAGCTCGGAAACGGTCAAATTAAGCATCTGAATGCTGCTGCCCCCTGTAGATTTGTCACTGGAATTAGCAATTGTTTGCTTTTTTAGATAATGTTAAGGTCGGGGTCGGTTGCAAAGAAAATAGAAGTGTAGTGTCTAAGTGAAAATCTGGAAAGCTGTCTCCCTCTGTTGCAGTTTACTCATATTTTATTTATTTATTTCTATTTGCTAATTCGATACGAAAATGACTTTTCCATAATTTATTAGGAATTTGCCTCCGAAGAGGATCAGAGTGCAAGTGATGATTTCAATAATGAGAATAGTGAGGTAAAGGCATAAAGCAGTTTTTTCACAAGGGGAGTTTTACATATACACCCTTCAGGTTTTAGTTTTATTCATCGAGCTGAATGAATTGTGATATGGTATCTTAGGAGGAGGAGGATGAGGAAGAAAGAGATGAAGAGGAGAGTGACCGGGAACAAAAAAGAGATGCTGAAATGGAGCAACTTGAGAAAGAATATTTGGATTTACGAAATGAGGAGCAGTAAGTCTATTTGCATCACTTATTGTGTCACCCATTTCATCTCGATACCGGTTCCTTTATGTACTTTAATCCTTTGCTAGTGTCTGAAACTTGGTGCATAGATCCAATCATAAGCATCAATTTTCAAATATCCAGTCAAATGAATTAGCATTGGTGACTCTTGTATGTCATTCATTTATTTAAATCTTTTGAATGTTTCAAAATTCAGAAATCTTGTGACTAACTTAAAACGTCATAAAGATGAGGATGTGCTGAAAGGCCAGGCTGTGAAGAATCAAAAGGTACCCCTTCAGTTATCTGGATAGTAAAGCAATTAATTTTTTTTTTTGGAATGTAATAAACTGACAAGGTTTCTGTCAATTGACTAAATAATTATTAAAATCTGCTAGCCAGTGCCAAAGTATTCTTTCATTTTTGGTACTATTGATTCAATCACTTTTGACATGAAGTACCTTTGTATTCCGTCAATGACATAAGTTGCCAAGCAATACATTGATTAGCTTTCTTGATTTTTTTTTTTTTGAAACTTGGACTTCACAGACTGAAAGACATTTTTTTTTAATCATTTGCTAAAAGTTGAAGGGCTATTTAATGTCATGCTTATAGGATTTTCTTCTATGCAATTTTCAAAATATTTAATTCTGTCCTTCGTGAACTTAAGGTGCTTTGGGACAAGACTTTGGAGCTCAGGTTTTTGCTGCAAAAAGCCTTTTCGTCTTCAAATAAATTGCCCAAGGTTTGATCTTGTCTTCTCAAAAGATTTTACTTCAAATTGTCATCGTTATCATTGATATTATTAGTATTATAAAATGATATCTATGTTTTCTGTTATCTTAATTGTTACACATGATGTTCAGAATTGAATGTAATCTGAAATTATACTTGTACAAAAATGTCACCTTATTCTGATCTGACCATACTGTTACAATATGGAATCCAAGCGAAGTAGTTCTTGAACAGTGCTTGGAAGTATTTTTGTTGGGCTTAATTTAGCACCTCTAATCTAATGTAGTGAGCATTTGAAGTTGACTACACTTGAGCCTGTTTCAGGAACCAGTCAGGTCAGAATTTTGCACAACCAATGAAGCGTTGGACAAAGCTTATGCTGATATAATCTCCTCATCTCAGGAAGTTCTAAGTTCCATGTTGGACCTACAAGAGGTATTGTAATTACGCATACAACTATGAGAGCTTATAGAGTAGACCTTTTATTCATCCTTAAGGTTTCAACTGATTGTTAGTCTTCATGTTTAGTGCTTAAACCTTATCACTTCAGATGAATTTAAAATTCTTAAACCAAATCATTTTTAAATTGTTGTTGTGATCCAATGTGATAGATATGCAGGAGTGTTTTCATTCAAATTGATTGTCTTTTTTCAGAGCAGTATCAAATAACCAAATTAAATGCTCATGAGACTTGAAGAACAATCCCTTCAATTTACTCTAGTTCATTTCAATATAGTTTTTGTTCAATTTATTCATAAGAATTTACTGCATATCTTTTTAATTCTGTAGGCTTTGCTTGAAAAGAACCCTTCCATTGTACAAACCAGTGATGGTATGATACAGTTCCCTTTCTAAGACTTCTATACCTGATTATTGTGTTATATCTATTATTGCGATTTGGGGAAGTCCCTCTTTTCATTGTGATAATTTATGTCAAGTTGAGAGAAGTTTAATGAATAGTAGTCTGTCTGTTCAATTAACAATCATGATAGATGCACAACAATTTTTGTTATTGACATGGCAATGCTCATATTTTTTATTTATTTATTTTGTGGATGTGATTTTACCCCTTCTTAATTATTTTACCTGACAAGTTTTTCTCTTTATTTCTTCCTGTGCAGTTTTCTATCCTCTAGAGCATCTTTATGAATTAAAAGAAAATTGTTACATGTTAGAGATAAATTGTAAATGCCAATGCAGCATTGTTATTTCTACTTTGAATATGATCAACTAGCTAGTTAAAATACAACTCTTAAGTCTTAGTTTTCTTTTATGATTGCATTAAGGTTAAACAAGGCTTTGCATATAGGGGAATGGACTGCTAAGGGAAAAAAATAGAGGGGGGGGGGGAGGGTGAATATATCCATTAATTTTGTGTCAATAGCAAACATTGTTGATTTTAGGATGAAAATGGGCTTTCATGTACATGGGTCCTTGTTGTTTCCAAAGTTAGTGTTGTGTATTCCTTATCCTTTGTTCTTTTTTCTTCGATGAAGGAGATAAAAAGGAATCTGGTAAACATGATGCAATTTCTAATGGATTGAATGAAGAGCGTGATGATGATTGGTTAAGATTACAGCACATGCACCTAAGGTATTGTATGAAAATAATATCTTTTAATCAAAATTTACAAGTATGTCGAAAAGCTAAATATTAAAGAATCAAAGCTATTGGTTTGCTAGATTCTTTTCGTACTTTTGATTGGATTATATTGGGTTGAATTGGAAAGTAAATTTATATTGAGGTTGAAGTCAGTGATTTTATGCATAGATCATGACTCTGGATCAATCGAGCTCAAATTGGAGAAGTAACAACTAAGACTCTATCTCACATTAAGGTCAATTGGGACTAAGTCATGAAAAATTTGCAAGTTGGAGCCAACTACCTTTTGTTGGCCAAACTTATTTAAAGTCTTAAACTTGAAAATTACTGCAATTAACTCTTAACAAGTTAAAAAACAAATATGTTCAAGTTCATATTAATATCAAGTTTGCTGATATGGATTCTTATTGTCATCAGAATAGCGCCATTTAGAAACAATGCTGTGGACAAATGGCAGAGAAAAACTCTGGTCAACACAGGAGCTGCTGTTTTGAAAGGCAAATTGCATGCTTTCAATCAGGTGCTTATTGATTTTATATGATTTCTATTGTTTTCCGTGTTTTGTATTCTTTAAGCCTGTTTTCATAGTTGTCTGGAAAGGGGCAACTTGAAGTTACACAATTTTGTGCCTGTTTCTTTGTTTTGTAACCTGATAGTTCCTTGAGGTTGAGGGTTCAATTATGACTTTATTGGTGATGCGTTATGATATCACTATTTGTTGCATTGATAAATAAAATTTAATTTTGAAATTTTAAATGTTAAAGTTCAACTGTTCAACTTATCCTCTGTATCGAGCAATACATGTGAATAAAAAATTATAAAGTTTAGAGTTCAATAGTTTCATGATCAGGGAGTCCAATACCAACAGTAGTCCTCTGCCATAACCAATGGTTGAAGGTAAGTTTTGTCATGATGTCTTGCAAAAGAAGTTGTCATTTGATAAACGAGATCTGAAGTTACCTGTTTCCGTTGTTTCTAAATGGCTCTCTTGGATGGTGGCTGGTGCATTTTTCCTATGGTTAGCAATTGTGAACTGAAACTTTAGTAACTCATCATTGTTGTTGAACTAATTACTTGTTCTATTATTGAGAGCAGAACATAAGCGATCAAGTGGCAGGATTTATGAGAGATCCAAGCCGCATGGTTAAGCGCATGCAGTTGAGGCGACCTTCTGTAGGAATCATAGGAGAGGTTTCTTTTTCCTCAATATATCCCATGATTTTTTTATAAGTTGTGTTATATCTAATTTTCCAGGCCATGCATGACTGGATCTGGTTAACCATAGTGCATTAATGAAAACATTGAAAAGAGTAGATCGATCGAATGGGTTTCAGGCCATGTATTTGTAACTTGTAACCGGCACATGTATAACTGAATTTTCATTCCCAATGTCCATATAAAATTACAGGGACAGTTAGGTTTGTTGTTTGACTTGAGGATTACAGTTTTGGGCTTCATTACAGATCCAGTCTATATCAGTACCGTAATGTGATTGCCGATATTTGGCTTGTACTGATTGATGTCATTTTGGTTTTTTGGTTCATTTCCTTTCTTTTTTGTCTTGTTGTTTTCTTAAATGCTTGTATTATGATGATTTTGGAGAGGACAAGAACTACAAAAGTAGCCAAATAGTTACTGTATTGTGTCCACAACATGCTTTGTACTGCTACACTATTCAACCAAAATTTACTATATTTTAATTTTTGTGCAGGAAATTGGACAGTCAGAAACCAAAATGGAGGTAATTAATTCTTCCTGATCAGCCACAATTTTGGGTAGCATATTATATTCTTATGTTTAACTTCAATACTAATATGTTGAAATTATATAATAATTATAGGATGACAATGTGAATGAAGATGGTGATCCAGAACTACTGGATGACTCAGAGTTCTACCAACAACTTCTCAAGGAATTCCTTGAATCTTGTAACTTTGGCTCGTCCGGTCAGTTTAAAACAGTACCTTTTTCTTGTCAGTTTTACATATTCTTTTAACAATGTAGCATATTTTGAAACCAAGGGTCTTCAATAATTTAAGTGCCTTGCCCCAACATGATGCCAGACTAACAAAAAAAATTGAAATTTAATAAAAGAATAACAAAATATATATATATATTTTTTGTTAATGGACCTTGCTGACATGGAAACATTGTTTAATTGGTAAATGGGCAATACCTTTTAGGTTTAATAGGTTCCTGTCAAGTTCAGTTCTCATGTGATTTGAGATTGGTTTTGTACAATTAGGTTTGGGTTGTTTAGGTTTTTTTATGGAGATATGTGTTTCTTTGAGTCAAATTACAGATTTTCCGTATTAGTCGATTTGGTTTGGTTCAATTAGGTTTGCAGTTTCTCTTTACATTTTATCTTTTTTG
Organism: x Bolboschoenoplectus mariqueter; assembly: GCA_037678475.1. Classification (NCBI taxonomy): domain Eukaryota; kingdom Viridiplantae; phylum Streptophyta; class Magnoliopsida; order Poales; family Cyperaceae; genus x Bolboschoenoplectus; species x Bolboschoenoplectus mariqueter. The sequence goes on along the minus strand of CM075286.1, from coordinate 1,206,809 downwards.
GGTCAGGTGGGGTTTGAGCATGTTGGTGTCTGGGTTCTACGTATGGTTCTCACTTGGTTCCATTCAGCTTCGGGTTTATGGGGTTTGGATTGAGGCAGATTTTTTGGGTTTTTTTTTCTGTTTATTCTTGATATTATTGTTATATTTGGCCTAAATTTACTTAATGGCAAAAGGTTGCTTAATGATTGTAGAGTCCATGTTTTATGCTATGAGAAGAATGCAACCAAAGAAGCGCAAGATTGTTGACCGCCGTGCTTCAAAAAGTCGTAAGATTAGGTGCATCTCGCTCTTTCTTCATTTTCGTTTTTTAGCTATTTATCTTTTCAAAAGTTAAATTCTAGTGATACCGAGTATGACAAGAAGCCAATTTCACAATTGATTATCAAAATTAAATAATGGTATAAAAAAGAAAAAAAAAGGATGGTCAATCATAGTGGTGGTACATTGGAATCTTTTTTGGCCAACAGAAGCTTATTTGGGTGTGCATGCACATTTTCAGGTACCATGTACATGAAAAGATTGTTAATTTCATGGCTCCTTTACCGATGACTATTCCTCCGATGGCTCCTAAATTATTCGAGAATTTATTTGGCCGTGGGAATCAACAGATGAAGACTTCTACCTAAGTGCCTTTGATGAGACCTCTGTCAAATGCTCAATTCACCTTAGAAGTTGCCAGTCTTTTTTGAATTTTCTTGTTCATTTCAAAATTGCCAACCCATCTGTAGTTCTAGTTTTCCTTCCTATCATTCATTGTTGTTGTTACTTCAAGTTCAAACTATTACATTGGTCAGTAATGATTTTGGAAGTAGAACATAATTTACATGATTTGTAGTATACCTCATGAAAATGTATGTATAATTTCGTTTATCGTGTTAAGAATTATATCCTATTTTAAGCTGCGGTCCTTTTTTTCAGTGGCTACTGGACATAACATCTGAAAATTTTGATTCAAAGACAGCTAGTACGAAATATGTCAATCTATAATTAGTAGTATTTTTATGAAAATCAAGATAACTGCTCTCTTTTTTTTCTTTTTTGCGCGAACCTGTCTTTTGTACAAAATAGATACATATTTGTTATAAATTGAGAAGAATAAAGAAGATAAATATAAAGTAGAAATATTGTATAAAGGGGAGAAATGTTTTTTATTCATATATTTTTTTATCGTCTCATATAAATTTATAAAGCCTCTATTTATAGGTTACAGAAAGAAGAAACATCTCATTCAATAGCATTCAATGGAAGAAGAAATCAACTCAAAATATTTATGAGTTTTGAGAGTTTATAAATGGACGTCCATTAATTAAATTATTTATAACACTCTCCCTTAGATATCCATTATAATACGCCTCATTAAAACTTTACTAGGAAAAACCCTATGGGATAAAAACCTAGTGAAGGGAAAATAGTACAATATTCTTATTAATACGCAATTACATACTGTCTCGTTAAAAATCTTATCAAGAAAATCCAATGGGAAAAACCATGGTTAAGGGAAAAAGAGTGCAATGCATATTATCTCCCCCTCATGACAACATCAATCAAGATCTTTAAGTCGATGAACTCCAATATTGCGAATTAGTTTCTCAAATATTATAGTAGGAAGTGCCTTAGTAAATAAATCTGCTAGATTATCACTTGAACGAATTTGTTGAACACTAATAACACCATCTTTTTGAAAATCATGGGTGAAAAGGAATTTTGGTGAAATATGTTTGGTTCTATCTCCTTTAATGTAGCATTCTTTTAACTGAGCAATGCTTGCAGTATTATCTTCATATAAGATCGTCGGGATCATTTTTTCAGAAGACAAGCCACATGTCTCATGAATGTGCTGAATCACAAATCTTAACCAAACATATTCTCACCTTGCTTATTTCTGCATGATTAGATGATGTGACCGTTATAATTTGTTTCACATATCGCCATAAAATGGTTGTTCCACCACAAGTAAACAAATAGCCTGTTTGAGATCGGTCATTATGTGGATCAGACATATATCCTGCATCTGCATATCCAACTATATCCGATATTGGAACATTTGAAAAGAACAAGTCCATATCCATTGTACCTTGCAGATAGCGAAGTAAATATTTAATTTCATTCCATTGTATCTTGCAGATAGTTTGTCCAACCAGGACATCAACTTTTATTCGAGCATTAACAGCTGGAACATATGATTTGATCACTTTCTTTGAGTCTGTAAAAGTGTCAAGCAATTGATTAACTAATCTTTGTAAATGAATTATCTTTTGAACTTTCAGTTCATATTCTTTAGTATGAGGATCAAAATAAGATAATGATAATTCATTCTAACTAATGTCTTTTCTCATCTACTTATTTTATTTCATTAATGTTGAAAATTTTGATTCATCAAAATGACAATCGACAAATCTAACCATGAATAAATCTCCTATCAATGGTTCTAGATACTTTATTATAGATGGAGATTTAAATCCAACATAAATTATCAACCTCCTTTGAAGTCCCATCTTAGTGCATTGTGGTGGAGCAATTGGAACATATACCACACATTCAAAAATCCTTAGATGGAAATTATTTGATTCGTGACTAAAAACTAATTGTAAAAGAGAAGTTTTATGATAACTAGTTGGTTTGATGCGAATTAGTGTTATTGTATGTGAAATAGCATATCCCCAAACAATATATTGAAAGTTTAGATTTCATAAGTAATGATCTTACAATTAATTATAATCTCTTTATAAATAACTTTACAAGTCCATTTTGTATATAAACATAAGCTATAGGATGTTCAATATCAATTCCAATAGACATATAATAATCATTAAATGTCTAAGAAGTAAATTCACCAGCATTATCTAAACGTATTTTTTAATCAGGTGATCAGAAAAATGTGCTCTTAATCAAATCAATTGAGCGAGTAGTCTCACAAACGCCAGGTTTAGACTTGATAATAAGTATACATGTGACCATCTTATTGATGCATAAATTAAAACCATAAAATATGTAAATGGTCCACATGGTAGGTGAAATTGGCTCATAAATATCACCTTGTATACGTTCTAAAAATGTGAGAGATTCGATCTGTATTTTTACTGGTAATGGTCATATAATCAACTTTTCTTGAGAATAAAAAGCACATAAAAAATCATTAGATTGAAGAATCTTCTGATTCTTTAATAATGTCCATATGAATTCTCTATTATTTTTCACATCATTATTGATCCGGAATGACCCAACCAGTCATGCCAAATTATAAACATATTTTGATCTATAAATTTCTAATTTACAATAACATGTGTTTCAACTGTACTAATATATGTGTAGTACAAACCAGAGGAAAATACATGCAGTTTTTCTAATATGCATTTCATGCTTGAGATTACACTAGTAATACAAAATATATTCAACATTTTCTTCATTTATCGTCTCAATATGATATACATTTCGACGGATATTCTTAAAACTTATTAAATTTCTTTGAGACTTGGTAGAATATAATGCATCTTCAATATAACAACAAAGTAGCTCTTTTGGAGCCTTCAATTAATTTTGTACTATCCGAAATAGTAGTAATATTGGCTTATTGCATTACTAAATAAGAGAAATATTTTCTATCTTTAATGATGGTATGAGTTGTTGCACTATCTATGAGACATATATATTCATATTGTTGTCGTTATTAATCATATGAATATTCATTCTTTATTAAAACATAAAAACAAAAATAAATCAATACCAAAAAATAACAATTATAATGAAAAATTATATTGCCTTTTATAAAAGAAAAATACAATCAATATTACTGCAAAATAAAACCAAAGATAAAATTTTATTGGTTTATTCATTTCGGATATTATCATCACTAATCAAGTGATTAGTTTTTATTTTCTTCAGTAAAAAAAAAATCGGCAACATCCAAATTAGTAACATCAATTTGGCTGATATCAAGATCATTTTCACAAGCAAAATTCTCTTGTTTGGTATTTAACCCACTTTTCTCTTTCTCATTTTTCTCTTCATTATTTTTCCACTTCTGGTGAAATATTTACTTTTGGAATGATCACCATGATAATAACCTCGACCTCGACCTCGACCTCGACCACGGCCACAGCCACGGCCACGTCTACGAGTTTGTCCAAAATTATTAATGTTATGTGTTGTTACATTCACTTCAGGAAAAGGAGCAGAACCAGTAAGATGAGATTCATGATATTTCATCAACAACAAGTTATTTTGTTTAGCCACAAGGAGATAAGAAATCAACTCAGAATATTTCTTGAAACCTTTTTCCTAGTATTATTGTTGTAAGAGTACATTGGATGCATGAAAAATGGAGAATGTTTTCTCTAATATATCCTCATCAGTAATTTTTTCTCCACATAATTTTAGCTGAGAACTGATTCTAAACACTGAAAAGTTGTACTCAGTTACAGTTTTAAAATCTTGCAATCTCAAATGCATCCATTGATAATGAAGCTTTTGGAAGAACTACAGTTTTCTGGTGATCATATCTTTCTTTTAAATTATTCCATAAAATAAGTGGTATTTTACCACAAGATACTCAAACTTTTAATCCTTCATGTAGGTTGTGACAAAGAAATATCATAACTTTGGCATTATATTGATTAGATGTTGTATTATTTTCTTTGATTGTATCTCTTAAGGCCATTTGCATCTAAATGAATTTCAGTATCTAACATTCATGATAAGTAATTTTTTCCCATAATGTCAAGAGCCACAAATTCAAGTTTTATAAGATTCAACATAATGATACTATCACAAAAGTAAAAAAGAAAAATTAAACAGTGTTGCATGCCATGAAGATTAAATTATTGAAAAAAAAGGATTTGCATATTGTACAAAATTTAATATGAACCATATTGCAAATTTTATTTTTTATTTTTATTTCAAGGTGAACATATCTCAGAAAAAAAAAATAAACAAAAGAGAATAACAAAATTAAAAGTATGATAAATATGAAATGCTACCACACAATTTTTTCTATTTTTATTTTTATAATAAAACAATTATTATTTATTATCAGAGGTATAATTTATTGAAATGAAATTAAAAATAAACTATATCAAAATTTATCTCAGATCTTCAATTGGTAGAACTCTCATGCTGATAACGTGTTATAAATTGAGAAGAATAAATAAGACAAATATAAAGTAGAAATATTGTATAAAGAGGAGAAATTTTTTTATTTATATATTTCTTATTGTCTCATACAAATTTACAAAGCCTCTATTTATAGGCTAGAAAGAATAAACATCTCATTTAATAACATTCAATAGAAAAGGAGATCAACTCAAAATATTTATGAGTTTTGAGAGTTTACAAATGGACATCCATTAATTAAATTATTCATAACAATATTTTTATAATACTGCAGGTAAATTTATTTTGCAAATATTTTATAATATTTAAGTAATATATGCTGGTAAATTTTTTGTTGCATGACTTGATTGAGAATCTGAATTGACTGAAAACACCAATAAATTTTACTTAACATTATGTAAATGCATTTAAACATTACATATTTTTGTTTAAGGTGATAGAATCATTTTGAATTGAGAGGTTCAAATGATGTCACCTGTCTGAATTTTCAGAACATTAATACCTCAAGATACAAATTCAAATTTTAAAGTAAAATCTTTACACAGGATTTGTGTCATATCTTCTAAGCTTGTATTAAAAAAGCCTAAGTTGGTTGATTTCAAAAAAAAAGAACTCAATGTGTATATATGAAGAACACTATGATATTATATATATGAACAATATCTCTAACAAAAATAATGAAGTATCACATTTCTTTGTACAAATACTCATGCTAAATTTTTTACTAAAGATATCTGAAAAAAATAAAAATTGATATCAGAGTTTAACAACAACAACCCCTACCCAAAAAAAAAAAACAAAAAAAAACAAAAAAAACTATGCATAATTCTGTGATTATTTCTACCATTAGACATCCTCTTGTGTTGTATTTTGGAAACCGTAGATAGTCGTAAAAATTCTCTTGAAAAAATAGTATTTACTAGACACAACGAAACTCTCTGCGCTTCCCACTAAAACCCCATCAAGAGGAGAGAACCGCGCCATCGCCATTGCCATTGCCATTGCCATCGCCATCGCCATCGCCATTGTTGCTTTGCTTCCAATGTCCTCGCAAACAGCCATCAAACAAGTAACCAAATCCACCTTCACACCATCGCTTCTCAGAGAACTCAAGTGCCATATCCACTCCTGCGATTTCATCTCGTTTTCCTCTCTCAAAACCGCCGCCTCCGCCACCTCCGCCTCGCCGTGGCGCCGCCGTTTCTTCCCGTTCGACACGACCGAGACTTCATATCTCAAAGCCAAGCTCGCCGCAGAGTCCTTCCAGCTCCTCAATGTATCCATCTGCCCGTTTCGCGTCGACGGCTCCCGGGTCATCGCCTTCCCGTATGTCGATACATCTCTCATTTTTTCGTAGATTGATTTTGTAAATCATTGGCGTGCATAGAAAATGTTTGATGGAATGCGTGGCTCGTGAAATTGTGTGCTAATATGAAAAGTCTCTATTGCACACAAGGTGTTTGTTGAAATGATAATGTGATTCAGATTGCTCGCTTTGATTCCAGGAATGGAATTACGGAGGTTAAGAGTATTTGCCCAAATCAGTCACTACTCATTTGAGCAAAAAAAATATGCTTTGGCTGTGCAAGCTCAATTTTGTGCATCAATGGATGTTCTTTTTGGCTTCAAATTCACCCATTTAAGCTTTGTTTTATCCTTATTGTGCACCAAACAACAAAAGCAAGCAAAAATAAATGAAGGAAAAAAATAATCATATCCAACCAATACTGTTAAATGCATGACAGGTCTGTACCGCTAGAGAATCAGCTAAAATGGCTATAGAGTTGGTTCTGTAATACTTGCATATACACATAATTCACTCCTTTTAACTTAATTTGAGTGATCTATTGGGGAATTTTTTTTGTCAAATTACATCTTCTTTTACGATAAGTTGCATATGCTTTTATGCAATGTGCAGTTATAACTTCCATCTATTTCCAAGAGAGGAGCTAGGAACGGGCTTGCCTTCATACAGCTTTTCTTGTCAAGCTTCATGCCTTAAATCTTTGGCACAGGAAGGCTTTGATTTTAATCTCTGTATATATGAAGGTAATTCAAATGTCAATCAAAGCGAGAAAAAATAGAGAGGTTTGTATGGATAATACTTTTTTGATATGTGGTCAGAATAAATTGAAACGTCACTTGGAATTAGAAAGGATTCAGTTGCCCTTTCTTATATGTGGAACAGAAAAATAGATGGAAACTTGGAACAATATCTTGGATAGAAATCCCAAAATCATTAGCATTTATTTGGAATAATGTGTAATAGAGCCAAATTCCTACCTTATTCCAACTCAAACCCCTGATGATTTATTTATATGAGAGGTGTGTGTTTGCGTTATCCATATCTTGCTGGAATGAGCGCAAGTCCAGAATTCCAGATAGAAGAGGGCAGTTATGATGAGCTTTTTCTCTTCATCTGACACAACTCCACTACATTAAGGATTATTCTTTTTATATCCTTATTTTACTCTTTTTGTAGGAATATCATACCTTTCAAGAGTGCAAGAATCCTTGGTCAGACAGAGAAACCCGACACCTTTGGATTTCAGAATACATTCCAAAACAAGTACATCAGTTGCAGATGCACTGTTCATGGAAAGAATCAAATCGAGAATTCAAAACTGGAGAAGATCATACTTGAGTTCCAATAAATCTCCTTATGGTGTGATTTCTTGAAATTGATTAACCTTTATGCAATATTCTATCTCTCTTCTTCTTCTTCTTTTTTTTTTTTTTTTGGGCAAGAAACATTCCTTGCATCCTTCTATTCCTCAATTGTGAAAGGTCCATATTTGGTTACATTGCTGTGTTTCTTGTTACCTAAACATTTTTCATATTTATGGTATCTCTTATGTATGAAGGGATTGTACGGAGCATGCATGCAACTTTTCCTCATGAAATTCTAATTTGTGTGAATATCATGCAAACTACTACTTGTATGAATGCATGTCTTTGACCAATTTCACTTGCTTGCAGAATTACTATTATGAAAATAACTAATTACCTACAGTAATCTTCATAGGGTAGACTGTCTAGTACTTGTATTATTGTTAATTGGCACTTGAATTTGTGAACTTCTGTTTCACAGGGGAATTGGCAAATTCCCTTAGGATGCTTATTCTAGGTGGTCAGCTGTATGATAAGAGACCTTGCATAACCATAGATGTATGCAGTGACCATCAACTCAACCTTGCATTACAGGTATGAGTGCTGGAATTTAAAATTATGCTTTGATTTCTGGGTACCTTTTTTCCATGTTTATCATGATGAGTAATACATGATCCTGTCATGAACTTCTCAATAAGTCCCTACATCTTATCTAGAATGTACATTTTTCTCACATTTTATCATCCCTTTGTACGGTATACTGGTTCTCTGTAACAAACCATTTTATATATGTAATACCATATTTAATTCTTTGTGTGATTTTGTGAGAAAATATACAAAATACATTATTTCATACTTTACCAATAATAGCAAAGGAATACTCATGTCAAGGTCTAATAGCGTAAAGCTTGCTATAGTCAAATGGGGAATAGAGCTTCCAACATGATGGTGTGTTTTTTTATTTCTAATTCATGATGCAGACAATAAATGACATTTCTGACAGCCTGGTGCCTCTAGCGGTCCATGACAATGGTGGGATTGCCAAATCAGTACGGGTTGTTCTTACAAGCTCTGAGGAGGACAAGAGTACTTTTCTGGTTTGTGCTTTAGATGTTTCTACTGTAATTTGTTTCTTTTTCTTTCGTGTTGTGTACCATCGCTAAATTGGTATTGTTATGCATCATCTGAATATTTCAATCAGTATGTGTGGTACCCCAATTACATTTCAAAACTAGAACATGATAGTTCTCTGTGAGAACTAGTAGTATTTAAGATACTGATTAACTGGGGTTATCAAAGGCACTCTAGTTTTATATTATCACAGGTAGCTAGTTTTATCATGCAATTAACCTTAAGTGTTCACCAGGGATTATGAACACAACATTTGCTATTTTAGGATGCACATGCAAATTTCAGTACTCCATATGTTACATGACATGTTCTAATCATGCATTTTCTTTTTTATTTTGATGACTAATTAATTACCTATTTCCTTTAGAGTGATATTGAACATGCTGAAGAGGAACAAAACTTCAAGCTGCGTGGTTTTCGAGAAGTTATTGACTTGATTTCAAGTTCACAAAAACCAGTTATATCATACAATTGCCTCAACGGTAAATCTCAGCATTCTCATTTTCTTTCAGGAGTTTTCAGTAAAGTAGTATATAAGATATCAGTTATGTAGTGATGGTTGTTACACCAAGTCCTGATCAACATATGAACTCTTAATCCAAACAGTGATGGTTATTCCAACTTCGAAAAGAATAAGATATGGTAGATATTACCATTATTCCCCTTGGCCCTGAATTAGATTTTCACTTTTCTTATTTTGGGTGCAGATTTTACGTTCATTCATGAGAAATTTATTGCACCTCTTCCACCGACCATGCACGAATTCACATGCTCTCTGAAAATGGTGTTTCCGGAAATACTTGATTTGGGGCATTTAATGAAGGAAATTGGTCCTTTGAAAAATGCCAAGAATGTTTCCTCAGCTTTCAGCTATTTGAATCAGCAGTTGTCCTTACCAATAAAGTTGGAAGTCCCTCTTCAAGGTACCTGCTCTTTTGTCTGAAAAGGAGAAATTTTGCAAAACATTTTTCATTATCGCACAATGGCAAGGTGACCTCTCCTTTTCATTATTAACATAATTTAATTCCTCTATTCAGAAATTATAGACCACAAGTCTCAATTGTTAGCTGAATCTTTAATTTGGTGATTATAACTGTGGTTGACTATGAGTAATTGACAAAGAATAACCCTTGCAAATTAGACTGGTTTCTCTTAGTCTACTTTAGCAATTTCTTACTTGAAAAGTCAAATTCATTATTAATGTATTTATGTTGGCATGTTTTTCCATCCATGTGAGTAAATTATTGTAGTGATGTGTATGTATTAAAGATTGACTAATGGTAGAGATTGACTAGCGGTAGAGAGGTTTAGTTGTGAATTCTTTAGTAGGAATGGATGCGTTGACAACGAACTTATTTAGACAACTATGACAACCATTTTGTCAATCTTCAAAATTGAAAAATTAAATTATGTGTTTATTATCATTTAGATGGGCCATGTATCAAATGTGGTGCAATTTGAAAATCATTTGTTCGCATATAAAAAGCCAATGAAACTAAAGCTATTAAACTTTGAATTTGCTTGATGGATTACTAATCAGTTTTTCAATTGCACCAAGTTTGATGCAAGATCTAATTTTTGAAAAACTTCATATCTTGTATTTTTCTTTATTTGAAGCATAGTCCTCATTCTCAAATATGTTTGTTGTTGAATATAACTTATCCCTTCTTTGATATGGTAGGCTAGTGCAAATATGCATAGGGCATTTCTGTACTTATTGGTAATATGGATCAATGCAACAAAAAATTTTAAAAATAAATTAAATTAAGCTCTGGATATATGGACCTGAATTATGATGCCATTGTTAGCATGCTGCAGTACATCACTATAATAATTTAATATTTGTTTTTTTTTCAGCTGACGGCAATTCTGAGCAACATAATCAGGGAAGAAATGTACTCAAAATAACAAGCCTCTTTGCCAAAATAAGCAAGTTTCTTAAATTTAATCCAATTGAAGGACATGCCAACATATTCCATCCCATATCCTGCACAGAACTCGATGCCATCAGCCACCAAGATGACACAGTTAATCATCTGACTAAACAAGACGACATTGCAAAATGGAGCACCCATAACTTGGTCTTTGTCTGGGGTTTCAATTCTGCTTCAAGTTTACATTTGAAACACCAACTGAAAAGCTACCATCCGGTATTCAGTGAAGATTTTGATTTGAAGGTGGTGGATAGTAATTGCGCAGTTGTGGCATTTCACAGGCAAGATGCCGTAGTGGAATTGCTGAAGGAAGTAGAAACTGGGAGTTCTTCTATTGAAAATATGCTGTCTGATGGGGTCAGAATTGCAGGTTTTGGCGCATATAAGAAGGTTTGTGAAACGGGATTATGGGATGGAGACTTGGCTGATTCGTTGCAAAATGTCATGCTGTCAGAGAATACTGAAATGCCTGTATTGGTCGAGAATAAAACTTCTAAGAGATATAGGGATAGTGAGTTCATGCTAGACCCGAAAGAATATCTAGAGGTTTAAAGAGGAATTTATTTGTTTCTAATTTTTGGCATTATTCCTCGAATTAAAAAAACGAGAATACTTTATTCATTACAAGATATGCTGTACAACATTTCATAGCAAAAATGGAATGAGAGAAGAATTTCCATAGGAATATTTGTATACTAACAAAACTTCTTGAGAATTCAAATGAGTTTGATAGAAATGATTTTATTAGAGATAATTTGGAATTGAAAACTGATAATCAGGGTAATCCATCTTCTAAGAGAGTAATTCCCAACAAATTTGTAAAGATTCTCATTTATTACTTAATTTACCATTTATGCCACTGACATCCTTAGTTAAGGATTGAGTTTTTTAAAAAGAGAAAATGAGAAAGGAGGGAGGAGAGATATAAACTCTTTACCTTATCTTTCTATTAGTACTAAATAAGAGAATTAATGGTCTCTTACATTTGCTTATTTGATGGTTCCTGATTAAATCAATCAAAGCTACTCTGATGTAATTTTGTGGAACACCTTATAGACACAATCAAATAATAACACACAAACTAATACATAAGTTTACTGGTGACCACATCAACTTTAAACAAATGCAACTACAGAAAAATTCATAGAGTAATTAAAACTTGGGAAATTTGAACACCTGTGCTGTTTGTATTTATGAAAATTGAGGTATTTTGATCTGACGTATTTGATAAGTTTTTAAAAGATGAGGAAAAATAAAATGATTGTAGAACCTTTTTCTTTGTTCAACTTGGTACAATATTACTCTTCGACACATTGCATATATGATGTGAAGCAACTCTTAATAAAATATTTGAAAAATCGGAACAATACAAATGCGACCATCAGATATCAACAGAGTTATAATTTTTCAGTGGTTAAAAAAATATTAACACACAACACTTATTTAATAAATCAAAAGAGCAAAAGAAAACTAATTAAAGAACACTATATAGTATAAAATTGTCATACAATATACCATTTTCTGGATATTACAAGCATTGCAGGACATTTAATTAAACCATTGCATTACATCCTACTACAAATATTAAAATAACATTTTTACACAGAAAAGTATTCTTTTCTTTTTTATATTTTAATGCCAAAATACAACACCCCCCCCCCCCCCCCCCCCCCACCCAAACAACACATACACACAGACACAACAAAAGGAAAAAAAAAACAAGCCACAAAAACCCACCTCTCTTACACTCTTACATCTACAGGCTGACCATCAGTCACAGGCCATCATCACCGGTAAGTCACCGCCAGCGTTGAAAGCTCGGCACCATGTCATGAAGTTGACATGGCACCCCAAGTACAAGCCTTACCTTATTAAGGCTGGGTTATATGGGGTTCACCAGATGGGCCATGTCCCTGCCGATGCCAGGCTTATTACAGCTCTGGTCGAGACGGTGGAGGAAGGAGACACATACCTTCCACCTTCCTATTGGCGAGGCGACTGTTACTTTGGAGGATGTTTCTATTCTCTTTCATCTGCAAATATTGTCATATATCAGGAAAAATCAGCCGTTGCATGACGTAAGTACAAGTTAATTAAGTTAATTCAAACTACAATAGTTGTGTGTTTCTCTTTGTACCATCTTTAATTTTTAAATGATAATAGGGACAGGATTAACTATTTGTTTCCTATTTTGGTTAATACTTTAAATTCAGGTCTCAGGTGGTGATCAGAGTGGCTGTATCAAATAATGCTAAAAAAAATTACCACATAAACACACACTACATTGGCATGTAATAAATTATTAATAGAAAAATATTTCGGATTGTGACAGTTCGTACCTGGTGAAAAATACTATTGGGAGGTCGAAGCTGACAAACTTCTCTCATCAACCTAAAGACACATTGAAAATTTGAAAAAACAACACAAAATTACACATTAGCAATGGATTTAGATGCACCAGGTTTCATTATGAATTCATTTAATAATAGCATGCTAATTAATTTTAGTCAGATATTTTGGATATATTTAATTACCTCATAACTTTAATCTCTGCATGTAAACTTGGCTGCTTTGCCAGATGACACTGACAATATGCTATGCTTTCTTTCCTTCTCATTTAAGGAGTTCATGTACCTCAATTGCATCGAGCAAGCACTGTGTTGCCCTCTTTCCTTCTCATAAGGCCAGACCTAAACTTCACAGTAAATTAAATACATTTTTGAGTTAAAAATATATAAAGACATAATGACTAGAATAACTTTGCATCTGAGAATATAGATCTGAATAAGTCAGGAACAGTACTGGCATTTTTTGGATCGGAGAATTTTGCAAGTAATATATTCAAATTCAAGATAAATGATACTGATTCTATAGTGCTCTAGAAGAAAGTTGAGACTTCCCGACCGAATTCTGACAAGTTTTGTTCTGTTAAAACACATTAAGCTAATAATTTTGAGGCACTTGCTGGTTTAGTTTGGTTTAAGTTTGGTAATGTAATTGTCTAAATTAAGAAACTAATAGGGGGCAATACAAAATTAATTTGTCCCATGCCAGAATTCATAGTTCACTAAATGGAGAAAAGAAAATATAACTGCTGCTCAAAATATTTTAATTAGGATTAGACTTGTCTTAAGGAATTTTCTAACTTAAAAGCTATTGATGCAGATACTTAAAAAAAACATGTTGACTAGAAACTACTATAGAAAATATTTAATATTTGTCGAAGTATTTTCTGCTCAAACAATGCTTGCGCGACTAATACAAAAAAAGTTACCAGCATCCCAATTCTTAAACACAAGAAAAAATTTGAAAAAAAAAAAGAATTCTTTCTCTTAAATTGGTGTATACACCAAAACTTTTAGTATCAAACTGAGACATGCATGCATGCAATATCATCGTGGAAATAGACAAAAAGTGCTGCTTTAATTTTAGGTTTGTTCTCCCTTCTAATTGTTTTCACAAATTTAGGATTGGAGAGATTATTTAGGGTACAAGAAATCTAATTTCTTTATAAAAATCCTGGTAAACAAACCCAATCTAGACATACTCACCACCATGCATTGCTTAGTTCTGTACTGATTCACATCAAACTCTAAATCGATACCAGTTGACTGGTACAGAGATTTTTGAAGCATAAAGCAAAGGTTCACAACTGAAAACAAAGATTCATGGAGAATCAATATATACTATACACTGAACCTCACAATAATTCTGAAATCTTTCTTCATGGAAGAAGAAGAGTGTGATAACAGTGTATATTGTATGTAATCTTTGTGATAAAATAACCAAGGAACAAATGGCATGAATTTAGCATTTAGGAAATATGAACTTACTGATATAACTAGGAAATACAGGATTGAAGAGGATTATTTCTCCTTCCTTGAATTGACAACAAAGAACTTGGCCTTCAAAACAACTAATTAATTCTTCTTGAATTTTCTTTAATGGGGACTGATCTCTTTTTTCTTTTTATTTGGATTGAATTCTATTCTTTCCCTTGTTCCCCTTTTATAGATGCTAATCCCTAAACTCTAAACCTAAACCCTAAACCTAAACCCTAAACGGATATGAGCTGAGTACAAATAAATGAATACAGATACATTGAATGTATATTAATTTAATTTTTCCATGGTTGTAAAGATATACTAGTTTAATTTACTATGATTTTAAAGATGTACTAATTTAAAACCCATGCTTCTAAATATATTATTTCTTTAGTGCTTATTAAATGTCATTAATATTTATAACGGTCGTCAATTAATCTTGACTATATGAATTCATTGAATTATATGAGTTTTGTAATAAATGATTGTTCTTATGTCATAATCTCAAACTACCCTCAATTTAAAATTTTAAGCATTTTGGATACTAATATTTGCATAGGGAATAATGTTTTGAGTAAAGCTAGTATACTTTTAAGAGTGCGGAGCTTCTCGGTGTTAGTTCAAAAATCTATCAAATAAATTTCAAACGAAAAATGCAAATTGTTCGATAAATTTTTCATATCAAAATCTTATAGAATACAAAATTTTTTATTTTTAAAATTTTCTAATTATTTTTTACGGATTTTTTAAGATCCATGACTCTAATAATAATAATAATAAAATAATAAATTTTTACATATAAAAATAAGTCATTTTAAAAATATGAAATAAATAGTTAAAAAACTATAAAAATAGAAAATTTTACTATCCTACAAGATTTTAATATAAAATATTTATTGAGCAACTTGAATACATCATTTGAAACCGAATCAATGGATCTTGAGTTAGGAGCATTGAGAGATCCGATGCTTTTAAAAGCACATTAGCTTTACTCTAATGTTTTTATGTCATAATAAATAAAATTACTTGTATATGTTGTATTTACTAGCTTTTTACTCCCATGGTTTTATAGATATACTAATTTAATTCACATGATTTTAAAGATTTACTAATTTAATTACCATGATTTTAAAGATATACTAATTTAATCCATGGTTCTGAAATACTATCTTTTAATGTCATTAATAACAATCATCAATTGATTTTGACTATACAGATGCACTAAATTGTATGAGTTTTGTAATAAATGATTGTATTTGTTGGTATGTCATAATATCTTACATTACTCTCAATTTAAAATTTGAAGTATTTGGATACTAATAATCTAATATTTACATTAGTGTTGCTTCTCTATCTTGTATAGGGATTATTGTTTCTTCTAAATATACTACTTCTTAACTCTCATGAGGCCGTTCGGCAATATGTTAAGAATTAAATTTTAATCTATGCTAAGAAGTTTATATTCGATAATTTTAATTTATGAATGAAAACTAATAAAACTTAATTCAAGGGGTTCCTTAAAGAATGAGCAGAGAATTAAGATTCGGATAAAATAAAATTAAATGAGGTATTCTTAATTCGTACTATAAAAAAAATATGTATTCCTAAAAATTAAATAATTAAAGAAGTTAAATAAAAGCACAAAGAAATTAAAAGAGACGGTTATCAAACCACACTCAAGAGTTTTAAAGGTATTTTTCTTGTGATTTTAAAGATATACCAATTTAAAAATCCATTCTTCTAAAGATATAAAAATGCTCATTAAATGTCATCAATAACAGTCCAAAATTAACTTTTTGACTCATTCAGTTATTATTGCGCCAGTCAAATCCAAGTTATTATTGCACCAGTCAAATTCAAGTATTATTGGCATGGCATGATTGTAGTTGGGTTATAATTTCACATTATTCTCAAGATATTATAATTTATATACTTTTAGATACAAAAAGTTCTTTGATATTATCGAATAATATTATATTAATTGATTTCTCCAATTGGGTCTAAAACGTCAGTAATTTTAAAACTTTCAAATATATTTTTTTTTGACTAACACGTCAGTAATTTTAGAAATTATTCTCAATCACTTCACACTATCTCCATCCTTATAATTACATTCTATTTCAATTTGTGAGATATGTTAAATATTTAAATATACTCTTTTTTCTACCTTTGTAATTTATTCTATTTAAATATACTCTTTTTTTTCCACCTTTGGGGCGGATTGCATCCATTCAAATAATTTTTTTTTAATGATGTTTGTTGTAAAAGTGTTGGAATGTTGGCGCTTCAGATTTGTATCATCTGCAATACTGCACCGTGCATTCTAATATGTTATCTGTCTAATCACATTAAAATTCATATAAAATAAATCTAAAAAAATAGCTCTTTTATAATCATCCGTCTGTATGTTATGCAGCGAAGTGTTACGTAACATAAGGTATCTAGAGATATGTTAAATTTATACAAGATTAATTATGTTAAATGCTCATTGAATTTTACGGATGTTGGGTGGTCAAAATATTTTCAAATAAAATGAAGTTTGGATATATATAAAAATGGAAATGATTTTGCTTGTTTCACAAAAAATCACTCTAGACTCATCCACTTTTATAAATTTGAATTCTTTATATATGAAAAATCACTGATAAGTGTGATTCTATAAAAATTTGAAATTTATGTGTGATTCATGCTTGTTATAAATTTTGGCAAAGAAATTTGTAGCTGAATGCTGAGAGCCTGAGATGAAACGATATAGTTATTATTTTTTTTATATAAGAGCTTTCGTTAATTTTAATATTTATTTTTTTTAAATATCTCTTGTAGAACTTGAACCTGCATCTCTCCATAGAAAAACGAGATTTATCATCACTGTGCTAGACCTGCAGTTTAGTTAGATGAGATTTAAAATGTTGGACCATTCATCTCGTCTCATATATCACAAATTAAATTCTCTCAATACATTCTTAAAATATCTTCATTCATGTAATTGTTCAAAAAAAATATTTTTGTCACATTAATAATTTTAGCAATTATTTTTTCAATCACTTCAAATCATCTCCCTCTTTCACATTCTAATTTTGATTTATAAGACATTTTGAATATTTCAATATATTCTTCTTATATTTTTACAATTTGTTCTTTTGCATCTATGAATGTAGTACTTAAAAACAGTTGCAAATATCAATATAATATTTTTAGTAAAATTATTAAATTAACAATTATTCTACATCTCTATAATTAAAATTACATTATTACATAAAAAAAACTGTAATTCTTAGCAATTGCTCTATAACTCTGTAAATAAAATTACAATTACTACTACTACTACTACTACTACTATTATTATTATTATTATTATTATTGTTATTATTATTATTATTGTTATTATTATTATTATTATTATTATTATTATATCAGAATTTTCAAATGCATTTATTTAAGTGAAAATAATTATTCATAACCCACCCTTCCTCCTTATTCCCCATCCTATTGGTCCACGTCATCACTTTTCTTTCAACTGCGAACCACATATACCACGTGGACTCAGATAAGAAGCAGCCCGACCCCTTTCCAGATCCGTATCCTCTGCTACGCTGTACCGTGCAGCGTAACATTTTGTCCGTCCGATCGCGTTAAGATTCGTGTAGTGTAAATCTCTGTCCGTTCGTACGCTGGGCAGCACAATTCTGAGCAGCAGAAGATCAGTACCCCTGCTTTCCCCTTCTTTTACCTTCCCAATCAATGGGGAGCTTGGATTCCGATCAAAAACAAATCAAATAATCTCGAAGCGACGAGAGAATCCAGCAACCGATCGATCGATCGATCGTTCAACGGATCTACCTCTAATGGAGATCTCAAGTGCCGTGCACCATCGTCTCGTGTTCGGTTGCTCCGATGGAGGTGCGCCGAGGAATGGTACTGTGAGGGTTAGGGTTCCAGCGAGAGCCACTTGCGGCGGCGCTGTGTTCTGCGATGAGGGACATCTCCAGTACTACGAAGAGGGTAGATCCAAGCAGGATAGGAAGAGAGTCAAGCTTATCAAGACCTTGAAGAAGGATCTTTCCGAGCTTTATTCCATGGGCTTTGGTGTTCCCACCGATCAAAGCGACAAACTCACGGTTTTCTTTTTTGTGTTTTCCTTTCTGTTTTTGTGTATCTCTTTTGCTATTAATTTCATAAATCTTATTCAATTGATGACTCTGTGAAAACCTTAAAGAGGTAGAAACTAGGACACTGTAGCAATCCGATCTTTTTGTTTCACTTGCTACAGTTATCTAGTTAAATTATGATTGTATGTGTGGATCTAACACAAAAGATGTTGAATTGCTGATAAATTTATCCAGATGAGCTAAGTTAAGAACCATCTGATGATTAAAACTTAAAAACTTCCATAAATTTTGCAATTGTACAGGAAGCAGCAAAGCAATTGCTAGAACAGCTCAACCAGATCAAGATAGAAGAAAAGGAGATGAAAAAGAAGAAAAAGGAAGAGAAAAAATTAGCACGCAAGATGGACTGCAAGGAGGATTCTTCCTCGAGCTCTTCAGAATCCAGTGAAAGCGATTGTGAGGAGCAACAAATTCTGCGACTCAGTGATCTCAAAACCAACACTACTGCCACCATAACAGTACCAGATCCAGTCACATCTGTACCTCTACCTTCACCTTTAGCTGCACCTTTCTCCTTACCAGCATCTGCACCGGCGCTCGTGCAGACAATACCTGTTGAGGATGTCTCACTTGTTAAGATCGAGGTTTGCATGGGTGGCAAGTGCAAGAAGGCCGGATCAATGGATCTGTTGCGTGAATTTGAGGAGAAAGTCGGAGCTGAAGGTGGGGTTGTAGTTGTTGGTTGCAAGTGCATGGGCAAGTGTAAGGAGGGGCCCAATGTGAGGGTCTCCAGCTGTGGTTCCGGAACTACTGGTATTACTGGTACCGTACAAGGGGGGGAATCTGTTAGGGTTTTGAGGAATCAGTTGTGTATCGGTGTGGGGTTGGATGATGTAGGCACCATTGTTGCACACTTTCTTGAAGAAGAGGAAGAGAATGATGCAGGGAGCCTTATACCAGTGTAGGGGGCTAGCTAAAAGTTAATTGTATATAGGTGTAGAATCTAGTCTCATATCAAATGATATTATGCCACTTATAATAACCTATGTCTGGAAGTTTCAGTTGTGCTATGAATGTGTTCTGTGACCTATATACGTGGATATTTGTATCAATATAGTTTACTAATATATATATATATACACACACACAATTTCTACAACAGTCAACTGTCAATTTTGTTGGGCTTCTTGTTATTCAATTCCTCCATGTCAAGACTCAAGTTTTGCACCTTGGGTTTGCCTTCGGCTTTGTTACCAGTGCTTGTAATTAACTGTGATAGTAGAATGTTGGCTTTGTACCTAACAATTTTGTGTAGAAATGCAGCACTATTCTGTACTTGCTGCTGAAGAAAGGTAGTTTTACCATGTATGTTGTATACCAATTAACTGAGCATGTTTTAGCCTGAGATACACAACTCAGAGAGCTCTTATAACAGTTCCTAGCGATCTCCACTGCACCTTTCTGTTAATTGCAGAAGGTAGAAGCTCAAGTTAGATGGCAACAGACTGCCAATTCGGCATCACAATGACATTCTGATACCACCTTCCCTGTAACTTCACAGCTATCCCCATTTTAATGGTTGTCAGCTGTTTCATTGAGTAAATTAAATTACAGAACTTCTATCAATCGAGTAAGTAAATCTAACAATTCCGAATATAATGCAATGAAATCTGTCGTTTTACAAATCTACATATGGTAACTTAAGGATCTTTAGTCCAGTGCTAATTCAGTATAACCTACTGCATGGAAGTATGATGTTAGAAATAGAACCACACCAGATTACCAAAACAATTTTGATCTCTGCAATCAACAGCTCTCAGAATTCAGAAACATGAAACAACACTACAAATCTTCTATGGTCGAAAACCCACTATTAAAGTATTAGTTATTTCTTTTGCAATGATATGTGAGCAATTATGTAGATAAGTTAATTGGTTAGTTCCTCTGAATCATGTTATTTACATGATGGGGGAGTAAATCTCAAAAAAAATTTTCATTCTTTGTACAAAGTAAATCTCAAAAAAAATCCTCATGCCGATCTTTTATTGTGCAGCACTATGTTGCATAATGTACGAACGGATGAATTATAAAGATATTTTTTGAGATTTGCTTTATACGAATCTTGACGCAATCGGATGGATAACAGGTTATGCTGCACCGTAGTGCACGAATTTTGATGCAATCAGGATTCACAAGGGAGTGTACCGAATATTCAGCTAGTTTTTTTTTTTTTTTTTTCTGTTTTTACTCGGTTGGTAGATAATGGGCCACAATTGGGCCTTCGTTTATTGTCATTTTTCTTGAAGCAAGCGCTGCAACTGAGAACTAAAAAGAAGCTTTTGCTTTTCCGAACTTGCACAAAATTTCATGAATCTAATAATCAATGCTGTTCTTGGCAAGCGACAACCAGCTCCCCCAACTAGGCAAACTCTCATGCAAATATCCAAGCAAAATGTTGTTCGAATTTATCATTCGTACAGTCAGATCTTCACTGAACTTCTCCGATTTTGCCTTTCTGCCATTTCATCAATTTGGTCAGAAAAAAGAAAACCATTTCTGTCATCTCTTTTAGCGCTGTGTTTGAACTTTAAAGTCATTGTCTGTGATGAAAGGATGAGTGGAGTCTGTATCTGTGTGATTTCTTGTAATTAAGTTCATTGTCGCATGTTTGTTCCCTGGTCTGCATTAAACTTTTCTTGTGCATGTGAGGTGTTCGACGAAATTCCTGAGTGTGAGTGAGGTCTTTAATCAGTACTGGAACCTGGCTAGTTTACCTTGTTTTCTGTATAGAGAAAAGGGGGTAATGAGGCATAGTCTTATGCAGATGTTACGAGATTGTAGATTTTTTCGTGGTAATGAGGCATGTGAGGTGTTTGAACCATAAGGTCTTTAACGAGGCATGTTCTTATGCAGATGTTATTTCGCTGGTCTGAATTAGGTGTTTGCTATTTTATCTAAGTTAGATAATGTACTTACTACTATGGGTTCACAACAGCTTTGTTGTTTTGTTCCAAAATGTGTTCGATTCATGTCGTATTCTAGTCCGGTTCAGTTCTTAAATTATTTGGGCAGTCAGGCTTTTCAGTTCAGATAATAGTGATTTGACTCTTTGAGGCTGAAACCTTGGGTCAATCAAGGTCCTTGCCATCGATTCCCAATTTGGGCATTTCTGTGCATTCATATTTTGGTGTGTTGGGATATTCAAATCAGCAGGTTTTTGACTTGGTTGGATCGAGTTGGCTTCAGGCCAACCAGATAACTGCATTTTGCAGTAGACCTAATTGTAGGTTAGCTGTGGTTGTATACTATAAAAAAAACTCATAACCTAAAAACTGGTTAATGTTTTGGCTGGGCGAGGTCAAGTTCAAATCATGAAGTGCTTAAAATAAGTTGTGTTTATGTCTGGCTTGTACTAGCCAATGGGTTAGTAAAGTTCCTGGCTGCCGGGCATGAGGTGGCTAATGTGGGAATCAGATTTAACTTGGGTTGTACATAAACTATAGGTTGGTCAGGTTTGAAACTGATTGGTGACAATTCTTGAATTAAAGAATAAAGAACAAAAATTCAGTTGAGTCGGTTTTTCAGATCACTGATCAGACAATTTGGGTTAGATTTTTCCAGATTCACTTTCACTCGTC
The DNA here is from genome assembly GCA_037678475.1 of x Bolboschoenoplectus mariqueter. NCBI lineage: Eukaryota > Viridiplantae > Streptophyta > Magnoliopsida > Poales > Cyperaceae > x Bolboschoenoplectus > x Bolboschoenoplectus mariqueter. The sequence continues at coordinate 1,184,454 of CM075286.1, read as the reverse complement.
ACCTACCTACTTGCTATTTCCTCTGCATTATGGTCCATCCATGACTTGCCATTTCCACCCTTCGATAACTTCATGGTTATTCACTTGACCTCGAGGTAATGTAACTTATTCATTGGTTCTGTTGTTACTTTCAGTGAACCGACCCTTATAACTTCCATAATTGAATGTCCAAACCATCTTTTTCCTATTTTGGCCCTCCATTTCCCAAATAACACCCCACTGCCCCAACCTTTTGTCATTCATTTGTAGTCTTTCCAAGTTTGAGACCAAACAAACATGTACTTATTTTTTTTTTTCCAAACATGACTGTTCTCTACATGCCTTTCTAATATTTGCTATGCATGCTTAACTTTGAATTTTGCGAGAACCAAAGTCCTCTTCTACACAAAAAAGTCTTAACAATCTCAGGTAAATTTCTCTTGCAGTTTCTATGATTTTTCTTATGATTTTTCTTTTATTCATGATACATGATATGATAATTATAACATTGTGTATGAGACTATGAGCTTTTTTATGTGGACAAGCATAGAGACTCCTATGAACAAAGTGCCCTAATTGAATGTCATTAGACAGATATATTCTTAAAGTTCAATCTTTTCCTTTTATCTAAAGTTAAAAATATCGTTGAGTTGTTGGATGAAGTTATCAATCCAATTGAGTAATTAGTCATTTTGTTTGATTGTCTGAACCCACAGTTTCTCGTCCTATTTTTAAAATTATGCAAGTTGGAAAAGCAGCATCTAATGTCAGTCTAGTGTTCGGTTCCTGAGGTTTAATATTTAGTAATATTTCAGTTTCATTCATATCTATGTTATAGTTGGTGTGTTTTATTAATAGTAATAATCAACTCAAAATGATACTTGTATAGAGGTTTCAACACAAAATATCATAGTCTTGCTTTATATATTTGAGAGAGATTTAGTTATGTGAAAGTTCATTTGACATGTTTTTTTTTTTTTTTACTTCTTTTGTTTATTTATTTACTAAAGCGTGTCATTTTTACATTATAATTTAATGCTTTTTATCTATCAGAAACCAAACTAGTTGAAGTGACCTTTATACTGTATCTATCAGAAACCAAACTAATTGAAGTGACATTCTTTTCCTCTTTGGCGACAAAAAAAAAAAATTCAAATATAAAAATATGTTAAGAAATTTGACCTTGTTAATGCACTGGCAGCTCATGAGCGAAGTTAATGTGCAATGGCATACAAATGCGCCACAGCAAATTGCACATGCCCCCTCCCCCCCCCATCTTTTTTATTTCTTTTCTTTTCTCAATTGTTCCTTTTTTGCTATAAAAGCGACTCTCTCTTCTTTTCCTAGAACCCTAGCCGTTTTGCCCACTGATTCTCTTTCCTCACACTCTAATCCCTAATCTCAGTCCAGCAACTACCTCTCTCTTAATCGCTCTTCTCCTCCCAATCGCTTACTCTTTCTAAAGTCCTGCCACCACCCAGATTTGGCTACTCCTTTATCTCAGCCAACCCTAGGCTTCTTATCGGCAGCACCGGAACCAGCACCAGCAGCCCTTTCTCTGTCTCTCCACTTTGCAAAAGGTACATTTTTGTAGATTACATGTGCTCAAAGATTTTGATCAAATTCTATGATATGTAGATTATGTATGGAAATTGTAGATATTTGTAGAATTATTTTCAATATTGTAGTTTGTTGGTACTTTTAGATCTGTAGAATTACAAAATTGTGCAGGGAACTTGTACAAGTTTAGATCTGTAGAAATTGTATACGAGTGTTTAGATGTTTGTATAAAATTTTTAATTCCAAGACATCATCAATTTTTAGATATCTGAGGACCACACGCAAAATTCTTGGTATTTTTAGATCTGTAAAATTAGGGAATTATGCATGGAGCCTGTATTAAATTAGATCGATAGAAATTGTGTAAAATTGTTTTAGAGATTTGTATAAAATTTTTAATTCCAAGAGATGTTCAATTTGTAGATATCTGCGGACCACACATGCAAATTTGTTGGTACTTTTAGACTGTAGAATTATGGAATTATGCATGGATCTTGTAGAAATTTGGATCCATAGAAATTGTGTAAAAATATTTGGAGATTAATATTTTTAATTCCAAGAGTTGATCATCTATATCTCCTTTTGGATTATGGCCTTTCAAAAGTTTTGGTTCAGCCTTCTACTCACAAATGAGTGTGAGTTGTAGTACACTACTACTAAGTAATAGTTCAGTCGAATATTCTATAATTGTCCTGTTGAGTTATAGTCTTGCTTTATTTCTATGAGAGAATTCAGTTGTTATTTTCCTTCTCTTCAATGAACCACATTTTGATTTACCTCATATGACATTTGTTACATTTTTCTTCAATATTGTGCATTTAGTGGACATACATTTTTAGCAAATTTTTACTTGGGTTTATGCCTTTTTCTGTACCGTGAAATTTGAAATAAATGAAGCAATTAATAACATTCAATTTGCATGAAGAGTCTAAGATGACAAGTAAATAGAAATTAATGTAAGTAGAGGCATATAGTTTGCTTGCATTTGTGGATTGTTAATGGCAAGATAAACTACAAATGTTCCTATGTAATTGTGTGTAATAAGTGACTTCAATTCAGCATTTGATATAGGCTGATGACTTCAAAACAGCAGTTGATTTAGAGATACAAAGGACCTATTCATTTTAAAAAAACTTATTGATAGAATCATGATTGTTATTGCTGATGGTTGATTGAAACAGGAATTTATCAAAACTACTAATAAATTGCTGTAAAAATATTTTGTCTTTGAAAATAAAACAAATGATGTAGATCCCATAAAACTGATATGAAATTACTTTTAGGAAAGAAAATAAGTAAAAGACTAAATCCATATATATCAGGCTACTAATATAGACAATCCAAAAAAAAGGTACATCCCATAAGGCACGTCATGCCCAGAAGTATTAGCTATGACATGATTATAACCCATATTATTTATACCTCCTGTCATACAACTCATTGTTTCTAAATGCAATCATGCACTTTTAATAGTTTAGTTAATGAAGCATTGATTTTTTCAGGTTTGTTGGACAATGCCTAGGGGTAGGCCTCAGCGTCAGGAAGGACAAGGCAGTGGAGGTGCATCTTCACACGCAGAACCTTCTTCTAATAACTCAAACTCTAATCCTGGGGATGTGGAGCAACCACCTTTGGCAGTGGCACATCCTGACCAACCTGGGGCTGGGCCATTTGTTGATCCTGCACATCCACCTCTCTTACATCTACAGGCCGCCCATCGGTCACAGGCCATCATCACTGGTAAGTCACCACCAGCGTTGAAAGCTCGGCACCATGTCATGAAGCTGACATGGCACCCCAAGTACAAGCCTTACCTCATTAAGGCTGGGTTATATGGGGTTCACCAGATGGGCCATGTCCCTGCTGATGCCAGGCTTATTACAGCGCTGGTCGAACGGTGGAGGGAGGAGACACATACCTTCCACCTTCCTATTGGCGAGGTGACTGTTACTTTGGAGGACGTTGCTGTTCTCTTCGGTCTGCCAATAGATGGTAAGCCATTGGTGGGAAGGACCGATCTTAATTGGCCCGTTGTGGTGCAGAACTTACTTGGGTGTGCTGTCACCACAAGTACATTCAAGGGCAAAAGCAAAACAAATATTAGATTAGGATGGTTGGATGACAATTTTCATAGTTTGCCAGAAAATGCTGATGAGATCACGGTACAGTACTATGCACGGGCTTATATGCTTACATTGGTGGGGTCAGTGTTGTTCACTGACCACTCAGGAGATTGTGTATCTGTTCTACATCTTCCTTTCTTTGAAGATTTTGAGGAGGCTGGCAAGTATAGTTGGGGCAGTGCTGTACTTGCTTATCTGTACCGGGAGCTGTGCTTGGCGACGAGCCTGAAGAGGAAGCAAATTGGTGGTCCATTGCTCCTTCTGCAGATTTGGTCATGGGAAAGGTTCCCATTTGGACGCCCTCAGCCTCGTAACGAGGAGCCGGAACTAGGCGGTGATGAAATTGAATCTAGACCGCCATATGGTTACAAGTGGTCTGGACACCATGAATTTGCTGAACATGTGACTTGCAGGTTAACAGGCGGATACCGTGATGATATTGATCGTTTTACCGATGACAGTAAAGTCAACTGGAGGCCTTATGAACAGGAGAAGCATTTACTGCCCCCTGTCTGCACTGACAACTCTGAGTTGTGGATGACGACTTCTCCTCTGATCCATTTTTGGATAGTCGAGATGTACAATCCTGAGAGGGTTATGAGGCAGTTCGGTCTCTATCAGAGCTTTCCTCCATTTCTTCGGGACACCGACAGCGAGCTTCACAAAATGAAGCACGCAAAGTGCAGGGGTTGGCGCGAGAAGCAGGCTGAATATCTGACACAGTGGGAGCAAAGACGGGACAATCTTGTAATTGAGAATAGACCATATGACCCATCAACATTTGAAGACTACAAGAGGTGGCTTTCTGGTGCCTCCATATTGCGCCTCCAAACATCAGAGATGAGATCTGCTGACCAACCTCGGATTCACCCTAGGCTGTTGCAGTATCAACAAATAGTACCTGACATGCAAAGCGCGGTAAAAGTCTCATACACTGAATCTATCTTATTTGATAGGAAGGTTATTTTTAATGTTTTGCTTTAATTGTGAAAAACTCTCTGACAGGCTGAGAAAATCTGGGAGCTGACGAGAGGGGCTGCAGAACTACTTAGAGCTTGGGATGAAGGTGGCGCAAAAACACTCGTACGCAGTGTGCTCAGTGTTGGAAAGAGTGCTCTGGAGGACCTCGGCGAGTTTACTGCCTTGGATGACACATTCAATGTGTTAGAAGAGGAGCACGAAGCTGAGGATGAGATGGAGGAAGATGTGCCAGAGGAAGCCTCAGTCGGAAGCGGTGCTATGTCTAATGGATCTAGTGACAATACACGCAATGGATCTCGTGAGCGCCGAGTGGAGATGGAGCAAGATCAGCTGGAAGATCGTTCCGTTCCAGTTCCAGAAGGCAATGTGCGCATGCGATCTGATGAGGCAGGACCTTCCAGGCCTCCACCAAAACGTGGCAGAGTCTACAGAGGAGGTTAGTCTGATTTAACTCCTGTGTTTTCTGGTTAGTGGTGAAGGTAAGCGGTATGATGTGTTATAAGCTTTGTTTTCTTAGGTATTTTTATCTGGTTGTGGTCTTGTAGTTGTTTTGATGTACTGTGAAAGTTTGGTTATGATGCTTGGTTACGGTGTACCATTTATATGGCTAGTTTAGACAATTTAGATGTGCTTGTCTGTGTTTGCCGGAGGCAGTGAGATTCTGAGATTTAAAATTTTCTTTTTCTTTTTTCTATTAACTGGTCATTCTAATATTTGAGAATGGAGATGATAAAATATTGAGCTGTAGCTTCTATCTGGTTTTGTATTTGTACCTGTTTTTCTACCGTCGAAATTTCATTATGTCGTTTGAAGTTATCATACTGCATGTGCGGTTTGATGGCTAAAATAATTCATTTTATATTTAAGTATTTGTGTTATTGCATAGTTGACAAGCTTTTGCAGTTTTTTGTAAAGAGAGATGGTTCTTTTAAATCTCATTATCAGGTAAATGGTTAAGTAGCACTCCTATAAAGGCTTTAGCAATAGGTACTGTTTTTGGTTTTGAAGAGGCAGCGATGCTGCGAGGTAGAGAGGGAATGTAGCATAGTTGGATGGAGAGGAAGGGGGAGTAGCCGATCTAGGTTACCAGGAAGCATAAGCACAAAACTCGTACCATTAATATAGTCTTCTAATTTTTTTGGACAAAGCCTAGGCACTTTACAGTAACATACTTCATTTATTTGAATTTGGTAAAGAAAAAAAAAGAAATACAACAGCTACATTTGAGACTCATGGCTTAGGCTTGTTCATATCTAGGTCTGGGTTGGTGATGAAGGAAGAAAGCATGGTTGCACATTGTTAGAAGAGTCGAGATGAGGGAGAGAAACTGGGAAGAGAGAGGTTTAATAGAAGTCATCAGTATTTACGTAGCAGAGGATTAAATTGAACTGAGTTTAAAAGTTTAGGGCTTGATTGAATTAATGAAAGTTTAAGGGTGTAATTGAACCAAACAACAATTTAGGGACCAAAAATATACTTTTATCTTATTTTAATAGCATAATATCTCGCTAAATTCAATAACCATTGAATCTTTTCATGAATCGTCTAAGTTCAATGTATACTAAATCTTAATTTATGAGCATATATTTAACATTAATGAGAGAATCATATTGGGTAAATTAGAAAGATTCAGAACATTGAACTTTGAAAAATTAGGTGAGCATTCACAAGTATATATATTCCTATTGCTTTGGTAGACATGAATTAGAGTCTGGAAAAATCAGCCAACTGCAAGAGAGAGTACTCGAAAGAGAGCTCATAGAAGCACAAGTGCTGCAATAAAAAAAGAGCAATTTATAAAAAAGAAAGAAAAAATAGAGAGAGAAACAAGAAGAAACTAAATACTAGAAGGTTACTATTTATCTTGAAGGTCATGTCTGCTGCCCTACAATTCTAGAATGCAAGTTATTCCATGTTCTGAGGAACTTTTCTACATCTACATATATTTTCTTATTGTTCATCCGTTGTAGTATGTATTATTTGTGTATTTTCTTTGTGCAGGGAATTATTTCACTTGTCATGGAGGTCATCAATTAACATTGTGAAATTCTTATTTGTAATATATACCTATTGGTAACTTTTTTCACCGCTGCCTAATTGGATTTGTGTAAATCCTTTACAAAATATTTGTCCCCACAAACTAAATGAAAGTTAAAAAAACCAATTGTTTCATTGGATGCCAGATATCTAATAATCAAATCAGCGCCCAGATTTTGAAGTTTTGTTATTCTGGCTTGCCAAAATTTTGATGGCCATCCTCGTTATGATCCGGGAGAATTATTTTGTTTTGATCGTTTGATCAAGATAGAGGAAGAACTGAGGGCCATTTTGCAATTTCAGATGTTATTGTATCCACATTTTGACTACATAATGTTATACATCTGAATAATTATGCCGTAAACATGTTTTGCGGCACTTAATTTTTGAATGAATGAAGATTTTAATATTTATGTATCCTCTCAGAATGGAAATGATTCCATCAATTTACCATATAATCAGAAATGGTTTCAGTGTAGAAATTAGTAATTAGCAGTGAAACTTACAATATATTTTTCTTTTATATTGTACCTAGTGGCACCTATATAGCCTAGCTAACTGTCCTAAAATGGAGTAGCTGAACTAATATTTTCAAATATTATATTTTTGTAGTAGTCAAATACTATTAGATTATGTTCAACAATATGTACCATCGTGATATATTAGTCTCAATTTAGTGTAGCAGTCACACTTCATAGCTTAATAAATTTGGTCAATAATGCAGCTAGTTTTTTTGTTACTTTGTAATCAATACATGTTACACTTAGTTTGTACAGATTACTGGTTTTCATCCCTTTGCTTTGCTTAATTTATGATTCAGTCAAATCTATGCTATAAACACAATATGTACTTTCAACTATCAAGCAGATTTGGCACCTTTGTTCCCAAGCCTTGTGAGGTAATAAGATTAAATACCTTGGAGGAAGAAGATCTGCATGAAGTCATGAACACCCCGAAAGGAAAAAAGGCTGAAGACAGTTGCAAAAGAGAATATGCATGGATATAAATGCTTGGAAAATGTTTTGGTCAGCTTTTTTTGTCTCATTTTCTCTATTTCAGATTGAATGTGAAAGTGAAAATATCCTTGTACCAAAATGAAAAATTATTCTGTCCCATATATGCTTAATTTGTTTTAGGGTTTAGCGTTAAACAAATCAAGTATATATCTGAGTTAGAAAACCCGAAACAGTCAAGTAAATGAGTTGTTTATCTTGTATATGAGCATTTCAGCATGGTTTGCTGGAATGTACATTTATCAATTCAGCAATTGGGGCTCAACATTACCACTTACTGGGCCTAATAAGTACATTTCTTCGTTTGTGTTTTGGTTCATGTCGGTCTAATTTATGAAAAAAATAACAGATAAAAATAATACATAAAAAGCTTTGAATTTGGGTTGAAGCCTGGAAAATCGGTACAGCCAACCTAGATGTAACCGGTAATATTGAGCAATTAGAAGAACCCCAAAGCATGTAGAGAAAATGGAATAACTTTGTAATGAATAACTGGAATTTAGAAGTTCCACAGTTCTGACCATTTACCAACCGATTAACATGTGAAAATCAAGTACCAACATAATCCCTCTTCATTTTCAGTAGTACAAAGCCTGATGGAAGCATCTGTTCACAAATCTACTCAAAGATTTGTGATGAAGATGCTTCACCAGCATGTGCGGAGTGTGCTCAGTGTTGGCAAGAGTGCTCTGGAGGATGAGGAGCACCGAGCCAAGAATGAGATGGAGGAAGATCCGCCAGAGGATGCCTCTATGGGAAGCGGTGATATGTCCAGTGGATCTAGTGATGATACACTCAATGGATCTTGTGAACACCGAGCGGAGATGGAAGAAGATCAGCTGGAAGATCAACCCATTCCAATTCTAGAGAGCGATGCAACTTGTGTGGAACCCGACGAAGCGGTGGCCTCCAAGTGTCTACCCAAACGTGGCGGAGTATACAAAGGAGGTAAGTCTGCTTTAGCTCCCGTGTTGTATGGTGAAGCCTTGTTTTGTTCAAGAAGAATTTTGATGAATTGGCAAAATTAAGCAAGTGGTATGATGTGTTATAAACTTTGTTTGCCTTTAGGTACTTGTATCTGGTTATGGTTATGTATTTGGTTCATGTACCGCTAAGTTTGGTTATGATGCTTGGTTATAGTGTGCCATTTGTATGTCTGGTCTAGACAATTAATTTAGATGTGGATTACAGTCTTATGATATATTTTTCATTTCTTTTTATGAACTAGATGTTGTAATATATCTAAGAATTAAGTAAATGAGCTGATATAATAGCTATAGCTTCAATCTGGTGTTAATTTTTGGGCCTGTTTTTAACTGTTGAAGTATGATGCTTGGAGTTGTCAATCACTTTTGACTTTGCTTTTACTCAAATCGTTTCCATTCATCATCAAACATCCCAATTGATGAATTTTAGAATAAGTTAGGGGGTTTCAAAAATATCCGGATTTCAATTAACAAGTACTAAAGTGATTAAATGACACAATCAGATAGTCTATCTATATAATACTAATGTTAGTATTGAGCAGTTGGTACTAATATTTTTAGTTATGTTCAATTTGTATCAAGATTTTTGCAAACGAATGCAGATTTTTATTTGAAGGACAAAAATGAAAATCAGTTTCTAGTTGTATAATTAACGGATTTAACATGTACAAATTTTGACGATATTAAAAATATTAATACCAATAACTAGATACAATATTATTATTATAGGTGTGCTCTAGCCAAACAGACAGGTGATAATTAAGCACTGATTAAATTGAGAAATTTTGTAAAAACTTGACTGTTCTTACTTCTTAATATAACAACTATTCAAGAGATTAGATACTTTTTGACAGAAAGCGAAGTTAATTAAAATTTGAGTAGTGATATAAAGCCTCTTGAATTGCCTCAGAAACTTGTGATGCGCTGGATCAGTACAACAAATATTATTTTTGTAAAATCCAATGCCAGAAAAGTTGTCATTTATACAGGAACTCGTATTTGAATAAACCGTGCATTAAGGACATCATATACTTACCTAGAACACATTAAGTATTGTAATGGTTTCATACTAAAATAAATTAACATTTCATATTTTCTAAATTAGAACTATATAAACTGCACATGTATACATTGATATATAATGTCAGACAATTTATTGGTATTCTAAAATCTGAATAGTAACAATAACTTAAGTTGTCATACGGTTTAATTGCCAATATTAGACGGTTTAAAACAAAAACATCCAACATATTACAACATAAACCAGATAGCCTAACCAGTCATAATGATATAGTTGTAACAAAATACACAAAAATAACAAAACCTAAAATTAAGTCCCCACATATTATATAAAAAAGTTATAATCATACTATGCAATTATATTTAAAGGGTGGGGAGCTTTTGACAACCGTATACTTTGACAACCTTGACGATGAATTTTTAAATAATTCTAAAAAAAATCTTAAAAATAGAAACAAGTTTATAAATATATTCTTTAACTTATAGATCAATCGTGTTTTAAATTTCATACAATTTATGTATTATTTGATATTTCATTAAATACCATCAAAATTATATAACATTTACAACAATCTATATTTAATGATTTTTGATGAAATATCAAATGACTCTTAAATCACATGAAATTTGAAACATAAATAATCTATAAGTTGAAAAAATATGTTTGTCAAATTTTTTTTTTATTTTTGAGAATTTCTAAAAATTATTTCAAAATTGATTGTCAAAGTTATTAAAATGATAATTATGAAGAGATCCCTCCCATATCTAAATTATGCACTCAACTAACTAAAACAGAACAATAGAAAACTGATGAAGGTACAAGCAGTGAATAAAGCACCATTATTCTACCATACTGGTGAGCTAGGAAAAGGTACTCTCTTTTTCTTTTTTTTCTTTTTTTAAAAAAAAAAGGTTTTTCTCCTTAAAAAAAGATTCTTTCTACCATACTGGCGACCTTTATTTTAAAAAAAATAAATAAAGAAGTACTTTCTTTCTTTTGTAATTTGACATCACCGGAGTCCGTTTAATGGAATTTGGAGACATGAACTCTATCTTTCTCCTAAGAAAAAAAAGATCAAAATTACTTGCTCCTAGTAATAAATTGAGATCGTTTCTCTTGGTCTTGAGAAAAATATTACGAAAAGACTGATCATGCTCAGACTCAGTATTGGTTGTCTCAATCAATTTTAGAAAAACAACATCCAATCCCAAAACCAATTTTTATCCTGCCTCCATCAATTCATCAGGATATAAAAGATAGAGAAAGTTCTACATTTGTTCCATCTTCAGTAGACTTTTACTTTATTTTCTATTAATAAAAATTTCGGCATTAAAAAGTTGCATATATCCTCTCCTCAGTGATCTATAAATGTATTGTATCGGTCGGACGTACCGTGTTGTACAAGTACGTATAAAAATTAACATGTGCCATAACGTACCGTATTTTTTTATAATAGTGTTAAAAACGATATTTTTAACGGTACAGCACGTCTTGGCATATCGTATCTATACGTGTTTGTACGTGTTTAAACGTGCTTTACTTTTTTATTTAAATTTCTGATTTTAATTGTTAACAATATTTAAAAATTCGAAAAATATTAAAAAAAGAAAAAAATAGAAAATATTTTGTAGAATGGAGGAAAATATTTTACAATAATATTTTTTTAAATGTGTTTATAGTAGTTATTAAAAATATATTATAACAACTATTTTTAAAAATTCCATAGATGTGTTTAGATGTACCTAGATGTGTCATGTGCTAACTAGACGCTTGAACGTGTCGTGCCGTATCATGCTCAGTGCGCTTATCGCCTAACACAACACTTATAAGGACACAGTGTATGACACCTGAAACACGACACGTCTAAATACGCGTGTTATATTTTTGACTGTGCTCGAATATGTGCAATCTGTATCATACCCATGTGTTACATACTTTTGTTAATACACTACTCCTCACTAAAACCAAATCATCATAATTACTTCTCTTCGTAATTGGTCTCGAGAAAATATTACGAAAGGGCCGGTCATGCTCGGCCTCAACTTTTGTTGTCAAACCTTTCAAATCTCAAAATCTCAAATCACTAGTCCGAAAAGTCGAGATAGCCTGACGATATCATAATACAATAACAAGAGAGAGCAAAAGAGGAAGAGAAAAAACAATAGAATTGTGAAAAATCAGATGAGTGGTGAACAAATAAAATTTCTATCGGCACACATTGTATTAAAAAGAGAATTATAAGCTTAAAACTAAACTTATTCTGTAGTACTCTTGTAAGAGAGTCTAAGCTTTTTTATATAGATTAAAACAAACTTAAGAGTAAAAAAACCTAATTAATACAAAATTTACTATTATCTCACAATTTCTTATTTAGCGGTCAAATAATCTATTATCTTATTTAGCATCTAAGAAACCTATCACCTTATTTAGCGGCTAAAAAACCTACCACTTTGCGTAATGATTAAGAAATTGCATTTTATCTTTACACTCAACATAATCTACTACCTCCTTGTAAGTTTATAAATGGATTTCTTTAGATATTGATAGACACAATAAAAGAAACAGACGAAGAAGAAGAAGCAGAAGCAGCAGCAGCTTAGATGGAGATGTCGTACACTGATAACAAATTGGCGCTGAAGCTTCTGATCAACAAGAAATCGAACAAGGTGTTGTTTGGTGAAGCGAGCAAAGATATTGTAGATTTCATATTCAGTCTCTTCGCGCTCCCTCTTGGTGCTGTTACCAAGCTCCTTACAAAGGATGCCATGTTTGGTTCCATTGGAGAAGTCTACCATAGTTTGAGCAAGCTCAATGCAACCTACATCCTCTCTGATGGGGAGGTTTCTTCTCTCCTCAATCCTACTCTTGCATCCACATCCAATACCACAACCAATTTTCTCCTGCCTTCAACAACCCATCAGGATACAAGAGAGATAGTGTTCTACATTTGTTCCAGTAGACAAAGTCATGGGAATTCTTGCCCCTATGTTGCTGAGGTGAAAGGGCTAACTTGCCCCCGTTGTGGCACCAGAATGGACACGGAGGCAAAATATGTGGATGCAAAATCTGGTAGAAGTGCGGCGGAAGGTGGTGGTGAAGGAAAAGGGTATGTTAAAGGAGTATTGACTTATTCTGTGATGGATGATCTTACTGTGGTACCCATGTCTACCATCTCCAGCATTACTCTGCTTAACAAGTTTAATATCAAGGATTTGGGATCGCTCGAGGAGAAAACGGTCACGGTCGGCTTTGAAGAGGTAAGATATTAGTTGTTCTTAACATCCTCTGCTTGTATATATGGATTTTTTTTTTGAGCATTTTTGTAATTTTCATTTTGTATGCATGCCTCAGTTATATACTTTGGTTGAAGGGAGGGTGACAGTTACCAAAATAATTTGTTACCTGAATGTTTTATTTTTAGACTTGCTCACCTTCACTTCTGCAGTTAACAATTCATAATATTACAAAAAAAAAACGAATAATGTAATATGAACATCATTATCTGTTCATGGTACAATGGTAATTTTAGGTAAAACATAAAACACCTTCTACTCAAATTAAACTATATAAACTATATAGTCAAATGCCCAATTTTTTGTTTTATGCCCAATTAAACTATATATAGTCAAATTATAAACTACAACGGTAATGACTATGTAAACTATACTGTCATATGCCCAATTTTCTGTATTAATTTGCCCCAAATCAATTAGCTTTGTGCATGACCTAATCATATATGTAAATTAACGCTCTTCTGCAATTGATCTTTTAGAGTAGCAGATTCTCTCTGACTCGACATATATCTCTAATCACTGATCATTACTTTTGGCTTTTGGTTTTGTCTCTGGAAATTAGGGATTGAAGCTGCTACAGACTTCTCTTCAAACAAAGACTGTCCTTACTGATGTTTTCTTGAAGAATAATCCTGCACCTAAATTAATGCGTAGGCAGGATTGAAGATAAGTCTGGAGCTTTTGATGGTTCTTCTCAATTAGATTGTAACGCTGTTTAAATTAAATTAGTTTGTGTGGAACTTTTGAGACTTATGAAGTGGTTTAAGTTGGAATGAGCTTGCTGTGATCACATGTAAGCTTTTGATTGTTTCTCTAGTTAATTATATTATTCTAATCCAGGTGAAAATTTGCTGGTTTGCTCTTCAATGTTTTTCACCATTCTAAATTTCTGATACTGGTAAAAAAAAGATTATGAGTGAAATATCACTTCTAAGTACTGTAGCACAATAGTAGTGCGTTTTAGTATTAATCAAAAAAAAAAAAAAAACAAAAGCTGTCCGATAAAAAAAAAAGGCAAATCACGGTTGTGCGCTATTATTGCTAAGTACTATAGTGCAACAATAGCGTGCTTGAGCATTAATCTTATTATTATTATTATTATAGATACCTTTCCCCACCCCGGTTGAATAATATGTGCTCACTCAATGCCTTGCTTCAACGTTGAATTTCTAATAGTATAAAACAAAAGGTCTAAGAAAAAGATATTGCTAATTGAATATTAAGAAAAAAAAAATCTCAAACTAAAGCTTAATTGGAAACTACATTTGTTTTGATGCTAAATTAACTCAAAGATATTGGCCTATTCTTTTCACTTAATTTTTCATAAACCTCTCAACTTATTAGAAGTTAAACTTTTCATTAGCTGAAAGATATTAGATTTTTCTGATCCGTACATAAACCCTTTTTAAGTTATAAATTCATGTCACTAAAAAAAGGGAGCTTTTGGATTCATGTTGGCTCTTTCAAGCAATGAAAGTGTGCTTTAATTCTGAAAAGTTATATTTCAAGAAATTAATTCTGAAAAAATAACTCTTTCACGTTATGAAAATTATATTTCTGAAAAAAATATAAAAATATACTTCAATTTTAATATAATTGCCATAATACATCTCAATGCAAAATATGCCTTTAAAACCACATTTCTAACATAAAAATTACAAAATATACTTAATATTTAAAATAATTATAAAATTACATCTTATCATAAAATTTTTATCCCATCTTAATTTTTTTTATCTAACTCCGTCCAAGCAAATTATAGTACTTGACTCATATCAAGGCTTGTAACTTTTGGTCCCTCTACAAAAAAAAAAGGAACTCACATGGAACCAGACATTTTTGTATTTGAGGCCCCAACAAGTGCTCAAAATCTAGAGATATTTGTGGCCTCTCTCTCTCTCTGTAGCTTATGGTCAAGAATCAAGATTTACTTATTTACTTCTTACTTTTATAATTAAGAATTAATAATTGTACCCCTTAATTACACACTTTTATTTGTATGTCAGATATATTTATTTTTTTTCAGAAATTAATTATATTTAATGATGAAAATATTTATACCTTATATTATTTGAATTAAAAATTATACGAACTGTATTTTTACTCGAGTAACAAAGCTTTTAACCTAAATTTTCCTATAATTATTTAGAAAAAAATTGATAAATATTTTTTATAATAACTATAAATACTTATAAATACAGATATAAATAAATTATTTATTTTTAATAAATATTTTCAGTGTGCAGATAAATAATACAAAAGATAGAGAGGAAAAATAATTCCTCTTTATAATTTATCGTTTGTTTATGAAGAATCAAGAAAAGTGGACAAGTCCATCAATTTCTGTATATTAAAATTATTTGATATTTCATAGTTCTAGAGTACTTGACTGTATCAATTGCATGGTACAATTGGTACTTTTTTCTAATGACCTACGTAAATTAATTTTCTAATCTGTGTGGAAAATTGTTACCGCGTGGCAGTTGATCTATAATTGACTCGACCAATTAATTATTAATACTTAGCACATAAGGAACCTAAAGTTTTCAGTTCGTTTGTAAGATCAATATATCTAATACGCTGATATAATAATACACATATACCTAGCTAGCTGACATTGATTTTGTTCATGATATGTTGAATAGTCGATTGATTAATTAAAGCGTGTTGCCACCTTAATTGGACGCTAAGGAAAAAGAAAAGGTTTCATCCGTGTTATTTCCATATCACATCTCTTTGTGAATTGTGCATAGTATAAATTCATGACAATCCCAGTTTCCATTGTATTATCCATCCATATACTCTTATATAACACAACTCATCAACAAGCAAGTAGAGAGAAGAAGGAACAAAGAAAATAGCTTTTAATTTGTCATCCATACCTTCAGAGTTTTTAAAGTTTCAACAATGTTCAGCCACCACCACAAGCAGGAGAATCAATCGCCGATCGACTATCGGAAGCAGGAGAAGCACCACAAGCACATGGAACAACTCGGTCAGCTCGGAGCAGTCGCTGCTGGCGCCTATGCTAGGGTACGATTACATAAATCTTTAGATTCATCTACTAGAAACGAAAAGCAATTATTAATTAATATCATATAATTTACTTGGTGAAAATCGTGAATTGACATATCAAACAAACAAACAAACAAATAATTAGTTATAATTTTTTTTGTGTTCTTATTAGGGACAATTATTGTAATATGATGTGTAGCAACAATTATAATAACAATAGTGGTCACTCAAAACTGAAAAGAGTATAATACATTGAGATTACTGTTTGGTGACAATTGAATTCAAAGGTATATACTTGTAGCAGATAATTCAAATTAAGCATTATAACAACAAAAAAAATACACTCACTGTCAACAAACTTTTCTAAGAAAGAGCTAAAAATTGCAAATAACTTACAAGATTGATCAACTCTTTATCATCTCTTGTCTACCAGCATGAGAAGCACAAGGCCAAAAAGGATCCTGAGCACGCGCACTCTCACAGGATTAAGGAGGAAATTGCGGCTACAGTCGCAGTCGGCAGTGCAGGTTTCGCATTGCATGAACACCACAAGAAGAAAGAAGCAAAAAAGCATGCACACGGCCAACATCACCACCACCACCGGCACTAGTTACATCCAGAGACTGTTTGTGCATTGTAATTTATTTATTTTGAGTTTGTGTAGTTCATTTTTCATTTTTTACTACCTTTTGGTAGATATGTTGTATGTGTTGTGTGTATATATATATCATTATTTATAAAACCTTAATTACTGTTTGTTATTTTACTTTTAATCTGTCATGTTTTGTATTACAGTCTTATTTTTGTTTATTTTAAGAACTTTGCTCCATTCAGCCTCTGTTTCTAAGATCGATTCAAATATAAAGTAATTATCAGATATATTATAAAGTACTTTGAAAATTATCATGCTATCAGTAATTGTAGAGTATGCAAGTACAATCACCTTACCACAAAAAAACAAATTAAGGTTAATTTTGTGCCCTCTATTTAATAATATTATTGCAAATTTAATTAGTTAATAGAGAGACGAAAACTATGTTGATTTCTTTTGCTGAATCATTGTGATAACTTTTGCAACTTAGCAAAAGTTTTACCCTCTGTATAGTACGAACGCATCAAGAAATGGGTCACACACATGTCGAACATGAACACGTGCACGACACGCACGCTAGGGACACTTGCCACAGATGATTAGCGTCAAGTCCGAGTCAATTGCTTACTTGAGAAGGCTAACATTCTCAGTTGCTTGCATGTCTCCTGTGGCCCTGAGATGTTGTTCTGGATGCCCAAATAAGTGTTCAAAATCTAGAGAGAGGTGCATCTCAGAGCTTATGACTTTCAGACTAGATGAGAGGTTTCAAAAAATACTCTTAATTATCAAATGATTAACGATTAATTTTGAATTCTAATTTGCAAGCACGAAAATAACTAAATGGCAACTCAACAAAAAAATAGCAAGGTTATTGTAGAAGTTCTCACTACAATTAGTGCTTACCTAATTTCTTTTTTTTTTAATTTGCCATTTAGTTATTTGGAACCCTCTCATCTACTCCAAAAGTCATCAACTGGGATGTTTGGTACTGTGAGACAGTTCATGAATAATCAAGCGAGTAAAGCAAAGTCAAAATTAAGAGGCAATTGAGCTGAATGAATGCTGAAGTTTGGTTGAAACTCTGCATTTTCATCTTTTCTGAGACTTTGATCCAGGATATAATCCATCAAAATATCTCTTCATTATTACCTGACATGTATGTAATCGTGCTGGAGTTAATTAATTTTCTCTCGTCTGTTCAACTCTGCATCAAAACAGACGAAGAGAATAAGTTGGTTAATTAATCTCTATATATTAATCGATGCATGGAGCTTATGGAGACAGATATTATTACTTCATGGATGCATGGTGTCATCAAACTAATTGTTTAGCAGGAGCTGAGTAGGCATATATATGAGAAGAGTACAAAGCTTTTTCTGGATATAGTGAAGTTGGCAAAGAAAAATTGATGAAGCATTAATTGTTTAAGCAGTACTTAAGAAAACTGAACAAGAGACCAAAATCTTATGTCATTCATGAGCTAATTACAAGAGAAAAAATCAATTAAACGGTAATTAAGAAATTAAAACAATGAACAAAAGTAGAGAATGAGGGGTTGTCTTTGGGTATTGACTATTGATGATTGTAGCAGCTCAATTTTTTTAGTTGGATGAGAAAGACTATATAACCAGGCATGACATATGCATCTTGTAAAATTTGTATTTGTGCCATGTGTACCGTTCATTTTGGAACTGTATTATCTCTTTTCGTATATAGATAATACCTATCACCACTGTATTAAACATACAGTTATTTTTTATTTACTTATTAATATTAATAAAATATCATTATAATTAAATTCTAATTAATTGAATATATATACACTATTTTCTTCTAAAAATGATAAAGTTTATAATAATTATTTTTGCAAAATTTTCTTTTTCATATGTTACTGAAGAATTAATTGTGATTAGATTTGAAAAAGAGTCTCAAACTGAGAAGAAATAGAGAATTAATTGTGGTTAGATTATTTACTATCTGAAAAAAAAAGTTGATAATCGAACTTGGATCTGCCAACAATTGTTGATTACCTGGAAAAAGTAAAGGTGTTTTACAAATTAATGTGATCAATACATATCAATGACTCCCAAGACCCAACTCCAATCGATCAAGTGCCTATGAGTCCATATATAAGCCCATTTCATGGTATTATATATGGGGGGGGGGGGGGGGGGGGGGGGATTTGACGATTATTAATTTAATAATCTTAACTAAAAAATTATAAAAAAATATAAAAAATCTTAAATTTGCTAATCATATTTTTATGAGAATCCTGAAAAGAGTCTATCCGGTATTGTCCACCCATCTATTCACCTTTCATTTGTTAACACCAATTAGATATTTGTTACTTAAAAATACATTATGATTAATTAATATATTAAAATTTAATCATTTTATATACATTTATGTACATTTTTATATATAAAATGATTAAACTTTATTAGTTAATTATAATGTATTTTTAATTAACAGATACATAATTAATGTTAATAAATAAAAGGATATATAAATAGATGGATAGTAAGGAGGTGAACGCTTAATATTTTTGTTTGTTTGAAGATGTTTCATTGCGGCCCTTTGCCATTCTTATATTCAGGTCCCTTCCATGTTCTCAACTGAATGTGCTAATCATATTTCTAATATCTATTTAATTAAGGGATTTTTATTCCTGAAATTATAATTGGTTAAAAGTTCCTGAAGTTCGCCACAGTTCCATCTCTCTGAATTTTTTATGGTTATCCTGAAATTTTAAATATTTTCACCACTACCTATCTGGATACATGAGTTGAATCAAATCTATATATAAACACGTATGATCAAAGAAATGGACACGGTATACTCACCCAGGGGAGCTGTACCCACTCTTCGGTTTCCCATTTGTCCAAATTTATTAATTTCCATCATGCAGATATAAATGTGAGCTCGCCTTGGGACTGAAAATGTGGAGAAACTAAAGAGTCGCATGGATTAACGAAAAGAAACACAGATTTAGAAGCACACATTCTGAGTATAAAAATGAAAAAAAAAAAGACATAAAAAGAAACAATCTGCTCTTTCTAGTGAAACCAAAGCAAGATTATATATGGCGACCGCCGAGAAGAAGCTCAGTCTCAGGCTTCTGATTGACAACAAGTCGGAGAGAGTTTTGTATGCCGAAGCAGGGAAGGATGTCGTGGACTTCCTTTTCGGGCTTCTTGCTCTTCCTCTGGGAAGGGTTAGTAGTCTGCTATCAAAAGAATTAGGTATGACTGGTTGCGTTGCCGCGTTACACAACAGCTTGGAACAACTCGACGGGTCCTATATCGTCTCCGACCATATGAAAGGCACGCTGCTTAACCCTTCGAGCGCAGCATCCTCTTTTCAGATTTCCAATGCCGGTCTTCTCCTTGGTCCTAGTTCAAGCGCAATGAAAGGAAGGTTTTATAGGTGCAGTTATTGCACTGCAAATTACATCTGTGAGGAATATGGGACTAAGTGTACAAAATGCACAAACGGAAGAATGATTTCAGAGATTCCGATAGCAGGTTCCAAGAAGGTTGATGTTGGTGGTGCCGAAGGCGGATGCGTGAAAGGAGTGGTGACATATTCGGTGATGGATGATCTGACGGTGGTGCCCATGTCGACCATCTCCAGCATCGCTCTTCTTAACAAGTTTCACGTCAAGGATTTGACCGCCCTTGAAGAGAAATCTGTTGTTCTTGGCCTTCAAGAGGTATCTCCATCTCTCTCTCTTTCTCATTAATTAATATCGATTTCATGTAAACTTAGTTTTATGAATATTAAACATGCAGATATGCTGATCAAATTAAGCTTAAGAAAATACATGCACAGACAAGACGGATGCAAAAAGTTATATGTATTAGGATTATCCTTACTCTGAAAAGTAAACTGAAATTATTTCATTTCATTTGAGTGAACACAAATTAAACTATTATTTTCTTTCCTGTTTTAATTATTAATATATTTTTTTTAAGCTAGGCCCTAGGGCTGCTCAAGGCTTCTCTGCAATCCAAGACTGTGCTTACTGATGTCTTCCTTGGGAAATACCAGACAGGCACCAAATGAACTGCAAAACTTTAATTAGGGTTATAGATTAAGTTTTTGGACTCTTCTGTTATGCTTTAAATTTGTGCAACTTGATATATATGTGATGTCGTAGTTTAAGTTTCTTCTTGCAATGAATTTATCCAACAAATGGACTCGAAAACCATTTATTTATCTTCTTGACATCCGGAGATATTGTGATGTAGTTTAAAGTTGACCTGGTGATTTTTAATGATTTCCAAATATTGTTTGAGTCTGATTCTGTGTACTTCCAATTTTTTTTTTAAGCTTCTAATTAACAGTCATCTGATCAGGTGAAGTAACATATATTTTAATCAAAACTATACCAATTTTCAATGACAGAGATAAATACATTTTCCAAACACTTAATTTTTATTTGGGAGCAGATCTCATTATAGGAGGAAATTTATTTCGTTGCCTAGAAAATATTTGCATAATCAGATAAAAAGAAAAAAAAATGCTAATTCCGAACTTGGATCTGCGACCAATAATTCATACCTGGAAAAAGTAGAGATGCTTTAACATTAATGTGATTAATACATACTAAGGACAACCTGACCAAACTTGGGCCCCTCCAGATTTGGAAAAAAAATTAAAAAGAACTCAGTAGGATTTCCAAGGGCCCAAAGAATTTATAACTTAGTTGTAAATTTTCCATGATCAATAGTAACAATGAAATAAAATCATCATCTTAACATAATTTTTGTCCAAAACATCTACATTATCTTTTCTTTTTAGTAAGAAATCCACATGGTCTTTCAAGTGTACCTACCCATCAAGGGTTGACCTTCAAGAAAGTGAACACAATCATATTTTAGTGATTTCTCCCCAAATAATTAGAATCCAGTGATTCCTCTCTATATCTCTTTCTTTCCTCCCTCCCTGCTCAAGTGCCCATAATCAACATCATCATGGACCGAGAAAGACGTGATGAAGAGTACGAACTAGTGATTGTTGGCGCCGGTATTTCCGGCCTAGCAACGGCTGTGGCGTTGACACGGTTAGGCATGAGAAATCTGATAGTGCTGGAGAAGTCTGACAGCCTCCGCTCCACCGGCGCTGCCATCACACTCTTCCCTAATGCTTGGTGCGCGCTGCATGCCCTCGGGGTGGCCCACAAGCTGACGGCCTTGTATGATCCATACCAGAAGTAGGTGATGTAAATATTTATCTTCATTGTTTTCATTAAAGGATCTTCTAGTTTTTATTCTTCTGGTGTTCCCTTGGCCTTGTATTTGCTGCGCCTGTATCAGTTGGGAATTTTAATCAGCTAATTATGCTAGACTTTTTTGTAGGTTTTCATTATGAACCTTCCATTAATTTGAAGTATGGCAACATTTTATCGGTGAATTTATGTCATAACTGAGAACGATTGTTTGGTACGATAACAGATGGCATATCATGAATCTTGAAAATGGAAGCAAAACTGAGTTCACCACTTCTGGCACATCACATAGGTAACTTCAAATTGAAAGAAAAACAAAGCAGAGATTGCACTGATGAGAGCTGCAAAATTATTTTATACTTCAACTAGTTACTAAAGAAAGAGATTTTAGGAGGAAATTGGAAGTCAGAGTGGTGCACAGGAAAGCCTTGCTCGAAGCACTTGCCGGCGAGCTGCCCCACGGCATCATTAGGTTTTCGTCCAAACTTATCTCCATCAAGACAGAAGGAAAAAATCATCCAGCAAGCTTGAAATATTTGCTATTGGAGGATGAGGCTATCATCAAAGCAAAGGCAAGCTAGCAACTAAATATTGGTAGAAGGACAATTATTACATATCAACTCACAATTTTTGATTGTGAGGTGCCCATCTATCTGTCAATTTATTTTCAGAAACTAAATTTTGCCCCAAATTTATGTTTTTTTGTTTTTGGTGTGTGGGGTCAAATTACAATATAGTTGGCACATCACTTTCACAGTGATTAAAGTCTTTCCCTCCTGATTTGATTGAATAGGTAGTGATAGGTTGTGATGGGGTCCACTCAAGAGTTGCACAGTGGTTGGGCCTTCCTCAGGCTGTCAGCTCCGGCAGATCAGCCATAAGGGGCCTTGCCATGTTCCCGGAGGGGCACGGATTCACAAATGAATACAGAACATATCTTGATAGAGGAATAAAAGGAGGATTTGTTCCCCTCAACAAAACTGAGCTCTATTGGGCCATAACTCACAAAACATCCATATCAGGTAAAATCATGACGATTTAGTTGATGATCATATCGATTTTTTGCGTTTTACATTGGCGCTTTCATTAAAGGAATAACAAAAATCAATCAAAATGTCCAATTTCTCTATAATTGTAAATTTTAATTAAATTTTGTTTTGCTTTGCAGATTCACAAGATCCCGAGCAAATACTCCGGGAAGTTACTGAAAATATGGTAAGGAACTTCCCCGATGATTTTCTGACAGTGGTGAAACATTCACACTTATCGACAGTGACACGGGCCCCTCTTCTGTCACGGACTCCCTGGGACATCTTGTTCTGTCGGGCCCACCGACAGAACGTCACAGTTGCCGGTGACGCTTTGCACCCGATGACACCTGACATGGGACAGGGTGGCTGCACGTCACTGGAAGATGCAGTTGTACTGGCACGCACTGTCTTTTCCGGAACCGAAATTACTGAAAGCAGGTTCGCAAGGTATGCAAGGGAGAGGCAATGGCGAACTGCTTGTGTTACAGGATCGGCCTACCTCGCTGGGTGGGTCCCGCAAGATGATAAGCCGATTTTGAACTGGTTTATGGGGTGGTTCATCAAGAAAATTTTTTACAGGTTTGTTTTTCCAAGGATTAGGAAGTATGTTATTGGGTTTGATTGTGGGGATTTGCCAATGATTATGCAAAAGAAATCTGCATAGTGTATGTTTCTTTTGCTACTAGAGGAAAATAAAATTTGCTATTAGGTTCATCCAACACCATCATTACAATAAAAGGTGCAAAATTAATGACTTTTTTTTTGTTGTAAGTTGATTGTACTTCCATCCTATATTAATACAATTGTGTGCATGATAATTCAATGTACATTTCCAATTTTGTGCCATCTCTTTATATTAAATTCGGGATTAATCTTAGAAATATAAGCAGAGAAAAGAATCGTTCTTAGAATAAACAGAAAAAAAGATTGCAACTGCACAATATGATAGATTAAAAATTAAAAAAACAAACACTAAGGTTTTATTAAATAAGAAATTTGCTCAAGTACACCATTTTTTAGTTGCCAAAAATCTGCCAATAGCCAAAAAAAAAATGTTGTAGTTTGATTGTACTTGTGCAATTTGTTAATATTAAAAAAGGCGCAATATTAATACCAATTTAGCTTTTGTGTTAATTTGATTGTAGTTTTCTACGCCGTTAACACCAATTAATAGCAAACAAAACTCAATGCATGTGCACTTAAATTGCTTTTTATCATGGTAATTTTATTTAATTTTGTGTCATCTCTTCAATTCTGGATTAATCTTAATTACATATAAAAGCAGAGTAGAGAATAGTTCCAGAAGTAAACAAAACAAAACTTTAATGCAAAACATGGCAGGTTTAAGAATAAAATCAAATATTAAAATTTATTAATAAATAGACGTATAATACAGAACAACATATCTACCACATCAAAGCACTGACAAATTTAAAACAAATTACATATAACTCAAAATCAATAAATTACACTATATACACACTGAGTCAATGCACATAACTCAAAAAAATTCGGTTTAATGAAGAGAGAGGGTTAGAGTTAATAGAAGGAAAAAGAGAGAGGAGAGTAAATGAAAGGTATTGAAGGGGAATTTAAAAAATAATTTAGAAGGAGGGATATTTTGCTTTAGTTTTTATGTGGGAAAGGCAAATCATAAAAAATTGTCCGTAAAGAATATGGATATTGTTAGAGTTAACGGAAGCCCTCATATTAAAAAAAAAAAAGAAGAATGTGTTTATTGGATATATTCATATATGCGATGATTTTTTTCCCTCTTTATTACAAAAATTCACCATGCAGTTGTTATCAATTTGTTCAAAGCCATGAAACAAAGGTTTGAGGAAAAAATTGTATTGACAACATATTTACATTTTCACATTAAAGGAATAAAGGATACGTTATTTTTGAATTTATATTATTTTTGTAAACAATGGCTATAACTTCTGGAAATTTGCTGTGTAAATATTTCATTAATTAAATGAAACAGTCAATCTATACCCCCAACAACGCGTGCAATCAATTATATTTTTTTCTTTGGAGATCCATGATCAATATTTTATTATGCATTTATAATTCGTTGACAAATAGAATTAATAAATGGCATAGCTATTATTTTTTCTTCTTGTAATTTAAATTCAGTTTTAAAGTGATTATAAGAGTGGGTTGCAGCTCAGTTACTTTATTGTTCTTGATAACTAAAATGATGAAATTGTTAAAAAAAAGTAGTTAATACATGAATGAAATAAAAAAAAATTAAGAGAGTTGGCAAGCATGACTTCTTTACTTTATAGGGATTCATTAGATAAATCAATAAGAGTTAAAAACATCAGTTTTGTCAAAATTAAAACAAAATATCTATGAGTAGGGTTTCGACATAAGTCAAATTATATCCTCAAATATTACACGTTTTATTCTATCCTATAATAAATAACATATAATAATTAAGTAATAAGCTTTTTGTTTCAATAAAAATACCAACTTTTTGTTCTTTTTATGTCAGAATATATTTTTATGTAGTATTTTGTTAAACCTACATTCAAAACAAATGAAAGGCTCTCGTGTCAATAACAAAAAAAAAACTTTACAAAATAATTATATCAAAATTTCATTAAAAAAAGGGAAAAACTATGTGACATGAATAGGCGCATGAGTGTCAAACGCAACTCGACACAATATTGTATGACATATTATTTTTTTATTTAAACCATGGACATGACATTATTGTTGACATGTCCCCTGAGTGAACATATTTGAAAAGTTCAATTATATATATATTATTTGCACAACTCTTATACAAAAGATAGCACTCCATAGATTCTTGATTCAAATCCTGCCTCCCATATTTTCTCTTATATAGACTTCTTTTTCCTTTCAATTGTAGTCACGTGAACCAAAAAAATTGTTTGATTATGATTCGGACTTGACTTTAATCATCCGTGACAAATGTCTCAAGTGTGTGTGTCGTGTATGTACGTGTTCATGTTCGACATGTGTGCGACTCATTTCTTGATATGTTCATATTACATGGGGTAAAACTTTTGCTAAGTTGCAAAACTTATCACAATGGTTCAACAAAAGAAATCAACATAGTTTTTATCTCTCTATTAACTCATTAAAATTGCTATAATATTAGTCCCACCCCATTATTAAATAAACTTTAATTTGTGCTAAGTTGATTGTACTTGCATACTCTATAATTACCAAGCTTTTAAAAAATATTTAACTGCTCTTAACGGTAAGGTGAACATTTAACGATTTAACATTTAAATGGAATTAAATGGCAATTAAATCCTAATATGTGTATTCCTATAAAGTCTATTTTTTTCATTTATAAAGAATAAGTGATGCATATTTATACTTAATAATTTAAAAAAATAATGAAAATAAGTAATAATAATAATTAGATTATTAGTAAGTACTTAATCTAATAATACTACAACATTGTCACATCACAAAAGATTAAACAAAAATAATAAATTCTAAAGAGTTGAACATGATAAATTATATTTTATTTTTTTCAATCATAACCATTCAATCTGTTTATTTTGAATATTTAAAATTACTCACAATACATAATTTTCAAACTCAAATTTAACGATATTTAATCGCTTTGAAATAATACAACTTTTAACCGTTTTATTAGGTTTAAAATCACTTAATTGTCAAAAAAAAATCATCAAAATGGTTTTTTTCCAAATACATAAGGTCAGAGGGTTTAAACGGAGTATAAATTCAGTTTGTTAAAAAGCTTCATAATTACCGATAGCATGATAATTTCAAATTACCTTTATAATTACAAATCTGATAACTTTGTATTCTGAATCAATCTTAGAAACGGAGGCTGAGAGGAGAATGGTTCTTAAAATAAACGAAAATAAAACTACACAACATGACAGATTAAAAAATAAAAGAACAAACAGTAAAGTTTTACAAATAATTATAGATATACAACACATACAACATATCTACCAAAAGGTAGTGAAAAATGGAAAATAAACTATACAGACTCAAAATAAACATATTACACTGTGAAAACACAGAAACACTGCCCATGGATGAAACTATTGTCGGTGGTGGCGGCCATGCGCATGCTTTTTTGCTTCTTTCTTCTTGTGGTGTTCATGCAGTGCGAAACCTGCACTGCCGACTGCAACGGTAGCTGCAATTTCTTCCTTAATCCTGTGAGAGTGTGCGTGCTCAGGATCCTTTTTGGCCTTGTGCTTCTCATGCTGGTAAACAAAAGATGATGGAGAGATGATCAATTTTGTAAGTTTATTTGCCATTTTTAGCCTTTTTTTTAAGAAAAGTTTGAGTCTTGAGTGAGCACTATTGTTATTATTATTGCATATCCGATTGCAATAATTGTATCAAATAAGAACACATTGAAATTAATAATTATTTGACTGTTTGATACTTCAATTTACTATTTGTCACCAAGTAAATTACAAGGCATTAATAATCTCTCTCTTTTCATATGTAGTAGATGAAGATAAAGATTTATGTAATCGTACCATAGCGTAGGTGCCCGCAGCAACCGCTCCGAGCTGGCCGAGTTGTTCCATGTGCTTGTGGTGCTTCTCCTTCTTCCGATAGTCGACCGGCGATTGATTCTCCTGCTTGTGGTGGTGACTAAACATTGTTGAAACTAGACTCCAAGGGTATGGATCACAAAAGCTCTTTTAATTCTTTGTTCCTTCTTCTCTCTACTTGATTGCTTGATGATGAGTTGCGTTATATAAGAGGATACGGATGGATAATGCAATGGAGGTTGGGATTGTCATGAATTTATACTATGTACAAGAGATGTAAATGGAGATTACACGGATGGAACCTTTTCATTTCCTTAGCTTCCAATTAATCAATTAAGGTGATGGCAACACGCTTCAATTAATTACTCAATTGACTATTCTGATACAATAAAAACCAACATATATACGAACAAAATAAATAGATGTCAGATTGATTGTTCTTGCAACTACCAACGCGGTAACCTTTGTATTGGGAAAGCGTTGCATTGTTGCTAGAGTCAAATATTAGATCAACTCCAACACGGTAATAAAATTTGTTGTTGTGTGAGAAGCAAGAAATTTCTATATAGGCCACAAGTGTGTACATCTCTCTAGAGTTTGAGCATGTATTTGGGCCTCCAATTAATACAAAATCTCTGGTTCTGTATATTAATAAGGCTAGCTAGGCCCAAATACATAGGATTAAAAACATCGGTTCCGAAGAAAATAATTAATAAGTTTAAAGAAATTAATAATAATAAGAGAGTGGGTTAGCATGATTTCTTTACTTTACAAGGATTGAGATAAATCAATAGGATTATAAACATTGGTTTCATCATAATTAAAAGTTTAAAACAAAAGATTCGTGAGTAGAGTTTCAGCATAACTTAATTAATATCTCAATTTTCTACATATTATATTCTAATTGCATATAATAAGTAATAACCTTTTTGTGTATTCGCCTAAAAATTAAAGTACTTTTAAATGATAAAAAAACATATTAAATTGTGCAAAGAGGAAATATTAATTAAGAGCAGGGCAACATGCTAAAACTAGAGGTGATTGGCACAGTGACTAGAATTTCAATTCTCTACTACGTAGCACTGTATAGCAACAACGTGTTGTCTGTCTAATCGCATTAAGATTGTAAATCTAAAAAAAAAAACCTTATACTCCAGTTGTCCGTACATTGTTCAATGTAGTGCTGCGCAGTAAAAGATCAAGATCAGTAATTGAAGTAACCGCTTCACTAACCCACTATTTTTGGAGTTGTAAAATCATCTTTATTCCTAAATATAATTTTCACTCTACCCCCAAGCATAAACCATCATATTATCCCCAATACAACAATGAAAAGAAAGAAAAAAAAATGAAAATGGAAATAAAAAAAGCTCACAAACTCACTGATCGTTGTGTGGAGGCGCCGGTGGGAAGTGGTGTGGCGCTGACAAAAAGTGGCCTTGTGAGATGTGGCACGAGTACATTCTATCCACCATGTAAGAGGTGTATGCTTACGTGAGACGCTTAGCGGTGATGGACATGCGTCGGGAGGTGACCGACATGTACACCATGGTGGATAGCATGTACTCTTGGCACATCATACAAGGTCATTTCCCGAGAGAAAGAGAAAGAGAGCGCGCGCACCTGGCTGGCAGGGGAGGTCTAGAGTAGAGAGGAGGGAAAGGAGGCTCCGCCATGGAACCAGAGGTCGATGGATACGAATTGCGATGGGAAGTTGGAGGCGGGGAAGTGCTAAGCCATGGCAGCTAGGGTTTTGAAATTGAGCCTTCTGAAATCTGATGGAGATTGGAGAGGTTTATTCTATATTTGTATTCTTATCCGTAATTTTTTTTCTTTTCTTTATTTATTCATGTTTTCTTTTTTTTATATAAGGGTTTCATAACCCAGCATTTATTTTTTTTAAATATTTTTTATTAAATATGAATTTAGGTTTTTTCATATAAAGATAAAACATATCAACATTGTATTAGATCTGTAGTTATTTTTTATTTATTTATTAATATTAATAAAATATCATTATAATTAAATTCTAATTAATTGAATATATATATATATATATATATATATATATATATATATATATCATTATAATTAAATTCTAATTAATCGAATATATATACACTATTTTCTTCTAAAAAAATGATAAAGTTTATAATAATTATTTTGCACAATTTTCTTTTTCATATATTACTAAAGAATTAATTGTGATTCGATTTGACAAAGAGTCTCAAACTGAGAAGAAATAGAGGATTAATTGTGGTTAGATTATTTACTATCTGAAAAAAAAAAGTTGATAATCAAACTTGGATCTGCCAACAATAGTTGATACCTGGAAAAAGTAAAGGTGTTTTACAAATTAATGTGATAAATACATATCAATGACTCCCAAGCCCCAACTCCAATCGATCAAGTGCCTATGAGTATTATATATGGGGGGGGGGGATTTTGACCATTATTAATTTAATAATCTGAACTAAAAAATTATAAAAAAATATAAAAAATCTTAAATGTGCTAATCATATTTTTATGAGAGTCCTGAAAGAAATCCACCCCATTATTGTCCACCCATCTATTCGCCTTTCATTTGTTAACACCAATTAGATATTTGTTACTTAAAAATACATTATGGTTAACTAATAGATTAACGTTTAATCATTTTATATACATTTTTATATATGAAATGATTAAACTTTATTAGTTAACAATAATATATTTTTAATTAACAGATACGTAATTAATGTTAAAAGAAATAGATAATTGGTTAAAAGTTTCTGAATTGCAATTATACACGTTCGCCACAGTTCCATCTCTCTGAATTTTTTTATGTTTATCCTGAACTTTAAAATATTTAACTACAACAATTTTTTGTTTAAAATTGACAGATTTATGTCTTCTTTTTTAACATATCTGTTCATTGTTTTTAGACACTTGAACTGAATGTATTTAGACCATATATATTAGGTTTAGTCCGCTTCCTTCTATGCATAGAATTTTTCTTAATATTTTCTGGACTACCTATCTGGATACATGAGTTGAATCAAATCTATATATAAACACGTATGATCAAAGAAATGGACACGGTATACTCACCCAGGGGAGCTGTACCCACTCTTCGGTTTCCCATTTGTCCAAATTTATTAATTTCCATCATGCAGATATAAATGTGAGCTCGCCTTGGGACTGAAAATGTGGAGAAACTAAAGAGTCGCATGGATTAACGAAAAGAAACACAGATTTAGAAGCACACATTCTGAGTATAAAAATGAAAAAAAAAAGACATAAAAAGAAACAATCTGCTCTTTCTAGTGAAACCAAAGCAAGAT
Source organism: x Bolboschoenoplectus mariqueter (assembly GCA_037678475.1). Taxonomy (NCBI): domain Eukaryota; kingdom Viridiplantae; phylum Streptophyta; class Magnoliopsida; order Poales; family Cyperaceae; genus x Bolboschoenoplectus; species x Bolboschoenoplectus mariqueter. The sequence continues at coordinate 1,153,741 of CM075286.1, read as the reverse complement.
TATATATGGCGACCGCCGAGAAGAAGCTCAGTCTCAGGCTTCTGATCGACAACAAGTCGGAGAGAGTTTTGTATGCCGAAGCAGGGAAGGATGTCGTGGACTTCCTTTTCGGGCTTCTTGCTCTTCCTCTGGGAAGGGTTAGTAGTCTGCTATCAAAAGAATTAGGCATGACTGGTTGCGTTGCCGCGTTACACAACAGCTTGGAACAACTCGACGGGTCCTATATCGTCTCCGACCATATGAAAGGCACTCTGCTTAACACTTCGAGCGCAGCATCCTCTTCTCAGATTTCCAATGCCGGCCTTCTCCTTCGTCCTAGTTCAAGCGCAATGAAAGGAAAGTTTTATAGGTGCAATTATTGCCTTGCAAATTACATCAGTGAGGAATATGGGACTAAGTGTACAAAATGCACATCCGGAACAATGAGTTCAGAGATGCCGATAGCAGGTTCCAAGAAGGTTGATGTTGGTGGTGCCGAAGGTGGATGCGTGAAAGGAGTGGTGACATATTCGGTGATGGATGATCTGACGGTGGTGCCCATGTCGACCATCTCCAGCATCGCTCTTCTTAACAAGTTTCACGTCAAGGATTTGACCGCCCTTGAAGAGAAATCTGTTGTTCTTGGCCTTCAAGAGGTATCTCCATCTCTCTCTCTTTCTCATTAATTAATATCGATTTCATGTAAACTTAGTTTTATGAATATTAAACATGCAGATATGCTGATCAAATTAAGCTTAAGAAAATACATGCACAGACAAGACGGATGCAAAAAGTTATATGTATTAGGATTATCCTTACTCTGAAAAGTAAACTGAAATTATTTCATTTCATTTGAGTGAACACAAATTAAACTATTATTTTCTTTCCTGTTTTAATTATTAATATATTTTTTTTAAGCTAGGCCCTAGGGCTGCTCAAGGCTTCTCTGCAATCCAAGACTGTGCTTACTGATGTCTTCCTTGGGAAATACCAGACAGGCACCAAATGAACTGCAAAACTTTAATTAGGGTTATAGATTAAGTTTTTGGACTCTTCTGTTATGCTTTAAATTTGTGCAACTTGAAATATATGTGATGTCGTAGTTTAAGTTTCTTCTTGCAATGAATTTATCCAACAAATGGACTTGAAAACCATTTATTTATCTTCTTGCCATCCGGAGATATTGTGATGTAGTTTAAAGTTGACCTGGTGATTTTTAATGATTTCAAATATTGTTTGAGTCTGATTTTGTGAACTTCGAATTTTTTTTAAGTTTGTAATTAACAGTCATCTGATCAGGTGAACTAACATATCTTTTTATCAAAACTATACCAATTTTCAATGACAGAGATAAATACATTTTCCAAACATTTAATTTTTATTTGGGAGCAGATTTTATTATAGGAGGAAATTTATTTCGTTGCCTAGAAAATATTTGCATAATCAGATAAAAAGAAAAAAAAATGCTAATTCCGAACTTGGATCTGCGACCAATAATTCATACCAGGAAAAAGTAGAGATGCTTTAACATTAATGTGATTAATACATACTAAGGACAACCTGACCAAACTTGGGCCCCTCCAGATTTGGAAAAAAAATTAAAAAGAACTCAGTAGGATTTCCAAGGGCCCAAAGAATTTATAACTTAGTTGTAAATTTTCCATGATCAATAATAACAATGAAATAAAATCATCATCTTAACATAATTTTTGTCCAAAACATCTACATTATCTTTTCTTTTTAGTAAGAAATCCACATGGTCTTTCAAGTGTACCTACCCATCAAGGGTTGACCTTCAAGAAAGTGAACACAATCATATTTTAGTGATTTCTCCCCAAATAATTAGAATCCAGTGATTCCTCTCTATATCTCTTTCTTTCCTCCCTCCCTGCTCAAGTGCCCATAATCAACATCATCATGGACCGAGAAAGACGTGATGAAGAGTACGAACTAGTGATTGTTGGCGCCGGTATTTCCGGCCTAGCAACGGCTGTGGCGTTGACACGGTTAGGCATGAGAAATCTGATAGTGCTGGAGAAGTCTGACAGCCTCCGATCGACCGGCGCTGCCATCACACTCTTCCCTAATGCTTGGTGCACGCTTCATGCCCTCGGGGTGGCCCACAAGCTGACAGCCTTGTATGATCCATACCAGAAGTAGGTGATGTAAATATTTATCTTCATTGTTTTCATTAAAGGATCTTCTAGTTTTTATTCTTCTGGTGTTCCCTTGGCCTTGTATTTGCTGCGCCTGTATCAGTTGGGAACATTGCGGCTAAATATCGTTTTGTGTTTCAACCGGTTGGGATGATTTCATGAATTACTTCTGATAATAATCAATTAGAAAATAGTTCATCCAGATTCAATCAATCTTTGCAATTTTAATCAGCTAATTATGCTAGACTTTTTTGTAGGTTTTCATTATGAACCTTCTATTAATTAGAAGTATGGCAACATTTTATCGGTGAATTTATGTCATAACTGAGAACGATTGTTTGGTACGATAACAGATGGCATATCATGAATCTTGAAAATGGAAGCAAAACTGAGTTCACCACTTCTGGCACATCACATAGGTAACTTCAAATTGAAAGAAAAACAAAGCAGAGATTGCACTGATGAGAGCTGCAAAATTATTTTATACTTCAACTAGTTACTAAAGAAAGAGATTTTAGGAGGAAATTGGAAGTCAGAGTGGTGCACAGGAAAGCCTTGCTTGAAGCACTTGCCGACGAGCTGCCCCACGGCATCATTAGGTTTTCTTCCAAACTTATCTCCATCAAGACAGAAGCAAAAAATCATCCAGCAAGCTTGAAATATTTGCTATTGGAGGATGAGGCTATCATCAAAGCAAAGGCAAGCTAGCAACTAAATATTGGTAGAAGGACAATTATTACATATCGACTCACTCTTTTTTATTGTGAGGTGTCTTTCTATCTGTCAATTTATTTTCAGAAATTAAAAATTTGTCCTAAAAGAAAATTTATGTTTTTTGTTTTTGGGGTGTGGGGTCAAATTACATATTAGTTGGCACATCACTTTCACAGTGATTAAAGTCTTTCCCTCCTGATTTAATTGGATAGGTAGTGATAGGTTGTGATGGGGTCCACTCAAGATTTGCACAGTGGTTGGGCCTTCCTCAGGCTGTCAGCTCCGGCAGATCGGCCATAAGGGGCCTTGCCATGTTCCCGGAGGGGCACGGATTCACAAATGAATACAGAACATATCTTGATAGAGGAATAAAAGGAGGATTTGTTCCCCTCAACAAAACTGAGCTCTATTGGGCCATAACTCACAGAACATCCACATCAGGTAAAATCATGATGATTTAGTCGATGATCATATCGATTTTTTGCGTTTTACATTGGCGCTTTCATTCAAGGAATAACAAAAATCAATCAAAATGTCCAATTTCTCTATAATTGTAAATTTTAATTAAATTTAGTCTTGCTTTGCAGATTCACAAGATCCCGAACAAATACTCCGGGATGTTACTGAAAATATGGTAAGGAACTTCCCCGATGATTTTCTGACAGTGGTGAAACACTCAGACTCATCGACAGTGACACGGGCCCCTCTTCTGTTACGGACTCCCTGGGACATCTTGTTCTGTCGGGCCCACCGACAGAACGTCACAGTTGCCGGTGACGCTTTGCACCCGATGACACCTGACATGGGACAGGGTGGCTGCACTTCACTGGAAGATGCAGTTGTACTGGCACGCACTGTCTTTTCCGGAACCGAAATTACTGAAACCAGGTTCGCAAGGTATGCAAGGGAGAGGCAATGGCGAACTGCTTGTGTTACCGGATCGGCCTACCTCGCTGGGTGGGTCCCGCAAGATGATAAGCCGATTTTGAACTGGTTTATGGGGTGGTTCATCAAGAAAATTTTTTACAGGTTTGTTTTTCCAAGGATTAGGAAGTATGTTATTGGGTTTGATTGTGGGGATTTGCCAATGATTATGCAAAAGAAATCTGCATAGTGTATGTTTCTTTTGTTATTAGAGGAAAATAAAGTTTGCTATTAGGTTCATCCAACACCATCATTACAATAATAAAGGTGCAAAATTAAGAACATTAGGTGCCAATGATTCCGCAAATGACACGTGTCAATTCCTAGAAAAACTATTCTTGCCTCTTCAAAGTTCAGAAAGGTCTGGACCGTCATTGCACAGTTCTTGATTTTCTGTTACGCAGTATGATACTATATAGTATACGGACATATGAATTGTTGTGAATTTTTTTTAATTTATTTTACACGAATTTTAACACAATTGAACAACCATTACATTATGCTGCACTGTGTAGCGCAATAGAGGATACAAATCCGTCATTCCACACCTCTTTCATTTTCACCCCTATCTAGCATTATGAATCCTTTTAAATCTAAATTGAGAAAAAGAAAATGCACAAATCATGTCCTTCAATCTATTTATAGTTCTAATCCCTCTACCACTCGTGAAAAAAATTACGACTTATGAGGGAAATATTGGGTAAATTTTATGTCGGGAAAAAAAAATCAAATTGAATTATAAAACAAAAAAATATTCCTGCGAATTTATAAAACAAAAAAAAACCGCACTCTCAGAAGGCGGCCTTTTCAGGGAAGGCCACACTCTGGGATTGTGGCCTTCTGTGAGATTTTTTTTTAATGAGATCATTTTATGAAATTTTCGAATTGATATTAAACATTTTCTACGAACTTTCCTATCAAAAGTTATGTATGTTTGAAACTAGATATTTCATTAACTATTTTCTGAAATTTCGAAGATTTTTTCTTATATCGTCGGAAATTATTTTTTTTATACAAATAGGGTGGTAACACGCTTTAATCAGTTGACCGTTCTAGCAATTTAAAAGAACGAAAATATATGTACGAACAAAATAAATTATATAAGTTGTATTTCTACTTGTGTTATAAAATTTTTAACTCCAATTTTCTATAACCATCTAAGAAAGAAAAATGATAAACACTTTCTATAATAACTATAAACACTTACAAATTCAGATATAAATAATATTTTTATTTAGCATAAATATTTTGTATATTTTGTGTGTGCAGATAACAAGTACAAAATATGAAATGTAAAAATAATTTCTAAAACTATTATGACCTGTACAAAGTTCAGAAATGACTTGCTCCATCATTCCACATGCACTGCTTTCATTTTCATTTTCACCCCTACATATCTGGCATTATGAACCATTTTAAATCTAGAGTAAGAAAAAGAAAATGGAGAAATCATTTCCTTGAGTTTATTTCTAGTTCCATACCCTCTACAACTCCTGAAAACAATTACGACTGAAAACATTCTGTGGTGACAATCAATATTTTAAGCATTTCAAAACTCCATTTTATTGGGGTTATAAGAGTGGGTTGCGGATCAGTCGTTATCTTTTTAACAACTAAAAACAACAAAATTGTGCAAAAAAAATAGTTCAAACAAAATGAAAAGAAAAATTAAAAGATGAGTGGACAAGCATGGCTTTGTACTTTATAGGATTGAGATAAATCAATAAGAATTTCAAAATACCAATTTGCTCAAAATTAAAATAAATGGTTCGTTAGTAGACTTCAGCATATATAAATCACTTCATATCTTCAAATATGAAGTGATTACATACAAATAATTAATAAGACTTTGTGATGAACAATTGACTAATAAATTCTAGTAATTGATAATAACTTCTACTGGATAATTAAAACATTTATAGAAGGCAACAGAACATATGGAGTTGTGGAAAGAGAAAACATTACAGGAATTAGAACAGAGTACAGCCTCATAGTAATTAAATAGATGGAAGCCAGAAGTTTGGTAAGAAATGCACTGCATACAACACTAAAATGAGAGCTTCACACAGAGGATGATGTCCAACTACATCTAAAAATTTGTTAAGAAAAGGTAAATAACAAATTAAATACACACACTATGTTATGAATTGAAAATAACAGTACTAGCTAGATCAAATTTAGAAGCACAAAATATCATCGGAGTCATCAATTTTCTAAAAATACCCAGCATAAACAAACCCTGATATTTTCAGCATAAACAAACCCTGATCTTTGGAATTAAATGGCTGTTAAATTCTACTATGTGTATTCTTATAAAGTCTTTTTTTTCATTTATAAAGAATAAGTGATGCATATTTATACTTAATAATTTAAAAAATAATGAAAATAAGTAATAATAATAATTAGATCATTAGTAAGTACTTAATCTAATTAATACTACAATATTGTCACATCACAAAAGATTAAACAAAAATAATAAATTCTAAAGAGTTGAACATGATAAATTATATTTTATTTTTTTCAATCATAAACATTCAATCTGTTTATTTTGAATATTTAAAATTACTCACAATACATAATTTTCAAACTCAAATTTCACGATATTTAATCGCTTTGAAATAATACAACTTTTAACCGTTTTATTAGGTTTAAAATCACTTAATTGTCAAAAAAAAATCATCAAAATGGTTTTTTTCCAAATACATAAGGTCAGAGGGTTTAAACGGAGTATAAATTCAGTTTGTTAAAAAGCTTCATAATTACCGATAGCATGATAATTTCAAATTACCTTTATAATTATAAATCTGATAACTTTATATTCTGAATCAATCTTAGAAACAGAGGCTGAGTGGAGAACGGTTCTTAAAATAAACGAAAATAAAACTAGACAACATGACAGATTAAAAAATAAAAGAACAGACAGTAAAGTTTTATAAATAAGTATAGATATACAACACATACAACATATCTACCAAAAGGTAGTGAAAAAAGGAAAATAAACTATACAGACTCAAAATAAACATATTACACTGTGAAAACACAGAAACACTGCCCATGGATGAAACTAGTGTCGGTGGTGGCGGCCGTGCGCATGCTTTTTTGCTTCTTTCTTCTTGTGGTGTTCATGCAGTGCGAAACCTGCACTGCCGACTGCAACGGTAGCTGCAATTTCTTCCTTAATCCTGTGAGAGTGTGCGTGCTCAGGATCCTTTTTGGCCTTGTGCTTCTCATGCTGGTAAACAAAAGATGATGGAGAGATGATCAATTTTGTAAGTTTATTTGCCATTTTTAGCCTTTTTTTTAAGAAAAGTTTGAGTCCTGAGTGAGCACTATTGTTATTATTATTGCATATCCGATTGCAATAATTGTATCAAATAAGAACACATTGAAATTAATAATTATTTGACTGTTTGATACTTCAATTTACTATTTGTCACCAAGTAAATTACAAGGCATTAATAATCTCTCTCTTTTCATATGTAGTAGATGAAGTTAAAGATTTATGTAATCGTACCATAGCGTAGGTGCCCGCAGCAACCGCTCCGAGCTGGCCGAGTTGTTCCATGTGCTTGTGGTGCTTCTCCTTCTTCCGATAGTCGACCGGCGATTGATTCTCCTGCTTGTGGTGGTGACTAAACATTGTTGAAACTAGACTCCAAGGGTATGGATCACAAAAGCTCTTTTAATTCTTTGTTCCTTCTTCTCTCTACTTGATTGCTTGATGATGAGTTGTGTTATATAAGAGGATACGGATGGATAATGCAATGGAGGCTGGGATTGTCATGAATTTATACTATGTACAAGAGATGTAAATGGAGATTACACGGATGCATCCTTTTCATTTCCTTAGCTTCCAATTAATCAATTAAGGTGGGTGATGGCAACACGCTTTAATTAATTACTGAATTGACTATTCTGATACAATAAAAACCAACATATATACGAACAAAATAAATAGATGTCAGATTGATTGATCTTGCAACTACCAACGCGGTAGCTTTTGTATTGGGTAAGTGTTGCATTGTTGCTAGAGTCAAATATTAGATCAACTCCAACACGGTAATAAAATTTGTTGTTGTGTGAGAAGCAAGAAATTTATATACAGGCCACAAGTGTGTACATCTCTCTAGAGTTTGAGCATGTATTTGGGCCTCCAATTAATACAAAATCTCTGGTTCTGTATATTAATAAGGCTAGCTAGGCCCAAATATTATGTTCAAGTTCCACACTTGTGTCAATTCGTAGAAATACTATTGTATACTGAACCCAAATTGAAATCATTGTACCCATATACACGAGGTGCATGAATTTTGTCTCAGAATATACATAATATTAAAAACATCGGTTCCGAAGAAAATAATTAATAAGTTTAAAGAAATTAATAATAATAAGAGAGTGGGTTAGCATGATTTTTTTACTTTACAAGGATTGAGATAAAAATTAAAGTATTTATAAATGATAAAAAAAGCATATTAAATTGTGCAAAGAGGAAACATTAATTAAGAGCAGAGCAACATGCTAATACGCTGGTGAGTGTGTTATCTCCAATTGAAATTGGAACAAAATACAAACCCATAGTAATAAAATGGATGGATAAAGGGCACTTCATGCAACACCAAATGGGGGCTCTACACAGAAGATGGAGTCCAATTATATCTAAAAATTTGTCAAAAAAAGAAAGTAAATAACAATGTAGGTACATTGCTTTAGGAATTTAAAATGACACTAGCTAGATCAAACATAAATCATAAAATAAAATAAAAAAAGAATTCACCTACCAATTTCTTTAGTTTTCATCCAATATCCGATTTCTTTAATTTTGTTTTTTTATCTGAAGACCATTGTCCCATCTTACCACTCATTACATCTTCAAGTTTTAGCTTTGTAATTTTGTTATCAAAGAAGATTTGTTTAATATGTGAAATGCAGATTGTATATTGTGAGATGCATTATTATATATTGTTGTTTCATACTTCCATGGTGACCTTCCTAATCGACATGATCACTTTCAGACCTTTTGAAAGTGACTACAATTTTAGCACACTTTATACATGATATAAATCTGAAAGATCCAATCATCCTTCCCAACAAAATTACCAAAAAGTTCATAAATATATAGGCATTAGAAAAAACCAAAATTAGCATCATAAAATTAACTAATGCAAAAAACTAATATTCAAAATTTGATCCTTTTGCTTTCTAAATTTTGTTGGTTTTTCCCTACAACCCTAGAAACTATACAACTTCCATCCCCAAACCCAAAAAAGAATACATAAAATGTGTAAATTTTGCTGAACTGGTGATCAATTAAATGTGAAACCTACATTAATTGAGATAAATCAACAAATCTTCAATATTTCAAATGAAGCAACGCCATCAGAATACAAATAATTAATAATTTGAATGAACTGGTGACCAATGAAGCTTCTGAGAACATGTATTTGTTGGATTGTTCTCTGAAAAAACCAAAACAAAAATAAGTTACAGAACAGAATAAATGAAAAAATATATGAGGTACTTGCATAAGGCAAACAATATTGTATCAAGTTGTCGATAAATTAACAATGCTATTACCAATTGCGAATTACCACACCTAAGACCTTGACCCACATATTATTACTTACTTCCTCTATTTCATTTACTTATATATTTTAATTTCTATTGTCCTCATTTTTGGTCTGCAACTGCACAATAAAGGTTAATCGAGGTAAGGTTGAATCAAACATGAGGTTCAAGATGACACTGGATGTCTAAATCCAGGTGAAATTTAGTTTATAAACTTACTTTCAGCAAAATAAAAATAAAAATAAAAAAAAGAAGAAGAGGGAATGAGTTAAATTTAGACCTATAAGCACAATAAAGCATAAATGGCTGAATTTCTTTTATTCTTTATTATTAGAACAATTCATTAGTTGTCATCAATTCTTTCAAAGATATGAACAAAGGTTTTATGATAAAACAGTAAAATTGCGAATGTAATTTGTAAATATGTTCTCCATAGGTTAGATAGGTTAGTCTATCAAATTTGGTGCAATTCATGAAAAAAAAAATGGTTGACTCTCCATCAAGTGATTTGAAAAATTAACATTTAGTTTATTCACAATTGAACAGTGACCACGTGTATCCCGAACTGCACCAAATTTGGTACACAACCTGCCTGCAATATATTGAATATATCTCCGATAATACTTTTTTTATATTGACATTAACTTTGTCAATTGCTATGGTTGTCAAGTAAATGTCGATGTCAATATATCCATTTCCGGATCAAAGCCATTGAATAACATGGTTAAGCAAATAAAATAAAAAAAATATGTTACTTTTGTAAGCTGGAGAGGGCCCCGCAGAAAATGGCATTGTCAGGCAAAGGAAGCTCAGTTTTGTTACTACTATCCTCCGGATTGACCACACTAATATACACCTCCTGCCCCAAGTACCATGTATCTAGGTTTTCTGACCGTAAATTCCATATCCCCACATTATCCAAGTATACCAGTATAGCAGTCCATGCTCCAGGAAATACCTGATATATAAAAATTAAATTAGACAATATGTTTTGCATTCTAATTTTGGCTTTGAATCAATGGTGCCATGTGATAGCTTGAAATTTTAGAGCTCATTGGGCAATAAAAGCTCTATCCAAGTCTTCTCTGAAATGAAGGTTGATGACACTGGGGATACTGATTGTTGAAGATTATCGAATTGCTCTGTTTCTTGCATGGCGTCAGTCTAAGAAAACATTTTATCTTAACATAGAGGGCAAAGGGGGTGGATTGAACTACCTGCGTTGTAGCCCGTGCAACACCATCCCATTTGTTGTAAGTCCCACGACTATTCTCTGTCCATATCCCAAAATCCATCCTATAAGTTCAAAAACCTTTTAAAAGAAGGTAGAAACAAAGTAGATGCAAGGAAATATTGTATGATAGGCATCTCTTCCAATAAATCAACCTTCAGCAATTAGAGTTCATGTACATAAATAGTAAAAGCAAATGAAACTTTGCATGTCCTCCAGAAATATATTTTATCATATGGACTCCTCACTTTCCAAAAGATCCGCAAAACTGTCAATCCTACCTCAATATCTCTAGATAGAATTTGGAGCCCTATATTAGTTTGAGCATTTTTTTTAAAATAGAAGGATTAAAGTGATACTTTGCATAATCTGCAGTGCTTGTATGAACTTCTCACCTTGCAGCAGCTTTGTCACATTTAGGTGTCTAGTAGGGAAATATATGAAACAGTACAAATACAATATAATAACTTGAAAATGGATATTACCCAACAACGAAAAATGCATATCCATCCAAGTGATAGCTCTGCACTGTGGTCCCATTATTCTGTAAGATAATTTCCATGAAGCCTTTGTATGTCCCATTAATTAGCGAGGTATCCAGTTTCGCGGGTCGATCCATAATCCGGTTTGGAAAATCTAATTTGTAAACCCCTGGGACATTGAATAGTTGTGCAAGCTTCAGCGGGGTCTGAGGGGCAAAATAGGAAATCCCATTAAGAGTGGTACGGAGCTGCCCATTTACTAGCTCGGGAGGTCGGTTTAGAAGGACATACACGTCTGTGACTGTGATATCACCATACCTAAATGAACCTTGCGGATTGGGCCTGGCGGCACTAGCCGAGACATTCCATCTGAAATCAAAACAAAATTACATAAAAATATGAAACAATGGCTTAGAGGGGGGTGGAAATTCTAGTATATAAATTTATGTGATATAAAAAAGTTGGCCTGCTTGGTCATTTTGGGCAGACAAAAGTTTCTACTTCCATAAATTTGCAACCTCCCCCCACCCCTCTTTCCTCTCGGAAAAAGAAAAAAAGGAAAGGATTAGTATTGCAGGCATCCTCAAATAATTCCAAATTACTTCCAATGAGCACCTAAGCATTAGCGTCACTTTAATTTAAATATCCAATGGCGCAGCTTGCGTCTTGATTACCAGTGTAGTGTTCACAGAAAAACATTGTACACATACAATCCATGATTGATTTTAAACTAAAATTTTGTTTACAAGATATCATTTCTGACTCCAGAACACCTCAAAGTGTTAAGTAACCCCATGTTTGTTATCTGGAATGATGCCCTGAGAAAAGATGTATGCAAAAATAACACCTACCTATGCAGTGTCCAAAAACCATGCCAAATAAACTATTGCTATAAGAAAGCTAAAAGATGGAACTAAAAAAAATTAATAAACGTTTAAATCTCAGTATCTTACCTTATTGATCGAGCCTGGTTCATAGAGAAGTACGTATCAGCCTCATTTGGGCCATCCGGCAGAGGTCCAAAAGCAGGGCCCTGAGAATTGGAATAATGCAAAATTGCAACCCCGGTTAACCTGTCTCTGATAGTGGAGTCCGTGAACCTGGAACTCGCCACGACATAGTAGTCTGAACTGGCATTCTGATCCATAGTGACTAGAAATGAGAATGACTGGCCCACATGTATGTCCATGTTGGTGTAGTTTTGTTGCACTGTGTATGAACCTTCAGTTTCTACCAAGAGGAGGTTGTGATTTTGGATTCTGAAATTTAGACTTGTGGAGATGCCCACGTTATGTACACGGAACCTGTATGTTTTACCTATAAAGAGAGGTGGAGAAAGAAGTTAGCATTGAAGGATAATGATAAGGTCTCCCACCAAAAGTCAGGCAGCGGTTACCGGGTGTAGGTTGAACTGACAGAATAATGCATACATATCCAAACAGTACATGCTCGGAAGTTATCTTTATAGGCAAGAACTTGATGTTTAGGGTTAAATTAAGCATAAGCCACCAAACAAGGAAAAAGGTATTTTATTTTCGGTGCTAAAAGAAGCAACGGATAGTCAAAGTGTATACCCGTGATGATACCAAACTAGCTTGACACAATTTGCCACTGTTAACATTCTTACTTATTTCGTAATAGTTTGTTAACTTGTCTTGATTCATGTAAACATCAGAATACCTGGCTCAACATTTATAGTCTCATAAATAATGCCATCTCCAACAACTGAACTGTTGTATCGGTATGGGCCCAATCCATTGATAACAACCCCATCAGGTGGACCAAGAACATTGCCACTTTCTAGGGTTTTTCTCAATTCCTAAACAGTAGCATTCATAACAAGAAGATATTAGCAATATGAAAACATTGATAAATATATAGAACAAGGAAAGATATTATTGGGTGGAAATAATAAATTTTAGGGGTACTTTGGTCCAAGATATTATATACTTCCTAAAACTAAATGGAAAAGTTTTAGGAGCATTTTACTCCACGAAGTATATTGTCTTTCCTAAAACTAGTAACGAAACATAGGCGTTGCATCCTTTGAAAACAAGATCTAACCTTATAGTCCTTGTTATACCAGTCACTGATAAATATTGTGATATCTCCATCTGGGGTCCCAAATGGCAAGGGAATAATATCTCGATTGTTTACGATAATTCCACCATAGCCACCAGCTGCTCTTTGGAAGTTTGTTGAAGGGAAGTAAAAGAAGCTACCGATCTGGTCTTTGACCTGGAACTGATATGTCCAGTTCCAACCTGCCGGGATCGGGCAGTTTGTGCCTGACACCCCATCCACCCATGAGTTCTTTCTGTTCTGTAAGCCGTTCCTACATGTTGACAAAATGACAAGCATATGCTGTAGTGTAAGTATATACAAGATAACATATAACAAATATCATACCAAGCCTACGCTGATTTTACAGCAGATCATATCAGGGGCACACTATACAACTATACTAGTGTGACGATAGAATTTACTAGGTGATACAGGAGCCACACCTGTAGCACATACGCTTTGTTTTCTTTTTTCCAAGAAATTCTTGTTCGGGTACCATACAGTAAGGTATGGTAATTTCATGTACAGGTTTAAGGTGTTATGGAAACTCAAAGATGACAATATTTTGTGCACGAGTATCAAGATATGTCTAGATAACTCCAGGAAAGGTATCATTACCTTTGGCCATAATTGGTACCTATTTTGACATGTAAAGCTGAAGCAGCAGTCTTTCTAAGAAAAGGACTGGAGCCATCTAATAACAACAAAAATAAACAAATATATTGCGCACCACGTAACAAGAAGAGGCTCGTCTAGGTGATTTTTTACATTTATTACAACATTCCAGTTAGTCGTCACATTTACAATTGGCCCAGGAAACGATCCACTGATGCCTATCACCTGAAATTTTCGCATAAAACAAATTCCTTTATGAGTAATCAAACAATTCACAACATTATCAATTCCGAACTAACGGTATTAACAACAACAATAATAAGCTAAACAACAGTATGTTTTCTAGATAGCTAATTAGGAACGGCAATACTAATAGACGAATGCTAATGCCGATAGAGCACTAAACAGTACTATAAGTTTGTACAATTCAATTGACCAGTGTGAAAATAGTATAATGCACTGAATAATGTCAACCAAGGCTTCAATTCTTTTCTGTAAGGATACTGTTTAGAGGTAATACAACAGTCTAAACCAACTTAATTGAATTCTAAAGCAAAACAACAAAAATTAGTCTAAAATTGGCCATTGGAAGAAAAGGTTCCACTTCCAGTTCTCTTCTTTTGAAGTTCAGTCTCATCAATGCCTCTCTGCCACAAAATCAAAACTGTAAGAATACAAGAAATGTTACAAATAAGAAAAGATAACCTGTTGTTGTACTCCGAGAGGAGCAGCGGTGATGTAAGAGACATCCCAATCGAGGAACGCGTAAGGATCTCCTCCATGAACCCATCGCACGGCGTGCCACAATGTGAGAGCTAGAAACAGGAGAAGAAACCTACGATACATGGAGAAGAACACAAAACTAGACACACTTGCGCTTGAAATTTGTTTCTCTTCAATTTCTCTTGCTGTGTTTTTTTGCAAGGGCTTCTTTTCTGCTTGGTTTGGTTTGAGCTCTCCTCTCTTTTTTTTTTTTAAGTGGAAGGGGAAGTGGCAGTTCCCTGATCTGCTGCTACGCAGTAGTGTGATTCATAGAATACAGACAGTTGGATTATATGATGAGATTTACTTTACACGAATTTTGATGTAATCGGACGGACAAAAACTGTGATTTACGGTGCAGCGCAGCAGAGGATGCCGAACCGACGTGGCAGAGGGTGATACAAAAGCATGTGCGCAAAAGAACAAAGGTGATGTGGAATTTTTTCAATCGTACCCTTCTTATTTGTATTAATTACTTTTGATCGTGCAATTAAGTTTTGATCTTTAAGAAATTAATTCCCATTTATTACTAAATGATATTGTTTTTATTGGACGCTTGGCTTGTACAAGTTGTCAGTGATAAAATTGTCATTATTATAATTAAATCGTGAGATATCATTTTTATTGTCCAATTAATTAATTAATTATGTCCAATTTTATTCACTTATTATATATTCATATATCTCTTTATATTATAGCCCTTTGTATATCATCAAAATCCACTATTATCTTGTCAAATTTTAAAATAAGAAAATTATATAAATATATGCTAATCCAATCATAGTAAGGTGTTTAATCTATTTATGTAAAAACATTTAACTTTTCATTGATCAGAGTTAATTAAAATATATTATCGATAATGCAATATTTTTGTGCAACAGTTGTACAATTTGCAAACGCTCTCTAAAGAGAATTATCATTCACTATTCATTCTTGATGTTTAAATTGCCAACTTTATATTTACTAAGAAAATATAAAATTTGAGTAAAATGTTACTAGCTATATTATGAACTATTTGGACAGAGGTGAGTTCCATTGAAAAAGGATTTTGTGATAGAATTATAAATGATCATTAATATGGAGAGACATGTTAATTTTTTATTGACGGCTGAATGTGAAACATATTTTACTTTTCTAAACCATTGTTAGTTGACAACGAAAATCAGTATACTCTTTTTGCGTAAATATTAACATCATGATGCGATTATATTATCATAAAGAATAATAATAATGTCAAAACAATTACTTTCTAATGAAATACTCGATCTTGAGACCATGATGACATCCCAAAAATCTTGAACAAAAATCTCACCTCAATTTGTTCTCATAAAAAAAAAGTACAACTTTAGAGGGAGCATTTACAAATTGTGCAACAAACGGAAAAATAATAATAATAATAACAAAATGAGCATAGTTAACGATATCTAAATATGACTATCTCGAGGGGGGTATATGCAAAAGAACTTCCTTCTTTTTCCTCTTTTTTCTTTAATCCAGCGGAAGTCGGAAAGACCCGTTTGAAATTTCGAAACAAGCGGCGCAGCGTCTCTTTGCTTTCTTTAACGCGTTTTTGGGGCCCATTCGGATCTACCTTTTGCGTACCCAAAGCAAAAATGGAATCATCTATTATTATTCAAAAGGGAGATAGATATATACAAATTATTCAAAAGGTAGCTTATATACGGGTATCGTCATTGATATTATAATCGATATTAATTTTATTATTTAATGTTGTTTATATTAAATGAGTTATTATTTATATTAACGATTTTGTTATATGATTTATTTGAACGGTGTTTTTGTTATTCAATTTAGGTGAGTTGTTATTTATATTGGTAGTATTTGAGTTGAATAATAAAAATACTATCAAATAAGTTATATAATAAAGTCATTGATATAAATAATAACTCACTCAGTTTATATGAATAATAAAATCGGTATCGATTATGATATCAATAATGACCTCTCTCAAACATTTTCCTGTTGAAAATAGAAAAGGTAGGGTCTTATTATTTTAATCTGAATCGTTGGATTAAAACGAATAGATCAGATTTATTTAAAAAAATCTCTTAAATTTCAAATAAAACCGACCCGATCCGTTTTGTTTTGATCCGACAATATAGATTAAAATAATAGCATATATGAGCTCACCAAAGTATGAAAGATGATTATTTTCGTTATGTACCGAAT
Organism: x Bolboschoenoplectus mariqueter; assembly: GCA_037678475.1. Lineage (NCBI taxonomy): Eukaryota > Viridiplantae > Streptophyta > Magnoliopsida > Poales > Cyperaceae > x Bolboschoenoplectus > x Bolboschoenoplectus mariqueter. The sequence continues at coordinate 1,137,059 of CM075286.1, read as the reverse complement.
TTAGCAAGTGCAACTGTTTTTTTTTTTTTTGGTTGAGATTTTGCTGTGTAAAATTTCTATGGAAATCACTGGAAATTTTTTTATTTGATTATTGAATTTTAACTTATTTTTTAAGCTAATCAACTATTAATTTGACCATATTAAATTACATGCATTATTTTATAATCTAGAAATCTTAAAAATACTTTAGGTTAACATAATTATGTAGCATCAGCAAAAAAGAAAAAAAAAATTATCCACACAACACAAAAAAATTGTCAAGATCAACAAACTACATGAACCTCATTTTTCAATATGAATATAAAGTGGTTCAATGTGAATTTAAAATACCAAATGAAATATATGTTGATATAGACAAAATGTAGAATTGATGAAGAACAATCAGAACACATTTTAGATAGTAATGATATGTACACTTAGTAGTAACTTTTAAATTATATATCCTTTTGTATTTGATCCTACTAGCACTTAAAATGATCATGATTTTAAGATAAAATATTCTCGTACCTCATATTTTATATTTTTTATTTACACACACGAATGTTTATACTAAATAAATAAGTGATTTATATTTATATATGTAAGTGTTTATAGTTAGTGTATGAAATGTTTATTATTTTTTTATTTTTTAATGATATGAAAAAAGTTATTGCATAAGTAAAAATAAAGTTACAAAAATTTTGATTTTAGTAATAAAGATAAACACTTTTACCGTTAGATATAAATATTTTAAAAAATAAATAAATATATCTAAAATATAAATAATAATTTGATATAAATATTTTAATAAATAAATAAATATATCTAAAATATAAATAATAATTTGATATAAATATTTTAAAAAATAAATAAATATATCTAAAATATAAATAATAAATATAATTAAAAGATACAGTTATCACTCCTTTAATTTAATACAATTTGTGTTCTTACTAGCACTTAACATTAATAATATTACCAATGCTAAAATTTGCCAAAGGAACCACAAACCTTCCATAAAGGGACATACTCAAGCATCCAATAATTAATGAATTAATTTAGGTTTAATTGAGACAAATTAATTGCCTACTCACCATATGTGTAATTTAAAAAACTCATTGTGTGTATTTGGAATATTTAAAAAACTCATTAAGATTATTAAAGTTGACAACTGTCAATGAATTTTCATCTTAGAAATATTTGGATGTTGCATTTTAATTTTGTTACAAGATATTTTCTGATTTCAGCTATCCATCTTGAGTAAAATACATACAACTCATTTGTATATACATGACTCTTTGTTTTTTATGAACAAAAAAAATGAGTTTTATATTGAATGAAATTTAGATGATTTCTATTAAATGATCCAAATCATTTTCCAAAAAAAATAAAAAAGGAAAATAAGAAAACCAACAAACAATCGGGTATAAGATCCGCTCCATACTCCTACCCGATCCGCAATCTCTCCCTCCGTTTTCCCTTTGATCCGCATTGAATCAGTCAACCCTCCGATCAACGCCGCCGTCGCCGGACTCCGCCTTGGACGGCGCAGCGGGGCCACCCTCCGCACGATCGAACTGGACTCTGACAGATTCTAACCTCCCTCTGACAGTGGACCCCTCTCCCTTCGCCGATCCTTCCCCATCCCCTCTCCTCCCGATCCCCCACGAAGAGAACCTCTCCGACAGATCTCTGACAAACATCCTTATACTCCGGCCACCTCTGCTGCTCCCCTCTCCAGTACCTCTGTACCCTGGCCTCGAACTGCCCTCTCCAGTTTCCTTCAAGGCGAGTGCACTGGTGGAGCGCTTCAACTTCCCCTGGATGATGATCTGGCGCAACACGTGGTCGGGTAATCTGAGCGTGTAGCGATCATGATCCTCTCCAGTTCGCGACAAACTGGAGAGCGAATGGCCCGTGGAATGAGATCGGGGGAACCGCGGTGGCCGCCAGCCGGATTTCGACTTGGCTGCACGCCTCATGCTCCTAATTCTCTCCAGTTCTGTTGCCTCCTCTCTGTCTCTTCGCTCCTCTTCCGTCTCAGTTTCTACTTCTAGGATCACGGCATCGGCGGGGAGTACCCGGGGGCCGACCGGCCTCTCTTCCTCTCGCCGAGGAATTATTTCAGTAGTGGTCTCTAGCATGCCATCATCATCTACAATTGTTGCATGCCGGTTTGGTACCTCTTGAGTTTTGTAATCAGTCAGGTTACAACGACACACCGGGCAGGTGGCGTGGCCCGAAAACCAGGCATCGATACAATCGGGATGGAAAACATGTGCGCATTCCGGGAGAAGTCTCAGTTTCTCGTCATCTTCGAATTCACTCAAGCAAACCGCGCACTCGAGCACTCGTTTTCCAACCTTATGATCTTTTACCTCTGAATACAACATAATAGGAAGCTTCTCGATAATTGCCGGGTCGAGGCCCTTCGGCAGTCTGTTAGCGGCGGGAGTCTGAAAACCCGGCCCAGCTCCGAGGATTTCTTCGCCGGTGCACTGGCGGATGTAAACCGAGAAGAAGCCGAATAAAAAGAAAGCTGAGATGAGTAAAATTATGATGATCAGCATCGATGAGGTGGCGTTCCCAGAGCTGAAGTAGCCGTACTTTGAATTCGAATCCGGTGATGGCGGCGATTGCGCCGTCACGGGCCGGGATGACAGTACTAGCATCATGGATAGAAGGAGAAAGATGAAAATGGATGTATTGTTGTTGAATTTTGGCGCCATGAGACTAGAATTGGGAAGGTTTTTGGAGAGAAGAAATGGTGAATTTGGAGGAGAATAGAAGGTTTGTCATTTAATAATTTAAGTTGAGATGGATATCATAATAAAAATATATATATATTATTCTCAACACAATATTTCATTCATGTTCTAATTATAACTGATAAATAAAATCTCTTAAGAAATATTAGTGCCTGGATTTCATACACAGTAATAATGAAAAAAAATGAAGAAATATAACAAAAACATTATATCAGTACTCTTTATAATAAATGTAGATAGAGAAAAAGAGGCGTGTGATGTGAAGTATAAGTTTGTGATAGGGGAGATGAATATCACTGTCAAAATGTCAAATGTCAAGCAAGTAAGTGCTTATCTAAACTTTATTTGTTGGTCAAAATTTACCAGATTTCTCTTCTATAGCTAAAACCAAACCTTAATCAGGATATTCAGCCTGTTTTTGTTTGTAGAATTAGCATGGTTTGTCATTTTCAATGATGAATCAGATTGGTTTCATTCACTGAAAAAGGCCAATTTGCATTTTCTTTATGTATATATAATACATCCAGATTTATACTATTTCACTGTTATTTGCTACCTCTCATCAGTTATAAAATCTTTCTATGCCAGTGTTATATTACCTTCTCCTCCCAATAAAATACATGCATCATGATCAATTCAGTAAAAAAGAAAGAGAAAAAAAATTACACAACTTCCAAATTGGATCATAAATTCCAATAGGGAGCTGATATATATAGATATTATAATCGGTACCGATTTTATTATTCAGATTAAATGAGTTATTATTCATATTAACGATTTTATTATGTAACTTATTTGTATAATACTTTTGTTATTTAATTTAAGTAGGTTATCATTTATATTAGTGATATTTGAGTTGAATAATAAAAGTATTATAAAAAGTAAATTACATAATATATATCAATTATGGCATTAAGCAATAACCACCTATGTCTATTTTAATACCTAGAAAAATACCCATTATGACATTATGCAATAACCACTTGGAAAAATACACATTTTGTTTTCTATTTCAATTGCCCCAACAAGAACAAAATAAAATAATATCCTGTCAGAAAGCACCAACTGTCTTCTAAAAAAAATGAGATCCACCTCAAATAATATTGTTGTCTGTTAAACTAAAATCAGTTATAGTGCCCATGTATACTACTATCAATTTTATTAAAAGACATCACTATCATCATTTTTTTCATATATACATATTCTGTTCATAGCACTGTCTCAATAAAGTGCTTTCTATTTACAGTTTGGGCGATTTCCTTTTTTTTATTTTATTTAAATTAAGTTGTTTAATTTTAAATATTAATAAATGATTCTCATTTAGATTTTGAATATGTGATCTTCTATATATATAGAGCATATTATTTTTATTATTAAATGAAAAGATTGATTCTTTGGGGGAATAGTTTGTTACAAGTATTGGAAATTTATTATAATTTTTGTATGGAAAATATCTGGGAATACCAAAATCGATACTGATTTTGTTATTCATATTATAAAAATTATTATCGATATAAATTATTTTATTATGTAACTTATTTTTTATAATATTTTTATTATTCAACTCAAATACCACTAGTATGAGTAATAACTTAACTTGAATAACAAAAATACTACACAAATAACTTGTATGATAAAGTTGTTAATATTGATAATAACTCTTTTAATCTGAATAACAAAATCGGTATAAATTTTAGTATCTATATATCAGCTCCCATTTTTGAATTGTATAGGACTTTTGTCGAAGAATTCACATTATGCATTGTGAAAAGTGTGGGTGAAGCGAAGTTTTTTTAGCATACATTTGACTTTTATTATATATCTAATTATTATGATATATATTTTTTAAAAATATTATTTATATTAAAAACTAATATTGATATATTCTTAATTATTTAAATAGGAAGTATATCAGATTTGAATCAATCATTGATAATAAGGTTTTTATAGCTATGATCAATAGGGTTATTTCTTCTTGTACCTATAAGAAAATTCTAAAATTTCTAATTCATGATAGGGTTCAATATGTTTCCCATTTCTTCTCTTTTTTTTTATTATATTAATCTTAACTAAAACTTAATTAATTCATCTTTAGATTTTTTTAAATGATCAAAATTCCAATTTTATTTTGATATACAAACCGGTAGAGGCCACAATGAATGTAGGAGTTGATGTTGAATCTGATTTTTCTGCATTTTAAGAGGAAATGAAAAAAAATAAGAAGAATATATATATATATCTGTATATAAGAATATTATGAATAATATGGTCATTTAATCCTTAAATTTGAGTATTAATAGTAAATGTTGTTAGGAGATAATTTTCATTTATTATATAATTCAAAGATAATTTATTTAAATTAAAAGTTCGAAAATCAATTCATCACAAACCAAAAGCTAGAAGTCTTGAAGGCCTTTCATAACATTACATCATTACCCTTATAACAATTTATGAAAATTTTAATATTATAATTAATAAAGAATTATATTAATAAAGGGTGCTGAAAATAAAAAAAAAAAGGTTCTTTGAAGAGTGAGGATAAATCCTAATAAATCATTTCGTAAGTAAATTTTATTTAGCGATAAGTACTTAGGGACCCACTCTCAGTACATGGCAACACAAACCGTCTCAGAGAACAAGTAACAAAGAGCATTTACCATAAAATCAGGAATTAATTATTTGCAAAAGGGAGTTGATATACAGATATCATAATTGATACCGATTTTGTCATTTATATAACATGAGTTATTATTCATATTAAATATTTTATTATGTAACTTATTTGTACAATATTTTTTTATTATTCAACTCTTTTTCTAATATAAAGGCTTCCGTTAATTTCTGACATTTATTTCTTTTTAAATATTTTTTTACAGGATTTGAACTCGCGTTTTTCTGTAGAAAAATAAGTCATATCAGTACTATGTTAGATTTACAGTTCTTCTGCTATTCAATTTAAGTGAGTTATTAATATTACTAATTTTGAGTTGAATAATAAAAATATTGTTAAAAATAATTTATATAATAAAATAATTAATATGATTTTGAGTTGAATAATAAAAATACTGTTAAAAATAATTTATATAATAAAATAATTAATATAAATAATAATTAATATAATATAAATAACAAAATCGGATAAAAAAAGTCCTAAAATTTATTGAGCGATAAGTGCTTAGGGACCCACTGTCAGTATATGGCAACACAAACCGTCTCAGAGAGCATTTACAAGATCAAGAATTATTTGCAAAACCCTTGTAAGCACTCTCATCTCCGTCGCCATCTCCATCCATCCATGGCGTCGTTTTTCCTAAGTAGGTTACTACTCGAGAGGCGATGCATGGCGATGGCGGTCACCTCTTCGCTCCGATCTCCTCATGCTCTCTCATCTCTTCATCACCATCTCCATTCCTCGTCATGCTCCTCGTACGATTCAAACCCCAACTCCGACCCTTCTTTTCCGAGAAATCTCGAAAATGACGAGTCCATTTTTGCCTTTTCCAGTCATTCTCGCACTGTATATCCTGCCTTTCCGCACTTCTCTCATCTCGGACCAGTTTCTCTCGTTGAAGCGAGCAATGATCGGTTGTTTGGGGTTCAATCGACCTCTCTTGCAACCCCGATTCCTGCTGTTCGATTGAAATTCGAAAATGGAGCGAACTTTGGCGTTTCCGTTGCTAATTTCTCCAATGTTGATCTGATCTCTTTATCTGAGGCTATTGTTTGGGAGATTGAAAAGGATGAAGAAATTGTGATAAGGGCAGATAGCGTGAAGAAGAAGAGAAAGAGAAAGATGAACAAGCACAAGCTGAGGAAGTTACGCAAGAAGCTTAGACGCAAGACTTAACTGTGATCTGTCGGCTTTTAGTTAGTTTCCCTTTTTCTTGGATGGATAGGCTGTTAGTTTTGGCTTTTAGTTCGCTTCGGATAAAATGCCGGTTGCTTATTACTTCAGGACCACTGAAAAGAATATTGTTAGAAGGCCAGAATATTTGTAGGATTTTACTATTCAAGCATAGTCAATGTTAGATTCCTTTTCAATTTGAATTTTGTCAAAAGAAATCCTATTGAGAGACATGGTATTGCCATATGGGAGGCTCGATTCTACTTAGATGATAAGCGGCAATTGCGATTTTATCTTTCATTATTAGCTGTTGTATTACTTTGATAAATTGAAGAGTCGGAAATTACGACTGGTATGATAGTTATTGCATTTTTTAACTTCTGTTCAAATTCATATGAAGTGTCTTAAATGCTAATTTAGCTTGAGGGATCAAACTGATATTTCTCTTGCTGCTAGTTATTCTGTGGTGTCTTACATCCCCAAAAGACAATTCATAATTTGAGACAGGTATCATGATCCTTAGACACAAGTGAATTTAAGTGATCTGACTACTGTACCAGTCAGATTGCTAAACCATACCAGGTACATGCATGTGTCAAACATTAACAGAACAATACCTATTGGATGATACCTTTTCTTTTTCCAAAATTTTTGTTACATGTGTAACATTATGGCTTGGTGAAACTATGGTTTTAAAGTTCTTCCTTTGTACCAGCCCATTATACCGCTGGAGCAGCACAAACTTGTAATAAAACAAAACATATGCTTATTATGGTCATAGTTCAACTAGAGAATTGCAGATGAGCAACCATGATCGAATCAATTTTTTATTTTTACTTGTTTAATTGGAACAGGATTCTGTACTTAGAGTCTTAATATCCAAAAGAAAATGTGAAGGTGCTTCTTGACTAATATTGAAATTGAGCTTCTTAAGCTTTCAAATAGCTTTTACCGCATTTGAACATTAGTAACTTCTTAAAACTGATAAATTGAATTTGGCACTGCTTTATACTGGCTAGGTGCTATCCATGTTGCTGTGTTTTATGTGTTATGTGTGCTTATTATTATTTTTTGGGTATTAAAGATTAAATCTAACACCTGTGTACAAGTTACCTAAAATCTGAGTTATCTTATCCAATAAGGGATGCAACAATGTAATCTCTGAAATAAAAAGGAAGAGAATGTACCATAAACACCACTTTTGCACATTACAACCTCCTATATTGTTACCATATCAAACTTGTGAAGGCAAACCATTTATGCTGAGATGCAAATAATGTGATTAATTTATATATGATAGATGCTAAATGTTCATATATCAGGTAACATGTTTTATGTATGTTGTATCATATGATCGTTTCTAGGTAGAAGTTTTTTGTAATAGAGAGATTTGTGTGTGTATCATTGTGTATAGGGAATTAAGTGCTTGACCTTGAATAAGGCATACTGAACTTGACTAGAACCAATCTATTGTATAATCTCCTAAAATTGAATGATTTAATTACTAAGATATACAATCTTCTAGCATTTAGTGAATTCATTAATTTTTTCCTCCAATGGAGACCGACCAAATCACCTATTTGATGATTCCAGGTAATAACTTGATCCATGAAATCCTGCAGTGCTAAATAAATTAACTTGCTTTTATTATCCATCCATACACAATCTCCCAGCATCTAACTCATTAATTTTTTCCTCTTATGCAGACCCCCTGTGGCCACAACTTCTTTAAATTTGTCCAAAGATTGGTGGGGCTGGTGCAAGTTCACCTCCGCTAAATGGTGCTCGTGCATTCTTTCTAAAATGGCACCCAACCAAGAATCAACTACTCTCTTGTTATAGTGATTTTCATGGTGAAAGCCACTAAGAACTCTTAACTCAGGCAGGCTCAGCCCGACCTACCGCTTCATACAATGAGATGTTCTCTTTGAGAAGGTCCTTAGCACTGATCGATCCAAGCATACTGGGAATTTAAATGCATGTAGTGTTCAGATTTTCGTATCAGTCCGAAGGGACATTTCAGAACTGATTCTACCTAAACATGACAAGAGGAGAAACCTGGGGTGTTGGTTGGGGATGGCTAGTAGAATAGGTTTGGATGACATCATTAGGGGTGCTACATTCTGCATGTTAGGATGGGGGGTTATAATACGTCAGAGAAACTGTGGGGCCAGTTGTCATTTTGTCTGGTGTGTACAGAGATTATGAGTATTATGGAGATTGGTTTCTGTACACCGAGAGGTAATGAACCTTCTCCTTGGGTCAGTTCCAGCTTAAATATACTTTCTTAATTTATTTACTTTTACTTTAACATATTTCTGTGGCAGTTCCTATTTGGTTCCCTACAAGATTTAATTATGTATGTCCAAGTTAAGCTGATTTAATTTCCTTCTATTTCTCTCCCTATCCAACTGCCTGTGGGCTTGTAATTCTCTTCCTAAGCGCTTTGATTGGCTGTTCAAATTTGGAAAGTGAAGATTTGAAATGAAAACACTGGCTGATCTGTGCTTTTTGAAACACATTAGCCTGCCTAATTTCCCTTTTCTTTTTCAATTGTGTGTACATTTCTGTATGAAAGTGTAGTTTTGAGCAACCATTGTAGTATTGAATCTGGATCCCATAAGATTGACTCCCATTAGATTCTTTTTAAAGAAATTTAGAAAAATGCTTTTTCAATGTATCAATAATTACATACTAGGATAGTTGCTTACACAAATTTCACCTATTTGTTAGAGAAAAGATATAATTCTGGCATAAATCATGGTTTACAGAAACAGGTCTAAGAGATCCAGATAACATGACGGACTTTGAGGCCTATTCTGGCATAACTGGTCCCAGGGTTGCTCTGACCATTATACCCCTAAATGAAGAAAGTGGGCCCTCACAGGCAGCATTCCAGCTTATCCTACCAGCTCTCCCCAACCAACACCCCTAGATTCCTCCTCTCATCATGTTCAGGCTGAATCAGCCTGAAGTGGTGGTTCTTCGAAACTGACACGAAAATTTGGCCGCTGCATGCATTTACATTCCCAGCCCGTTTGGCACTATAGGTGGTGAAGGCCTTCACAGAGAGAACATTTTTGCGTATGAAGTGGTACGTTTGGCTGAACGGCTGGGCCCTACCTGTGTTAGAGTTCTTAGTTGCTTTCGGCATGCAAATCTCTGTAACAGGTGTGTACTTGATTCTTGGTTGTGTTGCCATTTCAGATGGAATGGACCAGTGACATTTATCGGAAAATTTGTGTCCGTCCACTGACCTTTTAATGCAGAAGTTGTTGCCACTTGGGGGCTTTTTTTTTAAAAACCTTTTTATTACAAGCTGTTGGCTGTTGCCACAGGGGATTTGCATAAAAGAGAATAAATTATTAAATGTTAGGAGTTTTGCATGGATGGATGATGAATGCAAGTTAATGTATTAGCGGGAATACATTATTTTTTCCGCTTCAATGTTCATGAATTGTTACATGGAAGCATTTTTTTTTCTTTTTTTTTCACTAGGTGCACAAGCACTGAGAGTAGAGATGTAAAATGGCTTGACAATCTAATTGGTACAGACACAATTGTTATTTACTAATCCTTCTTCATTTAGATCTTCAAGCATGTTGATTAGTTATACTTTCTCTGAACTTTCTTGATCAGATTATCTAACTGAATTTATCAGAAAACTTGACCAAATTGGGTCATACCTTATACTCAGTTTTCCATAAACACATTTACAAAAAAGAATATAGATTATAGAAACAAGACCAAAATTTATTAGAAAAATTATCCAATTGGATCAAACCTCATACTCTACTGCCTCATAATTCACTTGTCATCAAGTTAGCACAACAACAAGAATCAAGCATTACTATTATACTTAGCACACAGATTTCTCATCTTTCTACTGTTGCAAGAACTAAAACTAGAACAAAATGACATCTTTGTACTGGCCTTTTTCTCAAACTTCTGATCCACAAGGTCGAGACTATTTATAGCATTTCTTTTATGATATGAGGTGCTAAACGACTGTTTATGCGATGAACATATTGTAGTCTTAATGATCCTTATCCAATTATAGCACCAACAGGACAGATGCAGTTGTCAGACCGCTGAGAAATTGAGGCATCATCCAAAATCTTACCTGTTTCATTTTCAGAAAGGATTGTGTATCCATTTAATAGCACTTCATCAAATCTTAATGCCAATCTCAACTACTGAGTTTGCATTTTGCTACTTAAAAACACTGTGATCAGTAACAGTAATTGATTAGTATAAGAAGCCAAGCAATGAAAAGTACCATGCAACAAATTAAAGAAGCAATAATTTAACACACAATTTGGTTCATTATTTAAAATATTCAAAACATCCAAACATTACAGACCCAAAAATTATTAATAACACACAATTAACATCATGAATATCCAACCAAACAGAATTGATTGAGTCAATATGTTGGCCATAATATCTTCATGCCAAAAGCCCAAGCCAGTATCTGACGAGCCACCATGCCAGTATGGTAGTGAGCAAACTTAAACTTCAATTAAATACTTGACAGATGTGGGACAGTTACAATCTTCTATTATCTGCTTCAGTTGTTTTGACTGGTATCTGATCTTGCTGCCACTGAGCACTTCATATCTCAAGTTGGGATGATCAAACTGGTTTCCAGTAACACCATAGTTAGAGATCCATAATGTGCTATGTACTGAAATATTTTTTATCTTTTCATGGCCTATTTTCGGTTCTTCGCTATACAATTGGATGAATGATAAGCTAATTGAGGTTAAAACTGGGATGAAGCTTGGTTGAGGTTTATTTGAATACCGGTATTCTATATCAGGTGAAGTTGAGGCTTAATTGCTAATTCAAGAAAATACATTGAAATTGCTCATATTGCACAAATAGGGGTTAAGAGTGGCAATTGGGAACCTATATATATTTAGAAACCTTGCGGCTTGCCTTATGCTCTCAATTTGAGACCGTAGGTTCATTTTGATACAAAACTTCCCAAATTGATCTCCTTTACATTATAATTTCGAAATTATTACCTTGTTTGTTTACCATTTCTGTAGATATGCCAAGGCCACAGTGAAGACTGAATCAGCAGCCTGACAGTACCAGCAGATATACTGCTCATAATTTTAATCTCACAGTTTCCAAAACAAACTATTTAGATTCTTATATTTGTATACTGAACTACCCAATTCTTCTACATGTCGGCTGAATAAGCGAAAAAGAAACTGGTCTCATACATAAGTTCAACCCAGTAAGAATTGCCAAGTCCTGATAAAACCTAAACCAGGTCAAGACCGGACACATCCTGCCAGTATTTCGCTTTCCCTCTAATAGATAGGGTTAACAATGGAGACTCGGCAAGCTGGTCCAGATTTATATCATAGCATACACTTAATCTCAGACTTAAACATTCTCAGAGAAAAGTTTGAATCTTTCAACTAGGACCCAAATGGTCTCAAATTTCCGAATCGCCATACAGCCTAACTCGAAATGGAATAAAAATCCGCTAAAATAAAAAAAAGAAAGCAAGATGTTCTTGAATAAAAGGATGATAAATATCAATTTGAGAACTGCATTGCAAATAAACACTGACAAATATAATTCCGTTGGAAATGTTTTCTTTGGCAATTGTAAGTAATGTCTAAGAGAATATGGAAAACACATTTTCTTATTTGGCGAGTCGAGCAATATAAACTCTTTATCTTTTGCTACTTGACCCGTTAAACGTGCAAAATTGTTTTCCATAATCATCTTATCATTAACAGTTTCAAATTGCCAACAGAAAACTTCAATTCCTTTCAAAATCATTTTGTTGAAGTCTAGTTGTAGTGCAGATTGACATTAATACTCCTATTATTCAAAGACATTTTACTTCTTTTATATTTCAGTGGTTTTGTCATCTCTTTCGGGTTATGCTGATGAGCGATTTGGAGACTTGAGACCATCTAACTTCAATATTTAGATTGTGTTTCTACAAGGACATGCTCTTCTTCCTCCTCTTTCAGTTCCATTCTGTAAACCCTATTTTGCTTTCATCAGTAGAAATAATAATTTGCATTCATCACATATTAATCCCCGATAGAATATGCGAACTTTTACTAAATATTTATTTTTCATGTTTATCTCATTCAAGAGAAGTACCTCTGCACGTTGGAACCCTTCTTGTTTGAAAAAAAGATGTCCATAAGCACAGAGAAATTTGAATTTATATGGATCTGCAAATTGATCTCTCCAAATTTTGGTACATAGTATTTTTCCTAAAATTTAAAATGTTCAAATCATTGACATATCGATTTCATGTCTATGATTTGAACATGCTAGAAAATCATTGCGATATATCTTCTGTTATAAAATATGCTAGAAATTTTAAATATTCTAAATAAATATATTTGTATATACACATCTATATCACTTTTAAAAACACAACAGAGACATGCTAAAAGAGAGAGAAATTTGCAGTTTATTATGGCAACAAAATTTGAGGTGGTTGAGAATCCAAAGTTTACAATTGATGTCATCTAATTATAAGCTCTAATTACGTTCCCCAAATTTTTTATATCATACAAAACAATATATTTTTATCAAGATTAATATAAATAAAAAAATATGAATATGAATTTTACATATTCATATTTTCTTTTGTTTCTTCTTTTTCCTCAACACAGGACCTTTCCGATCAAAGTATCATCCATCGTCCAGACAGGTGCAAAGGATACTTCATATTTATTTTTTATATCAGTAGAAGAGAGATATAGCTGATCAAATGTAATATGAAATTATAATTTTTATAAATAAGTTACCTTTCAGGTATTTTGAGAAGGAAGGGCTCCATGGAAACAATGGAGATATACATTGAAGGCATCAGGGACGAGAATTAGGGTTTATAATGTATACCTAGATCAAAAATAAATATGAGAAAAATGCATATAAAACATGTAATGGATGGTTGTCTTCAGAGAGGACTACATAGTTGTGACCCGCTACACGATATAGTATGCCAGAAAGACCATTTAAGTTTCAGTTTCATGGGAATATATCTTTTTTTCCTTAGTGTCATTTTGAATTGTTGTCTATATACATTTTACTAAATAATTCTGTAACTGTAATTATTGACAGTATCTTTTAATTTCAAGTGCGGTCAAAGATGGAATTAATTACCTGGTTTGGATACTTTGTGTGTATTTAAAATGTGATATAGTGTATCTCATATTGATATATGAAGAGAAGAGAAGACTGTGTAATACTGATCTGGTACACAATATGTTGCAATACCAGTACCAGAAGAGTTTCAGTTTTTTTCTGTTTTAATTAAGTGATGGGATCAAATGGGCATTTCTTTTTCTTTTCTTTTTTCTCTGGCAAATTTGAATAGGGTTTTTATATATTGTTCCAGGATTAATTAGTGTGGCTGGTCATTGTATTGAGAGAAGATTCTCTAACAATGACCCACTTCTTGAATATTACACTACAATAACAACAAAAGGTTTTGATTAAAAAAAAATTATCCTAATTAATTAGGATCCTCATTTCAAAAAGAAAAAAAGGAAAAATCAATAGCCATCCTCTGCTACACTAATTAATTAATGAAACTTGCGTTGTTTCATCAAACCATAGAAATTTCTAGGCCATTGCAACTGTGTGGTATCTATATGACTTTTATCTCCATATAATCTCCAATTAATTCCCCACATTTGAGATCAAATATTTCCTCAAAACTATATTCCTGCATATTGTCTAATACATTTTTGTGCATTATATCATTTTAGCAACATAATTTACCGTTTATCAAAAGATTAAAAAAAAAATAAAAAAAATGTATTAATTAACTTGTATAATATTTATCATTTAATAGGTGCATTTCTCTGCATGCCCACCAATGTCCCAAAAATATATCTTTACTTAGATTAGCAGCATTTTGGAATCAATTTTTGAAAATAGTCTACAAAATACACCTCATAGGAAACACATCAAAATCCCATATTTCTCACCCTTGATGTAATTTATGAAACTAAAAAAAGAACAAAAATTAAGGAACAAAAGAGAACAAAACAACAACCAAAAGCCAAAAAGAATTTTGAGCAGTTGACCAACTAAAAATGTCACACAACTCCCATACAAATAAATAATAAACATAACCTTCTTTTTTTTGTTGCACCTTGTAACTAATTTCATAAAAACTTGTCTACATTTTTACAAGGAATATAAACAAATCTACATAAGGCTACCAAACAATGAAAACAAAATAAAAACTACGTGTAACTTTCCGAAGTGTAGGAATTTCATCTCAGTACCTAAACATAAAACAATTATTAATTTTCATTTAGCATATTTTCAAGTAAAGATTGCAACTTTGGCACTTCCAAACATTAACCAAAGAACTGATCATATAAAATAAATTCCTCTTGGAACTACCACCACTGAATTTGTTCCTAATATCTATAAACATTAATAACTTAATAAGCAAACACATAACCCTTACCTATCTTTGAATTAGTGTCAGAAGAAAGTTATCTCGACGACTTCAATCTAGAAGACTAAACTTGCCGAAGGATTTCAATATCTCCATTATTCTGAAAAATGTAAAGGAAAGAAAAAATTATATTTCTATAAGAACTCAAGCACAGTGAAATTCAACTAGTTTCCAATTAAATGAGTGTCCAATATGCACCACATTGATTAAATCTATGCAGAGTTCTATCATGGGGAGGATTAATCCAAGTAATAGATTAACCCCCTTGACAGAGCTCTGCAACATATATGATAATACATATTAGTCTGGTATGAATCAAGCAATCCTATACTTCGTATTGACGAAAGATATGATTACTGGGGCAGGAAAAGATCAACCTACTCGCAAATGTTTGGTCTCACTGAACTTAAACACCAAATAATCTTTTTTTTTTAAGCATGAAACACCAAAATAATTTGCTTGTAGTTCCTTAAGATATTTAAATTTTGTAGGTTGGCATAAAAAAAACATAAAACAAGTAAAAAGTTAATAAAAGCTATTTTGTTGATGCTTGTGGTATTTACGGATCAAAGCATGAGAGTGCCCTACAGTCAAGTAATAAGTTACCGTCTCAATAGGAGCTTTACTATCTTTGTCACTGTATTCAGAGGTTCTTCTACTGCCTGGTCCCTTTTTGCGGAGAAGCCCCAATTGAAGAGATTCTATCACTGATTTCTCTGGCAATTTTCCACTCTTGTCAGTGGGGTCCAGGTTACTCAGCCCCCATGTGTACATCACGAACTTTCTCACCTTAAAAAATAATAATAATAATCTAAGCAAACATTCAATGTAGGAGATTTAGTACAAGGTATCTAACACTACCACTTTACCAGAAGCTGTTTAATAGTTCCAAATATTAGGTTTCCAATTAATCGAACCTCTAAACCCAGTTTTGCATCAATTATCCAAGAAGGTGGGAACTTGCACATAATTTCAACATTGATTCCCAACTTAGCATCTAGAACCTTGGTTGTTATATTAACATTCAGGAAAGGAAACTAAAATGCAATCGAAATTAACTAAAACTAGTCATTAGATACTATCTACAGGTAACTAAGTTACCAGTTAAGTACCGGCTTGTGGAAGTCAGCCCTAATTTTTAGGGTACAGCTGTTTTCACATGGACAATCTTCTGACCTCGCTAGAATGGCATTTGCAATTGGGAAAAAGCTAAGGGGCACATAAGAAAATTCAGAGAGAAGCAGAGCTGAGAGTACAAACCTTATCCCAATTTTTCTGAGCACGTCTTTGAGTTATAATAGTTCGCATCACTGTATCCTCATTTCGCAACTTTGGTATTCTGGTCTCACACTGGCAAAATTACACATGTTATTAGGTTTGCGACATGGCAGAGCTACATCGTTCCAGAGTAGGCCGCCCTACCCTGGATCAATAAAAGAAGCAAACAATCTTGTTTCCACTATGATCATTCAAAAATTTAAACAAACATATGACTGTAGTCCGAACTTAAAGCAAAATTATGCCCCCGCCATAATGAAAAATCATAAATTTTCATTTATGAATAAATACATAAGAGTCATCACGTGTATAACTTTTTAATTTGCCCACTCTAAAAATATTTCTGGCATCACATCCCTGAAGTATGATACTTCAGCAGGTCATGGGCATTGACATATTTTCGATTTTCTGTTTCTTACTGTTTTTACTGTTCTGGTACATAATTATTTATGACAATCTAGAACTAAGAAATTGATGAAAGGATTTTTTTGGATATTACAGCCTATTATATCATGTATTTGTTGTGTGGTTGGGGGGGGGGGGGGGGGGACTTGTTTTGCTACATTTCAGCTGCAGATGCACTAGCTCAAATTATCAAGTAAAAAACAGAAGGTCATTAGGGCGAGGGGCATAATTGTTTAACAATTGTGCCAGTACAGGCACAGTTTTAAGGTATAAGTGAGGACGAGTAAACAATTGAGTTATAGGGAACAATTGTTTAAATTGGTTACTCGTATAATTTGCAGAAAAAATCCAAATACTGGGATAATTATATCAGGAAAGGAACTTACTTGAGTTAGCAAGTATAGAAAGATAACCAGTGAAATTGCATAAAGGCCCCCGATATTGGCCAGTATACTCACTGCATGTCCACACAACTTCATGTTAGAACTTCAAGCGAGGTGGTACAAACAATAAATAACATATAACAGTCATATTTGACTAAATCAGCCCCAATAAACCTCAGTTGCCAGGAAGCCTCAACTCAGCCCCAGTCAAATGTATTCTAAAGCTTTTCAATTTAACCCAATTTTGCATCAGTAACCTTAATAATGTAGCATACATTAAATAAGATTTACAATTGAATTTAGCTCAAGTATCACACAACTAGAACTCTGGTTACCATTTAAAGAAAAAAAAAAGTCAAGCATACAAGACCAAAAGCTTAAAGAGCTCTTCCCTGGTGCAATATGTTGGGTCGATATATCAAATGGTAGGGGCTGTCCCAGTTAACCAATTTGGTACTAGCTCATTCTTCTATTTCATATTTCTGTTCTTTCATATAATTTTTCCTTTTCTTTATGTATTTAGTTGAGTTGTCCTTTACAAATTGACCTCTAATTAGAAGCTCTCAACAATCTATCATCATTTTATGTACTGTTAGAACATAGATGCAAAAACAAAAATAAATCTTACCAGGTCCCAGAACGCTTTCTTTATTAATCTGCACTATATAATCTGATTGGTAGCTAATAAACAATGTTGTATTTACCAATCCAGCCCTGCTATTTTCAAGTGATGCTTTCAGACCTCCTATATCTGTAAAGTAGGACCCAGGTACAAAATCATTAAACAACGGCCGTAATAGTTTCAAAGCCTTTGAACTGATATACTCCTCAGGAAACAGCTGTATCTTCAAGACATTTGTCTCAGGTCCTCTAAATGTCTTCATACCATTCGTACTTGCATCCATAACCCCATCTGAGTTCACTGTACCACTCACATAAGTCAGGTGCTTTTTTTCATAATGGTCTCTTGAAGTAAGGTTGAACTCAAAGCCAACAGCAGTTGCTGGATGATTCGGTAAATCCACGAACTGCCAGGAGACAAAATGACTCCTCCTTGGAATTTTACAGCTGTCACACCTCAGAGAGATTGTGGGGCCAGCGGAGGTGTTGTAGCAGGTGTGCCTGATGTAGGTCGCCAAGGGGATGACACGAAAATCTATGAATCCTGGTGTGCCGGTAATCAGTGAAGTGGGCCCAACTAGGTTGGCACAGGACATGCTCGACACAGTGGTGATGTTGAATTCAAGGTCATTGAGGAAAGAAAGGAGGTCTGGAGTATTGGCTGGTTTTACTCGGTGTACCTCTATAGAACGCTTAGTGAAGACCTGGTACAGTAACCTGTCACATATTTGAACCTAGCTTGGTAAAGATTGTTGATACAGTCAGAATTCCAAAACTCAAAAACCAATATTAATATGCTATAGAAAATAATTTTTACCAAACTAGACCAATTGTTAGTAAATTAGTTAACACCATAAGATAAAAAGAGACAGAGCATCAATTTTGTTTGAGGGGGGGGGGGGGGGGGTACCTAAACTAGTTAGTTCCTATAGTTTGCCTGGTACTGAAACTTAAAAGGTTCATATCAGGCGAATTCATATTTGCACTATGGTTTTTCTGCAAGGAAAGACACATAAGGGGTTTTATGCCACAAAAAGGAAAGACAAAATAAATAAATAAATAATAGGCTTGTAGACATAAAAAATACTCTTGCATAATGCAAGGTAGTTTTCCAAAGGATCATACACAAGTTATCTAAAACATAATCAAACACTTACGCAGATAATAAACCAATAAAAAGTATCCAGCTGGCAACAGAAAATGTCCCTCCCAGTTCGGTTTTTCTTCTCACAACTGCTTTCTGCTCATCCTATACTATCCCAAATTAAAATAATAAGTAAATAAGTAAATTACAATGCAAAACAAAAGGTTAAAAGGTTGATTGCTAGGCAAACATTAATTTTAAGTTGCATATACCAAGGATTATCATACAGAACCAATATTTTAACCGAACTAATGTAACTATTTTCATCTAATAAGTAATATCATAGTGAAGCAACTAATCAATAGTCACAAATAATTACCTTTTTTTTTAGTAAATCACACATCTATTGTTATATAAAGGACTAAATGCAGCATCAACATCAAGCAAATAAACAAATATTTTTAACCTAATGTATGATATGATCTAGCAAATAAATGCAATCCCAAATTTTCCACCGGAAAAGTTTACTTAAGTTCCTTAGTATCTTATCTCAATTGACCTCCCGATAGTCTCATTAAATTCAATTTAAGCAATAAATAACCAATAATTCCATACAAAAATTACTAAGAGGAATGAATATGTGTATACAAAATCTAAAATTTCACAATGTACCGTCCAATGTTTGGTATCAAACAAGAAATCAAGCCGGCCAATCCCCCGTCTAACTTTAAACACCTTGCTTTTCCCAGTTTCATCAATCTTCTTGATTCTCAGACAAAAACAAAAAACTAACCACGCGAGTAATACAACCAGTGTGGTCTCGAGTAACACGGCCTGAGACTGTGTAAGTCTTCTTATACTACTATCAACAGAGAAAAAAGTGGTTAGAAAAAAGGGTTGCGGTCCCGGACTGACTCCCAATCCCGTCGACCAGTTGCCGAGTCCAAATTGAACACAATTATTACTGGTTGTTTGATTGGGGAAATAGAACCCTGGATTGCATGAACACAGAGAGGTATTGTAAGAGAAAGAATTGACAGGGCAGTGTGAGGTGGTGGTGTTGCTCATGGTGTAGAGAGAGAGAAGGTAACTAAAACTGAAAAGAGAGAATTTGATTCTGTCAAGTCAGCTTGGATCGTAGAAACGATTGTAGCTACTTTAGCTGTTAAGCTAAGCTAGCTTCGTTTGCAAAGCATTAGGTAACCTAGACGAAAGGCAAGGTTCTTTAGGTAACTCATGGTGAAAGGAAACACAAAAGATCATCACCTAATAAGGTTTATGTGCTTACTAATTAGGAAAAACAAAACAAAAAGGATTGAACTTTGGGTGCAAAGAAGTATCAAATTAAACATTAAATTAAGAATTAACAAGAGAAGAGAAGGGAGGTTTAGCTAAAAGCAGAAAAAGGAAGGCTCTTTCTGGATATAAAAGCAAAAGGGAAATATTCCCCAGCTGTGGAAGCAGCCGCTGTGTATCGTTTGATCCAGAGGCATTTATTTATTTCCAGTTGGAAGTGGAGATCGCAAAAAGGAGAGAATTTCCAGCTCCAGTAGATTGGAAAAGAGAGAGAAAGAAAGATTGGAAAAGAGAAGAAGCAACGAGAGAGAGAGAGAGAGAGAGAGAGAGAATGACTCGAGGGTTTGAATTTCTGTGGCGTAAACAGAATGTCAACGGTGTGGCGAGTCACTTAAAAGTGGTACCCACTACCCACTCTATTTATTTATTTTTAATCTAATTAATTTAGGAGGCTAATTGAACAAATCAACAAAATGATGAAGTGCCTGAGAAATCCAAGATTTTATGTTGAGTTCTTAATTTGGATAATGTTCCGATGCATTAATTTTTCTAAAAGAACTATCAAGGATGGAAGGGGAAAATTTATATATTTTTTGTTATTAATACTAATAGAATATTTAACAAGTAAGATCATGATAATATTCTCATATATGTTTTAAACATTATTCCATTCTAATCGGTTACTAATAATATTCAAGTTATGACAAAGAGATAATAGTCAATCCATATTTATTAGCAAAATACCGCGCCATGCGACGGATATTTTTTATTGAGAAATTATTCTTACATCTCACATTTTATATCTCTTATCTACATATAAAAAAATATTTATACTATATAGATAATTTATTTATATATTAATTTATAATTATTTATAGTTAGTATAGAAAATATTTATTATTTTTTCTTTCCTAGATGACTATAAAAAAATTGAAGTTAAAAATTTTGTTGCACAAGTATAAATACAACTTGTAACTTTTAATTCTAATAATACAAAGTATAGATACTTTTATTATTAAATATAAATATTTTCTGAAAAAAGTATAAATCTATTTAGAGTGCAATAAGAGTTAAGAAACGCAATTATCACTTCTTCTTTTTTATTCTCTATTATTTTCTCCTTTTTTTAATCAGAACATTATACTTTTGGATACTGATATTTTTTTATTTTATCATTATAATTTATATAAATAAAGAATCAAAAAATACAACAACGTTGTATGTGGATCAAAATATAACTTAATATATAGAATAAAAAAAATTTATATGCGCCCCTAATCAAAATGCATAAATTTGTTATGTGCCCTTAATAATAATTAAAAAAATTGTTTCATATTAAACCATACATATATTAACTTATAGAATATAATGAATTCAATTTGTGCCTTTCTCAAATTATAAATTTATTAATTGTGAAAATTTTCGCCTCACTCTCGTACATATATACTTCTTTAAATTTGCATATCACCTAATTTGTATTTGTCTATTTATTTAAGCAAATAAGAAGAAAAAAATTGTCCAAAAATAAATAAAATATAAATTGCTTTCAAATCGTAATCATTCAAGTTTATTATTAATAAATAACAATCAAACATACTGTTGAAATATAAAGATACGCAAATAATAATCAGTTTATAAACAATGCTATAGAGCTATATTTAATTCAGATTTGTTTGAAAAATAAAAAATAAAAGCTAAAAAAATATATACAAAATTCATATAGAATCATAAATATTTATGCTATAATTTGAAGAATAAACTTTCTATTTTTTCCAACAATGTATTTTTTTTTTTGCAAGTAATAATAAGTGAAGAGAAAATTTATTTGGTAATTTTGGAGAGATGAAATGAAGAAGATTATATAAAGTTCTAAATAATCATAACAATCCAATTGATATCAACTTAATCACATCCATTAAATAAAGAGTATTTTAGGTATAAATAAAGTTTGAAAATGACAAAATTGGAGAACCTCATTCCTTAAATGCTTTATATAATAGTATAGATTATGTTCCAAAACTTAGAATAAATCCGGGAAGGAAGAAATCATTTGATCTCTCTCAAATTTGTAGTAAATACATGAGGATTAAAAATCAATTCACATTGGTTATTCTCAAATTTGTAGTATATTGTGGTCTTTGCAAATTCTTACTTTATTTAATATAGTACTATTTGAACTATCTTTAAAAATATTGCCAAGTATTATTTCAAAAACTCTAGAGATAAAAAGAGATAAGACTTATCTCAGGATAAAATGATTTATCTATTTATCTCATTATCAAACAGAGCCTAAAAAATTATATCAAAATTAACTCCGATATTTATATGATTATTAGGTAGGCTGGTAGGATATGATTTTGGATCAAATATATATAAATTAGAATCATATCCTATTCATTATCATGTCAAGTCTGGATATGATCTGAATCCGATATAAAAGTACTAATATTATAACTATATCATAATACGATATGATATATTTTTAAAATCATATCTTATGCAATTTTCCGGATCCGGATTGATTCCGATATACGGATCCAATTTGAAATCATATTGAAATCGGATAATCAGATAAAAGTAGCACCTCTACATCTACATAATCAGATATAGAACATCAACATATCTCCTTAGAAAATATCAACACTTATCAAATGACTAATAAATAAATTAAAAACTTTAGGAATAATAAAATTCTAAAATTCCAAAACAAACATTATACATAATATATTGGTCCAAATACCTAATTTACTACTACATTAATTTTTCAGAACAAAGCAAAGAATTGCATTACATTTAACTATTCTCCCCTTACAAAATTAAATAAATATTAGCTCAGTTGTAAAACTTATAGGTTTTTGCATCCATCAATATCTGACGGAAACCTCCAATTGGTGATAATACCATTATAAGTACACCAAGGATGATGCAAATCTGATTAAAAAAAAAGGAAAAATAAATTGTCAATTTAGCATTTTTAGTAAATGAAGTAAATATTGTTTGAAGGAATGAAATGGAACTAGATAACTCACATAATTGATGATCCAAGATAAGCTAAATCTTTTTGGTTTGTAGATTGCAAGCCACATGATGCAAGGAAGCTGAGTAGAAATATATTGAATTTAATTAAAGTATTTTATTTTTTGAAATAAAAATTGAATAATATCAAAATACATGGGCACATTTTCCATCAAGATTACATTTTTTTTCTAGAACAATATATGTAGCTTCTCAAGACATGTTATTTTTAGTTCTTTTTCTATGATCATATTCGCATTTCAATAAATATAAAAAATAAACTAACATTAAATGTAATATCTACTATTTTATCTTCCATCAATCAATATTTCATATTTTAAATATATAAAAAGAATTTATCTCAAAATGTCATAGCAAAATCCTTTATTTCCAATCAAAAGAGAGAGGATACTTACAAAATATGTAGTTGGTGCAAACACAAATCCTCCAAAGAATCCAACCAATCCACCAAAAAAGGGGAAGGTCATGCCAATGAACATTGTAAGAGCTGCAGAAAACATGCAAGTAATGCTCAGAAATGAAAATTAATGCCAAATTCTGCTGAGAAATAAATGGAAATATATATCTAGCAGTAGCACACATATATTGGCTCTAATAATAATGGTAAATTAAACATATATCGGCTCTAATAATAATGGTAAATTAAAGGCTCTCCATATTACCAACATTAATTTCAACGCTTTATACAAATAACGTGCTAACGAGCCAGCTTGAGTCGGCTCGATTGATAACGAGTTGAGTTTGATCCAGAACTTGTAGCTCGAAATCACATTTAATCTCAACTAGCTTGACTCGTTAAAAATGTGAGCCGAGTTCGATTTAGGCCCAGCTCGCTCGAGCTCAAGTCATTTGCAGCCCTGCCACACATTAGCTCTAATAATAATAGTAAATAAGGTTCACCATATTACTAACATTAATTTTAAAGCTTTATACAAATGAGTGATAACGAGCCAACTTGAGTGGCTCGATTGATAACGAGCTCATGAGTTTGAGCCAGAACTTGTAGCTCAGAACCACATTCAATCTGAGCTAGCTAGCTCGGCTCGATAAAATTGTGAGCTGAGTTCGAGTTAGACCCAGCTTGTTCGAACCGGACTCCTTTGTAGCCCTTACTTAGCACACATTGACTCTAATAATAATGGTAAGATCACTAAGAGGTTCTCCACATTATCAACATTAATTTCAATGCTTTCCACAGATGCAGTGGTAACGAGCCAGCTTGAGTCGGCTCGATTGATAACGAGCTGAGTTTGGCTTGACTTGTAGCTCGGAACCGCATTCAACCCGAGAGCTAGCTCGGCTCGTCTGCAGCCCTAAGTCTAGCACACCTTGGCTCTAATTCTAATAATAATGGTAATTAATTAAAAGGGTTCTCCACATTAATTACCAACGTAAATGGAGCGCCAGATCATACGGAGGCGCAATCCAGGTCTGAAGTTGCGCTTCTTCACCAGATAAGTTTCCATCATATCAAACACAGGCATTGCATAGATCTATTCATTCAAGAATTCATTCAATCAATCAACATATATCAGTATTATTTATTATTTGCAAATATCAACAATCAAACATATAGCCTATTAATTGTTGCTAGGTAAAGTGCAATGAGAACAATTTATATGACCAAATTTATATATACAATGAATCATAGTGACTTCTTGATCAAAACAGAAATAAAAACTATATATTTTGTTTGATATGATGGGAGCTAACTATTACCTGATAGCTTCCGATAACGTGCAGAACGACAAACATGTTAGCAGCGGCGATAAGCCAGCGAGGTTTCTCAAGCGAGATAAGGATGTCATCGTTAACAGCATTTCCGAATGCCCAATAACCGATGAGTGCCACCGGGAAGTAGCATATTGCCACAACAATATAAGCTACAACAACACCGCGCCACATGGGCTTCTTGGACGGCTTCTCTGGTGTGGAAGGGATGGTGGCCTGGATCTCCAGCACGACATTGTGACCCGCATATGCAAATGCCACCGTCCCGAGCGCGTTAAAGAAGCTAAGTACGGTCCCGGCATTGCTTTCTGCTTTGTAACTGTAGTCTACATTAGATTCCCTGCCTTTGTGAACTGAGGTCGTCCATGCGATGGTAGAGTAGCTGAAATTTTCAACAAATAATAATTTACCTATTATCTAATTCCATTTTTACAACTATTATCAGCAATTTTTCTGAGTACAAAAGACAGGAAAATCTTTTTTTTTTTTGGCTTTTTCGAGTCGTTATAGTTTCTAAGAAAAATTGAGATGTTATTCAGAGAAGGATGTCAATAAATAATTGAAATATGAGAGCAATACGTGAGCGACATAACGGCTGCGACTAACGAGACGCCTGAGATGGAGTTGAAGTTCGGCATCTGTGATAGTACGAAGTGTATTGAACCGAAAATCATGATGAAATAGGTTTCCTTGATGTTTTTGCAGTTAGGGCAAACCGTGTCGTGTAATTTCTTCAGTGACTTGCCACCGGTGACCATGTACACAATGTCTGTGCTGATCTCCACGACCAACTGTTGCGGGACCACGAGCCACAGACCGACCTTTTCGCCAAATGCGTGTTGGCCTAGCTCATGATATCTATCGAACCGTTTACCGGGAGCACACTCGTGCATCTCAACCATTTGCCATAGAGTGAAGAGTGTGATGATCCATGACAGTATCAGAATGACGACTCCGGGTCCCCTGTCACAACGGCAACTGATTTAGGAGATTATAGAAGCTTTTTGTTTGCAATTATAAACTAAATTTACTTTTTGGTAATTACAATTCAATACTTCCCTATCAAAATATGAATTCTTATAAGTTATAATGTTGTAGTTTTAATGTTCACTGAAACTTGTGACCTTTGCTCTTTTAACCTTCAAAGAAAACAGCGAAAATATAATGGCTTGAAAAGAAAGAATAGTACAAACCAGCCAAGTTGAGACATGGCGAAAGGCAAGCCGAGGACACCGGCACCGACCATAGCTGTAACATTGTGGAATGCGGAGTAGTACCATTTCGCGTTGCGAGAGGCTGTGATCACCGACCATTCATCCTCCGGTGACTCATCCACCTCCTGCATACACATCATAGTCATGTTAATGATATTTATGAAAAATAAAATAAGACAATTTTCTTTCATCAAGTGACCTGTCATTTATTTATCTCATATGCTGAAGTCATTTTAATGTCCATTATTATATTTTCATTGTTTTGTTAATTGTTCAAAAAATTAAAAAAAAATTGTCCTATCTGATGAAAAAACATAGAAAATTAATTATATTCTATTAATGAATTGATATGGATTGATGTGTTATCAGAGCTTAAAAATTTATAGAAATCCATTATAGTTACTATATATGTAACATATATATGTTACAGCAGATTTCATAAATAATGCCCCCATCAAGCATAAAACAAATTTGTTTAACTAACAACCGGTAATTAAATACAACAACAAAATATTCCAAATTATATGCTATATATTTGAACATATATACCTTAGGCTTAGGCTTGAAATAGGTCTCAAATGCTTGATCAGTTTCCATTGCTCTGGCTTCAAATTAGGTTGACTAGATCACCTTAATTTTGATTTAGAAATATATCAGAGAAGGGGGAAAAAAGGTGAATACATTTATAAGGGGTAATGAGGCTAATTGTTGAATGACTAATATAAGACATACTTGAATATATTGTTCTATATAAAGTATCAATAGTCAAAAAATAATTCCAAAATTAATGGTGCATGATGATTTTTAAGAGGAAAATCCTTCAGAGTTTTGCCCCTTTTTTTTTTAAAATTTCTAAATGCCAAAATTCTGAATGCCCAAAAATAAATTTCCAAAATTCCGGTATTTTTGGAGGAAAAAATAGCGTTCTTAAAATTTTTGGATGACAGTTTCTGAATGCCTAAAGATATAATTCTCATTTCTCAAAATAGATGTGATAACTTTAAGAAGGAAATATTTATACGTCACCTTGAATTTTGTTGTGTTAAAAATATCTTTTGAATTGATTAAAGAAAAAAAAAGCATCTTGACATCTTGGAAATATTTTTGTTATTTTTATTTAGAAGTGCTAAAAAAACATATACATTATTTTCAGGAACCGAATTCCAAAATTAAAATCCATATATAGCTAAAAAATGCTTTCCTATTTTAATATTATATGATACATAATTTACTACATGTGATCCAAGTATTTGAACATATGAATTTATTTTGACCCGAAGGAGAACAACACAATCTTAATTTGTCTAAATAATCTATTTGGTTTTATAAAAAGAATGATATTGAAATTGTGATTTTAATAGACCACTATTTGGAAAGCAATTATTAGTATAGGTCTTCTAATTAAATAGATTACTCTGAATCAAATTTCAGTCTGATAAATAGAATAACCGTCAGATCATGCATCAAATTTGATATTCCACATGATTATTAAAATATAAAAGTGAAGCTTTTATATGAATTTTGATATCATCGAATAATTATTTTGTCCGTTGAATCAAAATTCGATTCAATGGACGTTAAAACTCACCCTGTTTCCCTTCTAAATAGCTTACAGATTCATGTACAAATTTGATTCAATAGACGTTAGAACTCATCCTGCTTCCCTTCTGAATAGCTTACAGATTCATGTTCCCACACTTTCTGTCCCTATTATACATCCCTAAGTAACTTAATTAATGCAACAAATTAATAGCTTATAGATTCAAGTATCCTATGCATGCATTTTTAGTGAACACAGTATAGCAATTTAAGACTCCAAACAAGCTATACATATGTTGATTCCTTGAAGCAATTGAAGACTCCAAAGGAGCTACATGATCCCATTTATATATTTTGATCAGCAAACACATCTATTTCATATTTTAGAATAGCTAAAAATGCTGATTCCTTGAAGCAACAGATTCTCTAATTCATATTTTAGAATAGTGCTTTCTTCACCACCAAAATCTATTATTATACACTTATTTTAGGTGATGTATCAACCCATTTATTTTGATCATCAAATACAGGGTCCCTTTTGTCATCTACTTAGATTCCATTGTTAACTTGTAAGGAACAAATAACCTAATAATTTAAGTAGTAACTAATTAGAATGACTTCCTATAAGTTATGAATTCAAACTCTCCATAAAATATATATAAAAAATGAAGAATCTGAGCCATACTTTCATTCAAAAAATGTTAACTTGTAAGGACTTTTGGCTATTAATTGTTGATTGAACCAAAGAAGGAGAGCATTTTGTGAACTCATTCAAAACTCAAATATGAATTCAAACTCAAAACTCAGGCAGTATTCCTATCAATCAAAGGCCATGTAGATATTTTTATTTTCAAAAACTTGAAATTGAGAAAAAAACATAGAGGAATTACCAGCAGAAATTAATCATTCATTCAACCTTCCACCAGCACATTTGCCCATTATTGTTATTGAAGAAGGCGTTCAAACATGTTTTAGATTCGTCATAGTAGAATTATATGTGTAATATGTGACGTATCTACTTGATTTAGGGTTCGTTTGGTAAATTAAGGAATAGCACTAAAATAGTATTATTAAAATAATAAAAGCAGAATAGTAATAGAATAGTGATATTTGAAAGAATGAACAGAATAGTGTTATTTTCAAATTATTCGGAAGAGTGAAAATGTTGTTTGCTAAGAAAATAAATTTTTTTTGCTATTCCGTGTACTGAGAAAGAGTGTTATTCTTCTATTCGAACCATATAGTCAAATAACATAACAGTTTATTAATGCCGCTATTCTCATTCATTTTTTTTGCATTTGATAACTTCCTTTCGTCGGAATAATGTATTATTCCTTATTGAAAAATGGTTGCCAAACAGACCCTTAGTTTGGATAAATTTATGAATATGTAAATGACATGATTTGAAATATTTATATAATTTTGATGATGTTACGATCACAAATAAGATATAAATTGATTAAAGTCATAAATAGAATCATTCAAATATGTTTTAAATTCATTCGAGTAATTTATATTACAATAAAATAAATTATATCAATATTTCATTGATTTAAGAAATAATATTTCATAAAAGATAAAAATTGTCATGCATATACATTATGCATACATTTTTTCCAAATTAATTTTCTTAAAACAAAAGTGTATATTTTCGCCCACAAATTTCAGCAACAAAAGTTCTAATATTATAATTATGTATGTTCCAAATGAAATTACTTTGATCTTTATATAAAGCTAATAATATTAACTGAAATTCATGGTCAAGAAATGATTGTTGCAAAATTAAAAGTTTAAGAAAATGATGGTGAAAAATTAAAGTTTAAACTAACATATAATGTACCTTGATCATTTAACTCCCATTTTGTCATGTCCTATATGTCATAATTTTGTTGTCACAATAATATTTTAAATTTGAAATTGGTGAACGACTTTTAATTTTGATGCATATGGAATGTACATGATCAAAGTTTCAAACTAATCAAAATAAAAGTACGTGCATACTGAAAATATTAAATTATAAAAAAGATATACTATATCATTTCTTAAAACTTTCTCATGTCTCCTTTCTTTTATCCTTTCTATTCTTATGGTGGGACATTCTATAGTAAATAATCATTAAGGATTAGCTTAATTTAATATAAGTGTAATTAAATTTAAAATAAACAACTTAATTATCGAGAAATTATTCTTGTACCCTAATTTTTTACACTCTTTAACCACACATCCAAAGTATTCATACTTAATATAGATGTTATTTATATCTTATTTTAAAATTATTTATATCTAGTATACAAAGTATTTGTTACTTTCTATTTTTGAATGATTATATGAAATTTGAAGTCAGAGACTCTATTGAATGGATTAAAATACATATTTTAAAAATTCTAATCCTAACAACATAATATATAAACACCTTTTCTATTAAATATAAATATTTTATGAAAAAAATATAAATATGCTGGATTGTAGATAAAGTGTACGAATAAAACGTACAGTTCTCACTCTTCTTAATTATCAGGGATCAAATATGAATTAAACGTATATTGACAAAATTCAAATCTTTCTTTGGTTGGTGAAAATAAACAAAATATTGACAAAAGAAAACCTTCTGAAAAGAGGTTGGCAGGTAATTCATCTTGTGTGTTTTGTGGGCATTTGAATCTATTGATCATTTATTTATAATTGTTCAATTATTAGAAATTTATGGTTTTGGATTGCTTCACACAATAATTTTCAGTTTATAGGTGATACTTTAGCAGATTTGTGAACTTTGGATGCTTATATACCACTTAAGGATTTTTGTTTAGTAGAATTAGTAAAAGATGTAGTTTTATAGGTGATCTGGTTAGAGAGAAATCAAATATATTTTCAACATACTCAATGTAGATCCTTACAAGTTCTTGGAATGCAAATCATTAATTTGGCCAGCTTTTGGTGCAAGTCTAGAAATGAAAAAATATTTCTTAAATTAACCTTGGTATTAGTACAAGAAATATACCTCCTTCCTTTATAGATAACAAGAAGGAATCAGGAGGAAATCAAGGTCAAGAAAGTCACCATTGGGTCTGAACTAGAGAGCAATTTGGTTTTGGTACCAGTAAATGAAGATACTGTGACAAATGAAAAGGCTACCTCTTAATAATGTGCTTTATGTGCTTTTAAATCTTTTACTTTGGTGGTAATATGTAGCATAATACCTATGTTTTAGTTTTTACTGGTATTTTGTTGGTAGGTAGTTTGTGATATTTTAGAAAAACTTAGTATGATGTGTAAACTATTCTATTTGATGACTGGTATCAGAGAGGTGGTACCAACACCTTATTTTTACTGTTTCAATGAAACAGGTGGATCTCTCCACTTTTATCAATATATATATATATAAATAAAACGAAATTAGAGGACTAAATCGAATAAAGGATATAGAGTTGAGGCACTAAGCGACCTTCCGTGGAATTTACCCCCTCATGCCTCTCTTTCTTTCGTTGGAGAAAACAAAGCAAAACCCTCCTCTCTCTCTCTCTCTCTCTCTCTCTCTCTCTCTCCCCCTCCCCCTTCTCCGTCTCTCTTTGACAGATCATCTACCCCCGCGGCGTCGTCGCCATGAACCAATTCGCTATGGTACACCCGTCTTTCTCCCTCTTCCAACTTATTTAATCAGGAATTTGCAGATTTATAGTGCACAGCTTCTTAAAGTTATTACTGCGCTACGCTAATTCAGAATCAGAACCAGATCAATGAGAATTTTGATGATGCTTCTTTTGTATATTTGATTGAATATGTTATATTTCTCCAGCACTTTAGCACAAGGGTTTTGAAACTGATTTGTGTGTGGAAGTGCAAAATTCATTACTTAAATTAGGGGGCATAAGTGTCATTTTACTGTTATTGATAGTTACCTAGTTGTTTATGCATTTTGGACATTTTTTTTGTTTCAATTGTTCCTAGGTTAAACATTGGGAAGATTGCCCTTTTTAAGTAAACAAATAATTTTCATTTGAAAGAATTAGTTATTGATTTCTTGTAGGTGGAGGAATTGGCTTCTCTTGTGAAAGATAATTTGTATAGCAAGCATCTAATTCTTTCCACAGAGGAAGCTTTGGTTGCTTTTCTACAAAAGGATACAAGGTATAAAAAATAAATGAAGTTAAAAATGTAGAGGAGATCTACTACTGGTCTCGGATTGATTATTCATGTTAGTACTGTTTTGTTTGTTTGATACTGGCATGAAAATGTGTAGTTGGTTAAAGTTCAGTTGGTACATATTTGCAGGGTTGTTTCCAGCTTAATTTGTTTGTTTTTGTTTTTCTTTTCTTTCTGCTCTTTTTATGAGTAATAGTCAATTGATGTAACTGAGATCGGACCTGCTTTGATATTTGTGATGAAAGTTGGACCAGAACTATACTGTTCCTGTAGCAATTTGGTGTACCAACAGTAATTGTTAAGGTATCTGGTATCCCACAACCACGTGAAAAGAAACCTTAATCTGATTTGCCAGCATAATAAGGTCTATTTATTATTTTATTTATTTTTTCTTTTTCTGTATATCAAGTAACTCCAGACATGTTTTGTCATATTAGCTTTGCTTTTTTTTGTTTGTTTGTGTGTTTTTCCTTATTTCTTAATGCAACTTGGTTAAATAAAATGCAGTACCGATGGGATTTTGGAGCTTCAGCCAGTGGGGTCCTACCATCGCCTGCTGCTGCATCGACTTGCTGAAATTTATGGGTGTCTTTTCTCTCTTGTTATAATTCATTTTTTGTATTCTGTTACTTGAATTAATTGTTTTTTTTTATTTGGGGTTGAGGGTGAATTTGGTAAAAATATTGTCAGGAGATTGTTTCAATTATTGGTAAGGGAACTCAGGAATTATTAATGAATAAAGAAGGACAGACATAATTGACCACTGTTTTCATGTCTCTCTAGAGATGATGTCAATTAAAAGGGATTATTTTGTTTTTCCCCTTTGTAAATTTTTCTTTAGATAGGAAAAATTTACCAGAAGATTCATTGCTTATTGATTTTTGCTCTATAAAGGAAGTAAACATAAACTAGATCATTTCATGGGTCTGCTTAAGAATAAGGGGATGGAATAAAATTTCCTACAATACGGGTTTTTTTGCAATTATTTTCTTTTTCTTTTTCTTTTTCTTTTTTTCTGAGTTTCTCCCATTAATTGGGCCATTATGTCAAAACTGTTGGCATCCATAATGGTCATTTTAAAGACATCTTGCAATTCTCCTTTTTTTTCTTCCTCGTAAAATTGTAGTTTTGTGCATGAATCTGTTGGGGAAGGAGAAGATCGTCATTTAGTGCTTGAGCGATGTTCGGAAACAGCCATGTATGTTGAATTACACTTAAAACATATTTTTTTAGTGTACTTGTTAGTTCTGGTATTTTATGCTTTTAGCAAAGCTATATGCATTGCATTCTATATGGAACCCCCATCAGGGGCAGCCGTGCCCTACCCCAGTGGCAGAGAGAGGCAACCCTGCCCCCCTCCCCAAATAAAAAAAATAAAAAAAAACATTTGCAGAAATATGCTTAACTTGGTTATGGCTTTATTTTAAAGTTGTAAAAATTTGCTGTAGTTCAAAATAATTGTAAGATTATGCCCCCATCATATGGTATTTGTTGGCTCTTCCCTTGAACCTCATATTAAGTTTTCAACCTTGAGCAGTTGAATATGTGCCACACCTCTTTCCCAGGTTGGTTTGTTTTGTGTTTTGAATTATCTGATACTTAGCTGAGGTTCTTTAAACACAAAAAGTCTCTGTGCTACTAATACTATATTGTTTTGGGTATTTTTACCAATTGTACTGGCATAGATACCTGAAGCCCCAAGTAGTTAAAAATTTTACAACAGGAGACAGCAAATATGTACTGGGCTTGAGTGGTATAGATACTTAAATTTGGATCATATTGCACTTTTCTGCTCTGGTATTAACCGCTTGAAAATTTTTTAGGCTATTAACAAATATCCTTTCTGTTATTAAAGTCCAAATTAATTTTTGTGTTAATAAATTTTGCAATTGCCTCTCTTTCTCCATTTTTTCTATACTGAAAATTATTATATTCATGTGTTTATCTGCTTGATTATTTGTTTTTTTCAGTCCATCGGTGCTTGTCAGTGACATATTGTGGGATCAAGCTGAGAGCTACACTTCTACCTCATCTCAGCATATTTTAAAGAGAGAAGATCCTGATACCCTAGGTATGCATTTTTTTTTCTTTTGTTTACATTGAACAACTTTTTCTGATCTATGTATGCATGTTGATGAAGTTTCAAATCTATATTTCAGCCTCTAAACTGAAGAATTCCATGTCGCTCACTCCAGTACCAACACCGCCACCTCTGGAGGAAAGGCAGGCTGCATACCTGGCTGCCCGAAACCGCATCTTTGGCCTGAGCAGTACTGAGGAAGGGGGCTCAACCAGCCCGAAATTGAGGACAGACCCTACAGTGGCTCGCCGTATGATTGCACATGCACTTGGACGTAAAATTGAAGCCACATCAAATCCTGAGATATGTGGCAATGAACCAAACAGTGGAAGGAGTAATGATAGCACACAGAATTGTAGAGAAAGAAGAGGCAACAACCCAAGGGCTTTAAGTGCCGAAAATTTGAAAAAGGAACAAGTTGGGGCAGCTAAGAGAATTTTCGCAAACGCATTGGGCCGAAATTCATGCAGAGAAAAATGAATGACAGAGTGGAGAAATTAAATCCAATTATATTGACAGGTGGGGCCAGTCGAAGGGATGAGCCAGTGTTGAAATGGTACTGAGTCCTTGGTTTATGTTCTTCATCGGAGGATTGCTACGGGTTCCATGTGCATTTGCTGGGAGTTCCGCCGGCTAGAGGATTCCGGTTGTCAGGGAAACAGTATTCGTTCGATTTGTAGATTTGTTGCTGTTCCAACAAGCACTTCAATCCTGGAGATGCATCTCTCGTTGTAAATTATTTGTTATATTTTGAATTTAACTGAAACAAAGAGAATTAGCACTCTGTGTGATTTCATGTAGTCTGATAATATTGGATCTCTGTTGTTCACAAGCTCTTAATTTGTTTTTCACCAAGGAGGCTAGGAGACTTATACTATACTATCTCTCAAGTTTATTAGTATTTTGATCCTTTTTTCTATATTTTATTTTCTTTTCACAATTAATCCACTACGCATGCAGTGTTTTTTTTTTTTTGGTTCACAAAGATAATATTGAAATCTAGATTATAGATGGTTTTCAAGTGTTATTCTAATATGGCATTGCATGAGCTTGATCGATATTAATTGAAGTTCTTTAAAATATAATTGGGTTTGGGACAGATATTTGATTGGTCTTTTATTTGCACCCTTAGTTTTGAAATTAACAATGTATATTTGAGAGTAAAACTGGGGTGAATTTAAGCTCACCAAGTCCATTGATGAGTTTAATTCAAAATTCACCGAATCAGTTTCAAACGATAAATCCGAGTTGCTGAATAAATTTTTCATATTAAAATCTCATAGAATATCGAAAATTTTTTATTTTTAGAATTCTATAACTATTTATTTCATATTTTTGAAAATGACCTATTTTCATATACAAACATCTATTATTATATTTGAAGGATCTGAAAACATGGTTCATGTCCCTTTTACAGGTTTTTAATCTTCCAACCCTGAAGAAATAAATACAAAAAAATACAAAAAATAAAAATAAAAAAGGACAGAAAACACAAAAGAATTGTGGTAAAAAAAAAATCTGAGGATATCTCTCATGGGCCCATGAGCCCATTATAAACCAGGCTTTATATTATACGAAATAGAAACACAAAAGAGAGAGCGATATAAATAGGAGTTAGGGTTTAGAAGCTCTCTCTGCGCGTACGCCTCCATTTTTTCCCCATCTCTCCTTGCTCTCTCTTCTTCGCTCTCTCTCGCATCTCCTCGCAACAATGGCTGTGGTGGAGCAACAGGAGGTCAAGCTCTTCAATCGCTGGTCCTTCGAGGATGTTCAGGTCTCTCTTCTCTATCTCCTTCCCTTTAACTTTTAAATTGGGGGTTTTATCAAGTAAAATATCGTGTAATTCTCTTTTTATTTCGTTCAAGTGGATAAATGCAGTGTGATTTTAATGCTTAGAGATAGTCGGAGTATTGCTCTTATGTAGTAATTGGATCTGATTAATAGATTCGAAAAGCGATCAAATAGATATTGTTTTTTTGTTTTCATGATATTTAAATGTGAGTAACTAAGCAGATTTGATGCTGTGATATAGTGTGATTCAATGTTTCTGATGAGATCTCTTCAAATTTGGGTGAAAAAGGCATAGTAGTTGCTTTCCCCGTGTCAATTTCATGAATCATGCTGTTTCTATTTATCTATTTATAAAGTATCATAACTCTTTTCATACTCAGGTGGGTGATA
The DNA here is from genome assembly GCA_037678475.1 of x Bolboschoenoplectus mariqueter. Lineage (NCBI taxonomy): Eukaryota > Viridiplantae > Streptophyta > Magnoliopsida > Poales > Cyperaceae > x Bolboschoenoplectus > x Bolboschoenoplectus mariqueter. Next base: position 1,101,013 of record CM075286.1, on the reverse strand, counting down.
TATCGCTTAGCGATTACTTAGCGGTGACAGCAACAAAACACGCTACGTATCTCCCGCACACAGCTGGGAGGTACTCGGTGAAGCGCTTTCGCAAGGCACAGTGCCCCATTGTGGAGAGGCTAACCAATTCCCTTATGATGCATGGCCGCAACAACGGCAAGAAGCTCATGGCCGTCAGAATTGTGAAGCATGCCATGGAGATCATCCACCTCTTGACTGATCTGAACCCAATTCAAGTCATAGTTGATGCTATCATCAACAGGTATATCTTCTCCTTTATGCAAAATTTTATATTTTGCTTGTTAACCCCCCCCCCCCCCCTCTCCTCCTCCCACCAACAACACAAAAAAAAATAAACAACACACACACACACAATGCTATAGTTTGTCTATTCTCTTGGTAGCTAAAAAGATAGCTTTATGGACTGCCTAATTGTAAAGCTCTCTTTTTTGAGGAAAAAAGGGCTTATGATGTTAAAATTTAGATATTCGAGGTTTCCCTAAACCTAAAACATAATTTCTAACTCCTTTAAGAAACCCAAACCTCAATTTCCTATCTTGGAAAACCCTCTCAACTATTGATATGTTGTTCAAGTTGCTTACTGATCTGTTACCAATATCCTGCATCCGTTGTTCCTTATCATTATTTGTATTTACTTGTTGATTTGTACCAGATCTATACCAGTTATACAATGAGCATTAAACTTTTGTTGAGTATGCTAAATTTAAAGTTTTAGCAAATACAGTAAAGCATGAGATTGTATCTGCAAAAGCTGAAATAACATGTCCGTAGATCACAAGCTTTGGATTTGTAACTTGGATTTTAAAAGGATGGGATTCTAACAGACTCAATCTTGTTCATATCCTGCTTGTAGTGGGCCTCGTGAGGATGCTACTAGGATTGGTTCTGCTGGTGTCGTTAGGAGGCAAGCTGTTGATATTTCACCACTGAGACGTGTAAACCAGGCTATTTACCTTATTACAACTGGTGCAAGAGAGAGTGCCTTCAGAAATATAAAGACCATTGCTGAGTGCCTTGCTGACGAGCTCATCAATGCGGCCAAAGGTTCTTCCAATAGGTCAGTTTTACGTCTAAGTAATTTGTTTAGCCTTGTTTAGAGTTGAGGTGTATTATACATGACAATCAAACTTTTACTATTTATGATGGTTTGGAAATGAAATATCACTGTTCTGTTTTTGTTAGCTTAGTGCAGATTCTTATTTCTTAATAATTTAATTTCACTGAAATTAATGGAGTGGCTTGAAAAGGAGGAAAATTTCCCATTGTTTTTCTTTTTTGGAAATTTACCTTTGTATTCTTGTAACAAACAAACTTAAAATACCTCGTTGAGCAGACAAATTGTACTAAAGAAGCACGAAGTATTTTTTTTTTCTGATAGCTTATTGACATCTAACTATTTATTGACAGCTATGCGATCAAGAAGAAGGATGAGATTGAGCGTGTTGCCAAGGCTAACCGTTGAGTGTGCCGCCACACTGAATGCAGTTTGGAAAAAAGTTCTTATATGGCATGTAATTTCCATATTGCTGTCTTTTTTATTTGGTTTTGCATTTGGAAAATCAGGATTTTTTAAGCTTATGTACTTTTTTATGAGATAGTTAAATCGTGAAATCCGTTCTATATTTTGATATGTTCTTGGTTTCACTTAAATAAACCATGCACTTGATTAGTTATCTTCTGTAGCCAATGTGCCATGCACCTACACCCTCGGTTTGTGCTTTGTATGTTAAAGTTCTCTAAGGTGAAACTTTACATGTATATGGGCAGCAAGAAGATGTTACATAGATGTTGTGTTTGCTCCGGTTTTATTGGTAATTGCTGGTAATTAGGTAGGCTCCAAATAAATAAAACAAATAATGTGAGAACTACATATCCGGTGTTGAAATTATGGTGCCAATTTGCTGATTTGGTATTGTGGCTTTTACTGAAATCATTTGCCTGAGTGATTAGAGCAAAATTAGATTTTTTTTTTTAAGCTTGGAAGTTATCCTAAAAGTGGTGTAACCTGACCTTTCATATCGATCGAATTGCTCACAAGTCGCAATAAGTATGATCCATTGGTAAAGTGTCATCATTTTTTTTGGCAGCAGAATCCGAGTTGTGGTGTACACATCAATCAAAGAGACAAACTCAGTATAAAAATATCTGCAGAATTATATCTCTCTATTGGTACCAAATACCAATTATATGAGGCCGAATAAATGCTGTTGGGGGATCGTCTTTGTTGGGAAGAGACTGTAAAGCTATACCTTGAACATAATGCTAAAATGTATATATGCCTTATTAGTCAAAGTTCTTGTTGATGGGTCCTTGTTTTTCTTTTCTTTTTCTTTTCTTTTTCTTTTCTTTTTCTTTTCTTTTTGAGGAAAACTTGTGATGGGTCTTGTCTAACACAAATGATGATGAATCTTACAAGAAGCATCTCAAAAAAATTATGCTGGGGGGTTAAACGGAACTCTCATTTCAAAAGAAAAACAAAATAATAAAACAGAGTTCTTGTTTGTATAACTTGCCCTTTGTAAAATTATCCTTTTATTTATAAATCATTTTTGACATGCCTCCTGACTCTTGTGCAGGTAACGTAATTATTTAAAATAGATGTGTTACCTTTTGTTTATTGGAAAAACACTCTTACAAGTTACAAATTCTCTTACAACGACTATTTATAAGCTGTGGTATTTTTAATCAGAAGAACTCTCTAATGTATTATCCAAATTTGACAGTCTAAAACAATATTATCGTCTTTAAACCAATTATTCTTTTTCACCACAAAAATGTTCCAAAGAAAAATATCTGCTTTTCTATAGCATTTAGCTTAAATATAGGAAACTCTTTTAATCATTTCAATCACCATGCAGCAAATATTTTCAACCAAATAATGCAGCTTCAGACTTTAATAATGTTCTTAAACATACTAAAAGATCTAACAGTGGGAAAAACTATTTAAGTCACACAGTCTCACTAAGAAGTGTGTAAGTTCTTGTAACTGTAACAGATAAACCAAAAATATATACACAACAGTTCTTTTAAATCTACTGCCAATTCCAGTAGAATATAGCCAATAAAGCAAAAGAAATGACTTGTAACTACATATTTCTCAAGTTCATATATGGCTACCCAACCGCCCAATTTGAAGGAAAAAATCTCTATTTCTACAAAAAAAATGGTGCTTCTTTATGTTTTCTAGCATGAAAGCACCATATACTTCTTACTAAGAAGCTCTGAGTCTTCTCAATTTGGTGGTAAAAAAAAATTAAAAAAAAAACATCGGGCCAGAATGAAACTTTTTCTTAATTAGCCGGGTTTCGGTTTCTACTGAAGACATTGATACCAGGCAGCCTAATTCCAAAGCGGCTATTGTTAGATGGATTCCCGTTACTCGGTTCAGCTGATTGGGATGACCCATTTGACCCATTCGATAGATCAATTAGGCCTGGTTTGACAGAATTTGATCTAGAGAAGACTGGACCAACAGGGCTTGAGACCCCTTTGAGTTCCTAAATAAGAATGTACCATTAGAAGTTGACGTTGTTTGCAAATCAGAACAGCATTGTTCTAAAGCAATTGAAGGAAAAAATCAAACATTCCTTGGACTGTCATACATACGAGTCATATTAACAACCAACATTTTAGAGGAGTCTGCACTAGCAAACAACCACTAGATCACAAGTAATTAATCCCATTAAATACCCTCTTTTTCTGTTATCCCAATTTTAGATTGGGGCTATAATTTAGATGTTGGGTTGCAACTTGCCACGACATATGATTTACAATAGTAACATATTCGGTTATGTTCAACAAAATGCTGAAGGACACTAGAGTCAGTTTTTGCTCCACTAATTGATTGGGTCAAATGCCGTGAATGTTAATAGGCTGGTGTTACAAGGACAATTTTTGCAACATGCTGAGTGTTGATTTAAAAAGCAAAGTGTAAGTGGCAAACCTTAAGGAATGCCTCTGAAACAGTAGTTGAGCGATGAACCTAAAAACACATATTCCATAATGTGTATATTGTGTATCAGATGAGCAATCATAAAATCCAGAATGTAATTATAAAAACAAATAAAAACACAAACATGATACTAAAAGATCAAACCTTAGGGGTAGGTACAACTGTAGGTGTCTCTACTGAGGCAGGAGAAGTTGGTGAAGGCGATTCTATTGCCAGAGGTGACGGAGATGCTGCCTGGAAGTTTGTTATAAATAATAGGTCAGAAAATAAGTGTAATAAGTTTAATCACCTAACGATACATATAAGCTACAAGGATATCCTTACTATATAACATGTATGCATATGTCAAAAATGCATAATAAGCATATTGGTGTGAAGCCCTTTCTAAAGTGTCCTTTTGGATTGAACCAGAGCCACTTTTTATTCTTTACATTAGAATTTGGGAACGTAAACTGTAGAACCTAAAAGTAGCCTTCAGGTCTTGCACAATGCAGACTATATGGTACAAATTTTGTGAATATATAAGGAAAATTTTACCCTATTGGCCGGCAAACTCTTTGATGATTCAAGAGCCGGACGGGATGAACTGGTTGATGCCCCCTGTTAAAAAAATATAATAAATTATAAAAAAATGTAGATTGAAATTAGTATATTTCTCAAAAAAAAAAAATCTGTTCAGAGACTGCGCCAAATTGTGGTTTGCTCTTGTTTTCATAAAGAAAATGATGTTGGGACTTCATTGTTTTACCACTAGAGATCCAAAGATACTTCTGCATGCCAGTAAAAAGAGAAATACACTCCTGGCACCCACATGAAGCACCAACTTTCCCTCAATATAGGTTCATTCTATTTACACAGTATCTAAGGGTATCTATTTAAATAGGATAGAAAAATAAAAACATTTCCAATATTCTTGATGTTCTAATAGGTGACACTCTTATTCTTAAATGGAGATGATATTTTTAGGTTTTCTGAGGACAGATAAGAATATTTCTGGCATAACATATGAAAACATAGGTAACTCACCAACAGCATCTCAGTATTACGATCCTGCTCGAGTCTGCTAGCAAATTTGCACAACTCAGAAATTCCCCTTGTCGTCAGATCCTAATTGCAAAAAATAAAAAAAAAGAAACAAAAATAAAATCAAAAGGAATGCTTTAGGCAAATAGTCACAATAATAGTTAAGGAGAAATTCTAGAATTATTACTATTATAGATTTCTAGTATATTCTCTTAAGCATCTCCATATGGTACTTCAAAATTCAAATATAACGTAACATTAAAACTTGAACTACAATTACCTGACTCATCTCCAGTCGGCCAAGCTTTGTTTCCTGATATAAAAATACACAAGTCAAATATTAATTGCCTCCGTAATATATAAATTTATCCCTGAATGGCTGGTCATATGCACATCTTAATAATGACATATTTCATTTTCAAATACCTCTTAGAAAGAGGTTTTAATTATCATTTAAAACTTCAAGGGGTAATACAAAAAATTTGACATCAAAAAGGTCAAATACAAATAAAAGAAAAGGTTAACTTACAAGAGTTTGGACAACAAGATGGACAGATTGCATGTCCTCTTGGAAAGCAGTTATATCTCCATGCAATCCCTTCACCTATATTAGGGACCAAAAAGGACACTTTCTGTTAGAAGAAACATTGTCAGTTTTTTCAGTTTTCGTCATGTTTAAATTACATAACTAAGGGCCAATTTGCCTCCGGAGGGATGGAATCAAAGTGACAGTCACCCTACCTAAAGGTGTTGGGTTAATCATAAGGATTATTTTGAGATTGTCTTCAAAGAAGTTTTGAAATTGTTTCCATTAGGTTTATGATGGGAACAGGTGCACCCAGGCTGACGAGTACTAATCATCCCCAGGAAAAGAAAAGGACAAAGTAAGCCAATCCCACAACATAATTGTTAAATTCAGATTCGGTTGGTATAGGGCTGGAGTAATTATAGCTAAGAAGCAATTTAGGGAAACAACATACCACACTGTACCTATACCACTACGTGGAACCCAGTATACATATACCAGATGAAATGTGATCTTAGGTACAATCAAGATTATTAATGAGCCAATATGATAGACAAATACAAATAGAAATACTAATATATCAGGTATGTTTAAATCAGCAATACAGCAGAGGAAAAAGAATTTCTGCCTGTGTGCTCCTATCATAGTCTTTTTTTCCTTTTTTCTGATAATTTCATGTATAGACTATCAAAAGCTTCACATAAAACCCTTGAAAGAAGAAAAGTATAAATGGGTGCTCAGAAATGATGACTGATTCTCTAAGCCCCGCTTCTAAATTTAAAATTCCATAAGCCCCACTCTTGCCAACTAAAAGCATACAAACCCTCTTTTTTTACTATCGGCATGGTCGAGGAAGAAAGAGGAGCAATTTACCAACTCCCATGAAAAGATGCTTATAACAAAGGGCAGTGATGGCTTTTGACTAGAGTAATACTGTGCAGTAAGACTTAATTTAATGATTTCTGCAATTCAATCAGTGGCTCGAATTGCTACTTCCTTCAAGAAAAGAAAAAGCAGGGCAGTGGTGTTGCAATGACATTTAGCATGCTCATACTTCAGACATAAATAAGATTTTCTCAATTTGCAGGGATTCAAATAACATTTTTGAGCTTAGAGGCACATTACCTTTTTTTTCTTCTTTCCTTTTTTTTTTGCTTATTCACTAACTTCTCGAAAACAATACTACCAAGCCAGTGAAGTGTATTTAGCCAGTCTTTGCACTTGTAAAATTCTAGCATGTACAGTAATATTTTAGTTTAGTATTAGAACAAACCTCATCCCGAGTGGCTTCAGTTATTTCTTTACACTCATCTAGACGACAGTCTACACGGTCGATCCTTGTCGAAAGAAATCTCTTTGCAGCCTGAAAAAAAAGGTTACAAATATTCCTCCATGAACCAAAACACATCCAGAAGATTTAGCAGTGAGAAACCTGATATAGGCCGAAACCAACTCGTACCATATAGATCCAAAAACAAGAAAATCGACCTCTTCAACCCCTCTTATAGAAACATTGGAAGATGAATAGAGAATTTGTTGCATTTTAAGGGGAAAATAATAAAGGTTAAAAGGGGCCTGGAAGATTTTTGACCATTTCATAGAGAATTCTCAATGTTGAACTTTAAATAACATGAACTTGCTGTTCGGATTTCCTCCCTTTTAAAAAATAACAATAATAAAAGAAAAGATGGAAAGTAAATTAGTAAAAAGGAAAAGATACTATAATGATCCAGGACAGGCAAGGCTTAAGTGTGATACTAAAATGGACATAAATATAAGGAGAGATAAGAAATAGTGGGATAAAAAATAAAAAACATACAACAACAGAAGATTGAACTTGCTCGAGTTGTTTTCCTACTGCTGCACTAGCATCAGCCAAACCACGCCTTGTCACAAACATCATATCTGAAATCTTCCACCCCTGCCACATAAACAATTAACAACATATAAAAAGGGTACATAAATGTGCCATAGTTTAGATCTAAAATACCTTACAGCAAACTTGGCCTATGACCAGTTTGTACCTACAGATGTAGGCATCAATATCACCTTCGAGCACAAATGCAGAGTAGATCAGGTTCTAAACATAACACAAACGGGAAAGAGACTATTCCACATACCGAAGGTAAATAAGTCAGTAGCCTACCTTCCAACGAATGTACAAGTAACCAACTGCACCAACCACGACAACTGCCGTAACACGATTAAAAGTAACAGATCCTCCTGAACCAGAAAATCAAAATAGAATAAAAGGCAGTTATAATAATATTAAATTGCTTCTGTACTTCTGTTTTGAGTGTTAATACAATGAATCATGATGATTTAACAACCATTAGATACCTGAACTGGTGGTCACGATGGTGATATTTCGGGATGAGGCCAATTGTTGCAACTCTTGTCTCAAATTATTTACCTAAAAATGATGTTCAAAATATAAAATTCATGTAGTGGTTATAATCATCAAAGGAAAACAAAACTATGTCAAATTAGACATGCATAAACATAAAAAAAAATGAACAAATATGTACAATCAATTACTTGGTCCAACAGCGAATCAGTTTTGGGTTTACTACTATTTGATGATTTCGGGCTCTCTTTGTCATTCTGAAGGTGCCTCAAAATCTACAAAGAAAAAGATAAAGCATAACATTTAATTATATAATACTGTCTTTTTGCAAAAAAAAAAAAACAGAAACATACAAACCTCTTTCAACAACTGTTACCCAATATACCAATTAACAATTCTTTTTAACATTTAACGATAACCAAAAAGCCAGTTTTGTATGAAGTAGACCATCATTCAATATAACTGGAGCGCTTTGGTAGGATAAAGATTTTCAATATCCACATTTCGAAACGAAAAGGTCGAGGATGCTAAAATGCAATATATCAACAAATTACCTTGAAAGCACCAGAGAAGAGGTCTTTTATTCCAGATACACCCCCTTCATTAGTAATGGCTGATCCAATGATAGCTAAAAAGGACAAAAAAATAAATCAGAATAAATTGTCCAAGCACCAAACAACTAAACCAAATTAGAATTCACCTCATTAAAAGCAAAACAAAGACATGATCATCCCTGATCAAACCAATCGATACACAATTCAGATTACTTGGTTAGCATCTAAAACCACATGTACATGTACTTTTTAATTAAATTACCTAAGTTACGCTTATTATGAAAAAATCATAACCAAAACCTAAAACTCAAGCGAGAAAATTATCACTTTCAGTACATTCGGACGAGATAATATTCTCATTAAATTAACTAAGTAATCAATCTAACTCAAAATTTAATCATCTATTTCGTGTTCCACAAGATATACGAATGCGATCGACCACAGTCAATACAATCCGATAGGTTCCAAATCACACCCTAGATATCTCTAAATTCAAGTAACACAAAAGAACAATAATGCGCAAGAATCAAAGGGGAAAGAATTCATAATCGGACCAGTACCTGCGCTTACAGCGAGCGCGAGTTTCCCAAGCGCCATACCTCCGATCAAAGCCCTAGGCGAGACGGCGATGGCACCGTATCACCATCTAGGTACTCCTCCGCGCTTCGATTTTTGTTTCTGTTTTTGTTCTTTCTTAGTTTAGTTGAGCGCACTCGCTTGGAATAGTTTTCTAGGGTTTCTGTTTTGAGAGCTTGTAACTTGAACTTGTGTGCCTGCCTTCTCTCGCAATTCTCTCTCTCTCTCTCTCTCTCTCTCTCTCTCTCTCTCTCTCGCTGTGGTTTTTGTCTTCGTCTTCGCTCCAGTTCGAAATAAATGGACATCTCCATTTGAAAAGAAGGAGGGTTCTAATGATCATTGGATCAAAATTTAATCCGATGGACAAAGTAAATGTCCGATGACATCAAGATTCGCATAAAAGTTACACTCCCGTGCTTTAATAATCGTGCGAATTGTCAGATTCGATGATCCAATTGTGATTTTGTCTATCGGATCAAAATATGGTCCGATGAGCGTTGTAATTTAGATACCAATTACTAATAATATCTAGATTTTGTTTCTCCATTTGCAAGGTCCAATAGATCTATTTCCAAACGAGGTGGTAATTTAGATACTTACTAATTAGTAATGAAAAATGATTTAATATCAATGGTTATTGATGTCAATATATTTTTTGTACTTAAATTTATAAATTAAAATCGTTAGATGTGTTATATATTATCTAAATAATATATATATATATAAATCATAAGATTTTAATTTCATTTCGATAACCATCAAGAGAGGGTTAAATTGTCAAAATTTTGACCGTTTATTTTATTAGCTTTTGATGCGTATTAAAAAAATTGAAATATATAATATATCTCATCAATTAGTTTTATTTTTTTTAATTTAAAAAAAAATTATTTAAATTTTAGTTTCGTTGAGACCGATTTGACACACAAAATCATTGACATTAAATCCCAATACTAATTTTTAAAAGTTTCAATTATGTCAAGTTTCTTTCTACTATAAGAAATGCTATGTTTTTGTTAAATTCTGGTAATGGTGTGCATTGAGAGCTATAATTAGGTGGTGTTTCCAGTTTAAATGAAAATGGAGAGAATCTAAAAAAAGCAACAAATCTAAAAAAAAGCAACAAATCTGCAAGTGGGCCCCACGATTACCCACTGATTAGGAGAACAGTCTTTTTGTTCTGTTAAATTCGGATTAATCAAAAGGAAAGTGTTAAAAAAATATCCTTATTAATACCATCATGATATAAATTTTATTATACATATTAAATGAGTTATTATATAGATTAATAATTTTATGTCATACAGTATTTTTATTATTTAACTTAAATATTATTACTATATATATTAATTCATTTAAGTTGAATAATGACAGTACTGTACAAAATGATTTACATAATAAAGTCATTAATATGTATAATAGCTCATTTAACGTATATAATAAAACTCGTATCATCATTTTTGAGTTATTTTTTCATTAATTATCTGCATCACTTGTATTTCATAGCAAATTGGCCCTTTTTTTTAGCTCCATTATCTATGTTTATTTATTTCATTAAATTATTGTAACCTAATAATCTTCTGCATAATCTCACATTTTTTTTTCCAAAAAAAAGAGAACTTTTAATTATTTTTTTATGAAGCTATTGTAAGAAAGAATTTTAAGATAATAGGGAAATATTTTTTGGTTTGCTTCATGAGAAAAAAAAAATTAGATTTGAGAAAAAGCCTACATGACAGATGAAAAGGTTTTCAAAAAATAAAAATTTCCATTCTAATTTTTTATTGGAACAACAAATGAATAAAAATATTTAGACTAATTTTATTATAAATCAAAATTTATATTATGAATAAAAATATTAAATTAAAATTAACAATTATAATTTCTTAAAATATAATAACCGTTAAAAAAAAAATTTCATAACAAAACCACTTTATCATTTAATCCCATGAAATTGACAAATAGGATCTAAACGTGTCAAATTTATGTCCTAGAAATAAATATTTGGATCATATTTCTTTGCAATAAATACACTAGAATAAGAATTATATTGAAATAAAAACTCTTCTTTCTTTATTTCCCCAATTGAAAATTTGTCATGACGTGTTTGACTTGTGCTCCATTAAATTGGGATCAAAGATTCAAGTATATATTTATATGTATTTATATATATCCGTTTCTTTTTTTTCTTTGACTTTGCTTAAATATTTCTAGTATCTAATGTTTTTAAATGTTTTATTAATTTCCTCAAATAAATTTTTCATGTACATATATCCTTTTAATTTTCTTTTTTGAAATAATTTTTTTTATTTTTTAAGTAATTAAATTTCATATCAATTTCTTTAAATACCTTTCCAAAAAAATAAAATATATTTTTTTTATAAAATTCATCATCATATATATTAAACATATATTTAAATTTATCCTATATTTAAAAGTTGCCACATTTTTTTGACTTTATTTATCATGCACCTATCCATCACATGTTACCTGCCTCTTATCAGAGGAGGCATACAAAAATTTCATTCAATTATTTCCTCTCCAAGCTTATTTATAGCAAATTAATTATCATTAAATTATGGGAAAATTTTTCTTTTTGCATGGAGAATCAGAAGTCATAGAAAAGAAAACAAAATTTTTTTGATAAAAGTATTGATTATCATTTATTTACAAAAATATAGTATAAAAATAGCTGAAGTATAAAAGATTTATATCTCAAAAAGAAAACAAAATAGATGAACTTTGAAAATGAAAAAAAAAAGATTTGTGTTAATTGTCATTGTCCCATGAAATGTAGAAAGGAAGATAACACAAAAAATAATAAAGAACTTAATTTGATGGAGATTTAATTTTAACTCCAAATTTTTGTAAATCTTGTGCAACTTTTAGTGTCTGAATTATTGAAAAAATCACACTAATTTGAGCAAAATTGTACAAAGTTTTCATTTGATTAGTCCTCTATTTTAAAAAAGAGATCTTATTTTATTTCATGTATTATAACGAGTGTGAGTAAATTGTGAATCATGCATTAAATTTGAACCGACTAATAATAATATTATTATTTTTTTCAAGCAATTATTTTTTTTAGGTGGAGTTTTAATTAATGAAATATATGACGGATGATTAATTAAATTCCAAACTTTAATTTGATGCATGAAATATTAATAATTAAGTTGGCGTCTACAATTTTTTTTGATTAAATTTATATGTTTTGCAAGATATGCTAGAATTATCCTTTTTATTAAGAGCACTTCAGAATTCTACATATATCAATTTTTATAATCTTTCTAATTTCATGAAGATTTTATTATATTTTCAACTTACTATATATAACTAAGAATATTCTATTTACAAGAAATCTCTTTCTGAAAAAGCATGAATTATGACTTTGAGATTTTTAAAAGTAAAATTAGCTCCAAATATAGTTTCATTGTGCGTATAATTTTTTATTAATAATTATAGTTTGTGCATGATATATTTTATTAAAACAAAAATCTAGTTATTAAGCTCTTCTAGAAAACAAGGTATATTTATCTTTTTGACATGCCTCAAAAAAAAAAGCTATTTTAGTTCATACTATTTCTCTCTCTTTTTTTTAGTATGAAGATGAAGGAAAAATTAAAATACATATTAATATATACTCCCTTATTTTAGCTCTACTACAATTAGAGCTTCCTTCAACTATACATATATATATTAATTGCACACATTAATAAACTAAATTATATAACTCATCTCTTCCATGCATGCATGAAAAGAAAGGAAGAAGAAAATAGTGTTTGTGTGTGCATGTAACTAAGAGCAAATATGAGCGCCTCAATAGAAGCATTACTCATGGCAGCTAATTCGAAAACGAGCTACATAGACTTCAAAGAACACGACGGCGAGCTCTACGTGCCGCCGTATCTCTTGGCTTGCAACTATGAATTCGATGCATCTAGTAGTGATGAAGACGATGACTCTCTGCAGACCACTTTAGAAGACATCGGGGGATCGATTTCTGTATCGAATGTATGTGATAATGTCGAAGAAGACGACTCTCCTCGCGCTACGACGTCGGAAGATATGAAAAGAGTAATGAATCGCGTGAATTATGAGTCGGATGGATATACAAGTGATGAAGAAGTTGTTCATGAAACTATCAGAAAATGTGTCTCATGGATTGAAGAAAATTATACATTTATGATGAAACACAAGTTTACAGAAGGTGATAATGAAGAGGATATTGAGGTCATGCTCCATGACATAGTAGAAGAGAGACAATAAAATTATTAATTTCATACAAATTGTCAAGTTTTTGTATCTCATAATTTTGTAGGCAATATCATATCTGCAAGACATGATATCTGAAGTATGCTATTTATAATCATCTTTCCTTCATCACCTTTGTATTTTTGGAGCATATCCTAAAGGATAATTTGTGATATGAATTGAAGTAGCAGTAACCTTAACACAATATTGAAAATTGCTTTTTTAAAGCAAAATGATAGTTTAATTTTTGAGGAGGGATTTGACAATGGCAGTTTTGACAATAGCAAACAGCAATCTTGTTAATTTAGCAATTTTTTTAAAATGTCACATTAGCATTAATAATTTTGTTTGCAAATGGTATGAGCATATCTCATCCCTATATGATTACAAAATTAAATTCTTTTACCAATTAAAAAGTGACATGCTAGCAATTATAAGGATGAAACTATTCCAAATATATAAAAAATTTCTAAATGAATGACATGACAAATAACTTCAATTTAATTAATTATAAGGATAAAGATATTCTAAGGTTCAATGCAATGTCAATTTGATACAAAGTCCAAATTGGTTTATCTAAATTTGCAACATTTCAAGAAATTGAATTGAGCCAAAAGAAGTCATGTCCATATATAGAGCATTTGAGAATGAAAAATCAAATCCGCTGCCATATTTTTTCTATAGCAAGATTCTATCATAGTTAAATCTGAATCACTAATAGTGAAACTCAGTAAATTATAAATAAATAAAAAACACTTATATATCTAAATTCGGACCGTTCAAATCAAATCGGACGGTTTAAAAATCACAACAACGAGGTTGTTATAGTTTTCAATGACAGCGGATATGAACCCACGAGAATGATGCTATAAACGAGATAAACACAAGGAGGTGAATCTAGTTATTACTTGGACTATTTTTTTCACTTCAGAATAATTTCTTTTTACTCCCTAGTTTTAGAATTTGTGCATGAGAAGGCACATCTTTTATTACATGATTAGTGGCTTAGTTAAAATTTCCTTTCCTTATGATACTATCATACAAAAATTAGCAAAGGCTACTTATTTAGATAAGTTGGTGGATATAGAGTTTAGATTATGTTATTAGAGATGTGCTTTCATATTTTTGCAATCTTCCTTTTGTTGAATTACATGCATACAATTATGATATAGTTTTTATATTTATGTAAAAAATATGTGCAAATTTTATTTAATTAACTTATGATGACACAAACATGAATGTTAATATTAATTTAATTGATATTTGATGTCGTGAATAATTATATTTTTTTATATTATTTATATTATTTGATAATTGTGTCTAAACTAGTCTTAATGTTAAAAGAAGACACTATGATATGGATAATTATATTTTTTTTTCAATGGATATTAATGTAAGATTAATTTGGTACATGTTGAAATCTTGAAGGACTAAAATAATATCTTTGAAACTCTAAAGACCGAAATAGCAACCAAATAATATTTTAAGAATCAAATTAATAATTTTCAAATTTTAAGGATCAAAATGATAAAGGAATGATACTTTAAGGATTATTTGTATAATTTACTCTTTAAATAATAATCCAAACTTGAATCAAATCATTAATAATCAAGTGACGCTAAGAAATAGTTCAACATGTATTCAAACTAAATATTGTAAATTTGATTTATATATACATTGTCCAAATAGACGCTCCCAAGTAATTTTTTCATGTAAGTTGAGATGTAATTCAATAAATGATCAAGTTCTGTAAATTTGCTACATGCCTGAAACTAAAGTTTATTAAACTGATTAACTAAGCATAAAACAATTATTACTAGCTAAAAAAATAAATCACATAACAACACATTATAAGGTTTAAATTTTAAAATTAGCAAATCTCCCTATCATAACTTAAAATAATATTTAACCATAAAAAAATTTAATTAGTGATTATTTCTCAATAAAATATTTTTTCCTTAAATAATTTAACAATAAAAATTGAGAAAAAGATATTTGGACAAAAATATCCTTTTTGTCTTCTCTTATCCACTTCCTACAGCCACTCAGATTTTCCTGCCTTTTTCAAATATGTTTGTATCCAATTTTTTGTCTCTTTTCTTGAGTCTATATCTGCTGCCATTAAAAACTATGACATCAATTTTAATTATAAAGAATTTTTTTTATTTATAATTTACTGAATTTCATTTGTCAGTAATCCGAAAAAACTACGGCACAATTTTGTCATAGAAAAAAATATGACAGCGGATGTGAATTCTCTTTCCCCAACTTCTACTCTTCAAGGTTTTTATGGCATCCTCGTTGTCATAATTTTTAAACAGTTCAATTTTAATTATAATTTTTTTATTTATAATTTACTGAATTTTATTTATCAGTAATCCGAAAAAACTACGGCACAACTTTGTCATAGAAGAAAAATATTACAGCGGATGTGAATTCTCTTTCCCCAACTTCTACTCTTCAAGATGTGTAGAAGTAGCAGTAAAAATTGTATACCTTTACTTGATACAATGTGCAAAGAAGATCTCTTTGACATTTCTCCATTTGTGTTTCCGTATATACACAGTTACTTGAAAATTCCTTGTACAGTTTCAGAGTGTGTACCAGTAAACAGTAAGCAACACAGTTGTATGGTTTGTGTTGATCCATCCATTATGTCAATATCATCCAACAACATGTCATATCATATCATATCATTCACAAGTTCTGGTTTAAGATATATCAACCTAAATACACTGGCATGTGTGATAATATCAAAGATGTGGTAGAGAATAGGAGGAATAATGTTTTAATAGAACAAATATGGAAGTTTTGGAAGAGAAGAGATTGGTTGTTTGTGAAGAGAGAGGAGGAATTAGGGTTAGGGTTTAGGCAGAGAGTAATTTTTAGACTTATAAAATTTTATAATTTTTTTGAATTTGTTGTTAAGTTATTTACCAGAAAGTAATTTACAAGGTGATAATTAACTAAAGAATTCAATTTTTAATGGGTAAATATCTCTGTTGGAAGTTTTGATGATTAAAATTTTCAAATAACAATGTTTTGATGGATACATAGTCAAGTTTTCCTAAAACATATTGAAATAAAATGAATCTGAATATTATCAAACAAGAAACATAACCCATTGACCATCACTGATTCTTGTAAAAATTATTAACTACATAGTAAGATTTATTTTATAGGTCAATCCATATATTATATCATCAAACATTACTGAGATTTTCCCACAATTTGTGCCAAATTTTTTTGTATGGTATCAAATTTAACAAGATGGATTAATTGCAAAATTCTAAGATGGTTTTTGAATGGCAACAAATTTGTTTGCATTCATTTACTATAAACTGCAAGTAACTTTTGCACATTTTTAATCCTTTGCACAAGATTTTTTTTATTTGAAATATGAGATTTCAGATATTTATCATTTTCAAACCAAAAGACGTCAAAAAAAAAACAACAAATTAAAAAATAATGCATTGACTTTAGTTTGTTGAGATGTCTAATTCACACTAATCAATGCTATTCACATCTCCCTCTGCTGATTGACACTTTTGTTTTAATATGATAATTTAAAAATAAAAAGTTTGAAGAATGAAATTTTAAATTATAAATTTTAAAATTACAAAGTTTGTATTTATTATCTGCGAATTATTTTTATAAATTTACATATTTATTATATATAATGTTATATAGTTGCGTTTTTAGATAAAATTCGCGAATTGAAAAAGTAATTCGTATATAAAGTACGTGAATTTATTAGTTTTGTACAAAGTTAATTTCCATTCTCAATAAGTTACTTTTCATTTTTTATATTTTATTTTAGGAAAATATTTGAGAGATATCAAAATCGATATCGATTTTATTATTCATATTACATGAGTTATTATTCATATTAACTACTTTATTATACAACTTATTTTTAACAATATTTTTATTATTCAACTCAAATACCATTAATATGAATAATAACTCACTTAAGTTGAATAACAAAAATACTGTACAAAAAATACATAATAAAATCATTAATACAAATAATAACCCATATAATATGAATAATAATTCATATAATACAAATAATAAAATCGATATCGATTTTACTATTAATTTTGATATTCGTACATCACCTCCCTTTATTTTAATAAAAAAATGCGTGATTGATGCCCTCAGTATCGTGTCCCAAAGAAACCCAACCCTTTTGAAAAGTACGCCGTCGCTATCATTAGAGGTGTGCAAACGGATCAGTTTATTTAGATTTCAATCAAATCGTGAAATTTCAGACTATTTATTTCCATTTTTTGGTTCAAAAAGTTCGGTTCAGTTGAAAATTTTAATTTATTAGGTTCTTCTTCTTTAGTTCGGTTTATGTTTTTCAAAATCGAATAAATCGAATAAACTAAAATTTGTTAAGTGTATTCATTTTACTTGATACAAATAAGGACATATCGAAGATAATACGAATATTTTCACTTTTTATAATTTTTATTTGCTCATTATTTTTTTTGAATTATTTATATCTTCTATCGTTAATTTAAAATTTATCGATATTTTTCGTCATACTTTAACCAATATAAATTCTGTTCAACCGAATAAACCGAACAAAATTTTGGTTTATTTGGATATTGGTTTATTCGGTTGATATTTTTTATAAGTTTGATTTTGTTGGTAATTTGATAAACTGAATAAAACTTTGGTTATATATATTTAATTCGATTTGAACCGAACTGACCGATTCCACACCCCTAACCATCATTCTCAAAATAAATACATGATCCTGCATTCCTGCTACTATTATATATATATATATATATATATATATATATAATATCATATTGTTGTGATTCTCTCCATTGGTAAAAGAAAAAAAAAGAAAAATAATTCCGACCTTTTTTGCTTTTTTTATTTAATTTTAGGCTGAGAAGGGTAGAAAATAATAAGTTTTTTTTCCCTTTTATGAGCATAATTTCACTGATTTTAAATGTCAGATGGTGAAATTTTTAGTCAGTCAGTCAATTAGTTCCAAAGTCATATAAAAAAAAACTAATATAAGAATGACTGGAATTTCTTGACAATCTTACAATATATTTCTAAATTAAATTTTAAAAATTTTAAAAATAAAAAATATTATATATACGTTGTTGGTCTTGTGGATTAATTTCTTTTTTATCATATTTCATGCAATTTAACAATTTTAATGTCAAGTGATATTCTATCGGATGTCGTTAAATATAGATAATTATTAATTTTAAGTTACTTGATTAATGAAAAAACTTGCATCAAAATTTATTATTTCTAAAAGATCAGATTTCAAAATTTCAAATTTTTTATTATTATAAAAAAATGTGAAGTAAATGCATTGTCAATGAATTCCACTTTATAATAAGAAATTGTAAACAAAAATCATTATAATTTTTTTTTGACAATTCTCCTAATCAGTTCTTGCTTAAATTTGTTCCCATAAAAAATTTCTTAACCAAACATATTTAGATTTTTAAACAGTGGTTGCTTGCATATTTTTTTTTCCTCTTATATACTAGAGTTATCTTTTGGGCTTCGCTTCGAAAAAATAATGTCAATTTCAGAATAAATAAAAATATTTATAATTAAATAAATTTTAAACATCATAAATATTTTTCTAATACTCCAAATTTATATAATAAAAAAATTATTAACTATATGAAAATTTTCTATAAAAATATATATATTTGTTCTCTTATAAATAAAGAGAAAGAGCATAAAAAAATAAATCCTCCGATCATAATAAATAAAGAGATATAATGCAATCAAATAATGAATAAAGAGACAGAAAATGCAATCAAATGGATAATATGTTGATGACGTGATATATATAAAAAGACTGGAGAATGTCTCCTCCTAAAAGAAATTGATTAAATTTTCTTCTATTTGCTGGTTCATTTCACAAAAATCGGAGGTATTTTAACACCCATCAAATCATATTTTAGTATAATGAATACTGTTGAATTATTAAATATAATAATTCACACAATTATTAAAACGTGAGAATGAAATTTTTATACGAATCTTAGTGTCATCAAATGATTTTTTTTATTCATTAGATCAAATTTTAATTTAATGGACATTAAAAGGTCCCCACTTTTCATTTCACATGCTCACACGCTAAGCTTGATAACTTAGAAATAAGTGATAATTCATACAAATTTTGCTAAGTCATTTGTGTACTAAATCTATTTAAAAAAAATAATTATACCTCTTATCTTATCCGTACTCTTTATTTACGTTTTAAATATTTAAAATTAAAAAATACAAAACATAAGTGTATAATTAAAATTTTAAAATATATATTTTTTAAAAATATTTATACTTATCATTAATATTAAATATAAATAAAATATATAAAATTTGAGACGCAAGAATAAATTCTCATTAAAAAAAATTCTAACTACTCATTACATCACATGAGTAGTCTTTGTTTGTCAGAAATATAAAAAGAAAAAATATTATATTGCGCAACAATCTATCCCCAAACATTGTCCCCATAATCCACTTTTCTTTTCTTTTTTTAACATGTTTAACTGTTCATTATTTGTTTTCTTTCTTTTTTATTTGTTCCTAAAACCTTGATTTGTTCAGTTATTTTTATTCAAATAGTGATGCTTCTATTCGTATTATTTCGAATATTTTGTTCATGATGATTGTTTTAAAGTTTCGATTTTTTGTTTCGATAATATTTGTTTCGTATAATATTTGTTTCCTTTTCAGTGGTTATCTCTTGTATTTATAAATCTTATTCTTTGTAAAAATCGAACAAAATAATGAATTTTCTTGTCTGTCAAGAATCTAAATAAAAATTACTTTCTAATTTGAGAGAACTGGTAATATTTTGTTGATTTTAATGATTTTGATTTTTAGTTCGCAAATGGAAAAAAAAAATTATGTGTTTTTTAGAACATTGATTTTGGAAATTAGTAAGTTGCTACAGTTCATTTTTTTTGTTTTCTTTTTTGATTTTCTATCTTAAAACTGATGCTTAAATGATGAATTTCATTTTTGTCTCAAACAAATTAAAGAATGTGCTACAGATAATTATTTCAATATATGCTATTGAGATTTATCAGTTGATACTATCATATTTTTGTTTTGACATTTAATTTTGCAATGAAAAAAATCTTTATAGTAATTATTAATAACTAATTTAATCGGTATAAATAAGATCGTTCGCAATTATAAATAGCTCTAAATTAGATGTAACATCTTGAACAAGTATCTATCTCAGCACTATCTTTTATGTTATTATTATTAGCCAATCAAATTAGCACAAAAAAAAAATACTTTCCACAATTATAAATAACTCAAAATTAGATGTTTTTGTTGTTTGAAAAAATAATATTGTGATAACATGATTTATAAGACCACAATCAAGTATAATATTGTAATAACACTTAATAACAAATTTAATTAGTATAACCAAGACCACAATCAAGTATAAATAGTGTAAAATTAGACACTGAGCATGATTTGTAAGAGCTGTTGTGATATATATTAATTAATCTCCAGTTAGTATAAATAAAATAATTTGCAGGTATAAATAGTCCAAATTTAATGTTACATATATTCTAAAAAATGATTTAATAGTAACTATTAACAAGTACTTGAGTTAATATAAATAGCTCCTACAAAAATTATAAATAGCTCGATACAATCGCATTATGTCCTGAATACTCTTAATATTTTTTCGCTGTAACGTCTTTTGACTTTTTGAAATCAACATTTGGAAATATACTTTTGGGGATGATTTTTTGGGGACTATTATCAGCCCTTTAAAAAATCGGTTATCTATCTACTATTACACTTGGTAGTTGATACATATAAAATTCTCTTTTGTGTTCTCATCTCTTCTCTTCTCTTCTCTTCTCTTCTCGTTCCCACCTTCACCTTCCTCTTCGTTTTTCTCTTCCTCTTCGTCTCTGTAATGGCGCAAACCGATCTCATTGATCAAATTCTCGACCTTCGCTCTAAGATCAATGACTTCCTTTCGCAGTACGAGCCGCTCGCGCTAGTTCTGGCGTCTCTCTTTGCGCTGTTTTGCGCTCGTCTGGTCCACTCCGTACTGTCCGTGATCCATGAGAGAGGGTTCAAGAACTCAATCATCGGATTCGTCATGGCCTCCGCAAAGTAGAACTTACTTACTCCTCTTCCATTGCTTTTTTTTTATATTTATTTATGGAGCGAATTACAGTTTGTGTTGGTTATGAACTGAGATTTTAATTTTGAAGAGAATCCCTTGTTTAATCATCATGGACTAAATCTTGTGCTACTTGCTTACTTAATTCAATCAGTCAATCCATTATTATTGTTTTAATATTGTAGCGAGTAGTGACTTTTTAAAAAAAGACAATTCTAATTAATTTCACAATAAGTTAAAATTCAACGAAGTGGGGGCTACCTTCACATTCTTCGTTGATGCAAGTTTGACTAAATCATGGGCATTAATTAACTTCACAATGAGCTTTTGTTTCTTCAGGAAGTTCATTTAATGCATTTTTTTTTGGATAAAAGTAATTTGTTGTGGACCCTTCAGATAATGTCAAATATTGTATCTGTACCCAAAAAAAATGCAGGAAAATCAATTTAGTCCTTCCTTATATCCACAGGCACTCAGGTTCCCGACTTTATAGGGTATTTGACCTAATTAATGCTTGTATCCCTCTGATTTTGAAAGAAGGTGCATTTGATGCTTTTAAAAGTTGACCTTTTTTTCTCTTTGTGGCAAGAGGGGTGTCACAGTCAGTGTGTGCGCGCGCGCGTGTGTGTGGTGGTATGGGGTGGGGCGAGAGAGAGAGAGAGAGAGAGAGAGAGAGAGAGAGAGAGAGAATGGGGGTACATTTCTAATATTTCCTACTCAGTAGCTTGGAAATTTTACATTTCGATATTGTTCGATGGTGTAACACCAGATATTGGAGGAATGCTGATGTCTATTTACAAACCACCCTAACAGGAGGTGCATGTTGTAAGTAATTTTTCTTTTTTGTTTCTGTGCCTTTTGGAGCAGGCTGGTTCCTGGTGTGAAGAGATACATTGAGAATGAGAAGAAGAAGGTTAGTGATTATTTGTGCGATTTTTTCATTTCAGTACATTCAGTATGGTGAAAGGACCAAGTTTTGCTCGTTTACATCTTAAAACATTGTATACATAACACACCTCATATTGAAAGAATGATATTTGATGTTTTGACCTCTTTGCCTTTGGTACCTAGGTTGTGGATCAGATGCAGTCAGGTGCATCTAAGAGAGAAGGATGGAGAACTGAGTTGCCAAATTTGGGACTAAATCAAGGGGTACTACGAGAGCTTGAAGAGGCGAAGACTAAAGATGTAACTTGGCAAGGCAAATGCTCTGGAACAGTGTATGTATCCCACTAGTAGTACTATCATGCTCTGTAGTAGGTATTACTAGCACGGTACCAATTATAACAACTATTCTTGGGTTTTGGATGAAATTAAGCTAAGGAACTTTGAATAAAAGCATTATGTCCGTAAGAAACATTACATTACAGATCAGATTTTCTGGTATCCATTGTCATACTGGGCTTATAGTAAATATTTATTTTTTGGTGCTATTTTGTTGTAGGTACATTGCTGGAAATGAGTCTGAAGGTCATTTTGATCTGATAAACAAAGCCTATTCAATGTGAGACATACTTTCTGAATTCTTGAAAAATAATTTTTAATCTCTAAGTAAGGTGGTATATACTTGTACCAGTTTGGATTACTTTATTTAGACGGTAGTCATATTAGAATTAGATTATCAATAAGGACTTGGGGAGCCAATGTACTGAAGTTAGTTCATAACACACTCAGTTAGGCACTTTATCAAAATGAGTGTTAGATTAGTTTCTGTTCACAAATTCATCAATTTTGGTGCTCACTTGTGAAAAAAAGGGAAATCCGAGTAGTTTTGAGCAGTCACCCCTTACATATTTCTGGAATGTCTAACTTTTTTCTTTCTTCTTTTTTCTATTTCCTTCTTAGGTTTTCACATACCAACCCATTACACCAAGATGTGTTCAAAAGTGTTGCGAGGTTTGAGGCTGAGGTGGTTACCATGACAGCTGCACTTCTAGGGAGCAAAGAGAATGCATCAGGCGGTCAGGTTTGTGGCAACATGACATCTGGAGGGACTGAGAGTATCCTCTTAGCTGTTAAATCGTCACGCGACTATATGAGAGTCAAGAAGGGGATCACCAAGCCAGAAATGTGAGTTATGCATTGCTTTGATTTTTGCCATGACCTGTACTGGAACTGTACTGGTTGATAAAATTTGGTGGCAGATCATCATGCTTTACAATCATTGCCAGAGTTGTCAATTGGTTGGGCCAATTCAGGTTTTGGTGTGGTCAAATTGGAGTCTTTGGTTCTATTGAGTTAGCTTATTTTTGAGTTTGGCATGTCAGCTTGGTCTACTTCATGTGTACGGTTGTTGGATTCATTTTCAGTTTGGGTCAGATTCAGGATTCAGTTCAGTTCTGGTTTTCGTTAATTCAGAAAAAAAAATTATCTGGAATTTCAGCTAATCTTTATTCTCTCTGTCATATTAGGTTATTATAGTTCATGCAGGTTCCAGGTGGAATATTAGTTTAGCTTCAGATAATGGATCAGTTGGGCTTCATGTTGTCAAGCTTGGTTCAATTGTAATTAGTTGGGTCTAATGTAGGTTTGAATCAGGTCTAGGTCCGGGTGGTCAAACCAGCTTTTTGGGTCGGGTCAGCTGTAGCCTTTTTCTCATGAAAAGAAAATGCTTTTGTTCTTTCCATTCTTGGTTTCTATTTAAAAAAGGCTTATAATCATAGGATAATAGCTGAATCTGCACATTCGGCATATGACAAAGCAGCCCAGTATTTTAATATAAAGGTGCGACGGGTCCCTGTGAATAAGGATTTTCTTGCGGATGTGAAGGGAATTAAGCGATGCATTAACAGAAACACCATCATGGTCTGTTCCAATTTATTTTATTGTTGGTACTTGTATGACATTTCTTTTTTGAGTTTAGATTGTTGCAGACCTGTAACTGTTAACCTTCATTTAACATTCTACATTCTTCCAGATTATTGGTTCTGCACCTGGATTTCCCCATGGCCTCATTGATCCAATAGAAGTATGCTTTCTTTTATTTTAATCATTCTATTCTTTAAAATAAGGATTGTCAAGGCGTGTGTTGGCTATTGAAAACTTGAAAGCGTATGGTTTCAGACTTCCAGTGGAATGGTGTAATGGTGCTTTATCTGAGCTGTAACTAAGCATTAAAATCCCATTAAAGGTTGTTAAGTTTATGGCATGCCAAACATGCCCCTAGAAAATGTTGAAGAAACAGGTCTATTTCCTGCAAAAGTGAAAACATCATTATAGCCCTACAAAAGATTGGAGATGCAACGTGTGCTTAGAAAGTGTTCAAAATAGCCTGCATTTGTTTATTTCAAAGATGTCCAAAGCATCATTTTGTCTCACTTTTTATGTTAACAACAATGACGATGAGAAGGGTATTTTAGGCATATTGAAGGAAATAGCAGACAATGTGTATAAATGATTATTAATCTTTTTACAAGGGCATGTTAGATATTTCTTGTTATCCAGTGGTATCCGTGATATTTGATGCTTTCCAATGGCATATATGGAACTATGCAACCAGCAAGGTCAAAGCATTTGCTGTTGAACAAAATACATTGTTGAGCCTAAAACTTTGTTGTCTTATTTACTCAGGTTTCTACTATTGTTTCATTTTCTTAGTCCATTTTCTCCTTTTCCATTTGTGTTTAGGAGCTTGGACAGTTGGCAGATTCATACGGCATATGCCTGCACGTTGACCTATGCCTTGGTGGTTTTGTATTACCCTTCGCTCGCAGACTTGGGTAATTGTTTTAAGAGAAAGGATCAACTATCTTATTGTGACACACTGTACAACACTTTTTTTGTTGCGTTAATAATAAAATTTAAATCTGAAAAAACATAAATCTGAACTGTTGATTTTGTTCTAAGTTACAGAGGGTTATTAATTTACCAAAAAATCATAAACTTTGAGTTTATTTGATAGAAGATCAAGAGGTGAAAAGATTAATGCAAGAGGTGGTATGATCAGTGCACATTATTAATTATAATCAGCCATTATTAATGCAACAAATAAAGCTTTTTCATAATGCGTCAGCAAAAACTTTCATGTGGAACTCTCCTTTTGTTTTAAATAATAGTTTTATTTTTTTTAATTTTATTGTAATCTAAATGCAATTTTAGTTTGCTGGTTTGTAGTATGGCAGGCATTGACAGTTGTTCATATGCATATAAGAACTAAGCTGATTTTATTTATATATGCTTAAACTTGTTTTATTTAATGCATTGATTTTTACAGATACTCCATTCGGCCCTTTGATTTTTGTGTTAAGGGGGTTACATCTATTTCGACAGATGTACATAAATATGGATTAGGCCCAAAAGGGACCAGTGTTGTCCTCTATAGAAATCATGAAATAAGAAAGGTAACTTGCTATTTTCTACCAATTTGAACTGCAAAAGAGTTAGCATTATGTCGTATTATATACTGATTTGTTAAAAAGAATCTCATGCCTTAGATGAGCCTTCCATTTTTTGTAATTTCTTGAATGGCACTAACAACTGTTCCCTTTCCTTGTCTGCACCATCCTCTTGCCCGTGGGAATGATTCTCTTGTAGCATCAATTTGTTGCGGGTACTTTCAGTTTTCCATTTTCATTAATTATTTACATTGATTATTGTTTAGAAGCTCTAGGTAGAAACAGAGTACATTAAATAAATAGACTTTTACTAATGCATCAATCTCTATGCAGTGACTGAATGGTCGGGCGGCTTGTACATTTCTCCTACTATAGCAGGGAGTAGAGCTGGTGGATTGATTGCTGGAGCATGGGCTTCCATGATGGCTCTTGGTTTAAGTGGTAATGAAAAAAATTCAGTTAGATTGTTTACATAAAGACCCTTCACATTCCATGCAACTCTCATTTTGGTCTATTAAAGTATATGTGTATCCGTCTTTTTGTAAGACTGAATTACAATTTGGGTTCGTGCATATGGTTTTGCTATTGTTTTGTATCTTTACCCCAGTTTTGAATGCTCTCCCTCAGTTTGTGTGCAATGTCTTAATTATGCAATTACGTTATGTGACCATAAATCTTGCAACTGCTCCCAATCCTCAATTAAATGTTAACCCAAGTTCTCAACCACTGAATTCCATAATTACTCCTTAAGTCCCTTATCTTAGTTATGCTCATTTCAGAAAAGTAGCACAAAATATATACTATTTTATTTATCCTTTCTGTTCGCGCATCTGTCTATGCTAATGTCTGAATGCTGCCAGGATTCATGGAAAACACAAGGCAAATTATGGAGGTATCCAAGAAAATACAAAAGGGGTATAACAGAAAACAGCTCTTTTCTTTTGAATTAATTTTTATAAGTGCGTATTAGCCATGAATCTGACACTTCTAACCTCAATTCTGCAGAATAGAGGAGATGCCTGATTTATTTGTGATAGGGAAACCTGATGCAATGGTGATTGCTTTTGGGTCTGATTCAGTTGATATATTTGAAGTGAATGATTTGATGTCATCTAAAGGATGGCATTTGAATGCGTTGCAAAGACCTAACAGGTATTAAATTCATTGCCCACCAAGTATGTCAGTTCTGAACAAAGCTATCGTAGTTGTCAATCCAGCCATATATATTTTTTTAATTGCCATGGTAGTATGAATTACTTGGCAGACTGTATCCTTGTTGGTGCATGTCAGGTCTCAATATCATGATACTGTATCCACACTACTAGTTGGTATTGGTGCAGTGTTTTCTAACAGCGCAGTGCATGATTGAATGTGGGGTGGGTATCTGAGAAAGTCAGGTATCAGTGACTAATAGGTGCTAGGTGACCGAAATATAGTGCTGTTCAAGGCTACTTTCATCTGCTTTCTGTTATGCATAAATGAGGTCTGGTATCACATAGCTTCGTACCATACTTGTCGATCTGCTATCATATAATTATTTTTTAATTTTTTTCTTGTTTATTTTTTATAATTGTTATTCTGTTTATTAACATTTTGTTGATGCAGCCTTCACATATGCGTGACGCTACAACATGTTAATGTCTACAGAAACTTTCTGGATGACTTGAAGGAATCTGTAAATACTGTAAGATTCTAAGTATCTTAACACATTGTTTTAACAAACGACCAATATTATTTAAAGTAAAGACTACAGACAATACTGTGTTCTTAAAATTTTTCTTCCACTAAATTTTTTCTAATTATATATTTAGGTAAAACAAAATCCAGGCCCAATTAGCGGAGGCCTTGCACCGATTTATGGCGCAGCTGGAAAGATGCCAGATCGAGGCATGGTGCGCGATCTCCTCATTGAATTCATGGATGGTTCTTGCTAGACTCCACAGACTTTGCCTTTTTTTTTTTCCTATTTTTTAAAATGAGCAATTGGTATGTTCATTGTTGATCATGTGTTAATAAAAATAAAGAAAAGGAACTTACTGTTTGTTAGTTCTAATCTCTTGTAGTTATTATTGGGTGGTTGGTTTAAACTTGATGCATTGCTATTAGATCATTTATTTTATATTTTAGTGCAATAAAATGTGACTTGAATTATTAGTCTTGAAACTAAAGTAAATTGAAAACAGGCTTGCTAAATGCTAAGTGTAGTGCAGTAAAAATCATCCATAGACTGGAAAGATCTCATTATTTTTTTCGAAGAAAAAGAAAGATTCATTATTAACAAATTAGTCTATTTTTTCCATTATTAACATTTGTTTTCTTTGATAATCGGGTTGCACAACGCCAGCACCAACAAATTCATTCAAAACAGAATAAATTTTTTCACATTGTTAACAGCTGGAGTAATAGAACAATTGAAACAGAAACTTCATTAAGTAATGAATTCTTGTAAGCTCTTTACTACACAATCTCCTTTAACTTGCACAAAACTTAATTTGAAACTGTTGGAAATACATACAAAAACTAATATTATCAGCATAAATTTAGTTCCTAATTAAAGTTAAGCTCAACCCAAACATAACTAAAAGGCTGTGTCATATTCAAGACCTTTGGTTCATAGGAATGGGTTTCCATGGAGAAGTACACACCGAACTTACTATCATCATCAAATCTCGGAAGATAGATCCGATTAGCACAACCTTCAAATGGAGGCGGCCTCGCAATGCCGGTTCTATGACCTAAGAACAGCATCAAGTTCCCCAGATCTTCTACTTTATTCCAAACCATCCCTGACTCATCCAATTCGAAAACACGAATTGGATCCTGTAGACCATCAATGCCATGAAAAAAAGAGATTAACTCATCCTCTATCTCCATCAAATAGTATTTTTCTGTGCATTCGCCATGTTCGACTTCCGAGTGAGTCCCTGTCAGTCTTTCAAGAATTTCCCCTGTCCCATTGCCTGGACAAGAAATCACAAGATCTCCCTTGCTGCCGAGACAGTAGAATTCCCCTTGAAAGTAAACGGGATCAGTTGTAGGTCCGTTGAAAACATGACCGCGCTGCTGCGAGCTTTGTCCGCCAATCCATGTATCCTCACCACACCATGTACATACATATACACCAAGACTGATTCCGGAACAGTTTGAAATCAGGAGACGTCGGCACAGAGAAAAATGACAAACCTCCACCATAATAAGGACATGAAACTGTTGAAATTATTTTTTATTAATTATAACATATATAGATTTATATTATATTGTTAAATATCTAATTAGATTCATTATGAAGTGATCGAATTAAATATTATTTATTGGATTCAATATGTATCATGAGAAGTGGGGTTTTTAATGTATATAATGCATATTAATAACTTTATGATTTAGTGATGATTTAAATTATATAAAATTTGATAATAATATAATTATGCTATTGGTCCCCGGAGAACATAATTAATAAGTAATTTTCTAGTTATAAAATTAAACCCAATAACAGAGAAATTGGATCTGGTATGAATCCATTAAAACATAACTATTAATTTACCAACATTTCAGTTGTTGGTGCCAATTATATATTGCAAAACCGTCCTCTCTCCATATCTCTCGCTCCATTATTTTTCTACAGAAAAAAATAATAGATAATTTCTCTCAATTTTTTGGCTTTTTTTTTTTGAGAAAGAAGAAAACTGTCTGCACCGATTCTCTTTTTTCTCCATCAGATAAGAGGAAAATTACCGTAAAAGTTTAAGAAATCCGATAATCAATGGAATTATGTCTCTCTGGAAGACCGACAATATAAAATAAGCTAATTTTAATTCTAATTAGAGGTTTATCAGAAGATCATAATAAATTTAAAATTTATAAATTACCTTGAAATAAATTCTATCAAAGCTTAAACGGATTTATTACAAAGAGGGACCGATCTTTGTGCGACGCAAGAACCAAAACATCTCCAGAGAAGTGTGGAACTATTTTCCCATCTAAACCAAGCCAGTCCATTTCCATGACATATTCCTGGCCATACAAGGGATCGATGAACTTACAATATTTACTATCATCAGGGGAATACATAGCCATTGCCACATTTTTGCTTCCAGAAGGCAAATTGCAAGCGAGCGCCGAATCTTGCGAGTGGCTTGAAGGGAAATGCAATCAACCACAGAGAGCTTAGAAAAGAGTAGTTGGATCCATTCTGTCAGCATATAATTCCATGCTCAGGACTGATCTGGGCTCTTTTGTTCGTCTTCCTTGGAGAAACTGATCACAACAGCACTCTGGCACATGTTTAAAGAAGCAGATTGATTTTGCTTATAATTAAGAAATTGTAGAGAAGTACAGTACATATTGAAAGATCATAGGACTTAAAACAGTTTTTTTTTTTTTCAAATTTAATTATTTTAACTTTTGTTGTTTGTATTGTGAAACTTTTCACTAGAATGGCTTTCTTCCTTTCTTGTTTCGGAAACTTCGACAAAAATATGATGAAAATATGCATAATTGATTTCTCATGAGAGCATAATTGATTTGTATGTTTGGGACTAGCAAATTATTTTGTTTTCATAGTTTTGACAAACTCAGTACAAGAATCATTACTGGTCCTAACAAATACAACACAATTAATTATGTTGCACTAAATTCTCATAATTAAAACATTACATTTAACAAGAAAACAAACACACCTGGTCGGAGCTAATAACATTCGATGATTTGGAGGTCTTCCATTTGACATTTCATGTTCTGCAGCGATAAAAAGAAATTATCTAGGGCCATTGTACTCTAATATAAAATTTATGGAAATTTATGAGATGTAAGGAAAACTATGTAATTGTGACTGTTGTTTTTTCAGTTCAATGAAATTGTTCTTCAAAAAAGAAATTATCTCAGACCATCCATAGAAAGACGAAATTAAAAAAAAAAATTTGAACAAGCTCACCTAGAAGGTACTACCTAGTGCGAAGCGCTCGGTCCATTGGTTGTATTGTCGAGTATAAGATTTAAGCAAGCAGTTTGATCATCTAAAGTAATCTTTTATAGCAATTCACCATGGATATCTGACTGGAGAATATACATGCAGTTATGTTGCGTTTTCTCATCATTCATGGTAAATGACATGCTATTATCCCTACTTAAGAAGAAAACACGTGGGCCGATGCTTCTCACTCTTCTCCAATTCGGCTTGCTGGCATGTAAATCTTGTAATGACCAAATTGAGATTTCCAAGACCACTTGTCAGGAGAACTGCATCGAACTGAAGAAGACATCCTCACAAGAAACTAACAAATGAGGTGAATTGTAATGTGTTTGAGTCCACCGGGGGAACTGTATTGTTGTCCAATTTGCAATCCCCAAAAACGAGTCCAAACTAGTGAATGCTGTACGTTGATCCGAGAGCAAAGCATATATGTATCCCTTTGAAGAAACTATATCTCCGCTGAAGTGACGACTTTTAAAGTTGTAATTGGCCTTTGTGCACTTCTGGTCGCTTGGTCAGCAATAAAGAACAAAGTTCTGATTCTTGCCAACAAATACAACCAAACACTTCGGAGTCGTAGGAGAAGATGATACAACGCCACCACTGAGGGACATGAAACATTCTGACATGGAAGGGAGGTGCACTTTCTTATTTAAATCGGTAAGGTTCGAGAAAAATATCCCATTGCTCCTTGCATCCAACAACAGAAACCATTCTCCTCCGAAGGAACCTAAATATAGTTTCCCTTCCATCTCCGGTACCCTCCTTACCTCAATGTTTCCATCAAATGGATTTATAAATTTCTCAAGTTCCTTTTTTGTTCCCTGTGATTGCAGAATCCATGGTTAATAGCCAAAGCTAGCTGGAAATGGCGTTTCTGGTGTCGAACCTGACGCTGCACTGCTTTTCGGCTTCATCTCCTGAGTTCATGTACAACACAATGTCAACTTTTTCATGTCTCCCTTGACAGTGTGATTTGTGACAACTGATAAATTCTGGTACAAAAGGAAAGAAATTTCCTACACAAATGTTTTACTAGCCAGAATCTTATTTTAAATCAACAAGAAAAAAAAATGCTCATGGAGATAGAGATACTGAAATAATACACTTGGTAACAAAATAAATATTATATTATCAGTTGATACACCAAATTACGAACTTCATTAAAATGAAAAATACTTGAGTCAAATAAACTGCTGGGTAAATTTACAATTATGGAGACCTAAATCTTCACACGTTATGCTCAAATGACATTATGAATTGTTTTCTTTTTTTCATTTGCACTTAGAAAAAGAAAGTTGTATACTTTTGGCTTCAAAAAGAATCACCAATATCATAGTTGATTGGATTTAAAATTTAATTTTTATAGAAAAGTAGAAGGCTTTGTTTTCACTAGGAATCTTACCTTGCCAAACAGCAAGCTATTTCTTCACCTTGTTTAGACCTTTTTCACAAAGAAAAAAATAAATCACCGCAAAATTGAAGGAAAGAAATGAAGATTTATTTAGTTCACAGTGTTTGTTGTTGGTGAAGAAAAGAAAATGCAAAAATGTGCAAAATTTAGGAAAAAATTCCCTAATTATATATATCTGCCTTGTCTATATTTATTTATTTATTTATTTGTCCAATATTCATTGCTCACAGCAGTTGACCTTTGCTTGGCAGCAGTTATAGGCAGAGAATTAAATGTATTCCTTTTTCTGACATTTATGCCCTGATGTTCTTTATCCTTTTTTTTTCCCCAATATTTAGCAATCAGAACTTCAAACTGGCAACTGAATCATGAAATGTAGTAATTTTTTCTCAAATCAATATGATCAGATTTCCATCTCCATTGATTATCACAGGGGAATCTGATCTGGATTGACTGATTTTGCTCGGATGGTTAATATGCAATACTGGCAGCAATCTGTTATTACTCTTGAAATATATCAGAAAATGCTGAATTATTTAATATCTAAGAAAACTTAATGGTTGGAAGAAAATTAATGACTAAAAAATATTTTAGTACCCAGTATCATAGTCATCAAATCAACAGGAAAAAAAAAACTGTAAACAAGTTTGTTAAAATGACAATTGTTCTGCATTAAATATGATCACTAATAATAAGATTAAGAACTCCTGTCATGTTGGAGTTTTGTCTTATTCACTAACCAAACCTGAAGTTTAATTGCTCCAAACTCTTATTCATCAATTAGACAATAACCTAAACTAAATAAAAGCCTCACAACTCATCTCTCTTGAAGAATTCTGCAGTTTAGAATTTAAAGGTTGAGTTTTGAGTTGTAGAATTAATTAAAAGGTGTAATTGAAGTTATAATTCAAAGACCTCCTTGAGCTATAAAAGGAGAGGCATTCTAGCTCATTTCAAGCAAGCAAAAAACAAGAGAAAGAAAGAAAGTCAGCAACAGAATAGAGAGAGCTGAGAAGTGTGAAATTATGAAAGTTCTAAATAAAAAACTTATAATTTTGTTTATATTTTTGAGAGATAATAAAATATTTGCAAGTATTTTCAATATAATTTGTGTTCAAACTCCGCATCTTACCGTTTTTCTATTCTTACCCACTCTTACATGTCAGAGACTGGATACACAATTGTTGGCAGCTTGAGAAAAGAGAAGAAAAGAGAAGGGCTGGTTATCGTCGGAGGCCATGTGACTCGTCGTTTTCAATTGCACTGACAGGATGGCACCAATGTCAGCAATAAAAGAAGTAATTGAAGTCGTCCAGTTAATTAAAGATGGAACCCAAGATACAGAAGCAGAAAGGGAGCAACCAGGATGATTATCTTTTATTTCCTGATTGCAAATGACTTGCTAATGCTTGTTAATGACTTGTTGATTATAAGAATTAGATATTGATGAATGAAACAAAACCTTTTTCTCTTTCATTTCCACTTACCCATATCTCTGCTCTCTTATGTTGTTATCCATTTTACCCCTCAAATTCACTCTGCTACTTAGTTTGGTCTGGTACATGATATATATATCAGATTTGAAGATACTCAAATCTAGTGAATAAAAAATGTGATGTGTTATATTATTTCGTGTAAAAATATGACGTGTTTTAATTACGTGACATGCCGTAATGTGATCAAAATATTTTTTTTCACGTAACATGATGTAATGTACCAAAAATAATAGAGTGAAGAAATATCATATCTATGATATGATATGCATATGACATATTATGTTTAGACACATCATGCTATACCGTGACGTGACATGATACACATATAATATGTCACATTAAGTCACATTTTTTTAATATTGTCTTTTCATTGAAAAAAAATACTAAAAAATGTTTTAAGTTTGTGAAAAAATTGTAAAATTTATTATAAAGTGTAGAAAAATATTAGAAATTTTTTTATGATAAAAAATATATTTTATAAATATATTAGAAAGTAAAAAATATTTGAAATAATGGATGGGTGACTTCACGTGATCACGTGACGTATCATAACGTGATGTGTCACATGATGTGTCCTGACGTGTCAATTTTAGTTGAAAGGAAATACATCACGCAAAAGAACACATCAAGCGATACGTGAGACACGTCACGTAATAGTTTTTTAAACTCTACTCAACTCCTTGAAATTAATATGTAATATCCTAAAGTTCAAAAAAAAATAATAAATAATCCGCAATATTATCCTGGTAATCACTTCTGGGATATTACAACTCCTTTATCAACAAGAATTAATTACTTGCCAGGATGAGTTACCCAACCTAGTATTGTCTTCCCATTTTGTTCCCTGAATAATCAGTAGATATTAAATTACACCAAATTCAAGAACGCAGCATTTTTAGAAAGGTCCTCTGAAATTTCCTTTTAAAGTTCCTTCCCCGTATTTGTTTTATTGTTTTCTTTGATTTTTTTAAAATTTTTTTTTTCTGGCTATACCTGTGCATAGCAAAATCCAAGTGTAAAAAGACCCACTTTCAATGTATCAGTTATGTCTCTTCTAAGATAGGGGAATAAAAGAAATTCTCTTTCTTGTATTACATATATCAGCGTCAAGAGGTGATCCAAGTAGCTCAGTATAGTACAAAGTATCTACAAACTTATTTCCAACACAGAGAGAAATTCCAAATATGACTAGATGCTTTCTTCCTACCATAAAAACAATAACCGATCCTGAATACTCAGTATTTAGTTCAAACTTCAGCAAAGGAAGTGACTGTCGGGAAGCCATGACCTTCAGGCAGAGGTGCATTTCCTGGACGGAGTGATATCAACACATCGAGACCTAACAATTCACATAGAATTTACTAAAGCTTAACAATGCTACGTGAAATAGATGAAATAAACCATGTCACTGTAATCCTGTAGCCTGATGGAGGGCCTAAGTAGAAATTGTACTTTTTAGAAGGACAAGATGGCACAAATACCTGCAGACTTTGCGGCAACTGCTTCGGGGTAGACATCTGTGATAAACAACACTTCAGACGGCTTATCCACCCCTACTGATTGTGTTATTTCGTAGTAGCTTTTTGATTCTCTTTTGTTTCTGTAGTGCCCACAAAAATAAAATAAAAAGAATAAGAAATCAAATTACTGAGAGCAATACGCTGCTGGTTATTTTCTTCTGTTTCATGGAAAGCTCAAGTATCCTTCAGACCTTCACACCGTGCAATGCATTGAAATATCAGGATGCTCCATAAAATAAATATCAAAAAATTGCATGCTAGAAGTTTCTTTTATTAAAGACTTGTTGTACTGAGAAGTACATTATATTTTGAGGCTTCTAGTAAACAAAATAGTTTTGGATTTAGCTATGACATATGAAAGTAATTAACAATATAAGACACCAGTTGGGAATAAACAAACCCAATCATTGTGTCAAAAAATCCACATAGATACGGCCTCAAATCACCATAGGTGGTATTTCCAAATATCAGTCTCTGAGCCTCTCTGCTCCCACTTGAATAGATGTAAACCTGCCATGAAGAAAAGATATTTATTAAATATAGTGAATATACAAATTGGAAAGGCCAGCTAGTAATCAACCCGAAAAGTAATCCAAATCTCACCCACTACATTTGACTAGTAACTATGCGTTGGTAGGCGTCATCATCAACATATAGCCCAACCTGAGGTTTGACAATTGAATTTTTTTCATGTTAAATTTGAAGCTGCAGATGGGCAGGCCAGATCGGATTTAGTTGGCTCAGATCAGCCTCAGGTTCAGGTCAATTTAGATTCTTGGGTCATTTAGTTCAGTTAATTTCAGGTTAAGTCAGCACCAGTTTCCAACCATTCCATCCAGGACTCCATGTCAGTTTGGGTTGGTTGATTTCAGGCCTTGGTTCATTTTGGAACATTCTCCTTGATAAACTAATTAAGAAAGTTAAAATTGACTTTCTATTACGGCCAGATCAGGTGTTTTTTCTCACATCATGTCAGATTGCAAATGAGCACAGTTAGTGAGGTTTCAGCTTCATAAGTTCTAAGTAGCTTAAGTTCAGGACAGATTGGGTTGAAGTTGAATCAGATTGCTGGTTAACACTCGAGTCATAAATTATCTGGTCCAAGTCAGCTTTTGGAAGTTGACTTTTCAACATTTGGGTCATGTCCGAGTTTGCAAGCTCTAATTTAAAATGGTTCAAATTAGTAAACAGACAACAGATGTAGACACACACAAACACACACTGGAGCACACGTGCACACAGAGTGAAAGAGAGGATGGACCTTTATGCCATTCTCATGCCATCTCTTAAGAGCCTCAGGTACATCATCAAAAACAACTCCTTGAATCTCTTTACCTTCAAATCCTGTTCTCCATATGTGTCCCTGAATTAAAAAAATATGTATCCGAAATGTATACATTTCTTTTACCAATGTAAAATACCAAATAAATTTTAAGTTTTGAATTTTCACAGTAGGAATTTTTTTTTTAACAACACCTGAAGTTGCTTGAGAGATGTGATCTTTCTATCAGCTTTGATCATAGCCTCAACATTTGGTACTAGGGCTTCTATAACCGAGTCTTTTCCTGCCTCGTCAGATGGTATTGGTACTGCACCACTGAGTCCTTGTTTCAAGTCATCTTCAACCTTAATTGATGTTGAAGAAACAAACTGATCAACTCAAGAAAGACATTACCTAGCCTGTATGCTGCTAGAAACATAATAGCATATTACTATATTTGACAGGCTGATGGTACTGCATCAAAATTCAAGACGGCTCTTTGAGAAAAAGAGGAGAAGAAGGCAACTCTCCTTTCAAAAACCAGGATCCTCTTGTCAATTTATTTTCTGAAAAAAAAACTATAATTTTTTTACCTGTGCTCTCAGTAACTTGATGTCATCTTTTGTTTCGTCGGTATCATATGTAGCAATCAGATGTTTCCTCACATTGTCACGTGCATAAGGGAAAAGCACCTCAAAAACAAATGAAATTGGTGTTGTTGTTCCTTCAATGTCCAGTACAATACATTTCTGCAAATTTTAAAATAATAATAATAATAACATTGACCTTCAAAAAAAAAAAATAATAACACATATCATAAATACAAACTAACTCCAACTAAAAATGAACTAGCATATAAAATAGACAGATACCCGAATGAATATGGAAAGGATGAGGGGGGGGGGGGGGTATAGAGAGAAAGAGAGGTGAACTAACTCTTGATTTTGCTGACATGGAGCTCCCGTTTTGAACAGCAGATATTTTATATGATTTGGCCTGGAAACTCTGAATTGGTCCAAAATTAAAGGGCTTAACATAAAGCATGAAATGGTGTTCATTTTATCATATCAAACTAATTTAACCAGTAGAACGAAGCTATGGTACACAGCCTTACCTAGAATAAAAAAAAATAGAATCATAAATAATAAATAGAATCAGTTGAAGAATGAACAGAAAAGCAACTGCACTGCTAAAACTTCCTGTGGACAGTATTCAAAAGAAAAGGGGAAAAACTGGCCTTAATTACCATGTACTGATGTGAATTAGTACCAGAAAATTCACATGATGTCATAGCCAAAAGGAGAGTACCAATTTAAGTAAAAATTTGGACAAAATACATATGCTTTGGGATGGGATGGGATCATTGACAATGTAATTATTTGACAATCTTTGACAATTACTTTCAAATAAAAAATGCTTCAAAACAAAAAAAGGAAAAACAAGATGAAATAAATATTTTCATGGGTCCAATGTTGGATACATAGATAGCATACCTATCAAATTTCCTACTATTTGAGTACCATTTGATAATGTACCAGTATCAGACCATTGGATAATTCAAATGCTATATGCTGAAACCTGAAACCTGAATTCAGTATTCTTCTTAATTATTATTACCTTCAACGAGAACTGAGAAACGATGCTATATGCTGTCATCCTGTGATTGGCATGATGCAATGTACTAGAAGCCTTGCCAAATCCTGAAAGGAGGACATAGTGACAGAGTACCAGAGTGGTGCACATGACATGTTCGATGAAATGCCCGAATGGAGATAAGCTCAGAGAAGAGAAGAAGAAGATGACCTGTGGGAGATACGATGAGAAGGCGTTTGGCCAAGCTCGCACATGGCGCCACCACTGCCATCTCTGATCTCTCTCTCTCTCTCTCTCAGGTGTCCTGGCAGAGTATGGCAATTCGTTAGCAGAAAGTACGGATCGCTTTATCTCCAAGTCTAGAAGCATGTATGGATATTGGATGTGTGTATAACATGTGTTGTTTGTTCGCTTCTTGTGCGGCATCTAACGAAATTGAGAAAGTCAAAAGAAACGATGTATTTGTTTTGTTGTTGTTGCCTTTTTTTTTTTTTTTTCCTCTCTCCAGCACTGAAACTCATCTTTGCACTCAAAACAATCACCTCCTGTTTGATAACATATAAATACTTACTGGTTGTTGACTATCCTGTACAATGATAATTTTAACCCTTTATTTACAGCTCAAATATATTTATACTTCTTTTAAAAAATATTTATATCTAATGATAAAAATATTTATACTTTATATTATTAAAATTAAAGTTATACAAATTATATTTTTACTTATACAACAAAATTTTTAACTTAAATTTTAATCATCCAAAAAAGAAAAAATAATAAACATTTTCTATACTGACTATAAATACTTACAAATTCAAATATAAATAAATTGTTTATTTAGTATAAATACTTTTGGTGTACAGCGAAAAGATACAAAACGTGGGGGTGCAAGAATAATTTCTCTTATTTTAAATAATATCCATACTATATTTGTATAATTTTTTTTATAATTTTCTGAATTAACTTGTTTTTATTAAAAAAAATACAAAGAATATTTCATATTTCATATTTTTGTGAAAATTAGGGTACTTTTATTTTATAAAAAGATTTTATTATTTTAATATGTTATTTGTACACAAAAATAATGAATTATTTCTAAATTTTGTTTGTATAATATCTAATAACTTAAATAAAAAAAATTAACCTTATTGGATTAATCGCAAATCATAAACTCATTGTGTAAGAAGAGCACATGATTTTTGTGTTCTTGAATTTTAAATTTTAGAATATAAATACAAAATTAAGTATTAAGTATGTGGCATTTTGTGATACGAAACTTGTGACATTATTTATAATGTTAAGCACCCTGAAAAAGGGTGCGAGGAAAATGCATCACTTTGTCCAAAATATTTTAATATAAGAAAAAAATAAATTAAATTAAAAATATAAGAAAGTCGTGGGTGAAATGCGGGATGTAGGCAAAACGAGACTGGGAGGTGCGTTTTCAGGGAGCTGGAAACGTCACTGGGAGCCACATTGTTAGGGCATGGGACCGCTACTAGGAGTAGCTCCCAGGCTGGTCTGTGATTAAGAGTAGAGTTCACATAGGACCGTGACTGAGAGTAGAGTTTCCAGAGATTTTCTTTAATTTGAATTTTTTAAAGAAGAAGTTTTTAACTCCTAGCGATTATCGTTATTGATTTTCTTATTTTGTTGGATGGACTTGTTATTTTATATGGATTTATTTCTATGTCGTATAGACTTTTATTATTATGTTTTATGAATTTTATTGTTATGTCGTATGAATTTTTATTATTATGATGTATATATGCATTATTATGTCGTATGAATTTATTTCTATATTGCATGTATATTGATTAGTACATGACATATGATGAGATTATTTGAATTCAACTGGGATGGAAAAAAAAAAGGAATGGAGTGCCAGTTATCCTCTCACATTTCTTCAAATTACAGTACCAATATATAACATATAGTATGATAAAAATTCTGATAATACAGAATCACAACATATCATAACTTATAATACCAACCTCAACAAAGCACAACCGTAAAACAACAAAATCATCTAAAAAAATAATGTCTTAAATATTCATCTAATTAAAAATTCAAATAACATCACAACTTCTAAATAAAGCAATGTCTTGAAGTCTTAAAATAAAATCACAACATATAATTAAAAAACAAGTGATAAATTAAAAAATATATTACATATCATAAATTGAGTGCAATTCATCCTCGTCGACTTGAAGCTCTAATGATGCGACGTCACGAAGAGCTCGCTTCACTTGTCTCTGGTAAACAAAAAAAAAGGAGAACATAATATTAGTATTCTAATTTTTTTTCCAAGCTTCAAAAATAAATTAAATAAGCATACCGGCTTGCATGTTTGTTTGAGTACAATGCTCGGTTGTGTGATTAATCGTCCCGCATTGAAGATAATGTTGCGGATCAATTCTTCCTTCTATGACATCCGTCGTCATTGGCAAACACTTCGATTTTCTCCTACCTTTTTTCACGAGTTTTTGATCGGGTATGATTATGTCTCCGTCATATTCAGACCAATCTTCTTCTCTGCCAAAAACCTCAAACCGACCTTCCCATGTGCGAACCAATGCGTCCACACTATATAACTGATGTGTGTATATATTGAGATTATAGTTCCGAACAACACATACTGCTAGAACATGCTTACAAATGATACTTATATTTCGAGGTTTACGGCACTTACATTTGGGTCTTTAGCCTTCTAATGAAACTACTCGGTAAATATGATCTTGCCTTCCCTTTTTTGTGACACGTTCACCTTTGGTCACCAACTCGTATACACCTTCATCCAAATCAGTGATTTTTACTTCATGTACAGGTGCTTGGTTTGCCCTCTTTTCTAATATTTTGGTGACCCTATCCGAAAATATCTGTCATTTTTGTGTCAATTCTTACGCATTCAGTCTTCTATTATTGAACTACTCTAGAAGCTTATAGTGTGTTGCCTCCACAATCACAAATACTGATAAACCGTGAGCTTCTGAAGACATTATTAAGGGACTCGGTACCATTACTTGTCATTATACCTCATCTATACCTTTGTTCATGACATAACGATCACATATGAGAAATCTCATCCTCATTTGGATCCGTTTCATTTTTTTCCCAACACTTTTTAAACATTCAGCTGTATATGTACTCCAACCACGGATTTGTTCTAAACCGGCTCTAAATTTCCATGGGCTATTTTTCCTGCATGCCCTTTTGAACTCCTCAACTGCAAATTTATTGTGGCACTTTTTTAACAAGTTTTGGAAAATATGTTGTGCGCATAAGCGGTGCACCGCTTCATTTGCCTCCTCGTACCAACCATATCTAGGATTCTGAAAAATATGCTTTATTGCAGCGTACCGATCAGATATGACACATATTCTATTTTCATCTCTAATCACCTCTCGCCGTAAACATCTCATAAATCATCCCCAATTAGAGATGTCTTCTTTTGCAACAAATCCAAATGCAAGTGGTAAAAGCTGATTCTCAGTGTCATATCCAATAATAACAAGGAACCTTCCTTGTATCTATCTTTAAGAAATGATACATCTATATTTATGACAGGACAAAGATAACAAAATGCCTTAATGTAAGGACCAAAGGCCCATGCTACACATTTGAACTGATGAATACCTGAGCATGGCAAAGGGTCAAATAAAATTCGAGCTTTATTTTCAGGATTTGACATAACAATGACATTTAACAATCGAGGCAGCAATGCATATGAACTCGACCAACTCCTAAATATGTAAGCAACAACAATCTCTCGGGCACACCATAACTTGTTATACTTTGGATTAACGCCCCAAAAAACTTTTCTAACTAATTCACGAACTTGTGTAATCGGGAGAGAGAGATTTTTTTTCACATCTTCACGAATGATATTCGCCATCATTTTGGCGGTCAGTTGAGCATGATAAATTCTGGAGGCTATTGCCCTACAAATATGTTTGTAAGGACATTTTTTATAGCCCATGCGTCACCTGCTCCAGTGGGCGGTACAAACCCCACTTACAATTGCGATCTTTGCATTTTACACTTAATTTTTTTTTACTGTTGTTTTTCACTTCAAACTCTCAATTCTTCTTAATATGCCATTTCAATATGGCAATCTGAAGGTGTTCTTTCGATTGAAAGTTTCGATTCTCAACTAAAGGACCGACACCTTAGTCCCATAGAGTTTAATATCTGCGGGAATCCAACTCGAAGAATCATAAAAACTACTAGCTGGTTGAGTTATGTCCTGACCCTTAAATGGAATGTATTGTTCTCCTCGACTCATTACTGGACCAATATTCTCATCGTTCTCGTCACCCTCATCTAACTCCTCATATTCTCCATCCTCAACTTCTTCATCCAATTCCATATTGTAATTATCATCATCATCATCCTCATCAGTGGGGATTGGATCAAAATTTGTCATACTTGTCGGCTGACTTGTTTCTGGTAAGGTATTTGTAACACATGATTGCTGAGATATCAACCGTGAGGCATTGTTATTATCGGGTTGGATACCCACAAATAACTCATCATTCCAATCATTCTGTACGGGATTCAACTTAACATATAATTCAACCATTTTCATTTTCGAATATGTCATCTCATAAGCTATCCTCCAAGAGCTCTCGTTATATATCGACATCACATTAAAGAAAAAATAACCCATCAGTGCAATATTGACTCGACATTGCATTTCAATTGAGTATCGAAACTCTACAACCTATAATCCTCGATATATGGCACTTTTCATTTCTTCTAGGGTTACATTCTCGCTCATTGATAGTGTAAATCTTGGATTCGTTGTATATTCTTTATCAGTACGTGGATTGTCAGTTATGTCTCCACCAAAGTAAACACTTATTGGAATTATTATCACCAATCTACAAAATATAATTAAAGTTAAAATAATCATGATCTACACTTATTTTTTAGTACATTATTCTCTATTTTTATCACAATGCACCAACTTTTATGTTAATTTAATTTCTATAATTGTTTGGACAAAACTTCAATTTTTTAAAAAAATCTAATTATTTTCTAACAATAATCTCATAAAATATTAAAAAAAACTAACCTCAAATCTTAATAAACAAGACCTGAAATATGCACCACTCTTTGCTGAAAATGTCCAAATGTTTCGATATTAATCAGATCTGAAATTAAACTAGCGATTTTTAAGAAATGAGGAAAGGAAGAAGAAAACGGCTTGCGGTGGAGGGGGATAATAAGCAAGTATAGAAACGTGATTAGTAATCGCGTTTTCAAGGTCTGAAAGTGTCCCTGACAGTAACGGTCCCATAAAAGGCAAAAAAAAATTCAAATTAAAGGGAATCTCTGGAAACTTTACTCCCAATAACGGTCCAGTCTAGGAGCTCTACTCCCAGTAGCAGTCCCATGTCCTGACAACGTGGCTCCCAGTAATGTTTCCAGCGCCCTAAAAATGCACCTCTAAGTCACGTTTTGCCTACATCCCGCATTTCACCCGTGATTTTCTTATATTTTTAATTTGATTTATTTTTTTCTTATATTAAAAAATTTCGGTCACTTGGTTCTATTTTGGATTTTTTTTGTGAAAAAAGGAAAGGTCGGATAGGACTGAAAATTTTTGGATAATGATTTTTTATTGTTCAATAAATTGCGTCC
This sequence comes from x Bolboschoenoplectus mariqueter, assembly GCA_037678475.1. NCBI lineage: Eukaryota > Viridiplantae > Streptophyta > Magnoliopsida > Poales > Cyperaceae > x Bolboschoenoplectus > x Bolboschoenoplectus mariqueter. Next base: position 1,057,375 of record CM075286.1, on the reverse strand, counting down.
AATACATAATTAATTCTTTTTTCCTTTGAAAAGAATAAAATCTATACATTTGAAAAGTGAACTCTACATAATTTTTAAAGCGAAAAAAAGTTAATTTTGTACTGAATAAAATATGGACAAAATTTCATGACAATAATTAGCACCTCTCAGATTTTTTTTTCCTCACAAGATGGAGAGGACTCCAATGTTTTCTTTTTTTTTTCTTTTTTTTCTTTTTATTTTACTGTGTTAGAGAAAAATAAGTACGGAAGAAATTTTTTTGCCGTCCAATTCATTTCTCAAAACTTCTAATTTCTTAGAACTTTAAATTAAGAATAAAATACTATTACTAAATTTTTTGCCGTCCAATTCATTTCTTAGAAGTTCACAAATCTTCAAATCATTTTTTTTCTACTAAAAGCTACTTTTCTGATTACAAAGGGTTATAGTGGCAGTTGCTATTATAAATATGTTGTAATTACAGATACAACAAACCTATATAATGGCAATCCCCTTGTTGTTTTGCATAAAAGACTAAATATACATATAATACACTATATAACTGTTTATTCACACATTTTACTCTAATTGCCTAGATTGGCTTGCCACTACCTTCCTATTTCTAGTCTACACTTTTTGTTCCCCTTCTTTGAATTTCTGATGCTGGAAATAATTCATCTTTAAGCTCCATTGTGGTGACGGTTGACAAGAGAACGTGTGTTAAACCTGGAAAAACACAGACTAATAGATAACAATCAATACAAAATAAATTAAGATATGAAGCAGAAAATGTTTGCGCTGAAAAAAATCCAATGGATCAATTAGTAGTTAAATCACGGCACCTTTTGAAAAAGCTAGACTTATCTCTTGATGACCTGGCTCAGGAGAGACTTGTATTCAGGACTCCTTGACCAATCATCAATTTCGCGAGCACGCAAAACCGGCAAAGGGTGTGACAACTGCCTGTTCTGAGCATTTCTGAAAGAAAAATATAATATAAAATATAAGTATTCTTTTTCAATTATTTGAACAAAAAAGTTGGGATCTTTCAAGATTTGAGATTTCTATTTCAACAAAATTCTACGAATAAAGAATTAAAAAGTTGAGCCAGATCATGGCTCACTTTCCAGATTGGTGCTACTAACTATGACCCACCAACTAGACATGTTGGTTTAATGCTGCAATTCAAGCTGTGTTGATAAGACTGCCTTTATTTTTCGGAAGAAAGTGAAAAAAGTTCCAACATTACCCTCTGTCATGCGTACCAATTTATTAGAGAGACCAGACAACGGAAAAACCAACCAAAAGGAAGTTCATTGTGTTGAAAAACTGTTGAAAAGGTGGTTTCTGCTAACTTAGATCTTGATACCTCGATACTAAATAAAAAAAAAATTCCAGCATAAATGATGATGATGATGATGATGATGATGGAGGTGTAAGACAAGGACCTTATATACCACCCCATAGGGCTAGAAGAGGCCTTGTCATAGGATCGTGCTTGCTCCAAAAAGGCATCAACATTGAGCTGATCGGCTAGGGAAGGGGCACCACCTGCCAGCTTCATCAGAACCGAGATGACGACCTCTTGAACGGATCCATACACAAAATAAAATATTAGACCATTATTTCAAGCTCCTCCCACTAAAGATAAGTTTCAGATAGCTTCACAGACTTAAATCATAATAATATAAGTGAGAATAAGGGTGTGTGTCATGAATCTGAGCGGTTATATACTTATATGTATGTCCATGCATTGTAGTATATAATAGTTATACTTTTGTTAATAATTATAGCTAAAAATTTGCACCTCTAATTGATTGTCTTAGATTTTCCATTCAAGCTGTTGTTCATATTAAAGGAATGTCATCATTATTCTTAAACTCAGGATAGATGAAAACAAGCAGATATCATATCTGAACTACTCGATGCACAATCTTTGGCACCACCTGACTGTTGTGCTCTATGTATATCCTATAATGCACTAAAACTACTATTGTTGACTTCGGAAATAAAGCTAATAATTTATTAGATGTTTAGTTAGTAGAAAAGATAGGTACCTTGGGATCTTGCACTACAAGAAGGGCAGCCCTATCACATGTGAGCTCAGCCGCACGCAGCCATCTATACATCTGTTCTTCTAAGAAACCAGCAAGGAACCCAAATCCTACAAAAAAAGAAATAACTTCATTTAATAAAAAAATTTCTATTGAAATTGTATAAGTAACCTCAACACAGAAACATTCATTGACAGCCTTGAGTTCTCAAATATTATTCATTGGCCTTTGACATTCCATTTCTATTTTCTACCACGATTAGATAAAGCATACTGTACCGCAGAAATTTAAATCTACATAATTTCCTAGAGAGAGAATATTAGTCAGAGATACCAGGTAAGCTGTATGCTCCAAGTGTTAAAATATTCGCAAATGTGAGCCATACGCCATGATCACATTTTAAGTGGCCCAATTCATGTGCCAAAACAGCCTGATCAGAACAACATAACACAAAAGAGAGCAAAAAGATGAAACAGAAGAAATTCGTTAGCCTAATTATAAAGGAAGATAATAAGGCAATATACCTAAAGGTCAATTCCGGTAATGGTCTATCAAGTGTCAGAACATATGCTGATCCATTACATTTCTTTCATTTTTTTTCTTTTGTTCTTTGCTCTGACTAGTAATTTAACTAAAGTGATTTTACTCTTTGACCATACAATCCAATGGTACACGATAAAAGCAATAATGAGCATCAAAACTTTAAATGAACTCAATTGGGTGGTGTTTCTCACCAATTGATCTGATAGAACTCTAGGTGAGCTTGTAGGAAAGATATGAATATTGAATAGTACCTGCAGTTCTTTTCTCGAGAGGAGCTCGACGAGACTGGTATGAACTACTATAAATGGTTTCTTGCCACTGATTGCAAGAGTGTATGCATTTGGTACGGGATTTTGACGCACATACAGATCTGGTGCTTCTGTGTTCAATATTTTTGCAGCCTCTTGCAATAATTGATGAAGATCTGTCAGCTGTTGAAGAAAAAAGAAGCAAGAAGCAGATAATTATTAGTTCTGAGTTATCAAGAAAGAGGGGGGCAAAAGTTCGACTAGGGAACAGATGCAATTGTATGGCTGACAAATCCCCTACACCCCTCCCACAATATAGAAGTAAATAATAAAAAAAAATGTACCACATAAACTTTCAAACATGTAACTAATCCAAGGAATCTTACTAAACCTCCAAGTGTCCAATTCCCAAATTAGGTAAGTTCTGTTTAACCAGAAAAGGGAAATTGTGAAGAAGTTTCATATGTATATCTGAAAAAAAAAGACCTGATTTTCAGAGACTTGTACAGATGTCCCTATATTCTGAAGAAGCATAATCTGCTCAGAAACCGGTCCTATAATAAAAGAAAGAAATGTTGAATAAGTTAAACCCTCTTTTCTGCCACTGCCAACTACAACCATTAATTGTCCAGCATGAATAGACCGATTATATCGAAAACAATTTCAAGGTTTGATTGGAAAAGGTAATATCTATCTTATATTCGTTTAGGTTAAGAAGAGTAAAATGCATTATTTGATAATTGGTGCTACTGTTTGTCCTTAGTGAATTATACTTATCTCATGAATATAATCGATTGTTTATAATCAAATTTTGTTTTCAGGATAACTAACTTTAGCCAGTGAACTGGCACCGGTATCTTTGGCCAGTATCCAAATCAGGTGCCACTGAAGAAATATTATTTTGTTTATTTCCTTTTTTTATGTTCTTTCTGTTTGACTAGATTTTGGCCAAACAGTCAAAACCTGAATATGAAACATGTACTGGTATAAGTATGAACCACCCCAAACCGAGAGAGACCAGCAGCATGTTCTAACCAAGGTCTATCCGATTTCATACGTCAATTATGAACACATGTGTTCATAAAACAAAGACAACACCACAACAAATTTGTACTGGTAGAAGTACGACACTTGTACCTACCAAGCAGTATATTACCAGACCAATACCATCCAATTCAAGGCTATTCATGTTTTTCCAAAGAAAAGGTAATAAAAAGCAGGTTGAAATTATGCCAGTGTGATCTGTAACAAGCATGTGCCAGACAGTACGCAGACAGTGGCGGAGCCATATATAGCAAAGTGGGATCAATTGACCCCACTCAATTTTACAGAAATACTTTAAAAATATAGATATTTATTGAAAAGTTTCTTCAATATACTTCTAAATTATATGTATTGACCCCACTAACATAAAATTCTCTCTCCACCACTGTACACAGATGTTACATTAAAGAGTGTATGAGTGAATAAAATACAAGCTATTTGTACCAAGCAGTATATCACCAGACCAGTACCATCCAATTTAAGGCTATTCATGTTTTGCCAAAGAAAAGGAACAAAAATACATAGCAGGTTGGAAATTGTATCGGTCTGTTCTGTAACAAGCATGTACCAGACAGTACTACACAGATGTTACATTAAAGAGTGTTATGAGTGAACAAAAGACAAGTGATTTGTATACCAATCAAGGCCTTCCCAAATTCATCCAGCCCAGGTATAGCTCTAAAAAGTAGTGTGTTCTGCACAATTACCAGAGAAAGTAAGAATGATCAGAGATTCTCTTGTAAATTTTGGCTTAGAACAAGAAAAGTGCAATAATAACAAAGCATTCGTACATACTTGCTTATCGAGAGGATGTCTGAAATCATCTGCCTCGAGATTACTAAAAATCACTGGCGATGCTCCAACGGCTTGGATTTTGAGCCTTCTGTATTTGATTGAACTCTTGATCTTGTTGATTGGGAGAGATACAGTTAGATTATGTGAAGGTTTGGGGGAAATAGAGATAGTACGGACTGGAACCAGATGAGGAACGGGTCGAGGAGGGAGGAGGGAAGAAGCCATGGCAATGGTAGAAGAGCGCGCGCGCGCGAGAGATAGAGAGAGAGAGGAGGAGAAATACGGAGCGTATCTGCTTTGTATATTGATTGTGTTGCTCTACTGTACGAGAGTATTTTGATATTATTTTTTTTCTTTCTGTTTTAAGATTGAAGCAGAAAGCATATTGATATTTTGACTGGTAATCCATTGGTGACTTGGTACAAAAACAAAGGTCTATTATTGCTAACTGTCCTCAAAAAAGTATCCCAAGAATAAATATGAGTATGTAAAAATTTCATGCACACATTTTCTACCAGTTTTTGTCAAAAAATATATATATATATGAACAAACATTTTCTGGAAATTGAATATATCATGTGACAACTGTGAAATAAGTGTCATTTTCTATCAGTTTTTTTCTCTTACCAAGTTCTAGGTAGCAGATATGGTGTACAGAATGGGGTACATATAGCACAATTAAGTGAACCAGTACAGGCCACAGAAGAACTCATGGTGGACAGGCGGAGACGGCGCTGGAAATTTGAACTCAAAATTAAAATTTTACGAAGCATAAATAAATAATGGAATCTGAAGTTTTCACACTTCCATTGATTCGTTCAATCAACACCATTCTTAACGGTTCTTAATGAAAAAAATATCAGTTTATTTTTAAGGGATAATTTCTCATATGCCCTTGTAAACTTTACCTGTTTCTTATTTGCCCCTGAAGAGTTTTAATTTTTCTTATTCACCCCTCAACTTTAACAATCGTTTCTTATTTATTCATTATATAACTAATCCTAATTTAACTCCAATTAAATAGTAAAAAAACGTTGGTTTATCTTTGTTTAAAAGGAGCTGATATATGGATATTGTTATTGATACTATAATCGATACCGACTTTATTATTCAAATTAAAAAAGTTATTATTCATATTAACGATTTTATTATGTAACTTATTTATATAATACTTTTATTATTCAATTTAAATGAGTTATTATTCACATTAATGGTATTTGAGTTGAATAATAAAAATACTGTTAAAAAATAACTTGCATAATACAATAGTTAATATGAATAATAACTTATATAATATGAATAATAGCTCATGTAATATAAATAATAAAATCGGTATCGATTTTGATATCTCCCAAACATTTTCCTTCAATTAAAGCAAAATTATATAAGAACTAATTTTCTTTTGAATCTGCTGAAACATTGTTGATCATTTTTCGTTAATGAGAAGAATCTAATATTTTGTTTGGAAGCATGTGACATGTATTTATGAATATCACAATGAGTGCCATCAAATTTGTTAAAAACTATCCATAGTTATCATGACGTCATATTTCCTATCTCAATGATAACTTAACCCCTTCTCTATTCTCTCCTCTCTTCATCCCTTCTCTCTTCAGGGGCATAATTGGAATAGAAAATTTGTTTATTGGCATGCTTTAACTCAAATTAGTGAAATGGTAAATAAGAAAGAAATGTGAGTTATTAATAATATTAGAAGGTAAATAAGATAAATTTAAGTCTGTAAGGTAAATAAGAAAAGGAGGAGTTAATATACCGATTTTATTATTTAAATTAAATGAGTTATTAATAATGTTAACGATTTTATAATGTAATTTATTTTGTATTATTTTTATCATTCAATTTAAGTGAGTTGTTATTCAGATTAGTGGTATTTGAGTTGAATAATAAAAGTAATATATAAATGCATTTACAATGCTTTTGAACATTTATATACATGATTTTAGTGAAGTACTAATTTCTCATTGAAATATTGTTAAGATTCACAAATAAGTTTATAGATTTTTTTATTTAATATTTAAATCTGTTTCTGTAAGCAAACTAAAATATACGACCTATATTTAGTCCAAAATTGCGTTAAAATTCATTTCAAACGTTCTCAAACATATCTATACACGTTTTTAATTAATTTGATCTCATTTCTGATTGGAATATCATCAAAATTCACACAAGAACAATTACATATGTTTATTAAATATTTATATGTATTTTTAGTGCTAAACTAAAGAGATATGACTTATATTTCACCAGAAATTGCATTAAGATTTATTTAAAACGCTTTTGGTCAAGTTTTTAATCAATTTGGTCGCATTTATGATAGAATTATCATCAAAATTCACACGTAAGCTGGGGGGGCATGTTTATTTGTTGATTATATGTGTTTTTGGAGCTAAATTGATTAGTTATAACCTATATTTCATTTCAAATTACATTAAAATGCATTTAAAAATACTGCTGAACAATTTTATACATGTTTTTAATCAATTTGGCCTCATTTCTGATTGAAATATCATTAAAATTCATACATAAGCTGCCGAATATGTTTATTTGTTGGCTCCATGTGTTTCTAGAGCTAACTCGATCAATTATGACCTATATTTGACTTCAAATTGTACTAAAATGCATATAAAAACATGTTTATACACTTTTTTTAATCTATTTGGTCACATTTCTGATTGAAATAGTATCAAAATTAACCCAAATTGTATTAAAATGTATTTAAAATGCTTCCGAAGATGTTTACATACGTTTTTAGTCAATTTGGTCTCCTTTTGGATAGAAATATCACCAAAATTCAGAAATAAACTGTGGGATATGTTTATTTATTGGTCATTTTTTGTTTTAGAAAGTAAATTGATCAGTTACGACCTCTATTTCACTGCAAATAGCATTAAAATACATTTTAAACGCTTTTGAACTTGTTTATACATATTTTTAGGTAAATTAGAGTCATTTATGATTGAAGTATCTTTAAAATTCACAAATAAGCGGTTAGATAAGTTTATTAATTGTTTAGTTCGTGTCTTTGGAGCTAAATTGATTTAGTTATAGCCTATATTTCACCTCGATTTGCATTAAAATACATTTAAAACACTTTTTAACATGTTTATACACATTTTTAATCAATTTCGCCTCATTTCCGATTGAAATAGCATGAAAATTCACAATAATAAATAGTTGGAGTTTCTTTATTGGCATATGTATTTTTGGAGTTAAATTAATCAGTTATGATCAATATTTCACCTCTAATAAAATTAAAATGCATTTAAAATGGTTTGCAACATGTTTATACACGTTTTAATAAATTTGGCTACATTTCTGATTGAAATAGCATCAAAATTCATACCTAAGCATCTGGATATGTTTATTTATCGGTTATATTTGTTTGTGGAAGCTAAACTGATCAGTTATGACCTCTATGTCATCTCAAATTGCATTAAAATGTATTTAAAATGCTTTTGAACTTGTTTATACACGTTTTCAATCAATTTGGCCTCATTTCCGATTGAAATAGCATCAAAATTCACATGTAAGCTGCTAGATGTACTTATTTCTTGGTTATATGCATTTAGGAAACTAAATTGATCAGTTAAGATCTATATTTCACCTCAAATAGCATTAAAATACATTTAAACAAAACAGATATGTTTATTGAAAGTAGATATGTAAATTCGGTGCTAAACAAAATAGATATGACCTATATTTTGCATAAAATTATATTAGAATGAATTTAAAACGCTTTTGAACATGTTTATGCGCCAGAGCTTCAGGATATGTTTGTTAATTTCCAGTTTTTAGTCAATTTGGTCTTCTTTCGAATTGAAATATCGTCAGAATTCACCAATGAGCTTCATGATACGTTTATTTATTATTTATATGTGTTTTAGAGTAAACTAGATTAGTTGTGGCTAATATTTCAGGTCAAAATGTATTAAAATGCATTTGAAACACTTCTGAATATGTTTATAGATGTTTTGAATCAATTTGGTCTCATTTTGGATTTATCATGAAAATTCACCAAAAAACTGCTGAATATGTTTGTTTATTGGTCATATATGTTTTTGGTGGTAATGATTAGTTATGACCTCTATATCACCGCAAGTAGCATTAAAAGACATTTTAAATGCTTTTGAACTTGTTTATACACGTTTTTAGTCAAATTGGTCTCATTTCTAATTGAAGTATTATCAAAATTAACAAATAAAAGGCTGCATATGTTTTTTTATGGTTATGTGTTTTTGGAGCTAAATTGATCAGTTATGACCTCTATTTCATCTCAAATTACATTAAAATATATTTAAAACGCTTCTGAACATGCTTATACATGTTTCTAAGCAATTTGGCCACATTTCCGATTGAAATAGCATCAAAATTCACATTTAAGCTGCTGTATATTTTTTATATGAATTTTTGGAGCTAAATTGATCAGTTATAACTTCTATTTCATCTCAAATTGCATTGAAATGTATTTCAAACGCTTTTGTACATGTTGATAAACGGTTTTAATCAATTTGGCCACATTTTCGATTGAAATTGCATCAAAATTCACACGTAAGCTGCTGGATATGTTTATATTTATTGGTTATATGCATTTTGGGAACTAAATTGATCAGTTATGATCTATATTTCACCTAAAAGAGCAATAAAATGCTTTTAAAATATTTTTGGACATGTTTATATATGTTTTTAATCAATTTGGCCACATTTCCGAATGAAATAGCATCAAGATTCACACGTATGTTTGCTGTTTGAAAGTTGCCAGAAAAATACACAAATTAAATTGCATGAAATTAATGATATAATTTCATGTGATTTTTATACCAAAGATTTGAAATTATGAAATTATGTTCAATTTCATAAAATTATTTCTTGAAATTAAAGAAACAATTTCATGAAATAGCCATGTCAAATATTAAATCATGAAATTATGTCCAATCTCATGATTTATTAAATCCCAAAATTATTTCTTGAAATTAAAAAAATAATTTCATGAAATAATCATACCAAACCCCCTTCAAAAAATATATACATATGTGTGCAAAAAAAATATATGCACAAAATCCTAATTATATGAAATCAAGAAACAATTTCATATAATTAAACATGCCAAATTCAAAAAATCATGAATTTCATTCATGAAAAATGCCCCAAATATTATCCCTTGGAATTAAAAAATGATTCTTTGGGATAATCATGCCAAAATATTAATTGTATAAGATTAATATGCCTAATCATATACAATTAATGATTTAAGTGAAATTAATGCCTAATTTCACACCCAAAAATACCAAAAATATTACCCAAAATAACAGAATCATGGAATATATTTTCTGTGATTTTTCAGTAATTTTTCATGGATTTTTGCATAAAGAATAAAATAAAATAGAAAAAGGAATAAAGAAAATACCAAAAAATCAGAACTGGAGATAGTTCTGGGTGCAATTTGGGGGATGTGCAACACTCTGGGTGCAATCTGGGGAGCTCAAACACGACTTCTGCCCTTGGGACCCGCCTGTCATACACAAAGTGTTAAAGGCGCTTTGCGTGGACCCAGTACACATGCACCATACCACTGACAATACGTTTTGGTGCACAAGGACCAAGCCCACAGCCCAACCCTCAGTTTTTCGCTGGGGCTGTGTCTCATTAAACCTGACGACTGGGCCCCTCTCCTTCAGTCTCACTGCCAAGGGGGCCCAGCGCCCAGAATTATTTTGGCCAGCGAAAAGAAAAGAAGGGAAAGAGAGGTGAGCGCGGTGCAAGCGCTCCCTCCCTCTGACAAGCCCGAAACCAAAGCACGGTTCACGTGCACCCAACCCAAGCGAGAGAAACCTTTTGAATTTCTCTCTCTCTCCCTCCTTTCTTCCTCCTCGAGCTCCAGAGCTCAGTGGAGCTTCGAAAATGGAGTCTAGGTGTACAACGCGAGTTGGCTTAAACCATTTTAGGGACTTAATCTACACCTTAAGGGGAATTCAATGCCACAAACAGCATTGAAAATAGTAAAGTAAATAAGGAGAAAATCGAAGGAGAAAGTACCTCGACCTTGAAGGTGACAGAGCAATTGGGAGCTCGAGAAGCCAAGCCAACACCTGGAGAAGCTTCAAGACACCTCCACGACGCTGCCTGAAGTGCCAATTTGGGGTGAAAAGCACTCAATTGGCAGGTGCACCACTTGGCACCTTGGTCTGATTTGGATGTGGTCAGTTGGCACAACTCAGCACTCAAGCAGCCAAATTGACACGTTGGGCACACTCGGTGGCACCTTGGTGACATGTCAAGCGCCAGCAGGGCCAAGGAATATTCGGGATATGCTCACACCCGAAAGGCATGACACACTGACCCAAGGAAGAAGACAAAGCCAACGGCTCCTTCTCTCTCCCCAGGCCTGTGTCAGGGACACATGTAGGCACCTCAATGGAGAGCTCTGAGCGCCAGTTAGCTGGAGGAATCTTCCAAGGACAAGCCTCAGGCCAGCACAGGCCTGGCTGGCTCAATCCTGGCCACTTGATCAAACCAAGGGCTGAGATGATGCCAGCTCAGCCCTGAGGCTTAAACCATGCCCTCTGGGCTATAAATAGACCCCCAGTGAAAAAGAAAAAAAAAAAGGCAACATAGCCAAAACTCTGCCAAAATCTCAACTCCACCAATTTCCACAAAAAAAGAAAGCCAGCTGAGAAGAAACCGAGTCTTGAATAGCTAGGTAAGGGACATAGGAGTCAAGCCTTGAGCTTGGCTCAGTCCCAATTGAGCTCAAGGAGCCAGTCTCACCTTGCTGGGTGAGATGGCTAGCCCCATGGCTGGGGAGGTGCACATGTGCCTCCCTCCTTCCAGAGCTCAATTGGTGGCTGAGCTTGAGTCTCAGGAGCTCACATGGTGAGTTCACCATGGATTTTGGCAGCATACTCCAACCAATTGGCACATGCCAATCTGGTTTCATGGGGATGGGCACATGTTCATCCCCTTTCTCTCTCAAGCCCTGTGCACATGTGCAGTGGCTATATAAAGCTCAATAATGGCTTTATACAAGCTGTTATGCTGTCAAAATTCCATGGAAAAACAAAATTCCATGTTTTATATGTGTATTGTATTTCAATTTTTTATGATATATGATATTCTGGTGCAAATTGGTTTTATTTTCCTTTTAGTTCTTTCCTTCATGTTCTCTGATGTGCTTAATAGCTCAAGTTCATAATTGAGCAATGGAAAAGCAATAAACATCAATACTGGGTTGAGTCCAGTGAATTCCAATTTCTGGCCAGCTGAGAGATCAATCCATATCTCTCAGCCTGGTTGTTAATTTCTTATGAAATTTCACAGTCATGTAGATTAGGTTTATACCAACTTACCATATAAATTTTATAATTTTTGGAATTTTCTGTGAATTGTTATGAATTTTACAATCTCATCTGTCAAAAACTCCAAAAAGGTCAACTTTGGGTCAAACTGAGAAGTTCATTCTTCTTTTGATTCAAAAATCCAAAATTCCTTGATTAATTCACCTTTATGACACCTCATGTGATGTTTTAAAGGATTTAGAATAATTAAACCAGGCTTTAATCCATAGGTTAAGCCAAATTTGGTTTTAATAAAGCTGAAAGGGCATTTCTGTCCAGTCTGCTAAAAATACAATAATCATACTTTCTTTTCACTCAATTAACTTAAAATTTCATGGGCATCTAGAACAAGTCTTAATGCACTCACTCATCAAATTTTACCATTTTTGGGATTTTCTGTGATTTTCTGTGAATTTTTGAAATTGGGTCTGTCAAAATTGAAATTGAGTTGGCTCTGGACCATTACCAGAAAAGTGCAAAAATGAAATTAACTCGTGTTCAAGTGAAATTCATGTGTGAAATTGATATAAAACCTTTCTAAAACATGTAATTGACCCAAATGAACATAATCAAACATGCAATTTGAGAAGAATGTGATGAAATCAAAAGGAAACCAAATTGAAAATAAAACCAGAAATGACCCAATGTGCATAAAGGACAATGCACATCTAAATTGATGAAATTGATCATCCAAACATGTTCAAACATACTAAACGACACTGTTTGGAAGGTTAATTGAAAGAAAATTGCAAAGGAAAGCTATGAAATACCATTTGGTACCAAAGCCCCGAAACCAGTTTGGTACCAAATGGCCAAAGTTGCAAAATTGATGGATTAAACTCAAATTAAGCCTCAAAATCTTGATAAACATGTTCTGACGATGCTATATGATAAAGGAATCGAGTCAATTTGTCAAAAATCAGCTCAAATCCCTCAAAATCTCATCTCAGCCAACTTCCCAACCGAAACCAGGTGGTTACCCCCATTTCTGGCGATCCATGTCGCCGCCGCCGCCGAGACCACCGCCGATGGACTCCCCACGCTCCGGCGATGCCAGCCATGCCTCCTGATCGGAGATCCGACGCCGGCAGGGCCTCGATCAGTGTCGGGGAGGATGAGCACGAATATTGATGCATCTCAAAGTGCGAATCTTGATGAAATTCAAACAGCCCAGAGAAGGCTTGATGCGCGCCAGAGATCCAACGGCCCAGTTTAAAAGATGCTTTAAAAACTGAACTTAAGTTCAGATCTTGATGCATGGGCCCAAATCTGACGGCCCATATTAATCTGTTTTGAAAATAAACTTTGAACACCAAATAAAAATGATTTCTCAAGCCCATAAATTATGAAAAATATATCAAAAATCATGATTTCATTTATGAATATTTTTAAGACTATAAAATGTCAATTTTGATTTTATTTTATTTTCTTTTTTTTTATATTATAAATAAAAGAAAGTTCAAGATATATGATATATGTATAAAATAAATTCAAAATACCAAATAGGATATTTAAAAATAAGTGAAAATTATGATAAAACAAATCAGCAATTTTCAAAATAATCAAATTATGTTATATTTTGATAAAACAAATCAAAATATTCAAAATAAATAAATTACATTATATTTTGACAAAACAAATTGAAATATTCAAAATAATCAAATTATGCCATATTTTGATAAAATAAACCAAAAATATTCAAAAATGATTGAATCATGTCATAAAACAAATCAAAATGTTCAAAATAATTAAACTTCATTATATTTTGATAAAACAAAACAAAATATTTAAATATGTCAAATATGTCCAAATATTTGACCAAACATGTCAAATATGCAAATATACCCAAACATTTGACTAAATATGTCAAAAACACAAATATGCCCTAATCTTTGACCAAACATGTCAAATATGCAAATATACCCAAATATTTGACCAAATATGTCAAAAATACAAACATGCCCAAATCTTTGACCAAACATGCCACATAGGCAAATATGTCTCAATCTTTGACCAAATATGTCAAATATGCAAATATACCCAAATATTTGACCAAATATGTCAAAAAATACAAATGTGTCCAAATATTTGACTAAATATGTCAAACATGCAAATAAACTCAAACATTTGACCAAACATGTCAAATATGTCAAATATACAAATACACCCAAATTGCTGGCCAAACATGCCAAATATACAAATATGTCCAAACTCTTGATAAAATAGGTCAAATATGCAAATATGTCCAAATCTCTGGCCAAATATGCCAAAGATGCAGATAAGTCCAAAACTTGGTGAAAACATACCAACATACCAAATCGTATCAAATCATGTTTCGAGAACATTAAATTGGCAGTGCGCTTCAGGTTTAATGTACCTCATTTTGGAAATCGATAAAGAATTATATGTTCCCGATCCTCCAATTCTCCTAGGTTTCGAATTGGCATAGCGCTTCAGATTCGGGACTTGGAAGGTCAATAGACTGTTTAGGATTATACGTCCTTGTCTTTGACATGAACTTTTTAGAGATCAAACATCTCTGGTTCTTTGAGTATCGAGTTGGCAGTGCGCTTCACATTCGAACTCCGTGAGATCAATAGGATTGTACATCCTTGATCTCTGATTTACGAGAAATTATACGTTTCTCTGACTTTAGATCATACGTCTTTAGTCTTATTATCCAAAGTTATACCTTTGGGTTATTTCAAGTATGTATTATAATAAATTGGAAGGGAGAAATAAAGCCACAAATCTGATCCATATATTTTGATTAGTTTAGCCCATTAATCAGAGGTTCCCGAGGCGAGAGCCGGGGTAATTAACGGCGGGGGCTTGCGCCCGTCGGAAAATAAAAGTTCCCACAATCACCTAAATAATAAGTCCTTGAGCGCACAAACACGCGCAGGGATGTACCTGCACCTTCTTCCCCCGTGAGCGAGGACGCCGATGCCTCGCGCGTGGGCCGCGAAAAAGGGCCGCACAACGTAACCTGCTGGATATTTTTATTTGTTGTTTATATTTGTTTTTGGAGGTAAATTGATCAGTTAAGACCTATATTTCACCTCAAAAAGTAACAAATCGCTTTTGAAACGCTCCTGAATATGTTTATATACGTTTTTAGTCAATTTGGTCATATTTCGAATTGAAATATCGTAAAAATTTATCAGTGAGCTTCAGGATATGTTTATTTATTATTTAGATGTGTCTTTAGAGCAAACTTGATTAGTTATGGCTAATATTTCACCCGAAATTGTGTTAAAATATACTTTAAACACTTCTGAACATGTTTAGATACGTTTTTAGTCAATTTGGTCTCCTTTTGGATTGAAATATCTCCAAATTTCACAAATAAACTCCTCCATGTGTTTATTTATTGGTCATTTGTCTTTTGGAAGTAAATTAATCAGTTACGATCTCTATTTCACCGCAAATAGCATTAAAATGCATTTTAAACGTTTTTGAACTTGTTTATACACATTTTTAGGTATTGGCCTCATTTATGATTGAAGTATCTTCAAAATTCAGAAGCGGTTGGGTAAGTTTATTAATTGTCCAAACGTGTCTTTGGAGCTAAATTGATTGGTTATAACCTATATTTCTTCTCAGTTTGCATTAAAATGCATTTTAAACTCTTCTTAACTTGTTTATATATGTTTTTAATCAATTTGGCCACATTTCCGATTGATATAACATCAAAATTCTCACGTAAGCTGCTGAATATATTTATTTATTGGTTATATGAACTTTTGGGGCTAAATTGATCAGTTTTGACACCGATTTCATCTCAAATTACATTAAAATACATTTAAGACCCTTTTGAACAAGTTTATACCCGTTTTTAATCAATTTGGCCCCATTTCCGATTGAAATAGCATCAACATTCACATGTAAGCTGCTGGATATATTTATCTATCGGTTATATGTGTTTTTGGAGCTAAATTAAACAGTTATGACCTCTATTTCCTCTCAAATTGCATTGAAATGCATTTCAAACGCTTTTTTGAACATGCTTATACACGTTTTTAATTAATTTGGCCTCATGTTCGATTGAAATAGCATGAAATTTCACAAATAAATGGTTGGATGTATTTTTGGAGATAAATTAATTAGTTATGGTCGATATTTCACGTCCAATAGCATTAAAAAACATTTAACACGGTTTTGAACATTTTTGTACACGTTTTTAATTAGTTATGCCTCATTTCCAATTGAAATTGTATTGAAATTCACACATAAGTGTTTGCTGTTTAAAAGTTGCCAGGAAAATACACAAATTAAATTGCATGAAATTAATGATATAATTTCATGTGATTTTTATACCAAAGATTTGAAATTATGAAATTATGTTCAATTTCATAAAATTATTTCTTGAAATTAAAGAAACAATTTCATGAAATATTCATGTCAAATATTAAATCATGAAATTATGTTCAATCTCATGATTTATTAAATCCCAAAATTATTTCTTGAAATTAAAAAAAATGATTTCATGAAATAATCATACCAAACCCCCTTCAAAAAATATATACACATGTGTGCAAAAAAATATATGCACAAAACCCTAATTATGTGAAATCAAGAAACAATTTCATATAATTAAACATGCCAAATCCAAAAATCATGAATTTCATTCATGAAAAATGCCCCAAATATTATCCCTTGGAATTAAAAATGATTCTTTGGGATAATCATGCCAAAATATTAATTGTATAAGATTAATATGCCTAATCATATACAATTAATGATTTAAGTGAAATTAATGCCTAATTTCACACCCAAAAATACCAAAAATATTACCCCAAAATAACAGAATCATAGAATATATTTTCTGTGATTTTTCAGTAATTTTTCATGGATTTTTGCATGAAGAATAAAATAAAATAAAAAAAAAAGAATAAAGAAAATACCAAAAATCAGAACTGGAGATAGTTCTGGGTGCAATTTGGGGGATGTGCAACACTCTGGGTGCAATCTGGGGAGCTCAAACACGACTTCTGCCCTTGGGACCCGCCTGTCATACACAAAGTGTTAAAGGCGCTTTGCGTGGACCCAGTACACATGCACCATACCACTGACAGTACGTTTTGGTGCACAAGGACCAAGCCCACAGCCCAACCCTCAGTTTTTCGCTGGGGCTGTGTCTCATTAAACCTGACGACTGGGCCCCTCTCCTTCAGTCTCACTGCCAAGGGGGCCCAGCGCCCAGAGTTATTTTGGCCAGCGAAAAGAAAAGAAGGGAAAGAGAGGTGAGCGCGGTGCAAGCGCTCCCTCCCTCTGACAAGCCCGAAACCAAAGCACGGTTCACGTGCACCCAACCCAAGCGAGAGAAACCTTTTGAATTTCTCTCTCTCTCCCTCCTTTCTTCCTCCTCGAGCTCCAGAGCTCAGTGGAGCTTCGAAAATGGAGTCTAGGTGTACAATGCGAGTTGGCTTAAACCATTCTAGGGACTTAATCTACATCCTAAGGGGAGTTCAATGCCACAAACAGCATTGAAAATAGTAAAGTAAACAAAGAGAAAATCGAAGGAGAAAGTACCTCGACCTTGAAGGTGACAGAGCAATTGGGAGCTCGAGAAGCCAAGCCAACACCTGGAGAAGCTTCAAGACACCTCCACGACGCTGCCTGAAGTGCCAATTTGGGGTGAAAAGCACTCAATTGGCAGGTGCACCACTTGGCACCTTGGTCTGATTTGGATGTGGTCAGTTGGCACAACTCAGCACTCAAGCAGCCAAATTGACACGTTGGGCACACTCAGTGGCACCTTGGTGACATGTCAAGCGCCAGCAAGGCCAAGGAATATTCGGGATATGCTCACACCCGAAAGGCATGACACACTGACCCAAGGAAGAAGACAAAGCCAACGGCTCCTTCTCTCTCCCCAGGCCTGTGTCAGGGACACATGTAGGCACCTCAATGGAGAGCTCTGAGCGCCAGTTAGCTGGAGGAATCTTCCAAGGACAAGCCTCAGGCCAGCACAGGCCTGGCTGGCTCAATCCTGGCCACTTGATCAAACCAAGGGCTGAGATGATGCCAGCTCAGCCCTGAGGCTTAAACCATGCCCTCTGGGCTATAAATAGACCCCCAGTGAAGAAGAAAAGAAGGGAGAGAGCAACATAGCCAAAACTCTGCCAAAATCTCAACTCCACCAAATTCCACAAAAAAAAAGCTAGCTGAGGAGAAACCAAGTCTTGAATAGCTAGGTAAGAGCCATAGGAGTCAAGCCTTGAGCTTGGCTCAGTCTCAATTGAGCTCAAGGAGCCAGTCTCACCTTGCTGGGTGAGATGGCTAGCCCCATGGCTGGGGAGGTGCACATGTGCCTCCCTCCTTCCAGAGCTCAATTGGTGGCTGAGCTTGAGTCTCAGGAGCTCACATGGTGAGTTCACCATGGATTTTGGCAGCATACTCCAACCAATTGGCACATGCCAATCTGGTTTCATGGGGATGGGCACATGCTCATCCCCTCTCTCTCTCAAGCCCTGTGCACATGTGCAGTGGCTGTGTAAAGCTCAATAATGGCTTTATACAAGCTGTTATGCTGTCAAAATTCCATGGAGAAACAAAATCCCATGTTTTATATGAGTATTGTATTTCAATTTGTTATAATATATGATTTTTTTGGTGCAAATTGGTTTTATTTCTTTCTTTAGTTCCTTCTTTTATGTTCTCTGATGTGCTTGATGGCTCAGAACCATAATTGAGCAATGAAAAGCAATGAGCATCAGTACTGGCTTGAGTCCAGTGAATTCCAGTTTCTGTCCAGCTGAGAGATCAATCCATATCTCTCAGTCTGGCTGTTAATTTCTTATGAAATTTCACGGTCATGTAGATTAGGTTTATATCAACTTACCATATAAATTTTATAATTTTTGGAATTTTCTGTGAATTGTTATGAATTTTACAATCTCATCTGTCAAAAACTCCAAAAAGGTCAACTTTGGGTCAAACTGAGAAGTTCATTCTTCTTTTGATTCAAAAATCCAAAATTTCTTAACTAATTCACCTTTATGACACCTCATGTGATGTTTTAAAGGATTTAGAATAATTAAACCAGGCTTTAATCCATAGGTTAAACCAAATTTGATTTTTAACATATCTGAAAGGGCATTTCTGTCCATTCTGATGAAAATACAAAAACATGCTTTCTGATTATTCAATTAGCTTGAAATTTCATAGGCATACAAAATAAGTCTTAATGCATTCATTCACCAAATTTTACCATTTTTGGTATTTTCTGTGATTTTCTATGAATTTTTGAAGTTGAATCTGTAAAAATCAGAATTGAGTTAATTCTGGAATAAATACCAGAGAAGGAAAAAATGAAATTGACTTACATACAAACGAAATTCACATGCAAATCTAGTATAAAACATTTCCAAAACATACAATTGACCCAAATAAACATACTTAAACATGCAATTTGAGAGGAGTGTACAGAAATCAAAGGAAAACCAAATTGGAAATAAAACCAGAAATGACTCAATGTGCATAAAGGACAATGCACATCTAAATTGATGAAATTGATCATCCAAACATGTTCAAACATACTAAACGACACTGTCTGGAGGGTTAATTGGAAGAAAATTGCACAGAAAAGCCATGAAATACCATTTGGTACCAATGCCCCGAAACCAGTTTGGTACCAAATGGCCAAAGTTGCAAAATTGACGGATTAAACTCAAATTAAGCCTCAAAATCTTGATAAACATGTTCTGACGATGCTATATGACAAAGGAATCGAGTCAATTTGTCAAAAATCAGCTCAAATCCCTCAAAATCTCATCTCAGCCAACTTCCCAACCGAAACCAGGTGGTTACCCCCATTTCCGGCGATCCAGGCCGCCGCCGCCGCCGAGACCACCGCCGATGGACTCCCCACGCTCCGGCGATGCTAGCCATGCCTCCTGAATAAAAATCAAATGACATTATATTTTGATAAAAAAAAATAAAAATATTCAAAATAATCAAATGACATTATATTTTGATAAAAATAAATAAAAATATTCAAAATAATCAAATCATGTTATCTTTTGATATAATAAATCAAAATATTAAAGAATGATTGAATTATGTTATATTTTGATAAAATAAATTGGAATATTCAAAATAATCAAAATTATGTTATATTTTGATAAAACAAATCAAAATATTCAAAGATGATTGAATCATGTTATGAAACAAATAAAAATGTTCAAAATAATTAAACCTTGTTATATTTTGATAAAACAAATCAAAGTATTTAAATATGTCAATATGTCCAAATATTTGACTAAATATGTTAAATATACAAATATACCCAAATATTTGACCAAACATGTCAAATATGCAAATATACCCAAATATTTGACCAAATATGTCAAAAATACAAATATGTCTAAATATTTGACCAAACATGTCAAATATGCAAATATATCCAAATATGTAACCAAATATGTCAAAAATACAAATATGTCCAAATATTTGACCAAACATGCCAAATATACAAATATGTCCAAACTCTTGATAAAATAGGTCAAATATGCAAATATGTCCAAATCTCTGGTCAAATATGCCAAATATGCAGATAAGTCCAAAACTTGGTGAAAACATACAAACATACCAAATCATATCAAATCATGTTTCGAGAACATTAAATTGGCAGTGCGCTTCAGGTTTAATGTACTTCATTTTGGAAATCGATAAAGAATTATATGTTCCCGATCCTCCAATTTTCCCAGGTTTCGAATTGGCATAGCGCTTCAGATTCGGGATTTGGAAGGTCAATAGACTGTTTAGGATTATACGTCCTTGTCTTTGACATGAACCTTTTTAGAGATCAAACATCTCTGGTTCTTTGAGTATCGAGTTGGCAGTGCGCTTCACATTCGAACTCCGTGAGATCAATAGGATTATACATCCTCGATCTCTGATTTATGAGAAATTATACGTTTCTCTGACTTTAGATCATACGTCTTTAGTCTTATTATCCAAAGTTATACCTTTGGGTTATTTCAAGTATGCATTATAATAAATTGGAAGGAAGAAATAAAGCCACAAATCTGATCCATATATTTTGATTAGTTTAGCCCATTAATCAGAGGTTCCCGAGGCGAGAGCCGGGGTAATTAACGGCGGGGGCTTGCGCCCGTCGGAAAATAAAAGTTCCCACAATCACCTAAATAATAAGTCCTTGAGCGCACAAACACGCGCAGGGATGTACCTGCACCTTCTTCCCCCGTGAGCGAGGACGCCGATGCCTCGCGCGTGGGCCGCGAAAAAGGGCCGCACAGGTTCTGGCACGCCCGGTGGGACGTATCTTTCTCCTCTCATCTCTTGGGCTAAACTAATTAAATATATGGATCAGATTAAAAAATATATATATATATTTTGCATGAAATATGGCTAATTGATTTGTGGAGTCTATATTTTTCAGGAAATGATGTCTGGCGTTAATTCTCCGTTTGCGATCGCCGTCCCCGTCTCTCTCAACGAGGCGGGCCACATGGTGTTCTCGTTTGGGGACTTTCCCCAAATGATCGTTCTTCCTCCTACTTCACCATCACCGACACCAACTCTGGTCAAGGATGAGGACCATGAAGTCTCCTTCAGGATCACCCAGAAGGGGATTGACAACAAAATCATGGCGCTCCCTCCAAAACCTCAGCGCCCCAGGAGACAACGCTTAGTGAACAAAGTCTCCCCGACCCTTTCGACACCGGTGGCCCCAAAGGTCACTAAGAAACGGGCTCTCCAAGCCTACCAGGATGAATTGGTGGCTGAGCCAAATCTTCCCGTCTCCAACCCCTTCACATCCCTAAGGATTGTGAAAAGGAACTCTCCAACCGCTCGTATCCGGAGCGTTTGGGAGGTTCCACAACCAAAACCTCGCCTAAACCAGAACTTCTCGACCGAGTCGGGAAGACCCTTAGGCCTCAAACAGGCCGACCTTGGTAAGTCTCTATACGAGACTCACCAAGCCATTAAGGCGCGTAAACAACAGCGCCGAAACAAACTCCAAGCCTCTGCCTCTCAGGCCCAAGGGAGACAGGTTCATTTCCCCCGGGAATCGGGGAACCGCCCATATGAACGGGCACAAGGGACCAAACAAACATGGATCCCAAAATCTCGTCTGACCCAAACAAGCCAGACACCATCCACCTATATACAGGTGGCTAAGCCCAAAACACGGGCTACGGTCAAAACCACCGCTCTCTCGAAAAATATCGAGAGTGAAAACGTGTTTAATAGGCTGGGGTCAAAGATAAAACCCCAAGCCTCGAGCACGACTGTGTTTGACAGGCTAGGGCCAGAACTAAACCCTAAGCCATTAAAGTCAAGCAAAGGACTGGTTATCACTGTTCCTGATCAGGCCCGAAAGAAGAGGCGGGTCTCTCGTCCGGCACCCTACGCTGATGACGAAGAAGAACACTTCACAGTCTATACTGTGGGGGCGTATGACGAAAGCTCCTCTGACGATCAAGAAGAACATCACGCCACATATATGGCTGATGATGAAGAAGTGGGCCCATCCAATGACCCACCGCCTGGTAGAGACGTCGAGAACGCTCATGCGGCCAGGACTAGAGCCAGGACCAAAAGAGGGCAAAAAGGCGGCCCTCCAACTGACGACGAATCAGCCCATAATGAGGCAGAAATGGAAGACACTGGTGGCTCCGCGAATGATTTCGTCGCTCAGTTAAAACGACAACTGTCTATACGAGAACGAGAAATGGAAGAGTATAGACAGAGAAATGAGCAAGAAATGGGAGAGCTCAGAAAGCAAAATCAAGAGGCTTTAAGCCTGATCAAGTCCTTAAGTGACTTCCTGACCAAAAAGGGGATCACAAATGAGAGAATGGAAGATGAAGGACCCTCCAAACATGCGGGACCTCAACCATCACAACATCCAAGCTTCAGAGACCCCGACGGTCACAAAGAAGACCTCCCATGTGGAGGAGAGAGCTCTCGAGTCAATATTGCTCGGGGCTCTAACACTCGTACATATACTAACGAGAATCAAGGATTGACTAAAAAGGAGATCCAAGAGATAATTAGTCAACAACTTCAAATAGCGGGCGCAGGATTTACCGTCTCACCCTTGAAACGAACGGGGAGGCCGTATCCAGCCGATTACGACGCTATACCTTACCCAAAGGGGTATATAGTCCCGAAGTTTAAATCCTTCTCGGGAGAAGGTGTAAAAGACACCAACCCGGATCAACACTTGGCCCATTTCATGGCCTCGTGTGGAAATACAGGGAGCAATGACGCCTTGTTGCTGCGTCAATTCCCGCAAAGTCTGACGGGTCCCGCTTTCGAATGGTACTACTCATTAGAAAATGGGAGTATTAAAACGTGGGATGACATGACTGATGCGTTCAGGGCAAAGTTCGCGGTCATGACTGACAAAATCAGCATTGCGGACTTGGCCAATACTAGGCCCCAGAAGAATGAGAAAGTTCTGGAGTACATTAGTCGCTGGCGAAACCTCAGCATCAGGTGTGATCGCCCGATAACCCAAAGGGAGGCGGTCGAGCTAATACTCAGGAACGTCGACAACTGGATGACACCGTTCTTAGGGATAGCCAAAATTACGACATATCAGGATTTGATAAACTGTGTGTCCAGGCTCGAAAATGCACCTCCAAATTCATGGCCCAACTACTCGGGTCAGAGATTCCAAAGAGGAGGAAAGGCTGAAGCCAAGGTAGCCAATACAAGCAAATCCAGCGGCAAAAACACGGCCGCTAATGTCAACACTGTGAACAATGATGGCTCGTCAAATAAAAATGACGGCAGCAGCAGTGCAAAACCCGTATATGGAAGCGGGCAGCCTCTTAAAAGCCTGGAGGAATTGAAGGGCAAGCCTTATTCATTCAAAAGGGATAAAGTCGCGCGACTCTTCAAAGATGCCTTGAAGGACGGGCTCCAATTACCTAAATGTAAACGGCCCGCCGACATGGAGAAATCCAGTGACCCGAACTACTGTCCATATCACAGAGTGCTTGGGCACCCCATAGAAGATTGTTGGGTGTTCAAAGACTGGATAGAAAGGAGGTACAAGAATGGCGAGATAACTCTGGCTGATAGTATCCTCCAAACGCCAGCCCCGCATGAGCAGGTGAACGCGGTCTCTCATATAGAGATCAATATTGGGGATTCTTCGACCGAACCTTGGAGTATCCACCTGTCCCGGAAAGCAAAGAAACTCCTCAAATCCATTCAGAAAGAACCAGGTATTTTGTGGAAGAATGATGTAACTCCCATTATCCCTGAACCACCAAGAAAATCGGTGGCCTTCTACAAGAAAGCGAACAAAAATGGCAGCCGCAAACGGGACAAGAAGCCAGTAAAGCCAAAGGAGTATCCGGAAAAGTCAGAACTCCAGAAGTACATTGATGCGCTCGAAGAATACGAACAAGGTCAACCGATACCGGCCATGCTTCGAGACTTCATTCCTAAACGAATTCTCAACAAATTAATGGGTATAGTCGATGAAGACGAAACCACAGATGAAGGAGATGAGTTCTGGGATGAAGAATGCTGTGTCATCACCCACGTAGAAACTCATGAGGTGAGTGAGTCAGAAGACTCTGATACTCTCCCTTGTCGGGAGGAGCTTTATCTCAACGAGCTTCTCGGGCAAGTTCACCATTTTATGAATGGCAGCAAAAAGACAACCAGCATAGACTCAAAGTCGACAATTCGGAAATTCAAACCCGAAGGCATAAAAGGGCTAGTGGAAGACATGCCCTGTCGAATGAGAAAAGAATGCGAGAAGGGACCTGAAATGAATGGGTTCCTTAGAGTTGGATTTACCCGAGACGAGGGAAACTCATCTTCGGGGCGCCCGAAAGAGGACATGGTGATCATAGTTTCTCATGGGCATCAATCCAGAAATGAGGCGTTTCGGCCGGGTCAAGCCCGAAGGAAACCTCCCAATGTCTTTTTAGTAAACATAGATGACAAAGAGATGTTGGAAAGCATAGCATGGCAAGATTGCGGCCACGAAGAAAGGCTGACGATTGAAACCACAAGTGAGGAAAGAGGTGGCGAGTCTCAGGCCGTTTCTACTCAAGCCAGGAATTTCTCCGTTGTAAACCCAAGGAGAGGGTCAATAAACCCTGAATCAAGGAAAGAGGGTAGGCCCGTCGACGGCCGAAAACGCTCTTCCAAAATAGAGAACGGGGAGGAAGGGCAATCAAATCCTCACAAATACACCCGTTCCGCGCCTAACCAAAAAGAATGGTGCCATGCAATACATCATAATAGCGATTCTGAAGAAGACGCACACTTTCCCGGGAGTCTATTTTATCCCGAAGAAGGTAATGAGGCCACTACCTCTGAGAAGGAAAAGACAGAATGTCAAGTCGTTCTGCGTTCGGGCACCTACATCCCTGAACGTCAACCTCCAAAGGAGTCTGACCGAAATGTCGCGAAGACCAAAAGTACAAGCAAAGAACCAGAAAATGGCCTACCCACCCGTGAAAAGTCAAAACTCACGGTAGGAGATTACAATGTGCTGGCGCATCTCCGTAAGATCCCAGCCTTGCTTAGTGTCTTTGATGCATTGATGATGTCGAAGGATATGCGCGACATATTAATATACGCGCTCCAAAATCCTGAGCAATTCCAGGCCTACTTTGCTGAAAAGCAATCACATGAGACGGCATACGTCAACAGCCGTTCAACGGGTATCCATTTCACTGATGAAGACCTGTTGACTGGCACCGCCGATCACAACCGGCCGTTGTATGTAACTGGCGACTGTGAGGGGCAAAGATTGAATCGCATTTTGGTCGATTCGGGGTCATCGATAAACATTATGCCCTTGAGGATCCTGAAAACCCTAATGCTGGACACCAAACCATTGTCGAATGAGAAAGTGACTATTCATGGGTTCAATCAACATTCCCAGAAAGCCATGGGTGCGGTGACCCTAACGCTCCAATTCGGGGGCCTGATAACCTCGACCAAATTTTATGTCATTGACGCCGATACGTCATATAAGGCCTTACTCGGTCGCCCTTGGCTGCATGAAAACCGGGTGGTACCATCAACTCTTCACCAATGCATGAAATACATGAAAGACGGAAGGCAAAAAAGGATAAATGGGGACATCAAGCCGTTCGGGGTCCATGAAATTGGCCTTAGCGACGCCCGTTATTTCTTAACGCAGGAGGAGAAGGATCAGCATAAAGCGCTGATGGAGTCTCTAAGCTCCGTCTTACAAGGAAATGGCTTGGAAATGCAAACAAGCCAAACCAAATCCACGCCTGATCTGGTGTCATCTCATGATAAAAAGGCACCAACTTTGAGTAATAAACCCATTTATGGGTTGTCCTCTGATGAAGAGGAAGACAAGAAGGAACGAGTGTATGGTGTCACTCCCTTATTTGGCGCCTCTTCTGATGAAGAAGATGAGAAGATCTCGACGCGCCGGGTTATCCCGCTATACGGGGCCTCAACAGACGATGAGTCAGAAGAGGAAGCTCCTATAGATGGAGAGGTGTATGAATCGGAGAGTGGATCAGAAGAAGAAATTCTGTTTCACGTCAAACCGACATACAACTTCGAAACTGACGAGAGCCATGAATCGTCTTTAAGGGTTGAAAAGGTACCCGAAAAACATTACAAGGACCTTTCTCCCAAAGAAGTGAACCAAATCCAGAAGTTGCGAACGTTTGTTGTTCCTTCTAAGGTCGAACGCTTGCCAGGGAAGACGGTCACTCATAGACCAATCAGATTCTACAAAATCGATGCAATCAATCCTGGTGATAACGCCCTGATCCACGAGTGGAGTGGCTTATTGTCAGAAGACTCCGATGACGGGGAAGTCAATATCGAGGCGTCCCGGTATTTCGGGAAGAATCAGGGCCAACTGATGGAAAAGGCCCGGTGTCCTCAAACCATATCAAAATCCAAGATGTATTACTTTGAAAGACTATGGAATGGCTCAACTAATACGGTCAGGGGCCTTGATGACAAGATCAAATACACCCGCGGTTTGGGATACAACTCTGAGTCAGAAGAAGACAGGGATCCCGACGAACGGTGTCGAAGTTTCTTCAAGAACCGCAGAGTTACCTGTTATATGGTATCTGAGGAGCCAGAAGAAGAAGACTTCATCCTGGTGGCTAAAAACGCACCAAAGGAGTTGGAGGACGGCGCGCCAAACACCATTGACGAGTTGGTGGAAGTTAACCTCGGGACAGATGAAGACCCCAGGCCAACCTTCATAAGCGCATCCCTTCCCCAAGAGAAGCGGGAACCTTTGAGGGCCTTGCTCCAAGAATATGTTGATTGTTTCGCATGGAGCTATGAAGAAATGCCAGGACTGGATCCCAAAGTTGCAGTCCACAAACTCAAAATTGACCCAAGTATAAAGCCGGTCAAACAAGCACCGCGACGAATGAGAATAGAACTTGAAGAAAAGGTCGTGGTCGAAACCAAGAAGCTTATCTATGTAGGCTTTGTGCGGGAAGAAGAAACTCCCGATTGGGTGGCTAGCATCGTTCCCGTAAAGAAGAAGAACGGGCAAATACGCATATGCGTCGACTTTCGGGACCTGAATAAAGCTTGTCCCAAAGATGACTTTCCTTTACCGGTGACGGAAATCATCATCGACCATACCTCGTCCTATGAGGTATTCTCTTTTATGGATGGGTACGCGGGGTATAACCAAATCAAAATGGATGAAGAAGACCAGAAGCATACGGCCTTCCGCACTCCGATGGGTATTTATTGTTACAAGGTTATGCCTTTTGGCCTCAAAAATGCCGGGGCCACATACCAGCGAGCCATGACGAAAATATTCGACGACCTAATTCATAAGATTGTCGAATGCTACGTGGACGATTTGGTCGTAAAGGCGACGTCCTATGACGAGCATCTCATAAATCTCAAGGTCGTGTTTGACCGTCTGAGGCAACATGCGCTGAAGCTAAACCCGTTAAAGTGCGCCTTTATGGTTTCGTCGGGGAAATTTCTTGGGTTTGTTATTCGACACCGGGGAATAGAAATAGACCCGGGTAAAATCAAGGCAATACAAGAATTGCCGCCACCCAGGAACCTTAAGGAGCTTCGCTCGCTTCAAGGCCGCTTGGCATACATTAGGCGATTCATAGCCAATCTATCGGGTAGGATACAACCTTTCACCCGATTGACCAAGAAGGATGTCCCGTTTAAATGGGACGAAGCCTGCCAACAAGCCCTAAATGACATCAAGGGCTACCTCCTCAAACCACCAGTGCTAGCAGCTCCAATACCAGGAAAAGAGCTAATATTGTACACGACGGCCTTGGATGGATCTCTCGGGGCCTTGTTAGCACAAGAAAATGAACAAGGGAAAGAAAACGCCCTCTATTATTTGAACCGCATGCTGGTAGGGGCGGAATACGCCTATACACCGATTGAAAAGCATTGCCTGGCATTGGTGTTCGCTGTGAAGAAGTTGCGACACTACATGATAGCCCACAAGGTCATCCTCATCTCAAAGATTGACCCCTTAAAATATCTCATGACGAGACCCATGCTTACAGGCAGGTTGGCAAGATGGGCCATAATCCTGACCGAGTTTGATATAACTTTCGCGCCACAAAAGGCCATAAAGGGGCAAGCGATGGCTGATTTCCTAGCGGCCCATCCAATACCCGACGACTCTCCTTTGGCATGCGAATTTCCAGAAGTCTTTCATATCAAAGATGAAACCCCAAGTTGGGAAATGTACTTTGATGGGGCATCATCAATACGGCCCACCGCGGGCCCAAACATCCCACAAATACGGGCCGGGATAGGCTTAGTCTTCGTGACACCAGAAGGGGGAATCATGCGTCATGCCTTGGCATTGACCGAGCCTTGTACAAATAATGAGGCTGAATATGAAGCGCTCATAGCCGGGTTAGAGCTTGCGCTGAATATGGGGATTAGAAAACTCCATGTGTTTGGTGACTCCCAATTGATAATAAATCAAATCACCGGAGCATATAAGGTACTAAAACCAGAATTGGTAAAGTATCACGCTAGGGTTTTGGAATTAATAGATGAAATTCCCGAAATCCTATTCAAGAAAATCTCGAGAGCCACAAATGGCAAAGCTGATGCGCTCGCTCGGGTGGCTAAAGAATTAGGCGAGCCTAGCGACGAAAATGTGCAAATTGTTGTCAAAAATCGACGACCCCTGTCCTCATGCTTCACGGGGACCAAAGATAAAATCCAGGTGGCTATGGCCGAAGAAATGGAAAGTGACCTGGAAGATGTGATGGTGACTCAGCCGAATGACGATTGGCGCCAACCTTTCGTTGAATACTTCAAATACGGGGTTCTCCCGAATGAGAAATCAGCGCGAGAGCAACTCAAGAAGAGAGCGCTTCGCTACGCCTACGTTAATGACACCTTATACAGGCGATCATACGACCAAATGTGGCTTCGCTGTGTGTCAAACTCAGAAGTCCACCAAATCATGAAGGAAGTTCATTCGGGTTTATGCGGAGCACATCAGCCGGGACCCAAAATGCGACTTAAGATAAAGCGCATGGGCTATTATTGGCCCACCATGGCACGCGATTGTATCGAGCATGCCAAGAAGTGTCACATGTGCCAAATACATGGCACGTTCATACATCAACACCCAAACTCGTTACACCCGACTGTGTCATCTTGGCCGTTTGATGCATGGGGTACTGATGTAGTCGGGCCCATTGACCCGCCTTCCTCCAAGGGTCATAAGTTTATCTTGGCTGCGACCGATTACTTCACCAAGTGGGCCGAGGCAGTCCCGCTTAGGGAAGTGAAGGCAATCGATGTCGTGAATTTCTTCAAAAACCATATCCTATACCGATTTGGGACCCCGAGGAGAATCATTTCTGATAACGGGGCCGCGTTCAAAAGTGCTAAAGTATACGCACTTGCGGAAAAGTTCAAGATTGATTGGAAATATTCTTCCATATACAATCCCAGAGCAAATGGTTTAGCAGAGGCCTTCAATAAGACCTTGATAAAAATCATGAAAAGGACGTTGAAAGGAAATCAGCGCGACTGGCATGAAAGGCTACAAGAAGCGCTTTGGGCCTATCGAACCACATGTCGAACCCCCACTCAAGCGACACCATATTCCCTGGTGTTTGGTGTCGAAGCTGTCCTGCCGCTTGAGGTGGAACTCTCGTCCTTAAGGGTGGCGCTCCAGAACGAAATGTCGTTAGATGAGCAGAAGCACCTCAGGCTCGACGAACTCGACGCTATGGATGAAAGGCGAATCATAGCCCAACAAAACTTGGAAATATACCAAGCGAAGATGGCACGGGCCTACGACAAAATGGCCCGCTCAAGAACTTTTCGTCAAGGGGAATTAGTACTCGTTCTCCGAAGGCCCATAATCGGCCGGCATGTCGGCCCAAAGTTTTCACCTAATTGGGAAGGCCCATATGTGGTTGAGAAGGTGTTTGACGGAGGAGCATACCAACTCATAGATCATAAAGGCGAAAGACCATTACCTCCTATAAACGGGCGGTATCTTAAGAAATACCATGCATAATACACCAAGAAGAAAGGTGGCTAAACCCATACACCAAGAAGAAAGGTGGCCAAACTCAAAACACCAAGAAGAAAGGTGGCTAAACTCATACGCCCAAAAGAAAGGTGGCTTAAAGTCCCGGGGTAAAAGGTACTTATCCATGTCCCGCCGGGTGCAAATCGGCCTTGTCGCCTTGAGCCGTTAATCAAGGGGCGTGGATGGTGTCCACTGAAGAAATACCACAAACAAAGTTGTCCCATCGGGCATAAATCGGCCTTGTCGCCTTGAGCCGTTAATCAAGGGGCGTGGATGGTGTCCACTGAAGAAATACCACAAACAAAGTTGTCCCATCGGGCATAAATCGGCCTTGTCGCCTTGAGCCGTTAATCAAGGGGCGTGGATGGTGTCCACTGAAGAAATACCACAAACAAAGTTGTCCCATCGGGCATAAATCGGCCTTGTTGCCTTGAGCCGTTAATCAAGGGACGTGGATGGTGTCCACTGAAGAAATACCTCAAACAAAGCCGTCCCATCGGGCATAAATCGGCCTTGTCGCCTTGAGCCGTCAATCAAGGGTCGTGGATGGTTTCCACTGAAGAAATACCATAAACCAAAATGTCCTCCCCCCCCGGGCATAACCCGGCCTTGTTGCCTTAAGCCGTTAATCAAGGAACACATGTGGTGGCTAATACAAAAGCTACCAAAACCTCTGGCAGGCCAAAAAGAAAGGTTTTGTCCACATCGCCGGATGAAGTCGGCGCCCGAACTTTGGAGCCACTAAAGCGGGGAAATGGTTTTGGTATTTGTGCCTCCAATACAATTACCACTGTGTTTGTCCATTTGATACAGAATAAATATGAAAATGGGCAGCGTTACGATTTGTCGCTTTAAACAAATCATTGCTGAATAAAACATTGCCTTATTAATTAATAGTAAGACAGAGTATTGAAGGCATAAATAAAAAGCCCTATAATGAATGAAACCTTCTTATCCTTATGATAAGCTTGGATAATTTATCAGGGCGAAATCCCCCTCCAAATACATAAATAAGTATGCGTGGAGAATGAGTGAAATGTGAGGATTCCACACTTAATAATGAGTGGAGAGAATAGAAAGGATCCACATTAAAAAATGGTTTTGCCAATTTGTACCGTAAACAATTGACACTGGTATGTTCATCTGACCAGTCATAAAGAGATGAACAGGCTTTTTATCTTGTGCCTAACAAAATAACAAAATACCAAAATACCGATAATAATATAAATCTTCCCAAAATATATACTCAATCCATACATCATACAAAATACGATAACAAACCTAAGCTCCTCAAAATAAATAACTAAAACCATGTCCAAAACAAACAAAATGCCAAAAATACAAACAAATCCCACCCTAAAGGCTAGGATAGCGACTACGCAGCTGGGCCAAGAACCCGTCGATCCGGGTAAACAAAGAACAGGCGGCGGTAAAGTGACGCTCCTCGTCAGCCACTAGGTCGTCTACGCTAGCTCGGGCGGCCTCATAATCATATGAGTAGTCACGAAGAGTAGAGAAGGCGGTGTCTACCAAACCCTCCATGCCCTTGATCTCACTCTTGAGTGACTGGGTCTGATCAGCTAGGTGGCTAGAAGCCCTGTAATCAGCCCCAGAAGCTAGCATACCTGCACTGAAAGCCAGGTGACATGTAAGCTGATCCTGGAGACCCCTGAGGCGGTGACGAAGTGAGAATAACTCCGACTCGGCACGAGACACCGATGTCGCGAGAGTCGAGAGAGTCTTTCGTCTCTCCCCGAAAGCCCAGGCCAAACGCTCGCGGGTTATACAAGACAAATGCTCTTGACAGGGGACGATCAAGTCGTCAATCACCCCCTGGAAATCAGGAGAGTTCCCGGAAACAGGGACCAAATCCAAAACACGAAGGTCCAATGAACGGTGGGCTCGAGTAGAGTTGCTAAGGGAACATAGCTTCTCCAACAGATGCCGCATCTCCGATACAGAAGGACCTACAAACCAAACCAATGTCATCACATGCAATATAAACATGAGATCCAAAGTGAGGGGATATAAGAGCACGTACCATCGGGAGAAATGTCACCCGGGAGTCTCTCCTCCTCAGGGTCCGCCTCGAAGCCTTCTTCGGGAACGACGTTGAATCCTGCATCGAGCTCAACCTCTGGCTCTGCCTCAATCTCTTCGTCAGGCTCCTCTTCAATATTGTCGTCGTATCTGACATCAGACCTATCGCCGAACTCTGTGCCGGTCGCCTCGGCAATGACAAAATCTTCAGGGTCTGAATTAAAAACAAGAATAAGATCCCCGAAGGGAGAAATGAAGAGAGTAAGGTATTGTGAGATGGTGAAATGACAATGGAATTATACCTGAGTCACTAATCATGATAGGCTCCTGAAGGACAGCCAAATCTTCCGCTTCCCTTAACGGAGAAACTCTCGCAGGTGAAGCAAATTCTCCGCCGAGAGCTGGTACTAATGGACTCTCAGCGTCCCCTTTTGTTTCAAAGAAGAGTGAAATAAGTAAGGGAAATTATGTGAAGGATATTTAGTAGAATATTCTGAAAAGAAAAAATCATACCTACGACCGCCTCGTCCCCCAAGACGGTGGGTGAGTTTTCCTGGGCCTCCGTTGTAGAAAGGTCAGCACTCTCAAAGCCTGGAAACAAATCAAGGAGAATATAAGGGAAGAATGATCATTTCCCTAAATGTAAAGGACCTTACAAATATAAGTACCTGGCAAACCCGCTCGAAAAATGAAGAGCTCCTCCAAGACGGAGTCAGGTGCCTCTCTGTCGGTCAACCCTCCTGCAATTTCTCCGACATCAGTATATCATAAAGAAGTCACATAAGAAACTTCAAGGATACAAATACAGTAAACAAAAGAGGCCATAAATAATAATCACCTGTCTGAGAAGCGATAGGAGAATCTAATGGCACCTTGCTGTCGAAGCCCTGAAAATCAAGTAAGGCGCGAGAAGAGGAAGAGGAAGGAGATCTCCGCCGCTTCTTTTCATTTTTCTTTTTGTCCGGCAGTGGACAAGTCACACGTGCCATATCGGCAGGAAGTATCGCCTGATATGCAGAGATAGTGTGAGTATACCACCTATGATACATGGCGGTAAAAATCACCTCCGAGCGTGAAGCCCGAGGCATGGTAAATTGGGAACCCGTACCCACACGAAGTATGGAAGACCAACATCTACTCAAACCCTCCAGGTCTGCAGAAAGCGACTCGGGACGGGAAAGCAACTCGGGAATGCCCTGGTCATATCCAAACTGATGGGCACAACGGTGAGGAGAGTATGGCTCCAAGATAATATGCTCACCGATGCGTAGAGGTAAAAAGCCACACCGAATGCTAATGAGGTGCTCAGTGGCTGCCGAATCCCCTAAAATCCCCTGAACCAACCTAGACCGTGGAATGTCCACAACAAGTCTATCTGAACCTCTGGGCATCCTACGCGAAAAAGCGCGTACCTCAGATCTCTGGAGTGCCCCTCGCGAACGGAAGAAACGATAGCGAGCATCTTTGGGAGAAAGGGATGATGCCGAAGCACAAGCTATGTCGGACAAATAGGGTAGTATAACCCGTATCTCCTGAGAAAGGACAGGGGTATAAAGACCCATCCAGTGTGCATGAAGCCAACCACTGATGAAATGAAAGGGGATGACCTCCCCACTGAAAGAAGGATCGCGAGAGGAAACTAACCCGCGAAGAGATCGATAAATGTTGGCCAACGCCGGGATAGCCAGGGAAACCCTATGTCCCCGAGCCAAGATGTTAGCCACAACAAATGAAGAAGGCCTGATCCTGCCAACTGGAGAACTGGGCAAGACGAAATAGCATAGCCACCATGATAGAAAGGCAGTCAATAATGTTTCCTCGTCCACAATCCTGGTAGTAATAGACCCCAAGCCTGGTTTGGACCCCCTATGCACGATACCAGTCGATAATCCTACTCCCAAAGGATCGCAAGGATCGGCGAAAGAGGTACGAGGATGTGTTGGGGCATCGGCAAAGTAAGAAACCCACTGGCCCAAGGAGACACCCTCTCGGTCCCCTAAAATCTCATGATAAATCTTATATACCTGACGAAGAGACGCCGGATACATCGGAGTCCCGTCTGGCCTCAGGCTGAGGAGATCCACTCCACTGAGGCAATGCTCATCATACGGAAGGCCATAGATCGTCAACCCTGATAACTGGGAGAGGTCCCATAGGCTCAAAGTCATCTCACGATCCTCCGTGAATAAGGTGTTCGTGACATAGCTCCAGCGCTCAGCAAATGCCCGAAACAAGGATATGTCCTGGGTGTATCCAAAAAGCGAGAGGTACACCGCCTCATAAATCCCCGCCTGCTTGAGCATGCTTTCCTCTGTAAGCAAGGTGAACTGGACCCACTCCACTTGTCGGGGGCGCCTTTCTAAAGTCCCGCGGAGCACACGCTTGTCGTCCCAAGGACACGCCCGATATGATGTCATCTCCGTGCCCAGAAGGTGCAAAGGAGGCGGGCTAGTCGTCCCGACACTTGGGCTCAACACCCTCACTGTACACGGAGTATACTCTCTCATGACGAGGTTGTTCCCTATCATGTTGTATGTGCCAGTGTGATCAGGGCCTTGGGGTGTCCAATCTGCTGGGTCTTTCATGAGAGGTGGAAAATGACCCGGCGAATATAAAGGCATAGGACCCTGAAAGGAAGCCATAATATCCTGCGAAAAACACAAAATAAAAGATGATAAGCCTATGAAGTAATATAAATCTTGGCAAAAGGAAAAGAGAAAAATCCGGCAGCATCTCCCCTGTACCGGGGGCAATCCTGATTTTTCAAGGGAGCAACGAGGCATGTGCCCAGTGCTTTAATAAGAGAAAGGACATGTGCCCAATCTCATATTTTTTTTAAAAAAAAAAAGCAAAATAACAAGCCAATAAAACGAGAGACAGGGAGGCACATGTGCACCAATCCCTAACTTGAAGAACAGGGACACACCCTTGTTTCCTCAAGGCTCTTTAAAAAAAAAAGAGAAAGGAAAAACATTGGCACCAGAACAGGCCTCTCGGCCAGCAAAGCCTCATGACCAGTTCTGGTGGGTGGCTCTTTGTTTGCTGTTTAAAAGTTGCCAGGAAAATACACAAATTAAATTGCATGAAATTAATGATATAATTTCATGTGATTTTTATACCAAAGATTTGAAATTATGAAATTATGTTCAATTTCATAAAATTATTTCTTGAAATTAAAGAAACAATTTCATGAAATATTCATGTCAAATATTAAATCATGAAATTATGTCCAATCTCATGATTTATTAAATCCCAAAATTATTTCTTGAAATTAAAAAAAATGATTTCATGAAATAATCATACCAAACCCCCTTCAAAAAATATATACACATGTGTGCAAAAAAATATATGCACAAAACCCTAATTATGTGAAATCAAGAAACAATTTCATATAATTAAACATGCCAAATCCAAAAATCATGAATTTCATTCATGAAAAATGCCCCAAATATTATCCCTTGGAATTAAAATTGATTCTTTGGGATAATCATGCCAAAATATTAATTGTATAAGATTAATATGCCTAATCATATACAATTAATGATTTAAGTGAAATTAATGCCTAATTTCACACCCAAAAATACCAAAAATATTACCCCAAAATAACAGAATCATAGAATATATTTTCTGTGATTTTTCAGTAATTTTTCATGGATTTTTGCATGAAGAATAAAATAAAATAAAAAAAAAAGAATAAAGAAAATACCAAAAATCAGAACTGGAGATAGTTCTGGGTGCAATTTGGGGGATGTGCAACACTCTGGGTGCAATCTGGGGAGCTCAAACACGACTTCTGCCCTTGGGACCCGCCTGTCATACACAAAGTGTTAAAGGCGCTTTGCGTGGACCCAGTACACATGCACCATACCACTGACAGTACGTTTTGGTGCACAAGGACCAAGCCCACAGCCCAACCCTCAGTTTTTCGCTGGGGCTGTGTCTCATTAAACCTGACGACTGGGCCCCTCTCCTTCAGTCTCACTGCCAAGGGGGCCCAGCGCCCAGAGTTATTTTGGCCAGCGAAAAGAAAAGAAGGGAAAGAGAGGTGAGCGCGGTGCAAGCGCTCCCTCCCTCTGACAAGCCCGAAACCAAAGCACGGTTCACGTGCACCCAACCCAAGCGAGAGAAACCTTTTGAATTTCTCTCTCTCTCCCTCCTTTCTTCCTCCTCGAGCTCCAGAGCTCAGTGGAGCTTCGAAAATGGAGTCTAGGTGTACAATGCGAGTTGGCTTAAACCATTCTAGGGACTTAATCTACATCCTAAGGGGAGTTCAATGCCACAAACAGCATTGAAAATAGTAAAGTAAACAAAGAGAAAATCGAAGGAGAAAGTACCTCGACCTTGAAGGTGACAGAGCAATTGGGAGCTCGAGAAGCCAAGCCAACACCTGGAGAAGCTTCAAGACACCTCCACGACGCTGCCTGAAGTGCCAATTTGGGGTGAAAAGCACTCAATTGGCAGGTGCACCACTTGGCACCTTGGTCTGATTTGGATGTGGTCAGTTGGCACAACTCAGCACTCAAGCAGCCAAATTGACACGTTGGGCACACTCAGTGGCACCTTGGTGACATGTCAAGCGCCAGCAAGGCCAAGGAATATTCGGGATATGCTCACACCCGAAAGGCATGACACACTGACCCAAGGAAGAAGACAAAGCCAACGGCTCCTTCTCTCTCCCCAGGCCTGTGTCAGGGACACATGTAGGCACCTCAATGGAGAGCTCTGAGCGCCAGTTAGCTGGAGGAATCTTCCAAGGACAAGCCTCAGGCCAGCACAGGCCTGGCTGGCTCAATCCTGGCCACTTGATCAAACCAAGGGCTGAGATGATGCCAGCTCAGCCCTGAGGCTTAAACCATGCCCTCTGGGCTATAAATAGACCCCCAGTGAAGAAGAAAAGAAGGGAGAGAGCAACATAGCCAAAACTCTGCCAAAATCTCAACTCCACCAAATTCCACAAAAAAAAAGCTAGCTGAGGAGAAACCAAGTCTTGAATAGCTAGGTAAGAGCCATAGGAGTCAAGCCTTGAGCTTGGCTCAGTCTCAATTGAGCTCAAGGAGCCAGTCTCACCTTGCTGGGTGAGATGGCTAGCCCCATGGCTGGGGAGGTGCACATGTGCCTCCCTCCTTCCAGAGCTCAATTGGTGGCTGAGCTTGAGTCTCAGGAGCTCACATGGTGAGTTCACCATGGATTTTGGCAGCATACTCCAACCAATTGGCACATGCCAATCTGGTTTCATGGGGATGGGCACATGCTCATCCCCTCTCTCTCTCAAGCCCTGTGCACATGTGCAGTGGCTGTGTAAAGCTCAATAATGGCTTTATACAAGCTGTTATGCTGTCAAAATTCCATGGAGAAACAAAATCCCATGTTTTATATGAGTATTGTATTTCAATTTGTTATAATATATGATTTTTTTGGTGCAAATTGGTTTTATTTCTTTCTTTAGTTCCTTCTTTTATGTTCTCTGATGTGCTTGATGGCTCAGAACCATAATTGAGCAATGAAAAGCAATGAGCATCAGTACTGGCTTGAGTCCAGTGAATTCCAGTTTCTGTCCAGCTGAGAGATCAATCCATATCTCTCAGTCTGGCTGTTAATTTCTTATGAAATTTCACGGTCATGTAGATTAGGTTTATATCAACTTACCATATAAATTTTATAATTTTTGGAATTTTCTGTGAATTGTTATGAATTTTACAATCTCATCTGTCAAAAACTCCAAAAAGGTCAACTTTGGGTCAAACTGAGAAGTTCATTCTTCTTTTGATTCAAAAATCCAAAATTTCTTAACTAATTCACCTTTATGACACCTCATGTGATGTTTTAAAGGATTTAGAATAATTAAACCAGGCTTTAATCCATAGGTTAAACCAAATTTGATTTTTAACATATCTGAAAGGGCATTTCTGTCCATTCTGATGAAAATACAAAAACATGCTTTCTGATTATTCAATTAGCTTGAAATTTCATAGGCATACAAAATAAGTCTTAATGCATTCATTCACCAAATTTTACCATTTTTGGTATTTTCTGTGATTTTCTATGAATTTTTGAAGTTGAATCTGTAAAAATCAGAATTGAGTTAATTCTGGAATAAATACCAGAGAAGGAAAAAATGAAATTGACTTACATACAAACGAAATTCACATGCAAATCTAGTATAAAACATTTCCAAAACATACAATTGACCCAAATAAACATACTTAAACATGCAATTTGAGAGGAGTGTACAGAAATCAAAGGAAAACCAAATTGGAAATAAAACCAGAAATGACTCAATGTGCATAAAGGACAATGCACATCTAAATTGATGAAATTGATCATCCAAACATGTTCAAACATACTAAACGACACTGTCTGGAGGGTTAATTGGAAGAAAATTGCACAGAAAAGCCATGAAATACCATTTGGTACCAATGCCCCGAAACCAGTTTGGTACCAAATGGCCAAAGTTGCAAAATTGACGGATTAAACTCAAATTAAGCCTCAAAATCTTGATAAACATGTTCTGACGATGCTATATGACAAAGGAATTGAGTCAATTTGTCAAAAATCAGCTCAAATCCCTCAAAATCTCATCTCAGCCAACTTCCCAACCGAAACCAGGTGGTTACCCCCATTTCCGGCGATCCAGGCCGCCGCCGCCGCCGAGACCACCGCCGATGGACTCCCCACGCTCCGGCGATGCTAGCCATGCCTCCTGATCGGAGATCCGACGCCGGCAGGGCCTCGATCAGTGTCGGGGAGGATAAGCACGAATATTGATGCATCTCAAAGCGCGAATCTTGATGAAATTCGAACAGCCCAGTGAAGGCTTGATGCGCGCCAGAGATCCAACGGCCCAGTTTAAAAGATGCTTTAAATACTGAACTTAAGTTCAGATCTTGATGCGTGGGCCCAAATCTGACGACCCATATTAATCTGTTTTGAAAATAAACTTTAAACACCAAATAAAAATGATTTCTCAAGCCCAAAAATTATGAAAAATATATCAAAAATCATGATTTCACTTATGAATATTTTTAAGACTATAAAATGCCAATTTTGATTTATTTTCTTTTTTTTTATTATAAAATAAAAGAAAATTCAAAATATATGATATATGTAAAAAAAAAATAAATTCAAAATACCAAATAGGATATTCAAAAATAAGTGAAAGTTATGATAAAACAAATCAACAATTTTCAAAATAATCAAATTATGATAAAACAAATCAAGATATTCAAAAATGGTTAAATATGTTAAAACAAATCAAAATATTAAAGAATGATTGAATTATGCTATATTTTGATAAAATAAATAAAAAAATATTCAAAAATGATTAAAATATGTTATATGTTGATAAAACAAATCAAAATATTCAAAGATAATCAAATCATGTTATATTTTGATAAAAAAAAATAAAAATATTCAAAATAATCAAATGACATTATATTTTGATAAAAATAAATAAAAATATTCAAAATAATCAAATCATGTTATCTTTTGATATAATAAATCAAAATATTAAAGAATGATTGAATTATGTTATATTTTGATAAAATAAATTGGAATATTCAAAATAATCAAAATTATGTTATATTTTGATAAAACAAATCAAAATATTCAAAGATGATTGAATCATGTTATGAAACAAATAAAAATGTTCAAAATAATTAAACCTTGTTATATTTTGATAAAACAAATCAAAGTATTTAAATATGTCAATATGTCCAAATATTTGACTAAATTTGTTAAATATACAAATATACCCAAATATTTGACCAAACATGTCAAATATGCAAATATACCCAAATATTTGACCAAATATGTCAAAAATACAAATATGTCTAAATATTTGACCAAACATGTCAAATATGCAAATATATCCAAATATGTAACCAAATATGTCAAAAATACAAATATGTCCAAATATTTGACCAAACATGTCAAACATGCAAATATACCCAAACATCTGACCAAACATCTTAAATATGCAAATAAACCCAGACATTTGACCAAACATGTCAAATATGCAAATACACCCAAATTTCTGGCCAAACATGCCAAATATACAAATATGTCCAAACTCTTGATAAAATAGGTCAAATATGCAAACATGTCCAAATCTCTGGTCAAATATGCCAAATATGCAGATAAGTCCAAAACTTGGTGAAAACATACCAACATACCAAATCATATCAAATCATGTTTCGAGAACATTAAATTGGCAGTGCGCTTCAGGTTTAATGTACTTCATTTTGGAAATCGATAAAGAATTATATGTTCCCGATCCTCCAATTTTCCCAGGTTTCGAATTGGCATAGCGCTTCAGATTCGGGATTTGGAAGGTCAATAGACTGTTTAGGATTATACGTCCTTGTCTTTGACATGAACCTTTTTAGAGATCAAACATCTCTGGTTCTTTCAATAGGATTATACGTCCTCGATCTCTGATTTATGAGAAATTATACGTTTCTCTGACTTTAGATCATACGTCTTTAGTCTTATTATCCAAAGTTATACCTTTGGGTTATTTCAAGTATGCATTATAATAAATTGGAAGGAAGAAATAAAGCCACAAATCTGATCCATATATTTTGATTAGTTTAGCCCATTAATCAGAGGTTCCCGAGGCGAGAGCCGGGGTAATTAACGGCGGGGGCTTGCGCCCGTCAGAAAATAAAAGTTCCCACAATCACCTAAATAATAAGTCCTTGAGCGCACAAACACGCGCAGGGATGTACCTGCACCTTCTTCCCCCGTGAGCGAGGACGCCGATGCCTCGCGCGTGGGCCGCGAAAAAGGGCCGCACAATAAGCTGCTAGATATATTTATTTATTGGTTATATGCTTTTTGGGAACTAAATTGATCAGTTAAGATCTATATTTCACCTCAAATAGCATTAAAATGCATTTAAAACGCTTTGGAAAATGTTATACACGTTTTTAATCAATTTGGCCACATTTCCGAGTGAAATAGCATCAAAGTTCACACGTAAGCTGCTGGATGTGTTTACTTATTACTTATATGCATTTTTTGAGCTAAATTGATCATTTAAGACCTGTATTTCATCTCAAATTACATTAAAATTCATTTCAAACGCTTTTGAACATGTTCATACACGTTTTTAATCAATTTGGTCACATTTCTGATTGAAATAACATCAAAATTCACATGTAAGCTGGCTATGTTTATTTGTTGGTTATATGAATTTTTAGAGCTAAATTGATCAGTTCAAACGTATATTTCAACTCAAATAGCAACAAAATGCATTTGAAACGCTTCTGAATTTGTTTATACACGTTTTTAATCAATTTAATCTCATTTCGAATTGAAATATTATCAAAATTCACCAATAAACTTCAGGATATACACCAGCCATCTCTAATGAGTCCCCCCCTCAGCCCACTTAGAGTGCATGCTCCAGAAGTGGATAGATGAGGTGAATGAAGTGAAGGGGCAAGAAAAAGAGAGAGGAGAAAACTTTCACTTTGCTCTCAAATTAAAATTAAAGGTGAGGGGGGTGAATGAAGAAAAATTTTCTATTCAGTTTTTCATATTTTATTCGTCTCCGATTTGAGATGTCAAAAACTTAACCCCTTCTCTGTTCTCTCCTCCATCCCTTCTCTCTTAAACTCTGGAGCATAACTTTAGAGAAATCTAGATTTAGATAATATAATAGAGAGGAGGAGTTAATCAAAATAAAAATGGAGGAGCCAACAGAGAATGTGAAATTTAGGCTCAGTTCGAAGATGTTCCTCATGAAGCCGTTAGAGAAGAAGTGCAAGAGCCATGAGTTCAGAAAAAGAAAAAAAAGGTATCAAAGACGAAAGGGCATAATTGGAATAGAAAATTTGTTTATTGGCATGCTTTAACTCAAATTAGTGAAATGGTAAATAAGAAAGAAATGTGAGTTATTAATAATATTAGAAGGTAAATAAGATAAATTTAAGTCTGTAAGGTAAATAAGAAAAGGAGGAGTTAATATACCGATTTTATTATTTAAATTAAATGAGTTATTAA
Source organism: x Bolboschoenoplectus mariqueter (assembly GCA_037678475.1). NCBI lineage: Eukaryota > Viridiplantae > Streptophyta > Magnoliopsida > Poales > Cyperaceae > x Bolboschoenoplectus > x Bolboschoenoplectus mariqueter. The sequence continues at coordinate 1,014,792 of CM075286.1, read as the reverse complement.
TAATGTTAACGATTTTATAATGTAATTTATTTTGTATTATTTTTATCATTCAATTTAAGTGAGTTGTTATTCAGATTAGTGGTATTTGAGTTGAATAATAAAAGTAATATATAAATGCATTTACAATGCTTTTGAACATTTATATACATGATTTTAGTGAAGTACTAATTTCTCATTGAAATATTGTTAAGATTCACAAATAAGTTTATAGATTTTTTTATTTAATATTTAAATCTGTTTCTGTAAGCAAACTAAAATATACGACCTATATTTAGTCCAAAATTGCGTTAAAATTCATTTCAAACGTTCTCAAACATATCTATACACGTTTTTAATTAATTTGATCTCATTTCTGATTGGAATATCATCAAAATTCACACAAGAACAATTACATATGTTTATTAAATATTTATATGTATTTTTAGTGCTAAACTAAAGAGATATGACTTATATTTCACCAGAAATTGCATTAAGATTTATTTAAAACGCTTTTGGTCAAGTTTTTAATCAATTTGGTCGCATTTATGATAGAATTATCATCAAAATTCACACGTAGGCTGGGGGGGCATGTTTATTTGTTGATTATATGTGTTTTTGGAGCTAAATTGATTAGTTATAACCTATATTTCATTTCAAATTACATTAAAATGCATTTAAAATACTGCTGAACAATTTTATATATGTTTTTTTTTATCAATTTGATCTAATTATATGAAATGAAGAAACAATTTCATATAATTAAACATGCCAAATCCAAAAATCATGAATTTCATTCATGAAAAATGCCCCAAATATTATCCCTTGGAATTAAAAAATGATTCTTTGGGATAATCATGTCAAAATATTAATTGTATAAGATTAATATGCCTAATCATACACAATTAATGATTTAAGTGAAATTAATGCCTAATTTCACACCCAAAAATACCAAAAATATTACCCAAAATAACAGAATCATAGAATATATTTTCTATGATTTTTCAGTAATTTTTCATGGATTTTTGCATGAAGAATAAAATAAAATAAAAAAAAATATAAAGAAAATACCAAAAATCAAAACTGGAGATAGTTCTGGGTGCAATTTGGGGGATGTGCAACACTCTTGGTGCAATCTGGGGAGCTCAAACACGACTTCTGCCCTTGGGACCCGCCTGTCATACACACAAAGTGTTAAAGGCGCTTTGCGTGGACCCAGTACACATGCACCATACCACTGACAATATGTTTTGGTGCACAAGGACCAAGCCCACAGCCCAACCCTCAGTTTTTCGCTGGGGCTGTGTCTCATTAAACCTGACGACTGGGCCCCTCTCCTTCAGTCTCACTGCCAAGGGGGCCCAGCGCCCAGAGTTATTTTGGCCAGCGAAAAGAAAAGAAGGGAAAGAAAGGTGAGCGCGGTGCAAGCGCTCCCTCCCTCTGACAAGCCCGAAACTAAAGAATGGTTCACGTGCACCCAACCCAAGCGAGAGAAACCTTTTGAATTTCTCTCTCTCTCCCTCCTTTCTTCCTCCTCGAGCTCCAGAGCTCAGTGGAGCTTCGAAAATGGAGTTCGGGTGTATGGTTCGATTTGGTCTAAACCATTCTAGGGACTTAATCTACATCCTAAGGGGAGTTCAATGCCACAAACAGCATTGAAAATAGTAAAGTAAACAAGGAGAAAATTGAAGGAGAAAGTATCTCGACCTTGAAGGTGACAGAGCAATTGGGAGCTCGAAATGCCAAGCCAACACCTGGGGGAGCTCCGAGATGCTTCCACGACGCTGCCTGAAGTGTCAATTTGGGGTGAAAAGCACTCAATTGACAGGTGCACCACTTGGCACTCAAGTCTGATCTGGGGGTGGTCAATTGGCACAACTCAGCACTCAAGCAACCAAATTGACACGTTGGGCACACTCAGTGACACCTTGGTGACATGTCAAGCGCCAGCAAGGCCAAGGAATGTTCGGGATATGCTCACACCCGAAAGGCATGACACACTGACCCAAGGAAGAAGACAAAGCCAACGGCTCCTTCTCTCTCCCCAGGCCTGTGTCAGGGACATGTGTAGGCACCTCAATGGAGACCTCTGAGCGCCAGTTAGCTGGAGGAATCTTCCAAGGACAAGCCTCAGGCCAGCACAGGCCTGGCTGGCTCAATCCTGGCCACTTGATCAAACCAAGGGCTGGGATGATGCCAGCTCAGCCCTGAGGCTTAGACCATGCCCTCTGGGCTATAAATAGACCCCCAGTGAAGAAGAAGAAAGAGAGAGAGAGAGCAACATAGCCAAAACTCTGCCAAAATCTCAACTCCACCAAATTCCACAAAAGAAAAGGCTAGCTGAGAAGAAACCAAGTCTTGAATAGCTAGGTAAGAGCCATAGGAGTCAAGCCTTGAGCTTGGCTCAGTCTCAATTGAGCTCAAGGAGCCAGTCTCACCTTGCTGGGTGAGATGGCTAGTCCCATGGCTGGGGAGGTGCACATGTGCCTCCCTCCTTCCAGAGCTCAATTGGTGGCTGAGCTTGAGTCTCAGGAGCTCACCATGGATTTTGGCAGTATACTCCAACCAATTGGCACATGCCAATCTGGTTTCATGGGGATGGGCACATGTTCATCCCCTTTCTCTCTCAAGCCCTGTGCACATGTACAGTGGCTGTGTAAAGCTCAATAATGGCTTTATACAAGCTGTTATGCTGTCAAAATTCCATGTTTTACATGTGTATTGTATTTCAATTTGTTATAATATATGATTTTTTTGGTGCAAATTGGTTTTATTTCTTTTTTTAGTTCCTTCTTTCATGTTTTCTGATGTGCTTGATGGCTCAGAACCACAATTGAGCAATGAAAAGCAATAAGCATCAGTACTGGCTTGAGTCCAGCATATTCCAGTTTCTGTCCAGCTGAGAGATCAATCCATATCTCTCAGTCTGGTTGTTAATTTCTTATGAAATTTCACAGTCATGTAGATTAGGTTTATAATAACTTACCACATAAATTTTATAATTTTTGGAATTTTCTGTGAATTGATATGAATTTTACAATCTCATCTGTCAAAAACTCCAAAAAAGTCAACTTTGGGTCAAACTGGGAAGTTCATTCTTCTTTTGACTCAAAAATCCAGAATTTCTTGATTAATTCGTCTTTATGACACCTCATGTGATGTTTAAAGGGTTTAGAATAATTAAACCAGGCTTTAATTCATAGGTTAAGCCAAATTTGATTTTTAATAAATCTGAAAAGGCATTTCTGTCCAGTCTGGTAAAAATGCAAAAAACATGCTTTTTGATTATTCAATTAGCTTGAAATTTCATAGTCATATAAAATAAGTCTTAATGCATTCATTCACCAAATTTTACCATTTTTGGTATTTTCTGCGATTTTCTATGAATTCTTAAAGTTGGATCTGTAAAAACCAGAATTGAGTTAATTTTGGAATAAATACCAGAAAAGAAAAAAAATGAAATTAACTTACATACAAACGAAATTCAAATGCAAATTTAGTATAAAACCTTTCCAAAACATACAATTGACCCAAATACACATACTTAAACATGCAATTTGAGAAGAATGTACAGAAATCGAAGAAAAATAAATTGGAAATAAAACCAGAAATGAACCAATGTGCATAAAGGACAATGCACATCTAAATTGATGAAATTGATCATCCAAACATGTTCAAACATGCTAAACGACACTGTCTGGAGGGTTAATTGGAAGAAAATTGCAAGGAAAAGCCATGAAATACCATTTGGTACCAATGCCCCGAAACTAGTTTGGTACCAAATGGGCAAAGTTGCAAAATTGATGGATTAAACCCAAATTAAACCTCAAAAACTGGTCAAACATGCTCTGGCGATGCCATATGACAAAGAAATCAAGTTAATTTGTCAAAAATCAGCTTAAATTCCTCAAAATTTCATCCCAGCCAATTTTTTCAACCGAAACCAAGTGGCTACCCCCATCTCCGGCGATCCAGACCGCCGTCACCGCCGAGACCACCACCGATGGACTCCCCACGCTCTGGCGATGCCAGCCATGACTTCTGATCGGAGATCCGACGCCGGCAGGGCCTTGATCAGTGTCGGGGAGGATGAGCACGAATATTGATGCATCTCGAAGTGCGAATCTTGATGAAATTCAAACAACCCAGAGAAGGCTTGATGCGCGCCAGAGATCCAACGGCGCAGTTTAAAAGATGCATTAAAAACTGAACTTAAGTTCAGATCTTGATGCATGGGCTCGAATCTGACGGCCCATATTAATCTGTTCTGAAAATAAACTTTAAACACCAAATAAAAATGATTTCTCAAGCCCAAAAATTATGAAAAATATATCAAAAATCATGATTTCATTTATTTTCCTTTTTTTTATTATTTTTTTTATTATAAATAAAAGAAAATTCAAAATATAGGATATATGTACACAATAAATTCAAAATACCAAATAGGATATTTAAAAATAAGTGAAAATTATGATAAAACAAATCAAAATATTCAAAATAATCAAATTATGATAAAACAAATCAAAATATTCAAAAATAATTAAATTATGTCATATCATGATAAAACAAATGAAAACATTAGAAATAATCAAATTATATTACATTTTGATAAAACAAATAAAAATATTCAAAAAATGATTAAATATGTTAAACTTTGATGAAATAAATCAAAATATTAAAAAAATAATCAAATTATATTATATTTCTGATTAAAATATTCAAAAATGATTAAATATGTTAAACTTTAATAAAGCAAATCAAAATATTCAAAAATGATTAAATATGTTAAACTTTAATAAAGCAAATCAAAATATTCAAAATAATCAAATTATGATAAAATACATCAAAAATGATTAAATATGTTAAACTTTGATGAAACAAATCAAAATATTAAAAATTTAATCAAATTATGTTATATTTTGATAAAATAAATCAAAATGTTCAAAAATGATTAAAATATGTCATATGTTGACAAAACAACATCAAAAATATCTAAATATGTCAAAAATACAATTATGTCCAAATATTTGACCAAACATGTCAAATATGCAAATATACCCAAATATTTGACCAAATATGTCAAAAATACAAATGTGTCCAAATATTTGACCAAATATGTCAAACATGCAAATAAACCCAAACATTTGACCAAACATGTCAAATATGCAAATATGACCAAACTTTTGACCAAACATGTCAAATATGCAAATATACCCAAATATTTGACCAAACATGTCAAAAATACGAATATGACTCAATCTTTGACCAAATATGTCAAATATGCAAATATACCCAAATATTTGACCAAATATGTCAAAAATACAAATGTGTCCAAATATTTGACCAAATATGTCAAACATGCAAATAAACCCAAACATTTGACCAAACATGTCAAATATGCAAATATGACCAAACTTTTGACCAAACATGTTAAATATGCAAATAAACCCAAACATTTGACCAAACATGTCAAATATGCAAATACACCCAAATTTCTGGCCAAACATGCCAAATATACAAATATGTCCAAACTCTTGATAAAATATTTCAAATATGAAAATATGTCCAAATCTCTGGTCAAATATGCCAAATATGTAGATAAGTCCAAAACTTGGTAAAAACATACCAATATATCAAATCATATCAAATCATGTTTCGAGAGCATTAAATTGGCAGTGCGCTTCAGGTTTAATGTACTTCATTTTGGAAATCGATAAAGAATTATATGTTCCCGATTCTCCAATTTTCCCAGATTTCGAATTGGCATAGCGCTTCAGATTCGGGATTTGGAAGGTCAATAGACTGTTTAGGACTATACGTCCTTGTCTTTGACATGAACCTTTCTAGAGATCAAACATCTCTGGTTCCTTGAGCATCGAGTTGGCAATGCGCTGCATATTCGAACTCCGTGAGATCAATAGGATTATACGTCCTCGATCTCCGATTTATGAGAAATTATACGTTTCTCTGACTTTAGATCATACGTCTTTAGTCTTATTACCCAATGTTATACCTTTAGGTTATTTCAAGCATGTATTATAATAAATTGGAAGGAAGAAGTAAAGCCACAAATCTGATTCATATATTTTGATTAGTTTAGCCCATTAATCAGAGGTTCCCGAGGCGAGAGCCGGGGTAATTAACGGCGGGGGCTTGCGCCCGTCGGAAAATAAAAGTTCCCACAATCGCCTAAATAATAAGTCCTTGAGCGCACAAACACGCGCAGGGATGTACCTGCACCTTCTTCCCCCGTGAGCGAGGACGCCGATGCCTCGCGCGTGGGCCGCGAAAAAGGGCCGCACAGAAATATCATCAAAATTCACAAATAATCTACTGGATATGTTTATGCTTTTGGTCTCATTAAAATGCATGTAAAATACTTTTGAACATATTTATACACGTTTTTAATTAATTGTGCTTCATTTAAGATTGAAATAGCATCAAAATTCACACTTATGTTGCAGGATATGTTTATTTATTGGTTATATGTATTTTGGAGCTAAATCGATCAGTTATGATCTTTATTTCTTCTCAAATTACATTAAAATGCATTTAAAATAGTTTTGAACATGTTTATACACGTTTTTAATCAATTTGGCCATATTTCCGATTGAAATAGCATCAAATAAATTTCATATGTGATAAATCATAAAATTGAGCATAATTTCATGATTTAATATTTGACATGATTATTTCATGATAAATCATGATTATTTAAATGTAGTAAATCATGAAATTGGGCATAATTTCATAATTTTAATATTCGACATAAAAATTACATGAAATTACATCTTTAATTTCATATAATTTAATTTGTATATATCTGCTTGTATATTTGAAGAGGTTTTGGCCTGATCAATGTTTCAGCATGAGTCAATTACGAAATCAGAGCATTAATCTCACAATTTATAAGACTTTTGACGTGTTATAAAAATGGTTGATTTTTTAGTGGTAAACAATGACCTATATTTCACCTCAATTTGTATTAAAATGCATTTAAATATTTTTGAACATGTTTATACATATTTTTAATCAAATTGACGTCATTTATGATTGAAATAACGTTAAAATTCACGCATAAGCTGCTGAATATGTTTATTTATTAGTTATATGTTTTTTTAAAGCTAAATTGATTAGTTATGACTCATAATTCACCACAAATTACATTAAAATATATTTAAAAAGTTTTTAATATGTTTATACATATTTTTAATCATTGTGGTCTAATTTCTAATTGAAATATCATTAAAATTCATACATAAATCGCTGGATATGATTATTTCTTATTTATATGTATTTTTTTAGTAAAATTAATTAATGATAACCTATATTTTATCTTAAATTACATTAAAATTAAAATATACTTGAAACCCTTTTCAACATATTATCCATTCATCCTTCGCTCCATTTTCATACATAAAAGCTTTTGAGATTTTGAGCCACAATTATTACTATTTTACATCAATCAACACACAAAACATGGTGGAGGAAGTGGTGGTTTAAAGATAGGTGGGAATCTTATCAATGCCTTCTCTTCTCTCACTTCACTATAACTATTCCTCTCCTCTGCAAAATGAAACAACACAAAATACAACAATTTCTGTAGAAAATTGTGAAGGGACACAAACATGAAAGGTGTAGTTAGAAACGATTACTATTATCAGAAGCATCTCTGAAGTTCGCGGCATGTCGAGTCGGAGAAACGGACCGACCGAGTGTCGGAACGCTCAGTTCGTCGGAGCAGAGACAAATGAGGCAGATGGTGATGAGTAGTATCTTGAAAGCACTCATATTTGGCTTTTGTTAGTCTAAACAATACTTAATAAGGTGCAAATTTATACTTCACACCTCTTCTGAACTCTAATGTAATATCCATGAAATCTACTAGGTAATGTAGTTGCTAACTAGCATGGTTGGCAAATGTTTACATTGCTTAAGTTTTCAATTATGTGGTCCATGTCTTCTGTTTTATTCAGGAATAATGGAACAAAAAAAGTTGCTAAACTTCAAATTTAATTATCTAGTTATCAATTGAACTTTGATGTTACTAAATTTGGGTAAAATTTTCTGAAAGGTTACTAAACTTCAAATGAAATTTATATTTGATCACTAAATTTTTAGTTATCAATTGAACTTTGATGTTTATCTATATTTAGTCACTCCGTCATTTTTTTCATTCAAAATTCTAATAGAATTTAATGTGGTGCTTGCGTGGATTTTATTTTATACAGTTGGACTATTGTGAAGGTTTTAAAATACAAATTTGACACAATTACTTATTTAGTTATTTGCTTTTTTGACACAATTTGACACAAATTTGATCTTTCCAATTTGCATTGCATTCAATAGTTCAACTGTACAAGACAAAGTCCATGCGGTCGTCAAATAAGCTTTTGTAAGAATTTTGGATGAAAAAAATAACGAAGTAACTAGATATGAATAAATATTAAAATTCAGTGACTGAAAATGAATAACTAAAAATTTAGTGACGAAATATAGATTTCTCATGAGATTTAGTAACCTCTCACAAAATTTACTCATATTTTTTCAATTTCTTTACAAGTTCTCCCGCCTATTTGTTTATTTTAATTCAGTTTTCGGTTTTTACCAACATTCTATATTTATCTATTATTATAACAAGCAAAGTAATAAAGTTTGTGAATTTCATTTTATAAAAGTCACTAATTACTCGGTCTAGATCCAGAACAAGAGAAGGTAATATCAGTTTTTCATGATATACATACAATGGATCAGCGACTGGTATCAATTCATATATATGCTAAAAAATAATAATATGACATCACTTTATTGGCTCTCATTCCATTTTAACAGAATAAGGACTATAGATGTGTTGCGACAGTGGATGAGGTTTTAGGAGAGCATGATTGGTACTATAAATCATGCTCAAGAGAGAACAAAAGATTGAAGTATGAAAGATGGATACATGTGCCCCAAATGCTATCTTAAGATTAATGAAGAACAGACAGTACCAAGGTTATATATATTTCCTATACAATCCTTAATTTTTCAACTATATTCAGTTCTTACGATAAATTATTCCTGATATTTACTTGCTAATTACAGGCTAAGAATTTGTGTACCTGTCAAAGACTCCACAGCTTCTGGTGATTTTGTTATTCTAGGGAAGCAAGCTGAGCATCTGCTCGGTGCTACCATTCAACAACTGGTACATGCACAAATCACCGAAAACCAATTTATGCCGTATAAGATACAAGCTTTGATCAATGAAACTATATCATTCACTGTTAGATGCTGCGCTTATCCAATTTAGATACAATCGTCGCACATTTAATGTTTTTCAGATGGATCCTGCACCAAATTACCATGACTGATAGATGAACCTTCTCAGGTTCTGAAATCTAAAATTGGTTTTGTAGATCATCCTCGGATGTATATATTTATGCTATAATATATTGCATATCAGATCTTGTTAATCTTGTCCCATTGCCTTGCTCTTTATATTTCCTCTATTATCCTATTGCTTTGTTGCTTTTGGAATTTTAGTTAACCATAACAATTTGCACTGGGGTTATCCAAAGCAATGACATTTTTCTGTTGCAAATGCTGATGCAAACATTCCTATCGACTTGATCACATTCGCACATTACATGTTACAGACCTCACAAGTAGAGTCTCCTATAAACAATACTGAATTCAATAATAAATTGCACGACTGTATTACAGATTTACCTACTTTTCATCAGTAATCATTTCAACATTATAAATTAATTAAAGATACACCGTTATCCCCTTATCTGTCCTCTTTGAAGAAATTCCAAGTTGATCACCTCAAAATCATATACAATAAATTTGCTCCTTACCATAACAAGCGAACTGGTAATATCTATGATCAAATAGCAGATGGATCTCTCGTACATATTTAGGATAATTTCCTTGTTTAAAGTGTTAACTTATCACCTTGTTGTCGTGAGTTTGGAAGACCAAACAGGACATTTCTCTGGAGGATAAAAGTCCGGAGTCAATAAAAGTTTCGAGGTCTGGACATGAGAACAGGTACATGTGAAGCTTCTGGAACCTACATCTTGCTCTGAGAACTCACTGATTCTATGGCACGGTACTTTTAGCCATCCATTTCGACATCTGGTGCTTGTGGGTTCTCTACAGAAGGATTAGACTGGATTGATGCCACCAAATCCTCAATCCTCAGAGGTGCATGCCGAGCTGCATGCTGGAACAATACCTGTGTCATAGGTATCATATCAACCACTGAATTAGAATGTTTTTCATTTCTGATACTTTTAGCAAATTGGGCATGAATTTGGAAAGGAACAAACAAGAAATATGGGTAGTGCTTGACCATAAAGTATATGGTACCAAGCAAGTTCCATATCAATGATGGAGGATTTGGTTATTATTGCTGTTGTGCAACCCTGCTAGTCAGAACTTAATGCTTAATGCTTTTCCAGATAATTCAGTCAGCCAATTGAATAAAAAAACCGTGAAAAAGGAAAAAAAGATAGGAATAGAAAATAGGAGACAGTCAGGATTGCTATAGTTACTGGTAACAACTAGACAAAACAGGTATTTGTGTAACTGTGAAATTGCTAGTAGTGTACTGGTGAAGGATTCTTACTTTGGAGTAGGTATCAGCAAATGCACGTGTACGATTAGGTTTCCCCACCAACTGCAATTCACCAAGGTCTTGCTTTCCTTCAACTAGCTTCACGCTGTCATCTCTAACTGCAACTCGTACAAGATTTCCGACCCGCAGACCTGACTGAACAAATGGATACACTGATACAATTCAGGCTGCATACTTACAAATTGATACGACAATAATTGCTTAACTAGCTGTGAAACTGATGTTAATTATGCTAAAATATCACAATTTTTAGGCCTTTTCATAAAATAATTAACTGATCCATGCATGTATAGACGCTATGAAGACAAATACCCGGCCATCTATCACAAATTTGGCCTATTATAGCATCAGCTGACCGATGTATTGTACATTATTTAGTCATTAGTTTAGTGCTTTATCCATATCTAAGTAATGCTTAAATACAAATTTCTTTACTGAAATAACTTAAAAGATGACCTGAGCAATCAAGTCTCTACTTAAGCAACCGAGTGCAACAGGAGGGTCATCAGAAGTAGTCAAACTCCCATCATTTTGCAACTCCAACACAACCTGGTTTTTTGTTCCACATAGCAAACATATAGTTAACAATTTTCAGTTTTTATCAGTTGTGTTTAATTAGCATTTATAAATATTCACAAAAGGAAAGACAAAATTAGTTTTTCCTTATAGGGGGGGTGTATCATACCATAAGGTAGTATCATCAGTATATTTATCTATTTATCAAAAAGAATGTAATCCTAACTAAAAGATGAGCAAAATAGCAAAAGATATTTTGTACCTGCTGCTGAGATGGAATTTGTCCTTTGTTGTCAGTGTCAAGAACATACTGGCTACAAGCATTATCTTTCCATACTAATGCCAGAGGTGTGTTTCCAGCTTGGTAATGTGCATGCCTAAAGATTGAAGTACCGAAAAAAAAATGAGGATACAATTTCAAGCCACAACAAAAAAATTTACATGGAACCTAGATCTTTTTACAATGCAATTAATGCTTTAACTTGCAATAACAACCAGAACAAAAACCATACTGGAACTTAGATGGATTTCATCTATTTGGTGGCAGCAGCGGATTTTGCAGGTTTCACTGAACTTGGAAGCATTTTCTTTTCCTTTTTTGAAATAATTGGTACAAGCTACCCCGGCTTTTCATTAATCAAAATTGGTTTTTTTTTCACCAAACACTGAACTTGGAAACTAATCATAAAATTACAAACTCCCAACCGCAAATGAACTAGTTGTGCTGACTGCCAATACACAACATGGCTAAGAGTGGCACATTAGTAACAACACAAATCTCTAAGATGCAGTAATGTGAAAAAGAAAAAAAGATGAACAAGAAAGAAGTGGTATCTCACTTGTTGTAGAACAATAACCCATCTTTGACATATGATACTTGTCCCAAATAAGCAGCTTGGAGACCGATCAAGTTACACTCATATATCTGTACAACATTGAATCTGTACCGGTGATACTGAGATGGTGGATCAGATGCACTCGTTTCACTGAGCTTGGAATTCAGCCAAAAGAACCTAAACTCCGCCGTGCAATCATACAAAGAGTATCCTCTCCAACAAACCATATCAATCACATAGTATGTCTCATCAGGCTGAAATAGTTTTTAAAAAAAAAAGGTATGCCAATTCAGAACGTGGTAATTTTGCTTGCATAACCTGGAAATTTAATAAACAGTTTATGCATAACAAAATGTAAAACATAATTCCTTACAATATATGGACATATGCTCATATAATTTTAACATTTACAACTCAACCATCTCGAGTGCACCTTGTATAGATAAACCTTACACAAGAGAACTTCATCATGAAAAAATGCACCTTAAGACCTCAATCAGCAATTAAGGAGAAGCCAAGAAACAAATTTAAATTAACTACAAAAAGAAACCCAACTACTTGGCCGAATCAAGTAGAAAAACCACCATGAATATAAAGAAATTTCCCAAGAGCGCCCATGATAAATAAAACATACAAACATCAGTCGTTACAAATTACTATGTTATTTAATTACATGGACTACTTGCAATTTTGACATGAAGTAGGGGATTTACTGTGAACCTTTAGCAATATATATATAAAAAAAAAATCACAATGCCAACAGGGTTAGCATCAGGTCAAAAAAACAAAAACATAGCCTCACCTCATGAAATATGCAATCAAGAATGGAGTATGAGCTAGCAGGCCCCGAAACATCTTTTGTTCTAGCGCCATTAGGTAAATTAGAAGGGAATCGGTGAAGTATAGAGCCATTACGAAGCCTACTAATAGTTGTACCATTTGAAGAGACAACAAAGCATCGTTTGCCAGATGGTCTTGGGAACACATACCTAAATAAGAGTCAACATTTTTCTGTTAAAATTTTTCGGTGGTTCCCACCTCCCCAGTGGCGGAGCTTTGCTCTGACCACAGTGGGCCATGGCCTCCCCTTTCCATTCAAAATTTAATACAGGACAATATATTTTCTGAGTCAGTTGCTATTTGGGCCATGAAATGGCTCCCCTTAATCAATTTTGCGTCATGATTTTTCTTCTTTGATTAAATTGACCCCCTCTTATTTTGGGCTCAAGCTCCGCTACTGCACCTTCCTACTTTGATATCTAAAACCGAGGACTTTCATTGTTCAGTTTTCATTTGACATTCAAAGAACAATTGACGATAGATTTAATGAATAAAAAAAATAATTTAAAGGAGCTACAGTTTTAAATATTATCGGACTTTTGATCTTGGAAAGCAACATTTTGAGGAATTTACACAAGGATATTCTGTGGGCAATCTATTTCATCACAAACCTACTCAATGTGCTTAAGTATTAGCAATCTACTTTAATGAGCTAACAACTTAAATACAATTCACAGTTTACTTGTTTCATATAAAGAATTGAACTTTCAACATATCTCTGCATATTTATAACAAGCAAAGAGATAATCAAGTAAAATTCAAACCATACCAATCGCGATCAAGCAAAGGGGGCACATCAACCATCCATTCAGGCAGCATAAGCTGCTTAGCGAACCATCTCCTCACCTCTGGCCCTCTTAAACTAGCCGCACGAACCGGGTCCAAGTCCGTCCGACCAGTCGATTGCTCCGACGCGTCCGACATTTCCTGCTCCTGTTGAAGTTCAGGCTCCATTTCGGGTTCGGATCCCAGGGAGAGAACAGACGAGGCGAGCTGCCTCGCGCGGTTCTGTGCATCGGAGCGGCGATCGGCCTGGAGACGGAGCGCCAGCTCGCGCCGCCTCTGTTGATCGGAGATAGCGGCGCGCTTGATCGGACGGCGGTGATCTGGTGGCGGCGCCATGTGAGCGGAGAAAGTACCTCTCTCTGTCTCTGGGTTGATCTTGATCCCCGTATAAGAACTAATCACAGATTCACAGTTCCGTACCTAGAGATGAGGTGGCATGGCACGAACACTATGTCAATATGGCATGAGCTACATCAATGTCGGAGATGAGAATCTATTCGGAAAAGAGAAAGAAAGCTCTAAAGCATGCATTTAAGTTGTAAAAATTAAAATTAAAATTATATAAAATTTGAAACATAATTGATTAATTTATAATTTTAAAAATGTATTTATCTATTTTTAAAAATTTTCTTTTGAATTTATTTGAAATTGTTTTATGAAAAAAGAAATTATTGTGAAGTAATCCCCCTCCCTCAATTAAAAGACCTTACAAGATATTTGATATTCATCATACAGTACAAAGAAAATAAATCACATATGTAGTTTTTACTATTAAGAGAGCAAAGCTTTTTGAAGGAGAATTGTTTGCCATATTTTGCAAATTACTCAACGAATTTTGGTATATCTTTTGCAACTTATTAAATTTTTTATTTTTTCCAATTAAACTTTTTACCAAAAGTTACATGCGTAATGAAATCAGGGGTCTATTTATAACCAAGTCTTAATTTTCAAAATTAATAATAATTATATATATATATTTTTAAATTTGATAAATTAAGTACAAAATTTTAAACGTATCTAATTTTAAATAACTAATATTAAATTTATATTTAGATTTATCAGATTCTTTAAATCCGTGACTAAATAAAATAACTTGAATCAGGTGCCAAAATATGTTAGAAAATCAGTTCACTTTCATCCAGGGACAGAAAAATTTTGAAGGTCAAAAGTACCATTTCAGTATTTAAAATTCATTGGAGGGCTAGTAGCAAATTTTCCACTCTGGTCTCCTGTTCGATTCGCTCTCTCTCTCTCTATTCTCAGATCGGGTCTCTCTCAGATTCTCTCCCCTCGTTCATCCAAAACCCTAGATCGGGGTTTCGCTCGTCTCTCTCCGTTCGCCTGTGCAAGGTAATCTCCTTTCTCCGTGTTTAGATCGGGGTTTGCACCCATGTACATCAGATACGGTCATTACTGGTTACGATGAAGTCCGTACCAGCACCTCATGCGCTGCGTATAGGTCTTATTACCCTTTGATCGTTCTCTCTTGATGGATTCGCTTCTTTAATGTTCGGTTGAGCAAAGTGTTGGATTGGTTTAGGAAAGTATATAGTAAAAAGAGGAAGTTGATTGAGTTAAAAATTGCTGTTCTGGTAATTGTTCTTAAAATTTGGAGGCCAACTGTATTACTATACTAGTAACTGTTCTCAAGTAAACTTCCTGCCTTCTTAACATTTCGTAATACATTGGACCTGAAACTACTAAATGGTGTGGTACATGTTGGACTCGAATGCATTAGTATACAATACTTTGTAGTTCTAAGTAGATTGTGAATAGAGTTGTATGTGATTGTGGAATTTATTGCTACTACCTTTTCGTTTGTTTGATGCAATTGCTGGTTTTTGCTATGGTTTACATCATACGGCTTTTACATTTCCTATAGCTCAGTTGCAATTTCTGATCGCTAATTGATTGCAAATGAAGTGTATATTCAGAAACCTTCACAGTTGAAGGTTAACTGAGGCAAGTTAGATTGAACTTAGTTTTAGTTGCGCAGTTGTGACCTTATTGGTAAAGTGAGCAAAATTGGTTTTCCTTGCATACTGTTGCAAGAAATTGAATCTTATTACAAAATCAAGGTTTGTTGAAGAGTTTAATTAATTGGTGATTGATGCGCAAGACTAGATTAGGGACTTGATTGCAAACTGAAATGCAGTTGGGTTTAATTTAGGCTTAATTTTGTCTAAATTGAGGAATGATTTGAAGGTTGAATCTTGATTTGATTTCATGTTTGATGATTTGGATAACTATATATTATATGTTGGTTATAGTTTTTATCTTTTTTGTTGTTAAATTCCTGAGTCTCGAGAGTTCACTTTGATTTGCTACAACTTGTTGGGGCTTCTTAGTTGTATGTACTGGTTCTAGTGCCAATTTGTTCTATTTAATGGGGGCAGAAGGGTAAATATTAGGCTAATCTGGGGCTAAATCACACAATTTTGTGTTCATTCGGGCTTAATTGGTAATTGTGGTTTGCATGCTCGGCGGAATCTTAAACTATTGCCCAATCGAGGCTGTTTTGGTTATGTGAATTGAAAACCCATACCTCTTTAGATAGGTACTGGATTGGCAATTACTTGCTCTTGCCACCTGAAAGCAGTGCCACTTTAGTCATAGTTCCTTAATGTTTGGATGTTTCCAGATATCAGTCTCTGGCCACCCACAAGGTGTTGCCCAAGCAAAACACTGGAACAAAATAGAAGTTTAATGCTCTCCTCTTGATTTTAGAAAAGTTTTAATATAAATTTATGGTTCATAACTTGTGTTAGAACAAGTTCTATTATAATTTTACAATTTCTAACTTGATCTCCTTTTTCTTTTACTTTCTAGTTAAGTTTTGTTGTCATGGGTGATTCATACACTGTCCAGATCAGCACCAAGCTGATCAATCAACTAGCCCGAGAAGATGAAAAAAGATCACCTAGAAAAGTGAAAAAACCCAAACCCAAAACACCAAAGAGCTCAAACCGACCCCAGAAAGCTGAAACTACTCAAGCTCAAACACCAACACCACCTGCCCCAATTTTTCCACCACTCTTTTTGCCTGTACCTGCACCTGCACCTCCACCTCCAGTTGAAGTACCTCCTGAGGTTGAATCCATTCGTGAAGTTTTGAAAGAGAGTGAGAAGGTGTTAGAAAAACTAAAGGTGGAAGAGTCAGAGATGCTGGAAGAGTTGAACAAGCGGTCAAAAGAGCTGCGTGAAAAGGAGTTCAAGCTGCCGTACCAGAATCCCATACCATGCTTGAAGGAGAGGTCTGATTGTCTGGAGTGTTACAAGAACTATGGTAGCGAACCACTCAAGTGTGCTGAGACAGTAAAGAGATTTGCCGACTGTGCACGGAAATCAAGGCAAAGTGCTGGCATGGCTGTCAATAAATAGAGAGATTGATCGATTGTCTCATCTTGTTTATTGCAATTGAATAATGAGGATTTTTGCAGGAGACAAACTGAACCAGCATTTGCCAATTTTGCATATATTTTTAGCTTTTTTGAAAGAGGTGGTGGTGTGTTTGCCCCGATCCATTTGTTTCTTGTAACTGGCACTTGTGGTAGCTTCTGAGGCGAAGAAAAGCTACATTTTGTTTTGATCAATCTGTTCTTTTTCTAATCATTAACTGGAACAGCAAATGAAGAAGGATGAGAGCCACAAAAAAGGTTGGAATATGATAATGTTTCAATGTTTATTTCAATTTTTGGAACTTTTTTTAGTAACATCTCATTTCTTTTTAAAATTTGGTTTTCTTTACTAATAATCAATTCGCTTTTGTTTCTTCTTTATGAAATGAAGAAAACTCTAAAGTTTGTATATCCATCATTGTGATAACAATCTCTCTCGTCATATGCTTGTTAGAAATGAATATAGACATAGAGAAAGAGAGAGAGAAAAATTGAGAAATGACATGAATGTCCTTGCTCTTCCAAATTGGAAATGAGAATGGACAGTTTTCACATGAGACGTTCAAGATGGAAACTCATCAAGTTGTGAAACAGTGTAATAGGCTCATTATTATTTTACTTTTACTATTTCAATGACACAATTTTAATGCTATTTCTTGATTTTCAATGATACAATTTTAATGTTATTTCTTGATTTGTCAAACATATCTTTTAAGTATTTGAAGGCATGTTGTGTAAGAGGTGATGCATAAGAAGAGTTTTAAGACATGTCTAATTAACGCGTGAAAAAAATCACATGGATTACGGAAAAAACCTTTACTGTCGTACATCTAGTTTCTTTCTTATTTTCTTACAATAGTAAGTAATATCATATTTTGATGTGTATTTGATTTTAACTTATATCCTGAATAACAGTGGTATTTGAGTATCTTGTGTGTAATAAAATTGGGTAAATTTTTTCGGAAGTCACTAAACCTCACCTCAAATCCGTTTTTTATCACTCAATTTTTATTTATTCATTTTTAGTCACTAAATTTTGATATTTGATATTTGTCCAAAATTTGATTACTCCGTTAGTTTTTTCATCCAAATTTAATGGAAAACTTATGTGGCCTCTAATTTAAACATGTAAAATTTAAAAATATAAAAAATATAAGATACAAATTAATTTTCTCTATTTTCATTTACAAAATTTAAAAATTTGTGATATTTTAAAATATGTATTTTTTTCTTGAGAAGGAATAATATAAATTTAGAATATACGTTATTACTCTATTTTTCTATTATTTAAATAAATAAAGAGATATATTGTTCTTTTTTAATAGTTAAATTCTATAAATTGGGATACTTTTAGAAGTAAAGTACCAAATTTTCAATTATACAATAATGTTTCTAATCAAAATTCAAAATAAAGAAACAAGTTGTCCGGCCAAATATAAAAAAGGATGATTTTTTTTTGTTTTAAAATAAACAAATATTGTTAGAAAATATAAATTAATTTAATAAATTTATATGCTCAATAGCATAAAAAAAATACTATGAACCATAGGACAACAATAATTCAATAATATCTCTTGATAATGTAATAAACATACACAATCTATATATCCATATAAGTTTTCCATTAAATCTGTACGAAAACTAACGGAGTGATCAAATTTGAACAAATATCAAAGTTTAGTGACCAAAATGGATAAATAAAAGTTGAGTGACGTCGTATTGCTGGCTGATTATTTTGAAAAAAAAAACAGTTATTTGATCAAAACTTCTTCTATTTTCATGATGTGGTTGTTTTGGATGCAACATACCTGACAAATAGGTAATGTTTTTACTTTTTTTTGGATTTAGGGTTTAGAATTTAGGGTTTAGGGTTTAGGGTTTCAGTAACTGACTCTCATGTTATTTATACTGGATGAAAGGAACTGGAGAGGAAGCATGTTTGTAAATACAAGGGAAAAGGAAAACCTTCATCTCTCTTCATTGCATCTATCCAAGGCACAAAAAAAAGATTCAGCAGCGTTATCTGCAACTGGGTCCTACATTGTCAGAAACTCCTTTTCAATTAGGAACCGAGAACATGAGATGCATCAACTAACGAGTGGGATCAAATCTATTTACCATTTCTTTTGCGAATTATGTCGTATTTTTATTTTCACGATATAATACGGCGTGTCTAAACATGACGTGTCTTATGCGTATCGTATCATAGACGTGGTGTATCTCCACTCTATAAAAAAAATACATCACATTTTATTTAATCTGACGTCACGCTGATTGCAGCTGACATAATGCCTTGATTGCATGCATGTCGCATGCATGTCTAGTCACCAACGTAAGTTTAGATATTCTTTATAATCTTATATATGATTTACTTTGATCAAAAAAATAAAATTAAGAGTTACATAGTTATTTTGAAATTTAAGTTGGACTTATCCTACCATAAATTCGCCTTTTGCTGATGTCATCTGGATCTTTCTTCAGACAGTTTTCTCATTGCATGTACCGTTTGGGACTTTCATAAATTGTATGTACCATTTTCTAATTGGATATTAGTCATTTTACTTCCATTTTAACATATATTAAACTTTTCGCTATTTTTTTTAAAATATAAGAATAAAGTTGAGTCATCCAACTTATAAAAAAATTTATTGCTATCATTGAACTCTTATTTTCCTTAAAAATTTGTCAATTATTGTACTTGTAATAAACAAAATAAAAGGTAGCAAATTTTCTTTATTGTTATCATTTACGGATCCACATATGTTGCCATAAAAGAATTATAGTTGCTACTATTTTTAAACAACCTGATTCAATTTAAATGAGTCAGATTTAATTTATACATAATGTTTTTTTATTTTTATTTTATTAAATCTCATATGTCATAAAAACAATGACAACAAACTATTATTATTGCCAATGTTTAACTTTACAACATAGTTGAAAAGTACAATTTAAATGACATTGTAGTGCCTTGATTGCCTAAAAACTTTATTTATTACCTATACCAATGCTACAATTTTGTTTTTCCAGATTAAATTTTTTTAGATAAAAAATGAGATAAAATATTCAACTTTAAATATTCATGAGGAATGTTTGATTTGAATTTCACACATATAATATTCTACACGAAAAATATTGTGTTTAACCTAAATTAAGTTGGTTAAAAGAAGGATCTTTTTCAAATTTAATTAACCACAAAATTCATGTATAACAAGTATTACAACATTTTAAATATACGTTCAAGATGACTTGATCAGTCAATTATTGTTATGTAAATGATTAATCTTATAATTAAACAAATACAAGTCCATGTAATATTATATGTTGCAAGAATGTGGAGAAAAATGTAGACTGGTTGATGGAAGGACGTGTGTGTAATTAGTACTTGCAAGGTTGTACCAAATTAAGTTTATATATTGCTTTGATTTTAACACTATCATATGCAAAACTTCCAACAAATAATCACAGGGGAAAAACCACAAGCACAACAAACTTCTCAAAACTAGAAATATCGCCACGGCAAGCCTGCTCCACCTTTTGAGCAACACGGTGCTCCAGAAATCCAGTGAAGCATGCACGTAGTCGTCGAACAGTGCACGTTGATGATAGGCGTCGATAAGGAGCGAGAGAAACTACCTCTTGAATCAGTTCCTATCAATCCGGGATGTGTTTGTGGATGCCAGACAGTTGTGCATGTTACAATTTGATCAGAATTGTGTAAACTGAGTCATTGGTTTAATTTATTTGCATTCTCAACATTTATTAATATAATTGTGCACATAATTAAGATTTAAGAACATCAGAGAATTACAAAAACCTGACTCGATAATACAGAAAATCATCAACGGTTATTATGACATTCAGCGTTATGGTAAATTCCGCAATGCGCCTGGGTGTATGATTCGCCTGGGTTTGTGCATGTACCGCTGCATCCTCCACGGTCGGTAGGAATTAGTGCGTTCTTTACATCTATATCCTTTCCTCCCGTGAGTATTCGTCTATGGAGTTCTAGGTCCAGTGGCAAGACCAAATCTACCTCTTCCTCCACTGTAAGCATTCCCCATGCCTCGTCTGTGTCGTTACTGAGCTTGGTAGCCCTACGGTTGCTGGTAGAGAATGCGGCAGTGGTGTTGATCAGAGATGCAGAAAACAGGAGCAGTAGATGGAGGACTGGGATGAAAGCAACACTTCTGCTACTGCCCATTTTTCCTTTTTCTTTTTGGAATACTTCTTTTTTCTTAATTCTTTCTTAATTTCTCTTGGATGTTTTGTTAACACAGATCAGCAACTGAGATAAGCAATTTATAGGTGTAGAAAGCATATAAAGCACTAAAGATATGCTTAGGTGTCTTTTCTTTATGTGATTAGGGACTTCTTACCTACCTGCCATCACAATTGCAACTTCTCTCGTTCAATTATTTTTTTAGACACTACACATAGTGCGATTAAAGAAAATTATAGCTATGATCACTATATATATATATATAGCTTTCCACTAAAGTTCTTATCTTGCTTTAAACCTATAGTGTTTAACAACCTAATATGCCATGTGGGTCTCTTTGCCATTTTTTCAAAATTCTAAAAGATTGTCGGTGTTCCTTCATGTCCTACTTCAAATTTTCAATATATTTTATACTTTTCATTTAATGAACCTGTCTCATCTCATAACAAACATTGAAGATTAATTAGTCAAACTATAAACCTTGTCTAATGCGCGCGAATGGAGAAGGGTACATTTGTCTCAACCGAGCTCTCTTAAAGCATTAGAATTTAATTTGTGATTATCATCATCCAAAGTTTCGAGCAATACGTACCAACATGAAACACATTCGGTATCAGCATCACTCACATAGCAAAATTACAGAAATTACCTGAACAAAATGAGTACTCTTTATCATTTTCAATCTCTAAAACTATTCAAACTATCAACTGGTATGAGATACAAGAGAAGTCTTAGCAACTGCCTCAAGTTGAAATGAGTTGGTTTTTCTTTGTGGGTTTTCATAATTACTTTAAGCTCTAAATAACATCTATTCATATATAAGAAATTAAACTTGATACAAAACAGAACTTACTTTTCATTTTCAAAGGCCCCTGTATACTCTCAATCAGACAGCTTCTACAACTCTAGATTGATAAACTCCTGATTTTGACTTAAGCTCATAGTTGCTTGGTTTATTGTTGGCTTTTGAGTATTTCTAAAAACTTGCAATCCTCTTTTTATTTTCTCTGACTATCCGAATAATATGACAGAACATCTAGTTTTTAATGAAATAGATAATTATGATGATGATGATGATTGCAAACTTTAAAAACGCAGTCTTTAAATACAAGTATTAAGTCCTCAATTTAATATAACCATAGCTTAAAATTGACATAACATATATAATATGATTAGAAACATATTAAAATAACTATAGGCAAAAATAATTTTAGGTCAATCTTAGGTGCTAAAATTAGTTCACACTAATTTCTAGAAGATTACGAAATCTGTTACAGTATTTTTCTGTTTTGCTACAGTTCGAAAAAATTTTCTGAACAAATCTTGTAATGTTTGCTAATGTATAAACATTACTTTAGTTAGATAATTATAATCAGTCCATTAACAATTATAATCAAATTTAATTCTATACGTTTTCGGTTTCAAAATCTAATTGAAATATGTCTAATGTCATTTCTTAATTAATCACTTATTTTGACATTAATATTCGTGACAGCATTAGATATATAATTATAATACACGCATATCTAACTTAATTTATTGTATTTAGACGTCTCTAAATCCAACGTAATGTTCCAAAGTGCAAGCTTTTGGAAATAGTTGAAAACAGTAGCTTTCTAAAATTGATGCTGGTTCAAACAATCACACTCCATCACAACTTGTAACCGGAACTATTTCTGATACAAGAACTGAAATTAAGGATAATTAATCATTTGGTAGCTTGGAAATTCCTTGAAAAGGTTATTCTTTGGAGACTTCCAAAGCCTGGATCTGACAAATGAATTCATGCATTCCAATGTAATTCACAAAATACCCGAGGATTCCTGTTCCTTTTTCATTCCATTGAAGCCATCTTGAATCCACACAAGTTTTTTGTTAGCATTTACAAGCTTTGTGAGGTTCACAAGTCACAACTGCAATACCCTTGTTTCATGGCCAGAAATGGAATGTGAGAACTTGAATTTGCTTTGGAAGTTCATTTCCACAAAAAGTCTAAAGGAAAGCCTCAAAATATAGTACCATCATCATCATCTAAGAAAGAGACTATACTGGTACTAGAAGAACTATTAAGTATAGAAGAATGTCCTGAATTAACTCTAGAAGATCTAACTAGCTTGATCAGACTGCTCTGTATCAGAAACTGTATTAGCATGAACTAATTGCCCGGTGGGATGCAAAAGCTGTCAGCTCTAAAATAGGTAACTATTGGAAGTACCCCAAAATTGATTCCTTAATTACCTGATGGTCTCCAACAAAGACTAAGCCAACTTGACATGCTAGAAATCTCTGATTGCCCTGACCTAGCATGCAGCACAATACATAAAAAGCAAGTACTTACCATCGCCTTGTTTCAGCAAGTCCAGAGAAACGATACAAGAGGAGCAAGGATTCACATTTGAGATGCAATTAGGGTTTCAATCAAAAAAGCATTTACTCCTTCCTCTGGAAAAACCCAGCAGTTCGATGCTAACGGTACCTGATATGTCTTACTGGTATTGTAAGCACCTCCCCTAATTCATTAAACTTACAGGTGTACTCAACCTGAAGTATCAGATGTTGATATATCATACTTTTTTAAAGCAGCATCAAGTTAAAATCTCCTAGGGATTTATTTCCTTCTTTTCTATTGTATTTGTAGCCTCCCACCATAATGAAGATTCTATCAAGTGCCTTTCTCCTGATCTGTTCATAACCAATATTTGGACAGACTGAACCGGGTCAGGTCATCAGGTACAATTAATGGTCCGACCTATCAGGCAAGTGCATGCTAAACAAAAGCAGAGACCTAACCAGTGTACTGGGGCTGGAAGAAGAAGATGGCACCCTCTTGGTGCATGTACGGCATCCAAGACCGGCATTCGAAGCTTGACAATGTTCCGGGCTCCAGATGCCGACACTAATATCCTTGTAACCGTGCACTGTATATGATGTCCTGGCAGCTTCCACTGTATAACATGAGGCCACCTCCATTGTTTGTTTGCTAGGAGTAGTACAGCACTGCTTGCATTAATTCTAGTTTACCATTCATCTATTCCAAGAGACACTATTGCGACCAATCTTCCAATTCGGATTCATACGTGATCCAGTCCAAACCCGGACCCCTGAAGTTGATGAATACATGTGTGATTTTCTCTGTACGAAGCACAATTTGGATCCAGTCAGTTCGTTTACTTCTTAGTTGTGAGTTTGTGATCCGTATTGGTCCTACCGTACCATATCCATAGCCCGGGCAATCTCGCCTCTGATTCTGACTTCAAGTTGCTTCAAAAGTTGAATTAAGAAGTAAATTAAAAGATGTTTGCACCACCATGAACCACCATTGCTGGTGTCTTTATTAGTTTATTGTTAAAAATATTCACCACTTGATGATCAGTGATCACCAATTAAATGCTTTCTTCATGGTAGGCAACTCCAACTGGATTTATTTATGTTTGGAGTGTACTCTTTTTCTAAGTGGTGGGGCAGTATTATGTGGCAGTGGTTTTTTTTCTCAGATTATCCGTCATGCGGCTCCTGGTATATTATTACATTTACTAACAGTAAACTGTGCCTCTTATCTACATCCTAAATATATTTATATTTCTTTCAGAAAATATTTATATTTAATGATACAAATATTTATATCTAGCATTATTGAGATTAAAAATTATGTAAATTTTATTTTTACTTATGCAACAAAGTTTTTAACTAGAATTTTTCTATAATCATTTAGGAAATAAAAAAGTGATAAACACCTTTTATATCATAGATATTTACAAATTCAAATATAAATAAATTATTTATTTAGTATAAATATTTTTAATATGCAGATAATGGATGTAAAACATGGGGCGCAACAATAATTTCTCATTATTATAATGGTTAGATGAAGTGTAATAACTGTTATAACAACTAATAAAGCCATATAACAGTTGTTGGTTTTTCTGAAGAAAAACTAAAAAAATATGTTGTTTTGCTTAACAAGTACTGATTATTATCAATAAATAAGATGATAAATTTTTATGTGCACAACAAGGAGGTGGACCTTTCTTTTGTTAAGTTTCATTTAAAAAAAATTATATCTACAAAGCTTAATGCAATTGCAATTTGCTACATGTATATATATGGAGTCATGGAGACAGCAGATCAAACATCGTCAATTTTCATTTGTATTGCTTGTACCTTTTTTCTTCTTCTTAATTTGTCAATTATTGTACTTACAATAAACAAAAGCAAACACAGCAAAAATTTCTCTATGATTGAGGAGACTTGTAACAAATTAATATTATAAATGTTGCATCAATAAGAGCAACCAAATTAGCAAACAGATCCGGCCACCAGCTCTAAAATTAATGATGATGATGATGAGTTATAAACCTAAGTTCATCCTGGATTAATTTTCTAAGATGGATTAGAATCTCCAAGCTTTAAATATTTAGATGAGATCCATCAACTAAATTTTGAATCCGTAACTTTTGTATAGAAAGCATTGTCTTACTATTAGACTAAAATTAGTTCTCAATTTATTATGAATTAGTTTTTCGTTCTTATATTTAACCCAATATTTAACTTTACGATAGAATGAAAATTAAGTACAACTCAATCACAGTTGCTCTGTGCTTTGATTGCCTATATATGAACTTAATTACATAAACTGATGCTACAATTTTGCTTTCCAAATTTAATTGACCGGGGAGTTCGTGTATAGCAAGCAAGTTTTTTCAAATTTAAATATCATTTGATATTTCATCAAAAATCATTAAATATAAATTATTGCAAATTTTATGAAATTTATTAATTTTTGATGAGTTATCAAATGACACATAAATAATTACAAAATATTTGAAACGCAATAAATCTACATATAAGTTCAAGAATATATTTATAAACTTTTCTCTGTTTTTAGATTTTTTTTTCAAAAAAACCTAATTGTCAAAATTGTCAAAATTAACAAATCTACATATTGTTCTCAGAGGTGATCCCTTTCTTTTATGCATCATGTGTGTTGCGTTCCATTTGTCTAAAACTTCTTTTTAGCAACGTGAAAACATTAATTGGGGTTGTTGTTCGATATGTTTTTTTTTTAATAAAAACTTCCGTCAATTTTAATATTTATTTTTTTTCAAATATTTTTGTGAGATTCGAATGGACGCATCTCTGTACTAGATCAGCGGTTCTATGGTTCCATATGTTAATACTTGTAAGGTTGTACTTTAGTGCTTTAGTTTTCTTAATATATACTTTCTTATGCAAAACTCTCAAACCCACTCACCAACAACCAACAAATAATTTATTGCAGGGGAAAACCAATTAAATTAATAGAGTAACAAACCCCTCAAAACTAGTAAACTTTGAAGACTTCCTCTAACACATACATGCTCGTTAATTTTTTTGTTGATTCACAAATCACCACCTCTCCCAATTTGCACCTTCTTTCCACTGAGAACACAACATGGTGACCCTTCTACATGCCTTGATCAACACACTGGTTCAGAAGTCCAGCGAAGCAATCATCAAACAGTGCGCGTCGATGATGGGCTTGGATGAGAAGCGAGAGAGATTATATCTGAAGTTGCTATCGGTCCGGGACGTGCTTGAGAATGCTGAGGAGAGAAGCGGCACCGAGCAAGGGCAGTCCGTGAAAGCATGGTTGGCCAAGTTGAAAAAAATTGCTTATGAGGCCGATGATGTTTTGGATGAGTTTCAGTATGAGGCAATAAAAAGGGAGGCTGAGACCGATATGCCGGAATATGCAATCACCAAATCTGTAAGAAACTTCTTTTCTACTTCAAATCCGGTTCTTTTCCGATACACCATGGGCAAAAGGCTTAAAGATGTTCTAGATAAAATTGAAGGAATAGTTAAAGATATGAATGAATTTGGTTTTATTAAAGGGCATCAGGTTTCACCCTATACTGCACGGACACACACAACATCAGCAGTTGATGAGTCCGAAATTGTCGGTAGGGAGGAGGATGTACACAAACTGGTAAAAACTTTAATTGATGGTTGCAATAGCGAGATTGTTCGAGTAATTACAATTGTTGGCATGGGTGGTTTGGGGAAGACCACTCTTGCTCGACGTATTTTCAGTAATGAGGATGTCAAAATGTTCTTTCCATCGCGATTTTGGGTCTCTGTGTCAAATGATTTCAGTGCTGGTAAAGTGGCAAAATCAATGATTGATTTTCACACAAGGGAAAATTCTAATTTGCTTTATGACAACATGGAATTGTTGCAACTCCGCCTCAAAGAAATTATTGGCTCAAAGAGCTACTTACTAGTTCTAGATGATGTGTGGAGTGTTGATCCTAACAAATGGGAAGAATTGAAAAATATGTTGAGATGTAGTAGTGCCGGAAGTGCACTTGTTGTGACAAGCCGGATTGAAACGGTTGCATCCATCATGAGACCAGTGAGACATGATTTGGCGCATTTAAACAAACAAGATTCCTGGACCTTATTTCAACGAAGAGCATTCAGTAGTGGTGTTGAGGAATGTGAAGAGCTCGTAAAAATCGGAGAGGAGATTGTTAGAAAATGTGGCGGGGTTCCGTTAGCTATCAAAAGTTTGGCAATGTTGTTAAGTGAGAAGTACAAGGAGAGAGAGTGGCAAGCCGTTCTACATAGTAAAACATGGGAAAAAGGATTTGAGGATGCCGACGGTGTATTGCATAAGCAGATATTGCGCGCTCTGCGACTAAGCTACGATCATCTGCTTCCCCATGTCAAGCAGTGTTTTGCATTTTGTGTGTTGTTTCCTAAAGGCTATGTGATGGACCAAGAGACCCTTATCCAGTTATGGATGGCGAATGGATTCTTTCAACGGGAAGACGAAGGCGAAGCGGTTATTAGCGAGCTGAAGAAGAGATATTTCATTCAGCCTGTTAAATTCAACTATGGGAAAAAATTTAGATACCATGGCAAACTAAAATTTAGCATGCATGACCTAATACATGACCTTGCATTGTCTTTATTGAATAATGAAAACCTCAGCTTAAATAGCTGGAGAGATTCAACCAAAACATCTACTCATCATAGTCATTTCCAATTAGAAGATCCTACAAATCTTCGTTCCTTTCTCTCGCTGAATGATTTAAGTACATGGCTGAAAAATTCTGTGTGCAAAAGGCGAAGGGTGCATTTGCCTCGACCGAGCTCTCTCAGAGCATTAGAGTTTGGCAATTATCGTCATCTATCTTTTCCAAAAATGCCGACCAACATGAAGCACATTAGGTATCTTCATCTATCGCGTAGCAGAATTACGGAATTACCTGAAGAAATGAGTACCTTATATCATTTGCAAACTCTAAAGCTCTCCAATTCCCCGAAACTAGTCAAATTGCCAACAGGTATGAGATACATGAGAAGTCTGAGACATATTTACATTAACGGATGTGATAAATTAATGAGAGTGCCTCCAGGCCTTGGGCAATTGAAACAGATAAGAACTCTAACAAATTATATCGTGGCCAACGATGCAGGGTGTCAAATTACAGAGTTACAGGACCTTGATTTGCATGGAAAATTGAAAATTTATAATTTAAGAGAAGTAAAACGCGCATCAGATTCGGCAAAAGCGAATATTTTCGCGAAGAAAAATCTAGACAAGTTGTTACTCAGCTGGCGTCTACCCGGAGATACTGACTGGGAGGCAGATAATTCTGACGATGTTTTGAATGCGCTAAAACCTCATAAGGGATTGAAAGTTTTGAAAGTATTGCAGTATGGTGGGGTTGAATTTCCCGATTGGATGCGGGACCATGAGATGTTTCAGACTTTAGTTGAACTATCCTTGGTTGGTTGCGAGCGATGTAAAACTCTGCCACAAATTGGCCTACTGCCAGCACTTGAATTTCTCAAGTTATGTAACATGCATGCATTAATACACATATGCAATGATGACAATTTGCAATTAGGAAGAGGAAACATTTCCCGACAGTTCTTTCCAAAATTAAAGATGGTATATTTGGAAAATCTCCAAAGTCTGGTGGGTTGGCATGCAAATGAAAATCTAAAATTGGAACTGCCTCAAGTTGAATTGATAGCAGTTTACAGGTGTCCACAACTAAAAGGCATGCCTACCGTTCCAAAGTGCAAATTTTTGGAAATAGGTGAAAACAGTAACTTTCTAAAATGGATGATGGTTCAAAATCCATCACAATTTGAACCTGGAACTGTTTCTGATACAAGCACTGCCAATGAGGATAATCATTCGGCAGTTTGGAAGTTCCTTGAAGAAGTTATTCTTAAAGATTTCCAAAGCCTGGATCTGACAGATGAATTTATGAATTCCAATGTAATTCGTGAAATGTACATGCATTCCTGCTCCTTTTTCATTCTATCCGAGCCGTCTCAGTTCCACACAAGTTTTTGGGGGTCATTTACAAGCCTTTCCCGGTTGACAATTGACAAATGTGATACCCTTGTCTCATGGCCAGAAATGGAATTTGAGAACTTGAATTGCTTGAAGTATTTGGGAGTTCATTTCTGTGAAAATTTTACTGGTAATCCTCAAGAAACAGTACCATCATCATCTCCAAAAGAGACTCTACTGGTATTAGAAGAACTAAGCATAGAAGAATGTCCTGAATTACAAAAATTTCCAACAAATTTTAAGTCGCTCAAGCGATTAACTATCAAAGGAAGTCCCAAATTCCTTTCCTTCCCTGAGAGATTTGAATCCCTAACTTCTCTAGAGGAACTTAACATACAAAGATGTGAAAGTTTGCAGTCTCTTCCACCAACTCTCGGAGATCTAACTAGATTGAGATTGCTTTGTGTCAAAAGCTGTATCAGCATGAACTCATTGCCAGCTGGGATGCAAATGCTCACGGCACTGAAACAGGTAACTATCGAGAAGTGTCCCAAAATTGGTTCCTTCCCTGATGGTCTCCAACAGAGACTAAGCCGACTCGAGATGCTAGAAATCTCCGATTGCCCTGACCTTGCAAGACGATGCAAAAAGGGTGAGTACCGTCCCCTTGTTTCAGAAATTCCAGAGAGATGGATACAGGAGGAACAAGGATTAAAATTTGAGGTTATCAAAGATATTGGATTAAAAATTGGGGGTTCAATAAAAAAAGCATTTACTCCTTCCTGTGGAAGTTACTGGCAGTTGGACTCTACACTACCTGAGATGTCTTACTGGTACGTAAACACCTCTTTTCATACATCTCTAACTTTTTAAACTATCAAAAGAATGATATTTGGATTGGTGTGCTAGCTAGACAAAAGAAATTCCTTTCATTAACACAGATATTTATTTTCATGTCACTGTTATAATACCCTTCTAATGCATGTATATATGGAGTAAAGTTAAAGTGATCTTAAACTCATCAAGTTTTTTGATGAACTTAATTAAGAAAATGATCGAAACGGTTTCAAATAACAATTTCAAGTAGCTAAATCCTTCATATCAAAATCATATAGGATATTAAATAAATTACTTTTAGAGTTTTCTAACTATTTTTTTCGGATTTTTGAAAATAATTCTAAAATAATAAATGTTTTTATACAAGAATAGTTTATTTTCAAAAAAACCTGAAAAAAATAGTTAGAAAATTCTAAAAATAGAAAATTTTGGTATTCTATGAGATTTTGATATGAAGAATTTATTGAGTAATCATTTAGAGTCATTTTAATAGATTTTTTACTTAAGCTCATTAAGAATGTTGATGAGCTTAAGCTCACGCTAGCTTTACTCTGCATATATGCATGCACCTGAATATCAACTGTTTTATGGAAATGGAATTGAAAGAAATGCTATTGCCAAAAAGAAATTGTTGAAAGAAATTATATTAATGTATCTAGGCAAAACATTCTCTTAATTTTTTATATAGATTGCAAAGAGTTGGAAATGAACATCTCTAAGTCTGTATGTGGAAAAAAAATGTTTTTTTATAGCAAACTAACTATTCTTCATATATCATGTTCTATAAGCATTTCTATTAATTTTTAGGTTTTTAATCAGTTCCTTCTTTAGCAGTTGCTCTGTTATATCCTGATTTCTATCTATTGACTTTTCAGGATTAGTGCAGAAAAGTGAGTTGAGTTGTTCATTGAGCCTATGCTCAACATATGATCGACCAAAGCTCCATGGTTTCTTCTAGGTCTTTTTAGGTATGTGATTTGCTGATTTATATTTGTTTATATAAAGATAAAATGAGAGGAGAGAATTCAAACATTTATTAGTTTTGTTTTATTTAACTTTTTCTTTTGAATAATCAATAGTAGTGAATAGTCTTTTAAAAGGAGGTATTCAGGCTCATGGACCATACCAGTCTTTTAAAAGGAGGAAACCATGTTAAAAAGGAATTCCACTCTATCAGCTTCTCTTTTCAGATTCTTTTTCTTTCTTTCTTTTTTCGTTCTTTTTTCTTTTTTTCCTTTTAATAAAAGCATGATGTTTGTAAAAGGATGGTTGTGAAAGCAAATCCATTTTTTGAGGATATATTTATTTAATGTTCTTAATAATATTGTCCAAACTAAAAAAAATTAAATTAAATAAATTGGGCATGTATTAAATTTTAAATTAATTTGAAATTTGACAGTCTATCAAAAAATAGTCAAATTCAACTGTTTAAAAAATAAATTCTTTCATTAAAAATTAGATAACTTTAAAAATGGTAGAAATTTAATACACAACTTATTTAAGTTATGAACAATTGTTCTATAATTTTAACTTTTTAGCTTAAATAATATTTTTTAAGGTATCTGAATAGATGCTAGAATGTGGAAATCTAATGGTTTGTAAAAGGACAATTTTATAAAATGCCCCACCTCTTCAAAACATCAAACAAAATATCCCTCCTTCAAATTTATTAACAAAATATCATTGTAGGACTCATACATACATATTCTTTTACTTTCTTTCTCTCCCCTTCTTTTTACTTCCAACTATTTCAGCATTTACTCATTAAAATACTTTGAGAAATGGCCTAAATATTATTTACATGTTCATATAATTAATGTGATTATGTGAGCAAATTTCAAAAAATAATTTATGCGCTCATATAAGTCTGATATACACTAGTATTTTGATTATATCAAAAAAAAAATTGGATTTTTTTTATTTCTACTCCAGATGTGATAAGAAATAATTCTTATCTAGGTAAGCATTTAATTAGAAAATTCAAAATATACAATTCGAGTGAAGATAGAATAAAAAAGAATCCAATCTCCAACTCCTTATTATGGTTGTTCAATACAGCTAAAATTGTATTAGAATCTAAAAATTAGACAAAATTAAAAAGTAAAACAAAAGCAATAAAAATGCTGACCAATTAATTCATTGTGCCACCAATAAAAGAGAACTTGATAATTTGAGTAGACTTGAGAGTGGAGGAGGGAAGGAGAAAGAAAGAAAAAAGAGCATTTTGATAGTAAATTTCAAAGAGGGGTATTTTGTTTGATGTTTTCAACAGTCATGACATTTTATAAAATTATCCGTCTGTAAAATGTCACAAAGGAATTTTTTTAGTACAAGCAACAAAGTACTAAAACATTCCGGAAAACTCGATCTTTCAACACACCAAAACACCAATATATATACACACACACACACACATTATATCCATAAATCACTGAACTCGACTTCCGTTTGCCATCAGTTTACAGGGAATACATGTTTACACAAAGAACCAGTTCATTTCAATGAGGATCAGTACTATTGCATATGCACAATTTGATATTAACACATGCATACAACAATGAACCGGAACCAGAACTGATCACAAAAATGAATTTGTAAGTACAAAAAACACTGTTTCCTATTTCTTTTTTTCTTTTGTTTATATTTGTTTCCTATTTCGTTTGCCGTCTCTTGATATAGTATTTTTAAAACTAGGGTTCTTCAGGGTAACGATCAATCCAACAATCATCATCTTCCACTGCCCATTTCCATCTCTTCTGGAATAGAATCAATTCCACATAAGACCGTCGTCTTACCTGTACAAGCAAGATACATTGAAAAGGAAACATGATATTGATACCAAAACAAACTCTTAAATGCGAATTTATCTGACAATATACTAAATATATGACATACTGCACATCTATCAGCTGTAGTACACACTGCTGGAGATACCTGAAAGACCAAAAAATTTGAATTCAAGCAAGTTAACTAGCTAGTAAACTACAAATTTACAGTGAAATTAAGGATTAAAAAAAGGAAATAATATCAGTACCATGTAAGAAGATAGTTCAGATGATTGATCAACTGTTTCCTCATTTGTCTGTATAAAGAAAGAAATTAATTAATCAAGTGCAGTGAATGATAATAATGTATTATATCCTTTTATTAAAACAGTTGGGGAACTTGATCAAACTATATAGGGTAGATGACTGAAGAATACACCGATACAAAAAGCAATCGCTCGCCTTATTTTCTGGTAAAGAACCAAGAGTAGGTATACCATAGTGAACTATATATTCACTGTCTACCACCCCTATGTTTTTGCTTCGTTCTCCCTGTTTAGAAGAAAGAAAAAAGAGAAAGGCATCATTCATCAATATGAGAAAAACTATACTCGAAAGACAGCTAAGTCAATTATGGGGTAATTCATGTGAGATGTATATTATGTTGGTGGACTTGATATCTTTTTCAAAGTAGTGGGTTTGTAAAACATGTTTCGAATAATTGGAAATAGGTGGTACGTTTGTAAAGCTTTTGTTAAAAAAAATATTATAGCGTAATTCAAGGTTGAAAAATGCTTGTTAGTGAATTTTCATTATTAATATTTGCATAATCAATCAGATTACAAAACATTTTAATCCTCCAGTATTTTATAATTTATATTTTTGAACTATAATCACACTAAAATTAGTTCTTAATGCAGATATCCATGTAGAATTGTTAATTTATTATATGTTTATATTGGATTTTGCATTGTTCTCAAAATAAGTTGCAACATTTTCACCCCTCAAAACATTTTAAAAGCAGAAGGCATTCAAATAAAATACCTGCACACAGTAACCAAGCTTCTTATCCAGGCCCCAAGCATGAATTAAATCATTCTGCATAAATAATGGCAATAAGTGAAAGAAAAGAAAAACAAAAAGGGGCAACATTTAATGTAATAATTTATAGTTACCTGGATCATATACCATACACACCGCCACGCAGCTCGAGAAAACACAGGAGCCATCATCTCTACCCATCTGTTTAAGACAAAAATTGAATAAAAATAATCAACAAAAAACACTCGCAACATTTTAAGAAAAAGGAGATGTAAAGAACCAATAAAATTAAAGATTTCTGGTAAAAAGAAACTTAACCCTGTACATGGAGGTGCGGTGCTATTCTCGTAACATCTCCCTCCACCCCTTGACTTGTATATCCTTCTGTTCCAGAAAAGGAACAACCATTCTTTATGCATCTTACATATATAACCCTATTGTTCTTCATAGGTAACTCTTTTAAGGACATGTTTTGCATATCCTTGTAAAATCTTAAATC
Organism: x Bolboschoenoplectus mariqueter; assembly: GCA_037678475.1. Taxonomy (NCBI): domain Eukaryota; kingdom Viridiplantae; phylum Streptophyta; class Magnoliopsida; order Poales; family Cyperaceae; genus x Bolboschoenoplectus; species x Bolboschoenoplectus mariqueter. The sequence goes on along the minus strand of CM075286.1, from coordinate 980,156 downwards.
ACTAGTTGTTTCCCAGCAAAACATGAGAAATATTTTGCAAGTAGCGGGACCACATGAGCTCCAGTGGGGTCATTTAACCCTGCTGGATATTCGAAAAGGCCCTTAAAATTATACAAATTTTAAACTTTGTTCCAGAAAGATTCTTAATGTTTTCTTCCAAATAGGACCGAACTATCTTTTATGTTCACTTTCCTTTCCACATGAATAAGAAAGGAATGACAGCCTGCAAAAAATTTAAATAAAAACAGGAAAGGACTATTGTGGACAATTTCCTTGTTTTTCATGGGCAAACGATAATATCTCTGGTTTTTCCAGTGCACACGTGATATTTTTTTATATATTCTGAAAATATGTATTTAAGTAATAGATGGCATTATTCGCTTTTGCTGATTTTCTTCTTTTCTCATATGGACGACTTTTAATTGAACAATGTACCTGTGTACATTCCCTTTCCTACCACGGGCTGTGATTTGATGATGAACTTCTGACTTAGCCATGTCTAAAGCCGGTTGGGATATCTCAAGGCCTTCCTTCTCAATTATAGATATATAACTACACCCATTAAAACCAAGATTTAGAAAAATCAGATAAATTCATGGAGCACAGGAAGGAGGAGGAGGTTGCAGGAATTATTGGTTCAATACTTGAACAAGTGTAGAAACCACACTTTTAGACAAATATATTCGAAAGGTAGCAAACAAGACAACAATATCATATTTACCGTTTAGGATTAAAATGGTCAACTCCAAGGTCTTCATCCCAGAGGAAGATGTAGTTGTACTCAGCCACAATATCTGGATGTAAAAACCTTTTTGCAAACCACCTAGCAATGTCAGAATATAACAACTAGTTCAATGTAGTTTACTTAATTTTACAATTAAGCATAAAGTGCTATCCAAAACACACAAGTTCCTATAACAATTCGCCACAATTTTACTATGGAATATAAGGTCAGAGTAATCCTTTGATGAGATTATGTTCAGGACTATACATCATACCATTTTGTTTGATTAATAGCTGCAACATGTATTGCGCTACTGCTCCAGTCCAAATTACCCCAGCCATCAACAACTCCATCATAGTGGAACAGCATTATGGTGAAATCACTAGAAGAAAACTGTATATAAGGATAAAATGGGGAAAATAAGTTTAGCAACATCACAACTTCCATAATCAAAACAATTGAAGAAACCAAGAACAGTTGATTTGAGTATCCTTTTGGATGGTTCTTCTTGTTCCTAAAGGTTACATAGTTTCTGGTTAATTCAGTCCTGATTGGGTATCTGAGTGAAGCTAGCTGAGACAATCTTACATACTTCACAAACCAATTAATTGGTACCGAATCAGATTATACTGAGGGTGAATTGCATAATCATAACTAAGACAATGCTCCGATACTTGATTGCATGGTTCAGGGTTAGGAAAGATTGGCCTTAGAATTTGGCTTAGTTGTAAGCTGTCGGAATCAGTCCTGCGACAGAAGTACTAGTAACTACCAGCTCTATTTGAATTTTGGAAGAAAAGGATTCATCCAAAATAAGGCAATGAAACATTTAATAAATATACTCATAAATTATGTAAATCTAGTTTAAAATTCAGACATTACCTTCTTAGCAATCTTATCAACGACCTTTTTCTGCTTTATCCCAGCAGCAACAGCCAACAAGCTCTTAGAATGTTTCTGCTAGTTCAAACAAAAAACACTTTAGATCTACTAATTAGTTAGCACTGTAATAGACCATGATTTCCTGAGTAAAAACATCACTTGTGCCTAATTGCAGAAATAACCCATCTTGCAATTTCCAATATAGTCCTCTAACAGATGATCTACTATCTCTGAAACATCATTTTTCTCAGAAAAACCATATCTTGCAATGTCTTTTGCACAAACTAATTGTTCATATCAATTTCCTTCTCATCAAACAATTAATTAGGATCAACTCCAGTTCAAACTATCCAAAAGAACAAGAAAGCAAAAAAAAAAAAAAAAGGAATCATATGCATATGATAACTCCACTTCCAACTATTTTAGGGTTATACTGTTCTTTGATGTCCATAATATGTTCTCCCTTCATCAAGCACTTTATTTTTATATATGATATTGGATTTATCAAGCACCTTTCTCGGTTCAGAATCAGAGCCTTGAATGGGCTGCATTTCTAGATTCGAGTGTCTACTCACTATCCCCTTAGGCAATGGGTCACTACCAGGAGGCCGGCAATCGTTCTGGGAAAATAGGAAAGTAATATTGAATATAATTAAAAGAAGATAAGAGAAATTAAAATAATAGAAAAAAAAACAAGAAAAGAGTGAATTATAGTACCATGCAATGAGTAGGTTTTCCCAAAGACCTCCTTATTTTGAATCTCGATAATATTACCTACATTGTTGTGGATAGAAATTTTAAATAAAACAATACTGGGCAAATAGAAGGTACACAACATTGCCTCTTGGCACAGTTTCACCTGAATTAAATTATACAGGAGTTTGAAGCAATTCTGTATGAACTAAAGAATGGTAATGCCCAAGCATTGATCTCAGCCATAGTGGTATTGTACCAATAAAGACTTGTGCTGGGGCCATACAGGCATGCATTAAACTAGTAATACTTGTGTGGTTTGGCTTTCATTATATTTTGGTTTTCAGTAATTGGTTCAGTTTAGTAATTCACAGCCAAATAAAGTTCAGCACAAAATTTTGTTACCTATCCAACAATAGTACAAGACACAGATTCATAACATTTTTTCAGGATGATAATAATATGGATTTAGCTACTTCTCTAAAAATTAATTTGGAAAGGATATTAAGTTTGAAAATCAATAAACTGAATATTAATTGGTTTATTCAATTTGGTCTCCACTTCCAAGTTCCAACTATTGGTCAGCTTGCATTGTACCAGTTTGGTACAAAGAAACTTACATGGTTATTGAAGAATAATGAACTCCCAAGAAGAAAAGCTATACAGAAGCAACATGTCAGGAAGGGTAAATTACAAAAATGCACCCTTCCATTCACTGGCTTCTTCACTAGTGAACCCTGGAAAGATATTGGAAATGAAATTAGCAACAAGTCAAATCAAATATATAAATTAATTATCAATAAACCCAAATTTCTCAAGAAAAACTGTATTACAATATTACTACATGAAGATCATTGGGATGATCAGCAATAGGACAGTGAATTCAACAAGTAAAATATATAGCAAAAGAAAAAAAAAAAAAAAAAAAGGTAGTTCTAATCAGGCATAATTGTAAATAAATCCTGCTTACCAGTCTTGGAAACTTCATCTCCTCTCTTTAAAAGCTAGAACTATGTTCATCTAACTAAAACCCAGAGAAAACTTTCACAGAGAGAGAGAGAGAGAGAGAGAGAGAGAGAGAGAGAGAGAACTGGGAAGTAATAAGGTGAAGAGAAGTTATTAGTAAGACAAAGAAGAAAATCTGACAGAGAGACAGAGAGGGGGTTGAAGTATAGGCAGAGCCGCATAGTTGGTGCTTTTATTTATTATGTATCTACTATAGAGGCTAGTGGGATGAGAGGAGAGAGGTGGGGGTTTAAAAGGAAACAAAGTAAAAGACAGTAAGCGGTGCCAGTTCCAGTGACAGTGCCAGTTCCAGTGCCAGTGCCAGTTCCAGTTCCAGTGCCAGTGCCAGTGCCACACTGCTTGAGAGTTGAGACACGGCGCTATGCTGCCTATGATGCTATCTGACTGGATTATTGCTACAAGTACTCACACCAAGTACCCAGGAAATATTGTTTGTTTGATTGTTTCTATATTTTTCAATAGGTTTCTAGTAATGATAATGATAAGCCGTCTTAAAATGTAATTATAACATGCATTTTAGGGTTTATTAGTTTTTGTATAGACATTGTAAGTATACTTATATAAATAAGCAATACGGTTGTTTGTTTATCTACATCTGTAAAATAATTTGTATTTCTAATTACTCAACGAAACTCAGATATAGTAGATGGTCCTGCACTCAATTTTCATCGAAAATCATCAAAATTACATAACATTTTGTACTTATTCATATTTAATTATCTTTAAAGAATATCAAATAAAACTTAAATTACATAAAATTTTAAAATATAATTAATTTATAAGTTTAAAAATACATTTACAAATATATTTCTATTTTTAGAAAAAAAAATCAATTTTTTTTTGAAAATTTATTATTAAAATTATCAAAATAACGGATGATCCATCTTCAATTTTATGGGTATACTTAGAAAGTTCTATAGCAGTTTTATTTTCTATCTCTATCTAAATGCTTCTATAGCATAATAATCTTTTCTGGACACTTGATTAACAACTAAAACCCATCATTAAAGGTATGAAGTTTCCTTTAGAGCATTTGATTACAAAAATAAAAATAAAAAATAAAAGAGAGAGAGAGAGATCTCGGCGGGCCCACTGTCATAATTCAATTAAACATCTTACCTAAACTATATTACTATATACACAATAGTTGCATCTGATCTTCCCAAGGTATGATCATACGAGTCAATTAATTAATGGGAGGTGATATATAGATAGAGATATTCAAATTAATATCGATTTTATTATTTATATTATAAAAATTTATTTATATTAATGATTTTATTATATATATAGTATTTTTATTATTTAATTTAAATAAATTATTATTCATATTAATAATATTTAAATTAAATAATAAAAATATTATTAAAAATAAATTACATAATAAAATTAATATCAATTTTAATATCCTTAATTAATTTAGTGCAATCGTGATTCATGGAATGGAACTATAAACGAGGGGGCATTTTGTAATTATAATAATAATATAATAAGTAACACCTCCTGACAACTCAGATCCCCTAATTTTCTCACCAACGCCAAATGTTATCTTTTTTCTTAATTTAATCCAAGCCCAATTTAATTTTTAATTATGAAATCAGTCCAGATCATTTGGGCTAGTTTCGGCCCGGCAACATATCTCCAGCACAAACTAGATTTCTTTCTAAACATTTTAATTTCGCTAGTACAATTCGCTCAGTTTGCAGGGAGCAAACTGCAAAATTGCAATTGTTCGGATTTGGACCTGGTAACATGTTCAGGTTACATTACATCTCCGTCGAACGGGGGGGTGTTCCAATGCTTATCGGATCATATTTTAGTCCGATGGTAAAATCACCGTTCGATCATAAAATCTGATAATCTACACGATTATTAAAGCCTTAGAGCAAACTTTTATGCGAATCTTAATGTCATCGAACGGTTTTTCCCCATCAGACCAAAATTTGGTCCAATGGGCGTTGGAACCTCTCGTTTCCCATCTCCAGCTGTATAGCCTCGCCTCTTCCTCTTCTCTCCTTTTTTCTCTTCAGTCCCAAATTCTTAAAGCAAATCGGCACCTGTCTATCTCTATCTCTCTCTCTCTCTCTCTCTCTTTCTCACAGAGCAAAACCCTAGCTTCGTGTTGTTTCAGCTTCGACTTCTCTCGTAGTTTTGCGTAGTTTTAGTGCGCGCGAAATCTAGGGTTTTGCTTCGCTGTTGAAGAGCATGTACGCCGATCAGATCACGACGGGGGGCAAGAGATCTATCCAGGACCGCATCGATGGAGATCACCCTCGCGATTTAGCTAGAGGACGAAACATCGGTGCCAAAAGGTTGTATCATTATCTGTTTTTGAGCTTATGTTTTGTTTCTATCCCGGCTTAACTACGTTTCAGGATGAAATAGTGTAATTCCGACAGTATACTTGGCTAGTAAGTTGAACTAGAGTGATTAGTGCTTAGAGTGGCAAGAAGGATTGATACTTTCTCGATGCTATGCTTTCTGAATCATTTTAGCTAATTTTTTTCCTCCAGATGGGTTTCAAGAGCTTTCTAAAGAGTTGTTAGAGCTTTAGATAATGAGCATATTTGAAAACAGAAGCTTGTTTTATAATTAAATTTCTCAGGAGTGATATATCATTAAAACAATTATGGTGTGAACCAGTTTAAAATAATTCAAGATTGCTTAATTTCCTGTTTAATATCACAAATAACTATTAGCAATACTTGATTGCAGACCAAACTTTTGCTTGGATGAATGTGGGTTTTTTATGCTATATGAGTTTGTGAAACTAAAAAGTGAATTAATAATAGTAGGTTGAAATTGTTACCTCTTTTCTCCAATTCGGATGTCACTGTATGTACACATGTTGTAATGTCTTCTATTTTGTAGTTTCATATAGTGCTAGTTTAAGGTGTATATGTTGAGAATAATGAAATTACTTATTATGTCCTTCAAGAAAAATATTTTTTTTATTCTGATTGAGTTGAGTGATTTCTGTACCTGACAAGATTGTTTGTTTTTATTTTAGGCTACGGCAAGCTAATGACAAATGGAAGCATGATCTCTTTCAGGATCAAGACAAATCTCAAAGTTCAAGTAAATGTTTATATACATATAAATATATTTAGTCTGCGGTTTTGAATAGATGAGATGATGGATAAATCATCAATTTTTTTTGCACAAGATAGTCAAAAGTTGGTATCTGAATTATTTGGGTTTTTCTGGGATCAATTCAAACAATCGCATTAAACTTTATTTTGGTCTTTTGTGACGAATAAATTGTACTTTGTTACACTGATTTTTATGCAGATGTCACATTTTGCAACTGGAGACACCATTCTAGCCAGATTTTCAAATAATAATACCTTATCTTTAGATTAATGTGATGAAAATAATTTTTCCTGTTAAATGCCAACCATCACCAATGGAAAGCGGTTTATCTGAGTTGAGATTTAATGCCTGGGGCACAATTTGGTTAATAGTGAAGCTTTTCGGTCTAGATTTCTTTTTCAGATAACAAAAATTGGTTAGTTGTTAATCGCTATTATGATAGACATTGTTATGGTAGATACTGGGCTTTTCTTCTGTGAATATGGTACAATAATTTTTGTTTGTCCAATTGTAGCTGAAACTGTATCTTATGACTTTTAGTTGTCTCTTCAAACTCATGCATCTCTCTCTTATCTTGAAAGAAGCTATTGGACCAAGGGACCTTCGATTAAAACTCCAAAAGAAAGAAGAAAAGCAAAGACCTGGTATTAGAGATCTGCGTGAAAAACTATCAGGTGTGGTTCAATCACAACTGCAAAAAGCAGAGCCTGCACCAGCACCCATTAGGCCCAAGCCTGCATCAGAGATTACCAAGCCTGTGAGATATGACCCAGCTGTTGGTGCCAAACAAGCAGTACCCAAGCCTGCTTCTTCCAAAGAGACATTGAAACAGGTATGAAGCATCTCTCTCACTGTCTCTTCCTCCATGTCTGTCTCTCTAGTATGTGCGCATGCATGCTTGTGTACGTGCATGCCCACATGCATTTGCAGAGTGTGAATGTGTTGTGTGTGTGTTTGAGAGAGAGAGAGTGGGGCTAGGATGTTTAATAGTTGTAGGAGAATTACTATTAGTATAGCGGTAAATTTGGTTACCATTGTTATTTACAGGCGAAGTACTGAAATAGATACTGTCAATTTTGTGTTTTGTTTTGGCTTGTTTTCTTTTTATTACCTTCTATTTATTGTTGATAGATGTGGGATCTCTTGACATTGGATATATTTGATGATGGTATTTATCAAGTCCATCCATATAAGGTTGAAACTAAAAGGTTTTTTGGTGTGTTGTTGCCTTGTTGGACTACAGCATTACTCCTCAAATATCATGCAATTTGATTAATTTGGAAATTCGAATAATAGATGAGCAGTAAAAACATTTTTTCAGTTTCTTTGGCTTTTAACGAACGATATAATACATATCGATCATACCTAAGGTGTTGGATTTGAGATGAAACTTTTTTGTGACCATTGCCAAGATTGTCAATTCATGGTCCAGTGATCCTATTTTTTGTCTTATTTTCTATGTATTATTGCCTACCCTGACCGTACTCATACATAGCAAATCTCTCTTTTCTTTATTGTGTGCTTGATTTGTTTTGTTTCCCAGAAATAGTTTCCGTCTTTTAATGTGATACTTGCATGCAGCCAGAGACATCATCAGTTGACAGCTTCCTCAAGTCACTTGGTCTTGAGAAATACTCTCTCACTTTTCAAGCAGAAGAGGTATGTCGCATTTTGCATTTAAATGCTACTTTGAAGTGGTAGAATGCAGTAAAAGTTTTACCTTCTGACCTCAACATAGAATTCTGATAATATTACCAATCTGGTGTTGTCAAATTCACAGCTACACCCACTCTGGAAGTTTAATATTTTTAATTAATTACTTTTCTGTGTTTTGGTTAATTGTGCAGGTAGATATGACAGCTCTTGTACATATGACGGATGCAGATCTTAAAGCTCTTGGCGTTCCCATGGTTAGTTTTTTACTTCTACTGTCTAACTTTGGTAATTGTGCATGCTAGTACATGCTAGCTGGTGCACAGTACATACAGCAGGAGTATGTATCAGAACAGTGTAGATACCACAGCAACAGCTTGCATAATTATGCAGATGCGCGTGTAGGTGTGTGTGCGCGCGTGTATGTACACACAGCAAAATCTTCCTTTTTTTATTTTTATTTTGATCATTTGATTCTCGTGTATGCGGTTTATCCGTGTTACGTTTTGTTTGCAGTTTGTTAGTTTTTGGTTCGTAGAAAAAGAGGTTCATGATTTTTCTCCTGATTCTTAGGGTCCAAGGAAGAAGATCCTTTTGGCTTTGGAATCAAAAGCATAGCAAAATGGTGACATGGTATGGTGACGACATCATCAACTAAATTGGAAAAGTGTAGGGGTAGAATATGCTTTAGATAATGCTTTTGGGTGCAGGTTCTTTTTCCTGGCAAGGCAAGGAGAAAAGTATTTTAAACTAATTGACCATTTTCATTGTGAAATTGATCACATGGGTGCATGTACAATATTAGTATGATATCATGATTTTATGGACTAGGATAGAGCTTATAATTTGTGAAATTCCTATTTCATGATGATGTTTTGTTGCTGAGACACTAGGTGGATGGTACGATAGTTGGCTTGTGTATAAGCTGGGTGTCTGTTTAGGTTTTTAATTTAATTTCTCAGCGCTATTGCTTCTTTTTTCCAATATAGATCCTTCCATCATTGAATGTTTTGTCATTGCCATTAGACCTAAAATGCTAAACTTTGCTGCTAGCTAACAATAAGGTAAACTTCTTTTTTCCTTCATTAGATTTAAGAGTATTCTGAGATTATCTGTCTTAGTTTAGTTCTCTGTCAGAATTTATAGTAATATCTTTGGAATCACTATCTTGTTTGTAGTAGCTTGTCAAGTTGGAATTTCTACAACACCACCAAAACCCTCAAAAATCATCTGAGAAATTAAATTGTATGTAGAGACAAGGTATTTGTCCTGGCAAGTTCTCTTTTACTGCTTAATATCTTTGTTACAAAGTTTGCATTTCATTGTTCATGCTCAATTGTTGAAACCTTATTGTTTCTCTTAGTTATAGAAGTGAATTGTAGATGCACAACTAGTCTAATTGTACTTATCTGTAATTTTATATCAATCACATAATTTTAATTAAGTGCTTTAAATCATCCTTTAGCCTGTTCAATAACATAAACAATGAAAAGAAAATTTGCAACCTTGGTCTGTGATGAATAATGTCTCACCTCCTAAAAGTTCTTTTATTTCTAAGAAGTCATAATTAATGTCCAAAAACCTGCACAACATAATATTTGGCAATATATTCTATTTTGATCGGTCAATGAAAAGTCAGTTAACATACTCATATGTAATAATGAGAAGTAACAAAATATTATTGTACTTTCACTTTGTAGTATCACAGAGTAAACTGATATAAAGTGTCATTTTAATAATGAAGTCATACAGTACATGCAATCCTCGGTTGCAAGTTTATATATATTTTGTTAGTACCGTGTCACATGTATTAAAGCCATGTTTGCACTGAATTAACGAGATTTGCTACTCCAAAAAAGCATAAATACTGTTGGCTTGAAGAATATACTTGTTTTCAATTGGGCTTTTTTGGAAGGCGGCGTGTCAGGTGTTTGACACAATACACAAACTAAAAATGTTGGATTTTGTGAAATTGAGTTGCATTAATCGGCATATTTCCCTTGTTAATGATGGTAGGGGATTTAATTGTTCGTTTATAGGTGTTAATAACATAAATTGGATTATTTCTTTTATTTGGCGAATAAAAAATATTATCAGATAGCATAAATTAGGTCCATAAATTTACACACTCAATAACATAAAAAGTTGCTATGAACCATAAGACAAGAATCATTTAATAATCTTTCTTGACAATTTAACAAACATAAAAAATCTATATAACCATATAAGTTTTCCGTTTAAGTTCGGATGAAAAAACTAATAAAGTGATCAAATTTGAATAAATATCAAAATTCAGTAACTGAAAATAGATAAATAAAAATTGAGTGACCATAAATAGATTTGAGGTAAAGTTCAATGACCTCCAAAAAAAAAATTACCCTATTTTAATTGGTCCCATGAAATATATTTATAAATTTTAAATTGTGATTCATGTGTTACTTGTAAAACTAACATCCTCTATCCAGATCTGGTTTATTTGATATTAATGGAATAAATATATGGCAATTATTATGCGGGTCAAGTCGGATTCGGGATAGATATATGGCAATTAATTTAGTTTGATCGAGAAGGATTGTCGGGTTATAAGTCGGCTCGGGTTGTCTAGCATCGATTTTTTTTCATATCTCAATCATCTTAGGTTAGGTCGGGTCGGGTTCAAATCATTTTGATTTTTTGAAAAAAAATTAGGATGTATCGGGTGGGTTCGTCGGATTGGGTCAGATTTTGGGTGTTTTACCACCTGAGGTGGCAATCAAATGGATCGAGTCAAGTTCGAGTCAAGTCAGATTTATTTGATCGAGAATAATTGTCGGGTCATAGATTGAGTTGAATTTCGGATTGTTTAGCGTTGATTTTTTTCTGATCTTAAGTCATCTCGAATTGAGTTGAATCGGATTCAGATCGCTTTGACTTTTAAAAAAAATCAAATCAGATTCTTCGAGTTAGGTCGGATTTTATCACCTCTTCAAAAGCTGGATTGCAATCACATTAATTTTAAAAACAATTGCATAACCTATAACCGACAAACATCTTGCTCATATCCTCATTCCTCCTTATAAAGTTTCGTCTAATTCAAATTTGGCATATACTCAGAACATCCCTCATTAAATTTAAAGTTTTCAAAACTCATTCATTTTATAAATAATAATAATAATAATAATAATAATAATAATAATAATAATAATAATAATAATAATAATAATAATAATAATAATAATAATAATAATAATAATAATAATAATAATAATAATAATAATAATAATAATAATAATAATACCAGTACTTTCGCCATGTGTTAGCCTCTGCAAAATTTACAATATTTAATGCCAAGAAAAAAAAAAGCAAGTACAGGAGTCAAGACATAGCAGCACAGAGAGGTACCTTACCTCTCAGAGTCATAGGCAAATCATCATAGGTTACTGGTACAGTCCCACTACTACATGTACATGGTATAATAAATATACGATGATAATCAATGCACCAGTATAGTACCACTATCTACATGTACAATTGTACATCAATAAATAAATAGAAGAAGAAGAAGAAGAAGAAGAAGTAGTAGTACTCTAGTCGTTATAACTAAGGCTCTCTTAGCATCGATCGGACGGCTGATAATCAATGGATACAGTCCTTTTGTACGGCGCTGATCAATGTCTGATTGTGATTCTCTTCTCTTCTCCTCTCTTCTTTCTCTTCTCCTCTTTTCTCAGCTTAATAATAATTAATGCTCTCTTCTGATCATCTGCAACTGTTAAAGTGTTATGTAACGTACATGCATTGTTGGAGTAAAGTTAGTTTAGTCGAGTTTAGCTTTAGCACATAATAATTAATTAAGTAATTAACCTAGGAGATTTTTATTTTACAATGAAGGTACATGATTTCATGTGCATCCAAACGTTAGTCAAATCAACAAATTTACTAAATATCTGCGCAGAACATAGTCAAAAGTACAGCATGAAGAGAGAATTTCTTATTCTTTTTTAAAGCAGAAAATTCAGAATTATTAGCACTTGAGATTTAAAATTAATTAAATTTGGAAATATATAAGAGTTATTAATTTCTTATCTATTGACTGAGGTTTAAAATTCCAAGTTTGAAACTCCACGTCTGCAAAGGAGGTGAGCTAAAAAGAAGTGATTTTGTTTTTCTTTTTGATATCAAAATATAAACTTTGACTTTAGTGGCATGCTACAAAATAAGGTGTTTTTTTTTCTTTTTTGGGATCCAAAGTTCAATATTTTGTGTCTTTATCTTATCATTCAACTTTTCATTTGGTAAGAACAATATACATTCAAGTGGGGATTTAAAAAAAAAAAACACTTTGAACAACTGATATGGAACTACCTTAAAGTTAAGTCCGGATTCTCTGTAGTACTGCACGGCATGAAGTGAACAGTTCAAACGATCCAAACCGCATGACGTTATTTATATTTTTGAGATAAAATGAGGGACAAATCATTCAAATTTAAATGTTCATAAAATATCCTTTCATCCGGATTTCGAACATGCGACTTCCCACACATGATGCTATTTATTTTTTTTAAGATAAAGATGAGGATCAAGCCATTCAAATTTAAATATTCATTAAATATCCCCTCATCCGGATTTCAAATCCGCGACCTCCCACACATGATGCTATTTATTCTTTTGAGATAAAGATGAGGATCAATCCATTCGAATTTAAATGTTCATAAAATACCCCCCTTCATCCAGATTTCAAACCTACGACCTTCCACACATAATATTATTTATAAAATAAATTTAATAGAACTAATAACATCAAAATTTGTACTTATCAATACAAATTTGTCCACTCTAATGTATATGGATTATGGAGTGTATGTGGTTCCGGTTTTCCACAATAAACAATAATAATATGATAAAAGTAGTTTGGAAATATAATCAGCAAGTCAAGAGAAGTGAAGTGGAAAGGTATACAAAGATATTCTTTTCTTCCATTTTTTTACTTTTTTTTTTTGCCTTGCTTTAATATCACATCAATAATCAGAAGAGGAGGCCCAAAGTGAGGTGTGATAGATGGGACTAAAATTTAGAGTATGAATAATTTTAACTTTATTTTGAATTATAAGTATTTTATTGTAATTTTTTAGAAAATCACATAAAAAAATTGACATATTTTTTAATTTTTGTGATTCGGAGGAGCAAGTGAGCTAATGAATTATGAAAAAGTTCTATAGGAGCACAGTGCAAAATATGTATGTTTTATAATATTATTCAGACATAACATATGTGCTTGCATGTGTTGTGCTCAGATATCACATGTTGTGCCGTGTTGAGCATGGCGCGATACAACTAAATGCTAAGTATATACGTGATATGTATAATATAAGTACATATGGACGATATGTCTAGACACAAGTAAGCGTTTGATTTTCTTTATCTGATTTATTTCAACATTTTATTTTTTATTTTTATAATAATTTCAGAAAATATTTTCGTTCAAAATTTGTTGAACGTGTTCTTTCATTTTTTTGCCAATTTTTTTTTCCATTCAAATTTAAACAAAAAATATCTCAACATGTATTAATTAATACATACAGATATGACATGCCGACACATGTCATATTCCTACAACGGACATACCTTACACCTAAACAAAAAACACGACACAATTAAGACGTAGTATATATGTGTCTCCAAGATACAAACACGTCTAACGAACGTATAAATATCCAACACGTATAGACATGACACAGACTCCTTCATAGTTCACTAAATACAACTTTTATTTGGCTCTACAAATTAAATGTGGTACTCACATTAATTAAAAACCTCTTACTTTTGGTCTGAGAAGAGAATATAGTCTCTATCAAATTAATAACAAATGAAAAATACCTCACATTTATGAACTCACAAGACAAACCTAATATGTCTAATATGGGATCTCCTAATTAATGTGGATTAGATTTTGTGCTTTTAATATCTCTTTAATTTGGTATCTTGGTTTATGTTTTTTTTTATTAAATCATAAAAAACAAAATGGTTTAGAAACTGATATTCTGATGCATAAAATAAAAGGATAATTTTGATAGCATTCAAGCCTCTTGTGCATTTTTTTTAATACACATTAAATAGCTAAAAATTGAAGATCAAAGATTGTATTACAAGTTTTATTTATATAGAACATAGTCAATTTGATAATATTATTGAAAATTACTTTGCTGTCCTTGAAAAAAAAAATATGTGATTGCAATGATATGTTCCGGTATAGAATATTTTGTAAAATATATCTTTAAAATTATAGTCCTAACATAAAAATTATAAAAATATAGTTGTTTTTTAAAATAGTTATAAAATTATATCTTACTCTAAAATTTTGTCCACCTAATCCTCACTCTGACTCCACCCCTATAGCAAATAATATGGTTCCTTTATTTTTAATTACACATGTAAATAAATCATTCATTAAATTTCATTTAATTTATATATTTTTGTTCAACTAAATTAAGTAACATTTTTTTCCAATTAAATCATGCTTCAAATTATTAATTTTTTATTTTCTATAATTGATCTATTACTATTAATCCATAAAAATAAAGAAAATAATAACATTTTCAAATTAAATAAATTCCCATTGCAAATCCCTTATTACATCCTAATGGTCCTTTTTATGTTTTTTTTTTCACACATTTCTCATAGTAATAGAATCCCTCAAATCATATTGTGGGTTTTGATATTCATAAAATTTCATAACTACTAAAATGCAACACTTCATAATAATGAGTTTCACACAAACATGCTATCAAAAGCTTTCCTCATTACTTCTTTCTTTTTTTTTCTCTCTCTTTTCAAACTTAATAATACTAATTGATCTTGTACCTCCTCCTCAACTTTGTCATGTAGTTGCTTGATGTATTTCCATCAAAAAGTTACTTGATATATATAATATTATAAGATAAAAGCTAGTTTGACTGTTCAAACTTACATAAGATACAAAAACATGACCCACATCTTATTTTTCCTTTTAACAAAAAAAAAAAGTCAGAAAGATGATAATTGGCAACCCTCTCCTGATTTTACCTTTTTCCTTTCTATACCCCTTTGTCATTTTCTTCCATTTTATACTAAAATCAAACAAACAAGAGGAAAAAAGTAGAGTTCATCTCCTTATGAACTTGTTCATGTATGTATTTATTATTTATTTATTAACATTAATTATATATATATATATATATATATATATATATATATTAATTAAAACTATATTATTATTAATTAATAAAATTTAATCATTTTATATATAAAATGTATATAATTTTGTACATAAAATGATTAAATTTTGTTAGTTAAGAATAACATATTTTTAGTTAACAGACATATAGTTGACGTTAATAAATAAATATGTGAACAATAAAATGGTAGACGTTAAATATTTTTGGAAAAAATATGTATCAGCATCACACCGGCAACATCAGGAGATAAATAAATAAATACAATAAGAGTCCGTTTGGTAACTCATTTTCAGCACATAACAACAGAATAACGCGTTATTCCGATTGAATGAAGTTATCAAATGCAAAATAACAAAATTGAAATAGTTATATGAATAGGTTATTTTACTATTTAGACTTATCGGTCGAATTGCGGAATAGCATTCATTTCTGACGCGCGCGGAATAACAAAAAATTCCTAACTTTTTACCAAACGACATTTAATGATTTAAAAATAACACTCTTCTGTTCACTCCTTCAAACATCATTATCCTATTACTATTCTACTCTTATTATTCCAATCATATCATTATAATCCTATTTTCTAAAACCCTACTTACAATAAAAATAAATAAAAAAATAAAATTATCATCTCCTTTTATTCCTTAATTATTTTCAAATCATATTGATACAAACGAGGCTAATTTGTCAAACCAACCCTAAATAAATACAATAAAACAGAACCAGAGGGGGGGGGGGGGGGAGGGGACATGTCATGTCATCAGCAAAAGAGAGAGAGGGG
The DNA here is from genome assembly GCA_037678475.1 of x Bolboschoenoplectus mariqueter. Classification (NCBI taxonomy): domain Eukaryota; kingdom Viridiplantae; phylum Streptophyta; class Magnoliopsida; order Poales; family Cyperaceae; genus x Bolboschoenoplectus; species x Bolboschoenoplectus mariqueter. The sequence goes on along the minus strand of CM075286.1, from coordinate 964,111 downwards.
GTCCGGTTTCGTACCTTATCCAAAAAGCGACAGTGCTAGAGACGTGGATCCGTATCTTCGCCGAGGGCATTTTCGTACAAAATCAACGCTCGAAGAAACGGTACGAACGCGGACACGTTTCGACTCCTCGATACGCTTACGAGCGCCACGACGATCCGGCGCTCGACACGTCGCTAAAGCCCCTCTGTGTTCGCTCGACGCAAATGGAGAGAGCGTCCGAGAAAAGGGAAAGCTGTCGGGATTTGCAAAGCGCAAAAGAGTCGTACCGTCCGGTACGATACGACGACCCGGTATCCTTGGGTTTATGTGGATCGTGTCGCTCGTTACAAGTTATAAGTGCCTTTTTTTTTTTTCTTTTCTTTGTTTCTTATGAGATTCCTTTTTTTTGTTGGATAGACTTGGTGTATGTAAATTATGTGCGCCGAGTTGGATACTTGGAGTTGTTCAAGTCAACGCATTGGCAAAGCTCTTTTTTGTTAGAAGGTGGGATTGTGAGGTAATAAAAATAATTATCAAATAATGTACTATGATCATACAACATTATTATCTTTATGCAAATTGTTGGCTCTAATAAATTTATGGAAAATTCATGTGTTTGGTCTTGAATTTAAAAAAAAAATTAAGTCGGTCGCTAAACTTTCATTTATACCAAATTGATAAATAACCTATTTGATTTTTCTGAAGAAGTTAAAAGACTAATTTTTTTTTTCAAAAAAGTTCAAAAACTAATTTGATACAAATGAAGTTTATAGATCAATTTAATTTTTTAAGAAAATTCGGGGATCAAAATATGAATTCTCTCTAAATTATTATGTAAGCATCTTCTTATTGCTTCCTATGCATCTTAAAATGTATATTTAATTATTACATGATGCATGCTTAATTATTACATGATAGCCATTGAGTTAAAACATTTGGTTGGAGAGGAGGCAAGAGAGGAAGGGATCATTAATGTATGAGAGTAGAGAAAAAAAAAATCTAATATAAATTGAATTCAACACTAGTCATGTGGATTTTTCATCTGTTATTTCTTTCACATAATTGATTAAATGATTATCAATTATTTTTTAATTTATTATATGCACACCATTTATTTACGGTTTAAGTATTTGAAGTTAAGGGGTGTAAAACTTAGAGTGCGGAATTTAAATTTTGAAATATATATTTTTGAAAAGTACTTATACTTAACATTGAATACAGATAAATGGTATAAAATTTAGGGTGTAAAAATAATTTCTCTTCTGACCTTTAATTTAAAAAAAAATTCTTCTTGATGATCATATTTTCCTTTTTTCAAATTGTGCAAAATAAGATTTAATTTGTAGTACAGTATGCATCATTTTAATAATACAAATATCAGTCTAATATAAGAAAAAAGAAAAGAAAATATAAGTATGAACAATTTATTAATTTCATAATATATTTAGTATAATTCAACCTTACTTAAATCACATGACATGTATTAACAAATCAATGGAGAAAAAAATAATGAGTTCCCAACTATAAATGTTTCAACAAAGTGTATAAATACTCAAATCATGTTAGATTGTCGGACATGAATAATAGGATTAGGATATGAATAAATTTTTATCAACTAATGTATAATTAGGCGAACCCACAATTGGTACCAAAATATATAATGCATGTTCATTACTATCATCAGTTTTATAATTATCAATATTTTTTGTCAGTGTCATTGTCATAAACATTATAATTTAATTATTGTCGTCAAAATTATTAATGTTTATTATTGATAGTGTCATTGTCATAAACATTATAATTTAATTATTGTCGTCAAAATTATTAATGTTTATTATTGATAGTGTCATTGTCATGAACATTATAATTTAATTATTGTCGTCAAAATTATTAATGTTTATTATTGATAGTGTCATTGTCATGAACATTATAATTTAATTATTGTCGTCAAAATTATTAATGTTTATTATTGATAGTGTCATTGTCATGAACATTATAATTTAATTATTGTCGTCAAAATTATTAATGTTTATTATTGATGTTGTTGCTGCTATTAAAGTTGTTACCACAATCATCGTCCTTTTTGTTTATGTGGTCACTATATATTATTATCATTATTTATTTCCACTATTACTATCATTACAATTGATATCATTTTCGCTATTCATTTAATATTGCCTTTTCTTAATTGGTAACATTATCTTCTTATTTTTTTTATTCATATCCTATTTGATTAAAATTTTTATCAAACTAAAGCATTTTCCACAACAATAAAATAAAAATTCATTAAATGCAGAACCAAGTTCACGCCGAAATTCCCACAGTGGACAGAGAAGAGATACATATATTTAATATTCGTTTCCGTGGTACTTTCCTAGATTAGGCGTTCCTAAGCCTATGAAAGAGATCCTAGCTTCGGTGACCTCGGTCCTCACCTGTTCCCTTTTCGCATTAAAACCCGGTCTATGATAGATGTTTATCTATCTTTCTCCTCCACACACACATACACACACACACACAGAGTAGTCTCAATTTTGCTCTAATCAAGTAGTCATGGCTTCTGGAATTCTCTCCGATCAATCTCTCTCTCTCGAACCTTCTCGTTCCGATCCAGTGAATATTCTCTCTCTCTCTCTCTCTCTCTCTCTCGAACCTTCTCGTTCCGATCCAGTGAATATTCTCTCTCTCTCTCTCTCTCTCTCTCTCTCTCGAACCTTCTCGTTCCGATCCAGTGAATATTCTCTCTCTCTCTCTCTCTCTCTCTCTCTCTCTTTGTGTGTGAGATCGTTGTTATATCCCTTTCTCCACGCATCTGAGAATCTGAATCGATCGATCTATAAGGTTCCTAACAAAGAGAATAGCATCCGAATCGTCGCTTTAATTCCCGAGTGTTTTCTCCTTTTTCTATCTCTTATGTATCTTTTTCATCTGTCATTTTTGCTTAAAAGATCTCGGATAGTTTGAACTGAGAAGTTCGAATTCTTCAAGTGAGATATAGGAAGCTAACCACGATCAATTCTCACTGGAGGTATATATGCTTTCTGAACCTTGGATCTCTCATGTTCTTTCTCGTTTTTTTTCTAATATATATAATTGTTTTCTTTCCTTTTTTGCATTTTTAGGCGACACCTCATCAGATTATGTGTGAAGGGGTGTGGAAGTAGTAATTAATGGCTGGATGACAACGAGAGAGAGCACGCTGGTACTTAGTCAAAAAATTAATGTTTGGGATGAAATAATTGTGATAATGATGGCTATTTACTGGAGTGCTCCTTCTGGTTGTCATCCTGGCTTCAACACCACAATTTGCTATTCAGGTTTGGCAGTTTGAAAATTTTTTGATCCAAACACACAGGTAACAAATTTCTTGACCTTTCTAATATAACGCTTTCATACAATTAATCTATATATGTTTTGCATGCCAATTGGTATTTAATGTTTTGCTTATCCCTTACTTTTGGTGCTAGCTTGGCATTCTTCTTAGTCAATTCAAGTTATAAGCATGGAATGTAGGACCCATTACAATTTATCTTTTGTGTGGATGTGTTTAAAATGTTTGTCCTTCAACTTGCTGGTGCATGCAGTGTTTAAAATGTGAGTTATAAATAAATCTACACCCCAATAACTAGACAAACCAGTTGATTTTTTGTATGAAGAAAATATTGATTTCATATTTATCTTTGTGATGTACATAGAATCAACATATGGGCATAAAATGTACTTGTTGAATTTTTTATATGAAGAAATTATGTTTGTGTCATGTATTGTTGTCCCCATTAGAAGTAATGTTATTGGGTGAAAACACATTTGGAAGATTTTTAAACAGGTTTGTGTTGCATAACTGAATTATAAGCTTCATATATCAACTTTATATTATGGCTCCTTTTGGAAATAAATATTTTTTAACATTTGTTTTGAATATGAAATGTTATCCTCTTCTTGTTGCTTCGCATGTATTGTCTATTTGTTTGGATTAGAGCCTTTCTTAAATATCATATCATTAAAAGAATTGACGCTACATTTGTCTAACCTAGATGCATTTGCACAATGTTGAAATTTATTCAACAAATTGGTCTGTCCCTCTTTTGGCAGTGTGTGCTTATGTGGTTTCCTACTCTTCTTTATTAGATGATAAGTAAAAACTTTCTCAAGTTTTATGTACAAAGAATTCAGCTCATTTTATTTTAAATCATTTTAGCATCCATTAGCTGCAGTGAACTAGTTCAGTAGAAATCTGATGCTGCTCTTAGTTGTTTTTTTTATCTCACTCGGAAAAATACTGACTAGTACTCTAGTTTTAGCTAAAAGAGGACAGTATAAGTTTATTTTAACCTTACTAGGGTAGAGGATATTTTTAGACAGACTATAATGATCGCATTGATTTTAGCTTCTTGGTTCTTCAGTAAGGATCAAATAAATTTCAATTTTCTTTATTCACTAGTTCCGAAAACATATTATAAATTTGGATAGTGCTTAGTTATTACATTTCAGACTAATCATTACAATATCTATTCTGATCTTTGTTAGTAACTGTACTTAGTATTTTTGGGAGGAGTTATGTTCCTGTTGCACAGTTTCTGTGCTAAACTTAAAACTTAAGTATGATATATAACAAGATATTTGTTTGGTTGATACAATTGAATGATATTAAATTACAGATTTATAGTTTTTGGTTGGTTATCTCAGGCTGATGTATAATTCATGTATACATATAATCTCAGTAACACATTGCTTAAAGTGTTTTTTAGCTGCTATAGAAGGATTTATTGGTTGGGCTATTCAAGTCCATGAAATAGAAATCTACAAGAAGAGTTGAATATTAGCATCACTAAGTACTAAGCAGACAACAGGGATTTAGATTTCTTAAAAAATGTTGAATGCTCCCAGGAATTTAAATTAACTTGGAGCTGATTTTTACAAAACTAGTAATTAGTTGTAGAATTTGGTCCCATCCATTATCTTCTGTATGTTTTGAATTCAATTATTTTGAAGATGTATATTATTTTTTTTCATTTATTAAATAATGTCTTTAATTTTTTGGTAAATTTATCATCTGTTACATTGTTCTTTTATTATGCTTCTTGTTTATGGTGTAATGGTCTTTTTTATTGAGGCAATGTAAGTTAGTATGCATGCAATAAACAAGGATATACCGACAATGTTGCCACCCCCACTACCGACCAAAAAATTGCAAACAGAAAACAAAAATGACAACCTCAGGCCAAACTTTTAATTTGGTAACAACTTAAATTTCTGTTAGTTTTGATGATGGTGATAACCTTTTGACAAAAAATAAAGATAATACCCCTGAAAATGATCTTTTTTATAATTTCTTTATTTGGAGGACGTATTTATACTGTAACTTCGCATAAAATATCATCTTCGAGGAATGTATAATACAAATATTTGGTTGTTGTTTTTTCTCGTAGATGTCCTTTCTAAACTGTTTCTTATTAAAGACGTTTTTTTCTTCTGAAAACCTTGTTATATTGAATTGGATACCAATATACCAGATAATTTGCATTGACGGCGAGGTTTTGAGTAATTCTAACTTTAATGTTATCTTTTGAAATGGGGAACTTGTGATTATTTGATGCGGGAGGATGGTATGTAGGTCTAAACGGATTGATTGGATTAGGCTATGGATGAACTCATACCTTGAAGAAAGAGATGTTTTGAATATGAGTAACTATTAGTTTAGATTATTTATGATTTTGGTGGGTTTGGAGTTCTTTTAGTGGAATTGTTATCTATGTGATTTCGTATTTGCTTTTTCAAGAGTTGGTCCACAATACTTCATTATATATTGATCTTTTCTCAGGCAACTATTTCCTGCAATTTGTTTTTGCTATGAAATAGCTAGCTTTAGCTGACTATGGTTTCATTTGTTTACAAAAAAATCAGTAGCAACTTGAGCATGAAGCATTATGTAGTATACCTAAGCAGAAAGTAGAGAGAAGAAAAACTATCCTCATATTCGATACTAATTAGTTGCAGTTGATTTCCAGTATAAAATTATTTCATATTTATTACTCAGCGAGTTTTGTCGAATCAACCTTCCCTTGTATTATTTTGTTTCAACTGTATGAGACTTCTGCTTGTGTGTACGATAATAATGCTTGCTTATTTGGTATATTGTTAAATTGCCTGGCGAGATGATGACTGCTTTGATTTGCATTTCAAAGAATCAGCTCCAATTATTAGTGTACCAGTCTTGCCTAGGTGCAGTTGGCTTTTAGTTTGTTAGAAGGTACATGGAGTACAAGTATCTCATTTTCTTGTTGTTTTATTTGTTAACTTGCATGGTTGAGGAGCAAACATCAATCCCTGGTCAAAAGAAAGAAAAAGATACCCAAAATGCTTGTAGAATCTGTAACCATTCTATATACTATGTTAGAAAGCATTTAGGTGAGGCAGTGCTAGGCAGTAATTGTGGGCTTCCAAAAATACCCCTCCAGTTTGATTTACTAATAACTTCATAAATTAAGCATTTACTTCTCTGTCCATGCTTGTACTTAAATAATTTTTGCTGACTGAATTCACTAAATATTTGGGTCCCAAACCCTTATGCCCTAATTCCTTTCCCTCTCTTGAGTCTTCCAAAGTTGCCAACCATTTGTCAGTTGCCTTCTTAAATATTTCCTGATGGTTATTGTCTTCCAAAGCACCTGTTTGTATCTACTTTTTTGGTTTTCTCTACAAACACCTCTCTTGGCATCTTCCTCTCACTGCTTGTTATATTCTATAAGCACTTCTCTCCCCTTTTTTCTCTCCCAACAAAGTGCCTCTTATCTCTGGTTATATCACCAGGTTCTCTTCTCTTTCTTTTGAAGTCCTTATTTTAGGATGACTGAAGTTCAATGTTATTGGTCAGTTCAAAATTTCCAGAACATGGAAACCCTTGATCTATATTGTACCAATTTTTATTCAAACCTAAAACAAATTCAGTACAATTTTGTGAGAATATAGAAGCCGTCGAGTAAAAAGGGTGAAATTAATTTCCCATTGCTAAGAAAGTTTGCTTCTGTCAATTATAGTACTTGAAACAGGTGGCTGAAAATCAAATTTAAATTTTTTACTGAAGAGGTAAAATTTAACATCTTATGTCAGTTCTCTTTTGATTATACTAAGGCAACTAGTTATGGTAATTCTGACAATAAATTAATATTTCAAGAAGATTAAATCCCTTCATGATTAAATTGTTATCAGCTCACTTTCAAGTAGTTGGAGTCGAGCATCGTTCTTCTTAGAAAACAAAGTTGTTAGGGTGTCTCATACAACCTTCGAGATATCCGCTTTACGTATGTACTGAACTAATTCTTTGTCAATTGTTATTTTGAGTACATATATTGTCTTTTCAGCTTTATTTCTTCATTTTGATAGAGGATGATCCTCTTTCTCTACAGTTGTGCTGGCCTGGTATACCTTTTGTTTCAGGTCTATCTACTTTTTTCATCTTAATCTCCGATGGAGCCGTCTTGGATCCGTTACATTTATAAGTTGTATATGGAAGCAAGCAGGCAGGCTACTTTCACTTGCTTGCTTATAATACTGAATTTCCTGGTTATTTAATTTGGACTTGGCCTACCATTTCTCTTTTGATTATACTAAGGCAACTAGTTATAGTAATTTTTGTTTTCTGTATTTCTTTTTTGTTCTTCTGAAGGTTCAGGTGTGAACAAAATGGACTGTTGCATCAGATCAGAGGAGGTAGGCCTGCACCAAGAGCAATAAATTTGCATCCTGACTCAGGGAAGGATATGCAAGTACATCCCTTATCCCATTATTTTTGGGACAGTTTTTACTGTTAGGTTTAATTTCAACATTGTGAATTTCTATTTTTATATATCTTTCTGTAGATGGCATCTCATGTCTTCCTGGATTGATTTCGATTTTGGTTGTTGTACCTTTTGTGTTAATGTTAGGATTTTCATAGTTTCACAGCCTTATGTTTCTATAGATGCCATCTCATGTCTTCCGGTGATCAATTTCAATTCAGGTTTTTATACCTTTTGTGTTAATGTTAGGTATTTGATAGGTATCTCAGAGAACCTTGAATTGAATACTTTTTTTAGAGTGGAAAGCACTAAAGTCTTATACTGAATATTGTGCACTGAGCAAATGAAATTGAGCTTAAGGCTTACCGAGCTGAACTTCCAGTTTTTTCTAGCATCTGCAAATTCATTGGAAGTTACTTCAATTTTCTGTGCCATACCAGCATAATGCTCCTTGGTTCATTTACTACTATTTTGTGAATCTTGTCCAGTATTGATGCTCTTCATTGGTCTATAAGTTTATGAGGAAGGCTGAGGTCAATTGATGAATTAGCACTGTCCAACTACCGCCATGTTTTATCTTCTCTGTGTAAGTGGGAATGCCGTTCTCCAATTTTCCTTAAATATGCAACTGTCAGGTTCCTTTTCTATACAAATCCACTAGTACATAATCTACAAGTATTTGCAACTTTTCTTTATGTAAGGGGCCTTCATGTATGGTCTCCACTTTTCAAGAATAAACCACATAACTGCATATTTCTTTATTTACTAAAATTTCACTATAACCCTGTGTACACTTTTCAAGTTCCTTTATTTGATGTTTAGTTGTTTACTAAGTGAATGCAGCTAACGGATTCATCTGAATTTAGAATTGGGAAACATGGTAAACTTCATTTGGTTTAATACCTGTAATCAATGACCAGTTATTGCAAATTATGCTCATATCTTTTGGTGCTAGGTTCAGACCCTGCGCTTAGCAGTGGGACCACCTTTTTAAAGTTTATAACCTGTAGAGAAACTCACTAAGAATAATTTTTTTATCAAGATGGTTCAGTCGCTGTACATCAAGCTTCATGAAGGACGGGCCAATTAGTTGCTCTAAAGCTCAAAAGCTAAACAAGTTTATTGATCAAGACAGTATACAGAGGCTGCCTGCTCATACAGTATAGGTTGCTCATTGAGAACTCTGGCCTATAATGAAGTAAGTCAGCATGAACCACTACTTCTTTATTGGCAATAAAGTTTCACGAAAAACATACATTGCACTCTTTTATGAATGAGTTAATCTGAGCCGTTAATGCTGATAAGCACACCAATCTCAGCTGAATTGGACCAAGTAGGATAATTTGATCATGCACATGCTCCTTCCCTCATGGCTTACCACCTTTTTATAGGATAAGGATTTGTAAAATAATAACAAAATACTCTCATATTTGTACATAACAATGGCAGTGTTACACTTCTATAACATAAGAATTATTTTTAATGGAAATTGACAATTTTGCCCCTCCACTATTCTATAAGAAAAGAATGGATCATTTGAATGAGCCAAAAATTATTGTGACTATCTGCAATATATATTCTTCTATTTTAGGTTTGGTTTTTCACTTTTGTTAGTGTTTTAAACTTTTAATTGATCCTTATTTTGTGCCTACCAAATTTTTAGGAGAAATATATTATTGAAAGTAAACTGTACTCATCTCAATTTCCATTTTCAATATTAGGCATTATACCTTTGCTGATTGCTGTTGTTGTATTTATCCCTCTGCTATTGTTGGAACAATTGTTTTGTTTCTAATTGTCTTTCTGCTTTTGTTACAGCTTGAAATAAAAAATGGCGTTCAGTTTAGTTTCAAGTTGAGATTCTGGAGCCAAACTTCTGCTAGTGCATCTAAGGGGTTAAAGATAGAACTGGAAAGTGCTTCGACCCAACAATTAAATACAGGTACTTTTTTCCACTTACAGCAAGAGATATCTAAAAAGGAATGGATGTCGGGGTTAACGGGGCCCTTATTTTAAAAAAGAAATATAGCCTTACAAATGAAATTGTGCAAAGAATTAAGACCGAATGATATTTTAATTTTCTACTGCAATTTATTCTTATTGCAGCCGGTATTATCAGAATGTCATTGCTTAACAGTTGAAGCTGTGCATTTAAAATAACATCAATCTGTGTAGCGGGATGCAATAAAAGAATTGTGTAGTGCAAGTATGGTGCTTTGCTCTGGCAACACTTTAAGTTGTGTTCTGGAAAATCATCCTATGATATATTCCTTTCAAATTCATAGTTTTTCTTATTTGTGTGGAAATAAGTGACTATTTTTGTGACAGTACATTAAGATTGTCAACATAGTAAAACCAAAAGTTGATGGCAAATTTGTTCATCAATGGATGGGGAAAAGGTTCTGGAGCTCGTGTTGCTGCCTGCTTCATTTTAGGGACGATCTCCACGTGGTGGAGATTTTAACCTATTAATTCCTGTTGTATTGAGCTTTGACCAAAATTGAAATGGATGAACTGTTGATTGAAGACAGAACCCGTTATCATTCATGTTGCTTTATATAGTCACCATAGCTTAAAGTGTAATTGTCTAAAAATGGCTTTCTTCCGGTTTCACCAGAGAAATTCAAAGTACAGGATTTTGTTTGAGATATTAGATAGAAACTAAAATTGTTTCTTGCATTGGACATCTCTCGATTTCCAGTTTAGATTGCATTATATGTGATCGAATACAAGAAATGTGAGAGTTTATGAAGTGCTGCTCTTAAGCTGGTGCATTATAACTTAAAAATCGGACTGTGGTTTTCAATTCCATTAATTTCTCTTTTCTTTTTTGTGATTTAAATCAAGTATCACATCAGTTTGTTTATTTTTGCACTTGTTTCAACTGTTATTAGTAATGAGATGGAAATTTACGGTCAATCGAACCCTTTGTACATTGTTCCATTATTTTGATTTTAGAATCAATTTTCTAAGCATCCTTCAACGTGAAAGTTCCTGTTGCTATATGTTCTTCGAGCTTTTATTTGACAATAAATCAGTTACGTACTTTTTTCCCTCTTTCAGTTGCTAAATTTATCAGTCTTTTAAAAAATTCTCTGGTAATTTTAACATATTTGTTTTGATATGCAATGAGATTATGATCGAAATAACCCTGCATTTTGCACAGGTGCATGACTAGTATTACTATGAATTCTTTTGTTTGTGCTGATTGATATCTATGGAGTTGATTTCGTTTGTTTAAATTTTGATTAAAAGCCCATGCATCTTTTATTCTACAATGGATAATTTAAAGGCAGGTGATCCCTGACAATTATTTAACTTAATAATTTTAATAATGAATTTTTAAATAATATTTAAAAAAATTAAAAAATAAAAAATTACGGATATATTCTTGAACCTGTAGGTTAATTATATTTCAAATTTCATATAATTTAGAAGTTATTTAATAAAATTACATGACGTTTATAACAGTATATATTTAACGGTTTTTTATGGAATATTAATTGACATTTAAATTACATAAAATTTTAAATAAAATTAATCTATAAGTTGAAAAATATATTTATAATTTTTTTTATTTTTAAGATTTTCTTTCGAATTATTTGAAAATTCGTTGTTATCAAAGTATCCCTTCCCTAATTTAAAAGAGGTCAAATTGTGATATATCTAACTTGTGAATTCCTTCAGTCCTCCCTGCTAGGTTACGGTTGCTGAGTAGGTTTTTGTATGCAAGCGCATGGACGCACTTGGTATTGCAGTGCTGGTAGCCTGATATTCTAAATGAGAATTTCTTTTTAATATTAATTCAAAGGTAGCTTTATGATGGCACTCCTACATAATTGAAGATTTTGGGTGCATTTTTTTTTATATAGGCGTGAAGTATATAAAGTCGTCATAGCCTGACAGTATCACAATACAATAATAAGAGATATCAATAGAGGAAGAAAAACGATACTAGAATTGTAGAAAATCAGATGGATAATGAAAAATCACAAACCCTGTCGGCCTATTAGTGTATTAAGAGGAGAAGAAACATCTACAAGCTTGAGACTTGTTAGGTGTGAAGATAAAATACAATTTTTTGAACACTAAGTAAGGTGATAGGTTATTTGATCACTAAATAAGGTGATAGGTGAACCGTAAGTCTGACATAATGGTGATAGGTCTCGACTCTTTACGGAAAAACGCAGGTTTAAGTTCTGCAAAAAATATTTGAAAAAGAATAAATGTCGAGGTTAACATAAACCTTTATATCAAAAAAAAGCAAGGTGATAAGTTATTTGACTACTAAACAAAGTGATAGATTACTTGATCATTAAGTAAGGTGATAAATTTTTTTACCCTAAGTTTGCTCTAGCCTATATAAAGGGGTCTAGATTCTCTTATAAAAGCACTACAGAAAAAGTTCAGTCTCAAACTTGTAAGAGTTTCTTCTCCTCTTTATACAATAATAAGTCGGTGGGGTTTGTGATTTTTCATCAATCGTCTGATTTTTCATAATTTTAGTGTCTTTTTCATAATTTTAGTGTATTTTTAATAATAGTATTACATGTGTTGTAATACTATCAGGTGTTCAGATAAATTGTCAAGAAGAAAATTAATAAGAGAGAGAAGAGAAAGAAAGAGAGTCTCGGAAAATAAAATCACATGAGAAAAAAAATATCAAAGACAGTGACAGAAGAGAGGAGAGAGAAAGAGAGAAAAAATCTTGGGAAAATAAAAATGCATAGGAGAAGAGATAGAAAGAGAATCTCGGGAAACAAAAACGTATAGGAAATAAATTATATATACTACTGATGTATTTATATAAATGAGTCAGGTGTTTATGTATATGACTCAGGTGTTTATATAATTGAATAATGAAAATAATTGAGAGATAAAAACTTCCAAAAAGGAAAAAAAAAACAAAAGTCACGTGGCCAACTGGAGTAAAAAATGCACGAGGAACAAATTGAGGGATGGAGCATGTGGGAGAAAAATATTTTCTCAATAATCTATCATCTTATTTAGTAATAAAAAAATTACATTTTATCTTAACACCCAACAAAACCTTCAGCTATATACAACAAGTTTTTTTATATGAAGACAAATGTCAAAAGGTATCTACTTCATCTATATGATTGGAGAAATCGAAATTTTGCCAATTAAAAAAGTCCGCATTCTTAGAAATGATTCGTCCAATAGTTGCATTCTCTTACCAAAATATACTACCTTGTACAAGCTTTAGAAAATGTACATACCAAATAATGATAATGCTCAAAATATTTATCTTATTTTGTCTATATACATAATTACAAACAAATTTTATTGGAACGGTGTCATTTATTCCACATTAAGTTGCTTGCACTTCTTTTACAAAAGTGTACCACTCTATATGCGGAATATTTTCGCATTTTTTCTTCTTATTATTTCACTCGGTGGCATAGCACATGAAGATAATTTAATTTGGTCTTTTATTTTATATTACTTTTTCAAAAAGCAATGAAAAAAAAGATGATATAAACTTTATCTACTTCAATTATTATAAACGTCAATATAAGTGATTTAATATTTATTTTATTTTAATTTTACTTCAGTACACAAAGTTGCAAATAATAACATGGTTCATACAAAAGTTTTTTAAGAATGACATGGTGTCCTTTTGCCAAAATTCTTTACATTCTGTTTAAAAAGTGTTTATATAAAAAATACATATATTATTCATAAATTTATTTGAATGATTTAAATAAATCTTTTTATCACACTTGATTATAGACAAATTATGAGAAACTTCTCTCACCAAAAGTTTCTACTTAAAAGTGATTTCATGAACATAAATTCTTTTTATTTGACGAATAATAAAATATGCATCAAAATTGATTTTCTACATATATTGTATGACAACATCTAGGAATCAAACCCCATTATCTATCAATAGATAAATGAGTTATGTTAAGTATTCAATGAGTGGCGGATTTATGTGTACACAATGGGATCAATTGACTCTATTATTTTTTTTTAAATGTAAAGTTTTATTATTTTATTTATTTTTAAGAAAATTTGGACATATAAATCATTTTGGCCCTCATATTTTATGCATAAGTTGTTCATTTTGACACTCATACATCGAAAATAATAAGTATTAGTAAATTAATAATTATACGATACTATTACTCGACTAATAAATACTTGATCTCCATTATAATTTTTTTTTTTGCATCCACTCTATTCAACGATTAATAGGTTGCAGTTTGCTACTCTAATTGAAGGGCTTTAGGGGATGAAAAATTGAAATATGCATGTTGTATTTCATCAAATTCAAGATCATGTCTTGATATATCCAATTAGATTTTTAACGATCATCGAGTAAATAAATTTCAAAAGGAAAATGTCATGGAAATATAATTATTGATAGTATCGTTGATACGGACTTTATTATTCATATTAAATGAGTTATTATATATTTTAATGACTTTATTTTGTATAATATTTTTATTATTCAACTTAAATAACATTAATATGCATAATAACTTATTTAATTTTTTTTTGAAATAAGGGATTCCGTTAGCCCCGGCATTTATTCTTTTTCAAATAATTCTTGTGGGATTTGAATCCGCGCCTCTCTACGCTATTATTATTGTGCTAGGTGATGTGTTTCCACTATAACTAATAAAATATTCTAATTTACCCTAAGTTCAATTATAAACGTATAATCTTATCAAGTAGTAAGTTGGTGTGTTGATCCACAGGAATAAACGCGAAGTACCAGTTCTCCCTAGTTCACTAAGCTAGATAATCAAATTTGATTTGTTCGACGACTAAAATTAAACTATAACAAATAACAACAATAGCTGAAAGAATGTGTTTCAAGAGCGAAAGTTTTAAGGGTTTTGGGTTTCTTATCCATTAGTACATTCAATTCACTTGACTTGTGTTATTAAATAGTATTAAGTATGTGCGGGCTACCTACTCTAAAGTTGTATTAACTAACATTTTCATGGGTCAATACCGTGCTCTATACTATTTCATACTTCACGATTAAGTACCTCATCCTATCGATCTAAAGCCATAACAATCCAATTGATCAAGGTTGCATTCGAATTCCTATTGCTTCTTCGCTAGATATCTCACAAAGAAACTCGAATTCAACCAAGTATGCCCATCTAGATTATTGATTTCACGATTAAGTATTTGGACTCTAACCTAGGTTTATTTTTGTGATCCGAGACTTAAACACATATTTTTTTGATTATTTGTCTAATTCCCTAAGTTTATGTATTGGAGAATTTGATAAATCTATGCAATATTCGAAATCTAACAATTAATACAAAAGAAAATCACAAACTAGAATAAAAAATAATAATCCAAGTAAATTAAAATACATCAAGTTTTAAATTTTACATATCATCATCCATAGAGAGGAAGTTATCTTCTCATGAGAGAGCAAACAATGAGAAATAGATAAGTATTCATCATTACACATAAAATTTTTTAAAGAGAAGATAAATAAAATATACTAATTCAAAATCTAGATTTTTTTTTCCTCTCTAAGTTCTCTCTTCAAAATCCTTTTCAAGCTTCAAACTTTGCTCTAAAGACATTCCAAAGATGGCTAGGGTCGACTAGGGTTCTCGAAGAACGTCTCTTTAGTATATATAGGGCCTTGTAGAGATGAAAAACCACTCCAGACGTAAAACATGAAAGAAATTACAGGTCGCAATTGGGGCATTATAAGCCGCAATGAATGCGCAATTTTGGAGGCCGAAGGGAGTGCATTTCAGGGTTTGAAGATTGTGGATCGCAATGGAGGCATTGCGACCCGCAATGGCACAATGAAAGAGCATGGTGAAAGGGGTGTATTTAAAACCTTAGCGTTGTGATTCGTAATAAAATCATTGCAGATCGCAATATGAGTTTGATTTTACTCCAAACACTTCATCGTGATTCCGTTTACGTCTGGACTTGCTCCAATTATATTTCATTACTTCAGAATGCTGAAAACAAATCACAAAAATAACAGTATCTCAAACTGAATATAAAATCATCATAAATTACTTTAAAATAAAAAAATTAATATAATTTGAGATGTAAAATCCTTACTAAAAATATATAAAATTAAAATTTATCACTAAATCTGCGATTTTATAACTCATCTAACTTAAATAATAATAATATTATATAAAAATAAATTTATATAATAAAATCACTAACGTATCAAATATTAAAATATCTATAATAAAATCACTAACGTATCAAATATTAAAATATCTATAATAAAGCCGCGCAGCTCTCATTCCAAAATCATTATCCTTCCAATTAGATTTCCGCTCGTTATCCTGTTCCTACCGAATGCTTTCGAGGGCATTTTCGTAACACCGCGCTCTTTAATCTTCCCTGAATTCTTCCCTTCCCTTCCCTTCTCTTCCCCCCTTCCCATCGCGAAACCCTTAGCCCTAGGTTTTCCCAACCAGACCTAATCCAATCGGATCTATGGCCTCGTCTGCTCCGAAATCCATCTGGGTTCGTCAAGCCGAGGAAGCCAAGCAGAAGTCCGACGCCGCCACCGCCGCCGCCGCGAAGGCCGCTTTCGAGGCCACCTTCAACTCCTCCGCATCAGCCAAACCCGAACCCGACACGAAACCCGAACCCGATTCGGATTCTTCCGACACCCCTTCCCGTCCCTCCTCGCCTCAGTCCGTCGGCCCTGTGGACCCCACCCGTTGCATTGCGGCTGGGCCCGGAGTAGCTGGCGCCGCGGCGGGAACCGCTGTCTCTTTCACAGTTACTCTAAAGGACTCCCATGGTAGCAAAATCCCGCACGGTGGTTCCGTTGTGAAAGCAAATATTTCCCCTGGACCGGGTGTAGGTGGATCAGACCTAGATGGCATAGTTAAGGATTTGAATGATGGGACCTATACTGTAACTTACCTCGTGCCGAAGCGGGGTAACTATAATGTGCATGTGTCGGTTGACGATAGGCCGATAATGGGCAGCCCGTTCCCAGTTTTCTTTAGTGCAGGGCCCACAACCACAACCCTCACAAGCACCACTACACTTGGCACAATTGGTACCATTGGTACAATAGGTACTACACCAGTACCGATGTACGGGATGATGAACCAGACGATGCCAAACATGCCGAACTACATGGTTGGGACGGGGCTGGGGATGATGGCAACGGGCAATTCGGGTGGGGTGATACTGCAAGGAGTCGGGGCGTCTCTAGGGGAGGTGTGCAGGGAGTATCTGTATGGGAAATGTGCGAAGGCGGCGGGAGAGTGTAGGTTTGGGCACCCGCCTCAGCAGCTACTGATGCATGTGTTGGCAACGGCTGCCACGACCATGAATGGGACCCTCATGGGCCCCTCCGCTGCTGCCATGGCTGCTGCTCAGGCCATTGTGGCCGCACAAGCGCTCCAGGCACATGCAGCCCAGATCAAGTCACAGAAGCCAGAGGATGGGGATGCTGCAGCTTCAGGTACTTTGATGTTTTTTATTCTTTTTTAGGTTTGGCTTTCTGGTATGTAGTTATTTTTTCTCGGTTGTAGTAATAACAGTGGAGGTCTGTTGTGAATTTCTGAAAACATTAGAAGCCATTATGTACTATTGTGATAGTTCCCACTTCCTGATTGTTCCATTCATTTTGCAGGGACTGAAAATGAAGTCAAATATTTAATTTAGGAGTCATAATGGAATTTTAAGACATAGGGTCCAAATTTGGTTACAAGCGTTATATCAAGAACTAAACTAGAAATTGATGTTACCTTGGGAACTTTCTGTGTGATTTACCCATTTTAATGTGTTGCTTTTCATTCTCTTTTAAGCACAAGTAACTGGTGTGCAATATGTTATACCCTCTTTTCTTGTCCGTTTGACAACAGGCTCACCTGAGAAAGTGGCTCAGACTGACACCTTGAAGAGAACTGTCCAGATCAGTAACTTGAGCCCCCTATTAACTGTTGACCATCTCAAACAACTCTTTAGCTATTGCGGGACAGTGACTGATTGTATGATAACCGACTCAAAGCACTTTGCTTATATCGAGTACTCGAAACCCGAAGAGGCAGCCACAGCACTGGCGCTTAATAATGTTGATGTTGGTGGCCGGCCACTAAATGTTGAGATGGCAAAATCACTACCAGTAAGGATTTAATGTTGATATTGTTAATTGATGCATTGAAAATGACATGGTAGACTAGAGGTTATGTCCTCTGTTAGAATCAAGTGTGATCTCATATATGTCAATTGATATCATTCCATAAGGAAAAAGTTTGGTGTGTGTCTGGTGCCCATAGAAAGCTTTGGATAATTGGTCATCTCTTTTAATCACCTATAGCAGGTCCCGGAATCATTTCCAAACTACCTCTCATTTTAGTTATGTTGAACAACTAATGAAAAATAGTAGTGGAAGTTTTGAGTTCTCACGATGTTATGCTCGAAATAACCACCAACTTAAAGGTGAAAGTTGGTTTAAACTAGATGCATATAACAAAACTCTTTTATTTGTATTGTCAGGTTAAGACGGCAGCTGGAGTTAACAATGCATCTCTGCCAGTGATGATGCAGCAGGCAGTGGCTCTGCAGCAGATGCAGTTCCAGCAAGCTCTGGCTATGCAGCAGGCTGCTGCTGCACAGGCGTCCGCAGCACGTGCTGCTACAATGAAGTCCGCTACTGAGGCTGCTGCCGCCCGTGCCAAGGAGATCAGCATGAAACTCAAGGCAGAGGGTTTTTCTGCCAGCACAGGTATCGAGGAAGCTAACGGTGAAGCAGCAGATGGTAACAAGGAGGAGAAGAAAAGGTCAAGGTCTATTTTTTTTTTTTACCCAAAAGTACCAAATGACTGCTCAAAATGTGTCTATAGCTTTGTTTGTGACAGTTCTAGACTGTTAATGGTCTTGACCAGTAATACGGTATCAATTACCTTGGTACTAAATGTCAGTAGGAGTTGAGTAACAGTAAATATGGAAAAAGAAGGAAAATAAAAACAAACTTACATAGAATGAAGCTTAAACTATAAACAAAATTAGACTAAAAATTACACAGTACATGAGATTGTTTTGCCTCCAACAGTAGGGTGGGTCATCATGACTTTATTTACACTTAAACCAGATGCGGTAAGCTGCTGAAAATTTTGTTTTATTGTATTTTCTCTTTTAATATCGCAGGTCACCTTCTCCCTCCGTGAGAAAGTCAAAATCCAGGTCGAGGTCAAGGTCGCCAATTAGATATAGAGTCAGGAGGCGGTCCCGCTCATACTCTCCACCAATCAGACGGCGCCATAGGTCCCGTTCACGCTCTCCAGTTCGGTCCCATATCCACAGAGATGAGTATAGCCGTTCCAGCAGGAGGGAAAGGGAGACGGAGAGGCGAGGAAGGGAGAGGTCTCTTGACCGTTCCTCAAGGAGAGAGAGTGACAAGAAGGATAGGGAGAGGTCACCTGACCGTTCCTCAAGGAGAGAGAGTGACAAGAAGGATAGGGAGAGGTCACCTGACCGTTCCTTGAGGAGAGAGAGTGACAGGAAGGATAGGGAGAGGTCACCTGACCGTTCGTCGAGGAGAGAGAGTGACAGGAAGGATAGGGAGAGGTCACTTGACCGTTCGTCGAGGAGAGAGAGTGACAGGAAGGATAGGGAGAGGTCACTTGACCGTTCATCGAGGAGAGAGAGTGACAGGAAGGATAGGGAGAGGTCACTTGACCGTTCATCGAGGAGAGAGAGTGATAAGAAGGACAGGGAGAGGTCACTTGACCGTTCCTCAAGGAGAGAGATTGATAAGAAGGACAGGGAGAGGTCAGTTGACCGTTCCTCAAGGAGAGAGAGTGATAGGAAGGATGGGGACAGGTCTCGTGACCATTCCTCAAGGAGAGAGAATGAGAGGAAAGAGAGGGAGAGGTCCCTTGAGCGTTCCTCAAGGAGAGAGAGTGACAAGAAAGCGAGGATAGAAAGAGATAGGACAGAGAGCCAGAGGTCGCACCATTCATCTAGTTCCAAAAGGGAAAGGGAGAGGAGAGATAGCAACAGGAAGGAGAGCTCTCGTTCACCAGCTCCCCATGAAGAGGAGAGAGAAAGATCAAGATCTAGAGAGAGAAAGCTTGATAGTTCTGACAAGGAAGATCATAAAAAGCATGTGAAAGGCAAAGATCATTCAAAGGTGGAAAAGGAGAATAGTAAAAGAGAAGATGATTATGAGAATAAAGATCGGTGCAGTGGTCAGAAAGACCCAAAATTGGACAAAAAGCCTGTTGTAGAGGAAGATAGTGATTTTGACGCAAGTGAAGAGAAAGAAAATTCACCTTCTCCAGGTTCAAAATCCAAGAAGAGAAAATCTGATCGTGATGAGTATGATGATTATGAGAAGCGGCGTCTATCCAGAGATGATGAAAGAGAATTACAACACAGAAAGTCACATCGTTCAAAGGGAAGGGATGGTGAGGGTCACCACCATGGTAGATCAGAGAGATCGAAGGAGGATTATCATAGTAAAAACACATCTGACAAGAAGCGTGAGAAAGATGTACCAAACACCATGAAGGATGCTGAGTCAGACCGTTGGGTGGAAGGGGAGTTGGATGATTAATGTGTCAATTAGGGTTATGTGTGCTTTTGCTAAAATTTGGGCATGTACTTTTTTTTCCTTTTCTATTGCAGGATTGGTAGACTGAAGTAGGACTTGTAGGACAAAAACGGAGGGGATGGAGATTCCTGGAAGCATTGATGTAATCATGAACTAATCGTCTCTATATCTCAGGAGTAATGTCTTGGATTCTAGAAAACTATTCTATGGTGTTGTCCTTGTTAAGTACTCAGGTACTTGATTGTAGTTTTTTGTGGTATTTGTTACTGTTATTTGAACTATTCTGTACCAATTTGTGCCATAATATAGTGAATCTGTTGGCTCCGTTTTTATATGGGACATTTGAATGCATTAACACCAGTTCATACAGGCATACCTTGGTATAGAGCACTTAGTGGCATATCCAAATAAATATGACGAAGCAGTTTGATGACATGGTTTCATTTTTGTGATAATATGTGATAATGTGTTAGCTGTTCCATGTTTAGTGACTGCTACAACATTCATTTGTTCTTTTTTTTTTGTTTTTTTCCCTTTTTTTTGTCTTTCTATTTTATGGGTAACAGGAGATTCTTTCGAGTGGCCAGTGTAGACGAATGGAAATGGAGCTATCCATTAATAAGGTGGTCTTGTTCTTTTTCCTTATTTATGCATTCTCATTGTGCATGTGCTTTGATGTCTAGTGATACTATACCTATTCAATATTCATCCAACCAATTTATTCTGTTGTCGTGTTCTTTTTTTTTTTTGGGTTTTTCTTTTGCAACTTTTTGGAGTGGGAACAGGATTATATTTGAGTGGAGCATGCAACTTGCGGTGTCAGAAACCCGTGTTCTGCCGGTGAAGCATCCTCACTACCCTTAACTAGGTCTTAAAAAGATAAGCTGCATTACTTTCTGTTAAATTTTTTCATATGATTATTATTTTGAGGTTCAGTGAACTTTATGCATGTGGAAAAATAATGTCCAGGTGCATAATGTATTCATTTTCCTTTTTCTCTGTTCCTTTTTTCTTTTTTCTTCCCCTCCATTACACTTAATTTCATTTTGGATGGCTGTAGCGGCACGTTAGGAGCTACAGAGTGAACTAGCATTCTCACTGTCGTTTGGTTAGTCTACCGTCATTTTGACGAGCTCTTTATTAAATTTCTAGTATGGTTCAGGTTGGTATATGGTACTGGTACTGTATATAGTTGTAGTGTGAGGTGGTAGGGATTTCTGTTGGATTCTCTCCCTTGTTGAGAAATCAAACTGCTTGGGTGTTTAATCTTTGCAAATCATGGTGTCAGGTGGTAAAGATTTCTGTTGGTTCTCTCTTTTGTTGACAAACCGTTAATGCTTGGGTGTTTAATCTTTGCAAATCATGCTGTTTAAAGCACTTGCCAGTGTCATTTTCAGTGGGCTTGTAATTCAAAATCTGAATTGTTAACCTCATGTCGATCCAATCGTCGAAGTTAGCATGCCAAACATCTCCATACACATGATTGTAGTGCTCTTCTTTTGTTAAAATACTATTGGTGGTTTTGGTCTATATGGTGATTTCCTCTTTATTCATTCTGTCTAATTGTAAACAAAGAAGAGTATGAGTGTAGAGTTATAAATGAGAATAATTGCTACATTCATTTTCTAGAGGTTAGAAAAGAATATTTCAAGAGCTACATCCTAGTTGCATCCTTGTTCTAAAGCTAGTATTCTCAGCTTATTTGTTGCATCAGTAACCATTTGTTCCTTCTGATTAGAGGTTTCACTTGACATATTATTAAGAAAAGCTACATAATGAGTTTTTTTTTAACCCCTTTATTCATAATTTCTATAAAAAGAAAGGACACCTCGATGATCCCGGTAAAGTCAGAGGCCTAGATCGTTTCAGTCGTGATTCCTACAACAGTAACAACTCTTTTACAGTTACACATGGCTTACTGTGGCAACCAATCTAATTTTGGGTACCATTTTGAGAAATTATTCGAAATGCGGATTTTTTAGGTTTTTATTAGGAAGCAATTGGACAAGTTGAAGAATTGAAATTCAATATAAATCCATCTCTTTTTCCCATTATAAAAAAGAGTTAGTTGAAGTAAAATGGCTTGCTCTTCCTTTCTCTTTTATCAGGGAAATAAAGAAAGATAAGAAAGTAACACATCCTTTTTTGGATTTCTGGACAAAAAAGATTTACTTTTTCTTTCTTTCTTCCTTTCCTTTTTCATTTTCTTTCTTTCTTTCATTCTGAAAGGGACTTTGGATTAATCATCTAGACATTATGCACATTTAATGCCACCAGACGCGTTAACCTTTTGTTATTATTATATTGTGTTTGCTGTTCTTTTCTTTCCAAAAGAGGTTATATTCTCCAATATTTTATCTTAGAATATTGTTAACAACCCCAACAAACTATTAGATAGATAGACAAAATATGAGATAAGCTAATAAAAAAACTAAACCTGGTAACTGGGAAGAAAGATTTGTTCATGACATTTACTATACTTCCTTTGCTTTGTACTCTTTTTCTTCTCCCTCTTTTTGTTCTTATGTTACTTTGTTTCATTTTTCTTCCACACTTTTGACAAAAAAGGATGAACATCCAAAGGTTTTATCAACATTTTTGCCAAACCTTTATTTTGTTCTTTTTTTTTTTCCAAAATGAATATAAAATAAAATGTGGGTTTTAATGTTACAAGTTTTTTGTGCCACAATCTTTTTTTTTTATATATATTTCAAATGTTGACATTTAAAAATGGAATTTAAACCGTTGATCTTATTTATTTTCATGGGAGATGTATGTATATAAAATTTTATGATCTTTTGAGTTTATTTTTATAGTAGACCAAATGATCAAAAAATAAATGTATTAAAATTAATCCATTATGGTTAATTAGATTCATTTGTTTTTTGATAACTTGATTTTGTATAAAATAAATTCAAAAAATCATGAAATTTTATACATCACTCATAAAAATAATCAAGATCAACGGTTTGGATTTAATCTTTGGATGTCAAAATTTAAAATATAAATAAAAAAAAAGAGTTTGCAATATTTTATGACATTAAAAACTTATGTTATCATGTGGATCCACAACTAGCTACATATTACCATCTAGTTTATATTCATCTACAACTTGGCAACATTCTATACTAACAAAATCTCATTTTTCTAAGTACCATGATTTTAGAACATGTCACCTTCATTGAAAAAAGAAAACTCAGCAGAGAAAGAGACAGACAGAATGAGCTCTTTATGCATTATTCCAAATGTGTGCGTTCACATCCTGAGTATTAATTACATGCAGAAACAACAAACACATCTCTATTAATTAAAGTATACATACATACATACATACATACATACATACATACATACATACATACATACATAAAACATCTTTTTTTAAACCTGTGACCGAGACTTGTTATGTTTTTTTTTTCTAGCACCTACATTTGTTTCTTTTCAAACATTATTGTGAGATTTGAATATGCATCTTTCTATAGAGAATTGAGACTTATCGTCACTGTGCTCATTTATTTCTTTTACTTGTGTCACATTTACATGTTGACTCCTGATGGATATCTAATCCAAGTCTTTTGTTGTAAACAAAAGATATATTTCATCCTACTATAAATTTTATATAGTGATCCAAAAAAAATTCAAGTATTTTATAATTCAATGTAAAATAGTTTGGTATCATGTTAGACATAAACAAAATTGAAGAAAGGTACATAAATGCGAAAATATATCCTTCAAAGTGAATTTTCGTCAAATACCTTCGTTTTGGCGAGGGGTTGTAGATGTAAAAATTAACCCCTCAATTTGTATTGATTCTTATCACGGCTCAAAATCTCGCTATCATATAGTCTTGGTAATTAATTAATTAGATAAATGTCCGTTGCTAAATTATGAAATAAGACTTTTGTTAAAAAAATTAAGAATTAAAACATATTACTCATGAAAAGAAATGGTAATAAATATACAAATTATTGATGGGGTCAAATAATCATGACCCGTTATCTAATGTAAAGACCTAATAATGCTAATTAATTAGTGAATTCCATTAAATGTTCTTGATCTAGTCAAAATGATCAATTAGAATAATAGATAATTAAGGAATTTATGATTCTATCAAGGGTCCTTGTTAATTAATCCAGTAAGAATATATAAATTATATTTAATTAATTAATTGAAATAATTTCTCAACATCTTAGAACATAAATATAGAAATTAACAAAATTATATTTAATTAATTGAAAATAATTTCTCAAAATCTTAATATATAAACATAAAATTTGATAAAATTTCTAACATAATGGACCCACCAAAACTATGGTAATTAACCTACCCTTGACATGTTGACATGATGACGTATTTTTTTTGTCCTGATCTGTCAGAAACTCATCCAATTAATAATTTAGAAAAAAATTCTTGGTAGGTTCGAAATTTTGTTCTTTCACTTTCAATCTCTCATTTGTTTCTAGAAGAAATCAACTACTTGACCCATAAAATGGAAATATTGATAGTGATAATTAAATGGCGTGCGGAATTAATCTATTAATAACATTAAAAATACGTGGTATGTGGATACGATACGGCATGTTTACGTGTCTAACTAGCAGTGACATGTCTAGATACGTCTCACCTCTTTACACATCTAATGTAGTTATTAATTTTTATTAAAGCGAGTGAAGTCAGAGACTGAGTCCATATATCCTATCATATAGATCCGTCATAGATTCAAAGCATTAGAGGATAGAGGCAGAGTCGTCGTCTTGCTGAGATGATTTATAGGCCAATACCAATTAGCTTAGAGTCATTAGAATACTTCAAGTTCTAAGATTTTTGATTGGTCTCGAGTTAAAATATCTAGTTATGTGCTAGGACGGCATGCCGGGATGTATCGTGTCATTAGAAGTATCGTTTTTAACACTCTTATAAAAAAAAAATACGATATGTTATGACACGTGCAGCTGGCATATATGTGCAGACAAAGCAATAGTTTTATAGAACCCTACATGTGGTGATGCTAGAGTTTGATTATATCATATATAATTTAGTATAGAGAAATTATTCTTGCACCCCGCATTTTGCATCTCTTATTTGCACATTAAAAATATTTATACTAAATAGATAATTTATTTATATCTGAATTTGTAAGTGTTTATAGTTAGTATATAAAGTATTTATCACATTTTCTTTTTTAGATGATTATAAAGAAATGAAAGTTAAAAATTTTGTTGTACGAGTATACATACAATTTGCATTACTTTTAATTCTAATAATACAAAGTATAAGTAATTTTATATATAAATTTTTAAAAGAAGTATAAATATATTTAGAATACAAATAAATGATATAGTTAAGAGATATAATTATTACTCTTCTTTAGTATTTATGATCCTTTTGATTAAAGCGTCACGCCACATGTCTCATTTTTTTTTTTTATGTTTTGTCAAAGAATTAATTTAGATTAATTATAAATAAATTTCATTTATTACAATATATACTAGTGATTAAAGAGAAATAAAAGGTGGCCAGCCTTTTAATGCTTTCCTAATGCACTAATGCTATTTCATTAATATATATTATCAAAATGATATTATCTTTAAAATCTTTTTAAAACGAATAAACTTTAATATGTAAAATATATTAAATTTCTAACACCACCTCATATTGTTTAATTAGCATAGTAATCTAAATATATGTTAAGTAAAATTACATAATTGTTAATTATAAAGATATTATTTAATTAAAAAACTAATAATGATATTACAAAGTATGCATATATCCGTACAAATAATTAAAATTTCATATATATGGTTTTACTTATTTTAATATGGAAAATTATTTTTAACAGATTTGAATAATTGGTTGAAAAAAATAAAAGAGTTGAGACTTAGCTGTGTGCTTAATTAAATTAATGATTGGTAACTGAAACAGTAAGCTATTAGAATTAATGATCTTTTAACAATCATATATATATAATATATGTTTAGGCATCCAATTAATAGAAAAAAAAGGATCCTTATCACCAATTAATTAACCATTATATATTCATCATATAATTAACTGAAACATTCTGTACCAGAAAAGTGTCTGATTTCTGAAAAAGATATTACATATGTAGATAGATAATGTCATATTCTTTCAAAGAAAAACATGACAGAGATGGAGACAGAATAAGAGTTGGAATATGTATTTTATTTTAAATATCTAACTTTCTCAGTGTTCCTAATATTCACATTTTTAAGTGTTATATGCGTTCAAACATGTTGACTATTGTTTGAAAATATATAACCTGTGCCTCCATTAATGGACCCACAAAAGATCTGGTAATTAATTAACCTACTCTTGACACTGTGACATGATGACATGGATTATAGACTACAATATTGTTTATATATATATATATATATATATATATATATATATATATATATAAATATTATATTATATTTGTTTAGAGGATTAAGGTTTTCTCAAAATCTGGAATTCTAGATGTGCTACTTTTCCAAATTCCAGATATATAAATCAATGTCTGAACTGAATTTGTATTTTAAAAATAATTATTAACATAATAATTTTTATAAAACTTATAAAATTATAATAAAAATATTCATTATAATTAGACTCAATTAAAAAATTAAATTAATTATATATTAAATTATTTAATATGTACAAATTTATTTTGCATTCTGAATTCTTCTTGTTAAAAATATGTACTTGGTTTCTAGAAGAAAACATTGATTTAGTATTAAACCTACTACGTATCTTTCCACAGAGAAAAATTTCCTTAGCCACCTTTTTTTGTGTCGTTTTCTCCTTTTCTTTTTTTGGACATTTAATCCAACTTGTTTTTTTTGTAAAAAGATAGCTCTGTGCATTTAATTTTTATAATACATTCATTTAATATTTCAAAAAATTAAAATTAAAATTAAAATTAAAATTATAATTATTAGATATACTTTTAATTATTTAGATGTAATGGGTATTAAATTTAATTAATTGAGTAAATTCAAAATTTTATTAACCATTCATCATTAATTATTTAAAAATTTATCGTCAAAAATTTTAAATTGTTTGATGAAAACCTAATTATATTTCAAATTGATTCAAATTTAATCCAAATGTTATTTAAAACATGAAACACAACCATATAATCTTAGTTCTCTAATTTGAACGATGTTTTTGATAATTTTAATAATGAATTCTGAAAATTCAAATACAATGATAATTAAAAATAACTCTATTGATATATCATTAAACATATAAATAGTTTACCAATTAAATTTCTTATAATTTAAATATGAATAGTATGTAAATTTAAATTTCAGTGCGAAAAAATATATTATTTTAGTTCGTATCATATGTAAATTTTTATTTTTATAAAATTTATGTATATATATATTTTTGATATAAGGACTCTTGTTAACCCCAAAATTTATTTTTTTTAAATATTTTTTGTATGATTTAAACCTGTATTTCTTTATAGAAATGCGAAATCTATCGCCACTATGCTAGACCTACAGTTCTATAAAATTTATACTTAGGAGAACAAATTCTAAATGATTCATACTTAAATTTGATATAAAAATACATGTATTATTAGTCAAGCGGAGAACAGAATTTCTCCTGTGGTTTTTAGTACACCTTAACATTTAAATAATACTTAAATAAATTAGGTGTGTTGTTTGGTAGTATATTTGAAATCAATGATGCATCTAGAAGAAAGAATATACCAATTTATAAGGATCTAGAAGGTGAAAAAAAAATGAAAGACAATTTTAGAGAAAATTAAAGTACCAAATCAGCAAAAAGATGTAAAATCCAAGAAAATTTCATGCTTCCATTTCGTCAATTCGGCTTTATTACATGCGTGTGTTCATAAAATGGTTTAGATTTTCTATGGCGAGTATTATATAAACATATTTGCATGCGTAGTGGAATTTGGGTGATGATTTTTGACTAACCAGATTCGAAATGATCTGAGAGAAAATAGGTCGGATATTGGTTGAGAATTTTCTATCCGTTTTAGGTTGGGTTGGGTTTAGATTGATCTGAAATGATCCGAATAATTATGTTTTTTTAGGTTTAATTTTTGAAAATTCATACTAATTAAAATTTATTCATATATTAATTAAGATTAATTATATATTATTAAAATTAAGTTGTATAAAATATAAAAAATAATCATTAAATGCTTAATAAATTTATTCGGATATGATCGGATCGACCCGTGATCCTAATGAATTGAGTATGGATAAATTTTTTCAATCCGAGTTAAATCGAATCCGATCATATCAGATAAAATATAATAATAAAATAATAATAACCTGACCTAATTCATTAACACCTCTACATTTAATGCAAATATGATTATTACAAACGTATACGTATGTTATTTTGACCTAGTCATATTTACCTCCTTGATGGTGATGGTGATGGTGATGGGTCGGTTATCAAAAATTAAATATCAGACCATGAGAGTAGGTAAAATTTAATTTACCTACTCTGATGTTTAATTTTGATATTTTCTTGCCAAGTTTTAGGGGAAGGAAAATTGATATACTACACCAAAAGTTACATACATAGTGCCACAGACACAAACTAAAAACATGGTTCGAATTGAATTTTGCGGCTCAACAATTCCTGTGTCACTTTACCGCGTTATTACCCCTATAAAAAGAAACGAACTTTAAATAAAATTTGAAACAGATCAATCAAATCCTTAGCAACATCACACAACCCAATTCTAGAAGAACATAAATAAACACACCACTTCTAAGGGAGAGAGGAAGAAGAGATGGCCGGTACAAGTCTTGGAACCGCCGTACCGCCTCTCCGGCACCATGACAGGTGCCACAGCGCATTGCTAGTACCATCCGGAACTGCCACGTGTGGATTCGGCTCCAGCAGGAAACAGCTTCGGTACCCTCTTCTTACGGCACGCGCACCAAGTCTTCGATCAAATGCCTCAGTGGGTTTCGAGATGGAAACCAGTAGAAGAAGCTTCTATGAGCTTCTGGAAGTGTCTAGAGAAGTGAGCTTTGAGGAGGTTAAGAGGGCATATAGAAGGCTTGCTCTGAGGTATTGCTAATTATAATTAATACTTGTCGAATGCTCTTAAGACCGGTATTACGGGGCAATAAATAAGATACCGGTATATTCTTTTAGTGTATGAAATACACCCAGGATTCATCTCAAAAAAAAAAAAAGGAAATACACCCAGGATTTTCTTATTTTTGGTGGTACAAGAAATGCATATAAATTTTCCTTTGGTACAAATTGACAGGTACCATCCTGACGTGTCACCACCTGATTTGATGGAAGAGAATGCGTGTAAATTCATGGAGGTACAAGAGGCATACCAAACACTGTCTGACCCTAGGAGGCGGGAGGTCTATGACAGTGGGCTCCGCCTTGGTGTTGTCTCTCCCACCACTTCTGCTGGATGGCGGCAATATAATGAGGTTAGAAAACTTTTTTTTTAATCTTTTTAATTTTTGGATAAGTTGCATGAAACCTCGTCAACTATTAGGCAGTGTAGTGCGGTGCTCTTGAACCGTCGGAACGGAGAAGAGCTTAGATTGTTATTAGTTGGTACGTGGTTCAAGTTTGTAAATGCTTGGTAGTCAATCCAATATTATAAATTATGTTTTTTAATAAAAATTTAATATTATATACTATCAATAAAGTTGAGTACATGAACTTAAATAAAAAAGTTGCTTTTAAATTTGTTGATTTGTTTCTGGTACTACTGGTGAATACCTGGTTCTTTGCACTGTTAAGGTTGAGTGGAATTTAATCAAGACAAAATCTTTTGTACCCTTCTTTTTATGAAAAATTGAATTCAAAATGTCTTTCAAATAAAGGATGAAACATTTCTGCCTAGTTGATGGTCAATTGACTCTCAATTGGTACTGGTTTTCATGCACAAATAATGCACACTGGTACTGTAACAACCGAGTCGTTTTTGTGTTTTTTTCCTGTATGTTGTCTTGGTTCTAAATCAGGGGTTCTCTTTGAATATTTGTTTGCAGGATTTATATGACACATCTTGTTGGAAGAGGCAGTGGCAAGATCAGCTCGAGAGATTGCAGAGACGAAGCATGACCAATTCTTATTTAAATTCAGATCGTTCTTGGGGGGCAAAGATGCGCCAGAGATGGGCTGAATCGACAGTTTTATAGGACATTATAGCCCCCCACAATACGAAACTTCAATGCAACTATTGGTGGCCTCCGCAAAACTTTTAATTTTGTCCCTGGTTTTTTTAGTTTTTATCGGAGGTTTTTGCTTTAGTCTTGGTTGAGAAATCAGTTCATAATCTAGGCTGTGCTGATCTAGTTTCTATCATTAGCAAAAGTGGTTTTAAATTTGTCTCTGCAGGAATAGGTTTTTTTTTTGTTGTGGGGGGGGGGGGGGGTGCTTAATCATTTAATCATGTGGGTTAATGCAGAGAGATAATAAATCTCCATATTTCTTCTTTTTGATTAGTTTCTGATGCCACTGGCATAATTAAATTTGAGATCCACCTTTGAAATCTTGAACTTGAAATGTTAAAAATTGGGACTGGTCTGGAAAGAGGCCAACAATGAAAAAAGCTAAATACAAAGGTGAATATCATGACCCATTAAATATAACCATAAAATTGAAGATATTTGGACCCTCCAACCTATATAAGAAGATATTTGAACCCACCAACTGAAGTTCCTGACAACGACTTGTGCTTTTCCTTCAGACAGTCAAAAAGAGAAAAATAAAAGAAGGAACTTACGGGTAAAATAATTCAACAAGAGAAAAATAACTTTATTGCATGAAATTTTTGGTATCAAACATCCTGAATTAACATAAGATCACAACTTTGCCTTGACAAATCTAGTAATCAACCATGGTTTATCAGAAAATTTATTCAACACTCTGATGCCTCTCAAGAATAACAAGGATGCCGATTGTTAATCACCACCTCGGCACTGGTCTTCTTTCCTGCATGGCCGTACCGGCTGTTTCCCTGGCACCAGGACCTTTCTTCCAAGATCACAATTACCCGGGGTATCACAAAAGTTGAGTGTAGGTGGCTTGTTGTTCGAATCTTGAGCAGCGGCAATCTCAACCTGACCTACTAGCAATAGGCCCACCAACATAAAGGCGACAAACTGAAGGGAAATGCTGCTCTTTGCCATATTTTGTTGGCGTAATTTTTGGAAAATTGTTGGATGAAGAAATACGGATGAATTTTGTGCTTTTTTATAAGCAATGGAAATAGATGTGACGAACGAGCTTGCGGCTGGATTTGTTGCGTACAGGTTAATTAGTAGTCCCAAAATTAGAAATTAGTTAGTGTGTTGCTTAGATAGGTGGCATGCAATGTTAGAGATGACATTATTCTGTTACATTACCTGAAATTTAGATTATGGCTGAAAGAATTTTCTTTTATTATACATTTTGAATTAACTGACGGCTCAAATTGAAAAATTAAAAACATCCACAAATGAAGTGCTAAAAGTATGGTATATCATTATGTGATAAATGGTTTAGTGTCAATCAAATATTAGATTAGGAACGGAGGAAAATCACGTCGGAACTCTACTCGGCTTTTCTAATGCCATTAATGGACATAGTTTTAATCAATTTGAGGTACTAATCGTGTTGAAAGAGTACCAAATGTTGACAACAAGAGTACACAACACAACTATCATTTAATATAATGCCAGAACTCTCCAGTGCAATGTAATACATATTACTCGGGGGAAAAAATGAGGCAAACATTCTGCATAATGCTAGAAACTCTTTTGATTCCTCTTGAAACTCGGTACCTTTACGAGTTGTCATGATTAAGTTCAATCAAAGATAGAAGTAGAACTATGCTCTGATAACAAAAATTATGAGACAAGGAATGGAAGAACACAGAAATTTAAAAGAACATGTTTTAGGCAATAGAAACCTTGGGGGCAACTGTTAGTTCCTTTTTTTTCAATTTTGACCTAGTCAAATGGAAGAGAGAACGAGAATGGGTAATGGGAAGTTCGGGCAGGGATCCTGAGCAGGAGAAGGGGAGTTGTGACACTGACTCAGAGGACCCACAGTTTACAAGAGATTGCGAGATAGCGTCAATTCAGACACTGACTGTGGAGTCAGATGGAAAAAGAGACAGAGAAAGAGTCTCTTACTGAGAGGACCCACACGTCAGAAACGGAGAAAATAGTCGCTATTCAGAATGGAGAGGAGGAAGAGCAGATTTTGTGTGTTTGGTACTGGTTAGAAGTCTCAAATTTAAAAATTGAAGAGGTCCAAGAAATGCTGAAAATGTTGTTTAATTATCATGTGAAGAATGATTTGCCATGAATCAGATATTAGATTAAAAACTGAGCCTAATTAGATCTGGCAGATATATATGCATTTATGGAAGAAATTTTGTCAGAATCCTATTCTGTTGTTCTGATACCATTTATGGACATATGTCTTAGTTTAATTATTTTCACCAAATGCTATTTCATGGGCACTTTTACACCGGTAAGTAAGCCGATGCAAATGCTATATACATCAGATGGAACTTGCCCAACTTTTTTATTAATCATACATTTACTAGATATGCCAGTATATCCTAATTCATTTATTGCTTTTAAAGTTATGAAATCTAAGAGTAGTACAATATTTTTTCTCTTAATATTGATTCCAGATCATTTCAGACCAGACCAGACCAGTTTTGGATGTTAAGTAATTTCAGTTGATTGGATAATTTTGGGTCTTACCAGATGTTTATTTCTGGTACAAAGATTCAGCCTTCTTCTAGGCAAAACTTGTTGGGCATCAGAAACTTAACAAAATATCAATAATCAAAGATATTCTCTCTATATATGCAGAATAATTTTTAGCATTAGCTATAGTTGAGATTGATTATCTCCTACCCAAAGTTGCATTGAGAAATAAAATTGATTCAAAAACATGCAAAAAAAAAAACAAAAATTGTACCAATTAAGTAACTAGCACTGTATATACCTTTCCACTTCTACGCTCTTTATTGCATAAATGAAGATATAACAAACATTAATTGCAAACCTTAAATACTTGCACTGTTGCAGAACAGCATCATTATTTAATATAAACTAATACATACAATTATCTATCTCAAATCTCTTCAAACACACACTGATTTAACATTATAATTACAACATGAAACTTTGACAGTTCCTCCTTTTGAACCGCAGCATTTCATGAATCCGCAACACAATCAGATATATATCCCGAGCCTAATCGTCTCTGCCAACGCAACGATCGATCTTTCTGCATGGGCGCACATTTCCGGGAGGCACCGGGACGTTTACGGGATTAACAAAGACATTAACCATTTGAGCATAATTTATGAATCTTGAGGCCCTGCCGGTAGACTTCGACGCCTCGACGGGGGCTTGGCCAACAAGCAATAGGCCTAGAAAGGCTACGATAAGTAAATACCGAACCGCCATTCCCTTCGACATTGTTGCTGATCGATTAACGATTAATTTGTGTTATGATTTTATCTTGAGGGAATCAACACTTGTGATCTCTCTTTAAAGGGTTTATAATGTTAAATGGATATCAGTGTAGTTGCATTAACAGAAAAAAAAAAGATTACTTTCTGTTTTAAGAACTGGATATTTTTAGCATCCATATGGCATTAATTAGGTGGTGATGCTCCCCAAAAATAGAAAATGATGAAAGCAAAAAACTAATGGATAACAAATTTCTTATTGATAAATATTGTTTTGCATTTGTGTTGCAAAAGGGATCAGTTGTAATGCACAATACTTATTTAAAAAACAATAAAATGGTAAAAAATA
This sequence comes from x Bolboschoenoplectus mariqueter, assembly GCA_037678475.1. Taxonomy (NCBI): domain Eukaryota; kingdom Viridiplantae; phylum Streptophyta; class Magnoliopsida; order Poales; family Cyperaceae; genus x Bolboschoenoplectus; species x Bolboschoenoplectus mariqueter. Next base: position 929,999 of record CM075286.1, on the reverse strand, counting down.
TTGTCTATTAACATGTTAAAAACATGAGTTTTGTTTAAGATTAATAACTTATTGTGATATTCCAGCTTAATTAGGATTAAGCAAGTTGAGATAGGGTTGCAAAAGTTTATTTATTGTATACTAGATTAGAGATATATATTATTTTTGTTATATCAAATCTGGTCATCATGAAGCTCTTGAGATATAAATATTATCCGATCGTATCCAGATTTTAATCCAAATTCAGATTTAATAGGGATATTTCTTTAGCGCATACGAATGTCGATATAATTTTAAATTTTGAGTTAACTACTCATGTATCCATCAAAATTTTAAAAAATAGTCAATATCCATCAAAACAACAAAATAGCTCATCTATCTATTGCAATAATATATTATTTCTTTATCCCTTTATTCTTATTTTATTTATTATAAACTTTCTATCAAAAAAAAATTTGACCAAATTACTCTTCTTCTTTTTTATTTGAATTGTTGCAAATTTTAAAAAAATTATGAATGATAAAAATTTGCATAAAATAACATTTTTTTATGTATATGATATTTTATAGTATAATTTACATTTGAAATAAAATTATTTTTACTGATTGTCAAATTAATTCATCATCAATAGATTAACTTGTGTTAATTATTATTAGTAGCTTTCTTTATCTTTCACATATTTGATATGTCCTTTCCAAATTTCATTATTATTTTTTCAGTACAGCTTGGCGCGAAATCCCTCTTTCATTCCCGCCAAAATCTCTCTCCTGTCCCCTCAATTTCCCGCCATCTCCCTTCCTTTTCCCCCGCTCTCTCTCTCTCTCTTCATTTCTCTTCTCTAGAGTCAGCGATCCTTCTTTTTCTTCTCAACTTGCGTGAGATCCCTACTTCAGATCGACCTGACGATGTTGAAAAGGAAGATCAATCCATCAACTGAGGGCCGAGATTTGTCGATCCGTAGCTGCACTAAAGATCTACGGCTGAGACGTGTGTTTTCTCTCGGATCTGACTCGAAAGGGATTGAATCCAACGACAATGGAGGGGCTGATGTCGGATCTTGTGAAGCTGCTGGTGGTAAGGATCCAAGTATGGACGTAGAGATCAAGGACGCATCCAAGGAGTGTGAGAAGGTAGATAAATTTTGTGATTTCGTCAAAGTTTTCTTGTCTTTAGGAAATATGCTTATAAATTCTTGTATTTATGTTCACATCCTTTGGTAGTCTTTCTTATGTCATCTGGGATTATGCATTTACTAGAAAGTTTATGTTATATATTAGTTTAATCCAAGCAAATCAATCAAGTATGGCAAAAAAGAGAAAAAATAGTGAAATATTCCAATTTTTGGTAGGCGTATGAGCATAATCTGGTTTTCCTCAGGAGATAAACTGCTGGATCTGGTCCATTGGGCTTATTAAACTGCACTTTTTCAGCATTATATTGTTTCATCTCTTTTCTTTTGAAAAAGAATGTAGCCATTATGACCACCTGTTCCCTTTGATAAGAAACAAAAGGTAGAATCAGTAATATTATTTCATGAAATGTACTTGAATTGATATCTCATGAGTTGTATTGTTTTGAAGGATTCAAATTCTTCTGGAGGAATAAACAAGACTGGTTTCCTGCCTAAAGGTATTTTGAAGAAGCCTAGCGGGTCAGGATGTGACAGAGAAGATCTGATCCAAAGAACTCCACCAGAGAATGTCATTACTGTGGATACTGGTGCAGCCAACAATTGTCAAAATACTTTCCCCAAAAACAAAGCAGTAGGTGTCTTACTTTTCAATTAGTTTTGGGTAATTTTCTCAAATAAAGGTAATAGTTCATAGAAAAATACGTCGAGTTATAAAGTAAAAAAAATAATAATATCAGAGAACAATAATCTTTTTACTGAACTAACCAGAAATATCATCTTTTTTTCTCTTATTAAATTAATGTATAAAGTAAATAACTGCAAAACTAGTATATCTGTTTCCAAAATGATTAAAAGTTGGGTGATATTTTCATGTCCTATAGAATGCTGCATGTAATTTGCAAAGAGAAGTATCCACTCTCTGTAGTTTCTCATGTTATTTTGCAAAAGTAGTAAATTCAGTTTTTTATTTATTCATTACAGTCGAAAATTTATGAAGTCCTGATTATATGACCATTCTATAGTTGAGATACATATAATTTTTATTTTGAAATATGCTAAAATTTTATTGAGTTCTTGAACTTAAGTGAGCATTTGTTGAATTTTTTTCCATATAATTTATGAAATATTTAGAATCATTAACAGTTTGGATATTATCGTCTGTCTAAACTAAAACATACTTTGGTTATACTTTGAAAAAGGGAGCTGTGGTTTTGATACAAAGAGGTTTGAGAATTTAGGTACTTCAACATCAAAATGTCTAAATTCTAAACAAGTCTTTATTTTGTATTTCAGAGAGCTGCACCTTGCTCAAGACAAAAGCTTGTGCAGGTACATGGCTCCATCAGCTATAGACGGCTTCTCCCTTATCTAATGGAGATGGACAAAGATGGTACTAAATTTAAGCTCTTTTGACTTATAGTTGTTCCCAAGAACATTCTTCGTTTACTCAATTTATAGAAATTTCTTTTATATTTCAGAGGTTCAAGTCTCTTCAACTGAGGAGCAATCATTCACTCCAAATGTGGACTCACCAAATTCCATATTGACTGGAAACCTTGATTTTGCTGAGATCCCAGTTTCTAAAACACCCAATTTGGGAAAACCAGAAGAGATTACCCCTCCAATTTTGGTTTCAACAGTTGCTCAATCTAGTGAAATCCCCACAGCAGAAAATATCCGATCCAATTCAACTAAACTCCCTATTGAACCTCAACCACCATTAGATGACTCGATTCAAGCAATTTTGGTTGAATCAGCAGAAAAGGTTACCCCTCCAATTTTGGTTCCAATAGTTGTTCAATCTAGTGAAATCCCCACAGCAGAAAATATCCGATCCAATTCAACTAAACTCCCTGTTGAACCCCAACCACCATTAGATGACTCGATTCAAGCAATGGAGGTACTTTGCAGTCCGCAATTGGTTTCCTCCGTCTCCTCAGTTCAAGAAACCCTAACAATTGATGAACTTGCTTGTGGAAATGTTAACAAGAGGGGCGAAGTTATTACTTCAACTAAGACGGGGGAAATCAAAGGGGATAAAACAGTGGGTTGTAAAGGAATTTGCACGTGCTTGGATTGTGTTTTGTTTAGAATCCATGCCGAAAGGTCCTTTGAGTTCTCAAAAAAGCAGTTGAATGAGGCTGATGAGATAATAAGAGGCTTGGTGACAGAGATCTGTTGTCTCCGACATATACTGGAAAAGTCCATTGGAAACAGATGCAGCGATTGTAGTCAAGTTTATCAGGTAAGTTTAATTGTGCAATCTTTAATAGTTTCTTTCCTTCTGTTGTATGATATTAGCATTTTTTTTGGCTTTTATCATTTGTGTATAACTACCAGGAGTTATTACTGGCACATAGTATCAACTAGTACTGATCTTGCTATTATCAACTGTGACTGTTACCGATGACTTCTGTTACATGCTTAGCCACTGACTTTAAAGTAATGGTTGTTGACTAATGTCTTTGGTCTGGATGGTCAAGATATAGATGTCTTGTACAGGTTTGGTGTTGGGTTGTGTTAAGCATAACCATTTTATTGACCGATAAAGCATTGATAACAGCTGGCATGTGTCAGTATCTCTTGCAGATTGCACTCTTTACGGTGTCTGATTTGGATTTAGATAATCTTTATTACAAAACTAAATCAAAAATTCATTTTAGGATGAGCTAATAAAAGTGGTGTGTGAAAGGGCTTCTCTAACAGAGAAGCTAGCAACTATGCGTACGAAACAAATGTCGATGGACCTTGATGCACATAGCAAACAACAGGTAAACTTCTTTCATATGTTTGAAAAAGTCAACTTATTCAATTACAGTGAATTTGTACAGTTCAGCTCAAGTAAAAACTAGGGTCACTTCTGGCTTAGACACAACATTTTATAGCTGGTACCAGAGTTGGGTTGTTTTAGGTTTGTGTTTCTTCAGTTAGGGTTGGGGCTATTTGGGTTTGAGTGAACTTTGGGTTTCAAGTCAAGTGGGTTTTGATCATTTTAGGTCTGGAAGTCAGGTTATTGGGTTGGTAGTCCTGGTCAGTTACTGTTATTTATTTTTCAAAAAAATATGGCAATTAGTTGCTATTTTGTCAGGTTAAGAGGGTTATATTGTCAGAGGGGACTTTTGAGTTGAGTTTGAATGAGGTTGCGTTGGGGTTTGACTTGCTTGTGGTTTCATTATGTACGGGTATGGTCAGGTCATGGGCATATTTCAGTCCAGGTTTGGTTGGGATCGGGTTTCGTCCTGAGACGAAAGGGAAAAAAAAGTTGTCTGGTAGGGTTTTTATTTTGCCAACTCTATGAAGTAGTGAAAACCACATAAACTGTGTATACATGCAAATATTTATACTCAACTAATGTTCATGTTTTCTGCAATAATACATGAATTTTAAGTCATTTAGGAAATCATCTGCATAAATCCATGAATCTTGTTTTTCATATCATACTTCTCAGAACAAGGGCTTATTTGCAAATTACTGATTAAAACAGGAGGCAAGAGTGGTCTTCTCAGATTGCATAAACCAGAAAATCATCCCGTCGTCACTTGAAACTAATCCAAGAGAACATTCATAGAAGTGCCAAGATCAAATTGTAGTTCCATTTTTTTTTCTTATTTAATTCAAATTTATTGTTTTCGGTGTGAGATTTCATAATCATTGTTTAAATAGCATGGTGTGTGATGCTTTAATGATATGTTCTTTGCAGCAATCTAATCTTTGAAGAGCAATTCTACATCTTTGAGGTTATATACATCCAAGCTGTCTAGACTAAAAGAATTATTTTCAGAAACTGACGAAAACAAAAAATAGTATAGGTTATTAATAAAGGAGAAGAAAGGCCTCTGATACAAATATTTGGAACATGAAATTGTGATCAAAGATTTTTGGAACAGTCAATTGGCTCATATTTTAGTTCAGTCTTTGTTTTCTGTATTGGTTGATTTTATCATGCAATTTGTTTTGATGTGGATCGTGATAAATCAGATAACAGTATGATATATGCACAGCCTGCTATGAAAAAGCGTACAACACTCTGTGCTCCCCTAATACCACCAAAAGAACAACAAAATTAACAAAACTAAGATTTTTTTTGAAATTATATTTCACTCTCCTTGTTCAGAAGAAAACAGAAAACATTTTGCACAAACTATAACATTATCGGCTCATACTCCTATCATCTCTTGGTTATATATATTCGTCAATGCATGATTTCCAATGTTTTCAATGAAAAAGTAGAGTGCAAAATATAATCTACTCAGAATTAGAAACATAAAGAAAAAGTACACACAAACCTCTATCTTATTATTTTCTTTCCTCTCAAAGAAATAGCACATCTAATCTACCTCAGTCCGTGGTGATGCGTACACCGATGGCAATCAGAAACACCGCCAAAATGGCAAAAAATATAATTGCATGGACTAGTATGGCGACGCCACTCGTTTGCATGCTGCCAAACTTCATTATGCTGTGATGTGCCGGTAACTCGAACAGCAGCCCCGGTGACAGTAGCACAAACAATACTACTGATATCACCACTGGCCCCCAATCTGACATCCTTTTGTTGTTTCTACTCTATTTATTAATAGAATTTGTTTTTCTTTTTGGGTACTTCTGTTCCTCTCTGTGATTATGGGGAAAGTTGTAAGTTTGTTTAATGGTTATCTCTATTTAGTTGTAGTGTATTCTAGAGAAAGAAAGAGAGGATGAAGAGAGATGTGTGTTGATTGGGAAAGGAAAGGGATGTCTCATCCAATATTTCTGTTTCAACCATATGTTTCTCACTTATTAACTTGAATATACAACAAAATGTATTTATGAAATTTGGAACTACATCCCACTTGAATAGTGCTTGTAATTTTATCTTTGATTGTGAAGCACATAACTTTGTTTTCTGAAAACACACAATCTCCAAGCAAGTTCGGCCGTCGGAGTTAGATCGGATGGTTCGGATTGAATCAAAATAGCTGTTGTGATTTGTAAATAAGAGGACTAAAGGAGAGGTGGTGAAATGTTACATGTGACATGATAGGAGCCGTTGGATTTCATTTCAATTTTCAGGCAATTTTAAGGAAAGCTGAGGTGAAATGAAATTAAATGGACACAAACAAAGCCTGGTTTAGAAATTAGGCTAATTTCTTTTTGAATAAATATGAAAATCCTCATCCTTCCATCCCCAAAATTTATCTTTTTCGTTTCTCTTCTGATTTAGACGAAGGTTAACAACTTGTTGGTTGCATAAGGTAACAAATTCGGATGTTGTTCATTGCTTTTATGTATTTGTTTCTTTCTGAATTCTTACATTGATGATAGACAATGGTAATTGAAATTCTTGATTGTTTCAAAAATATGCATATTGTTCAGAAAATTTTTCTTACACCAATCGGTTTAAATTTGTACTATTGTTACTAATTTAAAGTAATTTTTGAATAATCATTATAAAATCTATTTGCAAATTCCTTGCAGAATAATTTTTGTTGAATTATTTTACTAATGACAGATTAGAGAAGCAATTGATTTATATTTTGTTTTTAATTTGATCTCTAATTCAATTCTTTTTTTAAGAAAGGAAGCTTGGTATCATTGATTTGATTATTTTTCCCCATCTATTGTTTTACATATTGGGTTTTTTTTATCATAATTAAATTTGATTTCTTCGTTTACTATATTTTAGATCTAATAACTTATTTGTTCTGCTATTGTTATTCCTACTAAAATCACAATTATCAAAACTAGTTTATATCATTATGTCATGATTTGTAAATTAATCATTCATTATCACAAAATTTGGTGATCTCATGTTAGTTATACTATATTTTGGATTTTATCACTGGAAGTCAAACTAAATATTCTATTTTTAAATCCAAATGCTATCTAGAATGTTAATTGGGACTAAACATAAAGTTAATATATTCTAAATAAATAAATGAATATCATTGTTACTATAAATAATTATCTCAGTTAATGTAAATAGTTTCAGTGAGGAGTGAACATGTTGTAAAAAGAGCATCTAATAAATAAATAAAAATAATGTCTTGGATAACTATAAATAGCTTTGCTTATTAATATAAATAGCTTTCCCAAGCTCCAGCAAAGAAAAATATTACATTCTTTATTTATAACTAAATTTAATTAATATAAATGAGACTATTAACAACTATAAATAACTCCACCTTTTACTTATTGGGCTGTCATGAACCAATGCCTAATAGTATCCAAAAAAATTATGACACAAGATATTAATAACTAGTGAAATCAATATAAATAAATCATATTAAATGTATGTCAATACGAGTTATAAATAATTAGCAAGTTCAGTCTAAATAGCTACTATTGTTAGTATAAATAGCTCCAAAAATTATGGGATAAGGAGTGAGAGCACTTTGTTGACTTTAATTTTAGTATTTTGTAGTTAATTTTTGGGGATTTTTTTGGGATAAATATTTAGGAACTATTATCATTTTTTTTTGGTTATGCATATTATTTCAGGCCTCAATGTTTTGAGCTTGGATATGATCACATATATATTCGCATCATCAATCACCTTTTTTTTTGTGTGTGTGGGGGGGGGGGGGGGGGGTAGAATCACTTTTTCTATTTGATAATGTAAGAAGAAAAATAAAAATAAAAATATTTATAATTAAAAGTTCACAAATAATGTCTGATTTTTTTTCATTGAGTTCAAATTTATTATTCTTCAATAAAATTGATTTGGAATTCTGTTTTGCTACTTTTTAAGGATTTGTGACATTCCTGTAAAAAGAAAGTGCACTACAATTGCTGTACCTTTTGCACTTTTCATGTCAAATTTCAAAAAAAAAAAAGCTGCTTTCTTTGCATATCAAAAGGTTGAAAAGGATCAATATAAAAAAAAAATAAAGCCTCCCAATTATAAAAAAAGTTTTGATATTTTTTTTTGCAAACACTTTTTATATATTTGTAAGTTGTAATGCACTCCAAAATGCACCCAAGTATTGCATATTGTATATTTATCTATTTTTCAATATACAGTATGTTATTGCATATTGTATATTTATCTATTCTTCAATATACAGTATGTTATTGCATATTGTATATTTATCTATTCTTCAATATACAGTATGTTATTGCATATTGTATATTTATCTATTCTTCAATATACAGTATGTTATTGCATATTGTATATTTATCTATTCTTCAATATACAGTATGTTATTGCATATTGTATATTTATCTATTCTTCAATATACAGTATGTTATTGCATATTGTATATTTATCTATTCTTCAATAATATACTTGTATGTTATTGCATATTGTATATTTATCTATTCTTCAATAATATACTTGTATGTTATTGCATATTGTATATTTATCTATTCTTCAATATACAGTATGTTATTGCATATTGTATATTTATCTATTCTTCAATATACAGTATGTTATTGCATATTGTATATTTATCTATTCTTCAATATACAGTATGTTATTGCATATTGTATATTTATCTATTCTTCAATAATATACTTGTATGTTATTGCATATTGTATATTTGTTTATTTTAATTTAAAAACACAACTATAGACATTTCATTCACTTGGACTAAGTCAAAATACCACTTGGTAGCTGCTTATAATTACTTGAATTTATTTTTTTAAACCTTTTAAAATATGCATTTAACTATTGTAAAATGTATATTTCTCAATTCTATAATGCATACGGAAGAACTTCAATAATATAATCCACACCACTCCTAAAATATATATTTAGTTATTGCATAATGCACACCTAATTATTACACCATGCACCTTTCTCTATTTAGTTTGTTTTTTAAAGTTACCATAAATATTTATTATTTATGGACATTTAGATGGCAAGGACTTAGGTAAGCATAAGTTTCCAAAAATTAAAATTAATTTAATAATTAAATTCGGATTTTTTTTTTCTTTTTGATAAAAAGAAGATAAAGTCCGCCTATTTTCATTTCTTTTCAGAAAGGGAGTTGACATATATACATATATCATAATTGAGACCGTCGTCGATATCGATTTTGTTATTCAAATTAAATGAGTTACTATTCATATTAATTATTATACAACTTATTTGTGCTGTACTTTTATCATTCAATTTAAATAAGTTGTTATTCAGATCGATTAGTGATATTTGTATTCAATAATAAAGTACTGTACAAAATAAATTATATAATAAATCGTTAACATAAATAATAACTAATTTTATATAAATAATAAAATCGATATCGATAATAATATCAACGATAGTATCTCTCAAATATTTTTCTTATGGAAATTCAATATTCAATATGGATGTAAAGAGAACTTTTCTTCTGAGCCCATAATTTGTTAGATACCTTATCTTTCCAAAAAGCTAATGCCTTCTTCCTCATTTCCATTCATTTTTTTTTTCCAAAAGCTCAATATCCTACTTTTGCATAAAGAAAAAAAAAAGGAGCTGATATAGAGATATCAAAATTGATATCGACTTTATTATTCAGATTAAATAAGTTATTATTTAGATTTATTATTAATATTAATAATTTTATTATGCAACTTATTTGTACAATTTTTTATTATTCAACTTAAGTGAGTTATTATTCATATTAGTGGTATTTGAGTTGAATAATAAAAATACTGTTAAAAATAAATTATATAAATAAAGTAGTTAATATGAATAATAGTATTGGTATCTATTTTAGTATGGATTTTGATATCTCTCAAATATTTTTCAAAAAAAAAAATCTTCTCTTTTCTCAAGAAAATTCTCACATTAATTTGTCCTATTATAACCTTTACAATGTGGCACAAACAGAAAGTGCCCAAATCTTCAAATTATTCCTTCTTCCACATAGCAAAAAGCTAAGTTTGTGAGTGCTCCATGACAATACCTTTAATTTGTTTGGTGAAAAATAAATAGTGAAAGAAAACCTAAACCTTATATAACAGAAATAAATTAAATTGTTCAAGCTTCCTTTCAATCAATCCTCCCCTACAATATAAACCACTTAATTTCAATTAATCAAAACATGCTCAACTCACAATTTGGAGATGTGATCCTCCTCTTCATAATATACTGGTAAATGAATGAAAATTAACCATGTTATATGGAGCAAAGAAAAATAGATAAATAAAAAGTAATATACAAAAATAAAGTTCCAACGTATTTCGATTTGAGGCCTTAATTTGATCAAAGCTGTGATCATCCTCTTCATAATTTTGTAACCAGGTCTGTTATTTTTATCTACCAGCAGGAGCAAATATTTATTGAATTTGTAAATATTTATACAAGTGGTATATCAAATTGTATCCGCATTCTGGGCCATTCGATGAAGATCGGATGATCGAACCAGATATCATCTTACAAGCTACGTACTCTACAGCCGAAGGCCAGAATGGCGGGGGATCTTCTGCTACGTCGGTGAGGCCGGAAAGAGCTCGTAAGATGGGTATCTTAACAATGTATTTCTCGAATAGAGATCAACGCAACATAAAAAGAAACGCAGTTAGATGCATTCTAACAGAAGGGATCAGTGTTTTTTCTATTTCTCAGTTCCAGTATAGCGTAGAGGGAATGCTTTTTATTTTCTTTTTTGACACCAATGCATAAAGCAAAGTGTTTTCATTCGAAACCTAGCACGAATCTTGATGCGATAAGAAATGTTCGTATTAGTTTGTCAAGGCATGCAGGCGTTTCACTGATTATAAAACCAAAAACAAAAGAAAATGAAAATTCAATTGTACATCAAATGAACAACAACAAAAAAAAAAAATTTCATCCTCCAAATGAAGATAACATTAGAGAAATAATACAGATTTACTATTCAATTAAATCATTGATCCCTCAAGTCCCCATGAACATGTGCACGCTGATCGCGATGAGGAAAATGGCGACGAGAGCGAAGAAAATGAGTGCGTGAACGAGTATGGAGACGCCGCTCGTTTGGAAGTTCCCGAACTCGATGAAACGGTTCTTGCCGGGGATCTGAAAGAGTAAACCCGGCGACAACAAGATGAAGAGAACGAGCGAGATGAACACCGGGCCCCAATCGGCCATCGATCTGCCGTCTCTATTTTTTATTGTTCTCTTTCTTTTTATTTCCTTGAGAGAGCTCTAAGTTGTGCAATGTAATGGAATTAATTTCTCTCTTCCTTGTGTAGCTTTGTGATTGTAGTTAAATGCATGCTGTGCTATATATCTATATATATGTATATATATGATTCTTTATTGAATGGTGTAAATTTGTATCCCTGTTGTGAAATAAATTTGACAAATATACCTGAACTAAAATAAATCACAAAATTATGACTAGAACCACTTCCAAGTGGCATGCAAGAGTACTCTAAGTGCATTTTTATAACTGTTCTTCAATAATTAATCATAGTTATGTTATTTGTTTGGATCTAGGATTATGTTTGGGAGGTAATGGATAGATGATACTTGACAGCACCAACCAAAATTTCAAAAAGAAGAGGAAATAGAAATACCATAATAAACGAGGTTCATTCGCAAAATTTTAAGATTATGTTTTGTATATAAATATAGAGTTCAAAAAATAACACACCGTAACACTTCACAGAACATCACGGTATATATGTCTATTATGTAATGTATCTCACGTTTCGTGTGACGTATCTCTTTGTAACTAAAACTAATACTCATGTGAAATTATTTAGACACATTATAGCATGTCACGTTATGACACATCATGTGATCACGTGCAGTAATATATCATTATTTCAAAATTTTTTTAATTTTTTAAGTATATTTTTACCATAAAAAAGTTTCTAATATTTTCTTCAATTTATAATAAATTTTACAATTTTTTCACAAATTTAAATATTTTTTCAATGAAAAGACAAAATTCGAAAAAAAATATGACTAACTATAATGTGTTATATGTGTGTCATGATACGTGTGTTACGTTACGTTATGTATTGACACGTCACGGTATAACACGATGTGTTTAAATATGATATATATATCATAATGATGTGTCATATATATATCGTACTATAAATATGATGTATTTTTATTCTATTATTTTTTAATACGTCACGTGAAAAAAAATATTTTGATCACGACATAATATATCAAGTGACTGAAATATATCATATTTTTCCATAAAATATTATGACATGTCATTTTTTTTATTCATTATATAAATGCATGAATTATTTATATAGTACCGTGTTAGGGGTTTAATTTTAGATTAGGTAGGAAAGAAAGGGTAGTACAATAAAGAGGTATGGTCTCTTTCTTTTATTTTTCAACAAGTACTATCTCTACTGTTATATTTCAAAAGTAATAGGAACATGTGGTACGAAAAGTATCACTGTTAAAATAAATAATAAATATGAATGATAGCTGTATCTCAAATAAAATTCTTTAAAATTATTCTCAAATTATTATTATTATAAATATTAAATAGTTAATTAGTATATTAAAAATGAAAAAAAAACAATTCTTAAAATTATTTAGATTATGCGTCCTATTTTGAAGAATTTATATTTATATTTTATGATATAAGTATTTATAACTGATCTCAATATTATTTATATGTTGTTACAATGATATTTATACTATTGGTATTGGTCATGAGAGATATTTATATATGATTATAGAAGATATTTATATCTAATTAAGGAGATATATATAGTTGATTATGGGAAATATTTATATCTTATCATCATAATGTTTATATTTTAAATAATTTTATATGAGAAATTTTGAACTTGCTTTTATGAAATTTCCCAAGTAAGAGGCACAAGTATCAGCTAAACTAATCATGTTTGTCATATATTCATATTATTATAACAAGATAAGAACCAATTTAAAAGTCTTACATACTGAAATTTCAAATGTTTGAACTTGCTTTTATGAGAAATGTTTTTTTAGAGAAAAATGAGGGTCAAGTTACTCAAATTTAAATATTTATAAAAAAATCTTATATCTGAGTTTCAAACATATGACCTTTCATACAAAAAATATTATTTTTATCACTAAATCAAAAATTGATTCTTTTATGAGAAATGTTTGAACTTTCTTTTAATTATAGATGAACTGTTGCAGAATTATTTTCAAAATGTTTCCATACTGAAATTTCAAATGGAATTTCTTCACACAATATGTCAGATTAATTATCCTACTAACCATGTCAACATGGTTAGGAACATGGCATTCAATGAGGGAATATAATCCAACATGTTTAGTGGTCAGTCACACAGTCACAGTCACAGTACACCACTTTGTGTTGTTAATTTACTGGCCTTTATTTTTCTTGATTAATTAGCCTCTTGATGGGGACATTTTTTTTCTTATTAGAGGAAAATTTATGAAAGGGAGCTTATACATTTTTTTAGCTGGCATAAGTCACTGCAACATTTTTTTTACATTATTACAGAAAATATTTACTTCTCTCAAGTATCATCCTTTAAATCTATCCCCATATATTTTTTACTTTATTTGATCTACGTAACTTTTGTCATTTTCTTTTTGAAAGTTTTTATTTTCAAATTAATTTCGTTATTTAATTATATAAACACATGAATTCAATATATAAATATATGTTCCTTTACGCTTTTTTATTTCTCGAAACTCTCATTCTCTCTCTTCTCCAATGCATTTTTGTTATTGAAACATTATGTGAGAAAATACTAATAAGTTGTGACATAAACTTTTATGACATTAAAACACTTTCATAGACAATAAACTACAAAAAAACATAATTATCAATTTAAAAAACCTATATAGCCATTCCCTAGTCAAACATCCAAAAAAGAAAAGAAAAAAAAATTGAATGCTTTCTTACTATTTCAACAAACACTGTACGGATGACCCATAGAAATTGGTAGCATTTTCACAGTTGGTTTCATGTTAATGAAAACTTTTTATGACCTTAATTTTGTTTCACCTTTTTCTTGGTGCAATTTCAATTTCAATGTGTTGAAAACTTGTACAAATTGTGTCCTTTTTACTGTTATAATATAATCATATTTGTACTATCCAATTTCAAACTTTTCACTGGACTGTTGCAGAATTATTTGAAGAGAGGTTTTTGTATGAACTAAAATTTTGATGGTTATTATATTTTGATTAATCATAATCGTTAATTTCGATATAATATTTTTATTTATAATATAAATTTTAATCTATAGTAAAATTAACTTTATATTTTTAAAATGTTTCTGAGCAGAAATTGATACCAGCATAATTGAGACAAGTTTAGGTCCAAAATATATATGTTAATTACTCGAATAACCCACCTCTAAACCATAGTCTAGAGGCATATGAATAAATATATAATTATGGAGATAATTAAGCATTAAGATGCTTGTAAATTAAACCAAGTGCTTTGAGAAAAATGTTAGATAATTTGGAGAAACTCAATTAATTTATGAGCGTCTGAAAGGAATTAGTTGTTAATTAGGCTCACTTAAACAGTGGTTATTAATTATTCTTTTCTCAATAAAAATTATCATAGCAAGTCTTCCTCTCTTGATCACCAGATAGTGTATTTTTTGTGTTAATTTATCTTTGATAGATAGTACATGTATACTGATGAAAATAATCCGTATATATCCTTAGTTAAACCAATAAATCAGAGGCAGGAGTTTCCATGACTAAAATAATTGCTTCACTAGTTATTAATTTATTAATTCTTTATTTTACATAACTAAGTATGAACTCAGGAAAACAAAATAGAAAAAACCCTAACAATAGTGCATATTTTTCTTAAACCATCCATATATTTATGATATTTCTAATCTTACATGTGTATGGACCTAATTGAATAGCAACAACCTTTTTTAATTATCTTGAAACAAAATTATAAAAGAGGAGAAGAGAGAAACTAACAATGAACAAAGCTAGCATTAGAAGACAATCCCTATTTACAAGAAAAATAAGTAAAAATAATTAATAGGGATTTGAAAGAGCAAAACAAACTAAAAGATCCCTAAATCAATGATAAAATATTTGTAACAAGTTATCCCATACAAATATTTCAATGTTTTCTTAAGTGTAAATCAGTGATAAAACATACGTGATCACGCTTAAATATTGAATCTATATTTTTTTCATGAATCTTGGAAGGTTGAATAACCTATTTCTTAAGATCCGAGCAATCCGCCTCAATTTTTGTATACTCTTATCGTTTGTTCTATCAATTTCCTTCAATATCTTAGTACATGTAAATGAAACTCATACAATCATTGATATTGATATTACTATTGCTATCCTTATATATGAAACAACAATAATAACTTTTTGATATTTCTCTATTAAACTGTTCAAATAATAACAATAAGATTGATAATAATCATGAAACTTTATATATATGATTAATCACAAATGTAGTGTGAGAAAGTTGTTATATCACCAAAATGGTATGTCAATATATATTAACTTTCTTTTTGTCTATTCAATAGGAAACACACACACACACATATATAGAACTTGGAAATTTTAGCACTATGTGCATGAATTCGTATTTGTTTAGTTATGTTATTAGCCACTTTATAACGGTTTATATCTTTGTAAGTGACCCACAAGTCAACATGGATGGATATAGTAATATATATAATTACTAGCGACTATATATAAAAATTAGACTTTTGAGTACCATGCAAGAATTTGGTAAATAATTATCATAATTCCATGCCATGATTGTCACCAAAATTACTCTGTACTTGCTATACACAAATTTATTGGGCTACTTGAATTATTGTTTCGGGAGCAAAGTTTTAAAATTTAATCTGTAAATATTTTGTCGAAATGCTTGTAAAAGCACGGTGGCCGAACTCTATATATATAGATAGAGTTCTTGATATATATGTTCTCTATTTTGTATCACAAACTTTTTTTTATTCTAAACATATAATTTCTCTATTTTGAATTTCTTCTTGATATATATGATGCACTTGTAATAACTTTGGCATGAAATTATAATATCTGTAAGTAGCCTATTTCTAAACATCTATTTAGAATCATTTTGAGCACTAGTTATCTTCAAAAGATCATTTATTCCATAGAAATATTAAAAATGTTGATATTAAACTAATCATTTTAACTACTCTGAAATCTCAGTAGAGCTATCATTTCTAGATAACGTAAAGAACAACGAACCAAAATTTTCAATTATTGATATTAAAAAAACAAAATAAAACATAATTAATTAGTCAACATGAACTACTAATATTTAGGTTCCATAAGTTGCACACAAAGCATGAACTACATTTCTTTCTTTTCTTTTTCTTAAAAAAAAGAATAGGGTTATCATAAGAAATTTGCATATATTTAGGATATCGTAGCTTAAAGAATACAATAAGATTGTATTTCACATAAGAATTTCGAAGAAAAAATGAGGGAAAATTGATCCACATTTTGTGTATGTGTATACGCCTCTCAATCCACAAATCTGCTTATTCTCTTATTTCATTTGTTCTATCAATTTCCTACAATATCTTACAAATTATACAGAAAAATCTCACTATTGTTGCTATTTCAATATATACCTCACTTTGAAAATGAGCAACTTGTTGATTCAGATTGATAATAATCATGCAACTTTATATATATGATTAATCACCAAAGTAATGTGAGGAAGTAGTTGTATCACCAAAATGGCATGTGATAATGAACTATTTTGTCCATTATATTAACATGAAGAAAGCATTTCAAATGTTTAACAGTGTTCTATATGCACAACAATTCAAGAGAAATTTGTGTTTTTTAAGTAGGTATTGTATACACCACATCTAATATTAAGTCATAAAGGAGATAACCATTATCACACATGATCATTTTCCATTGCTCCCTTTAGGATAAACAAAATAATATTAGGGTTTACCAGTAATACATTTAATCCCTATATTCATATCTGCTTAAAGCCTTAAACTGAATATACACCAGTAATACGGCATATATGTCCCAAAAAAATGAAAATATGAATCCGGATAATGACAGATAGTGTATAGCAGCTTGAAGAGTGTTTACTATGAGAAAATATATATTAGTTATAATAAAGGTAATGGAGAAGTTATATTCTTTACAGAGATTAATGTGTGCTACAACGATAAAACAAAATAATTAACATCAGAAAGGATTTCTTCATTTTCTCTATTCTCCTAGCTTTTGATATTTTAGTCTTTCTTTTTTTAGAATAAGGAATAGTGTTAGAATTATATAATTGTTTTTATTAATACGCCTCTCTTTTCTAGGGCATATGATTATGAGGAAAATTAAGCATTAAATTAAACCAAATCAATGATGTCATGAAAGCAGTTCTTGTTTTTTCTTTTCATTTATTCTATCAATTTCCTTCAATATCTCAGTACTATTAGATGAAATACAAACTAGAATTCCAATTGTTATCCCTCATTTGTAAAATAAGAAATAATGACTTGCTAATTTCCATATTATGCTCAATTAATAGCAACGAGATTGATAATGATCATGAATCTTAATTTGTATGAGGATCATAAAACCAATATAGTATGAGGGAGTAGTTGTACCACCAAAATGTGATGAGATTAAAAATGTGTGTGTGTAATATTTTGTGACATTAAAAACTTATGATATTGAAACATTTCTCATAGTTTGTATAGTTCATACAAATAAGTTTCTAACCTAATGAACCAATAATATTATATGCAATAAGATACTGACACCAATTCATCAACAAAAGCATTATACTATATATGTACAATAAATATGTTACAAAAAATAAATACAAAAAGTTACTTTTGATCATATGCATGTCCGAAAAAACCCTAGCAAAACTAATTTTCTCAAATGAGTGTCATTCGATGCATGTACAAATCAAAATGCCTATTATTGCAAGTCATAGTTTCAAGATATGTCACTGGTTAAAAACTAAAAGTTTAACAAATAACAACTATGAGAATAATAAACAAAATAACATAATGACCGTTAACATTTATTTTCTATTAAGAGCAATTAATATCATCACGATACTTAATTGTTAGTTTAACATATTGTACTTAATAACTATTTAAATTTTACATCGACTAGTCTGGCTTGATAAACAACACAACTTACTATTGTATTTAGTTGTCGACTAATAAAAGTTTGGCTGTCCATTAAATTGAACTTGACATTAATTTGATATTTGAGGCCACAAAAATACCCCACCATATACTCTATTGTTTGATAAAGTGATAAGGCTTTCAATAATGGGAGTATAAATGTCTTAATACTTTGCCATCAAGTGCCTTAGCCCCAGTGTTATAACACATATATACCATACATTGTTAGAACTACTGTAAATTTAACATAATAATGATAAATCTCATATCTCTACGGAGAAATATAAATTCAAATCTCACAAAAAACATGTAAAATAAATAAATATCAGGATTAACAAAAACTCTTATATTAAAAAACACATACCATCATTGTTGTAAAAGTTCAATACAAGCTTACACGTTGCTCAGAAAGTTTCAGAGAATTTGAACCAAAATAAATCATAATTGTATCTGGAGTTCACAAATAAACAAACAAATAGGATATATACAAGTATGGTTAGTCTGTACAAAGTTCTAACTTAATGGAGTAATATCGAACTAAAATAAATACTAATAGAAAAGCAGTATATTTACAGAAAATTATACTCTCATGTACAAAATAAGCTATTTCAAAAAAGAACTTTAAGGGTTATGTTTGATCATACATTGATCAATGCATGGTGGACAATACCCAACCAAAAATGGATTTCCTAAAAAAGAAATCTTGAACCTCAAAATCTCCAACTCTTCAGTTTTCCTAGCTCTTTTCTAAAAAAGAATTTAAAAAGTTCTATGAGACTATCCTTATTCTCGCCTCAATTCATATGATTGCCGGAATCCAGTTGCAACGAAATTAGCGTTGTTCTCTCTCCTTGGTAGAATACATGCAAAATGGTCTGATATTCAATTCATCCGAAGAATGATTTTCACTTCTTTGCTCTATACTTAGTTAAACAAAAACCACACGGAGCTCTAAACGTCAGATAGATTAAAAAACGAAACAAAGAAAAAGGTAGAGCAACAGTACCAACAATTCTATCCCTACTCTATCTACTATTGCTGGTATTCAGGTCTCAAGATCCATCTAGAACCATTAGGCCTCTTCTCCAAAGCAGCAATTTGCTTCAACAGACTCTTAAACAGTTCCTGATCCTCGGACCTAATCCTATTTTTAAAATTTTCTATGATAGACACAGAATCTGCACTGCCCCCTCTCTCTTGCAAGAAGCTACAGATCAACCTAATGAGCATTTCAGGCTGACTCACCACATTCCTGCTTCCACTTCCAATCCCACCCCTTCTCACCTCCAAATCTCTCTCAAGGGCGTCAGAAGCAGCACTCGCATGGGTCCCACGGATCCTATTTAATAGCTCAGATGATGATGGAGCCCTTCCATTAGCAGCCCCAACCCCGGCACCAACAGAAAAGGAGGCTAAACTGGAGGTTGTGGTCGAGACAACATGGTGATTCACAGTAGACCCAAACCTTCGGTGGGACAAGGTAGAGGCACCAGCTGACCCCGCATTACCAGTCCAGGTGGGAACAGCAAAGCTCTCACGGCTGCGTAGCATATAAGAATCACGTAGTGCCTCAGCTGCTCTCTGTGCAATTCTCGAGGCCCTTTCTTCTATGCGGAGCTTCTGGTCTTCACTCGCATTAAGGATTGCATCATGGTTCATGGCACTCTAGAAATATAGAAAAAGATGTTATAACAAGGTGTTTTGTGGAGTCATCTTTTTTGCTTTTAACTGAATTAAATCTCAATTAATTTAACTGAAAACCTGACAGCCACCTTTTGCTCGTAAAAATAATTTTAGAACAAATTTTAAATAAAAAACTAACATGAATCCCATGAGCATCCATAAGGCTCTTCAGTATGTCACTATCTTCATCAGCCCTTCCACTCTCTTCTTCCAGAACCTTCTCCTTCCCATTCTCATTTTTCTGTGCATCTCTGTCAGTTTCAGCCCTTACATTAATCTCCTCTGAAATCTGTGCAAAGATATTCGAAGTCTCTGTATCTTCACCCTCATCTTGGAGGGTAAAGAGGTCCCGCATGTCCTTTGACTTGAAGAATCTCTTTTGGAAGGGGTTTTTCAGAACTTTGTGTGTGAGGAAGTTCTTATATATCTGTCGCTGGTACACCTTCTCCTCTATAGTCCCACGAGTTATTAACCGGTACACAGTGACATCTCGTGTCTGGCCGATTCGCCAAGCTCGCTCTCTTGCCTGAAACAACAGGAATCATTCCCATTATTTTTTCTGTTTCAAACATAAATGCAGAAATTTTGGATTTATCCAAACACTTCTCTAGAATTGTCAAGGGGTAAATACCAGGTACCTGTTTGGCTGTTCCATACAAGTCAAGGTCACTAACAGTTTAAAAAGTAAGAACTGTTTCTACATACATGGTCTAAATCAATGCACAATAAGACAAGTTTCTGAAATATCCAAGTTCCAAGCAATGTCCAACACCTTTTTAAATTTGCATCAATTTCAAGCATGAAAAATGTCAGTCTTACCTGCAAACGATGCAAATTACAGAATATCTGGTGCAGTTTAGACCAAAGAAAGGCATATTTTTATCCAACTTCCTACCCTTTCTTTGCTCATCTTATTTTTCACAACTACCTACATTAGCGGGTGTACAAGCAAAAGTTCCTAACCAAAAAGAGAGAATAAAAAGTTTTTCAGCCATGCATACCTGTATGTCAGTAGAAGGGTTCCAATCCGGATCGTAAATAATAACTCGATTCGCGCCTGTTAAATTTGTCCCAAGCCCACCAACCCTTGTAGTCAGGATAAACACAAAAACTTCACCAGAGTTATTAAACTCATCCATCAGCGCAGTTCTCTGTTTTACAGGAGTATAGCCATCCATCCTCCTATAAACATACTCCCTCGACTTCACATAACTCTCTAAAATATCTAGCATCTGTTGTGTTTGTGCAAATATCAAAACCCTATGCCCCTGCTCCTTCCAAACCTTAAGCACTTTATCGAGAACCTGCATCTTACCACTCCGTACTGGATTGCCATAGTCAGGATTGTTCTTGCTAAGTTCTCTCTCCAACAAATCTGGGTGGTTGCAGATTTTTCGCATTATATCGATGCCATACAGAGATTTTCTACTCCCTTCAAAAATCTGTTCAACGTCTGAGCTTGCCAGAAATGCTCGGTATGCTGATCTCTGTACAGGTGTTAAACTGCAAAACAAAACATGCTCAGTTTTGTTGGGCAGTTGTGCATTTACATCAGCTTTCATGCGCCTCAGTAGATACGGCATAATAATATCTCTTAGCGCCACCACACACCGATAAGCTGTTGAGACCTGTAATGGGGTCGCAGTTGCATAACCACCGGTTGTGATTGGAACTGAGAATTCAGCCTCAAAAACCGGATATACCCCCAATTTTCCAGGAAAGACAAAATCAAACAGAGACCATAACTCAGCCAATTTATTTTGAATTGGTGCACCTGTCATGATAATCCGGTGCTTGGTTTGAAGACCCTTGCAAATTAGGGTTATCTCAGCATTAGGGTTTCTGATCCTGTGACCCTCATCCAAAACTGCATAACCCCAATGTATATCGAGCAACTTGTCACAATGAATCCTGAGTTGCTCATATGTCGTAAGTAACAAACCGGAGTCAGAAGTAATAACCTGGTTAATGACCTTATCCCATTTCATACTCTTTCGGGCCTTTGCCCGTGCCTTTTGGTCCTCATCCTCAAACTCCTCACTCCCACTCTCTGATGGAGTCCTGGTGGTGAAATTGTGAGCTGAATCATGCAGGGTCTTCACCTTGAATTTGGGATACCAGGTCTTTACCTCTCTCTCCCATTGTTTAAGAAGGGTAACTGGACAAACCACAATGGAAGGATTGTACAGGTTGCTGTTGTGGAGAGAACCAAGA
This sequence comes from x Bolboschoenoplectus mariqueter, assembly GCA_037678475.1. Taxonomy (NCBI): domain Eukaryota; kingdom Viridiplantae; phylum Streptophyta; class Magnoliopsida; order Poales; family Cyperaceae; genus x Bolboschoenoplectus; species x Bolboschoenoplectus mariqueter. The sequence goes on along the minus strand of CM075286.1, from coordinate 907,963 downwards.
AAAGATATGACTTGGACAGTCTTACCAAGCCCCATCTCATCCCCAATAATGCCACCAGTGTTCTGACAGTGCAACTCCCAGAGCCACTGAACACCAACTTTTTGGTACTCAAATAGTGCATTGTAGATATCAGAAGGTATTTTGAGACCACCTTCAAGTGAGATGTCTGATGCTGAGCTCACAGTAGGTTCTGATTCTTCTTCCGCTTCATTTTCATCATCTAACAAAAGAAAACAAAGAAAATGTTCATCACAAAAATACCACAATTACAAACTTGAAAAGAATCGGGACACATGCTGAAGGAAATGTAAAGTAACCAATTTGGCTATGCAAGGAGAATTTGCAATAAATTGAGCTAGGCGAATATTTCAGCAATTGAACCCATAGGAAAAAATCAGAACCGAAAAGGGGAAAAAATATGCTGCCGTAATGGAGGACTATAACCACTTTATTTGGCATCATTGTAACTCTTTAAAAAAAATGAAATAGCAGTATATTGCTTTATTCAAGAAGTAAGAAATACAGAAACTCCAAAAAGTAAAAAAATACACAAATCAAGTTATTTTACCTATAATATCCCGCAGTTTCTCCCTCCATTTCTTGGCAGGCAATGGCCTCTTTTGCTTATTTTGTCTCCTCTTCTTATTTTCTCTCTCCTCTCCATCTGAAGCAGGTTGTTCAAGTGGCCTTCTCACCCTCTGGAATGGAGCAGTCGGTGGTTCCAGACTTGGCAAAGAAGCTGGATCCATCAGCATTGTCGTAGGCCTGGCCTGCTTGATCTCAGACATTGATTTTCTGACCCTGGCAACTATTTCTGACTCACGGGTTCCATTAGCAGAGTCTGAAGATTGGGGCTGGGTAGACTGTACACGCTTCTCAAAGCCCTTTAGGCTGTGAAATGGTGTTAACAGCCCCTTGCGGACAAGCTCCTCCCTTTCCTACAGATTTGAGAATACAGGTATGAAATAGGGATGAAGATTAAAGGTAACACAGGATGATGAGCTTCAATTCCCTCAAAAGAAAACAATACAAAATGAACACATTATTTGCAAAATCATAAATAGAGTGGTTCTTTCATGTTTTCGGCATACATTTAGCCAGGAAATGCCTAAATCATATCAATAAGACGTTCGCACTCAATGAATGCGAACCACATTTTTGGTTCACATACAATGTCTATGAACCTAACAACATCAAACAGGTTCACACATAATGACTGCAAAATTCCTGTCTTAAAAAATCTCAGTTTCATGTTCCTTTCTTCTCCGTCTTGAATTTCTAATCACCAAATAAAACATGTGCTATACAAATGTATAAGGTAAAATCACATAAAACCCTGATTGCACCACAAATTCAGCATTAATCATTTTCCCTTTTCTTCCCTTGTTTTTGCCTTTTCTTCATTTTTTTTCTATTTAACTTGAAATACATTATTTAGTACTTGAATTTTATATTGTTCCCTTTTATTTAAGTTTTGTGGCCAATCAATTCTTTTTTTATTTTTATTTTTTTGAAAACATGGTATATCATGTGTCCCTTTTTGGAAATGAAACAGCAAACAAAAGAAAACTTGGTTATCTTCCCTACAGTTTACAGAAAAGTGACTCGATTAAAAGATGAGGAAAAAAGAGGTAAATCTAAATCTTACTGTCTCCATGAACCCAGCTGAGGCTGCATCCAACACTGCATCAAAATCTGCATCATCGTCATAAGAAACTGTCTTAAAGAGCCTTTTTGAACCTGAGCTCTCACCCTCATTCTTTAAAATGCCCTTTCTCTTCTTTGGTCTCTCTTCAACCAATTTTTGGAGCAATGTCTCCTCTCTCCTAGAGGGGCCTGCACCTAATTCTGAAATTTCTCTCTCTATCTGTGCTTTAGCCCTCTCAAGATTCTTCAACCGGTCTGTTGTGAGTGCCTTTTGGAGGTTATTTCCTGTTTCACCCTCCTCAGTCTCTTCTTCGCTGGTTGAAGCCTCACCTTTGATGCCAGAAGAAACAGCTTCTATTTCAAGCTCAATTGCACGCAATTTATTTAGAAGTTTGGTTTCCTTTCTGGACGATTTGTCACCTTCTTCTCCTCCGTGAGAGCTGTCGTTTGATGCAGTGCCATCCCCGGACTCATCATTTGCCTGTACAAGATATTCATATAAAGGATATATATACATGTATTGCTTATGCTCGGTGACAATAGTGCAAGTATTTGAATGACTAAAACTAATGTAATGTCAGCTGAGATATTTATTGAATAAATGAAATGCAAGAGTGGATTTGCTCGTCTCCATTGTAAGACCAATGGAGATATCTATTGTGTGACATTCGCACATGCATATCCTTTTCAGAAAAAAAATGGAGAGACTTAAATGTGGGGGTGACATTCAGCCAAATGGGATCCAGTAGATTATCTTCTTTCCATTTTCTATAATTTGATTATAATTTACAGTCCCTAATTTCATGACAGTGCCAAAGGTAGATAATGGGTACATTCATTTTTTTAAATCAAGGAAGAGGAGACCTGATTTCGGTCATAGCCTTTTATGATGGGAATTTAATATCAGATAATTTGTTTACTGCTCCCCTTCTAGTGCAATACCAGAGTATCCTTAATATAAGTTAGAACTCATGTGCAAATAACAAATAATACATGTGCATGATTCTACATCTCATCAAAAAGAGGGGTTTTACTTGGGACAATATTTTTCTTTCGACATCTTCAACATTCGCTGATGTGACACCAAGGCTATCAAACAAAAGCTTCTCTCGATCCTCTCCTTGATTCATTGCTCGGTTTATTTCAGAGAGGCTAATAATTCATATATCCAATAAATTTAAGCCACCTTAATATGCACCCAAACCTGTTAAAGGAAAAGAATGGAAAATAAATAACCTCTCAAGTAATATTAAAAACAAGGATTGCTAATACCAGCCCTGAAACAGTACCAGCGCTTATTTCGCATTCAAATCGAATAATTGGTGTCAAGCCTTTTCAATTAGGCACCTCAACGAAGCAAACTAAACCAGAAAAATTGTAATATACAAATTTAATTCCAACCCCCCCCCCCAACTCCCCCAAATTCTATTGTTTGTGAAGTACCTTACTTAAAATCAAAATTAGGACCTTCTACCATGGCAAGCAAAGTTACTACCATGGTTTCGGAAAATCTATTCGTCAGATACCAGCAATTCGATTTGATCGTTGCGTGATTCTCCAAACCGAGTGGTCGGACGCATTTTGGTTTTTTGAGAACGATCGAATGGGAAGAGACTCACCGTCCGACTGACGCCGATCCTTCCTTCCTTCCTTCCTCTCCTTCTTTCGAATTCGTGTTCGTGCGCCGCCGATGAGTATTCAGATTCGATCGCTCTCTTCTCTCTCTTTTCCTCTCTTCCTCCTTCCCTCCCTCCTTCCTCTCCTTCCTTCTCTCTCTCTCGCTCTCTCTCTCGGCTCTCCCCTCCTAAAATTGAGTCGGCTCATAAGAGAGAAGGTACCAAAAAATTACCCAAGGCGTTGCTGAGGTAATAGAGGAAAAAATATATTTTATGTATATTTTTATCAACCCCCTTGTAAATAATTATATTTGAAAGGAACGTCCTCCAGGTTTTATTTTTTATTTTTTTATTATCACTATTTTTTTATTTTTTTGTGAGGAGCATCTGCATGAACAATTTTTTTAGTTGTGTTCCTGTTTTTATAAAAAATTTCATATGTAAGTAGTAAATCTCGAATTTTCTGTCTCAAAAAATTGTATGGAAGGACTGTTCCCTGATATTAATAACTTATGATAGCGGTTTTATTTATTGCTAAAAGTTGTTCTCAATTTTTAGAGAAAAGCAAATATGAAATGAGGATTGTATATTTGCATTAATAGCAATTTAACTAGTTAAAACTATAGAGAATATGAATATATCTATATTTTCTGTCTATTTAAATTCTGGCTACTGAAATCTCAAAATTATTATATAAATTTTTATATTTTCATGTGCTCTTATAACTTTTTTTTATCATCAACATATGTCTCTGACTTCATACTCAGAATAATATAAATCATGGAGCAAATATTATTTTTCTAGAGGAAAATTTTGTAATTTGCCAACTCTAGACTCTAGTGCCAATCGTTAATTAATTGTATAGACGTGTTGTATTTCTGAGCCACAACCCTCGAGCATAAAAAACCCGCGCGCATAATCTCTAATCACTCTCGGTCTATAAACTCCAAGTTCGCTCATGATATCGCCTATCGTATTGCAAGTAAAAGATATGTTAACACAAAACAGAAGTTATCCCAACTTCATGTATATTTAACCATTAGTTGTTCATGTATATTCAACTATTGGTAAAAAATTAATGAACTGAACTACATGATAAATGACAATTTTGAGTATCCCACAAGTTTTTATGACATCAGAAAATGAATTAAATGACTAGTTCTATTATTTAACTATTAGTGAATTATAACCACTAATCTTGCCCAATTTTCATCTCATTTTATATATCAATTTACGCTTGTTATAAGTGAACTCCAACACCAGCAGTTGACCACATCTTCAACCAAGTCGAAAACCCAAAAAGAAAAAGAAAATTATAAAAGCAGCATAGATATGCCACCCCTTCAAAATGATAATTCCTCTGATTATTAAAAACAAAAGTAAATGCCAATCAACAGAAATCTATTGCTACATCAGTGATAAATAACACGTTTGAAGGTTACGACTAACACGCAAAAATCCCTAAACAAAAAAGTTTTATGAAGGCTCCTTTCTCAAATAAAAAGATAATACATCCATGCAACTGTTTGTCTTTTAGCGCCTCTTCTTGCTACCCTTTCCCGATTTCGACGGGCTAGCTACTAGGTAGATGAAGAGCCCTACCAGACTCAAAACTGAAACAAGAGATCCGTATTTTGCCGCAAGTCTCTGAAATTCAAAATTCAAATAACATACATTAGCTTTATTTCAGCCTTATATAAACAGAGAATGTAACCAAATCCAGGTCCAGTAGTCTATCAGACCGGATTCTGTTCAATAGTTATAGTACACAACTGGTACCCCCACCAGAGAACCAAGAACAATAACAGATCACTATTATTAAATTTGAATTTGGACCTTGCAAGGATCCAACCAGGATCCGATTAGAGTACAGTGAATATAAGCAAAAACTGAAATTAATGGATAAGTTTACCTTAGCCTGAAGAAATTGAAGTCAAGAGCAAGCATGGAGATCCATTTTGGAGTCATTGCATCAAAAAAGAAAACATACATGAGAAACTGCCAAGTAAAGGGATAAATAATATAGTAATTGCATGAGGCACAATTTAAAACAGTATGTAGAACCTAACGGTTGCGTGAACATACAAGTTTGAAGAACCATCTGTATTGGAACTGTTGTGGTCCGGGCTGGTATGAAGTAGGATACCACTACCAAGAGGTGCATATTATAAATTTTGTTTGTAGTTACAACTCACCCATTCAAACTTCTTCTCAGGAGGTCTCTCAGCAAGAATGTCAAGAGGGCGGACAGGTGACGACAATGCCTCCTAAAATACCAAAAGAATAATTAGCTCATGTATACACAATTAAATCATCCATTGAAGGCTGACCTCCTTGTATAGCTACTACAACACCTCATAAATAACTATAACAATAATCATAGTGGGGCAATTAATAGTTGATTGATTGTTTAATTTGAAAAGATACCTGAAGGGCAGCCTTAGTTGGTACACGGAATTTTACAACAGCAGGCGAGCCTTGGAACACACCCTTTACATCAGACTTCAACACAAAAGAATGTGAAACTGAGGCACCCCTGAAAAGTTTCAAAGAACAAGCACAAAGATTAATAGATGGTTCTATTCTTAGGAGAATCCCTGAAATGCTTATGATATCTCATTACACCTTCAGAACAAATTATGTTGAAAGCAGGCACCAAAAACACCATATATCCTACAAAGACATGAAAAAGGGAGATGCCTCTTGCTTTGCTTTCTCATCAAATATGCCAATACAATTTAAGAGAGATGCATTGCATGTTTAAGAGCAGTACAAAGGATTTCTTTTTATATTACAGGGGGTGCTATTATGCTCTACAATTGTAACTCTTTAAAGGCACACAGAGAAAGTTTCTCTTTTTTCATTCACAAAATTTGTGGAATTGCAATAGTGAAAACACGACTTCATCCATGTAAGAACTTACGGATCAAGCTTTTCCCACGTCTTAGTGGCGGTTCCAGAAACAACCTCAAACACCTCCTGTGACCATGAATCATCATTTAGACTCACATCATAAGCAGTCCTGAAGAATAAATTTAACACACAGATAAGTACTAATCCGCAACTGTTGAATCTAAACAAATTTCCTTCATACTGAAAACTTCCCAGTTTCTCACTTTAGAGTTTAGATTGATATTAATATGAAAGATTAAAAGCAAATTTGAAGTGCTGGTACAATGGTTGCTCCTTTAGTACTTTGTACCTAGAGAAATAAAAGCACTACATGATTCTCAAAAACCTATGACAGACTCCTTTAATTAGTAGCACTAAGAAATGATTGTTACACAAATAAACCAGATCTGAGCATGTGAAAGGAAAATAGAATTTCCAGGGCAGGTTAACCTATAATTTCATGGTACAATTCAATACATGGACCTTCCAATGAATTGAAGAAAATAAGTAACTGATTTAACAATCAATTGAAAGAAACTTAAATATAACACGCAATTCTACCATAGCTAGTCAGAAAAAAAAATGAATTCAATTAAATCTACCGCATCTCAATTTTTATAGATCATAACATCTGCATTGACAAACCAAATCAAACAAGACTGAAAAGAAATCAAGAGAATTGATCAGTACGCACGTGGATCCCTCGTTGTAGAGATCGATCGACACAGTGACCTGTTCGGAACCCGATTTGAGCCTCTCGAGCGAGACCTTCTTGTGCGCCAGTAGGAAAGGGACCGAGGCGTCCGATGCATGCGCGACTGCGGCGGCGATGGCGACTAGGAGGAAGGGGAGGAGGAGGAGGAGAGATCGAGAGATCGCCATGGCTGGTTTTCTAGGGTTGTAACTTAGATTTCAGTTGAAGAAATGGAGAGAGAGAGAGAGAAAGAAAGAGGACTTAAAAACGGGTGTGTAAAGGTAGAGGGTTGTCGGATCTTTGACCCGTTTACTAAGTCCAGATCTTGTACAAGAACCAAATAGAAATATAGACTTGGCTCCTTCTGCTAATTTTCTTGTTTCTTTATTTCTTTGGATGAAATTCATTTACAATAATTAACTTGACATTTTGATAATAGTATTTTTGAATAAATTTTAAAATTAAAAAATTCTTAAAAATAAAAAAGTTTGTAAATATATTTTTTAGACTTGTAAATTGATTGTGTTTCAAGGTATATATAATTTAAGTATTATTTGATATTTTATTATAGACTATTAAATTTTAACCGTTGTAAATTTTATTTAATTTTTATTATCTTTAACGAATATCGTATGATACTTAAATTGTATAAAATTTGAAACATAATCAATCTATATTTTTTCTATTTTCAATTGTTTTTAATTTATTTGAAAAATAATTATTAAGATTATTAAGTTAATCATTGTTAATGGATCTCCAATTTTTGCGTTATTCATATCTATATATATATATATATGCAATTATGCCTTTTTAATCCAACAATAAATCATATATTTTTTTTTATTTTGCACACTTTAAGAACAAAAAATAAACACAAGATTTTATAATATAACGTATAAACATAACATAGAAACCATACATAGCACACATTTTTCTTTCTTCCTCTTCTTCTTCCTTTTTTTTTTGAAGATAAAAGTCCTTATTTAACTCTAACATTTATTTCTTTTTAGATTCATCACTATTTTTGTCTACGCTTATGATTCCATACTTAGCACAAAATTAATTAAGACTTAAAATTATATTATGCCTAAAAATACGTTGGAATTAGAGATTTTCCTCCGAGCAAATACAACGGTCTATGTGAAATCTTTCAATTTCTATAGTTGTAGTGTAGAAGCATATACAGTATAATTAATACTCTGTCATTTGTCCAGTACAATTTTAAAAAGAAATGTTTCACCCATAAGAGAAGTTCATCAACTCTGACAGAATACATATTGGTTTCTTTAATTGTATATAGTGTAATTTATTAATATTTATTAAACTATATTTTTCTAGAATTGAACATGGCTTCAACGGTTCTATTGATTTTTTTTTTTTGGTATGCACTCACTAATCCTCTGATGACACTCATGCAATTTCTCTAGAATGTCTAAAAATAAGAATATTATGAAAAAAAAAATATGCTACAAATTATATCTATGGTTGAGTACTTGAGTGTCATCATTAATTTATATATTGAATATTTAACAACAAAAAGCATCTTAAGTAAACAAAATACATAAAAAAAATATCTACATTTCTGGGCCTATGGCACTAAACAAGAGAGGAATTTACTCAGGTCTCTCTTCAGTCAAAAATAACAAAAATAGGCCTAATTTATATGTTCAAGCAATTAATGTTTTCTTTTCTTTTTCTTGTTTCTTTTCATCAAAATGGTTTTGCTGCAGCTTCCATCATTTTCCTGACATTTATTAGCTTCTCCACTTGCTTCAATGTCTATAATGCACAGGACAAACAAAATATCAATGCAACTAAATCACCCAAAAGGAGTGTTTTTTATTTTCCAAATTTTCATCATCTCCCATATATTTCTTTGTATCCCTTTCCATTGCACCAGCAAGATATCCCCTCTATATATGCCGATAAAGCTAGAAATTCTCTCATTTAATAAAAAAAAATGTTAATGCACCGTGCCAAAATTATCCTTTTAATAATATAGAGAGGGAGTGGCACGGTGCATATAGGATACAAGAGCACTGTGGCAGGGATGTGGTGGTTAGGTTAGGACACACCATTTTACCAAGATAACAAAAAAAAGGTGATATATTGCAAATTTTGAAGGTTTGGATACAAATTACTTATTTTTAGAAGTTCAAAATAGTGCAATACAAAAAAAAAGGAACTAAATAAATGGTGAACAAATAACCTCAATTGCCATTTCCTCTATACTGACAGAATCCAAGCATTCGTATCCTTGATGTGTAGCTACTCCTGTCAGATTTCATTGCCTTTTAGTTAATCACATAATTAAGTTGTACTGAGAGGAAGTTTCCTTCCTTAAACCCGACCAACCCCTGAATCTCCCATATATAATGTTCAATACATTTTAGATAGTCTACAAAATAAACTTTTACTCTATGTCATCCCTCCTTTCGCCCCTTCCCTCCCTGCCTCCCACCCTCCCGAGTTTTATTCACATATTCCTTTAATTTCTTGTTGATACAATAAATGGGTTATATTTAGGAAGAAAGAAAGATACTTTGGAGAGACACTGTGGCATCAGCTGTTCCATATCCTTCTCTGAATTCATTATACCTCACTGAAAGTGCAGCTAGTACCTGAGCTCATGTAAATAGATAACAAAATACTTATATAAAAGAAATATATCAGGAGTACATAGATCACCGCAATCTTAACTAGTTCCTAAATCCAAGGAACATTCACCAACATTGACACCGTACGGTCATCCAGTAATGACGTAGTAACAGAAGTAGGACTCAACTGCAACCAGCACACACGTAACATGTACTGGTTTCAGTCACTTTTTGTCTAGGCTAACTTGGTGGCCAAATTGGGTATTCAAAGAAAAACATAGGACAGGTCTCTATGACCGGTATAGGTATGTCAAATCTTTCCTAAATCAGCTTCAGATTCCCTACGAAACACACAGGAAAAAAATGGAGGTTCCTGTAACATCATATCCTACACAGACTAGTATGCTCAAATTGGTATGACCATCCATATAATTTATGAAATTTGATAACAATTTAATGGAAAATGTTTAAAAGGTTGAAAAAGGAATGGGGCTTTTGATCAGTAAGGAAGTATAAAAAATGTTTCATCAAAATCCACCAAAACCCCAAAGATCAACAAATAATACATCTCCCCTCTCCTTTTGTTGTATGCAAGGCAATATAGGTTTGATCTTTAAGGTAAATATTGAATGAAACAGTATTTGTTTTTATGGTTTCTAGCTACGGAATGGTTGGTGGTCTTCTAAAAGTTTCATCTTTAGAAGGGAACAAGTTTAGCATGTTAAGACCAACAAGGGCATATAAGAAAATTTGCAAACCTCTGAAAAGGAATCTGGATTTGTTATGGTCTGACGTGATTCCTTTGCTAATACATCCAATGGAATGTCTATCCAAATTGAGATGCCATCTCTCAGAAGAGCCCTTTGAAATTAAAAAGTACCAAAGCTAAGAGGTTGGAGAAAGATCCCTATTAATATAGTATATTAAGGAAACATACTGGTATCGCAGGAGTATTTAGACAACAGTACAGCATAAGCATGAGCCAAATAGGAACTGCGTTTTTCTTAAGATTTTGTTTGATTGTGTATGGTTCTTTTTAAGAGCGAGGAATCTACAATAGGGACATATTTGCTGCTGAATTAGGCATTTCCAATCTGCACCAGTTGATTATACTATTTCTACTCTAGCATCCTTCTCTGATATAAGTTAACTATTCTGATGTTAACTATTCTGATAAAAACTATGGTCATACAAATTTTTATTTTTTTATTGATCTGTCAATGTTTTGGAGAGAATCTTCTTGTGTTAGCCCTCAAAATACAAAGAAAAATAATATTATAACAGGAATGAGACTGACAAGTTAGTTGAGCTCTGAACTGCACTGTCACCTGCACAAACCACCAACCTCCCCATGGCCGACAACTGCTTCAGCACCTCTGTCTGACAAATTTTTGTACCAGTAAGGCATCATTAATTCACAACAGAAGTACTAGCTTTGAATTTCTTTTTGTTTCAGTATAAAAGGGATGCACCAGACCCAGAATTCATTTAGGTCCAACTAAATCTCAATTTATCGATTCAATTTTTATGGTTTTGCAGCTTTTACTCTAATTTGTAACTCCTACATACCAGGACAAGACAAAGTAGTAACTGAAAGAATGAATTGTTGATCCACTCGACCCAACTTGGCTAAGGCCATTGGGTTAATGTCCCAGATTAAATCAAGGACTCATGATCTGTAACAATTTGGGTCATACTAAATATAATCCAACTTGTTTGCACTTAATTATAACTTTTTTCTGTACTGAAGTATTGAAGTTGTGAAAAATTAGTTTCCCAGGGTTCCCAATGCTGTCACTGAGATGCATAGAAAAGGAAAAAAAAACTACATCCCCAATACCAACTTAATCTGAAATTTTGGCAATTAAACTAACATGATCAACTGAACTAAATTATAAATGGATTGGGTTCTGTTTCCCCTACAAATAGGCAGGACCGGTCTGACTCAGTCTGGTTTCAACATCAGCCTGACAAGGGTACATTATTAAAATGCAAGCTCAAAGATCCTCAGAAAATAGAATAGAACAAAATCTAAATAAAAAATATGTAAATGGCAAGTGTACCTCAGATTCTTTAAATCCTTGTTCGTCAGATTGGAAAGCTAATTTGGCCGCATTTTCTCCCCCAAATGCTTCTTCCACCAAACTATCACTGATATATACACAAATAAATTATCAAAATTAGATTATTTACTGAAGAATAAGGACTAGATCCATGCAACTTATAAATATCCAAAAATATCTTCTCTATTTTACAATTATGCAGATATTAAGTCAGTCTCAAATGGGATTTTGGCATAAGATACAGATTAGTACAAATGCATAACAACTAGATGGTAATTCTTAAATCGTACATGAACAAAAGGAGGAAAAAACCTGTCAAAGAAGTAATATCTCAATGCATCAGCTATTCTTCTTCCAATATGAGTTTTCATTGCACATTTCATCCCTAAACAAACAAAAAGAAAAAAAATTACGGAACTAAATTATTCGCAATGAGGAATTCTTTATAAATACATGCCTGATTTTGAATAGCGAACATACCAACAAGAAATATTGATGTTCCCTTTAGTTCATCTCCCAACTCAGCGGCTTTTGTCTGCATTGGTATGTGTATAGCATGTTTCATTATATTTCAGAAAAAATGTATATAAATGAGGAATCAATCAACCAAATTCTGATTGATGGTGATATCCTATGGTGAATCCAGTATACTGGCTTCTATCATACCGATCAAAATCATTTTTGTTCAGTACCAGTCGATCAGTGCATACTGTACCGAGTCTGATAAGTGTCAATACAAGCCAGTAAATACTGATCAAATTTACACAGATACACAATAGGTACAATATAACCTCCCACCTTCCCACGAGATTAAGCATGAAAAGTTCATCAGGCACCACTAATTGTACGAAACTCATTACCTTTAACTCCGACGGAAGCTCAGCTGGAGTGTCTATGGCAGAGAAGCGCGCAAGAAAAGGGGATGATCTCCTAGAACTCGTAATTGAGGTCGCTCTCAAGTGGGAGGAAGAACTTGAGAGGGGTTTCACCAAGGAGGCGCCATGAGGGGGACTAACGGAGGGGAGAGGTGACAAGGAGGCAGAGGCGTAGTGGCAAGGGGAAGAAGGTAAAGTCGTTACTCTCATCTCCATTTTTTGCTCTCGGTTTCTCAAGATGAGGTGCTCTGGAGTTTGGAGAGGCGAATTAGAGATAGGCCACAAGCAGGTTATTTGGATGGATCCGGATGCGTTCCAACTCCCATCGGACTTTGTTTCGGTCCGATGGGAAAAATCACCATTAGATTATAAAATCTGATAATTCGCACGATTATTAAAGCGAGAGAGGATAATTTGTACGAATATTAATGCTATCGAACGGTTGGTTTTCCTATCCTATCAAATTTTGTTCCCACAGGCATTGGAACTCCCCGCTTAATATTTGGAGCTCCTCGCCTTTGGTCCTCTGGGATTAGCTGGAGCCTTTTTGATGGTTTGCATGGTACAATTTGGGTGGACGTAAGAAATCTCCTGGATTTTTCTTTTCCCATTTGATTTTATGGGCCTCTGAATCTGATGGTGTTTTTTTATGCTGGTGCAAGTGTGCAAAGTAATTTTCCATCTCATGAGACCACAAAAATCTCTCTTATTTTTTCCTTGTACTTGCTAACTGATATTTCATTAAAGATTATTAAAGATAATTAAATATGAATGGTTAGAAATTTTAATCAATTTTGATAGTTTTTAATGAAATATCAAACGACATTTAAATTATATTAAATTTAAAACACAATCAATTTATAAATTAAAAAATTTATCAATAAATTTTTTTTATTTGTAAGATATTTTTTAGAATTATTAGAAAATTTATTGTCAAAATTATTAAAATAATAGTTATAAAAAAAATCCCAGTTTCTTAGACCTTACAGAGGCCTGGCTACTGCTCTGAAAACCTTTACCAGAATCCTAGAATTCGTTTCTCTGTCAAATTTTAACTCAATTGTATTCTGAGAAAAGATGGCAAATAGCACTCCTGCTTTTACTGAGAATATATACTTCATGCAACTGATAACAAATACAGTTACCAGACCATATACTTGTAGTACAATTCAAATCCAAACCTCACAAATTAAGAATTATATTTGTTGCTCCTTTGAACCCAGTTTTCATAATAGAATTTAATAACAGAATCAGAAATGTTTTCCCAGAATAATAGCATTGTAACAATTATTTCAACTAAAGACCACAGGAGACAAGCCAATATTTGAATAAAGCAAACGAAAACTATATCAGAATCCACATCTGTACTTACAATTAACAACAACTTTCCAAATCAAGATCAGATTGCTAATTCTCCAATCAAAAACTTATTTTTCTATGCAATTCTACCTCCTCCTGATGTCGGTTTTGCGCGTTGCTTCCTCTGACAGCAGTCACATACACACGCCGTACCTTGAGCGTTCTTTCAAGAGAGGCACCGTATAGAATCAAGTGGTCGGTGGAACCAAGCTTGGGGTAACTGGTTACGACCGGTGCTGACACCAGCACCCCGAGAGGTACCAGCATTGAACGGGGATGCACTGATCCGGTTTCGTTCTTGACCGGTAAAGCTCAATGCACGGGTAATGGTTATTCTAGTACCGGCAACAGATGTGGACGTACTAGTCCGGGTCTGTTGTTGACTGGTACTTGAACTCGATGCAACACGATTGGTACCGGTGGCAGTACATGATATGCCAAATCATGGGAATGACTATATAAAAATGAAAATTATGAAAGTGAGAATTCTATCAATAATTTGGCATATCATGAAAGTCAAACAATTTGGCGTACCATAGATATCAAATAATTTTGTTACTGGGTAACAAAAATAATTATCCCAAAATGATAAATTATATAATTTAACTAAAATTATAGCAAATAAATAAATATATTATTTCAAGCATATCATATATAATAAAATAGAAAAAATATAATTATTGGTATCATTATCTTTAGAAAAATATAAAATTATATAAATCAATATGGTCATAACTTACTAATTAAATAAAAATTATATATAAAGAAATCTACTACTACTACTACTACTAATAATAAAAATAGTATATTTTTATAGTCAAACATACAAATAAATTTATCGTATATAATTTTATATGTCATTTATCAAATAGGATAACAATTACAAAATATCTCTTATATCCATGCCATCATCAAATAGGCTAACGATATTATTATTAATTTTTGGATGAACTGGAAAGCTCATTTTCTCTCAGTCACTCAATCCATGAGAATACAATATTTCATATAGTTTTATTTCAATTTAGTAATTTATGACAAGATTGATTTCTACAACTAGTAGTGTATCCATCGAAGGGCAGAATCGGAAAAACAAAATAGGAGGGCCGAAATCACAAATATAGTATAATTTCAATTTTATACGAGGGCCGAAAAATATTTTATTATATTATTTACAATCTTTTTTATATATTTTTTTAAAATTAAACAATATAACACCAGAAGCAAATAAATCAAAATAAACCCCATGTTAAAAAAATGCTTGAAAATTAATTTGTACTTGTGAAATAATAATACTACTTGCTCTTGTAGGGGACTTTGAATAAAGAAACCTATAAAAAGGGTAAAATGATAACAAATCAAATAGAGAGAGAGAGAGAGAGAGAGAGAGAGAGAGAGAGAGAGAGAGAGAGAGATTGTAATTAGTTGCAAAGACATATTTATCTTCTCTTCCATTAGTTGTTTAAATTGAATTTTATATAGTTTTTTTGAATCATTAAGTTATGACGATATTAAGTTATATAATACTTTATATAACTTTGTTTAGTTATAATTATATTTAATTGAGAAATTAATTTTTACACCTCAAAGTTTTGTACTTTTTATCTACACTCAATATTAAATATAAATATTTTTCAAAAATATATATTTCAGAAATTTTAAGTTGTGCACATCAAATTTTATACTTCTAACTTCAAATATTTGAAATACAAGAAAACAAAGAAACTAACTAACCGTTTCTCACTTCTCCTTGCGTTTCACCTGGCCACGTCAACCTCTCTATATATAAACCTCCTCTCTCTCTCTCTCTCTCTCTCTCTCTCTCTCCCCGCTTCCTTCCCCTGCCAATCCATTAATTAACACACACTTGTCAACACAAATTAAAGAAACCAAACCAAGAATCTGAAATCAAAGCCATGGAGGAACCCAAGAAAGGCAAAGAGAAAGAAGCCTCCACTTCATCTGTTGACAGTACTAGTGCCATTACCCGTGTTTCAAGCTTTACTGGTCAAGAACAAGAACGGAACCGGACCAGCCGAAGAACATCTGGTGCTGGTACCAATACCAGCACCGGTCGTAACCAGTTACCCCGAGCTTTCGATCTCATACATACGATCTCACAAGGGACGGAGGTTATTCATTCAATGGTTGCCAGTATCGACGGGGTTCTTTTCACCGGATCCAACAACACGATAGTACGTGAATGGGATAGAGGATACCAATCAACATATTTTCAGTCCTTTAGTGGGCCTGTCAATGCCTTTGATGTACTGTACTCTGGTGAATTTCTTTATGCTTTCTTAGCTCATGAGGAGGGCGTAATTACGGTTTGGAGGAGCAATGACGCGAGCGGGACTGAGTTTAGGCCAGTGGCGACTCTAGAATTAACGCTGTTGCAAGGCTTAAAAAACATGGTTTTGTCCGGGAGAGCGCCGCGCAATGCGATATCTTGTCTGTGCTTAAGTGAGGACGGCGATTTCATTTACTCTGTCTCGGTGGACCATACTATGAGTACTTGGTGCATCCAGGACTATGTCGAGTATAAGCTTGTTGATACCATCTGCTGTCATAGAGGTGCGATAAATGCATTGGCAGTGGGGCCCAGTGTAGTATTTTCTGGCTCAAGCGACGGTGTCATAAACATGTGGAAGAGAGAGCTATACGGCGAAAACCAAGATAAAGTGAGACACTTGTTAATCGGGGTGTTTAACATCCAAAACAACGCAGTACCTGTGGTCATAAATGCGCTTGTGTTTCGCACAATCAATTTTCATAGCGGTTGGTTGTATGCCGGTTCGTCAGATGGTAAGGTGAGGTGCTGGAGGAATTTGCGTATAGATAGAGAGACTGAGAAACCTGAGCCTGAGGTCATGAGTTTCCACAAAGGCGGGGTCACTTGTCTGGCCTTGTGTTCCAGTCCGATTGTTTTTTCAGGGTCGATGGATGGGACTATTTGTGCGTGGAGGAGGAGAAACGAAGACCCGGATGGAGGCCCGAGTCACACCGTCTTTTCCGTGGCGCTGCCAAAGCATTCTGGACCGGTTACCTGCATTGCAGCCCAGGATGACTGGTCACCGGATGTCTTCGGGCCCCCTGACCACTGGATTCTATACAGCGCCTCTCTTGACAGGACGCTCAAGGTATGGCGCGTGCATGTGACTGCTGCCAGAGGAAGCAACGCGCAAAGCCGACATCAGGAGGAGGTAGAATTGCGTAGAAAAATAAGCTTTTGATTGGAGAATTAGCAATCTGATCTTGATTTGGAAAGTTGTTGCTAATTGTGAGTTCAGATGTGGATTCTGGTACAGTTTTAGTTGGCTCGTCTCCTGTGGTCTTTAGTTGAAATTGATTGTTATAATGCTATCATTATTAGCGGTTTCAAAATATAATAAAGGCTGAAATACCAGAAGCAACATATATAATTCATGATGCGTACGTGCTTTGTGAGGTCTGGATTTGAATTGTACTAGAAATATATGGTCTAGTAACTGTGTTTGCTCTGGCTGTTTCATGACTTTAAATTTATAAAATTTTAGGAGATTAGTACCAAGATTTGTTATCAGTTGCATGAAGTATTCTCAGTAGAAGCAGGAGTGCTAGTTGCCATCCTTTTTCAGACTACAATGAGTAAAATTTGACAAAATGATAATAAATAATGATCTCATAATTTGATAACTTCTATAATTTAATTTAGAATACAACATCTAAATAAATAGTACTCTTTTTTACATCTTGTATATAAATAAAATAAAATATTTAAAAATATAATTATTGTTACTAGACAAATGTGTAAATCAATCTAGCTAAATAAAATTATATAAAGTATTGTAGAAATTAATCTTGTTATAAATTACTAAATTTAAATAAAACTATATGAAATATTGTATTCTCATGGATCGAGTGACCGGAAGAAAATGAGCTTTCCAATTCATCCAAAATTAAATTCTCATATTATTATTATTATTATTATTATTATAGTAGTAATAGTAATAGTAATAGTAATAGTAATAATAATAATAATAATAATAATAATAATAATAATAATAATAATAATAATAATAGTAATAGTAATATCAATAGTAGTAGTAATAGTTGTAATAATAATAATGATAATAGTAGTAGTAGTAATAAAATAATAATTATATGAGTAGGAGTAAAGCTAGCGTGAGTTTAAGTTTATCAAATGCTTTGATGAGTTTAATTAAAAAAACTATTGAAACGGCAAACGATAAATCTGATTTGCTTCAAATGATATATTATTATTATTATTATTTCGTTAGCCTATTGGGTGATGGCATTGATAAGAGATATTTTGTATCTATTATACTATATGACAAATTATATATGATAATCAGGAATCCATTAACAACTATTATTTTGACAATCTTGACAATGAAATTTCATATAATAAAAAAAATCTTAAAAATAGAAAAAAATTATAAATATATTCTTTAATGTATAGATTGATTGTGTTTCAAATGTTATATTATTTAAGAATTATTTGATACTCCATTAAAGACCATCAAAATTACATAACATTTACAACGGTCCATATTTAACGGTCTATAATGAAATATTAAATAACTCTTAAATTACATAAGTTAAAAAAAAATATGTTTGTCAATTTTTTTTCTATTTTTGAGGATTTTTAAAAATTATTTCAAAATTGTTTGAGTGCAAAATTTTAAAAAATAATAAAATAAATATAATGAAATATCTGATATTAACTCATGGGTCAATTGTCCATTGATGATTTAATAGTCCATATTAATTATGAATTAAATGGGGTACATAAATAAAAGTGCAATTCATATCTTTAGTCAATTTTAATACTTATTGATATTTTGATCATAAGTCTTTTATACTATTTTGGATTGAGATGAACTAAAATTTCATAGAAACTTTAAGAAATGATATATAACTTTCATGTTTTGAGTTTTTATAGAATTCAAATATATCATGTCAAGAAAATTTATATAAATTAGCATGCTCAATATTTCTTGACTGATTTGTTCTTGACAACTCTTACATACGTTGATATTTTGATCATAAATATAACATCTTAACTCCGATTGAGATGAATATAATTTCTTTAGAAGGTTAATAAAATTATATAAAATTTTATGTTTTGAAAATTGGTTGTCAAAATTGTGTCTCTTCTTGCCCAATTTTCTCTACTAATGATTCGGTATTTAAAAATTGGTTGTCAAAATTGTTAAGATAATAATTATTAAGAGATCCCTCTTTATTTTTATGTTTAACTATAAAATATACTATTATTATTGTTAATATAATTATGAGATTTATTTATATATAATTTTTATTTATTTAATAAGTTATGGCTGTATTGATTTATATAATACTTTATATAATTATTTAGTTAGAGTTTTATATTTTTCTAAACATAATGGTACCGATAATTATAATATTTTATATTTTATTATATTATACATGATATGCTGGAAATAATATATTTATTTGTTTGTTGTAATTTTAGTGAGATTATATAATTTATCATTTTGGGATAATTATTTGTTACCCGGTAACAAAATTATTTGACATCTATGTCACGTCAAATTGTTTGACTTTCATGATATGCCAAATTATGGATAGAATTCCCACTTTCATGATTTTCATTAATATATAATTATTCTCATAATTTTATAATCATTCTCATAATTTTGTATTTTATTTTCTTCTCGGCCTAAAAAAAAAGAAAAAAAAAAAGAAAATTTTGCCACGTTGCATCTGACATCTGGGCCTCATAGATTGAGCAAATCACTGAACAGTGGGTCCCACAGTGAGGCTCATGAAGGAAAAGATGCTCGTTGGGACCCACATGTCATTGACTTCCGGTGTTGCAAACCAGGACTCCGCTCTACTCGACTCTCTCCATATTATCATTCAAGAAAACAAGAAGCAAATTAAAAACAGAAAGAAACTAAACTAACCGTTTCTCACTTCTCCGTGCGTTTCACCTGGTCACGTCAACCTCTCTCTATATATATAAACCTCCGCTCTCTCTCTCTCTCTCACTCTCTCCCCCCCCGCTTCCTTGTCAACACAAAATAAAGAAACCAAACCAAGAATCTGAAATCAAAGCCATGGAGGAACCCAAGAAAGGCAAAGAGAAAGAAGCCTCCACTTCATCGGACCCCGCTCGACAATCCCCTACCGGTGAAATTGGTCGGCAATCCGGAAGTGAGACACCGGAATATCCCACCCAAGAAGATCAAGGCAATCCTGCGAAGGCCCAGAACGACCAGCCGGTAGGCTCCCCGGTCTTGAGGAACTCCAGCAACAGTACAAATGGCACTCGCAGCACTGCCACTCATACCGGTGATGTTGCATCGAGCTCCAGTACCAGTCAACAACACACCCGTACTAGCACGTCCACATCTGTTGCCGGTACTAGAATAACTATTACCCGTGCATCGAGCTATACCGGTCAAGAACGGAACCGGATCAGTGCATCCCCGTCCAATGCTGGTACCTCTCGAGGTGCTGGTACAAGCACCGGTCGTAACCACTTACCCCAAGCTTGTGATCTCATGGGCACGATCTCGCATGGGGCGGAGATTATTCGCTCAATGGCTGTCGGTATTGACGGGGTTCTCTTCACCGGCTCTGATAACGAGGTAGTACGCGAGTGGTGCAGAGGGCCCAAAAAAAGAAATTTTAAGTCCTCTAGTGGGCCTGTCAATGCTATTGATGTACTGTACTCTGGTGAATTTATCTGTGTCTTCTTAGCTCATGAAAAGGGCGTAATTAGGGTTTGGAGGAGGAATGTCGCAAGGGGGACTGAGTTTAGGCTGGTGGGGACTCTACAAACGCTATTCCACTGCTTCAAAAACATGGTTTTGCCCGGGAGAGCACGCAATGCGATATCTTGTCTGTGCTTAAGTGAGGACAGCAATTTCGTCTACTGTGGCTCGGCGGACCATACTGTGAGTACTTGGTGCATCAAGAACTATGTCTATAAGCTTGTTGACACCATCCGCAGTCATAGAGGAGCGATAAATGCTTTGACAGTGGGGCCCGGGGTAGTATTTTCTGGCTCGAGCGACGGTGTCATAAACATGTGGAAGAGAGAGCTATACGGCAAAAATCAAGATAAAGTAAGACACTTGTTAATCGGGATGTTTACCATTCAAAATGACACAGTACCAACGGTCATAAATGCGCTAGTGTTTCGCACAGTCAATTTTAATAGCGGTTGGTTGTATGCCGGTTCGTCAGATGGTAAGGTGAGGTGCTGGAAGAATTTGCGTATAGACAGAGAGACTGAGAAACCTGAGCCTGAGGTCATGAGTTTCCACAAAGGCGGGGTCACTTGTCTGGCCTTGTGTTCTGGTCGGATTGTTTTTTCGGGGTCGATGGATGGGACTATTTGTGCATGGAAGAGGAAAAAGGAAGGCGCGGACGAAGGCCTGACTCACAAATTTTCAGTGGTGGTGCCAGGGCATTCTAGACCGGTTACCTGCATCGCGGCCCATGATGAGTGGAGACCGAATATCATCGGGCCCCCCGATCGGTGGATTCTATACAGTGCCGCTCTTGATGGGACGCTCAAGGTATGGCGTGTGTATGACCGGCTAATGACCAGAACTGCCGCCAGCGGCAGCGACGTGCAAAGTGGACATCAGGATGTGGTAGAATTGCGTAGAAGAAGTTTGTGATTGGAGAATTAGCAATCTGGTCTTGACCATATTTCCTTATTAGATCAGCGTGTGTGTCACCAGCTAATTGGTGTTTTGTTTTCTTTTCCTTCTTTTGTTGATTTGATGTCGAAATTAAGAAAAGAACCTAGATAAAGGGTAAAAGATTGATTGGTGAGAATAAGCAAATAAGGGAATTGTAAGACAGCTTTTTGTGGTTAATTTTCTTTTGTTGTATTTTGATCTCATATCAGTTGTTTGGCGCGGGAGATTTGCTGAAATTTGTTCTTTCTGGATAATTTTTTGCAAATGGATTTGGAAAGTTGTTGCTAATTGTGAGAACAGATGTGGATTCTGATATAGTTTTAATTTGCTTAATTTAAATATAATATTGGCTTGTCTCCTGTGGTGTTTAGTTGAAATAATAGTTATAATGCTATTATTCTGGGAAAACATTTCTGATTCTATTATTAAAACTGGGTTCAAAGGAGCAACAAATATAATTCTTAATTTGTGAGGTTTGGATTTGAATTGTACTACAAGTATATGGTCTGGCAACTGTATTTGTTATCAGTTGCATGAAGTATATATTCTCAGTAGAAGCAGGATTGCTATTTGCCATCTTTTCTCAGAATACAATTGAGTAAAATTTGACAGATAAAAACCCAATTCTGTGATTCTGGTAAAGGTTTTCAGAGCAGTAGTAACCAGGCCACAGACAGTATATAAGGTCTAAGAAACTGGGACCCATTACAACTTCCATGTTATTCATAGAGGAATTTCTTTCTCAACAACAAAAAAAAGGCCCAATATTTTGGGCTCTTTCAATTTTTTTTTTGTTGCAATTTCAGATCGCTTTATTACAAAGTAAAGCCCAAATATAACATAACCAGGTGATGAGTTCGCTATAACTATATAATAAGATCTCTAGCTAGGGTTTCTGAGATCTCTTTCAATTGAGCAATGGCAGGAGCGAGCGGCGCCATTTACATCAAAATCCACATCAAAACCCTTGTTTTGATATTAGGCTTTCTTTCAGAAGCGATTTCTCTTTGGTTCGAATGCATTTTCATTCTATTTTTGAAATTTTTGTTGTTGGAGCTTCACCTGTTTGAGTATTTCGGATTGAAATCGTGTTTTATGTTTTGGTTTGGGTTTCTTTTTGAGCAAAATCGATCTTCTTTGAGATGAGAATGGATAATTACGAATGGAATGATGAAATTTAAAAAAAAATGTCAAATGTAGCATCAGATGTTTGAATTGATGCGATGCACATTGAATTTTCCACACGAGATTTCTGACCATTGTCCAATTTGTTGTTATTTATTTGTTTTTTTTTTTACATTTATATTTTGATTACAATTATAAGAACTTGTTTTTGTATACAATTTGCATGTTGGTTTTCCCCTATATTAGAGAAGCTGAGTTATCAGTTGAGTCTGATAAAATTTTTGATGTTATTATAGATTTATTATTGGAAAATGTTACAAAAATATCGTTAATGCAAATTTTATTAAATCTCAAATTTTATAATATTAAGAATACATTTTTGAAGAGAGAAAAACAAGACTAAATGTAATGACAAAATAACAAAAGAAGGGCACACACATTTTAAGTCACAAATTCTACAATAACAGCAACAAATAATGTCTATTTTTTTAATGTATTTTCTGACTTAAATTCACAATTAGATAATTCAATGACCAAAGAATTTTATTATGACAAATGACACCAAATTAATATTAATAATATGACAAATGACAAAAGGGGATTTTAATGTGATGCTCTTTAATTAGTAGGTAATGCACTTATGCAAGAGCTTTGCCATCAGAGAGTAGTAACAACTATTTTTTGAAAAAAAAGGGAACAAATAATGAGAATGAGAAAAAATAACTTGTTTCTCATTTATGATGCAATATTTCTGTTTTATCATACAATACAACATCTCCAAAATTTGAATCACGCTCCAGAAAGACTAGTTCCAGAATCATCTCTCAAACTACCATTTCTGTTATGAATCTGTCAAATCTGAAGTTCATCCAAGTTGCAATTATGTTGGTTTCAATTTAAAGACTTCCGAATTATATAAGGCTAGGTTGATCTAGTTTCACCTGGGCTTGATAGGCCACCTTACCATAGGCAAATCTTATTCTTAAAAGTACTAAATCTGTAGTTGGTACTAATATCAATTGTTTCCTCTGCACAGGCATTACTGGTACAGATTGGTACAATACCAATAACATCCAATTAATAAGGAATTTTGCATTTGAGCTAGTCGATATTTCAAATATGGCATCTGTGTTTTTGTATTTTCATCCATTCAGACATCAGATAATAAGGCTTTTCACATTTACATCAGAAACATTGCTAGCTCCAAGCAGATGTCATCAATTCAAATACAAACTGAAAAGAGAGAAAAAAGAATGTGGGAAAGCACATCGTCAGAACCAATCTCAGAATACAACCCAATTACCCAGAACCCCATTTTCAAATTTATTTCAGAAAAATCATTGATATAATCAAAACTTCTCAAAGTTCTCATCTTAGCGGCCACACTGCACATCATCCAGAGCAGCATCAGCAATGCGCCAAGTCTTGAGCGTCTTATCTTGACTGCTGCTATATAGGATGCACCGGCAGGGCCCATCGTCATTCTCTTCCCAATCCTCATGGGCCGTGATGCAGTTTATCGGACCTTCGTGCGCACTCAGCACCATCACAAGTGTGTGGACCCTACTGCCCGGTTCCCTCTTCCAAGCACAAATTTTCCCATCCGCTGAACCCGAGAACACCAGGGGTCCCGGCGACCTGGCAAGACAAGTGACGTCCTTATTGTGGTAAGACAAGACCATCTCCGCATGCCAATGACTCGTTTCATTCCAAAACAGCACTTTGCCATCTGACAAACCCGCATACAACTCACTGCTACCAGTTCCAGTAGATTTCAACAAGAGTGCATTTACTGGACTCGCGCCAGACAACAGAAATTGTGTGGGAAAGTGTTTTATACCTTTTCCATTCGATTCTTCTTGTCTGTACCACATGATTACCGAACCATCCTCTGAGGCAGAGAACACCAGATGGTCACATCCTGCTGCAACAGCACTTATAATCCGTTTATGTTCCTTTTTAGAGTCGACGAGCTTCCAGTCCTTGAGGCGCCACACTTTCATAGTGTGGTCTGCCGAACCGGAGTAGAGAAACCTCATGTCTTCGCTAAAACTGATACAAGTCACTGGAAAAGTGTGCCAGTACAAACGGTCAAATTTTCGCATTACTTTTATCTTTTTACGCCATAATGCCTCCTTCAAGCGATCTTCCAGTGAGGGGAGAGTCATGATGTGTCTGTACGAAGGCGGCTCTGTGGCTCCTCTCACCCAAACCCTAACCGTGCCGTCATAACTGGCAGTGAAAAGACGGCCTTGAGGGTCTAACAAGAGCGCATAGTTTGGCCCGTCATAGGACTTGAAACCCGCATATGGTTGCCCTTTAATCCAGACCCGTAAGTTCATGCTATCAGATCCGGTGTACAGAAGCCCACCTGGGCCAGCAGCCATGGAGCGAACTTCCCCATACCGACGTTCATACGAGCTGATCAACTCAACGCTGGATGGGAACACGCCGATACCTCCAAGGTCAAGACTTGTCCAACGGGACGGATGGTATTCACCGCAAGTTGTGTGGACAGTCTCTGATTGGTTATTGGATTGTTGACCACATTGTGACTGTTTCGGCCAGTAGCAGAATATGCAGCGGGCTACGCAACGCAAGAGGCTTGACCTGATCCGCGACGAGTTGACCGGGGAGGATGATGTCTCTTCTTCATTGTTATTCGCCATATGATCAGAATCGGTTTAGTGGTCTGGTCTCTACAGTGCATGCACTAATGTATGTCAGATAGATAGATAAAGAGAGAGAGAGAGAGAGAGAGAGAGAGCAATTGTAGGTTTGGAGGTGGTGGAGGGATTTATAAGAGGTGAGAGCAAGAGCGCTCTGTACTGAGTTCTTGGTATTTCTTTTCTTTTTCTTTCTTTAGTTTCTTGAATGAATACCCAATAAGTGTGCAGGGGAACTTTTGATTGGTCTTGGAGAGATCTTTTATATATGGCACCGTCATTTCTCTCTTTATTTCTCAATTGTTACATTTAATTCAAAATTTCAAACTAAATAATTAAACGGGAATTGATTCGTTAAAATTTCGAAGTTATTTTTAAAGATCAAAATTTCTCATTTCGAGCTTTATTATTTTTTATAATTAAATTTTTTTTATAGATTTACATAATTCAGATGTATGTTTTTATTAAAAAAATATCACTTATGGGTCCTTTATTTTACACATACAAAAATAATATTTTTTTATATTTAAATTGTTGATGAGTTGAAAGTGAAACTATGAAATGAAAAGTGTTGCACTTAGGGGTGTCAATGAGTTCAGGTCAGGTCAAGTTAAATCGGGTCGGGTTCAATATTATTTTATTATTATTTTTTAGCTGATCCGATCCGATTCGGGTCATGGGTCCACGGGTCACGGGTTGACCCAACTCGAATAAATTGATTAAACATTTAATAATTATGTTTTTATATTTTTATGTAACTTAATCTTAATTAGTATATAAATAAAATCTTAATTAGTATTATTTTTCAAAATTAAACCTAAAAAATATAATTATTCGGATCATTTCAGGTCGAACCGACCTGCCCCGAGATAGGTAAAAAACTGTTAACCCATACCTGACCAATTTTCTCTCGAGTCATTTTGCATCAGGTCGGGTCGGGTCGACCAATTGGGTTGGATCATAAATTGTCATCCCTAATATCATGGCAATATTTCATTGGTGAAAAATGTGTTACCCCATTTCAAACTTTTTATTTCATAGTCTAAACTTTAACCTATATGATCACTAATTACAATGTTGAAAAATACTAATATTATTATAGAGTTTGACTAATGTACTCATAAGCACTTTGATCCGAAATATTTATGACTCAAATTTTAAAATTTTGCATTCGAAACATTATTCCAAGTAGCTTAATAAATTCTTCATATCATAATCTTATAGAATTCTAAAATCTATCATTTTTAAAATTTTCCTACTATTTTTAATGATTTTTGAAAAACGACCCAAAAATAAAAGAAAAATACCAATATTTGAAAGTAAAAAAGGGTTATCTTTGAAAAATCATTAAAATAATAAATAAATTCTAAAAATGATATATTTTTAGTATTTTACATGATTTTATTATGAAGAATTATTAAGTTACATGAATTGACGTTTTGGATGTGAGATTTTAAAATTCGATCCGTAAATATTTCGATCAAAATGCTTATGGAAGCACGGCAAACTCATATAAGCTGAACTATAAATAAAAAAAAATAGTTTTCATACTTCAATTTGCAGTTTTATTAAAAATAAAAAAAATAAAAATTGGAATGCAAGAGATAAAATTACGAAAAAAATATTAGTTTGAATTGTAGAGTTAAATAATGAATAATGATCTGCTAAAAATTTCCTACTACAGAACTTAAGTAAATTAATTTTAATTGTAGAAGAAAAGAAGAGAAAAAGCAAGGGGTGGGATAATGTTGAGTTTATGGACCTCTTAGCTAGGAGTATTTAATTTTTTTTTAAATATTTTGACTTAACATTTTTTTTAAAAAAAAGAGGCACTTTATAAAATTATGTATGGTACAAAATGGCTCCTCAAAAAGAGAAGTCGATTTATAGAAAATCATGAAAGAAACTAAAATTTTATAACACAAATATATAAAATGAGTAGGAACATATATATATTCGCCGGTGTCAATTGTTAACTAGGGTTTCTCCTATGAAAACATATAGTAGCAAGCAACACCATTACTATAAAGAATCGAATCAACCGACGGAGACCATCAGCATTCTCTTCCCGATCCTCTCGAACCGCAAGGCAATTCACCGAGACTTGCGGCGATGTCAGTACCATCAACGGCTTGCGGTTGTATCGCTCGCTACTCCATGCACAAATCTTGCCAGCTAGTGAACCTGAGAGCACCGATGATCTCGACAGATCTGCAATACAAGTGACTGCTTTCTCATGGTATGACAAGGTCATAGAATGTCTCCAACCCGACTTTTATTGTCAAAATCTCAATGTACCGTCCGCCAAACCTGCAAACAACTGACCCGTACCGTCTTTGGTAGACATTCTTATCAATGTTCCGGGAATCAATGTTTCGGGACATCTTTTCTCTAGCCCTCGACTCTCCTAAACATTCTTATCGAACCATCTGTAGAGCCAGAGAACATCAAACCGTTAGATCCCGTTGCAATGGCATTAACTCTTTGTGTGCGCCCTTTTATGGATACAACCGGCCGCCAATCTTTTAGACGCCACATTTTCACGGTGTGGTCCCATGAACCAGAGTAGAAAATCTCAAGTCGTCGCTTGAAAACAGGCGAGATATATATATCGTGGTGTCATGTTTATACAAGCTCCGTGAATCGTTGTTGAGACGACGAAACGTATTAATTACCTTGTCTACTCGTGTGGGTAGAGTCTCGACTTGGTCGTAGGAAGGAGATCTTTTTTCCATTTCTCTTCCAAACCTTGATGGCGCCGTCACATTGGAACAAAATGATGTGACCTTGAGGGCCTACAACAATGGCATTAACGGGCCCGCTCTTGACATTGAAACCCTCGACCATGCCCGCTTTGTTCCATACCCAAACGATGGTGCTATCACATCCGGTGTAGAGAAATCCATCTCGACAAGCAATCACGAAGTACATGATGACGTTTTAATGAACTAACTAAAGATGGTTGTGTTTGTGCCAACATAGTACATGATGACATGCCTTGGTTGTTGGACATGGTTGATGCAGTCGAACAACAAGTGCCGACGGATTGAACTAGGCCGCTCCGAGCTAGTGCCGGGTGGCAATGCAGGCGCCTCCAACTTTGTCATCTGCCATGGGGGTTGAATGGAGTTCACAATTTGGTTTGAGAAGTGTACTAACGAGAGAGAGAGAGAGAGGCAGATATGTAGTACAATTAATAATATTATAATTATTTTATCATTACGCTTTAAATATTATTATTTTAATTATAAATAATTGATGATTTTTATTAATTATTTTATTATAATTGTAATTATTATTATAATAATAATAATTGTTATTATTGTAGTTGTTATTATTGTCGTCGTCCTCAAATTAATTTTATTATAGACATTATCATCATTATTTATACATTTTAATATGATAACAATCATATAGATATTATTTTTATTCTATTTTCCCACTTGCTCAACCAAATAAGAAAACTTAGGTGACATAATTTTACATAAAAGATTATGTCTCCGTAATTTTATACCTCAATCAAACATGAGCTTGGAGAGTTGAGTGTGATAAAGTTAATTGTAATTTTTCAATCGTAAACATATTTTGGACCTCAGAAATTGCTTAATCAGCACTCAATTATCACAGGGTTTAATCTCTTTAAAATAAGACAGGAAAGCGCTTTTAATCGGATGTTGGATTTAACGGATCGGATCGACTCCCATGAAATAAATAAATTCGTTAGTTTGAATTGAACGTAAGAATCGGATCATACGAGAGATGAGATCCGATCCAGTATCGCTTGATCATTATTGGGACTCCATTCAAATCAAATGTCCATTGATAAATAAAGAAAGAAAGAAAGAAAGAAAGAAAGAAGGGAAAGAAGCAGCAAGAAACCCAACTCTCTCTCTCTCTCAGTCTCTCCACACTCAGTACAGAGCGCTGTTCGCCTTACCTCTTCTTCTCCGGTCGCTCTCTCTCTCTGATTCGACCTCCATGCATGGCTTCTTCCATCTTCAGCTCAATCTGGCACCAGTTGACTCGCTTCATCTCTTCATTCGGACGCTCCACAAGTGATTGCTATCCGTCATTCCCTTGGAATGACCACATCAATGATCCGGCTTTGCAATTACCTCAAAATGTTACCTCAATCGGATCATTTAAACGCGAAGAGGGGATCGTAAATTGCATGGCAGTCAGCTCGGAGGGACTCATCTACATGGGGTGCAGTGATGAGAATGTCTGGGGCTGGAATAAATGCGCAGGATTTGGTGGTTTCACTGCTGTGGGTGGGCCTGTCTATGCCATTGCCGTCGACCCATCTGGCTGCATTATTTTGTGCCACCACGACGGCAAAATCCGGCTCTGGGTGAAGATAAGTGACGGTGCACCTCAATTCATGCAACTCAGGACTCTACAGACCGTCATAAACCAGATGATGGACGCTTTACGGCGTAAAGAATTCCATTTCTGGAACTTCTTTACCCACAGGGCGATGATTACATGCATAGCTCTCAGCGAAGACATGAAGTTTCTCTACTCTGGTTCGACCGACCACACAATGTATGTCTGGCGCCTCGAGGATGGGAAGCTCGTCGACTCTAGAACAGAACATGAAGAGACTGTAAGTGCCGTTGCAGCTGGATGTGACCGCGTGGTGTTCTCTGCCTCAGACGACGGTTCGCTAATCATGTGGCGCAGAGAGGATGAAGCGAATGGAGTAGGCATACAACACCTCTGTGTGCAATTTCTGCTGTCTACGCCTGATGCAAGTTCGGTAAAAACCCTCTTGTTAAAATCTAACGGAACCAATACCGGCGAGTTGTATGCGGGTCTGTCCGACGGCAGAGTGATGTTCTGGAAGGAAACAACTCATTGGCTTGTGGCACAGGAACTCTTGCCTCCCCACGGTGAGGCCGTTACTTGCCTTGCCAGGTCGCCGGGACCATTGGTATTCTCAGGCTCACAGGACAAAAAAATTTTTGCTTGGAGGAGGGATCCTGACAACGGGCACCACGTGCTTGTTATGGAACTGAGGGGGCATGAAAGCCCTATAAACTGCATTGCAGCCCGCGAGGACTGGGAAGAGAATGATGACGGGCCCGGTCGCTGCATTCTCTACAGCAGCAGCGAAGATAAGGTGCTGAAGATTTGGCGCATTGCAGATGCCGCTCCGGGCAATGCGCAGGAGATCCATTAAGATGCATGAGAAGATGGAGGAAATTTGGTCAGCGAAATTTCTCCACCGGTACAATTCATTTGGATGAGATTAGATTTTTCTCTGTCATGTTGATTTGTCAGGAGGAGCCATGTTTTGGCAGCAGATCTCTTTGGATGAAATGGGTAATTGAGTAATTCCAATTTTTCTGAGAACGGTTTTGACAATTCCAATTTTTCTCTTTTTTAGTGGGTCTGTAATCTCGGTGTTTTTTGTTTTTGATTTCATTACTTAAATGCAATTAGTATTCTGAAATGTATCTGTTTGGTACGTTCTGGTACGGTACCAATCTGTACCAGTGAAACCTTGCACCCAGGAAGCAATTGGTATCATGAGTCCCGACCTAAGAAATAGTACTTGAAAAAAAACTGTACAACGTTAAAATTTATTTCAATTGTTTACAATCATTACATATTGAGGCAGCTTATAGTACGAATGCTAATTACTATTAGCCTTAAATGGGCTAGCCAATTATGACTTAAAGCAGCTGCTTCTTCAGAAAACTTTAGATCGTCCTCTCTCTATATATCTTTCTATCCTTAGCTTGGATATGTGCGAACAGCAGAATTAAAAAGAAAAGTAAGCTTCAAGACTAAGTAAAAACTCAAATGTTATTGCGGCAGAAATCAACTAATACGTTGTTATATTCCACGTACCAACTTGTAGAATTCGGATTAATACATCTTCTGCAATTAGTGCAACTGAGAGATTGATAATAAAACTTGAAAAATCCTTGGAAGTAAGAGGTCCGGAACTTTTCTTTTGTGCCGCTTGCTACTAGATGTTTTCAAGAAAGAAAATGGCTTGTGCCAGGAAAGATCTGTCCGAGACCATTTAAAAGTTCTATTTCACACGTTCATTCGAGAAAATACAGAAAGAAAAAGAAAAGAAATACACTTATTGGGTATTCATTGCTGATGCTGCTCCGGAATATGTGCAGTGTGGCCATTAAGATTATATCAATGATTTTGAGAAGTTTTGATTATATCAATGATTTTGCTGAAATAAATTTCAAAATGGGTTTCTGGATAATAGGGTTGTATTCTGAGATTTGTCCTGACGATGTGCTTTCTCATATTTTTTTCCTTTCATTTTATCTTTTATTTGAGCTGATGACATCTGCTCGGAGCTAGCAATGTTTCTTAGATTTCTACCGCTATCTGTTAATGAATGCAGAATGTTCCTGCTGATTGCAACTTCTTGGAGTTCATTGTTTTTTTGGGTTATCAATAAACTTTTAGTTCGGTACTTGAATCCAATAATATTTTACTTTGGTATAAAGAACTGTGAAGTAAATGTGAAAAGCCTTTTTATCTGATGTCTGAGTAGATGAAAATACAAATACACAGATGCCATATTTGAAATATCGATTAGCTCAGATGTAAAATTCCTTAAAGGGATGTCATTAGTGTTCTACCGATCTGTACCTGTAACGCTTGTGCTGAGGAAACAATTGATATTAGTACCAACCACAGATTTAGTACTGGTAGTTAAGACTTGAGAATAAGATTTGCATAATGGTAAGGTGGTCTATTAACCAGGTGAAACTAGATCACCCTGGCCTTATATAATTCAGAAGTCGGTAAATTGAAACCAACATAATTGCAACTTGGATGAACTTCAGATTTGACAGATTCATAACAGAAATGGTAGTTTGAGAGATGTTTCTGGAACTAGTCTTTCTGGAGCATGATGAAGATATTTCTTAACTGAAACTAGACAATATCTTGTAGCTGGAAGGAATTGATTATCAGAACAAATTTCTCCAGTACGTAAAATCTAGGCTCATCCGAAATACAAAAACACCCGTCTCAGTAATCAAAGAGCAAACCATATCTGCCCCCTCTTAAGCACTTTTACTGACAGTGCAAATTGACCTTGAAAATGCTTCATGTAAGTCACAATTCATTGAGGTGGTTTTATGTATAAGTTTTAGTCAGTACATCATCCTTAATCTTTAATTATATCCTGATCTAGAGTAACGACTGCAGAATCCAATATGTGTACCGGTACCTGATACCAGCTGTTTGGTATCATGGTCCCAAAAAGAAAAATGCTGAATCCGCTGTACACTATTTGCACATTTACTGACAATTGATCGACATCGTACTATAACAACGGATAAAAAGGGATTGAATGATACTCTTAATTGGTAAGGTCCTGCCCCTATCTATGCAAGCGCTTTGCCACCAAGCAGCATTTTTTCTGGAAAAAATGGAAACAACGAACAGAATGAGAAAAATTAACTTCTTTCTCATTCCTCATGCGATATTTCCATCTAATTTATGTAGGTCCGATTGTCATTGGGTAAACTAATCGAAATTGTTATATTTCTGTAGATGATAATACATTTCTCAAGTTTTAACCCTCAACTAGTCTATGGGGATGAAACATTTGGCCAATCAAATTTGAATTTGAAGCACCAACAAAAAGTAAGACCTATCAAGGTGCAAAATTGGAGCACCTCAGAGGAGACGCATCATGAAGCACAAACGATGTATAGATCAGTTTTTATAATTTTTCTCGAGTTTAAGAGGGCAATGACAGTCATTCTTTTGTGCATATCCAAATACTCACCCCTCCATGCTCCAAAACAAAACAAAAAATAGAAAATGAAAACTACAGGATTTGCAAATTTTATATTTCTAAACTTAACACATGCAAAATAATTACAGATGTCGATATGGTGTTTTTGTGGACGAGTCTCCGGTACATTAAAAAAAAAGTGATGTACTAAAACAATTCTCTATTTTTATATAAATTGTTTATTTGTCAATCATGTAAAAATAGTAATTTTTCACATTCTTACAATTAAAATTATAATTATTTAGTGTGTGTAATTATTTTGCAAGTTTGATGGTAAGGGTCTAACCCTGCATAACCTCTATTTGCTCTCTACTTCTCTTACATTAGTACACTTCTTAATTAGAAAAAATCATAAAACCAATTCAATCCCCATGGCGAATCATAATGCAGAACGATTATCATCCCGCAACTCTGGCTCGGAGCGGAGCAATTCAAATCTTTGGCATTTGTTGACCCCATGTATCAACGTCATTCGACTATTTGACATCAGATCCCCCATCACGTTGATTGCTTGGAACAAACAACGTCCTGAAAGTGATGATGTGTTACCACCGGGAATTACTTTGGTAGCTTCATTTGGAAGTTATGCGGGAGAACTCAACTTCTTGACCACTAGCTCCGATGGATTTCTCTACGCAGGGTGCAATTGCAGCCATGTATCGGTATGGAATAAAGCAGAATTGTTCGGGGGTTTCATTACAAGGAGCATGTCCGTTACTGACATTGTTGTAGGCCCCCAAGGCCAAGTAATCTCATCCCATTGTGATGGCACCATCAAGGTCTGGAAGATAAATTACGGAAAGTCTCACGGAAAGTCTCCTTCCTACTACCAAGTCGCGAATTTACCCACACGAGCAGATCAGATAATCAATATGTTCCGTCGTCTCAACTACAATTCACAGAGCTTGTATAAGCATGACACTCCGATATCTTGCCTGTGCTTGAGTCAGGACATGAGATTTGTCTACTCTGGTTCATGGGACCACACCGTGAAAATGTGGCGCCTAAAAGATTGGCGGCTGGTTGAATCCATAAAAGGGCACACACAAAAAGTTAATGCAATCGCGACAGGATCTGACGGTTTGATGTTCTCTGGCTCAACCGACGGTTCGATAAGAATGTTTAGGAGAGTAAAGGGCTGGAGAAAAGACGCCCCCAAGCACAAATTTGTATGTGCGTTGTTGTCCGAAGGTATTGTGGTACGTGCGCTCCTATCTAAATTTAGTGAAGACGGTACATGTCAATTGTTTGCAGGTTTGGATGATGGTACATTGAGGTTTTGGCAACAGAAGTCGGGTTGGAGACATCCTATGACCTTGTCTTACCATAAGAAAGCAGTCACCTGTGTTGCTGGTTTGTCGGGATCATTGGTGTTCTCAGGTTCACTAGATGGCAAGATTTGTGCATGGAGTGCTGAGCGATACAACCACAAGCCGCTGATGGTGCTGACACCACACCAAGGCTCAGTGACATGCCTCGCGGTTCAAGAGGATTGGGAAGAGAACTTTGATGGACCCTGCCGGTTCATTCTTTATAGTGCCGGTCAAGACAGTTCAATCAAGATTTGGCGGATTGCTCATGTCGACGACAACAATCAGTGCCTAACATAATTTACATAAATTTCATTATTTTTCTGGTAATTCTTTTTTCTGGGATCACCTAATAAATTTCATTATTTTGGATTGGTGACGTTCTTTATATTTCCTAAGGATTGCAAGATTTATAGTTTGCTTGATAAGTGAAATTTCTCTCCTTTATTCTTCTGCTTGTTTTTATTTTTGGTGTGGATCATACCATTATGATGATTCTGTGCCTGATTGTGTGTGCGTATGTGATGAAAATTTAGAGGAAACTTTAAATTTTGATTTCTTGCATTTGGATTTTCTTATCATACCATTAAAAGTGGTTGTTGGTTGAGGTTTTTGGATTCATCTTTCTCCCACGTGGAAAAAAAAATGAAACTAGTTTCACAAGTAGTGGAAATTTTCTTTCTTTTTTTTGATAGAAAATAGTATAAATTAATTAATCATAACTAACTAGATTCATTTATTTTGTGATAATTTGATTTAGTATAAAGTGAACTTTAAAAATTATGAAATTTTAAGCGCATACATATATGAAAATTAACAAGATCAAGGGTTTGGATTGAAAATGTGAATGAGAAATTTTAATTGTAAATTAAAAAATGAGTTTGTGACATCTTATGATACTAAAAACTTATGACATTAGAAGCACCTCTAAATTCTAATACAATTTTTTTTAGATCTATTTTTCTACATTTACAAAGACCAAATTACATTTTCATACTTAATAATTGTTATTATTGTAGTTCTTATTATTATTGTCATCGTCGTCATCATCAAATTAATTTTATTATGGACATTGTCATCATTATTTATATATTTTAATACAATAACAGTCATACAAGTATTATTTTTACTTTATTTCCCCACTTGCTCAACCAAATAAGAAAACTTAGGTGACATAATTTTACATAAAGTGAATATACAGGGCAGGTTGTTCCACTCTAGATCTACGAGTGTTTAAAAATGGTTCTCTCCACATTATGTAATCTGAGCTTAGCCATGAAAGGTGTTAGATAGTCAACAACTAGCTGAGTATAAACTATGGTATGATTCCAATTTTGATGTTAGAACAATTTAATTGTACTTCAGATTTAAGGTTTCAAAATTATATTGTAATTCACACATTCAGCCTAACAAACGTTGACAGTAAAAATTTCAATAATCTGTAAATTTGACTTTCTAATTCTCTTTTGTTTTTTTACATTGGTTGTATCACATAACAATTAGCATCATTCTACTACTAACACCTTTTTGATTGTGGAATACAACGTAGTATAAAAATGTAGAGACAATATTTACACCAACATAATATAAAGATCAGAAAACCTGTTACTGTTTTTCTTAATCATGCCTGTACATACCCCTCTCTCAGGCACACGTCGAAATTGTCTCGATTTTAACAAGATACCTAAATGAATAAATTGTATAACAAACAATACATAATTTGTGGCTCACACAATCAGAAAATGACCCTTTTCACTAATGTTTGTCAACAAGACGATGAATATATGGCACAGATAAACATCTGCAAATGCAATTTTCAGATTCATGACAAAGATGTTAGCTTGAGATGTGTTTCTGGAACTATGGATAGCTTTTCTGGAGCATGGATCAAGATTTTTCTTGATTCAAAATAATCTCTACGAGTCAGAAAGAATCGATTCATCACAACAAATTTCTCCGGTACAATGATATCTAGGCTCATCAAAAATACAAAAAAAAAATACCCTTCTCACTAATCAAGGAACAAACAATATCTGCCCCTCTTAAGCCGCAAAAAAACTTAGCTTCTCTTACTTTTATTCTGCATTGACCCCAAATCATTCAAGAGGGAATAATTGAAGGAAAAGACAAAACGGGCATAAACACCCAAAACTCTCATCTTACCTTAAGAAAGACGCACACAATGCTCTGTACTGCATTAGGCAGATCTGCTTCCAAGTTAGAGTCAAATCTCTCCCGTTTATCTCTCTAAACTTCTCGCCAGGGTTAAAATGGGGGAAAGTACACTACTGCTACAAACTCTCTTCTCTCTACCAAATAGCCGACCAAACTTGAAGAAAACAAAAAGAATAAACACTGCTAATTGAATTAATTAAATTTGGAGATCGGAGATTCGATGGTGCTCTAAAGTACAATCGCTGCCTTGTCATGGGATACATTTGGTATAAGGCTTGTTATAAGTGGCTCATAGTGATCAGCACCTGCACCACACCAGCCTACAATCAAAATTAATAACTTCTTTTTAGTAAAAAGTAAGAATCCATACAAGAATTTGATTGTGAAAAACTTTTTTTGGCCCTTAAAAGAGAACGAAAAGTTTAGACATCATATTACCTGTGCCTTTCATAAACAAAAAGATGGGGGCCCCACAAATAGGGCCTCTTGGGCTGTGTGGAAGGAAGAAAACACAGTTATCTTCATCCACCATCGCGTCAGATCCATGAGCTTGCACCTGGGCCCATATACAGCTTAGCATTAGTAAAAGAAAAGATTTATGACTTTTACCCTTATTTAAATAGCCGTAGGCATACTTTACATTTCATAATAAATACAACAAAAAGCCATAGGTCCATAATATGGCCCGACATTTATGACTTCTATCCTTTTGTGTACTGATCCCAAAAGGATAATCTATGCCAACCAGTGAATATAGCAGTAAAAAGATAGTCTATACAATCGTTTATACAATTAGCAGGAGAAGATAGGCTATACATTTAGTGAGAATAAGCACGAATGAGAGAAAATACATACCACATAGACCTCACGCTTGAACTCAGTTGCAAGGCATTCTAATGCAATATCATCCCCGAAAGCTGCAGCATGGCCATCTCTATTCTCGTCTATGCTCAACAAACCCTCTTCAGTGTATTGCAAGGTGATGATGTCATGCTCGTCTTCATCAGAGCCTGATATTGACATGTACTTGGCCCAACCTGACCCATCATTGACTGCCATGCACCTCTCCTTGTAAATTGTCTCGGCTGCAATCTCCCTGAAATTATTTTTCAAGGACTAAGTATTGTAAAACCTAGTATCAGAAATACTCCAATGACTCATTTTAGTGGTTAAGAGTAGATAAATTACTAGGTCAAACTTGCTTGCCAATCAATAGAAACACAACCGAAGTTTTAAAGAAAGAATAAACATTTGCCAATCACAGTAGAAAGAATCTGATACAGACCAAGCCTAGAGAAGTGGGCCCACAAAATACATCTAACCTGTCCTCACCTAACATGCATTAAATTTTCATGGTTGGCATATCCTAGAAACTATTTTTTTAATTCCATATTATTTGCAGATCTTCAGCATCTTCTTTAAAATTATGCCATTTTTGATAAAAACCAATGTGAATATTCTGGTCAAATATGCCATCTGTTATAGGATGCATGTGGAACAGCTAGATTGCCTTTCAGTCAGAACCAAAAAGAAACAAACGAAGTGTTGTGGTATCCATTAGCACAAAGGGAAAAGAACAAATAGCACTTCCTTTAGAAAGCCTCCGTGAACAGTTGTTGGAAATTAAAAAAATTATACAGATTTAAGAGCATCAATAAAATATAAAGAATTGTAAAGAGTACTTTCCAGAACTCTGAAATAAATTTTGCTTCAAGTCCAATCAAGAAGACTTTCAAAACCAACATGCACTTCACCTACCTTTCCCCCACAACCAAGAAAATGCAACTAACTGTAAGCAAACAATTTAAAATGAAAAGAAAAATGATATATGATAAATAAATTTACACCCCCAAAATAAAGAAAAAATGTCAATATCGCTAATCGTTCCTACGACAGGAACAAAGACCAAATTTACAATTTGTTACCATTAAAATATAATTCATCATTCGCATAATACTTACTATAAAACTAGAAAAGAAACAATAGAAATATCCTGTAAATTCTAAAATCTTTCAAACTCTGCCTCATTCTAAAGTTAACTAATCGAAGAAAATTTGACAGGAATTCCATTAATTCAGAATATTATATAACCTTAACAACCTAAAGGCATAAAAAGCAGCCTCCACCTCAAGGATCATTGAATTAGTTTAAGAGAATACCAAATTCCCATATTTTCCACAAAAAATATCAAACAAAAAGATTACCTTTGGATCCCCAATTCCGTAAGTTCATTGATAGCACTATCCATCCCCGCTCGGTCCTCCTTTCGTGCAAGGAGCTTGACCTCCTGGACCACATGCACACCCCATCCAGCTTTGAGGTCCGGCGAATACATGTTCCTTATGGCTGAGTCGATCCCCTCCTTGTTCTCTTCCTTTTCATATTCCTCCTGAAACCGCCGCACCATGCACCGTCTCAGTTCTCTGGCGCTCATCTTTATCCCCATTGACCGTCTTGCGGCAGTGAATAGACAGTTGCCATCTGATTCTACCTGTCCACCATGCTCCAGTCGGAATATCTAAAAAGCAACAAAAGTGGAACAGATGATCAAATTTTTCTCATAAAAAAAGGATAAATATAATCATTATTCCTACTATTAGATCTGAATTCTTTCATCGGGTTAACTAGAAATACCAAATATAAAGCTATTAGACCAGATCCGAAGACAAATTGTACCCTAGAAACAGACGTAAACAAATCTGTTTTAGGATGTTAAACTAGTTGAATCGTAGTATGTAATTAGTAAATATATACTTTGCTCACATTCTCAGAGAAGGGGGAAAAATACATCTACACGAAAATGGAATTGGTGTTCGAAGATAGTAATATTTCCCTCTAATTTTGTCCAAGAATCAAAAACTTCAAGCTCCCCTAATCAAGAAAGTTTGAAAAACCTTATACTTCTCAGATCCAAAATTGACACGAAACGATCGATGCCTGATCTCATACCTGATAAATCACCTCCCTGTCGTTATCGGAATCCGAGCTGGAAACTGGATCTGTATCAGGGACCTTCCAAGCAACACCTCGATCCGAGATCCGCTCCAGTTTACGCCTTTGCTGGTCCTCTAGTCCAGCCACCTCCCCCCATCCGTACCCCGTAGAAGGTGGCGGAGGCGGGAGCGCCCAATGGAGAGGCGACCCAGTCGGAGGAGTAGCCGGCGCTAGGGTTTCGACGGAGGCGGCGCTCGAGTCGCATAGAAGCTTCCCCATGGCTAGGGTTTGTACAAAGAGAGAGAGACCTGGAATTTTGTTTTCTTTTTCTCTGAATTTCCTCTTTTCTTTTCTTTTTTGTTTCTTTTTTCTCAAGTGATGCGATAACAGAGAGAGAGAGAGAGAGAGAGAGATTACGAGGGGTACAAGAGCCGTTATGGGAACCAGGACCACGTGGTAAAATACTACTGGTTCGTGTAGTTACCCGTTGAGATTTATCCAATTTTGGCTATACCCCATGTTCATTTAATTCGTACACCATAACGAATGATTGACCGAGTCACATCACTAGACTGGTACACCCCGTGTGGTACATTGGCACTGATAAATAGGTTCGTTTATTCTGTGGACCGGGTCTATTTACTGTTCTCTGCATAGAATACGCTCATAAATGTTGGTGGAAAGTCCTAGGATGGTCCTTTCACGAATCAAACCCTGCATTAATTGGAAAATGCATTAATTGTATAAATAGTTTCGCCTCCGTTTTTTTTAATAATAATTCTTCATTTAGTTGTTTTTGTTCTTTTCCTTCCACATTGAGATTTCTCAAAGTATTCATGGGAAGATTTATGAAGATTTTGTACATTCCATTTCATAAATGTGGTAAAGAGATTTCCAATTTGCTTTTGTAGTGCAAGTCTCAATTGTGCAATTAATTATAATGGAGCATCATTTTTTTTTAAATTTAGACTATTTAAATAAGATAAAATTTTCATCTAATTTAAAATTTGTTTAAAGGTTAAGTTTCCTTTTAATTGTTGCATATTAATTTTTGGTGTTCCAAGTGTAAAGATATAAATGTGCATTTATCTTGTTGCACTTTGACTATATAAGATATGGATGAAGATTTTTGGTAACTAATTACTTTGACAATTTGACATAGTTCTCAAAATATGTCAAAAAAAATTTTAAAATTCTGTATCCAAAATATCGATCCAAGTAGCTCAATAAATTCTTCATATCAAAATCTTATAAAATACAAAAATATACTATTTTGAGAATTTTGAATTATTTTTAATGATTTTTGAAAGATGACTCTTTTTTGGCATTCAAAATATTAATATTTTGCGATTATTTTTAGGGTCATTTTTCAAAAATCACCAAAAATAGTTCAAAAACTTTAAAAAATGATAAATTTTGATATTCTATAAGATTTTGATATGAAGAATTTATTAAACTATTTGTATTGACATTTTCAACATAAAATTTTGAAATTTAGCCCGTAAATATTTTCAGACCGAAATGCTTATGAAAACACATTAACCGAATTCATTTTTATATGTGTAATATGTTGAGATATATATACGTTTTATTTGACAGACTTTAGAAATATAAATTATATTTTTAGCATTATCAGAAAATTTTGACGTAATTAATTATCAATAAACTTCTACTTATAAAATATAATATGAAGGGATGTAAATAAATGACTCATATAATGAACTCAATATTTGTGATGAAATACAAGTCAAAAAAGTGTATATTGATATTATCAAGATAGTCATGCTATCAAGATTTTTCTTAGTTATATATTTATTTTCTCATTAAAATATCATATGTATACTTAAAAATAATTTATCAAAAACTAAACATATTTTTTCCATAATTATTAAATAAAAAAGGTAAAAATAGCTTATCATTTTTATCTTGCAACCATTATGGACAAAGACAAAATGAATAATTATTGACGTTCAATTGCATATAAAAAAAATATAAATTGTGAAACCACATTTTAGTTTATTTTCAAATAATGACACGAAAATCAGGCTGAAATTTAAAAGTTAAGATTTTTTATCCATTCTCATTTTATCGTCTGCACTTTGAAAATTTTGTCATGATTTCTTTTCATCATATACATATTTTAATTTTATATTATATT
The DNA here is from genome assembly GCA_037678475.1 of x Bolboschoenoplectus mariqueter. Lineage (NCBI taxonomy): Eukaryota > Viridiplantae > Streptophyta > Magnoliopsida > Poales > Cyperaceae > x Bolboschoenoplectus > x Bolboschoenoplectus mariqueter. The sequence continues at coordinate 866,366 of CM075286.1, read as the reverse complement.
TGATCTAGATTTGATGGTCCTGTTTACTCTGATTTGACTTTCAAATTTTAATCCCTCTTATTGTCAAATTTTCTCTCAATTTCAGTCTAAAAAATGTCAATTTTCATTTTATTTTTCTCCAAGATATTTTCCAAAAAACCGAGGTTTGATATGAAATTATCATCCTTCCCCATTAATTTCTACAAAACTGAAGCACCTCTAGGCATTTCATCTTTTTGTGGATATAAAAAAAAAATTAACGAAACACGACAACTCGTGTGGTCGGGAAAACAGCTGGCAATTTTGACTTTGACTATCAAGCCGTGTTTCGCTACAAACGCGCCTCATCAAGAAGAAGCAATAGATGTACAACGCGTGGGCATGTAACCTATTTACTACATTTTCATTGGCTGGAGAAGGTGTTCGCTGTTATATTCCGTGTATTTGATGAGACGCGATGGTTACCAGAAGGTTGCCTCGTTGGGTGCGTAATGGTTGCGGTCGTTGAACGGCGCTCCACGTTACCGTGCCGAGTGCACATGGTTGCCACATTTTCAGTTACTCTGACATGTGGGACAGGAAGTCGTTGCAACTATCTGTCAGTGAATAGCCACACGAAGAGGAGGTGTTTATCTGCCACAGAGAGAAAAGTATGGGAGGGAAGAGGGTTGGTTTTCGTTGTTCGGGTAGGTTCTTGGAGGGAAATGGATGAATTGAATACCGGGGCGGATCTTGGATTTATTCGATTTGAACCCGTTAAATTAGATGGGCTGATCTTGGGCTTAATTAGGCTTGAAATGCTTCGCTAATTTAACATATAATAAAGCGGGTCGCAAACGGATCGAAGAGATATTGGGCAGGGCCCTGACTGTAACCCGACCCAATAGCGATAGAAGTAACACTTCATATACTGAATTTGTAACCACCAAAAAAGAAAGGAAAAACTGAAGAATTTAAACAGAATCTCTGAGTTTCTCAAAGTAAACTTATTTTCAAACAAGCTCCAATTCTTCAAACAAGCTCCAAGTGTTAACATCTTATATATGTAAATTTGACAGGATAATAACCTATATTATACGAAAACACACAAAAAGAAAAAAAAATATGTCTATCTCTAAGAGTCCATTAACTCAATGTTAGGTGCAAACCAACCAAGCTCTTCTATGATTCTCTTCACCCTTTCCTTTTGCCCTTTAGAATCACCCAAGGCGGTGGTAAAAGGGTACACGTAGGTCACTTTAGTGGCCATCGACCGGTACGCTACCACGTCTCTCTTGACCAGAAATTCGAGCACATCAGGTGTGAACCCACTACCTGATACCTCCACTTGCAAGTAATGGCCTGATATATGTATTTTGAAAAATAATCAAGGAGGCTTATATCAGTACCGACGGTTGTTTAATGATAATTGTTTGTTTTTGGGTTAATTAGCTTATTGCACTGTACACTGGTATTGGAGATGACAGGTGAGGTGTGTGCAGGTATGAATGCTGGTACTTTATATTTTGATACTGGCACTATTATGACAGGTTAGGTCTATGCCAGTATGATACTGGTACTTTTACTATTATGGCACTGGCACGGATGTTCTTTTTACATGGACTCAGAAGCAAAGAGTTCCAATATCAGTAAGATACTTTTTACTATTTTTAGAAAATACCAGGATGGTACTGGTACATCCCAAGCAAGGGTGCCGTACTGGTAACAATACAGAATAAAGTTGCTAGGCTTAGAGCTGATACCAGTACACAAAGTCTTGCTTCAGTTTGGTTTCTTGCAAGGACTGATCCAGTGGTACCGACTGAGTGGTGATGATACACACCACCACAATAGAACTAGTGCTTTGATTGCACATCAGTGTCTTCTCTATAGATTTGCAAAAAAAAAATGCTATGATTTCATGAAAGTATGATTTGCAACAACCAAATTACCGTACGGTGTATCCTCATCAACCTTGAAATCCACATTCTTTTGTGTTTTTGCAATTGCATCCCTCAATTTCTGTAAAATAATCATATAGGTAAATCAACAAACACCTCTCGAGCTGTTAAGAATCTTAAGATGGAAAATGAATTGAAACTTTCCCCGTATTTTATAACTTCACCTGGACTGCATCTTGAGTTGCATTTTCAGGAATCACCCATGGAGAAGCAAAAGATGCAGATTTTGGATTTGTTGAGATGCAACCAGGATTTGTAGATGGACATGGCCTAATTTTTCTATTAAAAAAAACAAATTTGAACTGAATCGGTGTTAATAAAAGGCGTGGCGCAATTTAGAGCAACAATTCAAGCAAATTTTTGTATAATCAAAAGAAATAATGGACAAATTGAGCGCATGGATAACCTCTCTGGATTTGAATTTAGAATCCGACACGGTCCAAATTTTAACCATTATACTGACAATAATACGCTATTCGGGCACTCAATTACATGCAACCATGATTGAAAAGAATAATAATTTGTTGTTTAATAAACTACCCATTTTCCAATCCAAGCTTCAAGATCTGAGATTGAGAGAATGGGGTGGTGGGAGAAACTGAGCTTGGTGGTACAGTCAGAGAAGGAACAGCTTGTGACGGCAACGGAGAAGAAGAAGTGAGAGCTAAGGTTAATGCCAGTGGAGCAAAAGATGTTAGAAGGAGGTGTTTAAATGGAGAACTAGCCGTTGGAGTGAGATTTCTGAGAGAAGGAAAGAGAGGAGAATTTTGGAGACTCATTTTTATTTAATTTCTTTCTTTCTTTTTCCTTTTTTTCTTTTTCTTTCTAGTTTCTGGCGCTTATTAAAACCTTATCAGTTGTAACATGTTCTCTTCTCCATATCATTGTTGATTGTTTTGGTTCTCTTGTGACGATCTCTGTGTAGCATTCAATGTAGCATTTAGAACCTTATCAGTTGTTCTCTTCCCTATATGTCCCGTTAGTCCCGGTATTTATTTTTTTTTCAAATGTCTTTTGCGCATAGTAACAAGATTTAGTATGTATTTAATTCGTTTTGATCTTCTCTAACCGAAATAAGAAGTTTGAATTTATAAATTTCACAAATTTATTATTTGATTTTTCAAAATTTTAATACTTTGTATAAATTTTTATATTATTAAAAAACGAACTATTTCCGAACTAAATTACAATTATACCCGAATCACGAATTTTATGCCTCGCCAAATCATTCCTGAATCATAGACTTGTTGCTATGTTTCTGTGAGATTTAAACCTGCATCTATTCATAGAGAGATGAGGCATATCATCACTGTATTAAGCATATGGTTGTATTAACTGTTTCTTTAGAGTTATGTTTGAGAAAAATTAAACAATTATATTAGTTTTGGGCCTCCTTAATTAGCTCTATTTTGTTCTTTTATTTCGGAATGAATTCAGAATGTTAGCTGTAAATGATCTTGGTTAATTATGGGGGTTTTCATTATAATTAGATTTAGAAAAGAGAGAAAGGGTTAACATTTGAAATATCATGCCTTCAGTACAAGATCTAAGTTTAATATTTTATTTGAAGAAATTATTGATTAGGACCATCTTTTTTCTGTTCTGCTCTCTTCTTTAATGCTCCAAATCAATATTTTATTTAATTCAAAAATCTGATAAATTGTGCTTAATATTAATTTAATAATTTCAATAATAAATACACGCATAATCCGATAAAAATTTCATAACACTCTATAATTATGAGAAGAAGGGATTTAATATCTATGATAATTTGTGTTCCTAGTATCTATTGTAATATTTATACTTTAATTAATATATGTAAATCATTAGATATATTTTAATTCATCTCAATAACATGTATATAAAAAATATCGAATTTTAATTTTATTTAGATAGTCATCAAGAGAGCGAATTAAATCATAAAATTTGAACCGTTGATTTTTATTAGTGCTTGATGCATATCAAAATAAAGTTGAAATGGTGAAACTTTTTTGTGTGTCTATATAGCATGATATATACAAAATATCAAATTAATTAGTTTTGTTATTTAAGAATTTAACAAATAAGTATTTAAAATTTAATTTTTATGATCATTGATGAGACAACCATAAACATTTGATTCCTCCTCAATTATGAAAAAAAGGAGGAGGTGTATCAAAGACATATATTTTTGTTATCATATCATATGATTATATTGAAGGGTTACTTTTTTCATTTTACAAAAAGAAGAAAAAATAAACACAGAAGAAGAAACAGAAAAGAAGAAGGCTCAGTGAGCAGGGGCCCACTGCATGTACCTAACTAATTAATTCTAATTTGGAATTTTGAACAAATAATAATCTTCATTATCTACTACACTGTACCACCAACCCGTGACAATATTTTGTCTCGTACCAGTAGAGTTCTCAGAAAAAAAAAAATACAGTCTGTCAAGATATGGTATAATATAGTATGTGTCAGAGGTGACATGATACGGCACAGCGTGTCAAAACGTATCGTATTATATGTATCGTGTGTTGTGGTGTTATCCGTACCGTGCTGGATTTTTGTTGCCAGAGACACCGCATGACACGCACGAGTAAAGGGGGCGACACAGCACAACACAGTACGGAACACGCATATATACGGTACGGGAACACGCGTAGGTATGTGTGGGTACGTTTGGCATGGATAGGCACGGTTAGACACATATAGGTACGGATAAACACGGCTAGACACGGATAAACACGTTTAGCACGGATAGGCATAGTATGCACGGATCGTAGGTCGTTGAATATTGATCGGACGGTTGATTTTGTAATTTATTGGCGTGATTTTTTAAATTTTTTTTCCAATTGTTTGTTTAATTTTTTTAGTAGCAAATAAATTTAAAATTTTTAAATTTTTAATTTTTTTTAAGATTTTTCCGAATTTTTAAAAAAAAATTTATCATCAAATACGTTTAGCACGGCATGTTAACTCGATACGGCATAGTTAAGACATATCACGTTTAGCATGACATGTCGAATCGACACAATACGTATAGCACGTCATACTTTAACCGTGTCGTACCTCCTTTCCTCTATTTTTGACATGATACGGCACGTATACTAAAAATAAAAGAAAACCATATCATACTGTAATACGTCGTATTTTGATATGGCACGACATTGACGGACACGTACGATAGACCAATTCTGACTTGTCAATTTTTATTTTTTCAAGCATCTCTATCAAACATTTAAGTATTGATTTTGTCAACTAATAATAATACCAAGTTTGACACAAGCATAAAACTATGTAATTTAGTTCAAAGAAAAAGGTGTGTGAATGTCGGTAAGATTATATATATATATATATATGCTAAGAACAAATAATTTAATTATAAGTTTGTAGCATGAAACTATGGGCTGTCAACTTGTCACCTTACACTACACGTTGCTTGTCATGTAATATCCAAAAACTATTATAAGAGATTGGATGGGTCGAAAACAAACAAAATTCAAAACACAAAAAGGGATCATCAAGTCCTATGATTTCATGAAAAGAATCCAATAAATTTGTCTATTATTTAAATAAATTATTTTTAAATATTTATTTATTGATGTTTAACAGTAGTAAATTAATTAAGTGATGTTTATCAAATAGGGTAATAATTTGAGAAAATTTAAATATAATGCTTTAATTTTATCTTAAAATATACTTTTTTTTCCCTCTTCCATTGAATGCATTAAAATATCTTAAAAAAAACAAAAATCACTATTTATTAAATTAGTGGATTACAATTTGCAACTTGCAATTTTCAATTTATACAAAGGGAATTCTTGCAAAAACACCCTGAAAAGAATTTTTATTAGGCGGCGCATGTGAAATAGCAAAGGAGACAACAACAGCACATCCTTTTTTGGCGTCTTCTCTTTTTGAGAGCTTGAAACATTATGAAATCTAATCAAATTTATTTATAAAATCTAATTATAACATGACACAACATGGTAAACAACTCAATGCTAACATTTCATGTATATTGTAATTATATTTTTTATTTGTATTTTTTATGTTTAAAATTATTTGATATAATTTGTAATTTAAATTTTGAAATATGGGTCTTGAGGAAAATATTTATATTTAATATTGGATGCAGATAATGGATATAAAATTTGAGGTGTAAGAATAATTTCTCATTTTATTAATAGTAAAAACTATCCGTGTCTAATATCAAAATCTATCTAGAATAAACAAAATTAAATGTATTCTTGAATTTTTCATGAATAACAAAAATTTATGAAATATTCACGAATTTTATTTTCTTCTAAAAGTTCCATAACTTCATTATATTATTATATACATTATGAAAGAAATTATTCCTAACCTATTATATCTAATTGACAAATCTTAAAATTTTACACCTTGTGAATTTATCTCAAAACTTATTGAATTAAGGAGGTAATAATAACAACATATATCATTCATATAAGACACACATTGAAAATTTGGAATTAACAATTTGCACACTTACAAATTTATAATTTTTTTTGTAGATTTCTATTATCTCTATTATTTACCTAACAACGGAAGAATAAGAAATTATTCTTACACCCGAAATTTCATATTTTTTATCTGCATCTAATATTTAATACAAAACATTTAAAAAAAAATACATATTTCAAAAATTTAAATTACATATTTAAAATTTTTGTATCTCATAATTTAAAAATATTTAAAGTACAAATAAAAAATATTAAAAAAAAATACAGTTATAAGCCCACAAAACCATACTCACAAGTCACAAAGAAAGAGACATGAAACCTTAGTTTCTTCTACTTAAATAAATAAAGTGACCTCACTCTCTCTCTCTCTCTCTCTCTCTCTCTCACTCTCGTACACTTCCACACCAGTGTCACCTCTCTCTGCTCTTCCCATTTTCTCCTTTTGAGCTCAATCAACACGCACAGAGAGAGAGAGAGAGAGAGAGAGAGGGAGAGAGAGAGAATGCGAGCTACCAAGTGCTTCGATGTCTCACTTCTCTCTCTCCTCCTCCTCGCCATTACCTCCGTTTCAATCCATGGCGCGAAACAACAACCCATCAAGGCAACCGTGGTGTTGGTACTAGAGAACAGGTCCTTCGACCACATGCTTGGATGGATGAAGCGGTCTGTGAACCCTGCAATTGACGGGTTAACGGGCGACGAGTGTAACCCCAATTCCACCAAGGATCCGAACCCGCATTTCGTGTGCGTGTCAGAGGATGCTTCCTATGTCAATTCGGATCCGGGTCATTCCTTTGAGGATGTCTTGCAACAGGTACATGCATGTTTACACTTAAAATTTTTAGAAATCTTTGTTTTTTGTTTTTTCATCTTGCATTGCATGGAAAAATGCAACTGAATTTTATGTTGTAAAGCAATTTGCAAAGCTTGTTGTACTTTATCTTTTTTTTTCTAAGGCATTTTCTTACTGGTTTTAATTCTGCCAAATTGAAGATCTATATATGAAAAATCACATTCATCAATTATTGGTAATCTCCCATTTGTTTTGCTTGGGTTGAATTCAAACCTGAATTTTACTTGAGTTTGTCAATTCCATTTGCAATTGATGGTTTATCAGTAAAAATGAAAAGCACAAAAGAATAGTCAGTTACTTCAGACATTTTATCAAACATGTAATAGCATATTATCAAAGAGTGTCCTGTTTGAGCAACAAAATTCCCAGATCTCCTTGTGTTATATAGTAGGAAATTTATTATCTAGTTAACAACATGTGAGGTTATTTTTAGTTGCTTTCAATGTTTTATGTCTTATTAGTTTGTTGTACCTTTTGAATTTTCAACATATAGGTTTTTGGATCTGGCCGGGTGCCTTCTATGTTGGGCTTTGTGCAACAGGCCACAAGCATCTCAAATGACTTAACAGGCACAGTCATGTCGGGCTTCAACCCGCAAAGTATACCTGTATTCGCTTCTCTTGTACAAGAATTTGCTGTATTTGACCGGTGGTTCTCCTCCATACCGGGTCCAACACAGCCCAACCGCCTCTTCGTCTATTCTGCTACCTCTCATGGTGCTATTGGTAATGATAAATGGAATCTCATTCGTGGGTAAGTTTAACCAGAATACTCAACAGTATTAGATATTTAAGGTAAAAGAGCTGCAGGGGTCAAAAACAAAAAAATGGGAATCATATAAATTGGGAGGTAAGTGGGGACAAGGTGTTTTGGTTTGGTATTTGCTATATGACATGTACCAGTACCAGGATGTAGCCTTTTGGGGGATGAGTAGATCACACAAAAAAGAATGCTGGCACCTGGTGGTACCAGACTCTTTGTGATTTGGAACTTAATAGACATGATTCATTAGTGTACTAATGTTATGTCTCGTGATAGGAATTGCCATTAAAAAAAGAAACCAGCCATATCATTTGGTTTACAAATTGTACAACAGACATCTAAAACTGGCTTATAGAAATGGTTTCAACCTTTTAATTGGGAAATATTTGATTTCTGAGTACTGATAGAAATTATTTCTTGGTCTTATTCTTTTACAGGTATCCTCAAAAGACCATCTTTGATTCTCTTATAGAAAACGGCCTTGACTTCTCTGTCTACTTCAGGAATATTCCTACCACACTTTTTTACCGCAATCTACGCAAGCTCAAGTACATCTCTAAATTCCACTTATATGAGAAATTCAAAGACCATGTCAAAAGAGGGAAATTGCCTAGTCTGAGCGTGATTGAGCCAAGGTAATTTTAACAACACATAAGTATATAACTTCTTTTATTTTCCAAATTACCCTTCACATTATATACTTTGAAAATGACAACCAAACTAGCAGACGACACACAACTAATAGTCTGTTTGAATAATGTGGTGGAAAAAGGAAGTGTTTGGTTCATTGTTGACAAATTTACCCTTCCAAAGTTAACCATTTTGTATGCCCAATTGAACAGAAATAAAACTAAGTGGACTTGAATTGTTGTTTCACAAGTCTTAAATTAGTTATGAAATGATTCGGCTAACTCAGCATAAAAAATTCGGGGGGAAATAATTTTACTTAATTAGACATTGTGTTGGTAATTTCCCCCAATTACTAAAGATTGTTTGAATTTATTATATGCAATTCGTCAGCTAAGCAAATTCTTGACTGGTTGATAGATACTTTGATCTTATCGGATTGCCTGCGGATGATGATCATCCTGCCCATGATGTGGCAAATGGTCAGAAGCTGGTTAAGGAGGTATATGAGACACTGAGAAGTGGACCCCAGTGGAATGAGACTTTGCTGATTATTACGTATGATGAGCATGGGGGGTTCTATGATCATGTGGCAACACCTTATACAGGTGTGCCCAACCCTGACGGATTAATGGGTCCAGAACCATTTTTCTTCAAATTTGATAGACTGGGAGTGAGAATTCCGACCATCATGATTTCTCCTTGGATCAAGAAAGGAGCAGGTAATTAAATGCCCTGCCATCCAATTATCTTACAAAGCCAGATACACTCTATGCTGGCAATTAGTTCGAATTCAATAATTTAAAGGTCATGTTGGTAACACTCATGACTGGTACAGTACTAGCTCAGTAACTTCACAAAAATACTAGTAAGCTTTTGATATTACCGTTCACTACTTTCTGCTTTTCAAATTGTTTGATTTATTTGCTATTTTTTTTTAACTGGCATAATGCAGTTGTAAGTAGGCCAAATGGACCCACACCGACCTCAGAGTATGAGCACTCATCCATACCGGCAACTATTAAGAAGTTGTATAATCTCTCTTCAGACTATTTGACCAAAAGAGATGCTTGGGCTGGTACCTTTGAACAACTTTTCTCTGAGTTGACCTCACCTCGTACCGACTGCCCAGGTAGTCTTTCATTTTCTTGTTTGTTAATTATTTTTATGACATAATTTTTTTTACTTAATTAGGTTTAAAGTGTAACCTTTATTAGTCGATGAGCAAGCAGAAACTAGGATTTTAGATTATATTAATTCAAGACCAAGCATGTACCAACTAAATAGGAGCTTGGTACTATACTGTACATAGGAGAACTTTCTTGACTATATTATAAAATGGGGACAACATGTTGCAGTTGTGCTACCAGATGTGGTGCCTTTAAGGACCAACCAATCAAAAGAGGGCAGTTGGCTCTCTGAATTTCAAGCTGAACTGGTTGAGCTCGCGTCAATCTTAAATGGAGATTATTTCCTGAGTAGCTTTACGGAGGTGCGAAAGAAAATGACTGTAAAAGAGGCCGATGCTTACATAAAGCGGGCTGTGTCTAGATATTTCCAAGCCAGCAAAGAGGCTATCAGATTAGGTGCTCATGAATCAGCCATCGTAAATATGAGATCTTCCCTTACCTCAAAGAACAAAAATCCATAGTATTATATAGGATGGTCCAGTATCCCAATTTGCATATATGCCTTCAACTCAAGTAACATGACACTACATGTAGTATCTTTCTTTCTTCTCTTTTTTCCTTTTTTTTAAGACCATATTATCTCTTTGATATGATTTTGGTGTATGTAATACAAGGAACTTCGAGCGTAAGCTATAGAAGAATGTATCTCTAACATTTGTTATATAATTCTACAACCCTTGTTCACATTTGTTATATAATTATAACATTTTGTTGAGTAAATGGGGTAAAGCTTATTTGGCATACATGACTTGCACGTTACTTGTGCTTCGTACAGAAGCAATGTGGGCCAGTAAACCAATATGTTTAATTTGACTGGTAAAATTATCTGTGCCAGTCTTCTGACCATTTTCTGTCATTCTTAAGTATGTAATAATACTTGGAAGGAACGGTGGTACAACAAAAATGTCATGTGATAAGTACTCAAAAAAAAAAAAAGGAGAACAAACAAAACCAGTAAAAGATGTATATTATTTAAATTAACATGCAAACAATAAATTACCCAATTTGAACCAATACATACCAGCAGTTCCTGAGCAAAGTATTGAGTGCCAAAGTTTGTGTATGGTTGCAATTCTTGCAACACCTAATTAAAGCCCTTAATAAACTATATACTTGAATGATACTAAGGTTTAACCTGTTTTCCGAGATGCAGCATATCAAAACAATCCATGTGTTTCTATCAACCAGAAGGTAATTTACCATTTAGTTTTAATAGGGAATAAGCACAATTCATATTCATAGAGTATTGATAAGTAGACATGACCACCAACAATGTCCGTATAATGACATTCTCAGATCTAAAAATGACAGCCTAACCTTTCATTAAGCAACTTAGTTGAAATCATGCCAGAATTAGCAATTCTCAGGAAAGTCGCACCGGAGACATCCGTGATTTGCCAACTGGAGCATGGTACATACATGGTTGGTTAATCTTTTAATCCAAGTCACCAAGATGGTCATACTAACACTGTAATTCTTTTCTCTAATCTAAGTTGTGGAAAAGCATAAAATTCATAAAACAAGTTAAATATACTATATTAAGAGCCATCGGGACTAAACTCAGACTTCTTTCCTGTAAGGCTGTGACCATTGGCTAATAAAAAGTCTATCGATATGCAACGGTATCCCAACAGACATTTTCACAGTATTTATCTTTCTATTCTGATAAGATGCAATAGAATTGGATTCTGAGCTATATATTGTAGAAACTCCTGCAAAACTAGCAATACTGGTTTGGGCTTGATACACAGTTGTCTGTTGATTAAGGCAGAGGATAAGAAGACATGGTGCCGGCTGAGTTTTAGTGTGGCACAACACAATAGACAGCAAATAAACACATGCAAATTCAATTGATGTATAAATATGCATGCCAGATATTCGATATTTCTGTTTAGGGGAATTGCCTTGTTCCTTGGTGTTTTATGCTGAAAAAAACGAAAATACTAAAGCATATAATATAACAAAATTCTTAAACTTTCACACAAACAGAACACTGTTAGTTTATTAGAACTTAAGTATATACATGATGCCATCCAAATGTAAGCAAGAACATTACAGAATTGATATACTATGTTGTTTTGTTTATATATCTTGATAACAATCTTTCTTTTCAGAGAACAAGCCTTTGATCTAGTGGTAAAGGTTTCGTATGAGAAGTCGTAAGTTAGAAATCCGGATGGAAAGGTTTTTTATGGATATTTAAATTTGAGTGACTGAACTCTCATCTTTATCTCAAAAAAACAATCTTTCTTTCCACCCGTTGAAATCGATAATTTGTCTTGTTGAGTTACTAAATAGTCATCAAATTTTGCTGCTGAATGTGGATGTTCTTCCAAGGTGCCATTCGGAGGCTCGATGGTTCAACCTCTGTTACTTTCAGGTTACTGCCTTGTACTAAATTTGAACAATAGCAAGGGCTTTGTATTTGGGAAAATATTTGGAATTGATGGTCTACATTTACATTGTTATCGATTAATTAAACCGGCTAAACGCTGGTCCAACATGCCTCAATAGAAATTATGTCATCTGTGCTGGGAATGTTATATCACAAGTAAAATTTAGCAGTTTCAATTTCTACTTCACAAGAAAATTGGTTTTTCATGCATGTTTCTGATGATATTTTTGTGTTTTCTTGAGGGTCACTGACAATTTCATTAATAAAAGCAAAGTTTACAGCTAGATGTCTTTGATTACATGCCAGTAAAACTCAAGTATACTCAATGTATGAAATTCTTGAGCAAATTTTACACATGTTCTAGCCAATGCTGCATCTCAATCTCTGCATCCTGTGCCAGAATAGTCTCTACTTTGGATTTGCCTGAGAAGATCCTTTTGTTGTTGCCCGTTTCTGATGACATTATTATAAGTGATTTCTCACAATAATATATATGGTGATTGTGGTACAACATCATACATTACTGGTTTGTTAGCCTCTTTAAATGCTTTAAATCTAGAAAGAGTCGTCAAGCTTTCCGATTTAGAAGCAAAGAAATTGTTGGTAATTGGTATACAATTTTTGCTTTGGCTCAAATGATGTATTGGAGGAAATTACTATCACAATGACAAAAAAAAAGGCAAATTTTAGAAAAAAGTTGAATCGATAAGAATAATAGTGCAACATTTCACTAGTATTTTCCTTCTGCCATTACATAATTAACAAATTATAAGGTTTAATTCAAATTGTAAAACTACTAAATCTTCAAGATTTGCCCAATAAATCATAACGGTTTATGCTTTTATTACTTTTTGTGCAATCAAAGTTGGTTATTTTGTTCATAAATTTTAAATCTTCAAAAACATTATTATTATCTTTTATGAAAGTTTTAAATTAATTCATTATTAATTTGGTCAATGTTATCTATATTTTGTTCTTCATTTTTTTTTTGCAAAAAGTTATTATTTTTTTTAATAATTGTTCTTTTAACAATATTGATTTTTTTTGTTTTCCTACTAGTAGAAGAAACTTAATTAGCAGCATATTATTTTTGCTAGGAGTTTCATATCAATCATTGACACTAAATCACGATATTATAAACAATATAATATTTTTTACTTCTAAGATAGAACGGATGCAAAATTTCAAATTTTTGATAACATTATATCAATTATACATCAGCTCAAGTCTTTAAGACAATAGAGATTAATGTAATTTTTTTTTGTATGTGCTATTATTTTCTAAGACATTTTATTTATACTTGAGATGCTATTTTTTAATCTGATAAAATTTGGTGTAGAATTGTTGTATTTCTAGCAAATTTTGTTATTATTCTTAATCGTCAATAAAATTTGGAAACAATAAATGAATTAGCTAGAGAGACCAAATTTGTTAAAATTATCATATCTTGCTTAAGTGATATTAATTTTGACTGACTCCGTTCTAAACTCAAAAACTTATATAATTATCATATTTTGTGTAATTCTAGTAAAAACAAATGTCACTAGTACCTTTCCAAAACAATTTTTATTTAGTTATGGTTATTGTCAATTGTTATTATGCTGAAGGAAAATGTTTGGGAGATACCATTGTTGATACCGTCATCGATATTGACTTTATTATTCATATTAACGACTTTATTATGCAACTTATGTTGTATAATATTTTATTATTCAACTCAAATATTACTAATATGAATAATAATTCATTTAAGTTGAATAATAAAAGTATTGTACAAATAAATTGCATAACAAAGTCACTAAATGAATAATAACTCATTTAATATGAATAACAAAATCGACAATAATATCAATAACGGTATTTATATATCAGCTCTCTATGTTAAAATCTTCGGTAATCCCTAAACAATATCTAGGCAACAAAGCTTGGGATCATGCATTTTGTGTTGATTTATTTTGGTTGGTTACTATTTTTGTTAAAAACTGTATAATATGTTGCTATGCAACAATTGTCTTCTATTGATCTTTTTTATGCAGGACGAGATCTTGTATTCATCAAAGTAATTCAACTCATACATAAAATGTGTTTATTTTCAGGTGTTGAAAAAAAGCTCTATCTTCTTTTCCTTTTATTCACAACAAAACTAGTATTTCACACTACTTGATTGATGCATACGCAATTGACTTAAAAAAAAACTATCAACATAAAAAAAAATTGGTTATGTACGCATGAAAACTTTGTTATTTGAAAATTTCCCTATCAATTCTTTAAATTGATATATTTATCTATAAAAAAAACCCAATCCATCTGAAAAGTAATACTCTCTATATAAGAGATTGCATGTTTGAAATCAGGATAGAGAGTTTTTTTATGAATATTTAAATTTGATTGATTTGACCCTCATCTTTATCTTAAAAAAAAAACTCAATCCATCAGATTGATATACCAACAAAGTAATTTACCTTAAATAAATCAACATTAAAATTTTATAAAAATTTAATGAGACTGAAATGTCCTTCCCATCTAATTCTCTTTTCCCTTCCTTTCTCCTTTCCTTTTCATGACCGTTTATGTTCACATGTTCTTTTAGTTCTACTCATGGTTTTATTATTATTTTTTTTGTTGAGATGGGAAATTAAACATTGTCTTTAGTGTTTACTAAGGAAATGAAAAGGTTATCTTCAAAAAGAAAAAGAAAAAGAAAAAGAAAAAGAAAAAGAAAAAGAAAAAGAGGAAATGGAGAGTACCAAATCCTGGATGCCTTAGCCAGTTATTATTACTATTATTTTTTTGAGATAAGGATGCTTTAGCTAGTTGGAATTCAATCCATCCAAATGCATTCTTCCCACAATGATATAAACGTGAATGTATTTGAAATGCACTTAATCATCTCCTTAATTAGAGGTGTAAATGATCGAACTAATCCGGTTTCGCATATATTATTATATCGACTTATAGTAGTCACGTTACGTACAATATTTTTAAATTATAATTAATTAGTCACAAATGTAAAACCCAACTAGTTCATGTATCTTGTAAGTGATCGGATTTTACAAGTTATATATGTTATTGAATATAAAAAGCCAAGTAAGAACATTTATAATTAAAGCATTACAGAAAAAGATAACTCACAAAATATAAAGCATGTTTAAATTAAAAATTAAAACAATAAGATAGTACATTAGTTCTATAATAATGTTAATACTACATACAAATACTTTTTATAAAAAAATATATCCATAATTTATTTGTGAATTAATTTAAATTAAATTCTTATGTAATCGATAAAAAAACTAAATTCTTAACTTTTTTAATGAGATCGAGTACACTAATTAATGCCCCAACATCTCATATTAAATTTGGTTGTTAGATTTTGGAAAATAGGGACAGAGTCAGGATTATAGCATAGGGGGCTAAGCAATAGATTTGCATTCTCAAATGCACTATGCAGATTCTAACCTTCTTGATCGAATGCTGATCTTTAAAATTTTGAAAAAAGACATGAGTATTAAAGTAATATAATGTCATACTTGTGCATGAAATAATTTGTTTTCTAGGTCTCAGAACTTACCAAAAGTAAATTGAAAAATTTCAAACATCATCAGAATTAGCTTTTTCTCTTCATATATAAGTGAAAATTGTGGTGGAAATTTTGTAAGCTTTGTGAATGTATTGAAGAAATACTTAAAAGGTACATAAATGAAACTAATTAAATACTTCAAAGAGAATGCTAAAGAAAAAATCTTTCATAATTTTTTTGTTGTGTTGCTTACCCTTCACATCTCTAGATCTATCTAGCTAAATAAATTAATTAACATCAACTCAAGTGATAGATTCTTTAACTAAGAGATGAAGGTGAGATTATTCCGTCCCTATAAAAACGCCTCTTTGAAAAAGAAATCAATAACTGATGCTAGCTGTTACAGCTGGACCCGAAAAATCAGCGCTGCTCTTATTTTTCGACTCATTTTCTCATGGTCGCATACATAAAAGCACATTTTTAATTAGTTCAGATTTTAACAATGATGAGCAGGCTCATCGTACCAGGCCTTCTTTGTTGAAGTTTTTCTCTTTTAAGCATTCAAGCTGGGGCCAACACATTTCATTAAAATAAAAATACCAACTTCATACAACCCCTCTACGTAACTTTCGTACATATTTTGGTGCTGTTTGGTGGGGGGGGGGGGGGGGGGGGGGTCCGGGTTAGTGGTGATGGTGGTAGGGGAGATTCCCCCCTCTCTCTGTCCTTGCAAAAGATCTGAAATTTTTATTAACATGAATTAGTTTCTTTGAAACTAGCTGTACCAGTTACCAGTCAAAAATAAATTGAAGTATACACGTGTAATCGCACAATGGTACGTACGTACACTTTGATAGGTGAGGGGCTCCTCTCTATATATGCATTTTCTGCCGAATATATATTAATTTGGACATAAGATTTTCATGTTAATTTCTCTGCATTTTCTTTTTCTCCATTGTAACAGTATTTACTATTAGCTCCAGTAGTTCAACACAGTATTTGCCTCCACTGCATGTACTGTGCCTATGGCTTTATGCATTCAAGGCAATTTTTTTAGTTCTGTTAGTGCATGCTCTAGAGTATGTTTTTAGAACAAATTAAACATTATAAAAGGCCCACTAAGTATGTTGGAAAGCATACTTAGTTAAAGCAACAGGAACTTTTATTATATACGTACAGTAATTTCCAATAGTGTTAAAGCAACAGCAAACCTGATTACAAGTTTGCAACCGAACAGCATGATAAAGGTGATCTATTCCTACTAGCAAATCAAAGATTAATTAAACCATATAACCTAATATATAACACCAATATTTAGCATAGTTCAGTGTTAATCCAAGAAAGACCCCATCACTCTTGCAATACTTACATAATTAGGTAGCTTAATTGTTCCGAGAATTAGTCTTTATTCGAAACGGCAATTGCTTCCGACCATTCCTGAAACATTGGTTGAATATGATGTAGTTTTTTGGTTAAATGACAAAAATAATATTTTTCATGTGAGAGGTTGCGAGTTGAAAATCTGAATAAAATTTTTATGCACATTTAAAATTGAGTGATTTTGACTATCATCTTTTTCTCAAAAAAAAAATGTTCCATTTCAATCTAATTAAACCTAGGAACAAATATAGAAATATTTTTAATGGGATCAATAATATAATTGATAATCACCATATTTATTAAAATAATATTTATCATTTTTTAGTATTTAACCAACAGATATTCTGCTTTCATATCAACAAAACCAATTCTGAAAGAGCGCTGTAGAAGAATATTTGCAGAAAAATCATAAGATATCATACAAACGGTGAGGGAAATACTGACAGAACAGAAAATCTGGTTTTCTGTTAACAGGCGTATTACATAGTATTACAAATAATGTAAATATTCTTTATATCTCTCCTTTTTCCTTCTTCCTTTTCTTTTTCTTCTATTTTTTCCTTCTTCCTTTTCTCCTTTTTCCTTCTTCTTTTTCTTTATATTCTTTTAATGAAATTTGAGGGCTTAGCCCTCATCTTTTTCTCAAAAAAAAATATTTATCATTTTTATAAACATAGATATCGAAATGAATAATTTCATCACAAAATAAAGTATGTTACAATTTTTCTCAAAAACTAATAAAAAAAATGAATACCACCCATTTAAAGTTCTACTTAATAAATCCCATGTATTCCATTCTGTAATTATTTTGGACAATTATTTAGTCAAGGGAATTATGCCGTATAATATAAAACTGCACGTTTTGTCAGTCGTATATTAATTAAGTAGCCTCACATGTTAGTTCTTCCAGACACTTTATCTTAACATTTAATTATCATCACATGTTAAGTAAACACACACTAATTGATTTAATTAGTTAATTTGTTTATAACATGAAGAAAACGTTTGGAGGCGCGTATATACATATGAAATATAATTTGATGAATATCAGAGAAGAGCAAGTTCTCTTTGTGTAGTAAGGACAACATGAAGCTAAAAAATAGACAAACTGTTCTGGGACCGATGTGGACACGTCTTGGAACAATGGTTTAATTTTGAGACAACAGTTCTGTAAAAGACACAGACTCATTAATGCGATAGCTACAATGTAACAATTTGAAATACCATCCATTTCAATCTATGTTTTTCTTTGCAATTAATACTGTTTATGCAGCGTAGCTGATGTACCTCGCCAGAAACAATGTCTCACATTCTTTGCGCTTCATGAACTTCAAATTGAAGGAGCGAATGAAGTATCTAAATTCTAAAACAGAGGCGATCAGCCAGGAAGTAGGCGCAGCATTAGGTCCTAAATTAATATATGTTTCAAAAAAATGTACCGCATTGAAAATCAATCTTTGATTTAGTGATAAAGATAATATTCTCCGTATAGAAAATCGCAGGTTCAAAATTCGGATAGAGATCCTTTACATTTAAATTTAAGTAGTTTGACTGTTATTTTTATCTCAAAAAAATATGTACTGCATTGTGATAGGATTTTTATCTAATGAAATTCCCTAATTAACACTTAATTTGATTGTAAACGTATAAAGAGGAGTGTCGAACCATAGGGATGAGATTAATTACCAATTTTTATCCTTTTTCAATTATCTAAGTAATATAAATTTAATGTAGAAATTAAAACTAGAATAGTGAATCTAAATTAAATCTAACATTAAAATAAGTAGAAGAAGTTCAATTGGATTAATATCTAGGGTTTCAACCTCACCACAATACTTATGTTTTAATTAATAAATTTTACTATAATTTTTATTTATCTTAATTCTTTGAGAGTTTCTAATCCTAAAATAGTATCATCTGTTCTCATGGCTTAATACCTAATTCAGTTTATTTAAATACCCACTCTTATGACCATATTTTTCTAAACTAAATCTGTTTAAATCTATAGTTAGCCAAAATCTAGTCTAAAAAATTAAATTTCAGCTCTCGATCCCTCACATAATTGCTTAAGTTTGATTTTGAGATCCCCTTAGAATTTAAACTTCATCTCTTGATTCATGATTTAAATTCTAAATTTGCCTTATGTTGTTAGGGTATTAAAACCTAAATTCCCTATAATTGTTATTTGTAATTTTCTTTATTAAAATCTAAATTATCTATAATTGTTATTTCTAATCTCTCAATTCATGTTTTAAATTCTAAATTTGCCTTATGTTGTTAGGGTATTAAAACCTAAATTCCTTATAATTGTTATTTTCTTTATTAAAACCTAAATTATCTATAATTGTTATTTCTAATTTTTTTCATGTTGTAATTATCTAGATGTAGTCTTTAACTAACTAACCATAATAATTCCAACTAGAATAATAAAAATAGAAATAAATAATTAAGCATGCATAAGATAAATCAAAAGAAAGAAGAAGAATAAAAATTGCAAGTAGAACTTAATTAACTAAACCATAAGTATTGGGTTATATGACCTTAGTTCTAGAATAAAAACTCTAGCCTAGCAAAGACATAATAACACAAACAAATAAAAAAAATAGCAAAGAAAGAGATAACCCTATTATTTAATCGTCGATCTTCAACTTGTATGCAACACAACCTTTTCTCGTCTTACTAGCACTTGCTCCAACTCTCTTCTGCTACTTGATAATGATTGCCTGGGTTTCCCCAGCTTTTAAAGTAGATTCTAGAAGGGAGAGGGAGAGTGAGAGTGGGGAAATGATCTGTAATGTTATGAAAAACGTAGGAGGTTAGTTGGTTGCATGTAAGAATGAAGATTTATTTCTGACATATCTAAATACACATATCACAAACCGCAAAGGTAACTACCATGGCCCACAGTAAAACTTATCTTTAGCCAGTTTTCTTCGTGTTCTTCTACTAAGAGTCATGACCCGTGACATGTCTTGTCACGACCATTAATGGGTGCTTCTTTCTGGGCTCTTCACTATTTTTTTGCACTTCACCTTGTGTCAATTTTTTATTATATGATATCCTTAATGAATCCAAGATACTTTTGTGTCATCCTTGCAAATCCAATAATGATTAACAGTTAATCATATAGGCACAATCACTAAATCATTTCATCAAGTGGCTAATAGATACCATCACTCACATAATGACATATGTGAATGACACCAGCATTCTTGATCAATACATTCCCTCCACACAAGAAATACGTACTAAGATAGAATCCATATGGCTGCTAGTTACAATCAACGTTGGATAATACTTACAAGCACATATTTGTCATGTAGAAAATATATTATCTTATGCTTTAGAATTAAGACACGCATGAAACATGAATGACACTAACACAATTATGATGTCTCATCTTAGGGTCAAGTTCAATACGATGTTTTCCAATATATATTTATATGATTAAACTGATAACAATTATCACAAAATTTTTGAAACATAACCATCACATTAATCTACACTAATTCATACTATCCAATTAGTGTCTCTTTAATTGACAAATTAGAAATATTTTTGAATAATTTTTATGTTATATTATTAAATTTCATATTTTAGATTCTCAACTCAAAAGATTAATAAATAAAGATAACTTAAGGAACAAAATAAATATATATATCACATATATAAATTATTCAGATTACATGAACTAAATATATTTGATTTCTAGATCACTACACTATATAACAAGAGACATGAGGAGGTAATTATTTACAAAAAACCTAATAAGAAAACTATGAACAAGGTAATCAACTCATCTCCAAGAATATATAATCCTTACAAATCAAAACTCATTATGTCATAGATTTGATTGGTATGAAAAAAGAACGCATAGAGAATATACAAATTGAATCCATTGCAAACAAGAAAACATAAATTGTCAGAAGTTCAATCGACATATGCAAACTTATCAATTTGTATCGTTATTTTTTCAGTTGTCACTATAAAAAAAAGCTTTGACAACGGTTATAAAATGCATTCAGCACCGGTTATGGAACCGATGTCAATGAAAGAATTATTAAAAGTTAGCAATGGTTGTTCGAATAATCATTATTAAAAGTAGAACCTGCAGCTCCCTAAGAACGCAAACACACACTTGCATGTAGGTACGTACCCGTAGGAATAATCTGGGAAAATATTGCTGGATTTTTCTCAAACATTAGAATGGCTAGCGTATGTTCACTAATCCTAAATGAGATAAAGTATTAAAAGAGCAGTCCCAACGGGGATTATTCGAGATTAACCCCTATTAGGTTAATCTCGAACGGATACCGACCTAATGGGGTATATAAGTTCCGGTAAATTGTAACGTGTTTTAATTTTATTGTTCATCTATATTGTATTATATGTATTTTATATCTCCAACAGCTCATATGATCTGTCTCAATTATTATAGCCGAAGCAGAGCGAGACTTTCATCTAGTTGCATATAATTTTGTATATAAATTGACTCAGTTGAAGTGATTTTTTTTAAAGTATGTTCAGATTGATTGGTCAACCAGTCGGATTAGTTATGAGTAGGAATTTTCAAACCCATCACACGTCAGATTGGATATGATGCGTTTATAAAAATAATCTAATATGTTGTACCTACCCAACATGATCAAATCTATTAACACTCCTAAATAAAAAAAAGGTGATGCATTTTTAATGAAGAATTTTAAATAAAATATCAAATTCATTTTTCTGTAGCATTAATAAATGATGAGTAATGTTGTAGCACTAAGTTTTGATGGCGCAAGATACAGTTAATTATAATTAACAAAAAGGCAATTAATTCCAACAATGATTCAACTTTTAAAATCAATCCATTTGATATAATATTATTTTCTGGAACTAAATAATTAAAATTGTAATTGTGTTCTTCATTATGTGGATGGAACTGTATCAAATTTAACTCAATTTGTAGTTAATAATTAATCATCAATCAAAATTTTTAACATCTGTTACATTGATACATTAATTAAGAATGTTCTTTACTAGTAGTTGTAGCATAGATAATTTGCTTCAAGGACAAAATAATTAGAAGGAACTGTGTGTGCTTAATATCTCCAACAAGATACAAAATGGTGTTTTGTCTTTGTCTTTTATCTGTAATTTCTTGAACGGAGTGATTACCAAACTCCAGCTTCAAGTCCTCCAATTCTCATTCATTCTTTTCATAATTAATGGTTTGACTATTTATAGTTATAATTGGCCCTCCTCACTAAGAAATCAAAAAGAAAAGAAACATGTGTGCGTAAGCTGATCTGCGCCTCTGCCTATATCCTTCATCACTTCATGCCTACTCCTGCACGTGTCCATTCTATTTGCTGCCAACCTCAAACTTTTTATATTGCTCAGTGTTTATCGTCTTTTATTTTTTCTGAAATGAGAGTAGCACTGACGTTTTTTTTTTGTGTTTATGAAAGTAAATTTATGAGGCTATTTTAGTTAGTTATCATGCCTACTCCTTACTGAATAAAAGAGAGGATAAAAAAAGAAGGAAACCTTCTAATTAAGATAGGAGAGATATATATAGCACCCGTGTGAAATGTCCTCTCCTCCGTACATGGCCCCTGCATATATAGCAAAGATAATTCATAATTGCAACTTTTGACAATCCTATGTTGTCACATACTGTGCACGCAAGATTCAAAGATCACATTGTTCATAACTTCATATATGTATTTGTATACATTGGCGGTGATCTCCATGCAATTAAAATTAATTAATTGCACACCTGATCAAAATTTCACACGTCATTCGTACAATATCATACTATGCTCCTCGAATTAAAGGTGAATTAAATCAATCAATTAAAGAGAGGAAGTTTGACCTGTTTTACGCTGCTTTTGAATAAAGTACAATATCATACTATGCTCCATGACCAGTGCCCATGGCGCGAAGCCACGTGGCGAGGCCGGCCCAATGATGTTGTCGATCTTCCGGAATCGGAGAGGCACGCCGTTGTGGTCGGCGTCTAGGTGCTCGCTGGCCTCACTCGGTGGTGAGGCGAACTCCACCTCGTCGTGTCCTACAGGTGTTGCGCCTCTGCGAGCATGAGGTGATGCTGGCGGCGTCACCTCGCCCTCCTCGATCGCAGCTCCAGGTACCTCGGTCACCGGAGGTCCCTGGTTGGCGATGAAGTACTTTACTGTGAACACGTCATTGTCGCCGATCGGCTCGTCGTTGACATCGCTCGAGCCCCAGTCCCACTGGGCTCCCTCGTCGAACACCACGTCGCGTGTGATGTGCACACGCTTCGCGACGGGGTCGTACGCGCGGTACGCCTTGGAGCCGCGCTCGTAGTTGAGTAAGCTCAGCACCGAGCCGCCAGTCGATGCGACGGCATACAGGAGCGCCGTCGAGAGCCTGAGGTATCTGGTCAACACCCGCCCTAATTTAGCATTTGTAGTTGGGTATGTGAGCCGGTTCTTGGAAGATCCACGCGAGGATCACCTTGCTGCTGTGAAGCGCATCATGCGCTATGTGGCTGGGACCCAAAGTTGGGGGGTCTGGTTCAGTAGGAGGGAGAAGGAGGAGCCTTATTTGATAGGTTTCAGCGACAGTGATTACGCCGGAGATGTGGATACAAGCAAGAGCACAACCGGCGTGATCTTCTTCCTCAGCGGCAGTCCGATCACTTGGCAATCCATGAAGCAGAAGGTGGTGGCTCAGTCTAGCTGTGAGGTGGAGTATATAGCAGCTACCAACGCTGCTAGTCAAGCATTGTGGCTTGCTCGTGTACTGGCAGAGGTGTAGGGAACAACACCGAGAGCGCCAATGCTGAGGGTGGACAACAAGTCTGCCATTGCTTTGATCAAGAACCCAGTTCTCCACGGGCAGAGTAAGCATATTCGAGTGAAATATCACTTCGTCCGGGAGGTTGCAGAAGAAGGTCTGATTGATGTGGAGTTCATCAGGAGCGAAGATCAACTAAGCAACATTTTGACGAAGACGCTTGCAAAGTCCAAATTTCATGAGCTACGCGGGAAAATCGGCCTCATCGACATTAACAGTGGACACAAGGCTTAGGAGTAGACTGTAGGAATAATCCTTGTGCCCCCTAATTAGGGATTACTATCTTTAGGCGCCCCTAATTAGGGACTACTATCTTTAGGGATTAGCTAAATTTAGATTTAATTAGATTTAGTTTTCATGTTATTTAGTTTTCATGTAATCGTTTATTTAAGCATATGAAGAAAACCAGAAAAGACTGTCAGTTTTTGCAGCACCAATTGAGATTGAGTTTTACTGATATTTGTGCGTTTGTGTGTGTGTAATATTGGTCTACACTTTGTCGGCAACTGCTGGTTGTCTCTCCGACGAAGTTCTAACAGACTACACACACCTCTAACTGATAAGACCTAACCAGCTCTGATACCAAATATATATTACTAATTCACTAATTAACCTACTACATCTTTATATTAACACTCAAACTAACATTACAAAATATTACAATTTTACAACATTCAACACTATAACCTAGCTAATATATATTACTAATTCACTAATTAACCTACTACATCTTTATTTCTAAGAAGAGACGCCTAATTGTGAGTTGCTTGAAATGCTCATCATGCACCCCTATTTATAATCCTCCAATGTCGGTTTTTGGATTCATCTAGATATTTCACATAAATTCTAGTTTTTCTTTTTAGCGACTAAACAAGTTTGATATTGAAGAGTTGAGATATTTCTAGATTAATCTTAATTGGTTAAGAATTGGGTTTAGACTTCTACGGATCTTCACAAATTTTATTTCTCCTCTTTTGATATGCATCTCCAAGAAAGATCCACCAAGATGGTGTTGACTTCAACATTCTTAATAAAAAAATGACTACATTCTTACTGTACATAGGGGCACTTCTTGACTCTATCATAAAATGGGGACAACATGTTGCAGTTGTGCTACCAGATGTGGTGCCTTTCAGGATCAACTAATCAAAAGAGGACAGTTGGCTCTCTGAATTTCAAGCTGAACTGGTTGAGCTCGCGTCAATCTTAAATGGAGATTATTTCCTGAGTAGCTTTACAGAGTTGCGAAAGAAAATGACTCTAAAAGAGGCCGATGCTTATATAAAGCGGGCAGTGTCTAGATATTTCCAAGCTAGCAAAGAGGCTATCAGATTAGGCGCTCATGAATCAGACATCGTAAATATGAGATCTTCTCTTACCTCAAAGAACAGAAATCCATGATATTTTATAGAATGGTCCATATCCCAATTTGCATATATGCCCTCAAGTAACATGACATTACATGTAGTATCTTTCTTTTTCTTTCTCTTTTTGCCTTTTTTGCAGACCATATTATCTCTTTGATATGATTTTGATGTATGTAAAATACAGGGAACCTCAAGCGTAAGCTATAGAAAAATGTATCTCTAACATTTGTTATATAATTCCACAACCCTTGTTCACATCTGGTGTACATGACTTGAACGTTACTTGTGCTTCGTACAGAAGCAATGTGGGCCCGTAAACCAATATGTTTGACTGGTAAAATTATCTGTGCCAGTGTACTGACAAGCATCAGCAGTTGTTCATGGCTAGCTCAGAGGTATAGCATAAAAAAATATGTTCATTTATTATTTGAAGAAGTGCTTTAATGTTATAGTTAACTTTCAAATTTGGTACTTGTGAACCGTGTTCATTCAAAGTTGCACTATTAGTTTTCTTTCAAGTGGAAAATCTTGTTGTTAAGATTCATATATTACATATAATGCAATGCAAGTAAGCTGAGATGTTGCTCTATAATGAAATTCAGTTAATCTAACATGGTAAGGGAATAAGATAATATTTTTTATCTAATAAAATAATATTTTTTTTCTTTTTCTCATGTCAAGTATATTTGTGTGCGGAAAAAAAACAATTAGAGAGATACAAATATAATTGTAAATGAATTAATTAATAGATTATATATATGAGGATGAAATATTGAAGAAGAAATACAGATATTAAAGGAGTTTAAGATTTGGAATAAATATTTTTTTTTAAAAGAACAAAGAAAGACAAATATACCTGCAGATTTCTTTTTGGATAAAACATATAATATATATAAACATGTCACTCGTATGAATTGAAAAAAAATGTGATGATGAATCTGAAAAATATAATTATATAATGGATGTGTTGCTACAGAGAGATGGAAACATTGAGTATTTTTGTTGCTAGTTCTACATCTAGCATAGAAATAGGAAGAACACATCTTAGGAATTGCTTCATTTAGTATTAGTAGGAAGATTGAATATTGAATGCACTGAAAATTTTCTTTTTATAAAAGAATTTTTTCGTAAATACTGGTGGAGCCCACCGTAAGTGATATGGAATACATTTAAACTATTACAGCACAGCATGTATCTAGAACTATTTGTCACTGATTATTCCATAACTTTCAGTGTCAAATTTTAAAAAAAAATCAACACTGAAAATGTGATAATTGTTGTCGGTTTTTCATAAAAAATCGACATTGATTATTCAACAACTTTCGGGGTCAGATTTTTAAAAAACGACACTAAAAGTGTAATAATCAATGTCGATTTTTTATAAAAAAGCGGACACTGATTAACAACTTTCATTAGAATTTACATATGATTTTTATGTTTTTCCCATAACAATCTATTTAGTTTTATGATAAATTTTTATTTTGAAATAAGGACTTTATTTGTCTCAACATTAATTTTTATTTAAATGCTTCTTATAGAACTTCAACTTATGTCTCTTTTGGGTGGAGATCCTTTGACAACTAAATATTTCAACAACCATGACAACTCAAATTCATTGTGATTTTAATATTTAAAATTTCTAAAATAACTTTATACAAATATTACTTACTGCACATATAATAGCCTAACAATAAAGTTTATACAACTTAAGTATTATTTGATGTATTCAGGATTATTAATTTCTAACTATTGAAATTTTATGTCATCTGATGTATAAAGAAACATTCATGAAATCTCTTCATATTTTATAGACATGATATTTGAATATTATAAATCATGTCTATAATATTGGATTTAAAATTTAAGCTTTATCTTTTATTATTGTCAAGCAATACCCTCTGCATACATATAACTATTGCATACATACGCCAAATTTACACTCATCAATTGTAATATTATAGACAATCCTTTGTGCATCTATTATTGTGTCAAGCAATTCAGTTGAAGTTTCGAATCAGTTTTTTCATTATATTTTCGGATTTTTCTTACAAATTTTTAACATAATCATGTGTACTCGTCAAATCTGTTGTATTTACTAGTCTTTATTGTATACTGTTAGAATTAATTAATTTTGATTGTTTTATTTGTAGTTGTGTACAGTTCGTATTTTTGAAATGTGGTATTTTGATATTTTCTTTGTGATTTTGTAATTGTTATGGCTTACTACATAAATTAGATGTTAACTTCTTATTATGGCAGACGACATTGATTGTGTTTTTTAAAAAATGATTATTTAATAATTAATATCGGATATAAAGAAAAATCAACAATGATTATGTTTTAAAAACTGATTGTGACAATCAATATAGGTTTTTGTAAAAAAAAGTCCGATACTGAAAGTTTTGATAATCAGTGTTGATTTTTTATAATATTTGACGCTGAAAGTTTTGATAATTAGTGTTAGTTTTATATAAATTCGACACTGATTATCAATAATCTGTGTCATAAACCCGACACTTATTGTTCTACAATTAGTGTCGAATTTTACTAAAAATCTGACACTGATTATCAACAAGTGTGTTAATACTTTTAGTGTCACCTCATCAGTGTCAGATGTTAAACCGATATTGATGGCATTATAAGTCCGACACTGATTATCCAAAAGTAAAATCTCCGAACATGCGGTAGGTTTTTCTTTCCAAAAATGATATGGGGGACGAATACAGGGGATTTTGGTTGGGGTTCTGTGAGCATACGCCTTTTTTTTATTATTCTTAATCGCCAATAAAATTGTAGAAAAAATATTTCTCTCTGTAGGGCTCCATCTTTCAATTTGTCTCGCAAGCGTTTTTGAGTCTAGTTGGCTGACGTAGCTTTTGTCATTTTTTTTTGAAAATTTCTATGTTAAAATTAATTTCAATATTCAATTATATAAAATCTGAATCATATATATAAATACATGTGTAATATATGTGACTTGTCCCTTCAAATATTTTTGTTTTCCGAAGCTCTCTTTCTCTCTCTTTTCTTTTACATGTTTTTGTTTTCTCAATTGACTTGCAGTATTATTAGTAGCTTCCAGAATTTTAAAATAATAAATAAATTCTTCGGTAATCCCTAAACCATATCTAGCGGGCTTTTCGATGGTTTATTAAGCAACAAAGCTGGCGATCATGGAATCCATTTTGTATTTTTTTATTTTGGTAGGTTACTATTTT
This sequence comes from x Bolboschoenoplectus mariqueter, assembly GCA_037678475.1. Classification (NCBI taxonomy): domain Eukaryota; kingdom Viridiplantae; phylum Streptophyta; class Magnoliopsida; order Poales; family Cyperaceae; genus x Bolboschoenoplectus; species x Bolboschoenoplectus mariqueter. Next base: position 837,844 of record CM075286.1, on the reverse strand, counting down.
TATTGAAATCTGTGCTAGACAAGATCTTGTATTCATCAAAGTATATCCATACATGAAATGTAATTATTTTGAGGTATGAAAAACAAACGCTCTATTTTTTTCCTTTTATTCACAACGAAGCTAGTATTTCACACTACTCAGTTGATGCAATTGACTTAAAAAAAAGGGCATCAACTAAAAAAAAAATTGAGTATGTACTCATGAAAACTTTGTTATTTGAAATTATCTCCATTAATTCTTCAAAATTGATATATTTATTTATAAAAAAAACTCAATCCATCTGATATATACCCACAAAGTGATTTACCTTAAATAAATCAAAATTAAAATCTTCCCATCTAATTCTTTTTTCATTCCTTTCTCCTTTCCTTTTCATGACTATTTATGTTCACATTCTTTTTAGTTCTCCTCTTGGTTTTATTATTATTATTTTTTCTTGAGATGGGGAAACATTGTCTTTAGTATTTACTAAAGAAATGAAAAGGTTAATTATCTTCAAAAAGGGAAAAAAAGAAAAAAAGAAAAAGAGGAAATGGAGGACCAAATCCTGGATGCCATTTTTTTTTTTTTTTGAGATAAGGATGTTTTGAGTAGTTGGAACTCAATCCATCCAAATGCATTCTTCCCACAATGACATAAACGTGACTGTATTTGAAATGCACTTAATCATCTCCTTAATTAGAGGTGTAAATGATCGAGCTAATCCGGTTTTGCATATATTATTATATCGACTTATAATAGTCATGCTACGTACAATATTTTTAAATTATAATTAATCATTCACCACTTTAAAACCAACTAATTCATGTATCTTGTAAGGGATCAATTTTACAAGTTATGTTACTAAATATATTTTAATCTAAAAATTCAAGTAAGAACATGTATTATCAAAAATATTTTTGGTGGTTGTGGTTGTTGGTGGTGTTGGAGGGGGCCCGGGAGGAGATTCCCCCCCCCCCCCCCCCCCCCCCCCCCCCCCCCCCCCCCCCCCCGCTCATGCAAAAAGAAAAGATGGGTTTAAGATTTGGAATTTTTATTAACGTAAATGAATTTCTTTAAAGCTAGCTAGCTGTACCAGTTAATAACCAGTCAAATTAAAGTGTATATATACACGTGTAATCGCACAGTGGTACGTACACTTCTAGGTCAGTGGCTTCTCTCTATATATGCATTTTCTGCCGAATATTATATTTGGACATAAGATTTTCGTGTTAATTAATTTCTCTGCATTTTCTGGCTTTCTCCATTGTAACAGTTTTTACTGTACGCTCCAGTTCAACACAATATTTGCCTCCACTATAGTGACTGTCCTGTGCCTATATATGCATTAATTCAAGGCAATTTTATAGTAAATTGGAGCAAAAATAAATCCCACACATTCCATTCTGTAATTATTTTGGACACTTTTTTAATAAGGGGAATGCCGTATAATATAAAAATGCACGTTTTGTCAGTCTTATATTAATTAAGTAGCCTCACATGTTAGTTCTTCCGGACACTTTATCTTAACATTTAATTGTCATCACATGTTAACCAAACACACACTAATTAATTTAATTAGTTAATTTATTCATAACATGAAGAAAACGTTTGGAGGCGCATATATACATATGAAATATAATTTGATGAATATCAGAGAAGAGCAAGTTCTCTTTGTGTAGTAAGGACAACATGAAGCTAGAAAATAGACAAAATTCTCTGGGACCGATGTGGACACATGTCTTGAAACAATGGTTTAATTTTGTGACAATAGTTGTATAAAAGACACGGACTCATTAAAGCGATAGCTACAACACAAATTGAAACACCATCCGTTTCAATGTAGGGTTTTGTTTCCAATTATACAATATTGTTCATGCAACGTAGCTAATGTTTTGTTTTTTTTTCTTTTTGAAATAAGAGTTTATATTGATTTCGATATTTATTTCTTACTTTTCAAATGTATTTTTACAGAACTTAAATTTACTTCTTTTCATAGAAATGTGAGATATATCGTTTCTGTTTTAGACTTTTTATTCTGCAACATAACTAATGTACCTCACGAAAAATAATGTCTTGACCAATTAAAACATATACTTATTTATGATATTCCTATGCTATTAATTTTCAAACCCATCACACGTCAGATAGGATATGATCCGTTTATAAAAATAATATAATAATATTGTACCTACCTAACATGATCTGATAATCTATTAACACTCCTACGTAAAAAAACAAAAGATGATGCATTTTTAATGAAGAATTTTAAGATAAAACATCAAACTCATTTTTTTGTAGCATTAATAAATGATGGAGATAATTAATTAGATATATGCCCCTCAAATCTTTCCTTATTAGAAATTTACCCATCAAATCTTCAAATTTTGTTATTTGCCCATCCAAACTTATTTGTCTTTCTATTTTCTCCATTGATATAATATTTTTTTGCTGGAACTAAACAAGTACCATTGTAATTAATTGTGTTCTTCAATATATAGATGGAATTAATTGCATCAAATTTGACTCAATTTGTAGATTAACTAAAAGTCATCAATCAAAATGTTAAACCCACAATACATTGATATATTAAGATTTTAAGAATGGTCATTACTAGTTGTAGCATAGACAATTTGCTTCAAGGACAAAATAATTAGAAGGAGCTGTGTACTTGATATCTCCAACAAGATACAAAATGGTGTTTTGTCTTTGTTTTTTGATCTGTAATTTCTTGAACGGAGTTATTACCAAACTTCAGCTTCAAGTCCTCCAATTCCCATTCTGTTCATAATTAATGGTTTGACTATTTATAGTAAGAACGCTGAGAGGAGTCTACCCCTTTGTTGTTCACACATTTCTCTACTCTTTATTTGTTAACGTTAATTATGTATCTGTTAACTACAAATATATTATTAATAAGTAATAAAATTTAATCATTCTATGTATATATTTTATATACATTTTGTACATAGAATAATTAAATTTTATTAATTAATAATAATATATTTATAATTAATAGATATATAATTGATGTTAATAAATAAAAAAAGTAAATACTAAATGAGTAGATGCTAAATATTTTCGTTATACCAATAATTGGTCCTCCTCACTATTAAAAAAAAAGGAAAAAAAGAAAACACGTGTGCTTAAGCTGATCTGCGCCTCTGCCTATATCCTTCATCACTTCATGCCTACTCCAGCACGTGTCCAATTTATTTGCTGCCAACCTCAAACATTTTATATTGCTCAGTGTTTCTCTCTTTTGAATTGAGGGTAGGACTCACAATCATTTATTTTTTTTAGTAGTGTGAGAAGTTTATTTTTCTATTGTCTCACTCAATCATTTATTATTTTATTTATTAACATTAATTATGCATATGTTAATTAAAAATATATTATTTTTAACTAACAAATGTATATAAAATAATTAAATTTTATTAGTTAATAATAATATATTTTTAGTTAATAGAAACATAATTGACGGTAATAAATAAATTGATGGATATATGAGTGGACAGTAAGGAGGTGGACGCTTAACATTTTCGTTTTTTTTGTTCATGAGAGTAAATTTATAATTTTTTTAGACTATTTTAGTTAGTTATCAATTGAGTCATTAGATTATTTGTATATTGAGTATCATTTAATTGTCCATCATATATCATTAAATCGAAATAGTTACAAATTCTATAAAATTTTAGTGATTTTTGATGAACTATCAGATGATATATAAATTGTATCAAATTTGAAACACAATTAATTTTAAGTTCAAAAATATACCCATAAACTTTTTTCTATTTTTTCGAATTTATTAAAAAAACTCATTATCAAGATTATCAAAATAACTATTGTTAAGTGATCTCTCTTGTAATGCATAATGTTTATATGAGTGGTATTATGGTATTAGACATGCACAACCAAACATCTAATGTAATAGTGTTTATATCTAATTTAAAATTTCTATCAGAAATAATATAAGTAATTATTTACAGTGTTAGACTGATAGTTATAATTACCAATTACTGAATTAAATAGAGCATAGAAAAGAAGAAGAAGGAAACCTTCCGATTAAGATAGGAGAGATAGCACCTGTGTGAAATTTCCTCTCCTCCGTACATGGTCCATGCATGGCAAAGATAACTCATAATAATTACAACTTTTGACAGTCCTATGTTGTCAGAAACTGTGCACGCAAGATGCAAAGATCACATTGTTCATAACTTCATATATATTATTTGTATATATTGGCTGTGATCTCCCTGCAATTATAATTAATTGCACACCTGATCAAAATTTCACGCGTCATTCGTACAATATCATACTATGCTCCTCGAATTAAAGGTGAATTAAATCAATCAATTAAAGAGAGGAACTTTGACCTGTTTCACTCCGTTTTTGAATAAAAGTATAACAATTAATGGTCCCCCTCACCGATCTATCTTCCCTATATAAGAATATGGTTTTTTCTGTTTTCTATCTGATTTCGAAAAGGAAAGTTTAAGTATAAGAACACAATAGAGAGTACATATATCATTACATCTACGAATTCTATGTACTTACACTTAATTATATGTAATGTAGCAAGTAATTAGTTAAAAGATTACTATGCATGGTGTGGTGACTGGTGAGCCAGTAATTAAAAAGTTCACCTTGCAATAATTGACAACTACGGAAATTAATCCCTCGTGAAGAAATAAGTTAGTGGGCCCAGATGATAGCTACTTGGCATATACTGGAAAAATTTAGTTTCTACCACAGAGGACTTGAACTGTTTGACCTGTCTTTTCACCTCAACTATGTCATGTGCATGCATCCTCTCCCTCCCTCCCTCCCTCCCTCTCTCTCTCTCTCTCTCTCTCTCTAGACTCAATATCTATATATGTGTGTGTGTGTGTGTGTGTGTGTGTATCCATGCCCATGCCTAGCACCATAACACACACATTCTCTGTAATCTAACACAAACATTCTGGCACATAACACACTTATCCTAAACTTATTAATCGAATTTACTTCTGATCCTCTCTCAATTTAATTCCATGGAAGGAACCTTCTCCTATCAACATGAGCAAGCCTCAAGCACACCCATGATCATCCCCACACAAGAAAAACAAGTTGACATTGAAGAACTCAGGTGTGCCAGCAGTCTCTCTGAGTCTTCTTTTCCTCACTGTTACTTGTTTGAAGCAATTGCACCTTACCAGAATGTAGCTTCCCCTGACGCAGCATCAAAGAGCATTGATGATGCTAAGAGTGATTTCATCTCTTCAGTGTTAGATGAAAATTCCCAACTTGGTGTTAAGAATTCTGCTGGTAATAATAGAAGAAAGAGAGCAAAACATGAGTCTTCTGGCTTGACCTCCTCAGAATGCAAGGTAATTAATTAATCATTTCAGAATTAATATTAATTATGGTTAGTTCTTTCAATGGACTTAAAATACCTTGAGTAATTAACGATTTGGTGTGCATATATAAAAGATTAACTTTTAATTAATTAAATTTGAATAATATTTTTGGTGACTACATTTTGTCAATTTAGCATATATTCTAATATTCTAACTTGTTTTTTACTACATAAACATGGTCATTAAGGGCATAACAAAGTAACTAAAACGCAAATTCAAAAACGTTTTCATATATAATTCCCTTCTCTTTAGCTTGGCTCTTCTTTTGTCAATGTTGTTGTAAGTTATAACCATTTTTTTTTATATATCAATGTATTATTTTGATATTGATGGTCTTGACTTAAAAGATCCATGTGTTTCTCTGCATGCTAAGGATTCAAATGGCAGAAGGAGAAAGAAGCAAGTGATAGAAGAAGAGAAGAAGAAGAAAGAAGAAATGAAAGCAAAATTAGAGGTGCAACCAAATGGCTACATTCATGTCAGGGCTAGGAGAGGCCAGGCCACAGACAGCCACAGCCTTGCTGAAAGGGTATCTCATCATCATCATCATCATCATCATCATCATCATCATCATCATCACCACCATCATCATCATCATCATCATCACCATCATCATCATCATCATCAAATTAAATACATTTACTTTATTTATCACCAAAATCATTTTCCTTGGCCTTTCAAGTGATTTAAACTTCATGAAACATTCTTTGGTCATTATAAAATTAATTAATTCTCATATGCATGCATGTGTGCTACTATTGATCAATTAAAGCAGTCTCAATCAAAAAGATATTTGTAGAAACATTAAAAATGACAGAACGAGGCTACATATACTGCACAAATATATTATGTTATAATTACCATCTTCTAGCTTGAACCAGTTGTTGAATTGAGCATCTACAGTTAAGTGGGTAGCAATAATTAATTAATTAACCTGGAAAGACATTTAATATTTGTCCTTGTATTTTGAATATAGGTGAGAAGAAAGAAATTAAGTGAGAGAATGAATTTGCTACAGAGCCTAGTTCCTGGTTGTGACAATGTACAATCTCTCAACTCAAATCTTTTATTTTCAATATTATTTTGAGTCTAGCACGTGATATATTGACGATGGAATAGATGAACTTATACAACTAATTGGGTTTGATAATTGATTGACAATTCATCGAGTTGTCAATTATTACAGTACTTTTCAAATTAAATAAAAGAAATTTTAAAATAGAAAATTGTTTGTAAACATGTTGTTGGTGTTCCAAAATGGTTTTATCAAATTTATATAATTTAAGTGTTGTCTGATATTTTAACAAATACTATTGAATATGCTCATTTTGTATATATATATATATATATTTAGTTTAATTTATAAATAATTAAAAGTTGTGTCAAATTCTTTCATTTTTAATGATAACATCAATATAGAAATATTATTTAATGGATGTTAAGATTGTTAAAATTATTCATTGTTGAATGTGATCCCATATAATTAAATAATCCAAGAGCAAAAGTATATATTATTGAAATTAAATACGCTATTAATTAAAGACTGTGAACACAGTATACTACTGTAGTAAAAGGCCCAGAAGTTTTGTTATTAGAATGTTCAAAAATTTATATGGCTGTTGAGCTACAGTAGTCTCCTCAACGGATTATTTTGTTGTGCAATTTAATTTCATTTCAATTGTTGACTTGTTTATTTATTTATTTTTTTGCTTTTACTTTTTTTAACAGCATAAATATTAATTAGTCAAGTAAATATATTCATTGTGCAGAACTGTTTTTTTTTTTGTTTTTAAAACAGTGTAGTAATTAAATTTTACAAACTTTCATGTCTGGATGTAGGTAATTGGAAAAGCCCAGGTGCTAGATGTGATAATCAACTATGTTCAATCCTTGCAAAATCAAGTTGAGGTATGTCTTCAATTGAAATCACTCAAAATTATAAAACTAAAAATAAGTCCACTTAAATTAATTACAAGAGGCCACTCTATATATATGAATTTGTTTGCAGTTTCTCTCCTTGAGGCTTGCTTCCATGGATCAATGCATGGGTTTGGAGTACAGTTTTGATCAAGATAAAGTAGTAAGCATCTATACCTACTTGTACTTACCAATAAGACATATTAAAATTGTGCATAACTTAAAAGAAATAAGTTCTAATTTGTATAACTTAATTTAATTAGAAAATAAAATATCAGCTTATGTTCACTTCAACTGTATATGTAACACCACAATTGGACATAATATTATATTCCAGAACGCAAAAACAGGAAAAAACCATCATTTTTTCTCTTCTTAATTCTGAATATTTTATGAAGATACAGGGAATTGGAGGCATGACTCATGAACAAATGTCACATGAGGAAATTGAGCAACCTAGCATGAGCATGAGCATGAGCAACAGTAATGGACCCACAGCCACAGGTGGTGCTCTTGATTGCCTAATCATGAGCAATTCTCCTTCTCCTTCTCCTCCTTCTCATCTATTTCAACCCCAGGATCTAGACCTCACCACCAATGCTGCCTTTTTTCAAGTTAAGTTAATTTCGTCTTTCTCTGAGAATTAACCTTATCAGTTAATCAGAAACTAGTTAATCAGAAACTACTTGTTAGAATCCGACCTGACCTGACCTGACTCATTGACGCTCTTAATTTTAATTCTGTATCAGTATTACCTCTCCTTTACCCTAATGGATTTAAATAAACAAAAAAAATAAAACAACTTATATATGTAAAATGCTGCTAATTAAAAGTATTTCTTTTTTTGTTTCAGGAAATGGACAGTGATATTTTGGGGCAATTTGGGGAGATAGGACAGGACTTCTTGGATCAGTTATTAGAGTTTGACAATACCTTCTGAGGGTATAATATGTAACTAGATAGGTACTTTAATTCCTTCTTTATTTTGGTTTAAATTTTTCCATGATTAATTGATCAAAATCTGTACATACAGCTAGAAGATAAAAATTGATACAATTTAAATTGATTCAAATTTTTTCTTAATTTTTAAATAATTCATTCAATTGTATTTAATTGCAGCATATTCTACAGAAAGGAGTCAGGCACATTATTTATTATATTCCAACTATACAGATAACTGCACGCCTGGAGCATTAGATATTAAAAATGAAAAAAAAAATAGAAGGCAAATAGAGAAAGGATAGAAGACAATTAATTAATGGAGGACTGTTCTACTTCCATGTACATCCAAAGAAATATATTTATTCTAGATAATATATAGAAGAGAGATATATACTGTTGTTATTGTTGATTTTATTATTTTATATGTTTAACACAATATCCACTGTGTCCTAGGTTTGTATACAATTCAAAAATTAGTCATGATCTGAAATTGTGTGATAGAAAAATTAATCCAAGTCGTTGCACAATTTGATAATTTTAATAGTATTTTATCAAATAAAGTGAAAATTAAATTTAAAAGATAATTTTTTTATAGACATATTTCTTTCTTTATAAATTAGTTGTATAGTAATTTATATATAATTTAAAGAGTAAAACTAGCGTATTCCTAGAAGCACCGGACTTTTCGGTGCTTCTAACTCACAATCCGTCAAATCGGATTCAAACGATAAATCTAAGTTGTTAAATAATTTTTTTATATTAAAATCTTGTAGGATACTATATTTTTTTATTTTTAGATTTTTTTAACTATTTATTTCATATTTTTTAACATGACCTATTTTTATATGTAAAAATTTATTACTTTATTATTATTATTAGAGTCATTTTAAAAAATTCTAAAAAAATAGTTAGAAAATTCTAAAAATAAAAAATTTCGATATTCTATAATATTTTGATATGAAGAATTTATTGAGTAACTTGGATTTTTCGTTTGAAATCAATTTGATAGGTATTTGAGTTAAGAGCACATAAAGGCTTCGTACTCTTAGGAGTACGCTAGCTTTTCTCTAATATAAATATCATTTAATATTTCATCAAACATCATTAATTATAAATTGTTTCAAGTTATTTAAAATACGATGAAATTCTTGTCAATTTTTTTTTCATATGTGGTGTGTATAAAGTATAAATTAGTTTTCAATTTTCAGATTTCAAAATTATAAGTTATTTCTAACAATAGTTGTATAAATTTACAATTGTATGAAATTATCTCAATAAATCTATGTTTGAAAACAAAAATGTTGACTAACATGCAAACAAAAGGTTTATGTCTAACAACATAGTAAAACTCGTCTCTCCTTTAAAAACAAAAACCAAAAAAAAAAAAAAGTTATAAACACAAAAGAATTGTAGAGGTACACTGGCCGTTGGATGCCCCAATCACATCTCTGATCGTATGTGACCCCATCCCTGCTCACTTTTATGCCCCAATCACATCTCTGATCGTATGTGACCCCATCCCTGCTCACTTTTATGCCCCAAAACCCTGACGTCTCTTCATCGTCCATTCTCGTCTCTCTGACCTATGGGCCCTTCTCGCACCACCGAACCCTCAAATCGTCGACACCATCGCCACTCTACTCCTCCATCTCCTTCCGTCACCAAAGCTCGCTACGACGATCAGCCCGCCACGTCATCTTCTCTTCCATCAGACCATAACCCTTACTCTCCTTCTGATGATGATGATCCCCTCTGCTCTCCTGCCTATGCCTCCAGCAACAACTCCTTGTATGAAACAGTGGGATACATCCCTGTGGTGCCGCTTCCGGTCTTCGAAGGAGAGCCTGATGAGTGCCCGTTCGCGCATCTACTCCACTTTGACTGTGTTTGCCGCGTAAACAATGCAGCCTCACCGGCTTTTGCTGCTCATATCTTTCCGGCTTCTCTCGACTCCTATGCTAGCCTATGGTATTTGAATGCCATAAATCATCTCTTTTGCTTTGCTTGCAAACATTTGTCTCACGTTCATGTAAATTATTTTAGGTTTTTTTTTTAATAAAATTTATGATATACTAATAAGTTAATTAAATTTGAAGCATTTCTTATCACTTTATTTATTATTGTTTCATTTTTCTTGAATGAATCAGAAGTTATCTTTTTTTCTATTTTTGTCTTTTTTTAGAATTAGGACAATTTTTTTTTTCTTTTCTACGATATATCCTTGCTTATTTAGTTCAAGTGTTAAACTTCACGTTGGCAAGAAATTGACTTTTTGTAATTAATATCCTTTCAATTAATTTATCTTTCTTGCCAAAAGGTATGACATCTTCATCGATCCTTCCCTTCCTTGGGAGGACATCCGTTCGGCCTTCTTATCAGCATTTCAGCCACCGGACTTCAGCAACAGGTCGCGCACCGAACTGGTCTCTCTTCGTCAATCTGACAATGAGACAGTGACCCGCTACCACGTCCGCATGCTATGGATCCTGAAAAAATGGCCGGAGCACGGAATGAGTGAAGACATACTAAATGCGATCTTCATTGATGGTTTGAGGGAGGAATTGGAGGAGCAGGTGGCGGCACAATGGCCAGCGACATTAGATGAGGCAGTAATTCTCGCGGCAAGCTGGGAGCAGGCTGTGGACATAAGAGAGGCACAGAGGAAGGCGTTGAAATTGGTAAAATGTGACTTTTGTGGGGTCGAGGGGCATGAATTGAACAGTTGTGAAGTGAGGCAGAGAATGAAAGCGCTTTGGGCAAGTAAAGCAAACGGTGGCTTGGAGAGGCGAGATGGCGAGAACCAAGCAGAGAATGCAAAGGCATTGGTGGCCTTGAAGAGATCGGCCAGTACACGGTCAACGGTGCAGTGCCAGTGCCAGAGACATCAGTGTTGGAAGAAATCAGAGGGTGAGTTGTAGTATGAAAAAGCATTGGATTGAGGTGAATGATTGTCATAGTTTTAGTTGTTAATTAATCATACTCTGTATAATGTTGAGTTCTGTGATTAGAATTGTAAGATTGTATATTGCTTGCAGAATAATAGTTTGAATATATTGAACATGGTTGATATGCTCTTTTGACTGTTCTGCCATTAAAGTTCAATAGTAGGAACAAGTTGCTTCTTGATCAAGCTGTTAATTAATTCAGTTAAGTACTATGCTTTGTTTTACACTGTTAATTCAATAAAGCTTCCAGACTGTTTTGAGATAATCGACACCGACTTTATTATTTAGATTAAATGAGTTATTATTCATATTAACGATTTTATTATGTAATTTATTTTTATAGTACTTCTGTTATTCAATTTAAATGAGTTATTATTTATATTAATGGTATTTGAGTTAAATAATAAAAATACTATCAAAAATAAATTGTATAATAAAATCATTAATATGAATAATAAAGTCAGTATCAATCATCGTATCAATAATGATATCTCCCAAACATTTTCTATAATTTAAAAGGCCTAAACAACGAGAGAGAGGCATGCTCCATAGAACACCACTTTTCTTGGGCTTTTTGTTAATGTGGGTCATTTAATTATTGTGCAACTATTGAAGGTGTGTATAAATATAACAGCATATATGGATCCTTTTGCAAATTAAATATACCCGTTAATTAACACCCCCAAGCATTTCCAATGAATTGCTATTAATGAAAAAATCTTGCTTGTATCTAACTGCCAATTGCACAGGAATTTTAGAAGGTTGTAATCTCTGCCAAACGGTCAATAAATCCAAAAATGGATGATATCTGGCTGAACCAAATCTGAAAAAATATAAACTCATTATTAGGCAAATCTTTTGGGATAAACTTATGACCTATCTAGAGGCAAAATCTAAGGATGTTTCAAGAGCACTTTTAAGTTTTAAAAGCCTACAAATTGTCAGACATCAATCCAGAATTTCAGACAATTGCTTAGAGTAACTAGACCTCCAAAATATTCTCAGTCCTGTCAAAAATTCAGAGAAAGAATCAGAGATCAGAGGAAATGGAAGCAGAGTTCGATTACGGATCCTCATCGAACAATGGAAATGACACTCCATCAACTTGGATTCAATCAACGCTCTCAGGTCAGGCATGCACTTACTGGTAAAATTGAACAATAGATTGCCCAGGATCATCCTTTGTTTTCTGAAATAGCAACATTTTTGGCATTTATTTTATTTAATTTCTATAAATTTTGTTACTCTATGATCAAATTGACTGGAGAACTAGAGACTTCTCTTTTTATTATTGTTGCTTTTCTACTTGTGCAGACCTTGAAGAAAATACTAAATCAATGCTGTCACTAATAAAGCTAGAGGATGGTGGCTCCTTTGAAGCATGCGCCGAGACGTACTACAAAAAGAAACCGGAGCTAGAAAAACAAATCAAACAATTCCAAAAATTATACCAGCTTCTGTTAGATCAGTACACCCCCATACTTGCCCGTTTTTCGGTTTCTTCTATTTCAACAGCAAACCAACCAGAAAACAACTTTGATTTCAATCCACAATCACTTAACATTAATTCACCCAATTCAGTCACCGAGCCATGCTTAGAAGATGCTGACCCAGAGACCCAATTGCAGAATGCCAGAAACTCTACCAAAATAAGCGATAAAACACTTGAGGAAAAATCTTCTATTTCAGATAGATATTATGAAAGCTTTTCTTTTCCGAGCACTCCGAAACCATTAAGAAACTATCCGTCGAATTCGGACATCAAACTATCCGTAGAAGACATTGGTCCAGAAATCCTTGAGCAAAATATTTTAAAACTGAGCGAAACAAGCCCCAAAATTTGTGGCCAAAGTGTTTTTGAACGCTGGATTGATTTTGAGAAAAGGGTTTCAACTTCAGAGGTGATATTAGAGCTTGTAGAAGATAACAAAACGCACATGGATGAATTGTTGAGGCGGCACGAGGAGCAAAACAGTGTGAATAACAGGCTCAAGGAACATATTGAATTGCTGATGAGAGAGAACCAGTTGCTGCATGATGAGAACTTAAAGTTGATGAGTGAGAATAAGTTACTCGTAAACACGATTAAGGAGAAAAAAGGTTCCAAATTTTGTTCGAGTTGCTATGGTCTGAGTGTGATAAAGAATAGTTTGTCATGGCTCAAAGCTTGCATTAGAAGTCCGTGTTTGTAGAAAAACAAAGGAGAAACTCAAATTAATTTATGAAAATAAAACATGTCACTTAATTAGAAGTTATAAGTTGCAGTTTTGTTATTTATTATCATTATTATGGAAATAATTTAGCGCTGTTATGTTTCTGTGTTATATTTATTTGCTATTTTCTGCTTTTATAAATAGTTTTGAAGTATCGAGATCCAATAAAAGAAAAATACTGCTAATCGCAATAGCTCGGTGGTTGCAGAGGCCCCAATAATTTATCTCTTCTATTTTTACTTGATTAAAGTTAATCATATATATTCAAATTTGCAACTTGTAGTTCTGACTTATACTCTGTAATATTTTTCTTCATTTCGTAAAAATAAGTGCATGTGGTTATAACAAAAAATTAAGAACATATTTTTTTTCTTGCCATAAAAAACTTTTAAGAAAGTTTATTTGGCCAGAAAGAATTTCTTACTTCTTTAACAAGCTTATATTATCTCCTTTTGAAATTTTTTCTGCATCTGTTTAATTAGATAATTGAACATTGAGTTCTGGTAATATTTTTCCTCTTTTATTTTTCTTTCTTTAGGTGATTTAAAAAGACTATATGCATCCAAGTTGTACAATCAGTTCTCTATCAGTCTTTGTCCTGCAATAAATCAACTTATTTCCCTATGGCTGTCATTTAATCTTATCTTTAGAGATTTACATTGTTGGTTTATATAAACCTAGCTAATCTCTTGTGTTCTTTGGAGGTTGAATCAATTTCCATTTCAATTTTACCAAATTTTTATTCTGATTAATCAACCGAATTAATCCACTACCCTGAAGTAGAGAAGTTCATGTTTGAAACACCAGCCAATGGCACTAAACCATAAGCACAAAGACTTATATCTATCTTCAAATATAAAGAGCTAAATACAAGTAACTAAGACTAAGTGTTTAGAGTCCATTATATTTCATTATATCTACAATTTATGAGGTGTATTTACGTAGACAACACACGTTCTTGTGCAACTCCAAACTGGTACGGGGCTTCGCAAAACTCACCGCCAAGGTTATCACATGCCTCTCCAGGGAAAACACTACAAAAAGAAAAAGAATTATTCTGTCAATCTATGCTAGTGTAACAATTTCAGTACTGTACCAACATCAATTGTGTACCAGAATGGTACTGTACTGATACAACAAGTCAAGTCTCACTTTTTTGTGGTTGATGGCTTATCCAAGAACCTATGACCCAGCCTGGACTAAAATTCACAAAAGGAATTTATGCATGCATTTATATAAAACCAACTTGAAGCCATAATGTCAGGTCTGATAAAAGGATACACTGGTAAGGATATTCCATTTGCAATGAAAAATCTACTTCTTTCCCCTCTTCATATTCAGACAAACAAAAGCTCTGTGTTTGTGTGTGTGTGTGTGTGTGTGTGTGTGTGTGTGTGTGTGTGTGAGAGAGAGAGAGAGAGATGTTAAATGTACGTCTTTGGTTCATTATATTCTAGATACTCTCTGTCAACCTCCTCCCTAGCTACCCTTGCATCGGCTCTGCCGAGATTCTCTGGAAGCTTGGTTTCACTGAACATGCGTACATCACAGGCATCTCCACCAATCAGATCGCATGCCTCCATCGGGAACACTCTATTAAAATCAAGGAATTTATTACTAATTTTCATAAAAAGAAGGTCCTATATGAAAAATGTTTCTTGTACATGGTTCCCCATTCCCCAAGAAAATTTCCGAATGAACTATTCTGATAACAGAATGCAAGGCTGTTGCACAGATCTCAGTTTCTTTGCTCATTTTCTCCAAAAAAATTTCTTAGTTTTTTTATGCTTGTTCTAGTGCCTGATTTCGGATTAATGTTCTTCTATCATCAAGTCTAGACTGATATTCAGAAAGAAAATCTCTGCTAAATACTTCAAAATCTTTAATTGCCTCATCAATATAAACAAAGAAGAGAAACAATCCTATTAATTCAGAAGAAATATGAAGAGGAAAAGATAGGCCATTACGAGATAGGTGAGTCGTAGCTGACAACTGATGGCTCAGCAGTAACAGCAGCAGCAACTGCTCTGGGGCTGACAAGTTTTCGGTTGAACTTGACAACACTCCTTGGTGCCAAGCTTTTGGTGCCTTTAATAGGCATGGTAACTGTGAAGGAAATAGCTGTGGCAGCCTGCATTTTTTTCTTCCTTTGGTGATGAATTGGTTTTTTTTTATTTCTCTTCTTTTAGTTTTCTTTAGTTGCTAGTGTGGAGTAGTAGATGTGATTTGGATATGTATTTATATGTGTATACTGGATAAGGTCTGAGATTCTATCTGCAACTAATGGTGGATCTCATCTTTTAAGGACCCACAACCTTGGAAGATATTTAGAGATTTCTAGAATTTTGAATTATTGGAAGATATTTATTAAGATCTTTTTCACATGATAGTACTTCTGTAGATATTTTCACTCTAGAGTTGGAAATCCTTTGTTGAGGCGATACATAACCAAACATAACAGGTTAAAACAGGTCGATATATGTTTTGTTTGAGAGAATCTATTAATGAGGTTCAGGTAATATCATGTTTTGAACTACCCAACATGGTGCATCTGCTGCCATAGATATTTGGACTCTGCTATCAACCTAAATGGTCCTAATTGTATTTTATTTTTTTAAAATAACTTAATCTATAATTTAATCTAATTTAAATGGTTCAAGTGGATCAAATGGCCCATATGCTAAGCTAAGATGTCACTGCTATCATTTCCATCACAACAAACATGGAGTCAAAAGATGCGCCACCCAAATTTATCAGTAGGAACACAAACCAGAACATTACCACTTCGTCAATAACATGATCTAAGAGGTCCCTGTTTTTTTTTTAGAAAAAAAAAAAAGAAGAAGAAAATTAAAAGTAATTTTCAAAATGGTAACAACAAAGGAAACAGTACAGACATGAACAAAACAAACTGGTGTTTGTCAGTGACAATATCACTCCGGAGTGGATCAAAATATACAAATCAACAATTTCCTCTTTTCAAGTTTCAGTAGTACATGCCAATTCTTAACCAGAGAGGAACAGCGAGAGAGAGAGAGAGAGAGAGAGAGAGAGAGAGAGAGGAGAGTACTAGTTCTACTTTGTAAACCAATACAATTATAAGACATCCGATAAAACAATTGAGGTCAACTATCATACTGAGTTTTCTTCTAACCCCTGAGCGAAGCTCTCGGCACTGCCGGCAACCCAAGCTCATCCTCAGCCTGAAACAACAATATATTGCACAGTTCAAAAGCATGTTATGGAAAACTACAATTCAGTAGAAAAATAATGACTTGAAAAGTTATGGGAAACTACAACTGTGAAATAATCTACTTCAAGCATTTGAAATTGCAAAGATTAGTGGGTAGTCAAGTCCTGGGTACCACCAATTAAAAAAATATAAGTTTCATATGTTAAGCTGCAATTGTGCATATTTCAGTCCTACATTTGTTAAAACTCTTTGCTAATTTATTAAATGCCTATAAATCAAGCAATTTTAAAATCTTCAGTTGTTTAATTTCCAACCCCTTGCTAATTAAAACATCCATGAACCATACTTTGCAGAAATAGTCACTCTATAAGTTCAATAATCCCCAAATAATTAAAACCCATAGTACCTCATATTGCAGCTACTAAAAAAATCATTACCCCTCTGAATTAAGTCCTTACCTGTATTTCCTCAAGAAATGTTCCTATGTATAACTCAATTATTTGTTTCATGTTCTGAAACCTTAAATGTAATCCTAGACCACTCAAAAAAAAAGTAATGAACAATGATTTTGCAGAATGCAATGGAAAGGCAAGTATGTCCATAAAAAACACTATATACCAAAATAAATAATAATCAGGTAGCAAATTCATCTATTTAAACAGGTGCACATTTTTGGGTGCCATGCAATGTGCTGGCAGATAGGGGTTATCTTTTAAAGTAACCAACCATTTTTTGTTTTTGTTACCTGAAAGTTGTGTTGATTGGGTGCTGCACTAGCCTGGCCAATGGGAGCTGTAGGCAAGTTAAGCTCAGCATCCTCAGGTTCCTTGTCAGGCTGGAGGTACGATGGCACTGAATCGGCTTCTGTACCCATGTCCTCCTCCAATGCATCCAGTTCTGAATTCCAAAAGGGAAAAAACAAAGTGCTGATTTATAGGTCCATTTACATTGGTTTTATTAAAATTTTGACTAACCCAAGAAGAAAGAAGAATGGGATTTAAATTGCACTTGATTGGAACATACAAACAATACCAATGTCGTAAGGTACTTTTGAGACCTAAGATTGCAAATTTCACTAGCCAGGTACAGGTTTTGTACAAGTTCAACCACTTAAGAACCAATCGAACTAAAAGTAAATCAGCATTCTTTGTATAATCTAGCCTCAAATATTCCAAGTTAGTCTCAACTTAGAAGTTGGCCATTGACCAACAAAAAAAAAACTGACTTGTGCAACTTATGGCTAGTGAAAATCAACTAATTAACAGGAACACCGCCAACTATACAAGGTGGTAAAAAAAGTTGCAATTTCACTCATATATATTTCTAATGGCTCCTACCTCCCATGAGGTCGTCCTCATCAATGTCATCAGGGATGTTGTAGGAGCGACCGAGAGAATCTTGAATCTCATTACTCACGTCCATCAGATCCATCATCTCATCTTGCATACTCTGTTTATATTTACACAATAATTATAAAACTGTTACATTTAGTAAGATGGTAGAGGATTGATGAAGGTGTATAAGCAGCAAAAGGTAAAAAAAGACTTTCCAATCTATTCACGGATACCTTACAGTGACATGTAACAATATACGTTTTGAAAGGCACAAATGATACTATCCCAATAATTCTTGAAGCTAGATTAGATACTAAATAAACAAATGAAAATATAATCATATCTATCAAAATCAAAACCAAACTGGTATCAAAAAGCAACACTAGAAGATACAATTCTAGGACAAGGCATGAACAAACTTACATCTATGTCCTCAATCCGTACTGTCTTCATCATCCCCTTGAGCTCTTTGTTTGCTGACTTCAAGGCCGTCATCTGCACAATAAAAAAAATTCATAATTTAGAGAAACAGAAAAGTCACTGCTAAAAACAGATGCTGGAATCAAATTTGTTGCTTAGTATGGGATAGGCATAGTATACTGTTTGTTGAGCATCTTTAATCCCTTCAGTGGCAAAGGACACTTGGTCCAGATTGAAGGTTTGGTTATATAACATGTCACGCTGCCCTTCATACCTGGAACAAAAAGAACACTCTCAACTTGTAAAATATAACTATTATGCTGGGCCAGGACATCATTTCATTTATCTATGCACTCACCAGGACATTACTGATGAGAAACAGGTCAGTTTGGTCCAGTATTCAAGGTAAAAATAAATTAACAAATTCATGCATTGACCAAGAATGACCTAAATGAACTGAAGTTACATAAAAGATAATGAACTTGTCACAGGCTGGGTCAAATGATAATTTAAAAAGAATTAGAACTTGAGGTATACGATGATATGTAAATAGTAATCAGGAAAAACAGAGGTAGGGGGGGTGGTCTAGTAGTAATATGATGTATCACGATCAAGCATTTGCTTCTTTTTCTGAATTTAGATTGCAGACAAGGAAATGCCCATTGTTTACAAAAATTCTACATAGTACATGACTGAGATATTGGTTAAATGATGAGACAGGCTATCCTTTCAAGACATGAGAAGAACAGGCAAACAAAATGCAACATGTCTTACATGCGCTTTTGCTTCAAAACTCGCATGGCCCTGGCTTTTACAGCCTCTTGCGCAGGACCTGGTCTGGTTTTCTTAATTTGCTCCTTATACTTCGACAGCTCAGCATCAAGCCTTTTAATTTTGTCATCAACACTCTCACCTCTTTTATTTATCTAAAGAGAAAAGGCAGGAACAGAAAACAAGTTAGATTTTCATTGTTCACAAGTTAAACCTAAATAGCAGATCTAAGATTTTATGATTCTTAAAAATACACCATAAATCAACTTAGAATAAAAGCCAATTAAAACCTCAGTTTCATGTTAGTCTCAGAAAATTCCAATTTATTATATCCACTAACAACATGAGAAACAACCTACAATCAAATTCCTTTCTTCTAGTTCAACAATTATTTTGTTTTCTACAGACAAAACAATAATACTGGTACAAGACATATTTCAGAACATGTACCTTGAACAGCTTAGAACAATAACTCATACTTCTGTGACTCAAGGAGTTATTTGCAATCATATTTTCAGGCAAAAGGTTACTAATTTTCCAAACTTCCCAATTCAATCAAATAACAAACAAAAAACTAACAATTGCTCAGAAAAAGTCCAGACCAAACCCCAATATGTTCACCATACTATAAATTGGACAAAGGAACACTTACTATTAACAGTTCAGCTGGATGGGAAGCTAAAAGGAACAAATCTTCTAAACAAAAGTTCGACGAGAGAATCACGCACAATATTTTGCCCAAATTAGTATGACCGCTCGATTATTTCAAACACCTAGCTAACAGCAAACCAGAATTTAACTTTCAAGGTTCACATCTTCATCAAATCCGAAATTTAACCCGATTCCTTCCCAATCATCATACATCCAGAGTGAACTAATGTCTCGTACAGCGATCAATTAAGAAAAATCAAACAACATTGCGAAAGAACAAAAAGGACAAAAAAAATACCCGATCGGTAGCATCTTGGATCGATGGAGGCGGTTCCTTCTTCTTCGCGCCAAATATCTTCTTCATTTCCTACTTCCCGTCAAATTCGTCGAGTGGAGCGAGAGAGAGAGATTGAGATTGAAGTTGAATGGGTCGATCGGGTCGCAAAAATAGAAGCCTTGGAAGAAGGCAGGAAAGAAAGAAAGAAAGGGAAAATAGAGGAGAAATTGGTGTAGAAGAACTCTTCATTATAGTGGGACCCACATGTCAGTGAAGAGATTAATCTACCGGTCGGAATGAAACAGGTTTATTCATTTATCGAAACTCTTCTCCATGTACACTACTGATCTAGTCAGGAACTTTTGTGTAACGAGTCACACGGACTGGATTAATCTAATATTAGATCTGATATTGAGATGTGAGCCCCACAATTTAGCAACCCGAAATTAAATTTTCTATAGCTGAACTAATATAGAAAATTTTAAAATAGAAACTGCGGAGTTTAGAAGGGTCAAAATGTCTAAACGGAGATCCGCGTTAAGAAAAATTGACAGCTTGATGATATAATCAAGATATTCTGTGTTTTTCTTTTTGTTATAATCTGTGTGGTCGAATATACTGGATATTCACATTTGGTATTATGGGATCAATCAAAATTGCACTACTCCGGAAATTGTACTGCCATTTTTATTAGATATTTAGATGTAATATAGATATATTTTTCTCTTTGAAAGAGTGTTGGATTTATGGTATTATGATAATTTACTATATTTTGTATACAAAACAGTTCACATTGTACTATTTATATAATTCAAATAATGTTTCCACTATTTGAAATAGCACAAAATTAATATCGTTTTACATTATTTTTAAAATTGTTCTCACACATTAATTTGAGTGACACTATTCTTATATTGTTATTTTTTTAACAATCCAAACACATCCAAACTGAAAATTCTACCACAACTATATAATCTCTCTCTTGTCCCTTCACTTTTCTTCTTTCTTGATGTTCTTAATAATTAATGTACATCAAAATAAGCATAGATTTCTCTAGTGTGCACCAAAAAAAAGCATAATAAAATATGAGAGATCATTTGACAACAGTTATTTTAACAATCTTAACAATGATTTTTCTGAAAATTCATATCAAAAGTTGTGTTGTACAAAAATATTACATTAAATTCTCACAATTTGCCTGGCATGGCATGACAGGCATCACACGCTCAAGCTGATATAACCAAATCATGATTTAAATCATTAATTTCTCTTTTTTTTTTTTACTTTTCTTCTTGCAGTTGAAATGATTAATGTACATCAAAATCAGCATAATCAATTCTCCGTGTTCTGATTCATTCAGGTTTGTTGTTTCAGCATAAAAAAAGTTCTTAACTACTATTCAAAGAATCAAACTTAGCATATTATGAAAAGTTCAGATTTGACCAGACTGAGTCAAAAATTGAATGTGTTTAATATAATTCTGGTGCCATAAAACGAGTTGATATCATATCACCAAAATTAATTAGGCCCAGTCTGTTTTACATGCTTAAGTCACAACTATTATCAAATAAATGAGCTACAAGACTTATTTTCCCCAATTTTGCTGTTTCTTTTTTTGGATAACAGTGACCAGGATATGGCTGAATACTGTCTATGCTTCATCAGCTTCATCAGTTTCATTCACTTAAAAAAGAGTGTGTGTGTGTGTGTGTGTGTATAACTTTGTTATGTATGTTTAATGGCTGAGTACAGTTACCAAAGCTAAATAGCTTGTTCATCAGTGTAAATGATAAAGAATGAAAGAACTACAAGTAATATATCTCACCAATGATCGCCGCATGATCAACAAACCCCGTCTTTGAAATGGTGAAACCAACTAGAATCCCTCACTAATATTTCTCTCCTCGCAACTTTTGACAGGACTTTAACAGCCGCAAGGCAACTGACACACGTCCCTAAATTTTCTATAACCCAAATAACAGCACCATCCTTTGTTTCTATCAATGCAAATGCAATTGCTAATCTCTCGCTGTGATACCTCAGTGACTCGACCTTGGTCTCATCTGCTACCAAATGTAGGCCGCTCGACAGATCAGCCTTGTACCCTTCTCATTCCATTTTTATACTTATTCATCCAAATAACCTTTATTTCACCAATTTTAGAGGTTTTCATCTTGTTTGGTGACAAAATTTCTAGGGTTTTTCATGTCGTTTCACGACGATTTATCTCCACCCAACTATAACCAGGTACTTTTATAATGCCTCTATCTCTCATCAACTTTTTTATCCTGGCAACCTCAGCCCATTCACCGTGCTTAGCATAAATATTTGTCAGCAACACACAATTTCCAGCATCTTCAGTTTCAGAGGAAAATAACTTATCAGCTGCTCGTTTCCCCAACTCATAATTCCCATGGATCTTACTTGAGTTGAGAATAGAGCTCCATATAATTGGGTCGGGCTCAAAAGGAATCTGATCCAATAACTGTTCAATCTTATCGAAACGGCCAACCCGGCCCAACATGTTGAACATGCATGCATAGTGGTCTTTCCTAGGAGTCAAGTTGTAAACTCTTGTCATGGAGTCAAAATAATGCAACCCTTCTTCCACTAGACCTGAATAGCTACACGCAGTGAGAAGATTCAAGAAACTTATCAATTCGGGTTTCAAACCTGACATGACCATCCTTTCAAACATTTCTATTGCTTCTCTTCCTTCTCCATTTTGTGCATAAGCACAAATTAACGCATTCCATGAAACTATGTTTTTGTCAGTCATTTCATCGAACATTTTCTTTGCATCCTCTAGAAGACCACATTTTGCATAGGTATCAACAAGAGCACTTCCGGCAAACACACTTGAGATGTAACCAGATCTTAATATGTAAGAGTGCATTTGCTCTCCAAGAGAAATCAGTGCAAGGCTAGAACAAGCCTTCAGTACACTAGAGAAGGTCACCATGTCAGGGTCTAGACCCGTCTTTCTCATATCACCAAAAAGTTTTAGTGCCTCTTCATGTAGGCCATTTTGCACACAGCCCGTAATAAATGTTGTCCATGAGGTGGTGCTTTTATCTGAGTTCTTCCTGAAAATCAAGTCTGCACAAGTCAAATTCCCGCATCGTGAGTACATGTCAATAAGTGCATTGCTTATAAGGTTACTCGATGCCATTCCATGTTGAACCACTTGGGCATGTAATTGCCTTCCCATTTCATGATTTGAATGAGATCCTGCAATACTAAGCAAGCACGGGTAAGGGTAGTCACTGTGGTCAAAACCCAGCAACAGCATTTCCCGAAAAAGCTCCAAAGCTTCTTTTATGAGATCGTTTCTTGAATAGCTAGAAATCATCACATTGTAAGTGACATTGTCTTTCTCAAGCATTTCATCAAACAGTTTTCGTGTATAATTTAGGCAATAAATTTTAGAGTAGAAATCCAGCAGGGAGTTGTTAACATGCACATCCCACGTGAAATTAGATTTGATGACTTGACTGTGAATCTGGGTCCCAATACCCAAATCTGCCAACCTGGTAGCAGAGTTCAGAAGATTTGAAAATGTGAAATGAGTAGGTCTCAGACCCGATTTAAGCATATGTAAAAACAAAGCTAAAGCATTTAGATAATTGCCTTCCTTAAAATAACCAGACAATAATGCATTAAATGTAACTGAGTTTCTCGTTTCCATCTCCTCAAAAACAGTGCATGCCAATCCAATAAAGCCGCATTTGCAATATGCATCAATCAGTGTGTTCGATACAGCGATGCTGCACCTAAAACCGGATTTGACAATCCGGTTGTGGATTTGCAAGGCACAAACAGATGCATTCGGATCAGTACATACCCTCAGTACCTCCACAATTGTTACCCAGTCAGGTGCCACTCCCGTATATTGCATCTCCCGGAAAAGGCGAAAGGCTTCGTTCAAGCATCTTTCATAAGCAAGCATGCCAATCATGATAGTCCATGAGACAACATTCCGGTCTTTCATCGAACGAAATAAAGCTCTTGCCTCCTTGACATAACCATTTCTTGAATGCCCGGAGAGTAGGCGATTCAGTGTGGAAATATCATCATGGGGCATTTCATCAAACACCTTATGGGCATTCAAAGGGGATCCATTTCTGGGAAGATCGAACTGGTAGGTCCTGGTACCGTACCCGGCTTTTGCAGGGAAGGCATCTGTGCACAAATTTCTTGCCCATGTGGAAAGAGTACATGCAAGTAAATATGTGGAAGAGCGAGAGGCGTCGGATAGGAAGAAGGCTGTTCTGAGTTTGGTTGCTATCATACCATCCTTTTGCCTCTCTTTTTTGAAAGATCTGCCAAGGGTAGGTATCGTTTTGCTCTCTCTCTCTCTCTCTCTCTCTCTCTCTCTCTCTCTCAACTCTTCGGATGTATGCAACTATGCATACACATTTGACATTCCTCTCTCAAGAAAAGAAAAAGAAATTTATTCAGTTTGAAGTGCGCCTCTTCACATATCATGGGGCGTTTCATCGAACACCTTATGGGCTCCTCATTTCTTGGTGTGTGCAATTAGTGGTCATAGCAAAGTATAATTTGAGAACAACATTTGAAAGAACTTTCTCAATGGAAGGTGCTGCTTGCTATTCACATGGAAAAGTTTTGCTTTACACACCAAAAGCAAAATTATTTCCAACCATTACACCTTTTTTTCAATTAAATCTAGATTAATTACAATAATAATTTTCCAAATATTGTGTTAGGACAGTAAAGGAAATATTACTGACCTATTCAGATGAGTCCGAATCAAAAATTTTCGACCTATATCAAATCAGGTTGAATAAAAAATAATATCGACCTGATCTGAATCTGACCTGATCTGTTGACATCCTTAATGTAACCTCAAATAGTAAGGAGAAAAGGAAGAACAATGAAAGTGCAAAGTGAAATAATATTCTCAAAAAAAAAAATACATTCACAACTCTTGTCCACATAATTACATTTTTTGGAAGATTATTAATAAAGTGCCCCAAATATTGCATCTCTATTTGACTTACTATATATGATTGTGAGCACTTACAAAGTTACACAATTATGTGCTCCATTTATTATAGATGGTAGTTAAAATTAAGAAAGTATAGAGGAGAGAAATACAAGATGAAGACATACATGGAGCATTTTATATTTTTTTTCCTCCTTCAAAATTCATACATAACAAAGAACAATACGAAAGTTTAAAATGAAAAAGTTAGTAAAAGGAAATCAATAAATTATTATAACATGAATCCTCACAAGTTCACATTTATACATAGTTCACAATTAATAGAACAAGTTCAAAGTATCTTCATTATTATTAAATATCACCATGTACAAAATCAAATTTTTTTCATTGAAAAGATGAGGGTATTATTCACACTTGATATACTCATATAAAGTTCATGTTTGTTAAGAGCGAACCACATACAAATTTATTCTAAAAAAAAATAAACCATCTTAAATTTCAAAATTGTGCAGAATTAATACTTAAATCACAATATGTGTTCATTAATTATTGACATCAAGACCCATAAGGATTGATATTAGCTACTCTTTATTCTTTTTAATTTCTTCACTTGGTGAAATTTGCAACTTGCAAGAGTATGATGGAAGAGATGGTAATTAAAAAGGTGATCTGATACTGTTTTTCAGAATAATACTAATTATGTTTGGCTATAACCTTTATTAGGTAATATCACCATAGTTTGGATTAGTACTAATATTGAGCAAATGGCCTCTTAAGTGAGAATTAATTAGGCCCAGTGTATGTATGCTTCACGCTTAAGCGATACTGATCAAAATTGCTCACAATTATAAATTATTATCAATTAATTAGCTATCAGAATTAATTTTTTTTCCCAACATAGCTGTTTCTTTTTCTCTTTTTCTCTTTTTTATTTTGGATAACAGTGACATAGATATAATAGGTTCCAATCAGTGAAAAGAAAGTTTATCACTTTGTTTTATGGGAGGGGATCTCTTAATAGCTATTATTTTGACCAATAATTTTTAAATAATTTTGAGATAATTTTTTAAAATTCTCAAAAATAGAAAAAAAAAATTGACAAACATATTTTTTAACTTATAGATTGATTGTGTTTCAAATTTCATATAATTTAAGAATTATTTGATATTTCATCAAAAATCATTAAATATAGACCGTTGTAAATATTATATAATTTTAATAGTTTTTGATGGAGTATCAAATAATACTTAAATTATATGAAATTTGAAACACAATTAATCTATAAGTTAAATAATACGTCTATAAACTTTTTTCTATTTTTAAGATTTGTTTTGGAATTATTTAAAAATCTATTATCAAAGCTATCAAAATATATAGTTATTAAGGAATTCTCATCCTTATTTTATATGTTTAAAGGCTAAATATAGTTATAGAAAGCTAAATAGCTCGTTCCTCAGTAAAATTCAGAAAGAATGAAAGTAACAGCGATTAATATATCTCACCAATGATCCCCACATGAACAAACTCCATCTCTGAAATGGTGAAACCTACTAGAATCCCTCACTACTATCTCTCTCCTCACAATCTTCGACATGACCTTAATCGCCGCATGACAATCGACACAGGTCCGTAGATTTTTCATAACCCGAATTACCGCACCATCCCTTGTTTCCATCAATGCAAATGCAATTGCTAACCTCTCGCTATGGTACCTCAAAGACATGATCTTCGTCTCATCTCCTACCAGATGTAGGTCACTCGACAAATCAGCCTTGTACCCTTCTCTTTCCATTTCTATACTTAGTTTATCCAAATAAAGTTTAATTTCACCAATTCTGGGGTTTTTCATGTCGTTTGACGAAAATGTATATACTTGTCGGTTTACCTCCACCCAACTATAACCAGGTACTTTTATAATGCCTCTATCTCTCATCAGCTTTTTTATCCTGGCAACCTCGTCCCATTTACCGTGCTTAGCATAAATGTTTGACATTAATACACAATGGCCAGCATCTTTAGTTTCTGTGGAAAATAACTTATCAGTTGCCAGTTTCCCCAGTTCATAATTCCCATGGATCTTACATGAGTTGAGAATAGAGCTCCAGATAATCGGGTCGGGTTCGGATGGAATCTGACACAGTAATTGTTCCACCTTATCGAAACGGCCAACCCGGCCCAACATGTCGACCATACATGCATAATGGTCTCTCCTGGGGATCAAATTGTACACTCTTGTCATAGAGTGGAAATAACACAACCCTTCTTCCACTAGACCTGAATGGCTACATGCAGTCAGAACACTCAAGAAACTAATGGATTCAGGTTTCAAGCCTGATTTTACCATCTTTTCAAACATTTCTATTGCTTTTCTTCCCTTTCCATTTTGTGCATAAGCACAAATCAAGGCATTCCATGAAACAATGTTCCTGTCAGTCATTTCATCAAACATTTGCTTTGCATCATGTAGAAGACCACATTTTGCATATACGTCAACAAAAGCACTTCCAGCAAAAACACTTGAGAGGTAACCAGATCTTAATATGAAAGAATGCATTTGCTCTCCAAGAGAAATTAGTGCGAGGCTAGAACAAGCCTTCAGAACACTAGAGAAGGTCACCATGTCAGGGTCTAGACCCGTCTTTCTCATCTCACCAAAAAGTTTCAGTGCGTCTTCATATAGGCCATTTTGCACACAGCCCGTAATAAGCGCTGTCCATGAGGTGGTGCTTTTATCCGAATTCTGCCTGAAAATCAAGTCTGCACAAGTCAAATTCCCGCATCGTGAGTACATGTCAATAAGTGCATTGCTTATAAGGTTACTTGATGCCGCTCCGTGTTGAACCACTCGGGCATGTATTTGCCTTCCCATTTTATGATTTGAATGAGATCCTGCAATACTAAGCAAGCACGGGTAAGGGTAGTCACCGTGGCCAAAACCCAGCAGCTGCATTTCCCAAAAAAGCTCTAAAGCCTCTTCTATGAGACCGTTCTTTGAATAGCTAGAAATCATCACATTGTAAGTGACACTGTCTTTCTCAAGCATTTCATCGAACAGTTTTCTTGTATAATTTAGGCAATCGATTTTAGAGTAGAAATCTAGCAGGGAGTTGTTAACATGCACATCCCACGTGAAATTAGATTTGATGACTTGACCGTGTATCTGGGTCCCAATGCCTGGATCTGCCAACCCGGTAGCAGAGTTCAGAAGATTTGAAAATGTGAAATGTGTTGGTCTCAGACCTGATTTAAGCATATGTAGAAACAAAGCTAAAGAATTTAGATAATTGCCTTCCTTAAAATAGCCCGACAATAATGCATTAAATGTGACTGAGTCTCTCATTTCCATCTCCTCAAAAACAGTGTGTGCCAATCCAATAAGGCTGCATTTGCAATATGCATCAATTAGTGTGTTCGATACAGCAATGCGGCACCCAAAACCCGATTTGACGATCCGGTTATGGATCTGCAAGGCACAGACAGATGCATTCGGATCAGTACAAACACCCAGTACCTCCACAATCGTTACCCAGTCAGGTGACACTCCTGAACATTGCATCTCTCGGAAAAGACTAAAGGCTTCGTTCACGCATCCTGCATCAGAAAGCATGCCAATCATGATTGTCCATGAGATAACATTCCGGTCTCTCATCGAATGAAATAAATCTCTTGCCTCCTTGACATAACCATTTTTTGAATACCCAGACAGTCGGCGATTTACTGAGTAAATATCACTACGTGACATTTCATCAAACACCTTATGGGCATTGCTCGGGTCGCGATTTCCAGATCGAAAAGACATGAGGAGGCCTGAATGGTACATCTCGGTACCGAACCGGGCTTTTGCAGTGTAGGCATCTGTACAGAAATCTCGTGCCCACGTGGAAAGAGTACATGCGAGTAAATACGTTGAGGAGCGAGAGGCATTGGAGCGGAAGAAGGCTGTTCTGAGCTTGCTTGTTATCATACCATACCATCCTTTTGCCTCTCTTTCTCTCTTTTTTTTTTTGAACTCTTCGGAAGAGAGAAATTTAGGCGCAAAAGCTGCACGGATTAGTCTGGACTGGTGCATTGGGGATTTGAGCCTTCAAACAAAATGTAATTTCGACCGTTTGATGTGATTTCAGTTTCAGGTTTTTTTTCTAGCGCGTTATTTTGCTGTCGTTTGTTTATGTCCGTACACTCTTATTAATAACTATATTATATTTTGAAACCAAAAGCTAGGAATTATTGGACGAGTGATAACTGCTTTTTTATTTGTATTTTTTATTTATATTTTAAATGCATTTATATTTTTTTTCAAAAAAATATTTATATTTAATAGTAAAAGGGTTTATATTTTAAAATTTTAAAATATATATTTTAAGTTATTCAACATAGTATTTATTTCTTTTCAAATTTGTTTACGGAATTTGAATATGCGTCTTTCCGTAGAGAGATGAGGCTTATTACTATTTATACTAGGCCTGCAATTCTAACTTAAAATTTGAAATATATATGTTTGAAAAATATTTATACCTTGTATTATAGTGAAAAACTTAATGTGCAAGAATAATTTTTTTGATTGAAAATTGAATATTGAATTTAAAACACAATTAATTTATAAGTTCAATATTATATTTATAATATTTTTCTTTCTAATTCTAATTTTTTTAAATTATCGTAATTATCAAAATAATCATTGTCAAGTGATCCCTCCTCTCAAATTAATACTTGTTTTTTTTTTTTTACTAGCATACTATTCAATATCAAACAATATAGAGAACAATATTCTTTTGTATTAATTTTTATTTTTGTTTATTACACTCTAATTATGTAATAGTGAAACAAAATAATGTATTGTTTCATCATGAAAAACTATTCCGTTTGCACTATATTTTGGAGTATGTTACAATAATATTACACACAACCAACATATATGAATTCGCATTTAAATTATAATGTGCATATAAATCTTTTAAAATTAAAATAGTACACATATTTAAGAAGATTTCAGAGGCATCTATTAATCATTATATTATTATTATTATTATTATTATTATTATAGGTCATCAATTTCAAATGAAGCGCTCCGCCACAGAAGATCAAAACACTCAAGCGGAGAAATTGGCGGAGGAAAGGAAGGAAGGAAGGAATGGTGGGAAGTGGAGAATGGAGAAGGGAGAAAGCAAAGGAAAGGTGTTTTTGTGCGCATTGAGAGAGAGTTCTCTCGTTTTCTTGCATTGGAGGGGAAGATGATGAGGCGAGGGAAAGGGAGAGCATCTACTCTTCCCTCCTCTTCCTCTTCCTTTCCGTATGGCTCACTTAATCCATCTCTCAAAGCTACTCTCTCTCTCTCTATGTCTCTCTCTCTCTCTCCATCTCTCTTCCCCCCTTTAAAATACCTTTTATTATCCTAATCTAATTGTAAGAGAGAGCTAGCTTGGCCTTGGCGTCTGTGTGCTTTTCTCGTAATCGCTTGCAAACGCCGTTTCTTCTCCAAAGCAAAACCCAAGCTCATGCCTAACGCCATATGTAAGTGTTTGGTACTGTTCTAGCTACTTTAGATGTTTTCAGTCTTCAGACAATTGATTCGTTCAAAGCCTTTGGCTGTGTTGAGTTTGTGAATGTTTTGCTTCAATTGGTATGTAGGTAATAGCTAGGCGTCCTTATTTTGACAAACTTTTTCAATCAAGTTTGAACTTGAACATCTTTTGTAGCAATGAGTTGCAACATCAATTAGTGGTGAATATGCTACAAAAGTGAAAATAAAAACACAAAATTGAAAGAAGATATTGGATCTGATATATGAAATGGAATTATGAATAATGTCCTGAGATGGTTTTCCTTATTTTTCTTTATTTCTCCTGTTTTATTCAGTGACGGAAAGAATGCGTCAGGATCAATCCTTCGCTGCTAGTAAAGTTATGGAATACAAGCCTTTTGGGGCCACGAGAGAAACCGTAGAATCAAATTTCACGAGTAATATTCACAATCTCCTCCCTAGCGATGATGATTTATACGATATTGATCACTTCCTCGGCCTGTCTGCACATGGAAATAGTACCAGTGATGACATATCATGCACCGGTGCTGAAAAAGAACTGAAAATTGATGGGAGTAAAATTAATAACTTGATGCAAGTAAATAGTGAGAAGGCCTGTGAGAACTTTTCAGCAAGTCCTTTTCAAAGAACAAGGATTGTTTTTGAGGTAAATTTTCTTGTTTTTATTACTCTCTCATATAAAGACCCTTGTATCACTTTACCAAAAGGAGTATTAAGGTACTGGTATGGTCTTTTGGCTTATCCATAGAACTTTCGAACGAGCACAAATACTCCTAGGAATAAAAAGACTGAGAACAAGCACATATAGAACAACGGTAGAACTCTCATTTTGTTATTGACTGGTGCAGCCTTTGAAATACCTACATCTTACCTTCACATAGCCTAACTGGTATTGCATGTGTATCTGTCTGGTTGCGCTTTACACAACTAATCTCTGTATCCTCTCTCATGTTACTTACAACGAAAGTTTATTTCTCAAGCAAGGAATGTGGCATATGTAGCTTCAGGAGGCACAGCCAGAGCTGTCAATCACAGTTCTCAGGTACAGCATCTCAACTAAATTGCATAATTAGCTCTCCTTTCGGCATATATTGCATAAATCAACTTTGTTGTTGAATCAAGTGGTGTTATAACAACGTTACAAATAAAATTAAAGTATTAGTTGATCTTTCAGTTAGAGAAACTAAAAAAAAATAAGCAATCAATCAAGTTAAAAGAGGCCAGAATTATACAAAGAAAAAGATGGTTTCTGATGTTAGTTGTACTACAGGTTGTCAGTTTTGTGGGGTATCATGCAACCCTCTTCAAGGGCACCATAACTTTTGGAATGAGCCTGCCGTTCCCTTATTCTGCCCTCCCAATTGCACACCTATTCCCAACTCGATTCTCCCTCCATTGTACCATGGCCCTGCTCCCATGGGCCCAACTAACCCTATTTTGCCTCACAACATCTATTACCCGTATAATATTTTTTCTCCTGGTATGGATCTTGGAGTTGCAAACTATAAGGTTCCACTTTTGCCCCCCACTGAGAGTTTTAGTGATAGAAAGAGAAATGTGAAAACTAATGGAATTGACAACAAGAACCAATTTGAGATTGACATAGAGAAGGTAGCGTGTGGAGATGACTCTCGTACCACGCTGATGATAAAAAATATCCCTAACAGGTATTCTTTTTTATTATTGTTTACTTTTCCAAAAGAAAATTTCCCTTCTATCCCTGCAAAGTAGTCCTGTGTAACGCATGTAAAATTTTGGTTCCTTATGGTTGTGAATATGTCCAAATTGCCCCTCTGTTCTTTGTAACTCAGCAGTGAGTAGTTTCAGCACTTTGTTTATACTAAGATATAAGGGGGGAGGTGGGAGCAGGGGTACATGGTACTTTTATATTGTAGCGTTTTATTGGACCTTAGCTGCCACAAGAATGTAGTGTGAATTGGTTCTGTTGAAGTTAATTTTAATAGCGGTCTTTTGCAAAAATGGCGAACAGATATACATGTGAGATGCTTCTGGAAACAATTGATGAGAATCATAAAGGGATTTACGATTTTATTTATCTGCCCATTGATTTTAAGGTATTTTTTTATAATTTAATTGTTTGTTTATATATTCCTTTAGTGAATATGAATAACTCATGTTGGTTTCAGAATAAGTGCAATGTAGGTTATGCCTTCATCAACTTGACCCAGCCCCAGCATATTGTCCCATTCCACAAGGTATGTGCTTTAATTTCACATTTGAAAAAGAAAAACTTTTCAAAGGAAGAGAGATTTCTCATATTTTGAAACAAAAAAAGAATAAAAAGAATAAATAGCAAAGTCAAACAAATTTCCTGGAAATACAACATTTTTTACACTAGACTAACGGAATACTTCTAAATTAAAGCTATTATTATTCTAGTCTATTCCTAATTACAGTCACAGAGGTAAAGGTGCTTCGTATATGGTGGGAAATTTTGTAATTAACAAAACAAAAGATCAGTGCTGTAGTAACGGAAGTATCTGTGCAATGAATTTTCATTCTTTTTTTCGCATTCCATTTAATGAAATCTGATTGAATTTCTTGTAGACATTTTATGGAAAGAAATGGGGGAGATTTAGCAGCCAGAAAGTCGCTTCTCTTACATATGCACGAATCCAAGGGAAGGCTGCTCTCGTTTCTCATTTTCAAAATTCGAGTTTAATGAACGAAGATAAGCCTTACCAGCCTATGCTCTTTTACTCAGATGGGCCTAATGCAGGAGAACAGGTATACTTATTTTACTGTTAGTAATTTTCATTTATATGGAAATTACTAGTTTAGTCCTTCCATTTTTTTAATGCAATTGTTACCCTTCAAAATCTCAATTATCACTTGTAACACCTCCAGAATGAAAAAGATGATGAATGACCAGTAGAATGAAATAATCTCACATTGGTGTTCTAAAGAATTTCTACCATATATGTTCTCTCATTTGGACCATTTCTTTTGAAAACTGCCAAATGTATTCTTCTTTCTGTTATTTGACTTAAATGAGGGAATAAGCAAGATTAGCCTGTGAACCCTTTTCCAAAACTTAGAGAAGAGGACGAGTGGATTTTTCATATGTCACATGTTTTATAGTGAGCATATAATACTTATCATATTTGATTTACAGGAGTATACTATATATTTTGAGGATGTCATGGTTCAAGCATTAAAGTTTTACATGTTTTTTATTTCCATTATTCATAAATTGGGTTGTTGATAGTAATCTCCTTAACTTTTTGTAGGAGCCTTTTCCTATGTGCAAAAACTGAAGAGGAGAGAGCTACAGAAAAAACAATGCAATTTGTAAATATTACATTCGTATATATTAGTTGTAAAAATCACATGATTTTTTTTTCTTGGCTTCATTTTCATTTGTTTCTATGTAATTGTGTAAAATTTCAATCACAGTTGTGAGGATTGTGAATAACATCACTTTTCTGTCTTTTTTACGTCTCGTGTTATTGCTTAATCACTATCATATTTTGTTCATTTTAATTTAATTCTCTCACAGTTGACGTCAAGCCAATTTGTGGCAATATTTTTTTGTTATCAGAGGAACATCATAGGCCAAGTATTTTATTTGAAAAACGAGGACATTTGTTTTTTTGCCTTCTGAAATATACAACCAATTTCAAATGGAGAAAGATCATTGAACAGTAGGTTTAGTACAGTGATTATAGATTTCGTTTCTCTACAAAAAGATATAGGTTCAAATTTTTAAAATATATTTGAAAAAGAAATAAATGCCGGAGTTAACGGGAGTAAGAAACTCTAATGACAATGATCTGTGATATGAAATAAAAGGCTCAGATAGATAATAGACGGCCCAAGAAACTCTCTGTGGCCCAAGAAATAATGTAGGGTTACGATCCTTGCGGAGGTAAACGCGCAATTTCTTTTCGTTTCCCGCGCTCTCGAGCAAGAGAGCGATGAGAGTGAAGAGCGCGAGATAGAGAGAGAGAGAGAGAGAGAGGGAGGGGGAGAGAGGTGACGAGATGGAGGTGGAGAGGGAGCGACTGTTGAAATTAGCAGCAGATTCGGGGTTTGACGAGGAATTAGCTAAGCAATGCTTGGATCACCTCATCAATGTATATGGTACGCATTGCTTCTTCAATCTCTGCTTCTTGTTTTTTTTCAACTTGTGCAATTCAGCCTCAGTTCAATCCAATTACAACCTCTATTAACCTCGGTGCAGCACTTAATCCGATCTTACAGATCCGTCGCTGCTGTAGTGGGTAATGAAATCCCAATCTGACATATTCATCGCTCAAATGTGCAATTCAACCTCAATTCTCGATGTCAACCTTTTATTGGCATATGTGCTGCAATCAATTGTCCTCATGTATGATACTAAAGTCAATTATGAGGTACTGAGCATGTTTCACTTCTCTTTTCCCTTTTTTCAGGTTCAGATGGAGTGCATTTCATCACAGTCGAGGATTGTGGGAATGATTTTTTAGCGGCTCTAGCAGAAGCAATACAAGACAAAGAGGACTGGGATGACCTTCAAGCAATTGAGACTGAGGCATGCGGTGCCTTGAACAACATAATCGCTCCGGAATGTTCAGTTGGGTCTGAATGGGTTGAGACAAATCCTGTTTCACCTATGAAAACGACGAGTGGTGATTCAGATTTGGAGGTGCTGAGCCCTGAGGATGTGGCTAGAAGTGGCTTCTTCAGTGGTTCTAAGAGAAAAGAGATCGGGTCGACTTCAAAAGGAACAAACAATAGAATGCCACCCAAGTCAACAGTATGTTATTTTATCTTCTAAGGCCCACAATAATGGAAATGTTTGTACAAGAGATAAGCATGATATGTCAATATTTCTATTTAGATACAGCAGACTAACAAAACAAATAAAAGGACTGAGATACCCATATTTTTTTCATCATGGCATTCGAGGAATTATTGACATCATTACTGGTAGAGTCTTTTCTTAGAAATATTGAAACACAGCAATTCTGTGGGCTGAGAAAGCAAAACAGTGTTAATTCGCTGCTATACCTTTTCTTTTCAGTGTACTCTTTGGTTCATAGTATGTCATTTTTGGTTTAAGTAAACCCTCTTGGGCTTTTAATAGCTTTTGCTATGGTCTGCCAAGATATCTTGTTGTTTATCAGCCCTCAAAAACATATTTATGAACATATTTTAATTTACTTTCTTTTATTTTGGATTATGTTTTGAAAGGCGAGTCGTGCCTCAATTAAACCACTGCACAACAAACAAGATGACGAGACTCTAAGTTATGAGGCTCTTCGTGCTATGGACGAGGTTCAGATGGCAAATGTGGTAATTTTTGGCAACAAAAGTTTCCGGAAACTTCAATATGAGGCTTGTAAGGCTGCTCTTCTTAATAAAGACTGTTTCATTCTCATGCCTACTGGTGGTGGTAAAAGTCTCTGCTATCAGGTCAAACTCTTTTTCCTGCTTAACATACCAGCTCGAAACCCCAACTCTTACTATATAATTATTAGCGCACAAAGACAAGCACACAAACATTTGAAAGCTTGAACTATCAATTCTATCCAGCAAAATGGTGCATATTTTAAAATGACTCTTCATAACTTGAAGAACATTGTGCATTCCCTCTGCACCCTATTTTTTCTAGAATAACCAAAAATATCATTATTTTGGTGGAAAGGGTGGGGGTTGGGGGGGCTTTAAGGAATTGCTTTGCAGGGGTACAAGGGGAAGTATTGACTGCTTTTTTACCGACATTTATATGCAAATGCAGCTTCCAGCAACTCTACATCCAGGGGTCACTATAGTGATATGTCCATTGCTATCTCTTATCCAAGATCAGATTTATGCTCTTAACTTCAAGTTTGGGATTCCTGCTACCACCTTAAATTCTCAACAAACCCCTGCTCAAACATCAGCAGTTCTTCGGGAGCTAAGGTACTTACAGCACATGGGTTTAATTTTGGTTGGTACACAACTTACTGGACCTGCACAATGTGGTAATTGTTCCCTCAAGAATGCAACTAAATGCAGTTTGACCCATTTAAACCCTATGGTTTTGTAAATAGGCCTCAATTAAGCTGAAACTTTCCCAAATCTAATCAAATTGGCCTTGCTGAAATTTGCAAAATGATCAGACATGGACATGACACATGTTTCTAAACTATGATGAAACTTGACTCTATGTTTTTTTTACTTTAACCAGAAATAGCAAACCATCATGCAAACTCCTATATGTCACTCCTGAAAGGGTTTCTGGGACTGGATCTTTTCAGGAGATCTTGCGAGGTTTACATCAAAAGGTGCTCTCTCCCTTTTAGGCACACACACACTCATGCATGCAAACCAATAACAGATAAAGCACATCTGCTCTATTTTTTTTTACTTTCTTAATTTATGACAGGGCTTGTTGGCAAGATTTGTGGTTGACGAGGCACACTGTGTTAGGTATCCTTATATAAGTACTGTTCACTATTCAATACAATCTTTCATATACTTTCTGTATGCTGTATTAGTATAGTTTCTTCTATTTTTTCAGCCAATGGGGGCATGACTTTCGACCTGACTACAGAAGCTTGGGGTGCATCAGACAGAACTTCCCTAGGGTTCCTATCATGGCTTTAACTGCCACTGCAACTCCATCTGTTCGTCAGGTACCAAACTGTTTCTTCCTTTCCTACAGTGTCGATCTCATCTGGCACGTTCTGCCATTATCTGCCCAATTTTGCAATTATCAAGTCTCAACTAGTCTTTAACAGCGATTAGT
Organism: x Bolboschoenoplectus mariqueter; assembly: GCA_037678475.1. Taxonomy (NCBI): domain Eukaryota; kingdom Viridiplantae; phylum Streptophyta; class Magnoliopsida; order Poales; family Cyperaceae; genus x Bolboschoenoplectus; species x Bolboschoenoplectus mariqueter. The sequence continues at coordinate 800,556 of CM075286.1, read as the reverse complement.
TGAACCCAATCATTTGTCACTTTGCTCTACATGAGAATCCAAAATTTAGCTCAATGAAAGCGTACTGCAAACAAGCTTGATGCTTATTTCCTTGAATCCACAATGAAGCGTGAACTTCGCATTTACATAAAGTAAAGCTACATGTGTTCAAGTATACCTCAACTAATGCACCCAATTGTCCATTAAGTACGAAAATAAGCCATAAAATATGAAGACTGTTATTGTTATTTTCAGGACATAGTGAACTCTTTACAAATTCCAAATGCGCGTCTACTGGAGACGAGCTTTGACCGCCCTAACTTGAAATATGAAGTGCTCAGCAAGACCAAAGATGCATTACAGCAACTGGGGTGGCTGATAAAAGATCGTTTCGGCCAGGCCACATGTGGCATTGTTTACTGTCTGTCTAAGAACGAGTGTGCTGATGTGGCAAAATATTTAAAGGAGAAGTTTAAGATAAAGAGTGCTCATTACCATGCTGGTATGGTGGCTCGTCAGAGAGTGTCGGTACAGGAGAAATGGCAGACTGGAGAGATAAATGTCATCTGTGCTACAATTGCTTTTGGCATGGGGATAGATAAACCAGATGTGGTAAGTTCTGATTTTATGCTTCTTTTTTTTGTTTATGTTCAATATCTGCTGTGCTTTTCTTTAACTCCAATGGTGCTGAGTTGCTCGGTTGAGAGCTGAGACAAATTTCAGTTGAATTGAAGAGTATAGAGGCTCAATTATGGCTTAATTAGGCTTGGAATTTTTGTTTATTTCAAAGACAGTATTCTGCATAATTGGTGGTCAAGACTTACAAGAGGCTAAATTGGGACAATATATGCTTCATTTGCATAATTAATCACTTGCTGGGTTCAATTGGATTTAAATTGCTCTTGTTTGTGCACTGTGTAGAGATTTGTGATACACCACACCATGTCAAAATCTATTGAGAGCTACTACCAAGAGTCTGGCCGGGCTGGCAGGGATAACTTACCAGCGAGTTGCATTGCATTGTATCAGAAGAAAGATTTTAGTCGAGTGGTATGCATGTTGCGCAACTCAGATGTCTATAGAAATAATCACAGCTTCAAGTTAGCCATGGATCAAGCCAAGAAAATGCAACGATACTGTGAACTCAAGGTATATCATTAATTTACTTGTATATTATTATCTATATTTATCTGAAAAGTAGCATATTTCATTTTAAATTCAGCAGGAAAATAAATTGCCATGACAGTTATTGGTAAAATACAACCAGTATGACCAAAATTTTTCCCTTCTCTTTTTGGTTGTTATTGTGCTTTTGATGGATTAATTGTGTTCAAATGGCACAAATTAGATTGCACAATTGAAGTTCCGCCAAGAATTAGTTGCTCTTTCAGAGGAAATAAATGTCATGATTGGGGTACCTCAATATATTATGTACAGGCTGAAATTGCAGTAGCAGTCCGAGTATTTATTATTTTTTTTTCATTAAAAAATAATCAGAGTGAATGCCGGAGGCAAGCCCTTCTGGAGCATTTTGGGGAGAATTTTAACCGAACAAAATGCAGAGAAGGCCGTAGCCCTTGTGATAATTGCCTCAAGATGTCTACTTGAATCCCTCTCTTTCTCTATCTCCATTTTTTTTAAGAAAAATTGGCCGAGGCTGTCAATCCCTCTCGCTCAATAGATTGTCTCCCTCGTTTTTTTTGTATGAGAGATGTCAAGAGGAAGAAGTAAAAGAATCGTTTGTACATATACTGAATGATACAGAGTCGCGGGTTACTGAAGTCGAGCTTTCAAATTCTTCCATTTTCTTTCTCTGTTTTCTTTTCTTTAGGGGGGAGGGGTTGCAGGGGTGATTTTTTCATGTTTTTCAACTTTGTATATTGAGAGACGCCAGAAGCATTGATTAGGCACCATACATACTACATATTGCAAGTTGTGAAATAAATTTTAAATAATAATAATTTACGAATATATATTAAGTCAGAAGTATCACAATTGAAGTTCATGATCTGACACTAGTAAAAGATGTCGACTTGTGAAAATATATAAATATTAGACAATATAGTTTGCTCGAATTATTATAGCCGTTGGATTTTGAAGTAGAAAAAAAAATTAGTATATTATATGTTGTATTATAAAATGTATGATAGCAGAAGACGCGTTCACAAAAAAAAAAAAAATCATCATTAGAACACAACATGCATGCTTGACTTGTTATGCAGATAGGATTTTCTACATGAAGTATTTGAATAAGAATATTATATTAACATAGCTTCTAACTTTATAATGTAAGGTAAATGGTGCTGTTTATTTATTTACTAAAAGAGACGTATGATAATTAAATAATTAATTGATATTATGAAACGGAGAAGATTAAACAGTAGAGCGCATGGCTTTTAACCATGCTTGACTTTATTAAATAGTTAATTAATGTTACATGATCATTGATTCACTGTTATTTGACCACTGTTTAGAAATGTTTGAAACTAGGGAGGTGATAAATACAAAATTGATGTTGTTTGAGTATAATATATACATTACAAAATTACGATTTTGATTCTTTATTACATTAAAAAATAAACCAGCTAATTTAACAGGATACAGAATAAATGAAAAACATTAAAATTGGTACTACTATATGGCATAAATTGTGTTCAATTCTACATCTTTAATGTTGTCTCATTCAACTATGTAAAAGACATCAAAATATAAGACATCAAAATATATGTCATCATTTCTAGTGCTTACTATATTTCTATATGAATGGCAATCTTCTGTCCTATTTATTAAATCAGTACACTGTCTATCCAATAAATAAACTTTAAAAGGGTAATTAAGCACCAAGTAAGAAAGAGAGATATCCAAATTTGTACCTGAGTGGTGTAATTCATGTCCGAGATACACACAATATATTATATCTTCATCCTAATTCATCAAGAAAAAAAATAATGCACTCATGAAAACATACAACCTTAAATCCAAACAATTTGGATGGCAAAACAAATTAATCACCTAAACCCTAAACTCATGATACACATATAAGGTTATTGATATCGTTGTCGATATATATCTTATTATATACATTAAATGAATTATTATGTATATTAATGATTTTATTACGTAAACTCATTTAGTACTGTACTGTCATTATTCAACTTAAATGAGTTATTATGCATATTAGTGATATTTAAGTTAAATAATAAAAGTATTATACAAAATAAAGTCGTTAATATGCATAATAACTCATTTAACATGTATAATAAAGTTCGTATCGGCGATGATATCAATAATAGTATCTCCGTAACATTTTCCTAAAATTAATATTATGATAATTATTATTTAATGAATTAAATATTATATTAAGACTTTGTTATATTTTTATTTATGATTAATTTTTTTTTGAAAGAATTCTAATTAGAGCATTTTTAGTTTCTAAAATTACAGAAGATAAATTTACTTACCACATCAACAATTTAGTAAAGTTTTAGCTCTATAGCCATAAACATTCAAAATCCGAATTTTCTTATTTTCAAAATTTATCAATTTTTCAAGAACATATTCTGACATTATCTTTGTCCACCCAACAATTCCAAAATGTGTCAAAAAAAAAATAAATTACTCATAAGATGGAGCACACTTCACCACAGTAAACTCACAAGTAATAGCTAGTGTTCATGTCGTACCACGAATTATGACAATTAAATGAGAACATTTATTGTCTTTAGTGTTGTTGTAGCTCTCAAACATTTAATGACGGTTTCTACTTTTTACCAAATAGTTTTTATCTTTCTTTTTACATAAAGAAATGCTAAGTAAATGGTGTTAGGTGAGAAGCACTTTTAATGCCTCTGTCTCCGTTCCATGCTTCACATTTCAAATAATGATGTAGCTATTCCGGATTCTCCGTGGAGCACACTGAGATACAAACCGTGTAGCGAGTTATTGACGAAAGGAAAGGACCACTGAGTAATATGTGTGGTCCCCACGTGTCTGTGACTTGCTATACACTCATTCTCCATTTTGCAATTGCCTAATCCTGTAGAGATCCTGCTCCGGAATCCTCTATTGTAACAGTCTTGAATAGAATGTCTGTGTTGAGATTTCTCCTTTGAAAGAGTTCGCTGACAAAGATATGTATACAAAAATATGTTTAATACAGATCCGAATTTAATTTTCTCATAACACCTTCACATTGAATGCTCTCGTTTATCGTTGCACGGATTTGGATCTCATTACAGTACTTCTGTACCATGCATTTTTCTCACTCTAGCTACCGTCTCTCTCTCCAAAGAAGTGTGAAGAGAGTCAAGAGAAGAGGAACCAGTAACACAACCTGGTCACCTTCTCTGTTTGATTCTCGGTTCAAAGAGAAATGGAGTCGAGAGAGATTCAATCCCCTGAGCCAGTTGTTTCTGAGGGTACTTTAGACATGTCACACAGGAAGAAGCTGAGCATACATTTTGCAGAGAGTGATGAGAGGAGGTTCCCTTGGGCCATTGGGGGTGAGTATGTGGCCGGTGGGACCACACCGGTGACTGTACGAGGGAAGCCGATAGAAGATCTCTCTAAGACCGGCGGCTGGCTGGCTGCATTCTTCATATTTGGTTAGTAATATCATGCTGTGATATACATATATATATATATATTAGAATATAACAGTGATCTTTCAATTTATCCATTCAAAACAAATTTAATTCTAGTTCCTCGCTAATATAAATAAACAGGAAATGAGATGGCAGAGAGGATGGCGTATTTCGGCCTCTCAGTAAACATGGTTGCATTCATGTTCTATGTCATGCACCGTCCATTCACAAGCTCGGCCAACACCGTGAACAGCTTTTTGGGAATATCTCAGGCCTCGTCAGTGCTCGGTGGTTTTCTGGCTGATGCATATCTCGGCCGTTACTGGACCATTGCTATTTTCACGACCATCTATCTTCTTGTGAGTGCATCCGGTGATTACTTAATTATCATGACCTGATTACAGTGCAGAATATATCTGAATCGGAAATCGGTCTATTCTGAGATTTCAATAAGAAAAAAGAAAGAGAAATTTTTGGATCTAAATAGTATATAAGCCCCTGTAAGTATTTACTATCTAGTTTTGGTTGATAAAATAGTTCTTTACTTTTTTGAACACTCAAAACAGTTTAATGATTGCTAAAAATCCTGTAATCCGCATAGCTTTATTATTTCCCTTTATCCTTAATTATGCAACTTTTTTAACACATAAACCAGGGATTGACAGGAATAACCCTGTGTGCTACTATGCCAATCTTCACGCCGGACCAAACAAATTGTGACAAGGTAGCGACATTGCTTGGAACTTGTGCTCCTGCCAAGTCATGGCAGATGCTTTACCTAAACACCGTTCTCTACATTGCGGCTTTTGGTGCTGCTGGCATCCGACCCTGCGTCTCTTCCTTTGGTGCTGACCAATTTGACGAAAGATCGCCCAATTACAAGTCCCACCTCGATCGTTTCTTCAATTTCTTCTACCTCTCTGTCACCATTGGTATTTTAATCATAAGCTCACTCATAAGACTGATTTTGGAAATTTGGAGGAGGGGGTAATTATTGGTTTTGTGTTCTCCACAGGTGCCATAATTGCATTTACCATGGTGGTGTACATACAAATGAACTATGGATGGGGCTCGGCTTTTGGCTCATTGGCTCTTGCTATGGGGTTCTCAAATGCAGTATTCTTTCTCGGTACTCCATTGTACCGGCACCGGTTACCGGGAGGGAGTCCGTTGACACGTATCTCTCAAGTTCTTGTAGCAGCTTTTAGGAAGAGGAACATACCGTTTTCCAGCAGTGAATTGGTTGGTTTGTATGAGGTTCCTGGTAAGAGGTCTGCAATTAAGGGAAGCGGGAAAATTGAACACACCGATGATTTCAGGTACTGATTTTATTTGCATTTTAGTTTTTTGTTATTTGTTTTTTATTTTCATAAAAGGAACTTTTAGATATTGTGTCCTTGAATTTTGTATAAAGGTTAATTGTCAGTCTCAGCATGTCAGTTTTTTGCTCGTTAATAGCTAATCCATGCTTATGAACTTACAATTCTTATTTAGACGTTTAGATTGCATGAAATATGTCACTATAGAAAATGTATCTTATAAATTTACTTGACATATTGATAATGATTAACTTTGCGAGGCAATGTAATGATAGATGCAGAGTAACAGCTTCGAATAGATTCAAAAGTTTGCTTGGATTATTTTTTGATCTTGTAATGCTAAGACTATGTAAGTTGAAATAAATGGATAGAAATGCCAGATGAGAAAACTGGGGTCTTTGCTAGGAAACTTGAGTAAAACTAATTTCACTGGCATTACAAAATATTTGAAATGATTTTAGGTGTTTGGATAAGGCAGCCTTGCAACTCAAAGAAGACGGACCTGAGCCAAGCCCGTGGCGACTCTGCACAATAACCCAAGTCGAGGAAGTCAAAATCCTCCTCAAGCTTCTTCCAATCCCAGCTTGCACTATATTGCTAAACCTAATCCTTACGGAGTACTTAACCCTCTCGATTCAACAAGCCTACACCATGAACACCCACATGGGTCTTTTGAAGCTACCCGTTACATGCATGCCTGTTTTTCCGGGCATCAGCATCTTCCTCATCCTTGCATTTTATTATTCCACTTTTGCCCCTCTAGCACGCCGGCTAACAGGCCATCCTCACGGTGCTTCTCAATTGCAGCGGGTCGGTTTAGGGCTTGCAATATCGGTCTTGTCAGTTGCATGGGCTGGTGCATTCGAGAGGTACAGAAGGAATTACGCAATTGAGCATGGTTTCAAGGCACTATTTTTGAGCCCTATGCCGAATCTGAGTGCATATTGGCTCTTGATCCAATATATCTTGATTGGTGTGGCTGAGGTGTTTTGCATTGTGGGTTTGCTGGAGTTTCTGTACCAAGAGGCACCCGATGCAATGAGAAGCGTCGGATCAGCGTATGCTGCTGTGGCGGGTGGATTGGGATGCTTTTTTGCAACTTTTCTGAACAATGTCATCAATGGATTAACGGGGAATGCGAAGGAAGGGAAGCAGCCATGGCTATCGCAAAATATTAACACAGGCAGGTTTGATTATTTCTATTGGTTGTTGACTGTGCTCGGCACGATTAACTTCTTGGTTTTCTTGTTTTTTGCGAAGCGATACAAGTACAGGATTAGAAACACGGCACAGGTGCAAATGTTTTGAGGCTATTTATGAAAGAAAGATATACTTGATTTAGTTATTATACGGAAAGAAGAAAAACAAGTATTTTTATTGTTGTGATAGATAAAGTTTAATTTTAATTCAGGATTGGATTTTGTTATATTATGAGCAAATTATTTGTCTAGAGAAGAACTGGAGTGCGGAGGATTTCTAGGAAATGTTGTGGTTCAAAATTTATATTGTGTTGCAAAGTAATGTATGAGTATATTTATTAATCTATGCTTATTTAAAACTGGCCCTGCCTTGACTACTTTTAGCAACCAATGTTTGGCCACTGATGTATGTTGTACCTTTTTGTTGGAATTAATGATGAAATTATTGAAATGGAAAAATTGAACAAAAATGTTGAGATGGCCGAGTTGGTCTAAGGCGCCAGATTAAGGTTCTGGTCCGAAAGGGCGTGGGTTCAAATCCCACTCTCAACAAATTAAGTGATTAATTATAGAATTTTTCTCTTTTTTGGTTCTTTCCTTGTGAGATCTCATGAAATATGAGAATTTTCTTGAAAAGGTAAAGGACCCCAAGGCTCTGGTGCATCTCCTGGAAATTTCTTTTGCCAAATTATTTGGTGCATACTGCATACCAAATTATTTAATTTAATACATAAAAGCTTCAATATGGTGCATTTCCTAGAGATTCCACTTAACACAAAAACCCTGCTAAATTCAAAATCTGCTCCAAAAAAAATGTACAACACACAAAATTCTGGCAAATGCCATGTTGCAACACAACCTCACTAAAACCTGCTAAAGATGTGACTAATTTCTCTTGCGACTGCTTTTCTCTTCTACACCCGACTGAGAGAACCTCTTTCTTAAAACCTCTAGTACCTCTTCAATTGAAACATCCTTCAACTTTAAGAGTACCATTGAGTGGTACAACAGATCGGCCATCTCTGATGCAGTGCGGCCTTTATCCTCATTGTCTAATAGGGTTTGAACTAGCTCCCCTGCCTCCTCTCTGTAAACAAATTATGTTAGATGTGTGTTCCGCAAAAAAGGCCATGGAAGTTTGGTACATCACAAGAAAATGTGAGTTAATAACTAAATTTCACAATGAAATGAAGAATAAAGTCCAGGTCCTGAACTCCTGGGGCAAAGTCACAATCCTTTACCAGCAACTATTACTTGTACAGTGAGCGCTAAGTGGATGGATGCCTTACCAGCACCAAACCTAGATCTGTGATTACGATACTGAGGTCTAGATAGATGACAAAAGGGATTGGAATGTGTGTGTTGGGGATTTTATGAACCTGATGCTGAAACTCTCTCTTTTTCTTCAGCGAAGTAAAAGGATTCCAGCCACTGATCTGCTTGTTCGGTGTGATATAGAAAAATACTTTGACCAAATCAACCATGAGTTACTCCTTTCTTTGTTAAGGGAGCCGATCGGGCCTCAAAACTAAGGACTAGTCAATCTTGTGAAGACTCAGAATAGACAAAACAATTTTGGCAGAGTCAAAATAAATCCAGTCGTCTTTTGGTTAAAAAATCTTTACTATACCCAAAAGAAAGTGCCAGAATCTTTCACAGATATCTTTTTATTTGCCTAAAAAATTGATTTAATTTAAATAACAGGAGTATCTTATTCTTCAATAAGTCACTAAGAATAACTTCTAGTCAGGTCAGTACTTCATACCAGAAGATATTGGCATAGCCTGGCTGGTACAGAATGCAGACTCTGCCAGTTTGGTTCCAATATTTCACTAATGAAAAAACAGTCTCCGATACTTGCTAAAAAGCCATCTTATTTCTGAAATCTGAATGTGGGACCACCTTAATTGGAAAGTCTAATAATTAGATTGTTAGTTTATTGGAGACTAACATATATTAGTGACCATCTCCTCTTTTCTTTTCCAGAGCTTCTTCAACAAAGAAGAAATTTTACAAATGTTGTAAAGCTAGTAACTTACCGAACTTTAGAGCTGAGCAATTCCTGGTCAAGTAATAACTTCTTGGTCCATGAGGGTTTTCCATTTGGCAATGTCTCAGTTTCCTCTTTCCTTTTAGAAATGGTTGCTTCCAATGAGTAGAGCGTTGTCTTAGCCAACCTCTCTTCCTTATCTTCCTATAGACGGAATTATTCCAAAAAAAAATTACAAAGACATAAAATTAAAAGTTCTAGGACTAGATGTATCTACTTACTACAAATCAGATGCACAGCACAACCATTTTTAACAATTCATCTAGATTTGTCTTTCAAGTTTAATTCTGTATTCAAATGCAAACTAACAGTCAAGTACCATATCCCGCCTAAAAGCACTAAGTTTCTTTTTACTCATAGTCTCATACCAATTGCAACTCGATGCATATTTGTAAGAAAATTACTCCAGAATTGGAACGAAAAAAAAGGTTTGGCATATATCAGCTTGGTATACTAACAGCTTGTATGATACGATAATGGATCTTTTCCTCAAGTAAAGACCGTTCCACGCCTCAGAATAATACCTCTAATAAGACCTTTTCCTGAGTCTCGAGTAAACAGCTTCTCACTTAATTGGTACAACAACTGGCCTGAGATTTTATTCTATGTACTCTCTGTAAATCAATGGCCAAAAAACCTTGCATTGAGTCTTAATTTGATCGAAAATCAACCATAACAAAATTGGAATAGCACATCATTGCAACAGGATTCAACAACAATGAACAAGAAAACTCCAAATATAGAAAGATTACACATACACTAGTAAAATTAAGAAAATGCCAAAGTAAAAGAAAATTATGTAACAAAAAATTTGAGTTAAGAACCTTGCTGCCTTCCAATAGATCAAACACTGAAGTATAGTAGCAGGTTTCTGCTCCTGTATGACATGTAGGCCCATCTGGCTTTCCCAAATATATTATCTGGTACAACACATCAAACGAGAACCTTAAAATTAAATTAAGATAAACGATGAAAGAATATTGAAAAGAACTGATGCTATTCTATCCAACTATTTTCGGAATATGATTTTGAAAGTCTGACACCCTGCATATACTAGTTATCATAAATAAAAAGTACCATATCATGAGTACTACAGGGAACTAGTAATGTATTATTTCCTACCAGTCACCATTGGTATCAGCACATGTGCTCGTTCCCAGAGTACAAAGTCTTAGGTGGCCTTTGTGAGGTTTAGTTATTCAGTGGTTATTTTCGAATGTTTAAAATGCCAATATACATAAACATTGTTTTCATTTCTTGAACAAGCATATAAAAGGCCATGATAGAAAGCCTACTGAATCTCGGTCGCAATCAAGAAATACATCATGCACATTAATAAAGTTCATCGAGGTCTCTCCTTTTGTCCAAAGTGATGAACGAGACCGGCTGTAAAAGGTAGCCTTTCTAGACGAAATGGTTTTCGCCAAGGCATCTCTGTTCGCAAACCCTTGCATAAGAATCGAGCCGGTGTCTGCGTTTTGTGCGATTGCAACTGCTAATCCTTTACTGTCCCATTTCACACTGTCAAGTATTGTCTCCACCTACAAAATAGTAAGAACTGCTTCAATTAAGAACTTCTAATACTTGATAAATAGTGGCCATCATATTTTCATATTTGCAACTTGACAGTTTTGTCAATTGAAAATTTATATTTTGTCTCTAACTTCAGTAAGTCAACCTTTTCTTATATATAGAATTATGCTCAACATATTTGCATCCTTGATGAATATTGTGTGAGCACATTCAGATTGTAGACACTCATCTAATTTATCAAATATCCGAACATTGGGGTTTATGTAGTCATTTTGCTTGGATTTAATTCTAAACTTAGGAAATAAATCAAGTGTGCACCCATATTCAGTTTTCTTTGGTCTTAATGGTCAAGTCGAGAGCCTGTGTGCAATATCAAGACCTAATTTTACCAGAAAGCTGAGACAGTACAACAGTATATTAGTGAGATCCAGTACTGGCATTACACAAGGGAATTCAGGACTTTCACTGAAAATCAAATATTATTCACTTACCCCTATGACAATTAAAAATTAGTTAGAGAGAGAGAGAGAGAAATCAAATAAAAATAATCAGTACATCTTAAACTGTTTGGAAACAATAGTTAATGTGATAGGTATTCTACATACTTATATATCTCAGCTGGATTCCCTTTTATGTTGGATTGAATGGACCAATAGAAAGCTCAATTCCCTCTTAATGGGCAATTAACACCACAAAAAACCCCAAACCATAATAGTACTTTACCAGTAAGGTTTAGTGCCAGTAATGCACCAGCCAAAATAAAATTTGAACTATTTAGTATGACGAAGAACAAAACATTAAAGTGACTATGAGAAAATCAAACACGATCAGTGACATTTAAACAATATATACTGCCCCAATCCTTGCCTTTATGATGCCTTATCTCCATTACCGAGCCAGAAACTCCAAAATGCAAGAGCTTTGAGAAAAAAGTACCTTTGAATCGAGGAGAACTGCGGTGTCAGAACCAGAGAATCTCTCAGCGGAGGCAGAGATCGGAGCCCGCCGCAAATTTCTGAATCTTAAATTCGTTTTGATCGGATTCGGATTCTTGACACGGTTCGTACCAGAGAAGCAAGCTGGTCTGGGCGAAGAGAGGCGAGCGAAGGACTGAGCAACCTCCATTATTACGCAGCGAGAGAGAGAGAGAGAGAGAGAGAGGCTGTTGTCAGTATAGAGAGGGAAAGAGGAGAGAGGCATTGCATCTGAGAGAAAATGTGGATCTAAGTAAGTAACTATTTAGATTCGGAAATGCTTGATCCAAGTTTAAAGCATCTTTTGTAAATGGGCCTCCAGTCCAGCCCTTTACTGAAGCTCCATCTCATCTGTTTTGTTGGTCCATATTTGCTTACTCGTCAGACCTAAATGATACTGCTGGTGAGTAATGTAATCTTTCATTTTAAAAAAATATATCATTTATTCTTAAATGATTAATTCATATCAAACTGCCCAAGTATTTAAAGGGGAGAAGGTTTTCTTCCATGTATCATGATGTCATTTTAGCATTGCAATAATGTTGATGTTAGTTGCAGGAGAAATGTAGATGACATGAATACGAGGAGTAAAGTTAGCGTGCTTTTAGGAACATCGGACTTCTCGGTATTTTTAATTCAAAATTTGTCGATTCGGCTTTAAATAATAAATCCAAGTTTCTTAATAAATTCTTTATATTAAAATCTTATAGAATACTAAAATTTTCTATTTTTAGAATTTTTTTAACTTTTGTTTCATATTTTTGAAAATGATCTATTTTTATATTCAAAAATTTATTATTTTATTATTATTATTAGAGTCATCTTAAATAATCCAAAAAAATAGTTAGAAAATCATAAAAATAGAAATTTTTCATATCCTATTAAATTTTGATATGAAAAATTTATTAAGTAACTTGAATTTTTTGTTTGAAGTCAATTTGATAGATTTTTGAGTTAAAAACATCGAGGAGTTTCATGCTCTTAAAAGCACGCTAGCTTTACTTATAATACAAATATTATTATTCACTGTGTCACTTATTAATCTAATGAATGTTGACATTGAGATATATATCATTATAAATTAGTAAAGAAATGTTTGCGTGTATTATTACATTGGATATTATCTAGACATAGACACCAATGTGATTTTTTATCCGACTTTTTAATCGCTACTAACAACAGGATCAATTTCGTATAAAAGCGAATACTTCAAAAAATAAATATGATACTAGTAAAACTTTAAGATCAAAACAAAAAACAAAATAGAATTTTAAAAACCATTTGTATTTTATCATTTTCCATTATTTTAGTTACTTTATAAACAAATTTCCGTGGAGAATGGACAAGAAGGTGGTCGTGCCGGAGTGGTTATCGGGCATGACTAGAAATCATGTGGGCTCTGCCCGCGCAGGTTCGAATCCTGCCGACCACGTTTTTTCCTTCATTTTTTTCTCTTCTGTTAAAGCAACATTTTTAGCTTAAACACTTGTCTTCCAAGGCAACTTTCAATTTGTCACCTTGAATACTTTATTTATGTTGAAACTGTGATTCCGTGGTGTTTTTATTTTGGATGTGTAGTGCTGTAGTGGATCCCACATGACAAAAAAAAAAAAAAACAAAGAAAGAAAGATCATCCAATAGGCAGGAAGTTAATCTCGGTACTACACGTTAGCAATTTTAAATGGTGTTGTGGTAAATTAATGTTTTTAATTAGATAGTTAATATATTATCCAAGTATTACACGTTAGCTTTCAATTGACTATCACACACACACATATATATAAATATGTATGTATGTATATGGCTTATGGTGCATCGTCAAGTAAAGAAGATTCTTATTTCGATTTCAGATCTCATATATCGAAAGTTTGAATAATTGATCAAATTCATCCAAAATAATTTACATATTAAAATTTTATAGAATATTAAATTTTATTACTTTTAGAATTTTTTTTACTATTTTTGAAATTTTTAAAGATAGTTTTATTTGATGAGCAAGTATTATTATTTTATTATTATTTTTTTTGTCCATCTTCTGAAATCCAAAAAAAAGTTAAATTTTTTTAAAAATAGTAAAATTTGATATTCCATAATATTTCAATATATAGATTGTGTCGAGTAACTTGGATCGACCATTCGAACTTTGAATATGCAAGATTTTTTATGTTGAAGTAATAACCTTCTTTACTTTACAATGCATCGTAAGGTGACTATACAGAATAATCTCTTTACCCTCTTTCAATTGACTAACATTAGCATTTTGATCGAAATATTAATGATCCAAATTTTATATTTTCTTATTCGAAATTTGGATTTAAGTAGCTTAATAAATTCTTCATATCAAAATCTTATAGAATATCAAAATTTACCATTTTTAGAATTTTTTTTACTATTTTTTGGATTTTTCAAATATGACTTTATTTGGCTAAAAATGAATAAAAATAAAAAAAAAAATGTTTGTTTGCCAATTAAGGTTATCTCTACAAATTCGAAAAAAATAGTTGAAAAACTCTAGAAATGATAAATTTCGGTATTCTACGAGATTTTTGATATAAATAATTCATTGAGCTACTTAAATCGAAATTTCGAATACAAAAACTTAAAATTTGAGTTATTAGCATTTTCTTTCATAAACATTTCGACTCAATATTTGGAATGTTGATCCAAGTAACTCAATAAATTCTTCATATCAAAATCTTGTAGAATACCGGAATTTACCATTTTTAGAGATGTTAAACTATTTTTAATGATTTTTTAAAAATGATCATTTTTTGACATTGAAATATTAATATTTTTCTATTATTTTTATGGTCATCTTTCAAAAATCATTAAAAATAGTTTAAAATTTCTAAAAATGATAAATTTTGGTATTCTATAAGATTTTGATATGAATAATTTATTGAACTACTTTGATCGATATTTTGGATACATAATTTTAAAATTTGACCCGTAAACATTTCGAGCCGAAATGTTTATGGAAGCATATTAGCCAAACCCTCTCTCTCTCTCTCTCTATATATATATATATATAACTACATAAAATTAATCTCAAAATTTATCCTTAAATTATAATATTTTTTTATATAAAATAATATTTTATTAGAAACAATTTTTTAAAATTGGGCCTTGACTTAGATCCGAGAAAACCCAAATAAAGTATTAGATTTTAAGTCATCAGTTTGGGTTTTTTCGGCCTAAGCTAAAGATGGATTTTGAAATATCGGTCTTTTTTTTTGGATTTTAAAGAGTTGACTCATCCACTTTAGTTATATTTTTATTTTTTTTTATTAAGAAAAAATCCAAAAATTATACAGTATTATATTTCAGTTACTTAAAGTTAAAAAAAATCAATAAAACTTAAAATACATAATCCAATATAGAATTAAGAAAATAAATTTAATAATTCTTTATATACTTTATATGTTATTAATTATTATTAAAAATATTTATTTTTGAAATTTAATAATTTTAATAATCTCTGTCTGTTTTATAAAAGACAATTAAAATTGAACATAAAAAATGATTTTAGACGATATATAAAAAAATTTCCGAAATTTAGAAAATCTGATCCTTGATTTGGACAGAAAAAAGTCAAATTAAGGGCTGAATTTCTAAAGTTCGATCCTTAATTTGGGTTTTCTCAAACCCAAGTTAAAGGCCGAATTTAGTAATCCATTTCTAATAAAATATTATTTTATATAAAAAATACTAATTCAGTATTTCATACGCTCTTATATTTGTAATGTTTTATATGATTTATTTATTTAATTTGAATAATACTTTTTTAAATAAAAAAATCGGCCTCGGGCATATCACTGTAGAATTGAAAAAGAAAATTTCAACCCCAACAAAAGTTTGATGGTTTCAAAAACAAAAACAAAAGTGTGATGGTGACAACATACTATTATACCAACACCGGGTCTCCCGTTTAGATCTAATCGTAAACACACATGATAACTTTTCTTAAGTTGACTATAGCTGCTCCTGGTCCAATGCGTACGGTACGGGAACTTAGTAGGTAGATACCTGGGCCAGCATTGTCAGGCAGTAGGAGTATGCAAAAGCCCCAAAGACCGATCCTTCAAGAAATCTGTCGCCTTCGGATTGATTGTCAAATTCCGATTCTTTCGCGGAGCGGGTAATTGAATCTTGCCATCATATGCATTTCCTCCATTTATCACGAAGCGTCGATTTCTCAACGAGCGGACAGGAGAGCGACACGTGTTCCGACTTTTCAACGGAGATGTCCTTTTTCAAAGGGAAGATATTTTCACATTGTTGGGTACAGCCAGTCGGGCACAGGTCAGATCCCAAAACGGACTGATTGTTTTAATAGACACGGTCTTCGCGTGAAGACATGCTCCTAAATAATCTATTCTAAAAAAATCTACGGGAGCCCACAGGTTTGTCGCATCTCATTCCTTTAATAATGGTGGACATGGTCTAGGAAAGCGATTCGCCAGCTCAGCCTCTATATATTGAGACGCGACGATTGAGACCAAAATCAAGGCGAGCCGTCTCTCTCCGCCTATCAAAAATTGAGAGAAAAGATATTTAAAAAGAGCAAAAAAAAAAAAAAAACAAAGAAACGAATAAAACTGTAATTCGTCATTTCAATTACGATGTTCTTTTTCTTTCTCCCATGAATTCTCTTCTCTTCATCTCCTTGTGTTGTGTAGATCTTAACTTTTGTAGATCGATGGATTGCTGTGCAGATCTGTGTATATGAGTGGGGGATCGAGAGTTCGCTTTCCTTTTTCTTTGATTTAGAGAGAAAATTTGTAGATCTGGCGATCAGGGAGGTTCAGGCGAGATATAGGAGAAGATCGGACAGAGACCAAGCCTTTTTGGCGAGATCAATCTGGTATTTAAATTTTTTTTTTCAGATGTAAATTTTTTTAGCGGTTAGGATGTTTCTTTCTTTTTTGTTTATAGTTAGGTAGTTCTGTGTTATTTTTTTGCTAGAATCTTTTCCGATCTGTAAATACTATTCTAGATCTGACGATTTACGAATTGATAGTTGATCTATCATTTCTTTAAAATCGATAGTTTGAAGAACTTCGGTTTAATTTTTTCTTCTCAGTTTCTCTAAAAGAGTTGGTGAAAGCACGAAGGTCCTTTACTAATTTAATGAAAAGTTGGTATGAAGTAGTCATTTTCCAGTCAATAAAACTTGTCGCGGTCCCCGATTGTTCATGAAAATATAACAATCATGCATGAGCCACATCCACTGATTTTTGAGAGATATTGAGAACTCTCAAACAGCCTACTCAACATTTTAAGAGCTCTTTTCTTATTGTCCAGAATAGCCCCTTTTTCTAAACATAAAAGTTCATTTAAAAGTTTGATAGCACTGTGTAATGCTTTATGAAACTGATTTTGTTTCCTACATAGGAGGTTATGTTAACGGAGCATTGTTCAATGAGGCTAAATAACATTGTGCAAACCATGCCGAGGTATGAATTCGCGTCAGATAGGAGATCTAGATTTTGGCAAATTGAGAGCCAGCCAGTCCCCAAATCTGAAGTAATTTGTCCTCAGCCGTGTCGAATTTCTCGGGTCCCACTGTTCATTGAGACACTGAACAGATCAAGCCCCAAGCCATCAAGGTTTGTGTATTACTTATTAAGAATGCACATCAACTCCTTTCTTCCAAATTTCAGGTTTTAGTTGTAGGTAGTAACAATAAAGTGAAGAAACCAACTTTCTCTTTTTTTTTTTCTCTTTGTTCCAACTTTGACCTAATTGCTATGATTTGGCTGCTGAGAAATAGCTTAGCAAACATAATTTTTCTTTTTAATATTATACGGTTGAATGTAGTTGGGATGTTATTTATCAATTTGGTGTTTTTGTGGTTTTAATAAAATGCTAGGCATAATCGAAGTGACTTGTTTGTTTTGCAAATTGGAATTGATAGTTTAAAGATATAATACATCATACTTGGACTTTTTTTTATCTGTACTAATTGTACCAAAGCTTAACAATTGTGCAGCGTGCTGTCTATATGCAAAGGGGACTCTGCTCCTGATATCATGGACATCATAAATAGCAAGGTACGATAGTATAAATGTCCTTTTGTTGGCTACATGCCTCTAGGTCAACTTTTTTATGGTCTTTTAATTTCTAATTCAAACCTTCTCTATTTTACAGAGTGATTTAGATTTTGATCTTGATCTGACTGGCCAAACAGGCTTCTTTTGCGGGTCTCCACCTGTTCGCACCAATAACCCATTAGTAAAAGATGCACAGTTCATTAATCAAATTCACTCCCAATCTCCTATGGTCTTGTCTCCTCTTGGCACTGATTTACCTGGCAAAAAGCCCACTGGTTCACCTTCATACAAGTCCACTTACAGTAACAGTCCCAAGGTAAGAGTTGAGGGCTTCAATTGCCGTAAATCGGTCCCCACCTTGGCCTGAGTAAATTTTTTGGTAAAAAGAATCCTGATATCTAACTTGCAACAAAAATCCAACCATTTCAATGTACAAAAGTATTTTTGTTTTCTTGATGGTTTCTATTTTTGAAATCCTCTTCAAGTAGTTTTTGAAACTGCAGAACAGCAGGGAGTCTTGTGTAAATATGAGGTATGTGTATATCTAGGTAGGTGTGTTGTATGAGTTTATTACTAGTAGTAGAGAGGAGTTGCATTAGAGGGAGATGTAGAACCTCTTGTCAGATTCAAGCAAGCATGTAAATAGACTGTTGTATGAATAGTAAGTTCTCATTTCGTAAATGTGAGTTCATGTGTTATTTTTACAGTTGCCCTTGAGGATGAGTTTTTTGTTCTTTTTTATCATTTTGGATACAGCATCTATTGTGTTGGCTTTGGCGGGCTTGTTTGTGTAATTAATCCACTCAACAGTAGATTTTGCATTCGACAGAAGGAGAAAGTACATAGATACTGAAAGTTTAGAATTTGAAGAAACAGAAACAAAGTTCGTATGCCAAAAAAAAGGATGAGAGTTACAACAGGTGTTCAGAAACCAAAGGTAACACCGCAACAGGACGGTCTAGCATCAGTAAAATTCTGGTGATGGTAATTCTCTGAGTTTTTTATACTTCTTGCATGGTTGGCCAAGATGTGTTGGGTAGGGCTTAACCAGTTAAGTGTTTTTAGTGATAAGACTTGCATTATTGGTTTGTATTCTTCCCAGTAAGGTTAGTCATCAAATTTGCATCATCGCCGCAGACCTTCCCCGGAGTTTGGCATTCTGATTATGAATAGACAGACGATCATCGCCGGTATTGATTTTTATAAAGATCATTTCTCTTTAAGGCCATTTGAATTGTGAGTGCTTCAGTATGGAAAGCATTTGTTCTGAAGGTTGTCATCATCTGCACAATTGTTCTTGTCTGAATGCTGAAAGCTCAAGCAGAGGGTTTCTAAATTCAATTTAAAGCAAAGTACCCAAATCCTTTTTGGTGTCAGAAAATATAAAAGACTGAACTCAGTGTTGACCCACGGGACCATTACTAAGAAAAAGAGGAGAAAAAACTAAACTCAGTGCGCTTCCTAGCAGTTCCCTTTATACAACAAAATGCAAATACTATCAGACTGCAACACGTCAAGGAATATTAAAAAAAAAGGCAATAATTCAGGCCTGGATCTTAACTGAAAGATAACTCTTCTGTTGTTAAATGGAATGACTTTTCAGTAAAGCAATTGAGCAGAAAATGGGATGATAATGTAGAAATAGATATCTTGCAGTGTTAAAATTAGATTTTGATAAACATGGTTGTCACATCAAAACTCGTATGACCCACAGATGGGTGCTGAAGCTTGGATCAGTATTTGTTGATAAACATGATTTATGCCTTTTGGAAAAAACTAAAGCAAAAAGTTAGCATTATATTTGAAAGAGTTTGAAAATTTACCAAACTTGCTCCATCTTTTTTAAAAGTATACTTGCTCATGGAGTATATATCACACAGTTACATAATCCTCAAAACTTACCACTGATCTACTGAACTAGTATCACAGGATTTGTCAAATATTACAATGCAGTAACTTCAGTTTCTATAACACGATTATGTACCAAATTATTATAGATGGTCCAACTGGAGTTTGCTTTTCTGAAGCAACAATTGGAGATGCATATCCCAGTGGTTCCACTATCATCAAAACAATCTAAGATTACAAGATGGAGCATACATAGGAAAGCAAATGGTTTGCTCAGCAAAGGGATTTCCAAGGCTGCAATTCTTAGAACTTCCGAAATTGGAAAACTTGGAAAATTTGGTGGTGGAAGCAATGGCTATGTCAGAGTTAAGTACCCTGCGCATTGTTGAGTGCCAGAAGCTCAACAACCTTCCTGCTCTGGGGCATGTTTACTCTACTGAGCTTGTAGATAATTGAAATAGTGCTTTGAGTCGCACACTGTCTTTGATTCAGTCCGTCTTCTTTTGATTGTGCATGTGTGTGTTTCTTGATCTCTGTATGCCTGTTTTAATGTATGCTATTTTCTTGTGTGAGTGTGTAAATGTGTAAGTTATCAAGATATTAGGGATGATTGAGCAGATCTTGTATTTTTTTTAATTTTGGATTACACAGATTAAATTAGAAGTTTTTTATGGTAGGTCCTTTTTCTATTTGATTTGGTGGTACCAGATATTTGGTACCCAAAAACCTTAGTTCTAAACATTGTATAATACTATTTCAGTTTCAATAAAATTGGTGGATATACTCTACTTTTATAAAAAAAAAAAATAAATTCAAATACTATGAAAATCGTTGGGAACTAGACTTCAAGAGCTTTAAAACCATAGGTCATTTGTAAAAAACAATTATCGTCTGCCCATTCAAATTTCTTCATCAATCAGCACTAAAATTCTGACAACTGCTGGAATTTTAAGAGTTCCACTTCCTTTTCTTATTTATTTCACTTAATTACATATATTAAGTTTATTATTTCAACACCCCCTTAAACTTAATTCCCTTTTTATCCTTCATGCCGAGAAGAATCTTGAATTTCTCAAACTTTACGGTTGACAAAAATTTTGTGAAAATATCCGCAACTTGATCATCACTACTTACATGTATTAGCTCGACTTTCTTTTCCTTCACTTGCTCTCGAATGAAATGAAATTTCACATCGATGTGCTTGCTTCTCTCATGATGGACCGGATTCTTAGCCAACTCAATTGCTGACTTACTATCCAAATAAATTGGTGTAGCTTCATGTTGAGCAAAATTTATCTCCTTGAGGAGCCTTCTCAACCATATCGCATGACACACACATGTCGCTGCCGCGACATATTCCGCTTCACATGTCGAAAGGGTTATGACCGGTTGCTTCTTTGAAAGCCACGTGAATGCCGTATCTCCCATGTAAAATGCAAATACCGAGGTGCTCTTCCTATCATCTATGTCACCGCCCCAATCGCTATCCGAATAACCAAAAATTGCAAAATTGTTAGCGGATGAACTATAAAACAAACCAAGGGATAGAGTACCTCGAATGTAACGAAGAATTCGTTTGATTGTTTTCCAATGTGTTGATCTCGGTTCCTCCATGTATCGGCTTACGAGGCCGACTGCATATAAAATATCTGTCATAGTGCATGTTAAGTACCTCAAGCTACCAACTAGACTCTTGTATAAAGTTGCATCAACTACCTTTCCTTTGTCATGCCGAGATAACTTAACTCCACAATCAAACGGTGTACTAACCGGTTTACAATCATCCATTTTGAACCTTCTCAAAATTTCTGTAGCATAAGCCTCTTGTGAAACAAAAATACCTTCATCACCTTGCTTTATCTGAAGACCAAGAAAATAGGACATAAGCCCCAAATCGGTCATTTTAAATTCACTTTTCATGGCTCTTTTGAACTCATCAACCATGTCACCACTACTACCCATAAAAATTAAGTCATCAACATACAAAGATACTACTAACATATCTCCATTTTCAATCTTCACATACAAAGCATGTTCATAAGGGCATTGCACAAAACCGTGTGATTTAAAGTAGTAATCAATCCAGGTGTTCCAAGCTCTAGGAGCTTGTTTTAAGTCATACAAAGCCTTCTTTAATTTTAAAACTTTACCTTTACCATCTTCTTTCATGTACCCGGGGGTTGCTCAATGTATACTTCTTCCTCCAAAACATCATTAAGAAATGCCGACTTGACATTCATTTGATAAATGCGCAAGAGAAATCAAAAGCTGAATGGTTTCCATCCGAGCCACTGGTGCAAATACCTCCTCATAATCGATGCCGGCTTGTTACTTGTAGCCTTTTACCACCAATCTCGCTTTGTATTTCTCAATTTCGTCTTGAGGATTCATTTTCTTTTTAAAACCCACCTGACACCAATCCTCTTATGACCTTCGGGAAGAGAGGTGAGTTCCCACGTGTCATTTCTCTCAATTGCATGCATCTCATCATCCATAGCGGCTCGCCACTTATCGTCTACAACCGCCTCTTCAAAGGAAATGTTATCTCCTTGAGCCAAGAGACACACCAAGTGCATCTCGCTTGTCGCCTCGTACAAGTCACGAATGCTTCTTGTTTTGGGGGTTCTTGCCCCGTCATCTGATGAAGACGCATCATGTGTTGTAATTGTTGGTGTCTTCTCATGACTGTTAGGTGGAATGTTCATCAGTGAGTGTATCTCATCTCGTGTCTTCTTATGAATAGTTTCCACTATTGCATGCCAATCCCACATTGCTTCTTCATTCACCTGTACATCACGACTAATATGTATATTTTTGTTAGTGGGATCAAAAAGTTTATATGCTTTAGACTTCTCATCATATCCAACAAAAATCAATTTCAAACTTTTGTCATCCAATTTTACACGTCTTTGATCCGGTATGTGCGCATATGCTACGCTACCGAAAACTTTCAAATGTGACACCGTCGGTTTTAAGCCGCTCCAAGCCTCTTGCGGTGTTATATTCTCCAAATTAGATGTCTTGCACCGATTTAGCAAATAAACGACACAATCTACCGCTTCCGCCCAAAATTCTTTTGACATGTTTTTACTCTTGAGCATACTACGGACCATGTTGAGAATAGTCCGATTCTTGCGCTCCGCGACTCCATTTTGTTGGGGTGATTATGGCGCCGTCAAATGACGCCGTATACCATGTTCTTCACAAAAAGAATTAAATGCGGTTGAAGTAAATTCATCGCCTCGATCCGATCTTAAAACCTTGATATAAAAGCCACTTTGTTTCTCAACAAAAACTTTGAACTTTTTAAAAACTCCAAAAGCCTCCGATTTTTCTTTTAAGAAATAAACCCAAGTTTTGCAAGAAAAATCATCAATAAAAGTTAAGAAATACCGATTTTCACCAAGTGAGCTTGGCTTGATTGGACCACAAATATCGGTATGCACTAATTCGAGGGGCTTTTTGCTCAATATTCCGCCACTTTTGGAAAGCTATTTCTTTGATGCTTGCCAAGCACACACCCTTCACAAAACTTGTCGATAGAATCAACCAATGGCAACCCATACACCATGTTCTTACTAGCCATTTCTTTTAGCCCTCCAAAATTCATGTGTTCAAACCTTAAATGCCATAACCAATTTTTTTCGACTACACAAGTCTTTAAACATGCTGCTTCAATATTCACCAAATTCAATTTAAACATTCTATTAGTGACCATTTCAGCTTGGACAATTAACCGGTTACTTTTGTCATGTAAGTAAAGAGATCGATCTTTCATAAAAACTGTGTAACCATGTTCCAACAATTGTTCCAAACTCAAAATATTGCTCTTCATTTCCGGGACATAATAAACGCTTGAAATAAACTTTTGAGTGTCATCTTTCAACTTAATCAAAATATTACTTTCACCTTCTACACGCACTTTGGAGGCATCACCGAAAGAAACATGGCCATCCGCTATCTCTTTCAATTCGGTAAATATATGCTTGTACCCGCACATGTGGTTGCTTGCACCCGTGTCGAGATACCACACATTCTCCCTCTCGGAACCGTTTTCCTTATTAGCTAATAACACCACATCATTGTTCTCGGTTTCCTCCTTGGCTACAAAGTTAGCATTCTCCTCCACCTTCTTTTTGGAATAGCACTCACTTGCGTAATGACCGTATTTACCACAATTGTAACAATCGATATTGTACCAATTTGTTCGGCCACCTCTTCCACGACCGCGTCCTCTACCACGTGTAGGGTTGTTGGTACTTCTTTCTTCATTTTCAGCTTGTCCACGACCTTCTTCTCGTCCTTGGCCGCGCCCACGGCCTCGACTTCGGCCTCCTTTGTCATTCCCTTTTTGATTTGAGAAAAACTTTGCCTGCAATGCTTGATCCACCGGCTCTTGTTGGTTTCTCTTCATTCTCTCCTCATGAGCCACCAAAGACTCATTCAACTCATCAACCATCATGGAGTCATGTCCTTGGATTCTTCAATCGTCACCACCACATGATTGAATTTTGCATTGAGAGATCGCAAAATTTTCTCTACTACTCTCACATCTTCTATCTTTTCACCAAGCCTCTTCATTTGATTGACCACCGCCAATGTTCGGGTGAAGTAGTCACCTATAGACTCACTCTCCTTCATCACAATCAACTCGAACTCAGCCCTTAGGGTTTGTAGTCGTACCTTCTTCACTTTTTCAGCTCCAACCATCGAGTTGCGAAGAATCTCCCATGCATCCTTCGCTCGCGTCTCATTGGTAACCTTCTCGAACATGTCATCATCCAGCCCTTGATGGATGATACTTAGGGCGCATTGATCTTCTTTTCTCTTCTTTTGCAAGGCGGCTAACCGAGCTACCGTAAGCCCCGTCTCATCTTTGGGATCTTCGTAGCCGTTTTCGACAATGTCCCAAAAGCCATAAGCGCCAATGATAGCCTTCATTCGCAGCGACCATTTATCATAATTGGTTTTGGTTAGAACTGGATATTGGAAGAAAATATTAGAATTTTTGGTAGCCATGTTGACGTGGCTCTGATACTACTTTGATAACTTTGATTAGAAGAAAATGATAGATATCACACTTTGAGATAAGAGAAGAGATGGATAAAATAAGTTTTTCTTTCTATTAGAAACTCTTACAACTTTCTTACTTCTCACAACAACAGAATACAACTCCTTTTATAGCCTAAAACAAAAGAAAACTCTAGAAATTCGCATTAAAAACATAATATCAAACAACTTTTGTTTCAGCTGACCTCTTTCCACTAAAATAGTAATAACTCTCTGTAGAAAACTACAAATGACTTGGAATTTGAATCATTGGGAACTAGACTTCAAGAGCTTTAAAATCATAGGTCATTTGTAAAAAAATAACTATCGTTTGCCCATTCAAATTTCTTCATCAATCAACACTAAAATTCTAACAACCGTTGGAATTTTAAGAGTTCCACTTCCTTTTCTTATTTATTTCACTTAATTATATATATTAAGTTTATTATTTCAACACTGCCTGTGTTCTACAGTTTCCTGTTGGAGGTATTGTCAGCGTTCTCTGTTAGAGAAGAAAATTGGTTATTCTTTAAACAAATGTGCCAACAATCCTCGCCTTCTACTTTTGATTATCAATTTATCATCTAGGAAGAAGAAATCAAGATATGTCCTCTGATTACTGGTAATGTGTATATTTCTATTTAATTTTGTTCTTTTTTAATTTCTCTCACCATATATGATTCTATATAAAATAACAATTATTAGTATTATTTATTATTTACTTTTGTTATAAAATATTTTCTAAAGATTCTAAATTTTCCATCAAAGAACTTAATTATAAAAGTCTGGAATATTACATTTTTTCTTCCTTAAAAGGGAATTCAGAATTGATAAATAGATATTTTAATTTTATTA
The DNA here is from genome assembly GCA_037678475.1 of x Bolboschoenoplectus mariqueter. Taxonomy (NCBI): domain Eukaryota; kingdom Viridiplantae; phylum Streptophyta; class Magnoliopsida; order Poales; family Cyperaceae; genus x Bolboschoenoplectus; species x Bolboschoenoplectus mariqueter. Next base: position 775,114 of record CM075286.1, on the reverse strand, counting down.
TTATGAAATTTTTTCTAAGTTTATCTAAATTTAGTTTTATAGTACATTATTCAATATGTATGAATAAATTTTCACATATACTATATAAAAATATGATCATTCTTCTAAGATTACTCATACCTCATAGATACATAAGTATTTAGAAAAATCAACAGTCGAATCGATTGACTCACTGGTCCGACCAGTGAACCATCGACCCGGAACTTTACCGAGTCGACGTCCGATCGGATTCTGATAACATTGTATCCCACCCATTTATTTACGAATTATTTGCATATCGAGTCAGATCAGATAGTAATTGACTGAATGATTTGCATCATTAATTGACGTGGGTAAGTACGTGGCATAGCCCTTCAAAGTTGATGCGAACATAAGAGCTCTGGAGTCGGCTGTTAGAGAGCTGTTGGCTATGGAAAAGGATGTAGATGTATTGACTGTCAAACAAACGACTATGCAGAATTGCGACTTTCCGGCAGATACGTTGAATGACTGGCTTCAAAAGGTAAACAATGTTAAGATGGAAGTAGAGGTTATCGACAAAAAATATCAGAAACGTCACAGGTACATTTACTTTATCTGCTCAGACTACAACATCAGCAGAAATGCAGCGAAGAAACTTTCGGATGTGAAGAGCTTAAGTGATAACCAAATAATAAATAACTTCATCGGGCATGCCTAGGCGGCGGCGGCGGCAGACTCTCGACAAATACCTGGTGTTGAGTTCAATTATACAACAAAAAGTGGCAAGAAAATTGGATTTTCTTTTTGGATACCAAGAAGAAGGAAGGATTAAAGCCACCTAAGAATCCATTTCCTTTGTTTAAAGCCTATATAAATTATACATCATTGTTGTTTGAATGAAACTTAAAGAAGTTTTATTCTTTCTTTAAATCATTAGCTTTCTTTCATTTTTATTTTTAGGAAACATGTAGTTGTTCAAAGATTGTGTTTAGCTCAATATATATTTGAATTGCTATTTTAATGTAGTTTGTAAAATATTTAGTCAGCATCGTCACAGTACGTACGTACGTACGTACGTACAGTAGCACAAGCTGTACTGAATTTCAAAATCAGATCATATTTCATTTTATTTTTACTGTGTAAAAAGAGACGGTCATAACTATTTGTGAAATTTTGTTGGAGTTGATTCATTTCCAATGTACTAAAAGATGACACGCCATAAAATACGGGCCCAAAATGCTGTAGGAAATTCCGAATTATCTGTTTCAAATAGGGAAATACAGATCAAATCTGACCTCCTGTTTTAAAATTGAGTACAAGTTTGTGATATTTTGCAACAGAATAATGATTATAATTTATATGACCCAACCCATTGATATCTTCATTAAATGTATTTGTTGATTAATTACACCGTCTGAACCACCAGTAATGTGCTGATAGCCTGATACAACAGGTGAGTAGCAATAGCACTTTCTTATGATTTGGAGTATAGTGTATAGAACAGTAATTTCAAGAAGGGGGCTGATACATAGATACAGTTGTCCGTTGTCAATACGGATTTAATTATACGCATTAAATGAGTTATTATTTATGTTCATGTCTTTATTATGCAAACTCATTTTGTACAATATTATCATTATACAAATTAGATAAATTATTATGCATATTAATGACTTTATTATGCAAATTCATTTTATATAATATTATCATTATACAACTTAAATGAATTATTATACATATTAATAATATTTAAATTAAATAATAAAAATATTATATATAATAAAACCATTAACATACATAATAACTCATTTAATATATATAATAAAACTTGTATCAATGATGGTATTAATAATGATATCTCCGTAACATTTTTGTTTCAAGAAATCTGCTATTTTAGTATTAAATTCCATCACGATCAGGCCGGATGGTATTTAATAAATCATCTCTGCTACAGTGCTTTAAGCAGCCATCTTTTAAGAGGAAATAAACAAGAAATAAACAAAACACCAAGTTTCAATTTTAAACTCTGAATTTTGTATCCTTATAATCTCGTTGCCTTGCAACAGCATCCATACAAATAAAATTAAATAAAATAAACCACATGGTACCACAAATTCAGAATGAACAAAGTTCAAATTTACCAGAAAATAAACCCAGAATTAACAAACACCCAAACTTGAGATCCACTATCCTAGTAGTGTGACTTTATATAAACTTGAGACAAAAACCCTGAGGATTGAACAACATTTGTTCAAATTTATTTAGTTTTCTTCTTCTTGTCAGGATGACAGGATGCACAGATCTTATTCCAGGCCCGAATGGCAATGAGTGATGGAATAAGAACCCACCAACCATTGGCCCCTATGTAGTAGGCCCAGTAGTAGAACTCATTTGTTGCAAAATTGTCACCTTGCAAGTATGCGGTTATGAAATAGACGAGGCAGCCGTACAGCTGGCCGAGGCACACTGCAAATTGGAGTACGTAGCTGTATGACTTCTTTGTTGCAATTGCGTATCTGCCATAAATTAAAAAAAAATGAATGATGAAAAAAATGATAAAAAAGGTAGAATGATTTTATTTATCCTGTTGATATTGGCAAAACCTTAAAATAACATGCACATGTGCATATATCCCTCATTTACTTTTTCTGGAAGGTCCCAATCTACCCTTCAAAAATTATGAAAAGGATGGGAGGAGAAAAAATTTCCTGCATGCCCACCTAAACATCAACAATAATTCTAAAAAGTCCCTTTTCTCGCTTCGAAAAAAGTTTTCAAACTGTCTATCCTTTCCCACATGTTGAAGCAGAGAATTTTATTAAACTAAATTATGTATGAAGATGTAGCACACAGTTGAACTAAGGGAACTTTTGAATGAAATGTAATGGCATTTGGGATATTTTTTTCATGCTCTTTACACAGTAGCATATACTGGACCTTTCCAATGAAGTAACACACAGATTATCAAAACTGGTTTGTATTTGTTGAAGTTACAAATAATAAGTTTTTACAGTCTTAACTCTTTCTCTAATAAAATGACTTGGCCACAAGTCAACCTGAGGAACAATTTCCAACCTAAAGAGGAAAAGTGCAACCCAAGCTCACACTTTTTTCCTCCAAAAAGAAATGACAGTTGGAATTTTGCTCAAACTACCAATGAAAGAGGTGCCAGTTTTATAAAATGACAGCATTTTTATTCTTGACTGACTTTTTCTTTCCATCCGAAAATATGACTCAGAGAACTGAACTAGGGAAAAAAAAACATTTATTTACTCAGTGCTGGTCACTTACACAGCAAGAAGGCATGCAGGACCCTCTAAAGCAGCTGTAATGCCTTCTACTGTGACAACTCCAGGATCTCTTCCTACATATCTCGAATCTCCCTTGCTATATTCCTTCCCTGTAATTTTACAAATGGCCATGTAATGAAGCACACTACCAAACATAAGGAATAATGTATGCGCATCATTTATGCTGCTAAAAGTAAGAGTCTTTCTTGTTAAAGGATACATACATGTCAGATGCAAGTTTATAAGCATAACACCAGGGATATAGTATGACATGAATTCTGCATCATTTACCTTTCAACCTACAAAAGTTATATTGGCCTTATCTAAGGATTACCATACATTCAGTTTGCCTTGCTGAGTTGCTATAGAGTAACACATGCTGGCAGTAAGCCTGATTGATTTAGAACAGGGATGCTGGTGTTGGGGATTTCTGCATTTAATTGGATAATTATAAATTTACATTAAAAAAACCTATCACTTGCCAGAAGTGCATTCCCTTCAATTTCTACATTGGCCAAAAGCTAAAGTGTTAAATCCAAGCATGAGCCAAAATTCACTTGTAGACTCATCTGGATAGTTAAAAACCATCCAAACAACTGCAATGGGACCAGACCTAGCCGTTATATATACAAAATCCAGGAACATAAGACCAATAAGTCTGACGAAATCCCAAAATTGAATTCTACAGGTTGTAAAAGTATAGTCTTTTGCTTCAACTCTACAAAGGATGATACACAAAAATAAAGAAGTGCTAAGAACTTACAGACTTCGGCCAAGTAATGCGGCGAATTGACCTTGTAAAAATCAGGAGTAAAAGCGAAGTACCCTTCAAGGATAATGTGGGTCAGGCCAGTGAAGGCCCACCAGCACATCAACAGCCTATCAGTTTTTGTTATCTTCCCAATTCGACCTACAATCAAACAGGTCATACAAGTCATCAGTGTCATTCCGCAAAGTCGTAAGTTCATGTATGGGGGCTTTTGGAAATTAGATGCTAGATTATGCTATGTTCGCACAGGACACCAAGCATTTCTCATATATGCAATTAGTACAGAGACACTTCTAGAGATATCTGCCTATAACACCAAACTGTTACAATAAGTTGGAAAAGCCATATTCAATTCAAAGGAAACAAACATTGTGCTATCCAGTCTGATGTGTGGTTCCATCAGATCAGAAGCCGTAGGAAATTTCTAATTTCATTTCCAAATAAGGATGTTTGAAGTAAATAATACTTGTTTAGTTATTAATTATTATTGACCGTGTGGTATATTACTGCGTTACCACCAACCTAGTGACAACGATTACAAAAAAATAGTGACTACATACAATTTCAACACATATAAAACCTCAATTAACCACACTCAGAACTCTACCTTTCAAATCCTGGAAATTACCTATTAATGATTAATACAGAAACGGAATTGAAAATACCAGAGAGAAGCCAGATTGCAGAAACGACGAGCACGGAGCAGCCGAGATACGGCACGAGGATCTCTGCTTGAGAGAGGAAGCATGGAACATAGCCCGGTAAGCTCAGATCGCGAGGCACGTACGGATGGCTCTGATCCACCTCCATCTCTCTCTCTCTCTCTCTCTCTCTCTCTCTCCTCTCTCCAAGTGGTGATCTAAAGACTCGGAGGGATGGGAAGAAAGAAAAATGGCGACTGGAGAGGGGTTTAAGTTTCTTTTGTTACCGCGGAGTTCTACGCAAATCTTTTTCTGAACTTACGCAAGGCCAAGGCGGAGAGCTTCTAATATTTTGTTATAGGTGTCTATACTAAAATAGCAAATAGAAATAGTTTATTATATGAAAAGAATAAGAAGATCCAAACAAATTGCAAGGAGATTGATTGTTCGGAAAAAAATAAGAGTATAAATAAGAACAAGATCTAATTTTGTATAATTTGGCGCTTGGATTTTCTTTTTGAAATGAATGAATGAACGAATTTGACAATTTGCAGAAATTAACGCGTCAGCGAGTGAGTGCGTGCGTGCGTGCGTGCGTGAATATCCGTAAATACAGCAAGTGGATAAACACGTTTCAGGTAGGAAGGGATACAACTGCCAGTGCAAGGAGATTTGCTAATAATCTCCAATCTCTCTCGCTCAAATTTCCCCATTACCCATTTTCAGATTGAGAATTTGTAGTTTGGTGAGCGGTGACAAATAAAATAATTCAGAAATCAGTGATTGATTCGTCAGATGTCCAAATCCGAATAAAACGTGAATAGTTTCCGAAGAAAATGCGACTCTTGTTATTACAATTTGGTGTACGATAAAATATTTCTAGAAGGAAGGAACACGAACCGTACTTACAACTCCAATCAAATATTTCTACAAGGTAAGGAAGCTAATAGTTCCAGATTTCCAATCAAATATTTAACAGAGGCTTGTCCTTTATTTTGAGCTACTTTTTGTGTATCTTGGAAATTGGAATGCACAATGCAAGGCTGTTCAGTTTAAATTTTTACCAAGGAGATTTGGTTTGGTTTAGTATTTAATCTAGAATGGTAGAATTGTACTTTAAATTCATCCTAGATGACATTAGTGCACCAAACGAATAAGGTTCTTTAATCCAAGCCCAGAAGAACAATAAATACAGACTTCTAGTCTAGAGCAGTTGGATTGAAGTAGGTCATCTGACATCAATTTGAAAAGAAAAATGATGATCTGTCACTTAAAAACAATGGAAAAAAGACACTACATGGGACAAATTTTATACATATCATATTTGATTCAATTGCAAGTTGCACTTTTTTAAAATAAAATAAAACATATACATTTAAAACTGATAGCAATGGGGACTAAAATAACTATGGTGCCTACATATGTACTATTGAAGCTAAGTGCAAGTCATGTGATTCATGTCAGCAGCAACTTGGCAATTTGTTTAGTTAAGTAACTTAAGATCCATATACCATTTAAGCTGGCAAGTGTTGAACACCTGAGCCGTCCGATCTGTGAATGATTTAATTCAGCAAAAAATCAGACGGCTGAGAACTTGTAGCAGATACCAACTATAAGCGATCTCAACTCAGTTTATCTGATAGGCTATAGCAACTTATAAATGTACCTCGATTTAAAAAAAAGGTGAATCAGAAAGAAAATAAAATGCTCATCTACCAATTATCAAAAATAGAAAACCTTTGTTTCACAGAAAGAATATAAATTTAGTCTCTGAACTTAGAATTATGAAAATTTTTATTCATTTTTCTTAATGCTAAATACAACCCCAGCATTTAATGGCATTAAGCTCCAATAAGCCCCTTTCTCATCAACAAAACCACTGTGCCACTTGATTTGATACAAACCCGCCTTTAAATTAGAAACATCCAGTAAACAAGACCCAAACCCTTGACCTCTTCCATTGATCTCAAAAGACACATAGCTTTTCACCAAACCAACCTCATCTTCATCAATATTTACCGACTCAATCCCTCGAGAAATATTCTTCACATATTGCAGTAGCTTGGTATTTAGTTCTACCATTTCCTTGGTGACGAAGGGGCAGAAATTTATGGCACTTTGAGATGAAAATGTCTGAGATGGACTAACTGAAATAATGCAGTGTACTTCTTTTATAGAAGAAAGGCTATGGTTGGCAACATTCTTTAACTGGATGCAAAGGTTAAGAGATAGATGGGATCCATGTGAGATTGATATTTCGTTTTCGTTTTGTGGACCTGAATCAAACATGAACAGCTCTGCTCCAACAGAAGGCCTGAAAGGAAATTGGATCTAATAAATGAAATCATATGATAGAAGATATTTCTTCCTATACCTTGGAGCAAGCTATTTATTTTGGTAACAATAATCGTGGACCATAATTGCAACGAGTTAACAACAATTACAAGAAATTCTATCAATACCTAGCAAAAATATACCAGCACTAAGGAGTACAGTACTCTACGCTAATAAATAAACTAAAATCACAACATACCTTATTTTGAAGAAGCATTTTGGAAGTCTCAAATTTAACCCAATGCAATTGAGTAGAACCTCAGACAGGAATTCAACTCCATTATTTAGAAAAGTTAACCTGCCAGCATCTTTAGCGAAACTGTTTCTTAACTGATCCAAACCAGATAATGCAAACTTACAAAGAGATTGACAATCTCTCCAGAAAGTACCAAAATGCCCCTTGTCTTTCCTAGGTTGAAATAAGCCCAATAAGCCTATTAATTCTGAATCTTGAGGCAAAAGCTCCTTCCAGCTACGCATCATTTCATTACCAGAACAAAGCAATCTTCCAAATAGATCTTCTAAATATGGAATAATAGAAAAACTGGTGCCATCTTCCCGGGGTAAAAATGCAAGAAGAATTCCAGTGCAAAATGCCAGCAGAGAGCAGACAAGGGCAAGACTGGAAATGATTCCAAGGCTTTTGGAGTCAATTTCTAGATATGAAATGCCAATTAGCTCATACTCCTTAGCCAAGTGGGTTAATTTCATGGTACAGTCAAACAGATCAAGTAAAAGATCTTTCAAATTTCCATTTCTAATTTCACTTTTATTAATGATTCTGGTGAGTTCAATTACTGACTCAAGAAATCTCATTCTGAGGCTTACAAACCACCTCTGGAGATAAAACTCAAAATTCGACACCAAAATTTGGTCCAATGAATGTAACAATTCACAAACCCTACAAAGTTTCCCTTCCAAACTGCACAAATTAACACTCAAATCAACATTTTCATAGTCATTATCCATATCTTCACAACACAAAATATCCTCCTCTGAAGAGTCGACTTCTTTATTTAGCTCCTGAACTAACCGTAGACCAGATTTTGGAAACAACAAGAGCCTGATTTCAGTTTCACTTGCAGAAAATAGTAAAAGGAATTTCAACCAAGAATTGTACACATCCGATTTCAAAACCCCAACCAATTTTTTGAAAATAAAGTCAGAACAAAACCACAGGCCTTCACAACAAGAGTAAATCCCTACTTTATAAGCACCCCAGTAATTGCCCTCTCCAATTATCTTCTTAACAAGTCTCAGTGCCTTAATTTCTGTGCAAATCCTCAATTTATGGTTTGAAGGCTCAAAACCGTTGTCATGTTTTGTTTTGCAAATGTTTATACTTAAGCAAAATCTTTCATATGAGTTTTCTTGGATGGATTCAACCAAAGTTTTTAACTTAGGATAAAAATCCAGATTGACCCCTCTATTCTCTAAAATTTCAGAGAGAGAAATGTTGAAGAACCCATATAAGCTCGAAAGAAGATTTCTGACAGTGTTTGTGTGACACTTTTTGAGAACATCTATAACTGATAGGGCTTTTTCAAGTGCAAAAAATCCAGCTGAAGGGTTATTCTTGGTTATTTGCAAACTGAACCCCAGTAAAGTTCTAAATTCTGTGTAATCCATACTTGTTAGCTCCTTGCTTGTGTCACTCAATTTCTCAGACAGTGACATGATGTGATCAAAGACTATCTGAGTTACAAAATCATCTAGCATCACCAGGTCATTTTCATTTCCACTTGAAATTTTGTTTTGGTATTTGCAAGCAATTTCAACAAGCACTTGAAGAGAAAGAATTTGCTTCTCGGTTTCAGGAGAATGAGATATTCTTTCCAAGACTTGGATAAGCTTAAGAACATCCCGTGCTTCAAGAAATGTTCTATTTGCTATGGAATTGCAGAGTAGCTGCAAAAGCAAACACCATTTTTAGCAATTGTACCAAAAAGAAAGGCTATAGCTCAAAGTGAAGCAATGTAGAAAAGTGCATCTGCTACCAGATTGGGTAGCAGAAATCCCCAAATGTTTATACTGCACCAATCTGGCTCAGCACTGAGCACTACTGACAAACTTGTTAATTACCAAAAAATTAATATACTTGATTTTTGTACCTTTATCTTATCAAAACAGGTGCACCCAGAAAAAAAATGAAATATTACCAATTTGACAAAAACTGCCAATTTTAAGACTATAACTAGTTTTTTCTTGTCTTGGCCTATTTGGATATCCAGATGGCTGCAGAATCTCCAGTAAAGTTGAGGTTCAATTAAGCACTAGGGTTAATTGATTTTAAATGGTAAACAATTGTGATGAGAAACCCACCTTTTGTAGTATTCTCAGACCTCTATACTGGTATTTTAATGACAGCTCGACATCCTCAGTTACAAGTAACATTACAGAAAAATCATCTATTCCTGCAGTAAAATAGGATGCATCCCCACTGATCAAGAAATACAAGCAATTCACTGATCTCTCCTTCACAAGAGTTGATGATTCTTGCCTCAGAAGCTCCAAGAGCAATTTAACCTGAAAAGGCAAAATATTAGAAAAAATAGTTCGATCAAACCAAGTATCACCATAGTGTCTTATACCGTTAAAAAAATGACAGTATAACAGAAGCAAAAGAGAATGAATTAATTGAAGTGTGGTTTGACCAACTACATAGACAATTTCATTTTTGAAATCATAACACAACCTTGTAAGATTTATTAATTACCCAACCAACGATCATGTTTTCATTAGAAAAACCTTCAGCGACCAAAGACTCAAAAAAAACAAAAAAAATAGTAAACTATCACTGACTTCTTCAATTGAATCAGAAAAGCCTTCATAACTCAACTATACTAAATCAGAGAAGAACACTTAGATCCATCAGGCTCAACTTTAATTTAGTTTCACATTATGATAAGAGCACAGTAGTAGGGATAAAAATGTCAACTTAATGAAAACTATCTCTCCTATCACATAAACTAAAGGCAGGCTAATATCTGCAAGGAAATCCAAAATGTTGGACATTGCTTGCAAGTACAACAATGTATTAGTGTAATTCGCAACAAAATGAAATTAAATTTACAATAATAAAGCAAAACAAACCTGTTGGGAAGACAAGATGCAAAACTTGGAAGCCAATATCGTCAGAGAAGAGAGCATCTCAGGCTTTAAGCCTTCTTCGAGCAAGTCCATAAAAAGAACTCTACCGACCTACAAGATTAGAATTTCAATGCAAATAACAAATAACAGCAGCAGATGTACGAAGAAAATAGTAAACAAATAACAAGATGCACAAACAAAATCTACATTTTTGATAGTTTAGCAATTTAACTTTCTAATTTTACCCTTTTATCTTGCATGTACCTTATAAGCCCTAGTAGCAACATCAAATGTGCACCGAATTTTGGATAAAGCACGGACCGCCATCAGAATAACAGCAGATGCTCTTAACGAAGTAATAATATTAGGTAATAATTGTAGAAAAATGCAAGCAAAATCCTCTGCTAAGAGAGAAAAGCAACTAGAAGCAAACAATGCCGCGATAACCTGCATTAGCAAAGAGAAAAAACCAAGAGTGAGATTGTTGTGTTATGCAATTAGTCCAGAACTAAACTTACAATTCAAATAATATTACATGTGAAAATAATAAATCAAGGTTCAAACTAAATCATGAGTTTAAATTAACTTTTACTCATACAAACATTCCATTAATTAGAAGAACCATGCAACCTCCCTTAAAAACTCAGTGCAGCCTTAAACAAAACCTTTCTTTTTGTGCAACAAGCAGAAAAAGAGGTCAAGGAATACAAAGAAGTGCAATCCACAGTTACCCCTGAACAGTGCAATTAAGTCATAACATACCAATGTTGCCTGTACTAAACTCCAAATTGCGTCATACCTCAATGATGACAATTGATAGCCTTAATAAAACCCATCTAAATGAAAATAAGAAGAAAAAACTAAGCTGACCTCTCTATCATCTGAGGAATCCAAACTAGAAAGGACCAAACTTCTTATCTCAAAACTATTCTCTGCCACATCAGCCATGCAACCAAGCATTCGCAATGCCAACGCCTTCTCCTCAAAACCACCAGAATAAAATACTGATTTTATCCTTTTAAGAATCTCTGAAGAATTGGAAAGCCTTTCCTTCGAGAGAATCCCCTTATACCTCTTCTTCTTTTCCTCTAGTTGTTTCAGCTCCAGGAGGAAAATCTTGAGCACGAGACTCCTTGTTTGGTTATCTCCATTCTCAAAAGCATTGCACAGCCGTAAAATTATGGTGTTGGTAAAGGTTCTATCTTCTCCAGGGACTAAACCATAAATGTCAGCTATGGATTTTTTGATGTTGGATTCTAGGCTTAATTGTTGAAGTCTCAGGCCGATCTTTTCGAGAGCTAACTTGCGCAAATCTGACAAAAGTAAATTATGGAATTAATTGTTTCGGTGTCTAATTTTAAAGAGATGCACAACAGAACACTTAGTCAGCACTGCAATTTCAAACAAATCATGCATGTTAGGAAAGCTTGTAAGTTCTAATATTTTTAGCATTCCAATCACCATATTGTCAGCGATCATTTCCATTTGTATTATACTGTAACATTAGTAATTCATTATAAAATATAATGCATTGATGGGAGAAAGACCTAATTATTTAATTGTAATTGGTATAGGTTTCAAGTTGGATTCTAAAATAATTTTATCTCATTAATACTCTTGCATATGACAGTTATGTGAACATTTCCACACATAAGAGAACTATTAACAATATAAAAAGCTAATTGATTGCCAATACAGTTAGAGATCAGCCATAAGTAAGGCCAATTTAAACCTTAATTCAACTAGAAACATCCAGAAAAGGCAAAACTAGTTTCGCTAAAACCTAGCACGCAAAAACATTAAAAGACCTTGCAATTTCTAAATAAGAAACTGAGAACAAGAAATCAAACCAGCATGCCTGGAACGGAGGCCTTTGTCAAGATCGATGCTCCAATCCATAGCACACGCTGCTGGAATCCTCTCCATCTTGTCCTCCTCCGCTCTCGACTGATTTCCGAGCGAAAGAGATGGAACTAGGTGAGCGCGCGCAAGGGGTTTTGAGGTTTTGAGGTTTTAAGGATTTGATACGAAATAAGAAACAGTGTCTCCTCACTTTTCACTTTCAGAAGTCGGATCTTCCAAATTAGCGGATCTGACCCGCGCAACAAAATCTGACCCCATTAGTGAGCGGATCGGGTAGGGTAGGGGTGTAACTTATCGGACGGATAATGATCAACTTATATTTATATTTGATTTTTAATTTTCCAAAGACAATTAAAATAGTTTAGGATGTAAATATAGATTATAGATGATATGAAGATGAATCTATACTAGCAAGTTTTTTTTTATTTTATATAAATATTTTTAGCGTATATTTAAATTTCATTATACATTCGATCTTTATGACACATAGTTTTAGTATAATGATAATAGGTATCGTCTTTCTACGAAAATACACACAGTGGTAATACGCAGGTTTTAAATTCCGCAAAAAGCATTTGAAAAAAAATAAATGTCAGAATTAACGGAAGCCCTTATATAAAAAAAATATTCAAACAATTGTAAAACAAAATTTGTTCGAACAATTGTAGAAATTATAGTATCCAAACATATCCCTCAATATTTATATTTGAAGAATTATATAGAAAAAAATTGTTCGAACAATTATAAAAACTACAATATCCAATTTGAACAACTGAAAATAAAAGTGTTCAAACAATTGTAAAAAGAAAATATTGTTCAAACAAACAACTATAGAAACTACAATGTCCGAATCATCCCCAATATTTATATTATTGTGCTACAAACAATTGTAAAAAAGAATACTGTTCAAACAACTATAGAAACTACAGTGTTTAAACCATCTGTCAATATTTATACAAACAAACAAATGTAAAAAAAATATTGTTTATTCAACTATATAAACTACAATGTTTCTAAACCATCCCAACCTTTGTATTATTATAGATTATAGTTTAGGGGTGTTAAACTATTTTTGTAAGAAAAAAAGAATTCTCTAAAGAATCAAGAATGCGGAATTAAAGGAGCAAAATAACGGTCTGAAAAATGCTCTGTTCAGGGAAAAATCAAGCTCACTGACTAGTGGGCCCCCCCAGGAGTCTGCACGAAAGGAAAACTATATGACGGAGAATAAAATGGCAAGCTTGAAATTTCTCTTTTAGCCATTCTCCTTTAATTAGTATATTTCTCCTTTAATTGGTATATTTCTCCTTTAATTAGTATATTTCTCCTTTAATTGGTATATTTCTCCTTTAATTAGTATATTTCTCCTTTAATTGGTATATTTCTCCTTTAATTAGTATATTTCTCCTTTAATTGGTATATTTCTCCTTTAATTAGTATATTTCTCCTTTAATTGGTATATTTCTCCTTTAATTAGTATATTTCTCCTTTAATTGGTATATTTCTCCTTTAATTAGTATATTTCTCCTTTAATTGGTATATTTCTCCTTTAATTAGTATATTTCTCCTTTAATTAGTATACAACCTTTCATTGTCGATGGATATTGCCTCCTTTTCTTCATCTTTTCTATTCTTTTGTTTTTTCTGATTGTCTCTCAATCTCAAAATATGACTATTTATTAAGTTATTTACCCTGACTAAGGAAATTTATATTTCAATATATGAAATCTAAAGATGGAATCCATATTATTGATCTTATCTATTTTTACGCGAGATCATTAAAAAAAAAATTCTTTTCTAAATAGCCAAAATGTTTGTTGGAAGCAATTAGACACTTGCATGTATTATTTTGGGAAAATTCCCACCAACCACTAACACCCTTATAATTACACTTACCATGTTATCACTAATCATTAGAGAGTGAGAAATATCTATTTAATTAATAATTTAACATGCGCCTAAGGCAAATTTATTAAAGTATCATATATCACTTCTTTTCCCCTATTGTACACAACAATTTTTTCTATTTTTAGGGGTAACTTCATGATATTTTTCACTCTAATTAAGGCGTTTGCACAATATTTTGAAGTTTTAACAAGATATAAATGAAATCGACCATAATAGAAGGAAAATACCAAAGTATGTACAAAGAATTCCCAAAACAGGAACTGTATATAAAAGGGGCAGGATTGCAAGAAATAATTAATCTTGCTCCTAAATATGTACAAAATTACAAATCAACAGCTTCTCTAATCCATGTAATACATCATAATCGCCTACTGGCTCTCCTTGAAAAGCAAAAGAAAGAAAAGGAATTATCTTTTTTTCCTTTTCTTTTTATTTTTCTTTTTCTTTTTCTTTTTCTTTTTCTGAGGAAAGTAGGCTTGAACCTAGCTAATTTTTAAAAGAAAAGGAATTATCATAATGCATTAATATCATGCATGCACACTAGAGCTTAATTATTACAACTTGACAAACTACCATTAGTACTTAGAATATTTGCTCTCTTAACTTTTGATAGAACCCTTGAATAAATTCTTCGGCCAACCAATCGATATCGGGTTCGACAAAGTTCTCGACTTTTGATCCGATAACGGGGCTCCATAGGCTATCCATTGCCAAAACAGTACCCGATCCGTTACAGGAGGACTTTGTTGCATGACATATCCTTTCTCTGCAAGTCTCTTCTCTTGATCCGGCAGAGCTATACGGACCCTCTATCGGTAGAAGCGTGCCCGACCCGTCATCACAAGTCATTGAGGAAGATTTTTGTTGTGTGAAGCTCTGGTATTTTTGTGGACCCTCTATTGCCAAAACCACACCCGAATTGTTACAATATGCCGTTGGATGGCGCATCATGTCTCTGGGTAGAATAACCATGGAATCCGTTTCCACATCCGATGCCTTGGCACTGAAACACGGCAAAAGCTTGCAACTATTTTTAATTCTGGACCGAAACGGTTGCGAGCTTTGCGGAGTGCTGCTGCATGAGTACTCATAGGCATGGATGAACAATGTGCAGTCACGCCGAGCAATGAGCTTGCTTCTCTTTTTGTGTTTCAGAATTACGTTCAAAAGCGATTCTGCAAAAAGCTTTCCTTGTTTTGATGCAAAACCGATCACGTCGAGGGTGAACTTTCGGCTTTTTCTGGTAAATGTCTTGTAATAGAGGAAGAATGTGAAGGATAATAGGTCTTGAAGTCTCTCCATCTTTGCTATTTCTATATTTCTAGGTTGGTTTTTGATGGTATATATTATAGCAGAGTGATATATAAAGATCAGAGAGAGTTCGTGAAATTGCTATATATATATATATATATATATATATATATATATATATATCTAGAGAGAGAGAGAGAGAGAGAGAGAGAGAGAGAGAGAGAGAGGGAGGGAAAGTGGCATTAGCTTTTTGAGTTTGATGAGGAAGATAGGAACAAGGACTTTTTCTCTTTTATAGTTTAACAACCTTAGGAATATCTCACTATTTGTTAATGTACAATAAATTTTGGAATAAATTGAGGTGCTAATTAACTAGCAGGGGTTACAAGTGGATAATGACTTATTTTAGTATTTTCTTTTTCTAAGTACATAACAACGGTCCAATTGATTAATTTGTACAACATGTTAGTTATTATAATTATTGCATGCACCTAGCTAGGTCCTGTACCTCACATGTTGTTAGTACCTAAGGAATTTATGATTTGATAACGTTAGGTACCAAGACATAATTAATTATTAGTGAGCACATAATATTAATCTTAAAAGTGGTTTGTTGCAACTATTTTATTCATTCTTTTTTTTTTTGTGTGTGTGCCTATTGGATAGTGTGGAACATTCCATGTTCTTTTCTATAGTTTAATTATACCTTGCAAGTTCAGTGGAAGTGGTAAGTTATTATAAAAGAAATTGAATTTTATTCATAGCTGGAAATTGCTCAGAAATATCAGGTGCTACATATATAAAGCTTAAGGTAACTGATGAGAAAATTGTGTAAATTTCCAATCTCAGTGTATGTTGGGAAAAAAAAAATGTTATGAAAAATAAAAAAATAAAGAAACTGAGAGGGACGAAATTTAAATTAATAGAGTAAATAATAACTTTTTGTAAACTGATGATTATAGAATATCAATATATTTACCTAAATTTAAAAGTATTCTTCCATTTCAAATGTACAATTGATATTTTGATCTCTCTATATGATATATAAGACCTCCCCAGAAATTGAACTAGATGGACAAAAATTGAAGAATATATACACAACATTTTAATTAATTTGTCCCTATTATCATAATATAAAATTACATTTACATTTTAATAGTATGTAATCACTTTAAATATGTTGGTTAAAGTGATGTTTTGAATGAAAAATTAGAAATTGAGCCTTTGAATCATAAATACTAATACATATATTATTAAATATAAAGATCGTCTCATTTCTATTTTCCTTGACGGATTTACCCTTATCAATTACACCAATCTCCTTCCATTCTCAGCCTCACCGATTAAACATGAAAAAAAGAAAAATAAAAGGTTTGAAATATAAAAGAGAACGATGCACTAACTACACTCTTTATATTGCGTTTCTTCGTAATTAATCGTAAAAGTTTGGAGTAGTTATTGTATTGTTAAATCTCAGCCGTTGAAAATAAATCAACGATCAGCATCATTGCTTCACAGTTCACACCTATAAATAGCATTTTTTTTCGACGGTTCGAATCGCTCGGCTGATAGTTTCCATGTTCGAGGCGGGAAGGTGCACGAGTAGATCTCCCTCCAGTGTAAGAAGAGCTCTCTCGCAACGAAGAAGGAAGAAAGGATCTCTAGTGTTTGAATCTTCGTGCTCAATCTAATCGATCTGACGAGAGATCGTCTCATCTCTATCGATCAATGGCGCTTCTCTGCTTCTTATTCGATTTACGAAACATTCCTCCTCCTCTCCTTCGCAATCTCAAGCTGGTATTCTCTTTAGCTTTGTGAAACTTAAAGTTTTCTGTGCAAACTTAGATTGCGCTACACCTGATTGAATCTTATCGTTTTTTTTTGTTTCTCCACAGTGCTTGCTTCAGCTCGCTAACTATTACGCGATTTGGCAAGAAAGGCGTACGGACACATGTTCCTCTTCAATTTTACATCTACCAGATCGGCTAGCTCTGGCGTATATCCATCGGATCAAAAGTTCTCCTTCTTCTGAGGTGAGAAATTTTGTCAGGAAGGTCAGGCGGTAATCTTCCTAACCTGAAAAATTTTAAGATCGAACCTTCCAACTTGCCATTTATGTGAATTTGTTACTTATGGACCCTCTTCTTCTATCAAATTATGTATAACTGTAGAAGTAGATTGGGAATTTGGAACACTTTAATTAAGTATTGTAACAGAACGTGTATTATGTTGAAGTTATCTTACTATCTCCACTTTTCATATCATTTGAAGTAATTTTGATCTAAGTTTTAGTAGTGTAGTCTTGGGATCTGAAATTTAATTTGGCAGGTCCTTATTTTTTAATTTTACCATAACATGTAGAAGTCATCAGGCATTGCAATGGTACATCTGCTCTGTGTGTGTGTGTGTGTGTGTTTTCTTTTCAAAATAACACTAGGAATTTACTATTTTTCTATTTTTTGAAAATAAAATTTCAGCTGAAGATTGCTTATAAACCGGGAGAAAAATTTAATCTAAGAGATTTTCATCATGCTGTTAATAACATGCCTCAAGATAGTTTTTCTCATGAATTGGGAGATCTTAATACTACAAGTGCAGACCAAGGTTAAATTTCTTCAACTGAATATTGTGAATAAGCCTTAATTGATCCCCAACTAAGATTCCAATTGTGCAATAAGCCTCAATTAAGCCTTTATTAACCTTTCCTTGCACAAATAACACTTAGATAAGCTAAATAAGATTGAATTGTGCATTCAAACCCAACTCAAGTGAGTCTGGTCCAAGTCCACCTACCAATTTACAAAGTCTTTTCCTTCTCTTTTCCTTTTGATGATTTGGGACTCAAGTGAAGTGCTAAAATTGTAAGTTTGAACCCGCATATAGTGACTGATGCCATAGCTGTCTTATGCTGAACCAAGTTGAATACTTGTATGATGTGGTTTTGTACAGTAAACATTGGCTAACAGAGTTTTTTTGTTTAATTCTCAAAGGAAAAAAAAAGAAGGCTAAGAACTTTGAAAATTGAAATGTAATGATATATTTTAACTTTGCTTCTTCTTGGGCCGTTAATTTGAAACACATATTGTACTGCTTTTGTTGCAGATGTTTTATGGGGAAATTTGTTTAGCAACAAAGCTTTACATACATGGTGTAATGATGATGTGTCAAAGAAAGTCATTGCCATTTGCATGTCACCATATAATGACATTGAGGCACTAAGAAGATCTCTCATGGTATGAAATTTTTTTTTTGCATAGATTGTTTAATATATGATGAACTTGATGCAATACCACCAAAATATTAAGAGCTAAGAGATGTAATTTATTTTGATCTGAATTTCAGGATGCAGCTGATCAGTGCATTTCAGTTGAGTTTGTTATACTTGAATCTGATTGCATTTTACCAAATGACAGAAGTATGGAATTTTTCGACAGAATTTGTGACCTTGAAAATTGTGTCATCAGGCAGTACGCTGCTGGTAAGTTTCTGACAAATATTCTAGAATCGTGCCCTGCATTGTTTGATATGAGTGGTATATGTGAGCACCTGAGCACAGCTAGCTTGGTGAGATGGATTTGGTGCTAACTAGCTTGTACTGCCTTTCATTTTACTCAATTGTAGGAAGGACCAACACAGCATTGGAAGTAATTTCTTATATGCTTCTTTGTGCGCCTGTACTATACACTTAGACTGTTTGCATTAATTAAACATAACTTGGTAATTGTGGAAAAAAGTGTATAGCATACAAATGAATTGTATAAGAGTCTATTTAGTAAGAAAATGTGCACTTGGCCAAAAAATGTACGGACCAAAATAAAGGAAAAGCTATACTGGGAAGCTGGGCAATGTCTCATACAACAGAGGTAAGCTGTATGTTTTTAATTTTTAATGTCCAAATGTTGTGTAGATACTCCATTGTTGCATGGCTTGTTTAAGAGATGGTTAGAAGAGCTAAAGAATGACATAGAGGAACCGCTTCAGGCAATTTTTCACTTCAAGAATGCTATTTTTGGTTCTTCAAACAAAATATCTTGCCATTTGCTTGCAACTACCTATCATATCATGGATGGTTTCGTGCTGTGTCAGGTAGGAGCAGTTTTGCAATTGAAACTTATTTGCAAATAATATTTCTTATTTTATCTTACTTGCCAATTACACAGTCTTGAGACACCTGAAACTGGTACTTGACCTTTGGTTAGTTTGGTGGTGCGGGTACAATCTGTTAAACTGGTACTTGACCTTTGCTAAGTGAAGATTTTCTTATTGGAAAATAGTAGCCGAACAAAGTATGAACCCAGCAAAAAAAAAAAACAGCAATAAAAAAAAGGAAAAGAGAGAGAGAATAAAAAGATACATGGATATATAGGTGCTTTATTGACATCTGGTGGTGATTAGCACAATCTTTTAAAACCAGTAGGCATGCCGATGCCATGGCCTTCTGACCAGTACGACCACCACCACTGACAAGCAGAAAAAATGGTGCCAAGTTTCCGGTCATGAGCTAGAACTTTCAGACATAATTGAGAATTCAATTAGGATTGGAAAAGACAACATCCTATTCCTTCCCTCCTTTGGTAGCAGTTCCAGTATGGAAAGAGTCGCTTCACCTATCTCTTTTAATGTGATAGAACGTACCAGCTTGGCCTCACTTGATGAAGGTACAAGTTATGTATGGGTTCTTATACAATGTAAAGTACTGATTAAGTTTAGGAAATAACACCGTCATCTCACTGATTCAGTATCCCCTCCAACACGTGCAAAATGAAATAAAAGAACAATAATTGTTAGTATATATAAGAGCACAAAAAGATGAAGTGAGGGAGGCCTTAGCCAAGTACAAAATGTTGTTATGTACTCGAACATGTTAGGGCTACTGATAGTAGCATAAAGCACTGGTATTATGCCAATCATGTCAGGACAGGCTTAGAGGGACTTGGGTTGGACAACATATTGGAACCCAATAGCACTGGCAGGTAACTTGAAACCATTAAGGAAACACCTTTTACGCTGAATTGAAAATCTCTGTTATACTAACTAGTATGTAACATAATTAACTCCTAATAAATGGACAATAGAATTTTTTCCAGATGAGATACAATATTCAATATGTATTATGAATGTTGAGGCATAATTAAAATATATTATATTTGCTTAAGGTGTGATCATGGGCACATCATACAGAGTATATCCATCTTCCAACGAAGATGAAATGGGTTTGGATGTTAGCAACGCACATGACCAAAATATCCAGAGTTTGTATATTCTATTCTTTTCTTTTCATTTTGGCACTTAAGTTCATAATTTTTGTTTGAATTAAGGGTAAATGTCTAATTGTTAATTACCACATTTTATGCAGTCTTAGGAGAAATGCCTGACATATGGGCAGGGTTTCACTGTTTGGCTTTCTAGTGGATTTTACTTTCTTTTGCTATTACTTAAGGTTGAGGGTTCAAGATTCATAGGTCTTCTAACTAAAACGTCCTTTTGAACACACAATTCTTAATATTCCATGGTCTGATCATTTTTGTTTGCCAAAATTAGCCCTATTTAAGCCTTCATTATGTTTTAAATCTAATTTTGTGTCATTCAAATGTCTTTAGGGCTGTTCTGCCTTAATCATCTCTATTTAGGACCATCTTTGTTTTTTTTTCCGGATTAACTCCAAAATTACGTCTCCAGGCCTTTATTAAGTTTTCTTTATTTGCCCAGTAAGGCCTCAGACTTCATTTTTGCATCAATAAACCTTGACTCTGCACTTAGGCCTTCGTCAACACAGTACTTAGCCTTTTGCCTCTTAAGTCCAATAAAGCCCAAAAGAGAAACGATTTAACCGGCTTAGGGAAATTTCTCCCTGGGCTTGTCCACCATTAGACCTGTGCTATGTCACCCTCAAGTGTGAAAGCCTCCTTGTTATGTGTGAACCATGTTCGAGATTCAAATTGGTTATATGGTTCATACTTATCACAAGTAGGACTCGCATGCAAGCAATGTGATGCATGCCATAGATGATCAAGCACAGGGTGAAAGTTAGCATCCTCAACAAAAAGCGGAAGTCAATAGAAAAGTAGTTGTAGTTCTGAAGATACTGAACTAAATTTGCTGTAGCCTTTATCTTTCTTGTTTCTCTTGAAAAATTCACCTGTTTGAATTTTCTGAACTGCAGTTTTTAAGGGGCTGTGTGGGGCCCTGTTCAATCTAGACCAAGGCCTGGTGTGCTCTTCTATGTGCAATACAGAGACAATGAAAGATGCTTCCTTTCTGTGCTATTATCTGCTTTTACCTTCCCAAAATGGGCAAATGCTTCTTCGGGTATTCAAATTTCTTTCTTTCTTTGTCTCCTGATATATTTTGAAGTTTTGCAAAAGCAAGAAAAAAAGGAAACCTAATGTTTATCATTAATTCATTATTGGTTAAAAAATTGAGGAAAACTTAAAGCAGAAATTCTTAAAAAAAATATTTCTGTCCTCAGTTCCATAAGCGGCAACATGTTTTACCCATGCAGACCTCATATCAGGCTCAGTAGAAGTTATTCTCAGTAATAAAAGAGGGCCTGCATGTAAAATGAGAACCAGTATTATAAAATTGAACTAAAATGAAGCTGGGGGCTCCAATTTGGCTTCCCTAGTCTAGTCATGTATGAATAGGCTAATTACTATTAATGAAAAGGACATCTTTTGCTCTGCTTAAAAAATCTAATTATTGACTATCAGGTTTTAGATCCATAAAAGAACCAAAGAATGTAAACAGAAGTAAGAAATGTAAGGCTTTAATAAATCCTAAAAAAGTTTGGTATATATTGGCAAATGTATTGAGTGTTGTAGAGTTCAAACCTTGCCATTTTTTAATTTTAAATATCATCCGCCTTATGCACACAATTTCAAAACAAAAGGTTTCAATAGTATACCTACAAAATATGTGCAAATGACAAATCTGGCCCCTCTGGCATATTTTTTTTTCTGGATAATGATATAGAAGAAATAGGAAACTTCTTATATGATTTTTTATGGCCAGTATGGGTGATACTTCCAATGTGTCCAGGGCACATGAGATGCTTGGTTTACAGTGCGTCTTTTTAGTTTTAGATTTTTGTAACAGCACACATGAGACTAATCATCATCATCATCTTTATAAGGCAATATATGTTGCTCATTATTATTTTGATTTTTTTGGCAGAGACTTGCCGGTTCAGAAGAGGTACTACCTATTCCAGATATGAACCATACCTGTGATTTCAGTGGGCCAAAGGAGGTTGAGAGCTCCATTCAAGCTTCCCTGTCAAAGGTCTTTGTGTTCTTATTGATATATTCTTTCAAATGCATGTTGTATCTTTAGACATCATTTCTTGCCATATACATTTCTTCTCCCCAGATTGCAATGAAAGACTATAATCCGCTGGAGCATGAGAGAGGTTTCCACACAAAGCTAAATGGGCTAGTGAAGGAGAGTCTACAGTTCAGGTAAAAACCAAAACCCTAGTAGAAAATGCTCAGCATACCATACATAATATCGTGTATTGGCCTTTTATAATTCGTTGCTGTGGCTAAGCTTATCGCGTCCTTTAGATTGATTAGCCATGAATAAGCTTCAGCCACACAATCAAGCCAAAAGTTTCTGAAACTAATAACCAATTTCACCGCATAGTTGTCAAATCAAACTCAGCTAGTTTGTAAGAGGGAAACAGTAGACATTTGACAACTGGTAGAAGACCCAATGTAGGAATTAATTACCTAGAAAGCTATAAGAAATGAAAGGGTCAATTATTGAAGATACTAGCATTTGTAGCATAAAAAAAATTGATCAGTGTTCATTTTATGAAGTAAAAACAAAATCATTTGTAGCTTTGAGAATGTTGCAACATCATTCAGAAAGAAATTCAATATGGAAATGGAAAAAAAATACTAACATATTACTGAAAGAAATTATCTTTAATAGCTCCATTATGCTAGTTATGAACTCTATAGTGATTTACAGAATTGTAGCTCCCATTTGTCGCAAGACAAGCCTGAAGCCAAACATTCTAAAATCAACACCCTCACCAGTGCCCAACATTTCTACTGAAAAAGAGAACAGAATCCCTTCATGTATTACCGAAGAGTGGGAACAGCTTGTGATTTTGGATGATGATGAAAGTACCAAATCGCCCTCCATGAACTTGAAATCTGAGGCCACAAATTCCAAGTTTTTGTCACAAAGTAAACCTATGGATGAGAAAACCACCAGGATTTTGGAGAGACTTGAGCCTCCCAAGCCAAAGAGACAGCAGAAGAAGGATACTTTGGCTGCACCTGTTAATGGTGTTGCCGGGCAGATGAAGAGGCCACTTTTACCATTTGATCCAAATTCAAACTGGAATCCAACTCAGAGCCAGCCAATGAAGCCCAATTTTCAGAGAATGAAGAAAAAGCAGAAAACATAAGTGTTGCATACAGTCCTTTGATAGAAGTTTGTTTTTTTAAATTTCCGTGCATGATCTTTTCCGATGTAAATCAAATGTACACCAGATATTGTTTCGTTAGGTCCTTTGATATATTTTCCCTTTACTATATGTAAATCAACTGTAGACCGCAGATATATTCTATAGTTCAAAAATAAAGGGAGAATACTCATTTTGGTTTCCTTTATTGTAAACTGCTTGATCTATATCCTGTGAGGATATTATTTGTGAAGCAAAGTGAAAGGGATAACTGCTGAATTGACATATAGCTGCCTATCTGGTAAGTGTAACTACAAATTTCTGAAGATGGGTTGCAGTTGCACCACCTCCAAATGCTGCCTCCTGGAGTAGCAGATTTTTGTGAATTGTGATGCTCCATTGGTCCATCCCCTCTTAATCAAGTTGTCAATAGTTACAATCCAGTTATGAAGCATGAGCCAAATGAAAAGATAACTCCGTAAGTTGTAATTTCCCATTTCTATGTACGATGCCACGGTGGTGTTAGTGTTACACCACGTCCTGCCATGCGCAAGATGAGAGAATCTGACAAAGAAAGCGTCAAGAGCTCTTATTGCACGGCCAAACAAACTAGGATGTCACTTTGGTGCTGTTGCCTGACAAAAGTCGAGTTACGAGGTGGTTCCTTTCGTTCGCTTGTATTGAGAGGGGGTTCTCTCTCTAATGTCGAGATTCCATGATTTCTCGTTGTAAAGCTGGGCAACTGAACGGTCCGAGAATCGAGATGACAAAGGTGAACGGTGTCTCACTGTGTCAGGCACGAGTGCTTGTAATATTTTACTGCCCCAAACTCACACACAATAAGGAGAAAAAAATAAAAGAGAAGTTTCTGTCACCCGAGCCTTTATCCCATTTTTAACTGTCGCGCTCGTAATTCAAATCTTCTCTCTTTCCTTTCTCGCTCGCTCTCTCTCTCTCCATTTCAAATCTTTTCTTTCCGATTCTGCTCTCTCTCTCTCTCTCGCTCTCCGTTTCTCTTCTTCGCTTCTCTCTCTTACTCTCTGTTTCTCTTCTTCGTTTCTCTCTTGCTTTCCGATTCTGCTCTCTCTTTCTCTCTTTTTCTCTCCATCTCTCTTCGTCGATCTTCTCCGGCGATCTCAATCGGCTCAAACCAGTGATGCAGCTCTTCTCATCATCCCATGAAGGGGTGGTGACTGTTAGCTTAGGCTCACCAGCGCCATTGCCTATGGCTCCTCCAACCAAAACCCTTTTCTCCCGAGGTAATTAATCATTTTGCCTCTTTTTTTTTTACAAAATAATAAATGAAGGGTGGTAAGGGGCTATTGATTTGTTATAATATGAGTAAGTGGCTTTTGATTTGTTCCTAATTCGTCGGTTCTAATTCATTTTGGTGACTTTTTCCAATTCCTATTTGTAAAGTTAAGCAACTTTCATTTGTTAGTGCAAATATTTATGAAGTTTGACTTCGACAGATCAAACCAACCTAGTACTGACTTACATTGATTGAGAAATCAAAAAAAAAAAATTACATGTTTATCATGTACAAAACACATATTAAAGAGCCTATATTGATACACAATGAGCCTCACCAAGCATAATTGTTTCAATTAGATAACAAAAAATTATCACTTATTTACAGGCTCATTCCTGTCCCTACTTTGTTTAAAACTTTTATTTTGGTTAATGAATTCCTTCATTCCAAAGTGATTGTTAACAATTGTTTTCAAATGTATTTTATGCAGATTATTCAAGGCCGTGGACGACATATTTTGCTTGTTTCAGGGGAATATAGAAAATATTACCTCTCTGAAGCAACGACAGTACAGCCTGAGCAACAGTATTGCTAATGAAGTTATTATCTTAATAGAGGCATATAGGTCCTTGAGGAATAGGGGCCCTTTTCATCCAAGCAATGTTGCCAGGACCTTATTAGAAAATTCTCTTTCATTCTCTTTGACACTTCTAGAAAATCGATCTTCATAGCCACTGTAAGTAAATGAGATGAGCACAAAATATAAAATATTAAACATGTTTTTTACCCTAAAAAAACTGAACATGTAATATGTACAATGGATTATCAAGTATTGTATATGTCATTTGTTGATGTAAATATATCTCAAATGCCCCTGTTTGTTCTCTAAGGGCATTATTTGTTTTGGCGGTTATGTCCATGAAAATTTATGTAGAAGTTTTGATGTCTTATGTAAGGTTTTTAGTAAAAGAATAGGTTGGGTTTACTGTGCCACTGATAAATGCTGGTACCAAACCTACCAGTCCCGGGGTTAAAGATTACAAACTTACTTATCCTGAATACGAAAGAGTAAATCATATACGGTAGCGGTGGTGGTAATCTTAGGTACCAGTACAGAAAAATGATATATATTTGTAACTCTAGGATACAGATGGGAGAGTGTCGTTTTACTGGGGCACAGATTCTGAGGACCAGCTGACACTGTCGAATGATGTGGAGAGTGTCAAAAAAAGCTGTGGCAAATCTTTGCTCCTTTCCCCAAAGGTATTAAACATACTTCATATCATGACAGTTATTACAATGCAAAGGTTTTTTTTTATTTTGGTCCTTGTTATTCCCCTGAATTTGCAAAACAACACACAATATCTTTAGGTTGACATTTTGGATAATTAAGATTTGCATTATTATATATTTCATTTATTGGGTATTAAGACTTTGTAGCATAAGTACTAAGACTTAAAGTTTTTTATATTAAGATATGCAGAATAATACATTCATATATTGGGTATTAGGACTTTGTAGCATAGGTATTAAGAGTTAAAAGTTTTTTATATTAAGACTTACATTATTATATATTATGGACCTAATATTATTTTCATTTCATGCAGATTGTTCATATTGCCTTACATCTCATGCAGATCGATACACTAGTAGATAGCTTTTGGTTTTATATTGCTCCTTACAACATTGTAAGTTATTTTTATTTGTATTTTAAAATATTATTTATTTCATATTACAGTTGAAAATCTGACATAATTTTTTTCTTAATGTTGTTATTGTAATTCAGGTTATGACTTATTGTTGGTTTTTCTCTGCGCTTCAAACTGAAGAATCATTTTTGTTAACTGAGCAATTTGATTTTGCCAAGTGGCTTTTTCTGCCATTGTGTGGGGACAATCATTAGATCTTGGCGGTTGCAGACTTGAGTAAGGTGAAAAATACACATTTACAATTCTCTCAAAAAATCCACCAATAAGATGTACTTTAGAATGCATCAGCACACAATAGTATGGCCGAAGTATTTTTTTTTGTCATGAATGATTGGTAAGTTGTTATTTTTTTTGTTTAAAGTATTTGTTTGTTACATACTTGATTGTTTATTATATACAATATATTAAGACTTGTGACGGTATATTTAAAGACTTATGAACCTAGGTATAAATTTTTATTTGTTGTATTCAATAAATATGTTCAGACTTGTATTAGTAGATATTAAGATTTGAGAGTACTAAATCTAAAGACTTATGTAGCTTAGGTATAAAATCTTATCTTATTTATTGTATTCAATAAATATGTTCAAATTTATATTAATATATATTAAAACTTGAGAGTACTAGATATTAAGACTTATAGTATTATGTATAAAGACTTAGTTTTTAATTACATCTCATAAATAAATAATTATAATTTTATTCCTTTAGATAATGATGAATGGAATTTAGCTCATGGCATATGGATGGATTGTTCCAAACAAAAAGGTTCTAATGATTGTGTAATTTGTATATTGTGTTATGTTTTCAATATCGGGGTTTTAAAATGAATTTTATACATGTAATATTTCTTCATTTATCTTTAAAATTTATATAATTTTTGTTTTAGTTTTATGTCTCAATGACAATGAAAATGACAAATAATTTGTTTGTTTTTAAAATTTTTAGGA
Organism: x Bolboschoenoplectus mariqueter; assembly: GCA_037678475.1. NCBI lineage: Eukaryota > Viridiplantae > Streptophyta > Magnoliopsida > Poales > Cyperaceae > x Bolboschoenoplectus > x Bolboschoenoplectus mariqueter. Next base: position 747,683 of record CM075286.1, on the reverse strand, counting down.
AGCCATTTCGAAAGAGATGTTTATTCTTGCATATAAACTTCTCTTTCATGAAATAAATGATAAATTATGGCTATTGTGATATATTAAGACTTATTTAGAAGTACTTTTAAGGACTTGCTGGTTTTGATCATAAAGATTGAATTAGTTATGTTTTGTTTTTCTTAAAAAGAATGTTATTAGAAGACATTATGTAGTTAAATGATGTGATATAATAGAATTATATTGTTGGAAGATATCTGTTATTTTTACTATTAAGATTTCAACGTTTTGATATTAAGACTTGATGCACTAACTATTAAGATTTCTTGTGATAGATACAATATTTTGTTGTTTTCTATTATAAAGATTGGATTAGTTGTGTTGGAATTAAGATTTTATTTGAGAGATATTAAGACTTGGCTGGACAATTGAATATTAATATTTGTTTCTCTAAATATTAAGTGTTCATGTAGTAGATATAAAGACTTTGTTACTTTCAAATAAAAATTATTATTTGTATTAATAGGTATTAAGGCTTTCAATTTAGGGTATTAAGCATTGACTTAATAGATATAAAGACTTGGTTTGATATGACGGTCTACAGCTGTTTTAAAACGTTGAACCCTTTGAATTAGAAAATATGATTTGTATAAATTGGTATTAAGACGTGCAATATGAAGTATTAAGATGTTATGTAATAGGTTTAAAGACTTGAGTGTAAATTATGTCCGTTGGTGTTTCAGAACGTTGAATCCTTTGAAATGAAAAATATAATTTTATAAATTGATATTAAGACTTAAATACGATGTATTAAGATTTTGTATAATAGATATAAAGACTTGAGTGTAAATTTTATTTGTTGGTATTTCAAAATGTAATCAATTGTGTTTATTGGGAGATTTGACTGAGAATTAAGTTTATAGGCTGTTATCTCATTCCAAAAAATAAAAAGGAAAAGAAAACCCGGAAATTGACTATAGCTCAGAACTTAAGATGTTAAATAAATGTTGAGAGATCATGGCCTCGGTTGTGCCACCAGATTTTACAAGGCCACTTTGGGCCAGGACCATTTTTCAGTGCGAGGTCAACTTCGGACGATATATAATTACTACAATCAGATCATAATTTCCCATAATTAATAAGTCTATTAGGAAACTAAATTTGGTCAATCTCTATTCCATCAGGCCATATTGCAGCTGAAGCAAATCATGATCATCACAGAAGTAAATAATGTTAAGCCCACTGAAAACTTAGCACTTGGGGGAACAATAATATTTTAAGAGAAGCAGCTGATATCTATATTACCTTGGTGGCAATTTCATTTTTCCTGGAGTAATAATTTGTTAGCTACAAACTAACATGAAGTGGACATAAGCTTCATATCATAATTTAAAAATTGTATAATGATTTCTATAACAAAACCTAATCATACACTTGGATCCATGCCAAATTACAAACACAATATCCTAAATAACTTGCTACAGGCAAGATAAAAGCCCCTAAATAAGCACCTCTCTCGATTCTAACGAGGAGTGTGCACCTGAAGTGGCGTCACCATGGGTGATGCAGCACTTGCACTACTGGTACCACTTCTGACATACTCAAACCCAGCTCTTATACCAAACTGGTGCAACTGGTGCACCACATGTGACATCCTAGGCCGCACTGACGGGACGTGTTGGGTGCACGCATACACCAAGTCCACCACCTTCTGCACTACCCCTGGGTCTGGCATGTCCTGCACCACTGGGTCCACCAGCTCAATGTATCTGTTTGCTTGTGCCTGTATAGACCACAAAATTTGATGCTTAGTCTCTGTAAAGTTTTAGGTTCAATCTTTTAGAATTTTGTACATTTCAAGAAATTGGAATCTTTAGAGCTCATATTGACATGCTAGAAAAATATTTAAGGTATGCTAATACTCAGCAAATTACACCCAGAACCCAACATTTCTCATACTTGCAGTTAGCACCCATGGCTGTTTGGTGTTATTTGCAGTTAGGAGCAAGCAATGACCAAAGTACCCTAACCTTTCTCTATTAACTCAACATTTTTTATTGATAAAAGTCTTATGTAAGCTCCAAACAAACATAGAACATTCAATTTGTGCTCCATAACATAGAACATTCAATATTCTCTGTTTCCTATAATTTAACTCATTCAGATATAAGCTGGAATCTTTGTTACTTTCATTATAAACTCAGGGTAAACGACCCTGAAATATTGCAGTCCTGACAGTATTTAAAAGAAAAGGGTAAGGTAGTCATTTTATAACTAAACCTTCATAAAGTTGGACAAGCAACCAATACCAATAAGTCAAAAGGATTCTTAACATTATACACTTAGCAAATGTTAGGTATTCCCGCAGAAAACTACAAATTTTGTGAAAAACATCTCCTAAGAGGAAAAGAAAAGGGAAAAGGAAAAAGGAAAAAAAAATTAAACATTACCAGAGGGGTAGCCCATTCAAAGATCGTCTGAAATCCACCAACGGAGTCGACAGACTGTGCGGGTCTCCTGCCGCTAACTATCTCCAGAAGGAGCACGCCAAAACTGTACACGTCACTTTTTGTGGTTAACTCATTACGGTAAATGAACTCAGGTGCAAGGTAGCCATATTTGGCAGCTGTGACGGTGCGCTCATGCATGACATCCCAGGGCACAAACTTTGAAAGCCCAACCCCCATGAGGTGAGCCCTGAATTCCTCGTCTAAGAGCACATTGCTAGCACGTATGTCACGGTGCACCACCTGAGGTTTTACCTTGTCATGGAGAAACCTGTGGTGTTGTAGGAGAGAGGATTATTGCATTATAAGGCAACACAAATAAGATTATCCAGGGCTGGGAATTGTCATGATGATAATAACACACACAGTTTTGAGAAGAATCACCTTGCAAATAAGAAAGGTTTTTACAATTTTAGTGTTATGAATGCACTGATTTGAATTATTTCTCTTTAGAATTGTTCTGATACTAACTGAGAAAGGAGCTAGCTATTCTATTGAGCGAGAGATATTCTTTATATATTCTGTATTCCCCTTCTAATAGACCAGACAACTAATGCCCACAAAAGTCATACAGACCAAGCCTGGGTTTTTTCAACAAAAAAAACGTAAAATAATAAAGGATATTTTTGCAAAATCAAACATTATGTTCAAAAGTACTTTCCAAAACTACAATGGTACCATATATGAAGAACAAATAGTCAAATTAAAAGCATCACTCCGTGTGGAAAACTTTTATGTAAAGTTTTGCATGTAACAGGTTTTTAACAACATCACTTACGCAATCCCTTGAGCAAGTGTAGTTGCAATACGCATGCGCATTCCCCAATCCAAGATACGGCCACCTCTTGGTACGTGGTGCAACCACTTATCCAAAGGACCATTAGGTACAAACTCATACACTATGTACCGTTCACCATGGTCATAGCAGCACCCCTTTATGGCAACCAAGTTGGGATGGTGTAACCTTGCCACTCGACCTATTTCAGAGTAGAACTCTTTTTTCCTTTGCAGGCTTGATCTCTTTAGTCTTTTGACTGCCACACGGGATTCATCTGGAAGGATCCCACTATAAGTCCCACCAGTTCTTGCATTGCCAGGGAGTCGACTTCCTTCGCTGAAGTTTTTTGTAACTAATCTGACCTGAAATTTCAGTTGGTATAGGTTGTGCATAGTATTGTTTTTGTATGTATGACCGGTTACTTGGCTCTATTGGTTGTACCACAGTATGCTTAAGTACCCAACTAACCATGAATATATTAGATGCTACTACTAAAAGTGTGATGGTACAGTAACAGTTAGATTATATATTACCATTTCCACAGTACCAGCTTCACACTGCAGTATTGCACTGGAACTTATAGCTTCCCCACCTGACAGGTACGGTAGAAAATTTCGGTATTGTAATCTGTGGCTGGTACCCACCAGCATGCTTTGGTACCTGAGATGGCTTTTTTTGAAACCAAAACCAGTGACAATTGACAACTATCATTGATTAGGCCTATGGTAAGTACTTGTGATAATAGGTATATTGTATCAATGAATTACCTCTTCTGAGGTGAAAACTTGCCAGAGAGGTGGGACGAGAGCTGACGTGGAGTGGCTGGAGACATTGCGAGACCGCCTCTTTCTCTTGCTTCGTCGGTAAACAAGAAGCCACACAATGACAGCTAGAGTTATGACCAGAATCAGACCACTGACTACTACTAGTATCATTGTGTACTCCTTTGATTTATTTTCACCTGTGGATTTATTCAATTAAACAAAGCAGAATCACAGAATAAGCGAATAATTTCATCCATGCCTGTACAGACACACAACATTTTAATAACACTGAAAAAAAGCATCTCATATACCCTTCTGCTAAATTTAGGATATCACACATAACATATACCTCTATTTTCCTTAAGAATGCCCAACTTGCACCTTTTTTTGCCTCATTCATGCATAGAGATGGACAATAGTGAAGGACAAAAGTAAATTGATAGAGAGGATAAGGGTATACACAATTTTCTCTGTTTTTGACAGGTGAAAAGATGTTTCTCACTTTAGGGTATATGTCAAATTTTCCCTGAAAAACTGTAAAAATAAATAAGAAAGAGCTCATTTTTGTGCCTGAAGCATCTTTTTTAGTTCTATTCAGAAACCAAACTTTTATTTTGCAGGTAGCTCCTATTTTTATTTCTTATTTCCAATAAACTCTCTCCTGTCAAACCACTGTACATCTTTTTAAACTAATAAAGGAAAAGGCTGATAGTTTATTAGAATTCCGGGGGTGAAAACAATAACTTACCATGATCTCTCACACAAATTAGCCCATGAGAAGCATTGCATCTCTCTCCGACAAGTACATCCCGGCCATGCAATACCAAACCACACACCTGACTACAATTGGAACCAGTACATGTGGCAGCTATTGATTGGTTCCAGCCACTAAAAGTGACAGAAGATATGTTGTACCCATGGGCCCCAACCCAGCACCCTGATAAACTAGTACATAAAGAGACTGTGAAATTTAAATCTTGGGCTGATGTCAGCACAGCCAGGTGACCTTTCAGATCATTGCAAACTTTCTCTGAGTTGTACCAATTTTGAGGAGTTGGTACATACATGTAGCATCTGTCTGTCACAGGGTTTGCTTCCCATCCAATCTGGCATGATGTTGAAGCTGCATGTAAGGGACCAAATCAACCTTTTGTATACTGTAAACATACAAATTTGCAAATAAACTGGGCACCCTATCTGAGGCTGCAAATAACAGCAAACAAATTTAATATTGGATCCCTGTTTATAGTCCAACTTTGCAGTTATTTCCAGTTATACCCACCATAAGAGAATGGTTAAGCCCACTCAAAATTAACTATTTTAATATTAAATGTTCCACAAATGTGAATACTTAGTAGCAAAAGAACAATTTTCAAAATAAAGAGGACATATCCTTTCCAATCTCGTTAACATTTTGGGTCTTATCTGCAGATAACTCTAAAATTATGCAGGGTCTGCGTCATGCATGGTGCAGTGAAATCATTAGTAGACTCACTAGGTAACAATAAGATTCCCAACTTCGAGCTTACAATATACCTATTTAAAACTATGTAGTATAAAATAGTATTAGACCTACAATGAAACTCCTGGACATATTAATTTATGAGGAACCCATCTACCCACTTGAACATAGGTTGTTAATCTCTCACTGTGAGTCCAAGAGCCAAGAACAAAATTAGTAATGCTGAACTGTGAATAAGAGGACTGATCCATGGCTCTTGCTCACTCCAAATCTTTCTCTCTTCTTAACCACAGCAACTGTAAAGACACCATCCCTTAGTCTTTCAATTTAACAGTCAATCTGACACCAAAACATCTTGAAAACAAATTTTGATGCCAATGACCTCTCTGTCTCTATATTGTGTCTATCTGCAGCTCCGGCAATTACAAACCTCCTCATGCTGTCCTGCATGGAGACTACCCATACCAAACCCAATTCAGCAGACACAGACAAGAAGTGTCATTTAAATTAGCAAGTAGAAAGTTTCTATCTTGTGGATTTTGTATCCATTATTAGTTATCAAAAAGTTTCCCTAGCTTTTAATTCAATTGTGGGCAGATTTTACAGGCATGTCTAGTAGATCTTCTGTACTTTACAACAAGCTATACTAAGAAATTGGCTTATTTCTCAATAGAGCCTCCTACTAACTTATTTTGATTGCTTGTTTATCTAAAGATGAATATGTGAAACTTTACCAATATTTGACAGTAATAACTATAGAGGGGTAGTGTGTAATCATAGTAAATGTGTTGGCCTGAAAAAAGATGGGTACTCCTCTGTACAACCAACACTATAAATGTCTTGACCAGAATGAACATATGAGAAATGAGTCTGGTCTGACTAAATTACACTGAAATTTTCTGACTAAATTACACTGAAATGTTTGTTCTTACTTGTAAAATGGAAACCATAAATAAAGCAGATATTTCCTAAACAATTAGGGAGCTTAAGTGACACATAAATCCATGTATTGTATATGTAGACTTAAAATCATGGTAATACAGTACCAGCGTGAAGCAGACTGTGCAATGGATAGAGGTTATCTGATAGAAAGATGTTGTTTCTTCCATTTCGATTTATAATATATTGGATTACTTCGTTTAGACTGGTACAAAGTCAGAATTCAGAAGATTGTTCTATTCTTGATTTGACTTGATTGGAGGTCATAGCACTTATTTAGGGTTAATTAAGACTCTTAAGATAAAATTTTATTAATTGCATGTAAGCTATCAGATAGCAACCTTTAACGTATTTTCCCCTCAAATTATGCATCTATACTAGTTACAAGTATAACAATGAGCTGAGGGAACTGCATAGATAAACGGAGGGAGGGTAGAGAGAGAGAGAGAGAGAGAGAGAGAGAGAGAGAGAGATTACAGTGTTCAGCTCTGGCTGAGAGGAGAAAGCCCGAAAGGGAAACGCAGAGAGAGAGACAGGAGATGAGAGAGATCCCCTTTCCGAACTTCTTCTCCATTAAACCTCTCCCCTTCTTCCTAGTCAAGCGTCGAGGTCTAGTACAAGTGTGGCAACTACAGAACCGGGCCGAAGGAGAGGAAGAAAGAAAGAGACTGATTTCTCCATTTTGTACAAACGGAGAGTCCAGTGATCATTTATTGTGTCGGCTCAGTCGGGCCGCCAGTCGCCAGACCACCAATCGGCTACTGACTTACAGAGCTGGTATGTGAACAGCGCGACCGCGCGAGAAAAAAGGTTTCCGCAATGTTGATTCGATCTTATGTGGCAATCGTATTCGTAGCTATTGTGTTTCCTTCTTAGAGAACGATCTTATGTGCCAATCGTATTTGTAGCTATTGTGTTTCCTTCTAAGAATACGAGAATTTTTTTCTCCAAGGGGAAAATCATTTTCCTCAATGTACGTAATTTATAATTTTGCAATTATAATTTTGATGATGCCCACAAAACACAAAAAAAGAGTTTAAATTAACAATTCTTTACTAAATTAGTTTAAAAATTTTGAACTACAAACTCTCTCTCACAAAAGAAAAATGAGGTAAACCATGTACAAATACTCCTCAAGCGATGTATTGAAGCGGGAGCCACATGGCATCAAAACTAAAACAAGAACTCTATCAAAATTGAAAAATATATTTTGATAAACATCTAGATAGATTAACACTAAACTAAACATACTCCGATCTAGCTAAATATTGTTCTCAGCATAGTGGAGGCAAGACAAATCAGTGTTAAGGTAGCCATCAGCTTTACCATATGCATTGATGCATACCGCCTCTGTATTTCTCTCAGAGAACGGTACCGGTACCGGTACCGTTGTGATGTTGATATTGGTTAGGTGTATACCAGTGCATGCAACTGTTTTACTGCAATTTAGCGTCACGGCGTAGTTATTCGCAGAGGTACCCCAAAAGTTATTGTATTTGACGTCGCTAATTTGTACTGCACTTTTCTGCAAAAAAAAATTAAATAAAAGAAACAAAGATCAGAGATTGCATTAAATGAGCTAAAAATATGAGCATATGAAAATGAAAAGCTAAGCAGAAGAAATCATAATAAAGAAAAGATAACCAAAAACACCATTAAATTATTTATAATAGGAAATTATGTTCACTGAGCTTATTTTTTTTGGAAATAATGAAAATTAGAATTCCAAGAAAAAATTAGTTTACCAAAAATACAGATAAAAAGAATTGTGTTCTTACATGTGTGTCACAGTAATTGTCTGTATTACAATAATACTGATCAATGACAATTGGATTTGTGACATTGCTTAATGAGATATTCTCATATGATATTGCTCTCACATACCCTTTGCCTCCCTGTGTGTTTCATCAGCACAAAAAAGCTAAATCAGGGTGTATCCAGTCAGTATTTGAAAGGAAAAAATAAATAAAATTTATCAATTTTTGACACACTGATTTTGGAAATAAAATATTGCATACCTGCCATGTCTTAATTCTTGCACCATTTGTGGTGTTAATAAAGTGTGAATTGGAGACATTAATATTTTCCACAGCTGCAGTATCCTGATCCTTGCCCAAGCTACCAATACTATATTAACCAGATGCAGTTTCAGTAGGGAATCTGAGATATACAACTTGGCATGTGTTGGAACTATATTTATAAATGGAGAACTAACATGAAAATATATATAAAAATGATTGTTGAAACTGGATTAACAAAAAAGGAATTTTGACATTCTAGCATAAATATGTAGTTGCACAATGATACTGTGAACAATCTTCCAAACTTGAAAAAAGGAAAAGGAAACTGGAGTCCTAAGTATTATACATTAGAGGATTTGGACCTCAAAATGATGGATAATTTAGGAATGAAATAAATGGACAGACTAATGAGAATATATATTCAAGATTATTTTATTGAATCTTCACCTGATGCCATGGCCGGGCCCACATGTAACCCCATCGATAACCACATTTGATGTTTCATCTCCAATGGATATACAATCATCTCCTGGCATAGTAAAACAAAAATTAACGAACTAAAAGAACTAAGAATATCATGCAATTACTTTGGTACATATCACGGGTACAGTATTGTATACTAACCTGTGCTGATGCTGGAATGTTGGATTCTGACATTCCGGGATGCTGTGAGATGGATACCATCAGTATTGGGACTATATTCTGGCGATGTTATTTTTACTTGATTTATATAAACATTTTCGCATCGTAGTACAACCAGGCTCATTTGTTGGCTATTCACTATGCTCAAGTCGCTCACTGTTAGATTGTTACAGTGTGAAAACTTAATTTCCTGTGGCCAAAACATAAGAAATATTGAAATTAATGAGAAAATGAGACAACTGAATGAAAGAAGATGTTGGTCCTAAATTACCATTGTTTTTTTTTGGTTTTTTGTCATTTTGTCTGTTTTGAAAAACCCCAAATGAAGAGAATAGTTTGTACCGTAGGAGACGAAGAGTAGCAACCCTGCAAACAAAAGAAGAGACAATTAGGAGCTTTCGAATAAAGGAAAAAGTAATTTCAAGACAAATCCTTATATAACAGCATTACATATCTCGCTTGTACAAAAAGTTTAAAATTACTGGATTAGTTTAGGCCTTTTTCTTTCTATATCTACCTCTTTCTGGTAAGTTTTGCAGCTTATCTCCCACCAACTAGATCCGGAACCATCAACGCAACCTGACCCGGTAAAGACGAGGCCATAAATTCTATAAAATGACAACCATGTGTCCGTACCATGGTTATTCCATTTACCAACTTCAGGTGCTACTATACTGCCCTCAATCTATAATCAAACACAAAAAAATAGATAGAAAAAAGTTATATTACAAGGATTAAATGCTAAAACATGCAAGCGGTGCTGGTGCGAAACTGCAAATTTACAAGGACCTCATATACAGTTTGTTCTAAGAATGGTTGTAATCTCCATTATTTTTTACATTTTAGTCCCTTAATTTCTTTGAAAAATACCCAACATACCCCAATTTTCTAATTTCTCAGAAAAATAACCTCAAGGTAACTCTACTTTCTTCCATCTCTGCGACAATTTTGAAAAAATAACATGTTTCAGAAGTGCACATGTGACAACATGAGATTTGATAGGGTAAAAGTGTGAAAGTACAAAGATTAACTATGGAAAATAGAGTACCTGAACGTTTATATTTGAGGCATGGCATGGACCACTGAAGGTAGTAGGCTTGACCAGAAAAGTCTTACCGGCTGGTACGTACATGGTAGGCGTACCGGTACCACTTGAACTGCATGTTTTTGCCCATGCGTCTTCAAATGCCTTTAAATTAAAGCATAATGAAATTATGTGAGTGTATCATTTATCATAGTCGATGTCATGTTTTACTTGATAATAACTTGATTAATTCACTAAAATAATAAAATTAAATTCTTCTAATTAATTATGTTTACTCAAAAAAAAGTTCTCTTAATTAATTGCACTTTGATACTACAAAAATGTGGATGTGTTTGCTATTAGTGCACATTGTGGGGTTAATGAGCAAAAAGGTGGCAATGGTTTACACACAGTTGTGTCATCTGTTTCTCCATCTCCAACTGCTCCAAAATTGACAACATTGAAGTAAGAGGATTGTGTTGGCCAAACTTTAGCTGCCAAGGCACAAGAGGTGAGTAGGCATACAATTGTAGAGAAGCAACAAACAACCTGAAAAAAAGGTAGAAATTAACAAGAGGTGAGTAATGCAAATTAAACAACATAACATATCACTGTGTACAAGAAAAAAAAATTGTACCAGAAAACGGTAGAAATTAACTTACTCTTTGTAAAATTGTACCAGAAAACGGTAGAAATTAACTTACTCTTTGTAAAACCATTTATTTAACTATGTCAAATTGTTAACACCTTGAAAGAGACAGAAGACAATTTGAGGAAATGTGATTTTGCTGGTTGTAATAATGCTTGGAAAAAAAAAACGATAATAGAACCACATGGAAACGAAGCAATTATATTACATGAAAAGAAGCAAAATTTACGCCTAATTCAAAGGCAACTCTATTAAATATGTTCCCAAAATGTCTGCTTAATCTTTTTGGATTTCATCTTCTATTTGGAAAAGCCAATGGATAAATAAATCCCACCAATTCTGTATGAGATTTTGATTACCGGATCTTCTACAGCAAAGGATGATACATTTTCTGTAGATATATGCTCTGTTCGTAGCATGAATGTATTGTAAATGATAACGAATATACAGACAGCTTGGTACTCAATTGGCACACTCGATGCATGTCACAGAAAATCCATTTCACTTTGGTTTTGCTTCACTGAGATTCCATGAAATGGAAGTGTATAATATTAATATTTGGTGCACTCAATTGGCACTTGGCAAGCTGATCCTTTCCAATTCCATAAATTAATAAATAAATAAGAACTATAAAGAGCATTGAACATTAATTCATCCATAGTGGTTGCTAAATTAAGTCGCTTCCCATTTAATTATGTGATCTGTATACGTTCAAATTTCAAAAGCCAATCTAAATTGTAAACGATAGTTTACATTTATTTGGCGGATATGATAAATTGATATCCTACTAACACATGAAGATTTAATTGGAAGGAAGGCTGTTTCCTTTTCAATCAACAAATTGTAATTTATACGTAGCATCTCATTGTTAGTTAAGCATCAAAAACACATATAAATATTAAATAAATATATCTAACAATTTATATATAAATTTTAACGAAATTTTAATAAAAATAAAATCAAATTAATTAAAAATATATATAAATATATTTAAAAACGTTTTAAATACATTTTACTATGCTTTAAATAGGCACGATTATCACAGATGCTGAAGTTCGTCGTGTAAAGCGTCCGATTGCAATCTGACATTTGGAATTATATCACAATATATATATCAAGCAGCCTACTCTAGCGAACGTTTGATGTTTGAGCTTGAACAAAGAGCATGTCGAGAATTACCCAATTCCCACTAAAGCATCTGATCTCCATTGATCGTGTACTATCTTCAGCTTATAACTTCCAATTTGATCTCTTTTCAACTTCGACCAGGAACAATAAAAGCATGAAAAGTAACAGAGCAAATACTAAAAGCAGAGGAAATTTCTCTTCGTGTTACAGCGACCCTTTTACCCTGCGTAGCCTCATCAAGGCTAGCACGGATCCTCCTTCGCTGACAGGTGGGGCCCAGGCCCATTCGCTGGTTATAAAGCTCGGTTACAACGCTAACCCATACCTCGCAACAGCTCTCATGGCCGTGTATTCTGAGGCGGGCTCACTGGCCGATGCACATAAGGTGTTCGATGAAGTGCCTAACAGAACAGCTGTATGTTGGACCTCTTTGATATCCGCCTACGAACGACATGGGTACCCAAGAAGAGCCTTGGAGCTGTTCAGGCACATGCAACTAGATGACGTGGAGCCTGATCGAGTTGCTATTACTGTCGCAATCTCGGCTTGCACAGATCTCGGAGCATTGGATTTGGGTTCCTGGATTTATACTTACATATGCCGTAATTGGAAAAAAGAAAGTATTTTACAGGATTTGATTTTACAAAATGCACTTATTAACATGTACGTTAAATGCGGGAATGTAAAAGCAGCCCAATATATCTTTGACATGGCAAATAAGAGGGATATTACTACATGGACATGCATGGTCATGGGTTATGCATTGCATGGTCCTGCCGTGGATGCTCTGAATATTTTCAATATGATGGAAAAGGAGCTTGCACCTAACCATGTCACCTTTTTAGGAGCTTTAATGGCATGTAACCATGCAGGGCTAGTTAATGAGGCATGGAAATACTTAGAGAGTATGGAAAAAAATTATGGGATAAAGCCCAAAGTTACCCATTATGGCTGCATGGTAGATATGCTATGTCGTATGGGGCTTGTAGAGGAGGCATATGGCCTGATAACTGACATGCCTTTAAAACCAAATGCCATGATATGGCGTACATTATTGGGTTCTTGTAGCGTTAATGGAAATATTACTCTAGCCAACCTGGCCCGAGCCAAGCTAGCTGAACTGGAGCCAGGCTATGCGGGAGATGATGTGGCAATGTCAAATGCTTATGCAAAACTAGGATTTTGGGAAGAAAAGATCAGTGTTAGGGCTAGAATAAGGCGACGAAGGCAGCCTGGGTGCAGCCTGATTGAGATTGGGAGTAGAACGCGTGAATTTGCAGTAAGTGATGGGGTAAAATGGGAATATAATGACTTGAAGGAGATTATCAAGGGTATAACAGAAAATTCTAGGTCATTGTTAGGGGACTCTGAGATGCTTACATTCAGTAATGTTGATTTGGATGGTGAATAATGAATAAAGATGCAAGGCAACTATTCTTTATTTTATTTAATATATTTTTCAATGTAAGATCTTCTCTAATCATTTAACATGACAATGATAAAGAAATTGCGTTAAATAGCATCAGTCACATGAAAAGTATTTTGCATTCTATTACAAACTGAAGTAAACACATTATCGGTCAAGTTTGGTTTTTTGTACAACATATCAGCTGTAAAATCAAATAGAAAAGAGTCCAAATGCAGTTCTGACAAATTGGCTGCGTGATCGTAGACGTGACTGCGTGACCCCTGAATCCAACAAATTGGCTGCCAGGACCATCTTTTTACAGCATTGCTAGTGGTAATTGATCGAGTAAAGCCTCTGCAAGATACAACCTTGACCAAAGGTACCTAAATCACATTCAATGAATAGAAATCTTTTATCACAATCTTACTGTTCTAGATTGCGTAGCAAATCAATTGCTCATGATCCGATACATTCAATTACAAACTTTTTTATTATTCTTTAAAAACATTTCCATTTATTGAAATATAGATTCTCGCTCTAATCTCACCCAACCACTATAAATTGCAGATCCCTTCTTCCTCATCTCCAACCTCTCCAAAGAACCCTAATTCTGGCTCCCCTCCTAAATTTTCATCGACACTTTTTCAAAATCACATAGAATGTGAGACAAATTAAACTCTAGTTTTGAGTGATTTTTAAAAAAGTGGCGAGTAAATTTAGGAGGTGCGTTGGGATTAGGGTTCTTTGAGAGGTTCCGGTTGGATGGCGGCAAGGTTTTAGAGGCGATTGTGCAAGAAGAGGAGGTAGGGTGGCAATAATTGTGCAAAGTTGCTGAGTTGTTCAGGATTGGTATACCTTGGTAGTATTCAAGTGAACATATACCTTCTACATTATGTATTGCAATGCACTCCTGGAATTGCAATGTACTGGCATCTAACATATACCATGTATATGTCTGACGTGGTAATCATTGTCCAATGAATAATGATCATAAAGTGCATGTGTTACCATAACATGTCTATGTCATATTGAGCATCTCTGTCTGTTGTAAGCCTGTTACAAAAGTGTAAGGCGCCAAAGAGCTATGATTATGATTTGGTGTATGACATGATTGAGTATCGGCAGTTCTGATTTTCATCATAGAAAATCTGTGCTAGAAAGTTCATTCGTTGCTGTTGAGCTTTAGATACCTTTGGTAGCAGTTGTATCTCATGGAGGTCATATCTAATTAGTTTCAACTAGCTTTCTGGTGACTTCAACACATATGGTGCATGTATCTAGGATGCCTGCACAGATATTTGAAGAAATAGTATCCAAAAAGGTGATGTAATGTTTGTGCTTTGTTATTTTTATGGGCTTGTGATTAGGAAGTATCTGGAAATGTATAATGGGCGAGGTATGTGATGAATGGTAATTAAGAGATTTTCTGAGGATGATAAATGTAAGAAAGTAGTAGAGTTGTTTCAAAGGACTTGAAATTAATAGAAGAGATATCAATTGAATCTTCATTCTAATTGAAATTTTATGTTGGTTGACATGACAATGTTTTCCTCTATATTGTGTCTATGATTACAAGAATCTTATGCATGATATTTGATGTATCTATTTGATTTTTGCATAAATAAATTTATGAAAATTACAGTGAATCATCAGACTCTTTAGAAGAGGCGGAAAAGAGAGGGGAGGACTTAGGTTTTTAATTCCCAGAAAAAATCAGTAAAAAGAAAAAAAAATATATATTTGTTAAAAAAGTACAAGTAGAAGAGTTGACATCCTAATAATAATGTTCGAAAGTAATTAAAAGGATATAACTATATTGACATGGATTAACTAAGCAACTACTATCTTAATCCATATGCACCATTATGTTCAATACTATTATATTATCATTACTATATGTATGTCCTACAGTACTGTTAATTATTTCATGTTTTAGCGAATTTGTATCTACTCTGCTATGTCCTACAGTACTGTTAATCTACTCTACAAAATTTTAAACTAGTTTAATATTTTTCTAGAAATTCAGTTTATGTTTTTACATTCAAATAAAAAAGGTCAGATTTATTTTTCTATTTTGCCTAATTTTCTTGTGAATTTTGCCAGTAGGCAAGAATTGACTGGACTGTTGAATCTGTAAGTAAGGATAACACCGAGTGATGAGACTGATGATGAATGAATTAATAATTTAACCCTTCTTTTCCTCTTTCTCCTTATTTTCTCATTTCTCAGTTTTTGTATATTTCATTGTCAGAACAAAAGGAAATTTCTTAGAAAGTTGAATAAGTTACTAAAAGTTCTCAAATAAATCAAAATCTCTAATTGGGATTTGACAATAACTCATCTAGTGAACAATCTAGCCAGCCGCTATTCTAGACCTAGTACTGTTTCAACCAGCACACAACCCCGCCTTACATGAGAAAAGCAGCCTGTGATTGGGCCCAGACCTGACTCTGACTATGGCTATCAGGCTGTGATTGGTAAAAGAAAGCAGGACGTGAGGGAGGGAGACGGGAAGTGGGGCTGGGAAGAAGCATGAGCTGAGGTGCCAGTGACATGGCAGATGATATGGATTGCTGAGAGTGGTCTGCAGCACTTGCAACATTTGGCCATAAAAATGTGTCCTCATGCTGGGAGATCCCGAACCCACTTGTCCTCACTGTCTTCTCCTCAGTACCAGTACCAATTTCATCACCTGCCTCTACCTTCTCCTCTGTCTCTTGCACCAATTGTTTTTTGCCAGAACAGCCAGCTCTGCTTGTCTCTTTAATCTCCATAGCAAGCTCCTCTTTCCACAGGCAAATCTCTTCCTGTTGTGAGCAACATATATAAACTAAGACGTATGTTATATTGTGGGGACTTTAATCTGTAGAAAAGGAGAATGATGATTGAAATTGAAGAGGTCTGGGAGAAGTTAAGAATGCAACTGCAATGCTGACTGTTTACCTTCACTGACAGCATAAAGATGGAGATTTCAGTGACCAGCTCTTGCAGCTTTCCATGTTGCACAGAAGGATTCTGGAACTTCTCCTGTAAATAGTAGGAATGTAGGATAAAGGAAACAGAACAAAAATATACATTAATACATACAATTAAATTAAAAAGCACTTCCTCACATGAGCACTATTCAATAGAAATGCCAATAGGTTTAGATGAACAAGAATGATATAAACTAACAAAAAAGTAACAACTCAGTGGGAGTTTCATATAAACTACTTTCATAAAAACACCAATAATTTGAAATCATCAAGAATAATATAAGAAATGAATAAAAATTAATGAAAAGTTATTTTGTTATAAAACCCTTATCTGACAGAAATTCCAGCCGTTTCACTGCATGAAGAATCATGAGTAAAGCAAACAACAAGAATTATCCCACGTGTGTACATTGATTCAAAACTAATGATTTCTTTATATACTATTATCACTAATGGCTATAAAGAGATGTTGGCAGAAATAGGAAATAAAGTAACCTGCCAAGTGTAGTCATGAACTCATGCTGCCATGACTTTGCCATTTATTTTCCCTTTTAAGTGTCATTTCCTACATATTTCTGCCTTCTGCTAAAAAGTATCTTGTGATTTTTGTTCTTTTGCTCGTCCTATGTAACTCTCCTTTGCTCGACCGTAATATTCACAATGCCTAAGGGCTTTCCGGGAAAGAATTGGGTCCCGAATACAAAAAACTAGTTTTGAATCAAAAAAATCAAGAATTTGGTCGCGAATACAAAAATCTAGTTTTAGATCAAGAAAATCAAGAACTGCGTGGCGAATACAAAATCTAGTATTGGATCTAGAAAATCAAGAATTGGGTCGCGAAACTAAAAAATTAGTTTTGGATCAAGAAAATCAAGATTTTTGGTCGCGAAAACAAAAATCTAGTTTTGAATCAACAAAAACAAGAACTGCGTGGCGAATACAAAAATCTAGTTTTGGATCAAGAAAATAAGCATTTGGTCGCGAACAAAAAAATCTAGTTTTGGATCAAGACAATAAAAAATTGGGTCCCGAATACAAAAATCTAGTTTTGGATCAAGAAAATCAAGAATTGGGATCCCGAATACAAAAAACTAGTTTTGGATCAAGAAAATCAAGAATTTGGTCGCGAATATGAAAATCTAGTTTTGGATCAAGAAAATCAAGAACTGCGTGGCGAATACAAAAATCTAGTTTTGGATCAAGAAAATCAAGAATTTGGTCGCGAATAGAAAAATCTAGTTTTGGATCAAGAAAAATCAAGAATTGGGTCGCGAAAACAAAAATCTAGTTTTGGATCAAAAAATCAAGAATTTGGTCGCGAATACAAAAATCTAGTTTTGGATCAAGAAAATCAAGAATTGGGTCTCTAATACAATAATCTAGTTTTGGATCAAGAAAATAAAAATTTGGTTGCGAATACAAAAATCTAGTTTTGGATCAAGAAAATCAAGAATTTGGTCGCGAACAAAAAATCTAGTTTTGGATCAAGAAAATCAAGAATTTGGTACCGAACACAAAAAACTAGTTTTGGATCAAGAAAATCAAGAATTTGGTCGCGAACACAAAAATCTAGTTTTGGATCAAGAAAATCAAGAATTTGGTCACGAACACAAAAATCTAGTTTTGGATCAAGAAAATAAGCATTTGTTCGCGAAAACAAAAAACTAGTTTGGGTTCAAGAAAATCAAGAATTGGGTCCCGAATACAAAAAACTAGTTTTGGATTAAGAAAATCAAGAATTTGGTCGCGAATACAAAAATCTAGTTTTAGATCAAGAAAATCAAGAACTGCGTGGCGAATACAAAAATCTAGTATTGGATCTCGAAAATCAAGAATTGGGTCGCGAAACTAAAAAACTAGTTTTGGATCAAGAAAATCAAGATTTTTGGTCGCGAAAAAAAAATCTAGTTTTGAATCAACAAAATCAAGAACTGCGTGGCGAATACAAAAATCTAGTTTTGGTTCAAGAAAATAAGCATTTGATCGCGAATACAAAAATCTAGTTTTGGATCAAGAAAATCAAGAATTGGGATCCCGAATACAAAAAACTAGTTTTGGATCAAGAAAATCAAGAATTTGGTCGCGAATACGAAAATCTAGTTTTGGATCAAGAAAATCAACAATTTGGTCGCGAATACGAAAATCTAGTTCTGGATCAAGAAAATCAAGAATTCGGTCCTGAACACAAAAATCTAGTTTTGAATCAAGAAAATCAAGAATTTGGTCGCGAACAAAAAAATCTAGTTTTGGATCCAGACAATCAAAAATTGGGTCCCGAATACAAAAATCTAGTTTTGGATCAAGAAAATCAAGAATTGGGTCCCGAATTCAACAATCTAGTTTTGGATCAAGAAAATGAATAAGTGGGTCGCGAATACAAAAATCAAGTTTTGGATCAAGAAAATCAAGAATTTGGTCGCGAATAGAAAAATCTAGTTTTGGATCAAGAAAATCAAGAACTGGGTCGCGAAAACAAAAATGTAGTTTTGGATCAAAAAAATCAAGAATTTGGTCGCGAATACAAAAATCTAGTTTTGGATCAAGAAAATAAAAATTTGGTTGCGAATACAAAAATCTAGTTTTGGATCAACAAAATCAAGAATTTGGTCGCGAACAAAAAATCTAGTTTTGGATCAAGAAAATCAAGAATTTGGTACCGAACACAAAAAACTAGTTTTGGATCAAGAAAATCAAGAATTTGGTCGCGAACACAAAAATCTAGTTTTGGATCAAGAAAATCAAGAATTTGGTCCCGAACACAAAAATCTAGTTTTGGATGAAGAAAATAAGCATTTGTTCGCGAAAACAAAAAACTAGTTTGGGATCAAGAAAATCAAGAATTGGGTCTCGAATACAAAAAACTAGTTTTGAATCAAGAAAATCAAGAATTTGGTCGCGAATACAAAAATCTAGTTTTAGATCAAGAAAATGAAGAACTGCGTGGCGAATACAAAAATCTAGTTTTGGATCAAGAAAATCAAGAATTTGGTCGCGAATAGAAAAATCTAGTTTTGGATCAAGAAAATCAAGAATTGGGTCGCGAAAACAAAAATCTAGTTTTGGATCAAAAAAATCAAGAATTTGGTCGCGAATACAAAAATCTAGTTTTGGATCAAGAAAATCAAGAATTGGGTGTCTTATACAAAAATCTAGTTTTGGATCAAGAAAATCAAGAATTGGGATTCCGAATACAAAAAACTAGTTTTGGATCAAGAAAATCAAGAATTTGGTCGCGAATATGAAAATCTAGTTTTGGACCAAGAAAATCAAGAATTGGGTCCCGAATACAAAAATCTAGTTTTGGATAAAGAAAATCAAGAATTGGGTCCCGAATACAAAAATCTAGTTTTGAATCAAGAAAATCAAGCATTTGGTCGCGAACACAAAAATCTAGTTTTGAATCAAGAAAATCAAGAATTTGGTCGCGAACACAAAAATCTAGTTTTGAATCAAGAAAATCAAGAATTTGGTCGCGAACAAAAAAATCTAGTTTTGGATCAAGACAATAAAAAATTGGGTCCCGAATACAAAAATCTAGTTTTGGAACAAGAAAATCAAGAATTGGGATCCCGAATACAAAAAACTAGTTTTGGATCAAGAAAATCAAGAATTTGGTCGCGAATATGAAAATCTAGTTTTGGATCAAGAAAATCAAGAACTGCGTGGCGAATACAAAAATCTAGTTTTGGATCAAGAAAATCAAGAATTTGGTCGCGAATAGAAAAATCTAGTTTTGGATCAAGAAAAATCAAGAATTGGGTCGCGAAAACAAAAATCTAGTTTTGGATCAAAAAAATCAAGAATTTGGTCGCGAATACAAAAATCTAGTTTTGGATCAAGAAAATCAAGAATTGGGTCTCTAATACAATAATCTAGTTTTGGATCAAGAAAATAAAAATTTGGTTGCGAATACAAAAATCTAGTTTTGGATCAAGAAAATCAAGAATTTGGTCGCGAACAAAAAATCTAGTTTTGGATCAAGAAAATCAAGAATTTGGTACCGAACACAAAAAACTAGTTTTGGATCAAGAAAATCAAGAATTTGGTCGCGAACACAAAAATCTAGTTTTCGATCAAGAAAATCAAGAATTTGGTCACGAACACAAAAATCTAGTTTTGGATCAAGAAAATAAGCATTTGTTCGCGAAAACAAAAAACTAGTTTGGGATCAAGAAAATCAAGAATTGGGTCCCGAATTTAAAAAACTAGTTTTGGATTAAGAAAATCAAGAATTTGGTCGCGAATACAAAAATCTAGTTTTAGATCAAGAAAATCAAGAACTGCGTGGCGAATACAAAAATCTAGTATTGGATCTCGAAAATCAAGAATTGGGTCGCGAAACTAAAAAACTAGTTTTGGATCAAGAAAATCAAGATTTTTGGTCGCGAAAAAAAAATCTAGTTTTGAATCAACAAAATCAAGAACTGCGTGGCGAATACAAAAATCTAGTTTTGGTTCAAGAAAATAAGCATTTGGTCGCGAATACAAAAATCTAGTTTTGGATCAAGAAAATCAAGAATTGGGATCCCGAATACAAAAAACTAGTTTTGGATCAAGAAAATCAAGAATTTGGTCGCGAATACGAAAATCTAGTTTTGGATCAAGAAAATCAAGAATTTGGTCGCGAACACAAAAATCTAGTTTTGGATCAAGAAAATCAAGAATTTGGTCCCGAACACAAAAATCTAGTTTTGGATCAAGAAAATAAGCATTTGTTCGCGAAAACAAAAAACTAGTTTGGGATCAAGAAAATCAAGAATTGGGTCTCGAATACAAAAAACTAGTTTTGAATCAAGAAAATCAAGAATTTGGTCGCGAATACAAAAATCTAGTTTTAGATCAAGAAAATGAAGAACTGCGTGGCGAATACAAAAATCTAGTTTTGGATCAAGAAAGTGAAGAATTTGGTCGCGAATAGAAAAATCTAGTTTTGGATCAAGAAAATCAAGAATTGGGTCGCGAAAACAAAAATGTAGTTTTGGATCAAAAAAATCAAGAATTTGGTCGCGAATACAAAAATCTAGTTTTGGATCAAGAAAATCAAGAATTGGGTGTCTTATACAAAAATCTAGTTTTGGATCAAGAAAATAAAAATTTGGTTGCGAATACAAAAATCTAGTTTTGGATCAAGAAAATCAAGAATTTGGTCGCGAACAAAAAATCTAGTTTTGGATCAAGAAAATCAAGAATTTGGTACCGAACACAAAAAACTAGTTTTGGATCAAGAAAATCAAGAATTTGGTCGCGAACACAAAAATCTAGTTTTGGATCAAGAAAATCAAGAATTTGGTCCCGAACACAAAAATCTAGTTTTGGATCAAGAAAATAAGCATTTGTTCGCGAAAACAAAAAACTAGTTTGGGATCAAGAAAATCAAGAATTGGGTCCCGAATACAAAAAACTAGTTTTGGATTAAGAAAATCAAGAATTTGGTCGCGAATACAAAAATCTAGTTTTAGATCAAGAAAATCAAGAACTGCGTGGCGAATACAAAAATCTAGTATTGGATCTCGAAAATCAAGAATTGGGTCGCGAAACTAAAAAACTAGTTTTGGATCAAGAAAATCAAGATTTTTGGTCGCGAAAAAAAAATCTAGTTTTGAATCAACAAAATCAAGAACTGCGTGGCGAATACAAAAATCTAGTTTTGGTTCAAGAAAATAAGCATTTGGTCGCGAAAACAAAAATCTAGTTTTGGATCAGGAAAATCAAGAATTGGGATCCCGAATACAAAAAACTAGTTTTGGATCAAGAAAATCAAGAATTTGGTCGCGAAGACGAAAATCTAGTTTTGGATCAAGAAAATCAAGAATTTGGTCGCGAACACAAAAATCTAGTTTTGGATCAAGAAAATCAAGAATTTGGTCCCGAACACAAAAATCTAGTTTTGGATGAAGAAAATAAGCATTTGTTCGCGAAAACAAAAAACTAGTTTGGGATCAAGAAAATCAAGAATTGGGTCTCGAATACAAAAAACTAGTTTTGAATCAAGAAAATCAAGAATTTGGTCGCGAATACAAAAATCTAGTTTTAGATCAAGAAAATCAAGAACTGCGTGGCGAATACAAAAATCTAGTTTTGGATCAAGAAAATCAAGAATTTGGTCGCGAATAGAAAAATCTAGTTTTGGATCAAGAAAATCAAGAATTGGGTCGCGAAAACAAAAATCTAGTATTGGATCTCGAAAATCAAGAATTGGGTCGCGAAACTAAAAAACTAGTTTTGGATCAAGAAAATCAAGATTTTTGGTCGCGAAAAAAAAATCTAGTTTTGAATCAACAAAATCAAGAACTGCGTGGCGAATACAAAAATCTAGTTTTGGTTCAAGAAAATAAGCATTTGATCGCGAATACAAAAATCTAGTTTTGGATCAAGAAAATCAAGAATTGGGATCCCGAATACAAAAAACTAGTTTTGGATCAAGAAAATCAAGAATTTGGTCGCGAATACGAAAATCTAGTTTTGGATCAAGAAAATCAACAATTTGGTCGCGAATACGAAAATCTAGTTCTGGATCAAGAAAATCAAGAATTCGGTCCTGAACACAAAAATCTAGTTTTGAATCAAGAAAATCAAGAATTTGGTCGCGAACAAAAAAATCTAGTTTTGGATCCAGACAATCAAAAATTGGGTCCCGAATACAAAAATCTAGTTTTGGATCAAGAAAATCAAGAATTGGGTCCCGAATTCAACAATCTAGTTTTGGATCAAGAAAATGAATAAGTGGGTCGCGAATACAAAAATCAAGTTTTGGATCAAGAAAATCAAGAATTTGGTCGCGAATAGAAAAATCTAGTTTTGGATCAAGAAAATCAAGAACTGGGTCGCGAAAACAAAAATGTAGTTTTGGATCAAAAAAATCAAGAATTTGGTCGCGAATACAAAAATCTAGTTTTGGATCAAGAAAATAAAAATTTGGTTGCGAATACAAAAATCTAGTTTTGGATCAACAAAATCAAGAATTTGGTCGCGAACAAAAAATCTAGTTTTGGATCAAGAAAATCAAGAATTTGGTACCGAACACAAAAAACTAGTTTTGGATCAAGAAAATCAAGAATTTGGTCGCGAACACAAAAATCTAGTTTTGGATCAAGAAAATCAAGAATTTGGTCCCGAACACAAAAATCTAGTTTTGGATCAAGAAAATAAGCATTTGTTCGCGAAAACAAAAAACTAGTTTGGGATCAAGAAAATCAAGAATTGGGTCTCGAATACAAAAAACTAGTTTTGAATCAAGAAAATCAAGAATTTGGTCGCGAATACAAAAATCTAGTTTTAGATCAAGAAAATCAAGAACTGCGTGGCGAATACAAAAATCTAGTTTTGGATCAAGAAAATCAAGAATTTGGTCGCGAATAGAAAAATCTAGTTTTGGATCAAGAAAATCAAGAATTGGGTCGCGAAAACAAAAATCTAGTTTTGGATCAAAAAAATCAAGAATTTGGTCGCGAATACAAAAATCTAGTTTTGGATCAAGAAAATCAAGAAATGGGTGTCTTATACAAAAATCTAGTTTTGGATCAAGAAAATAAAAATTTGGTTGCGAATAAAAAAATCTAGTTTTGTATCAAGAAAATCAAGAATTTGGTCGCGAACAAAAAATCTAGTTTTGGATCAAGAAAATCAAGAATTTGGTACCGAACACAAAAAACTAGTTTTGGATCAAGAAAATCAAGAATTTGGTCGCGAACACAAAAATCTAGTTTTGGATCAAGAAAATCAAGAATTTGGTCCCGAACACAAAAATCTAGTTTTGGATCAAGAAAATAAGCATTTGTTCGCGAAAACAAAAAACTAGTTTGGGATCAAGAAAATCAAGAATTGGGTCCCGAATACAAAAAACTAGTTTTGGATTAAGAAAATCAAGAATTTGGTCGCGAATACAAAAATCTAGTTTTAGATCAAGAAAATCAAGAACTGCGTGGCGAATACAAAAATCTAGTATTGGATCTCGAAAATCAAGAATTGGGTCGCGAAACTAAAAAACTAGTTTTGGATCAAGAAAATCAAGATTTTTGGTCGCGAAAAAAAAAACTAGTTTTGAATCAACAAAATCAAGAACTGCGTGGCGAATACAAAAATCTAGTTTTGGTTCAAGAAAATAAGTATTTGGTCGCGAATACAAAAATCTAGTTTTGGATCAAGAAAATCAAGAATTGGGATCCCGATTACAAAAAACTAGTTTTGGATCAAGAAAATCAAGAATTTGGTCGCGAATACGAAAATCTAGTTTTGGATCAAGAAAATCAAGAATTTGGTCGCGAACACGAAAATCTAGTTCTGGATCAAGAAAATCAAGAATTCGTTCCCGAACACAAAAATCTAGTTTTGGATCAAGAAAATAAGCATTTGTTCGCGAAAACAAAAAACTTGTTTGGGATCAAGAAAATCAAGAATTGGGTCTCGAATACAAAAAACTAGTTTTGAATCAAGAAAATCAAGAATTTGGTCGCGAATACAAAAATCTAGTTTTAGATCAAGAAAATGAAGAACTGCGTGGCGAATACAAAAATCTAGTTTTGGATCAAGAAAATCAAGAATTTGGTCGCGAATAGAAAAATCTAGTTTTGGATCAAGAAAATCAAGAATTGGGTCGCGAAAACAAAAATCTAGTTTTGGATCAAAAAAATCAAGAATTTGGTCGCGAATACAAAAATCTAGTTTTGGATCAAGAAAATCAAGAATTGGGTGTCTTATACAAAAATCTAGTTTTGGATCAAGAAAATAAAAATTTGGTTGCGAATACAAAAATCTAGTTTTGGATCAAGAAAATCAAGAATTTGGTCGCGAACAAAAAATCTAGTTTTGGATCAAGAAAATCAAGAATTTGGTACCGAACACAAAAAACTAGTTTTGGATCAAGAAAATCAAGAATTTGGTCGCGAACACAAAAATCTAGTTTTGGATCAAGAAAATCAAGAATTTGGTCACGAACACAAAAATCTAGTTTTGGATCAAGAAAATAAGCATTTGTTCGCGAAAACAAAAAACTAGTTTGGGATCAAGAAAATCAAGAATTGGGTCCCGAATACAAAAAACTAGTTTTGGATTAAGAAAATCAAGAATTTGGTCGCGAATACAAAAATCTAGTTTTAGATCAAGAAAATCAAGAACTGCGTGGCGAATACAAAAATCTAGTATTGGATCTCGAAAATCAAGAATTGGGTCGCGAAACTAAAAAACTAGTTTTGGATCAAGAAAATCAAGATTTTTGGTCGCGAAAAAAAAATCTAGTTTTGAATCAACAAAATCAAGAACTGCGTGGCGAATACAAAAATCTAGTTTTGGTTCAAGAAAATAAGCATTTGGTCGCGAATACAAAAATCTAGTTTTGGATCAAGAAAATCAAGAATTGGGATCCCGAATACAAAAAACTAGTTTTGGATCAAGAAAATCAAGAATTTGGTCGCGAATACGAAAATCTAGTTTTGGATCAAGAAAATCAACAATTTGGTCGCGAATACGAAAATCTAGTTCTGGATCAAGAAAATCAAGAATTCGGTCCTGAACACAAAAATCTAGTTTTGAATCAAGAAAATCAAGAATTTGGTCGCGAACAAAAAAATCTAGTTTTGGATCCAGACAATCAAAAATTGGGTCCCGAATACAAAAATCTAGTTTTGGATCAAAAAAATCAAGAATTGGGTCCCGAATTCAACAATCTAGTTTTGGATCAAGAAAATGAATAAGTGGGTCGCGAATACAAAAATCTAGTTTTGGATCAAGAAAATCAAGAATTTGGTCGCGAATAGAAAAATCTAGTTTTGGATCAAGAAAATCAAGAATTGGGTCGCGAAAACAAAAATGTAGTTTTGGATCAAAAAAATCAAGAATTTGGTCGCGAATACAAAAATCTAGTTTTGGATCAAGAAAATCAAGAATTGGGTCTCTAATACAAAAATCTAGTTTTGGATCAAGAAAATAAAAATTTGGTTGCGAATACAAAAATCTAGTTTTGGATCAAGAAAATCAAGAATTTGGTCGCGAACAAAAAATCTAGTTTTGGATCAAGAAAATCAAGAATTTGGTACCGAACACAAAAAACTAGTTTTGGATCAAGAAAATCAAGAATTTGGTCGCGAACACAAAAATCTAGTTTTGGATCAAGAAAATCAAGAATTTGGTACCGAACACAAAAAACTAGTTTTGGATCAAGAAAATCAAGAATTTGGTCGCGAACACAAAAATCTAGTTTTGGATCAAGAAAATCAAGAATTTGGTCCCGAACACAAAAATCTAGTTTTGGATCAAGAAAATAAGCATTTGTTCGCGAAAACAAAAAACTAGTTTGGGATCAAGAAAATCAAGAATTGGGTCCCGAATACAAAAAACTAGTTTTGGATTAAGAAAATCAAGAATTTGGTCGCGAATACAAAAATCTAGTTTTAGATCAAGAAAATCAAGAACTGCGTGGCGAATACAAAAATCTAGTATTGGATCTCGAAAATCAAGAATTGGGTCGCGAAACTAAAAAACTAGTTTTGGATCAAGAAAATCAAGATTTTTGGTCGCGAAAAAAAAATCTAGTTTTGAATCAACAAAATCAAGAACTGCGTGGCGAATACAAAAATCTAGTTTTGGTTCAAGAAAATAAGCATTTGGTCGCGAATACAAAAATCTAGTTTTGGATCAAGAAAATCAAGAATTGGGATCCCGAATACAAAAAACTAGTTTTGGATCAAGAAAATCAAGAATTTGGTCGCGAATACGAAAATCTAGTTTTGGATCAAGAAAATCAACAATTTGGTCGCGAATACGAAAATCTAGTTCTGGATCAAGAAAATCAAGAATTCGGTCCTGAACACAAAAATCTAGTTTTGAATCAAGAAAATCAAGAATTTGGTCGCGAACAAAAAAATCTAGTTTTGGATCCAGACAATCAAAAATTGGGTCCCGAATACAAAAATCTAGTTTTGGCTCCAGAAAATCAAGAATTGGGTCCCGAATTCAACAATCTAGTTTTGGATCAAGAAAATGAATAAGTGGGTCGCGAATACAAAAATCTAGTTTTGGATCAAGAAAATCAAGAATTTGGTCGCGAATAGAAAAATCTAGTTTTGGATCAAGAAAATCAAGAATTGGGTCGCGAAAACAAAAATGTAGTTTTGGATCAAAAAAATCAAGAATTGGGTCGCGAAAACAAAAATGTAGTTTTGGATCAAAAAAATCAAGAATTTGGTCGCGAATACAAAAATCTAGTTTTGGATCAAGAAAATCAAGAATTGGGTCTCTAATACAAAAATCTAGTTTTGGATCAAGAAAATAAAAATTTGGTTGCGAATACAAAAATCTAGTTTTGGATCAAGAAAATCAAGAATTTGGTCGCGAACAAAAAATCTAGTTTTGGATCAAGAAAATCAAGAATTTGGTACCGAACACAAAAAACTAGTTTTGGATCAAGAAAATCAAGAATTTGGTCGCGAACACAAAAATCTAGTTTTGGATCAAGAAAATCAAGAATTTGGTCCCGAACACAAAAATCTAGTTTTGGATCAAGAAAATAAGCATTTGTTCGCGAAAACAAAAAACTAGTTTGGGATCAAGAAAATCAAGAATTGGGTCTCGAATACAAAAAAACTATTTTTGAATCAAGAAAATCAAGAATTTGGTCGCGAATACAAAAATCTAGTTTTAGATCAAGAAAATCAAGAACTGCGTGGCGAATACAAAAATCTAGTATTGGATCTAGAAAATCAAGAATTGGGTCGCGAATAGAAAAATCTAGTTTTGGATCAAGAAAAATCAAGAATTGGGTCGCGAAAACAAAAATCTAGTTTTGGATCAAAAAATCAAGAATTTGGTCGCGAATACAAAAATCTAGTTTTGGTTCAAGAAAATCAAGAATTGGGATCCCGAATACAAAAAACTAGTTTTGGATCAAGAAAATCAAGAATTTGGTCGCGAATATGAAAATCTAGTTTTGGATCAAGAAAATGAAGAATTGGGTCCTGAATACAAAAATCTAGCTTTGAATCAAGAAAATCAAGCATTTGGTCGCGAATACAAAAATCTTGTTTTGGATCAAGAAAATCAAGAATTTGGTCGCGAACACAAAAATCTAGTTTTGGATCAAGAAATTCAAGAATTCGGTCCTAAACACAAAAATCTAGTTTTGAATCAAGAAAATCAAGAATTTGGTCGCGAACAAAAAAATCTAGTTTTGGATCAAGACAATAAAAAATTGGGTCCCGAATACAAAAATCTAGTTTTGGATCAAGAAAATAAAGAATTGGGTCCCGAATTCAACAATCTAGTTTTCGATCAAGAAAATGAAGAAGTGGGTCGCGAATACAAAAATTACGTTTCGGATCAAGAAAATCAAGAATTTCGTCGCGAATAGAAAAATCTAGTTTTGGTTCAAGAAAATCAAGAATTGGGTCGCGAAAACAAAAATCTAGTTTTGGATCAAGAAAATCAAGAATTTGGTCGCGAATACAAAAATCTAGTTTTGGATCAAGAAAATCAAGAATTGGGATCCCGAATACAAAAAACTAGTTTTGGATCAAGAAAATCAAGAATTTGGTCGAGAATATGAAAATCTAGTTTTGGATCAAGAAAATCAAGAATTGGGTCCCGAATACAAAAATCTAGTTTTGGATCAAGAAAATCAAGAATTGGGTCTCTAATACAAAAATCTAGTTTTGGATCAAGAAAATAAAAATTTGGTTGCGAATACAAAAATCTAGTTTTGGATCAAGAAAATCAAGAATTGGGTCGCGAACAAAAAATCTAGTTTTGGATCAAGAAAATCAAAAATTGGGTCCCGAATACAAAAATCTTGTTTTGGATCAAGAAAATCAAGAATTGGGTTCCGAATTCAACAATCTAGTTTTGGATCAAGAAAATGAATAAGTGGGTCGCGAATACAAAAATCAAGTTTTGGATCAAGAAAATCAAGAATTTGGTCGCGAATACAAAAATCTAGTTTGGGATCAAGAAAATCAAGAATTGGGTCGCGAATACAAAAAACTAGTTTTGAATCAAGAAAATCAAGAATTTGGTCGCGAATACAAAAATCTAGTTTTAGATCAAGAAAATCAAGAACTGCGTGGCGAATACAAAAATCTAGTATTGGATCTAGAAAATCAAGAATTGGGTCGCGAAACTAAAAAATTAGTTTTGGATCAAGAAAATCAAGATTTTTGGTCGCGAAAACAAAAATCTAGTTTTGAATCAACAAAATCAAGAACTGCGTGGCGAATACAAAAATCTAGTTTTGGATCATGAAAATAAGCATTTGGTCGCGAATACAAAAATCTAGTTTTGGATCAAGAAAATCAAGAATTGGGATCCCGAATACAAAAAACTAGTTTTGGATCAAGAAAATCAAGAATTTGGTCGCGAATATGAAAATCTAGTTTTGGATCAAGAAAATCAAGAATTGGGATCCCGAATACAAAAAACTAGTTTTGGATCAAGAAAATCAAGAATTTGGTCGCGAATATGAAAATCTAGTTTTGGATCAAGAAAATCAAGAATTGGGTCCCGAATACAAAAATCTAGTTTTGGATAAAGAAAATCAACAATTGGGTCCCGAATACAAAAATCTAGTTTTGAATCAAGAAAATCAAGCATTTGGTCGCGAATACAAAAATCTTGTTTTGGATCAAGAAAATCAAGAATTAGGTCGCGAACACAAAAATCTAGTTTTGGATCAAGAAATTCAAGAATTCGGTCCTAAACACAAAAATCTAGTTTTGAATCAAGAAAATCAAGAATTTGGTCGCGAACAAAAAAATCTAGTTTTGGATCAAGACAATAAAAAATTGGGTCCCGAATACAAAAATCTAGTTTTGGATCAAGAAAATCAAGAATTGGGTCCCGAATTCAACAATCTAGTTTTCGATCAAGAAAATGAAGAAGTGGGTCGCGAATACAAAAATTACGTTTCGGATCAAGAAAATCAAGAATTTCGTCGCGAATAGAAAAATCTAGTTTTGGTTCTAGAAAATCAAGAATTGGGTCGCGAAAACAAAAATCTAGTTTTGGATCAAGAAAATCAAGAATTTGGTCGCGAATACAAAAATCTAGTTTTGGATCAAGAAAATCAAGAATTGGGATCCCGAATACAAAAAACTAGTTTTGGATCAAGAAAATCAAGAATTTGGTCGAGAATATGAAAATCTAGTTTTGGATCAAGAAAATCAAGAATTGGGTCCCGAATACAAAAATCTAGTTTTGGATCAAGAAAATCAAGAATTGGGTCTCTAATACAAAAATCTAGTTTTGGATCAAGAAAATAAAAATTTGGTTGCGAATACAAAAATCTAGTTTTGGATCAAGAAAATCAAGAATTGGGTCGCGAACAAAAAATCTAGTTTTGGATCAAGAAAATCAAAAATTGGGTCCCGAATACAAAAATCTTGTTTTGGATCAAGAAAATCAAGAATTGGGTTCCGAATTCAACAATCTAGTTTTGGATCAAGAAAATGAATAAGTGGGTCGCGAATACAAAAATCAAGTTTTGGATCAAGAAAATCAAGAATTTGGTCGCGAATAGAAAAATCTAGTTTGGGATCAAGAAAATCAAGAATTGGGTCGCGAATACAAAAAACTAGTTTTGAATCAAGAAAATCAAGAATTTGGTCGCGAATACAAAAATCTAGTTTTAGATCAAGAAAATCAAGAACTGCGTGGCAAATACAAAAATCTAGTATTGGATCTAGAAAATCAAGAATTGGGTCGCGAAACTAAAAAATTAGTTTTGGATCAAGAAAATCAAGATTTTTGGTCGCGAAAACAAAAATCGAGTTTTGAATCAACAAAATCAAGAACTGCGTGGCGAATACAAAAATCTAGTATTGGATCATGAAAATAAGCATTTGGTCGCGAATACAAAAATCTAGTTTTGGATCAAGAAAATCAAGAATTGGGATCCCGAATACAAAAAACTAGTTTTGGATCAAGAAAATCAAGAATTTGGTCGCGAATATGAAAATCTAGTTTTGGATCAAGAAAATCAAGAATTGGGTCCCGAATACAAAAATCTAGTTTTGGATAAAGAAAATCAAGAATTGGGTCCCGAATACAAAAATCTAGTTTTGAATCAAGAAAATCAAGCATTTGGTCGCGAACACAAAAATCTAGTTTTGAATCAAGAAAATCAAGAATTTGGTCGCGAACACAAAAATCTAGTTTTGGATCAAGAAAATCAAGAATTCGGTCCTAAACACAAAAATCTAGTTTTGAATCAAGAAAATCAAGAATTTGGTTGCGAACAAAAAAATCTAGTTTTGGATCAAGACAATCAAAAATTGGGTCCCGAATACAAAAATCTAGTTTTGGATCAAGAAAATCAAGAATTGGGTCGCGAATTCAAAAATCTAGTTTTGGATCAAGAAAATGAATAAGTGGGTCGCGAATACAAAAATTACGTTTCGGATCAAGAAAATCAAGAATTTCGTCGCGAATAGAAAAATCTAGTTTTGGATCAAGAAAAACAAGAATTGGGTCGCGAAAACAAAAATCTAGTTTTGGATCAAGAAAATCAAGAATTTGGTCGCGAATACAAAAATCTAGTTTTGGACCAAGAAAAAAAAAATTTGGTCGCGAATACAAATATCTAGTTTTGGATCAAGAAAATCAAGAATTTGGTCGCGAACAAAAAATCTAGTTTTGGATCAAGAAAAATCAAGAATTTGGTACCGAATACAAAAAACTAGTTTTGGATCAAGAAAATCAAGAATTTGGTCGGGAACACAAAAATCTAGTTTTGGATCAAGAAAATCAAGAACTGCGTGGCGTATACGAATATCTAGTTTTGGATCAATAAAATAAGCATTTGTTCGTGAAAACAAAAAACTATTTTGGGATCAAAAAAATCAAGAATTGGGTCCCGAATACAAAAAACTAGTTTTGGATTAAGAAAATCAAGAATTTGGTTGCGAATACAAAAATCTAGTTTTAGATCAAGAAAATCAAGAACTGCGTGGCGAATACAAAAATCTAGTACTGGATCTAGAAAATCAAGAATTGGGTCGCAAAACTAAAAAACTAGTTTTGGATCAAGAAAATCAAGATTTTTGGTCGCGAAAACAAAAATCTAGTTTTGAATCAACAAAATGAAGAACTGCGTGGCGAATACAAAAATCTAGTTTTGGATCAAGAAAATAAGCATGTGGTCGCCAATACAAAAATCAAGTTTTGGATCAAGAAAATCAAGAATTTGGTCGCGAATACAAAAATTTAGTTTTGGATCAAGAAAATCAAGAACTGGGATCCCGAATACAAAAAACTAGTTTTGGATCAAGAAAATCAAGAATTTGGTCGCGAACAAAAAATCTAGTTTTGGATCAAGAAAATCAAGAATTTGGTACCGAACACAAAAATATAGTATTGGATCAAGAAAATCAAGAATTTGGTCGTGAACACAAAAATCTAGTTTTGGATCAAGAAAATAAGCATTTGTTCGCGAAAACAAAAAACTAGTTTGGGATCAAGAAAATCAAGAATTGGGTCCCGAATACAAAAAACTAGTTTTGGATTAAGAAAATCAAGAATTTGGTCGCGAAAGCAAAAATCTAGTTTTAGATCAAGAAAATCAAGAACTGCGTAGCGAATACAAAAATCTAGTATTGGATCTAGAAAATCAAGAATTGGGTCGCGAAACCAAAAAATTAGTTTTGGATCAAGAAAATCAAGATTTTTGGTCGCGAAAACAAAAATCTAGTTTTGGATCAACAAAATCAAGAACTGCGTGGCGAATACAAAAATCTAGTTTTGGATCAAGAAAATAAGCATTTGGTCGCCAATACAAAAATCTAGTTCTGGATCAAGAAAATCAAGAATTTGGTCCCGAATACAAAAATCTAGTTCTGGATAAAGAAAATCAAGAATTGGGTCCCGAATACAAAAATCTACTTTTGAATCAACAAAATCAAGAACTGCGTGGCGAATACAAATATCTAGTTTTGGATTAAGAAAATCAAGAATTTGGTCGCGAACACAAAAATCTAGTTTTGGATCAAGAAAATCTAGAATTTGGTCGCGAACAAAAAAATCTAGTTTTGGGTCAAGACAATCAAGAACAAGGTCCCGAATACAAAAATCTTGTTTTGAATCAAGAAAATCAAGAATTGGGTCGCGAATTGAACAATCTAGTTTTGGATCAAGAAAATGAAGAAGTGGGTCGCGAATACAAAAATTACGCTTCGGATCAAGAAAATCAAGAATTTCGTCGCGAATAGAAAAATCTAGTTTTGGATCAACAAAATCAAGAATTGGGTCGCGAATACAAAAATCTAGTTTTGGATCAAGAAAATCAAGAATTTGGTCCCGAATACAAAAATCTAGTTCTGGATCAAGAAAATCAAGAATTGGGTCCCGAATACCAAAATCTAGTTTTGAATCAAGAAAATCAAGCATTTGGTCGCGAACACAAAAATCTAGTTTTGGATCAAGAAAATCAAGAATTTGGTCGCGAACACAAAAATCTAGTTTTGGATCAAGAAAATCAAGAATTTGGTCGCGAACAAAAAAATCTAGTTTTGCATTAAAGACAATCAAGAACAAGGTCCCGAATACAAAAATCTAGTTTTGAATCAAGAAAATCAAGAATTGGGTCGCGAATTCAACAATCTAGTTTTGGATCAAGAAAATGAAGAAGTGGGTCGCGAATACAAAAATTAAGATTCGGATCAAGAAAATCAAGAATTTCGTCGCGAATAGAAAAATCTAATTTTGGATCAACAAAATCAAGAATTGGGTCGCGAATACAAAAATCTAGTTTTGGATCAAGAAAATCAAGAATTTGGTCCCGAATACAAAAATCTAGTTCTGGATCAAGAAAATCAAGAATTGGGTCCCGAATACCAAAATCTAGTTTTGAATCAAGAAAATCAAGCATTTGGTCGCGAACACAAAAATCTAGTTTTGGATCAAGAAAATCAAGAATTTGGTCGCGAACACAAAAATCTAGTTTTGGATCAAGAAAATCAAGAATTTGGTCGCGAACAAAAAAATCTAGTTTTGCATTAAAGACAATCAAGAACAAGGTCCCGAATACAAAAATCTAGTTTTGAATCAAGAAAATCAAGAATTGGGTCGCGAATTCAACAATCTAGTTTGGGATCAAGAAAATGAAGAAGTGGGTCGCGAATACAAAAATTAAGATTCGGATCAAGAAAATCAAGAATTTCGTCGCGAATAGAAAAATCTAGTTTCGGATCAAGAAAATCAAGAATTGGGTCGCAAATACAAAAATCTAGTTTTGGATCAAGAAAATCAAGAATTTGGTCGCGAATACAACAATATAGTTTTGGATTAAGAAAATCAAAAATTTGGTCGCGAACAAAAAATCTAGTTTTGGATCAAGAAAATCAATAATTTGGTACCGAATACAAAAAAACTAGTTTTGGATGAAGAAAATCAAGAATTTGGTCGCGAACACAAAAATCTAGTTTTCGATCAAGAAAATCAAGAACTGCGTGGCGTATACAAATATCTAGTTTTGGATCAAGAAAATAAGCATTTGTTCGCGAAAACAAAAAACTAGTTTGGGATCAAGAAAATCAAGAATTGGGTCCCGAATACAAAAAACTAGTTTTGGATTAAGAAAATCAAGAATTTGGTCGCGAAAGCAAAAATCTAGTTTTAGATCAAGAAAATGAAGAAGTGGGTCGCGAATACAAAAATTAAGTTTCGGATCAAGAAAATCAAGAATTTCGTCGCGAATAGAAAAATCTAGTTTTGGATCAAGAAAATCAAGAATTGGGTCGCGAAAACAAAAATCTAGTTTTGGATCAAGAAAATCAAGAATTTGGTCGCGAATACAAAAATCTAGTTTTGGACCAAGAAAAAAAAAATTTGGTCGCGAATACAACAATATAGTTTTGGATCAAGAAAATCAAAAATTTGGTCGCGAACAAAAAATCTAGTTTTGGATCAAGAAAATCAAGAATTTGGTACCGAATACAAAAAAACTAGTTTTGGATGAAGAAAATCAAGAATTTGGTCGCGAACAAAAAAATCTAGTTTTCGATCAAGAAAATCAAGAACTGCGTGGCGTATACAAATATCTAGTTTTGGATCAAGAAAATAAGCATTTGTTCGCGAAAACAAAAAACTAGTTTGGGATCAAGAAAATCAAGAATTGGGTCCCGAATACAAAAAACTAGTTTTGGATTAAGAAAATCAAGAATTTGGTCGCGAAAGCAAAAATCTAGTTTTAGATCAAGAAAATCAAGAACTGCGTGGCGAATACAAAAATCTAGTACTGGATCTAGAAAATCAAGAATTGGGTCGCGAAACGAAAAAACTAGTTTTGGATCAAGAAAATCAACAATTTGGTCGCGAATACGAAAATCTAGTTCTGGATCAAGAAAATCAAGAATTTGGTCCCGAATACAAAAATCTAGTTCTGGATCAAGAAAATCAAGAATTGGGTCCCGAATACCAAAATCTAGTTTTGAATCAAGAAAATCAAGCATTTGGTCGCGAACACAAAAATCTAGTTTTGGATCAAGAAAATCAAGAATTTGGTCGCGAACACAAAAATCTAGTTTTGGATCAAGAAAATCAAGAATTTGGTCGCGAACAAAAAAATCTAGTTTTGCATTAAAGACAATCAAGAACAAGGTCCCGAATACAAAAATCTAGTTTTGAATCAAGAAAATCAAGAATTGGGTCGCGAACTCAACAATCTAGTTTTGGATCAAGAAAATGAAGAAGTGGGTCGCGAATACAAAAATTAAGATTCGGATCAAGAAAATCAAGAATTTCGTCGCGAATAGAAAAATCTAGTTTTGGATCAACAAAATCAAGAATTGGGTCGCGAATACAAAAATCTAGTTTTGGATCAAGAAAATCAAGAATTTGGTCCCGAATACAAAAATCTAGTTCTGGATCAAGAAAATCAAGAATTGGGTCCCGAATACCAAAATCTAGTTTTGAATCAAGAAAATCAAGCATTTGGTCGCGAACACAAAAATCTAGTTTTGGATCAAGAAAATCAAGAATTTGGTCGCGAACACAAAAATCTAGTTTTGGATCAAGAAAATCAAGAATTTGGTCGCGAACAAAAAAATCTAGTTTTGCATTAAAGACAATCAAGAACAAGGTCCCGAATTCAACAATCTAGTTTTGGATCAAGAAAATGAAAAAGTGGGTCGCGAATACAAAAATCTAGTTTCGGATCAAGAAAATCAAGAATTTCGTCGCGAATAGAAAAATCTAGTTTTGGATCAAGAAAAACAAGAATTGGGTCGCGAAAACAAAAATCTAGTTTTGGATCAAGAAAATCAAGAATTTGGTCGCGAATACAAAAATCTAGTTTTGGACCAAGAAAAAAAAAATTTGGTCGCGAATACAAATATCTAGTTTTGGATCAAGAAAATCAAGAATTTGGTCGCGAACAAAAAATCTAGTTTTGGATCAAGAAAAATCAAGAATTTGGTACCGAATACAAAAAACTAGTTTTGGATCAAGAAAATCAAGAATTTGGTCGGGAACACAAAAATCTAGTTTTGGATCAAGAAAATCAAGAACTGCGTGGCGTATACGAATATCTAGTTTTGGATCAATAAAATAAGCATTTGTTCGTGAAAACAAAAAACTAGTTTGGGATCAAAAAAATCAAGAATTGGGTCCCGAATACAAAAAACTAGTTTTGGATTAAGAAAATCAAGAATTTGGTTGCGAATACAAAAATCTAGTTTTAGATCAAGAAAATCAAGAACTGCGTGGCGAATACAAAAATCTAGTACTGGATCTAGAAAATCAAGAATTGGGTCGCAAAACTAAAAAACTAGTTTTGGATCAAGAAAATCAAGATTTTTGGTCGCGAAAACAAAAATCTAGTTTTGAATCAACAAAATGAAGAACTGCGTGGCGAATACAAAAATCTAGTTTTGGATCAAGAAAATAAGCATGTGGTCGCCAATACAAAAATCAAGTTTTGGATCAAGAAAATCAAGAATTTGGTCGCGAATACAAAAATTTAGTTTTGGATCAAGAAAATCAAGAACTGGGATCCCGAATACAAAAAACTAGTTTTGGATCAAGAAAATCAAGAATTTGGTCGCGAACAAAAAATCTAGTTTTGGATCAAGAAAAATCAAGAATTTGGTACCGAATACAAAAAACTAGTTTTGGATCAAGAAAATCAAGAATTTGGTCGCGAACACAAAAATATAGTATTGGATCAAGAAAATCAAGAATTTGGTCGCGAACACAAAAATCTAGTTTTGGATCAAGAAAATAAGCATTTGTTCGCGAAAACAAAAAACTAGTTTGGGATCAAGAAAATCAAGAATTGGGTCCCGAATACAAAAAACTAGTTTTGGATTAAGAAAATCAAGAATTTGGTCGCGAAAGCAAAAATCTAGTTTTAGATCAAGAAAATCAAGAACTGCGTAGCGAATACAAAAATCTAGTATTGGATCTAGAAAATCAAGAATTGGGTCGCGAAACCAAAAAACTAGTTTTGGATCAAGAAAATCAACATTTTTGGTCGCGAAGACAAAAATCTAGTTTTGGATCAACAAAATCAAGAACTGCGTGGCGAATACAAAAATCTAGTTTTGGATCAAGAAAATAAGCATTTGGTCGCCAATACAAAAATCTAGTTCTGGATCAAGAAAATCAAGAATTTGGTCCCGAATACAAAAATCTAGTTCTGGATAAAGAAAATCAAGAATTGGGTCCCGAATACAAAAATCTACTTTTGAATCAACAAAATCAAGAACTGCGTGGCGAATACAAATATCTAGTTTTGGATCAAGAAAATCAAGAATTTGGTCGCGAACACAAAAATCTAGTTTTGGATCAAGAAAATCTAGAATTTGGTCGCGAACAAAAAAATCTAGTTTTGGGTCAAGACAATCAAGAACAAGGTCCCGAATACAAAAATCTTGTTTTGAATCAAGAAAATCAAGAATTGGGTCGCGAATTGAACAATCTAGTTTTGGATCAAGAAAATGAAGAAGTGGGTCGCGAATACAAAAATTACGTTTCGGATCAAGAAAATCAAGAATTTCGTCGCGAATAGAAAAATCTAGTTTTGGATCAAGAAAATCAAGAATTGGGTCGCGAAAACAAAAATCTAGTTTTGGATCAAGAAAATCAAGAATTTGGTCGCGAATACAAAAATCTAGTTTTGGACCAAGAAAAAAAAAATTTGGTCGCGAATACAAAAATCTAGTTTTGGATCAAGAAAATCAAGAATTTGGTCGCGAACAAAAAATCTAGTTTTGGATCAAGAAAATCAAGAATTTGGTACCGAATACAAAAAACTAGTTTTGGATCAAGAAAATCAAGAATTTGGTCGCGAACACAAAAATCTAGTTTTGGATCAAGAAAATCAAGAACTGCGTGGCGTATACAAATATCTAGTTTTGGATCAAGAAAATAAGCATTTGTTCGCGAAAACAAAAAACTAGTTTGGGATCAAGAAAATCAAGAACTGCGTGGCGAATACAAAAATCTAGTACTGGATCTAGAAAATCAAGAATTGGGTCGCGAAACGAAAAAACTAGTTTTGGATCAAGAAAATCAACAATTTGGTCGCGAATACGAAAATCTAGTTTTGGATCAAGAAAATCAAGAATTTGGTACCGAATACAAAAAAACTAGTTTTGGATGAAGAAAATCAAGAATTTGGTCGCGAACAAAAAAATCTAGTTTTCGATCAAGAAAATCAAGAACTGCGTGGCGTATACAAATATCTAGTTTTGGATCAAGAAAATAAGCATTTGTTCGCGAAAACAAAAAACTAGTTTGGGATCAAGAAAATCAAGAATTGGGTCCCGAATACAAAAAACT
Source organism: x Bolboschoenoplectus mariqueter (assembly GCA_037678475.1). NCBI lineage: Eukaryota > Viridiplantae > Streptophyta > Magnoliopsida > Poales > Cyperaceae > x Bolboschoenoplectus > x Bolboschoenoplectus mariqueter. Next base: position 708,649 of record CM075286.1, on the reverse strand, counting down.
AGTTTTGGATTAAGAAAATCAAGAATTTGGTCGCGAAAGCAAAAATCTAGTTTTAGATCAAGAAAATCAAGAACTGCGTGGCGAATACAAAAATCTAGTACTGGATCTAGAAAATCAAGAATTGGGTCGCGAAACGAAAAAACTAGTTTTGGATCAAGAAAATCAACAATTTGGTCGCGAATACGAAAATCTAGTTCTGGATCAAGAAAATCAAGAATTTGGTCCCGAATACAAAAATCTAGTTCTGGATCAAGAAAATCAAGAATTGGGTCCCGAATACCAAAATCTAGTTTTGAATCAAGAAAATCAAGCATTTGGTCGCGAACACAAAAATCTAGTTTTGGATCAAGAAAATCAAGAATTTGGTCGCGAACACAAAAATCTAGTTTTGGATCAAGAAAATCAAGAATTTGGTCGCGAACAAAAAAATCTAGTTTTGCATTAAAGACAATCAAGAACAAGGTCCCGAATTCAACAATCTAGTTTTGGATCAAGAAAATGAAAAAGTGGGTCGCGAATACAAAAATCTAGTTTCGGATCAAGAAAATCAAGAATTTCATCGCGAATAGAAAAATCTAGTTTTGGATCAAGAAAATCAAGAATTGGGTCGCGAAAACAAAAATCTAGTTTTGGATCAAGAAAATCAAGAATTTGGTCGCGAATACAAAAATCTAGTTTTGGACCAAGAAAAAAAAAATTTGGTCGCGAATACAACAATATAGTTTTGGATTAAGAAAATCAAAAATTTGGTCGCGAACAAAAAATCTAGTTTTGGATCAAGAAAATCAAGAATTTGGTACCGAATACAAAAAAACTAGTTTTGGATGAAGAAAATCAAGAATTTGGTCGCGAACACAAAAATCTAGTTTTCGATCAAGAAAATCAAGAACTGCGTGGCGTATACAAATATCTAGTTTTGGATCAAGAAAATAAGCATTTGTTCGCGAAAACAAAAAACTAGTTTGGGATCAAGAAAATCAAGAATTGGGTCCCGAATACAAAAAACTAGTTTTGGATTAAGAAAATCAAGAATTTGGTCGCGAAAGCAAAAATCTAGTTTTAGATCAAGAAAATCAAGAACTGCGTGGCGAATACAAAAATTAAGTTTCGGATCAAGAAAATCAAGAATTTCGTCGCGAATAGAAAAATCTAGTTTTGGATCAAGAAAATCAAGAATTGGGTCGCGAAAACAAAAATCTAGTTTTGGATCAAGAAAATCAAGAATTTGGTCGCGAATACAAAAATCTAGTTTTGGACCAAGAAAAAAAAAATTTGGTCGCGAATACAACAATATAGTTTTGGATCAAGAAAATCAAAAATTTGGTCGCGAACAAAAAATCTAGTTTTGGATCAAGAAAATCAAGAATTTGGTACCGAATACAAAAAAACTAGTTTTGGATGAAGAAAATCAAGAATTTGGTCGCGAACAAAAAAATCTAGTTTTCGATCAAGAAAATCAAGAACTGCGTGGCGTATACAAATATCTAGTTTTGGATCAAGAAAATAAGCATTTGTTCGCGAAAACAAAAAACTAGTTTGGGATCAAGAAAATCAAGAATTGGGTCCCGAATACAAAAAACTAGTTTTGGATTAAGAAAATCAAGAATTTGGTCGCGAAAGCAAAAATCTAGTTTTAGATCAAGAAAATCAAGAACTGCGTGGCGAATACAAAAATCTAGTACTGGATCTAGAAAATCAAGAATTGGGTCGCGAAACGAAAAAACTAGTTTTGGATCAAGAAAATCAACAATTTGGTCGCGAATACGAAAATCTAGTTCTGGATCAAGAAAATCAAGAATTTGGTCCCGAATACAAAAATCTAGTTCTGGATCAAGAAAATCAAGAATTGGGTCCCGAATACCAAAATCTAGTTTTGAATCAAGAAAATCAAGCATTTGGTCGCGAACACAAAAATCTAGTTTTGGATCAAGAAAATCAAGAATTTGGTCGCGAACACAAAAATCTAGTTTTGGATCAAGAAAATCAAGAATTTGGTCGCGAACAAAAAAATCTAGTTTTGCATTAAAGACAATCAAGAACAAGGTCCCGAATACAAAAATCTAGTTTTTAATCAAGAAAATCAAGAATTGGGTCGCGAACTCAACAATCTAGTTTTGGATCAAGAAAATGAAGAAGTGGGTCGCGAATACAAAAATTAAGATTCGGATCAAGAAAATCAAGAATTTCGTCGCGAATAGAAAAATCTAGTTTTGGATCAACAAAATCAAGAATTGGGTCGCGAATACAAAAATCTAGTTTTGGATCAAGAAAATCAAGAATTTGGTCCCGAATACAAAAATCTAGTTCTGGATCAAGAAAATCAAGAATTGGGTCCCGAATACCAAAATCTAGTTTTGAATCAAGAAAATCAAGCATTTGGTCGCGAACACAAAAATCTAGTTTTGGATCAAGAAAATCAAGAATTTGGTCGCGAACACAAAAATCTAGTTTTGGATCAAGAAAATCAAGAATTTGGTCGCGAACAAAAAAATCTAGTTTTGCATTAAAGACAATCAAGAACAAGGTCCCGAATTCAACAATCTAGTTTTGGATCAAGAAAATGAAAAAGTGGGTCGCGAATACAAAAATCTAGTTTCGGATCAAGAAAATCAAGAATTTCGTCGCGAATAGAAAAATCTAGTTTTGGATCAAGAAAATCAAGAATTGGGTCGCGAAAACAAAAATCTAGTTTTGGATCAAGAAAATCAAGAATTTGGTCGCGAATACAAAAATCTAGTTTTGGACCAAGAAAAAAAAAATTGGTCGCGAATACAACAATATAGTTTTGGATTAAGAAAATCAAAAATTTGGTCGCGAACAAAAAATCTAGTTTTGGATCAAGAAAATCAAGAATTTGGTACCGAATACAAAAAAACTAGTTTTGGATGAAGAAAATCAAGAATTTGGTCGCGAACACAAAAATCTAGTTTTCGATCAAGAAAATCAAGAACTGCGTGGCGTATACAAATATCTAGTTTTGGATCAAGAAAATAAGCATTTGTTCGCGAAAACAAAAAACTAGTTTGGGATCAAGAAAATCAAGAATTGGGTCCCGAATACAAAAAACTAGTTTTGGATTAAGAAAATCAAGAATTTGGTCGCGAAAGCAAAAATCTAGTTTTAGATCAAGAAAATGAAGAAGTGGGTCGCGAATACAAAAATTAAGTTTCGGATCAAGAAAATCAAGAATTTCGTCGCGAATAGAAAAATCTAGTTTTGGATCAAGAAAATCAAGAATTGGGTCGCGAAAACAAAAATCTAGTTTTGGATCAAGAAAATCAAGAATTTGGTCGCGAATACAAAAATCTAGTTTTGGACCAAGAAAAAAAAAATTTGGTCGCGAATACAACAATATAGTTTTGGATTAAGAAAATCAAAAATTTGGTCGCGTACAAAAAATCTAGTTTTGGATCAAGAAAATCAAGAATTTGGTACCGAATACAAAAAAACTAGTTTTGGATGAAGAAAATCAAGAATTTGGTCGCGAACAAAAAAATCTAGTTTTCGATCAAGAAAATCAAGAACTGCGTGGCGTATACAAATATCTAGTTTTGGATCAAGAAAATAAGCATTTGTTCGCGAAAACAAAAAACTAGTTTGGGATCAAGAAAATCAAGAATTGGGTCCCGAATACAAAAAACTAGTTTTGGATTAAGAAAATCAAGAATTTGGTCGCGAAAGCAAAAATCTAGTTTTAGATCAAGAAAATCAAGAACTGCGTGGCGAATACAAAAATCTAGTACTGGATCTAGAAAATCAAGAATTGGGTCGCGAAACGAAAAAACTAGTTTTGGATCAAGAAAATCAACAATTTGGTCGCGAATACGAAAATCTAGTTCTGGATCAAGAAAATCAAGAATTTGGTCCCGAATACAAAAATCTAGTTCTGGATCAAGAAAATCAAGAATTGGGTCCCGAATACCAAAATCTAGTTTTGAATCAAGAAAATCAAGCATTTGGTCGCGAACACAAAAATCTAGTTTTGGATCAAGAAAATCAAGAATTTGGTCGCGAACACAAAAATCTAGTTTTGGATCAAGAAAATCAAGAATTTGGTCGCGAACAAAAAAATCTAGTTTTGCATTAAAGACAATCAAGAACAAGGTCCCGAATTCAACAATCTAGTTTTGGATCAAGAAAATGAAAAAGTGGGTCGCGAATACAAAAATCTAGTTTCGGATCAAGAAAATCAAGAATTTCGTCGCGAATAGAAAAATCTAGTTTTGGATCAAGAAAATCAAGAATTGGGTCGCGAAAACAAAAATCTAGTTTTGGATCAAGAAAATCAAGAATTTGGTCGCGAATACAAAAATCTAGTTTTGGACCAAGAAAAAAAAAATTTGGTCGCGAATACAACAATATAGTTTTGGATTAAGAAAATCAAAAATTTGGTCGCGAACAAAAAATCTAGTTTTGGATCAAGAAAATCAAGAATTTGGTACCGAATACAAAAAAACTAGTTTTGGATGAAGAAAATCAAGAATTTGGTCGCGAACACAAAAATCTAGTTTTCGATCAAGAAAATCAAGAACTGCGTGGCGTATACAAATATCTAGTTTTGGATCAAGAAAATAAGCATTTGTTCGCGAAAACAAAAAACTAGTTTGGGATCAAGAAAATCAAGAATTGGGTCCCGAATACAAAAAACTAGTTTTGGATTAAGAAAATCAAGAATTTGGTCGCGAAAGCAAAAATCTAGTTTTAGATCAAGAAAATGAAGAAGTGAGTCGCGAATACAAAAATTAAGTTTCGGATCAAGAAAATCAAGAATTTCGTCGCGAATAGAAAAATCTAGTTTTGGATCAAGAAAATCAAGAATTGGGTCGCGAAAACAAAAATCTAGTTTTGGATCAAGAAAATCAAGAATTTGGTCGCGAATACAAAAATCTAGTTTTGGACTAAGAAAAAAAAAATTTGGTCGCGAATACAACAATATAGTTTTGGATCAAGAAAATCAAAAATTTGGTCGCGAACAAAAAATCTAGTTTTGGATCAAGAAAATCAAGAATTTGGTACCGAATACAAAAAAACTAGTTTTGGATGAAGAAAATCAAGAATTTGGTCGCGAACAAAAAAATCTAGTTTTCGATCAAGAAAATCAAGAACTGCGTGGCGTATACAAATATCTAGTTTTGGATCAAGAAAATAAGCATTTGTTCGCGAAAACAAAAAACTAGTTTGGGATCAACAAAATCAAGAATTGGGTCCCGAATACAAAAAACTAGTTTTGGATTAAGAAAATCAAGAATTTGGTCGCGAAAGCAAAAATCTAGTTTTAGATCAAGAAAATCAAGAACTGCGTAGCGAATACAAAAATCTAGTATTGGATCTAGAAAATCAAGAATTAGGTCGCGAAACCAAAAAACTAGTTTTGGATCAAGAAAATCAAGATTTTTGGTCGTGAAGACAAAAATCTAGTTTTGGATCAACAAAATCAAGAACTGCGTGGCGAATACAAAAATCTAGTTTTGGATCAAGAAAATAAGCATGTGGTCGCCAATACAAAAAACAAGTTTTGGATCAAGAAAATCAAGAATATGGTCGCGAATACAAAAATGTAGTTTTGGATCAAGAAAATCAAGAATTGGGATCCCGAATACAAAAAACTAGTTTTGGATCAAGAAAATCAAGAATTTGGACGCGAATACGAGAATCTAGTTTTGGATCAAGAAAATCAACAATTTGGTCGCGAATACGAAAATCTAGTTCTGGATCAAGAAAATCAAGAATTGTGTCCCGAATACAAAAATCTAGTTTTGAATCAAGAAAATCATGCATTTGATCGCGAATACAAAAAACTAGTTTTGGATCAAGAAAATCAAGAATTTGGACGCGAATACAAAAATCTAGTTTTGGATCAAGAAAATCAAGCATTTGGTCGCGAAAACAAAAATCTTGTTTTGGATAAAGAAAATCAAGAATTTGGTCGCGAACACAAAAATCTAGTTTTGGATCAACAAAATCAAGAACTACGTCGCGAACACAAAAATCTAATTTTGAATCAACAAAAATCAAGAATTCGGTTCTGAACACAAAAATCTAGTTTTGGATCAAGAAAATCAAGAATTTGGTCGCGAAGAAAAAAATCTAGTTTTGGATCAAGACAATAAAAAATTGGGTCCCGAATACAAAAATCTAGTTATGGATCAAGAAAATCAAGAATTGGGTCGCGAATTCAAAAATCTAGTTTTGGATCAAGAAAATGAATAAGTGGGTCGCGAATACAAAAATCAAGTTTTGGAACAAGAAAATCAAGAATTTGGTCGCGAATAAAAAAATCTAGTTTTGGATCAAGAAAATCAGCAATTGGGTCGAGAAAACAAAAATCTAGTTTTCGATCAAGAAAATCAAGAATTTAGTCACGAATACAAAAATCTAGTTTTGGATCAAGAAAATCAAGAATTTGGTCCCGAATACAAAAATCTAGTTTTGGATCAAGAAAATCAAGAATTTGGTACCGAATACAAAAAACTAGTTTTGGATCAAGAAAATCAAGAATTTGGTCGCGAACACAAAAATATAGTTTTGGATCAAGAAAATCAAGAATTTGGTCGCGAATTCAAAAATCTAGTTTTGGATCAAGAAAATAAGCATTTGTTCGCGAACAAAAAATCTAGTTTTGGATCAAGAAAATCAAGAATTTGGTACCGAATACAAAAAACTAGTTTTGGATCAAGAAAATCAAGAATTTGGTCGCGAACACAAAAATATAGTTTTGGATCAAGAAAATCAAGAATTTGGTCGCGAATACAAAAAATCTAGTTTTGGATCAAGAAAATAAGCATTTGTTCGCGAAAACAAAAAACTAGTTTGGGATCAAGAAAATCAAGAATTGGGTCCCGAATACAAAAAACTAGTTTTGGATTAAGAAAATCAATAATTTGGTCGCGAAAGCAAAAAGCTAGTTTTAGATCAAGAAAATCAAGAACTGCGTAGCGAATACAAAAATATAGTATTGGATATAGAAAATCAAGAATTGGGTCGCGAAACCAAAAAACTAGTTTTGGATCAAGAAAATCAAGATTTTTTGTCGCGAAGACAAAAATCTAGTTTTGGATCAACAAAATCAAGAACTGCGTGGCGAATACAAAAATCTAGTATTGGATCTAGAAAATCAAGAATTGGGTCGCGAAACGAAAAAACTAGTTTTGGATCAAGAAAATCAAGATTTTTGGTCGCGAAAAAAAAAATCTAGTTTTGAATCAACAAAATCAAGAACTGCGTGGCGAATACAAAAATCTAGTTTTGGATCAAGAAAATAAGCATGTGGTCGCCAATACAAAAATCAAGTTTTGGATCAAGAAAATCAAGAATTTGGTCGCGAATACAAAAATGTAGTTTTGGATCAAGAAAATCAAGAATTGGGATCCCGAATACAAAAAACTAGTTTTGGATCAAGAAAATCAAGAATTTGGACGCGAATACGAGAATCTAGTTTTGGATCAAGAAAATCAACAATTTGGTCGCGAATACGAAAATCTAGTTCTGGATCAAGAAAATCAAGAATTGTGTCCCGAATACAAAAATCTAGTTTTGAATCAAGAAAATCATGCATTTGATCGCGAATACAAAAATCTAGTTTTGGATCAAGAAAATCAAGCATTTGGTCGCGAAAACAAAAATCTTGTTTTGGATAAAGAAAATCAAGAATTTGATCGCGAACACAAAAATCTAGTTTTGGATCAACAAAATCAAGAACTACGTCGCGAACACAAAAATCAAATTTTGAATCAAGAAAATCAAGAATTCGGTGCTGAACACAAAAATCTAGTTTTGGATCAAGAAAATCAAGAATTTGGTCGCGAAGAAAAAAATCTAGTTTTGGATCAAGACAATAAAAAATTGGGTCCCGAATACAAAAATCTAGTTATGGATCAAGAAAATCAAGAATTGGGTCGCGAATTCAAAAATCTAGTTTTGGATCAAGAAAATGAATAAGTGGGTCGCGAATACAAAAATCAAGTTTTGGATCAAGAAAATCAAGAATTTGGTCGCGAATAAAAAAATCTAGTTTTGGATCAAGAAAATCAAGAATTGGGTCGCGAAAACAAAAATCTTGTTTTGGATCAAGAAAATCAAGAATTTGGTCACGAATACAAAAATCTAGTTTTTGATCAAGAAAATCAAGAATTTGGTCCCGAATACAAAAATCTAGTTTTGGATCAAGAAAAAAAAAATATGGTTGCGAATACAAAAATCTAGTTTTGGATCAAGAAAATCAAGAATTTGGTCGCGAACAAAAAATCTAGTTTTGGATCAAGAAAATCAAGAATTTGGTACCGAATACAAAAAACTAGTTTTGGATCAAGAAAATCAAGAATTTGGTCGCGAACACAAAAATATAGTTTTGGATCAAGAAAATCAAGAATTTGGTCGCGAATTCAAAAATCTAGTTTTGGATCAAGAAAATAAGCATTTGTTCGCGAACAAAAAATCTAGTTTTGGATCAAGAAAATCAAGAATTTGGTACCGAATACAAAAAACTAGTTTTGGATCAAGAAAATCAAGAATTTGGTCGCGAACACAAAAATATAGTTTTGGATCAAGAAAATCAAGAATTTGGTCGCGAATACAAAAATCTAGTTTTGGATCAAGAAAATAAGCATTTGTTCGCGAAAACAAAAAACTAGTTTGGGATCAAGAAAATCAAGAATTGGGTCCCGAATACAAAAAACTAGTTTTGGATTAAGAAAATCAATAATTTGGTCGCGAAAGCAAAAATCTAGTTTTAGATCAAGAAAATCAAGAACTGCGTAGCGAATACAAAAATCTAGTATTGGATATAGAAAATCAAGAATTGGGTCGCGAAACCAAAAAACTAGTTTGGATCAAGAAAATCAAGATTTTTTGTCGCGAAGACAAAAATCTAGTTTTGGATCAACAAAATCAAGAACTGCGTGGCGAATACAAAAATCTAGTATTGGATCTAGAAAATCAAGAATTGGGTCGCGAAACGAAAAAACTAGTTTTGGATCAAGAAAATCAAGATTTTTGGTCGCGAAAAAAAAAAATCTAGTTTTGAATCAACAAAATCAAGAACTGCGTGGCGAATACAAAAATCTAGTTTTGGATCAAGAAAATAAGCATGTGGTCGCCAATACAAAAATCAAGTTTTGGATCAAGAAAATCAAGAATTTGGTCGCGAATACAAAAATGTAGTTTTGGATCAAGAAAATCAAGAATTGGGATCCCGAATACAAAAAACTAGTTTTGGATCAAGAAAATCAAGAATTTGGTACCGAATACAAAAAACTAGTTTTGGATCAAGAAAATCAAGAATTTGGTCGCGAACACAAAAATATAGTTTTGGATCAAGAAAATCAAGAATTTGGTCGCGAATTCAAAAATCTAGTTTTGGATCAAGAAAATAAGCATTTGTTCGCGAACAAAAAATCTAGTTTTGGATCAAGAAAATCAAGAATTTGGTACCGAATACAAAAAACTAGTTTTGGATCAAGAAAATCAAGAATTTGGTCGCGAACACAAAAATATAGTTTTGGATCAAGAAAATCAAGAATTTGGTCGCGAATACAAAAATCTAGTTTTGGATCAAGAAAATAAGCATTTGTTCGCGAAAACAAAAAACTAGTTTGGGATCAAGAAAATCAAGAATTGGGTCCCGAATACAAAAAACTAGTTTTGGATTAAGAAAATCAATAATTTGGTCGCGAAAGCAAAAATCTAGTTTTAGACCAAGAAAATCAAGAACTGCGTAGCGAATACAAAAATCTAGTATTGGATATAGAAAATCAAGAATTGGGTCGCGAAACCAAAAAACTAGTTTGGATCAATAAAATCAAGATTTTTTGTCGCGAAGACAAAAATCTAGTTTTGGATCAACAAAATTAAGAACTGCGTGGCGAATACAAAAATCTAGTATTGGATCTAGAAAATCAAGAATTGGGTCGCGAAACGAAAAAACTAGTTTTGGATCAAGAAAATCAAGATTTTTGGTCGCGAAAAAAAAAATCTAGTTTTGAATCAACAAAATCAAGAACTGCGTGGCGAATACAAAAATCTAGTTTTGGATCAAGAAAATAAGCATGTGGTCGCCAATACAAAAATCAAGTTTTGGATCAAGAAAATCAAGAATTTGGTCGCGAATACAAAAATGTAGTTTTGGATCAAGAAAATCAAGAATTGGGATCCCGAATACAAAAAACTAGTTTTGGATCAAGAAAATCAAGAATTTGGACGCGAATACGAGAATCTAGTTTTGGATCAAGAAAATCAACAATTTGGTCGCGAATACGAAAATCTAGTTCTGGATCAAGAAAATCAAGAATTGTGTCCCGAATACAAAAATCTAGTTTTGAATCAAGAAAATCATGCATTTGATCGCGAATACAAAAATCTAGTTTTGGATCAAGAAAATCAAGCATTTGGTCGCGAAAACAAAAATCTTGTTTTGGATAAAGAAAATCAAGAATTTGGTCGCGAACACAAAAATCTAGTTTTGGATCAACAAAATCAAGAACTACGTCGCGAACACAAAAATCAAATTTTGAATCAAGAAAATCAAGAATTCGGTGCTGAACACAAAAATCTAGTTTTGGATCAAGAAAATCAAGAATTTGGTCGCGAAGAAAAAAATCTAGTTTTGGATCAAGACAATAAAAAATTGGGTCCCGAATACAAAAATCTAGTTATGGATCAAGAAAATCAAGAATTGGGTCGCGAATTCAAAAATCTAGTTTTGGATCAAGAAAATGAATAAGTGGGTCGCGAATACAAAAATCAAGTTTTGGATCAAGAAAATCAAGAATTTGGTCGCGAATAAAAAAATCTAGTTTTGGATCAAGAAAATCAAGAATTGGGTCGCGAAAACAAAAATCTTGTTTTGGATCAAGAAAATCAAGAATTTGGTCACGAATACAAAAATCTAGTTTTTGATCAAGAAAATCAAGAATTTGGTCCCGAATACAAAAATCTAGTTTTGGATCAAGAAAAAAAAAATATGGTTGCGAATACAAAAATCTAGTTTTGGATCAAGAAAATCAAGAATTTGGTCGCGAACAAAAAATCTAGTTTTGGATCAAGAAAATCAAGAATTTGGTACCGAATACAAAAAACTAGTTTTGGATCAAGAAAATCAAGAATTTGGTCGCGAACACAAAAATATAGTTTTGGATCAAGAAAATCAAGAATTTGGTCGCGAATTCAAAAATCTAGTTTTGGATCAAGAAAATAAGCATTTGTTCGCGAACAAAAAATCTAGTTTTGGATCAAGAAAGTCAAGAATTTGGTACCGAATACAAAAAACTAGTTTTGGATCAAGAAAATCAAGAATTTGGTCGCGAACACAAAAATATAGTTTTGGATCAAGAAAATCAAGAATTTGGTCGCGAATACAAAAATCTAGTTTTGGATCAAGAAAATAAGCATTTGTTCGCGAAAACAAAAAACTAGTTTGGGATCAAGAAAATCAAGAATTGGGTCCCGAATACAAAAAACTAGTTTTGGATTAAGAAAATCAATAATTTGGTCGCGAAAGCAAAAATCTAGTTTTAGATCAAGAAAATCAAGAACTGCGTAGCGAATACAAAAATCTAGTATTGGATATAGAAAATCAAGAATTGGGTCGCGAAACCAAAAAACTAGTTTGGATCAAGAAAATCAAGATTTTTTGTCGCGAAGACAAAAATCTAGTTTTGGATCAACAAAATCAAGAACTGCGTGGCGAATACAAAAATCTAGTATTGGATCTAGAAAATCAAGAATTGGGTCGCGAAACGAAAAAACTAGTTTTGGATCAAGAAAATCAAGATTTTTGGTCGCGAAAAAAAAAAATCTAGTTTTGAATCAACAAAATCAAGAACTGCGTGGCGAATACAAAAATCTAGTTTTGGATCAAGAAAATAAGCATGTGGTCGCCAATACAAAAATCAAGTTTTGGATCAAGAAAATCAAGAATTTGGTCGCGAATACAAAAATGTAGTTTTGGATCAAGAAAATCAAGAATTGGGATCCCGAATACAAAAAACTAGTTTTGGATCAAGAAAATCAAGAATTTGGTACCGAATACAAAAAACTAGTTTTGGATCAAGAAAATCAAGAATTTGGTCGCGAACACAAAAATATAGTTTTGGATCAAGAAAATCAAGAATTTGGTCGCGAATTCAAAAATCTAGTTTTGGATCAAGAAAATAAGCATTTGTTCGCGAAAACAAAAAACTAGTTTGGGATCAAGAAAATCAAGAATTGGGTCCCGAATACAAAAAACTAGTTTTGGATTAAGAAAATCAATAATTTGGTCGCGAAAGCAAAAATCTAGTTTTAGATCAAGAAAATCAAGAACTGCGTAGCGAATACAAAAATCTAGTATTGGATATAGAAAATCAAGAATTGGGTCGCGAAACCAAAAAACTAGTTTGGATCAATAAAATCAAGATTTTTTGTCGCGAAGACAAAAATCTAGTTTTGGATCAACAAAATCAAGAACTGCGTGGCGAATACAAAAATCTAGTATTGGATCTAGAAAATCAAGAATTGGGTCGCGAAACGAAAAAACTAGTTTTGGATCAAGAAAATCAAGATTTTTGGTCGCGAAAAAAAAAATCTAGTTTTGAATCAACAAAATCAAGAACTGCGTGGCGAATACAAAAATCTAGTTTTGGATCAAGAAAATAAGCATGTGGTCGCCAATACAAAAATCAAGTTTTGGATCAAGAAAATCAAGAATTTGGTCGCGAATACAAAAATGTAGTTTTGGATCAAGAAAATCAAGAATTGGGATCCCGAATACAAAAAACTAGTTTTGGATCAAGAAAATCAAGAATTTGGACGCGAATACGAGAATCTAGTTTTGGATCAAGAAAATCAACAATTTGGTCGCGAATACGAAAATCTAGTTCTGGATCAAGAAAATCAAGAATTGTGTCCCGAATACAAAAATCTAGTTTTGAATCAAGAAAATCATGCATTTGATCGCGAATACAAAAATCTAGTTTTGGATCAAGAAAATCAAGCATTTGGTCGCGAAAACAAAAATCTTGTTTTGGATAAAGAAAATCAAGAATTTGGTCGCGAACACAAAAATCTAGTTTTGGATCAACAAAATCAAGAACTACGTCGCGAACACAAAAATCAAATTTTGAATCAAGAAAATCAAGAATTCGGTGCTGAACACAAAAATCTAGTTTTGGATCAAGAAAATCAAGAATTTGGTCGCGAAGAAAAAAATCTAGTTTTGGATCAAGACAATAAAAAATTGGGTCCCGAATACAAAAATCTAGTTATGGATCAAGAAAATCAAGAATTGGGTCGCGAATTCAAAAATCTAGTTTTGGATCAAGAAAATGAATAAGTGGGTCGCGAATACAAAAATCAAGTTTTGGATCAAGAAAATCAAGAATTTGGTCGCGAATAAAAAAATCTAGTTTTGGATCAAGAAAATCAAGAATTGGGTCGCGAAAACAAAAATCTTGTTTTGGATCAAGAAAATCAAGAATTTGGTCACGAATACAAAAATCTAGTTTTTGATCAAGAAAATCAAGAATTTGGTCCCGAATACAAAAATCTAGTTTTGGATCAAGAAAAAAAAAATATGGTTGCGAATACAAAAATCTAGTTTTGGATCAAGAAAATCAAGAATTTGGTCGCGAACAAAAAATCTAGTTTTGGATCAAGAAAATCAAGAATTTGGTACCGAATACAAAAAACTAGTTTTGGATCAAGAAAATCAAGAATTTGGTCGCGAACACAAAAATATAGTTTTGGATCAAGAAAATCAAGAATTTGGTCGCGAATTCAAAAATCTAGTTTTGGATCAAGAAAATAAGCATTTGTTCGCGAACAAAAAATCTAGTTTTGGATCAAGAAAATCAAGAATTTGGTACCGAATACAAAAAACTAGTTTTGGATCAAGAAAATCAAGAATTTGGTCGCGAACACAAAAATATAGTTTTGGATCAAGAAAATCAAGAATTTGGTCGCGAATACAAAAATCTAGTTTTGGATCAAGAAAATAAGCATTTGTTCGCGAAAACAAAAAACTAGTTTGGGATCAAGAAAATCAAGAATTGGGTCCCGAATACAAAAAACTAGTTTTGGATTAAGAAAATCAATAATTTGGTCGCGAAAGCAAAAATCTAGTTTTAGATCAAGAAAATCAAGAACTGCGTAGCGAATACAAAAATCTAGTATTGGATATAGAAAATCAAGAATTGGGTCGCGAAACCAAAAAACTAGTTTGGATCAAGAAAATCAAGATTTTTTGTCGCGAAGACAAAAATCTAGTTTTGGATCAACAAAATCAAGAACTGCGTGGCGAATACAAAAATCTAGTATTGGATCTAGAAAATCAAGAATTGGGTCGCGAAACGAAAAAACTAGTTTTGGATCAAGAAAATCAAGATTTTTGGTCGCGAAAAAAAAAAATCTAGTTTTGAATCAACAAAATCAAGAACTGCGTGGCGAATACAAAAATCTAGTTTTGGATCAAGAAAATAAGCATGTGGTCGCCAATACAAAAATCAAGTTTTGGATCAAGAAAATCAAGAATTTGGTCGCGAATACAAAAATGTAGTTTTGGATCAAGAAAATCAAGAATTGGGATCCCGAATACAAAAAACTAGTTTTGGATCAAGAAAATCAAGAATTTGGTACCGAATACAAAAAACTAGTTTTGGATCAAGAAAATCAAGAATTTGGTCGCGAACACAAAAATATAGTTTTGGATCAAGAAAATCAAGAATTTGGTCGCGAATTCAAAAATCTAGTTTTGGATCAAGAAAATAAGCATTTGTTCGCGAACAAAAAATCTAGTTTTGGATCAAGAAAATCAAGAATTTGGTACCGAATACAAAAAACTAGTTTTGGATCAAGAAAATCAAGAATTTGGTCGCGAACACAAAAATATAGTTTTGGATCAAGAAAATCAAGAATTTGGTCGCGAATACAAAAATCTAGTTTTGGATCAAGAAAATAAGCATTTGTTCGCGAAAACAAAAAACTAGTTTGGGATCAAGAAAATCAAGAATTGGGTCCCGAATACAAAAAACTAGTTTTGGATTAAGAAAATCAATAATTTGGTCGCGAAAGCAAAAATCTAGTTTTAGACCAAGAAAATCAAGAACTGCGTAGCGAATACAAAAATCTAGTATTGGATATAGAAAATCAAGAATTGGGTCGCGAAACCAAAAAACTAGTTTGGATCAATAAAATCAAGATTTTTTGTCGCGAAGACAAAAATCTAGTTTTGGATCAACAAAATTAAGAACTGCGTGGCGAATACAAAAATCTAGTATTGGATCTAGAAAATCAAGAATTGGGTCGCGAAACGAAAAAACTAGTTTTGGATCAAGAAAATCAAGATTTTTGGTCGCGAAAAAAAAAATCTAGTTTTGAATCAACAAAATCAAGAACTGCGTGGCGAATACAAAAATCTAGTTTTGGATCAAGAAAATAAGCATGTGGTCGCCAATACAAAAATCAAGTTTTGGATCAAGAAAATCAAGAATTTGGTCGCGAATACAAAAATGTAGTTTTGGATCAAGAAAATCAAGAATTGGGATCCCGAATACAAAAAACTAGTTTTGGATCAAGAAAATCAAGAATTTGGACGCGAATACGAGAATCTAGTTTTGGATCAAGAAAATCAACAATTTGGTCGCGAATACGAAAATCTAGTTCTGGATCAAGAAAATCAAGAATTGTGTCCCGAATACAAAAATCTAGTTTTGAATCAAGAAAATCATGCATTTGATCGCGAATACAAAAATCTAGTTTTGGATCAAGAAAATCAAGCATTTGGTCGCGAAAACAAAAATCTTGTTTTGGATAAAGAAAATCAAGAATTTGGTCGCGAACACAAAAATCTAGTTTTGGATCAACAAAATCAAGAACTACGTCGCGAACACAAAAATCAAATTTTGAATCAAGAAAATCAAGAATTCGGTGCTGAACACAAAAATCTAGTTTTGGATCAAGAAAATCAAGAATTTGGTCGCGAAGAAAAAAATCTAGTTTTGGATCAAGACAATAAAAAATTGGGTCCCGAATACAAAAATCTAGTTATGGATCAAGAAAATCAAGAATTGGGTCGCGAATTCAAAAATCTAGTTTTGGATCAAGAAAATGAATAAGTGGGTCGCGAATACAAAAATTAAGTTTTGGATCAAGAAAATCAAGAATTTGGTCGCGAATAAAAAAATCTAGTTTTGGATCAAGAAAATCAAGAATTGGGTCGCGAAAACAAAAATCTTGTTTTGGATCAAGAAAATCAAGAATTTGGTCACGAATACAAAAATCTAGTTTTTGATCAAGAAAATCAAGAATTTGGTCCCGAATACAAAAATCTAGTTTTGGATCAAGAAAAAAAAAATATGGTTGCGAATACAAAAATCTAGTTTTGGATCAAGAAAATCAAGAATTTGGTCGCGAACAAAAAATCTAGTTTTGGATCAAGAAAATCAAGAATTTGGTACCGAATACAAAAAACTAGTTTTGGATCAAGAAAATCAAGAATTTGGTCGCGAACACAAAAATATAGTTTTGGATCAAGAAAATCAAGAATTTGGTCGCGAATTCAAAAATCTAGTTTTGGATCAAGAAAATAAGCATTTGTTCGCGAACAAAAAATCTAGTTTTGGATCAAGAAAGTCAAGAATTTGGTACCGAATACAAAAAACTAGTTTTGGATCAAGAAAATCAAGAATTTGGTCGCGAACACAAAAATATAGTTTTGGATCAAGAAAATCAAGAATTTGGTCGCGAATACAAAAATCTAGTTTTGGATCAAGAAAATAAGCATTTGTTCGCGAAAACAAAAAACTAGTTTGGGATCAAGAAAATCAAGAATTGGGTCCCGAATACAAAAAACTAGTTTTGGATTAAGAAAATCAATAATTTGGTCGCGAAAGCAAAAATCTAGTTTTAGATCAAGAAAATCAAGAACTGCGTAGCGAATACAAAAATCTAGTATTGGATATAGAAAATCAAGAATTGGGTCGCGAAACCAAAAAACTAGTTTGGATCAAGAAAATCAAGATTTTTTGTCGCGAAGACAAAAATCTAGTTTTGGATCAACAAAATCAAGAACTGCGTGGCGAATACAAAAATCTAGTATTGGATCTAGAAAATCAAGAATTGGGTCGCGAAACGAAAAAACTAGTTTTGGATCAAGAAAATCAAGATTTTTGGTCGCGAAAAAAAAAATCTAGTTTTGAATCAACAAAATCAAGAACTGCGTGGCGAATACAAAAATCTAGTTTTGGATCAAGAAAATAAGCATGTGGTCGCCAATACAAAAATCAAGTTTTGGATCAAGAAAATCAAGAATTTGGTCGCGAATACAAAAATGTAGTTTTGGATCAAGAAAATCAAGAATTGGGATCCCGAATACAAAAAACTAGTTTTGGATCAAGAAAATCAAGAATTTGGACGCGAATACAAAAATCTAGTTTTGGATCAAGAAAATAAAAATTTGGTCCCGAATACAAAAATCTAGTTTTGGATCAAGAAAATCAAGAATTTGGTCGCGAACAAAAAATCTAGTTTTGGATCAAGAAAATCAAGAATTTGGTACCGAATACAAAAAACTAGTTTTGGATCAAGAAAATCAAGAATTTGGTCGCGAACACAAAAATATAGTTTTGGATCAAGAAAATCAAGAATTTGGTCGCGAATTCAAAAATCTAGTTTTGGATCAAGAAAATAAGCATTTGTTCGCGAACAAAAAATCTAGTTTTGGATCAAGAAAATCAAGAATTTGGTACCGAATACAAAAAACTAGTTTTGGATCAAGAAAATCAAGAATTTGGTCGCGAACACAAAAATATAGTTTTGGATCAAGAAAATCAAGAATTTGGTCGCGAATACAAAAATCTAGTTTTGGATCAAGAAAATAAGCATTTGTTCGCGAAAACAAAAAACTAGTTTGGGATCAAGAAAATCAAGAATTGGGTCCCGAATACAAAAAACTAGTTTTGGATTAAGAAAATCAATAATTTGGTCGCGAAAGCAAAAATCTAGTTTTAGATCAAGAAAATCAAGAACGGCGTAGCGAATACAAAAATCTAGTATTGGATATAGAAAATCAAGAATTGGGTCGCGAAACCAAAAAACTAGTTTGGATCAAGAAAATCAAGATTTTTTGTCGCGAAGACAAAAATCTAGTTTTGGATCAACAAAATCAAGAACTGCGTGGCGAATACAAAAATCTAGTATTGGATCTAGAAAATCAAGAATTGGGTCGCGAAACGAAAAAACTAGTTTTGGATCAAGAAAATCAAGATTTTTGGTCGCGAAGACAAAAATCTAGTTTTGGATCAACAAAATCAAGAACTGCGTGGCGAATACAAAAATCTAGTTTTGGATCAAGAAAATAAGCATTTGGTCGCCATTACAAAAATCTAGTTTTGGATCAAGAAAATCAAGAATTTGGTCGCGAATACAAAAATCGAGTTTTGGATCAAGAAAATCAAGAATTGGGATCCCGAATACAAAAAACTAGTTTTGGATCAAGAAAATCAAGAATTTGGTGGCGAACACAAAAATCTAGTTTTGCATCAAGAAAATAAGCATTTGTTCGCGAAAACAAAAAACTAGTTTGGGATCAAGAAAATCAAGAATTGGGTCCCGAATACAAAAAACTTGTTTTGGATTAAGAAAATCAAGAATTTGGTCGCGAATACAAAAATCTAGTTTTAGATCAAGAAAATCAAGAACTGCGTAGCGAATACAAAAATCTAGTATTGGATCTAGAAAATTAAGAATTGGGTCGCGAAACCAAAAACCTAGTTTTGGATCAAGAAAATCAAGATTTTTGGTCGCGAAGACAAAAATCTAGTTTTGGATCAACAAAATCAAGAACTGCGTGGCGAATACAAAAATCTAGTTTTGGATCAAGAAAATAAGCATGTGGTCGCCAATACAAAAATCAAGTTTTGGATCAAGAAAATCAAGAATTTGGTCGCGAATACAAAAATGTAGTTTTGGATCAAGAAAATCAAGGATTGGGATCCCGAATACAAAAAACTAGTTTTGGATCAAGAAAATCAAGAATTTGGACGCGAAGACGAGAATCTAGTTTTGGATCAAGAAAATCAACAATTTGGTCGCGAATACGAAAATCTAGTTCTGGATCAAGAAAATCAAGAATTGTGTCCCGAATACAAAAATCTAGTTTTGAATCAAGAAAATCATGCATTTGATCGCGAATACAAAAATCTAGTTTTGGATAAAGAAAATCAAGAATTTGGTCGCGAACACAAAAATCTAGTTTTGGATCAACAAAATCAAGAACTACGTCGCGAACACAAAAATCTAATTTTGAATCAAGAAAATCAAGAATTCGGTGCTGAACACAAAAATCTAGTTTTGGATCAAGAAAATCAAGAATTTGGTCGCGAAGAAAAAAATCTAGTTTTGGATCAAGACAATAAAAAATTGGGTCCCGAATACAAAAATCTAGTTATGGATCAAGAAAATCAAGAATTGGGTCGCGAATTCAAAAATCTAGTTTTGGATCAAGAAAATGAATAAGTGGGTCGCGAATACAAAAATCAAGTTTTGGATCAAGAAAATCAAGAATTTGGTCGCGAATAAAAAAATCTAGTTTTGGATCAAGAAAATCAAGAATTGGGTCGCGAAAACAAAAATCTTGTTTTGGATCAAGAAAATCAAGAATTTGGTCACGAATACAAAAATCTAGTTTTTGATCAAGAAAATCAAGAATTTGGTCCCGAATACAAAAATCTAGTTTTGGATCAAGAAAAAAAAAATATGGTTGCGAATACAAAAATCTAGTTTTGGATCAAGAAAATCAAGAATTTGGTCGCGAACAAAAAATCTAGTTTTGGATCAAGAAAATCAAGAATTTGGTACCGAATACAAAAAACTAGTTTTGGATCAAGAAAATCAAGAATTTGGTCGCGAACACAAAAATATAGTTTTGGATCAAGAAAATCAAGAATTTGGTCGCGAATTCAAAAATCTAGTTTTGGATCAAGAAAATAAGCATTTGTTCGCGAACAAAAAATCTAGTTTTGGATCAAGAAAATCAAGAATTTGGTACCGAATACAAAAAACTAGTTTTGGATCAAGAAAATCAAGAATTTGGTCGCGAACACAAAAATATAGTTTTGGATCAAGAAAATCAAGAATTTGGTCGCGAATACAAAAATCTAGTTTTGGATCAAGAAAATAAGCATTTGTTCGCGAAAACAAAAAACTAGTTTGGGATCAAGAAAATCAAGAATTGGGTCCCGAATACAAAAAATTAGTTTTGGATTAAGAAAATCAATAATTTGGTCGCGAAAGCAAAAATCTAGTTTTAGATCAAGAAAATCAAGAACTGCGTAGCGAATACAAAAATCTAGTATTGGATATAGAAAATCAAGAATTGGGTCGCGAAACCAAAAAACTAGTTTGGATCAAGAAAATCAAGATTTTTTGTCGCGAAGACAAAAATCTAGTTTTGGATCAACAAAATCAAGAACTGCGTGGCGAATACAAAAATCTAGTATTGGATCTAGAAAATCAAGAATTGGGTCGCGAAACGAAAAAACTAGTTTTGGATCAAGAAAATCAAGATTTTTGGTCGCGAAAAAAAAAAATCTAGTTTTGAATCAACAAAATCAAGAACTGCGTGGCGAATACAAAAATCTAGTTTTGGATCAAGAAAATAAGCATGTGGTCGCCAATACAAAAATCAAGTTTTGGATCAAGAAAATCAAGAATTTGGTCGCGAATACAAAAATGTAGTTTTGGATCAAGAAAATCAAGAATTGGGATCCCGAATACAAAAAACTAGTTTTGGATCAAGAAAATCAAGAATTTGGACGCGAATACAAAAATCTAGTTTTGGATCAAGAAAATAAAAATTTGGTCCCGAATACAAAAATCTAGTTTTGGATCAAGAAAATCAAGAATTTGGTCGCGAACAAAAAATCTAGTTTTGGATCAAGAAAATCAAGAATTTGGTACCGAATACAAAAAACTAGTTTTGGATCAAGAAAATCAAGAATTTGGTCGCGAACACAAAAATATAGTTTTGGATCAAGAAAATCAAGAATTTGGTCGCGAATTCAAAAATCTAGTTTTGGATCAAGAAAATAAGCATTTGTTCGCGAACAAAAAATCTAGTTTTGGATCAAGAAAATCAAGAATTTGGTACCGAATACAAAAAACTAGTTTTGGATCAAGAAAATCAAGAATTTGGTCGCGAACACAAAAATATAGTTTTGGATCAAGAAAATCAAGAATTTGGTCGCGAATACAAAAATCTAGTTTTGGATCAAGAAAATAAGCATTTGTTCGCGAAAACAAAAAACTAGTTTGGGATCAAGAAAATCAAGAATTGGGTCCCGAATACAAAAAACTAGTTTTGGATTAAGAAAATCAATAATTTGGTCGCGAAAGCAAAAATCTAGTTTTAGATCAAGAAAATCAAGAACTGCGTAGCGAATACAAAAATCTAGTATTGGATATAGAAAATCAAGAATTGGGTCGCGAAACCAAAAAACTAGTATTGGATCTAGAAAATCAAGAATTGGGTCGCGAAACGAAAAAACTAGTTTTGGATCAAGAAAATCAAGATTTTTGGTCGCGAAGACAAAAATCTAGTTTTGGATCAACAAAATCAAGAACTGCGTGGCGAATACAAAAATCTAGTTTTGGATCAAGAAAATAAGCATTTGGTCGCCAATACAAAAATCTAGTTTTGGATCAAGAAAATCAAGAATTTGGTCGCGAATACAAAAATCGAGTTTTGGATCAAGAAAATCAAGAATTGGGATCCCGAATACAAAAAACTAGTTTTGGATCAAGAAAATCAAGAATTTGGTGGCGAACACAAAAATCTAGTTTTGCATCAAGAAAATAAGCATTTGTTCGCGAAAACAAAAAACTAGTTTGGGATCAAGAAAATCAAGAATTGGGTCCCGAATACAAAAAACTTGTTTTGGATTAAGAAAATCAAGAATTTGGTCGCGAATACAAAAATCTAGTTTTAGATCAAGAAAATCAAGAACTGCGTAGCGAATACAAAAATCTAGTATTGGATCTAGAAAATTAAGAATTGGGTCGCGAAACCAAGAACCTAGTTTTGGATCAAGAAAATCAAGATTTTTGGTCGCGAAGACAAAAATCTAGTTTTGGATCAACAAAATCAAGAACTGCGTGGCGAATACAAAAATCTAGTTTTGGATCAAGAAAATAAGCATGTGGTCGCCAATACAAAAATCAAGTTTTGGATCAAGAAAATCAAGAATTTGGTCGCGAATACAAAAATGTAGTTTTGGATCAAGAAAATCAAGGATTGGGATCCCGAATACAAAAAACTAGTTTTGGATCAAGAAAATCAAGAATTTGGACGCGAATACGAGAATCTAGTTTTGGATCAAGAAAATCAACAATTTGGTCGCGAATACGAAAATCTAGTTCTGGATCAAGAAAATCAAGAATTTGGTCGCGAACACAAAAATCTAGTTTTGGATCAAGAAAATCAAGAATTTGGTCGCGACCACAAAAATCTAGTTTTGGATCAAGAAAATCAAGAATTTGGTCGCGAACACAAAAATATAGTTTTGGATCAAGAAAATCAAGAATTTGGTCGCGAATTCAAAAATCTAGTTTTGGATCAAGAAAATAAGCATTTGTTCGCGAACAAAAAATCTAGTTTTGGATCAAGAAAATCAAGAATTTGGTACCGAATACAAAAAACTAGTTTTGGATCAAGAAAATCAAGAATTTGGTCGCGAACACAAAAATATAGTTTTGGATCAAGAAAATCAAGAATTTGGTCGCGAATACAAAAATCTAGTTTTGGATCAAGAAAATAAGCATTTGTTCGCGAAAACAAAAAACTAGTTTGGGATCAAGAAAATCAAGAATTGGGTCCCGAATACAAAAAACTAGTTTTGGATTAAGAAAATCAATAATTTGGTCGCGAAAGCAAAAATCTAGTTTTAGATCAAGAAAATCAAGAACGGCGTAGCGAATACAAAAATCTAGTATTGGATATAGAAAATCAAGAATTGGGTCGCGAAACCAAAAAACTAGTTTGGATCAAGAAAATCAAGATTTTTTGTCGCGAAGACAAAAATCTAGTTTTGGATCAACAAAATCAAGAACTGCGTGGCGAATACAAAAATCTAGTATTGGATCTAGAAAATCAAGAATTGGGTCGCGAAACGAAAAAACTAGTTTTGGATCAAGAAAATCAAGATTTTTGGTCGCGAAGACAAAAATCTAGTTTTGGATCAACAAAATCAAGAACTGCGTGGCGAATACAAAAATCTAGTTTTGGATCAAGAAAATAAGCATTTGGTCGCCATTACAAAAATCTAGTTTTGGATCAAGAAAATCAAGAATTTGGTCGCGAATACAAAAATCGAGTTTTGGATCAAGAAAATCAAGAATTGGGATCCCGAATACAAAAAACTAGTTTTGGATCAAGAAAATCAAGAATTTGGTGGCGAACACAAAAATCTAGTTTTGCATCAAGAAAATAAGCATTTGTTCGCGAAAACAAAAAACTAGTTTGGGATCAAGAAAATCAAGAATTGGGTCCCGAATACAAAAAACTTGTTTTGGATTAAGAAAATCAAGAATTTGGTCGCGAATACAAAAATCTAGTTTTAGATCAAGAAAATCAAGAACTGCGTAGCGAATACAAAAATCTAGTATTGGATCTAGAAAATTAAGAATTGGGTCGCGAAACCAAAAACCTAGTTTTGGATCAAGAAAATCAAGATTTTTGGTCGCGAAGACAAAAATCTAGTTTTGGATCAACAAAATCAAGAACTGCGTGGCGAATACAAAAATCTAGTTTTGGATCAAGAAAATAAGCATGTGGTCGCCAATACAAAAATCAAGTTTTGGATCAAGAAAATCAAGAATTTGGTCGCGAATACAAAAATGTAGTTTTGGATCAAGAAAATCAAGGATTGGGATCCCGAATACAAAAAACTAGTTTTGGATCAAGAAAATCAAGAATTTGGACGCGAAGACGAGAATCTAGTTTTGGATCAAGAAAATCAACAATTTGGTCGCGAATACGAAAATCTAGTTCTGGATCAAGAAAATCAAGAATTGTGTCCCGAATACAAAAATCTAGTTTTGAATCAAGAAAATCATGCATTTGATCGCGAATACAAAAATCTAGTTTTGGATAAAGAAAATCAAGAATTTGGTCGCGAACACAAAAATCTAGTTTTGGATCAACAAAATCAAGAACTACGTCGCGAACACAAAAATCTAATTTTGAATCAAGAAAATCAAGAATTCGGTGCTGAACACAAAAATCTAGTTTTGGATCAAGAAAATCAAGAATTTGGTCGCGAAGAAAAAAATCTAGTTTTGGATCAAGACAATAAAAAATTGGGTCCCGAATACAAAAATCTAGTTATGGATCAAGAAAATCAAGAATTGGGTCGCGAATTCAAAAATCTAGTTTTGGATCAAGAAAATGAATAAGTGGGTCGCGAATACAAAAATCAAGTTTTGGATCAAGAAAATCAAGAATTTGGTCGCGAATAAAAAAATCTAGTTTTGGATCAAGAAAATCAAGAATTGGGTCGCGAAAACAAAAATCTTGTTTTGGATCAAGAAAATCAAGAATTTGGTCACGAATACAAAAATCTAGTTTTTGATCAAGAAAATCAAGAATTTGGTCCCGAATACAAAAATCTAGTTTTGGATCAAGAAAAAAAATATATGGTTGCGAATACAAAAATCTAGTTTTGGATCAAGAAAATCAAGAATTTGGTCGCGAACAAAAAATCTAGTTTTGGATCAAGAAAATCAAGAATTTGGTACCGAATACAAAAAACTAGTTTTGGATCAAGAAAATCAAGAATTTGGTCGCGAACACAAAAATATAGTTTTGGATCAAGAAAATCAAGAATTTGGTCGCGAATTCAAAAATCTAGTTTTGGATCAAGAAAATAAGCATTTGTTCGCGAACAAAAAATCTAGTTTTGGATCAAGAAAATCAAGAATTTGGTACCGAATACAAAAAACTAGTTTTGGATCAAGAAAATCAAGAATTTGGTCGCGAACACAAAAATATAGTTTTGGATCAAGAAAATCAAGAATTTGGTCGCGAATACAAAAATCTAGTTTTGGATCAAGAAAATAAGCATTTGTTCGCGAAAACAAAAAACTAGTTTGGGATCAAGAAAATCAAGAATTGGGTCCCGAATACAAAAAATTAGTTTTGGATTAAGAAAATCAATAATTTGGTCGCGAAAGCAAAAATCTAGTTTTAGATCAAGAAAATCAAGAACTGCGTAGCGAATACAAAAATCTAGTATTGGATATAGAAAATCAAGAATTGGGTCGCGAAACCAAAAAACTAGTTTGGATCAAGAAAATCAAGATTTTTTGTCGCGAAGACAAAAATCTAGTTTTGGATCAACAAAATCAAGAACTGCGTGGCGAATACAAAAATCTAGTATTGGATCTAGAAAATCAAGAATTGGGTCGCGAAACGAAAAAACTAGTTTTGGATCAAGAAAATCAAGATTTTTGGTCGCGAAAAAAAAAAATCTAGTTTTGAATCAACAAAATCAAGAACTGCGTGGCGAATACAAAAATCTAGTTTTGGATCAAGAAAATAAGCATGTGGTCGCCAATACAAAAATCAAGTTTTGGATCAAGAAAATCAAGAATTTGGTCGCGAATACAAAAATGTAGTTTTGGATCAAGAAAATCAAGAATTGGGATCCCGAATACAAAAAACTAGTTTTGGATCAAGAAAATCAAGAATTTGGACGCGAATA
This sequence comes from x Bolboschoenoplectus mariqueter, assembly GCA_037678475.1. Lineage (NCBI taxonomy): Eukaryota > Viridiplantae > Streptophyta > Magnoliopsida > Poales > Cyperaceae > x Bolboschoenoplectus > x Bolboschoenoplectus mariqueter. The sequence goes on along the minus strand of CM075286.1, from coordinate 682,922 downwards.
CAAAAATCTAGTTTTGGATCAAGAAAATAAAAATTTGGTCCCGAATACAAAAATCTAGTTTTGGATCAAGAAAATCAAGAATTTGGTCGCGAACAAAAAATCTAGTTTTGGATCAAGAAAATCAAGAATTTGGTACCGAATACAAAAAACTAGTTTTGGATCAAGAAAATCAAGAATTTGGTCGCGAACACAAAAATATAGTTTTGGATCAAGAAAATCAAGAATTTGGTCGCGAATTCAAAAATCTAGTTTTGGATCAAGAAAATAAGCATTTGTTCGCGAACAAAAAATCTAGTTTTGGATCAAGAAAATCAAGAATTTGGTACCGAATACAAAAAACTAGTTTTGGATCAAGAAAATCAAGAATTTGGTCGCGAACACAAAAATATAGTTTTGGATCAAGAAAATCAAGAATTTGGTCGCGAATACAAAAATCTAGTTTTGGATCAAGAAAATAAGCATTTGTTCGCGAAAACAAAAAACTAGTTTGGGATCAAGAAAATCAAGAATTGGGTCCCGAATACAAAAAACTAGTTTTGGATTAAGAAAATCAATAATTTGGTCGCGAAAGCAAAAATCTAGTTTTAGATCAAGAAAATCAAGAACTGCGTAGCGAATACAAAAATCTAGTATTGGATATAGAAAATCAAGAATTGGGTCGCGAAACCAAAAAACTAGTATTGGATCTAGAAAATCAAGAATTGGGTCGCGAAACGAAAAAACTAGTTTTGGATCAAGAAAATCAAGATTTTTGGTCGCGAAGACAAAAATCTAGTTTTGGATCAACAAAATCAAGAACTGCGTGGCGAATACAAAAATCTAGTTTTGGATCAAGAAAATAAGCATTTGGTCGCCAATACAAAAATCTAGTTTTGGATCAAGAAAATCAAGAATTTGGTCGCGAATACAAAAATCGAGTTTTGGATCAAGAAAATCAAGAATTGGGATCCCGAATACAAAAAACTAGTTTTGGATCAAGAAAATCAAGAATTTGGTGGCGAACACAAAAATCTAGTTTTGCATCAAGAAAATAAGCATTTGTTCGCGAAAACAAAAAACTAGTTTGGGATCAAGAAAATCAAGAATTGGGTCCCGAATACAAAAAACTTGTTTTGGATTAAGAAAATCAAGAATTTGGTCGCGAATACAAAAATCTAGTTTTAGATCAAGAAAATCAAGAACTGCGTAGCGAATACAAAAATCTAGTATTGGATCTAGAAAATTAAGAATTGGGTCGCGAAACCAAAAACCTAGTTTTGGATCAAGAAAATCAAGATTTTTGGTCGCGAAGACAAAAATCTAGTTTTGGATCAACAAAATCAAGAACTGCGTGGCGAATACAAAAATCTAGTTTTGGATCAAGAAAATAAGCATGTGGTCGCCAATACAAAAATCAAGTTTTGGATCAAGAAAATCAAGAATTTGGTCGCGAATACAAAAATGTAGTTTTGGATCAAGAAAATCAAGGATTGGGATCCCGAATACAAAAAACTAGTTTTGGATCAAGAAAATCAAGAATTTGGACGCGAATACGAGAATCTAGTTTTGGATCAAGAAAATCAACAATTTGGTCGCGAATACGAAAATCTAGTTCTGGATCAAGAAAATCAAGAATTTGGTCGCGAACACAAAAATCTAGTTTTGGATCAAGAAAATCAAGAATTTGGTCGCGACCACAAAAATCTAGTTTTGGATCAAGAAAATAAGCATTTGTGCGCGAAAACAAAAAACTAGTTTGGGATCAAGAAAATCAAGAATTGGGTCCCGAATACAAAAAACTAGTTTTGGATTAAGAAAATCAAGGATTTGGTCGCGAAAGCAAAAATCTAGTTTTAGATCAAGAAAATCAAGAACTGCGTAGCGAATACAAAAATCTAGTATTGGATCTAGAAAATCAAGAATTGGGTCGCGAAACCAAAAAACTAGTTTTGGATCAAGAAAATCAAGATTTTTGGTCGCGAAGACAAAAATCTAGTTTTGGATCAACAAAATCAAGAACTGCGTGGCGAATACAAAAATCTAGTTTTGGATCAAGAAAATAAGCATTTGGTCGCCAATACAAAAATCTAGTTTTGGATCAAGAAAATCAAGAATTTGGTCGCGAATACAAAAATCGAGTTTTGGATCAAGAAAATCAAGAATTGGGATCCCGAATACAAAAAACTAGTTTTGGATCAAGAAAATCAAGAATTTGGTGGCGAACACAAAAATCTAGTTTTGCATCAAGAAAATAAGCATTTGTTCGCGAAAACAAAAAACTAGTTTGGGATCAAGAAAATCAAGAATTGGGTCCCGAATACAAAAAACTTGTTTTGGATTAAGAAAATCAAGAATTTGGTCGCGAATACAAAAATCTAGTTTTAGATCAAGAAAATCAAGAACTGCGTAGCGAATACAAAAATCTAGTATTGGATCTAGAAAATTAAGAATTGGGTCGCGAAACCAAAAACCTAGTTTTGGATCAAGAAAATCAAGATTTTTGGTCGCGAAGACAAAAATCTAGTTTTGGATCAACAAAATCAAGAACTGCGTGGCGAATACAAAAATCTAGTTTTGGATCAAGAAAATAAGCATGTGGTCGCCAATACAAAAATCAAGTTTTGGATCAAGAAAATCAAGAATTTGGTCGCGAATACAAAAATGTAGTTTTGGATCAAGAAAATCAAGGATTGGGATCCCGAATACAAAAAACTAGTTTTGGATCAAGAAAATCAAGAATTTGGACGCGAATACGAGAATCTAGTTTTGGATCAAGAAAATCAACAATTTGGTCGCGAATACGAAAATCTAGTTCTGGATCAAGAAAATCAAGAATTTGGTCGCGAACACAAAAATCTAGTTTTGGATCAAGAAAATCAAGAATTTGGTCGCGACCACAAAAATCTAGTTTTGGATCAAGAAAATAAGCATTTGTGCGCGAAAACAAAAAACTAGTTTGGGATCAAGAAAATCAAGAATTGGGTCCCGAATACAAAAAACTAGTTTTGGATTAAGAAAATCAAGGATTTGGTCGCGAAAGCAAAAATCTAGTTTTAGATCAAGAAAATCAAGAACTGCGTAGCGAATACAAAAATCTAGTATTGGATCTAGAAAATCAAGAATTGGGTCGCGAAACCAAAAAACTAGTTTTGGATCAAGAAAATCAAGATTTTTGGTCGTGAAGACAAAAATCTAGTTTTGGATCAACAAAATCAAGAATTGGGATCCCGAATACAAAAAACTAGTTTTGGATCAAGAAAATCAAGAATTTGGTCGCGAATACGAAAATCTAGTTTTGGTTCAAGAAAATCAAGAATGGGGTCCCGAATACAAAAATCTAGTTTTGGATCAAGAAAATCAAGAATTGGGTCCCGAATACAAAAATCTAGTTTTGAATCAAGAAAATCAATAATTTGGTCGCGAATACGAAAATCTAGTTTTGGATCAAGAAAATCAAGAATTTGGTCCCGAATATAAAAATCTAGTTTTGAATCAAGAAAATCAAGCATTTGGTCGCGAACACAAAAATCTAGTTTTGGATCAAGAAAATCAAGAATTTGGTCGCGAACACAAAAATCTAGTTTTGGATCAAGAAAATTAAGAATTTGGTCGCGAACAAAAAAATCTAGTTTTGGATCAAGACAATAAAAAATTGGGTCCCGAATACAAAAATCTAGTTATGGATCAAGAAAATCAAGAATTGGGTCGCGAATTCAAAAATCTAGTTTTGGATCAAGAAAATGAATAAGTGGGTCGCGAATACAAAAATCAACTTTTGGATCAAGAAAATCAAGAATTTGGTCCCGAATACAAAAATCTAGTTTTGGATCAAGAAAATCAAGAATTGTGTCCCGAATACAAAAATCTAGTTTTGAATCAAAAAAATCATGCATTTCGTCGCGAATACAAAATTCTAGTTTTGGATCAAGAAAATCAAGCATTTGGTCGCGAAAACAAAAATCTTGTTTTGGATAAAGAAAATCATGAAGTTGGTCGCGAACACAAAAATCTAGTTTTGGATCAACAAAATCAAGAACTACGTCGCGAACACAAATATCTAGTTTTGAATCAAGAAAATCAAGAATTCGGTCCTGAACACAAAAATCTAGTTTTGGATCAAGAAAATCAAGAATTTGGTCGCGAACAAAAAAATCTAGTTTTGGATCAAGACAATAAAAAATTGGGTCCCGAATACAAAAATCTAGTTATGGATCATGAAAATCAAGAATTGGGTCGCGAATTCAAAAATCTAGTTTTGGATCAAGAAAATGAATAAGTGGGTCGCGAATACAAAAATCAACTTTTGGATCAAGAAAATCAAGAATTTCGTCGCGAATAGAAAAATCTAGTTTTAGATCAAGAAAATCAAGAATTGGGTCGCGAAAACAAAAATCTAGTTTTGGATCAAGAAAATCAAGAATTTGGTCGCGAATACAAAAATCTAGTTTTGGACCAAGAAAAAAAAATTTGGTCGCGAATACAAAAATCTAGTTTTAGATCAAGAAAATCAAGAATTTGGTCGCGTACAAAAAATCTAGTTTTGGATCAAGAAAATGATGAATTTGGTACCGAATACAAAAAACTAGTTTTGGATCAAGAAAATCAAGATTTTTGGTCGCGAAAACAAAAATCTAGTTTTGAATCAACAAAATCAAGAACTGCGTGGCGAATACAAAAATCTAGTTTTGGATCAAGAAAATCAAGAATTTGGTCACAAATACAAAAATCTAGTTTTGGATCAAGAAAATCAAGAATTGGGATCCCGAATACAAAAAACTTGTTTTGGATCAAGAAAATCAAGAATTTGGTCGCGAATACGAGAATCTAGTTTTGGATCAAGAAAATCAAGAATTGGGTCCCGAATACAAAAATTTAGTTTTGGATCAAGAAAATCAAGAAATGTGTCCCGAATACAAAAATCTAGTTTTGAATCAAAAAAATCATGCATTTGGTCGCGAATACAAAATTCTAGTTTTGGATCAAGAAAATCAAGCATTTGGTCGCGAAAACAAAAATCTTGTTTTGGATAAAGAAAATCAAGAAGTTGGTCGCGAACACAAAAATCTAGTTTTGGATCAACAAAATAAAGAACTACGTCGCGAACACAAATATCTAGTTTTGAATCAAGAAAATCAAGAATTCGGTCCTGAACACAAAAATCTAGTTTTGGATCAAGAAAATCAAGAATTTGGTCGCGAACAAAAAAATCTAGTTTTGGATCAAGACAATAAAAAATTGGGTCCCGAATACAAAAATCTAGTTATGGATCATGAAAATCAAGAATTGGGTCGCGAATTCAAAAATCTAGTTTTGGATCAAGAAAATGAATAAGTGGGTCGCAAATACAAAAATCAACTTTTGGATCAAGAAAATCAAGAATTTCGTCGCGAATAGAAAAATCTAGTTTTAGATCAAGAAAATCAAGAATTGGGTCGCGAAAACAAAAATCTAGTTTTGGATCAAGAAAATCAAGAATTTGGTCGCGAATACAAAAATCTAGTTTTGGACCAAGAAAAAAAAATTTGGTCGCGAATACAAAAATCTAGTTTTAGATCAAGAAAATCAAGAATTTGGTCGCGTACAAAAAATCTAGTTTTGGATCAAGAAAATGATGAATTTGGTACCGAATACAAAAAACTAGTTTTGGATCAAGAAAATCAAGATTTTTGGTCGCGAAAACAAAAATCTAGTTTTGAATCAACAAAATCAAGAACTGCGTGGCGAATACAAAAATCTAGTTTTGGATCAAGAAAATCAAGAATTTGGTCACAAATACAAAAATCTAGTTTTGGATCAAGAAAATCAAGAATTGGGATCCCGAATACAAAAAACTTGTTTTGGATCAAGAAAATCAAGAATTTGGTCGCGAATACGAGAATCTAGTTTTGGATCAAGAAAATCAAGAATTGGGTCCCGAATACAAAAATTTAGTTTTGGATCAAGAAAATCAAGAAATGTGTCCCGAATACAAAAATCTAGTTTTGAATCAAAAAAATCATGCATTTGGTCGCGAATACAAAATTCTAGTTTTGGATCAAGAAAATCAAGCATTTGGTCGCGAAAACAAAAATCTTGTTTTGGATAAAGAAAATCAAGAAGTTGGTCGCGAACACAAAAATCTAGTTTTGGATCAACAAAATAAAGAACTACGTCGCGAACACAAATATCTAGTTTTGAATCAAGAAAATCAAGAATTCGGTCCTGAACACAAAAATCTAGTTTTGGATCAAGAAAATCAAGAATTTGGTCGCGAACAAAAAAATCTAGTTTTGGATCAAGACAATAAAAAATTGGGTCCCGAATGCAAAAATCTAGTTATGGATCAAGAAAATCAAGAATTGGGTCGCGAATTCAAAAATCTAGTTTTGGATCAAGAAAATCAAGCATTGGGTCGCGAAAACAAAAATTTAGTTTTGGATCAAGAAATCAAGAATTTGGTCGCGAATACAAAAATCTAGTTTTGGATCAAGAAAATCAAGAATTGGGTCCCGAATACAAAAATATAGTTTTGGATCAAGAAAATCAAAATTTGTTGGCGAATACAAAAATCTAGTTTTGGATCAAGAAAATCAAGAATTTGGTCGCGAACAAAAAATCTAGTTTCGGATCAAGAAAATGAAGAATTGGGTCGCGAATACAAAAATCTAGTTTTGGATCAAGAAAATCAAGAATTGGGTCCCGAATACAAAAATCTAGTTTTGCATCAAGAAAATCAACAATTTGTTCGCGAAAACAAAAAACTAGTTTGGGATCAAGAAAATCAAGAATTGGGTCCCGAATACAAAAAACTAGTTTTGGATTAAGAAAATCAAGAATTTGGTCGCGAATACAAAAATCTAGTTTTAGATCAAGAATATCAAAAACTGCGTAGCGAATACAAAAATCTAGTATTGGATCTAGGAAATCAAGAATTGGGTCGCGAAACCAAAAAACTAGTTTTGGATCAAGAAAATCAAGATTTTTGGTCGCGAAGATAAAAATCTAGTTTTGGATCAACAAAATCAAGAACTGCGTGGCGAATACAAAAATCTAGTTTTGGATCAAGAAAATAAGCATTTGGTCGCCAATACAAAAATCTAGTTTTGAATCAAGAAAATCAAGAATTGGGTCGCGAATTCAACAATCTAGTTTTGGATCAAGAAAATCAAGAATTGGGATCCCGAATACAAAAAACTAGTTTTGGATCAAGAAAATCAAGAATTTGGTCGCGAACACAAAAATCTAGTTTTGGATCAAGAAAATAAGCATTTGTGCGCGAAAACAAAAAACTAGTTTGGGATCAAGAAAATCAAGAATTGGGTCCCGAATACAAAAAACTAGTTTTGGATTAAGAAAATTAAGAATTTGGCCGCGAATACAAAAATCTAGTTTTAGATCAAGAAAATCAAGAACTGCGTAGCGAATACAAGAATATATTATTGGATCTAGAAATTTAAGAATTGGGTCGCGAAACCAAAAAACTAGTTTTGCATTAAGAAAATGAAGATTTTTGGTCGCGAAGACAAAAATCTAGTTTTGGATCAACAAAATCAAGAACTGCGTGGCGAATACAAAAATCTAGTTTTGGATCAAGAAAATAAGCATTTGGTCGCCAATACAAAAATCTAGTTTTGAATCAAGAAAATCAAGAATTGGGTCGCGAATTCAACAATCTAGTTTTGGATCAAGAAAATGAAGAATTGGGTCGCGAATACAAAAATTAAGTTTCGGATCAAGAAAATCAAGAATTTCGTCGCGAATAGAAAAATCTAGTTTTGGATCAAGAAAATCAAGAATTGGGTCGCGAATACAAAAATCTAGTTTTGGATCAAGAAAATCAAGAATTGGGTCCCGAATACAAAAATCTAGTTTTGAATCAAGAAAATCAACAATTTGGTCGCGAAAACAAAAAACTAGTTTGGGATCAAGAAAATCAAGAATTGGGTCCCGAATACAAAAAACTAGTTTTGGATTAAGAAAATCAAGAATTTGGTCGCGAATACAAAAATCTAGTTTTAGATTAAGAAAATTAAGAACTGCGTAGCGACTACAAAAATCTAGTATTGGATCTAGAAAATCAAGAATTGGGTCGCGAAACCAAAAAACTAGTTTTGGATCAAGAAAATCAAGATTTTTGGTCGCGAAGACAAAAATCTAGTTTTGGATCAACAAAATCAAGAACTGCGTGGCGAATACAAAAATCTAGTTTTGGATCAAGAAAATAAGCATTTGGTCGCCAATACAAAAATCTAGTTTTGGATCAAGAAAATCAAGAATTTGGTCGCGAATACAAAAATGTAGTTTTGGATCAAGAAAATCAAGACTTGGGATCCCGAATACAAAAAACTAGTTTTGGATCAAGAAAATCAAGAATTTGGTCGCGAATACGAGAATCTAGTTTTGGATCAAGAAAATCAAGAATTGGGTCCCGAATACAAAAATCTAGTTTTGAATCAAAAAAATCATGCATTTGGTCGCGAATACAAAATTCTAGTTTTGGATCAAGAAAATCAAGCATTTGGTCGCGAAAACAAAAATCTTGTTTTGGATAAAGAAAATCAAGAAGTTGGTCGCGAACACAAAAATCTAGTTTTGGATCAAATAAATAAAGAACTACGTCGCGAACACAAATATCTAGTTTTGAATCAAGAAAATCAAGAATTCGGTCCTGAACACAAAAATCTAGTTTTGGATCAAGAAAATCAAGAATTTGGTCGCGAACAAAAAAATCTAGTTTTGGATCAAGACAATAAAAAATTGGGTCCTGAATACAAAAATCTAGTTATGGATCAAGAAAATCAAGAATTGGGTCGCGAATTCAAAAATCTAGTTTTGGATCAAGAAAATCAAGAATTGGGTCGCGAAAACAAAAATCTAGTTTTGGATCAAGAAATCAAGAATTTGGTCGCGAATACAAAAATCTAGTTTTGGATCAAGAAAATCAAGAATTGGGTCCCGAATACAAAAATATAGTTTTGGATCAAGAAAATCAAAATTTGTTGGCGAATAGAAAAATCTAGCTTTGGATCAAGAAAATCAAGAATTTGGTCGCGAACAAAAAATCTAGTTTCGGATCAAGAAAATGAAGAATTGGGTCGCGAATACAAAAATCTAGTTTTGGATCAAGCAAATCAAGAATTGGGTCCCGAATACAAAAATCTAGTTTTGAATCAAGAAAATCAACAATTTGGTCGCGAAAACAAAAAATTAGTTTGGGATCAAGAAAATCAAGAATTGGGTCCCGAATACAAAAAACTAGTTTTGGATTAAGAAAATCAAGAATTTGGTCGCGAATACAAAAATCTAGTTTTAGATCAAGAATATCAAAAACTGCGTAGCGAATACAAAAATCTAGTATTGGATCTAGGAAATCAAGAATTGGGTCGCGAAACCAAAAAACTAGTTTTGGATCAAGAAAATCAAGATTTTTGGTCGCGAAGATAAAAATCTAGTTTTGGATCAACAAAATCAAGAACTGCGTGGCGAATACAAAAATCTAGTTTTGGATCAAGAAAATAAGCATTTGGTCGCCAATACAAAAATCTAGTTTTGAATCAAGAAAATCAAGAATTGGGTCGCGAATTCAACAATCTAGTTTTGGATCAAGAAAATCAAGAATTGGGATCCCGAATACAAAAAACTAGTTTTGGATCAAGAAAATCAAGAATTTGGTCGCGAACACAAAAATCTAGTTTTGGATCAAGAAAATAAGCATTTGTGCGCGAAAACAAAAAACTAGTTTGGGATCAAGAAAATCAAGAATTGGGTCCCGAATACAAAAAACTAGTTTTGGATTAAGAAAATTAAGAATTTGGCCGCGAATACAAAAATCTAGTTTTAGATCAAGAAAATCAAGAACTGCGTAGCGAATACAAGAATATATTATTGGATCTAGAAATTTAAGAATTGGGTCGCGAAACCAAAAAACTAGTTTTGGATTAAGAAAATGAAGATTTTTGGTCGCGAAGACAAAAATCTAGTTTTGGATCAACAAAATCAAGAACTGCGTGGCGAATACAAAAATCTAGTTTTGGATCAAGAAAATAAGCATTTGGCCGCCAATACAAAAATCTAGTTTTGAATCAAGAAAATCAAGAATTGGGTCGCGAATTCAACAATCTAGTTTTGGATCAAGAAAATGAAGAATTGGGTCGCGAATACAAAAATTAAGTTTCGGATCAAGAAAATCAAGAATTTCGTCGCAAATAGAAAAATCTAGTTTTGGATCAAGAAAATCAAGAATTGGGTCGCGAATACAAAAATCTAGTTTTGGATCAAGAAAATCAAGAATTGGGTCCCGAATACAAAAATCTAGTTTTGAATCAAGAAAATCAACAATTTGGTCGCGAAAACAAAAAACTAGTTTGGGATCAAGAAAATCAAGAATTGGGTCCCGAATACAAAAAACTAGTTTTGGATTAAGAAAATCAAGAATTTGGTCGCGAATACAAAAATCTAGTTTTAGATTAAGAAAATTAAGAACTGCGTAGCGACTACAAAAATCTAGTATTGGATCTAGAAAATCAAGAATTGGGTCGCGAAACCAAAAAACTAGTTTTGGATCAAGAAAATCAAGATTTTTGGTCGCGAAGACAAAAATCTAGTTTTGGATCAACAAAATCAAGAACTGCGTGGCGAATACAAAAATCTAGTTTTGGATCAAGAAAATAAGCATTTGGTCGCCAATACAAAAATCTAGTTTTGGATCAAGAAAATCAAGAATTTGGTCGCGAATACAAAAATGTAGTTTTGGATCAAGAAAATCAAGACTTGGGATCCCGAATACAAAAAACTAGTTTTGGATCAAGAAAATCAAGAATTTGGTCGCGAATACGAGAATCTAGTTTTGGATCAAGAAAATCAAGAATTGGGTCCCGAATACAAAAATCTAGTTTTGAATCAAAAAAATCATGCATTTGGTCGCGAATACAAAATTCTAGTTTTGGATCAAGAAAATCAAGCATTTGGTCGCGAAAACAAAAATCTTGTTTTGGATAAAGAAAATCAAGAAGTTGGTCGCGAACACAAAAATCTAGTTTTGGATCAAATAAATAAAGAACTACGTCGCGAACACAAATATCTAGTTTTGAATCAAGAAAATCAAGAATTCGGTCCTGAACACAAAAATCTAGTTTTGGATCAAGAAAATCAAGAATTTGGTCGCGAACAAAAAAATCTAGTTTTGGATCAAGACAATAAAAAATTGGGTCCTGAATACAAAAATCTAGTTATGGATCAAGAAAATCAAGAATTGGGTCGCGAATTCAAAAATCTAGTTTTGGATCAAGAAAATCAAGAATTGGGTCGCGAAAACAAAAATCTAGTTTTGGATCAAGAAATCAAGAATTTGGTCGCGAATACAAAAATCTAGTTTTGGATCAAGAAAATCAAGAATTGGGTCCCGAATACAAAAATATAGTTTTGGATCAAGAAAATCAAAATTTGTTGGCGAATAGAAAAATCTAGCTTTGGATCAAGAAAATCAAGAATTTGGTCGCGAACAAAAAATCTAGTTTCGGATCAAGAAAATGAAGAATTGGGTCGCGAATACAAAAATCTAGTTTTGGATCAAGAAAATCAAGAATTGGGTCCCGAATACAAAAATCTAGTTTTGAATCAAGAAAATCAACAATTTGGTCGCGAAAACAAAAAACTAGTTTGGGATCAAGAAAATCAAGAATTGGGTCCCGAATACAAAAAACTAGTTTTGGATTAAGAAAATCAAGAATTTGGTCGCGAATACAAAAATCTAGTTTTAGATTAAGAAAATTAAGAACTGCGTAGCGACTACAAAAATCTAGTATTGGATCTAGAAAATCAAGAATTGGGTCGCGAAACCAAAAAACTAGTTTTGGATCAAGAAAATCAAGATTTTTGGTCGCGAAGACAAAAATCTAGTTTTGGATCAACAAAATCAAGAACTGCGTGGCGAATACAAAAATCTAGTTTTGGATCAAGAAAATAAGCATTTGGTCGCCAATACAAAAATCTAGTTTTGGATCAAGAAAATCAAGAATTTGGTCGCGAATACAAAAATGTAGTTTTGGATCAAGAAAATCAAGACTTGGGATCCCGAATACAAAAAACTAGTTTTGGATCAAGAAAATCAAGAATTTGGTCGCGAATACGAGAATCTAGTTTTGGATCAAGAAAATCAAGAATTGGGTCCCGAATACAAAAATCTAGTTTTGAATCAAAAAAATCATGCATTTGGTCGCGAATACAAAATTCTAGTTTTGGATCAAGAAAATCAAGCATTTGGTCGCGAAAACAAAAATCTTGTTTTGGATAAAGAAAATCAAGAAGTTGGTCGCGAACACAAAAATCTAGTTTTGGATCAAATAAATAAAGAACTACGTCGCGAACACAAATATCTAGTTTTGAATCAAGAAAATCAAGAATTCGGTCCTGAACACAAAAATCTAGTTTTGGATCAAGAAAATCAAGAATTTGGTCGCGAACAAAAAAATCTAGTTTTGGATCAAGACAATAAAAAATTGGGTCCTGAATACAAAAATCTAGTTATGGATCAAGAAAATCAAGAATTGGGTCGCGAATTCAAAAATCTAGTTTTGGATCAAGAAAATCAAGAATTGGGTCGCGAAAACAAAAATCTAGTTTTGGATCAAGAAATCAAGAATTTGGTCGCGAATACAAAAATCTAGTTTTGGATCAAGAAAATCAAGAATTGGGTCCCGAATACAAAAATATAGTTTTGGATCAAGAAAATCAAAATTTGTTGGCGAATAGAAAAATCTAGCTTTGGATCAAGAAAATCAAGAATTTGGTCGCGAACAAAAAATCTAGTTTCGGATCAAGAAAATGAAGAATTGGGTCGCGAATACAAAAATCTAGTTTTGGATCAAGAAAATCAAGAATTGGGTCCCGAATACAAAAATCTAGTTTTGAATCAAGAAAATCAACAATTTGGTCGCGAAAACAAAAAATTAGTTTGGGATCAAGAAAATCAAGAATTGGGTCCCGAATACAAAAAACTAGTTTTGGATTAAGAAAATCAAGAATTTGGTCGCGAATACAAAAATCTAGTTTTACATCAAGAAAATCAAGAACTGCGTAGCGAATACAAAAATCTAGTATTGGATCTAGAAAATCAAGAATTGGGTCGCGAAACCAAAAAACTAGTTTTGGATCAAGAAAATCAAGATTTTTGGTCGCGAAGATAAAAATCTAGTTTTGGATCAACAAAATCAAGAACTGCGTGGCGAATACAAAAATCTAGTTTTGGATCAAGAAAATAAGCATTTGGTCGCTAATACAAAAATCTAGTTTTGAATCAAGAAAATCAAGAATTGGGTCGCGAATTCAACAATCTAGTTTTGGATCAAGAAAATGAAGAATTGGGTCGCGAATACAAAAATTAAGTTTCGGATCAAGAAAATCAAGAATTTCGTCGCGAATAGAAAAATCTAGTTTTGGATCAAGAAAATCAAGAATAGGGTCGCGAATACAAAAATCTAGTTTTGGATCAAGAAAATCAAGAATTGGGTCCCGAATACAAAAATCTAGTTTTGAATCAAGAAAATCAACAATTTGGTCGCGAAAACAAAAAACTAGTTTGGGATCAAGAAAATCAAGAATTGGGTCCCGAATACAATAAACTAGTTTTGGATTAAGAAAATCAAGAATTTGGTCGCGAATACAAAAATCTAGTTTTAGATTAAGAAAATTAAGAACTGCGTAGCGAATACAAAAATCTAGTATTGGATCTAGAAAATCAAGAATTGGGTAGTGAAATCAAAAAACTAGTTTTGGATCAAGAAAATCAAGATTTTTGGTCGCGAAAACAAAAATCTAGTTTTGGATCAACAAAATCAAGAACTGCGTGGCGAATACAAAAATCTAGTTTTGGATCAAGAAAAGAAGCATTTGGTCGCCAATACAAAAATCTAGTTTTGGATCAAGAAAATCAAGAATTTGGTCGCGAATACAAAAATTTAGTTTTGGATCAAGAAAATCAAGACTTGGGATCCCGAATACAAAAAACTAGTTTTGGATCAAGAAAATCAAGAATTTGGTCGCGAATACGAAAATCTAGTTTTGGATCAAGAAAATCAAGAATTGGGTCCCGAATACCAAAATCTAGTTTTGGATCAAGAAAATCAAGAATTGGGTCCCGAATACAAAAAACTAGTTTTGGATTGAGAAAATCTAGAATTTCGTCGCGAATAGAAAAATCTAGTTTTGAATCAAGAAAATTAAGAAGTGGGTCGCGAATACAAAAATCTAGTTTTTGATCAAGAAAATCAAGAATTGGGTCCCGAATACAAAAATCTAGTTTTGAATCAAGAAAATCAACAATTTGGTCGCGAAAACAAAAAACTAGTTTGGGATCAAGAAAATCAATAATTGGGTCCCGAATACAAAAAACTAGTTTTGGATTAAGAAAATCAAGAATTTGGTCGCGAATACAAAAATCTAGTTTTAGATCAAGAAAATTAAGAACTGCGTAGCGAATACAAAAATATAGTATTGGATCTAGAAAATCAAGAATTGGGTCGCGAAACAAAAAAACTAGTTTTGGATTAAGAAAATCAAGATTTTTGGTCGCGAAGACAAAAATATAGTTTTGGATCAACAAAATCAAGAACTGCGTGGCGAATACAAAAATAAAGTTTTGGATCAAGAAAATAAGCATTTGGTCGCTAATACAAAAATCTAGTTTTGGATCAAGAAAATCAAGAATTTGGTCGCGAATACAAAAATTTAGTTTTGGATCAAGAAAATCAAGATTTGGGATCCCGAATACAAAAAACTAGTTTTGGATCAAGAAAATCAAGAATTTGGTCGCGAATACGAAAATCTAGTTTTGGATCAAGAAAATCAAGAATTGGGTCCCGAATACAAAAATCTAGTTTTGGATCAAGAAAATCAAGAATTGGGTCCCGAATACAAAAATCTAGTTTTGAATCAAGAAAATCAACAATTTCGTCGCGAATACGAAAATCTAGTTCTGGATCAAGAAAATCAAGAATTGGGTCCCGAATACAAAAATCTAGTTTTGGATCAAGAAAATCAAGAATTGGGTCCCGAATACAAAAATCTAGTTTTGAATCAAGAAAATCAACAATTTGGTCGCGAAAACAAAAAATTAGTTTGGGATCAAGAAAATCAAGAATTGGGTCCCGAATACAAAAAACTAGTTTTGGATTAGGAAAATCAAGAATTTGGTCGCGAATACAAAAATCTAGTTTTAGATCAAGAAAATTAAGAACTGCGTAGCGAATACAAAAATCTAGTATTGGATCTAGAAAATCAAGAATTGGGTCGCGAAACCAAAAAACTAGTTTTGGATCAAGAAAATCAAGATTTTTGGTCGCGAAGACAAAAATCTAGTTTTGGATCAACAAAATCAAGAACTGCGTGGCGAATACAAAAATCTAGTTTTGGATCAAGAAAATAAGCATTTGGTCGCCAATACAAAAATCTAGTTTTGGATCAAGAAAATCAAGAATTTGGTCGCGAATACAAAAATCTAGTTTTGGATCAAGAAAATCAAGACTTGGGATCCCGAATACAAAATACTAGTTTTGGATCAAGAAAATCAAGAATTTGGTCGCGAATACGAAAATCTAGTTTTGGATCAAGAAAATCATGAATTGGGTCCCGAATACAAAAATCTAGTTTTGGATCAAGAAAATCAAGAATTGGGTCCCGAATACAAAAATCTAGTTTTGAATCAAGAAAATCAACAATTTGGTCGCGAATACGACAATCTAGTTCTGGATCAAGAAAATCAAGAATTGGGTCCCGAATACAAAAATCTAGTTTTGGATCAAGAAAATCAAGAATTGGGTCCCGAATACAAAAATCTAGTTTTGAATCAAGAAAATCAACAATTTGGTCGCGAAAACAAAAAACTAGTTTGGTAAAAAGAAAATCAAGAATTGGGTCCCGAATACAAAAAACTAGTTTTGGATTAAGAAAATCAAGAATTTGGTCGCGAATACAAAAATCTAGTTTTAGATCAAGTAAATTAAGAACTGCGTAGCGAATACAAAAATCTAGTATTGGATCTAGAAAATCAAGAATTGGGTCGCGAAACCAAAAAACTAGTTTTGGATTAAGAAAATCAAGATTTTTGGTCGCGAAGACAAAAATCTAGTTTTGGATCAACAAAATCAAGAACTGCGTGGCGAATACAAAAATCTAGTTTTGGATCAAGAAAATATGCATTTGGTCGCCAATACAAAAATCTAGTTTTGAATCAAGAAAATCAAGAATTGGGTCGCGAATTCAACAATTTAGTTTTGGATCAAGAAAATGAAGAATTGGGTCGCGAATACAAAAATTAAGTTTCGGATCAAGAAAATCAAGAATTTCGTCGCGAATAGAAAAATCTAGTTTTGGATCAAGAAAATCAAGAATAGGGTCGCGAATACAAAAATCTAGCTTTGGATCAAGAAAATCAAGAATTGGGTCCCGAATACAAAAATCTAGTTTTGAATCAAGAAAATCAACAATTTGGTCGCGAAAACAAAAAACTAGTTTGGGATCAAGAAAATCAAGAATTGGGTCCCGAATACAAAAATCTAGTTTTAGATTAAGAAAATTAAGAACTGCGTAGCGAATACAAAAATCTAGTATTGGATCTAGAAAATCAAGAATTGGGTCGCGAAATCAAAAAACTAGTTTTGGATCAAGAAAATCAGGATTTTTGGTCGCGAAGACAAAAATCTAGTTTTGGATCAACAAAATCAAGAACTGCGTGGCGAATACAAAAATCTAGTTTTGGATCAAGAAAAAGAAGTATTTGGTCGCCAATACAAAAATCTAGTTTTGGATCAAGAAAATCAAGAATTTGGTCGCGAATACAAAAATCTAGTTTTGGATCAAGAAAATCAAGACTTGGGATCCCGAATACAAAAAACTAGTTTTGGATCAAGAAAATCAAGAATTTGGTCGCGAATAGAAAAATCTAGTTTTGAATCAAGAAAATTAAGAAGTGGGTCGCGAATACAAAAATCTAGTTTTTGATCAAGAAAATCAAGAATTGGGTCCCGAATACAAAAATCTAGTTTTGAATCAAGAAAATCAACAATTTGGTCGCGAAAACAAAAAACTAGTTTGGGATCATGAAAATCAAGAATTGGGTCCCGAATACAAAAAACTAGTTTTGGATTAAGAAAATCAAGAATTTGGTCGCGAATACAAAAATCTAGTTTTAGATCAAGAAAATTAAGAACTGCGTAGCGAATACAAAAATATAGTATTGGATCTAGAAAATCAAGAATTGGGTCGCGAAACCAAAAAACTAGTTTTGGATTAAGAAAATCAAGATTTTTGGTCGCGAAGACAAAAATGTAGTTTTGGATCAACAAAATCAAGAACTGCGTGGCGAATACAAAAATCAAGTTTTGGATCAAGAAAATAAGCATTTGGTCGCCAATACAAAAATCTAGTTTTGGATCAAGAAAATCAAGAATTTGGTCGCGAATACAAAAATATAGTTTTGGATCAAGAAAATCAAGATTTGGGATCCCGAATACAAAAAACTAGTTTTGGATCAAGAAAATCAAGAATTTGGTCGCGAATACGAAAATCTAGTTTTGGATCAAGAAAATCAAGAATTGGGTCCCGAATACAAAAATCTGGTTTTGGATCAAGAAAATCAAGAATTGGGTCCCGAATACAAAAATCTAGTTTTGAATCAAAAAAATCAACAATTTCGTCGCGAATACGAAAATCTAGTTCTGGATCAAGAAAATCAAGAATTGGGTCCCGAATACAAAAATCTAGTTTTGGATCAAGAAAATCAAGAATTGGGTCCCGAATACAAAAATCTAGTTTTGAATCAAGAAAATCAACAATTTGGTCGCGAAAACAAAAAACTAGTTTGGGATCAAGAAAATCAAGAATTGGGTCCCGAATACAAAAAACTAGTTTTGGATGAGGAAAATCAAGAATTTGGTCGCGAATACAAAAATCTAGTTTTAGATCAAGAAAATTAAGAACTGCGTAGCGAATACAAAAATCTAGTATTGGATCTAGAAAATCAAGAATTGAGTCGCGAAACCAAAAAACTACTTTTGGATCAAGAAAATCAAGATTTTTGGTCGCGAAGACAAAAATCTAGTTTTGGATCAACAAAATCAAGAACTGCGTGGCGAATACAAAAATCTAGTTTTGGATCAAGAAAATAAGCATTTGGTCGCCAATACAAAAATCTAGTTTTGGATCAAGAAAATCAAGAATTTGGTCGCGAATACAAAAATCTAGTTTTGGATCAAGAAAATCAAGACTTGGGATCCCGAATACAAAAAACTAGTTTTGGATCAAGAAAATCAAGAATTTGGTCGCGAATACGAAAATCTAGTTTTGGATCAAGAAAATCAAGAATTGGGTCGCGAAAACAAAAATCTAGTTTTGGATCAAGAAATCAAGAATTTGGTCGCGAATACAAAAATCTAGTTTTGGATCAAGAAAATCAAGAATTGGGTCCCGAATACAAAAATATAGTTTTGGATCAAGAAAATCAATATTTGTTGGCGAATACAAAAATCTAGTTTTGGATCAAGAAAATCAAGAATTTGGTCGCGAACAAAAAATCTAGTTTCGGATCAAGAAAATGAAGAATTGGGTCGCGAATACAAAAATCTAGTTTTGGATCAAGAAAATCAAGAATTGGGTCCCGAATACAAAAATCTAGTTTTGAATCAAGAAAATCAACAATTTGGTCGCGAAAACAAAAAACTAGTTTGGTATCAAGAAAATCAAAAATTGGGTCCCGAATATAAAAAACTAGTTTTGGATTAAGAAAATCAAGAATTTGGTCGCGAATACAAAAATCTAGTTTTAGATCAAGAAAATTAAGAACTGCGTAGCGAATACAAAAATCTAGTATTGGATCTAGAAAATCAAGAATTGGGTCGCGAAACCAAAAATCTAGTTTTGGATTAAGAAAATCAAGATTTTTGGTCGCGAAGACAAAAATCTAGTTTTGGATCAACAAAATCAAGAACTGCGTGGCGAATACAAAAATCAAGTTTTGGATCAAGAAAATAAGCATTTGGTCGCCAATACAAAAATCTAGTTTTGGATCAAGAAAATCAAGAATTTGGTCGCGAATACAAAAATTTAGTTTTGGATCAAGAAAATCAAGATTTGGGATCCCGAATACAAAAAACTAGTTTTGGATCAAGAAAATCAAGAATTTGGTCGCGAATACGAAAATCTAGTTTTGGATTAAGAAAATCAAGAATTGGGTCCCGAATACAAAAATCTAGTTTTGGATCAAGAAAATCAAGAATTGGGTCCCGAATACAAAAATCTAGTTTTGAATCAAGAAAATCAACAATTTGGTCGCGAATACGAAAATCTAGTTCTGGATCAAGAAAATCAAGAATTTGGTCCCGAATACAAAAATCTAGTTCTGGATCAAGAAAATCAATAATTGGGTCCCGAATACAAAAATCTAGTTTTTGAATCAATAAAATCAAGCATTTGGTCGCAAATACAAAAATCTAATTTTGGGACAAGAAAATCAAGAATTTGGTCGCGAACAGAAAAATCTAGTTTTGGATCAAGAAAATCAAGAATTTGGTCGCGAACACAAAAATCTAGTTTTGGATCAAGACAATCAAGAACAAGGTCCCGAATACAAAAATCTAGTTTTGAATCAAGAAAATCAAGAATTGGGTTGCGAATTCAACAATCTAGTTTTGGATCAAGAAAATGAAGAAGTGGGTCGCGAATACAAAAATTACGTTTCGGATCAAGAAAATCAAGAATTTCGTCGCGAATAGAAAAATCTAGTTTTGGCTCAAAAAATCAAGAATTGGGTCGCGAAAACAAAAATCTAGTTTTGGATCAAGAAAATCAAGAATTTGGTCGCGAATACAAAAATCTAGTTTTGGATCAACAAAATCAAGAACCGCGTGGCGAATGCAAAAATCCTGTTTTAGATCAAGAAAATAAGCATTTGTTCGCGAAAACAAAAAACTAGTTTTGGATCAAGAAAATCAAGAATTAGGTCCCGAATACAAAAAACTAGTTTTGGATTAAGAAAATGAAGAATTTGGTCACGAATACAAAAATGTAGTTTTAGATCAAGAAAATCAAGAACTGCGTGGCAAATACAAAAATCTAGTATTGGATTTAGAAAAGGAATAATTGGGTCGCGAAACCAAAAAACTAGTTTTGAATCAAGAAAATCAAGAAATTGGTCGCGAAGACAAAAATCTAGTTTTGGATCAACAAAATCAAGAACTAAGTGGCGAATACAAAAATCTAGTTTTGGACCAAGAAAATAAGCATTTGTTCGCGAAAACAAAAAAAACTAGTTTTGGATCAAGAAAATCAAGAATTGGGTCCCGAATACAAAAAACTAGTTTTGGATTAAGAAAATGAAGAATTTGGTCGCGAATACAAAAATGTAGTTTTAGATCAAGAAAATCAAGAACTGCGTGGCAAATACAAAAATCTAGTATTGGATCTAGAAAATCAAGAATTGGGTCGCGAAACGAAAAAACTAGTTTTGAGTCAAGAAAATCAAGATTTTTGGTCGCGAACACAAAAATCTAGTTTTGGATGAACAAAATCAAGAACTGCGTGGCGAATACAAAAATCTAGTTTTGGATCAAGAAAATAAGCATTTGGTCGACAGTACAAAAATCTAGTTTTGGATCAAGAAAATCAAGAATTTGGTCGCGAATACAAAAATCTAGTTTTGGATCAACAAAATCAAGAATTGTGATCCCGAATACAAAAAACTAGTTTTGGATCAAGAAAATCAAGAATTTGGTCGCGAATACAAAAATCTAGTTTTGGATCAAGAAAATGAACAATTTGGTCGCGAATACGAAAATCTAGTTCTGGATCAAGAGAAAATCAAGAATTTGGTCCCGAAAACAAAAATCTAGTTCTGGATCAAGAAAATGAAGAATTGGGTACCGAATACAAAAAACTAGTTTTGGATCAAGAAAATCAAGAATTTGGTCGCGAATTCATAAATCTAGTATTGGATCAAAAAAAATCAAGAATTGTGTCGCGAAATCAAAAAAATAGTTTTGGATCAAGAAAATCAAGAATTTGGTCGCGAAGACAAAAATCTAATTTTGGATCAACAAAATCAAGAACTGCGTGGCGAATACAAAAATCTAGTTTTGGATCAAGAAAATAAGCATTTGGTTGCGAAAACAAAAATCTAGTTTTGCATCAAGAAAATTACGAATTTGGTCGCGAATTCAAAAATCTAGTTTTGGATCAAGAATATCAAGACCAGCGTGGCGTATACAAAAATCTAGTTTTGGACCAAGAAAATAAGTATTTGTTCGCGAAAACAAAAAATTAGTTTTGGATCAAGAAAATCAAGATTTTTTGTCGCGAAGACAAAAATCTAGTTTTGGATCAACAAAATCAAGAACTGCCTGGCGAATACAAAAATCTAGTATTGGATCTAGAAAATCAAGAATTGGGTCGCGAAACGAAAAAACTAGTTTTGGATCAAGAAAATCAAGATTTTTGGTCGCGAAGAGAAAAATCTAGTTTTGGATCAACAAAATCAAGAACTGCGTGGCGAATACAAAAATCTAGTTTTGGATCAAGAAAATAAGCATTTGGTCGCCAATACAAAAATCTAGTTTTGGATCAAGAAAATCAAGAATTGGGATCCCGAATACAAAAAACTAGTTTTGGATCAAGAAAATCAAGAATTTGGTTGCGAACACAAAAATCTAGTTTTGCATCAAGAAAATAAGCATTTGTTCGCGAAAATAAAAAACTAGTTTGGGATCAAGAAAATCAAGAATTGGGTCCCGAATACAAAAAACTTGTTTTGGATTAAGAAAATCAAGAATTTGGTCGCGAATACAAAAATCTAGTTTTAGATCAAGAAAATCAAGAACTGCGTAGCGAATACAAAAATCTAGTATTGGATCTAGAAAATTCAGAATTGGGTCGCGAAACCAAAAACCTAGTTTTGGATCAAGAAAATCAAGATTTTTGGTCGCGAAGACAAAAATCTAGTTTTGGATCAACAAAATCAAGAACTGCGTGGCGAATACAAAAATCTAGTTTTGGATCAAGAAAATAAGCATGTGGTCGCCAATACAAAAATCAAGTTTTGGATCAAGAAAATCAAGAATTTGGTCGCGAATACAAAAATGTAGTTTTGGATCAAGAAAATCAAGAATTGGGATCCCGAATACAAAAAACTAGTTTTGGATCAAGAAAATCAAGAATTTGGACGCGAATACGAGAATCTAGTTTTGGATCAAGAAAATCAACAATTTGGTCGCGAATACGAAAATCTAGTTCTGGATCAAGAAAATCAAGAATTTGGTCGCGAACACAAAAATCTAGTTTTGGATCAAGAAAATCAAGAATTTGGTCGCGACCACAAAAATCTAGTTTTGGATCAAGAAAATAAGCATTTGTGCGCGAAAACAAAAAACTAGTTTGGGATCAAGAAAATCAAGAATTGGGTCCCGAATACAAAAAACTAGTTTTGGATTAAGAAAATCAAGGATTTGGTCGCGAAAGCAAAAATCTAGTTTTAGATCAAGAAAATCAAGAACTGCGTAGCGAATACAAAAATCTAGTATTGGATCTAGAAAATCAAGAATTGGGTCGCGAAACCAAAAAACTAGTTTTGGATCAAGAAAATCAAGATTTTTGGTCGTGAAGACAAAAATCTAGTTTTGGATCAACAAAATCAAGAATTGGGATCCCGAATACAAAAAACTAGTTTTGGATCAAGAAAATCAAGAATTTGGTCGCGAATACGAAAATCTAGTTTTGGTTCAAGAAAATCAAGAATGGGGTCCCGAATACAAAAATCTAGTTTTGGATCAAGAAAATCAAGAATTGGGTCCCGAATACAAAAATCTAGTTTTGAATCAAGAAAATCAACAATTTGGTCGCGAATACGAAAATCTAGTTTTGGATCAAGAAAATCAAGAATTTGGTCCCGAATATAAAAATCTAGTTTTGAATCAAGAAAATCAAGCATTTGGTCGCGAACACAAAAATCTAGTTTTGGATCAAGAAAATCAAGAATTTGGTCGCGAACACAAAAATCTAGTTTTGGATCAAGAAAATCAAGAATTTGGTCGCGAACAAAAAAATCTAGTTTTGGATCAAGACAATAAAAAATTGGGTCCCGAATACAAAAATCTAGTTATGGATCAAGAAAATCAAGAATTGGGTCGCGAATTCAAAAATCTAGTTTTGGATCAAGAAAATGAATAAGTGGGTCGCGAATACAAAAATCAACTTTTGGATCAAGAAAATCAAGAATTTGGTCCCGAATACAAAAATCTAGTTTTGGATCAAGAAAATCAAGAATTGTGTCCCGAATACAAAAATCTAGTTTTGAATCAAAAAAATCATGCATTTCGTCGCGAATACAAAATTCTAGTTTTGGATCAAGAAAATCAAGCATTTGGTCGCGAAAACAAAAATCTTGTTTTGGATAAAGAAAATCATGAAGTTGGTCGTGAACACAAAAATCTAGTTTTGGATCAACAAAATCAAGAACTACGTCGCGAACACAAATATCTAGTTTTGAATCAAGAAAATCAAGAATTCGGTCCTGAACACAAAAATCTAGTTTTGGATCAAGAAAATCAAGAATTTGGTCGCGAACAAAAAAATCTAGTTTTGGATCAAGACAATAAAAAATTGGGTCCCGAATACAAAAATCTAGTTATGGATCATGAAAATCAAGAATTGGGTCGCGAATTCAAAAATCTAGTTTTGGATCAAGAAAATGAATAAGTGGGTCGCGAATACAAAAATCAACTTTTGGATCAAGAAAATCAAGAATTTCGTCGCGAATAGAAAAATCTAGTTTTAGATCAAGAAAATCAAGAATTGGGTCGCGAAAACAAAAATCTAGTTTTGGATCAAGAAAATCAAGAATTTGGTCGCGAATACAAAAATCTAGTTTTGGACCAAGAAAAAAAAATTTGGTCGCGAATACAAAAATCTAGTTTTAGATCAAGAAAATCAAGAATTTGGTCGCGTACAAAAAATCTAGTTTTGGATCAAGAAAATGATGAATTTGGTACCGAATACAAAAAACTAGTTTTGGATCAAGAAAATCAAGATTTTTGGTCGCGAAAACAAAAATCTAGTTTTGAATCAACAAAATCAAGAACTGCGTGGCGAATACAAAAATCTAGTTTTGGATCAAGAAAATCAAGAATTTGGTCACAAATACAAAAATCTAGTTTTGGATCAAGAAAATCAAGAATTGGGATCCCGAATACAAAAAACTTGTTTTGGATCAAGAAAATCAAGAATTTGGTCGCGAATACGAGAATCTAGTTTTGGATCAAGAAAATCAAGAATTGGGTCCCGAATACAAAAATTTAGTTTTGGATCAAGAAAATCAAGAAATGTGTCCCGAATACAAAAATCTAGTTTTGAATCAAAAAAATCATGCATTTGGTCGCGAATACAAAATTCTAGTTTTGGATCAAGAAAATCAAGCATTTGGTCGCGAAAACAAAAATCTTGTTTTGGATAAAGAAAATCAAGAAGTTGGTCGCGAACACAAAAATCTAGTTTTGGATCAACAAAATAAAGAACTACGTCGCGAACACAAATATCTAGTTTTGAATCAAGAAAATCAAGAATTCGGTCCTGAACACAAAAATCTAGTTTTGGATCAAGAAAATCAAGAATTTGGTCGCGAACAAAAAAATCTAGTTTTGGATCAAGACAATAAAAAATTGGGTCCCGAATGCAAAAATCTAGTTATGGATCAAGAAAATCAAGAATTGGGTCGCGAATTCAAAAATCTAGTTTTGGATCAAGAAAATCAAGAATTGGGTCGCGAAAACAAAAATTTAGTTTTGGATCAAGAAATCAAGAATTTGGTCGCGAATACAAAAATCTAGTTTTGGATCAAGAAAATCAAGAATTGGGTCCCGAATACAAAAATATAGTTTTGGATCAAGAAAATCAAAATTTGTTGGCGAATACAAAAATCTAGTTTTGGATCAAGAAAATCAAGAATTTGGTCGCGAACAAAAAATCTAGTTTCGGATCAAGAAAATGAAGAATTGGGTCGCGAATACAAAAATCTAGTTTTGGATCAAGAAAATCAAGAATTGGGTCCCGAATACAAAAATCTAGTTTTGAATCAAGAAAATCAACAATTTGTTCGCGAAAACAAAAAACTAGTTTGGGATCAAGAAAATCAAGAATTGGGTCCCGAATACAAAAAACTAGTTTTGGATTAAGAAAATCAAGAATTTGGTCGCGAATACAAAAATCTAGTTTTAGATCAAGAATATCAAAAACTGCGTAACGAATACAAAAATCTAGTATTGGATCTAGGAAATCAAGAATTGGGTCGCGAAACCAAAAAACTAGTTTTGGATCAAGAAAATCAAGATTTTTGGTCGCGAAGATAAAAATCTAGTTTTGGATCAACAAAATCAAGAACTGCGTGGCGAATACAAAAATCTAGTTTTGGATCAAGAAAATAAGCATTTGGTCGCCAATACAAAAATCTAGTTTTGAATCAAGAAAATCAAGAATTGGGTCGCGAAAACAAAAATCTAGTTTTGGATCAAGAAAATCAAGAATTTGGTCGCGAATACAAAAATGTAGTTTTGGATCAAGAAAATCAAGACTTGGGATCCCGAATACAAAAAACTAGTTTTGGATCAAGAAAATCAAGAATTTGGTCGCGAATACGAAAATCTAGTTTTGGATCAAGAAAATCAAGAATTGGGATCCCGAATACAAAAAACTAGTTTTGGATCAAGAAAATCAAGAATTTGGTCGCGAATACGAGAATCTAGTTTTGGATCAAGAAAATCAAGAATTGGGTCCCGAATACAAAAATCTAGTTTTGAATCAAAAAAATCATGCATTTGGTCGCGAATACAAAATTCTAGTTTTGGATCAAGAAAATAAAGCATTTGGTCGCGAAAACAAAAATCTTGTTTTGGATAAAGAAAATCAAGAAGTTGGTCGCGAACACAAAAATCTAGTTTTGGATCAACAAAATAAAGAACTACGTCGCGAACACAAATATCTAGTTTTGAATCAAGAAAATCAAGAATTCGGTCCTGAACACAAAAATCTAGTTTTGGATCAAGAAAATCAAGAATTTGGTCGCGAACAAAAAAATCTAGTTTTGGATCAAGACAATAAAAAATTGGGTCCTGAATACAAAAATCTAGTTATGGATCAAGAAAATCAAGAATTGGGTCGCGAATTCAAAAATCTAGTTTTGGATCAAGAAAATCAAGAATTGGGTCGCGAAAACAAAAATCTAGTTTTGGATCAAGAAATCAAGAATTTGGTCGCGAATACAAAAATCTAGTTTTGGATCAAGAAAATCAAGAATTGGGTCCCGAATACAAAAATATAGTTTTGGATCAAGAAAATCAAAATTTGTTGGCGAATAGAAAAATCTAGCTTTGGATCAAGAAAATCAAGAATTTGGTCGGGAACAAAAAATCTAGTTTCGGATCAAGAAAATGAAGAATTGGGTCGCGAATACAAAAATCTAGTTTTGGATCAAGAAAATCAAGAATTGGGTCCCGAATACAAAAATCTAGTTTTGAATCAAGAAAATCAACAATTTGTTCGCGAAAACAAAAAACTAGTTTGGGATCAAGAAAATCAAGAATTGGGTCCCGAATACAAAAAACTAGTTTTGGATTAAGAAAATCAAGAATTTGGTCGCGAATACAAAAATCTAGTTTTAGATCAAGAAAATCAAGAACTGCGTAGCGAATACAAAAATCTAGTATTGGATCTAGAAAATCAAGAATTGGGTCGCGAAACCAAAAAACTAGTTTTGGATCAAGAAAATCAAGATTTTTGGTCGCGAAGATAAAAATCTAGTTTTGGATCAACAAAATCAAGAACTGCGTGGCGAATACAAAAATCTAGTTTTGGATCAAGAAAATAAGCATTTGGTCGCCAATACAAAAATCTAGTTTTGGATCAAGAAAATCAAGAATTTAGTCGCGAATACAAAAATCTAGTTTTGGATCAAGTAAATCAAGAATTGGGATCCCGAATACAAAAAACTAGTTTTGGATCAAGAAAATCAAGAATTTGGTCGCGAACACAAAAATCTAGTTTGGATCAAGAAAATAAGCATTTGTGCGCGAAAACAAAAAACTAGTTTGGGATCAAGAAAATCAAGAATTGGGTCCCGAATACAAAAAACTAGTTTTGGATTAAGAAAATCAAGAATTTGGCCGCGAATACAAAAATCTAGTTTTAGATCAAGAAAATAAAGAACTGCGTAGCGAATACAAAAATATATTATTGGATCTAGAAATTCAAGAATTGGGTCGCGAAACCAAAAAACTAGTTTTGGATTAAGAAAATCAAGATTTTTGGTCGCGAAGACAAAAATCTAGTTTTGGATCAACAAAATCAAGAACTGCGTGGCGAATACAAAAATCTAGTTTTGGATCAAGAAAATATGCATTTGGTCGCCAATACAAAAATCTAGTTTTGAATCAAGAAAATCAAGAATTGGGTCGCGAATTCAACAATCTAGTTTTGGATCAAGAAAATGAAGAATTGGGTCGCGAATACAAAAATTAAGTTTCGGATCAAGAAAATCAAGAATTTCGTCGCGAATAGAAAAATCTAGTTTTGGATCAAGAACATCAAGAATAGGGTCGCGAATACAAAAATCTAGTTTTGGATCAAGAAAATCAAGAATTGGGTCCCGAATACAAAAATCTAGTTTTGAATCAAGAAAATCAACAATTTGGTCGCGAAAACAAAAAACTAGTTTGGGATCAAGAAAAACAAGAATTGGGTCCCGAATACAAAAAACTAGTTTTGGATTAAGAAAATCAAGAATTTGGTCGCGAATACAAAAATCTAGTTTTAGATTAAGAAAATTAAGAACTGCGTAGCGAATACAAAAATCTAGTATTGGATCTAGAAAATCAAGAATTGGGTCGCGAAATCAAAAAACTAGTTTTGGATCAAGAAAATCAAGATTTTTGGTCGCGAAGACAAAAATCTAGTTTTGGATCAACAAAATCAAGAACTGCGTGGCGAATACAAAAATCTAGTTTTGGATCAAGAAAAGAAGCATTTGGTCGCCACTACAAAAATCTAGTTTTGGATCAAGAAAATCATGAATTTGGTCGCGAATACAAAAATTTAGTTTTGGATCAAGAAAATCAAGACTTGGGATCCCGAATACAAAAAACTAGTTTTGGATCAAGAAAATCAAGAATTTGGTCGCGAATACGAAAATCTAGTTTTGGATCAAGAAAATCAAGAATTGGGTCCCGAATACCAAAATCTAGTTTTGGATCAAGAAAATCAAGAATTGGGTCCCGAATACAAAAAACTAGTTTTGGATTGAGAAAATCAAGAATTTCGTCGCGAATAGAAAAATCTAGTTTTGAATCAAGAAAATTAAGAAGTGGGTCGCGAATACAAAAATCTAGTTTTTGATCAAGAAAATCAAGAATTGGGTCCCGAATACAAAAATCTAGTTTTGAATCAAGAAAATCAACAATTTGGTCGCGAAAACAAAAAACTAGTTTGGGATCAAGAAAATCAATAATTGGGTCCCGAATACAAAAAACTAGTTTTGGATTAAGAAAATCAAGAATTTGGTCGCGAATACAAAAATCTAGTTTTAGATCAAGAAAATTAAGAACTGCGTAGCGAATACAAAAATATAGTATTGGATCTAGAAAATCAAGAATTGGGTCGCGAAACCAAAAAACTAGTTTTGGATTAAGAAAATCAAGATTTTTGGTCGCGAAGACAAAAATATAGTTTTGGATCAACAAAATCAAGAACTGCGTGGCGAATACAAAAATAAAGTTTTGGATCAAGAAAATAAGCATTTGGTCGCCAATACAAAAATCTAGTTTTGGATCAAGAAAATCAAGAATTTGGTCGCGAATACAAAAATTTAGTTTTGGATCAAGAAAATCAAGATTTGGGATCCCGAATACAAAAAACTAGTTTTGGATCAAGAAAATCAAGAATTTGGTCGCGAATACGAAAATCTAGTTTTGGATCAAGAAAATCAAGAATTGGGTCCCGAATACAAAAATCTAGTTTTGGATCAAGAAAATCAAGAATTGGGTCCCGAATACAAAAATCTAGTTTTGAATCAAGAAAATCAACAATTTCGTCGCGAATACGAAAATCTAGTTCTGGATCAAGAAAATCAAGAATTGGGTCCCGAATACAAAAATCTAGTTTTGGATCAAGAAAATCAAGAATTGGGTCCCGAATACAAAAATCTAGTTTTGAATCAAGAAAATCAACAATTTGGTCGCGAAAACAAAAAACTAGTTTGGGATCAAGAAAATCAAGAATTGGGTCCCGAATACAAAAAACTAGTTTTGGATTAGGAAAATCAAGAATTTGGTCGCGAATACAAAAATCTAGTTTTAGATCAAGAAAATTAAGAACTGCGTAGCGAATACAAAAATCTAGTATTGGATCTAGAAAATCAATAATTGGGTCGCGAAACCAAAAAACTAGTTTAGGATCAAGAAAATCAAGATTTTTGGTCGCGAAGACAAAAATCTAGTTTTGGATCAAAAAAATCAAGAACTGCGTGGCGAATACAAAAATCTAGTTTTGGATCAAGAAAATAAGCATTTGGTCGCCAATACAAAAATCTAGTTTTGGATCAAGAAAATCAAGAATTTGGTCGCGAATACAAAAATCTAGTTTTGGATCAAGAAAATCAAGACTTGGGATCCCGAATACAAAAAACTAGTTTTGGATCAAGAAAATCAAGAATTTGGTCGCGAATACGAAAATCTAGTTTTGGATCAAGAAAATCATGAATTGGGTCCCGAATACAAAAATCTAGTTTTGGATCAAGAAAATCAAGAATTGGGTCCCGAATACAAAAATCTAGTTTTGAATCAAGAAAATCAACAATTTGGTCGCGAATACGACAATCTAGTTCTGGATCAAGAAAATCAAGAATTGGGTCCCGAATACAAAAATCTAGTTTTGGATCAAGAAAATCAAGAATTGGGTCCCGAATACAAAAATCTAGTTTTGAATCAAGAAAATCAACAATTTGGTCGCGAAAACAAAAAACTAGTTTGGGATCAAGAAAATCAAGAATTGGGTCCCGAATACAAAAAACTAGTTTTGGATTAGGAAAATCAAGAATTTGGTCGCGAATACAAAAATCTAGTTTTAGATCAAGAAAATTAAGAACTGCGTAGCGAATACAAAAATCTAGTATTGGATCTAGAAAATCAAGAATTGGGTCGCGAAACCAAAAAACTAGTTTTGGATTAAGAAAATCAAGATTTTTGGTCGCGAAGACAAAAATCTAGTTTTGGATCAACAAAATCAAGAACTGCGTGGCGAATACAAAAATCTAGTTTTGGATCAAGAAAATATGCATTTGGTCGCCAATACAAAAATCTAGTTTTGAATCAAGAAAATCAAGAATTGGGTCGCGAATTCAACAATCTAGTTTTGGATCAAGAAAATGAAGAATTGGGTCGCGAATACAAAAATTAAGTTTCGGATCAAGAAAATCAAGAATTTCGTCGCGAATAGAAAAATCTAGTTTTGGATCAAGAAAATCAAGAATAGGGTCGCGAATACAAAAATCTAGCTTTGGATCAAGAAAATCAAGAATTGGGTCCCGAATACAAAAATCTAGTTTTGAATCAAGAAAATCAACAATTTGGTCGCGAAAACAAAAAACTAGTTTGGGATCAAGAAAATCAAGAATTGGGTCCCGAATACAAAAATCTAGTTTTAGATTAAGAAAATTAAGAACTGCGTAGCGAATACAAAAATCTAGTATTGGATCTAGAAAATCAAGAATTGGGTCGCGAAATCAAAAAACTAGTTTTGGATCAAGAAAATCAGGATTTTTGGTCGCGAAGACAAAAATCTTGTTTTGGATCAACAAAATCAAGAACTGCGTGGCGAATACAAAAATCTAGTTTTGGATCAAGAAAAAGAAGCATTTGGTCGCCAATACAAAAATCTAGTTTTGGATCAAGAAAATCAAGAATTTGGTCGCGAATACAAAAATTTAGTTTTGGATCAAGAAAATCAAGACTTGGGATCCCGAATACAAAAAACTAGTTTTGGATCAAGAAAATCAAGAATTTGGTCGCGAATAGAAAAATCTAGTTTTGAATCAAGAAAATTAAGAAGTGGGTCGCGAATACAAAAATCTAGTTTTTGATCAAGAAAATCAAGAATTGGGTCCCGAATACAAAAATCTAGTTTTGAATCAAGAAAATCAACAATTTGGTCGCGAAAACAAAAAACTAGTTTGGGATCAAGAAAATCAAGAATTGGGTCCCGAATACAAAAAACTAGTTTTGGATTAAGAAAATCAAGAATTTGGTCGCGAATACAAAAATCTAGTTTTAGATCAAGAAAATTAAGAACTGCGTAGCGAATACAAAAATATAGTATTGGATCTAGAAAATCAAGAATTGGGTCGCGAAACCAAAAAACTAGTTTTGGATCAAGAAAATCAAGATTTTTGGTCGCGAAGACAAAAATCTAGTTTTGGATCAACAAAATCAAGAACTGCGTGGCGAATACAAAAATCTAGTTTTGGATCAAGAAAATAAGCATTTGGTCGCCAATACAAAAATCTAGTTTTGGATCAAGAAAATCAAGAATTTGGTCGCGAATACAAAAATCTAGTTTTGGATCAAGAAAATCAAGACTTGGGATCCCGAATACAAAAAACTAGTTTTGGATCAAGAAAATCAAGAATTTGGTCGCGAATACGAAAATCTAGTTTTGGATCAAGAAAATCAAGAATTGGGTCGCGAAAACAAAAATCTAGTTTTGGATCAAGAAATCAAGAATTTGGTCGCGAATACAAAAATCTAGTTTTGGATCAAGAAAATCAAGAATTGGGTCCCGAATACAAAAATATAGTTTTGGATCAAGAAAATCAATATTTGTTGGCGAATACAAAAATCTAGTTTTGGATCAAGAAAATCAAGAATTTGGTCGCGAACAAAAAATCTAGTTTCGGATCAAGAAAATGAAGAATTGGGTCGCGAATACAAAAATGTAGTTTTGGATCAAGAAAATCAAGAATTGGGTCCCGAATACAAAAATCTAGTTTTGAATCAAGAAAATCAACAATTTGGTCGCGAAAACAAAAAACTAGTTTGGTATCAAGAAAATCAAAAATTGGGTCCCGAATATAAAAAACTAGTTTTGGATTAAGAAAATCAAGAATTTGGTCGCGAATACAAAAATCTAGTTTTAGATCAAGAAAATTAAGAACTGTGTAGCGAATACAAAAATCTAGTATTGGATCTAGAAAATCAAGAATTGGGTCGCGAAACCAAAAAACTAGTTTTGGATTAAGAAAATCAAGATTTTTGGTCGCGAAGACAAAAATCTAGTTTTGGATCAACAAAATCAAGAACTGCGTGGCGAATACAAAAATCAAGTTTTGGATCAAGAAAATAAGCATTTGGTCGCCAATACAAAAATCTAGTTTTGGATCAAGAAAATCAAGAATTTGGTCGCGAATACAACAATTTAGTTTTGGATCAAGAAAATCAAGATTTGGGATCCCGAATTCAAAAAACTAGTTTTGGATCAAGAAAATCAAGAATTTGGTCGCGAATACGAAAATCTAGTTTTGGATTAAGAAAATCAAGAATTGGGTCCCGAATACAAAAATCTAGTTTTGGATCAAGAAAATCAAGAATTGGGTCCCGAATACAAAAATCTAGTTTTGAATCAAGAAAATCAACAATTTGGTCGCGAATACGAAAATCTAGTTCTGGATCAAGAAAATCAAGAATTTGGTCCCGAATACAAAAATCTAGTTCTGGATCAAGAAAATCAATAATTGGGTCCCGAATACAAAAATCTAGTTTTTGAATCAATAAAATCAAGCATTTGGTCGCAAATACAAAAATCTAGTTTTGGGACAAGAAAATCAAGAATTTGGTCGCGAACAGAAAAATCTAGTTTTGGATCAAGAAAATCAAGAATTTGGTCACGAACACAAAAATCTAGTTTTGGATCAAGACAATCAAGAACAAGGTCCCGAATACAAAAATCTAGTTTTGAATCAAGAAAATCAAGAATTGGGTTGCGAATTCAACAATCTAGTTTTGGATCAAGAAAATGAAGAAGTGGGTCGCGAATACAAAAATTACGTTTCGGATCAAGAAAATCAAGAATTTCGTCGCGAATAGAAAAATCTAGTTTTGGCTCAAAAAATCAAGAATTGGGTCGCGAA
Organism: x Bolboschoenoplectus mariqueter; assembly: GCA_037678475.1. Taxonomy (NCBI): domain Eukaryota; kingdom Viridiplantae; phylum Streptophyta; class Magnoliopsida; order Poales; family Cyperaceae; genus x Bolboschoenoplectus; species x Bolboschoenoplectus mariqueter. The sequence continues at coordinate 649,762 of CM075286.1, read as the reverse complement.
AACAAAAATCTAGTTTTGGATCAAGAAAATCAAGAATTTGGTCGCGAATACAAAAATCTAGTTTTGGATCAACAAAATCAAGAACCGCGTGGCGAATGCAAAAATCCTGTTTTAGATCAAGAAAATAAGCATTTGTTCGCGAAAACAAAAAACTAGTTTTGGATCAAGAAAATCAAGAATTGGGTCCCGAATACAAAAAACTAGTTTTGGATTAAGAAAATGAAGAATTTGGTCACGAATACAAAAATGTAGTTTTAGATCAAGAAAATCAAGAACTGCGTGGCAAATACAAAAATCTAGTATTGGATTTAGAAAAGGAATAATTGGGTCGCGAAACCAAAAAACTAGTTTTGAATCAAGAAAATCAAGAAATTGGTCGCGAAGACAAAAATCTAGTTTTGGATCAACAAAATCAAGAACTAAGTGGCGAATACAAAAATCTAGTTTTGGACCAAGAAAATAAGCATTTGTTCGCGAAAACAAAAAAAACTAGTTTTGGATCAAGAAAATCAAGAATTGGGGTCCCGAATACAAAAAACTAGTTTTGGATTAAGAAAATGAAGAATTTGGTCGCGAATACAAAAATGTAGTTTTAGATCAAGAAAATCAAGAACTGCGTGGCAAATACAAAAATCTAGTATTGGATCTAGAAAATCAAGAATTGGGTCGCGAAACGAAAAAACTAGTTTTGAGTCAAGAAAATCAAGATTTTTGGTCGCGAACACAAAAATCTAGTTTTGGATGAACAAAATCAAGAACTGCGTGGCGAATACAAAAATCTAGTTTTGGATCAAGAAAATAAGCATTTGGTCGAAAGTACAAAAATCTAGTTTTGGATCAAGAAAATCAAGAATTTGGTCGCGAATACAAAAATCTAGTTTTGGATCAACAAAATCAAGAATTGTGATCCCCAATACAAAAAACTAGTTTTGGATCAAGAAAATCAAGAATTTGGTCGCGAATACAAAAATCTAGTTTTGGATCAAGAAAATGAACAATTTGGTCGCGAATACGAAAATCTAGTTCTGGATCAAGAGAAAATCAAGAATTTGGTCCCGAAAACAAAAATCTAGTTCTGGATCAAGAAAATCAAGAATTGGGTACCGAATACAAAAAACTAGTTTTGGATCAAGAAAATCAAGAATTTGGTCGCGAATACATAAATCTAGTATTGGATCAAAAAAAATCAAGAATTGTGTCGCGAAATCAAAAAAATAGTTTTGGATCAAGAAAATCAAGAATTTGGTCGCGAAGACAAAAAATCTAATTTTGGATCAACAAAATCAAGAACTGCGTGGCGAATACAAAAATCTAGTTTTGGATCAAGAAAATAAGCATTTGGTTGCGAAAACAAAAATCTAGTTTTGCATCAAGAAAATTACGAATTTGGTCGCGAATTAAAAAATCTAGTTTTGGATCAAGAATATCAAGACCAGCGTGGCGTATACAAAAATCTAGTTTTGGACCAAGAAAATAAGTATTTGTTCGCGAAAACAAAAAATTAGTTTTGGATCATGAAAATGAAGAATTGGGTCAAGAATAGAAAAAACTAGTTTTGGACCAAAAAAATCAAGAATATCAAGCGAATACAAAAATCTAGTATTGGATCAAGAAAATCAAGAATTGGGTCGTGAATACTAAAATCTAGTTTTGGATCAAGAAAATCAAGAATTTGGTCGCGAAGACAAAAATTTAGTTTTGGATCAACAAAATCAAGAACTGCGTGGCGAATGCAAAAATCATGTTTAGGACCAAGAAAATAAGCATTTGGTCGCGACAACAAAAAACTAGTTTTGGATCAAGAAAATCAAGAATTGGGTCCCGAATACAAAAAACTAGTTTTGGATTAACAAAATCAAGAATTACGTGGCGAATACAAAAATCTAGTTTTAGATAAAGAAAATCAAGAACTGCGTGGCGAACACAAAAATCTAGTATTGGATCAAAAAAATCAAGAATTGGGTCGCGAAATCAAAAAAATAGTTTTGGATCAAGAAAATCAAGAATTTGGTCGCGAAGACAAAAGTCTAGTTTTGGATCAACAAAATCAAGAATTACGTGGCGAATACAAAAATCTAGTTTTGGATCAAGAAAATAAGCATTTGGTGGCGAAAACAAAAATCTAGTTTTGCATTAAGAAAAATTACGAGTTTGGTCGCGAATACAAAAATTTAGTATTGGATCTAGAAAATCTAGTATTGGGTCGCGAAACCAAAAAAATAGTTTTGGATCAAGAAAATCAAGAATTTGGTCGCGAAGTTAAAAATCTAGTTTTGGATCAACAAAATCAAGAACTGCGTGGCGAATACAAAAATCTAGTTTTGGATCAAGAAAATAAGCATTTGGTTGCGAAAACAAAAATCTAGTTTTGCATCAAGAAAATTACGAATTTGGTCGCGAATTCAAAAATCTAGTTTTGGATCAAGAATATCAAGGCCAGCGTGGCGTATACAAAAATCTAGTTTTGGAACAAGAAAATAAGCATTTGTTCGCGAAAACAAAAAATTAGTTTTGGATCTAGAAAATCAATAATTGGGTTAAGAATAGAAAAAACTAGTTTTGGATCAAGAAAATCAAGAATTTGGTCGCGAATACAAAAATCTAGTTTTAGATCAAGAAAATCAAGAACTGCGTGGCGAATACAAAAATCTAGTATTGGATCAAGAAAATCAAGAATTGGGTCGTGAATACTAAAATCTTGTTTTGGATCAAGAAAATCAAGAATTTGGTCGCGAAGACAAAAATTTAGTTTTGGATCAACAAAATCAAGAACTGCGTGGCGAATGCAAAAATCCTGTTTAGGACCAAGAAAATAAGCATTTGGTCGCGACAACAAAAAACTAGTTTTGGATCAAGAAAATCAAGAATTGGGTCCCGAATACAAAAAACTAGTTTTGGATTAACAAAATCAAGAATTACGTGGCGAATACAAAAATCTAGTTTTAGATCAAGAAAATCAAGAACTGCGTGGCGAACACAAAAATCTAGTATTGGATCAAAAAAATCAAGAATTGGGTCGCGAAATCAAAAAAATAGTTTTGGATCAAGAAAATCAAGAATTTGGTCGCGAAGACAAAAGTCTAGTTTTGGATCAACAAAATCAAGAATTACGTGGCGAATACAAAAATCTAGTTTTGGATCAAGAAAATAAGCATTTGGTTGCGAAAACAAAAATCTAGTTTTGCATCAAGAAAATTACGAATTTGGTCGCGAATTCAAAAATCTAGTTTTGGATCAAGAATATCAAGGCCAGCGTGGCGTATACAAAAATCTAGTTTTGGAACAAGAAAATAAGCATTTGTTCGCGAAAACAAAAAATTAGTTTTGAATCTAGAAAATCAATAATTGGGTTAAGAATAGAAAAAACTAGTTTTGGATCAAGAAAATCAAGAATTTGGTCGCGAATACAAAAATCTAGTTTTAGATCAAGAAAATCAAGAACTGCGTGGCGAATACAAAAATCTAGTATTGGATCAAGAAAATCAAGAATTGGGTCGTGAATACTAAAATCTTGTTTTGGATCAAGAAAATCAAGAATTTGGTCGCGAAGACAAAAATTTAGTTTTGGATCAACAAAATCAAGAACTGCGTGGCGAATGCAAAAATCATGTTTAGGACCAAGAAAATAAGCATTTGGTCGCGACAACAAAAAACTAGTTTTGGATCAAGAAAATCAAGAATTGGGTCCCGAATACAAAAAACTAGTTTTGGATTAACAAAATCAAGAATTACGTGGCGAATACAAAAATCTAGTTTTAGATCAAGAAAATCAAGAACTGCGTGGCGAACACAAAAATCTAGTATTGGATCAAAAAAATCAAGAATTGGGTCGCGAAATCAAAAAAATAGTTTTGGATCAAGAAAATCAAGAATTTGGTCGCGAAGACAAAAGTCTAGTTTTGGATCAACAAAATCAAGAATTACGTGGCGAATACAAAAATCTAGTTTTGGATCAAGAAAATAAGCATTTGGTGGCGAAAACAAAAATCTAGTTTTGCATTAAGAAAATTACGAGTTTGGTCGCGAATACAAAAATCTAGTATTGGATCTAGAAAATCTAGTATTGGGTCGCGAAACAAAAAAAAATAGTTTTGGATCAAGAAAATCAAAAATTTGGTCGCGAAGTTAAAAATCTAGTTTTGGATCAACAAAATCAAGAACTGCGTGGCGAATACAAAAATCTAGTTTTGGATCAAGAAAATAAGCATTTGGTTGCGAAAACAAAAATCTAGTTTTGCATCAAGAAAATTACGAATTTGGTCGCGAATTCAAAAATCTAGTTTTGGATCAAGAATATCAAGGCCAGCGTGGCGTATACAAAAATCTAGTTTTGGAACAAGAAAATAAGCATTTGTTCGCGAAAACAAAAAATTAGTTTTGGATCTAGAAAATCAATAATTGGGTTAAGAATAGAAAAAACTAGTTTTGGATCAAGAAAATCAAGAATTTGGTCGCGAATACAAAAATCTAGTTTTAGATCAAGAAAATCAAGAACTGCGTGGCGAATACAAAAATCTAGTATTGGATCAAGAAAATCAAGAATTGGGTCGTGAATACTAAAATCTTGTTTTGGATCAAGAAAATCAAGAATTTGGTCGCGAAGACAAAAATTTAGTTTTGGATCAACAAAATCAAGAACTGCGTGGCGAATGCAAAAATCCTGTTTAGGACCAAGAAAATAAGCATTTGGTCGCGACAACAAAAAACTAGTTTTGGATCAAGAAAATCAAGAATTGGGTCCCGAATACAAAAAACTAGTTTTGGATTAACAAAATCAAGAATTACGTGGCGAATACAAAAATCTAGTTTTAGATCAAGAAAATCAAGAACTGCGTGGCGAACACAAAAATCTAGTATTGGATCAAAAAAATCAAGAATTGGGTCGCGAAATCAAAAAAATAGTTTTGGATCAAGAAAATCAAGAATTTGGTCGCGAAGACAAAAGTCTAGTTTTGGATCAACAAAATCAAGAATTACGTGGCGAATACAAAAATCTAGTTTTGGATCAAGAAAATAAGCATTTGGTGGCGAAAACAAAAATCTAGTTTTGCATTAAGAAAATTACGAGTTTGGTCGCGAATACAAAAATCTAGTATTGGATCTAGAAAATCTAGTATTGGGTCGCGAAACCAAAAAAATAGTTTTGGATCAAGAAAATCAAGAATTTGGTCGCGAAGTTAAAAATCTAGTTTTGGATCAACAAAATCAAGAACTGCGTGGCGAATGCAAAAATCATGTTTAGGACCAAGAAAATAAGCATTTGGTCGCGACAACAAAAAACTAGTTTTGGATCAAGAAAATCAAGAATTGGGTCCCGAATACAAAAAACTAGTTTTGGATTAACAAAATCAAGAATTACGTGGCGAATACAAAAATCTAGTTTTAGATCAAGAAAATCAAGAACTGCGTGGCGAACACAAAAATCTAGTATTGGATCAAAAAAATTAAGAATTGGGTCGCGAAATCAAAAAAATAGTTTTGGATCAAGAAAATCAAGAATTTGGTCGCGAAGACAAAAATCTAGTTTTGGATCAACAAAATCAAGAATTACGTGGCGAATACAAAAATCTAGTTTTGGATCAAGAAAATAAGCATTTGGTGGCGAAAACAAAAATCTAGTTTTGCATTAAGAAAATTACGAGTTTGGTCGCGAATACAAAAATCTAGTATTGGATCTAGAAAATCTAGTATTGGGTCGCGAAACAAAAAAAAATAGTTTTGGATCAAGAAAATAAAAAATTTGGTCGCGAAGTTAAAAATCTAGTTTTGGATCAACAAAATCAAGAACTGCGTGGCGAATACAAAAATCTAGTTTTGGATCAAGAAAATAAGCATTTGGTTGCGAAAACAAAAATCTAGTTTTGCATCAAGAAAATTACGAATTTGGTCGCGAATTCAAAAATCTAGTTTTGGATCAAGAATATCAAGGCCAGCGTGGCGTATACAAAAATCTAGTTTTGGAACAAGAAAATAAGCATTTGTTCGCGAAAACAAAAAATTAGTTTTGGATCTAGAAAATCAATAATTGGGTTAAGAATAGAAAAAACTAGTTTTGGATCAAGAAAATCAAGAATTTGGTCGCGAATACAAAAATCTAGTTTTAGATCAAGAAAATCAAGAACTGCGTGGCGAATACAAAAATCTAGTATTGGATCAAGAAAATCAAGAATTGGGTCGTGAATACTAAAATCTTGTTTTGGATCAAGAAAATCAAGAATTTGGTCGCGAAGACAAAAATTTAGTTTTGGATCAACAAAATCAAGAACTGCGTGGCGAATGCAAAAATCCTTTTTAGGACCAAGAAAATAAGCATTTGGTCGCGACAACAAAAAACTAGTTTTGGATCAAGAAAATCAAGAATTGGGTCCCGAATACAAAAAACTAGTTTTGGATTAACAAAATCAAGAATTACGTGGCGAATACAAAAATCTAGTTTTAGATCAAGAAAATCAAGAACTGCGTGGCGAACACAAAAATCTAGTATTGGATCAAAAAAATCAAGAATTGGGTCGCGAAATCAAAAAAATAGTTTTGGATCAAGAAAATCAAGAATTTGGTCGCGAAGACAAAAGTCTAGTTTTGGATCAACAAAATCAAGAATTACGTGGCGAATACAAAAATCTAGTTTTGGATCAAGAAAATAAGCATTTGGTGGCGAAAACAAAAATCTAGTTTTGCATTAAGAAAATTACGAGTTTGGTCGCGAATACAAAAATCTAGTATTGGATCTAGAAAATCTAGTATTGGGTCGCGAAACCAAAAAAATAGTTTTGGATCAAGAAAATCAAGAATTTGGTCGCGAAGTTAAAAATCTAGTTTTGGATCAACAAAATCAAGAACTGCGTGGCGAATACAAAAATCTAGTTTTGGATCAAGAAAATAAGCATTTGGTTGCGAAAACAAAAATCTAGTTTTGCATCAAGAAAATTACGAATTTGGTCGCGAATTCAAAAATCTAGTTTTGGATCAAGAATATCAAGGCCAGCGTGGCGTATACAAAAATCTAGTTTTGGAACAAGAAAATAAGCATTTGTTCGCGAAAACAAAAAATTAGTTTTGGATCTAGAAAATCAATAATTGGGTTAAGAATAGAAAAAACTAGTTTTGGATCAAGAAAATCAAGAATTTGGTCGCGAATACAAAAATCTAGTTTTAGATCAAGAAAATCAAGAACTGCGTGGCGAATACAAAAATCTAGTATTGGATCTAGAAAATCTAGTATTGGGTCGCGAAACCAAAAAAATAGTTTTGGATCAAGAAAATCAAGAATTTGGTCGCGAAGTTAAAAATCTAGTTTTGGATCAACAAAATCAAGAACTGCGTGGCGAATGCAAAAATCATGTTTAGGACCAAGAAAATAAGCATTTGGTCGCGACAACAAAAAACTAGTTTTGGATCAAGAAAATCAAGAATTGGGTCCCGAATACAAAAAACTAGTTTTGGATTAACAAAATCAAGAATTACGTGGCGAATACAAAAATCTAGTTTTAGATCAAGAAAATCAAGAACTGCGTGGCGAACACAAAAATCTAGTATTGGATCAAAAAAATTAAGAATTGGGTCGCGAAATCAAAAAAATAGTTTTGGATCAAGAAAATCAAGAATTTGGTCGCGAAGACAAAAGTCTAGTTTTGGATCAACAAAATCAAGAATTACGTGGCGAATACAAAAATCTAGTTTTGGATCAAGAAAATAAGCATTTGGTGGCGAAAACAAAAATCTAGTTTTGCATTAAGAAAATTACGAGTTTGGTCGCGAATACAAAAATCTAGTATTGGATCTAGAAAATCTAGTATTGGGTCGCGAAACAAAAAAAAATAGTTTTGGATCAAGAAAATCAAGAATTTGGTCGCGAAGTTAAAAATCTAGTTTTGGATCAACAAAATCAAGAACTGCGTGGCGAAAACAAAAATCTAGTTTTGCATCAAGAAAATTACGAATTTGGTCGCGAATTCAAAAATCTAGTTTTGGATCAAGAATATCAAGGCCTGCGTGGCGTATACAAAAATCTAGTTTTGGAACAAGAAAATAAGCATTTGTTCGCGAAAACAAAAAATTAGTTTTGGATCTAGAAAATCAATAATTGGGTTAAGAATAGAAAAAACTAGTTTTGGATCAAGAAAATCAAGAATTTGGTCGCGAATACAAAAATCTAGTTTTAGATCAAGAAAATCAAGAACTGCGTGGCCAATACAAAAATCTAGTATTGGATCAAGAAAATCAAGATTTGGGTCGTGAATACTAAAATCTTGTTTTGGATCAAGAAAATCAAGAATTTGGTCGCGAAGACAAAAATTTAGTTTTGGATCAACAAAATCAAGAACTGCGTGGCGAATGCAAAAATCATGTTTAGGACCAAGAAAATAAGCATTTGGTCGCGACAACAAAAAACTAGTTTTGGATCAAGAAAATCAAGAATTGGGTCCCGAATACAAAAAACTAGTTTTGGATTAACAAAATCAAGAATTACGTGGCGAATACAAAAATCTAGTTTTAGATCAAGAAAATCAAGAACTGCGTGGCGAACACAAAAATCTAGTATTGGATCAAAAAAATTAAGAATTGGGTCGCGAAATCAAAAAAATAGTTTTGGATCAAGAAAATCAAGAATTTGGTCGCGAAGACAAAAATCTAGTTTTGGATCAACAAAATCAAGAATTACGTGGCGAATACAAAAATCTAGTTTTGGATCAAGAAAATAAGCATTTGGTGGCGAAAACAAAAATCTAGTTGTGCATTAAGAAAATTACGAGTTTGGTCGCGAATACAAAAATCTAGTATTGGATCTAGAAAATCTAGTATTGGGTCGCGAAACAAAAAAAAATAGTTTTGGATCAAGAAAATCAAGAATTTGTTCGCGAAGTTAAAAATCTAGTTTTGGATCAACAAAATCAAGAACTGCGTGGCGAATACAAAAATCTAGTTTTGGATCAAGAAAATAAGCATTTGGTTGCGAAAACAAAAATCTAGTTTTGCATCAAGAAAATTACGAATTTGGTCGCGAATTCAAAAATCTAGTTTTGGATCAAGAATATCAAGGCCTGCGTGGCGTATACAAAAATCTAGTTTTGGAACAAGAAAATAAGCATTTGTTCGCGAAAACAAAAAATTAGTTTCGGATCTAGAAAATCAATAATTGGGTTAAGAATAGAAAAAACTAGTTTTGGATCAAGAAAATCAAGAATTTGGTCGCGAATACAAAAATCTAGTTTTAGATCAAGAAAATCAAGAACTGCGTGGCGAATACAAAATCTAGTATTGGATCAAGAAAATCAAGATTTGGGTCGTGAATACTAAAATCTTGTTTTGGATCAAGAAAATCAAGAATTTGGTCGCGAAGACAAAAATTTAGTTTTGGATCAACAAAATCAAGAACTGCGTGGCGAATGCAAAAATCCTGTTTAGGACCAAGAAAATAAGCATTTGGTCGCGAAAACAAAAAACTAGTTTTGGATCAAGAAAATCAAGAATTGGGTCCCGAATACAAAAAACTAGTTTTGGATTAACAAAATCAAGAATTACGTGGCGAATACAAAAATCTAGTTTTAGATCAAGAAAATCAAGAACTGCGTGGCGAACACAAAAATCTAGTATTGGATCAAAAAAATCAAGAATTGGGTCGCGAAATCAAAAAAATAGTTTTGGATCAAGAAAATCAAGAATTTGGTCGCGAAGACAAAAATCTAGTTTTGGATCAACAAAATCAAGAATTACGTGGCGAATACAAAAATCTAGTTTTGGATCAAGAAAATAAGCATTTGGTGGCGAAAACAAAAATCTAGTTTTGCATTAAGAAAATTACGAGTTTGGTCGCGAATACAAAAATCTAGTATTGGATCTAGAAAATCTAGTATTGGGTCGCGAAACCAAAAAAATAGTTTTGGATCAAGAAAATCAAGAATTTGGTCGCGAAGTTAAAAATCTAGTTTTGGATCAACAAAATCAAGAACTGCGTGGCGAATACAAAAATCTAGTTTTGGATCATGAAAATAATTATTTGGTTGCGAAAACAAAAATCTAGTTTTGCATCAAGAAAATTATGAATTTGGTCGCGAATTCAAAAATCTAGTTTTGGATCAAGAATATCAAGACCTGCGTGGCGTATACAATAATCTAGTTTTGGAACAAGTAAATAAGCATTTGTTCGCGAAAACAAAAAATTTGTTTTGGATCTAGAAAATGAATAATTGGGTCGCGAAACCAAAAAACTAGTTTTCGATCAAGAAAATCAAGAATTTGGTCGCGAAGACAAAAATCTAGTTTTGGATCAATAAAATCAAGAACTACGTGGCGAATACAAAAATCTAGTTTTGGATCAAGAAAATAAGCATTTGGTCGCCAATAAAAAAATCTAGTTTTGGATCAAGAAAATCATGAATTTGGTCGCGAAGACAAAAATCTAGTTATGGATCAACAAAATCAAGAACTGCGTGGCGAATGCAAAAATCCTGTTTAGGACCAAGAAAATAAGCATTTGGTCGCTAAAACAAAAAACTAGTTTTGGATCAAGAAAATCAAGAATTGGGTCCCGAATACAAAAAACTAGTTTTGGATTAAAAATATCAAGAATTTGGTCGCGAATACAAAAATGTAGTTTTAGATCAAGAAAATCAAGAATTTGGTCGCGAATACATAAATCTAGGATTGGATCAAAAAAATCAAGAATTGGGTCGCGAAATCAAAAAAATTGTTTTGGATCAAGAAAATCAAGAATTTGGTCGCGAAGACCAAAATCTAATTTTGGATCAACAAAATCAAGAACTGCGTGGCGAATACAAAAATCTAGTTTTGGATCAAGAAAATAAGCATTTGGTTGCGAAAACAAAAATCTAGTTTTGCATCAAGAAAATTACGAATTTGGTCGCGAATTCAAAAATCTAGTTTTGGATCAAGAATATCAAGGCCTGCGTGGCGTATACAAAAATCTAGTTTTGGAACAAGAAAAGAAGTATTTGTTCGCGAAAACAAAAAATTAGTTTTTGATCAAGAAAATCAAGAATTGGGTCAAGAATAGAAAAAACTAGTTTTGTATCAAGAAAATCAAGAATTTGGTCGCGAATACAGAAATCTAGTTTTAGATCAAGAAAATCAAGAACTGCGTTGCGAATACAAAAATCTAGTATTGGATCAAGAAAATCAAGAATTAGGTCGTGAATACTAAAATCTAGTTTTGGATCAAGAAAATCAAGAATTTGGTCGCGAAGACAAAAATTTAGTTTTGGATCAACAAAATCAAGAACTGCGTGGCGAATGCAAAAATCCTGTTTAGGACCAAGAAAATAAGCATTTGGTCGCGAAAACAAAAAACTAGTTTTGGATCAAGAAAATCAAGAATTGGGTCCCGAATACAAAAAACTAGTTTTGGATTAAGAATATCAAGAATTTGGTCGCGAATACAAAAATGTAGTTTTAGATCAAGAAAATCAAGAACTGCGTGGCGAGTACAAAAATCTAGTATTGGATCAAAAAAATCAAGAATTGGGTCGCGAAATCAAAAAAATTGTTTTGGATCAAGAAAATCAAGAATTTGGTCGCGAAGACAAAAATCTAGTTTTGGGTCAACAAAATCAAGAACTGCGTGGCGAATATAAAAATCTAGTTTTGGATCAAGAAAATAAGCATTTGGTGGCGAAAACAAAAATCTAGTTTTGCATTAAGAAAATTACGAATTTGGTCGCGAATACAAAAATCTAGTATTGGATCTAGAAAATCTAGTATGGGGTCGCGAAACCAAAAAAATAGTTTTGGATCAAGAAAATCAAGAATTTGGTCGCGAAGTTAAAAATCTAGTTTTGGATCAACAAAATCAAGAACTGCGTGGCGAATACAAAAATCTAGTTTTGGATCAAGAAAATAAGCATTTGGTGGCGAAAACAAAAATCTAGTTTTGCATCAAGAAAATTACGAATTTGGTCGCGAATTCAAAAATCTAGTTTTGGATCAAGAATATCAAGACCAGCGTGGCGTATACAAAAATCTAGTTTTGGACCAAGAAAATAAGTATTTGTTCGCGAAAACAAAAAATTAGTTTTGGATCAAGCAAATCAAGAATTGGGTCAAGAATAGAAAAAACTAGTTTTGGATCAAGAAAATCAAGAATTTGGTCGCGAATACAAAAATCTAGTTTTAGATCAAGAAAATCAAGAACTGCGTGGCGAATACAAAAATCTAGTATTGGATGAAGAAAATCAAGAATTGGGTCGTGAATACTAAATTCTAGTTTTGGATCAAGAAAATCAAGAATTTGGTCGCGAAGACAAAAATCTAGTTTTGGATCAACAAAATCAAGAACTGCGTGGCGAATGCAAAAATCCTGTTTAGGACCAAGAAAATAAGCATTTGGTCGCGAAAACAAAAAACTAGTTATGGATCAAGAAAATCAAGAATTGGGTCCCGAATACAAAAAACTAGTTTTGGATTAAGAAAATGAAGAATTTGGTCGCGAATACAAAAATGTAGTTTTAGATCAAGAAAATCAAGAACTGCGTGGCAAATACAAAAATCTAGTATTGGATCTAGAAAATGAATAATTGGGTCGCGAAACCAAAAAATTAGTTTTGGATCAAGAAAATCAAGAATTTGGTCGCGAACACAAAAATCTAGTTTTGGATCAACAAAATCAAGAACTACGTGGCGAATACAAAAATCTAGTTTTGGATCAAGAAAATAAGCATTTGGTCACCAATAAAAAAATCTAGTTTTGGATCATGAAAATCAAGAATTTGGTCGGGAATACAAAAATCTAGTTTTGAATCAAGAAAATCAAGAATTTGGACGCGAATACAAAAATCTTGTTTTGGATCAAAAAAATCAAGAATTTGGTCGCGAATTGAAAATTCTAGTTTTGGATATATAAAATTAAGAATTGGGTCGCGAAACCAAAAAAATAGTTTTGGATCAAGAAAATCAAAAATTTGGTCGCTAAGACAAAAATCTAGTTTTGGATCAACAAAATCAAGAACTGCGTGGCGAATACAAAAATCCAGTTTTGGACCAAGAAAGTAAGCATTTGGTCCCCAATAAAAAAATCTAGTTTTGGATCAAGAAAATCAAGAATTTGGTCGGGAATACAAAAATCTAGTTTTGGATCAAGAAAATCAAGAATTTGGACGCGAAACCAAAAAACTAGTTTTGGATCAAGAAAATAAAGAATTTGGTCGCGAATACAAAAATCTACTTTTTGATCAACAAAATCAAGAACTGCGTGGCGAATACAACAATCCAGTTTTGGACCAAGAAAATAAGCATTTGTTCGCGAAAACAAAAAAACTAGTTTTGCATCAAGAAAATCAAGAATTGGGTCGCGAAACCAAAAAACTAGTTTTGGATCAAGAAAATCAAGAATTTGGTCGCGAAGACAAAAATCTAGTTTTGGATCAACAAAATCAAGAACTGCGTGGCGAATACAAAAATCCAGTTTTGGACCAAGAAAGTAAGCATTTGGTCCCCAATAAAAAAATCTAGTTTTGGATCAAGAAAATCAAGAATTTGGTCGGGAATACAAAAATCTAGTTTTGAATCAAGAAAATCAAGAATTGGGTCGCGAAACCAAAAAACTAGTTTTGGATCAAGAAAATCAAGAGTTTTGGATCAAGAAAATTAAGAATTTGGTCGCGAAGACAAAAATCTAGTTTTGGATCAACAAAATCAAGAACTACGTGGCGAATACAAAAATCTAGTTTTGGATCATGAAAAAAAGCATTTGGTCCCCAATAAAAAAATCTAGTTTTGGACCAAGAAAATAAGCATTTGTTCGCGAAAACAAAAAAACTAGTTTTGCATCAAGAAAATCAAGAATTGGGTCGCGAAACCAAAAAACTAGTTTTGGATCAAGAAAATAAAGAATTTGGTCGCGAATACAAAAATCTAGTTTTTGATTAACAAAATCAAGAACTGCGTGGCGAATACAACAATCCAGTTTTGGACCAAGAAAATAAGCATTTGTTCGCGAAAACAAAAAAACTAGTTTTGCGTCAAGAAAATCAAGAATTGGGTCGCGAAACCAAAAAACAAGTTTTGGATCAAGAAAATCAAGAATTTGGTCGCGAAGACAAACATCTAGTTTTGCATCAACAAAATCAAGAACTGCGTGGCGAATACAAAAATCTAGTTTTGGATCATGAAAATAAGCATTTGGTCGCCAATAAAAAAATCTAGTTTTGGATCAAGAAAATCAAGAATTTGGTCGCGAATACAAAAATCTAGTTTTGGATCAAGAAAATCAAGCATTTGGTCGCGAATACAAAAATCTTGTTTTGGATCAAGAAAATCAAGAATTTGGTCGCGAATTGAAAATTCTAGTTTTGGATATATAAATTTAAGAATTGGGTCGCGAAACCAAAAAACTAGTTTTGGATCAAGAAAAACAAAAATTTTAGTCGCGAAAACAAAAATCTAGTTTTGGATCAACAAAATTAAGAACTGCGTGGCTAATACAAAAATCCAGTTTTGGACCAAGAAAATAAGCATTTGTTCGCGGAAACAAAAAAACTAGTTCTGAATCAAGAAAATCAAGAATTGGGTCGCGAAACCAAAAAACAAGTTTTGGATCAAGAAAATCAAGAATTTGGTCGCGAATACAAAAATCTAGTTTTGCATCAACAAAATCAAGAACTACGTGGCGAATACAAAAATCTAGTTTTGGATCAAGAAAATAAGCATTTGGTCGCCAATAAAAAAATCCAGTTTTGGATCAAGAAAATCAAGAATTTGGTCGGGAATACAAAAATCTAGTTTTGGATCAAGAAAATCAAGAATTTGGACGCGAATACAAAAATCTTGTTTTGGATCAAGAAAATCAAGAATTTGGACGCGAATACAAAAATCTTGTTTTGGATCAAGAAAATCAAGAATTTGGTCGCGAATTGAAAATTGTAGTTTTGGATAAATAAATTTAAGAATTGGGTCGCGAAACCAAAAAACTAGTTTTGGATCAAGAAAATAAAAAATTTGGTCGCGAAAACAAAAATCTAGTTTTGGATCAACAAAATCAAGAACTGCGTGGCGAATACAAAAATCCAGTTTCGGACCAAGAAAATAAGCATTCGTTCGCGAAAACAAAAAACTAGTTTTGAATCAAGAAAATCAAGAATTGGGTCGCGAAACCAAAAAACTAGTTTTGGATCAAGAAAATCAAGAATTTGGTCGCGAATACAAAAATCTAGTTTTGGATCAACAAAATCAAGAACAACGTGGCGAATACAAAAATCTAGTTTTGGATCAAGAAAATAAGCATTTGGTCACCAATAAAAAAATCTAGTTTTGGATCAAGAAAATCATGAATTTGGTCGCGAAGACAAAAATCTAGTTTTGGACCAAGAAAAAAAAATTTGGTCGCGAATACAAAAATCTAGTTTTGGATCAAAAAAATCAAGAATTTTGTCCCGAACAAAAAATCTAGTTTTGGATCAAGAAAATCAAGAATTTGGTACCGAATACAAAAATCTAGTTTTGGATCAAGAAAATCAAGAATTTGATAGCGAACACAAAAATCTAGTTTTGGATCCAGAAAATCAAGAACTGCGTGGCGTATACAAATATCTAGTTTTGGATCAAGAAAATAAGCATTTGTTCGCGAATACAAAAAACTAGTTTTGGATCAAGAAAAAATCAAGAATTGGGTCCCGAATACAAAAAACTAGTTTTGGATTAAGAAAATCAAGAATTTGGTCGCGAATACAAAAATCTAGTTTTAGATTAAGAAAATCAAGAACTGCGTGGCGAATACAAAAATCTAGTATTTGATCAAGAAAATAAGCATTTGGTCGCCAATAAAAAAACCTAGTTTTGGATCAAGAAAATCAAGAATTTTGGTCGTGAATACAAAAATCATGTTTTGGATCACGAAATCAAGAATTGGATCGCGAATACAAAAATCTAGTTTTGGATCAAGAAAATAAAAATTTGGTCGCGAATACAAAAATCTAGTTTTGAATCAAGAAATCAAGAATTTGGTCCCGAACAAAAATCTAGTTTTGGATCAAGAAAATCAAGAATTTGGTACCGAAAACAAAAATCTAGTTTTGGATCAAGAAAATCAAGAATTTGGTCGCGAATACAAAAATCTAGTTTTGGATCAAGAATATAAAGAATTGCGTGGCGTATACAAAAATCTAGTTTTGGACCAAGAAAATAAGCATTTGTTCGCGAAAACAAAAAATTAGTTTTGGATCAAGAAAATCAAGAATTGGGTCCCGAATACAAAAAACAAGTTTTGGATCAAGAAAATCAAGAATTTGGTCGCTAGTACAAAAATCTAGTTTTGGATTAAGAAAAATCAAGAATTTGGTCGCGAAGACAAAAATCTAGTTTTGGATCAACAAAATCAAGAACTGCGTGGCGAATAAAATAATCAGGTTTTGGATCAAGAAAATAATCATTTGGTTGCAAAAACAAAAATCTAGTTTTGCATCAAGAAAATTACGAATTTGGTCGCGTATACAAAAATCTAGTTTTGAATCAAGAAAATCAAGAATTTGGTCGCGAATACAAAAATCTAGTTTTGGATCAAGAAAATCAAGAATTGGGTTCCCGAATACGAAAAACTAGTTTTGGATCAAGAAAATTAAGAATTTGGTCGCGAATACAAAAATCTAGTTTTGGATCAAGAAAATCAAGAATTTGGTCCCGAATACAAAATTCTAGTTTTGGATAAAGAAAATCAAGCATTTGGTCGCGTATAAAAAAATCTAGTTTTGGATCAAGAAAATCAAGAATTTGGTCGCGAACACAAAAATCTAGTTTTGGATCAAGAAAATCAAGAATTGGGTCCCGAATACAAAAATCTAGTTTTGGATCAAGAAAATCAAGAATTTGGTACCGAATACAAAAATCTAGTTTTGGATCAAGAAAATCAAGAATTTTGTCGCGAACACAAAAATCTAGTTTTGGATCAAGAAAATCAAGAACTGCGTGGCGTATACAAATATCTAGTTTTGGATCAAGAAAATAAGCATTTGTTCGCGAAAACAAAAAAATAGTTTTGGATCAAGAAAATCAAGAATTGGGTCCCGAATACAAAAAACTAGTTTTGGATTAAGAAAATAAAGAATTTGGTCGCGAATACAAAAATCTAGTTTTAGATTATGAAAATATAGAACTGCGTGGCGAATACAAAAATCTAGTATTGGATCAAGAAAATAAGCATTTGGTCGCCGATACAAAAAATCTAGTTTTGGATCAAGAAAATCAAGAATTTGGTCATGAATACAAAAATCAAGTTTTGGATCAGGAAAATCAAGAATTGGATCGCGAATACAAAAATCTAGTTTTGGATCAAGAAAAATAAAAATTTGGTCGCGAATACAAAAATCTAGTTTTGGCTCAAGAAAATCAAGAATTTGGTACCGAATACAAAAATCTAGTTTTGGATCAAGAAAATCAAGAATTTGGTCGCGAATACAAAAATCTAGTTTTGGATCAAGAATATAAAGAACTGCGTGGCGTATACAAAAATCTAGTTTTGGACCAAGAAAATAAGCATTTGTTCGCGAAAACAAAAAATTAGTTTTGGATCAAGAAAATCAAGAATTGGGTCCCGAATACAAAAAACTAGTTTTGGGTCATGAAAATCAAGAATTTGGTCGCGAATACAAAAATCTAGTTTTAGATCAAGAAAATCAAGAACTACGTGGCGAATACAAAAATCTAGTATTGGATCTAGAAAATCAATCATTGGGTCGCGAAACCAAAAAAATAGTTTTGGATCAAGAAAATCAAAAATTTGGTCGTGAATACAAAAAACTAGTTTTGGGTCAAGAAAATCAAGAATTTGGTCGCGAATACAAAAATCTAGTTTTAGATCAAGAAAATCAAGAACTGCGTGGCGAATACAAAAATCTAGTATTGAATCTAGAAAATCAATCATTGGGTCGCGAAACCAAAAAAATAGTTTTGGATCAAGAAAATCAAAAATTTGGTCGTTTATACAAAAATCAAATTTTGGATCAGAAAATCAAGAATTGGATCGCGAATACAAAAATCTAGTTTTGATCAAGAAAATAAAAATTTGGTCGCGAATACAAAAATCTAGTTTTGCATCAAGAAAATCAAGAATTTGGTCGCGAATACAAAAATCTAGTTTTGGAT
This sequence comes from x Bolboschoenoplectus mariqueter, assembly GCA_037678475.1. NCBI lineage: Eukaryota > Viridiplantae > Streptophyta > Magnoliopsida > Poales > Cyperaceae > x Bolboschoenoplectus > x Bolboschoenoplectus mariqueter. The sequence continues at coordinate 631,675 of CM075286.1, read as the reverse complement.
CAAGAATATAAAGAACTGCGTGGCATATACAAAAATCTAGTTTTGAACCAAGAAAATAAGCATTTGTTCGCGAAAACAAAAAATTAGTTTTCGATCAAGAAAATCAAGAATTGGGTCCCGAATACAAAAAACTAGTTTTGGATCAAGAAAATCAAGAATTTGGTCGCGAATACAAAAATCTAGTTTTAGATTAAGAAAATCAATAACTGCGTGGCGAATACAAAAATCTAGTATTGGATTATGGAAATAAGCATTTGGTCGCCAATAAAAAAATCTAGTTTTGGATCAAGAAAATCAAGAATTTGGTCGGGAATACAAAAATCATGTTTTGGATCAGGAAAATCAGGATTTTGGATCGCGAATACAAAAATCTAGTTTTGGATCAAGAGAATAAAAATTTGGTCGCGAATACAAAAATCTAGTTTTGAATCAAGAAAATCAAGAATTTGGATCCCGAATACGAAAAACTAGTTTTGGATCAAGGAAATTAAGAATTTGGTCGCGAATCCAAAAATCTAGTTTTGGATCAAGAAAATCAAGAATTTGGTCGCGAATACAAAAATCTAGTTTTGGATCAAGAATATAAAGAACTGCGAGGCGTATAGAAAAATCTAGTTTTGGACAAAGAAAATAAGCATTTGTTCGCGAAAACAAAAAATTAGTTTTGGATCAACAAAATCAAGAATTGGGTCCCGAATACAAAAAACTAGTTTTGGATCAAGAAAATCAAGAATTTGGTCGCCAATACAAAAATCTAGTTTTAGATCAAGAAAATCAAGAACTGCGTGGCGAATACAAAAATCTAGTATTGGATCTAGATAATCAAGAATTGGGTCGCGAAACTAAAAAAATAGTTTTGGATCAAGAAAATCAAGAATTTGGTCGCGAATACAAAAATCTAGTTTTGGATCAAGAAAATCAAGAATTGGGTCCCGAATACAAAATTCTAGTTTTGGATCATGAAAATCAAGCATTTGGTCGCGAATACAAAAATCTAGTTTTGAAACAAGAAAATCAAGAATTTGGTCACGGACAAAAAATCTAGTTTTGGATCAAGACAATCAAGAATTTGGTACTGAATATAAAAATCTAGTTTTGGATCAAGAAAATCAAGAATTTAGTCGCGAATACAAAAATCTAGTTTTGGATCAAGAATATAAAGAACTGCGTGGCGTATAGAAAAATCTAGTTTTGGACCAAGAAAATAAGCATTTGTTCGCGAAAACAAAAAATTAATTTTGGATCAAGAAAATCAAGAATTGGGTCCCGAATACAAAAAACTAGTTTTGGATCAAGAAAATCAAGAATTTGGTCGCGAATACAAAAATCTAGTTTTAGATCGAGAAAATCAAGAACTGCGTGGCGAATACAAAAGTCTAGTATTGGATCTAGATAATCAAGAATTGGGTTGCGAAACTAAAAAAATAGTATTGGATCAAGAAAATCAAGAATTTGGTCGCGAATACAAAAATCTAGTTTTGGATCAAGAAAATCAAGAATTGGGTCCCGAATACAAAATTCTAGTTTTGGATCATGAAAATCGAGCATTTGGTCGCGAAAACAAAAAATTAGTTTTGGATCAAGAAAATCAAGAATTGGGTCCCGAATACAAAAAACTAGTTTTGGATCAAAAAAATCAAGAATTTGGTCGCGAATACAAAAATCTAGTTTTAGATTAAGAAAATCAAGAACTGCGTGGCGAATACAAAAATCTAGTATTGGATTATGGAAATAAGCATTTGGTCGCCAATAAAAAAATCTAGTTTTGGATCAAGAAAATCAAGAATTTGGTCGGGAATACAAAAATCATGTTTTGGATCAGGAAAATCAGGATTTTGGATCGCGAATACAAAAATCTAGTTTTGGATCAAGAGAATAAAAATTTGGTCGCGAATACAAAAATCTAGTTTTGGATCAAGAAAATCAAGAACTGCGTGGCGAATACAAAAATCTAGTTTTGAATCAAGAAAATTAAGAATATGGTCACAAACAAAAAATCTAGTTTTGGATCAAGAAAATCAAGAATTTGGTCGCGAATACAAAAATCTAGTTTTGGATCAAGAAATTCAAGAATTGGGATCCCGAATACGAAAAACTAGTTTTGTATCAAGAAAATTAAGAATTTGGTCGCGAATACAAAAATCTAGTTTTGGACCAAGAAAATCAAGAATTGGGTCCCGAATACAAAATTCTAGTTTTGGATCATGAAAATCAAGCATTTGGTCGCGAAAACAAAAAATTAGTTTTGGATCAAGAAAATCAAGAATTGGGTCCCGAATACAAAAAACTAGTTTTGGATCCAGAAAATCAAGAATTTGGTCGCGAATACAAAAATCTAGTTTTAGATCAAGAAAATCAAGAACTGCGTGGCGAATACAAAAATCTAGTTTTGAATCAAGAAAATTAAGAATATGGTCACAAACAAAAAATCTAGTTTTGGATCAAGAAAATCAAGAATTTGGTCGCGAATACAAAAATCTAGTTTTGGATCAAGAAATTCAAGAATTGGGATCCCGAATACGAAAAACTAGTTTTGGATCAAGAAAATTAAGAATTTGGTCGCGAAAACAAAAATCTAGTTTGGGACCAAAAAAATGAAGAATTGGGTCCCGAATACAAAATTCTAGTTTTGGATCATGAAAATCAAGCATTTGGTCGCGAATACAAAAATCTAGTTTTGAAACAAGAAAATCAAGAATTTGGTCGCGAATACAAAAATCTAGTTTTAGAACAAGAAAATCAAGAACTGCGTGAAGAATACAAAAATCTAGTATTGGATCTAGATAATCAAGAATTGGGTCGCGAAACTAAAAAAATAGTTTTGGATCAAAAAAATCAAGAATTTTGTCGCGAATACAAAAATCTAGTTTTGGATCAAGAAAATCAAGAATTGGGATCCCGAATATGAAAAACTAGTTTTGGATCAAGAAAATTAAGAATTTGGTCGCGAATACAAAAATCTAGTTTTGGACCAAGAAAATCAAGAATTGTGTCCCGAATACAAAATTCTAGTTTTGGATCATGAAAATCAAGCATTTGGTCGCGAATACAAAAAATTAGTTTTGGATCAAGAAAATCAAGAATTTGGTCACGGACAAAAAATCTAGTTTTGGATCAAGAAAATCAAGAATTTGGTACTGAATATAAAAATCTAGTTTTGGATCATGAATAATCAAGAATTTGGTCGCGAATACAAAAATCTAGTTTTGGATCAAGAATATAATGAACTTCGTGGCGTATAGAAAAATCTAGTTTTGGACCAAGAAAATAAGCATTTGTTCGCGAAAACAAAAAATTAGTTTTGGATCAAGAAAATCAAGAATTGGGTCCCGAATACAAAAAACTAGTTTTGGATCAAGAAAATAAAGAATTTGGTCGCGAATACAAAAATCTAGTTTTAGATCAAGAAAATCAAGAACTGCGTGGCGAATACAAAAATCTACTATTGGATCTAGATAATCAAGAATTGGGTCGCGAAACTAAAAAAATAGTTTTGGATCAAGAAAATCAGGAATTTGGTCGCGAATACAAAAATTTAGTTTTGGATCAAGAAAATCAAGAATTGGGATCCCGAATACGAAAAACTAGTTTTGGATCAAGAAAATGAAGAATTTGGTCGCGAATACAAAAATCTAGTTTTGGACCAAGAAAATCAAGAACTGGGTCCCGAATACAAAATTCTAGTTTTGGATCATGAAAATCAGGCATTTGGTCGCGAATACAAAAATCTAGTTTTGAATCAAGAAAATCAAGAATTTGGTCACGGACAAAAAATCTAGTTTTGGATCAAGAAAATCAAGAATTTGGTACTGAATATAAAAATCTAGTTTTGGATCAAGAAAATCAAGAATTTGGTCGCGAATACAAAAATCTAGTTTTGGATCAAGAATATAAAGAACTGCGTGGCGTATAGAAAAATTTAGTTTTGGACCAAGAAAATAAGCATTTGTTCGCGAAAACAAAAAATTAGTTTTGGATCAAGAAAATCAAGAATTGGGTCCCGAATACAAAAAACTAGTTTTGGATCAAGAAAATCAAGAATTTGGTCGCGAATACAAAAATCTATTTTTAGATCAAGAAAATCAAGAACTGCGTGGCGAATACAAAAATCTAGTTTTGAATCAAGAAAATTAAGAATATGGTCACAAACAAAAAATCTAGTTTTGGATCAAGAAAATCAAGAATTTGGTCGCGAATACAAAAATCTAGTTTTGGATCAAGAAATTCAAGAATTGGGATCCCGAATACGAAAAACTAGTTTTGGATCATGAAAATTAAGAATTTGGTCGCGAATACAAAAATCTAGTTTGGGACCAAAAAAATGAAGAATTGGGTCCCGAATACAAAATTCTAGTTTTGGATCATGAAAATCAAGCATTTGGTCGCGAATACAAAAATCTAGTTTTGAAACAAGAAAATCAAGAATTTGGTCACGGACAAAAAATCTAGTTTTGGATCAAGACAATCAAGAATTTGGTACTGAATATAAAAATCTAGTTTTGGATCAAGAAAATCAAGAATTTAGTCGCGAATACAAAAATCAAGTTTTGGATCAATAATATAAAGAACTGCGTGGCGTATAGAAAAATCTAGTTTTGGACCAAGAAAATAAGCATTTGTTCGCGAAAACAAAAAATTAGTTTTGGATCAAGAAAATCAAGAATTGGGTCCCGAATACAAAAAACTAGTTTTGGATCAAGAAAATCAAGAATTTGGTCGCGAATACAAAAATCTAGTTTTAGATCAAGAAAATCAAGAACTACGTGGCGAATACAAAAATCTAGTATCGGATCTAGAAAATCAAGAATTGGGTCGCGAAACCAAAAAAATAGTTTTGGATCAAGAAAATGAAGAATTTGGTCGCGAATACAAAAATCTAGTTTTGGATCAAGAAAATCAAGAATTGGGATCCCGAATACGAAAAACTAGTTTTGGATCAAGAAAATTAAGAATTTGGTCGCGAATACAAAAATCTAGTTTTGGACCAAGAAAATCAAGAATTGGGTCCCGAATACAAAATTCTAGTTTTGGATCATGAAAATCAAGCATTTGGTCGCCAATACAAAAATCTAGTTTTGAATCAAGAAAATCAAGAATTTGGTCACGGACAAAAAATCTAGTTTTGGATAAAGAAAATCAAGAATTTGGTACTGAATATAAAAATCTAGTTTTGCATCATGAATAATCAAGAATTTGGTCGCGAATACAAAAATCTAGTTTTGGATCAAGAATATAATGAACTTCGTGGCGTATAGAAAAATCTAGTTTTGGACCAAGAAAATAAGCATTTGTTCGCGAAAACAAAAAATTAGTTTTGGATCAAGAAAATCAAGAATTGGGTCCCGAATACAAAAAACTAGTTTTGGATCAAGAAAATAAAGAATTTGGTCGCGAATACAAAAATCTAGTTTTAGATCAAGAAAATCAAGAACTGCGTGGCGAATACAAAAATCTACTATTGGATCTAGATAATCAAGAATTGGGTCACGAAACTAAAAAAATAGTTTTGGATCAAGAAAATCAGGAATTTGGTCGCGAATACAAAAATTTAGTTTTGGATCAAGAAAATCAAGAATTGGGATCCCGAATACGAAAAACTAGTTTTGGATCAAGAAAATTAAGAATTTGGTCGCGAATACAAAAATCTAGTTTTGGACCAAGAAAATCAAGAACTGGGTCCCGAATACAAAATTCTAGTTTTGGATCATGAAAATCAGGCATTTGGTCGCGAATACAAAAATCTAGTTTTGAATCAAGAAAATCAAGAATTTGGTCACGGACAAAAAATCTAGTTTTGGATCAAGAAAATCAAGAATTTGGTACTGAATATAAAAATCTAGTTTTGGATCAAGAAAATTAAGAATTTGGTCGCGAATACAAAAATCTAGTTTTGGATCAAGAATATAAAGAACTGCGTGGCGTATAGAAAAATCTAGTTTTGGACCAAGAAAATAAGCATTTGTTCGCGAAAACAAAAAATTAATTTTGGATCAAGAAAATCAAGAATTGGGTCCCGAATACAAAAAACTAGTTTTGGATCAAGAAAATCAAGAATTTGGTCGCGAATACAAAAATCTAGTTTTAGATCGAGAAAATCAAGAACTGCGTGGCGAATACAAAAGTCTAGTATTGGATCTAGATAATCAAGAATTGGGTTGCGAAACTAAAAAAATAGTTTTCGATCAAGAAAATCAAGAATTTGGTCGCGAATACAAAAATCTAGTTTTGGATCAAGAAAATCTAGAATTGGGATCCCGAATACGAAAAACTAGTTTTGGATCAAGAAAATTAAGAATTTGGTCGCGAATACAAAAATCTAGTTTTGGACCAAGAAAATCAAGAATTGGGTCCCGAATACAAAAAACTAGTTTTGGATCAAGAAAATAAAGAATTTGGTCGCGAATACAAAAATCTAGTTTTAGATCAAGAAAATCAAGAACTGCGTGGCGAATACAAAAATCTACTATTGGATCTAGATAATCAAGAATTGGGTCACGAAACTAAAAAAATAGTTTTGGATCAAGAAAATCAGGAATTTGGTCGCGAATACAAAAATTTAGTTTTGGATCAAGAACATCAAGAATTGGGATCCCGAATACGAAAAACTAGTTTTGGATCAAGAAAATGAAGAATTTGGTCGCGAATACAAAAATCTAGTTTTGGACCAAGAAAATCAAGAACTGGGTCCCGAATACAAAATTCTAGTTTTGGATCATGAAAATCAGGCATTTGGTCGCGAATACAAAAATCTAGTTTTGAATCAAGAAAATCAAGAATTTGGTCACGGACAAAAAATCTAGTTTTGGATCAAGAAAATCAAGAATTTGGTACTGAATATAAAAATCTAGTTTTGGATCAAGAAAATTAAGAATTTGGTCGCGAATACAAAAATCTAGTTTTGGATCAAGAATATAAAGAACTGCGTGGCGTATAGAAAAATCTAGTTTTGGACCAAGAAAATAAGCATTTGTTCGCGAAAACAAAAAATTAATTTTGGATCAAGAAATTCAAGAATTGGGATCCCGAATACGAAAAACTAGTTTTGTATCAAGAAAATTAAGAATTTGGTCGCGAATACAAAAATCTAGTTTTAGATCGAGAAAATCAAGAACTGCGTGGCGAATACAAAAGTCTAGTATTGGATCTAGATAATCAAGAATTGGGTTGCGAAACTAAAAAAATAGTTTTGGATCAAGAAAATCAAGAATTTGGTCGCGAATACAAAAATCTAGTTTTGGATCAAGAAAATCTAGAATTGGGATCCCGAATACGAAAAACTAGTTTTGGATCAAGAAAATTAAGAATTTGGTCGCGAATACAAAAATCTAGTTTTGGACCAAGAAAATCAAGAATTGGGTCCCGAATACAAAAAACTAGTTTTGGATCAAGAAAATAAAGAATTTGGTCGCGAATACAAAAATCTAGTTTTAGATCAAGAAAATCAAGAACTGCGTGGCGAATACAAAAATCTACTATTGGATCTAGATAATCAAGAATTGGGTCACGAAACTAAAAAAATAGTTTTGGATCAAGAAAATCAGGAATTTGGTCGCGAATACAAAAATTTAGTTTTGGATCAAGAACATCAAGAATTGGGATCCCGAATACGAAAAACTAGTTTTGGATCAAGAAAATTAAGAATTTGGTCGCGAATACAAAAATCTAGTTTTGGACCAAGAAAATCAAGAACTGGGTCCCGAATACAAAATTCTAGTTTTGGATCATGAAAATCAGGCATTTGGTCGCGAATACAAAAATCTAGTTTTGAATCAAGAAAATCAAGAATTTGGTCACGGACAAAAAATCTAGTTTTGGATCAAGAAAATCAAGAATTTGGTACTGAATATAAAAATCTAGTTTTGGATCAAGAAAATTAAGAATTTGGTCGCGAATACAAAAATCTAGTTTTGGATCAAGAATATAAAGAACTGCGTGGCGTATAGAAAAATCTAGTTTTGGACCAAGAAAATAAGCATTTGTTCGCGAAAACAAAAAATTAATTTTGGATCAAGAAAATCAAGAATTGGGTCCCGAATACAAAAAACTAGTTTTGGATCAAGAAAATCAAGAATTTGGTCGCGAATACAAAAATCTAGTTTTAGATCGAGAAAATCAAGAACTGCGTGGCGAATACAAAAGTCTAGTATTGGATCTAGATAATCAAGAATTGGGTTGCGAAACTAAAAAAATAGTATTGGATCAAGAAAATCAAGAATTTGGTCGCGAATACAAAAATCTAGTTTTGGATCAAGAAAATCTAGAATTGGGATCCCGAATACGAAAAACTAGTTTTGGATCAAGAAAATTAAGAATTTGGTCGCGAATACAAAAATCTAGTTTTGGACCAAGAAAATCAAGAATTGGGTCCCGAATACAAAATTCTAGTTTTGGATCATGAAAATCAAGCATTTGGTCGCGAAAACAAAAAATTAGTTTTGGATCAAGAAAATCAAGAATTGGGTCCCGAATACAAAAAACTAGTTTTGGATCAAAAAAATCAAGAATTTGGTCGCGAATACAAAAATCTAGTTTTAGATTAAGAAAATCAAGAACTGCGTGGCGAATACAAAAATCTAGTATTGGATTATGGAAATAAGCATTTGGTCGCCAATAAAAAAATCTAGTTTTGGATCAAGAAAATCAAGAATTTGGTCGGGAATACAAAAATCATGTTTTGGATCAGGAAAATCAGGATTTTGGATCGCGAATACAAAAATCTAGTTTTGGATCAAGAGAATAAAAATTTGGTCGCGAATACAAAAATCTAGTTTTGGATCAAGAAAATCAAGAACTGCGTGGCGAATACAAAAATCTAGTTTTGAATCAAGAAAATTAAGAATATGGTCACAAACAAAAAATCTAGTTTTGGATCAAGAAAATCAAGAATTTGGTCGCGAATACAAAAATCTAGTTTTGGATCAAGAAATTCAAGAATTGGGATCCCGAATACGAAAAACTAGTTTTGTATCAAGAAAATTAAGAATTTGGTCGCGAATACAAAAATCTAGTTTTGGACCAAGAAAATCAAGAATTGGGTCCCGAATACAAAATTCTAGTTTTGGATCATGAAAATCAAGCATTTGGTCGCGAAAACAAAAAATTAGTTTTGGATCAAGAAAATCAAGAATTGGGTCCCGAATACAAAAAACTAGTTTTGGATCCAGAAAATCAAGAATTTGGTCGCGAATACAAAAATCTAGTTTTAGATCAAGAAAATCAAGAACTGCGTGGCGAATACAAAAATCTAGTTTTGAATCAAGAAAATTAAGAATATGGTCACAAACAAAAAATCTAGTTTTGGATCAAGAAAATCAAGAATTTGGTCGCGAATACAAAAATCTAGTTTTGGATCAAGAAATTCAAGAATTGGGATCCCGAATACGAAAAACTAGTTTTGGATCAAGAAAATTAAGAATTTGGTCGCGAAAACAAAAATCTAGTTTGGGACCAAAAAAATGAAGAATTGGGTCCCGAATACAAAATTCTAGTTTTGGATCATGAAAATCAAGCATTTGGTCGCGAATACAAAAATCTAGTTTTGAAACAAGAAAATCAAGAATTTGGTCGCGAATACAAAAATCTAGTTTTAGAACAAGAAAATCAAGAACTGCGTGAAGAATACAAAAATCTAGTATTGGATCTAGATAATCAAGAATTGGGTCGCGAAACTAAAAAAATAGTTTTGGATCAAAAAAATCAAGAATTTGGTCGCGAATACAAAAATCTAGTTTTGGATCAAGAAAATCAAGAATTGGGATCCCGAATATGAAAAACTAGTTTTGGATCAAGAAAATTAAGAATTTGGTCGCGAATACAAAAATCTAGTTTTGGACCAAGAAAATCAAGAATTGTGTCCCGAATACAAAATTCTAGTTTTGGATCATGAAAATCAAGCATTTGGTCGCGAATACAAAAAATTAGTTTTGGATCAAGAAAATCAAGAATTTGGTCACGGACAAAAAATCTAGTTTTGGATCAAGAAAATCAAGAATTTGGTACTGAATATAAAAATCTAGTTTTGGATCATGAATAATCAAGAATTTGGTCGCGAATACAAAAATCTAGTTTTGGATCAAGAATATAATGAACTTCGTGGCGTATAGAAAAATCTAGTTTTGGACCAAGAAAATAAGCATTTGTTCGCGAAAACAAAAAATTAGTTTTGGATCAAGAAAATCAAGAATTGGGTCCCGAATACAAAAAACTAGTTTTGGATCAAGAAAATAAAGAATTTGGTCGCGAATACAAAAATCTAGTTTTAGATCAAGAAAATCAAGAACTGCGTGGCGAATACAAAAATCTACTATTGGATCTAGATAATCAAGAATTGGGTCGCGAAACTAAAAAAATAGTTTTGGATCAAGAAAATCAGGAATTTGGTCGCGAATACAAAAATTTAGTTTTGGATCAAGAAAATCAAGAATTGGGATCCCGAATACGAAAAACTAGTTTTGGATCAAGAAAATGAAGAATTTGGTCGCGAATACAAAAATCTAGTTTTGGACCAAGAAAATCAAGAACTGGGTCCCGAATACAAAATTCTAGTTTTGGATCATGAAAATCAGGCATTTGGTCGCAAATACAAAAATCTAGTTTTGAATCAAGAAAATCAAGAATTTGGTCACGGACAAAAAATCTAGTTTTGGATCAAGAAAATCAAGAATTTGGTACTGAATATAAAAATCTAGTTTTGGATCAAGAAAATCAAGAATTTGGTCGCGAATACAAAAATCTAGTTTTGGATCAAGAATATAAAGAACTGCGTGGCGTATAGAAAAATTTAGTTTTGGACCAAGAAAATAAGCATTTGTTCGCGAAAACAAAAAATTAGTTTTGGATCAAGAAAATCAAGAATTGGGTCCCGAATACAAAAAACTAGTTTTGGATCACGAAAATCAAGAATTTGGTCGCGAATACAAAAATCTATTTTTAGATCAAGAAAATCAAGAACTGCGTGGCGAATACAAAAATCTAGTTTTGAATCAAGAAAATTAAGAATATGGTCACAAACAAAAAATCTAGTTTTGGATCAAGAAAATCAAGAATTTGGTCGCGAATACAAAAATCTAGTTTTGGATCAAGAAATTCAAGAATTGGGATCCCGAATACGAAAAACTAGTTTTGGATCATGAAAATTAAGAATTTGGTCGCGAATACAAAAATCTAGTTTGGGACCAAAAAAATGAAGAATTGGGTCCCGAATACAAAATTCTCGTTTTGGATCATGAAAATCAAGCATTTGGTCGCGAATACAAAAATCTAGTTTTGAAACAAGAAAATCAAGAATTTGGTCGCGAATACAAAAATCTAGTTTTAGAACAAGAAAATCAAGAACTGCGTGAAGAATACAAAAATCTAGTATTGGATCTAGATAATCAAGAATTGGGTCGCGAACCTAAAAAAATAGTTTTGGATCAAAAAAATCAAGAATTTGGTCGCGAATACAAAAATCTAGTTTTGGATCAAGAAAATCAAGAATTGGGATCCCGAATATGAAAAACTAGTTTTGGATCAAGAAAATTAAGAATTTGGTCGCGAATACAAAAATCTAGTTTTGGACCAAGAAAATCAAGAATTGTGTCCCGAATACAAAATTCTAGTTTTGGATCATGAAAATCAAGCATTTGGTCGCGAATACAAAAAATTAGTTTTGGATCAAGAAAATCAAGAATTTGGTCACGGACAAAAAATCTAGTTTTGGATCAAGAAAATCAAGAATTTGGTACTGAATATAAAAATCTAGTTTTGGATCATGAATAATCAAGAATTTGGTCGCGAATACAAAAATCTAGTTTTGGATCAAGAATATAATGAACTTCGTGGCGTATAGAAAAATCTAGTGTTGGACCAAGAAAATAAGCATTTGTTCGCGAAAACAAAAAATTAGTTTTGGATCAAGAAAATCAAGAATTGGGTCCCGAATACAAAAAACTAGTTTTGGATCAAGAAAATAAAGAATTTGGTCGCGAATACAAAAATCTAGTTTTAGATCAAGAAAATCAAGAACTGCGTGGCGAATACAAAAATCTACTATTGGATCTAGATAATCAAGAATTGGGTCGCGAAACTAAAAAAATAGTTTTGGATCAAGAAAATCAGGAATTTGGTCGCGAATACAAAAATTTAGTTTTGGATCAAGAAAATCAAGAATTGGGATCCCGAATACGAAAAACTAGTTTTGGATCAAGAAAATTAAGAATTTGGTCGCGAATACAAAAATCTAGTTTAGGACCAAGAAAATCAAGAACTGGGTCCCGAATACAAAATTCTAGTTTTGGATCATGAAAATCAGGCATTTGGTCGCGAATACAAAAATCTAGTTTTGAATCAAGAAAATCAAGAATTTGGTCACGGACAAAAAATCTAGTTTTGGATCAAGAAAATCAAGAATTTGGTACTGAATATAAAAATCTAGTTTTGGATCAAGAAAATCAAGAATTTGGTCGCGAATACAAAAATCTAGTTTTGGATCAAGAATATAAAGAACTGCGTGGCGTATAGAAAAATTTAGTTTTGGACCAAGAAAATATGCATTTGTTCGCGAAAACAAAAAATTAGTTTTGGATCAAGAAAATCAAGAATTGGGTCCCGAATACAAAAAACTAGTTTTGGATCAAGAAAATAAAGAATTTGGTCGCGAATACAAAAATCTAGTTTTAGATCAAGAAAATCAAGAACTGCGTGGCGAATACAAAAATCTACTATTGGATCTAGATAATTAAGAATTGGGTCGCGAAACTAAAAAAATAGTTTTGGATCAAGAAAATCAGGAATTTGGTCGCGAATACAAAAATTTAGTTTTGGATCAAGAAAATCAAGAATTGGGATCCCGAATACGAAAAACTAGTTTTGGATCAAGAAAATTAAGAATTTGGTCGCGAATACAAAAATCTAGTTTTGGACCAAGAAAATCAAGAACTGGGTCCCGAATACAAAATTCTAGTTTTGGATCATGAAAATCAGGCATTTGGTCGCGAATACAAAAATCTAGTTTTAAATCAAGAAAATCAAGAATTTGGTCACGGACAAAAAATCTAGTTTTGGATCAAGAAAATCAAGAACTACGTGGCGTATAGAAAAATCTAGTTTTGGACCAAGAAAATAAGCATTTGTTCGCGAAAACAAAAAATTAGTTTTGGATCAAGAAAATCAAGAATTGGGTGCCGAATACAAAAAACTAGTTTTGGATCAAGAAAATCAAGAATTTGGTCGCGAATACAAAAATCTAGTTTTAGATCAAGAAAATCAAGAACTGCGCGGCGAATACAAAAGTCTAGTATTGGATCTAGATAATCAAGAATTAGGTTGCGAAACTAAAAAAATAGTTTTGGATCAAGAAAATCAAGAATTTGGTCGCGAATACAAAAATCTAGTTTGGGAGCAAGAAAATCAAGAATTGGGATCCCGAATACGAAAAACTAGTTTTGGATCAAGAAAATTAAGAATTTGGTCGCGAATACAAAAATCTAGTTTTGGACCAAGAAAATCAAGAATTGGGTCCCGAATACAAAATTCTAGTTTTGGATCATGAAAATCAAGCATTTGGTCGCGAAAACAAAAAATTAGTTTTGGATCAAGAAAATCAAGAATTGGGTCCCGAATACAAAAAACTAGTTTTGGATCAAGAAAATCAAGAATTTGGTCGCGAATACAACAATCTAGTTTTAGATCAAGAAAATCAAGAACTGCGTGGCGAATACAAAAATCTAGTTTTGAATCAAGAAAATTAAGAATATGGTCACAAACAAAAAATCTAGTTTTGGATCAAGAAAATCAAGAATTTGGTCGCGAATACAAAAATCTAGTTTTGGATCAAGAAATTCAAGAATTGGGATCCCGAATACGAAAAACTAGTTTTGGATCAAGAAAATTAAGAATTTGGTCGCGAATTCAAAAATCTAGTTTTGGACCAAGAAAATCAAGAATTGGGTCCCGAATACAAAATTCTAGTTTTGGATCATGAAAATTAAGCATTTGGTCGCGAAAACAAAAAATTAGTTTTGGATCAAGAAAATCAAGAATTGGGTCCCGAATACAAAAAACTAGTTTTGGATCAAGAAAATCAAGAATTTGGTCGCGAATACAAAAATCTAGTTTTAGATCAAGAAAATCAAGAACTGCGTGGCGAACACAAAAATCTAGTTTTGAATCAAGAAAATTAAGAATATGGTCACAAACAAAAAATCTAGTTTTGGATCAAGAAAATCAAGAATTTGGTCGCGAATACAAAAATCTAGTTTTGGATCAAGAAATTCAAGAATTGGGATCCCGAATACGAAAAACTAGTTTTGGATCAAGAAAATTAAGAATTTGGTCGCGAATACAAAAATCTAGTTTGGGACCAAAAAAATGAAGAATTGGGTCCCGAATACAAAATTCTAGTTTTGGATCATGAAAATCAAGCATTTGGTCGCGAATACAAAAATCTAGTTTTGAAACAAGAAAATCAAGAATTTGGTCGCGAATACAAAAATCTAGTTTTAGAACAAGAAAATCAAGAACTGCGTGAAGAATACAAAAATCTAGTATTGGATCTAGATAATCAAGAATTGGGTCGCGAAACTAAAAAAATAGTTTTGGATCAAAAAAATCAAGAATTTGGTCGCGAATACAAAAATCTAGTTTTGGATCAAGAAAATCAAGAATTGGGATCCCGAATATGAAAAACTAGTTTTGGATCAAGAAAATTAAGAATTTGGTCGCGAATACAAAAATCTAGTTTTGGACCAAGAAAATCAAGAATTGTGTCCCGAATACAAAATTCTAGTTTTGGATCATGAAAATCAAGCATTTGGTCGCGAATACAAAAAATTAGTTTTGGATCAAGAAAATCAAGAATTTGGTCACGGACAAAAAATCTAGTTTTGGATCAAGAAAATCAAGAATTTGGTACTGAATATAAAAATCTAGTTTTGGATCATGAATAATCAAGAATTTGGTCGCGAATACAAAAATCTAGTTTTGGATCAAGAATATAATGAACTTCGTGGCGTATAGAAAAATCTAGTTTTGGACCAAGAAAATAAGCATTTGTTCGCGAAAACAAAAAATTAGTTTTGGATCAAGAAAATCAAGAATTGGGTCCCGAATACAAAAAACTAGTTTTGGATCAAGAAAATAAAGAATTTGGTCGCGAATACAAAAATCTAGTTTTAGATCAAGAAAATCAAGAACTGCGTGGCGAATACAAAAATCTACTATTGGATCTAGATAATCAAGAATTGGGTCGCGAAACTAAAAAAATAGTTTTGGATCAAGAAAATCAGGAATTTGGTCGCGAATACAAAAATTTAGTTTTGGATCAAGAAAATCAAGAATTGGGATCCCGAATACGAAAAACTAGTTTTGGATCAAGAAAATGAAGAATTTGGTCGCGAATACAAAAATCTAGTTTTGGACCAAGAAAATCAAGAACTGGGTCCCGAATACAAAATTCTAGTTTTGGATCATGAAAATCAGGCATTTGGTCGCGAATACAAAAATCTAGTTTTGAATCAAGAAAATCAAGAATTTGGTCACGGACAAAAAATCTAGTTTTGGATCAAGAAAATCAAGAATTTGGTACTGAATATAAAAATCTAGTTTTGGATCAAGAAAATCAAGAATTTGGTCGCGAATACAAAAATCTAGTTTTGGATCAAGAATATAAAGAACTGCGTGGCGTATAGAAAAATTTAGTTTTGGACCAAGAAAATAAGCATTTGTTCGCGAAAACAAAAAATTAGTTTTGGATCAAGAAAATCAAGAATTGGGTCCCGAATACAAAAAACTAGTTTTGGATCAAGAAAATAAAGAATTTGGTCGCGAATACAAAAATCTAGTTTTAGATCAAGAAAATCAAGAACTGCGTGGCGAATACAAAAATCTACTATTGGATCTAGATAATCAAGAATTGGGTCGCGAAACTAAAAAAATAGTTTTGGATCAAGAAAATCAGGAATTTGGTCGCGAATACAAAAATTTAGTTTTGGATCAAGAAAATCAAGAATTGGGATCCCGAATACGAAAAACTAGTTTTGGATCAAGAAAATTAAGAATTTGGTCGCGAATACAAAAATCTAGTTTTGGACCAAGAAAATCAAGAACTGGGTCCCGAATACAAAATTCTAGTTTTGGATCATGAAAATCAGGCATTTGGTCGCGAATACAAAAATCTAGTTTTGAATCAAGAAAATCAAGAATTTGGTCACGGACAAAAAATCTAGTTTTGGATCAAGAAAATCAAGAACTGCGTGGCGTATAGAAAAATCTAGTTTTGGACCAAGAAAATAAGCATTTGTTCGCGAAAACAAAAAAATAGTTTTGGATCAAGAAAATCAAGAATTGGGTGCCGAATACAAAAAACTAGTTTTGGATCAAGAAAATCAAGAATTTGGTCGCGAATACAAAAATCTAGTTTTAGATCAAGAAAATCAAGAACTGCGTGGCGAATACAAAAGTCTAGTATTGGATCTAGATAATCAAGAATTAGGTTGCGAAACTAAAAAAATAGTTTTGGATCAAGAAAATCAAGAATTTGGTCGCGAATACAAAAATCTAGTTTAGGATCAAGAAAATCAAGAATTGGGATCCCGAATACGAAAAACTAGTTTTGGATCAAGAAAATTAAGAATTTGGTCGCGAATACAAAAATCTAGTTTTGGACCAAGAAAATCAAGAATTGGGTCCCGAATACAAAATTCTAGTTTTGGATCATGAAAATCAAGCATTTGGTCGCGAAAACAAAAAATTAGTTTTGGATCAAGAAAATCAAGAATTGTGTCCCGAATACAAAAAACTAGTTTTGGATCAAGAAAATCAAGAATTTGGTCGCGAATACAAAAATCTAGTTTTGGATCAAGAAAATAAATATTTGGTCGCGAAAACAAAAATCTAGTTTTGAAACAAGAAAATCAAGAATTTGGTCACGGACAAAAAATCTAGTTTTGGATCAAGAAAATCAAAAATTTGGTACTGAATATAAAAATCTAGTTTTGGATCAAGAAAATCAAGAATTTGTTCGCGAATACAAAAATCTAGTTTTGGATCAAGAATATAAAGAACTGCGTGGCGTATAGAAAAATCTAGTTTTGGACCAAGAAAATAAGCCTTTGTTCGCGAAAACAAAAAATTAGTTTTGGATCAAGAAAATCAATAATCGGGTCCCGAATACAAAAAACTAGTTTTGGACCAAGAAAATCAAGAATTTGGTCGCGAATACAAAAATCAAGTTTTGGATCAGGAAAATCAAGAACTGCGTGGCGAATACAAAAATCTAGTATTGGATCAAGAAAATAAGCATTTGGTCGCCAATAAAAAAATCTAGTTTTGGATCAAGAAAATCAAGAATTTGGTCGTGAATACAAAAATCAAGTTTTGGATCAGGAAAATCAAGGATTGGATCGCGAATACAAAAATCTAGTTTTGGATCAAGAAAATAAATATTTGGTCGCGAATACAAAAATCTAGTTTTGAATGAAGAAAATCAAGAATTTGGTCCCGAACAAAAAATCTAGTTTTGGATCAAGAAAATCAAGAATTTGGTCGCGAATACAAAAATCTAGTTTTGGATCAAGAAAATCAAGAATTGGGATCCCGAAAACGAAAAACTAGTTTTGGATCAAGAAAATTAAGAATTTGGTCGCGAATACAAAAATCTAGTTTTGGATCAAGAAAATCAAGAATTGGGTCCGGAATACAAAATTCTAGTTTTGGATCATGAAAATCAAGCATTTGGTCGCGAATACAAAAATCTAGTTTTGGATCAAGAAAATCGAGAATTTGGTCGCGAATACAAAAATCTAGTTTTGGATCAAGAAAATCAAGAATTTGGTCGAGAACACAAAAATCTAGTTTGGGATCAAGAAAATCAAGAACTGCGTGGCGTATACAAATATCTAGTTTTGGATCATGAAAATAAGCATTTGTTCGCGAAAACAAAAAACTAGTTTTGGATCAAGAAAATCAAGAATTGGGTCCCGAATTCAAAAAACTAGTTTTGGATTAAGAAAATCAAGAATTTGGTCGCGAATACAAAAATCTAGTTTTAGATTAAGAAAATCAAGAACTGCGTGGCGAATACAAAAATCTAGTATTGGATCAAGAAAATAAGCATTTGGTCGCCAATAAAAAAATCTAGTTTTGGATCAAGAAAATCAAGAATTTGGTCGTGAATACAAAAATCAAGTTTTGGATCAGGAAAATCAAGGATTGGATCGCGAATACAAAAATCTAGTTTTGGATCAAGAAAATAAATATTTGGTCGCGAATACAAAAATCTAGTTTTGAATCAAGAAAATCAAGAATTTTGTCACGAACAAAAAATCTAGTTTTGGATCAAGAAAATCAAGAATTTGGTACCGAATACAAAAATCTAGTTTTGGATCAAGAAAATCAAGAATTTGGTCGCGAATACAAAAATCTAGTTTTGGATCAAGAATATAAAGAACTGCGTGGCGAATACAAAAATCTAGTATTGGATCAAGAAAATAAGCATTTGGTCGCCAATAAAAAAATCTAGTTTTGGACCAAGAAAATCAAAAATTTGGTCGTGAATACAAAAATCAAGTTTTGGATCAGGAAAATCAAGGATTGGATCGCGAATACAAAAATCTAGTTTTGGATCAAGAAAATTAATATTTTGTCGCGAATACAAAAATCTAGTTTTAGATCAAGAAAATCAAGAACTGCGTGGCGGATACAAAAATCTAGTATTGGATCTAGAAAATGAAGAATTGGGTCGCGAAACCAAAAAAATAGTTTTGGATCAAGAAAATCAAGAATTTGGTCGTGAATACAAAAATCATGTTTTGGATCAGGAAAATCAAGAATTGGATCGCGAATACAAAAATCTAGTTTTGGATGAAGAAAATAAAAATTTGGTCGCGAATACAAAAATCTAGTTTTGAATCAAGAAAATCACGAATTTGGTCACGAACAAAAAATCTAGTTTTTGATCAAAAACATCAAGAATTTGGTACCGAATACAAAAATCTAGTTTTGGATCAAGAAAATCAAGAATTTGGTCGCGAATACAAAAATCTAGTTTTGGATCAAGAATATAAAGAACTGCGTGGCGTATACAAAAATCTAGTTTTGGACCAAGAAAATAAGCATTTGTTCGCGAAAACAAAAAATTAGTTTTGGATCAAGAAAATCAAGAATTGGGTCCCGAATACAAAAAACTAGTTTTGGATCAAGAAAATCAAGAATCTGGTCGCGATTACAAAAATCTAATTTTAGATCAAGAAAATCAAGAACTGCGTGGCGAATACAAAAATCTAGTATTGGATCTAGAAAATCAAGAATTGGGTCGCGAAACCAAAAAAATAGTTTTGGATCAAGAAAATCACGAATTTGGTCGTGAATACAAAAATCAAGTTTTGGATCAGGAAAATCAAGAATTGGATTGCGAATACAAAAATCTAGTTTTGGATCAAGAAAATAAAAATTTGGTCGCGAATACAAAAATCTAGTTTTGAATCAAGAAAATCAAGAATTTGGTCACGAACAAAAAATCTAGTTTCGGACCAAGAAAATCAAGAATTTGGTACTGAATACAAAAATCTAGTTTTGGATCAAGAAAATCAAGAATTAGGTCGCGAATACAAAAATCTAGTTTTGGATCAAGAATATAAAGAACTTCCTGGCGTATACAAAAATCTAGTTTTGGACCAAGAAAATAAGCATTTGTTCGCGAAAACAAAAAACTAGTTTTGGATCAAGAATATAAAGAACTGCGTGGCGTATACAAAAATCTAGTTTTGGACCAAGAAAATAAGCATTTGTTCGCGAAAACAAAAAATTAGTTTTGGATCAAGAAAATCAAGAATTGGATCCCGAATACAAAAAACTAATTTTGTCTCAAGAAAATCAAGAATTTGGTCGCGAATACAAAAATCTAGTTTAAGATTAAGAATATAAAGAACTGCGTAGCGTATACAAAAATCTAGTTTTGGATCAAGAAAATCTAGAATTTGGTCGCCAATACAAAAATCTAGTTTTGGATCAAGAAAATCTAGAATTGGGTCTCGAATACTAAAATCTAGTTTTGGATCAAGAAAATCAAGAATTTGCTCGCGAATACAACAATCTTGTTTTGGATCAAGAAAATCCAGAATTTGGTCGGGAATACAAAAATCTAGTTTTGGATCAAGAAAATCAAGAATTTGGTCGCGAATACAAAAATCTAGTTTTGGATCAAGAAAATCAAGAATTGGGATCCTGAATACGAAAAACTAGTTTGGGATCAACAAAATTATAAATATGGACGCGAATACAAAAATCTAGTTTTGGATGAAGAAAAGCAAGAATTGGGTCCCGAATACAAAATTCTAGTTTTGGATCAAGAAAATAAGCATTTGGTCGTGAATACAAAAATCGACTTTTGGATTAAGAAAATCAAGAATTTGGTCGCGAATAGAAAAATCGAGTTTTGGATCTATAAAATCAAGAAATTTGGTTGCGAAACCAAAAAAATAGTTTTGTATCAAGAAAATCAAGAATTTGTTCGCGAATACAAAAATCTAGTTTTGGATCAAGAAAATCTAGAATTGGGTCCCGAATACAAAAATCTAGTTTTGGATCAAGAAAATCAAGAATTTGGCCGGGAATACAAAAATCTAGTTTTGGATCAAGAAAATCAAGAATTTGGTCGCGAATACAAAAATGTAGTTTTGGATCAAGAAAATCAAGAATTTGGTCGCGAATACAAAAATCTAGTTTTGGATCAAGAAAATCTAGAATTTGGTCGCGAATACAAAAATCTAGTTTTGGATCAAGAAAATCTAGAATTGGGTTCCGAATACAAAAATCTAGTTTTGGATCAAGAAAATCAAGCATTTGGTCGCGAATACAAAAATCTAGTTTTGGATCAAGAAAATCTAGAATTGGGTCCCGAATACAAAAATCTAGTTTGGAATCAAGAAAATCAAGAATTTCGTCGCGAAAACAAAAATGTAGTTTTGGATCAAGAAAATCAAGAATTTAGTCGCGAATACAACAATCTTGTTTTGGATCAAGAAAATCCATAATTTGGTCGGGAATACAAAAATCTAGTTTTGGATCAAGAAAATCTAGAATTGGGTCTCGAATACAAAAATCTAGTTTTGGATCAAGAAAATCAAGAATTTGGTCGCGAATACAACAATCTTGTTTTGGATCAAGAAAATCCAGAATTTGGTCAGGAATACAAAAATCTAGTTTTGGATCAAGAAAATCAAGAATTTGGTCGCGAATACAAAAATCTAGTTTTGGATCAAGAAAATCAAGAATTGGGATCCTGAATACGAAAAACTAGTTTGGGATCAACAAAATTATAAATATGGACGCGAATACAAAAATCTAGTTTTGGATGAAGAAAAGCAAGAATTGGGTCCCGAATACAAAATTCTAGTTTTGGATCAAGAAAATAAGCATTTGGTCGTGAATACAAAAATCGAGTTTTGGATCAAGAAAATTAAGAATTTGGTCGCGAATAGAAAAATCGAGTTTTGGATCTATAAAATCAAGAAATTTGGTTGCGAAACCAAAAAAATAGTTTTGTATCAAGAAAATCAAGAATTTGTTCGCGAATACAAAAATCTAGTTTTGGATCAAGAAAATCTAGAATTGGGTCCCGAATACAAAAATCTAGTTTTGGATCAAGAAAATCAAGAATTTGGTCGGGAATACAAAAATCTAGTTTTGGATCAAGAAAATCAAGAATTTGGTCGCGAATACAAAAATGTAGTTTTGGATCAAGAAAATCAAGAATTTGGTCGCGAATACAAAAATCTAGTTTTGGATCAAGAAAATCTAGAATTTGGTCGCGAATACAAAAATCTAGTTTTGGATCAAGAAAATCTAGAATTGGGTTCCGAATACAAAAATCTAGTTTTGGATCAAGAAAATCAAGCATTTGGTCGCGAATACAAAAATCTAGTTTTGGATCAAGAAAATCTAGAATTGGGTCCCGAATACAAAAATCTAGTTTTGAATCAAGAAAATCAAGAATTTCGTCGCGAAAACAAAAATGTAGTTTTGGATCAAGAAAATCAAGAATTTAGTCGCGAATACAACAATCTTGTTTTGGATCAAGAAAATCAAGAATTTGGTCGCGAATAGAAAAATCTAGTTTTGGATCAAGAAAATC
This sequence comes from x Bolboschoenoplectus mariqueter, assembly GCA_037678475.1. Lineage (NCBI taxonomy): Eukaryota > Viridiplantae > Streptophyta > Magnoliopsida > Poales > Cyperaceae > x Bolboschoenoplectus > x Bolboschoenoplectus mariqueter. The sequence goes on along the minus strand of CM075286.1, from coordinate 609,564 downwards.
AAGAATTTGGTCGCGAATACAAAAATCTAGTTTTGGATCTATCAAATCAAGAATTGGGTCCCGAATACAAAAATCTAGTTTTGGATCAAGAAAATCAAGAATTGGGTCCCGAATACAAAAATCTAGTTTTGGATCAAGAAAATCTAGAATTGGGTCCCGAATACAAAAATCTAGTTTTGGATCAAGAAAATCAAGCATTTGGTCGCGAATACAAAAATCTAGTTTTGGATCAAGAAAATCAAGAATTGGGATCCTGAATACGAAAAACTAGTTTTGGATCAAGAAAATTATGAATTTGGTCGCGAATACAAAAATCTAGTTTTGGATCAAGAAAATCAAGAATTTGGTCGCGAATACAAAAATCTAGTTTTGGATCAAGAAAATCTAGAATTTGGTCGCGAATACAAAAATCTAGTTTTGGATCAAGAAAATCTAGAATTGGGTTCCGAATACAAAAATCTAGTTTTGGATCAAGAAAATCAAGCATTTGGTCGCGAATACAAAAATCTAGTTTTGGATCAAGAAAATCAAGAATTGGGATCCTGAATACGAAAAACTAGTTTGGGATCAACAAAATTATAAATATGGACGCGAATACAAAAATCTAGTTTTGGATGAAGAAAAGCAAGAATTGGGTCCCGAATACAAAATTCTAGTTTTGGATCAAGAAAATAAGCATTTGGTCGTGAATACAAAAATCGACTTTTGGATTAAGAAAATCAAGAATTTGGTCGCGAATAGAAAAATCGAGTTTTGGATCTATAAAATCAAGAAATTTGGTTGCGAAACCAAAAAAATAGTTTTGTATCAAGAAAATCAAGAATTTGTTCGCGAATACAAAAATCTAGTTTTGGATCAAGAAAATCTAGAATTGGGTCCCGAATACAAAAATCTAGTTTTGGATCAAGAAAATCAAGAATTTGGCCGGGAATACAAAAATCTAGTTTTGGATCAAGAAAATCAAGAATTTGGTCGCGAATACAAAAATGTAGTTTTGGATCAAGAAAATCAAGAATTTGGTCGCGAATACAAAAATCTAGTTTTGGATCAAGAAAATCTAGAATTTGGTCGCGAATACAAAAATCTAGTTTTGGATCAAGAAAATCTAGAATTGGGTTCCGAATACAAAAATCTAGTTTTGGATCAAGAAAATCAAGCATTTGGTCGCGAATACAAAAATCTAGTTTTGGATCAAGAAAATCTAGAATTGGGTCCCGAATACAAAAATCTAGTTTGGAATCAAGAAAATCAAGAATTTCGTCGCGAAAACAAAAATGTAGTTTTGGATCAAGAAAATCAAGAATTTAGTCGCGAATACAACAATCTTGTTTTGGATCAAGAAAATCCATAATTTGGTCGGGAATACAAAAATCTAGTTTTGGATCAAGAAAATCTAGAATTGGGTCTCGAATACAAAAATCTAGTTTTGGATCAAGAAAATCAAGAATTTGGTCGCGAATACAACAATCTTGTTTTGGATCAAGAAAATCCAGAATTTGGTCAGGAATACAAAAATCTAGTTTTGGATCAAGAAAATCAAGAATTTGGTCGCGAATACAAAAATCTAGTTTTGGATCAAGAAAATCAAGAATTGGGATCCTGAATACGAAAAACTAGTTTGGGATCAACAAAATTATAAATATGGACGCGAATACAAAAATCTAGTTTTGGATGAAGAAAAGCAAGAATTGGGTCCCGAATACAAAATTCTAGTTTTGGATCAAGAAAATAAGCATTTGGTCGTGAATACAAAAATCGAGTTTTGGATCAAGAAAATTAAGAATTTGGTCGCGAATAGAAAAATCGAGTTTTGGATCTATAAAATCAAGAAATTTGGTTGCGAAACCAAAAAAATAGTTTTGTATCAAGAAAATCAAGAATTTGTTCGCGAATACAAAAATCTAGTTTTGGATCAAGAAAATCTAGAATTGGGTCCCGAATACAAAAATCTAGTTTTGGATCAAGAAAATCAAGAATTTGGTCGGGAATACAAAAATCTAGTTTTGGATCAAGAAAATCAAGAATTTGGTCGCGAATACAAAAATGTAGTTTTGGATCAAGAAAATCAAGAATTTGGTCGCGAATACAAAAATCTAGTTTTGGATCAAGAAAATCTAGAATTTGGTCGCGAATACAAAAATCTAGTTTTGGATCAAGAAAATCTAGAATTGGGTTCCGAATACAAAAATCTAGTTTTGGATCAAGAAAATCAAGCATTTGGTCGCGAATACAAAAATCTAGTTTTGGATCAAGAAAATCTAGAATTGGGTCCCGAATACAAAAATCTAGTTTTGAATCAAGAAAATCAAGAATTTCGTCGCGAAAACAAAAATGTAGTTTTGGATCAAGAAAATCAAGAATTTAGTCGCGAATACAACAATCTTGTTTTGGATCAAGAAAATCAAGAATTTGGTCGCGAATAGAAAAATCTAGTTTTGGATCAAGAAAATCAAGAATTTGGTCGCGAATACAAAAATCTAGTTTTGGATCTATCAAATCAAGAATTGGGTCCCGAATACAAAAATCTAGTTTTGGATCAAGAAAATCAAGAATTGGGTCCCGAATACAAAAATCTAGTTTTGGATCAAGAAAATCTAGAATTGGGTCCCGAATACAAAAATCTAGTTTTGGATCAAGAAAATCAAGCATTTGGTCGCGAATACAAAAATCTAGTTTTGGATCAAGAAAATCAACAATTTGGTCGCGAAGACGAAAATCTAGTTCTGGATCAAGAAAATCAAGAATTCGGTCCTGAACACAAAAATCTAGTTTTGAATCAAGAAAATCAAGAATTAGGTCGCGAACAAAAAAATCTAGTTTTGGATCCAGACAATCAAAAATTGGGTCCCGAATACAAAAATCTAGTTTTGGATCAAGAAAATCAAGAATTGGGTCCCGAATACAAAAATCTAGTTTTGGATCAAGAAAATCAAGCATTTGGTCGCGAATAAAAAAATCTAGTTTTGGATCAAGAAAATCAAGAATTGGGATCCTGAATACGAAAAACTAGTTTTGGATCAAGAAAATTATGAATTTGGTCGCGAATACAAAAATCTAGTTTTGGATCAAGAAAATCAAGCATTTGGTCGCGAATAAAAAAATCTAGTTTTGGATCAAGAAAATCAAGAATTGGGTCCCGAATACAAAAATCTAGTTTTGGATCAAGAAAATCTAGAATTGGGTCCCGAATACAAAAATCTAGTTTTGGATCAAGAAAATCAAGCATTTGATCGCGAATAAAAAAATCTAGTTTTGGATCAAGAAAATCAAGAATTGGGATCCTGAATACGAAAAACTAGTTTTGGATCAAGAAAATTATGAATTTGGTCGCGAATACAAAAATCTTGTTTTGGATCAAGAAAATCAAGAATTTCGTCGCGAATACAAAAATCTAGTTTTGGATCAAGAAAATCTAGAATTTGGTCGCAAATACAAAAATCTAGTTTTGGATCAAGAAAATCTAGAATTGGGTCTCGAATACAAAAATCTAGTTTTGGATCAAGAAAATCAAGAATTTGGTCGCGAATACAACAATCTTGTTTTGGATCAAGAAAATCCAGAATTTGGTCGGGAATACAAAAATCTAGTTTTGGATCAAGAAAATCAAGAATTTGGTCGGGAATACAAAAATCTAGTTTTGGATCAAGAAAATCAAGAATTGGGATCCTGAATACGAAAAACTAGTTTGGGATCAACAAAATTATAAATATGGACGCGAATACAAAAATCTAGTTTTGGATGAAGAAAAACAAGAATTGGGTCCCGAATACAAAATTCTAGTTTTGGATCAAGAAAATAAGCATTTGGTCGTGAATACAAAAATCGAGTTTTGGATCATGAAAATCAAGAATTTGGTTGCGAATAGATAAATCGAGTTTTGGATCTATAAAATCAAGAAATTTGGTTGCGAAACCAAAAAAATAGTTTTGTATCAAGAAAATCAAGAATTTGTTCGCGAATACAAAAATGTAGTTTTGGATCAAGAAAATCTAGAATTGGGTCCCGAATACAAAAATCTAGTTTTGGATCAAGAAAATCAAGAATTTGGTCGCGAATACAAAAATCTAGTTTTGGATCAAGAAAAATCAAGAATTTGGTCGCGAATACAAAAATCTAGTTTTGGATCTATCAAATCAAGAATTTGGTCGCGAATACAAAAATCTAGTTTTGCATCAAGAAAATCTAGAATTTGGTCGCGAATACGAAAATCTAGTTTTGGATCAAGAAAATCTAGAATTGGGTTCCGAATACAAAAATCTAGTTTTGGATCAAGAAAATCAAGCATTTGGTCGCGAATACAAAAAATTAGTTTTGCATCAAGAAAATCTCGAATTGGGTCCCGAATACAAAAATCTAGTTTTGAATCAAGAAAATCAAGAATTTCGTCGCGAAAACAAAAATGTAGTTTTGGATCAAGAAAATCAAGAATTTGGTCGCGAATACAACAATCTTGTTTTGGATCAACAAAATCCATAATTTGGTCGTGAATACAAAAATCTAGTTTTGGATCAAAAAAAAAATCGAAAATTGGGTTCCGAATACAAAAATCTAGTTTTGGATCAAGAAAATCAAGAATTTGGTCGCGAATACAAAAATGTAGTTTTGGATCAAGAAAATCAAGAATTTGGTCGCGAATACAAAAATCTAGTTTTGGATCAAGAAAATCAAGAATTTCGTCGCGAATACAAAAATCTAGTTTTGGATCAAGAAAATCTAGAATTTGGTCGTAAATACAAAAATCTAGTTTTGGATCAAGAAAATCTAGAATTGGGTCTCGAATACAAAAATCTAGTTTTGGATCAAGAAAATCAAGAATTTGGTCGCGAATACAACAATCTTGTTTTGGATCAAGAAAATCCAGAATTTGGTCGTGAACACAAAAATCTAGTTTTGGATCAAGAAAATCAAGAATTTGGTCGCGAATACAAAAATCTAGTTTTGGATCAAGAAAATCAAGAATTGGGATCCTGAATACGAAAAACTAGTTTGGGATCAACAAAATTATAAATATGGACGCGAATACAAAAATCTAGTTTTGGATGAAGAAAAGCAAGAATTGGGTCCCGAATACAAAATTCTAGTTTTGGATCAAGAAAATAAGCATTTGGTCGTGAATACAAAAACCGAGTTTTGGATCAAGAAAATTAAGAATTTGGTCGCGAATAGAAAAATCGAGTTTTGGATCTATAAAATCAAGAAATTTGGTTGCGAAACCAAAAAAATAGTTTTGTATCAAGAAAATCAAGAATTTGTTCGCGAAACCAAAAAAATAGTTTTGGATCAAGAAAATCAAGAATTTGTTCGCGAATACAAAAATCTAGTTTTGGATCAAGAAAATCAAGAATTTGGTCGGGAATACAAAAATCTAGTTTTGGATGAAGAAAATCAAGAATTTGGTCGCGAATACAAAAATGTAGTTTTGGATCAAGAAAATCAAGAATTTGGTCGCGAATACAAAAATCTAGTTTTGGATCAAGAAAATCTAGAATTTGGTCGCGAATACGAAAATCTAGTTTTGGAACAAGAAAATCTAGAATTGGGTTCCGAATACAAAAATCTAGTTTTGGATCAAGAAAATCAAGCATTTGGTCGCGAATACAAAAAATTAGTTTTGCATCAAGAAAATCTCGAATTGGGTCCCGAATACAAAAATGTAGTTTTGAATCAAGAAAATCAAGAATTTCGTCCCGAAAACAAAAATGTAGTTTTGGATCAAGAAAATCAAGAATTTGGTCGCGAATACAACAATCTTGTTTTGGATCAAGAAAATCCATAATTTGGTCGTGAATACAAAAATCTAGTTTTGGATCAAGAAAATCTAGAATTGGGTTCCGAATACAAAAATCTAGTTTTGGATCAAGAAAATCAAGCATTTGGTCGCGAATACAAAAATCTAGTTTTGGATCAAGAAAATCAAGAATTGGGATCCTGAATACGAAAAACTAGTTTTGGATCAAGAAAATTATGAATTTGGTCGCGAACACAAAAATCTAGTTTTGGATCAAGAAAATCAAGAATTTCGTCGCGAATACAAAAATCTAGTTTTGGATCAAGAAAATCTAGAATTTGGTCATAAATACAAAAATCTAGTTTTGGATCAAGAAAATCTAGAATTGGGTCTCGAATACAAAAATCTAGTTTTGGATCAAGAAAATCAAGAATTTGGTCGCGAATACAACAATCTTGTTTTGGATCAAGAAAATCCAGAATTTGGTCGTGAACACAAAAATCTAGTTTTGGATCAAGAAAATCAAGAATTTGGTCGCGAATACAAAAATCTAGTTTTGGATCAAGAAAATCAAGAATTGGGATCCTGAATACGAAAAACTAGTTTGGGATCAACAAAATTATAAATATGGACGCGAATACAAAAATCTAGTTTAGGATGAAGAAAAGCAAGAATTGGGTCCCGAATACAAAATTCTAGTTTTGGATCAAGAAAATAAGCATTTGGTCGTGAATACAAAAACCGAGTTTTGGATCAAGAAAATTAAGAATTTGGTCGCGAATAGAAAAATCGAGTTTTGGATCTATAAAATCAAGAAATTTGGTTGCGAAACCAAAAAAATAGTTTTGTATCAAGAAAATCAAGAATTTGTTCGCGAAACCAAAAAAATAGTTTTGGATCAAGAAAATCAAGAATTTGTTCGCGAATACAAAAATCTAGTTTTGGATCAAGAAAATCAAGAATTTGGTCGGGAATACAAAAATCTAGTTTTGGATGAAGAAAATCAAGAATTTGGTCGCGAATACAAAAATCTAGTTTTGGATCTATCAAATCATGAATTTGGTCGCGAATACAAAAATCTAGTTTTGCATCAAGAAAATCTAGAATTTGGTCGCGAATACGAAAATCTAGTTTTGGAACAAGAAAATCTAGAATTGGGTTCCGAATACAAAAATCTAGTTTTGGATCAAGAAAATCAAGCATTTGGTCGCGAATACAAAAAATTAGTTTTGCATCAAGAAAATCTCGAATTGGGTCCCGAATACAAAAATGTAGTTTTGAATCAAGAAAATCAAGAATTTCGTCCCGAAAACAAAAATGTAGTTTTGGATCAAGAAAATCAAGAATTTGGTCGCGAATACAACAATCTTGTTTTGGATCAAGAAAATCCATAATTTGGTCGTGAATACAAAAATCTAGTTTTGGATCAAGAAAATCTAGAATTGGGTTCCGAATACAAAAATCTAGTTTTGGATCAAGAAAATCAAGCATTTGGTCGCGAATACAAAAATCTAGTTTTGGATCAAGAAAATCAAGAATTGGGATCCTGAATACGAAAAACTAGTTTTGGATCAAGAAAATTATGAATTTGGTCGCGAATACAAAAATCTAGTTTTGGATCAAGAAAATCAAGAATTTCGTCGCGAATACAAAAATCTAGTTTTGGATCAAGAAAATCTAGAATTTGGTCGTAAATACAAAAATCTAGTTTTGGATCAAGAAAATCTAGAATTGGGTCTCGAATACAAAAATCTAGTTTTGGATCAAGAAAATCAAGAATTTGGTCGCGAATACAACAATCTTGTTTTGGATCAAGAAAATCCAGAATTTGGTCGTGAACACAAAAATCTAGTTTTGCATCAAGAAAATCAAGAATTTGGTCGCGAATACAAAAATCTAGTTTTGGATCAAGAAAATCATGAATTGGGATCCTGAATACGAAAAACTAGTTTGGGATCAACAAAATTATAAATATGGACGCGAATACAAAAATCTAGTTTTGGATGAAGAAAAGCAAGAATTGGGTCCCGAATACAAAATTCTAGTTTTGGATCAAGAAAATAAGCATTTGGTCGTGAATACAAAAACCGAGTTTTGGATCAAGAAAATTAAGAATTTGGTCGCGAATAGAAAAATCGAGTTTTGGATCTATAAAATCAAGAAATTTGGTTGCGAAACCAAAAAAATAGTTTTGTATCAAGAAAATCAAGAATTTGTTCGCGAAACCAAAAAAATAGTTTTGGATCAAGAAAATCAAGAATTTCTTCGCGAATACAAAAATCTAGTTTTGGATCAAGAAAATTAAGAATTTGGTCGGGAATACAAAAATCTAGTTTTGGATGAAGAAAATCAAGAATTTGGTCGCGAATACAAAAATGTAGTTTTGGATCAAGAAAATCAAGAATTTGGTCGCGAATACAAAAATCTAGTTTTGGATCAAGAAAATCTAGAATTTGGTCGCGAATACAAAAATCTAGTTTTGGATCAAGAAAATCAAGAATTTGGTCGCGAATACAAAAATCTAGTTTTGGATCTATCAAATCATGAATTTGGTCGCGAATACAAAAATCTAGTTTTGCATCAAGAAAATCTAGAATTTGGTCGCGAATACGAAAATCTAGTTTTGGAACAAGAAAATCTAGAATTGGGTTCCGAATACAAAAATCTAGTTTTGGATCAAGAAAATCAAGCATTTGGTCGCGAATACAAAAAATTAGTTTTGCATCAAGAAAATCTCGAATTGGGTCCCGAATACAAAAATGTAGTTTTGAATCAAGAAAATCAAGAATTTCGTCCCGAAAACAAAAATGTAGTTTTGGATCAAGAAAATCAAGAATTTGGTCGCGAATACAACAATCTTGTTTTGGATCAAGAAAATCCATAATTTGGTCGTGAATACAAAAATCTAGTTTTGGATCAAGAAAATCTAGAATTGGGTTCCGAATACAAAAATCTAGTTTTGGATCAAGAAAATCAAGCATTTGGTCGCGAATACAAAAATCTAGTTTTGGATCAAGAAAATCAAGAATTGGGATCCTGAATACGAAAAACTAGTTTTGGATCAAGAAAATTATGAATTTGGTCGCGAACACAAAAATCTAGTTTTGGATCAAGAAAATCAAGAATTTCGTCGCGAATACAAAAATCTAGTTTTGGATCAAGAAAATCTAGAATTTGGTCGTAAATACAAAAATCTAGTTTTGGATCAAGAAAATCTAGAATTGGGTCTCGAATACAAAAATCTAGTTTTGGATCAAGAAAATCAAGAATTTGGTCGCGAATACAACAATCTTGTTTTGGATCAAGAAAATCCAGAATTTGGTCGTGAACACAAAAATCTAGTTTTGGATCAAGAAAATCAAGAATTTGGTCGCGAATACAAAAATCTAGTTTTGGATCAAGAAAATCAAGAATTGGGATCCTGAATACGAAAAACTAGTTTGGGATCAACAAAATTATAAATATGGACGCGAATACAAAAATCTAGTTTTGGATGAAGAAAAGCAAGAATTGGGTCCCGAATACAAAATTCTAGTTTTGGATCAAGAAAATAAGCATTTGGTCGTGAATACAAAAATCGAGTTTTGGATCATGAAAATCAAGAATTTGGTAGCGAATAGAAAAATCGAGTTTTGGATCTATAAAATCAAGAAATTTGGTTGCGAAACCAAAAAAATAGTTTTGTATCAAGAAAATCAAGAATTTGTTCGCGAATACAAAAATCTAGTTTTGGATCAAGAAAATCAAGAATTGGGATCCTGAATACGAAAAACTAGTTTGGGATCAACAAAATTATAAATATGGACGCGAATACAAAAATCTAGTTTTGGATGAAGAAAAGCAAGAATTGGGTCCCGAATACAAAAATCTAGTTTTGGATCAAGAAAATCAAGAATTTGGTCGGGAATACAAAAATCTAGTTTTGGATCAAGAAAATCAAGAATTTGGTCGCGAATACAAAAATGTAGTTTTGGATCAAGAAAATCAAGAATTTGGTCGCGAATACAAAAATGTAGTTTTGGATCAAGAAAATCAAGAATTTGGTCGCGAATACAAAAATCTAGTTTTGGATCAAGAAAATCTAGAATTTGGTCGCGAATACAAAAATCTAGTTTTGGATCTATCAAATCAAGAATTTGGTCGCGAATACAAAAATCTAGTTTTGCATCAAGAAAATCTAGAATTTGGTCGCGAATACGAAAATCTAGTTTTGGATCAAGAAAATCTAGAATTGGGTTCCGAATACAAAAATCTAGTTTTGGATCAAGAAAATCAAGCATTTGGTCGCGAATACAAAAAATTAGTTTTGCATCAAGAAAATCTCGAATTGGGTCCCGAATACAAAAATCTAGTTTTGAATCAAGAAAATCAAGAATTTCGTCCCGAAAACAAAAATGTAGTTTTGGATCAAGAAAATCAAGAATTTCGTCGCGAAAACAAAAATGTAGTTTTGGATCAAGAAAATCAAGAATTTAGTCGCGAATACAACAATCTTGTTTTGGATCAAGAAAATCCATAATTTGGTCGCGAATACAAAAATCTAGTTTTGGATCAAGAAAATCTAGAATTTGGTCGCGAATACAAAAATCTAGTTTTGGATCATGAAAATCTAGAATTGGGTTCCGAATACAAAAATCTAGTTTTGGATCAAGAAAATCAAGCATTTGGTCGCGAATACAAAAATCTAGTTTTGGATCAAGAAAATCAAGAATTGGGATCCTGAATACGAAAAACTAGTTTTGGATCAAGAAAAGTATGAATTTGATCGCGAATACAAAAATCTAGTTTTGGATCAAGAAAATCAGGAATTTCGTCGCGAATACAAAAATCTAGTTTTGGATCAAGAAAATCTAAAATTTGGTCGCAAATACAAAAATCTAGTTTTGGATCAAGAAAATCTAGAATTGGGTCCCGAATACAAAAATCTAGTTTTGGATCAATAAAATCTAGAATTGGGTCCCGAATACAAAAATCTAGTTTTGGATCAAGAAAATCAAGAATTTGGTCGCGAATACAACAATTTTGTTTTGGATCAAGAAAATCCAGAATTTGGTCGTGAATACAAAAATTTAGTTTTGGATCAAGAAAATTAAGAATTAGGATCCTGAATACGAAAAAGTAGTTTGGGATCAACAAAATTATAAATATGGACGCGAATACAAAAATCTAGTTTTGGATGAAGAAAAGCAAGAATTGGGTCCCGAATACAAAATTCTAGTTTTGGATCAAGAAAATAAGCATTTGGTCGTGAATACAAAAATCGAGTTTTGGATCAAGAAAATCAAGAATTTGGTCGCGAATAGAAAAATCGAGTTTTGGATCTATAAAATCAAGAAATTTGGTTGAGAAACCAAAAAAATAGTTTTGTATCAAGAAAATCAAGAATTTGTTCGCGAATACAAAAATCTAGTTTTGGATCAAGAAAATCAAGAATTTGGTCGCGAATACAACAATCTTGTTTTGGATCAAGAAAATCCAGAATTTGGTCGTGAATACAAAAATCTAGTTTTGGATCAAGAAAATCAAGAATTTGGTCGCGAATACAAAAATCTAGTTTTGGATCAAGAAAATCAAGTATTGGGATCCTGAATACGAAAAACTAGTTTGGGATCAACAAAATTATAAATATGGACGCGAATACAAAAATCTAGTTTTGGATGAAGAAAAGCAAGAATTGGGTCCCGAATACAAAATTCTAGTTTTGGATCTAGAAAATAAGCATTTGGTCGTGAATACAAAAATCGAGTTTTGGAACAAGAAAATCAAGAATTTGGTCGCGAATAGAAAAATCGAGTTTTGGATCTATAAAATCAAGAAATTTGGTTGCGAAACCAAAAAAATAGTTTTGTATCAAGAAAATCAAGAATTTGTTCGCGAATACAAAAATCTAGTTTTGGATCAAGAAAATCTAGAATTGGGTCCCGAATACAAAAATCTAGTTTTGGATCAAGAAAATCAAGAATTGGGATCCTGAATACGAAAAACTAGTTTGGGATCAACAAAATTATAAATATGGACGCGAATACAAAAATCTAGTTTTGGATGAAGAAAAGCAAGAATTGGGTCCCGAATACAAAATTCTAGTTTTGGATCAAGAAAATAAGCATTTGGTCGTGAATACAAAAATCGAGTTTTGGATCAAGAAAATCAAGAATTTGGTCGCGAATAGAAAAATCGAGTTTTGGATCTATAAAATCAAGAAATTTGGTTGCGAAACCAAAAAAATAGTTTTGTATCAAGAAAATCAAGAATTTGTTCGCGAATACAAAAATCTAGTTTTGGATCAAGAAAATCTAGAATTGGGTCCCGAATACAAAAATCTAGTTTTGCATCAAGAAAATCAAGAATTTGGTCGGGAATACAAAAATCTAGTTTTGGATCAAGAAAATCAAGAATTTGGTCGCGAATACAAAAATGTAGTTTTGGATCAAGAAAATCAAGAATTTGGTCGCGAATACAAAAATCTAGTTTTGGATCAAGAAAATCTAGAATTTGGTCGCGAATACAAAAATCTAGTTTTGGATCAAGAAAATCAAGAATTTGGTCGCGAATACAAAAATCTAGTTTTGGATCTATCAAATCAAGAATTTGGTCGCGAATACAAAAATCTAGTTTTGCATCAAGAAAATCTAGAATTTGGTCGCGAATACGAAAATCTAGTTTTGGATCAAGAAAATCTAGAATTGGGTTCCGAATACAAAAATCTAGTTTTGGATCAAGAAAATCAAGCATTTGGTCGCGAATACAAAAAATTAGTTTTGCATCAAGAAAATCTCGAATTGGGTCCCGAATACAAAAATCTAGTTTTGGATGAAGAAAAGCAAGAATTGGGTCCCGAATACAAAAATCTAGTTTTGGATCAAGAAAATCAAGAATTTGGTCGCGAATACAAAAATCTAGTTTTGGATCAAGAAAATCAAGAATTTGGTCGGGAATACAAAAATCTAGTTTTGGATCAAGAAAATCAAGAATTTGGTCTCGAATACAAAAATGTAGTTTTGGATCAAGAAAATCAAAAATTTGGTCGCGAATACAAAAATCTAGTTTTGGATCAAGAAAATCAAGAATTTGGTCGCGAATACAAAAATCTAGTTTTGGATCAAGAAAATCTAGAATTTGGTCGCGAATACAAAAATCTAGTTTTGGATCAAGAAAATCAAGAATTTGGTCGCGAATACAAAAATCTAGTATTGGATCTATCAAATCAAGAATTTGGTCGCGAATACAAAAATCTAGTTTTGCATCAAGAAAATCTAGAATTTGGTCGCGAATACGAAAATCTAGTTTTGGATCAAGAAAATCTAGAATTGGGTTCCGAATACAAAAATCTAGTTTTGGATCAAGAAAATCAAGCATTTGGTCGCGAATACAAAAAATTAGTTTTGCATCAAGAAAATCTCGAATTGGGTCCCGAATACAAAAATCTAGTTTTGAATCAAGAAAATCAAGAATTTCGTCGCGAAAACAAAAATGTAGTTTTGGATCAAGAAAATCAAGAATTTGGTCGCGAATACAACAATCTTGTTTTGGATCAACAAAATCCATAATTTGGTCGTGAATACAAAAATCTAGTTTTGGATCAAAAAAAAAATCGAAAATTGGGTTCCGAATACAAAAATCTAGTTTTGGATCAAGAAAATCAAGAATTTGGTCGCGAATACAAAATTGTAGTTTTGGATTAAGAAAATCAAGAATTTGGTCGCGAATACAAAAATCTAGTTTTGGATCAAGAAAATCAAGAATTTCGTCGCGAATACAAAAATCTAGTTTTGGATCAAGAAAATCTAGAATTTGGTCGTAAATACAAAAATCTAGTTTTGGATCAAGAAAATCTAGAATTGGGTCTCGAATACAAAAATCTAGTTTTGGATCAAGAAAATCAAGAATTTGGTCGCGAATACAACAATCTTGTTTTGGATCAAGAAAATCCAGAATTTGGTCGTGAATACAAAAATCTAGTTTTGGATCAAGAAAATCAAGAATTTGGTCGCGAATACAAAAATCTATTTTTGGATCAAGAAAATCAAGAATTGGGATCCTGAATACGAAAAACTAGTTTGGGATCAACAAAATTATAAATATGGACACGAATACAAAAATCTAGTTTTGGATGAAGAAAAGCCAGAATTGGGTCCCGAATACAAAATTCTAGTTTTGGATCAAGAAAATAAGCATATGGTCGTGAATACAAAAACCGAGTTTTGGATCAAGAAAATTAAGAATTTGGTCGCGAATAGAAAAATCGAGTTTTGGATCTATAAAATCAAGAAATTTGGTTGCGAAACCAAAAAAATAGTTTTGTATCAAGAAAATCAAGAATTTGTTCGCGAAACCAAAAAAATAGTTTTGGATCAAGAAAATCAAGAATTTGTTCGCGAATACAAAAATCTAGTTTTGGATCTAGAAAATCAAGAATTTGGTCGGGAATACAAAAATCTAGTTTTGGATGAAGAAAATCAAGAATTTGGTCGCGAATACAAAAATGTAGTTTGGGATCAAGAAAATCAAGAATTTGGTCGCGAATACAAAAATCTAGTTTTGGATCAAGAAAATCTAGAATTTGGTCGCGAATACAAAAATCTAGTTTTGGATCAAGAAAATCAAGAATTTGGTCGCGAATACAAAAATCTAGTTTTGGATCTATCAAATCAAGAATTTGGTCGCGAATACAAAATTCTAGTTTTGCATCAAGAAAATCTAGAATTTGCGCGCGAATACGAAAATCAAGTTTTGGAACAAGAAAATCTAGAATTGGGTTCCGAATACAAAAATCTAGTTTTGGATCAAGAAAATCAAGCATTTGGTCGCGAATACAAAAAATTAGTTTTGCATCAAGAAAATCTCGAATTGGGTCCCGAATACAAAAATGTAGTTTTGAATCAAGAAAATCAAGAATTTCGTCCCGAAAACAAAAATGTAGTTTTGGATCAAGAAAATCAAGAATTTGGTCGCGAATACAACAATCTTGTTTTGGATCAAGAAAATCCATAATTTGGTCGTGAATACAAAAATCTAGTTTTGGATCAAGAAAATCTAGAATTGGGTGCCGAATACAAAAATCTAGTTTTGGATCAAGAAAATCAAGCATTTGGTCGCGAATACAAAAATCTAGTTTTGGATCAAGAAAATCAAGAATTGGGATCCTGAATACGAAAAACTAGTTTTGGATCAAGAAAATTATGAATTTGGTCGCGAACACAAAAATCTAGTTTTGGATCAAGAAAATCAAGAATTTCGTCGCGAATACAAAAATCTAGTTTTGGATCAAGAAAATCTAGAATTTGGTCGTAAATACAAAAATCTAGTTTTGGATGAAGAAAATCTAGAATTGGGTCTCGAATACAAAAATCTAGTTTTGGATCAAGAAAATCAAGAATTTGGTCGCGAATACAACAATCTTGTTTTGGATCAAGAAAATCCAGAATTTGGTCGTGAACACAAAAATCTAGTTTTGGATCAAGAAAATCAAGAATTTGGTCGCGAATACAAAAATCTAGTTTTGGATCAAGAAAATCAAGAATTGGGATCCTGAATACGAAAAACTAGTTTGGGATCAACAAAATTATAAATATGGACGCGAATACAAAAATCTAGTTTTGGATGAAGAAAAACAAGAATTGGGTCCCGAATACAAAATTCTAGTTTTGGATCAAGAAAATAAGCATTTGGTCGTGAATACAAAAATCGAGTTTTGGATCATGAAAATCAAGAATTTGGTTGCGAATAGATAAATCGAGTTTTGGATCTATAAAATCAAGAAATTTGGTTGCGAAACCAAAAAAATAGTTTTGTATCAAGAAAATCAAGAATTTGTTCGCGAATACAAAAATGTAGTTTTGGATCAAGAAAATCTAGAATTGGGTCCCGAATACAAAAATCTAGTTTTGGATCAAGAAAATCAAGAATTTGGTCGGGAATACAAAAATCTAGTTTTGGATCAAGAAAATCAAGAATTTGGTCGCGAATACAAAAATGTAGTTTTGGATCAAGAAAATCAAGAATTTGGTCGCGAATACAAAAATCTAGTTTTGGATCAAGAAAATCTAGAATTTGGTCGCGAATACAAAAATCTAGTTTTGGATCAAGAAAATCAAGAATTTGGTCGCGAATACAAAAATCTAGTTTTGGATCTATCAAATCAAGAATTTGGTCGCGAATACAAAAATCTAGTTTTGCATCAAGAAAATCTAGAATTTGGTCGCGAATACGAAAATCTAGTTTTGGATCAAGAAAATCTAGAATTGGGTTCCGAATACAAAAATCTAGTTTTGGATCAAGAAAATCAAGCATTTGGTCGCGAATACAAAAAATTAGTTTTGCATCAAGAAAATCTCGAATTGGGTCCCGAATACAAAAATCTAGTTTTGAATCAAGAAAATCAAGAATTTCGTCCCGAAAACAAAAATGTAGTTTTGGATCAAGAAAATCAAGAATTTGGTCGCGAATACAACAATCTTGTTTTGGATCAAGAAAATCCATAATTTGGTCGTGAATACAAAAATCTAGTTTTGGATCAAGAAAATCTAGAATTGGGTTCCGAATACAAAAATCTAGTTTTGGATCAAGAAAATCAAGCATTTGGTCGCGAATACAAAAATCTAGTTTTGGATCAAGAAAATCAAGAATTTCGTCGCGAATACAAAAATCTAGTTTTGGATCAAGAAAATCTAGAATTTGGTCGCAAATACAAAAATCTAGTTTTGCATCAAGAAAATCTAGAATTTGGTCGCGAATACGAAAATCTAGAATTGGGTTCCGAATACAAAAATCTAGTTTTGGATCAAGAAAATCAAGCATTTGGTCGCGAATACAAAAAATTAGTTTTGCATCAAGAAAATCTAGAATTGGGTTCCGAATACAAAAATCGAGTTTTGGATCAAGAAAATCAAGAATTTGGTCGCGAATAGAAAAATCGAGTTTTGGATCTATAAAATCAAGAAATTTGGTTGCGAAACCAAAAAAATAGTTTTGGATCAAGAAATTCAAGAATTTGTTCGCGAATACAAAAATCTAGTTTTGGATCAAGAAAATCTAGAATTGGGTCCCGAATACAAAAATCTAGTTTTGGATCAAGAAAATCAAGAATTTGGTCGGGAATACAAAAATCTAGTTTTGGATCAAGAAAATCAAGAATTTGGTCGCGAATACAAAAATCTAGTTTTGGATCAAGAAAATCTAGAATTTGGTCGCGAATACAAAAATCTAGTTTTGGATCAAGAAAATCAAGAATTTGGTCGCGAATACAAAAATCTAGTTTTGGATCTATCAAATCAAGAATTTGGTCGCGAATACAAAAATCTAGTTTTGCATCAGGAAAATCTAGAATTTGGTCGCGAATACGAAAATCTAGAATTGGGTTCCGAATACAAAAATCTAGTTTTGGATCAAGAAAATCAAGCATTTGGTCGCGAATACAAAAAATTAGTTTTGCATCAAGAAAATCCATAATTTGGTCGTGAATGCAAAAATCTAGTTTTGGATCAAGAAAATCTAGAATTTGGTCGCGAATACAAAAATCTAGTTTTGGATCAAGAAAATCTAGAATTGGGTCCCGAATACAAAATTCTAGTTTTGGATCAAGAAAATCAAGAATTTGTTCGCGAATACAAAAATCTAGTTTTGGATCAAGAAAATCTAGAATTGGGTCCCGAATACAAAAATCTAGTTTTGGATCAAGAAAATCAAGAATTTGGTCGCGAATACAACAATCTTGTTTTGGATCAAGAAAATCCAGAATTTCGTCGCGAAAACAAAAATGTAGATTTGGATCAAAAAAATCAATAATTTGGCCGCGAATACAAAAATCTAGTTTTGGATCAAGAAAATCAAGAATTTGTTCGCGAGTACAACAATCTTGTTTTGGATCAAGAAAATCAAGAATTTGGTCGTGAATACAAAAATCTAATTTTTGGATCTATAAAATCAAGAATTTGGACGCGAATACAAAAATCTAGTTTTGGATCATGAAAATCAAGAATTGGGTCCCGAATACAAAAATCTAGTTTTGGATCAAGAAAATCTAGAATTGGGTCCCGAATACAAAAATCTAGTTTTGAATCAAGAAAATCTAGAATTTTCGTCGCGAAAACAAAAATGTAGTTTTGGATCAAGAAAATCAAGAATTTAGTCGCGAATACAACAATCTTGTTTTGGATCAAGAAAATCCATAATTTGGTCGTGAATACAAAAATCTAGTTTTGGATCAAGAAAATCTAGAATTTGGTCGCGAATACAAAAATCTAGTTTTGGATCAAGAAAATCTAGAATTGGGTTCCGAATACAAAAATCTAGTTTTGGATCAAGAAAATCAAGCATTTGCTCGCGAATACAAAAATCTAGTTTTGGATCAAGAAAATCAAGAATTGGGATCCTGAATACGAAAAACTAGTTTTGGATCAAGAAAATTATGAATTTGATCGCGAATACAAAAATCTAGTTTTGGATCAAGAAAATCAGGAATTTGGTCGCGAATACAAAAATCTAGTTTTGGATCAAGAAAATCTAGAATTGGGTCCCGAATACAAAAATCTAGTTTTGGATCAAAAAAATCTAGAATTGGGTCCCGAATACAAAAATCTAGTTTTGGATCAAGAAAATCAAGAATTTGGTCGCGAATACAACAATTTTGTTTTGGAACAAGAAAATCCAGAATTTGGTCGTGAATACAAAAATTTAGTTTTGGATCAAGAAAATCAAGAATTTGGTCGCGAATACAAAAATCTAGTTTTGGATCAAGAAAATCAAGAATTGGGATCCTGAATACGAAATTCTAGTTTTGGATCAGGAAAATAACCATTTGGTCGTGAATACAAAAATCGAGTTTTGGATCAAGAAAATCAAGAATTTGGTCGCGAATAGAAAATTCTAGTTTTGGATCAAGAAAATAAGCATTTGGTCGTGAATACAAAAATCGAGTTTGGATCAAGAAAATCAAGAATTTGGTCGCGAATAGAAAACTCGAGTTTTGGATCTATAAAATCAAGAAATTTGGTTGCGAAACCAAAAAAATAGTTTTGTATCAAGAAAATCAAGAATTTGTTCGCGAATACAAAAATCTAGTTTTGGATCAAGAAAATCTAGAATTGGGTCCCGAATACAAAAATCTAGTTTTGGATCAAGAAAATCAAGAATTTGGTCGCGAATACAACAATCTTGTTTTGGAGCAAGAAAATCCAGAATTTCGTCGCGAAAACAAAAATGTAGATTTGGATCAAAAAAATTAAGAATTCGGCCGCGAATACAAAAATCTAGTTTTGGATCAAGAAAATCAAGAATTTGTTCGCGAATACAACAATCTTGTTTTGGATCAAGAAAATCAAGAATTTGGTCGTGAATACAAAAATCTCATTTTTGGATCTATAAAATCAAGAATTTGGACGCGAATACAAAAATCTAGTTTTGGATCATGAAAATCAAGAATTGGGTCCCGAATACAAAAATCTAGTTTTGAATCAAGAAAATCAAGAATTTGGTCGCGAATACAAAAATCTAGTTTTGGATCAAGAAAATCAAGAATTTGGTCGCGAATACAACAATCTTGTTTTGGATCAAGAAAATCTAGAATTTGGTCGCGAATACAACAATCTTGTTTTGGATCAAGAAAATCAAGAATTTGGTCGCGAATACAAAAATCTAGTTTTGGATCAAGAAAATCTAGAATTGGGTCCCGAATACAAAAATCTAGTTTTGGATCAAGAAAATCAAGAATTTGGTCGCGAATACAACAATCTTGTTTTGGATCAAGAAAATCCAGAATTTCGTCGCGAAAACAAAAATGTAGATTTGGATCAAAAAAATCAATAATTTGGCCGCGAATACAAAAATCTAGTTTTGGATCAAGAAAATCAAGAATTTGTTCGCGAGTACAACAATCTTGTTTTGGATCAAGAAAATCAAGAATTTGGTCGTGAATACAAAAATCTAATTTTTGGATCTATAAAATCAAGAATTTGGACGCGAATACAAAAATCTAGTTTTGGATCATGAAAATCAAGAATTGGGTCCCGAATACAAAAATCTAGTTTTGGATCAAGAAAATCTAGAATTGGGTCCCGAATACAAAAATCTAGTTTTGAATCAAGAAAATCTAGAATTTTCGTCGCGAAAACAAAAATGTAGTTTTGGATCAAGAAAATCAAGAATTTAGTCGCGAATACAACAATCTTGTTTTGGATCAAGAAAATCCATAATTTGGTCGTGAATACAAAAATCTAGTTTTGGATCAAGAAAATCTAGAATTTGGTCGCGAATACAAAAATCTAGTTTTGGATCAAGAAAATCTAGAATTGGGTTCCGAATACAAAAATCTAGTTTTGGATCAAGAAAATCAAGCATTTGCTCGCGAATACAAAAATCTAGTTTTGGATCAAGAAAATCAAGAATTGGGATCCTGAATACGAAAAACTAGTTTTGGATCAAGAAAATTATGAATTTGATCGCGAATACAAAAATCTAGTTTTGGATCAAGAAAATCAGGAATTTGGTCGCGAATACAAAAATCTAGTTTTGGATCAAGAAAATCTAGAATTGGGTCCCGAATACAAAAATCTAGTTTTGGATCAAAAAAATCTAGAATTGGGTCCCGAATACAAAAATCTAGTTTTGGATCAAGAAAATCAAGAATTTGGTCGCGAATACAACAATTTTGTTTTGGAACAAGAAAATCCAGAATTTGGTCGTGAATACAAAAATTTAGTTTTGGATCAAGAAAATCAAGAATTTGGTCGCGAATACAAAAATCTAGTTTTGGATCAAGAAAATCAAGAATTGGGATCCTGAATACGAAATTCTAGTTTTGGATCAGGAAAATAACCATTTGGTCGTGAATACAAAAATCGAGTTTTGGATCAAGAAAATCAAGAATTTGGTCGCGAATAGAAAATTCTAGTTTTGGATCAAGAAAATAAGCATTTGGTCGTGAATACAAAAATCGAGTTTGGATCAAGAAAATCAAGAATTTGGTCGCGAATAGAAAACTCGAGTTTTGGATCTATAAAATCAAGAAATTTGGTTGCGAAACCAAAAAAATAGTTTTGTATCAAGAAAATCAAGAATTTGTTCGCGAATACAAAAATCTAGTTTTGGATCAAGAAAATCTAGAATTGGGTCCCGAATACAAAAATCTAGTTTTGGATCAAGAAAATCAAGAATTTGGTCGCGAATACAACAATCTTGTTTTGGAGCAAGAAAATCCAGAATTTCGTCGCGAAAACAAAAATGTAGATTTGGATCAAAAAAATTAAGAATTCGGCCGCGAATACAAAAATCTAGTTTTGGATCAAGAAAATCAAGAATTTGTTCGCGAATACAACAATCTTGTTTTGGATCAAGAAAATCAAGAATTTGGTCGTGAATACAAAAATCTCATTTTTGGATCTATAAAATCAAGAATTTGGACGCGAATACAAAAATCTAGTTTTGGATCATGAAAATCAAGAATTGGGTCCCGAATACAAAAATCTAGTTTTGAATCAAGAAAATCAAGAATTTGGTCGCGAATACAAAAATCTAGTTTTGGATCAAGAAAATCAAGAATTTGGTCGCGAATACAACAATCTTGTTTTGGATCAAGAAAATCTAGAATTTGGTCGCGAATACAACAATCTTGTTTTGGATCAAGAAAATCAAGAATTTGGTCGCGAATAGAAAAATCAAGTTTTGGATCAAGAAAATCAAGAATTTGGTCGCGAATACAAAAATCTAGTTTTGGATCAAGAAAATCTAGAATTTGGTCGCGAATACAAAAATCTAGTTTTGGATCAAGAAAATCTAGAATTGGGTTCCGAATACAAAAATCTAGTTTTGGATCAAGAAAATCAAGCATTTGGTCGCGAATACAAAAAATTAGTTTTGGATCAAGAAAATCTCGAATTGGGTCCCGAATACAAAAATCTAGTTTTGAATCAAGAAAATCAAGAATTTCGTCGCGAAAACAAAAATGTAGTTTTGGATCAAGAAAATGAAGAATTTGGTCGCGAATACAACAATCTTGTTTTGGATCAAGAAAATCCATAATTTGGTCGTGAATACAAAAATCTAGTTTTGGATCAAGAAAATCTAGAATTGGGTTCCGAATACAAAAATGTAGTTTTGGATCAAGAAAATCAAGAATTTGGTCGCGAATACAAAAATCTAGTTTTGTATCAAGAAAATCTAGAATTTGGTCGCGAATACAAAAATCTAGTTTTGGATCAAGAAAATCTAGAATTGGGTTCCGAATACAAAAATCTAGTTTTGGATCAAGAAAATCAAGCAGTTGGTCGCGAATACAAAAAATTAGTTTTGGATCAAGAAAATCTAGAATTGGGTCCCGAATACAAAAATCTAGTTTTGAATAAAAAAAATCAAGAATTTCGTCGCGAAAATAAAAATGTAGTTTTGGTTCAAGAAAATCAAGAATTTGGTCGCGAATACAACAATCTTGTTTTGGATCAAGAAAATCCATAATTTGGTCGTGAATACAAAAATCTAGTTTTGGATCAATAAAATCAAGCATTTGGTCGCGAATACAAAAATCTAGTTTTGGATCAAGAAAATCAAGAATTGGGATCCTGAATACGAAAAACTAGTTTTGGATCAAGAAAATTATGAATTTGGTCGCGAATACAAAAATCTAGTTTTGGATCAAGAAAATCTAGAATTTGGTCGCAAATACAACAATCTCGTTTTGGATCAAGAAAATCCAGAATTTGGTCGTGAATACAAAAATCTAGTTTTGGATCAAGAAAATCAAGAATTTGGTCGCGAATACAAAAATCTAGTTTTGGATCAAGAAAATCAAGAATTGGGATCCTGAATACGAAAAACTAGTTTGGGATCAACAAAATTATAAATATGGACGCGAATACAAAAATCTAGTTTTGGATGAAGAAAAGCAAGAATTGGGTCCCGAATACAAAATTCTAGTTTTGGATCAAGAAAATAAGCATTTGGTCGTGAATACAAAAATCGAGTTTTGTATCAAGAAAATCAAGAATTTGGTCGTGAATAGAAAAATCGAGTTTTGGATCTATAAAATCAAGAAATTTGGTTGCGAAACCAAAAAAATAGTTTTGTATCAAGAAAATCAAGAATTTGTTCGCGAATACAAAAATCTAGTTTTGGATCAAGAAAATCTAGAATTGGGTCCCGAATACAAAAATCTAGTTTTCGATCAAGAAAATCAAGAATTTGGTCGGGAATACAAAAATCTAGTTTTGGATCAAGAAAATCAAGAATTTGGTCGCGAATACAAAAATGTAGTTTTGGATCAAGAAAATCCATAATTTGGTCGCGAATACAAAAATCTAGTTTTGGATCAAGAAAATCTAGAATTTGGTCGCGAATACGAAAATCTAGTTTTGGAACAAGAAAATCTAGAATTGGGTTCCGAATACAAAAATCTAGTTTTGGATCAAGAAAATCAAGCATTTGGTCGCGAATACAAAAAATTAGTTTTGGATCAAGAAAATCTATAATTGGGTTCCGAATACAAAAATCTAGTTTTGAATCAAGAAAATCAAGAATTTCGTCGCGAAAACAAAAATGTAGTTTTGGATCAAGAAAATCAAGAATTGGTATCAGGAATACGAAAAACTAGTTTTGGGTCAAGAAAATTATGAATTTGGTCGCGAATACAAAAATCTAGTTTTGGATCAAGAAAATCAAGAATTTCGTCGCGAATACAAAAATCTAGTTTTGGATCAAGAAAATCTAGAATTTGGTCGCCAATACAAAAATCTAGTTTTGGATCAAGAAAATCTAGAATTGGGTCCCGAATACAAAAATCTAGTTTTGGATCAAGAAAATAAAGAATTTGGCCGCGAATACAACAATCTTGTTTTGGATCAATAAAATCCAGAATTTGGTCGTGAATACAAAATTCTAGTTTTGGATCAAGAAAATCAAGAATTTGGTCGCGAAGACAAAAATCTAGCTTTGGATCAAGAAAATCAAGAATTGGGATCCTGAATACGAAAAACTAGTTTGGGATCAACAAAATTATAAATATGGACGCGAATACAAAAATCTAGTTTTGGATGAAGACAAGCAAGAATTGGGTCCCGAATACAATATTCTAGTTTTGGATCAAGAAAATAAGCATTTGGTCGTGAATACAAAAATCGAGTTTTGGATCAAGAAAATCAAGAATTTGGTCGCGAATAGAAAAATCGAGTTTTGGATCTATAAAATCAAGAAATTTTGTTGCGAAACCAAAAAAATAGTTTTGTATCATGAAAATCAAGAATTTGTTCGCGAATACAAAAATCTAGTTTTGGATCAAGAAAATCTAGAATTGGGTCCCGAATACAAAAATCTAGTTTTGGATCAAGAAAATCAAGAATTTGGTCGGGAATACAAAAATCTAATTTTGGATCAAGAAAATCAAGAATTTGGTCGCGAATACAAAAATGTAGTTTTGGATCAAGAAAATCAAGAATTTGGTCGCGAATACAAAAATCTAGTTTTGGATCAAGAAAATCTAGAATTTGGTCGCGAATACAAAAATCTAGTTTTGGATCAAGAAAATCTAGAATTGGGTCCCGAATACAAAAATCTAGTTTTGGATCAAGAAAATCAAGAATTTGGTCGGGAATACAAAAATCTAGTTTTGGATCAAGAAAATCAAGAATTTGGTCGCGAATACAAAAATGTAGTTTTGGATCAAGAAAATCAAGAATTTGGTCGCGAATACAAAAATCTAGTTTTGGATCAAGAAAATCTAGAATTTGGTCGCGAATGCAAAAATATTGTTTTGGATCAAGAAAATCTAGAATTGGGTTCCGAATACAAAAATCTAGTTTTGGATCAAGAAAATCAAGCATTTGGTCGCGAATACAAAAAATTAGTTTTGGATCAAGAAAATCTAGAATTGGGTCCCGAATACAAAAATCTAGTTTTGAATAAAAAAAATCAAGAATTTCGTCGCGAAAATAAAAATGTAGTTTTGGTTCAAGAAAATCAAGAATTTGGCCGCGAATACAACAATCTTGTTTTGGATCAATAAAATCTAGAATTGGGTTCCGAATAAAAAAATCTAGTTTTGGATCAAGAAAATCAAGCATTTGGTCGCGAATACAAAAATCTAGTTTTGGATCATGAAAATCTAGAATTTGGTCGCGAATACAACAATCTTGTTTTGGATCAAGAAAATCAAGAATTTGGTCGCGAATAGAAAAATCTAGTTTTGGAACAAGAAAATCAAGAATTTGGTCGCGAATACAAAAATCTAGTTTTGGATCTATCAAATCAAGAATTGGGTCCCGAATACAAAAATCTAGTTTTGGATCAAGAAAATCAAGAATTTGGTCTCGAATACAAAAATCTAGTTTTGGATCAAGAAAATCTAGAATTGGGTCCCGAATACAAAAATCTAGTTTTGGATCAAGAAAATCAAGAATTTTGTCGGGAATACAAAAATCTAGTTTTGGATCAAGAAAATCAAGAATTTGGTCGCGAATACAAAAATGTAGTTTTGGATCAAGAAAATCAAGAATTTGGTCGCGAATACAAAAATCTAGTTTTGGATCAAGAAAATCTAGAATTTGGTCGCGAATACAAAAATCTAGTTTTGGATCAAGAAAATCTAGAATTGGGTTCCGAATAAAAAAATCTAGTTTTGGATCAAGAAAATCATGCATTTGGTCGCGAATACAAAAAATTAGTTTTGGATCAAGAAAATCTAGAATTGGGTCCCGAATACAAAAATCTAGTTTTGAATAAAAAAAATCAAGAATTTCGTCGCGAAAATAAAAATGTAGTTTTGGTTCAAGAAAATCAAGAATTTGGTCGCGAATACAACAATCTTGTTTTGGATCAAGAAAATCCATAATTTGGTCGTGAATACAAAAATCTAGTTTTGGATCAAGAAAATCAAGCATTTGGTCGCGAATACAAAAATCTAGTTTTGGATCAAGAAAATCAAGAATTGGGATCCTGAATACGAAAAATAGTTTTGGATCAAGAAAATCCATAATTTGGTCGTGAATACAAAAATCTAGTTTTGGATCAAGAAAATCTAGAATTTGGTCGCGAATACAAAAATCTAGTTTTGGATCAAGAAAATCTAGAATTGGGTTCCGCATACAAAAATCTAGTTTTGGATCAAGAAAATCAAGCATTTGGTCGCGAATACAAAAATCTAGTTTTGGATCAAGAAAATCAAGAATTGGGATCCTGAATACGAAAAACTAGTTTTGGATCAAGAAAATTATGAATTTGGTCGCGAATACAACAATCTTGTTTTGGATCAAGAAAATCAAGAATTTGGTCGCGAATACAAAAATCTAGTTTTGGATCAAGAAAATCTAGAATTTGGTCGCGAATACAAAAATCTAGTTTTGGATCAAGAAAATCTAGAATTGGGTTCCGAATACAAAAATCTAGTTTTGGATCTAAAAAATCAAGCATTTGGTCGCGAATACAAAAAATTAGTTTTGGATCAAGAAAATCTATAATTGGGTCCCGAATACAAAAATCTAGTTTTGTATCAAGAAAATCAAGAATTTCGTCGCGAAAACAAAAATGTAGTTTTGGATCAAGAAAATCAAGAATTGGGATCAGGAATACGAAAAACTAGTTTTGGATCAAGAAAATTATGAATTTGGTCGCGAATACAAAAATCTAGTTTTGGATCAAGAAAATCAAGAATTTCGTCGCGAATACAAAAATCTAGTTTTGGATCAAGAAAATCTACAATTTGGTCGCAAATACAAAAATCTAGTTTGGGATCAAGAAAATCTAGAATTGGGTCCCGAATACAAAAATCTAGTTTTGGATCAAGAAAATCAAGAATTTGGCCGCGAATACAACAATCTTGTTTTGGATCAATAAAATCTAGAATTGGGTTCCGAATACAAAAATCTAGTTTTGGATCAAGAAAATCAAGCATTTGGTCGCGAATACAAAAAATTAGTTTTGGATCAAGAAAATCTAGAATTGGGTCCCGAATACAAAAATCTAGTTTTGAATAAAAAAAATCAAGAATTTCGTCGCGAAAATAAAAATGTAGTTTTGGTTCAAGAAAATCAAAAATTTGGTCGCGAATACAACAATCTTGTTTTGGATCAAAAAATCCATAATTTGGTCGGGAATACAAAAATCTAGTTTTGGATCAAGAAAATCTAGAATTTGGTCGCGAATACAAAAATCTAGTTTTGGATCAAGAAAATCTAGAATTGGGTTCCGAATACAAAAATCTAGTTTTGGATCAAGAAAATCAAGCATTTGGTCGCGAATACAAAAATCTAGTTTTGGATCAAGAAAATCAAGAATTGGGATCCTGAATACGAAAAACTAGTTTTGGATCAAGAAAATTATGAATTTGATCGCGAATACAAAAATCTAGTTTTGGATCAAGAAAATCAGGAATTTCGTCGCGAATACAAAAATCTAGTTTTGGATCAAGAAAATCTAGAATTTTGTCGCAAATACAAAAATCTAGTTTTGGATCAAGAAAATCTAGAATTGGGTCCCGAATACAAAAATCTAGTTTTGGATCAAAAAAATCTAGAATTGGGTCCCGAATACAAAAATCTAGTTTTGGATCAAGAAAATCAAGAATTTGGTCGCGAATACAAAAATTTAGTTTTGGATCAAGAAAATCAAGAATTTGGTCGCGAATACAAAAATCTAGTTTTGGATCAAGAAAATCAAGAATTGGGATCCTGAATACGAAAAACTAGTTTGGGATCAACAAAATTATAAATATGGACGCGAATACAAAAATCTAGTTTTGGATGAAGAAAAGCAAGAATTGGGTCCCGAATACAAAATTCTAGTTTTGGATCAAGAAAATAAGCATTTGGTCGTGAATACAAAAATCGAGTTTTGGATCAAGAAAATCAAGAATTTGGTCGCGAATAGAAAAATCGAGTTTTGGATCTATAAAATCAAGAAATTTGGTTGCGAAACCAAAAAAATAGTTTTGTATCAAGAAAATCAAGAAATTGTTCGCGAATACAAAAATCTAGTTTTGGATCAAGAAAATCTAGAATTGGGTCCCGAATACAAAAATCTAGTTTTGAATCAAGAAAATCAAGAATTTGGTCGGGAATACAAAAATCTAGTTTTGGATCAAGAAAATCAAGAATTTGGTCGCGAATACAAAAATGTAGTTTTGGATCAAGAAAATCAAGAATTTGGTCGCGAATACAAAAATCTAGTTTTGGATCAAGAAAATCTAGAATTTGGTCGCGAATACAAAAATCTAGTTTTGGATCAAGAAAATCTAGAATTGGGTTCCGTATACAAAAATCTAGTTTTGGATCAAAAAAATCAAGCATTTGGTCGCGAATACAAAAAATTAGTTTTGGATCAAGAAAATCTATAATTGGGTCCCGAATACAAAAATGTAGTTTTGTATCAAGAAAATCAAGAATTTCGTCGCGAAAACAAAAATGTAGTTTTGGATCAAGAAAATCAAGAATTGGGATCAGGAATACGAAAAACTAGTTTTGGATCAAGAAAATTATGAATTTGGTCGCGAATACAAAAATCTAGTTTTGGATCAAGAAAATCAAGAATTTCGTCGCGAATACAAAAATCTAGTTTTGGATCAAGAAAATCTAGAATTTGGTCGCAAATACAAAAATCTAGTTTGGGATCAAGAAAATCTAGAATTGGGTCCCGAATACAAAAATCTAGTTTTGGATCAAGAAAATCAAGAATTTGGCCGCGAATACAACAATCTTGTTTTGGATCAATAAAATCTAGAATTGGGTTCCGAATACAAAAATCTAGTTTTGGATCAAGAAAATCAAGCATTTGGTCGCGAATACAAAAAATTAGTTTTGGATCAAGAAAATCTAGAATTGGGTCCCGAATACAAAAATCTAGTTTTGAATAAAAAAAATCAAGAATTTCGTCGCGAAAATAAAAATGTAGTTTTGGTTCAAGAAAATCAAAAATTTGGTCGCGAATACAACAATCTTGTTTTGGATCAAGAAAATCCATAATTTGGTCGTGAATACAAAAATCTAGTTTTGGATCAAGAAAATCTAGAATTTGGTCGCGAATACAAAAATCTAGTTTTGGATCAAGAAAATCTAGAATTGGGTTCCGAATACAAAAATCTAGTTTTGGATCAAGAAAATCAAGCATTTGGTCGCGAATACAAAAATCTAGTTTTGGATCAAGAAAATCAAGAATTGGGATCCTGAATACGAAAAACTAGTTTTGGATCAAGAAAATTATGAATTTGATCGCGAATACAAAAATCTAGTTTTGGATCAAGAAAATCAGGAATTTCGTCGCGAATACAAAAATCTAGTTTTGGATCAAGAAAATCTAGAATTTTGTCGCAAATACAAAAATCTAGTTTTGGATCAAGAAAATCTAGAATTGGGTCCCGAATACAAAAATCTAGTTTTGGATCAAAAAAATCTAGAATTGGGTCCCGAATACAAAAATCTAGTTTTGGATCAAGAAAATCAAGAATTTGGTCGCGAATACAAAAATTTAGTTTTGGATCAAGAAAATCAAGAATTTGGTCGCGAATACAAAAATCTAGTTTTGGATCAAGAAAATCAAGAATTGGGATCCTGAATACGAAAAACTAGTTTGGGATCAACAAAATTATAAATATGGACGCGAATACAAAAATCTAGTTTTGGATGAAGAAAAGCAAGAATTGGGTCCCGAATACAAAATTCTAGTTTTGGATCAAGAAAATAAGCATTTGGTCGTGAATACAAAAATCGAGTTTTGGATCAAGAAAATCAAGAATTTGGTCGCGAATAGAAAAATCGAGTTTTGGATCTATAAAATCAAGAAATTTGGTTGCGAAACCAAAAAAATAGTTTTGTATCAAGAAAATCAAGAAATTGTTCGCGAATACAAAAATCTAGTTTTGGATCAAGAAAATCTAGAATTGGGTCCCGAATACAAAAATCTAGTTTTGGATCAAGAAAATCAAGAATTTGGTCGGGAATACAAAAATCTAGTTTTGGATCAAGAAAATCAAGAATTTGGTCGCGAATACAAAAATGTAGTTTTGGATCAAGAAAATCAAGAATTTGGTCGCGAATACAAAAATCTAGTTTTGGATCAAGAAAATCTAGAATTTGGTCGCGAATACAAAAATCTAGTTTTGGATCAAGAAAATCTAGAATTGGGTTCCGTATACAAAAATCTAGTTTTGGATCAAAAAAATCAAGCATTTGGTCGCGAATACAAAAAATTAGTTTTGGATCAAGAAAATCTATAATTGGGTCCCGAATACAAAAATCTAGTTTTGTATCAAGAAAATCAAGAATTTCGTCGCGAAAACAAAAATGTAGTTTTGGATCAAGAAAATCAAGAATTGGGATCAGGAATACGAAAAACTAGTTTTGGATCAAGAAAATTATGAATTTGGTCGCGAATACAAAAATCTAGTTTTGGATCAAGAAAATCAAGAATTTCGTCGCGAATACAAAAATCTAGTTTTGGATCAAGAAAATCTAGAATTTGGTCGCAAATACAAAAATCTAGTTTGGGATCAAGAAAATCTAGAATTGGGTCCCGAATACAAAAATCTAGTTTTGGATCAAGAAAATCAAGAATTTGGCCGCGAATACAACAATCTTGTTTTGGATCAATAAAATCTAGAATTGGGTTCCGAATACAAAAATCTAGTTTTGGATCAAGAAAATCAAGCATTTGGTCGCGAATACAAAAAATTAGTTTTGGATCAAGAAAATCTAGAATTGGGTCCCGAATACAAAAATCTAGTTTTGAATAAAAAAAATCAAGAATTTCGTCGCGAAAATAAAAATGTAGTTTTGGTTCAAGAAAATCAAAAATTTGGTCGCGAATACAACAATCTTGTTTTGGATCAAGAAAATCCATAATTTGGTCGTGAATACAAAAATCTAGTTTTGGATCAAGAAAATCTAGAATTTGGTCGCGAATACAAAAATCTAGTTTTGGATCAAGAAAATCTAGAATTGGGTTCCGAATACAAAAATCTAGTTTTGGATTAAGAAAATCAAGCATTTGGTCGCGAATACAAAAATCTAGTTTTGGATCAAGAAAATCAAGAATTGGGATCCTGAATACGAAAAACTAGTTTTGGATCAAGAAAATTATGAATTTGATCGCGAATACAAAAATCTAGTTTTGGATCAAGAAAATCAGGAATTTCGTCGCGAATACAAAAATCTAGTTTTGGATCAAGAAAATCTAGAATTTTGTCGCAAATACAAAAATCTAGTTTTGGATCAAGAAAATCTAGAATTGGGTCCCGAATACAAAAATCTAGTTTTGGATCAAAAAAATCTAGAATTGGGTCCCGAATACAAAAATCTAGTTTTGGATCAAGAAAATCAAGAATTTGGTCGCGAATACAAAAATTTAGTTTTGGATCAAGAAAATCAAGAATTTGGTCGCGAATACAAAAATCTAGTTTTGGATCAAGAAAATCAAGAATTGGGATCCTGAATACGAAAAACTAGTTTGGGATCAACAAAATTATAAATATGGACGCGAATACAAAAATCTAGTTTTGGATGAAGAAAAGCAAGAATTGGGTCCCGAATACAAAATTCTAGTTTTGGATCAAGAAAATAAGCATTTGGTCGTGAATACAAAAATCGAGTTTTGGATCAAGAAAATCAAGAATTTGGTCGCGAATAGAAAAATCGAGTTTTGGATCTATAAAATCAAGAAATTTGGTTGCGAAACCAAAAAAATAGTTTTGTATCAAGAAAATCAAGAATTTGTTCGCGAA
Organism: x Bolboschoenoplectus mariqueter; assembly: GCA_037678475.1. Taxonomy (NCBI): domain Eukaryota; kingdom Viridiplantae; phylum Streptophyta; class Magnoliopsida; order Poales; family Cyperaceae; genus x Bolboschoenoplectus; species x Bolboschoenoplectus mariqueter. Next base: position 578,149 of record CM075286.1, on the reverse strand, counting down.
TACAAAAATCTAGTTTTGGATCAAGAAAATCTAGAATTGGGTCCCGAATACAAAAATCTAGTTTTGGATCAAGAAAATCAAGAATTTGGTCGCGAATACAACAATCTTGTTTTGGATCAAGAAAATCCAGAATTTCGTCGCGAATACAAAAATGTAGATTTGGATCAAAAAAATCATGAATTCGGCCGCGAATACAAAAATCTAGTTTTGGATCAAGAAAATCAAGAATTTGTTCGCGAATACAACAATCTTGTTTTGGATCAAGAAAATCAAGAATTTGGTCGTGAATACAAAAATCTAATTTTTGGATCTATAAAATCAAGAATTTGGACGCGAATACAAAAATCTAGTTTTGGATCATGAAAATCAAGAATTGGGTCCCGAATACAAAAATCTAGTTTTGAATCAAGAAAATCAAGAATTTGGTCGCGAATACAAAAATCTAGTTTTGGATCAAGAAAATCTAGAATTTGGTCGCGAATACAACAATCTTGTTTTGGATCAAGAAAATCAAGAATTTGGTCGCGAATAGAAAAATCTAGTTTTGGATCAAGAAAATCAAGAATTTGGTCGCGAATACAAAAATCTAGTTTTGGATCAAGAAAATCTAGAATTTGGTCGCGAATACAAAAATCTAGTTTTGGATCAAGAAAATCTAGAATTGGGTGCCGAATACAAAAATCTAGTTTTGGATCAAGAAAATCAAGCATTTGGTCGCGAATACAAAAAATTAGTTTTGGATCAAGAAAATCTCGAATTGGGTCCCGAATACAAAAATCTAGTTTTGAATCAAGAAAATCAAGAATTTCGTCGCGAAAACAAAAATGTAGTTTTGGATCAAGAAAATCAAGAATTTGGTCGCGAATACAACAATCTTGTTTTGGATCAAGAAAATCCATAATTTGGTCGTGAATACAAAAATCTAGTTTTGGATCAAGAAAATCAAGAATTTGGTCGCGAATACAAAAATCTAGTTTTGGATCAAGAAAATCAAGAATTGGGATCCTGAATACGAAAAACTAGTTTGGGATCAACAAAATTATAAATATGGACGCGAATACAAAAATCTAGTTTTGGATGAAGAAAAGCAAGAATTGGGTCCCGAATACAAAATTCTAGTTTTGGATCAAGAAAATAAGCATTTGGTCGTGAATACAAAAATCGAGTTTTGGATCAAGAAAATCAAGAATTTGGTCGCGAATAGAAAAATCGAGTTTTGGATCTATAAAATCAAGAAATTTGGTTGCGAAACCAAAAAAATAGTTTTGTATCAAGAAAATCAAGAAATTGTTCGCGAATACAAAAATCTAGTTTTGGATCAAGAAAATCTAGAATTGGGTCCCGAATACAAAAATCTAGTTTTGAATCAAGAAAATCAAGAATTTGGTCGGGAATACAAAAATCTAGTTTTGGATCAAGAAAATCAAGAATTTGGTCGCGAATACAAAAATGTAGTTTTGGATCAAGAAAATCAAGAATTTGGTCGCGAATACAAAAATCTAGTTTTGGATCAAGAAAATCTAGAATTTGGTCGCGAATACAAAAATCTAGTTTTGGATCAAGAAAATCTAGAATTGGGTTCCGAATACAAAAATCTAGTTTTGGATCAAAAAAATCAAGCATTTGGTCGCGAATACAAAAAATTAGTTTTGGATCAAGAAAATCTATAATTGGGTCCCGAATACAAAAATCTAGTTTTGTATCAAGAAAATCAAGAATTTCGTCGCGAAAACAAAAATGTAGTTTTGGATCAAGAAAATCAAGAATTGGGATCAGGAATACGAAAAACTAGTTTTGGATCAAGAAAATTATGAATTTGGTCGCGAATACAAAAATCTAGTTTTGGATCAAGAAAATCAAGAATTTCGTCGCGAATACAAAAATCTAGTTTTGGATCAAGAAAATCTAGAATTTGGTCGCAAATACAAAAATCTAGTTTGGGATCAAGAAAATCTAGAATTGGGTCCCGAATACAAAAATCTAGTTTTGGATCAAGAAAATCAAGAATTTGGCCGCGAATACAACAATCTTGTTTTGGATCAATAAAATCTAGAATTGGGTTCCGAATACAAAAATCTAGTTTTGGATCAAGAAAATCAAGCATTTGGTCGCGAATACAAAAAATTAGTTTTGGATCAAGAAAATCTAGAATTGGGTCCCGAATACAAAAATCTAGTTTTGAATAAAAAAAATCAAGAATTTCGTCGCGAAAATAAAAATGTAGTTTTGGTTCAAGAAAATCAAAAATTTGGTCGCGAATACAACAATCTTGTTTTGGATCAAGAAAATCCATAATTTGGTCGTGAATACAAAAATCTAGTTTTGGATCAAGAAAATCTAGAATTTGGTCGCGAATACAAAAATCTAGTTTTGGATCAAGAAAATCTAGAATTGGGTTCCGAATACAAAAATCTAGTTTTGGATCAAGAAAATCAAGCATTTGGTCGCGAATACAAAAATCTAGTTTTGGATCAAGAAAATCAAGAATTGGGATCCTGAATACGAAAAACTAGTTTTTGATCAAGAAAATTATGAATTTGATCGCGAATACAAAAATCTAGTTTTGGATCAGGAAAATCAGGAATTTCGTCGCGAATACAAAAATCTAGTTTTGGATCAAGAAAATCTAGAATTTTGTCGCAAATACAAAAATCTAGTTTTGGATCAAGAAAATCTAGAATTGGGTCCCGAATAAAAAAATCTAGTTTTGGATCAAAAAAATCTAGAATTGGGTCCCGAATACAAAAATCTAGTTTTGGATCAAGAAAATCAAGAATTTGGTCGCGAATACAAAAATTTAGTTTTGGATCAAGAAAATCAAGAATTTGGTCGCGAATACAAAAATATAGTTTTGGATCAAGAAAATCAAGAATTGGGATCCTGAATACGAAAAACTAGTTTGGGATCAACAAAATTATAAATATGGACGCGAATACAAAAATCTAGTTTTGGATGAAGAAAAGCAAGAATTGGGTCCCGAATACAAAATTCTAGTTTTGGATCAAGAAAATAAGCATTTGGTCGTGAATACAAAAATCGAGTTTTGGATCAAGAAAATCAAGAATTTGGTCGCGAATAGAAAAATCGAGTTTTGGATCTATAAAATCAAGAAATTTGGTTGCGAAACCAAAAAAATAGTTTTGTATCAAGAAAATCAAGAATTTGTTCGCGAATACAAAAATCTAGTTTTGGATCAAGAAAATCTAGAATTGGGTCCCGAATACAAAAATCTTGTTTTGGATCAAGAAAATCAAGAATTTGGTCGCGAATACAACAATCTTGTTTTGGATCAAGAAAATCCAGAATTTCGTCGCGAAAACAAAAATGTAGATTTGGATCAAAAAAATCATGAATTCGGCCGCGAATACAAAAATCTAGTTTTGGATCAAGAAAATCAAGAATTTGTTCGCGAATACAACAATCTTGTTTTGGATCAAGAAAATCAAGAATTTGGTCGTGAATACAAAAATCTAATTTTTGGATCTATAAAATCAAGAATTTGGACGCGAATACAAAAATCTAGTTTTGGATCATGAAAATCAAGAATTGGGTCCCGAATACAAAAATCTAGTTTTGAATCAAGAAAATCAAGAATTTGGTCGCGAATACAAAAATCTAGTTTTGGATCAAGAAAATCTAGAATTTGGTCGCGAATACAACAATCTTGTTTTGGATCAAGAAAATCAAGAATTTGGTCGCGAATAGAAAAATCTAGTTTTGGATCAAGAAAATCAAGAATTTGGTCGCGAATACAAAAATCTAGTTTTGGATCAAGAAAATCTAGAATTTGGTCGCGAATACAAAAATCTAGTTTTGGATCAAGAAAATCTAGAATTGGGTTCCGAATACAAAAATCTAGTTTTGGATCAAGAAAATCAAGCATTTGGTCGCGAATACAAAAAATTAGTTTTGGATCAAGAAAATCTCGAATTGGGTCCCGAATACAAAAATCTAGTTTTGAATCAAGAAAATGAAGAATTTCGTCGCGAAAACAAAAATGTAGTTTTGGATCAAGAAAATCAAGAATTTGGTCGCGAATACAACAATCTTGTTTTGGATCAAGAAAATCCATAATTTGGTCGTGAATACAAAAATCTAGTTTTGGATCAAGAAAATCTAGAATTGGGTTCCGAATACAAAAATCTAGTTTTGGATCAAGAAAATCAAGCATTTGGTCGCGAATACAAAAATCTAGTATTGGATCAAGAAAATCATGAATTGGGATCCTGAATACGAAAAACTAGTTTTGGATCAAGAAAATTATGAATTTGGTCGCGAATACAAAAATCTAGTTTTGGATCAAGAAAATCTTGAATTTGGTCGCGAATACAAAAATCTAGTTTTGGATCTAGAAAATCTAGAATTGGGTTCCGAATACAAAAATCAAGTTTTGGATCAAGAAAATCAAGCATTTGGTCGCGAATACAAAAAATTAGTTTTGGGTCAAGAAAATCTAGAATTGGGTCCCGAATACAAAAATCTAGTTTTGAATCAAGAAAATCAAGAATTTCGTCGCGAAAACAAAAATGTAGTTTTGGATCAAGAAAATCAAGAATTGGGATCAGGAATACGAAAAACTAGTTTTGGATCAAGAAAATTATGAATTTGGTCGCGAATACAAAAATATAGTTTTGGATCAAGAAAATCAAGAATTTCGTCGCGAAAACAAAAATGCAGTTTTGGATCAAGAAAATCAAGAATTGGGATCAGGAATACGAAAAACTAGTTTTGGATCAAGAAAATCTAGAATTGGGTCCCGAATACAAAAATCTAGTTTTGGATCAAGAAAATCTAGAATTGGGTTCCGAATACAAAAATCTAGTTTTGGATCAAGAAAATCAAGCATTTGGTCGCGAATACAAAAAATTAGTTTTGGATCAAAAAAATCTAGAATTGGGTCCCGAATACAAAAATCTAGTTTTGAATCAAGAAAATCAAGAATTTCGTCGCGAAAACAAAAATGTAGTTTTGGATCAAGAAAATCAAGAATTGGGATCAGGAATACGAAAAACTAGTTTTGGATCAAGAAAATTATGAATTTGGTCGCGAATACAAAAATCTAGTTTTGAATCAAGAAAATCAAGAATTTCGTCGCGAAAACAAAAATGTAGTTTTGGATCAAGAAAATCAAGAATTGGGATCAGGAATACGAAAAACTAGTTTTGGATCAAGAAAATTATGAATTTGATCGCGAATACAAAAATCTAGTTTTGGATCAAGAAAATCAGGAATTTCGTCGCGAATACAAAAATCTAGTTTTGGATCAAGAAAATCTAGAATTTGGTCGCAAATACAAAAATCTAGTTTTGGATCAAGAAAATCTAGAATTGGGTCCCGAATACAAAAATCTAGTCTTGGATCAAAAAAACCTAGAATTGGGTCCCGAATACAAAAATCTAGTTTTGGATCTAGAAAATCAAGAATTTGGTCGCGAATACAACAATTTTGTTTTGGATCAAGAAAATCCAGAATTTGGTCGTGAATACAAAAATTTAGTTTTGGATCAAGAAAATCAAGAATTTGGTCGCGAATACAAAAATCTAGTTTTGGATCAAGAAAATCAAGAATTGGGATCCTGAATACGAAAAACTAGTTTGGGATCAACAAAATTATAAATATGGACGCGAATACAAAAATCTAGTTTTGGATGAAGAAAAGCAAGAATTGGGTCCCGAATACAAAATTCTAGTTTTGGATCAAGAAAATAAGCATTTGGTCGTGAATACAAAAATCGAGTTTTGGATCAAGAAAATCAAGAATTTGGTCGCGAATAGAAAAATCGAGTTTTGGATCTATAAAATCAAGAAATTTGGTTGCGAAACCAAAAAAATAGTTTTGTATCAAGAAAATCAAGAATTTGTTCGCGAATACAAAAATCTAGTTTTGGATCAAGAAAATCTAGAATTGGGTCCCGAATACAAAAATCTTGTTTTGGATCAAGAAAATCAAGAATTTGGTCGCGAATACAACAATCTTGTTTTGGATCAAGAAAATCCAGAATTTCGTCGCGAAAACAAAAATGTAGATTTGGATCAAAAAAATCATGAATTCGGCCGCGAATACAAAAATCTAGTTTTGGATCAAGAAAATCAAGAATTTGTTCGCGAATACAACAATCTTGTTTTGGATCAAGAAAATCAAGAATTTGGTCGTGAATACAAAAATCTAATTTTTGGATCTATAAAATCAAGAATTTGGACGCGAATACAAAAATCTAGTTTTGGATCATGAAAATCAAGAATTGGGTCCCGAATACAAAAATCTAGTTTTGAATCAAGAAAATCAAGAATTTGGTCGCGAATACAAAAATCTAGTTTTGGATCAAGAAAATCTAGAATTTGGTCGCAAATACAACAATCTTGTTTTGGATCAAGAAAATCAAGAATTTGGTCGCGAATAGAAAAATCTAGTTTTGGATCAAGAAAATCAAGAATTTGGTCGCGAATACAAAAATCTAGTTTTGGATCAAGAAAATCTAGAATTTGGTCGCGAATACAAAAATCTAGTTTTGGATCAAGAAAATCTAGAATTGGGTTCCGAATATAAAAATCTAGTTTTGAATCAAGAAAATCAAGTATTTGGTCGCGAATACAAAAAATTAGTTTTGGATCAAGAAAATCTCGAATTGGGTCCCGAATACAAAAATCTAGTTTTGAATCAAGAAAATCAAGAATTTCGTCGCGAAAACAAAAATGTAGTTTTGGATCAAGAAAATCAAGAATTTGGTCGCGAATACAACAATCTTGTTTTGGATCAAGAAAATCCATAATTTGGTCGTGAATACAAAAATCTAGTTTTGGATCAAGAAAATCTAGAATTGGGTGCCGAATACAAAAATCTAGTTTTGGATCAAGAAAATCAAGCATTTGGTCGCGAATACAAAAATCTAGTATTGGATCAAGAAAATCATGAATTGGGATCCTGAATACGAAAAACTAGTTTTGGATCAAGAAAATTATGAATTTGGTCGCGAATACAAAAATCTAGTTTTGGATCAAGAAAATCAAGAATTTGGTCGCGAATACAAAAATCTAGTTTTGGATCAAGAAAATCTTGAATTTGGTCGCGAATACAAAAATCTAGTTTTGGATCTAGAAAATCTAGAATTGGGTTCCGAATAAAAAAATCTAGTTTTGGATCAAGAAAATCAAGCATTTGGTCGCGAATACAAAAAATTAGTTTTGGATCAAGAAAATCTAGAATTGGGTCCCGAATACAAAAATCTAGTTTTGAATCAAGAAAATCAAGAATTTCGTCGCGAAAACAAAAATGTAGTTTTGGATCAAGAAAATCAAGAATTGGGATCAGGAATACGAAAAACTAGTTTTGGATCAAGAAAATTATGAATTTGGTCGCGAATACAAAAATCTAGTTTTGGATCAAGAAAATCTAGAATTTGGTCGCAAATACAAAAATCTAGTTTGGGATCAAGAAAATCTAGAATTGGGTCCCGAATACAAAAATCTAGTTTTGGATCAAGAAAATCAAGAATTTGGCCGCGAATACAACAATCTTGTTTTGGATCAATAAAATCTAGAATTGGGTTCCGAATACAAAAATCTAGTTTTGGATCAAGAAAATCAAGCATTTGGTCGCGAATACAAAAAATTAGTTTTGGATCAAGAAAATCTAGAATTGGGTCCCGAATACAAAAATCTAGTTTTGAATAAAAAAAATTAAGAATTTCGTCGCGAAAATAAAAATGTAGTTTTGGTTCAAGAAAATCAAGAATTTGGTCGCGAATACAACAATCTTGTTTTGGATCAAGAAAATCCATAATTTGGTCGTGAATACAAAAATCTAGTTTTGGATCAAGAAAATCTAGAATTTGGTCGCGAATACAAAAATCTAGTTTTGGATCAAGAAAATCTAGAATTGGGTTCCGAATACAAAAATCTAGTTTTGGATCAAGAAAATCAAGAATTTGGTCGCGAATAGAAAAATCGAGTTTTGGATCTATAAAATCAAGAAATTTGGTTGCGAAACCAAAAAAATAGTTCTGTATCAAGAAAATCAAGAATTTGTTCGCGAATACAAAAATCTAGTTTTGGATCAAGAAAATCTAGAATTGGGTCCCGAATACAAAAATCTAGTTTTGGATCAAGAAAATCAAGAATTTGGTCGCGAATACAACAATCTTGTTTTGGAGCATGAAAATCCAGAATTTCGTCGCGAAAACAAAAATATAGATTTGGATCAAAAAAATCAAGAATTCGGCCGCGAATACAAAAATCTAGTTTTGGATCAAGAAAATCAAGAATTTGTTCGCGAATACAACAATCTTGTTTTGGATCAAGAAAATCAAGAATTTGGTCGTGAATACAAAAATCTAATTTTTGGATCTATAAAATCAAGAATTTGGACGCGAATACAAAAATCTAGTTTTGGATCATGAAAATCAAGAATTGGGTCCCGAATACAAAAATCTATTTTTGAATCAAGAAAATCAAGAATTTGGTCGCGAATACAAAAATCTAGTTTTGGATCAAGAAAATCTAGAATTTGGTCGCGAATACAACAATCTTGTTTTGGATCAAGAAAATCAAGAATTTGGTCGCGAATAGAAAAATCTAGTTTTGGATCAAGAAAATCAAGAATTTGGTCGCGAATACAAAAATCTAGTTTTGGATCAAGAAAATCTAGAATTTGGTCGCGAATACAAAAATCTAGTTTTGGATCAAGAAAATCTAGAATTGGGTTCCGAATACAAAAATCTAGTTTTGGATCAAGAAAATCAAGCATTTGGTCGCGAATACAAAAAATTAGTTTTGGATCAAGAAAATCTCGAATTGGGTCCCGAATACAAAAATCTAGTTTTGAATCAAGAAAATCAAGAATTTCGTCGCGAAAACAAAAATGTAGTTTTGGATCAAGAAAATCAAGAATTTGGTCGCGAATACAACAATCTTGTTTTGGATCAAGAAAATCCATAATTTGGTCGTGAATACAAAAATCTAGTTTTGGATCAAGAAAATCTAGAATTGGGTTCCGAATACAAAAATCTAGTTTTGGATCAAGAAAATCAAGCATTTGGTCGTGAATACAAAAATCTAGTATTGGATCAAGAAAATCATGAATTGGGATCCTGAATACGAAAAACTAGTTTTGGATCAAGAAAATTATGAATTTGGTCGCGAATACAAAAATCTAGTTTTGGATCAAGAAAATCAAGAATTTCGTCGCAAATACAAAAATCTAGTTTTGGATCAAGAAAATCTAGATTTTGGTCGCAAATACAAAAATCTAGTTTTGGATCAAGAAAATCAAGAATTTGGTCGCGAATACAAAAATCTAGTTATGGATCAAGAAAATCTAGAATTTTGTCGCGAATACAAAAATCTAGTTTTGGATCAAGAAAATCTAGAATTTGGTCGCGAATAGAAAAATCGAGTTTTGGATCTATAAAATCAAGAAATTTGGTTGCGAAACCAAAAAAATAGTTTTGTATCAAGAAAATCAAGAATTTGTTCGCGAATACAAAAATCTAGTTTTGGATCAAGAATATCTAGAATTGGGTCCCGAATACAAAAATCTAGTTTTGGATCAAGAAAATCAAGAATTTGGTTGGGAATACAAAAATCTAGTTTTGGATCAAGAAAATTAAGAATTTGGTCGCGAATACAAAAATGTAGTTTTGGATCAAGAAAATCATGAATTTGGTCGCGAATACAAAAATCTAGTTTTGGAACAAGAAAATCTAGAATTTGGTCGCGAATACAAAAATCTAGTTTTGGATCAAGAAAATCTAGAATTGGGTTCCGAATACAAAAATCTAGTTTTGGATCAAGAAAATCAAGCATTTGGTCGCGAATACAAAAAATTAGTTTTGGATCAAGAAAATCTAGAATTGGGTCCCGAATACAAAAATCTAGTTTTGAATCAAGAAAATCAAGAATTTCGTCGCGAAAACAAAAATTTGTTTTGGATCAAGAAAATCAAGAATTTGGTCGCGAATACAACAATCTTGTTTTGGATCAAGAAAATCCATAATTTGGTTTTGAATACAAAAATCTAGTTTTGGATCAAGAAAATCTAGAATTGGGTTCCGAATACAAAAATCTAGTTTTGGATCAAGAAAATCAAGCATTTGGTCGCGAATACAAAAATCTAGTTTTGGATCAAGAAAATCAAGAATTGGGATCCTGAATACGAAAAACTAGTTTTGGATCCAGAAAATTATGAATTTGGTCGCGAATACAAAAATGTAGTTTTGGATCAAGAAAATCAAGAATTTCGTCGCGAATACAAAAATCTAGTTTTGGATCAAGAAAATCTAGAATTTGGTCGCGAATACAAAAATCTAGTTTTGGATCAAGAAAATCTAGAATTGGGTCCCGAATACAAAAATCTAGTTTTGGATCAAGAAAATCAAGAATTTCGTCGCGAATACAAAAATCTAGTTTTGGATCAAGAAAATCTAGAATTTGGTCGCGAATACAAAAATCTAGTTTTGGATCAAGAAAATCTAGAATTGGGTCCCGAATACAAAAATCTAGTTTTGGATCAAGAAAATCAAGAATTTGGTCGCGAATACAACAATCTTGTTTTGGATCAAGAAAATCCAGAATTTGGTCGTGAATACAAAAATCTAGTTTTGGATCAAGAAAATCAAGAATTTGGTCGCGAATACAAAAATCTAGTTTTGGATCAAGAAAATCAAGAATTGGGATCCTGAATACGAAAAACTAGTTTGGGATCAACAAAATTATAAATATGGACGCGAATACAAAAATCTAGTTTTGGATGAAGAAAAGCAAGAATTGGGTCCCGAATACAAAATTCTAGTTTTGGATCAAGAAAATAAGCATTTGGTCGTGAATACAAAAATCGAGTTTTGGATCAAGAAAATCAAGAATTTGGTCGCGAATAGAAAAATCGAGTTTTGGATCTATAAAATCAAGAAATTTGGTTGCGAAACCAAAAAAATAGTTTTGTATCAAGAAAATCAAGAATTTGTTCGCGAATACAAAAATCTAGTTTTGGATCAAAAAAATCTAGAATTGGGTCCCGAATACAAAAATCTAGTTTTGGATCAAGAAAATCAAGAATTTGGTCGGGAATACAAAAATCTAGTTTTGGATCAAGAAAATCAAGAATTTGGTCGCGAATACAAAAATGTAGTTTTGGATCAAGAAAATCAAGAATTTGGTCGCGAATACAAAAATCTAGTTTTGGATCAAGAAAATCTAGAATTTGGTCGCGAATACAAAAATCTAGTTTTGGATCAAGAAAATCTAGAATTGGGTTCCGAATACAAAAATCTAGTTTTGGATCAAGAAAATCAAGCATTTGGTCGCGAATACAAAAAATTAGTTTTGGATCAAGAAAATCTAGAATTGGGTCCCGAATACAAAAATCTAGTTTTGCATCAAGAAAATCAAGAATTTCGTCGCGAAAACAAAAATGTAGTTTTGGATCAAGAAAATCTAGAATTTGGTCGCGAATACAAAAATCTAGTTTTGGATCAAGAAAATCAAGCATTTGGTCGCGAATACAAAAATCTAGTTTTGGATCAAGAAAATCAAGAATTGGGATCCTGAATACGAAAAACTAGTTTTGGATCAAGAATATTATGAATTTGGTCGCGAATACAAAAATCTAGTTTTGGATCAAGAAAATCAAGAATTTCGTAGCGAATACAAAAATCTAGTTTTGGATCAAGAAAATCTAGAATTTGGTCGCAAATACCAAAATCTAGTTTTGGATCAAGAAAATCTAGAATTGGGTCCCGAATACAAAAATCTAGTTTTGGATCAAGAAAATCAAGAATTTGGTCGCGAATACAAAAATCTTGTTTTGGATCAAGAAAATCCAGAATTTGGTCGCGAATACAACAATCTTGTTTTGGATCAAGAAAATCAAGAATTTGGTCGGGAATACAAAAATCTAGTTTTGGATCAAGAAAATCAAGAATTTGGTCGCGAATACAAAAATCTAGTTTTGGATCAAGAAAATCCATAATTTGGTCGTGAATACAAAAATCTAGTTTTGGATCAAGAAAATCTAGAATTTGGTCGCGAATACAAAAATCTAGTTTTGGATCAAGAAAATCTAGAATTGGGTTCCGAGTACAAAAATCTAGTTTTGGATCAAGAAAATCAAGCATTTGGTCGCGAATACAAAAATCTAGTTTTGGATCAAGAAAATCAAGAATTGGGATCCTGAATACGAAAAACTAGTTTTGGATCAAGAAAATTATGAATTTGGTCGCGAATACAAAAATCTACTTTTGGATCAAGAAAATCAAGAATTTCGTCGCGTTACAAAAATCTAGTTTTGGATCATGAAAATCTAGAATTTGGTCGCGAATACAACAATCTTGTTTTGGATCAAGAAAATCAAGAATTTGGTCGTGAATAGAAAAATCTAGTTTTGGAACAAGAAAATCAAGAATTTGGTCGCGAATACAAAAATCTAGTTTTGGATCTATCAAATCAAGAATTGGGTCCCGAATTCAAAAATCTAGTTTTGGATCAAGAAAATCAAGAATTTGGTCGCGAATACAACAATCTTGTTTCGGATGAAGAAAATCCATAATTTGGTCGTGAATACAAAAATCTAGTTTTGGATTAAGAAAATCTAGAATTGGGTTCCGAATACAAAAATCTAGTTTTGGATCAAGAAAATCAAGCATTTGGTCGCGAATACAAAAATCTAGTTTTGGATCAAGAAAATCAAGAATTGGGATCCAGAATACGAAAAACTAGTTTTGGATCCAGAAAATTATGAATTTGGTCGCGAATACAAAAATTTAGTTTTGGATCAAGAAAATCAAGAATTTCGTCGCGAATACAAAAATCTAGTTTTGGATCAAGAAAATCGAGAAATTGGTCGCTAATACAAAAATCTAGTTTTGGATCAAGAAAATCTAGAATTGGGTCCCGAATACAAAAATCTAGTTTTGGATCAAGAAAATCAAAAATTTGGTCGCGAATACAACAATCTTGTTTTGGATCAAGAAAATCCAGAATTTGGTCGTGAATACAAAAATCTAGTTTTGGATCAAGAAAATCAAGAATTTGGTCGCGAATACAAAAATCTAGTTTTGGATCAAGAAAATCAAGAATTTGGATCCTGAATACGAAAAACTAGTTTGGGATCAACAAAATTATAAATATGGACGCGAATACAAAAATCTAGTTTTGGATGAAGAAAAGCAAGAATTGGGTCCCGAATACAAAATTCTAGTTTTGGATAAACAAAATAAGCATTTGGTCGTGAATACAAAAATCGAGTTTTGGATCAAGAAAATCAAGAATTTGTACGCGAATAGAAAAATCGAGTTTTGGATCTATAAAATCAAGAAATTTGGTTGCGAAACCAAAAAAATAGTTTTGTATCAAGAAAATCAAGAATTTGTTCGCATATACAAAAATCTTGTTTTGGATCAAAAAAATCTAGAATTGGGTCCCGAATACAAAAATCTAGTTTTGGATCAAGAAAATCAAGAATTTGGTCGGGAATACAAAAATCTAGTTTTGGATCAAGAAAATCAAGAATTTGGTCGCGAATACAAAAATGTAGTTTTGGATCAAGAAAATCAAGAATTTGGTCGCGAATACAAAAATCTAGTTTTGGATCAAGAAAATCTAGAATTTGGTCGCGAATACAAAAATCTAGTTTTGGATCAAGAAAATCTAGAATTGGGTTCCGAATACAAAAATCTAGTTTTGGATCAAGAAAATCAAGCATTTGGTCGCGAATACAAAAAATTAGTTTTGGATCAAGAAAATCTAGAATTGGGTCCCGAATACAAAAATCTAGTTTTGAATCAAGAAAATCAAGAATTTCGTCGCGAAAACAAAAATGTAGTTTTGGATCAAGAAAATCTAGAATTTGGTCGCGAATACAAAAATCTAGTTTTGGATCAAGAAAATCTAGAATTGGGTTCCGAATACAAAAATCTAGTTTTGGATCAAGAAAATCAAGCATTTGGTCGCGAATACAAAAATCTAGTTTTGGATCAAGAAAATCAAGAATTGGGATCCTGAATACGAAAAACTAGTTTTGGATCAAGAAAATTATGAATTTGGTCGCGAATACAAAAATCTAGTTTTGGATCAAGAAAATCAAGAATTTCGTAGCGAATACAAAAATCTAGTTTTGGATCAAGAAAATCTAGAATTTGGTCGCCAATACAAAAATCTAGGTTTGGATCAAGAAAATCTAGAATTGGGTCCCGAATACAAAAATCTAGTTTTGGATCAAGAAAATCAAGAATTTGGTCGCGAATACAAAAATCTAGTTTTGGATCAAGAAAATCAAGAATTTGGTCGCGAATACAACAATCTTGTTTTGGATCAAGAAAATCAAGAATTTGGTCGAGAATACAAAAATCTAGTTTTGGATCAAGAAAATCAAGAATTTGGTCGCGAATACAAAAATCTAGTTTTGGATCAAGAAAATCCATAATTTGGTCGTGAATACAAAAATCTAGTTTTGGATCAAGAAAATCTAGAATTTGGTCGCGAATACAAAAATCTAGTTTTGGATCAAGAAAATCTAGAATTGGGTTCCGAGTACAAAAATCTAGTTTTGGATCAAGAAAATCAAGCATTTGGTCGCGAATACAAAAATCTAGTTTTGGATCAAGAAAATCAAGAATTGGGATCCTGAATACGAAAAACTAGTTTTGGATCAAGAAAATTACGAATTTGGTCGCGAATACAAAAATCTAGTTTTGGATCAAGAAAATCAAGAATTTCGTAGCGAATACAAAAATCTAGTTTTGGATCAAGAAAATCTAGAATTTGGTCGCCAATACAAAAATCTAGGTTTGGATCAAGAAAATCTAGAATTGGGTCCCGAATACAAAAATCTAGTTTTGGATCAAGAAAATCAAGAATTTGGTCGCGAATACAAAAATCTAGTTTTGGATCAAGAAAATCAAGAATTTGGTCGCGAATACAACAATCTAGTTTTGGATCAAGAAAATCAAAAATTTGGTCGCGAATACAACAATCTTGTTTTGGATCAAGAAAATCCAGAATTTGGTCGTGAATACAAAAATCTAGTTTTGGATCAAGAAAATCAAGAATTTGGTCGCGAATACAAAAATCTAGTTTTGGATCAAGAAAATCAAGAATTTGGATCCTGAATACGAAAAACTAGTTTGGGATCAACAAAATTATAAATATGGACGCGAATACAAAAATCTAGTTTTGGATGAAGAAAAGCAAGAATTGGGTCCCGAATACAAAATTCTAGTTTTGGATCAAGAAAATCAAGAATTGGGATCCTGAATACGAAAAACTAGTTTTGGATCAAGAAAATTATGAATTTGGTCGCGAATACAAAAATCTACTTTTGGATCAAGAAAATCAAGAATTTCGTCGCGAATACAAAAATCTAGTTTTGGATCATGAAAATCTAGAATTTGGTCGCGAATACAACAATCTTGTTTTGGATCAAGAAAATCAAGAATTTGGTCGCGAATAGAAAAATCTAGTTTTGGAACAAGAAAATCAAGAATTTGGTCGCGAATACAAAAATCTAGTTTTGGATCAAGAAAATCAAGCATTTGGTCGCGAATACAAAAATTTAGTTTTGGATCAAGAAAATCTATAATTGGGTCCCGAATACAAAAATCTAGTTTTGAATCAAGAAAATCAAGAATTTCGTCGCGAAAACAAAAATGTAGTTTTGGATCAAGAAAATCAAGAATTGGGATCAGGAATACGAAAAACTAGTTTTGGATCAAGAAAATTATGAATTTGGTCGCGAATACAAAAATCTAGTTTTGGATCAAGAAAATCAAGAATTTCGTCGCGAATACAAAAATCTAGTTTTGGATCAAGAAAATCTAGAATTTGGTCGCAAATACAAAAATCTAGTTTTGGATCGAGAAAATCAAGAATTGGGTCCCGAATACAAAAATCTAGTTTTGGATCAAGAAAATCAAGAATTTGGCCGCGAATACAACAATCTTGTTTTGGATCAAGAAAATCCATAATTTGGTCGTGAATACAAAAATCTAGTTTTGGATCAAGAAAATCAAGAATTTGGTCGCGAATACAAAAATCTAGTTTTGGACCAAGAAAATCAAGAATTGGGATCCTGAATACGAAAAACTAGTTTGGGATCAACAAAATTATAAATATGGACGCGAATACAAAAATCTGGTTTTGGATCAAGAAAAGCAAGAATTGGGTCCCGAATACAAAATTCTAGTTTTGGATCAAGAAAATAAGCATTTGGTCGTGAATACAAAAATCTAATTTTGGATCAAGAAAATCAAGAATTTGGTCGCGAATACAAAAATGTAGTTTTGGATCAAGAAAATCAAGAATTTGGTCGCGAATACAAAAATCTAGTTTTGGATCAAGAAAATCTAGAATTTGGTCGCGAATACAAAAATCTAGTTTTGGATCAAGAAAATCTAGAATTGGGTTCCGAATACAAAAATCTAGTTTTGGATCAAGAAAATCAAGCATTTGGTCGCGAATACAAAAAATTAGTTTTGGATCAAGAAAATCTAGAATTGGGTCCTGAATACAAAAATCTAGTTTTGAATCAAGAAAATCAAGAATTTCGTCGCGAAAACAAAAATGTTGTTTTGGATCAAGAAAATCAAGAATTGGGATCAGGAATACGAAAAACTAGTTTTGGATCAAGAAAATTATGAATTTGGTCGCGAATACAAAAATCTAGTTTTGGATCAAGAAAATCAAGAATTTCGTCGCGAATACAAAAATCTAGTTTTGGATCAAGAAAATCTAGAATTTGGTCGCAAATACAAAAATCTAGTTTGGGATCAAGAAAATCAAGAATTGGGTCCCGAATACAAAAATCTAGTTTTGGATCAAGAAAATCAAGAATTTGGCCGCGAATACAAAAATCTAGTTTTGGATCAAGAAAATCTAGAATTTCGTCGCGAATACAAAAATCTAGTTTTGGATCAAGAAAATCTAGAATTGGGTCCCGAATACAAAAATCTAGTTTTGGATCAAGAAAATCAAGAATTTGGTCGCGAATACAACAATCTTGTTTTGGATCAATAAAATCTAGAATTTGGTCGTGAATACAAAAATCTAGTTTTGGATCAAGAAAATCAAGAATTTGGTCGCGAATACAAAAATCTAGTTTTGGATCAAGAAAATCAAGAATTGGGATCCGGAATACGAAAAACTAGTTTGGGATCAACAAAATTATAAATATGGACGCGAATACAAAAATCTAGTTTTGGATGAAGAAAAGCAAGAATTGGGTCCCGAATACCAAAATTCTAGTTTTGGATCAAGAAAATAAGCATTTGGTCGTGAATACAAAAATAGAGTTTTGGATCTATAAATTCAAGAAATTTGATTGCGAAACCAAAAAAATAGTTTTGTATCAAGAAAATCAAGAATTTGTTCGCGAATACAAAAATCTGGTTTTGGATCAAGAAAATCTAGAATTGGGTCCCGAATACAAAAATCTAGTTTTGGATCAAGAAAATCAAGAATTTGGTCGGGAATACAAAAATCTAGTTTTGGATCAAGAAAATCAAGAATTTGGTCGCGAATACAAAAATGTAGTTTAGGATCAAGAAAATCAAGAATTTGGTCGCGAATACAAAAATCTAGTTTTGGATCAAGAAAATCTAGATTTTGGTCGCGAATACAAAAATCTAGTTTTGGATCAAGAAAATCTAGAATTGGGTTCCGAATACAAAAATCTAGTTTTGGATTAAGAAAATCAAGCATTTGGTCGCGAATACAAAAATCTAGTTTTGGATCAAGAAAATCAAGAATTGGGATCCTGAATACGAAAAACTAGTTTTGAATCAAGAAAATCAAGAATTTCGTCGCGAAAACAAAAATGTTGTTTTGGATCAAGAAAATCAAGAATTGGGATCAGGAATACGAAAAACTAGTTTTGGATCAAGAAAATTATGAATTTGGTCGCGAATACAAAAATCTAGTTTTGGATCAAGAAAATCAAGAATTTCGTCGCGAATACAAAAATCTAGTTTTGGATCAAGAAAATCTAGAATTTGGTCGCAAATACAAAAATCTAGTTTGGGATCAAGAAAATCAAGAATTGGGTCCCGAATACAAAAATCTAGTTTTGGATCAAGAAAATCAAGAATTTGGCCGCGAATACAAAAATCTAGTTTTGGATCAAGAAAATCTAGAATTTCGTCGCGAATACAAAAATCTAGTTTTGGATCAAGAAAATCTAGAATTGGGTCCCGAATACAAAAATCTAGTTTTGGATCAAGAAAATCAAGAATTTGGTCGCGAATACAACAATCTTGTTTTGGATCAATAAAATCTAGAATTTGGTCGGGAATACAAAAATCTAGTTTTGGATCAAGAAAATCAAGAATTTGGTCGCGAATACAAAAATCTAGTTTTGGATCAAGAAAATCAAGAATTGGGATCCTGAATACGAAAAACTAGTTTGGGATCAACAAAATTATAAATATGGACGCGA
Organism: x Bolboschoenoplectus mariqueter; assembly: GCA_037678475.1. NCBI lineage: Eukaryota > Viridiplantae > Streptophyta > Magnoliopsida > Poales > Cyperaceae > x Bolboschoenoplectus > x Bolboschoenoplectus mariqueter. The sequence continues at coordinate 559,732 of CM075286.1, read as the reverse complement.
ATACAAAAATCTAGTTTTGGATGAAGAAAAGCAAGAATTGGGTCCCGAATACCAAAATTCTAGTTTTGGATCAAGAAAATAAGCATTTGGTCGTGAATACAAAAATAGAGTTTTGGATCTATAAATTCAAGAAATTTGATTGCGAAACCAAAAAAATAGTTTTGTATCAAGAAAATCAAGAATTTGTTCGCGAATACAAAAATCTGGTTTTGGATCAAGAAAATCTAGAATTGGGTCCCGAATACAAAAATCTAGTTTTGGATCAAGAAAATCAAGAATTTGGTCGGGAATACAAAAATCTAGTTTTGGATCAAGAAAATCAAGAATTTGGTCGCGAATACAAAAATGTAGTTTAGGATCAAGAAAATCAAGAATTTGGTCGCGAATACAAAAATCTAGTTTTGGATCAAGAAAATCTAGATTTTGGTCGCGAATACAAAAATCTAGTTTTGGATCAAGAAAATCTAGAATTGGGTTCCGAATACAAAAATCTAGTTTTGGATCAAGAAAATCTAGAATTTGGTCGTGAATACAAAAATCTAGTTTTGGATCAAGAAAATCTAGAATTGGGTTCCGAATACAAAAATCTACTTTTGGATCAAGAAAATCAAGCATTTGGTCGCGAATACAAAAATCTAGTTTTGGATCAAGAAAATCAAAATTGGGATCTTGAATACGAACAACTAGTTTTGGATCAAGAAAATTATGAATTTGGTCGCGAATACAAAAATCTAGTTTTGGATCAAGAAAATCAAGAATTTCGTCGCGAATACAAAAATCTAGTTTTGGATCAAGAAAATCTAGAATTTGGTCGCAAATACAAAAATCTAGTTTTGGATCAAGAAAATCTAGAATTGGGTCCCGAATACAAAAATCTAGTTTTGGATCAAGAAAATCAAGAATTTGGTCGCGAATACAACAATCTTGTTTTGGATCAAGAAAATCCAAAATTTGGTCGTGAATACAAAAATCTAGTTTTGGATCAAGAAAATCAAGAATTTGGTCGCGAATACAAAAATCTAGTTTTGGATCAAGAAAATCAAGAATTGGGATCCTGAATACGAAAAACTAGTTTGGGATCAACAAAATTATAAATATGGACGCGAATACAAAAATCTAGTTTTGGATGAAGAAAAGCAAGAATTGGGTCCCGAATACAAAATTCTAGTTTTGGATCAAGAAAAGAAGCATTTGGTCGTGAATACAAAAATCGAGTTTTGGATCAAGAAAATCAAGAATTGGGATCCTGAATACGAAAAACTAGTTTTGGATAAAGAAAATTATGAATTTGGTCGCGAATACAAAAATCTAGTTTTGGATCAAGAAAATCAAGAATTTCGTCGCGAATACAAAAATCTAGTTTTGGATCAAGAAAATCTAGAATTTGGTCGCGAATACAACAATCTTGTTTTGGATCAAGAAAATCAAGAATTTGGTCGCGAATTGAAAAATCTAGTTTTGGATCAAGAAAATCAAGAATTTGGTCGCGAATACAAAAATCTAGTTTTGGATCAAGAAAATCTAGAATTGGGTTCCGAATACAAAAATCTAGTTTTGGATGAAGAAAATCAAGCATTTGGTCGCGAATACAAAAATCTAGTTTTGGATCAAGAAAATCAAGAATTGGGATCCTGAATACGAAAAACTAGTTTTGGATCAAGAAAATTATGAATTTGGTCGCGAATACAAAAATCTAATTTTGGATGAAGAAAAGCAAGAATTGGGTCCCGAATACAAAATTCTAGTTTTGGATCAAGAAAATCTAGAATTTGGTCGCAAATACAAAAATCTAGTTTTGGATCAAGAAAATCTAGAATTGGGTCCCGAATACAAAAATCTAGTTTTGGATCAAGAAAATCAAGAATTTGGTCGCGAATACAACAATCTTGTTTTGGATCAATAAAATCCAGAATTTGGTCGTGAATACAAAAATCTAGTTTTGGATCAAGAACATCAAGAATTTGGTCGCGAATACAAAAATCTAGTTTTGGATCAAGAAAATAAAGAATTGGGATCCTGAATACGAAAAACTAGTTTGGGATCAACAAAATTATAAATATGGACGCGAATACAAAAATCTAGTTTTGGATAAAGAAAAGCAAGAATTGGGTCCCGAATACAAAATTCTAGTTTTGGATCAAGAAAATAAGCATTTGGTTGTGAATACAAAAATCGAGTTTTGGATCAACAAAAATCAAGAATTTGGTCGCGAATAGAAAAATCGAGTTTTGGATCTATAAAATCAAGAAATTTGGTTGCGAAACCAAAAAAATAGTTTTATATCAAGAAAATCAAGAATTTGTTCGCGAATACAAAAATCAAGTTTTGGATCAAAAAAATCTAGAATTGGGTCCCGAATACAAAAATCTAGTTTTGGATCACGAAAATCAAGAATTTGGTCGGGAATACAAAAATCTAGTTTTGGATCAAGAAAATCAAGAATTTGGTCGCGAATACAAAAATGTAGTTTTGGATCAAGAAAATCAATAATTTGGTCGCGAATACAAAAATCTAGATTTTGGTCGCGAATACAAAAATCTAGTTTTGGATCAAGAAAATCTAGAATTGGGTTCCGAATACAAAAATCTAGTTTTGGATCAAGAAAATCAAGCATTTGGTCGCGAATACAAAAAATTAGTTTTGGATCAAGAAAATCTAGAATTGGGTCCCGAATACAAAAATCTAGTTTTGAATCAAGAAAATTAAGAATTTCGTCGCGAAAACAAAAATGTAGTTTTGGATCAAGAAAATCCATAATTTGGTCGTGAATACAAAAATCTAGTTTTGGATCAAGAAAATCTAGATTTTGGTCGCGAATACAAAAATCTAGTTTTGGATCAAGAAAATCTAGAATTGGGTTCCGAATACAAAAATCTAGTTTTGGATCAAGAAAATCTAGAATTTGGTCGTGAATACAAAAATCTAGTTTTGGATCAAGAAAATCTAGAATTGGGTTCCGAATACAAAAATCTACTTTTGGATCAAGAAAATCAAGCATTTGGTCGCGAATACAAAAATCTAGTTTTGGATCAAGAAAATCAAGAATTGGGATCTTGAATACGAACAACTAGTTTTGTATCAAGAAAATTATGAATTTGGTCGCGAATACAAAAATCTAGTTTTGGATCAAGAAAATCAAGAATTTCGTCGCGAATACAAAAATCTAGTTTTGGATCAAGAAAATCTAGAATTTGGTCGCAAATACAAAAATCTAGTTTTGGATCAAGAAAATCTAGAATTGGGTCCCGAATACAAAAATCTAGTTTTGGATCAAGAAAATCAAGAATTTGGTCGCGAATACATCAATCTTGTTTTGGATCAAGAAAATCCAAAATTTGGTCGTGAATACAAAAATCTAGTTTTGGATCAAGAAAATCAAGAATTTGGTCGCGAATACAAAAATCTAGTTTTGGATCAAGAAAATCAAGAATTGGGATCCTGAATACGAAAAACTAGTTTGGGATCAACAAAATTATAAATATGGACGCGAATACAAAAATCTAGTTTTGGATGAAGAAAAGCAAGAATTGGGTCCCGAATACAAAATTCTAGTTTTGGATCAAGAAAAGAAGCATTTGGTCGTGAATACAAAAATCGAGTTTTGGATCAAGAAAATCAAGAATTGGGATCCTGAATACGAAAAACTAGTTTTGGATAAAGAAAATTATGAATTTGGTCGCGAATACAAAAATCTAGTTTTGGATCAAGAAAATCAAGAATTTCGTCGCGAATACAAAAATCTAGTTTTGGATCAAGAAAATCTAGAATTTGGTCGCGAATACAACAATCTTGTTTTGGATCAAGAAAATCAAGAATTTGGTCGCGAATTGAAAAATCTAGTTTTGGATCAAGAAAATCAAGAATTTGGTCGCGAATACAAAAATCTAGTTTTGGATCAAGAAAATCTAGAATTGGGTTCCGAATACAAAAATCTAGTTTTGGATCAAGAAAATCAAGCATTTGGTCGCTAATACAAAAATCTAGTTTTGGATCAAGAAAATCAAGAATTGGGATCCTGAATACGAAAAACTAGTTTTGGATCAAGAAAATTATGAATTTGGTCGCGAATACAAAAATCTAATTTTGGATGAAGAAAAGCAAGAATTGGGTCCCGAATACAAAATTCTAGTTTTGGATCAAGAAAATCTAGAATTTGGTCGCCAATACAAAAATCTAGTTTTGGATCAAGAAAATCTAGATTTGGGTCCTGAATACAAAAATCTAGTTTTGGATCAAGAAAATCAAGAATTTGGTCGCGAATACAACAATCTTGTTTTGGATCAATAAAATCCAGAATTTGGTCGTGAATACAAAAATCTAGTTTTGGATCAAGAACATCAAGAATTTGGTCGCGAATACAAAAATCTAGTTTTGGATCAAGAAAATAAAGAATTGGGATCCTGAATACGAAAAACTAGTTTGGGATCAACAAAATTATAAATATGGACGCGAATACAAAAATCTAGTTTTGGATCAAGAAAATCAAGAATTTCGTCGCGAATACAAAAATCTAGTTTTGGATCAAGAAAATCTAGAATTTGGTCGCCAATACAAAAATCTAGTTTTGGATCAAGAAAATCTAGAATTTGGGTCCCGAATACAAAAATCTAGTTTTGGATCAAGAAAATCAAGAATTTGGTCGCGAATACAACAATCTTGTTTTGGATCAAGAAAATCCAAAATTTGGTCGTGAATACAAAAATCTAGTTTTGGATCAAGAAAATCAAGAATTTGGTCGCGAATACAAAAATCTAGTTTTGGATCAAGAAAATCAAGAATTGGGATCCTGAATACGAAAAACTAGTTTGGGATCAACAAAATTATAAATATGGACGCGAATACAAAAATCTAGTTTTGGATGAAGAAAAGCAAGAATTGGGTCCCGAATACAAAATTCTAGTTTTGGATCAAGAAAATAAGCATTTGGTCGTGAATACAAAAATAGAGTTTTGGATCAAGAAAATCAAGAATTTGGTCGCGAATAGAAAAATCGAGTTTTGGATCTATAAAATCAAGAAATTTGGTTGCGAAACCAAAAAAATAGTTTTGTATCAAGAAAATCAAGAATTTGTTCGCGAATACAAAAATCTAGTTTTGGATCAAAAAAATCTAGAATTGGGTCCCGAATACAAAAATATAGTTTTGGTTCAAGAAAATCAAGAATTTGGTCGCGAATACAACAATCTTGTTTTGGATCAAGAAAATCCATAATTTGGTCGCGAATACAAAAATCTAGTTTTGGATCAAGAAAATCTAGAATTGGGTTCCGAATACAAAAATCTAGTTTTGTATCAAGAAAATCAAGAATTTGTTCGCGAATACAAAAATCTAGTTTTGGATCAAAAAAATCTAGAATTGGGTCCCGAATACAAAAATCTAGTTTTGGATCAAGAAAATCAAGAATTTGGTCGCGAATACAAAAATCTAGTTTTGGATCAAGAAAATCAAGAATTTGGTCGCGAATACAAAAATTTAGTTTTGGATCAAGAAAATCAAGAATTTGGTCGCGAATACAAAAATCTAGTTTTGGATCAAGAAAATCTAGAATTTGGTCGCGAATACAAAAATCTAGTTTTGGATCAAGAAAATCTAGAATTGGGTTCTGAATACAAAAATCTAGTTTTGGATCAAGAAAATCAAGCATTTGGTCGCGAATACAAAAATCTAGTTTTGGATCAAGAAAATCAAGAATTGGGATCCTGAATATGAAAAACTAGTTTTGGATCAAGAAAATTATGAATTTGGTCGCGAATACAAAAATCTAGTTTTGGATCAAGAAAATCAAGAATTTCGTAGCGAATACAAAAATCTAGTTTTGGATCAAGAAAATCTAGAATTTGGTCGCAAATACAAAAATCTAGTTTTAAATCAAGAAAATCTAGAATTGGGTCCCGAATACAAAAATCTAGTTTTGGATCAAGAAAATCAAGAATTTGGTCGCGAATACAAAAATCTAGTTTTGGATCAAGAAAATCAAGAATTTGGTCGCGAATACAACAATCTTGTTTTGGATCAAGAAAATCAAGAATTTGGTCGGGAATACAAAAATCAAGTTTTGGATCAAGAAAATCAAGAATTTGGTCGCGAATACAAAAATCTAGTTTTGGATCAAGAAAATCCATAATTTGGTCGTGAATACAAGAATCTAGTTTTGGATCAAGAAAATCTAGAATTTGGTCGCGAATACAAAAATCTAGTTTTGGATCAAGAAAATCTAGAATTGGGTTCCGAGTACAAAAATCTAGTTTTGGATCAAGAAAATCAAGCATTTGGTCGCGAATACAAAAATCTAGTTTTGGATCAAGAAAATCCATAATTTGGTCGGGAATACAAGAATCTAGTTTTGGATCAAGAAAATCTAGAATTTGGTCGCGAATACAAAAATCTAGTTTTGGATCAAGAAAATCTAGAATTGGGTTCCGAGTACAAAAATCTAGTTTTGGATCAAGAAAATCAAGCATTTGGTCGCGAATACAAAAATCTAGTTTTGGATCAAGAAAATCAAGAATTGGGATCCTGAATACGAAAAACTAGTTTTGGATCAAGAAAATTATGAATTTAGTCGCGAATACAAAAATCTAGTTTTGGATCAAGAAAATCAAGAATTTCGTCGCGAATACAAAAATCTAGTTTTGGATCAAGAAAATCTAGAATTTGGTCGCGAATACAACAATCTTGTTTTGGATCAAGAAAATCAAGAATTTGGTCGCGAATAGAAAAATCTAGTTTTGGATCAAGAAAATCAAGAATTTGGTCGCGAATACAAAAATCTAGTTTTGGATCTATCAAATCAAGAATTGGGTCCCGAATACAAAAATCTAGTTTTGGATCAAGAAAATCAAGAAATTTGGTTGCGAAACCAAAAAAATAGTTTTGTATCAAGAAAATCAAGAATTTGTTCGCGAATACAAAAATCTAGTTTTGGATCAAAAAAATCTAGAATTGGGTCCCGAATACAAAAATCTAGTTTTGGATCAAGAAAATCAAGAATTTGGTCGGGAATACAAAAATCTAGTTTTGGATCAAGAAAATCAAGAATTTGGTCGCGAATACAAAAATGTAGTTTTGGATCAAGAAAATCAAGAATTTGGTCGCGAATACAAAAATCTAGTTTTGGATCAAGAAAATCAAGAATTTGGTCGCGAATACAAAAATTTAGTTTTGGATCAAGAAAATCAAGAATTTGGTCGCGAATACAAAAATCTAGTTTTGGATCAAGAAAATCAAGAATTTGGTCGCGAATACAAAAATTTAGTTTTGGATCAAGAAAATCAAGAATTTGGTCGTGAATACAAAAATCTAGTTTTGGATCAAGAAAATCTAGAATTTGGTCGCGAATACAAAAATCTAGTTTTGGATCAAGAAAATCTAGAATTGGGTTCCGAATACAAAAATCTAGTTTTGGATCAAGAAAATCAAGCATTTGGTCGCGAATACAAAAATCTAGTATTGGATCAAGAAAATCAAGAATTGGGATCCTGAATATGAAAAACTAGTTTTTGATCAAGAAAATTATGAATTTGGTCGCGAATACAAAAATCTAGTTTTGGATCAAGAAAATCAAGAATTTCGTAGCGAATACAAAAATCTAGTTTTGGATCAGGAAAATCTATACTTTGGTCGCAAATACAAAAATCTAGTTTTGAATCAAGAAAATCTAGAATTGGGTCCCGAATACAAAAATCTAGTTTTGGATCAAGAAAATCAAGAATTTGGTCGCGAATACAAAAATCTAGTTTTGGATCAAGAAAATCAAGAATTTGGTCGCGAATACAACAATCTTGTTTTGGATCAAGAAAATCAAGAATTTGGTCGCGAATACAAAAATCTAGTTTTGGATCAAGAAAATCTAGAATTTGGTCGCGAATACAAAAATCTAGTTTTGGATCAAGAAAATCCATAATTTGGTCGTGAATACAAGAATCTAGTTTTGGATCAAGAAAATCTAGAATTTGGTCGCGAATACAAAAATCTAGTTTTGGATCAAGAAAATCTAGAATTGGGTTCCGAGTACAAAAATCTAGTTTTGGATCAAGAAAATCAAGCATTTGGTCGCGAATACAAAAATCTAGTTTTGGATCAAGAAAATCAAGAATTGGGATCCTGAATACGAAAAACTAGTTTTGGATCAAGAAAATTATGAATTTGGTCGCGAATACAAAAATCTAGTTTTGGATCAAGAAAATCAAGAATTTCGTCGCGAATACAAAAATCTAGTTTTGGATCAAGAAAATCTAGAATTTGGTCGCGAATACAACAATCTTGTTTTGGATCAAGAAAATCAAGAATTTGGTCGCGAATAGAAAAATCTAGTTTTGGATCAAGAAAATCAAGAATTTGGTCGCGAATACAAAAATCTAGTTTTGGATCTATCAAATCAAGAATTGGGTCCCGAATACAAAAATCTAGTTTTGGATCAAGAAAATCAAGAAATTTGGTTGCGAAACCAAAAAAATAGTTTTGTATCAAGAAAATCAAGAATTTGTTCGCGAATACAAAAATCTAGTTTTGGATCAAAAAAATCTAGAATTGGGTCCCGAATACAAAAATCTAGTTTTGGATCAAGAAAATCAAGAATTTGGTCGGGAATACAAAAATCTAGTTTTGGATCAAGAAAATCAAGAATTTGGTCGCGAATACAAAAATGTAGTTTTGGATCAAGAAAATCAATAATTTGGTCGCGAATACAAAAATCTAGTTTTGGATCAAGAAAATCTAGAATTTGGTCGCGAATACAAAAATCTAGTTTTGGATCAAGAAAATCTAGAATTGGGTTCCGAATACAAAAATCTAGTTTTGGATCAAGAAAATCAAGCATTTGGTCGCGAATACAAAAAATTAGTTTTGGATCAAGAAAATCTAGAATTGGGTCCCTTATACAAAAATCTAGTTTTGAATCAAGAATTTCGTCGCGAAAACAAAAATGTAGTTTTGGAACAAGAAAATCAAGAATTTGGTCGCGAATACAACAATCTTGTTTTGGATCAAGAAAATCAAGCATTTGGTCGCGAATACTAAAATCTAGTTTTGGATCAAGAAAATCCATAATTTGGTCGTGAATACAAGAATCTAGTTTTGGATCAAGAAAATCTAGAATTTGATCGCGAATACAAAAATCTAGTTTTGGATCAAGAAAATCTAGAATTGGGTTCCGAGTACAAAAATCTAGTTTTGGATCAAGAAAATCAAGCATTTGGTCACGAATACAAAAATCTAGTTTTGGATCAAGAAAATCAAGAATTGGGATCCTGAATACGAAAAACTAGTTTTGGATCAAGAAAATTATGAATTTGGTCACGAATACAAAAATCTAGTTTTGGATCAAGAAAATCAAGAATTTCGTCGCGAATACAAAAATCTAGTTTTGGATCAAGAAAATCTAGAATTTGGTCGCGAATACAACAATCTTGTTTTGGATCAAGAAAATCAAGAATTTGGTCGCGAATAGAAAAATCTAGTTTTGGATCAAGAAAATCAAGAATTTGGTCGCGAATACAAAAATCTAGTTTTGGATCTATCAAATCAAGAATTGGGTTCCGAATACAAAAATCTAGTTTTGGATCAAGAAAATCAAGAATTTGGTCGCGAATACAAAAATCTAGTTTTGGATCAAGAAAATCTAGAATTGGGTCCCGAATACAAAAATCTAGTTTTGGATCAAGAAAATCAAGAATTTGGTCGGGAATACAAAAATTTAGTTTTGGATCAAGAAAATCAAGAATTTGGTCGCGAATACAAAAATGTAGTTTTGGATCAAGAAAATCAAGAATTTGGTCGCGAATACAACAATCTTGTTTTGGATCAAGAAAATCAAGAATTTGGTCGCGAATATAACAATCTTGTTTTGGATCAAGAAAATCCAGAATTTGGTCGCGAATACAAAAATCTAGTTTTGGATCAAGAAAATCAAGAATTGGGATCCTGAATACGAAAAACTAGTTTGGGATCAACAAAATTATAAATATGGACGCGAATACAAAAATCTAGTTTTGGATGAAGAAAAGCAAGAATTGGGTCCCGAATACAAAATTCTAGTTTTGGATCAAGAAAATAAGCATTTGGTCGTGAATACAAAAATCGAGTTTTGGATCAAGAAAATCAAGAATTTGGTCGCGAATAGAAAAATCGAGTTTTGGATCTATAAAATCAAGAAATTTGGTTGCGAAACCAAAAAAATAGTTTTGTATCAAGAAAATTAAGAATTTGTTCGCGAATACAAAAATCTAGTTTTGGATCAAGAAAATCTAGAATTGGGTCCCGAATACAAAAATCTAGTTTTGGATCAAGAAAATCAAGAATTTGGTCGGAAATACAAAAATCTAGTTTTGGATCAAGAAAATCAAGAATTTGGTCGCGAATACAAAAATGTAGTTTTGGATCAAGAAAATCAAGAATTTGGTCGCGAATACAAAAATCTAGTTTTGGATCAAGAAAATCAAGAATTTGGTCGCGAATACAAAAATGTAGTTTTGGATCAAGAAAATCAAGAATTTGGTCGCGAATACAACAATCTTGTTTTGGATCAAGAAAATCCATAATTTGGTCGTGAATACAAAAATCTAGTTTTGGATCAAGAAAATCTAGAATTGGGTACCGAATACAAAAATCTAGTTTTGGATCAAGAAAATCAAGCATTTGGTCGCGAATACAAAAATCTAGTTTTGGATCAAGAAAATCAAGAATTGGGATCCTGAATACGAAAAACTAGTTTTGGATTAAGAAAATCTAGAATTTGGTCGCGAATACAAAAATCTAGTTTTGGATCAAGAAAATCTAGAATTGGGTTCCGAATACAAAAATCTAGTTTTGGATCAAGAAAATCAAGCATTTGGTCGCGAATACAAAAATCTAGTTTTGGATCAAGAAAATCAAGAATTGGGATCCTGAATACGAAAAACTAGTTTTGGATTAAGAAAATTATGAATTTGGTCGCGAATACAAAAATCTAGTTTTGGATCAAGAAAATCAAGAATTTCGTCGCGAATACAAAAATCTAGTTTTGGATCAAGAAAATCTAGAATTTGGTCGCGAATACAAAAATCTTGTTTTGGATCAAGAAAATCAAGAATTTGGTCGCGAATACAAAAATCTAGTTTTGGATCAAGAAAATCTAGAATTGGGTCTCGAATACAAAAATCTAGTTTTGGATCAAGAAAATCAAGAATTTGGTCGCGAATATAACAATCTTGTTTTGGATCAAGAAAATCCAGAATTTGGTCGCGAATACAAAAATCTAGTTTTGGATCAAGAAAATCAAGAATTGGGATCCTGAATACGAAAAACTAGTTTGGGATCAACAAAATTATAAATATGGACGCGAATACAAAAATCTAGTTTTGGATGAAGAAAAGCAAGAATTGGGTCCCGAATACAAAATTCTAGTTTTGGATCAAGAAAATAAGCATTTGGTCGTGAATACAAAAATCGAGTTTTGGATCAAGAAAATCAAGAATTTGGTCGCGAATAGAAAAATCGAGTTTTGGATCTATAAAATCAAGAAATTTGGTTGCGAAACCAAAAAAATAGTTTTGTATCAAGAAAATTAAGAATTTGTTCGCGAATACAAAAATCTAGTTTTGGATCAAGAAAATCTAGAATTGGGTCCCGAATACAAAAATCTAGTTTTGGATCAAGAAAATCAAGAATTTGGTCGCGAATACAAAAAATTAGTTTTGGATCAAGAAAATCTAGAATTGGGTCCCGAATACAAAAATCTAGTTTTGAATCAAGAAAATCAAGAATTTCGTCGCGAAAACAAAAATGTAGTTTTGGATCAAGAAAATCAAGAATTTGGTCGCGAATACAACAATCTTGTTTTGGATCAAGAAAATCAAGCATTTGGTCGCGAATACTAAAATCTAGTTTTGGATCAAGAAAATCCATAATTTGGTCGTGAATACAAGAATCTAGTTTTGGATCAAGAAAATCTAGAATTTGGTCGCGAATACAAAAATCTAGTTTTGGATCAAGAAAATCTAGAATTGGGTTCCGAGTACAAAAATCTAGTTTTGGATCAAGAAAATCAAGCATTTGGTCGCGAATACAAAAATCTAGTTTTGGATCAAGAAAATCAAGAATTGGGATCCTGAATACGAAAAACTAGTTTTGGATTAAGAAAATCTAGAATTGGGTCCCGAATACAAAAATCTAGTTTTGGATCAAGAAAATCAAGCATTTGGTCGCGAATACAAAAATCTAGTTTTGGATCAAGAAAATCTAGAATTGGGTCCCGAATATAAAAATCTAGTTTTGGATCAAGAAAATCAAGAATTTGGTCGGGAATACAAAAATTTAGTTTTGGATCAAGAAAATCAAGAATTTGGTCGCGAATACAAAAATGTAGTTTTGGATCAAGAAAATCAAGAATTTGGTCGCGAATACAACAATCTTGTTTTGGATCAAGAAAATCAAGAATTTGGTCGCGAATATAACAATCTTGTTTTGGATCAAGAAAATCCAGAATTTGGTCGCGAATACAAAAATCTAGTTTTGGATCAAGAAAATCAAGAATTGGGATCCTGAATACGAAAAACTAGTTTGGGATCAACAAAATTATAAATATGGACGCGAATACAAAAATCTAGTTTTGGATGAAGAAAAGCAAGAATTGGGTCCCGAATACAAAATTCTAGTTTTGGATCAAGAAAATAAGCATTTGGTCGTGAATACAAAAATCGAGTTTTGGATCAAGAAAATCAAGAATTTGGTCGCGAATAGAAAAATCGAGTTTTGGATCTATAAAATCAAGAAATTTGGTTGCGAAACCAAAAAAATAGTTTTGTATCAAGAAAATTAAGAATTTGTTCGCGAATACAAAAATCTAGTTTTGGATCAAGAAAATCTAGAATTGGGTCCCGAATACAAAAATCTAGTTTTGGATCAAGAAAATCAAGAATTTGGTCGGAAATACAAAAATCTAGTTTTGGATCAAGAAAATCAAGAATTTGGTCGCGAATACAAAAATGTAGTTTTGGATCAAGAAAATCAAGAATTTGGTCGCGAATACAAAAATCTAGTTTTGGATCAAGAAAATCAAGAATTTGGTCGCGAATACAAAAATGTAGTTTTGGATCAAGAAAATCAAGAATTTGGTCGCGAATACAACAATCTTGTTTTGGATCAAGAAAATCCATAATTTGGTCGTGAATACAAAAATCTAGTTTTGGATCAAGAAAATCTAGAATTGGGTACCGAATACAAAAATCTAGTTTTGGATCAAGAAAATCAAGCATTTGGTCGCGAATACAAAAATCTAGTTTTGGATCAAGAAAATCAAGAATTGGGATCCTGAATACGAAAAACTAGTTTTGGATTAAGAAAATCTAGAATTGGGTCCCGAATACAAAAATCTAGTTTTGGATCAAGAAAATCAAGCATTTGGTCGCGAATACAAAAATCTAGTTTTGGATCAAGAAAATCAAGAATTGGGATCCTGAATACGAAAAACTAGTTTTGGATTAAGAAAATTATGAATTTGGTCGCGAATACAAAAATCTAGTTTTGGATCAAGAAAATCAAGAATTTCGTCGCGAATACAAAAAACTAGTTTTGGATCAAGAAAATCTAGAATTTGGTCGCGAATACAAAAATCTTGTTTTGGATCAAGAAAATCAAGAATTTGGTCGCGAATACAAAAATCTAGTTTTGGATCAAGAAAATCTAGAATTGGGTCTCGAATACAACAATCTAGTTTTGGATCAAGAAAATCCAGAATTTGGTCGCGAATACAAAAATCTAGTTTTGGATCAAGAAAATCAAGAATTGGGATCCTGAATACGAAAAACTAGTTTGGGATCAACAAAATTATAAATATGGACGCGAATACAAAAATCTAGTTTTGGATGAAGAAAAGCAAGAATTGGGTCCCGAATACAAAATTCTAGTTTTGGATCAAGAAAATAAGCATTTGGTCGTGAATACAAAAATCGAGTTTTGGATCAAGAAAATCAAGAATTTGGTCGCGAATAGAAAAATCGAGTTTTGGATCTATAAAATCAAGAAATTTGGTTGCGAAACCAAAAAAATAGTTTTGTATCAAGAAAATTAAGAATTTGTTCGCGAATACAAAAATCTAGTTTTGGATCAAGAAAATCTAGAATTGGGTCCCGAATACAAAAATCTAGTTTTGGATCAAGAAAATCAAGAATTTGGTCGGAAATACAAAAATCTAGTTTTGGATCAAGAAAATCAAGAATTTGGTCGCGAATACAAAAATGTAGTTTTGGATCAAGAAAATCAAGAATTTGGTCGCGAATACAAAAATCTAGTTTTGGATCAAGAAAATCAAGAATTTGGTCGCGAATACAAAAATGTAGTTTTGGATCAAGAAAATCAAGAATTTGGTCGCGAATACAACAATCTTGTTTTGGATCAAGAAAATCCATAATTTGGTCGTGAATACAAAAATCTAGTTTTGGATCAAGAAAATCTAGAATTGGGTACCGAATACAAAAATCTAGTTTTGGATCAAGAAAATCAAGCATTTGGTCGCGAATACAAAAATCTAGTTTTGGATCAAGAAAATCAAGAATTGGGATCCTGAATACGAAAAACTAGTTTTGGATTAAGAAAATTATGAATTTGGTCGCGAATACAAAAATCTAGTTTTGGATCAAGAAAATCAAGAATTTCGTCGCGAATACAAAAATCTAGTTTTGGATCAAGAAAATCTAGAATTTGGTCGCGAATACAACAATCTTGTTTTGGATCAAGAAAATCAAGAATTTGGTCGCGAATAGAAAAATCTAGTTTTGGATCAAGAAAATCAAGAATTTGGTCGCGAATACAAAAATCTAGTTTTGGATCTATCAAATCAAGAATTGGGTTCCGAATACAAAAATCTAGTTTTGGATCAAGAAAATCAAGAATTTGGTCGCGAATACAAAAATCTAGTTTTGGATCAAGAAAATCTAGAATTGGGTCCCGAATACAAAAATCTAGTTTTGGATCAAGAAAATCAAGAATTTGGTCGGGAATACAAAAATTTAGTTTTGGATCAAGAAAATCAAGAATTTGGTCGCGAATACAAAAATGTAGTTTTGGATCAAGAAAATCAAGAATTTGGTCGCGAATACAACAATCTTGTTTTGGATCAAGAAAATCAAGAATTTGGTCGCGAATATAACAATCTTGTTTTGGATCAAGAAAATCCAGAATTTGGTCGCGAATACAAAAATCTAGTTTTGGATCAAGAAAATCAAGAATTGGGATCCTGAATACGAAAAACTAGTTTGGGATCAACAAAATTATAAATATGGACGCGAATACAAAAATCTAGTTTTGGATGAAGAAAAGCAAGAATTGGGTCCCGAATACAAAATTCTAGTTTTGGATCAAGAAAATAAGCATTTGGTCGTGAATACAAAAATCGAGTTTTGGATCAAGAAAATCAAGAATTTGGTCGCGAATAGAAAAATCGAGTTTTGGATCTATAAAATCAAGAAATTTGGTTGCGAAACCAAAAAAATAGTTTTGTATCAAGAAAATTAAGAATTTGTTCGCGAATACAAAAATCTAGTTTTGGATCAAGAAAATCTAGAATTGGGTCCCGAATACAAAAATCTAGTTTTGGATCAAGAAAATCAAGAATTTGGTCGGAAATACAAAAATCTAGTTTTGGATCAAGAAAATCAAGAATTTGGTCGCGAATACAAAAATGTAGTTTTGGATCAAGAAAATCAAGAATTTGGTCGCGAATACAAAAATCTAGTTTTGGATCAAGAAAATCAAGAATTTGGTCGCGAATACAAAAATGTAGTTTTGGATCAAGAAAATCAAGAATTTGGTCGCGAATACAACAATCTTGTTTTGGATCAAGAAAATCCATAATTTGGTCGTGAATACAAAAATCTAGTTTTGGATCAAGAAAATCTAGAATTGGGTACCGAATACAAAAATCTAGTTTTGGATCAAGAAAATCAAGCATTTGGTCGCGAATACAAAAATCTAGTTTTGGATCAAGAAAATCAAGAATTGGGATCCTGAATACGAAAAACTAGTTTTGGATTAAGAAAATCTAGAATTGGGTCCCGAATACAAAAATCTAGTTTTGGATCAAGAAAATCAAGCATTTGGTCGCGAATACAAAAATCTAGTTTTGGATCAAGAAAATCAAGAATTGGGATCCTGAATACGAAAAACTAGTTTTGGATTAAGAAAATTATGAATTTGGTCGCGAATACAAAAATCTAGTTTTGGATCAAGAAAATCAAGAATTTCGTCGCGAATACAAAAATCTAGTTTTGGATCAAGAAAATCTAGAATTTGGTCGCGAATACAAAAATCTTGTTTTGGATCAAGAAAATCAAGAATTTGGTCGCGAATACAAAAATCTAGTTTTGGATCAAGAAAATCTAGAATTGGGTCTCGAATACAAAAATCTAGTTTTGGATCAAGAAAATCAAGAATTTGGTCGCGAATATAACAATCTTGTTTTGGATCAAGAAAATCCAGAATTTGGTCGCGAATACAAAAATCTAGTTTTGGATCAAGAAAATCAAGAATTGGGATCCTGAATACGAAAAACTAGTTTGGGATCAACAAAATTATAAATATGGACGCGAATACAAAAATCTAGTTTTGGATGAAGAAAAGCAAGAATTGGGTCCCGAATACAAAATTCTAGTTTTGGATCAAGAAAATAAGCATTTGGTCGTGAATACAAAAATCGAGTTTTGGATCAAGAAAATCAAGAATTTGGTCGCGAATAGAAAAATCGAGTTTTGGATCTATAAAATCAAGAAATTTGGTTGCGAAACCAAAAAAATAGTTTTGTATCAAGAAAATTAAGAATTTGTTCGCGAATACAAAAATCTAGTTTTGGATCAAGAAAATCTAGAATTGGGTCCCGAATACAAAAATCTAGTTTTGGATCAAGAAAATCAAGAATTTGGTCGGAAATACAAAAATCTAGTTTTGGATCAAGAAAATCAAGAATTTGGTCGCGAATACAAAAATGTAGTTTTGGATCAAGAAAATCAAGAATTTGGTCGCGAATACAAAAATCTAGTTTTGGATCAAGAAAATCAAGAATTTGGTCGCGAATACAAAAATGTAGTTTTGGATCAAGAAAATCAAGAATTTGGTCGCGAATACAACAATCTTGTTTTGGATCAAGAAAATCCATAATTTGGTCGTGAATACAAAAATCTAGTTTTGGATCAAGAAAATCTAGAATTGGGTACCGAATACAAAAATCTAGTTTTGGATCAAGAAAATCAAGCATTTGGTCGCGAATACAAAAATCTAGTTTTGGATCAAGAAAATCAAGAATTGGGATCCTGAATACGAAAAACTAGTTTTGGATTAAGAAAATTATGAATTTGGTCGCGAATACAAAAATCTAGTTTTGGATCAAGAAAATCAAGAATTTCGTCGCGAATACAAAAATCTAGTTTTGGATCAAGAAAATCTAGAATTTGGTCGCAAATACAAAAATCTAGTTTTGGATCAAGAAAATCTAGAATTGGGTCTCGAATACAAAAATCTAGTTTTGGATCAAGAAAATCAAGAATTTGGTCGCGAATACAACAATCTTGTTTTGGATCAAGAAAATCCAGAATTTGGTCGTGAATACAAAAATCTAGTTTTGGATCAAGAAAATCAAGAATTTGGTCGCGAATACAAAAATCTAGTTTTGGATCAAGAAAATCAAGAATTGGGATCCTGAATACGAAAAACTAGTTTGGGATCAACAAAATTATAAATATGGACGCGAATACAAAAATCTAGTTTTGGATGAAGAAAAGCAAGAATTGGGTCCCGAATACAAAATTCTAGTTTTGGATCAAGAAAATAAGCATTTGGTCGTGAATACAAAAATCGAGTTTTGGATCAAGAAAATCAAGAATTTGGTCGCGAATAGAAAAATCGAGTTTTGGATCTATAAAATCAAGAAATTTGGTTGCGAAACCAAAAAAATAGTTTTGTATCAAGAAAATTAAGAATTTGTTCGCGAATACAAAAATCTAGTTTTGGATCAAGAAAATCTAGAATTGGGTCCCGAATACAAAAATCTAGTTTTGGATCAAGAAAATCAAGAATTTGGTCGGAAATACAAAAATCTAGTTTTGGATCAAGAAAATCAAGAATTTGGTCGCGAATACAAAAATGTAGTTTTGGATCAAGAAAATCAAGAATTTGGTCGCGAATACAAAAATCTAGTTTTGGATCAAGAAAATCAAGAATTTGGTCGCGAATACAAAAATGTAGTTTTGGATCAAGAAAATCAAGAATTTGGTCGCGAATACAACAATCTTGTTTTGGATCAAGAAAATCCATAATTTGGTCGTGAATACAAAAATCTAGTTTTGGATCAAGAAAATCTAGAATTGGGTACCGAATACAAAAATCTAGTTTTGGATCAAGAAAATCAAGCATTTGGTCGCGAATACAAAAATCTAGTTTTGGATCAAGAAAATCAAGAATTGGGATCCTGAATACGAAAAACTAGTTTTGGATTAAGAAAATTATGAATTTGGTCGCGAATACAAAAATCTAGTTTTGGATCAAGAAAATCAAGAATTTCGTCGCGAATACAAAAATCTAGTTTTGGATCAAGAAAATCTAGAATTTGGTCGCGAATACAACAATCTTGTTTTGGATCAAGAAAATCAAGAATTTGGTCGCGAATAGAAAAATCTAGTTTTGGATCAAGAAAATCAAGAATTTGGTCGCGAATACAAAAATCTAGTTTTGGATCTATCAAATCAAGAATTGGGTTCCGAATACAAAAATCTAGTTTTGGATCAAGAAAATCAAGAATTTGGTCGCGAATACAAAAATCTAGTTTTGGATCAAGAAAATCTAGAATTGGGTCCCGAATACAAAAATCTAGTTTTGGATCAAGAAAATCAAGAATTTGGTCGGGAATACAAAAATTTAGTTTTGGATCAAGAAAATCAAGAATTTGGTCGCGAATACAAAAATGTAGTTTTGGATCAAGAAAATCAAGAATTTGGTCGCGAATACAACAATCTTGTTTTGGATCAAGAAAATCAAGAATTTGGTCGCGAATATAACAATCTTGTTTTGGATCAAGAAAATCCAGAATTTGGTCGCGAATACAAAAATCTAGTTTTGGATCAAGAAAATCAAGAATTGGGATCCTGAATACGAAAAACTAGTTTGGGATCAACAAAATTATAAATATGGACGCGAATACAAAAATCTAGTTTTGGATGAAGAAAAGCAAGAATTGGGTCCCGAATACAAAATTCTAGTTTTGGATCAAGAAAATAAGCATTTGGTCGTGAATACAAAAATCGAGTTTTGGATCAAGAAAATCAAGAATTTGGTCGCGAATAGAAAAATCGAGTTTTGGATCTATAAAATCAAGAAATTTGGTTGCGAAACCAAAAAAATAGTTTTGTATCAAGAAAATTAAGAATTTGTTCGCGAATACAAAAATCTAGTTTTGGATCAAGAAAATCTAGAATTGGGTCCCGAATACAAAAATCTAGTTTTGGATCAAGAAAATCAAGAATTTGGTCGGAAATACAAAAATCTAGTTTTGGATCAAGAAAATCAAGAATTTGGTCGCGAATACAAAAATGTAGTTTTGGATCAAGAAAATCAAGAATTTGGTCGCGAATACAAAAATCTAGTTTTGGATCAAGAAAATCAAGAATTTGGTCGCGAATACAAAAATGTAGTTTTGGATCAAGAAAATCAAGAATTTGGTCGCGAATACAACAATCTTGTTTTGGATCAAGAAAATCCATAATTTGGTCGTGAATACAAAAATCTAGTTTTGGATCAAGAAAATCTAGAATTGGGTACCGAATACAAAAATCTAGTTTTGGATCAAGAAAATCAAGCATTTGGTCGCGAATACAAAAATCTAGTTTTGGATCAAGAAAATCAAGAATTGGGATCCTGAATACGAAAAACTAGTTTTGGATTAAGAAAATCTAGAATTGGGTCCCGAATACAAAAATCTAGTTTTGGATCAAGAAAATCAAGCATTTGGTCGCGAATACAAAAATCTAGTTTTGGATCAAGAAAATCAAGAATTGGGATCCTGAATACGAAAAACTAGTTTTGGATTAAGAAAATTATGAATTTGGTCTCGAATACAAAAATCTAGTTTTGGATCAAGAAAATCAAGAATTTCGTCGCGAATACAAAAATCTAGTTTTGGATCAAGAAAATCTAGAATTTGGTCGCGAATACAAAAATCTTGTTTTGGATCAAGAAAATCAAGAATTTGGTCGCGAATACAAAAATCTAGTTTTGGATCAAGAAAATCTAGAATTGGGTCTCGAATACAAAAATCTAGTTTTGGATCAAGAAAATCAAGAATTTGGTCGCGAATACAAAAATCTAGTTTTGGATCAAGAAAATCTAGAATTGGGTCCCGAATACAAAAATCTAGTTTTGGATCAAGAAAATCAAGAATTTGGTCGGGAATACAAAAATTTAGTTTTGGATCAAGAAAATCAAGAATTTGGTCGCGAATACAAAAATGTAGTTTTGGATCAAGAAAATCAAGAATTTGGTCGCGAATACAACAATCTTGTTTTGGATCAAGAAAATCCAGAATTTGGTCGTGAATACAAAAATCTAGTTTTGGATCAAGAAAATCAAGAATTTGGTCGCGAATACAAAAATCTAGTTTTGGATCAAGAAAATCAAGAATTGGGATCCTGAATACGAAAAACTAGTTTGGGATCAACAAAATTATAAATATGGACGCGAATACAAAAATCTAGTTTTGGATGAAGAAAAGCAAGAATTGGGTCCCGAATACAAAATTCTAGTTTTGGATCAAGAAAATAAGCATTTGGTCGTGAATACAAAAATCGAGTTTTGGATCAAGAAAATCAAGAATTTGGTCGCGAATAGAAAAATCGAGTTTTGGATCTATAAAATCAAGAAATTTGGTTGCGAAACCAAAAAAATAGTTTTGTATCAAGAAAATTAAGAATTTGTTCGCGAATACAAAAATCTAGTTTTGGATCAAGAAAATCTAGAATTGGGTCCCGAATACAAAAATCTAGTTTTGGATCAAGAAAATCAAGAATTTGGTCGGAAATACAAAAATCTAGTTTTGGATCAAGAAAATCAAGAATTTGGTCGCGAATACAAAAATGTAGTTTTGGATCAAGAAAATCAAGAATTTGGTCGCGAATACAAAAATCTAGTTTTGGATCAAGAAAATCAAGAATTTGGTCGCGAATACAAAAATGTAGTTTTGGATCAAGAAAATCAAGAATTTGGTCGCGAATACAACAATCTTGTTTTGGATCAAGAAAATCCATAATTTGGTCGTGAATACAAAAATCTAGTTTTGGATCAAGAAAATCTAGAATTGGGTACCGAATACAAAAATCTAGTTTTGGATCAAGAAAATCAAGCATTTGGTCGCGAATACAAAAATCTAGTTTTGGATCAAGAAAATCAAGAATTGGGATCCTGAATACGAAAAACTAGTTTTGGATTAAGAAAATTATGAATTTGGTCGCGAATACAAAAATCTAGTTTTGGATCAAGAAAATCAAGAATTTCGTCGCGAATACAAAAATCTAGTTTTGGATCAAGAAAATCTAGAATTTGGTCGCGAATACAACAATCTTGTTTTGGATCAAGAAAATCAAGAATTTGGTCGCGAATAGAAAAATCTAGTTTTGGATCAAGAAAATCAAGAATTTGGTCGCGAATACAAAAATCTAGTTTTGGATCTATCAAATCAAGAATTGGGTTCCGAATACAAAAATCTAGTTTTGGATCAAGAAAATCAAGAATTTGGTCGCGAATACAAAAATCTAGTTTTGGATCAAGAAAATCTAGAATTGGGTCCCGAATACAAAAATCTAGTTTTGGATCAAGAAAATCAAGAATTTGGTCGGGAATACAAAAATTTAGTTTTGGATCAAGAAAATCAAGAATTTGGTCGCGAATACAAAAATGTAGTTTTGGATCAAGAAAATCAAGAATTTGGTCGCGAATACAACAATCTTGTTTTGGATCAAGAAAATCAAGAATTTGGTCGCGAATATAACAATCTTGTTTTGGATCAAGAAAATCCAGAATTTGGTCGCGAATACAAAAATCTAGTTTTGGATCAAGAAAATCAAGAATTGGGATCCTGAATACGAAAAACTAGTTTGGGATCAACAAAATTATAAATATGGACGCGAATACAAAAATCTAGTTTTGGATGAAGAAAAGCAAGAATTGGGTCCCGAATACAAAATTCTAGTTTTGGATCAAGAAAATAAGCATTTGGTCGTGAATACAAAAATCGAGTTTTGGATCAAGAAAATCAAGAATTTGGTCGCGAATAGAAAAATCGAGTTTTGGATCTATAAAATCAAGAAATTTGGTTGCGAAACCAAAAAAATAGTTTTGTATCAAGAAAATTAAGAATTTGTTCGCGAATACAAAAATCTAGTTTTGGATCAAGAAAATCTAGAATTGGGTCCCGAATACAAAAATCTAGTTTTGGATCAAGAAAATCAAGAATTTGGTCGGAAATACAAAAATCTAGTTTTGGATCAAGAAAATCAAGAATTTGGTCGCGAATACAAAAATGTAGTTTTGGATCAAGAAAATCAAGAATTTGGTCGCGAATACAAAAATCTAGTTTTGGATCAAGAAAATCAAGAATTTGGTCGCGAATACAAAAATGTAGTTTTGGATCAAGAAAATCAAGAATTTGGTCGCGAATACAACAATCTTGTTTTGGATCAAGAAAATCCATAATTTGGTCGTGAATACAAAAATCTAGTTTTGGATCAAGAAAATCTAGAATTGGGTACCGAATACAAAAATCTAGTTTTGGATCAAGAAAATCAAGCATTTGGTCGCGAATACAAAAATCTAGTTTTGGATCAAGAAAATCAAGAATTGGGATCCTGAATACGAAAAACTAGTTTTGGATTAAGAAAATCTAGAATTGGGTCCCGAATACAAAAATCTAGTTTTGGATCAAGAAAATCAAGCATTTGGTCGCGAATACAAAAATCTAGTTTTGGATCAAGAAAATCAAGAATTGGGATCCTGAATACGAAAAACTAGTTTTGGATTAAGAAAATTATGAATTTGGTCTCGAATACAAAAATCTAGTTTTGGATCAAGAAAATCAAGAATTTCGTCGCGAATACAAAAATCTAGTTTTGGATCAAGAAAATCTAGAATTTGGTCGCGAATACAAAAATCTTGTTTTGGATCAAGAAAATCAAGAATTTGGTCGCGAATACAAAAATCTAGTTTTGGATCAAGAAAATCTAGAATTGGGTCTCGAATACAAAAATCTAGTTTTGGATCAAGAAAATCAAGAATTTGGTCGCGAATATAACAATCTTGTTTTGGATCAAGAAAATCCAGAATTTGGTCGCGAATACAAAAATCTAGTTTTGGATCAAGAAAATCAAGAATTGGGATCCTGAATACGAAAAACTAGTTTGGGATCAACAAAATTATAAATATGGACGCGAATACAAAAATCTAGTTTTGGATGAAGAAAAGCAAGAATTGGGTCCCGAATACAAAATTCTAGTTTTGGATCAAGAAAATAAGCATTTGGTCGTGAATACAAAAATCGAGTTTTGGATCAAGAAAATCAAGAATTTGGTCGCGAATAGAAAAATCGAGTTTTGGATCTATAAAATCAAGAAATTTGGTTGCGAAACCAAAAAAATAGTTTTGTATCAAGAAAATTAAGAATTTGTTCGCGAATACAAAAATCTAGTTTTGGATCAAGAAAATCTAGAATTGGGTCCCGAATACAAAAATCTAGTTTTGGATCAAGAAAATCAAGAATTTGGTCGGAAATACAAAAATCTAGTTTTGGATCAAGAAAATCAAGAATTTGGTCGCGAATACAAAAATGTAGTTTTGGATCAAGAAAATCAAGAATTTGGTCGCGAATACAAAAATCTAGTTTTGGATCAAGAAAATCAAGAATTTGGTCGCGAATACAAAAATGTAGTTTTGGATCAAGAAAATCAAGAATTTGGTCGCGAATACAACAATCTTGTTTTGGATCAAGAAAATCCATAATTTGGTCGTGAATACAAAAATCTAGTTTTGGATCAAGAAAATCTAGAATTGGGTACCGAATACAAAAATCTAGTTTTGGATCAAGAAAATCAAGCATTTGGTCGCGAATACAAAAATCTAGTTTTGGATCAAGAAAATCAAGAATTGGGATCCTGAATACGAAAAACTAGTTTTGGATTAAGAAAATTATGAATTTGGTCGCGAATACAAAAATCTAGTTTTGGATCAAGAAAATCAAGAATTTCGTCGCGAATACAAAAATCTAGTTTTGGATCAAGAAAATCTAGAATTTGGTCGCAAATACAAAAATCTAGTTTTGGATCAAGAAAATCTAGAATTGGGTCTCGAATACAAAAATCTAGTTTTGGATCAAGAAAATCAAGAATTTGGTCGCGAATACAACAATCTTGTTTTGGATCAAGAAAATCCAGAATTTGGTCGTGAATACAAAAATCTAGTTTTGGATCAAGAAAATCAAGAATTTGGTCGCGAATACAAAAATCTAGTTTTGGATCAAGAAAATCAAGAATTGGGATCCTGAATACGAAAAACTAGTTTGGGATCAACAAAATTATAAATATGGACGCGAATACAAAAATCTAGTTTTGGATGAAGAAAAGCAAGAATTGGGTCCCGAATACAAAATTCTAGTTTTGGATCAAGAAAATAAGCATTTGGTCGTGAATACAAAAATCGAGTTTTGGATCAAGAAAATCAAGAATTTGGTCGCGAATAGAAAAATCGAGTTTTGGATCTATAAAATCAAGAAATTTGGCTGAGAACCAAAAAAATAGTTTTGTACCAAGAAAATCAAGAATTTGTTCGCGAATACAAAAATCTAGTTTTGGATCAAGAAAATCTAGAATTGGGTCCCGAATACAAAAATCTAGTTTTGGATCAAGAAAATCAAGAATTTGGTCGGAAATACAAAAATCTAGTTTTGGATCAAGAAAATCAAGAATTTGGTCGCGAATACAAAAATGTAGTTTTGGATCAAGAAAATCAAGAATTTGGTCGCGAATACAAAAATCTAGTTTTGGATCAAGAAAATCTAGAATTTGGTCGCGAATACAAAAATCTAGTTTTGGATCAAGAAAATCTAGAATTGGGTTCCGAATACAAAAATCTAGTTTTGGATCAAGAAAATCAAGCATTTGGTCGCGAATACAAAAAATTAGTTTTGGATCAAGAAAATCTAGAATTGGGTCCCTTATACAAAAATCTAGTTTTGAATCAAGAAAATCAAGAATTTCGTCGCGAAAACAAAAATGTAGTTTTGGATCAAGAAAATCAAGAATTTGGTCGCGAATACAACAATCTTGTTTTGGATCAAGAAAATCAAGAATTTGGTCGCGAATACAACAATCTTGTTTTGGATCAAGAAAATCAAGAATTTGGTCGAGAATACAAAAATCTAGTTTTGGATCAAGAAAATCAAGAATTTGGTCGCGAATACAAAAATCTAGTTTTGGATCAAGAAAATCCATAATTTGGTCGTGAATACAAGAATCTAGTTTTGGATCAAGAAAATCTAGAATTTGGTCGCGAATACAAAAATCTAGTTTTGGATCAAGAAAATCTAGAATTGGGTTCCGAGTACAAAAATCTAGTTTTGGATCAAGAAAATCAAGCATTTGGTCGCGAATACAAAAATCTAGTTTTGGATCAAGAAAATCAAGAATTGGGATCCTGAATACGAAAAACTAGTTTTGGATCAAGAAAATTATGAATTTGGTCGCGAATACAAAAATCTAGTTTTGGATCAAGAAAATCAAGAATTTCGTCGCGAATACAAAAATCTAGTTTTGGATCAAGAAAATCTAGAATTTGGTCGCGAATACAACAATCTTGTTTTGGATCAAGAAAATCAAGAATTTGGTCGCGAATAGAAAAATCTAGTTTTGGATCAAGAAAATCAAGAATTTGGTCGCGAATACAAAAATCTAGTTTTGGATCTATCAAATCAAGAATTGGGTCCCGAATACAAAAATCTAGTTTTGGATCAAGAAAATCAAGAATTTGGTCGCGAATACAAAAATGTAGTTTTGGATCAAGAAAATCTAGAATTTGGTCGCAAATACAAAAATCTAGTTTTGGATCAAGAAAATCTAGAATTGGCTCTCGAATACAAAAATCTAGTTTTGGATCAAGAAAATCAAGAATTTGGTCGCGAATACAACAATCTTGTTTTGGATCAAGAAAATCCAGAATTTGGTCGTGAATACAAAAATCTAGTTTTGGATCAAGAAAATCTAGAATTTGGTCGCGAATACAAAAATCTAGTTTTGGATCAAGAAAATCTAGAATTGGGTTCCGAGTACAAAAATCTAGTTTTGGATCAAGAAAATCAAGCATTTGGTCCCGAATACAAAAATCTAGTTTTGGGTCAAGAAAATCAAGAATTTGGTCGCGAATACAAAAATCTAGTTTTGGATCAAGAAAATCTAGAATTTGGTCGCGAATACAAAAAATTAGTTTTGGATCAAGAAAATCTAGAATTGGGTCCCGAATACAAAAATCTAGTTTTGAATAAAGAAAATCAAGAATTTCGTCGCGAAAACAAAAATGTAGTTTTGGATCAAGAAAATCAAGAATTTGGTCGCGAATACAACAATCTTGGTTTGGATCAAGAAAATCCATAATTTGGTCGTGAATACAAAAATCTAGTTTTGGATCAAGAAAATCTAGAATTGGGTACCGAATACAAAAATCTAGTTTTGGATCAAGAAAATCAAGCATTTGGTCGCGAATACAAAAATCTAGTTTTGGATCAAGAAAATCAAGAATTGGGATCCTGAATACGAAAAACTAGTTTTGGATTAAGAAAATTATGAATTTGGTCGCGAATACAAAAATCTAGTTTTGGATCAAGAAAATCAAGAATTTCGTCGCGAATACAAAAATCTAGTTTTGGATCAAGAAAATCTAGAATTTGGTCGCAAATACAAAAATCTAGTTTTGGATCAAGAAAATCTAGAATTGGGTCTCGAATACAAAAATCTAGTTTTGGATCAAGAAAATCAAGAATTTGGTCGCGAATACAACAATCTTATTTTGGATCAAGAAAATCCAGAATTTGGTCGTGAATACAAAAATCTAGTTTTGGATCAAGAAAATCAAGAATTTGGTCGCGAATACAAAAATCTAGTTTTGGATCAAGAAAATCAAGAATTGGGATCCTGAATACGAAAAACTAGTTTGGGATCAACAAAATTATAAATATGGACGCGAATACAAAAATCTAGTTTTGGATGAAGAAAAGCAAGAATTGGGTCCCGAATACAAAATTCTAGTTTTGGATCAAGAAAATAAGCATTTGGTCGTGAATACAAAAATCGAGTTTTGGATCAAGAAAATCAAGAATTTGGTCGCGAATAGAAAAATCGAGTTTTGGATCTATAAAATCAAGAAATTTGGCTGAGAACCAAAAAAATAGTTTTGTACCAAGAAAATCAAGAATTTTTTCGCGAATACAAAAATCTAGTTTTGGATCAAGAAAATCTAGAATTGGGTCCCGAATACAAAAATCTAGTTTTGGATCAAGAAAATCAAGAATTTGGTCGGAAATACAAAAATCTAGTTTTGGATCAAGAAAATCAAGAATTTGGTCGCGAATACAAAAATGTAGTTTTGGATCAAGAAAATCAAGAATTTGGTCGCGAATACAAAAATCTAGTTTTGGATCAAGAAAATCTAGAATTTGGTCGCGAATACAAAAATCTAGTTTTGGATCAAGAAAATCTAGAATTGGGTTCCGAATACAAAAATCTAGTTTTGGATCAAGAAAATCAAGCATTTGGTCGCAAATACAAAAAATTAGTTTTGGATCAAGAAAATCTAGAATTGGGTCCCTTATACAAAAATCTAGTTTTGAATCAAGAAAATCAAGAATTTCGTCGCGAAAACAAAAATGTAGTTTTGGATCAAGAAAATCAAGAATTTGGTCGCGAATACAACAATCTTGTTTTGGATCAAGAAAATCAAGAATTTGGTCGCGAATACAACAATCTTGTTTTGGATCAAGAAAATCAAGAATTTGGTCGAGAATACAAAAATCTAGTTTTGGATCAAGAAAATCAAGAATTTGGTCGCGAATACAAAAATCTAGTTTTGGATCAAGAAAATCCATAATTTGGTCGTGAATACAAGAATATAGTTTTGGATCAAGAAAATCTAGAATTTGGTCGCGAATACAAAAATCTAGTTTTGGATCAAGAAAATCTAGAATTGGGTTCCGAGTACAAAAATCTAGTTTTGGATCAAGAAAATCAAGCATTTGGTCGCGAATACAAAAATCTAGTTTTGGATCAAGAAAATCAAGAATTGGGATCCTGAATACGAAAAACTAGTTTTGGATCAAGAAAATTATGAATTTGGTCGCGAACACAAAAATCTAGTTTTGGATCAAGAAAATCAAGAATTTCGTCGCGAATACAAAAATCTAGTTTTGGATCAAGAAAATCTAGAATTTGGTCGCGAATACAACAATCTTGTTTTGGATCAAGAAAATCAAGAATTTGGTCGCGAATAGAAAAATCTAGTTTTGGATCAAGAAAATCAAGAATTTGGTCGCGAATACAAAAATCTAGTTTTGGATCAAGAAAATCTAGAATTGGGTCCCGAATACAAAAATCTAGTTTTGGATTAAGAAAATCAAGAATTTGGTCGGGAATACAAAAATCTAGTTTTGGATCAAGAAAATCAAGAATTTGGTCGCGAATACGAAAATGTAGTTTTGGATCAAGAAAATAAGCATTTGGTCGTGAATACAAAAATCGAGTTTTGGATCAAGAAAATCAGGAATTTGGTCGCGAATAGAAAAATCGAGTTTTGGATCTATAAAATCAAGAAATTTGGTTGAGAACCAAAAAAATAGTTTTGTATCAAGAAAATCAAGAATTTGTTCGCGAATACAAAAATCTAGTTTTGGATCAAGAAAATCTAGAATTGGGTCCCGAATACAAAAATCTAGTTTTGAATCAAGAAAATCAAGAATTTCGTCGCGAAAACAAAAATGTAGTTTTGGATCAAGAAAATCAAGAATTTGGTCGCGAATACAACAATCTTGTTTTGGATCAAGAAAATCCATAATTTGGTCGTGAATACAAAAATCTAGTTTTGGATCAAGAAAATCTAGAATTGGGTCCCGAATACAAAAATCTAGTTTTGGATCAAGAAAATCAAGCATTTGGTCGCGAATACAAAAATCTAGTTTTGGATCAAGAAAATCAAGAATTGGGATCCTGAATACGAAAAACTAGTTTTGGATCAAGAAAATTATGAATTTGGTCGCGAATACAAAAATCTAGTTTTGGATCAAGAAAATCAAGAATTTCGTCGCGTATACAAAAATCTAGTTTTGGATCAAGAAAATCTAGAATTTGGTCGCGAATACAACAATCTTGTTTTGGATCAAGAAAATCAAGAATTTGGTCGCGAATAGAAAAATCTAGTTTTGGATCAAGAAAATCAAGAATTTGGTCGCGAATACAAAAATCTAGTTTTGGATCTATCAAATCAAGAATTGGGTCCCGAATACAAAAATCTAATTTTGGATCAAGAAAATCAAGAATTTGGTCGCGAATACAAAAATCTAGTTTTGGATCAAGAAAATCTAGAATTGGGTCCCGAATACAAAAATCTAGTTTTGGATCAAGAAAATCAAGAATTTGGTCGGGAATACAAAAATCTAGTTTTGGATCAAGAAAATCAAGAATTTGGTCGCGAATACAAAAATGTAGTTTTGGATCAAGAAAATCAAGAATTTGGTCGCGAATACAAAAATCTAGTTTTGGATCAAGAAAATCTAGAATTTGGTCGCGAATACAAAAATCTAGTTTTGGATCAAGAAAATCTAGAATTGGGTTCCGAATACAAAAATCTAGTTTTGGATCAAGAAAATCCAGCATTTGGTCGCGAATACAAAAAATTAGTTTTGGATCAAGAAAATCTAGAATTGGGTCCCGAATACAAAAATCTAGTTTTGAATCAAGAAAATCAAGAATTTCGTCGCGAAAACAAAAATGTAGTTTTGGATCAAGAAAATCAAGAATTTGGTCGCGAATACAACAATCTTGTTTTGGATCAAGAAAATCCATAATTTGGTCGTGAATACAAAAATCTAGTTTTGGATCAAGAAAATCTAGAATTAGGTCCCGAATACAAAAATCTAGTTTTGGATCAAGAAAATCAAGCATTTGGTCGCGAATACAAAAATCTAGTTTTGGATCAAGAAAATCTAGAATTGGGTCTCGAATACAAAAATCTAGTTTTGGATCAAGAAAATCAAGAATTTGGTCGCGAATACAACAATCTTGTTTTGGATCAAGAAAATCCAGAATTTGGTCGTGAATACAAAAATCTAGTTTTGGATCAAGAAAATCAAGAATTTGGTCGCGAATACAAAAATCTAGTTTTGGATCAAGAAAATCAAGAATTGGGATCCTGAATACGAAAAACTAGTTTGGGATCAACAAAATTATAAATATGGACGCGAATACAAAAATCTAGTTTTGGATGAAGAAAAGGAAGAATTGGGTCCCGAATACAAAATTCTAGTTTTGGATCAAGAAAATAAGCATTTGGTCGTGAATACAAAAATCGAGTTATGGATCAAGAAAATCAAGAATTTGGTCGCGAATAGAAAAATCGAGTTGTGGATCTATAAAATCAAGAAATTTGGTTGAGAACCAAAAAAATAGTTTTGTATCAAGAAAATCAAGAATTTGTTCGCGAATACAAAAATCTAGTTTTGGATCAAGAAAATCTAGAATTGGGTCCCGAATACAAAAATCTAGTTTTGGATCAAGAAAATCAAGAATTTGGTCGGAAATACAAAAATCTAGTTTTGGATCAAGAAAATCAAGAATTTGGTCGCGAATACAAAAATGTAGATTTGGATTAAGAAAATCAAGAATTTGGTCGCGAATACAAAAATCTAGTTTTGGATCAAGAAAATCTAGAATTTGGTCGCGAATACAAAAATCTAGTTTTGGATCAAGAAAATCTAGAATTGGGTCCCGAATACAAAAATCTAGTTTTGGATTAAGAAAATCAAGAATTTGGTCGGGAATACAAAAATCTAGTTTTGGATCAAGAAAATCAAGAATTTGGTCGCGAATACGAAAATGTAGTTTTGGATCAAGAAAATAAGCATTTGGTCGTGAATACAAAAATCGAGTTTTGGATCAAGAAAATCAGGAATTTGGTCGCGAATAGAAAAATCGAGTTTTGGATCTATAAAATCAAGAAATTTGGTTGAGAACCAAAAAAATAGTTTTGTATCAAGAAAATCAAGAATTTGTTCGCGAATACAAAAATCTAGTTTTGGATCAAGAAAATCTAGAATTGGGTCCCGAATACAAAAATCTAGTTTTGAATCAAGAAAATCAAGAATTTCGTCGCGAAAACAAAAATGTAGTTTTGGATCAAGAAAATCAAGAATTTGGTCGCGAATACAACAATCTTGTTTTGGATAAAGAAAATCCATAATTTGGTCGTGAATACAAAAATCTAGTTTTGGATCAAGAAAATCTAGAATTGGGTCCCGAATACAAAAATCTAGTTTTGGATCAAGAAAATCAAGCATTTGGTCGCGAATACAAAAATCTAGTTTTGGATCAAGAAAATCAAGAATTGGGATCCTGAATACGAAAAACTAGTTTTGGATCAAGAAAATTATGAATTTGGTCGCGAATACAAAAATCTAGTTTTGGATCAAGAAAATCAAGAATTTCGTCGCGTATACAAAAATCTAGTTTTGGATCAAGAAAATCTAGAATTTGGTCGCGAATACAACAATCTTGTTTTGGATCAAGAAAATCAAGAATTTGGTCGCGAATAGAAAAATCTAGTTTTGGATCAAGAAAATCAAGAATTTGGTCGCGAATACAAAAATCTAGTTTTGGATCTATCAAATCAAGAATTGGGTCCCGAATACAAAAATCTAGTTTTGGATCAAGAAAATCAAGAATTTGGTCGCGAATACAAAAATCTAGTTTTGGATCAAGAAAATCAAGCATTTGGTCGCAAATACAAAAAATTAGTTTTGGATCAAGAAAATCTAGAATTGGGTCCCTTATACAAAAATCTAGTTTTGAATCAAGAAAATCAAGAATTTCGTCGCGAAAACAAAAATGTAGTTTTGGATCAAGAAAATCAAGAATTTGGTCGCGAATACAACAATCTTGTTTTGGATCAAGAAAATCAAGAATTTGGTCGCGAATACAACAATCTTGTTTTGGATCAAGAAAATCAAGAATTTGGTCGAGAATACAAAAATCTAGTTTTGGATCAAGAAAATCAAGAATTTGGTCGTGAATACAAGAATATAGTTTTGGATCAAGAAAATCTAGAATTTGGTCGCGAATACAAAAATCTAGTTTTGGATCAAGAAAATCTAGAATTGGGTTCCGAGTACAAAAATCTAGTTTTGGATCAAGAAAATCAAGCATTTGGTCGCGAATACAAAAATCTAGTTTTGGATCAAGAAAATCAAGAATTGGGATCCTGAATACGAAAAACTAGTTTTGGATCAAGAAAATTATGAATTTGGTCGCGAACACAAAAATCTAGTTTTGGATCAAGAAAATCAAGAATTTCGTCGCGAATACAAAAATCTAGTTTTGGATCAAGAAAATCTAGAATTTGGTCGCGAATACAACAATCTTGTTTTGGATCAAGAAAATCAAGAATTTGGTCGCGAATAGAAAAATCTAGTTTTGGATCAAGAAAATCAAGAATTTGGTCGCGAATACAAAAATCTAGTTTTGGATCAAGAAAATCTAGAATTGGGTCCCGAATACAAAAATCTAGTTTTGGATTAAGAAAATCAAGAATTTGGTCGGGAATACAAAAATCTAGTTTTGGATCAAGAAAATCAAGAATTTGGTCGCGAATACGAAAATGTAGTTTTGGATCAAGAAAATAAGCATTTGGTCGTGAATACAAAAATCGAGTTTTGGATCAAGAAAATCAGGAATTTGGTCGCGAATAGAAAAATCGAGTTTTGGATCTATAAAATCAAGAAATTTGGTTGAGAACCAAAAAAATAGTTTTGTATCAAGAAAATCAAGAATTTGTTCGCGAATACAAAAATCTAGTTTTGGATCAAGAAAATCTAGAATTGGGTCCCGAATACAAAAATCTAGTTTTGAATCAAGAAAATCAAGAATTTCGTCGCGAAAACAAAAATGTAGTTTTGGATCAAGAAAATCAAGAATTTGGTCGCGAATACAACAATCTTGTTTTGGATCAAGAAAATCCATAATTTGGTCGTGAATACAAAAATCTAGTTTTGGATCAAGAAAATCTAGAATTGGGTCCCGAATACAAAAATCTAGTTTTGGATCAAGAAAATCAAGCATTTGGTCGCGAATACAAAAATCTAGTTTTGGATCAAGAAAATCAAGAATTGGGATCCTGAATACGAAAAACTAGTTTTGGATCAAGAAAATTATGAATTTGGTCGCGAATACAAAAATCTAGTTTTGGATCAAGAAAATCAAGAATTTCGTCGCGTATACAAAAATCTAGTTTTGGATCAAGAAAATCTAGAATTTGGTCGCGAATACAACAATCTTGTTTTGGATCAAGAAAATCAAGAATTTGGTCGCGAATAGAAAAATCTAGTTTTGGATCAAGAAAATCAAGAATTTGGTCGCGAATACAAAAATCTAGTTTTGGATCTATCAAATCAAGAATTGGGTCCCGAATACAAAAATCTAATTTTGGATCAAGAAAATCAAGAATTTGGTCGCGAATACAAAAATCTAGTTTTGGATCAAGAAAATCTAGAATTGGGTCCCGAATACAAAAATCTAGTTTTGGATCAAGAAAATCAAGAATTTGGTCGGGAATACAAAAATCTAGTTTTGGATCAAGAAAATCAAGAATTTGGTCGCGAATACAAAAATGTAGTTTTGGATCAAGAAAATCAAGAATTTGGTCGCGAATACAAAAATCTAGTTTTGGATCAAGAAAATCTAGAATTTGGTCGCGAATACAAAAATCTAGTTTTGGATCAAGAAAATCTAGAATTGGGTTCCGAATACAAAAATCTAGTTTTGGATCAAGAAAATCCAGCATTTGGTCGCGAATACAAAAAATTAGTTTTGGATCAAGAAAATCTAGAATTGGGTCCCGAATACAAAAATCTAGTTTTGAATCAAGAAAATCAAGAATTTCGTCGCGAAAACAAAAATGTAGTTTTGGATCAAGAAAATCAAGAATTTGGTCGCGAATACAACAATCTTGTTTTGGATCAAGAAAATCCATAATTTGGTCGTGAATACAAAAATCTAGTTTTGGATCAAGAAAATCTAGAATTAGGTCCCGAATACAAAAATCTAGTTTTGGATCAAGAAAATCAAGCATTTGGTCGCGAATACAAAAATCTAGTTTTGGATCAAGAAAATCTAGAATTGGGTCTCGAATACAAAAATCTAGTTTTGGATCAAGAAAATCAAGAATTTGGTCGCGAATACAACAATCTTGTTTTGGATCAAGAAAATCCAGAATTTGGTCGTGAATACAAAAATCTAGTTTTGGATCAAGAAAATCAAGAATTTGGTCGCGAATACAAAAATCTAGTTTTGGATCAAGAAAATCAAGAATTGGGATCCTGAATACGAAAAACTAGTTTGGGATCAACAAAATTATAAATATGGACGCGAATACAAAAATCTAGTTTTGGATGAAGAAAAGGAAGAATTGGGTCCCGAATACAAAATTCTAGTTTTGGATCAAGAAAATAAGCATTTGGTCGTGAATACAAAAATCGAGTTATGGATCAAGAAAATCAAGAATTTGGTCGCGAATAGAAAAATCGAGTTGTGGATCTATAAAATCAAGAAATTTGGTTGAGAACCAAAAAAATAGTTTTGTATCAAGAAAATCAAGAATTTGTTCGCGAATACAAAAATCTAGTTTTGGATCAAGAAAATCTAGAATTGGGTCCCGAATACAAAAATCTAGTTTTGGATCAAGAAAATCAAGAATTTGGTCGGAAATACAAAAATCTAGTTTTGGATCAAGAAAATCAAGAATTTGGTCGCGAATACAAAAATGTAGATTTGGATTAAGAAAATCAAGAATTTGGTCGCGAATACAAAAATCTAGTTTTGGATCAAGAAAATCTAGAATTTGGTCGCGAATACAAAAATCTAGTTTTGGATCAAGAAAATCTAGAATTGGGTCCCGAATACAAAAATCTAGTTTTGGATTAAGAAAATCAAGAATTTGGTCGGGAATACAAAAATCTAGTTTTGGATCAAGAAAATCAAGAATTTGGTCGCGAATACGAAAATGTAGTTTTGGATCAAGAAAATAAGCATTTGGTCGTGAATACAAAAATCGAGTTTTGGATCAAGAAAATCAGGAATTTGGTCGCGAATAGAAAAATCGAGTTTTGGATCTATAAAATCAAGAAATTTGGTTGAGAACCAAAAAAATAGTTTTGTATCAAGAAAATCAAGAATTTGTTCGCGAATACAAAAATCTAGTTTTGGATCAAGAAAATCTAGAATTGGGTCCCGAATACAAAAATCTAGTTTTGAATCAAGAAAATCAAGAATTTCGTCGCGAAAACAAAAATGTAGTTTTGGATCAAGAAAATCAAGAATTTGGTCGCGAATACAACAATCTTGTTTTGGATCAAGAAAATCCATAATTTGGTCGTGAATACAAAAATCTAGTTTTGGATCAAGAAAATCTAGAATTGGGTCCCGAATACAAAAATCTAGTTTTGGATCAAGAAAATCAAGCATTTGGTCGCGAATACAAAAATCTAGTTTTGGATCAAGAAAATCAAGAATTGGGATCCTGAATACGAAAAACTAGTTTTGGATCAAGAAAATTATGAATTTGGTCGCGAATACAAAAATCTAGTTTTGGATCAAGAAAATCAAGAATTTCGTCGCGTATACAAAAATCTAGTTTTGGATCAAGAAAATCTAGAATTTGGTCGCGAATACAACAATCTTGTTTTGGATCAAGAAAATCAAGAATTTGGTCGCGAATAGAAAAATCTAGTTTTGGATCAAGAAAATCAAGAATTTGGTCGCGAATACAAAAATCTAGTTTTGGATCTATCAAATCAAGAATTGGGTCCCGAATACAAAAATCTAGTTTTGGATCAAGAAAATCAAGAATTTGGTCGCGAATACAAAAATCTAGTTTTGGATCAAGAAAATCTAGAATTGGGTCCCGAATACAAAAATCTAGTTTTGGATCAAGAAAATCAAGAATTTGGTCGGGAATACAAAAATCTAGTTTTGGATCAAGAAAATCAAGAATTTGGTCGCGAATACAAAAATGTAGTTTTGGATCAAGAAAATCAAGAATTTGGTCGCGAATACAAAAATCTAGTTTTGGATCAAGAAAATCTAGAATTTGGTCGCGAATACAAAAATCTAGTTTTGGATCAAGAAAATCTAGAATTGGGTTCCGAATACAAAAATCTAGTTTTGGATCAAGAAAATCCAGCATTTGGTCGCGAATACAAAAAATTAGTTTTGGATCAAGAAAATCTAGAATTGGGTCCCGAATACAAAAATCTAGTTTTGAATCAAGAAAATCAAGAATTTCGTCGCGAAAACAAAAATGTAGTTTTGGATCAAGAAAATCAAGAATTTGGTCGCGAATACAACAATCTTGTTTTGGATCAAGAAAATCCATAATTTGGTCGTGAATACAAAAATCTAGTTTTGGATCAAGAAAATCTAGAATTGGGTCCCGAATACAAAAATCTAGTTTTGGATCAAGAAAATCAAGCATTTGGTCGCGAATACAAAAATCTAGTTTTGGATCAAGAAAATCTAGAATTGGGTCTCGAATACAAAAATCTAGTTTTGGATCAAGAAAATCAAGAATTTGGTCGCGAATACAACAATCTTGTTTTGGATCAAGAAAATCCAGAATTTGGTCGTGAATACAAAAATCTAGTTTTGGATCAAGAAAATCAAGAATTTGGTCGCGAATACAAAAATCTAGTTTTGGATCAAGAAAATCAAGAATTGGGATCCTGAATACGAAAAACTAGTTTGGGATCAACAAAATTATAAATATGGACGCGAATACAAAAATCTAGTTTTGGATGAAGAAAAGGAAGAATTGGGTCCCGAATACAAAATTCTAGTTTTGGATCAAGAAAATAAGCATTTGGTCGTGAATACAAAAATCGAGTTATGGATCAAGAAAATCAAGAATTTGGTCGCGAATAGAAAAATCGAGTTGTGGATCTATAAAATCAAGAAATTTGGTTGAGAACCAAAAAAATAGTTTTGTATCAAGAAAATCAAGAATTTGTTCGCGAATACAAAAATCTAGTTTTGGATCAAGAAAATCTAGAATTGGGTCCCGAATACAAAAATCTAGTTTTGGATCAAGAAAATCAAGAATTTGGTCGGAAATACAAAAATCTAGTTTTGGATCAAGAAAATCAAGAATTTGGTCGCGAATACAAAAATGTAGTTTTGGATTAAGAAAATCAAGAATTTGGTCGCGAATACAAAAATCTAGTTTTGGATCAAGAAAATCTAGAATTTGGTCGCGAATACAAAAATCTAGTTTTGGATCAAGAAAATCTAGAATTGGGTTCCGAATAGAAAAATCTAGTTTTGGATCAAGAAAATCAAGCATTTGGTCGCGAATACAAAAAATTAGTTTTGGATCAAGAAAATCTAGAATTGGGTCCGTTATACAAAAATCTAGTTTTGAATCAAGAAAATCAAGAATTTCGTCGCGAAAACAAAAATGTAGTTTTGGATCAAGAAAATCAAGAATTTGGTCGCGAATACAACAATCTTGTTTTGGATCAAGAAAATCAAGAATTTGGTCGCGAATACAACAATCTTGTTTTGGATCAAGAAAATCCATAATTTGGTCGTGAATACAAGAATCTAGTTTTGGATCAAGAAAATCTAGAATTTGGTCGCGAATACAAAAATCTAGTTTTGGATCAAGAAAATCTAGAATTGGGTTCCGAGTACAAAAATATAGTTTTGGATCAAGAAAATCAAGCATTTGGTCGCGAATACAAAAATCTAGTTTTGGATCAAGAAAATCCATAATTTGGTCGTGAATACAAGAATCTAGTTTTGGATCAAGAAAATCTAGAATTTGGTCGCGAATACAAAAATCTAGTTTTGGATCAAGAAAATCTAGAATTGGGTGCCGAGTACAAAAATCTAGTTTTGGATCAAGAAAATCAAGCATTTGGTCGTGAATACAAAAATCTAGTTTTGGATCAAGAAAATCAAGAATTGGGATCCTGAATACGAAAAACTAGTTTTGGATCAAGAAAATTATGAATTTGGTCGCGAATACAAAAATCTAGTTTTGGATCAAGAAAATCAAGAATTTCGTCGCGAATACAAAAATCTAGTTTTGGATCAAGAAAATCTAGAATTTGGTCGCGAATACAACAATCTTGTTTTGGATCAAGAAAATCAAGAATTTGGTCGCGAATAGAAAAATCTAGTTTTGGATCAAGAAAATCAAGAATTTGGTCGCGAATACAAAAATCTAGTTTTGGATCTATCAAATCAAGAATTGGGTCCCGAATACAAAAATCTAGTTTTGGATCAAGAAAATCAAGAATTTGGTCGCGAATACAAAAATCTAGTTTCGGATCAAGAAAATCTAGAATTGGGTCCCGAATACAAAAATCTAGTTTTGGATCAAGAAAATCAAGAATTTGGTCGGGAATACAAAAATTTAGTTTTGGATCAAGAAAATCAAGAATTTGGTCGCGAATACAAAAATGTAGTTTTGGATCAAGAAAATCAAGAATTTGGTCGCGAATACAAAAATCTAGTTTTGGATCAAGAAAATCTAGAATTTGGTCGCGAATACAAAAATCTAGTTTTGGATCAAGAAAATCTAGAATTGGGTTCCGAATACAAAAATCTAGTTTTGGATCAAGAAAATCAAGCATTTGGTCGCGAATACAAAAAATTAGTTTTGGATCAAGAAAATCAAGAATTTCGTCGCGAATACAAAAATCTAGTTTTGGATCAAGAAAATCAAGAATTTGGTCGCGAATACAACAATCTTGTTTTGGATCAAGAAAATCCATAATTTGGTCGTGAATACAAAAATCTAGTTTTGGATCAAGAAAATCTAGAATTGGGTCCCGAATACAAAAATCTAGTTTTGGATCAAGAAAATCAAGCATTTGGTCGCGAATACAAAAATCTAGTTTTGGATCAAGAAAATCAAGAATTGGGATCCTGAATACGAAAAACTAGTTTTGGATTAAGAAAATTATGAATTTGGTCGCGAATACAAAAATCTAGTTTTGGATCAAGAAAATCAAGAATTTCGTCGCGAATACAAAAATCTAGTTTTGGATCAAGAAAATCTAGAATTTGGTCGCGAATACAAAAATCTAGTTTTGGATCAAGAAAATCTAGAATTGGGTTCCGAATACAAAAATCTAGTTTTGGATCAAGAAAATCAAGCATTTGGTCGCGAATACAAAAAATTAGTTTTGGATCAAGAAAATCTAGAATTGGGTCCCGAATACAAAAATCTAGTTTTGAATCAAGAAAATCAAGAATTTCGTCGCGAAAACAAAATGTAGTTTTGGATCAAGAAAATCAAGAATTTGGTCGCGAATACAACAATCTTGTTTTGGATCAAGAAAATCCATAATTTGGTCGTGAATACAAAAATCTAGTTTTGGATCAAGAAAATCTAGAATTGGGTCCCGAATACAAAAATCTAGTTTTGGATCAAGAAAATCAAGCATTTGGTCGCTAATACAAAAATCTAGTTTCGGATCAAGAAAATCTAGAATTGGGTCTCGAATACAAAAATCTAGTTTTGGATCAAGAAAATCAAGAATTTGGTCGCGAATACAACAATCTTGTTTTGGATCAAGAAAATCAAGAAATTCGTCGCGAATACAAAAATCTAGTTTTGGATCAAGAAAATCTAGAATTTGGTCGCGAATACAACAATCTTGTTTTGGATCAAGAAAATCAAGAATTTGGTCGCGAATAGAAAAATCTAGTTTTGGATCAAGAAAATCAAGAATTTGGTCGCGAATACAAAAATCTAGTTTTGGATCTATCAAATCAAGAATTGGGTCCCGAATACAAAAATCTAGTTTTGGATCAAGAAAATCAAGAATTTGGTCGCGAATACAAAAATCTAGTTTCGGATCAAGAAAATCTAGAATTGGGTCCCGAATACAAAAATCTAGTTTTGGATCAAGAAAATCAAGAATTTGGTCGGGAATACAAAAATTTAGTTTTGGATCAAGAAAATCAAGAATTTGGTCGCGAATACAAAAATGTAGTTTTGGATCAAGAAAATCAAGAATTTGGTCGCGAATACAAAAATCTAGTTTTGGATCAAGAAAATCTAGAATTTGGTCGCGAATACAAAAATCTAGTTTTGGATCAAGAAAATCTAGAATTGGGTTCCGAATACAAAAATCTAGTTTTGGATCAAGAAAATCAAGCATTTGGTCGCGAATACAAAAAATTAGTTTTGGATCAAGAAAATCAAGAATTTCGTCGCGAATACAAAAATCTAGTTTTGGATCAAGAAAATCAAGAATTTGGTCGCGAATACAACAATCTTGTTTTGGATCAAGAAAATCCATAATTTGGTCGTGAATACAAAAATCTAGTTTTGGATCAAGAAAATCTAGAATTGGGTCCCGAATACAAAAATCTAGTTTTGGATCAAGAAAATCAAGCATTTGGTCGCGAATACAAAAATCTAGTTTTGGATCAAGAAAATCAAGAATTGGGATCCTGAATACGAAAAACTAGTTTTGGATTAAGAAAATTATGAATTTGGTCGCGAATACAAAAATCTAGTTTTGGATCAAGAAAATCAAGAATTTCGTCGCGAATACAAAAATCTAGTTTTGGATCAAGAAAATCTAGAATTTGGTCGCGAATGCAAAAATCTAGTTTTGGATCAAGAAAATCTAGAATTGGGTTCCGAATACAAAAATCTAGTTTTGGATCAAGAAAATCAAGCATTTGGTCGCGAATACAAAAAATTAGTTTTGGATCAAGAAAATCTAGAATTGGGTCCCGAATACAAAAATCTAGTTTTGAATCAAGAAAATCAAGAATTTCGTCGCGAAAACAAAAATGTAGTTTTGGATCAAGAAAATCAAGAATTTGGTCGCGAATACAACAATCTTGTTTTGGATCAAGAAAATCCATAATTTGGTCGTGAATACAAAAATCTAGTTTTGGATCAAGAAAATCTAGAATTGGGTCCCGAATACAAAAATCTAGTTTTGGATCAAGAAAATCAAGCATTTGGTCGCGAATACAAAAATCTAGTTTTGGATCAAGAAAATCTAGAATTGGGTCTCGAATACAAAAATCTAGTTTTGGATCAAGAAAATCAAGAATTTGGTCGCGAATACAACAATCTTGTTTTGGATCAAGAAAATCCAGAATTTGGTCGTGAATACAAAAATCTAGTTTTGGATCAAGAAAATCAAGAATTTGGTCGCGAATACAAAAATCTAGTTTTGGATCAAGAAAATCAAGAATTGGGATCCTGAATACGAAAAACTAGTTTGGGATCAACAAAATTATAAATATGGACGCGAATACAAAAATCTAGTTTTGGATGAAGAAAAGCAAGAATTGGGTCCCGAATACAAAATTCTAGTTTTGGATCAAGAAAATAAGCATTTGGTCGTGAATACAAAAATCGAGTTTTGGATCAAGAAAATCAAGAATTTGGTCGCGAATAGAAAAATCGAGTTTTGGATCTATAAAATCAAGAAATTTGGTTGAGAACCAAAAAAATAGTTTTGCATCAAGAAAATCAAGAATTTGTACGCGAATACAAAAATCTAGTTTTGGATCAAGAAAATCTAGAATTGGGTCCCGAATACAAAAATCTAGTTTTGGATCAAGAAAATCAAGAATTTGGTCGGAAATACAAAAATCTAGTTTTGGATCAAGAAAATCAAGAATTTGGTCGCGAATACAAAAATCTAGTTTTGGATCAAGAAAATCTAGAATTTGGTCGCGAATACAAAAATCTAGTTTTGGATCAAGAAAATCTAGAATTGGGTTCCGAATACAAAAATCTTGTTTTGGATCAAGAAAATCAAGCATTTGGTCGCGGATACAAAAAATTAGTTTTGGATCAAGAAAATCTAGAATTGGGTCCCTTATACAAAAATCTAGTTTTGAATCAAGAAAATCAAGAATTTCGTCGCGAAAACAAAAATGTAGTTTTGGATCAAGAAAATCAAGAATTTGGTCGCGAATACAACAATCTTGTTTTGGATCAAGAAAATCAAGAATTTGGTCGCGAATACAACAATCTTGTTTTGGATCAAGAAAATCAAGAATTTGGTCGAGAATACAAAAATCTAGTTTTGGATCAAGAAAATCAAGAATTTGGTCGCGAATACAAAAATCTAGTTTTGGATCAAGAAAATCCATAATTTGGTCGTGAATACAAGAATCTAGTTTTGGATCAAGAAAATCTAGAATTTGGTCGCGAATACAAAAATCTAGTTTTGGATCAAGAAAATCTAGAATTGGGTTCCGAGTACAAAAATCTAGTTTTGGATCAAGAAAATCAAGCATTTGGTCGCGAATACAAAAATCTAGTTTTGGATCAAGAAAATCCATAATTTGGTCGTGAATACAAGAATCTAGTTTTGGATCAAGAAAATCTAGAATTTGGTCGCGAATACAAAAATCTAGTTTTGGATCAAGAAAATCTAGAATTGGGTTCCGAGTACAAAAATCTAGTTTTGGATCAAGAAAATCAAGCATTTGGTCGCGAATACAAAAATCTAGTTTTGGATCAAGAAAATCAAGCATTTGGTCGCGAATACAAAAATCTAGTTTTGGATCAAGAAAATCAAGAATTGGGATCCTGAACACGAAAAACTAGTTTTGGATCAAGAAAATCTAGAATTGGGTCGCGAATACAAAAATCTAGTTTTGGATCAAGAAAATCTAGAATTGGGTTCCGAATACAAAAATCTAGTTTTGGATCAAGAAAATCAAGCATTTGGTCGCGAATACAAAAAATTAGTTTTGGATCAAGAAAATCTAGAATTGGGTCCCGAATACAAAAATCTAGTTTTGAATCAAGAAAATCAAGAATTTCGTCGCGAAAACAAAAATGTAGTTTTGGATCAAGAAAATCAAGAATTTGGTCGCGAATACAACAATCTTGTTTTGGATCAAGAAAATCCATAATTTGGTCGTGAATACAAAAATCTAGTTTTGGATCAAGAAAATCTAGAATTGGGTCCCGAATACAAAAATCTAGTTTTGGATCAAGAAAATCAAGCATTTGGTCGCGAATACAAAAATCTAGTTTTGGATCAAGAAAATCAAGAATTGGGATCCTGAATACGAAAAACTAGTTTTGGATTA
The DNA here is from genome assembly GCA_037678475.1 of x Bolboschoenoplectus mariqueter. Lineage (NCBI taxonomy): Eukaryota > Viridiplantae > Streptophyta > Magnoliopsida > Poales > Cyperaceae > x Bolboschoenoplectus > x Bolboschoenoplectus mariqueter. The sequence goes on along the minus strand of CM075286.1, from coordinate 516,341 downwards.
AGAAAATTATGAATTTGGTCGCGAATACAAAAATCTAGTTTTGGATCAAGAAAATCAAGAATTTCGTCGCGAATACAAAAATCTAGTTTTGGATCAAGAAAATCTAGAATTTGGTCGCGAATACAAAAATCTAGTTTTGGATCAAGAAAATCTAGAATTGGGTTCCGAATACAAAAATCTAGTTTTGGATCAAGAAAATCAAGCATTTGGTCGCGAATACAAAAAATTAGTTTTGGATCAAGAAAATCTAGAATTGGGTCCCGAATACAAAAATCTAGTTTTGGATCAAGAAAATCAAGAATTTGGTCGGGAATACAAAAATTTAGTTTTGGATCAAGAAAATCAAGAATTTGGTCGCGAATACAAAAATGTAGTTTTGGATCAAGAAAATCAAGAATTTGGTCGCGAATACAAAAATCTAGTTTTGGATCAAGAAAATCTAGAATTTGGTCGCGAATACAAAAATCTAGTTTTGGATCAAGAAAATCTAGAATTGGGTTCCGAATACAAAAATCTAGTTTTGGATCTATCAAATCAAGAATTGGGTCCCGAATACAAAAATCTAGTTTTGGATCTATCAAATCAAGAATTGGGTCCCGAATACAAAAATCTAGTTTTGGATCAAGAAAATCAAGAATTTGGTCGCGAATACAAAAATCTAGTTTCGGATCAAGAAAATCTAGAATTGGGTCCCGAATACAAAAATCTAGTTTTGGATCAAGAAAATCAAGAATTTGGTCGGGAATACAAAAATTTAGTTTTGGATCAAGAAAATCAAGAATTTGGTCGCGAATACAAAAATGTAGTTTTGGATCAAGAAAATCAAGAATTTGGTCGCGAATACAAAAATCTAGTTTTGGATCAAGAAAATCTAGAATTTGGTCGCGAATACAAAAATCTAGTTTTGGATCAAGAAAATCTAGAATTGGGTTCCGAATACAAAAATCTAGTTTTGGATCAAGAAAATCAAGCATTTGGTCGCGAATACAAAAAATTAGTTTTGGATCAAGAAAATCAAGAATTTCGTCGCGAATACAAAAATCTAGTTTTGGATCAAGAAAATCAAGAATTTGGTCGCGAATACAACAATCTTGTTTTGGATCAAGAAAATCCATAATTTGGTCGTGAATACAAAAATCTAGTTTTGGATCAAGAAAATCTAGAATTGGGTCCCGAATACAAAAATCTAGTTTTGGATCAAGAAAATCAAGCATTTGGTCGCGAATACAAAAATCTAGTTTTGGATCAAGAAAATCAAGAATTGGGATCCTGAATACGAAAAACTAGTTTTGGATTAAGAAAATTATGAATTTGGTCGCGAATACAAAAATCTAGTTTTGGATCAAGAAAATCAAGAATTTCGTCGCGAATACAAAAATCTAGTTTTGGATCAAGAAAATCTAGAATTTGGTCGCGAATACAAAAATCTAGTTTTGGATCAAGAAAATCTAGAATTGGGTTCCGAATACAAAAATCTAGTTTTGGATCAAGAAAATCAAGCATTTGGTCGCGAACACAAAAAATTAGTTTTGGATCAAGAAAATCTAGAATTGGGTCCCGAATACAAAAATCTAGTTTTGAATCAAGAAAATCAAGAATTTCGTCGCGAAAACAAAAATGTAGTTTTGGATCAAGAAAATCAAGAATTTGGTCGCGAATACAACAATCTTGTTTTGGATCAAGAAAATCCATAATTTGGTCGTGAATACAAAAATCTAGTTTTGGATCAAGAAAATCTAGAATTGGGTCCCGAATACAAAAATCTAGTTTTGGATCAAGAAAATCAAGCATTTGGTCGCGAATACAAAAATCTAGTTTTGGATCAAGAAAATCTAGAATTGGGTCTCGAATACAAAAATCTAGTTTTGGATCAAGAAAATCAAGAATTTGGTCGCGAATACAACAATCTTGTTTTGGATCAAGAAAATCCAGAATTTGGTCGTGAATACAAAAATCTAGTTTTGGATCAAGAAAATCAAGAATTTGGTCGCGAATACAAAAATCTAGTTTTGGATCAAGAAAATCAAGAATTGGGATCCTGAATACGAAAAACTAGTTTGGGATCAACAAAATTATAAATATGGACGCGAATACAAAAATCTAGTTTTGGATGAAGAAAAGCAAGAATTGGGTCCCGAATACAAAATTCTAGTTTTGGATCAAGAAAATAAGCATTTGGTCGTGAATACAAAAATCGAGTTTTGGATCAAGAAAATCAAGAATTTGGTCGCGAATAGAAAAATCGAGTTTTGGATCTATAAAATCAAGAAATTTGGTTGAGAACCAAAAAAATAGTTTTGCATCAAGAAAATCAAGAATTTGTACGCGAATACAAAAATCTAGTTTTGGATCAAGAAAATCTAGAATTGGGTCCCGAATACAAAAATCTAGTTTTGGATCAAGAAAATCAAGAATTTGGTCGGAAATACAAAAATCTAGTTTTGGATCAAGAAAATCAAGAATTTGGTCGCGAATACAAAAATCTAGTTTTGGATCAAGAAAATCTAGAATTTGGTCGCGAATACAAAAATCTAGTTTTGGATCAAGAAAATCTAGAATTGGGTTCCGAATACAAAAATCTTGTTTTGGATCAAGAAAATCAAGCATTTGGTCGCGGATACAAAAAATTAGTTTTGGATCAAGAAAATCTAGAATTGGGTCCCTTATACAAAAATCTAGTTTTGAATCAAGAAAATCAAGAATTTCGTCGCGAAAACAAAAATGTAGTTTTGGATCAAGAAAATCAAGAATTTGGTCGCGAATACAACAATCTTGTTTTGGATCAAGAAAATCAAGAATTTGGTCGCGAATACAACAATCTTGTTTTGGATCAAGAAAATCAAGAATTTGGTCGAGAATACAAAAATCTAGTTTTGGATCAAGAAAATCAAGAATTTGGTCGCGAATACAAAAATCTAGTTTTGGATCAAGAAAATCCATAATTTGGTCGTGAATACAAGAATCTAGTTTTGGATCAAGAAAATCTAGAATTTGGTCGCGAATACAAAAATCTAGTTTTGGATCAAGAAAATCTAGAATTGGGTTCCGAGTACAAAAATCTAGTTTTGGATCAAGAAAATCAAGCATTTGGTCGCGAATACAAAAATCTAGTTTTGGATCAAGAAAATCCATAATTTGGTCGTGAATACAAGAATCTAGTTTTGGATCAAGAAAATCTAGAATTTGGTCGCGAATACAAAAATCTAGTTTTGGATCAAGAAAATCTAGAATTGGGTTCCGAGTACAAAAATCTAGTTTTGGATCAAGAAAATCAAGCATTTGGTCGCGAATACAAAAATCTAGTTTTGGATCAAGAAAATCAAGCATTTGGTCGCGAATACAAAAATCTAGTTTTGGATCAAGAAAATCAAGAATTGGGATCCTGAACACGAAAAACTAGTTTTGGATCAAGAAAATCTAGAATTGGGTCGCGAATACAAAAATCTAGTTTTGGATCAAGAAAATCTAGAATTGGGTTCCGAATACAAAAATCTAGTTTTGGATCAAGAAAATCAAGCATTTGGTCGCGAATACAAAAAATTAGTTTTGGATCAAGAAAATCTAGAATTGGGTCCCGAATACAAAAATCTAGTTTTGAATCAAGAAAATCAAGAATTTCGTCGCGAAAACAAAAATGTAGTTTTGGATCAAGAAAATCAAGAATTTGGTCGCGAATACAACAATCTTGTTTTGGATCAAGAAAATCCATAATTTGGTCGTGAATACAAAAATCTAGTTTTGGATCAAGAAAATCTAGAATTGGGTCCCGAATACAAAAATCTAGTTTTGGATCAAGAAAATCAAGCATTTGGTCGCGAATACAAAAATCTAGTTTTGGATCAAGAAAATCAAGAATTGGGATCCTGAATACGAAAAACTAGTTTTGGATTAAGAAAATTATGAATTTGGTCGCGAATACAAAAATCTAGTTTTGGATCAAGAAAATCAAGAATTTCGTCGCGAATACAAAAATCTAGTTTTGGATCAAGAAAATCTAGAATTTGGTCGCGAATACAAAAATCTAGTTTTGGATCAAGAAAATCTAGAATTGGGTTCCGAATACAAAAATCTAGTTTTGGATCAAGAAAATCAAGCATTTGGTCGCGAATACAAAAAATTAGTTTTGGATCAAGAAAATCTAGAATTGGGTCCCGAATACAAAAATCTAGTTTTGAATCAAGAAAATCAAGAATTTCGTCGCGAAAACAAAAATGTAGTTTTGGATCAAGAAAATCAAGAATTTGGTCGCGAATACAACAATCTTGTTTTGGATCAAGAAAATCCATAATTTGGTCGTGAATACAAAAATCTAGTTTTGGATCAAGAAAATCTAGAATTAGGTCCCGAATACAAAAATCTAGTTTTGGATCAAGAAAATCAAGCATTTGGTCGCGAATACAAAAATCTAGTTTTGGATCAAGAAAATCTAGAATTGGGTCTCGAATACAAAAATCTAGTTTTGGATCAAGAAAATCAAGAATTTGGTCGCGAATACAACAATCTTGTTTTGGATCAAGAAAATCCAGAATTTGGTCGTGAATACAAAAATCTAGTTTTGGATCAAGAAAATCAAGAATTTGGTCGCGAATACAAAAATCTAGTTTTGGATCAAGAAAATCAAGAATTGGGATCCTGAATACGAAAAACTAGTTTGGGATCAACAAAATTATAAATTTGGACGCGAATACAAAAATCTAGTTTTGGATGAAGAAAAGCAAGAATTGGGTCCCGAATACAAAATTCTAGTTTTGGATCAAGAAAATAAGCATTTGGTCGTGAATACAAAAATCGAGTTTTGGATCAAGAAAATCAAGAATTTGGTCGCGAATAGAAAAATCGAGTTTTGGATCTATAAAATCAAGAAATTTGGTTGAGAACCAAAAAAATAGTTTTGTATCAAGAAAATCAAGAATTTGTACGCGAATACAAAAATCTAGTTTTGGATCAAGAAAATCTAGAATTGGGTCCCGAATACAAAAATCTAGTTTTGGATCAAGAAAATCAAGAATTTGGTCGGAAATACAAAAATCTAGTTTTGGATCAAGAAAATCAAGAATTTGGTCGCGAATACAAAAATGTAGTTTTGGATCAAGAAAATCAAGAATTTGGTCGCGAATACAAAAATCTAGTTTTGGATCAAGAAAATCTAGAATTGGGTTCCGAATACAAAAATCTAGTTTTGGATCAAGAAAATCAAGCATTTGGTCGCGAATACAAAAAATTAGTTTTGGATCAAGAAAATCTAGAATTGGGTCCCTTATACAAAAATCTAGGTTTGAATCAAGAAAATCAAGAATTTCGTCGCGAAAACAAAAATGTAGTTTTGGATCAAGAAAATCAAGAATTTGGTCGCGAATACAACAATCTTGTTTTGGATCAAGAAAATCAAGAATTTGGTCGCGAATACAACAATCTTGTTTTGGATCAAGAAAATCAAGAATTTGGTCGAGAATACAAAAATCTAGTTTTGGATCAAGAAAATCAAGAATTTGGTCGCGAATACAAAAATCTAGTTTTGGATCAAGAAAATCCATAATTTGGTCGTGAATACAAGAATCTAGTTTTGGATCAAGAAAATCTAGAATTTGGTCGCGAATACAAAAATCTAGTTTTGGAACAAGAAAATCAAGAATTTGGTTGCGAATACAAAAATCTAGTTTTGGATCTATCAAATCAAGAATTTGGTCGCGAATACAAAAATCTAGTTTTGCATCAAGAAAATCTAGAATTTGGTCGCGAATACGAAAATCTAGTTTTGGATCAAGAAAATCTAGAATTTGGTCGCGAATTCAAAAATCTAGTTTTGGATCAAGAAAATCTAGAATTGGGTTCCGAGTACAAAAATCTAGTTTTGGATCAAGAAAATCAAGCATTTGGTCGCGAATACAAAAATCTAGTTTTGGATCAAGAAAATCAAGAATTGGGATCCTGAACACGAAAAACTAGTTTTGGATCAAGAAAATCTAGAATTGGGTCGCGAATACAAAAATCTAGTTTTGGATCAAGAAAATCTAGAATTGGGTTCCGAATACAAAAATCTAGTTTTGGATCAAGAAAATCAAGCATTTGGTCGCGAATACAAAAAATTAGTTTTGGATCAAGAAAATCTAGAATTGGGTCCCGAATACAAAAATCTAGTTTTGAATCAAGAAAATCAAGAATTTCGTCGCGAAAACAAAAATGTAGTTTTGGATCAAGAAAATCAAGAATTTGGTCGCGAATACAACAATCTTGTTTTGGATCAAGAAAATCCATAATTTGGTCGTGAATACAAAAATCTAGTTTTGGATCAAGAAAATCTAGAATTGGGTCCCGAATACAAAAATCTAGTTTTGGATCAAGAAAATCAAGCATTTGGTCGCGAATACAAAAATCTAGTTTTGGATCAAGAAAATCAAGAATTGGGATCCTGAATACGAAAAACTAGTTTTGGATTAAGAAAATTATGAATTTGGTCGCGAATACAAAAATCTAGTTTTGGATCAAGAAAATCAAGAATTTCGTCGCGAATACAAAAATCTAGTTTTGGATCAAGAAAATCTAGAATTTGGTCGCGAATACAAAAATCTAGTTTTGGATCAAGAAAATCTAGAATTGGGTTCCGAATACAAAAATCTAGTTTTGGATCAAGAAAATCAAGCATTTGGTCGCGAATACAAAAAATTAGTTTTGGATCAAGAAAATCTAGAATTGGGTCCCGAATACAAAAATCTAGTTTTGAATCAAGAAAATCAAGAATTTCGTCGCGAAAACAAAAATGTAGTTTTGGATCAAGAAAATCAAGAATTTGGTCGCGAATACAACAATCTTGTTTTGGATCAAGAAAATCCATAATTTGGTCGTGAATACAAAAATGTAGTTTTGGATCAAGAAAATCTAGAATTAGGTCCCGAATACAAAAATCTAGTTTTGGATCAAGAAAATCAAGCATTTGGTCGCGAATACAAAAATCTAGTTTTGGATCAAGAAAATCTAGAATTGGGTCTCGAATACAAAAATCTAGTTTTGGATCAAGAAAATCAAGAATTTGGTCGCGAATACAACAATCTTGTTTTGGATCAAGAAAATCCAGAATTTGGTCGTGAATACAAAAATCTAGTTTTGGATCAAGAAAATCAAGAATTTGGTCGCGAATACAAAAATCTAGTTTTGGATCAAGAAAATCAAGAATTGGGATCCTGAATACGAAAAACTAGTTTGGGATCAACAAAATTATAAATATGGACGCGAATACAAAAATCTAGTTTTGGATGAAGAAAAGCAAGAATTGGGTCCCGAATACAAAATTCTAGTTTTGGATCAAGAAAATAAGCATTTGGTCGTGAATACAAAAATCGAGTTTTGGATCAAGAAAATCAAGAATTTGGTCGCGAATAGAAAAATCGAGTTTTGGATCTATAAAATCAAGAAATTTGGTTGAGAACCAAAAAAATAGTTTTGTATCAAGAAAATCAAGAATTTGTACGCGAATACAAAAATCTAGTTTTGGATCAAGAAAATCTAGAATTGGGTCCCGAATACAAAAATCTAGTTTTGGATCAAGAAAATCAAGAATTTGGTCGGAAATACAAAAATCTAGTTTTGGATCAAGAAAATCAAGAATTTGGTCGCGAATACAAAAATGTAGTTTTGGATCAAGAAAATCAAGAATTTGGTCGCGAATACAAAAATCTAGTTTTGGATCAAGAAAATCTAGAATTTGGTCGCGAATACAAAAATCTAGTTTTGGATCAAGAAAATCTAGAATTGGGTTCCGAATACAAAAATCTAGTTTTGGATCAAGAAAATCAAGCATTTGGTCGCGAATACAAAAAATTAGTTTTGGATCAAGAAAATCTAGAATTGGGTCCCTTATACAAAAATCTAGTTTTGGATCAAGAAAATCAAGAATTTCGTCGCGAATACAAAAATCTAGTTTTGGATCAAGAAAATCAAGAATTTGGTCGCGAATACAAAAATCTAGTTTTGGATCAAGAAAATCCATAATTTGGTCGTGAATACAAGAATCTAGTTTTGGATCAAGAAAATCTAGAATTTGGTCGCGAATACAAAAATCTAGTTTTGGATCAAGAAAATCTAGAATTGGGTTCCGAGTACAAAAATCTAGTTTTGGATCAAGAAAATCAAGCATTTGGTCGCGAATACAAAAATCTAGTTTTGGATCAAGAAAATCCATAATTTGGTCGTGAATACAAGAATCTAGTTTTGGATCAAGAAAATCTAGAATTTGGTTGCGAATACAAAAATCTAGTTTTGGATCAAGAAAATCTAGAATTGGGTTCCGAGTACAAAAATCTAGTTTTGGATCAAGAAAATCAAGCATTTGGTCGCGAATACAAAAATCTAGTTTTGGATCAAGAAAATCAAGAATTGGGATCCTGAATACGAAAAACTAGTTTTGGATCAAGAAAATTATGAATTTGGTCGCGAATACAAAAATCTAGTTTTGGATCAAGAAAATCAAGAATTTCGTCGCGAATACAAAAATCTAGTTTTGGATCAAGAAAATCAAGAAATTGGTCGCGAATACAACAATCTTGTTTTGGATCAAGAAAATCAAGAATTTGGTCGCGAATAGAAAAATCTAGTTTTGGATCAAGAAAATCAAGAATTTGGTCGCGAATACAAAAATCTAGTTTTGGATCTATCAAATCAAGAATTGGGTCCCGAATACAAAAATCTAGTTTTGGATCAAGAAAATCAAGCATTCGGTCGCGAATACAAAAATCTAGTTTTGGATCAAGAAAATCTAGAATTCGGTCCCGAATACAAAAATCTAGTTTTGGATCAAGAAAATCAAGAATTTGGTCGGGAATACAAAAATCTAGTTTTGGATCAAGAAAATCAAGAATTTGGTCGCGAATACAAAAATGTAGTTTTGGATCAAGAAAATCAAGAATTTGGTCGCGAATACAAAAATCTAGTTTTGGATCAAGAAAATCTAGAATTTGGTCGCGAATACAAAAATCTAGTTTTGGATCATGAAAATCTAGAATTGGGTTCCGAATACAAAAATCTAGTTTTGGATCAAGAAAATCCATAATTTGGTCGTGAATACAAGAATCTAGTTTTGGATCAAGAAAATCTAGAATTTGGTCGCGAATACAAAAATCTAGTTTTGGATCAAGAAAATCTACAATTGGGTTCCGAGTACAAAAATCTAGTTTTGGATCAAGAAAATCAAGCATTTGGTCGCGAATACAAAAATCTAGTTTTGGATCAAGAAAATCCATAATTTGGTCGTGAATACAAGAATCTAGTTTTGGATCAAGAAAATCTAGAATTTGGTCGCGAATACAAAAATCTAGTTTTGGATCAAGAAAATCTACAATTGGGTTCCGAGTACAAAAATCTAGTTTTGGATCAAGAAAATCAAGCATTTGGTCGCGAATACAAAAATCTAGTTTTGGATCAAGAAAATCCATAATTTGGTCGTGAATACAAGAATCTAGTTTTCGATCAAGAAAATCTACAATTTGGTCGCGAATACAAAAATCTAGTTTTGGATCAAGAAAATCTAGAATTGGGTTCCGAGTACAAAAATCTAATTTTGGATCAAGAAAATCAAGCATTTGGTCGCGAATACAAAAATCTAGTTTTGGATCAAGAAAATCCATAATTTGGTCGTGAATACAAGAATCTAGTTTTGGATCAAGAAAATCTAGAATTTGGTCGCGAATACAAAAATCTAGTTTTGGATCAAGAAAATCTAGAATTGGGTTCCGAATACAAAAATCTAGTCTTGGATCAAGAAAATCAAGAATTTGGTCGCGAATACAACAATCTTGTTTTGGATCAAGAAAATCCAGAATTTGGTCGTGAATACAAAAATCTAGTTTTGGATCAAGAAAATCAAGAATTTGGTCGCGAATACAAAAATCTAGTTTTGGATCAAGAAAATCAAGAATTGGGATCCTGAATACGAAAAACTAGTTTGGGATCAACAAAATTATAAATATGGACGCGAATACAAAAATCTAGTTTTGGATGAAGAATAGCAAGAATTGGGTCCCGAATACAAAATTCTAGTTTTGGATCAAGAAAATAAGCATTTGGTCGTGAATACAAAAATCGAGTTTTGGATCAAGAAAATCAAGAATTTGGTCGCGAATAGAAAAATCGAGTTTTGGATCTATAAAATCAAGAAATTTGGTTGAGAACCAAAAAAATAGTTTTGTATCAAGAAAATCAAGAATTTGTTCGCGAATACAAAAATCTAGTTTTGGATCAAGAAAATCTAGAATTGGGTCCCTTATACAAAAATCTAGTTTTGAATCAAGAAAATCAAGAATTTCGTCGCGAAAACAAAAATGTAGTTTTGGATCAAGAAAATCAAGAATTTGGTCGCGAATACAACAATCTTGTTTTGGATCAAGAAAATCAAGAATTTGGTCGCGAATACAACAATCTTGTTTTGGATCAAGAAAATCAAGAATTTGGTCGAGAATACAAAAATCTAGTTTTGGATCAAGAAAATCAAGAATTTGGTCGCGAATACAAAAATCTAGTTTTGGATCAAGAAAATCCATAATTTGGTCGTGAATACAAGAATCTAGTTTTGGATCAAGAAAATCTAGAATTTGGTCGCGAATACAAAAATCTAGTTTTGGATCAAGAAAATCTACAATTGGGTTCCGAGTACAAAAATCTAGTTTTGGATCAAGAAAATCAAGCATTTGGTCGCGAATACAAAAATCTAGTTTTGGATCAAAAAAATCCATAATTTGGTCGTGAATACAAGAATCTAGTTTTGGATCAAGAAAATCTAGAATTTGGTCGCGAATACAAAAATCTAGTTTTGGATCAAGAAAATCTACAATTGGGTTCCGAGTACAAAAATCTAGTTTTGGATCAAGAAAATCAAGCATTTGGTCGCGAATACAAAAATCTAGTTTTGGATCAAGAAAATCCATAATTTGGTCGTGAATACAAGAATCTAGTTTTGGATCAAGAAAATCTAGAATTTGGTCGCGAATACAAAAATCTAGTTATGGATCAAGAAAATCTAGAATTGGGTTCCGAGTACAAAAATCTAGTTTTGGATCAAGAAAATCAAGCATTTGGTCGCGAATACAAAAATCTAGTTTTGGATCAAGAAAATCAAGAATTGGGATCCTGAATACGAAAAACTAGTTATGGATCAAGAAAATTATGAATTTGGTCGCGAATACAAAAATCTAGTTTTGGATCAAGAAAATCAAGAATTTCGTCGCGAATACAAAAATCTAGTTTTGGATCAAGAAAATCTAGAATTTGGTCGCGAATACAACAATCTTGTTTTGGATCAAGAAAATCAAGAATTTGGTCGCGACTAGAAAAATCTAGTTTTGGATCAAGAAAATCAAGAATTTGGTCGCGAATACAAAAATCTAGTTTTGGATCTATCAAATCAAGAATTGGGTCCCGAATACAAAAATCTAGTTTAGGATCAAGAAAATCAAGAATTTGGTCGCGAATACAAAAATCTAGTTTTGGATCAAGAAAATCAAGAATTTGGTCGGGAATACAAAAATCTAGTTTTGGATCAAGAAAATCAAGAATTTGGTCGCGAATACAAAAATCTAGTTTTGGATCAAGAAAATCAAGAATTTGGTCGCGAATACAAAAATCTAGTTTTGGATCAACAAAATCTAGAATTTGGTCGCGAATACAAAAATCTAGTTTTGGATCTATCAAATCAAGAATTGGGTCCCGAATACAAAAATCTAGTTTTGGATCAAGAAAATCAAGCATTTGGTCGCGAATACAAAAAATTAGTTTTGGATCAAGAAAATCTAGAATTGGGTCCCGAATACAAAAATCTAGTTTTGAATCAAGAAAATCAAGAATTTCGTCGCGAAAACAAAAATGTAGTTTTGGATCAAGAAAATCAAGAATTTGGTCGCGAATACAACAATCTTGTTTTGGATCAAGAAAATCCATAATTTGGTCGTGAATACAAAAATCTAGTTTTGGATCAAGAAAATCTAGAATTGGGTCCCGAATACAAAAATCTAGTTTTGGATCAAGAAAATCAAGCATTTGGTCGCGAATACAAAAATCTAGTTTTGGATCAAGAAAATCAAGAATTGGGATCCTGAATACGAAAAACTAGTTTTGGATTAAGAAAATTATGAATTTGGTCGCGAATACAAAAATCTAGTTTTGAATTAAGAAAATCAAGAATTTCGTCGCGAATACAAAAATCTAGTTTTGGATCAAGAAAATCTAGAATTTGGTCCCGAATACAAAAATCTAGTTTTGGATCAAGAAAATCTAGAATTGGGTTCCGAATACAAAAATCTAGTTTTGGATCAAGAAAATCAAGAATTTGGTCGCGAATACAACAATCTTGTTTTGGATCAAGAAAATCCAGAATTTGGTCGTGAATACAAAAATCTAGTTTTGGATCAAGAAAATCAAGAATTTGGTCGCGAATACAAAAATATAGTTTTGGATCAAGAAAATCAAGAATTGGGATCCTGAATACGAAAAACTAGTTTGGGATCAACAAAATTATAAATATGGACGCGAATACAAAAATCTAGTTTTGGATGAAGAATAGCAAGAATTGGGTCCCGAATACAAAATTCTAGTTTTGGATCAAGAAAATAAGCATTTGGTCGTGAATACAAAAATCGAGTTTTGGATCAAGAAAATCAAGAATTTGGTCGCGAATAGAAAAATCGAGTTTTGGATCTATAAAATCAAGAAATTTGGTTGAGAACCAAAAAAATAGTTTTGTATCGAGAAAATCAAGAATTTGTTCGCGAATAAAAAAATCTAGTTTTGGATCAAGAAAATCTAGAATTGGGTCCCTTATACAAAAATCTAGTTTTTAATCAAGAAAATCAAGAATTTCGTCGCGAAAACAAAAATGTAGTTTTGGATCAAGAAAATCAAGAATTTGGTCGCGAATACAACAATCTTGTTTTGGATCAAGAAAATCAAGAATTTGGTCGCGAATACAACAATCTTGTTTTGGATCAAGAAAATCAAGAATTTGGTCGAGAATACAAAAATCTAGTTTTGGATCAAGAAAATCAAGAATTTGGTCGCGAATACAAAAATCTAGTTTTGGATCAAGAAAATCCATAATTTGGTCGTGAATACAAGAATCTAGTTTTGGATCAAGAAAATCTAGAATTTGGTCGCGAATACAAAAATCTAGTTTTGGATCAAGAAAATCTACAATTGGGTTCCGAGTACAAAAATCTAGTTTTGGATCAAGAAAATCAAGCATTTGGTCGCGAATACAAAAATCTAGTTGTGGATCAAGAAAATCCATAATTTGGTCGTGAATACAAGAATCTAGTTTTGGATCAAGAAAATCTAGAATTTGGTCGCGAATACAAAAATCTAGTTTTGGATCAAGAAAATCTAGAATTGGGTTCCGAGTACAAAAATCTAGTTTTGGATCAAGAAAATCAAGCATTTGGTCGCGAATACAAAAATCTAGTTTTGGATCAAGAAAATCAAGAATTGGGATCCTGAATACGAAAAACTAGTTATGGATCAAGAAAATTATGAATTTGGTCGCGAATACAAAAATCTAGTTTTGGATCAAGAAAATCAAGAATTTCGTCGCGAATACAAAAATCTAGTTGTGGATCAAGAAAATCTAGAATTTGGTCGCGAATACAACAATCTTGTTTTGGATCAAGAAAATCAAGAATTTGGTCGCGAATAGAAAAATCTAGTTTTGGATCAAGAAAATCAAGAATTTGGTCGCGAATACAAAAATCTAGTTTTGGATCTATCAAATCAAGAATTGGGTCCCGAATACAAAAATCTAGTTTAGGATCAAGAAAATCAAGAATTTGGTCGCGAATACAAAAATCTAGTTTTGGATCAAGAAAATCAAGAATTTGGTCGGGAATACAAAAATCTAGTTTTGGATCAAGAAAATCAAGAATTTGGTCGCGAATACAAAAATCTAGTTTTGGATCAAGAAAATCAAGAATTTGGTCGCGAATACAAAAATCTAGTTTTGGATCAACAAAATCTAGAATTTGGTCGCGAATACAAAAATCTAGTTTTGGATCTATCAAATCAAGAATTGGGTCCCGAATACAAAAATCTAGTTTTGGATCAAGAAAATCAAGCATTTGGTCGCGAATACAAAAAATTAGTTTTGGATCAAGAAAATCTAGAATTGGGTCCCGAATACAAAAATCTAGTTTTGAATCAAGAAAATCAAGAATTTCGTCGCGAAAACAAAAATGTAGTTTTGGATCAAGAAAATCAAGAATTTGGTCGCGAATACAACAATCTTGTTTTGGATCAAGAAAATCCATAATTTGGTCGTGAATACAAAAATCTAGTTTTGGATCAAGAAAATCTAGAATTGGGTCCCGAATACAAAAATCTAGTTTTGGATCAAGAAAATCAAGCATTTGGTCGCGAATACAAAAATCTAGTTTTGGATCAAGAAAATCAAGAATTGGGATCCTGAATACGAAAAACTAGTTTTGGATTAAGAAAATTATGAATTTGGTCGCGAATACAAAATTCTAGTTTTGAATTAAGAAAATCAAGAATTTCGTCGCGAATACAAAAATCTAGTTTTGGATCAAGAAAATCTAGAATTTGGTCCCGAATACAAAAATCTAGTTTTGGATCAAGAAAATCTAGAATTGGGTTCCGAATACAAAAATCTAGTTTTGGATCAAGAAAATCAAGAATTTGGTCGCGAATACAACAATCTTGTTTTGGATCAAGAAAATCCAGAATTTGGTCGTGAATACAAAAATCTAGTTTTGGATCAAGAAAATCAAGAATTTGGTCGCGAATACAAAAATATAGTTTTGGATCAAGAAAATCAAGAATTGGGATCCTGAATACGAAAAACTAGTTTGGGATCAACAAAATTATAAATATGGACGCGAATACAAAAATCTAGTTTTGGATGAAGAATAGCAAGAATTGGGTCCCGAATACAAAATTCTAGTTTTGGATCAAGAAAATAAGCATTTGGTCGTGAATACAAAAATCGAGTTTTGGATCAAGAAAATCAAGAATTTGGTCGCGAATAGAAAAATCGAGTTTTGGATCTATAAAATCAAGAAATTTGGTTGAGAACCAAAAAAATAGTTTTGTATCGAGAAAATCAAGAATTTGTTCGCGAATAAAAAAATCTAGTTTTGGATCAAGAAAATCTAGAATTGGGTCCCTTATACAAAAATCTAGTTTTTAATCAAGAAAATCAAGAATTTCGTCGCGAAAACAAAAATGTAGTTTTGGATCAAGAAAATCAAGAATTTGGTCGCGAATACAACAATCTTGTTTTGGATCAAGAAAATCAAGAATTTGGTCGCGAATACAACAATCTTGTTTTGGATCAAGAAAATCAAGAATTTGGTCGAGAATACAAAAATCTAGTTTTGGATCAAGAAAATCAAGAATTTGGTCGCGAATACAAAAATCTAGTTTTGGATCAAGAAAATCCATAATTTGGTCGTGAATACAAGAATCTAGTTTTGGATCAAGAAAATCTAGAATTTGGTCGCGAATACAAAAATCTAGTTTTGGATCAAGAAAATCTACAATTGGGTTCCGAGTACAAAAATCTAGTTTTGGATCAAGAAAATCAAGCATTTGGTCGCGAATACAAAAATCTAGTTGTGGATCAAGAAAATCCATAATTTGGTCGTGAATACAAGAATCTAGTTTTGGATCAAGAAAATCTAGAATTTGGTCGCGAATACAAAAATCTAGTTTTGGATCAAGAAAATCTAGAATTGGGTTCCGAGTACAAAAATCTAGTTTTGGATCAAGAAAATCAAGCATTTGGTCGCGAATACAAAAATCTAGTTTTGGATCAAGAAAATCAAGAATTGGGATCCTGAATACGAAAAACTAGTTATGGATCAAGAAAATTATGAATTTGGTCGCGAATACAAAAATCTAGTTTTGGATCAAGAAAATCAAGAATTTCGTCGCGAATACAAAAATCTAGTTGTGGATCAAGAAAATCTAGAATTTGGTCGCGAATACAACAATCTTGTTTTGGATCAAGAAAATCAAGAATTTGGTCGCGAATAGAAAAATCTAGTTTTGGATCAAGAAAATCAAGAATTTGGTCGCGAATACAAAAATCTAGTTTTGGATCTATCAAATCAAGAATTGGGTCCCGAATACAAAAATCTAGTTTAGGATCAAGAAAATCAAGAATTTGGTCGCGAATACAAAAATCTAGTTTTGGATCAAGAAAATCAAGAATTTGGTCGGGAATACAAAAATCTAGTTTTGGATCAAGAAAATCAAGAATTTGGTCGCGAATACAAAAATCTAGTTTTGGATCAAGAAAATCAAGAATTTGGTCGCGAATACAAAAATCTAGTTTTGGATCAACAAAATCTAGAATTTGGTCGCGAATACAAAAATCTAGTTTTGGATCTATCAAATCAAGAATTGGGTCCCGAATACAAAAATCTAGTTTTGGATCAAGAAAATCAAGCATTTGGTCGCGAATACAAAAAATTAGTTTTGGATCAAGAAAATCTAGAATTGGGTCCCGAATACAAAAATCTAGTTTTGAATCAAGAAAATCAAGAATTTCGTCGCGAAAACAAAAATGTAGTTTTGGATCAAGAAAATCAAGAATTTGGTCGCGAATACAACAATCTTGTTTTGGATCAAGAAAATCCATAATTTGGTCGTGAATACAAAAATCTAGTTTTGGATCAAGAAAATCTAGAATTGGGTCCCGAATACAAAAATCTAGTTTTGGATCAAGAAAATCAAGCATTTGGTCGCGAATACAAAAATCTAGTTTTGGATCAAGAAAATCAAGAATTGGGATCCTGAATACGAAAAACTAGTTTTGGATTAAGAAAATTATGAATTTGGTCGCGAATACCAAAATCTAGTTTTGAATTAAGAAAATCAAGAATTTCGTCGCGAATACAAAAATCTAGTTTTGGATCAAGAAAATCTAGAATTTGGTCCCGAATACAAAAATCTAGTTTTGGATCAAGAAAATCTAGAATTGGGTTCCGAATACAAAAATCTAGTCTTGGATCAAGAAAATCAAGAATTTGGTCGCGAATACAACAATCTTGTTTTGGATCAAGAAAATCCAGAATTTGGTCGTGAATACAAAAATCTAGTTTTGGATCAAGAAAATCAAGAATTTGGTCGCGAATACAAAAATCTAGTTTTGGATCAAGAAAATCAAGAATTGGGATCCTGAATACGAAAAACTAGTTTGGGATCAACAAAATTATAAATATGGACGCGAATACAAAAATCTAGTTTTGGATGAAGAATAGCAAGAATTGGGTCCCGAATACAAAATTCTAGTTTTGGATCAAGAAAATAAGCATTTGGTCGTGAATACAAAAATCGAGTTTTGGATCAAGAAAATCAAGAATTTGGTCGCGAATAGAAAAATCGAGTTTTGGATCTATAAAATCAAGAAATTTGGTTGAGAACCAAAAAAATAGTTTTGTATCAAGAAAATCAAGAATTTGTTCGCGAATACAAAAATCTAGTTTTGGATCAAGAAAATCTAGAATTGGGTCCCTTATACAAAAATCTAGTTTTGAATCAAGAAAATCAAGAATTTCGTCGCGAAAACAAAAATGTAGTTTTGGATCAAGAAAATCAAGAATTTGGTCGCGAATACAACAATCTTGTTTTGGATCAAGAAAATCAAGAATTTGGTCGCGAATACAACAATCTTGTTTTGGATCAAGAAAATCAAGAATTTGGTCGAGAATACAAAAATCTAGTTTTGGATCAAGAAAATCAAGAATTTGGTCGCGAATACAAAAATCTAGTTTTGGATCAAGAAAATCCATAATTTGGTCGTGAATACAAGAATCTAGTTTTGGATCAAGAAAATCTAGAATTTGGTCGCGAATACAAAAATCTAGTTTTGGATCAAGAAAATCTACAATTGGGTTCCGAGTACAAAAATCTAGTTTTGGATCAAGAAAATCAAGCATTTGGTCGCGAATACAAAAATCTAGTTGTGGATCAAGAAAATCCATAATTTGGTCGTGAATACAAGAATCTAGTTTTGGATCAAGAAAATCTAGAATTTGGTCGCGAATACAAAAATCTAGTTTTGGATCAAGAAAATCTAGAATTGGGTTCCGAGTACAAAAATCTAGTTTTGGATCAAGAAAATCAAGCATTTGGTCGCGAATACAAAAATCTAGTTTTGGATCAAGAAAATCAAGAATTGGGATCCTGAATACGAAAAACTAGTTTTGGATCAACAAAATTACGAATTTGGTCGCGAATACAAAAATCTAGTTTTGGATCAAGAAAATCAAGAATTTCGTCGCGAATACAAAAATCTAGTTTTGGATCAAGAAAATCTAGAATTTGGTCGCGAATACAACAATCTTGTTTTGGATCAAGAAAATCAAGAATTTGGTCGCGAATAGAAAAATCTAGTTTTGGATCAAGAAAATCAAGAATTTGGTCGCGAATACAAAAATCTAATTTTGGATCTATCAAATCAAGAATTGGGTCCCGAATACAAAAATCTAGTTTAGGATCAAGAAAATCAAGAATTTGGTCGCGAATACAAAAATCTAGTTTTCGATCAAGAAAATCTAGAATTGGGTCCCGAATACAAAAATCTAGTTTTGGATCAAGAAAATCAAGAATTTGGTCGGGAATACAAAAATCTAGTTTTGGATCAAGAAAATCAAGAATTTGGTCGCGAATACAAAAATGTAGTTTTGGATCAAGAAAATCAAGAATTTGGTCGCGAATACAAAAATCTAGTTTTGGATCAAGAAAATCTAGAATTTGGTCGCGAATACAAAAATCTAGTTTTGGATCTATCAAATCAAGAATTGGGTCCCGAATACAAAAATCTAGTTTTGGATCAAGAAAATCAAGAATTTCGTCGCGAAAACAAAAATGTAGTTTTGGATCAAGAAAATCAAGAATTTGGTCGCGAATACAACAATCTTGTTTTGGATCAAGAAAATCCATAATTTGGTCGTGAATACAAAAATCTAGTTTTGGATCAAGAAAATCTAGAATTGGGTCCCGAATACAAAAATCTAGTTTTGGATCAAGAAAATCAAGCATTTGGTCGCGAATACAAAAATCTAGTTTTGGATCAAGAAAATCAAGAATTGGGATCCTGAATACGAAAAACTAGTTTTGGATTAAGTAAATTATGAATTTGGTCGCGAATACAAAAATCTAGTTTTGAATTAAGAAAATCAAGAATTTCGTCGCGAATACAAAAATCTAGTTTTGGATCAAGAAAATCTAGAATTTGGTCCCGAATACAAAAATCTAGTTTTGGATCAAGAAAATCTAGAATTAGGTTCCGAATACAAAAATCTAGTTTTGGATCAAGAAAATCAAGAATTTGGTCGCGAATATAACAATCTTGTTTTGGATCAAGAAAATCCAGAATTTGGTCGTGTATACAAAAATCTAGTTTTGGATCAAGAAAATCAAGAATTTGGTCGCGAATACAAAAATCTAGTTTTGGATCAAGAAAATCAAGAATTGGGATCCTGAATACGAAAAACTAGTTTGGGATCAACAAAATTATAAATATGGACGCGAATACAAAAATCTAGTTTTGGAAGAAGAAAAGCAAGAATTGGGTCCCGAATACAAAATTCTAGTTTTGGATCAAGAAAATAAGCATTTGGTCGTGAATACAAAAATCGAGTTTTGGATCAAGAAAATCAAGAATTTGGTCGCGAATAGAAAAATCGAGTTTTGGATCTATAAAATCAAGAAATTTGGTTGCGAAACCAAAAAAATAGTTTTGTATCAAGAAAATCAAGAATATGTTCGCGAATACAAAAATCTAATTTTGGATCAAGAAAATCTAGAATTGGGTCCCGAATACAAAAATCTAGTTTTGGATCAAGAAAATCAAGAATTTCGTCGGGAATACAAAAATCTAGTTTTGGATCAAGAAAATCAAGAATTTGGTCGCGAATACAAAAATGTAGTTTTGGATCAAGAAAATCAAGAATTTGGTCGCGAATACAAAAATCTAGTTTTCGATCAAGAAAATCAAGAATTTGGTCGCGAATACAAAAATCTAGTTTTGGATCAAGAAAATCTAGAATTGGGTTCCGATTACAAAAATCTAGTTTTGGATCAAGAAAATCAAGCATTTGGTCGCGAATACAAAAAATTAGTTTTGGATCAAGAAAATCTAGAATTGGGTCCCGAATACAAAAATCTAGTTTTGAATCAAGAAAATCAAGAATTTCGTCGCGAAAACAAAAATGTAGTTTTGGATCAAGAAAATCAAGAATTTGGTCGCGAATACAACAATCTTGTTTTGGATCAAGAAAATCCATAATTTGGTCGTGAATACAAAAATCTAGTTTTGGATCAAGAAAATCTAGAATTGGGTCCCGAATACAAAAATCTAGTTTTGGATCAAGAAAATCAAGCATTTGGTCGCGAATACAAAAATCTAGTTTTGGATCAAGAAAATCAAGAATTGGGATCCTGAATACGAAAAACTAGTTTTGGATTAAGAAAATTATGAATTTGGTCGCGAATACAAAAATCTAGTTTTGAATTAAGAAAATCAAGAATTTCGTCGCGAATACAAAAATCTAGTTTTGGATCAAGAAAATCTAGAATTTGGTCCCGAATACAAAAATCTAGTTTTGGATCAAGAAAATCTAGAATTGGGTTCCGAATACAAAAATCTAGTCTTGGATCAAGAAAATCAAGAATTTGGTCGCGAATACAACAATCTTGTTTTGGATCAAGAAAATCCAGAATTTGGTCGTGAATACAAAAATCTAGTTTTGGATCAAGAAAATCAAGAATTTGGTCGCGAATACAAAAATCTAGTTTTGGATCAAGAAAATCAAGAATTGGGATCCTGAATACGAAAAACTAGTTTGGGATCAACAAAATTATAAATATGGACGCGAATACAAAAATCTAGTTTTGGATGAAGAATAGCAAGAATTGGGTCCCGAATACAAAATTCTAGTTTTGGATCAAGAAAATAAGCATTTGGTCGTGAATACAAAAATCGAGTTTTGGATCAAGAAAATCAAGAATTTGGTCGCGAATAGAAAAATCGAGTTTTGGATCTATAAAATCAAGAAATTTGGTTGAGAACCAAAAAAATAGTTTTGTATCAAGAAAATCAAGAATTTGTTCGCGAATAGAAAAATCTAGTTTTGGATCAAGAAAATCTAGAATTGGGTCCCTTATACAAAAATCTAGTTTTGAATCAAGAAAATCAAGAATTTCGTCGCGAAAACAAAAATGTAGTTTTGGATCAAGAAAATCAAGAATTTGGTCGCGAATACAACAATCTTGTTTTGGATCAAGAAAATCAAGAATTTGGTCGCGAATACAACAATCTTGTTTTGGATCAAGAAAATCAAGAATTTGGTCGAGAATACAAAAATCTAGTTTTGGATCAAGAAAATCAAGAATTTGGTCGCGAATACAAAAATCTAGTTTTGGATCAAGAAAATCCATAATTTGGTCGTGAATACAAGAATCTAGTTTTGGATCAAGAAAATCTAGAATTTGGTCGCGAATACAAAAATCTAGTTTTGGATCAAGAAAATCTACAATTGGGTTCCGAGTACAAAAATCTAGTTTTGGATCAAGAAAATCAAGCATTTGGTCGCGAATACAAAAATCTAGTTGTGGATCAAGAAAATCCATAATTTGGTCGTGAATACAAGAATCTAGTTTTGGATCAAGAAAATCTAGAATTTGGTCGCGAATACAAAAATCTAGTTTTGGATCAAGAAAATCTAGAATTGGGTTCCGAGTACAAAAATCTAGTTTTGGATCAAGAAAATCAAGCATTTGGTCGCGAATACAAAAATCTAGTTTTGGATCAAGAAAATCAAGAATTGGGATCCTGAATACGAAAAACTAGTTTTGGATCAACAAAATTACGAATTTGGTCGCGAATACAAAAATCTAGTTTTGGATCAAGAAAATCAAGAATTTCGTCGCGAATACAAAAATCTAGTTTTGGATCAAGAAAATCTAGAATTTGGTCGCGAATACAACAATCTTGTTTTGGATCAAGAAAATCAAGAATTTGGTCGCGAATAGAAAAATCTAGTTTTGGATCAAGAAAATCAAGAATTTGGTCGCGAATACAAAAATCTAATTTTGGATCTATCAAATCAAGAATTGGGTCCCGAATACAAAAATCTAGTTTAGGATCAAGAAAATCAAGAATTTGGTCGCGAATACAAAAATCTAGTTTTCGATCAAGAAAATCTAGAATTGGGTCCCGAATACAAAAATCTAGTTTTGGATCAAGAAAATCAAGAATTTGGTCGGGAATACAAAAATCTAGTTTTGGATCAAGAAAATCAAGAATTTGGTCGCGAATACAAAAATGTAGTTTTGGATCAAGAAAATCAAGAATTTGGTCGCGAATACAAAAATCTAGTTTTGGATCAAGAAAATCTAGAATTTGGTCGCGAATACAAAAATCTAGTTTTGGATCTATCAAATCAAGAATTGGGTCCCGAATACAAAAATCTAGTTTTGGATCAAGAAAATCAAGAATTTCGTCGCGAAAACAAAAATGTAGTTTTGGATCAAGAAAATCAAGAATTTGGTCGCGAATACAACAATCTTGTTTTGGATCAAGAAAATCCATAATTTGGTCGTGAATACAAAAATCTAGTTTTGGATCAAGAAAATCTAGAATTGGGTCCCGAATACAAAAATCTAGTTTTGGATCAAGAAAATCAAGCATTTGGTCGCGAATACAAAAATCTAGTTTTGGATCAAGAAAATCAAGAATTGGGATCCTGAATACGAAAAACTAGTTTTGGATTAAGTAAATTATGAATTTGGTCGCGAATACAAAAATCTAGTTTTGAATTAAGAAAATCAAGAATTTCGTCGCGAATACAAAAATCTAGTTTTGGATCAAGAAAATCTAGAATTTGGTCCCGAATACAAAAATCTAGTTTTGGATCAAGAAAATCTAGAATTAGGTTCCGAATACAAAAATCTAGTTTTGGATCAAGAAAATCAAGAATTTGGTCGCGAATATAACAATCTTGTTTTGGATCAAGAAAATCCAGAATTTGGTCGTGTATACAAAAATCTAGTTTTGGATCAAGAAAATCAAGAATTTGGTCGCGAATACAAAAATCTAGTTTTGGATCAAGAAAATCAAGAATTGGGATCCTGAATACGAAAAACTAGTTTGGGATCAACAAAATTATAAATATGGACGCGAATACAAAAATCTAGTTTTGGAAGAAGAAAAGCAAGAATTGGGTCCCGAATACAAAATTCTAGTTTTGGATCAAGAAAATAAGCATTTGGTCGTGAATACAAAAATCGAGTTTTGGATCAAGAAAATCAAGAATTTGGTCGCGAATAGAAAAATCGAGTTTTGGATCTATAAAATCAAGAAATTTGGTTGCGAAACCAAAAAAATAGTTTTGTATCAAGAAAATCAAGAATATGTTCGCGAATACAAAAATCTAATTTTGGATCAAGAAAATCTAGAATTGGGTCCCGAATACAAAAATCTAGTTTTGGATCAAGAAAATCAAGAATTTCGTCGGGAATACAAAAATCTAGTTTTGGATCAAGAAAATCAAGAATTTGGTCGCGAATACAAAAATGTAGTTTTGGATCAAGAAAATCAAGAATTTGGTCGCGAATACAAAAATCTAGTTTTGGATCAAGAAAATCTAGAATTTGGTCGCGAATACAAAAATCTAGTTTTGGATCAAGAAAATCTAGAATTGGGTTCCGATTACAAAAATCTAGTTTTGGATCAAGAAAATCAAGCATTTGGTCGCGAATACAAAAAATTAGTTTTGGATCAAGAAAATCTAGAATTGGGTCCCGAATACAAAAATCTAGTTTTGAATCAAGAAAATCAAGAATTTCGTCGCGAAAACAAAAATGTAGTTTTGGATCAAGAAAATCAAGAATTTGGTCGCGAATACAACAATCTTGTTTTGGATCAAGAAAATCCATAATTTGGTCGTGAATACAAAAATCTAGTTTTGGATCAAGAAAATCTAGAATTTGGTCGCGAATACAAAAATCTAGTTTTGGATCAAGAAAATCTAGAATTGGGTCCCGAATACAAAAATCTAGTTTTGGATCAAGAAAATCAAGCATTTGCTCGCGAATACAAAAATCTAGTTTTGGATCAAGAAAATCAAGAATTGGGATCCTGAATACGAAAAACTAGTTTTGGATCAAGAAAATTATGAATTTGGTCGCGAATACAAAAATCTAGTTTTGGATCAAGAAAATCAAGAATTTCGTCGCGAATACAAAAATCTAGTTTTGGATCAAGAAAATCTAGAATTTGGTCGCCAATACAAAAATCTAGTTTTGGATCAAGAAAATCAAGCATTTGGTCGCGAATACGAAAATCTAGTTTTCGATCAAGAAAATCAAGAATTTGGTCGCGAATACAACAATCTTGTTTTGGATCAAGAAAATCCAGAATTTGGTCGTGAATACAAAAATCTAGTTTTGGATCAAGAAAATCAAGAATTTGGTCGCGAATACAAAAATCTAGTTTTGGATCAAGAAAATCAAGAATTGGGATCCTGAATACGAAAAACTAGTTTGGGATCAACAAAATTATAAATATGGACGCGAATACAAAAATCTAGTTTTGGATGAAGAAAAGCAAGAATTGGGTCCCGAATACAAAATTCTAGTTTTGGATCAAGAAAATAAGCATTTGGTCGTGAATACAAAAATCGAATTTTGGATCAAGAAAATCAAGAATTTGGTCGCGAATAGAAAAATCGAGTTTTGGATCTATAAAATCAAGAAATTTGGTTGCGAAACCAAAAAAATAATTTTGTATCAAGAAAATCAAGAATTTGTTCGCGAATACAAAAATCTAGTTTTGGATCAAGAAAATCTAGAATTGGGTCCCGAATTCAAAAATCTAGTTTTGGATCAAGAAAATCAAGAATTTGGTTGGGAATACAAAAATCTAGTTTTGGATCAAGAAAATCAAGATTTTGGTCGCGAATACAAAAATGTAGTTTTGGATCAAGAAAATCAAGAATTTGGTCGCGAATACAAAAATCTAGTTGTGGATCAGGAAAATCTAGAATTTGGTCGCGAATACAAAAATCTAGTTCTGGATCAAAAAAATCTAGAATTGGGTTCCGAATACAAAAATCTAGTTTTGGATCAAGAAAATCAAGCATTTGGTCGCGAATACAAAAAATTAGTTTTGGATCAAGAAAATCTAGAATTGGGTCCCTTATACAAAAATCTAGTTTTAAATCAAGAATTTCGTCGCGAAAACAAAAATGTAGTTTTGGAACAAGAAAATCAAGAATTTGGTCGCGAATACAACAATCTTGTTTTGGATCAAGAAAATCCAGAATTTGGTCGCGAATACAACAATCTTGTCTTGGATCAAGAAAATCCAGAATTTGGTCGTGAATACAAAAATCTAGTTTTGGATCAAGAAAATCAAGAATTTGGTCGCGAATACAAAAATCTAGTTTTGGATCAAGAAAATCAAGAATTGGGATCCTGAATACGAAAAACTAGTTTGGGATCAACAAAATTATAAATATGGACGCGAATACAAAAATCTAGTTTTGGATGAAGAAAAGCAAGAATTGGGTCCCGAATACAAAATTCTAGTTTTGGATCAAGAAAATAAGCATTTGGTCGTGAATACAAAAATCGAGTTTTGGATCAAGAAAATCAAGAATTTGGTCGCGAATAGAAAAATCGAGTTTTGGATCTATAAAATCAAGAAATTTGGTTGCGAAACCAAAAAAATATTTTTGTATCAAGAAAATCAAGAATTTGTTCGCGAATACAAAAATCTAGTTTTGGATCAAGAAAATATAGAATTGGGTCCCGAATACAAAAATCTAGTTTTGGATCAAGAAAATCAAGTATTTGGTCGGAAATACAAAAAACTAGTTTTGGATCAAGAAAATCAAGAATTTGGTCGCGAATACAAAAATGTAGTTTTGGATCAAGAAAATCAAGAATTTGGTCGCGAATACAAAAATTTAGTTTTGGATCAAGAAAATCTAGAATTTGGTCGCGAATACAAAAATCTAGTTTTGGATCAAGAAAATCTAGAGTTGGGTTCCGAATACAAAAATCTAGTTTTGGATCAAGAAAATCAAGCATTTGGTCGCGAATACAAAAAATTAGTTTTGGATCAAGAAAATCTAGAATTGGGTCCCTTATACAAAAATCTAGTTTTGAATCAAGAAAATCAAGAATTTCGTCGCGAAAACAAAAATGTAGTTTTGGATCAAGAAAATCAAGAATTTGGTCGCGAATACAACAATTTTGTTTTGGATCAAGAAAATCCATAATTTGGTCGTGAATACAAAAATCTAGTTTTGGATCAAGAAAATCTAGAATTTGGTCGCGAATACAAAAATCTAGTTTTGGATCAAGAAAATCTAGAATTGGGTCCCGAATACAAAAATCTAGTTTTGGATCAAGAAAATCAAGCATTTGCTCGCGAATACAAAAATCTAGTTTTGGATCAAGAAAATCAAGAATTGGGATCCTGAATACGAAAAACTAGTTTTGGATCAAGAAAATTATGAATTTGGTCGCGAATACAAAAATCTAGTTTTGGATCAAGAAAATCAAGAATTTCGTCGCGAATACAAAAATCTAGTTTTGGATCAAGAAAATCTAGAATTTGGTCACAAATACAAAAATCTAGTTTTGGATCAAGAAAATCAAGCATTTGGTCGCGAATACGAAAATCTAGTTTTCGATCAAGAAAATCAAGAATTTGGTCGCGAATACAACAATCTTGTTTTGGATCAAGAAAATCCAGAATTTGGTCGTGAATACAAAAATCTAGTTTTGGATCAAGAAAATCAAGAATTTGGTCGCGAATACAAAAATCTAGTTTTGGATCAAGAAAATCTAGAATTGGGATCCTGAATACGAAAAACTAGTTTGGGATCAACAAAATTATAAATATGGACGCGAATACAAAAATCTAGTTTTGGATGAAGAAAAGCAAAAATTGGGTCCCGAATACAAAATTCTAGTTTTGGATCAAGAAAATATGCATTTGGTCGTGAATACAAAAATCGAGTTTTGGATCAAGAAAATCAAGAATTTGGTCGCGAATAGAAAAATCGAGTTTTGGATCTATAAAATCAAGAAATTTGGTTGCGAAACCAAAAAAATAGTTTTGTATCAAGAAAATCAAGAATTTGTTCGCGAATACAAAAATCTAGTTTTGGATCAAGAAAATCTAGAATTGGGTCCCGAATACAAAAATCTAGTTTTGGATCAAGAAAATCAAGTATTTGGTCGGAAATACAAAAATCTAGTTTTGGATCAAGAAAATCAAGAATTTGGTCGCGAATACAAAAATGTAGTTTTGGATCAAGAAAATCAAGAATTTGGTCGCGAATACAAAAATCTAGTTTTGGATCAAGAAAATCTAGAATTTGGTCGCGAATACAAAAATCTAGTTTTGGATCAAGAAAATCTAGAATTGGGTTCCGAATACAAAAATCTAGTTTTGGATCAAGAAAATCAAGCATTTGGTCGCGAATACAAAAAATTAGTTTTGGATCAAGAAAATCTAGAATTGGGTCCCTTATACAAAAATCTAGTTTTGAATCAAGAAAATCAAGAATTTCGTCGCGAAAACAAAAATGTAGTTTTGGATCAAGAAAATCAAGAATTTGGTCGCGAATACAACAATCTTGTTTTGGATCAAGAAAATCCATAATTTGGTCGTGAATACAAAAATCTAGTTTTGGATCAAGAAAATCTAGAATTTGGTCGCGAATACAAAAATCTAGTTTTGGATCAAGAAAATCTAGAATTGGGTCCCGAATACAAAAATCTAGTTTTGGATCAAGAAAATCAAGCATTTGCTCGCGAATACAAAAATCTAGTTTTGGATCAAGAAAATCATGAATTGGGATCCTGAATACAAAAATGTAGTTTTGGATCAAGAAAATCAAGAATTTGGTCGCGAATACAACAATCTTGTTTTGGATCAAGAAAATCCATAATTTGGTCGTGAATACAAAAATCTAGTTTTGGATCAAGAAAATCTAGAATTTGGTCGCAAATACAACAATCTTGTTTTGGATCAAGAAAATCTAGAATTTGGTCGCGAATACAAAAATCTAGTTTTGGATCAAGAAAATCTAGAATTGGGTTCCGAAAACAAAAATCTAGTTTTGGATCAAGAAAATCAAGAATTGGGATCCTGAATACGAAAAACTAGTTTGGGATCAACAAAATTATAAATATGGACGCGAATACAAAAATCTAGTTTTGGATGAAGAAAAGCAAGAATTGGGTCCCGAATACAAAATTCTAGTTTTGGATCAAGAAAATAAGCATTTGGTCGTGAATACAAAAATCGAGTTTTGGATCAAGAAAATCAAGAATTTGGTCGCGAATAGAAAAATCGAGTTTTGGATCTATAAAATCAAGAAATTTGGTTGCGAAACCAAAAAAATATTTTTGTATCAAGAAAATCATGATTTTGTTCGCGAATACAAAAATCTAGTTTTGGATCAAGAAAATATAGAATTGGGTCCCGAATACAAAAATCTAGTTTTGGATCAAGAAAATCAAGTATTTGGTCGGAAATACAAAAATCTAGTTTTGGATCAAGAAAATCAAGAATTTGGTCGCGAATACAAAAATGTAGTTTTGGATCAAGAAAATCAAGAATTTGGTCGCGAATACAAAAATCTAGTTTTGGATCAAGAAAATCTAGAATTTGGTCGCGAATACAAAAATCTAGTTTTGGATCAAGCAAATCTAGAATTGGGTTCCGAAAACAAAAATCTAGTTTTGGATCAAGAAAATCAAGCATTTGGTCGCGAATACAAAAAATTAATTTTGGATCAAGAAAATCTAGAATTGGTTCCCTTATACAAAAATCTAGTTTTGAATCAAGAATTTCGTCGCGAAAACAAAAATCTAGTTTTGGAACAAGAAAATCAAGAATTTGGTCGCGAATACAACAATCTTGTTTTGGATCAAGAAAATCCATAATTTGGTCGTGAATACAAAAATCTAGTTTTGGATCAAGAAAATCTAGAATTTGGTCGCGAGTACAAAAATCTAGTTTTGGATCAAGAAAATCTAGAATTGGGTCCCGAATACAAAAATCTAGTTTTGGATCAAGAAAATCAAGCATTTACTCGCGAATACAAAAATCTAGTTTTGGATCAAGAAAATCAAGAATTGGGATCCTGAATACGAAAAACTAGTTTTGGATCAAGAAAATTATGAATTTGGTCGCGAATACAAAAATCTAGTTTTGGATCAAGAAAATCTAGAATTGGGTCCCTTATACAAAAATCTAGTTTTGAATCAAGAATTTCGTCGCGAAAACAAAAATGTAGTTTTGGAACAAGAAAATCAAGAATTTGGTCGCGAATACAACAATCTTGTTTTGGATCAAGAAAATCCAGAATTTGGTCGCGAATACAACAATCTTGTCTTGGATCAAGAAAATCCAGAATTTGGTCGTGAATACAAAAATCTAGTTTTGGATCAAGAAAATCAAGAATTTGGTCGCGAATACAAAAATCTAGTTTTGGATCAAGAAAATCAAGAATTGGGATCCTGAATACGAAAAACTAGTTTGGGATCAACAAAATTATAAATATGGACGCGAATACAAAAATCTAGTTTTGGATGAAGAAAAGCAAGAATTGGGTCCCGAATACAAAATTCTAGTTTTGGATCAAGAAAATAAGCATTTGGTCGTGAATACAAAAATCGAGTTTTGGATCAAGAAAATCAAGAATTTGGTCGCGAATAGAAAAATCGAGTTTTGGATCTATAAAATCAAGAAATTTGGTTGCGAAACCAAAAAAATAGTTTTGTATCAAGAAAATCAAGAATTTGTTCGCGAATACAAAAATCTAGTTTTGGATCAAGAAAATATAGAATTGGGTCCCGAATACAAAAATCTAGTTTTGGATCAAGAAAATCAAGTATTTGGTCGGAAATACAAAAATCTAGTTTTGGATCAAGAAAATCAAGAATTTGGTCGCGAATACAAAAATGTAGTTTTGGATCAAGAAAATCAAGAATTTGGTCGCGAATACAAAAATTTAGTTTTGGATCAAGAAAATCTAGAATTTGGTCGCGAATACAAAAATCTAGTTTTGGATCAAGAAAATCTAGAGTTGGGTTCCGAATACAAAAATCTAGTTTTGGATCAAGAAAATCAAGCATTTGGTCGCGAATACAAAAAATTAGTTTTGGATCAAGAAAATCTAGAATTGGGTCCCTTATACAAAAATCTAGTTTTGAATCAAGAAAATCAAGAATTTCGTCGCGATAACAAAAATGTAGTTTTGGATCAAGAAAATCAAGAATTTGGTCGCGAATACAACAATTTTGTTTTGGATCAAGAAAATCCATAATTTGGTCGTGAATACAAAAATCTAGTTTTGGATTAAGAAAATCTAGAATTTGGTCGCGAATACAAAAATCTAGTTTTGGATCAAGAAAATCTAGAATTGGGTCCCGAATACAAAAATCTAGTTTTGGATCAAGAAAATCAAGCATTTGCTCGCGAATACAAAAATCTAGTTTTGGATCAAAAAAATCAAGAATTGGGATCCTGAATACGAAAAACTAGTTTTGGATCAAGAAAATTATGAATTTGGTCGCGAATACAAAAATCTAGTTTTGGATCAAGAAAATCAAGAATTTCGTCGCGAATACAAAAATCTAGTTTTGGATCAAGAAAATCTAGAATTTGGTCGCAAATACAAAAATCTAGTTTTGGATCAAGAAAATCAAGCATTTGGTCGCGAATACGAAAATCTAGTTTTCGATCAAGAAAATCAAGAATTTGGTCGCGAATACAACAATTTTGTTTTGGATCAAGAAAATCCATAATTTGGTCGTGAATACAAAAATCTAGTTTTGGATTAAGAAAATCTAGAATTTGGTCGCGAATACAAAAATCTAGTTTTGGATCAAGAAAATCTTGAATTGGGTCCCGAATACAAAAATCTAGTTTTGGATCAAGAAAATCAAGCATTTGCTCGCGAATACAAAAATCTAGTTTTGGATCAAGAAAATCAAGAATTGGGATCCTGAATACGAAAAAGTAGTTTTGGATCAAGAAAATTATGAATTTGGTCGCGAATACAAAAATCTAGTTTTGGATCAAGAAAATCAAGAATTTCGTCGCGAATACAAAAATCTAGTTTTGGATCAAGAAAATCTAGAATTTGGTCGCAAATACAAAAATCTAGTTTTGGATCAAGAAAATCAAGCATTTGGTCGCGAATACGAAAATCTAGTTTTCGATCAAGAAAATCAAGAATTTGGTCGCGAATACAACAATCTTGTTTTGGATCAAGAAAATCCAGAATTTGGTCGTGAATACAAAAATCTAGTTTTGGATCAAGAAAATCAAGAATTTGGTCGCGAATACAAAAATCTAGTTTTGGATCAAGAAAAATCAAGAATTGGGATCCTGAATACGAAAAACTAGTTTGGGATCAACAAAATTATAAATATGGACGCGAATACAAAAATCTAGTTTTGGATGAAGAAAAGCAAGAATTGGTTCCCGAATACAAAATTCTAGTTTTGGATCAAGAAAATAAGCATTTGGTCGTGAATACAAAAATCGAGTTTTGGATCAAGAAAATCAAGAATTTGGTCGCGAATAGAAAAATCGAGTTTTGGATCTATAAAATCAAGAAATTTGGTTGCGAAACCAAAAAAATAGTTTTGTATCAAGAAAATCAAGAATTTGTTCGCGAATACAAAAATCTAGTTTTGGATCAAGAAAATCTAGAATTGGGTCCCGAATACAAAAATCTAGTTTTGGATCAAGAAAATCAAGTATTTGGTCGGAAATACAAAAATCTAGTTTTGGATCAAGAAAATCAAGAATTTGGTCGCGAATACAAAAAAGTAGTTTTGGATCAAGAAAATCAAGAATTTGGTCGCGAATACAAAAATCTAGTTTTGGATCAAGAAAATCTAGAATTTGGTCGCGAATACAAAAATCTAGTTTTGGATCAAGAAAATCTAGAATTGGGTTCCGAATACAAAAATCTAGTTTTGGATCAAGAAAATCAAGCATTTGGTCGCGAATACAAAAAATTAGTTTTGGATCAAGAAAATCTAGAATTGGGTCCCTTATACAAAAATCTAGTTTTGAATCAAGAAAATCAAGAATTTCGTCGCGAAAACAAAAATGTAGTTTTGGATCAAGAAAATCAAGAATTTGGTCGCGAATACAACAATCTTGTTTTGGATCAAGAAAATCCATAATTTGGTCGTGTATAAAAAAATCTAGTTTTGGATCAAGAAAATCTAGAATTTGGTCGCGAATACAAAAATCTAGTTTTGGATCAAGAAAATCTAGAATTGGGTCCCGAATACAAAAATCTAGTTTTGGATCAAGAAAATCAAGTATTTGGTCGGAAATACAAAAATCTAGTTTTGGATCAAGAAAATCAAGAATTTGGTCGCGAATACAAAAATGTAGTTTTGGATCAAGAAAATCAAGAATTTGGTCGCGAATACAAAAATTTAGTTTTGGATCAAGAAAATCTAGAATTTGGTCGCGAATACAAAAATCTAGTTTTGGATCAAGAAAATCTAGAGTTGGGTTCCGAATACAAAAATCTAGTTTTGGATCAAGAAAATCAAGCATTTGGTCGCGAATACAAAAAATTAGTTTTGGATCAAGAAAATCTAGAATTGGGTCCCTTATACAAAAATCTAGTTTTGAATCAAGAAAATCAAGAATTTCGTCGCGAAAACAAAAATGTAGTTTTGGATCAAGAAAATCAAGAATTTGGTCGCGAATACAACAATTTTGTTTTGGATCAAGAAAATCCATAATTTGGTCGTGAATACAAAAATCTAGTTTTGGATCAAGAAAATCTAGAATTTGGTCGCGAATACAAAAATCTAGTTTTGGATCAAGAAAATCTAGAATTGGGTCCCGAATACAAAAATCTAGTTTTGGATCAAGAAAATCAAGCATTTGCTCGCGAATACAAAAATCTAGTTTTGGATCAAGAAAATCAAGAATTGGGATCCTGAATACGAAAAACTAGTTTTGGATCAAGAAAATTATGAATTTGGTCGCGAATACAAAAATCTAGTTTTGGATCAAGAAAATCAAGAATTTCGTCGCGAATACAAAAATCTAGTTTTGGATCAAGAAAATCTAGAATTTGGTCACAAATACAAAAATCTAGTTTTGGATCAAGAAAATCAAGCATTTGGTCGCGAATACGAAAATCTAGTTTTCGATCAAGAAAATCAAGAATTTGGTCGCGAATACAACAATCTTGTTTTGGATCAAGAAAATCCAGAATTTGGTCGTGAATACAAAAATCTAGTTTTGGATCAAGAAAATCAAGAATTTGGTCGCGAATACAAAAATCTAGTTTTGGATCAAGAAAATCTAGAATTGGGATCCTGAATACGAAAAACTAGTTTGGGATCAACAAAATTATAAATATGGACGCGAATACAAAAATCTAGTTTTGGATGAAGAAAAGCAAGAATTGGGTCCCGAATACAAAATTCTAGTTTTGGATCAAGAAAATAAGCATTTGGTCGTGAATACAAAAATCGAGTTTTGGATCAAGAAAATCAAGAATTTGGTCGCGAATAGAAAAATCGAGTTTTGGATCTATAAAATCAAGAAATTTGGTTGCGAAACCAAAAAAATAGTTTTGTATCAAGAAAATCAAGAATTTGTTCGCGAATACAAAAATCTAGTTTTGGATCAAGAAAATCTAGAATTGGGTCCCGAATACAAAAATCTAGTTTTGGATCAAGAAAATCAAGTATTTGGTCGGAAATACAAAAATCTAGTTTTGGATCAAGAAAATCAAGAATTTGGTCGCGAATACAAAAAAGTAGTTTTGGATCAAGAAAATCAAGAATTTGGTCGCGAATACAAAAATCTAGTTTTGGATCAAGAAAATCTAGAATTTGGTCGCGAATACAAAAATCTAGTTTTGGATCAAGAAAATCTAGAATTGGGTTCCGAATACAAAAATCTAGTTTTGGATCAAGAAAATCAAGCATTTGGTCGCGAATACAAAAAATTAGTTTTGGATCAAGAAAATCTAGAATTGGGTCCCTTATACAAAAATCTAGTTTTGAATCAAGAAAATCAAGAATTTCGTCGCGAAAACAAAAATGTAGTTTTGGATCAAGAAAATCAAGAATTTGGTCGCGAATACAACAATCTTGTTTTGGATCAAGAAAATCCATAATTTGGTCGTGAATACAAAAATCTAGTTTTGGATCAAGAAAATCTAGAATTTGGTCGCGAATACAAAAATCTAGTTTTGGATCAAGAAAATCTAGAATTGGGTCCCGAATACAAAAATCTAGTTTTGGATCAAGAAAATCAAGCATTTGCTCGCGAATACAAAAATCTAGTTTTGGATCAAGAAAATCATGAATTGGGATCCTGAATACGAAAAACTAGTTTTGGATCAAGAAAATTATGAATTTGGTCGCGAATACAAAAATCTAGTTTTGGATCAAGAAAATCAAGAATTTCGTCGCGAATACAAAAATCTAGTTTTGGATCAAGAAAATCTAGAATTTGGTCGCAAATACAACAATCTTGTTTTGGATCAAGAAAATCTAGAATTTGGTCGCGAATACAAAAATCTAGTTTTGGATCAAGAAAATCTAGAATTGGGTTCCGAAAACAAAAATCTAGTTTTGGATCAAGAAAATCAAGAATTGGGATCCTGAATACGAAAAACTAGTTTGGGATCAACAAAATTATAAATATGGACGCGAATACAAAAATCTAGTTTTGGATGAAGAAAAGCAAGAATTGGGTCCCGAATACAAAATTCTAGTTTTGGATCAAGAAAATAAGCATTTGGTCGTGAATACAAAAATCGAGTTTTGGATCAAGAAAATCAAGAATTTGGTCGCGAATAGAAAAATCGAGTTTTGGATCTATAAAATCAAGAAATTTGGTTGCGAAACCAAAAAAATATTTTTGTATCAAGAAAATCATGAATTTGTTCGCGAATACAAAAATCTAGTTTTGGATCAAGAAAATATAGAATTGGGTCCCGAATACAAAAATCTAGTTTTGGATCAAGAAAATCAAGTATTTGGTCGGAAATACAAAAATCTAGTTTTGGATCAAGAAAATCAAGAATTTGGTCGCGAATACAAAAATGTAGTTTTGGATCAAGAAAATCAAGAATTTGGTCGCGAATACAAAAATCTAGTTTTGGATCAAGAAAATCTAGAATTTGGTCGCGAATACAAAAATCTAGTTTTGGATCAAGAAAATCTAGAATTGGGTTCCGAAAACAAAAATCTAGTTTTGGATCAAGAAAATCAAGCATTTGGTCGCGAATACAAAAAATTAATTTTGGATCAAGAAAATCTAGAATTGGGTCCCTTATACAAAAATCTAGTTTTGAATCAAGAATTTCGTCGCGAAAACAAAAATCTAGTTTTGGAACAAGAAAATCAAGAATTTGGTCGCGAATACAACAATCTTGTTTTGGATCAAGAAAATCCATAATTTGGTCGTGAATACAAAAATCTAGTTTTGGATCAAGAAAATCTAGAATTTGGTCGCGAATACAAAAATCTAGTTTTGGATCAAGAAAATCTAGAATTGGGTCCCGAATACAAAAATCTAGTTTTGGATCAAGAAAATCAAGCATTTACTCGCGAATACAAAAATCTAGTTTTGGATCAAGAAAATCAAGAATTGGGATCCTGAATACGAAAAACTAGTTTTGGATCAAGAAAATTATGAATTTGGTCGCGAATACAAAAATCTAGTTTTGGATCAAGAAAATCTAGAATTGGGTCCCTTATACAAAAATCTAGTTTTGAATCAAGAATTTCGTCGCGAAAACAAAAATGTAGTTTTGGAACAAGAAAATCAAGAATTTGGTCGCGAATACAACAATCTTGTTTTGGATCAAGAAAATCCAGAATTTGGTCGCGAATACAACAATCTTGTCTTGGATCAAGAAAATCCAGAATTTGGTCGTGAATACAAAAATCTAGTTTTGGATCAAGAAAATCAAGAATTTGGTCGCGAATACAAAAATCTAGTTTTGGATCAAGAAAATCAAGAATTGGGATCCTGAATACGAAAAACTAGTTTGGGATCAACAAAATTATAAATATGGACGCGAATACAAAAATCTAGTTTTGGATGAAGAAAAGCAAGAATTGGGTCCCGAATACAAAATTCTAGTTTTGGATCAAGAAAATAAGCATTTGGTCGTGAATACAAAAATCGAGTTTTGGATCAAGAAAATCAAGAATTTGGTCGCGAATAGAAAAATCGAGTTTTGGATCTATAAAATCAAGAAATTTGGTTGCGAAACCAAAAAAATAGTTTTGTATCAAGAAAATCAAGAATTTGTTCGCGAATACAAAAATCTAGTTTTGGATCAAGAAAATATAGAATTGGGTCCCGAATACAAAAATCTAGTTTTGGATCAAGAAAATCAAGTATTTGGTCGGAAATACAAAAATCTAGTTTTGGATCAAGAAAATCAAGAATTTGGTCGCGAATACAAAAATGTAGTTTTGGATCAAGAAAATCAAGAATTTGGTCGCGAATACAAAAATTTAGTTTTGGATCAAGAAAATCTAGAATTTGGTCGCGAATACAAAAATCTAGTTTTGGATCAAGAAAATCTAGAGTTGGGTTCCGAATACAAAAATCTAGTTTTGGATCAAGAAAATCAAGCATTTGGTCGTGAATACAAAAAATTAGTTTTGGATCAAGAAAATCTAGAATTGGGTCCCTTATACAAAAATCTAGTTTTGAATCAAGAAAATCAAGAATTTCGTCGCGAAAACAAAAATGTAGTTTTGGATCAAGAAAATCAAGAATTTGGTCGCGAATACAACAATTTTGTTTTGGATCAAGAAAATCCATAATTTGGTCGTGAATACAAAAATCTAGTTTTGGATTAAGAAAATCTAGAATTTGGTCGCGAATACAAAAATCTAGTTTTGGATCAAGAAAATCTAGAATTGGGTCCCGAATACAAAAATCTAGTTTTGGATCAAGAAAATCAAGCATTTGCTCGCGAATACAAAAATCTAGTTTTGGATCAAGAAAATCAAGAATTGGGATCCTGAATACGAAAAACTAGTTTTGGATCAAGAAAATTATGAATTTGGTCGCGAATACAAAAATCTAGTTTTGGATCAAGAAAATCAAGAATTTCGTCGCGAATACAAAAATCTAGTTTTGGATCAAGAAAATCTAGAATTTGGTCGCAAATACAAAAATCTAGTTTTGGATCAAGAAAATCAAGCATTTGGTCGCGAATACGAAAATCTAGTTTTCGATCAAGAAAATCAAGAATTTGGTCGCGAATACAACAATTTTGTTTTGGATCAAGAAAATCCATAATTTGGTCGTGAATACAAAAATCTAGTTTTGGATTAAGAAAATCTAGAATTTGGTCGCGAATACAAAAATCTAGTTTTGGATCAAGAAAATCTAGAATTGGGTCCCGAATACAAAAATCTAGTTTTGGATCAAGAAAATCAAGCATTTGCTCGCGAATACAAAAATCTAGTTTTGGATCAAGAAAATCAAGAATTGGGATCCTGAATACGAAAAACTAGTTTTGGATCAAGAAAATTATGAATTTGGTCGCGAATACAAAAATCTAGTTTTGGATCAAGAAAATCAAGAATTTCGTCGCGAATACAAAAATCTAGTTTTGGATCAAGAAAATCTAGAATTTGGTCACAAATACAAAAATCTAGTTTTGGATCAAGAAAATCAAGCATTTGGTCGCGAATACGAAAATCT
Organism: x Bolboschoenoplectus mariqueter; assembly: GCA_037678475.1. Taxonomy (NCBI): domain Eukaryota; kingdom Viridiplantae; phylum Streptophyta; class Magnoliopsida; order Poales; family Cyperaceae; genus x Bolboschoenoplectus; species x Bolboschoenoplectus mariqueter. The sequence continues at coordinate 478,582 of CM075286.1, read as the reverse complement.
AGTTTTCGATCAAGAAAATCAAGAATTTGGTCGCGAATACAACAATCTTGTTTTGGATCAAGAAAATCCAGAATTTGGTCGTGAATACAAAAATCTAGTTTTGGATCAAGAAAATCAAGAATTTGGTCGCGAATACAAAAATCTAGTTTTGGATCAAGAAAATCTAGAATTGGGATCCTGAATACGAAAAACTAGTTTGGGATCAACAAAATTATAAATATGGACGCGAATACAAAAATCTAGTTTTGGATGAAGAAAAGCAAGAATTGGGTCCCGAATACAAAATTCTAGTTTTGGATCAAGAAAATAAGCATTTGGTCGTGAATACAAAAATCGAGTTTTGGATCAAGAAAATCAAGAATTTGGTCGCGAATAGAAAAATCGAGTTTTGGATCTATAAAATCAAGAAATTTGGTTGCGAAACCAAAAAAATAGTTTTGTATCAAGAAAATCAAGAATTTGTTCGCGAATACAAAAATCTAGTTTTGGATCAAGAAAATCTAGAATTGGGTCCCGAATACAAAAATCTAGTTTTGGATCAAGAAAATCAAGTATTTGGTCGGAAATACAAAAATCTAGTTTTGGATCAAGAAAATCAAGAATTTGGTCGCGAATACAAAAAAGTAGTTTTGGATCAAGAAAATCAAGAATTTGGTCGCGAATACAAAAATCTAGTTTTGGATCAAGAAAATCTAGAATTTGGTCGCGAATACAAAAATCTAGTTTTGGATCAAGAAAATCTAGAATTGGGTTCCGAATACAAAAATCTAGTTTTGGATCAAGAAAATCAAGCATTTGGTCGCGAATACAAAAAATTAGTTTTGGATCAAGAAAATCTAGAATTGGGTCCCTTATACAAAAATCTAGTTTTGAATCAAGAAAATCAAGAATTTCGTCGCGAAAACAAAAATGTAGTTTTGGATCAAGAAAATCAAGAATTTGGTCGCGAATACAACAATCTTGTTTTGGATCAAGAAAATCCATAATTTGGTCGTGAATACAAAAATCTAGTTTTGGATCAAGAAAATCTAGAATTTGGTCGCGAATACAAAAATCTAGTTTTGGATCAAGAAAATCTAGAATTGGGTCCCGAATACAAAAATCTAGTTTTGGATCAAGAAAATCAAGCATTTGCTCGCGAATACAAAAATCTAGTTTTGGATCAAGAAAATCATGAATTGGGATCCTGAATACGAAAAACTAGTTTTGGATCAAGAAAATTATGAATTTGGTCGCGAATACAAAAATCTAGTTTTGGATCAAGAAAATCAAGAATTTCGTCGCGAATACAAAAATCTAGTTTTGGATCAAGAAAATCTAGAATTTGGTCGCAAATACAACAATCTTGTTTTGGATCAAGAAAATCTAGAATTTGGTCGCGAATACAAAAATCTAGTTTTGGATCAAGAAAATCTAGAATTGGGTTCCGAAAACAAAAATCTAGTTTTGGATCAAGAAAATCAAGAATTGGGATCCTGAATACGAAAAACTAGTTTGGGATCAACAAAATTATAAATATGGACGCGAATACAAAAATCTAGTTTTGGATGAAGAAAAGCAAGAATTGGGTCCCGAATACAAAATTCTAGTTTTGGATCAAGAAAATAAGCATTTGGTCGTGAATACAAAAATCGAGTTTTGGATCAAGAAAATCAAGAATTTGGTCGCGAATAGAAAAATCGAGTTTTGGATCTATAAAATCAAGAAATTTGGTTGCGAAACCAAAAAAATATTTTTGTATCAAGAAAATCATGAATTTGTTCGCGAATACAAAAATCTAGTTTTGGATCAAGAAAATATAGAATTGGGTCCCGAATACAAAAATCTAGTTTTGGATCAAGAAAATCAAGTATTTGGTCGGAAATACAAAAATCTAGTTTTGGATCAAGAAAATCAAGAATTTGGTCGTGAATACAAAAATGTAGTTTTGGATCAAGAAAATCAAGAATTTGGTCGCGAATACAAAAATCTAGTTTTGGATCAAGAAAATCTAGAATTTGGTCGCGAATACAAAAATCTAGTTTTGGATCAAGAAAATCTAGAATTGGGTTCCGAAAACAAAAATCTAGTTTTGGATCAAGAAAATCAAGCATTTGGTCGCGAATACAAAAAATTAATTTTGGATCAAGAAAATCTAGAATTGGGTCCCTTATACAAAAATCTAGTTTTGAATCAAGAATTTCGTCGCGAAAACAAAAATCTAGTTTTGGAACAAGAAAATCAAGAATTTGGTCGCGAATACAACAATCTTGTTTTGGATCAAGAAAATCCATAATTTGGTCGTGAATACAAAAATCTAGTTTTGGATCAAGAAAATCTAGAATTTGGTCGCGAATACAAAAATCTAGTTTTGGATCAAGAAAATCTAGAATTGGGTCCCGAATACAAAAATCTAGTTTTGGATCAAGAAAATCAAGCATTTACTCGCGAATACAAAAATCTAGTTTTGGATCAAGAAAATCAAGAATTGGGATCCTGAATACGAAAAACTAGTTTTGGATCAAGAAAATTATGAATTTGGTCGCGAATACAAAAATCTAGTTTTGGATCAAGAAAATCTAGAATTGGGTCCCTTATACAAAAATCTAGTTTTGAATCAAGAATTTCGTCGCGAAAACAAAAATGTAGTTTTGGAACAAGAAAATCAAGAATTTGGTCGCGAATACAACAATCTTGTTTTGGATCAAGAAAATCCAGAATTTGGTCGCGAATACAACAATCTTGTCTTGGATCAAGAAAATCCAGAATTTGGTCGTGAATACAAAAATCTAGTTTTGGATCAAGAAAATCAAGAATTTGGTCGCGAATACAAAAATCTAGTTTTGGATCAAGAAAATCAAGAATTGGGATCCTGAATACGAAAAACTAGTTTGGGATCAACAAAATTATAAATATGGACGCGAATACAAAAATCTAGTTTTGGATGAAGAAAAGCAAGAATTGGGTCCCGAATACAAAATTCTAGTTTTGGATCAAGAAAATAAGCATTTGGTCGTGAATACAAAAATCGAGTTTTGGATCAAGAAAATCAAGAATTTGGTCGCGAATAGAAAAATCGAGTTTTGGATCTATAAAATCAAGAAATTTGGTTGCGAAACCAAAAAAATAGTTTTGTATCAAGAAAATCAAGAATTTGTTCGCGAATACAAAAATCTAGTTTTGGATCAAGAAAATATAGAATTGGGTCCCGAATACAAAAATCTAGTTTTGGATCAAGAAAATCAAGTATTTGGTCGGAAATACAAAAATCTAGTTTTGGATCAAGAAAATCAAGAATTTGGTCGCGAATACAAAAATGTAGTTTTGGATCAAGAAAATCAAGAATTTGGTCGCGAATACAAAAATTTAGTTTTGGATCAAGAAAATCTAGAATTTGGTCGCGAATACAAAAATCTAGTTTTGGATCAAGAAAATCTAGAGTTGGGTTCCGAATACAAAAATCTAGTTTTGGATCAAGAAAATCAAGCATTTGGTCGTGAATACAAAAAATTAGTTTTGGATCAAGAAAATCTAGAATTGGGTCCCTTATACAAAAATCTAGTTTTGAATCAAGAAAATCAAGAATTTCGTCGCGAAAACAAAAATGTAGTTTTGGATCAAGAAAATCAAGAATTTGGTCGCGAATACAACAATTTTGTTTTGGATCAAGAAAATCCATAATTTGGTCGTGAATACAAAAATCTAGTTTTGGATTAAGAAAATCTAGAATTTGGTCGCGAATACAAAAATCTAGTTTTGGATCAAGAAAATCTAGAATTGGGTCCCGAATACAAAAATCTAGTTTTGGATCAAGAAAATCAAGCATTTGCTCGCGAATACAAAAATCTAGTTTTGGATCAAGAAAATCAAGAATTGGGATCCTGAATACGAAAAACTAGTTTTGGATCAAGAAAATTATGAATTTGGTCGCGAATACAAAAATCTAGTTTTGGATCAAGAAAATCAAGAATTTCGTCGCGAATACAAAAATCTAGTTTTGGATCAAGAAAATCTAGAATTTGGTCGCAAATACAAAAATCTAGTTTTGGATCAAGAAAATCAAGCATTTGGTCGCGAATACGAAAATCTAGTTTTCGATCAAGAAAATCAAGAATTTGGTCGCGAATACAACAATTTTGTTTTGGATCAAGAAAATCCATAATTTGGTCGTGAATACAAAAATCTAGTTTTGGATTAAGAAAATCTAGAATTTGGTCGCGAATACAAAAATCTAGTTTTGGATCAAGAAAATCTAGAATTGGGTCCCGAATACAAAAATCTAGTTTTGGATCAAGAAAATCAAGCATTTGCTCGCGAATACAAAAATCTAGTTTTGGATCAAGAAAATCAAGAATTGGGATCCTGAATACGAAAAACTAGTTTTGGATCAAGAAAATTATGAATTTGGTCGCGAATACAAAAATCTAGTTTTGGATCAAGAAAATCAAGAATTTCGTCGCGAATACAAAAATCTAGTTTTGGATCAAGAAAATCTAGAATTTGGTCGCAAATACAAAAATCTAGTTTTGGATCAAGAAAATTATGCATTTGGTCGCGAATACGAAAATCTAGTTTTCGATCAAGAAAATCAAGAATTTGGTCGCGAATACAACAATCTTGTTTTGGATCAAGAAAATCCAGAATTTGGTCGTGAATACAAAAATCTAGTTTTGGATCAAGAAAATCAAGAATTTGGTCGCGAATACAAAAATCTAGTTTTGGATCAAGAAAATCAAGAATTGGGATCCTGAATACGAAAAACTAGTTTGGGATCAACAAAATTATAAATATGGACGCGAATACAAAAATCTAGTTTTGGATGAAGAAAAGCAAGAATTGGTTCCCGAATACAAAATTCTAGTTTTGGATCAAGAAAATAAGCATTTGGTCGTGAATACAAAAATCGAGTTTTGGATCAAGAAAATCAAGAATTTGGTCGCGAATAGAAAAATCGAGTTTTGGATCTATAAAATCAAGAAATTTGGTTGCGAAACCAAAAAAATAGTTTTGTATCAAGAAAATCAAGAATTTGTTCGCGAATACAAAAATCTAGTTTTGGATCAAGAAAATCTAGAATTGGGTCCCGAATACAAAAATCTAGTTTTGGATCAAGAAAATCAAGTATTTGGTCGGAAATACAAAAATCTAATTTTGGATCAAGAAAATCAAGAATTTGGTCGCGAATACAAAAATGTAGTTTTGGATCAAGAAAATCAAGAATTTGGTCGCGAATACAAAAATCTAGTTTTGGATCAAGAAAATCTAGAATTTGGTCGCGAATACAAAAATCTAGTTTTGGATCAAGAAAATCTAGAATTGGGTTCCGAATACAAAAATCTAGTTTTGGATCAAGAAAATCAAGCATTTGGTCGCGAATACAAAAAATTAGTTTTGGATCAAGAAAATCTAGAATTGGGTCCCTTATACAAAAATCTAGTTTTGAATCAAGAAAATCAAGAATTTCGTCGCGAAAACAAAAATGTAGTTTTGGATCAAGAAAATCAAGAATTTGGTCGCGAATACAACAATCTTGTTTTGGATCAAGAAAATCCATAATTTGGTCGTGTATAAAAAAATCTAGTTTTGGATCAAGAAAATCTAGAATTTGGTCGCGAATACAAAAATCTAGTTTTGGATCAAGAAAATCTAGAATTGGGTCCCGAATACAAAAATCTAGTTTTGGATCAAGAAAATCAAGCATTTGCTCGCGAATAAAAAAATCTAGTTTTGGATCAAGAAAATCATGAATTGGGATCCTGAATACGAAAAACTAGTTTTGGATCAAGAAAATTATGAATTTGGTCGCGAATACAAAAATCTAGTTTTGGATCAAGAAAATCAAGAATTTCGTCGCGAATACAAAAATCTAGTTTTGGATCAAGAAAATCTAGAATTGGGTCCCGAATACAAAAATCTAGTTTTGGATCAAGAAAATCAAGTATTTGGTCGGAAATACAAAAATCTAATTTTGGATCAAGAAAATCAAGAATTTGGTCGCGAATACAAAAATGTAGTTTTGGATCAAGAAAATCAAGAATTTGGTCGCGAATACAAAAATCTAGTTTTGGATCAAGAAAATCTAGAATTTGGTCGCGAATACAAAAATCTAGTTTTGGATCAAGAAAATCTAGAATTGGGTTCCGAATACAAAAATCTAGTTTTGGATCAAGAAAATCAAGCATTTGGTCGCGAATACAAAAAATTAGTTTTGGATCAAGAAAATCTAGAATTGGGTCCCTTATACAAAAATCTAGTTTTGAATCAAGAAAATCAAGAATTTCGTCGCGAAAACAAAAATGTAGTTTTGGATCAAGAAAATCAAGAATTTGGTCGCGAATACAACAATCTTGTTTTGGATCAAGAAAATCCATAATTTGGTCGTGTATAAAAAAATCTAGTTTTGGATCAAGAAAATCTAGAATTTGGTCGCGAATACAAAAATCTAGTTTTGGATCAAGAAAATCTAGAATTGGGTCCCGAATACAAAAATCTAGTTTTGGATCAAGAAAATCAAGCATTTGCTCGCGAATAAAAAAATCTAGTTTTGGATCAAGAAAATCATGAATTGGGATCCTGAATACGAAAAACTAGTTTTGGATCAAGAAAATTATGAATTTGGTCGCGAATACAAAAATCTAGTTTTGGATCAAGAAAATCAAGAATTTCGTCGCGAATACAAAAATCTAGTTTTGGATCAAGAAAATCTAGAATTTGGTCGCCAATACAACAATCTTGTTTTGGATCAAGAAAATCCAGAATTTGGTCGTGAATACAAAAATCTAGTTTTGGATCAAGAAAATCATGAATTTGGTCGCGAATACAAAAATCTAGTTTTGGATCAAGAAAATCAAGAATTGGGATCCTGAATACGAAAAACTAGTTTGGGATCAACAAAATTATAAATATGGACGCGAATACAAAAATCTAGTTTTGGATGAAGAAAAGCAAGAATTGGGTCCCGAATACAAAATTCTAGTTTTGGATCAAGAAAATAAGCATTTGGTCGCGAATACAAAAATCGAGTTTTGGATCAAGAAAATCAAGAATTTGGTCGCGAATAGAAAAATCGAGTTTTGGATCAAGAAAATCAAGAATTTGTTCGCGAATACAAAAATCTAGTTTTGGATCAAGAATCTAGAATTGGGTCCCGAATACAAAAATCTAGTTTTGGATCAAGAAAATCAAGAATTTGGTCGGGAATACAAAAATCTAGTTTTGGATCAAGAAAATCTAGAATTTGGTCGCGAATACAAAAATCTAGTTTTGGATCAAGAAAATCAAGCATTTGGTCGCGAATACAAAAAATTAGTTTTGGATCAAGAAAATCTAGAATTGGGTCCCTTATACAAAAATCTAGTTTTGAATCAAGAATTTCGTCGCGAAAACAAAAATCTAGTTTTGGAACAAGAAAATCAAGAATTTGGTCGCGAATACAACAATCTTGTTTTTGATCAAGAAAATCCATAGTTTGGTCGTGAATACAAAAATTTAGTTTTGGATCAAGAAAATCTAGAATTTGGTCGCGAATACAAAAATCTAGTTTTGGATCAAGAAAATCTAGAATTGGGTCCCGAATACAAAAATCTAGTTTTGGATCAAGAAAATCAAGCATTTACTCGCGAATACAAAAATCTAGTTTTGGATCAAGAAAATCAAGAATTGGGATCCTGAATACGAAAAACTAGTTTTGGATCAAGAAAATTATGAATTTGGTCGCGAATACAAAAATCTAGTTTTGGATCAAGAAAATCAAGAATTTCGTCGCGAATACAAAAATCTAGTTTTGGATCAAGAAAATCTAGAATTTGGTCGCAAATACAAAAATCTAGTTTTGGATCAAGAAAATCAAGCATTTGGTCTCGAATACGAAAATCTAGTTTTCGATCAAGAAAATCAAGAATTTGGTCGCGAATACAACAATCTTGTTTTGGATCAAGAAAATCCAGAATTTGTTTGTGAATACAAAAATCTAGTTTTGGATCATGAAAATCATGAATTTGGTCGCGAATACAAAAATCTAGTTTTGGATCAAGAAAATCAAGAATTGGGATCCTGAATACGAAAAACTAGATTGGAATCAACAAAATTATAAATATGGACGCGAATATAAAAATCTAGTTTTGGATGAAGAAAAGGAAGAATTGGGTCCCGAATACAAAATTCTAGTTTTGGATCAAGAAAATAAGCATTTGGTCGTGAATACAAAAATCGAGTTTTGGATCATGAAAATTAAGAATTTGGTCGCGAATAGAAAAATCGAGTTTTGGATCTATAAAATCAAGAAATTTGGTTGCGAAACCAACAAAATAGTTTTGTATCAAGAAAATCAAGAATTTGTTCGCGAATACAAAAATCTAGTTTTGGATCAAAAAAATCTAGAATTGGGTCCCGAATACAAAAATCTAGTTTTGGATCAAGAAAATCAAGAATTTGGTCGGGAATACAAAAATCTAGTTTTGGATCAAGAAAATCAAGAATTTGGTCGCGAATACAAAAATGTAGTTTTGGATCAAGAAAATCAAGAATTTGGTCGCGAATACAAAAATCTAGTTTTGGATCAAGAAAATCTAGAATTGGGTTCCGAATACAAAAATCTAGTTTTGGATCAAGAAAATCAAGCATTTGTTCGCGAATACAAAAAATTAGTTTTGGATCAAGAAAATCTAGAATTGGGTCCCGAATACAAAAATCTAGTTTTGAATCAAGAAAATCAAGAATTTCGTCGCGAAAACAAAAATGTAGTTTTGGATCAAGAAAATCAAGAATTTGGTCGCGAATACAACAATCTTGTTTTGGATCAAGAAAATCTAGAATTTGGTCGCGAATACAAAAATCTAGTTTTGGATCAACAAAATCTAGAATTTGGTCGCCAATACAAAAATCTAGTTTTGGATCAAGAAAATCAAGCATTTGGTCTCGAATACGAAAATCTAGTTTTCGATCAAGAAAATCAAGCATTTGGTCGCGAATACAAAAATCTAGTTTTGGATCAAGAAAATCAAGAATTGGGATCCTGAATACGAAAATCTAGTTTTGGATCAAGAAAATCAAGAATTTGGTCGCGAATACAAAAATCTAGTTTTGGATCAAGAAAATCAAGAATTTCGTCGCGAATACAAAAATCTAGTTTTGGATCAAGAAAATCTAGAATTTGGTCGCCAATACAAAAATCTAGTTTTGGATCAAGAAAATCAAGCATTTGGTCTCGAATACGAAAATCTAGTTTTCGATCAAGAAAATCAAGCATTTGGTCGCGAATACAAAAATCTAGTTTTGGATCAAGAAAATCTAGAATTGGGTTCCGAATAGAAAAATCTAGTTTTGGATCAAGAAAATCAAGCATTTGGTCGCGAATAGAAATATCTAGTTTTGGATCAAGAAAATCAAGAATTGGGATCCTGAATACGAAAAACTAGTTTTGGATCAAGAAAATTATGAATTTGGTCGCGAATACAAAAATCTAGTTTTGGATCAAGAAAATCAAGAATTTCGTAGCGAATACAAAAATCTAGTTTTGGATCAAGAAAATCTAGAATTTGGTCGCAAATACAAAAATCTAGTTTTGGATCAAGAAAATCTAGAATTGGGTCTCGAATACAAAAATCTAGTTTTGGATCAAGAAAATCAAGAATTTGGTCGCGAATACAAAAATCTAGTTTTGGATCAAGAAAATCAAGAATTTGGTCGCGAATACAACAATCTTGTTTTGGATCAAGAAAATCAAGAATTTGGTCGTGAATACAAAAACCTAGTTTTGGATCAAGAAAATCAAGAATTTGGTCGCGAATACAAAAATCTAGTTTTGGATCAAGAAAATCCATAATTTGGTCGTGAATACAAAAATCTAGTTTTGGATCAAGAAAATCTAGAATTTGGTCGCGAATACAAAAATCTAGTTTTGAATCAAGAAAATCTAGAATTGGGTTCCGAGTACAAAAATCTAGTTTTGGATCAAGAAAATCAAGCATTTGGTCGCGAATACAAAAATCTAGTTTTGGATCAAGAAAATCAAGAATTGGGATCCTGAATACGAAAAAGTAGTTTTGGATCAAGAAAATTATGAATTTGGTCGCGAATACAAAAATCTAGTTTTGGATCAAGAAAATCAAGAATTTCGTCGCGAATACAAAAATCTAGTTTTGGATCAAGAAAATCTAGAATTTGGTCGCCAATACAAAAATCTAGTTTTGGATCAAGAAAATCTAGAATTGGGTCCCGAATACAAAAATCTAGTTTTGGATCAAGAAAGTCAAGAATTTGGTCGCGAATACAACAATCTTGTTTTGGATCAAGAAAATCCAGAATTTGGTTGTGAATACAAAAATCTAGTTTTGGATCAAGAAAATCAAGAATTTGGTCGCGAATACAAAAATCTAGTTTTGGATCAAGAAAATCAAGAATTGGGATCCTGAATACGAAAAACTAGTTTGGAATCAACAAAATTATAAATATGGACGCGAATATAAAAATCTAGTTTTGGATGAAGAAAAGCAAGAATTGGGTCCCGAATACAAAATTCTAGTTTTGGATCAAGAAAATAAGCATTTGGTCGTGAATACAAAAATCGAGTTTTGGATCAAGAAAATCAAGAATTTGGTCGCGAATAGAAAAATCGAGTTTTGGATCTATAAAATCAAGAAATTTGGTTGCGAAACCAAAAAAATAGTTTTGTATCAAGAAAATCAAGAATTTGTTCGCGAATACAAAAATCTAGTTTTGGATCAAAAAAATCTAGAATTGGGTCCCGAATACAAAAATCTAGTTTTGGATCAAGAAAATCAAGAATTTGGTCGGGAATACAAAAATCTAGTTTTGGATCAAGAAAATCAAGAATTTGGTCGCGAATACAAAAATGTAGTTTTGGATCAAGAAAATCAAGAATTTGGTCGCGAATACAAAAATGTAGTTTTGGATCAAGAAAATCAAGAATTTGGTCGCGAATACAAAAATCTAGTTTTGGATCAAGAAAATCTAGAATTTGGTCGCGAATACAAAAATCTAGTTTTGGATCAAGAAAATCTAGAATTGGGTTCCGAATACAAAAATCTAGTTTTGGATCAAGAAAATCTAGAATTTGGTCGCGAATACAAAAAATTAGTTTTGGATCAAGAAAATCTAGAATTGGGTCCCGAATACAAAAATCTAGTTTTGAATCAAGAAAATCAAGAATTTCGTCGCGAAAACAAAAATGTAGTTTTGGATCAAGAAAATCAAGAATTTCGTCGCGAATACAACAATCTTGTTTTGGATCAAGAAAATCCATAATTTGGTCGTGAATACAAAAATCTAGTTTTGGATCAAGAAAATCTAGAATTTGGTCGCGAATACAAAAATCTAGTTTTGGATCAAGAAAATCTAGAATTGGGTTCCGAATACAAAAATCTAGTTTTGGATCAAGAAAATCAAGCATTTGCTCGCGAATACAAAAATCTATTTTTGGATCAAGAAAATCAAGAATTGTGATCCTGAATACGAAAAACTAGTTTTGGATCAAGAAAATTATGAATTTGGTCGCGAATACAAAATTCTAGTTTTGGATCAAGAAAATCAAGAATTTCGTCGCGAATACAAAAATCTAGTTTTGGATCAAGAAAATCTAGAATTTGGTCGCCAATACAAAAATCTAGTTTTGGATCAAAAAAATCTAGAATTGGGTCCCGAATACAAGAATATAGTTTTGGATCAAGAAAATCAAGCATTTGGTCGCGAATACAAAAATCTAGTTTTGGATCAAGAAAATCAAGAATTGTGATCCTGAATACGAAAAACTAGTTTTGGATCAAGAAAATTATGAATTTGGTCGCGAATACAAAATTCTAGTGTTGGATCAAGAAAATCAAGAATTTCGTCGCGAATACAAAAATCAAGTTTTGGATCAAGAAAATCTAGAATTTGGTCGCCAATACAAAAATCTAGTTTTGGATCAAGAAAATCTAGAATTGGGTCCCGAATACAAAAATCTAGTTTTGGATCAAAAAAATCAAGAATTTGGTCGCGAATACAACAATCTTGTTTTGGATCAAGAAAATCCAGAATTTGGTCGTGAATACAAAAATCTAGTTTTGGATCAAGAAAATCAAGAATTTGGTCGCGAATACAAAAATCTAGTTTTGGATCAAGAAAATCAAGAATTGGGATCCTGAATACGAAAAACTAGTTTGGGATCAACAAAATTATAAATATGGACGCGAATACAAAAATCTAATTTTGGATGAAGAAAAGCAAGAATTGGGTCCCGAATACAAAATTCTAGTTTTGGATCAAGAAAATAAGCATTTGGTCGTGAATACAAAAATCGAGTTTTGGATCAAGAAAATCAAGAATTTGGTCGCGAATAGAAAAATCGAGTTTTGGATCTATAAAATCAAGAAATTTGGTTGCGAAACCAAAAAAATAGTTTTGTATCAAGAAAATCAAGAATTTGTTCGCGAATACAAACATCTAGTTTTGGATCAAAAAAATCTAGAATTGGGTCCCGAATACAAAAATCTAGTTTTGGATCAAGAAAATCAAGAATTTGGTCGGGAATACAAAAATCTAGTTTTGGATCAAGAAAATCAAGAATTTGGTCGCGAATACAAAAATGTAGTTTTGGATCAAGAAAATCAAGAATTTGGTCGCGAATACAAAAATTTAGTTTTGGATCAAGAAAATCTAGAATTTGGTCGCGAATACAAAAATCTAATTTTGCATCAAGAAAATCTAGAATTGGGTTCCGAATACAAAAATCTAGTTTTGGATCAAGAAAATCAAGCATTTGGTCGCGAATACAAAAAATTAGTTTTGGATCAAGAAAATCTAGAATTGGGTCCCGAATACAAAAATCTAGTTTTGAATCAAGAAAATCAAGAATTTCGTCGCGAAAACAAAAATGTAGTTTTGGATCAAGAAAATCAAGAATTTGGTCGTGAATACAAAAATCTAGTTTTGGATCAAGAAAATCTAGAATTTGGTCGCGAATACAAAAATCTAGTTTTGGATCAAGAAAATCTAGAATTGGGTCCCGAATACAAAAATCTAGTTTTGGATCAAGAAAATCAAGCATTTGCTCGCGAATACAAAAATCTAGTTTTGGATCAAGAAAATCAAGAATTGGGATCCTGAATACGAAAAACTAGTTTTGGATCAAGAAAATTATGAATTTGGTCGCGAATACAAAAATCTAGTTTTGGATCAAGAAAATCAAGAATTGGGATCCTGAATACGAAAAACTAGTTTGGGATCAACAAAATTATAAATATGGACGCGAATACAAAAATCTAGTTTTGGATGAAGAAAAGCAAGAATTGGGTCCCGAATACAAAATTCTAGTTTTGGATCAAAAAAATAAGCATTTGGTCGTGAATACAAAAATCGAGTTTTGGATCAAGAAAATCAAGAATTTGGTCGCGAATAGAAAAATCTAGTTTTGGATCAAGAAAATCTAGAATTGGGTTCCGAATACAAAAATCTAATTTTGGATCAAGAAAATCAAGCATTTGGTCGCGAATACAAAAATCTAGTTTTGGATCAACAAAATTAAGAATTGTGATCCTGAATACGAAAAACTAGTTTTGGATCAAGAAAATTATGAATTTGGTCGCGAATACAAAATTCTAGTTTTGGATCAAGAAAATCAAGAATTTCGTCGCGAATACAAAAATCTAGTTTTGGATGAAGAAAATCTAGAATTTGGTCGCCAATACAAAAATCTAGTTTTGGATCAAAAAAATCTAGAATTGGGTCCCGAATACAAGAATCTAGTTTTGGCTCAAGAAAATCAAGAATTTGGTCGCGAATACAAAAATCTAGTTTTGGATCAAGAAAATCAAGAATTTGGTCGCGAATACAACAATCTTGTTTTGGATCAAGAAAATCCAGAATTTGGTCGTGAATACAAAAATCTAGTTTTGAATCATGAAAATCGAGAATTTGGTCGCGAATACAAAAATCTAGTTTTGGATCAAGAAAATCAAGAATTGGGATCCTGAATACGAAAAACTAGTTTGGGATCAACAAAATTATAAATATGGACGCGAATACAAAAATCTAGTTTTGGATGAAGAAAAGCAAGAATTGGGTCCCGAATACAAAATTCTAGTTTTGGATCAAGAAAATAAGCATTTGGTCGCGAATAGAAAAATCGAGTTTTGGATCTATAAAATCAAGAAATTTGGTTGCGAAACCAAAAAAATAGTTTTGTATCAAGAAAATCAAGAATTTGTTCGCGAATACAAAAATCTAGTTTTGGATCAAAAAAATCTAGAATTGGGTCCCGAATACAAAAATCTAGTTTTGGATCAAGAAAATCAAGAATTTGGTCGGGAATACAAAAATCTAGTTTTGGATCAAGAAAATCAAGAATTTGGTCGCGAATACAAAAATGTAGTTTTGGATCAAGAAAATCAAGAATTTGGTCGCGAATACAAAAATCTAGTTTTGGATCAAGAAAATCTAGAATTGGGTTCCGAATACAAAAATCTAGTTTTGGATCAAGAAAATCAAGCATTTGGTCGCGAATACAAAAAATTAGTTTTGGATCAAGAAAATCTAGAATTGGGTCCCTTATACAAAAATCTAGTTTTGAATCAAGAATTTCGTCGCGAAAACAAAAATGTAGTTTTGGAACAAGAAAATCAAGAATTTGGTCGCGAATACAAAAATGTAGTTTTGGATCAAGAAAATCAAGAATTTGGTCGCGAATACAAAAATCTAGTTTTGGATCAAGAAAATCCATAATTTGGTCGTGAATACAAAAATCTAGTTTTGGATCAAGAAAATCTAGAATTTGGTCGCGAATACAAAAATCTAGTTTTGGATCAAGAAAATCTAGAATTGGGTCCCGAATACAAAAATCTAGTTTTGGATCAAGAAAATCAAGCATTTGCTCGCGAATACAAAAATCTAGTTTTGGATCAAGAAAATCAAGAATTGGGATCCTGAATACGAAAAACTAGTTTTGGATCAAGAAAATTATGAATTTGGTCGCGAATACAAAAATCTAGTTTTGGATCAAGAAAATCAAGAATTTCGTCGCGAATACAAAAATCTAGTTTTGGATCAAGAAAATCTAGAATTTGGTCGCAAATACAAAAATCTAGTTTTGGATCAAGAAAATCAAGCATTTGGTCTCGAATACGAAAATCTAGTTTTCGATCAAGAAATTCAAGCATTTGGTCGCGAATACAAAAATCTAGTTTTGGATCAAGAAAATCAAGCATTTGTTCGCGAATACAAAAAATTAGTTTTGGATCAAGAAAATCTAGAATTGGGTCCCGAATACAAAAATCTAGTTTTGAATCAAGAATTTCGTCGCGAAAACAAAAATGTAGTTTTGGATCAAGAAAATCAAGAATTTGGTCGCGAATACAAAAATCTAGTTTTGGATCAAGAAAATCTAGAATTTGGTCGCGAATACAAAAATCTAGTTTTGGATCAAGAAAATCTAGAATTGGGTTCCGAATACAAAAATCTAGTTTTGGATCAAGAAAATCAAGCATTTGGTCGCGAATAGAAAAATCTAGTTTTGGATCAAGAAAATCAAGAATTGGGATCCTGAATACGAAAAACTAGTTTTGGATCAAGAAAATTATGAATTTGGTCGCGAATACAAAAATCTAGTTTTGGATCAAGAAAATCAAGAATTTGGTCGCGAATACAAAAATCTAGTTTTGGATCAAGAAAATCTAGAATTTGGTCGCGAATACAAAAATCTAATTTTGGATCATGAAAATCTAGAATTTGGTCGCAAATACAAAAATCTAGTTTTGGATCAAGAAAATCAAGCATTTGGTCTCGAATACGAAAATCTAGTTTTCGATCAAGAAAATCAAGCATTTGGTCGCGAATACAAATATCTAGTTTTGGATCAAGAAAATCAAGAATTTGGTTCCGAATACAAAAACCTAGTTTTGGATCAAGAAAATCTAGCATTTGGTCGCGACTAGAAAAATCTAGTTTTGGATCAAGAAAATCCATAATTTGGTCGGGAATACAAAAATCTAGTTTTGGATCAAAAAAATCTAGAATTTGGTCGCGAATACAAAAATCTAGTTTTGAATCAAGAAAATCTAGAATTGGGTGCCGAGTACAAAAATCTAGTTTTGGATCAAGAAAATCAAGCATTTGGTCGCGAATACAAAAATCTAGTTTTGGATCAAGAAAATCAAAAATTGGGATCCTGAATACGAAAAACTAGTTTTGGATCAAGAAAATTATGAATTTGGTCGCGAATACAAAAATCTAGTTTTGGATCAAGAAAATCAAGAATTTCGTCGCGAATACAAAAATCTAGTTTTGGATCAAGAAAATCTAGAATTTGGTCGCCAATACAAAAATCTAGTTTTGGATCAAGAAAATCTAGAATTGGGTCCCGAATACAAAAATCTAGTTTTGGATCAAGAAAATCAAAAATTTGGTCGCGAATACAACAATCCTGTTTTGGATCAAGAAAATCCAGAATTTGGTCGTGAATACAAAAATCTAGTTTTGGATCAAGAAAATCAAGAATTTGGTCGCGAATACAAAAATCTAGTTTTGGATCAAGAAAATCAAGAATTGGGATCCTGAAAACGAAAAACAAGTTTGGGATCAACAAAATTATAAATATGGACGCGAATACAAAAATCTAATTTTGGATGAAGAAAAGCAAGAATTGGGTCCCGAATACAAAATTCTAGTTTTGGATCAAGAAAATAAGCATTTGGTCGTGAATACAAAAATCGAGTTTTGGAACAAGAAAATCAAGAATTTGGTCGCGAATAGAAAAATCGAGTTTTGGATCTATAAAATCAAGAAATTTGGTTGCGAAACCAAAAAAATAGTTTTGTATCAAGAAAATCAAGAATTTGTTCGCGAATACAAAAATCTAGTTTTGGATCAAAAAAATCTAGAATTGGGTCCCGAATACAAAAATCTAGTTTTGGATCAAGAAAATCAAGAATTTGGTCGGGAATACAAAAATCTAGTTTTGGATCAAGAAAATCAAGAATTTGGTCGCGAATACAAAAATCTAGTTTTGGATCAAGAAAATCAAGAATTTGGTCGCGAATACAAAAATCTAGTTTTGGATCAAGAAAATCAAGAATTTGGTCGCGAATACAAAAATCTAGTTTTGGATCAAGAAAATCTAGAATTGGGTGCCGAATACAAAAATCTAGTTTTGGATCAAGAAAATCAAGCATTTGTTCGCGAATACAAAAAATTAGTTTTGGATCAAGAAAATTATGAATTTGGTCGCGAATACAAAAATCTAGTTTTGGATCAAGAAAAGCAAGAATTGGGTCCCGAATACAAAATTCTAGTTTTGGATCAAGAAAATAAGCATTTGGTCGCGAATAGAAAAATCGAGTTTTGGATCTATAGAATCAAGAAATTTGGTCGCGAATACAAAAATGTAGTTTTGGATCAAGAAAATCAAGCATTTGGTCGCGAATACAAAAATCTAGTTTTGGATCAAGAAAATCAAGAATTGTGATCCTGAATACGAAAAACAAGTTTTGGATCAAGAAAATTATGAATTTGGTCGCGAATACAAAATTCTAGTTTTGGATCAAGAAAATCTAGAATTGGGTTCCGAATACAAAAATCTAGTTTTGGATCAAGAAAATCAAGCATTTGGTCGCGAATACAAAAATCTAGTTTTGGATCAAGAAAATCAAGCATTTGGTCGCGAATACAAAAATCTAGTTTTGGATCAAGAAAATCAAGAATTGTGATCCTGAATACGAAAAACTAGTTTTGGATCAAGAAAATTATGAATTTGGTCGCGAATACAAAATTCTAGTTTTGGATCAAGAAAATCAAGAATTTCGTCGCGAATACAAAAATCTAGTTTTGGATCAAGAAAATCTAGAATTTGGTCGCCAATACAAAAATCTAGTTTTGGATCAAAAAAATCTAGAATTGGGTCCCGAATACAAGAATATAGTTTTGGATCAAGAAAATCAAGAATTTGGTCGCGAATACAAAAATCTAGTTTTGGATCAAGAAAATCAAGAATTGGGATCCTGAATACGAAAAACTAGTTTGGGATCAACAAAATTATAAATATGGACGCGAATACAAAAATCTAGTTTTGGATGAAGAAAAGCAAGAATTGGGTCCCGAATACAAAATTCTAGTTTTGGATCAAGAAAATAAGCATTTGGTCGTGAATACAAAAATCGAGTTTTGGATCAAGAAAATCAAGAATTTGGTCGCGAATAGAAAAATCGAGTTTTGGATCTATAAAATCAAGAAATTTGGTTGCGAAACCAAAAAAATAGTTTTGTATCAAGAAAATCAAGAATTTGTTCGCGAATACAAAAATCTAGTTTTGGATCAAGAAAATCTAGAATTGGGTCCCGAATACAAAAATCTAGTTTTGGATCAAGAAAATCAAGCATTTGCTCGCGAATACAAAAAATTAGTTTTGTATCAAGAAAATCTAGAATTGGGTCCCGAATACAAAAATCTAGTTTTGAATCAAGAAAATCAAGAATTTCGTCGCGAAAACAAAAATGTAGTTTTGGATCAAGAAAATCAAGAATTTGGTCGCGAATACAACAATCTTGTTTTGGATCAAGAAAATCCATAATTTGGTCGTGAATACAAAAATCTAGTTTTGGATCAAGAAAATCTAGAATTTGGTCGCGAATACAAAAATCTAGTTTTGGATCAAGAAAATCTAGAATTGGGTTCCGAATACAAAAATCTAGTTTTGGATCAAGAAAATCAAGCATTTGGTCGCGAATACAAAAATCTAGTTTTGGATCAAGAAAATCAAGCATTTGGTCGCGAATACAAAAATCTAGTTTTGGATCAAGAAAATCAAGAATTGTGATCCTGAATACGAAAAACTAGTTTTGGATCAAGAAAATTATGAATTTGGTCGCGAATACAAAATTCTAGTTTTGGATCAAGAAAATCAAGAATTTCGTCGCGAATACAAAAATCTAGTTTTGGATTAAGAAAATCTAGAATTTGGTCGCCAATACAAAAATCTAGTTTTGGATCAAAAAAATCTAGAATTGGGTCCCGAATACAAGAATATAGTTTTGGATCAAGAAAATCAAGAATTTGGTCGCGAATACAAAAATCTAGTTTTGGATCAAGAAAATCAAGAATTGGGATCCTGAATACGAAAAACTAGTTTGGGATCAACAAAATTATAAATATGGACGCGAATACAAAAATCTAGTTTTGGATGAAGAAAAGCAAGAATTGGGTCCCGAATACAAAATTCTAGTTTTGGATCAAGAAAATAAGCATTTGGTCGTGAATACGAAAATCTAGTTTTCGATCAAGAAAATCAAGCATTTGGTCGCGAATAGAAAAATCGAGTTTTGGATCTATAAAATCAAGAAATTTGGTTGCGAAACCAAAAAAATAGTTTTGTATCAAGAAAATCAAGAATTTGTTCGCGAATACAAAAATCTAGTTTTGGATCAAGAAAATCTAGAATTGGGTCCCGAATACAAAAATCTAGTTTTGGATCAAGAAAATCAAGCATTTGCTCGCGAATACAAAAAATTAGTTTTGTATCAAGAAAATCTAGAATTGGGTCCCGAATACAAAAATCTAGTTTTGAATCAAGAAAATCAAGAATTTCGTCGCGAAAACAAAAATGTAGTTTTGGATCAAGAAAATCAAGAATTTGGTCGCGAATACAACAATCTTGTTTTGGATCAAGAAAATCCATAATTTGGTCGTGAATACAAAAATCTAGTTTTGGATCAAGAAAATCTAGAATTTGGTCGCGAATACAAAAATCTAGTTTTGGATCAAGAAAATCTAGAATTGGGTTCCGAATACAAAAATCTAGTTTTGGATCAAGAAAATCAAGCATTTGGTCGCGAATACAAAAATCTAGTTTTGGATCAAGAAAATCAAGCATTTGGTCGCGAATACAAAAATCTAGTTTTGGATCAAGAAAATCAAGAATTGTGATCCTGAATACGAAAAACTAGTTTTGGATCAAGAAAATTATGAATTTGGTCGCGAATACAAAATTCTAGTTTTGGATCAAGAAAATCAAGAATTTCGTCGCGAATACAAAAATCTAGTTTTGGATCAAGAAAATCTAGAATTTGGTCGCCAATACAAAAATCTAGTTTTGGATCAAAAAAATCTAGAATTGGGTCCCGAATACAAGAATATAGTTTTGGATCAAGAAAATCAAGAATTTGGTCGCGAATACAAAAATCTAGTTTTGGATCAAGAAAATCAAGAATTGGGATCCTGAATACGAAAAACTAGTTTGGGATCAACAAAATTATAAATATGGACGCGAATACAAAAATCTAGTTTTGGATGAAGAAAAGCAAGAATTGGGTCCCGAATACAAAATTCTAGTTTTGGATCAAGAAAATAAGCATTTGGTCGTGAATACAAAAATCGAGTTTTGGATCAAGAAAATCAAGAATTTGGTCGCGAATAGAAAAATCGAGTTTTGGATCTATAAAATCAAGAAATTTGGTTGCGAAACCAAAAAAATAGTTTTGTATCAAGAAAATCAAGAATTTGTTCGCGAATACAAAAATCTAGTTTTGGATCAAGAAAATCTAGAATTGGGTCCCGAATACAAAAATCTAGTTTTGGATCAAGAAAATCAAGCATTTGCTCGCGAATACAAAAAATTAGTTTTGTATCAAGAAAATCTAGAATTGGGTCCCGAATACAAAAATCTAGTTTTGAATCAAGAAAATCAAGAATTTCGTCGCGAAAACAAAAATGTAGTTTTGGATCAAGAAAATCAAGAATTTGGTCGCGAATACAACAATCTTGTTTTGGATCAAGAAAATCCATAATTTGGTCGTGAATACAAAAATCTAGTTTTGGATCAAGAAAATCTAGAATTTGGTCGCGAATACAAAAATCTAGTTTTGGATCAAGAAAATCTAGAATTGGGTTCCGAATACAAAAATCTAGTTTTGGATCAAGAAAATCAAGCATTTGGTCGCGAATACAAAAATCTAGTTTTGGATCAAGAAAATCAAGCATTTGGTCGCGAATACAAAAATCTAGTTTTGGATCAAGAAAATCAAGAATTGTGATCCTGAATACGAAAAACTAGTTTTGGATCAAGAAAATTATGAATTTGGTCGCGAATACAAAATTCTAGTTTTGGATCAAGAAAATCAAGAATTTCGTCGCGAATACAAAAATCTAGTTTTGGATCAAGAAAATCTAGAATTTGGTCGCCAATACAAAAATCTAGTTTTGGATCAAAAAAATCTAGAATTGGGTCCCGAATACAAAAATCTAGTTTTGGATCAAGAAAATCAAGAATTTGGTCGCGAATACAAAAATCTAGTTTTGGATCAAGAAAATCAAGAATTGGGATCCTGAATACGAAAAACTAGTTTGGGATCAACAAAATTATAAATATGGACGCGAATACAAAAATCTAGTTTTGGATGAAGAAAAGCAAGAATTGGGTCCCGAATACAAAATTCTAGTTTTGGATCAAGAAAATAAGCATTTGGTCGTGAATACAAAAATCGAGTTTTGGATCAAGAAAATCAAGAATTTGGTCGCGAATAGAAAAATCGAGTTTTGGATCTATAAAATCAAGAAATTTGGTTGCGAAACCAAAAAAATAGTTTTGTATCAAGAAAATCAAGAATTTGTTCGCGAATACAAAAATCTAGTTTTGGATCAAGAAAATCTAGAATTGGGTCCCGAATACAAAAATCTAGTTTTGGATCAAGAAAATCAAGCATTTGCTCGCGAATACAAAAAATTAGTTTTGTATCAAGAAAATCTAGAATTGGGTCCCGAATACAAAAATCTAGTTTTGAATCAAGAAAATCAAGAATTTCGTCGCGAAAACAAAAATGTAGTTTTGGATCAAGAAAATCAAGAATTTGGTCGCGAATACAACAATCTTGTTTTGGATCAAGAAAATCCATAATTTGGTCGTGAATACAAAAATCTAGTTTTGGATCAAGAAAATCTAGAATTTGGTCGCGAATACAAAAATCTAGTTTTGGATCAAGAAAATCTAGAATTGGGTTCCGAATACAAAAATCTAGTTTTGGATCAAGAAAATCAAGCATTTGGTCGCGAATACAAAAATCTAGTTTTGGATCAAGAAAATCAAGCATTTGGTCGCGAATACAAAAATCTAGTTTTGGATCAAGAAAATCAAGAATTGTGATCCTGAATACGAAAAACTAGTTTTGGATCAAGAAAATTATGAATTTGGTCGCGAATACAAAATTCTAGTTTTGGATCAAGAAAATCAAGAATTTCGTCGCGAATACAAAAATCTAGTTTTGGATCAAGAAAATCTAGAATTTGGTCGCCAATACAAAAATCTAGTTTTGGATCAAAAAAATCTAGAATTGGGTCCCGAATACAAAAATCTAGTTTTGGATCAAGAAAATCAAGAATTTGGTCGCGAATACAAAAATCTAGTTTTGGATCAAGAAAATCTAGAATTTGGTCGCGAATACAAAAATGTAGTTTTGGATCAAGAAAATCAAGAATTTGGTCGCGAATACAAAAATCTAGTTTTGGATCAAGAAAATCAATAATTTGGTCGCGAATACAAAAATCTAGTTTTGGATCAAGAAAATCTAGAATTGGTTTCCGAATACAAAAATCTAGTTTTGGATCAAGAAAATCAATCATTTGGTCGCGAATACAAAAAATTAGTTTTGGATCAAGAAAATCTAGAATTGGGTCCCGAATACAAAAATCTAGTTTTGAATCAAGAAAATCAAGAATTTCGTCGCGAAAACAAAAATGTAGTTTTGGATCAAGAAAATCAAGAATTTGGTCGCGAATACAACAATCTTGTTTTGGATCAAGAAAATCCATAATTTGGTCGTGAATACAAAAATCTAGTTTTGGATCATGAAAATCAAGAATTTGGTCGCGAATACAAAAATCTAGTTTTGGATCAAGAAAATCAAGAATTGGGATCCTGAATACGAAAAACTAGTTTGGGATCAACAAAATTATAAATATGGACGCGAATACAAAAATCTAGTTTTGGATGAAGAAAAGCAAGAATTGGGTCCCGAATACAAAATTCTAGTTTTGGATCAAGAAAATAAGCATTTGGTCGTGAATACAAAAATCGAGTTTTGGATCAAGAAAATCAAGAATTTGGTCGCGAATAGAAAAATCTAGTTTTGGATCAAGAAAATCTAGAATTGGGTTCCGAATACAAAAATCTAATTTTGGATCAAGAAAATCAAGCATTTGGTCGCGAATACAAAAATCTAGTTTTGGATCAACAAAATCAAGAATTGTGATCCTGAATACGAAAAACTAGTTTTGGATCAAGAAAATTATGAATTTGGTCGCGAATACAAAATTCTAGTTTTGGATCAAGAAAATCAAGAATTTCGTCGCGAATACAAAAATCTAGTTTTGGATGAAGAAAATCTAAAAATTTGGTCGCCAATACAAAAATCTAGTTTTGGATCAAAAAAATCTAGAATTGGGTCCCGAATACAAGAATCTAGTTTTGGCTCAAGAAAATCAAGAATTTGGTCGCGAATACAAAAATCTAGTTTTGGATCAAGAAAATCAAGAATTTGGTCGCGAATACAACAATCTTGTTTTGGATCAAGAAAATCCAGAATTTGGTCGTGAATACAAAAATCTAGTTTTGAATCATGAAAATCAAGAATTTGGTCGCGAATACAAAAATCTAGTTTTGGATCAAGAAAATCAAGAATTGGGATCCTGAATACGAAAAACTAGTTTGGGATCAACAAAATTATAAATATGGACGCGAATACAAAAATCTAGTTTTGGATGAAGAAAAGCAAGAATTGGGTCCCGAATACAAAATTCTAGTTTTGGATCAAGAAAATAAGCATTTGGTCGCGAATAGAAAAATCGAGTTTTGGATCTATAGAATCAAGAAATTTGGTCGCGAATACAAAAATGTAGTTTTGGATCAAGAAAATCAAGCATTTGGTCGCGAATACAAAAATCTAGTTTTGGATCAAGAAAATCAAGAATTGTGATCCTGAATACGAAAAACTAGTTTTGGATCAAGAAAATTATGAATTTGGTCGCGAATACAAAATTCTTTTTTTGGATCAAGAAAATCAAGAATTTCGTCGCGAATACAAAAATCTAGTTTTGGATCAAGAAAATCTAGAATTTGGTCGCCAATACAAGAATCTAGTTTTGGATCAAGAAAATCTAGAATTGGGTTCCGAATACAAAAATCTAGTTTTGGATCAAGAAAATCAAGCATTTGGTCGCGAATACAAAAATCTAGTTTTGGATCAAAAAAATCAAGAATTGTGATCCTGAATACGAAAAACTAGTTTTGGATCAAGAAAATTATGAATTTGGTCGCGAATACAAAATTCTAGTTTTGGATCAAGAAAATCAAGAATTTCGTCGCGAATACAAAAATCTAGTTTTGGATGAAGAAAATCTAGAATTTGGTCGCGAATACAAAAATCTAGTTTTGGATCAAGAAAATCAAGAATTGGGATCCTGAATACGAAAAACTAGTTTGGGATCAACAAAATTTTAAATATGGACGCGAATACAAAAATCTAGTTTTGAATGAAGAAAAGCAAGAATTGGGTCCCGAATACAAAAATCTAGTTTTGGATCAAGAAAATCAAGAATTTGGTCGCGAATACAAAAATGTAGTTTTGGATCAAGAAAATCAAGCATTTGGTCGCGAATACAAAAATCTAGTTTTGGATCAAGAAAATCAAGAATTGTGATCCTGAATACGAAAAACTAGTTTTGGATCAAAAAAATTATGAATTTGGTCGCGAATACAAAATTCTAGTTTTGGATCAAGAAAATCAAGAATTTCGTCGGGAATACAAAAATCTAGTTTTGGATCAAGAAAATCAAGAATTTGGTCGCGAATACAAAAATGTAGTTTTGGATCAAGAAAATCAAGAATTTGGTCGCGAATACAAAAATCTAGTTTTGGATCAAGAAAATCTAGAATTTGGTCGCGAATACAAAAATCTAGTTTTGGATCAAGAAAATCTAGAATTGGGTTCCGAATACAAAAATCTAGTTTTGGATCAAGAAAATCAAGCATTTGGTCGCGAATACAAAAAATTAGTTTTGGATCAAGAAAATCTAGAATTGGGTCCCTTATACAAAAATCTAGTTTTGAATCAAGAATTTCGTCGCGAAAACAAAAATGTAGTTTTGGAACAAGAAAATCAAGAATTTGGTCGCGAATACAAAAATCTAGTTTTGGATGAAGAAAAGCAAGAATTGGGTCCCGAATACAAAAATCTAGTTTTGGATCAAGAAAATCAAGAATTTGGTCGCGAATACAAAAATGTAGTTTTGGATCAAGAAAATCAAGCATTTGGTCGCGAATACAAAAATCTAGTTTTGGATCAAGAAAATCAAGAATTGTGATCCTGAATACGAAAAACTAGTTTTGGATCATGAAAATTATGAATTTGGTCGCGAATACAAAATTCTAGTTTTGGATCAAGAAAATCAAGAATTTCGTCGGGAATACAAAAATCTAGTTTTGGATCAAGAAAATCAAGAATTTGGTCGCGAATACAAAAATGTTGTTTTGGATCAAGAAAATCAAGAATTTGGTCGCGAATACAAAAATCTAGTTTTGGATCAAGAAAATCAAGAATTTGGTCGCGAATACAAAAATCTAGTTTTGGATCAAGAAAATCTAGAATTGGGTTCCGAATACAAAAATCTAGTTTTGGATCAAGAAAATCAAGCATTTGGTCGCGAATACAAAAAATTAGTTTTGGATCAAGAAAATCTAGAATTGGGTCCCTTATACAAAAATCTAGTTTTGAATCAAGAATTTCGTCGCGAAAACAAAAATTTAGTTTTGGAACAAGAAAATCAAGAATTTGGTCGCGAATACAAAAATGTAGTTTTGGATCAAGAAAATCAAGAATTTGGTCGCGAATACAAAAATCTAGTTTTGGATCAAGAAAATCCATAATTTGGTCGTGAATACAAAAATCTAGTTTTGGATCAAGAAAATCTAGAATTTGGTCGCGAATACAAAAATCTAGTTTTGGATCAAGAAAATCAAGAATTGGGTCCCGAATACAAAAATCTAGTTTTGGATCAAGAAAATCAAGCATTTGCTCGCGAATACAAAAATCTAGTTTTGGATCAAGAAAATCAAGAATTGGGATCCTGAATACGAAAAACTAGTTTTGGATCAAGAAAATTATGAATTTGGTCGAGAATACAAAAATCTAGTTTTGGATCAAGAAAAGCAAGAATTGGGTCCCGAATACAAAATTCTAGTTTTGGATCAAGAAAATAAGCATTTGGTCGCGAATAGAAAAATCGAGTTTTGGATCTATAGAATCAAGAAATTTGGTCGCGAATACAAAAATGTAGTTTTGGATCAAGAAAATCAAGCATTTGGTCGCGAATACAAAAATCTAGTTTTGGATCAAGAAAATCAAGAATTGTGATCCTGAATACGAAAAACTAGTTTTGGATCAAGAAAATTATGAATTTGGTCGCGAATACAAAATTCTTTTTTTGGATCAAGAAAATCAAGAATTTCGTCGCGAATACAAAAATCTAGTTTTGGATCAAGAAAATCTAGAATTTGGTCGCCAATACAAAAATCTAGTTTTGGATCAAAAAAATCTAGAATTGGGTCCCGAATACAAGAATATAGTTTTGGATCAAGAAAATCAAGAATTTGGTCGCGAATACAAAAATCTAGTTTTGGATCAAGAAAATCAAGAATTGGGATCCTTAATACGAAAAACTAGTTTGGGATCAACAAAATTATAAATATGGACGCGAATACAAAAATCTAGTTTTGGATGAAGAAAAGCAAGAATTGGGTCCCGAATACAAAAATCTAGTTTTGGATCAAGAAAATCAAGAATTTGGTCGCGAATACAAAAATGTAGTTTTGGATCAAGAAAATCAAGCATTTGGTCGCGAATACAAAAATCTAGTTTTGGATCAAGAAAATCAAGAATTGTGATCCTGAATACGAAAAACTAGTTTTGGATCAAGAAAATTATGAATTTGGTCGCGAATACAAAATTCTAGTTTTGGATCAAGAAAATCAAGAATTTCGTCGGGAATACAAAAATCTAGTTTTGGATCAAGAAAATCAAGAATTTGGTCGCGAATACAAAAATGTAGTTTTGGATCAAGAAAATCAAGAATTTGGTCGCGAATACAAAAATCTAGTTTTGGATCAAGAAAATCTAGAATTTGGTCGCGAATACAAAAATCTACTTTTTGAACAAGAAAATCAAGAATTTGGTCGCGAATACAAAAATGTAGTTTTGGATCAAGAAAATCAAGAATTTGGTCGCGAATACAAAAATCTAGTTTTGGATCAAGAAAATCCATAATTTGGTCGTGAATACAAAAATCTAGTTTTGGATCAAGAAAATCTAGAATTTGGTCGCGAATACAAAAATCTAGTTTTGGATCAAGAAAATCTAGAATTGGGTCCCGAATACAAAAATCTAGTTTTGGATCAAGAAAATCAAGAATTTGGTCGCGAATACAAAAATCTAGTTTTGGATCAAGAAAATCAAGAATTGGGATCCTGAATACGAAAAACTAGTTTGGGATCAACAAAATTATAAATATGGACGCGAATACAAAAATCTAGTTTTGGATGAAGAAAAGCAAGAATTGGGTCCCGAATACAAAAATCTAGTTTTGGATCAAGAAAATCAAGAATTTGGTCGCGAATACAAAAATGTAGTTTTGGATCAAGAAAATCAAGCATTTGGTCGCGAATACAAAAATCTAGTTTTGGATCAAGAAAATCAAGAATTGTGATCCTGAATACGAAAAACTAGTTTTGGATCAAGAAAATTATGAATTTGGTCGCGAATACAAAATTCTAGTTTTGGATCAAGAAAATCAAGAATTTCGTCGGAAATACAAAAATCTAGTTTTGGATCAAGAAAATCAAGAATTTGGTCGCGAATACAAAAATGTAGTTTTGGATCAAGAAAATCAAGAATTTGGTCGCGAATACAAAAATCTAGTTTTGGATCAAGAAAATCTAGAATTTGGTCGCGAATACAAAAATCTAGTTTTGGATCAAGAAAATCTAGAATTGGGTGCCGAATACAAAAATCTAGTTTTGGATCAGGAAAATCAAGCATTTGGTCGCGAATACAAAAAATTAGTTTTGGATCAAGAAAATCTAGAATTGGGTCCCTTATACAAAAATCTAGTTTTGAATCAAGAATTTCGACGCGAAAACAAAAATGTAGTTTTGGAACAAGAAAATCAAGAATTTGGTCGCGAATACAAAAATGTAGTTTTGGATCAAGAAAATCAAGAATTTGGTCGCGAATACAAAAATCTAGTTTTGGATCAAGAAAATCCATAATTTGGTCGTGAATACAAAAATCTAGTTTTGGATCAAGAAAATCTAGAATTTGGTCGCGAATACAAAAATCTAGTTTTGGATCAAGAAAATCTAGAATTGGGTCCCGAATACAAAAATCTAGTTTTGGATCAAGAAAATCAAGCATTTGCTCGCGAATACAAAAATCTCGTTTTGGATCAAGAAAATCAAGAATTGGGATCCTGAATACGAAAAACTACTTTTGGATCAAGAAAATTATGAATTTGGTCGCGAATACAAAAATCTAGTTTTGGATCAAGAAAAGCAAGAATTGGGTCCCGAATACAAAATTCTAGTTTTGGATCAAGAAAATAAGCATTTGGTCGCGAATAGAAAAATCGAGTTTTGGATCTATAGAATCAAGAAATTTGGTCGCGAATACAAAAATGTAGTATTGGATCAAGAAAATCAAGCATTTGGTCGCGAATACAAAAATCTAGTTTTGGATCAAGAAAATCAAGAATTGTGATCCTGAATACGAAAAACTAGTTTTGGATCAAGAAAATTATGAATTTGGTCGCGAATACAAAATTCTTTTTTTGGATCAAGAAAATCAAGAATTTCGTCGCGAATACAAAAATCTAGTTTTGGATTAAGAAAATCTAGAATTTGGTCGCCAATACAAAAATCTAGTTTTGGATCAAAAAAATCTAGAATTGGGTCCCGAATACAAGAATCTAGTTTTGGATCAAGAAAATCAAGAATTTGGTCGCGAATACAAAAATCTAGTTTTGGATCAAGAAAATCAAGAATTTGGTCGCGAATACAACAATCTTGTTTTGGATCAAGAAAATCAAGAATTTGGTCGGGAATACAAAAATCTAGTTTTGGATCAAGAAAATCAGGAATTTGGTCGCGAATACAACAATCTTGTTTTGGATCAAGAAAATCCATAATTTGGTCGTGAATACAAAAATCTAGTTTTGGATCATGAAAATCAAGAATTTGGTCGCGAATACAAAAATCTAGTTTTGGATCAAGAAAATCAAGAATTGGGATCCTGAATACGAAAAACTAGTTTGGGATCAACAAAATTATAAATATGGACGCGAATACAAAAATCTAGTTTTGGATGAAGAAAAACAAGAATTGGGTCCCGAATACAAAATTCTAGTTTTGGATCAAGAAAATAAGCATTTGGTCGTGAATACAAAAATCGAGTTTTGGATCAAGAAAATCAATAATTTGGTCGCGAATAGAAAAATCTAGTTTTGGATCAAGAAAATCTAGAATTGGGTTCCGAATACAAAAATCTAATTTTGGATCAAGAAAATCAAGCATTTGGTCGCGAATACAAAAATCTAGTTTTGGATCAACAAAATCAAGAATTGTGATCCTGACTACGAAAAACTAGTTTTGGATCAAGAAAATTATCAATTTGGTCGCGAATACAAAATTCTAGTTTTGGATCAAGAAAATCAAGAATTTCGTCGCGAATACAAAAATCTAGTTTTGGATGAAGAAAATCTAGAATTTGGTCGCCAATACAAAAATCTAGTTTTGGATCAAAAAAATCTAGAATTGGGTCCCGAATACAAGAATCTAGTTTTGGCTCAAGAAAATCAAGAATTTGGTCGCGAATACAAAAATCTAGTTTTGGATCAAGAAAATCAAGAATTTGGTCGCGAATACAACAATCTTGTTTTGGATCAAGAAAATCCAGAATTTGGTCGTGAATACAAAAATCTAGTTTTGAATCATGAAAATCAAGAATTTGGTCGCGAATACAAAAATCTAGTTTTGGATCAAGAAAATCAAGAATTGGGATCCTGAATACGAAAAACTAGTTTGGGATCAACAAAATTATAAATATGGACGCGAATACAAAAATCTAGTTTTGGATGAAGAAAAGCAAGAATTGGGTCCCGAATACAAAATTCTAGTTTTGGATCAAGAAAATAAGCATTTGGTCGCGAATAGAAAAATCGAGTTTTGGATCTATAGAATCAAGAAATTTGATCGCGAATACAAAAATGTAGTTTTGGATCAAGAAAATCAAGCATTTGGTCGCGAATACAAAAATGTAGTTTTGGATCAAGAAAATCAAGAATTGTGATCCTGAATACGAAAAACTAGTTTTGGGATCAAGAAAATTATGAATTTGGTCGCGAATACAAAATTCTAGTTTTGGATCAAGAAAATCAAGAATTTGGTCGCGAATACAAAAATCTAGTCTTGGATCAAGAAAATCTAGAATTGGGTTCCGAATGCAAAAATCTAGTTTTGGATCAAGAAAATCAAGCATTTCGTCGCGAATACAAAAATCTAGTTTTGGATCAAGAAAATCAAGAATTTGGTCGCGAATACAAAAATGTAGTTTTGGATCAAGAAAATCAAGCATTTGGTCGCGAATACAAAAATCTAGTTTTGGATCAAGAAAATCAAGAATTGTGATCCTGAATACGAAAAACTAGTTTTGGATCAAGAAAATTATGAATTTGGTCGCGAATACAAAATTCTAGTTTTGGATCAAGAAAATCAAGAATTTCGTCGCGAATACAAAAATCTAGTTTTGGATCAAGAAAATCTAGAATTTGGTCGCCAATACAAAAATCTAGTTTTGGATCAAAAAAATCTAGAATTGGGTCCCGAATACAAGAATATAGTTTTGGATCAAGAAAATCAAGAATTTGGTCGCGAATACAAAAATCTAGTTTTGGATCAAGAAAATCAAGAATTGGGATCCTGAATACGAAAAACTAGTTTGGGATCAACAAAATTATAAATATGGACGCGAATACAAAAATCTAGTTTTGGATGAAGAAAAGCAAGAATTGGGTCCCGAATACAAAAATCTAGTTTTGGATCAAGAAAATCAAGAATTTGGTCGCGAATACAAAAATGTAGTTTTGGATCAAGAAAATCAAGCATTTGGTCGCGAATACAAAAATCTAGTTTTGGATCAAGAAAATCAAGAATTGTGATCCTGAATACGAAAAACTAGTTTTGGATCAAGAAAATTATGAATTTGGTCGCGAATACAAAATTCTAGTTTTGGATCAAGAAAATCAAGAATTTCGTCGGGAATACAAAAATCTAGTTTTGGATCAAGAAAATCAAGAATTTGGTCGCGAATACAAAAATGTAGTTTTAGATCAAGAAAATCAAGAATTTGGTCGCGAATACAAAAATCTAGTTTTGGATCAAGAAAATCTAGAATTTGGTCGCGAATACAAAAATCTAGTTTTGGATCAAGAAAATCTAGAAAAGGGTTCCGAATACAAAAATCTAGTTTTGGATCAAGAAAATCAAGCATTTGGTCGCGAATACAAAAAATTAGTTTTGGATCAAGAAAATCTAGAATTGGGTCCCTTATACAAAAATCTAGTTTTGAATCAAGAATTTCGTCGCGAAAACAAAAATGTAGTTTTGGAACAAGAAAATCAAGAATTTGGTCGCGAATACAAAAATGTAGTTTTGGATCAAGAAAATCAAGAATTTGGTCGCGAATACAAAAATCTAGTTTTGGATCAAGAAAATCCATAATTTGGTCGTGAATACAAAAATCTAGTTTTGGATCAAGAAAATCTAGAATTTAGTCGCGAATACAAAAATCTAGTTTTGGATCAAGAAAATCTAGAATTGGGTCCCGAATACAAAAATCTAGTTTTGGATCAAGAAAATCAAGCATTTGCTCGCGAATACAAAAATCTAGTTTTGGATCAAGAAAATCAAGAATTGGGATCCTGAATACGAAAAACTAGTTTTGGATCAAGAAAATTATGAATTTGGTCGCGAATACAAAAATCTAGTTTTGGATCAAGAAAATCAAGAATTTCGTCGCGAATACAAAAATCTAGTTTTGGATCAAGAAAATCTAGAATTTGGTCGCAAATACAAAAATCTAGTTTTGGATCAAGAAAATCAAGCATTTGGTCTCGAATACGAAAATCTAGTTTTCGATCAAGAAAATCAAGCATTTGGTCGCGAATACAAAAATCTAGTTTTGGATCAAGAAAATCAAGAATTGTGATCCTGAATACGAAAAACTAGTTTTGGATCAAGAAAATTATGAATTTGGTCGCGAATACAAAATTCTAGTTTTGGATCAAGAAAATCAAGAATTTCGACGCGAATACAACAATCATGTTTTGGATCAAGAAAATCCAGAATTTCGTCGCGAAAACAAAAATGTAGATTTGGATCAAGAAAATCAAGAATTTGGCCGCGAATACAAAAATCTAGTTTGGATCAAGAAAATCAAGAATTTGGTCGCGAATACAAAAATCTAGTTTTGGATCAAGAAAATCAAGAATTTGGTCGCGAATACAACAATCTTGTTTTGGATCAAGAAAATCCAGAATTTGGTCGTGAATACAAAAATCTAGTTTTGAATCATGAAAATCAAGAATTTGGTCGCGAATACAAAAATCTAGTTTTGGATCAAGAAAATCAAGAATTGGGATCCTGAATACGAAAAACTAGTTTGGGATCAACAAAATTATAAATATGGACGCGAATACAAAAATCTAGTTTTGGATGAAGAAAAGCAAGAATTGGGTCCCGAATACAAAATTCTAGTTTTGGATCAAGAAAATAAGCATTTGGTCGCGAATAGAAAAATCGAGTTTTGGATCTATAGAATCAAGAAATTTGATCGCGAATACAAAAATGTAGTTTTGGATCAAGAAAATCAAGCATTTGGTCGCGAATACAAAATTCTAGTTTTGGATCAAGAAAATCAAGAATTTCGTCGCGAATACAAAAATCTAGTTTTGGATCAAGAAAATCTAGAATTGGGTTCCGAATGCAAAAATCTAGTTTTGGATCAAGAAAATCAAGCATTTGGTCGCGAATACAAAAATCTAGTTTTGGATCAAGAAAATCAAGAATTGTGATCCTGAATACGAAAAACTAGTTTTGGATCAAGAAAATTATGAATTTGGTCGCGAATACAAAATTCTAGTTTTGGATCAAGAAAATCAAGAATTTCGACGCGAATACAACAATCATGTTTTGGATCAAGAAAATCCAGAATTTCGTCGCGAAAACAAAAATGTAGATTTGGATCAAGAAAATCAAGAATTTGGCCGCGAATACAAAAATCTAGTTTGGATCAAGAAAATCAAGAATTTGGTCGCGAATACAAAAATCTAGTTTTGGATCAAGAAAATCAAGAATTTGGTCGCGAATACAACAATCTTGTTTTGGATCAAGAAAATCCAGAATTTGGTCGTGAATACAAAAATCTAGTTTTGAATCATGAAAATCAAGAATTTGGTCGCGAATACAAAAATCTAGTTTTGGATCAAGAAAATCAAGAATTGGGATCCTGAATACGAAAAACTAGTTTGGGATCAACAAAATTATAAATATGGACGCGAATACAAAAATCTAGTTTTGGATGAAGAAAAGCAAGAATTGGGTCCCGAATACAAAATTCTAGTTTTGGATCAAGAAAATAAGCATTTGGTCGCGAATAGAAAAATCGAGTTTTGGATCTATAGAATCAAGAAATTTGGTCGCGAATACAAAAATGTAGTTTTGGATCAAGAAAATCAAGCATTTGGTCGCGAATACAAAAATGTAGTTTTGGATCAAGAAAATCAAGAATTGTCATCCTGAATACGAAAAACTAGTTTTGGGATCAAGAAAATTATGAATTTGGTCGCGAATACAAAATTCTAGTTTTGGATCAAGAAAATCAAGAATTTGGTCGCGAATACAAAAATCTAGTCTTGGATCAAGAAAATCTAGAATTGGGTTCCGAATGCAAAAATCTAGTTTTGGATCAAGAAAATCAAGCATTTGGTCGCGAATACAAAAATCTAGTTTTGGATCAAGAAAATCAAGAATTTGGTCGCGAATACAAAAATGTAATTTTGGATCAAGAAAATCAAGCATTTGGTCGCGAATACAAAAATCTAGTTTTGGATCAAGAAAATCAAGAATTGTGATCCTGAATACGAAAAACTAGTTTTGGATCAAGAAAATTATGAATTTGGTCGCGAATACAAAATTCTAGTTTTGGATCAAGAAAATCAAGAATTTCGTCGGGAATACAAAAATCTAGTTTTGGATCAAGAAAATCTAGAATTTGGTCGCCAATACAAAAATCTAGTTTTGGATCAAAAAAATCTAGAATTGGGTCCCGAATACAAGAATATAGTTTTGGATCAAGAAAATCAAGAATTTGGTCGCGAATACAAAAATCTAGTTTTGGATCAAGAAAATCAAGAATTGGGATCCTGAATACGAAAAACTAGTTTGGGATCAACAAAATTATAAATATGGACGCGAATACAAAAATCTAGTTTTGGATGAAGAAAAGTAAGAATTGGGTCCCGAATACAAAAATCTAGTTTTGGATCAAGAAAATCAAGAATTTGGTCGCGAATACAAAAATGTAGTTTTGGATCAAGAAAATCAAGCATTTGGTCGCGAATACAAAAATCTAGTTTTGGATCAAGAAAATCAAGAATTGTGATCCTGAATACGAAAAACTAGTTTTGGATCAAGAAAATTATGAATTTGGTCGCGAATACAAAATTCTAGTTTTGTATCAAGAAAATCAAGAATTTCGTCGGGAATACAAAAATCTAGTTTTGGATCAAGAAAATCAAGAATTTGGTCGCGAATACAAAAATGTAGTTTTGGATCAAGAAAATCAAGAATTTGGTCGCGAATACAAAAATCTAGTTTTGGATCAAGAAAATCTAGAATTTGGTCGCGAATACAAAAATCTAGTTTTGGATCAAGAAAATCTAGAATTGGGTTCCGAATACAAAAATCTAATTTTGGATCAAGAAAATCAAGAATTTGGTCGCGAATACAAAAAATTAGTTTTGGATCAAGAAAATCTAGAATTGGGTCCCTTATACAAAAATCTAGTTTTGAATCAAGAATTTCGTCGCGAAAACAAAAATGTAGTTTTGGAACAAGAAAATCAAGAATTTGGTCGCGAATACAAAAATGTAGTTTTGGATCAAGAAAATCAAGAATTTGGTCGCGAATACAAAAATCTAGTTTTGGATCAAGAAAATCCATAATTTGGTCGTGAATACAAAAATCTAGTTTTGGATCAAGAAAATCTAGAATTTGGTCGCGAATACAAAAATCTAGTTTTGGATCAAGAAAATCTAGAATTGGGTCCCGAATACAAAAATCTAGTTTTGGATCAAGAAAATCAAGCATTTGCTCGCGAATACAAAAATCTAGTTTTGGATCAAGAAAATCAAGAATTGGGATCCTGAATACGAAAAACTAGTTTTGGATCAAGAAAATTATGAATTTGGTCGCGAATACAAAAATCTAGTTTTGGATCAAGAAAATCAAGAATTTCGTCGCGAATACAAAAATCTAGTTTTGGATCAAGAAAATCTAGAATTTGGTCGCCAATACAAAAATCTAGTTTTGGATCAAGAAAATCAAGCATTTGGTCT
The DNA here is from genome assembly GCA_037678475.1 of x Bolboschoenoplectus mariqueter. Taxonomy (NCBI): domain Eukaryota; kingdom Viridiplantae; phylum Streptophyta; class Magnoliopsida; order Poales; family Cyperaceae; genus x Bolboschoenoplectus; species x Bolboschoenoplectus mariqueter. The sequence continues at coordinate 442,909 of CM075286.1, read as the reverse complement.
CGAATACGAAAATCTAGTTTTCGATCAAGAAAATCAAGCATTTGGTCGCGAATACAAAAATCTAGTTTTGGATCAAGAAAATCAAGAATTGTGATCCTGAATACGAAAAACTAGTTTTGGATCAAGAAAATTATGAATTTGGTCGCGAATACAAAATTCTAGTTTTGGATCAAGAAAATCAAGAATTTCGTCGCGAATACAACAATCATGTTTTGGATCAAGAAAATCCAGAATTTCGTCACGAAAACAAAAATGTAGATTTGGATCAAGAAAATCAAGAATTTGGCCGCGAATACAAAAATCTAGTTTGGATCAAGAAAATCAAGAATTTGGTCGCGAATACAAAAATCTAGTTTTGGATCAAGAAAATCAAGAATTTGGTCGCGAATACAACAATCTTGTTTTGGATCAAGAAAATCAAGAATTTGGTCGTGAATACAAAAATCTAGTTTTGGATCAAGAAAATCAAGAATTTGGTCGCGAATACAACAATCTTGTTTTGGATCAAGAAAATCCATAATTTGGTCGTGAATACAAAAATCTAGTTTTGGATCAAGAAAATCTAGAATTTGGTCGCGAATACAAAAATCTAGTTTTGGATCAAGAAAATCAAGAATTGGGATCCTGAATATGAAAAACTAGTTTGGGATCAACAAAATTATAAATATGGACGCGAATACAAAAATCTAATTTTGGATGAAGAAAAGCAAGAATTGGGTCCCGAATACAAAAATCTAGTTTTGGATCAAGAAAATCAAGAATTGGGATCCTGAATACGAAAAACTAGTTTTGGATCAAGAAAATTATGAATTTGGTCGCGAATACAAAAATCTAGTTTTGGATCAAGAAAATCAAGAATTTCGTCGCGAATACAAAAATCGAGTTTTGGATCAAGAAAATCTAGAATTTGGTCGCAAATACAAAAATCTAGTTTTGGATCAAGAAAATCAAGCATTTGGTCTCGAATACGAAAATCTAGTTTTCGATCAAGAAAATCAAGCATTTGGTCGCGAATACAAAAATCTAGTTTTGGATCAAGAAAATCAAGAATTTGGTCGCGAATACAACAATCCTGTTTTGGATCAAGAAAATCAAGAATTTGGTCGTGAATACAAAAATCTAGTTTTGGATCAAGAAAATCAAGAATTTGGTCGCGAATACAACAATCTTGTTTTGGATCAAGAAAATCCATAATTTGGTCGTGAATACAAAAATCTAGTTTTGGATCAAGAAAATCTAGAATTTGGTCGCGAATACAAAAATCTAGTTTTGGATCAAGAAAATCTAGAATTGGGTTCCGAATACAAAAATCTAGTTTTGGATCTAGAAAATCAAGCATTTGGTCGCGAATACAAAAATCTAGTTTTGGATCAAGAAAATCAAGAATTTGGTCGCGAATACAAAATTCTAGTTTTGGATCAAGAAAATCAAGCATTTGGTCGCGAATACAAAAATCTAGTTTTGGATCAAGAAAATCTAGAATTTGGTCGCGAATACAACAATCTAGTTTTGGATCAAGAAAATCAAGAATTTGGTCGTGAATACAAAAATCTAGTTTTGGATCAAGAAAATCAAGAATTTGGTCGCGAATACAACAATCTTGTTTTGGATCAAGAAAATCCATAATTTGGTCGTGAATACAAAAATCTAGTTTTGGATCAAGAAAATCAAGAATTTGGTCGCGAATACAACAATCTTGTTTTGGATCAAGAAAATCCATAATTTGGTCGTGAATACAAAAATCTAGTTTTGGATCAAGAAAATCAAGAATTTGGTCGCGAATACAACAATCTTGTTTTGGATCAAGAAAATCCATAATTTGGTCGTGAATACAAAAATCTAGTTTTGGATCAAGAAAATCAAGAATTGGGATCCTGAATACGAAAAACTAGTTTGGGATCAACAAAATTATAAATATGGACGCGAATACAAAAATCTAGTTTTGGATGAAGAAAAGCAAGAATTGGGTCCCGAATACAAAATTCTAGTTTTGGATCAAGAAAATAAGCATTTGGTCGCGAATACAAAAATCTAGTTTTGGATCAAGAAAATCTAGAATTTGGTCGCAAATACAAAAATCTAGTTTTGGATCAAGAAAATCTAGAATTTGGTTCCGAATACAAAAATCTAGTTTTGGATCTAGAAAATCAAGCATTTGGTCGCGAATACAAAAATCTAGTTTTGGATCAAGAAAATCAAGAATTTGGTCGCGAATACAAAATTCTAGTTTTGGATCAAGAAAATCAAGCATTTGGTCGCGAATACAAAAATCTAGTTTTGGATCAAGAAAATCTAGAATTTGGTCGCAAATACAAAAATCTAGTTTTGGATCAAGAAAATCAAGCATTTGGTCTCGAATACGAAAATCTAGTTTTCGATCAAGAAAATCAAGCATTTGGTCGCGAATACAAAAATCTAGTTTTGGATCAAGAAAATCAAGAATTTGGTCGCGAATACAACAATCTAGTTTTGGATCAAGAAAATCAAGAATTTGGTCGTGAATACAACAATCTAGTTTTGGATCAAGAAAATCAAGAATTTGGTCGCGAATACAACAATCTTGTTTTGGATCAAGAAAATCCATAATTTGGTCGTGAATACAAAAATCTAGTTTTGGATCAAGAAAATCTAGAATTTGGTCGCGAATACAAAAATCTAGTTTTGGATCAAGAAAATCAAGAATTGGGATCCTGAATACGAAAAACTAGTTTGGGATCAACAAAATTATAAATATGGACGCGAATACAAAAATCTAATTTTGGATGAAGAAAAGCAAGAATTGGGTCCCGAATACAAAAATCTAGTTTTGGATCAAGAAAATCAAGAATTGGGATCCTGAATACGAAAAACTAGTTTTGGATCAAGAAAATTATGAATTTGGTCGCGAATACAAAAATCTAGTTTTGGATCAAGAAAATCAAGAATTTCGTCGCGAATACAAAAATCTAGTTTTGGATCAAGAAAATCTAGAATTTGGTCGCAAATACAAAAATCTAGTTTTGGATCAAGAAAATCAAGCATTTGGTCTCGAATACGAAAATCTAGTTTTCGATCAAGAAAATCAAGCATTTGGTCTCGAATACGAAAATCTAGTTTTCGATCAAGAAAATCAAGCATTTGGTCGCGAATACAAAAATCTAGTTTTGGATCAAGAAAATCAAGAATTTGGTCGCGAATACAACAATCTTGTTTTGGATCAAGAAAATCAAGAATTTGGTCGTGAATACAAAAATCTAGTTTTGGATCAAGAAAATCAAGAATTTGGTCGCGAATACAACAATCTTGTTTTGGATCAAGAAAATCCATAATTTGGTCGTGAATACAAAAATCTAGTATTGGATCAAGAAAATCTAGAATTTGGTCGCGAATACAAAAATCTAGTTTTGCATCAAGAAAATCTAGAATTGGGTTCCGAATACAAAAATCTAGTTTTGGATCTAGAAAATCAAGCATTTGGTCGCGAATACAAAAATCTAGTTTTGGATCAAGAAAATCAAGAATTTGGTCGCGAATACAAAATTCTAGTTTTGGATCAAGAAAATCAAGCATTTGGTCGCGAATACAAAAATCTAGTTTTGGATCAAGAAAATCTAGAATTTGGTCGCAAATACAAAAATCTAGTTTTGGATCAAGAAAATCAAGCATTTGGTCTCGAATACGAAAATCTAGTTTTCGATCAAGAAAATCAAGCATTTGGTCGCGAATACAAAAATCTAGTTTTGGATCAAGAAAATCAAGAATTTGGTCGCGAATACAACAATCTAGTTTTGGATCAAGAAAATCAAGAATTTGGTCGTGAATACAAAAATCTAGTTTTGGATCAAGAAAATCAAGAATTTGGTCGCGAATACAACAATCTTGTTTTGGATCAAGAAAATCCATAATTTGGTCGTGAATACAAAAATCTAGTTTTGGATCAAGAAAATCAAGAATTTGGTCGCGAATACAACAATCTTGTTTTGGATCAAGAAAATCCATAATTTGGTCGTGAATACAAAAATCTAGTTTTGGATCAAGAAAATCTAGAATTTGGTCGCGAATACAAAAATCTAGTTTTGGATCAAGAAAATCAAGAATTGGGATCCTGAATACGAAAAACTAGTTTGGGATCAACAAAATTATAAATATGGACGCGAATACAAAAATCTAGTTTTGGATGAAGAAAAGCAAGAATTGGGTCCCGAATACAAAATTCTAGTTTTGGATCAAGAAAATAAGCATTTGGTCGCGAATACAAAAATCTAGTTTTGGATCAAGAAAATCTAGAATTTGGTCGCGAATACAAAAATCTAGTTTTGGATCAAGAAAATCAAGAATTTGGTCGCGAATACAACAATCTTGTTTTGGATCAAGAAAATCAAGAATTTGGTCGTGAATACAAAAATCTAGTTTTGGATCAAGAAAATCAAGAATTTGGTCGCGAATACAACAATCTTGTTTTGGATCAAGAAAATCCATAATTTGGTCGTGAATACAAAAATCTAGTTTTGGATCAAGAAAATCTAGAATTTGGTCGCGAATACAAAAATCTAGTTTTGGATCAAGAAAATCAAGAATTGGGATCCTGAATACGAAAAACTAGTTTGGGATCAACAAAATTATAAATATGGACGCGAATACAAAAATCTAATTTTGGATGAAGAAAAGCAAGAATTGGGTCCCGAATACAAAAATCTAGTTTTCGATCAAGAAAATCAAGAATTGGGATCCTGAATACGAAAAACTAGTTTTGGATCAAGAAAATTATGAATTTGGTCGCGAATACAACAATCTTGTTTTGGATCAAGAAAATCAAGAATTTGGTCGTGAATACAAAAATCTAGTTTTGGATCAAGAAAATCAAGAATTTGGTCGCGAATACAACAATCTTGTTTTGGATCAAGAAAATCCATAATTTGGTCGTGAATACAAAAATCTAGTTTTGGATCAAGAAAATCTAGAATTTGGTCGCGAATACAAAAATCTAGTTTTGGATCAAGAAAATCTAGAATTGGGTTCCGAATACAAAAATCTAGTTTTGGATCTAGAAAATCAAGCATTTGGTCGCGAATACAAAAATCTAGTTTTGGATCAAGAAAATCAAGAATTTGGTCGCGAATACAAAATTCTAGTTTTGGATCAAGAAAATCAAGCATTTGGTCGCGAATACAAAAATCTAGTTTTGGATCAAGAAAATCTAGAATTTGGTCGCAAATACAAAAATCTAGTTTTGGATCAAGAAAATCAAGCATTTGGTCTCGAATACGAAAATCTAGTTTTCGATCAAGAAAATCAAGCATTTGGTCGCGAATACAAAAATCTAGTTTTGGATCAAGAAAATCAAGAATTTGGTCGCGAATACAACAATCTAGTTTTGGATCAAGAAAATCAAGAATTTGGTCGTGAATACAAAAATCTAGTTTTGGATCAAGAAAATCAAGAATTTGGTCGCGAATACAACAATCTTGTTTTGGATCAAGAAAATCCATAATTTGGTCGTGAATACAAAAATCTAGTTTTGGATCAAGAAAATCAAGAATTTGGTCGCGAATACAACAATCTTGTTTTGGATCAAGAAAATCCATAATTTGGTCGTGAATACAAAAATCTAGTTTTGGATCAAGAAAATCTAGAATTTGGTCGCGAATACAAAAATCTAGTTTTGGATCAAGAAAATCAAGAATTGGGATCCTGAATACGAAAAACTAGTTTGGGATTAACAAAATTATAAATATGGACGCGAATACAAAAATCTAGTTTTGGATGAAGAAAAGCAAGAATTGGGTCCCGAATACAAAATTCTAGTTTTGGATCAAGAAAATAAGCATTTGGTCGCGAATACAAAAATCTAGTTTTGGATCAAGAAAATCTAGAATTTGGTCGCAAATACAAAAATCTAGTTTTGGATCAAGAAAATCTAGAATTGGGTTCCGAATACAAAAATCTAGTTTTGGATCTAGAAAATCAAGCATTTGGTCGCGAATACAAAAATCTAGTTTTGGATCAAGAAAATCAAGAATTTGGTCGCGAATACAAAATTCTAGTTTTGGATCAAGAAAATCAAGCATTTGGTCGCGAATACAAAAATCTAGTTTTGGATCAAGAAAATCTAGAATTTGGTCGCAAATACAAAAATCTAGTTTTGGATCAAGAAAATCAAGCATTTGGTCTCGAATACGAAAATCTAGTTTTCGATCAAGAAAATCAAGCATTTGGTCGCGAATACAAAAATCTAGTTTTGGATCAAGAAAATCAAGAATTTGGTCGCGAATACAACAATCTAGTTTTGGATCAAGAAAATCAAGAATTTGGTCGTGAATACAAAAATCTAGTTTTGGATCAAGAAAATCAAGAATTTGGTCGCGAATACAACAATCTTGTTTTGGATCAAGAAAATCCATAATTTGGTCGTGAATACAAAAATCTAGTTTTGGATCAAGAAAATCTAGAATTTGGTCGCGAATACAAAAATCTAGTTTTGGATCAAGAAAATCAAGAATTGGGATCCTGAATACGAAAAACTAGTTTGGGATCAACAAAATTATAAATATGGACGCGAATACAAAAATCTATTTTTGGATGAAGAAAAGCAAGAATTGGGTCCCGAATACAAAAATCTAGTTTTGGATCAAGAAAATCAAGAATTGGGATCCTGAATACGAAAAACTAGTTTTGGATCAAGAAAATTATGAATTTGGTCGCGAATACCAAAATCTAGTTTTGGATCAAGAAAATCAAGAATTTCGTCGCGAATACAAAAATCTAGTTTTGGATCAAGAAAATCTAGAATTTGGTCGCAAATACAAAAATCTAGTTTTGGATCAAGAAAATCAAGCATTTGGTCTCGAATACGAAAATCTAGTTTTCGATCAAGAAAATCAAGCATTTGGTCTCGAATACGAAAATCTAGTTTTCGATCAAGAAAATCAAGCATTTGGTCGCGAATACAAAAATCTAGTTTTGGATCAAGAAAATCAAGAATTTGGTCGCGAATACAACAATCTTGTTTTGGATCAAGAAAATCAAGAATTTGGTCGTGAATACAAAAATCTAGTTTTGGATCAAGAAAATCAAGAATTTGGTCGCGAATACAACAATCTTGTTTTGGATCAAGAAAATCCATAATTTGGTCGTGAATACAAAAATCTAGTTTTGGATCAAGAAAATCTAGAATTTGGTCGCGAATACAAAAATCTAGTTTTGGATCAAGAAAATCTAGAATTGGGTTCCGAATACAAAAATCTAGTTTTGGATCTAGAAAATCAAGCATTTGGTCGCGAATACAAAAATCTAGTTTTGGATCAAGAAAATCAAGAATTTGGTCGCGAATACAAAATTCTAGTTTTGGATCAAGAAAATCAAGCATTTGGTCGCGAATACAAAAATCTAGTTTTGGATCAAGAAAATCTAGAATTTGGTCGCAAATACAAAAATCTAGTTTTGGATCAAGAAAATCAAGCATTTGGTCTCGAATACGAAAATCTAGTTTTCGATCAAGAAAATCAAGCATTTGGTCGCGAATACAAAAATCTAGTTTTGGATCAAGAAAATCAAGAATTTGGTCGCGAATACAACAATCTAGTTTTGGATCAAGAAAATCAAGAATTTGGTCGTGAATACAAAAATCTAGTTTTGGATCAAGAAAATCAAGAATTTGGTCGCGAATACAACAATCTTGTTTTGGATCAAGAAAATCCATAATTTGGTCGTGAATACAAAAATCTAGTTTTGGATCAAGAAAATCAAGAATTTGGTCGCGAATACAACAATCTTGTTTTGGATCAAGAAAATCCATAATTTGGTCGTGAATACAAAAATCTAGTTTTGGATCAAGAAAATCTAGAATTTGGTCGCGAATACAAAAATCTAGTTTTGGATCAAGAAAATCAAGAATTGGGATCCTGAATACGAAAAACTAGTTTGGGATCAACAAAATTATAAATATGGACGCGAATACAAAAATCTAGTTTTGGATGAAGAAAAGCAAGAATTGGGTCCCGAATACAAAATTCTAGTTTTGGATCAAGAAAATAAGCATTTGGTCGCGAATACAAAAATCTAGTTTTGGATCAAGAAAATCTAGAATTTGGTCGCGAATACAAAAATCTAGTTTTGGATCAAGAAAATCAAGAATTGGGATCCTGAATACGAAAAACTAGTTTGGGATCAACAAAATTATAAATATGGACGCGAATACAAAAATCTAATTTTGGATGAAGAAAAGCAAGAATTGGGTCCCGAATACAAAAATCTAGTTTTGGATCAAGAAAATCAAGAATTGGGATCCTGAATACGAAAAACTAGTTTTGGATCAAGAAAATTATGAATTTGGTCGCGAATACAAAAATCTAGTTTTGGATCAAGAAAATCAAGAATTTCGTTGCGAATACAAAAATCTAGTTTTGGATCAAGAAAATCTAGAATTTGGTCGCAAATACAAAAATCTAGTTTTGGATCAAGAAAATCAAGCATTTGGTCTCGAATACGAAAATCTAGTTTTCGATCAAGAAAATCAAGCATTTGGTCGCGAATACAAAAATCTAGTTTTGGATCAAGAAAATCAAGAATTTGGTCGCGAATACAACAATCTAGTTTTGGATCAAGAAAATCAAGAATTTGGTCGTGAATACAAAAATCTAGTTTTGGATCAAGAAAATCAAGAATTTGGTCGCGAATACAACAATCTTGTTTTGGATCAAGAAAATCCATAATTTGGTCGTGAATACAAAAATCTAGTTTTGGATCAAGAAAATCTAGAATTTGGTCGCGAATACAAAAATCTAGTTTTGGATCAAGAAAATCAAGAATTGGGATCCTGAATACGAAAAACTAGTTTGGGATCAACAAAATTATAAATATGGACGCGAATACAAAAATCTAATTTTGGATGAAGAAAAGCAAGAATTGGGTCCCGAATACAAAAATCTAGTTTTGGATCAAGAAAATCAAGAATTGGGATCCTGAATACGAAAAACTAGTTTTGGATCAAGAAAATTATGAATTTGGTCGCGAATACCAAAATCTAGTTTTGGATCAAGAAAATCAAGAATTTCGTCGCGAATACAAAAATCTAGTTTTGGATCAAGAAAATCTAGAATTTGGTCGCAAATACAAAAATCTAGTTTTGGATCAAGAAAATCAAGCATTTGGTCTCGAATACGAAAATCTAGTTTTCGATCAAGAAAATCAAGCATTTGGTCTCGAATACGAAAATCTAGTTTTCGATCAAGAAAATCAAGCATTTGGTCGCGAATACAAAAATCTAGTTTTGGATCAAGAAAATCAAGAATTTGGTCGCGAATACAACAATCTTGTTTTGGATCAAGAAAATCAAGAATTTGGTCGTGAATACAAAAATCTAGTTTTGGATCAAGAAAATCAAGAATTTGGTCGCGAATACAACAATCTTGTTTTGGATCAAGAAAATCCATAATTTGGTCGTGAATACAAAAATCTAGTTTTGGATCAAGAAAATCTAGAATTTGGTCGCGAATACAAAAATCTAGTTTTGGATCAAGAAAATCTAGAATTGGGTTCCGAATACAAAAATCTAGTTTTGGATCTAGAAAATCAAGCATTTGGTCGCGAATACAAAAATCTAGTTTTGGATCAAGAAAATCAAGAATTTGGTCGCGAATACAAAATTCTAGTTTTGGATCAAGAAAATCAAGCATTTGGTCGCGAATACAAAAATCTAGTTTTGGATCAAGAAAATCTAGAATTTGGTCGCAAATACAAAAATCTAGTTTTGGATCAAGAAAATCAAGCATTTGGTCTCGAATACGAAAATCTAGTTTTCGATCAAGAAAATCAAGCATTTGGTCGCGAATACAAAAATCTAGTTTTGGATCAAGAAAATCAAGAATTTGGTCGCGAATACAACAATCTAGTTTTGGATCAAGAAAATCAAGAATTTGGTCGTGAATACAAAAATCTAGTTTTGGATCAAGAAAATCAAGAATTTGGTCGCGAATACAACAATCTTGTTTTGGATCAAGAAAATCCATAATTTGGTCGTGAATACAAAAATCTAGTTTTGGATCAAGAAAATCAAGAATTTGGTCGCGAATACAACAATCTTGTTTTGGATCAAGAAAATCCATAATTTGGTCGTGAATACAAAAATCTAGTTTTGGATCAAGAAAATCTAGAATTTGGTCGCGAATACAAAAATCTAGTTTTGGATCAAGAAAATCAAGAATTGGGATCCTGAATACGAAAAACTAGTTTGGGATCAACAAAATTATAAATATGGACGCGAATACAAAAATCTAGTTTTGGATGAAGAAAAGCAAGAATTGGGTCCCGAATACAAAATTCTAGTTTTGGATCAAGAAAATAAGCATTTGGTCGCGAATACAAAAATCTAGTTTTGGATCAAGAAAATCTAGAATTTGGTCGCGAATACAAAAATCTAGTTTTGGATCAAGAAAATCAAGAATTGGGATCCTGAATACGAAAAACTAGTTTGGGATCAACAAAATTATAAATATGGACGCGAATACAAAAATCTAATTTTGGATGAAGAAAAGCAAGAATTGGGTCCCGAATACAAAAATCTAGTTTTGGATCAAGAAAATCAAGAATTGGGATCCTGAATACGAAAAACTAGTTTTGGATCAAGAAAATTATGAATTTGGTCGCGAATACAAAAATCTAGTTTTGGATCAAGAAAATCAAGAATTTCGTCGCGAATACAAAAATCTAGTTTTGGATCAAGAAAATCTAGAATTTGGTCGCAAATACAAAAATCTAGTTTTGGATCAAGAAAATCAAGCATTTGGTCTCGAATACGAAAATCTAGTTTTCGATCAAGAAAATCAAGCATTTGGTCGCGAATACAAAAATCTAGTTTTGGATCAAGAAAATCAAGAATTTGGTCGCGAATACAACAATCTTGTTTTGGATCAAGAAAATCAAGAATTTGGTCGTGAATACAAAAATCTAGTTTTGGATCAAGAAAATCAAGAATTTGGTCGCGAATACAACAATCTTGTTTTGGATTAAGAAAATCCATAATTTGGTCGTGAATACAAAAATCTAGTTTTGGATCAAGAAAATCTAGAATTTGGTCGCGAATACAAAAATCTAGTTTTGGATCAAGAAAATCTAGAATTGGGTTCCGAATACAAAAATCTAGTTATGGATCTAGAAAATCAAGCATTTGGTCGCGAATACAAAAATCTAGTTTTGGATCAAGAAAATCAAGAATTTGGTCGCGAATACAAAATTCTAGTTTTGGATCAAGAAAATCAAGCATTTGGTCGCGAATACAAAAATCTAGTTTTGGATCAAGAAAATCTAGAATTTGGTCGCAAATACAAAAATCTAGTTTTGGATCAAGAAAATCAAGCATTTGGTCTCGAATACGAAAATCTAGTTTTCGATCAAGAAAATCAAGCATTTGGTCGCGAATACAAAAATCTAGTTTTGGATCAAGAAAATCAAGAATTTGGTCGCGAATACAACAATCTAGTTTTGGATCAAGAAAATCAAGAATTTGGTCGTGAATACAAAAATCTAGTTTTGGATCAAGAAAATCAAGAATTTGGTCGCGAATACAACAATCTTGTTTTGGATCAAGAAAATCCATAATTTGGTCGTGAATACAAAAATCTAGTTTTGGATCAAGAAAATCAAGAATTTGGTCGCGAATACAACAATCTTGTTTTGGATCAAGAAAATCCATAATTTGGTCGTGAATACAAAAATCTAGTTTTGGATCAAGAAAATCTAGAATTTGGTCGCGAATACAAAAATCTAGTTTTGGATCAAGAAAATCAAGAATTGGGATCCTGAATACGAAAAACTAGTTTGGGATCAACAAAATTATAAATATGGACGCGAATACGAAAAACTAGTTTTGGATCAAGAAAATTATGAATTTGGTCGCGAATACAAAAATCTAGTTTTGGATCAAGAAAATCAAGAATTTCGTCGCGAATACAAAAATCTAGTTTTGGATCAAGAAAATCTAGAATTTGGTCGCAAATACAAAAATCTAGTTTTGGATCAAGAAAATCTAGAATTGGGTTCCGAATACAAAAATCTAGTTTTGGATCTAGAAAATCAAGCATTTGGTCGCGAATACAAAAATCTAGTTTTGGATCAAGAAAATCAAGAATTTGGTCGCGAATACAAAATTCTAGTTTTGGATCAAGAAAATCAAGCATTTGGTCGCGAATACAAAAATCTAGTTTTGGATCAAGAAAATCTAGAATTTGGTCGCAAATACAAAAATCTAGTTTTGGATCAAGAAAATCAAGCATTTGGTCTCGAATACGAAAATCTAGTTTTGGATCAAGAAAATCAAGAATTTGGTCGCGAATACAAAAATCTAGTTTTGGATCAAGAAAATCAAGCATTTGGTCGCGAATACAAAAATCTAGTTTTGGATCAAGAAAATCAAGAATTTGGTCGTGAATACAAAAATCTAGTTTTGGATCAAGAAAATCAAGAATTTGGTCGCGAATACAACAATCTTGTTTTGGATTAAGAAAATCCATAATTTGGTCGTGAATACAAAAATCTAGTTTTGGATCAAGAAAATCTAGAATTTGGTCGCGAATACAAAAATCTAGTTTTGGATCAAGAAAATCTAGAATTGGGTTCCGAATACAAAAATCTAGTTTTGGATCTAGAAAATCAAGCATTTGGTCGCGAATACAAAAATCTAGTTTTGGATCAAGAAAATCAAGAATTTGGTCGCGAATACAAAATTCTAGTTTTGGATCAAGAAAATCAAGCATTTGGTCGCGAATACAAAAATCTAGTTTTGGATCAAGAAAATCTAGAATTTGGTCGCAAATACAAAAATCTAGTTTTGGATCAAGAAAATCAAGCATTTGGTCTCGAATACGAAAATCTAGTTTTCGATCAAGAAAATCAAGCATTTGGTCGCGAATACAAAAATCTAGTTTTGGATCAAGAAAATCAAGAATTTGGTCGCGAATACAACAATCTAGTTTTGGATCAAGAAAATCAAGAATTTGGTCGTGAATACAAAAATCTAGTTTTGGATCAAGAAAATCAAGAATTTGGTCGCGAATACAACAATCTTGTTTTGGATCAAGAAAATCCATAATTTGGTCGTGAATACAAAAATCTAGTTTTGGATCAAGAAAATCAAGAATTTGGTCGCGAATACAACAATCTTGTTTTGGATCAAGAAAATCCATAATTTGGTCGTGAATACAAAAATCTAGTTTTGGATCAAGAAAATCTAGAATTTGGTCGCGAATACAAAAATCTAGTTTTGGATCAAGAAAATCAAGAATTGGGATCCTGAATACGAAAAACTAGTTTGGGATCAACAAAATTATAAATATGAACGCGAATACAAAAATCTAGTTTTGGATGAAGAAAAGCAAGAATTGGGTCCCGAATACAAAATTCTAGTTTTGGATCAAGAAAATAAGCATTTGGTCGCGAATACAAAAATCTAGTTTTGGATCAAGAAAATCTAGAATTTGGTCGCAAATACAAAAATCTAGTTTTGGATCAAGAAAATCTAGAATTGGGTTCCGAATACAAAAATCTAGTTTTGGATCTAGAAAATCAAGCATTTGGTCGCGAATACAAAAATCTAGTTTTGGATCAAGAAAATCAAGAATTTGGTCGCGAATACAAAATTCTAGTTTTGGATCAAGAAAATCAAGCATTTGGTCGCGAATACAAAAATCTAGTTTTGGATCAAGAAAATCTAGAATTTGGTCGCAAATACAAAAATCTAGTTTTGGATCAAGAAAATCAAGCATTTGGTCTCGAATACGAAAATCTAGTTTTCGATCAAGAAAATCAAGCATTTGGTCGCGAATACAAAAATCTAGTTTTGGATCAAGAAAATCAAGAATTTGGTCGCGAATACAACAATCTAGTTTTGGATCAAGAAAATCAAGAATTTGGTCGTGAATACAAAAATCTAGTTTTGGATCAAGAAAATCAAGAATTTGGTCGCGAATACAACAATCTTGTTTTGGATTAAGAAAATCCATAATTTGGTCGTGAATACAAAAATCTAGTTTTGGATCAAGAAAATCTAGAATTTGGTCGCGAATACAAAAATCTAGTTTTGGATCAAGAAAATCTAGAATTGGGTTCCGAATACAAAAATCTAGTTTTGGATCTAGAAAATCAAGCATTTGGTCGCGAATACAAAAATCTAGTTTTGGATCAAGAAAATCAAGAATTTGGTCGCGAATACAAAATTCTAGTTTTGGATCAAGAAAATCAAGCATTTGGTCGCGAATACAAAAATCTAGTTTTGGATCAAGAAAATCTAGAATTTGGTCGCAAATACAAAAATCTAGTTTTGGATCAAGAAAATCAAGCATTTGGTCTCGAATACGAAAATCTAGTTTTCGATCAAGAAAATCAAGCATTTGGTCGCGAATACAAAAATCTAGTTTTGGATCAAGAAAATCAAGAATTTGGTCGCGAATACAACAATCTAGTTTTGGATCAAGAAAATCAAGAATTTGGTCGTGAATACAAAAATCTAGTTTTGGATCAAGAAAATCAAGAATTTGGTCGCGAATACAACAATCTTGTTTTGGATCAAGAAAATCCATAATTTGGTCGTGAATACAAAAATCTAGTTTTGGATCAAGAAAATCAAGAATTTGGTCGCGAATACAACAATCTTGTTTTGGATCAAGAAAATCCATAATTTGGTCGTGAATACAAAAATCTAGTTTTGGATCAAGAAAATCTAGAATTTGGTCGCGAATACAAAAATCTAGTTTTGGATCAAGAAAATCAAGAATTGGGATCCTGAATACGAAAAACTAGTTTGGGATCAACAAAATTATAAATATGGACGCGAATACAAAAATCTAGTTTTGGATGAAGAAAAGCAAGAATTGGGTCCCGAATACAAAATTCTAGTTTTGGATCAAGAAAATAAGCATTTGGTCGCGAATACAAAAATCTAGTTTTGGATCAAGAAAATCTAGAATTTGGTCGCAAATACAAAAATCTAGTTTTGGATCAAGAAAATCTAGAATTGGGTTCCGAATACAAAAATCTAGTTTTGGATCTAGAAAATCAAGCATTTGGTCGCGAATACAAAAATCTAGTTTTGGATCAAGAAAATCAAGAATTTGGTCGCGAATACAAAATTCTAGTTTTGGATCAAGAAAATCAAGCATTTGGTCGCGAATACAAAAATCTAGTTTTGGATCAAGAAAATCTAGAATTTGGTCGCAAATACAAAAATCTAGTTTTGGATCAAGAAAATCAAGCATTTGGTCTCGAATACGAAAATCTAGTTTTCGATCAAGAAAATCAAGCATTTGGTCGCGAATACAAAAATCTAGTTTTGGATCAAGAAAATCAAGAATTTGGTCGCGAATACAACAATCTAGTTTTGGATCAAGAAAATCAAGAATTTGGTCGTGAATACAAAAATCTAGTTTTGGATCAAGAAAATCAAGAATTTGGTCGCGAATACAACAATCTTGTTTTGGATCAAGAAAATCCATAATTTGGTCGTGAATACAAAAATCTAGTTTTGGATCAAGAAAATCTAGAATTTGGTCGCGAATACAAAAATCTAGTTTTGGATCAAGAAAATCAAGAATTGGGATCCTGAATACGAAAAACAAGTTTGGGATCAACAAAATTATAAATATGGACGCGAATACAAAAATCTAATTTTGGATGAAGAAAAGCAAGAATTGGGTCCCGAATACAAAAATCTAGTTTTGGATCAAGAAAATCAAGAATTGGGATCCTGAATACGAAAAACTAGTTTTGGATCAAGAAAATTATGAATTTGGTCGCGAATACAAAAATCTAGTTTTGGATCAAGAAAATCAAGAATTTCGTCGCGAATACAAAAATCTAGTTTTGGATCAAGAAAATCAAGAATTTGGTCGCGAATACAACAATCTTGTTTTGGATCAAGAAAATCCATAATTTGGTCGTGAATACAAAAATCTAGTTTTGGATCAAGAAAATCTAGAATTTGGTCGCGAATACAAAAATCTAGTTTTGGATCAAGAAAATCTAGAATTGGGTTCCGAATACAAAAATCTAGTTTTGGATCTAGAAAATCAAGCATTTGGTCGCGAATACAAAAATCTAGTTTTGGATCAAGAAAATCAAGAATTTGGTCGCGAATACAAAATTCTAGTTTTGGATCAAGAAAATCAAGCATTTGGTCGCGAATACAAAAATCTAGTTTTGGATCAAGAAAATCTAGAATTTGGTCGCAAATACAAAAATCTAGTTTTGGATCAAGAAAATCAAGCATTTGGTCTCGAATACGAAAATCTAGTTTTCGATCAAGAAAATCAAGCATTTGGTCGCGAATACAAAAATCTAGTTTTGGATCAAGAAAATCAAGAATTTGGTCGCGAATACAACAATCTAGTTTTGGATCAAGAAAATCAAGAATTTGGTCGTGAATACAAAAATCTTGTTTTGGATCAAGAAAATCAAGAATTTGGTCGCGAATACAACAATCTTGTTTTGGATCAAGAAAATCCATAATTTGGTCGTGAATACAAAAATCTAGTTTTGGATCAAGAAAATCTAGAATTTGGTCGCGAATACAAAAATCTAGTTTTGGATCAAGAAAATCAAGAATTGGGATCCTGAATACGAAAAACTAGTTTGGGATCAACAAAATTATAAATATGGACGCGAATACAAAAATCTAATTTTGGATGAAGAAAAGCAAGAATTGGGTCCCGAATACAAAAATCTAGTTTTGGATCAAGAAAATCAAGAATTGGGATCCTGAATACGAAAAACTAGTTTTGGATCAAGAAAATTATGAATTTGGTCGCGAATACAAAAATCTAGTTTTGGATCAAGAAAATCAAGAATTTCGTCGCGAATACAAAAATCTAGTTTTGGATCAAGAAAATCTAGAATTTGGTCGCAAATACAAAAATCTAGTTTTGGATCAAGAAAATCAAGCATTTGGTCTCGAATACGAAAATCTAGTTTTCGATCAAGAAAATCAAGCATTTGGTCGCGAATACAAAAATCTAGTTTTGGATCAAGAAAATCAAGAATTTGGTCGCGAATACAACAATCTTGTTTTGGATCAAGAAAATCAAGAATTTGGTCGTGAATACAAAAATCTAGTTTTGGATCAAGAAAATCAAGAATTTGGTCGCGAATACAACAATCTTGTTTTGGATCAAGAAAATCCATAATTTGGTCGTGAATACAAAAATCTAGTTTTGGATCAAGAAAATCTAGAATTTGGTCGCGAATACAAAAATCTAGTTTTGGATCAAGAAAATCTAGAATTGGGTTCCGAATACAAAAATCTAGTTTTGGATCAAGAAAATCAAGCATTTGGTCGCGAATACAAAAATCTAGTTTTGGATCAAGAAAATCAAGAATTTGGTCGCGAATACAAAATTCTAGTTTTGGATCAAGAAAATTAAGCATTTGGTCGCGAATACAAAAATCTAGTTTTGGATCAAGAAAATCTAGAATTTGTCGCCAATACAAAAATCTAGTTTTGGATCAACAAAATCTAGAATTGGGTCCCGAATACAAGAATATAGTTTTGGATCAAGAAAATCAAGAATTTGATCGCGAATACAAAAATCTAGTTTTGGATCAAGAATATCAAGAATTGGGATCCTGAATACGAAAAACTAGTTTGGGATGAAGAAAAGCAAGAATTGGGTCCCGAATACAAAATTCTAGTTTTGGATCAAGAAAATAAGCATTTGGTCGTGAATACAAAAATCGAGTTTTGGATCAAGAAAATCAAGAATTTGGTCGCGAATAGAAAAATCGAGTTTTGGATCTATAAAATCAAGAAATTTGGTTGCGAAACCAAAAAAATAGTTTTGTATCAAGAAAATCAAGAATTTGTTCGCGAATACAAAAATCTAGTTTTGGATCAAAAAAATCTAGAATTGGGTCCCGAATACAAAAATCTAGTTTTGGATCAAGAAAATCAAGAATTTGGTGGGGAATACAAAAATCTAGTTTTGGATCAAGAAAATCAAGAATTTGGTCGTGAATACAAAAATGTAGTTTTGGATCAAGAAAATCAAGAATTTGGTCGCTAATACAAAAATTTAGTTTTGGATCAAGAAAATCTAGAATTTGGTCGCGAATACAAAAATCTAGTTTTGGATCAAGAAAATCTAGAATTGGGTTCCGAATACAAAAATCTAGTTTTGGATCAAGAAAATCAAGCATTTGGTCGCGAATACAAAAAATTAGTTTTGGATCAAGAAAATCTAGAATTGGGTCCCGAATACAAAAATCTAGTTTTGAATCAAGAAAATCAAGAATTTCGTCGCGAAAACAAAAATGTAGTTTTGTATCAAGAAAATCAAGAATTTGTTCGCCAATA
The DNA here is from genome assembly GCA_037678475.1 of x Bolboschoenoplectus mariqueter. Classification (NCBI taxonomy): domain Eukaryota; kingdom Viridiplantae; phylum Streptophyta; class Magnoliopsida; order Poales; family Cyperaceae; genus x Bolboschoenoplectus; species x Bolboschoenoplectus mariqueter. Next base: position 424,596 of record CM075286.1, on the reverse strand, counting down.
CAAAAATCTAGTTTTGGATCAAGAAAATCTAGAATTGGGTCCCGAATACAAAAATCTAGTTTTGGATCAAGAAAATCAAGAATTGGGATCCTGAATACGAAAAACTAGTTTGGGATCAACAAAATTATAAATATGGACGCGAATACAAAAATCTAATTTTGGAAGAAGAAAAGCAAGAATTGGGTCCCGAATACAAAATTCTAGTTTTGGATCTAGAAAATAAGCATTTGGTCGTGCATACAAAAATCGAGTTTTGGATCAAGAAAATCAAGAATTTGGTCGCGAATAGAAAAATCGAGTTTCGGATCTATAAAATCAAGAAATTTGGTTGCGAAACCAAAAAAATAGTTTTGTATCAAGAAAATCAAGAATTTGTTCGCGAATACAAAAATCTAGTTTTGGATCAAAAAAATCTAGAATTGGGTCCCGAATACAAAAATCTAGTTTTGGATCAAGAAAATCAAGAATTTGGTCGGGAATACAAAAATCTAGTTTTGGATCAAGAAAATCAAGAATTTGGTCGCGAATACAAAAATCTAGTTTTGGATAAAGAAAATCAAGAATTGTGATCCTGAATACGAAAAACTAGTTTTGGATCAAGAAAATTATGAATTTGGTCGCGAATACAAAATTCTAGTTTTGGATCAAGAAAATCAAGAATTTCGTCGCGAATACAACAATCATGTTTTGGATCAAGAAAATCCAGAATTTCGTCGCGAAAACAAAAATGTAGATTTGGATCAAGAAAATCAAGAATTTGGCCGCGAATACAAAAATCTAGTTTGGATCAAGAAAATCAAGAATTTGGTCGCGAATACAAAAATCTAGTTTTGGATCAAGAAAATCAAGAATTTGGTCGCGAATACAACAATCTTGTTTTGGATCAAGAAAATCCATAATTTGGTCGTGAATACAAAAATCTAGTTTTGGATCAAGAAAATCTAGAATTTGGTCGCGAATACAAAAATCTAGTTTTGGATCAAGAAAATCAAGAATTGGGATCCTGAATACGAAAAACTAGTTTGGGATCAACAAAATTATAAATATGGACGCGAATACAAAACTCTAATTTTGGATGAAGAAAAGCAAGAATTGGGTCCCGAATACAAAAATCTAGTTTTGGATCAAGAAAATCAAGAATTGGGTCCTGAATACGAAAAACTAGTTTTGGATCAAGAAAATTATGAATTTGGTCGCGAATACAAAAATCTAGTTTTGGATCAAGAAAATCAAGAATTTCGTCGCGAATACAAAAATCTAGTTTTGGATCAAGAAAATCTAGAATTTGGTCGCAAATACAAAAATCTAGTTTTGGATCAAGAAAATCAAGCATTTGGTCTCGAATACGAAAATCTAGTTTTCGATCAAGAAAATCAAGCATTTGGTCGCGAATACAAAAATCTAGTTTTGGATCAAGAAAATCAAGAATTTGGTCGCGAATACAACAATCTTGTTTTGGATCAAGAAAATCAAGAATTTGGTCGGGAATACAAAAATCTAGTTTTGGATCAAGAAAATCAAGAATTTGGTCGCGAATACAACAATCTTGTTTTGGATCAAGAAAATCCATAATTTGGTCGTGAATACAAAAATCTAGTTTTGGATCAAGAAAATCTAGAATTTGGTCGCGAATACAAAAATCTAGTTTTGGATCAAGAAAATCTAGAATTGGGTTCCGAATACAAAAATCTAGTTTTGGATCTAGAAAATCAAGCATTTGGTCGCGAATACAAAAATCTAGTTTTGGATCAAGAAAATCAAGAATTTGGTCGCGAATACAAAATTCTAGTTTTGGATCAAGAAAATCAAGCATTTGGTCGCGAATACAAAAATCTAGTTTTGGATCAAGAAAATCTAGAATTTGGTCGCAAATACAAAAATCTAGTTTTGGATCAAGAAAATCAAGCATTTGGTCTCGAATACGAAAATCTAGTTTTCGATCAAGAAAATCAAGCATTTGGTCGCGAATACAAAAATCTAGTTTTGGATCAAGAAAATCAAGAATTTGGTCGCGAATACAACAATCTAGTTTTGGATCAAGAAAATCAAGAATTTGGTCGTGAATACAAAAATCTAGTTTTGGATCAAGAAAATCAAGAATTTGGTCGCGAATACAACAATCTTGTTTTGGATCAAGAAAATCCATAATTTGGTCGTGAATACAAAAATCTAGTTTTGGATCAAGAAAATCCATAATTTGGTCGCGAATACAAAAATCTAGTTTTGGATCAAGAAAATCAAGAATTGGGATCCTGAATACGAAAAACTAGTTTGGGATCAACAAAATTATAAATATGGACGCGAATACAAAAATCTAATTTTGGATGAAGAAAAGCAAGAATTGGGTCCCGAATACAAAAATCTAGTTTTGGATCAAGAAAATCAAGAATTTCGTCGCGAATACAAAAATCTAGTTTTGGATCAAGAAAATCTAGAATTTGGTCGCAAATACAAAAATCTAGTTTTGGATCAAGAAAATCAAGCATTTGGTCTCGAATACGAAAATCTAGTTTTCGATCAAGAAAATCAAGCATTTGGTCGCGAATACAAAAATCTAGTTTTGGATCAAGAAAATCAAGAATTTGGTCGCGAATACAACAATCTTGTTTTGGATCAAGAAAATCAAGAATTTGGTCGTGAATACAAAAATCTAGTTTTGGATCAAGAAAATCAAGAATTTGGTCGCGAATACAACAATCTTGTTTTGGATCAAGAAAATCCATAATTTGGTCGTGAATACAAAAATCTAGTTTTGGATCAAGAAAATCTAGAATTTGGTCGCGAATACAAAAATCTAGTTTTGGATCAAGAAAATCTAGAATTGGGTTCCGAATACAAAAATCTAGTTTTGGATCAAGAAAATCAAGCATTTGGTCGCGAATACAAAAATCTAGTTTTGGATCAAGAAAATCAAGAATTTGGTCGCGAATACAAAATTCTAGTTTTGGATCAAGAAAATCAAGCATTTGGTCGCGAATACAAAAATCTAGTTTTGGATCATGAAAATCTAGAATTTGTCGCCAATACAAAAATCTAGTTTTGGATCGAAAAAATCTAGAATTGGGTCCCGAATACAAGAATATAGTTTTGGATCAAGAAAATCAAGAATTTGATCGCGAATACAAAAATCTAGTTTTGGATCAAGAATATCAAGAATTGGGATCCTGAATACGAAAAACTAGTTTGGGATGAAGAAAAGCAAGAATTGGGTCCCGAATACAAAATTCTAGTTTTGGATCAAGAAAATAAGCATTTGGTCGTGAATACAAAAATCGAGTTTTGGATCAAGAAAATCAAGAATTTGGTCGCGAATAGAAAAATCGAGTTTTGGATCTATAAAATCAAGAAATTTGGTTGCGAAACCAAAAAAATAGTTTTGTATCAAGAAAATCAAGAATTTGTTCGCGAATACAAAAATCTAGTTTTGGATCAAAAAAATCTAGAATTGGGTCCCGAATACAAAAATCTAGTTTTGGATCAAGGAAATCAAGAATTTGGTCGGGAATACAAAAATCTAGTTTTGGATCAAGAAAATCAAGAATTTGGTTGCGAATACAAAAATGTAGTTTTGGATCAAGAAAATCAAGAATTTGGTCGCGAATACAAAAATTTAGTTTTGGATCAAGAAAATCTAGAATTTGGTCGCGAATACAAAAATCTAGTTTTGGATCAAGAAAATCTAGAATTGGGTTCCGAATACAAAAATCTAGTTTTGGATCAAGAAAATCAAGCATTTGGTCGCGAATACAAAAAATTAGTTTTGGATCAAGAAAATCAAGAATTTCGTCGCGAAAACAAAAATGTAGTTTTGTATCAAGAAAATCAAGAATTTGTTCGCCAATATAAAAATCTAGTTTTGGATCAAGAAAATCTAGAATTGGGTCCCGAATACAAAAATCTAGTTTTGGATCAAGAAAATCAAGAATTGGGATCCTGAATACGAAAAACTAGTTTGGGATCAACAAAATTATAAATATGGACGCGAATACAAAAATCTAATTTTGGATGAAGAAAAGCAAGAATTGGGTCCCGAATACAAAATTCTAGTTTTGGATCAAGAAAATAAGCATTTGGTCGTGCATACAAAAATCGAGTTTTGGATCAAGAAAATCAAGAATTTGGTCGCGAATAGAAAAATCGAGTTTTGGATCTATAAAATCAAGAAATTTGGTTGCGAAACCAAAAAAATAGTTTTGTATCAAGAAAATCAAGAATTTGTTCGCGAATACAAAAATCTAGTTTTGGATCAAAAAAATCTAGAATTGGGTCCCGAATACAAAAATCTAGTTTTGGATCAAGAAAATCAAGAATTTGGTTGCGAATACAAAAATCTAGTTTTGGATCAAGAAAATCAAGAATTTGGTGGCGAATACAAAAATGTAGTTTTGGATCAAGAAAATCAAGAATTTGGTCGCGAATACAAAAATTTAGTTTTGGATCAAGAAAATCTATAATTTGGTCGCGAATACAAAAATCTAGTTTTGGATCAAGAAAATCTAGAATTGGGTTCCGAATACAAAAATCTAGTTTTGGATCAAGAAAATCAAGCATTTGGTCGCGAATACAAAAAATTAGTTTTGGATCAAGAAAATCTAGAATTGGGTCCCGAATACAAAAATCTAGTTTTGAATCAAGAAAATCAAGAATTTCGTCGCGAAAACAAAAATGTAGTTTTGGATCAAGAAAATCAAGAATTTGGTCGCGAATACAACAATCTTGTTTTGGATCAAGAAAATCCATAATTTGGTCGTGAATACAAAAATCTAGTTTTGGATCATGAAAATCAAGAATTTGGTCGCGAATACAAAAATCTAGTTTTGGATCAAGAAAATCAAGAATTGGGATCCTGAATACGAAAAACTAGTTTGGGATCAACAAAATTATAAATATGGACGCGAATACAAAAATCTAGTTTTGGATGAAGAAAAGCAAGAATTGGGTCCCGAATACAAAATTCTAGTTTTCGATCAAGAAAATAAGCATTTGGTCGTGAATACAAAAATCGAGTTTTGGATCAAGAAAATCACGAATTTGGTCGCGAATCGAAAAATCTAGTTTTGCATCAAGAAAATAAAGAATTGGGATCCCGATACGAAAAACTAGTTTTGGAACAAAAAAATCAAGCATTTGGTCGCGAATACAAAAATCTAGTTTTGGATCAAGAAAATCTAGAATTGGGTTCCGAATATAAAAATCTAGTTTTGGATCAAGAAAATCAAGCATTTGGTCGCGAATACAAAAATCTAGTTTTGGATCAAGAAAATCAAGAATTGTGATCCTGAATACGAAAAACTAGTTTTGGATCAAGAAAATTATGAATTTGGTCGCGAATACAAAATTCTAGTTTTGGATCAAGAAAATCAAGAATTTCGTCGCGAATACAAAAATCTAGTTTTGGATGAAGAAAATCTAGAATTTGGTCGCCAATACAAAAATCTAGTTTTGAATCAAAAAAATCTAGAATTGGGTCCCGAATACAAGAATCTAGTTTTGGATCAAGAAAATCAAGAATTTCGTCGCGAATACAAAAATCTAGTTTTGGATCAAGAAAATCAAGAATTTGGTCGCGAATACAACAATCTTGTTTTGGATCAAGAAAATCCAGAATTTGGTCGTGAATACAAAAATCTAGTTTTGGATCATGAAAATCAAGAATTTGGTCGCGAATACAAAAATCAAATTTTGGATCAAGAAAATCAAGAATTGGGATCCTGAATACGAAAAACTAGTTTGGGATCAACAAAATTATAAATATGGACGCGAATACAAAAATCTAGTTTTGGATGAAGAAAAGCAAGAATTGGGTCCCGAATACAAAATTCTAGTTTTGGATCAAGAAAATAAGCATTTGGTCGTGAATACAAAAATCGAGTTTTGGATCAAGAAAATCAAGAATTTGGTCGCGAATAGAAAAATCGAGTTTTGGATCTATAAAATCAAGAAATTTGGTTGCGAAACCAAAAAAATAGTTTTGTATCAAGAAAATCAAGAATTTGTTCGCGAATACAAAAATCTAGTTTTGGATCAAAAAAATCTAGAATTGGGTCCCGAATACAAAAATCTAGTTTTGGATCAAGAAAATCAAGAATTTGGTCGGGAATACAAAAATCTAGTTTTGGATCAAGAAAATCAAGAATTTGGTGGCGAATACAAAAATGTAGTTTTGGATCAAGAAAATCAAGAATTTGGTCGCGAATACAAAAATTTAGTTTTGGATCAAGAAAATCTAGAATTGGGTCCCGAATACAAAAATCTAGTTTTGAATCAAGAAAATCAAGAATTTCGTCGCGAAAACAAAAATGTAGTTTTGGATCAAGAAAATCAAGAATTTGGTCGCGAATACAACAATCTTGTTTTGGATCAAGAAAATCCATAATTTGGTCGTGAATACAAAAATCTAGTTTTGGATCATGAAAATCAAGAATTTGGTCGCGAATACAAAAATCTAGTTTTGGATCAAGAAAATCAAGAATTGGGATCCTGAATACGAAAAAGTAGTTTGGGATCAACAAAATTATAAATATGGACGCGAATACAAAAATCTAGTTTTGGATGAAGAAAAGCAAGAATTGGGTCCCGACTACAAAATTCTAGTTTTCGATCAAGAAAATAAGCATTTGGTCGTGAATACAAAAATCGAGATTTGGATCAAGAAAATCACGAATTTGGTCGCGAATCGAAAAATCTAGTTTTGCATCAAGAAAATAAAGAATTGGGATCCCGATACGAAAAACTAGTTTTGGAACAAGAAAATCAAGCATTTGGTCGCGAATACAAAAATCTAGTTTTGGATCAAGAAAATCTAGAATTGGGTTCCGAATAGAAAAATCTAGTTTTGGATCAAGAAAATCAAGAATTTGGTCGCGAATACAAAAATCTAGTTTTGGATCAAGAAAATCTAGAATTTGGTCGCGAATACAAAAATCTAGTTTTGGATCAAGAAAATCTAGAATTGGGTTCCGAATACAAAAATCTAGTTTTGGATCAAGAAAATCAAGCATTTGGTCGCGAATACAAAAAATTAGTTTTGGATCAAGAAAATCTAGAATTGGGTCCCGAATACAAAAATCTAGTTTTGGATCAAGAAAATCAAGAATTGGGATCCTGAATACGAAAAACTAGTTTGGGATCAACAAAATTATAAATATGGACGCGAATACAAAAATCTAATTTTGGATGAAGAAAAGCAAGAATTGGGTCCCGAATACAAAATTCTAGTTTTGGATCAAGAAAATAAGCATTTGGTCGTGCATACAAAAATCGAGTTTTGGATCAAGAAAATCAAGAATTTGGTCGCGAATAGAAAAATCGAGTTTTGGATCTATAAAATCAAGAAATTTGGTTGCGAAACCAAAAAAATAGTTTTGTATCAAGAAAATCAAGAATTTGTTCGCGAATACAAAAATCTAGTTTTGGATCAAAAAAATCTAGAATTGGGTCCAGAATACAAAAATCTAGTTTTGGATCAAGAAAATCAAGAATTTGGTCGGGAATACAAAAATCTAGTTTTGGATCAAGAAAATCAAGCATTTGGTCGCGAATACATAAATCTAGTTTTGGATCAAGAAAATCAAGAATTGTGATCCTGAATACGAAAAACTAGTTTTGGATCAAGAAAATTATGAATTTGGTCGCGAATACAAAATTCTAGTTTTGGATCAAGAAAAATCAAGAATTTCGTCGCGAATACAAAAATCTAGTTTTGGATGAAGAAAATCTAGAATTTGGTCGCCAATACAAAAATCTAGTTTTGGATCAAAAAAATCTAGAATTGGGTCCCGAATACAAGAATCTAGTTTTGGATCAAGAAAATCAAGAATTTGGTCGCGAATACAAAAATCTAGTTTTGGATCAAGAAAATCAAGAATTTGGTCGCGAATACAACAATCTTGTTTTGGATCAAGAAAATCCAGAATTTGGTCGTGAATACAAAAATCTAGTTTTGGATCATGAAAATCAAGAATTTGGTCGCGAATACAAAAATCAAGTTTTGGATCAAGAAAATCAAGAATTGGGATCCTGAATACGAAAAACTAGTTTGGGATCAACAAAATTATAAATATGGACGCGAATACAAAAATCTAGTTTTGGATGAAGAAAAGCAAGAATTGGGTCCCGAATACAAAATTCTAGTTTTGGATCAAGAAAATAAGCATTTGGTCGTGAATACAAAAATCGAGTTTTGGATCAAGAAAATCAAGAATTGGGTCCCGAATACAAAAATCTAGTTTTGGATCAAGAAAATCAAGAATTTGGTCGGGAATACAAAAATCTAGTTTTGGATCAAAAAAATCAAGAATTTGGTCGCGAATACAAAAATGTAGTTTTGGATCAAGAAAATCAAGAATTTGGTGGCGAATACAAAAATCTAGTTTTGGATCAAGAAAATCTAGAATTTGGTCGCGAATACAAAAATCTAGTTTTGGATCAAGAAAATCTAGAATTGGGTTCCGAATACAAAAATCTAGTTTTGGATCAAGAAAATCAAGCATTTGGTCGCGAATACAAAAAATTAGTTTTGGATCAAGAAAATCTAGAATTGGGTCCCTTATACAAAAATCTAGTTTTGAATCAAGAATTTCATCGCGAAAACAAAAATGTAGTTTTGGAACAAGAAAATCAAGAATTTGGTCGCGAATACAACAATCTTGTTTTGGATCAAGAAAATCCATAATTTGGTCGTGAATACAAAAATCTAGTTTTGGATCATGAAAATCTAGAATTTGGTCGCGAATACAAAAATCTAGTTTTGGATCAAGAAAATCAAGAATTTGGTCGGGAATACAAAAATCTAGTTTTGGATCAAGAAAATCAAGAATTTGGTGGCGAATACAAAAATGTAGTTTTGGATCAAGAAAATCAAGAATTTGGTCGCGAATACAAAAATTTAGTTTTGGATCAAGAAAATCTAGAATTGGGTCCCGAATACAAAAATCTAGTTTTGAATCAAGAAAATCAAGAATTTCGTCGCGAAAACAAAAATTTAGTTTTGGATCAAGAAAATCAAGAATTTGGTCGCGAATACAACAATCTTGTTTTGGATCAAGAAAATCCATAATTTGGTCGTGAATACAAAAATCTAGTTTTGGATCATGAAAATCAAGAATTTGGTCGCGAATACAAAAATCTAGTTTTGGATCAAGAAAATCAAGAATTGGGATCCTGAATACGAAAAAGTAGTTTGGGATCAACAAAATTATAAATATGGACGCGAATACAAAAATCTAGTTTTGGATGAAGAAAAGCAAGAATTGGGTCCCGACTACAAAATTCTAGTTTTCGATCAAGAAAATAAGCATTTGGTCGTGAATACAAAAATCGAGTTTTGGATCAAGAAAATCACGAATTTGGTCGCGAATCGAAAAATCTAGTTTTGCATCAAGAAAATAAAGAATTGGGATCCCGATACGAAAAACTAGTTTTGGAACAAGAAAATCAAGCATTTGGTCGCGAATACAAAAATCTAGTTTTGGATCAAGAAAATCTAGAATTGGGTTCCGAATACAAAAATCTAGTTTTGGATCAAGAAAATCAAGAATTTGGTCGCGAATACAAAAATCTAGTTTTGGATCAAGAAAATCTAGAATTTGGTCGCGAATACAAAAATCTAGTTTTGGATCAAGAAAATCTAGAATTGGGTTCCGAATACAAAAATCTAGTTTTGGATCAAGAAAATCAAGCATTTGGTCGCGAATACAAAAAATTAGTTTTGGATCAAGAAAATCTAGAATTGGGTCCCGAATACAAAAATCTAGTTTTGGATCAAGAAAATCAAGAATTGGGATCCTGAATACGAAAAACTAGTTTGGGATCAACAAAATTATAAATATGGACGCGAATACAAAAATCTAATTTTGGATGAAGAAAAGCAAGAATTGGGTCCCGAATACAAAATTCTAGTTTTGGATCAAGAAAATAAGCATTTGGTCGTGCATACAAAAATCGAGTTTTGGATCAAGAAAATCAAGAATTTGGTCGCGAATAGAAAAATCGAGTTTTGGATCTATAAAATCAAGAAATTTGGTTGCGAAACCAAAAAAATAGTTTTGTATCAAGAAAATCAAGAATTTGTTCGCGAATACAAAAATCTAGTTTTGGATCAAAAAAATCTAGAATTGGGTCCAGAATACAAAAATCTAGTTTTGGATCAAGAAAATCAAGAATTTGGTCGGAAATACAAAAATCTAGTTTTGGATCAAGAAAATCAAGCATTTGGTCGCGAATACATAAATCTAGTTTTGGATCAAGAAAATCAAGAATTGTGATCCTGAATACGAAAAACTAGTTTTGGATCAAGAAAATTATGAATTTGGTCGCGAATACAAAATTCTAGTTTTGGATCAAGAAAAATCAAGAATTTCGTCGCGAATACAAAAATCTAGTTTTGGATGAAGAAAATCTAGAATTTGGTCGCCAATACAAAAATCTAGTTTTGGATCAAAAAAATCTAGAATTGGGTCCCGAATACAAGAATCTAGTTTTGGATCAAGAAAATCAAGAATTTGGTCGCGAATACAAAAATCTAGTTTTGGATCAAGAAAATCAAGAATTTGGTCGCGAATACAACAATCTTGTTTTGGATCAAGAAAATCCAGAATTTGGTCGTGAATACAAAAATCTAGTTTTGGATCATGAAAATCAAGAATTTGGTCGCGAATACAAAAATCAAGTTTTGGATCAAGAAAATCAAGAATTGGGATCCTGAATACGAAAAACTAGTTTGGGATCAACAAAATTATAAATATGGACGCGAATACAAAAATCTAGTTTTGGATGAAGAAAAGCAAGAATTGGGTCCCGAATACAAAATTCTAGTTTTGGATCAAGAAAATAAGCATTTGGTCGTGAATACAAAAATCGAGTTTTGGATCAAGAAAATCAAGAATTTGGTCGCGAATAGAAAAATCGAGTTTTGGATCTATAAAATCAAGAAATTTGGTTGCGAAACCAAAAAAATAGTTTTGTATCAAGAAAATCAAGAATTTGTTCGCGAATACAAAAATCTAGTTTTGGATCAAAAAAATCTAGAATTGGGTCCCGAATACAAAAATCTAGTTTTGGATCAAGAAAATCAAGAATTTGGTCGGGAATACAAAAATCTAGTTTTGGATCAAAAAAATCAAGAATTTGGTCGCGAATACAAAAATGTAGTTTTGGATCAAGAAAATCAAGAATTTGGTGGCGAATACAAAAATCTAGTTTTGGATCAAGAAAATCTAGAATTTGGTCGCGAATACAAAAATCTAGTTTTGGATCAAGAAAATCTAGAATTGGGTTCCGAATACAAAAATCTAGTTTTGGATCAAGAAAATCAAGCATTTGGTCGCGAATACAAAAAATTAGTTTTGGATCAAGAAAATCTAGAATTGGGTCCCTTATACAAAAATCTAGTTTTGAATCAAGAATTTCATCGCGAAAACAAAAATGTAGTTTTGGAACAAGAAAATCAAGAATTTGGTCGCGAATACAACAATCTTGTTTTGGATCATGAAAATCCATAATTTGGTCGTGAAAACAAAAATCTAGTTTTGGATCTTGAAAATCTAGAATTTGGTCGCGAATACAAAAATCTAGTTTTGGATCAAGAAAATCTAGAATTGGGTCCCGAATACAAAAATCTAGTTTTGGATTAAGAAAATCAAGCATTTGCTCGCGAATACAAAAATCTAGTTTTTGGATCAAGAAAATCAAGAATCGGGATCCTGAATACGAAAAACTAGTTTTGGATCAAGAAAATTATGAATTTGGTCGCGAATACAAAAATCTAGTTTTGGATCAAGAAAATCAAGAATTTCGTCGCGAATACAAAAATCTAGTTTTGGATCAAGAAAATCTAGAATTTGGTCGCAAATACAAAAATCTAGTTTTGGATCAAGAAAATCAAGCATTTGGTCTCGAATACGAAAATCTAGTTTTCGATCAAGAAAATCAAGCATTTGGTCGCGAATACAAAAATCTAGTTTTGGATCAAGAAAATCAAGAATTGTGATCCTGAATACGAAAAACTAGTTTTGGATCAAGAAAATTATGAATTTGGTCGCGAATACAAAATTCTAGTTTTGGATCAAGAAAATCAAGAATTTCGTCGCGAATACAAAAATCTAGTTTTGGATCAAGAAAATCTAGAATTTGGTCGCCAATACAAAAATCTAGTTTTGGATCAAAAAAATCTAGAATTGGGTCCCGAATACAAGAATCTAGTTTTGGATCAAGAAAATCAAGAATTTGGTCGCGAATACAAAAATCGAGTTTTGGATCAAGAAAATCAAGAATTTGGTCGCGAATAGAAAAATCGAGTTTTGGATCTATAAAATCAAGAAATTTGGTTGCGAAACCAAAAAAATAGTTTTGTATCAAGAAAATCAAGAATTTGTTCGCGAATACAAAAATCTAGTTTTGGATCAAGAAAATCTAGAATTGGGTTCCGAATACAAAAATCTAGTTTTGGATCAAGAAAATCAAGCATTTGGTCGCGAATACAAAAATCTAGTTTTGGATCAAGAAAATCAAGAATTGTGATCCTGAATACGAAAAACTAGTTTTGGATCAAGAAAATTATGAATTTGGTCGCGAATACAAAATTCTAGTTTTGGATCAAGAAAATCAAGAATTTCGTCGCGAATACAAAAATCTAGTTTTGGATCAAGAAAATCTAGAATTTGGTCGCCAATACAAAAATCTAGTTTTGGATCAAGAAAATCTAGAATTGGGTCCCGAATACAAAAATCTAGTTTTGGATCAAGAAAATCAAGAATTTGGTCGCGAATACAACAATCTTGTTTTGGATCAAGAAAATCCAGAATTTGGTCGTAAATACAAAAATCTAGTTTTTGATCAAGAAAATCAAGAATTTGGTCGCGAATACAAAAATCTAGTTTTGGATCAAGAAAATCAAGAATTGGGATCCTGAATACGAAAAACTAGTTTGGGATCAACAAAATTATAAATATGGACGCGAATACAAAAATCTAATTTTGGATGAAGAAAAGCAAGAATTGGGTCCCGAATACAAAATTCTAGTTTTGGATCAAGAAAATAAGCATTTGGTCGTGAATACAAAAATCGAGTTTTGGATCAAGAAAATCAAGAATTTGGTCGCGAATAGAAAAATCGAGTTTTGGATCTATAAAATCAAGAAATTTGGTTGCGAAACCAAAAAAATAGTTTTGTATCAAGAAAATCAAGAATTTGTTCGCGAATACAAAATTCTAGTTTTGGATCAAAAAAATCTAGAATTGGGTCCCGAATACAAAAATCTAGTTTTGGATCAAGAAAATCAAGAATTTGGTCGGGAATACAAAAATCTAGTTTTGGATCAAGAAAATCAAGAATTTGGTCGCGAATACAAAAATGTAGTTTTGGATCAAGAAAATCAAGAATTTGGTCGCGAATACAAAAATCTAGTTTTGGATCAAGAAAATCTAGAATTTGGTCGCGAATACAAAAATCTAGTTTTGGATCAAGAAAATCTAGAATTGGGTTCCGAATACAAAAATCTAGTTTTGGATCAAGAAAATCAAGCATTTGGTCGCGAATAAAAAAAATTAGTTTTGGATCAAGAAAATCTAGAATTGGGTGCCGAATACAAAAATCTAGTTTTGAATCAAGAAAATCAAGAATTTCGTCGCGAAAACAAAAATGTAGTTTTGGATCAAGAAAATCAAGAATTTGGTCGCGAATACAACAATCTTGTTTTGGATCAAGAAAATCCATAATTTGGTCGTGAATACAAAAATCTAGTTTTGGATCATGAAAATCAAGAATTTGGTCGCGAATACAAAAATCTAGTTTTGGATCAAAAAAAATCAAGAATTGGGATCCTGAATACGAAAAACTAGTTTGGGATCAACAAAATTATAAATATGGACGCGAATACAAAAATCTAGTTTTGGATGAAGAAAAGCAAGAATTGGGTCCCGAATACAAAATTCTAGTTTTGGATCAAGAAAATAAGCATTTGGTCGTGAATACAAAAATCGAGTTTTGGATCAAGAAAATCAAGAATTTGGTCGCGAATAGAAAAATCTAGTTTTGGATCAAGAAAATCTAGAATTGGGTTCCGAATAAAAAAATCTAATTTTGGATCAAGAAAATCAAGCATTTGGTCGCGAATACAAAAATCTAGTTTTGGATCAAGAAAATCTAGAATTGGGTTCCGAATACAAAAATCTAATTTTGGATCAAGAAAATCAAGCATTTGGTCGCGAATACAAAAATCTAGTTTTGGATCAAGAAAATCAAGAATTGTGATCCTGAATACGAAAAACTAGTTTTGGATCAAGAAAATTATGAATTTGGTCGCGAATACAAAATTCTAGTTTTGGATCAAGAAAATCAAGAATTTCGTCGCGAATACAAAAATCTAGTTTTGGATGAAGAAAATCTAGAATTTGGTCGCCAATAAAAAAACCTAGTTTTGGATCAAAAAAATCTAGAATTGGGTCCCGAATACAAGAATCTAGTTTTGGATCAAGAAAATCAAGAATTTGGTCGCGAATACAAAAATCTAGTTTTGGATCAAGAAAATCAAGAATTTGGTCGGGAATACAACAATCTTGTTTTGGATCAAGAAAATCCAGAATTTGGTCGTGAATACAAAAATCTAGTTTTGGATCATGAAAATCAAGAATTTGGTCGCGAATACAAAAATCTAGTTTTGGATCAAGAAAATCAAGAATTGGGATCCTGAATACGAAAAACTAGTTTGGGATCAACAAAATTATAAATATGGACGCGAATACAAAAATCTAGTTTTGGATGAAGAAAAGCAAGAATTGGGTCCCGAATACAAAATTCTAGTTTTGGATCAAGAAAATAAGCATTTGGTCGTGAATACAAAAATCGAGTTTTGGATCAAGAAAATCAAGAATTTGGTCGCGAATAGAAAAATCGAGTTTTGGATCTATAAAATCAAGAAATTTGGTTGCGAAACCAAAGAAATAGTTTTGTATCAAGAAAATCAAGAATTTGTTCGCGAATACAAAAATCTAGTTTTGGATCAAAAAAATCTAGAATTGGGTCCCGAATACAAAAATCTAGTTTTGGATCAAGAAAATCAAGAATTTGGTCGGGAATACAAAAATCTAGTTTTGGATCAAGAAAATCAAGAATTTGGTCGCGAATACAAAAATGTAGTTTTGGATCAAGAAAATCAAGAATTTGGTCGCGAATACAAAAATCTAGTTTTGGATCAAGAAAATCTAGAATTTGGTCGCGAATACAAAAATCTAGTTTTGGATCAAGAAAATCTAGAATTGGGTTCCGAATACAAAAATCTAGTTTTGGATCAAGAAAATCAAGCATTTGGTCGCGAATACAAAAAATTAGTTTTGGATCAAGAAAATCTAGAATTGGGTCCCTTATACAAAAATCTAGTTTTGAATCAAGAATTTCGTCGCGAAAACAAAAATGTAGTTTTGGAACAAGAAAATCAAGAATTTGGTCGCGAATACAACAATCTTGTTTTGGATCAAGAAAATCCATAATTTGGTCGTGAATACAAAAATCTAGTTTTGGATCAAGAAAATCTAGAATTTGGTCGCGAATACAAAAATCTAGTTTTGGATCAAGAAAATCTAGAATTGGGTCCCGAATACAAAAATCTAGTTTTGGATCAAGAAAATCAAGCATTTGCTCGCGAATACAAAAATCTAGTTTTGGATCAAGAAAATCAAGAATCGGGATCCTGAATACGAAAAACTAGTTTTGGATCAAGAAAATTATGAATTTGGTCGCGAATACAAAAATCTAGTTTTGGATCAAGAAAATCAAGAATTTCGTCGCAAATACAAAAATCTAGTTTTGGATCAAGAAAATCTAGAATTTGGTCGCAAATACAAAAATCTAGTTTTGGATCAAGAAAATCAAGCATTTGGTCTCGAATACGAAAATCTAGTTTTCGATCAAGAAAATCAAGCATTTGGTCGCGAATACAAAAATCTAGTTTTGGATCAAGAAAATCAAGAATTGTGATCCTGAATACGAAAAACTAGTTTTGGATCAAGAAAATTATGAATTTGGTCGCGAATACAAAATTCTAGTTTTGGATCAAGAAAATCAAGAATTTCGTCGCGAATACAAAAATCTAGTTTTGGATCAAGAAAATCTAGAATTTGGTCGCCAATACAAAAATCTAGTTTTGGATCAAAAAAATCTAGAATTGGGTCCCGAATACAAGAATCTAGTTTTGGATCAAGAAAATCAAGAATTTGGTCGGGAATACAAAAATCTAGTTTTGGATCAAGAAAATCAAGCATTTGGTCGCGAATACATAAATCTAGTTTTGGATCATGAAAATCAAGAATTGTGATCCTGAATACGAAAAACTAGTTTTGGATCAAGAAAATTATGAATTTGGTCGCGAATACAAAATTCTAGTTTTGGATCAAGAAAATCCATAATTTGGTCGTGAATACAAAAATCTAGTTTTGGATTAAGAAAATCTAGAATTTGGTCGCGAATACAAAAATCTAGTTTTGGATCAAGAAAATCTAGAATTGGGTTCCGAATACAAAAATCTAGTTTTGGATCAAGAAAATCAAGCATCTGGTCGCGAATACAAAAATCTAGTTTTGGATCAAGAAAATCAAGAATTTGGTCGCGAATACAAAAATGTAATTTTGGATCAAGAAAATCAAGCATTTGGTCGTGAATACAAAAATCTAGTTTTGGATCAAGAAAATCAAGAATTTCGTCGCGAATACAAAAATCTAGTTTTGGATCAAGAAAATCTAGAATTTGGTCGCCAATACAAAAATCTAGTTTTGGATCAAAAAAATCTAGAATTGGGTCCCGAATACAAAAATCTAGTTTTGGATCAAGAAAATCAAGAATTTCGTCGCGAATACAAAAATCTAGTTTTGGATCAAGAAAATCTAGAATTTGGTCGCAAATACAAAAATCTAGTTTTGGATCAAGAAAATCAAGCATTTGGTCTCGAATACGAAAATCTAGTTTTCGATCAAGAAAATCAAGAATTTGGTCGCGAATACAAAAATGTAGTTTTGGATCAAGAAAATCAAGAATTGTGATCCTGAATACGAAAAACTAGTTTTGGATCAAGAAAATCTAGAATTTGGTCGTGAATACAAAAATCTAGTTTTGGATCAAGAAAATCTAGAATTGGGTTCCGAATACAAAAATCTAGTTTTGGATCAAGAAAATCAAGCATTTGGTCGCGAATACAAAAAATTAGTTTTGGATCAAGAAAATCTAGAATTGGGTCCCTTATACAAAAATCTAGTTTTGAATCAAGAAAATCAAGAATTTCGTCGCGAAAACAAAAATGTAGTTTTGGATCAAGAAAATCAACAATTTGGTCGCGAATACAACAATCTTGTTTTGGATCAAGAAAATCCATAATTTGGTCGTGAATACAAAAATCTAGTTTTGGATCAAGAAAATCTAGAATTTGGTCGCGAATACAAAAATCTAGTTTTGGATCAAGAAAATCTAGAATCAAGTTTTGGATCAAGAAAATCAAGCATTTGGTCGCGAATACAAAAATCTAGTTTTGGATCAAGAAAATCAAGAATTTGGTCGCGAATACAAAAATCTAGTTTTGGATCAAGAAAATCTAGAATTTGGTCGCGAATACAAAAATCTAGTTTTGGATCAAGAAAATCAAGAATTTGGTCGCGAATACAAAAATCTAGTTTTGGATCAAGAAAATCAAGAATTTGGTCGCGAATACAAAAATCTAGTTTTGGAACAAGAAAATCTAGAATTTGTTCGCGAATACAAAAATCTAGTTTTGGATCAAGAAAATCTAGAATTGGGTTCCGAATACAAAAATCTAGTTTCGGATCAAGAAAATCAAGCATTTGGTCGCGAATACAAAAAATTTGTTTTGGATCAAGAAAATCTAGAATTGGGTCCCTTATACAAAAATCTAGTTTTGAATCAAGAAAATCAAGAATTTCGTCGCGAAAACAAAAATGTAGTTTTGGATCAAGAAAATCAAGAATTTGGTCGCGAATACAACAATCTTGTTTTGGATCAAGAAAATCCATAATTTGGTCGTGAATACAAAAATCTAGTTTTGGATTAAGAAAATCTAGAATTTGGTCGCGAATACAAAAATCTAGTTTTGGATCAAGAAAATCTAGAATTGGGTTCCGAATACAAAAATCTAGTTTTGGATCAAGAAAATCAAGCATCTGGTCGCGAATACAAAAATCTAGTTTTGGATCAAGAAAATCAAGAATTTGGTCGCGAATACAAAAATGTAATTTTGGATCAAGAAAATCAAGCATTTGGTCGTGAATACAAAAATCTAGTTTTGGATCAAGAAAATCAAGAATTTCGTCGCGAATACAAAAATCTAGTTTTGGATCAAGAAAATCTAGAATTTGGTCGCCAATACAAAAATCTAGTTTTGGATCAAAAAAATCTAGAATTGGGTCCCGAATACAAAAATCTAGTTTTGGATCAAGAAAATCAAGAATTTCGTCGCGAATACAAAAATCTAGTTTTGGATCAAGAAAATCTAGAATTTGGTCGCAAATACAAAAATCTAGTTTTGGATCAAGAAAATCAAGCATTTGGTCTCGAATACGAAAATCTAGTTTTCGATCAAGAAAATCAAGAATTTGGTCGCGAATACAAAAATGTAGTTTTGGATCAAGAAAATCAAGAATTGTGATCCTGAATACGAAAAACTAGTTTTGGATCAAGAAAATCTAGAATTTGGTCGTGAATACAAAAATCTAGTTTTGGATCAAGAAAATCTAGAATTGGGTTCCGAATACAAAAATCTAGTTTTGGATCAAGAAAATCAAGCATTTGGTCGCGAATACAAAAAATTAGTTTTGGATCAAGAAAATCTAGAATTGGGTCCCTTATACAAAAATCTAGTTTTGAATCAAGAATTTCGTCGCGAAAACAAAAATGTAGTTTTGGAACAAGAAAATCAAGAATTTGGTCGCGAATACAACAATCTTGTTTTGGATCAAGAAAATCCATAATTTGGTCGTGAATACAAAAATCTAGTTTTGGATCTAGAAAATCTAAAATTTGGTCGCGAATACAAAAATCTAGTTTTGGATCAAGAAAATCTAGAATTGGGTCCCGAATACAAAAATCTAGTTTTGGATCAAGAAAATCAAGCATTTGCTCGCGAATACAAAAATCTAGTTTTGGATCAAGAAAATCAAGAATCGGGATCCTGAATACGAAAAACTAGTTTTGGATCAAGAAAATTATGAATTTGGTCGCGAATACAAAAATCTAGTTTTGGATCAAGAAAATCAAGAATTTCGTCGCGAATACAAAAATCTAGTTTTGGATCAAGAAAATCTAGAATTTGGTCGCAAATACAAAAATCTAGTTTTGGATCAAGAAAATCAAGCATTTGGTCTCGAATACGAAAATCTAGTTTTCGATCAAGAAAATCAAGCATTTGGTCGCGAATACAAAAATCTAGTTTTGGATCAAGAAAATCAAGAATTGTGATCCTGAATACGAAAAACTAGTTTTGGATCAAGAAAATTATGAATTTGGTCGCGAATACAAAATTCTAGTTTTGGATCAAGAAAATCAAGAATTTGGTCGCGAATACAAAAATCTAGTTTTGGATCAAGAAAATCTAGAATTTGGTCGCCAATACAAAAATCTAGTTTTGGATCAAAAAAATCTAGAATTGGGTCCCGAATACAAGAATCTAGTTTTGGATCAAGAAAATCAAGAATTTGGTCGCGAATACAAAAATCTAGTTTTGTATCAAGAAAATCAAGAATTTGGTCGCGAATACAACAATCTTGTTTTGGATCAAGAAAATAAAGAATTTGGTCGTGAATACAAAAATCTAGTTTTGGATCAAGAAAATCAAGAATTTGGTCGCGAATACAACAATCTTGTTTTGGATCAAGAAAATCCATAATTTGGTCGTGAATACAAAAATCTAGTTTTGGATCAAGAAAATCTAGAATTTGGTCGCGAATACAAAAATCTAGTTTTGGATCAAGAAAATCTAGAATTGGGTGCCGAATACAAAAATCTAGTTTTGGATCAAGAAAATCTAGAATTGGGTCCCGAATACAAAAATCTAGTTTTGGATCAAGAAAATCAAGAATTTGGTCGGGAATACAAAAATCTAGTTTTGGATCAAGAAAATCAAGAATTTGGTCGCGAATACAAAAATGTAGTTT
The DNA here is from genome assembly GCA_037678475.1 of x Bolboschoenoplectus mariqueter. NCBI lineage: Eukaryota > Viridiplantae > Streptophyta > Magnoliopsida > Poales > Cyperaceae > x Bolboschoenoplectus > x Bolboschoenoplectus mariqueter. The sequence goes on along the minus strand of CM075286.1, from coordinate 404,449 downwards.
TGGATCAAGAAAATCAAGAATTTGGTCGCGAATACAAAAATCTAGTTTTGGATCAAGAAAATCTAGAATTTGTTCGCGAATACAAAAATCTAGTTTTGGATCAAGAAAATCTAGAATTGGGTTCCGAATACAAAAATCTAGTTTTGGATCAAGAAAATCAAGCATTTGGTCGCGAATACAAAAAATTAGTTTTGGATCAAGAAAATCTAGAATTGGGTCCCTTATACAAAAATCTAGTTTTGAATCAAGAAAATCAAGAATTTCGTCGCGAAAACAAAAATGTAGTTTTGGATCAAGAAAATCAAGAATTTGGTCGCGAATACAACAATCTTGTTTTGGATCAAGAAAATCCATAATTTGGTCGTGAATACAAAAATCTAGTTTTGGATCAAGAAAATCTAGAATTTGGTCGCGAATACAAAAATCTAGTTTTGGATCAAGAAAATCTAGAATCAAGTTTTGGATCAAGAAAATCAAGCATTTGGTCGCGAATACAAAAATCTAGTTTTGGATCAAGAAAATCAAGAATTTGGTCGCGAATACAAAAATCTAGTTTTGGATCAAGAAAATCTAGAATTTGGTCGCGAATACAAAAATCTAGTTTTGGATCAAGAAAATCAAGAATTTGGTCGCGAATACAAAAATCTAGTTTTGGATCAAGAAAATCAAGAATTTGGTCGCGAATACAAAAATCTAGTTTTGGAACAAGAAAATCTAGAATTTGTTCGCGAATACAAAAATCTAGTTTTGGATCAAGAAAATCTAGAATTGGGTTCCGAATACAAAAATCTAGTTTCGGATCAAGAAAATCAAGCATTTGGTCGCGAATACAAAAAATTTGTTTTGGATCAAGAAAATCTAGAATTGGGTCCCTTATACAAAAATCTAGTTTTGAATCAAGAAAATCAAGAATTTCGTCGCGAAAACAAAAATGTAGTTTTGGATCAAGAAAATCAAGAATTTGGTCGCGAATACAACAATCTTGTTTTGGATCAAGAAAATCCATAATTTGGTCGTGAATACAAAAATCTAGTTTTGGATTAAGAAAATCTAGAATTTGGTCGCGAATACAAAAATCTAGTTTTGGATCAAGAAAATCTAGAATTGGGTTCCGAATACAAAAATCTAGTTTTGGATCAAGAAAATCAAGCATCTGGTCGCGAATACAAAAATCTAGTTTTGGATCAAGAAAATCAAGAATTTGGTCGCGAATACAAAAATGTAATTTTGGATCAAGAAAATCAAGCATTTGGTCGTGAATACAAAAATCTAGTTTTGGATCAAGAAAATCAAGAATTTCGTCGCGAATACAAAAATCTAGTTTTGGATCAAGAAAATCTAGAATTTGGTCGCCAATACAAAAATCTAGTTTTGGATCAAAAAAATCTAGAATTGGGTCCCGAATACAAAAATCTAGTTTTGGATCAAGAAAATCAAGAATTTCGTCGCGAATACAAAAATCTAGTTTTGGATCAAGAAAATCTAGAATTTGGTCGCAAATACAAAAATCTAGTTTTGGATCAAGAAAATCAAGCATTTGGTCTCGAATACGAAAATCTAGTTTTCGATCAAGAAAATCAAGAATTTGGTCGCGAATACAAAAATGTAGTTTTGGATCAAGAAAATCAAGAATTGTGATCCTGAATACGAAAAACTAGTTTTGGATCAAGAAAATCTAGAATTTGGTCGCGAATACAAAAATCTAGTTTTGGATCAAGAAAATCTAGAATTGGGTTCCGAATACAAAAATCTAGTTTTGGATCAAGAAAATCAAGCATTTGGTCGCGAATACAAAAAATTAGTTTTGGATCAAGAAAATCTAGAATTGGGTCCCTTATACAAAAATCTAGTTTTGAATCAAGAATTTCGTCGCGAAAACAAAAATGTAGTTTTGGAACAAGAAAATCAAGAATTTGGTCGCGAATACAACAATCTTGTTTTGGATCAAGAAAATCCATAATTTGGTCGTGAATACAAAAATCTAGTTTTGGATCAAGAAAATCTAGAATTTGGTCGCGAATACAAAAATCTAGTTTTGGATCAAGAAAATCTAGAATTGGGTCCCGAATACAAAAATCTAGTTTTGGATCAAGAAAATCAAGCATTTGCTCGCGAATACAAAAATCTAGTTTTGGATCAAGAAAATCAAGAATCGGGATCCTGAATACGAAAAACTAGTTTTGGATCAAGAAAATTATGAATTTGGTAGCGAATACAAAAATCTAGTTTTGGATCAAGAAAATCAAGAATTTCGTCGCGAATACAAAAATCTAGTTTTGGATCAAGAAAATCTAGAATTTGGTCGCAAATACAAAAATCTAGTTTTGGATCAAGAAAATCAAGCATTTGGTCTCGAATACGAAAATCTAGTTTTCGATCAAGAAAATCAAGCATTTGGTCGCGAATACAAAAATCTAGTTTTGGATCAAGAAAATCAAGAATTGTGATCCTGAATACGAAAAACTAGTTTTGGATCAAGAAAATTATGAATTTGGTCGCGAATACAAAATTCTAGTTTTGGATCAAGAAAATCAAGAATTTCGTCGAGAATACAAAAATCTAGTTTTGGATCAAGAAAATCTAGAATTTGGTCGCCAATACAAAAATCTAGTTTTGGATCAAAAAAATCTAGAATTGGGTCCCGAATACAAGAATCTAGTTTTGGATCAAGAAAATCAAGAATTTGGTCGCGAATACAAAAATCTAGTTTTGTATCAAGAAAATCAAGAATTTGGTCGCGAATACAACAATCTTGTTTTGGATCAAGACAATAAAGAATTTGGTCGTGAATACAAAAATCTAGTTTTGGATCAAGAAAATCAAGAATTTGGTCGCGAATACAACAATCTTGTTTTGGATCAAGAAAATCCATAATTTGGTCGTCAATACAAAAATCTAGTTTTGGATCAAGAAAATCTAGAATTTGGTCGCGAATACAAAAATCTAGTTTTGGATCAAGAAAATCTAGAATTGGGTGCCGAATACAAAAATCTAGTTTTGGATCAAGAAAATCTAGAATTGGGTCCCGAATACAAAAATCTAGTTTTGGATCAAGAAAATCAAGAATTTGGTCGGGAATACAAAAATCTAGTTTTGGATCAAGAAAATCAAGAATTTGGTCGCGAATACAAAAATGTAGTTTTGGATCAAGAAAATCAAGAATTTGGTCGCGAATACAAAAATCTAGTTTTGGATCAAGAAAATCTAGAATTTGTTCGCGAATACAAAAATCTAGTTTTGGATCAAGAAAATCTAGAATTGGGTTCCGAATACAAAAATCTAGTTTTGGATCAAGAAAATCAAGCATTTGGTCGCGAATACAAAAAATTAGTTTTGGATCAAGAAAATCTAGAATTGGGTCCCTTATACAAAAATCTAGTTTTGAATCAAGAAAATCAAGAATTTCGTCGCGAAAACAAAAATGTAGTTTTGGATCAAGAAAATCCATAATTTGGTCGCGAATACAACAATCTTGTTTTGGATCAAGAAAATCCATAATTTGGTCGTGAATACAAAAATCTAGTTTTGGATCAAGAAAATCTAGAATCAAGTTTTGGATCAAGAAAATCAAGCATTTGGTCGCGAATACAAAAATCTAGTTTTGGATCAAGAAAATCAAGAATTTGGTCGCGAATACAAAAATCTAGTTTTGGATCAAGAAAATCTAGAATTTGGTCGCGAATACAAAAATCTAGTTTTGGATCAAGAAAATCAAGAATTTGGTCGCGAATACAAAAATCTAGTTTTGGATCAAGAAAATCAAGAATTTGGTCGCGAATACAAAAATCTAGTTTTGGAACAAGAAAATCTAGAATTTGTTCGCGAATACAAAAATCTAGTTTTGGATCAAGAAAATCTAGAATTGGGTTCCGAATACAAAAATCTAGTTTCGGATCAAGAAAATCAAGCATTTGGTCGCGAATACAAAAAATTTGTTTTGGATCAAGAAAATCTAGAATTGGGTCCCTTATACAAAAATCTAGTTTTGAATCAAGAAAATCAAGAATTTCGTCGCGAAAACAAAAATGTAGTTTTGGATCAAGAAAATCAAGAATTTGGTCGCGAATACAACAATCTTGTTTTGGATCAAGAAAATCCATAATTTGGTCGTGAATACAAAAATCTAGTTTTGGATTAAGAAAATCTAGAATTTGGTCGCGAATACAAAAATCTAGTTTTGGATCAAGAAAATCTAGAATGGGGTTCCGAATACAAAAATCTAGTTTTGGATCAAGAAAATCAAGCATCTGGTCGCGAATACAAAAATCTAGTTTTGGATCAAGAAAATCAAGAATTTGGTCGCGAATACAAAAATGTAATTTTGGATCAAGAAAATCAAGCATTTGGTCGTGAATACAAAAATCTAGTTTTGGATCAAGAAAATCAAGAATTTCGTCGCGAATACAAAAATCTAGTTTTGGATCAAGAAAATCTAGAATTTGGTCGCCAATACAAAAATCTAGTTTTGGATCAAAAAAATCTAGAATTGGGTCCCGAATACAAAAATCTAGTTTTGGATCAAGAAAATCAAGAATTTCGTCGCGAATACAAAAATCTAGTTTTGGATCAAGAAAATCTAGAATTTGGTCGCAAATACAAAAATCTAGTTTTGGATCAAGAAAATCAAGCATTTGGTCTCGAATACGAAAATCTAGTTTTCGATCAAGAAAATCAAGAATTTGGTCGCGAATACAAAAATGTAGTTTTGGATCAAGAAAATCAAGAATTGTGATCCTGAATACGAAAAACTAGTTTTGGATCAAGAAAATCTAGAATTTGGTCGCGAATACAAAAATCTAGTTTTGGATCAAGAAAATCTAGAATTGGGTTCCGAATACAAAAATCTAGTTTTGGATCAAGAAAATCAAGCATTTGGTCGCGAATACAAAAAATTAGTTTTGGATCAAGAAAATCTAGAATTGGGTCCCTTATACAAAAATCTAGTTTTGAATCAAGAATTTCGTCGCGAAAACAAAAATGTAGTTTTGGAACAAGAAAATCAAGAATTTGGTCGCGAATACAACAATCTTGTTTTGGATCAAGAAAATCCATAATTTGGTCGTGAATACAAAAATCTAGTTTTGGATCAAGAAAATCTAGAATTTGGTCGCGAATACAAAAATCTAGTTTTGGATCAAGAAAATCTAGAATTGGGTCCCGAATACAAAAATCTAGTTTTGGATCAAGAAAATCAAGCATTTGCTCGCGAATACAAAAATCTAGTTTTGGATCAAGAAAATCAAGAATCGGGATCCTGAATACGAAAAACTAGTTTTGGATCAAGAAAATTATGAATTTGGTCGCGAATACAAAAATCTAGTTTTGGATCAAGAAAATCAAGAATTTCGTCGCGAATACAAAAATCTAGTTTTGGATCAAGAAAATCTAGAATTTGGTCGCAAATACAAAAATCTAGTTTTGGATCAAGAAAATCAAGCATTTGGTCTCGAATACGAAAATCTAGTTTTCGATCAAGAAAATCAAGCATTTGGTCGCGAATACAAAAATCTAGTTTTGGATCAAGAAAATCAAGAATTGTGATCCTGAATACGAAAAACTAGTTTTGGATCAAGAAAATTATGAATTTGGTCGCGAATACAAAATTCTAGTTTTGGATCAAGAAAATCAAGAATTTCGTCGCGAATACAAAAATCTAGTTTTGGATCAAGAAAATCTAGAATTTGGTCGCCAATACAAAAATCTAGTTTTGGATCAAAAAAATCTAGAATTGGGTCCCGAATACAAGAATCTAGTTTTGGATCAAGAAAATCAAGAATTTGGTCGCGAATACAAAAATCTAGTTTTGTATCAAGAAAATCAAGAATTTGGTCGCGAATACAACAATCTTGTTTTGGATCAAGAAAATAAAGAATTTGGTCGTGAATACAAAAATCTAGTTTTGGATCAAGAAAATCAAGAATTTGGTCGCGAATACAACAATCTTGTTTTGGATCAAGAAAATCCATAATTTGGTCGGGAATACAAAAATCTAGTTTTGGATCAAGAAAATCTAGAATTTGGTCGCGAATACAAAAATCTAGTTTTGGATCAAGAAAATCTAGAATTGGGTGCCGAATACAAAAATCTAGTTTTGGATCAAGAAAATCTAGAATTGGGTCCCGAATACAAAAATCTAGTTTTGGATCAAGAAAATCAAGAATTTGGTCGGGAATACAAAAATCTAGTTTTGGATCAAGAAAATCAAGAATTTGGTCGCGAATACAAAAATGTAGTTTTGGATCAAGAAAATCAAGAATTTGGTCGCGAATACAAAAATCTAGTTTTGGATCAAGAAAATCTAGAATTTGTTCGCGAATACAAAAATCTAGTTTTGGATCAAGAAAATCTAGAATTGGGTTCCGAATACAAAAATCTAGTTTTGGATCAAGAAAATCAAGCATTTGGTCGCGAATACAAAAAATTAGTTTTGGATCAAGAAAATCTAGAATTGGGTCCCTTATACAAAAATCTAGTTTTGAATCAAGAAAATCAAGAATTTCGTCGCGAAAACAAAAATGTAGTTTTGGATCAAGAAAATCAAGAATTTGGTCGCGAATACAACAATCTTGTTTTGGATCAAGAAAATCCATAATTTGGTCGTGAATACAAAAATCTAGTTTTGGATCAAGAAAATCTAGAATTTGGTCGCGAATACAAAAATCTAGTTTTGGATCAAGAAAATCTAGAATCAAGTTTTGGATCAAGAAAATCAAGCATTTGGTCGCGAATACAAAAATCTAGTTTTGGATCAAGAAAATCAAGAATTTGGTCGCGAATACAAAAATCTAGTTTTGGATCAAGAAAATCTAGAATTTGGTCGCGAATACAAAAATCTAGTTTTGGATCAAGAAAATCAAGAATTTGGTCGCGAATACAAAAATCTAGTTTTGGATCAAGAAAATCAAGAATTTGGTCGCGAATACAAAAATCTAGTTTTGGAACAAGAAAATCTAGAATTTGTTCGCGAATACAAAAATCTAGTTTTGGATCAAGAAAATCTAGAATTGGGTTCCGAATACAAAAATCTAGTTTCGGATCAAGAAAATCAAGTATTTGGTCGCGAATACAAAAAATTTGTTTTGGATCAAGAAAATCTAGAATTGGGTCCCTTATACAAAAATCTAGTTTTGAATCAAGAAAATCAAGAATTTCGTCGCGAAAACAAAAATGTAGTTTTGGATCAAGAAAATCAAGAATTTGGTCGCGAATACAACAATCTTGTTTTGGATCAAGAAAATCCATAATTTGGTCGTGAATACAAAAATCTAGTTTTGGATTAAGAAAATCTAGAATTTGGTCGCGAATACAAAAATCTAGTTTTGGATTAAGAAAATCAAGAATTGGGATCCTGAATACGAAAAACTAGTTTTGGATCAAGAAAATTATGAATTTGGTCACGAATACAAAAATCTAGTTTTGGATCAAGAAAATCAAGAATTTCGTCGCGAATACAAAAATCTAGTTTTGGATCAAGAAAATCTAGAATTTGGTCGCCAATACAAAAATCTAGTTTTGGATCAAAAAAATCTAGAATTGGGTCCCGAATACAAAAATCTAGTTTTGGATCAAGAAAATCAAGAATTTCGTCGCGAATACAAAAATCTAGTTTTGGATCAAGAAAATCTAGAATTTGGTCGCAAATACAAAAATCTAGTTTTGGATCAAGAAAATCAAGCATTTGGTCTCGAATACGAAAATCTAGTTTTCGATCAAGAAAATCAAGCATTTGGTCGCGAATACAAAAATCTAGTTTTGGATCAAGAAAATCAAGAATTGTGATCCTGAATACGAAAAACTAGTTTTGGATCAAGAAAATTATGAATTTGGTCGCGAATACAAAATTCTAGTTTTGGATCAAGAAAATCAAGAATTTCGTCGCGAATACAAAAATCTAGTTTTGGATCAAGAAAATCTAGAATTTGGTCGCCAATACAAAAATCTAGATTTGGATCAAGAAAATCTAGAATTGGGTGCCGAATACAAAAATCTAGTTTTGGATCAAGAAAATCTAGAATTGGGTCCCGAATACAAAAATCTAGTTTTGGATCAAGAAAATCAAGAATTTGGTCGGGAATACAAAAATCTAGTTTTGGATCAAGAAAATCAAGAATTTGGTCGCGAATACAAAAATCTAGTTTTGGATCAAGAAAATCAAGAATTTCGTCGCGAATACAAAAATGTAGTTTTGGATCAAGAAAATCTAGAATTTGGTCGCAAATACAAAAATCTAGTTTTGGATCAAGAAAATCAAGCATTTGGTCGCGAATACGAAAATCTAGTTTTCGATCAAGAAAATCAAGAATTTGGTCGCGAATACAACAATCTTGTTTTGGATCAAGAAAATCTAGAATTTGGTCGTGAATACAAAAATCTAGTTTTGGATCAAGAAAATCAAGAATTTGGTCGCGAATACAAAAATCTAGTTTTGGATCAAGAAAATCAAGAATTGGGATCCTGAATACGAAAAACTAGTTTGGGATCAACAAAATTATAAATATGGACGCGAATATAAAAATCTAGTTTTGGATGAAGAAAAGCAAGAATTGGGTCCCGAATACAAAATTCTAGTTTTTGATCAAGAAAATAAGCATTTGGTCGTGAATACAAAAATCGAGTTTAGGATCAAGAAAATTAAGAATTTGGTCGCGAATAGAAAAATCGAGTTTTGGATATATAAAATCAAGAAATTTGGTTGCGAAACCAAAAAAATAGTTTTGTATCAAGAAAATCAGGAATTTGTTCGCGAATACAAAAATCTAGTTTTGGATCAAAAAAATCTAGAATTGGGTCCCGAATACAAAAATCTAGTTTTGGATCAAGAAAATCAAGAATTTGGTCGGGAATACAAAAATCTAGTTTTGGATCAAGAAAATCAAGAATTTGGTCGCGAATACAAAAATGTAGTTTTGGATCAAGAAAATCAAGAATTTGGTCGCGAATATAAAAATCTAGTTTTGGATCAAGAAAATCTAGAATTTGGTCGCGAATACTAAAATCTAGTTTGGGATCAAGAAAATCTAGAATTGGGTTCCGAACACAAAAATTTAGTTTTGGATCAAGAAAATCAAGCATTTGGTCGCGAATACAAAAATCTAGTTTTGGATCAAGAAAATCAAGAATTTGGTCGCGAATACAAAAATGTAGTTTTGGATCAAGAAAATCAAGAATTTGGTCGCGAATACAAAAATCTAGTTTTGGATCAAGAAAATCAAGAATTTCGTCGCGAATACAAAAATGTAGTTTTGGATCAAGAAAATCTAGAATTTGGTCGCAAATACAAAAATCTAGTTTTGGATCAAGAAAATCCAGAATTTGGTCGCGAATACAAAAATCTAGTATTGGATCAAGAAAATCAAGCATTTGGTCGCGAATACAAAAATCTAGTTTTGGATCAAGAAAATCAAGAATAGGGATCCTGAATACGAAAAACTAGTTTTGGATCAAGAAAATTATGAATTTGGTCGCGAATACAAAAATCTAGTTTTGGATCAAGAAAATCAAGAATTTCGTAGCGAATACAAAAATCTAGTTTTGGATCAAGAAAATCTAGAATTTGGTCGCAAAAACAAAAATCTAGTTTTGGATCAAGAAAATCTAGAATTGGGTCTCGAATACAAAAATCTAGTTTTGGATCAAGAAAATCAAGAATTTGGTCGCGAATACAAAAATCTAGTTTTGGATCAAGAAAATCAAGAATTTGGTCGCGAATACAACAATCTTGTTTTGGATCAAGAAAGTCAAGAATTTGGTCGGGAATACAAAAATCTAGTTTTGGATCAAGAAAATCAAGAATTTGGTCGCGAATACAAAAATCTAGTTTTGGATCAAGAAAATCCATAATTTGGTCGTGAATACAAAAATCTAGTTTTGGATCAAGAAAATCTAGAATTAGGTCGCGAATACAAAAATCTAGTTTTGGATCAAGAAAATCTAGAATTGGGTTCCGAATACAAAAATCTAGTTTTGGATCAAGAAAATCAAGCATTTGGTCGCGAATACAAAAATCTAGTTTTGGATCAAGAAAATCTAGAATTGGGTCCCGAATACAAAAATCTAGTTTTGAATCAAGAAAATCAAGAATTTCGTCGCGAAAACAAAAATGTAGTTTTGGATCAAGAAAATCAAGAATTTGGTCGCGAATACAACAATCTTGTTTTGGATCAAGAAAATCCATAATTTGGTCGTGAATACAAAAATCTAGTTTTGCATCAAAAAAATCTAGAATTTGGTCGCGAATACAAAAATCTAGTTTTGGATCAAGAAAATCTAGAATTGGGATCCTGAATACGAAAAACTAGTTTTGGATCAAGAAAATTATGAATTTGGTCGCGAATACAAAAATCTAGTTTTGGATCAAAAATATCAAGAATTTCGTCGCGAATACAAAAATCTAGTTTTGGATCAAGAAAATCTAGAATTTGGTCGCAAATACAAAAATCTAGTTTTGGATCAAAAAAATCTAGAATTGGGTCCCGAATAAAAAAATCTTGTTTTGGATCAAGAAAATCTAGAATTTGGTCGCGAATACAAAAATCTAGTTTTGGATCAAGAAAATCATGAATTTGGTCGCGAATACAACAATCTTGTTTTGGATCAAGAAAATCCATAATTTGGTCGTGAATACAAAAATCTAGTTTTGGATCAAGAAAATCAAGCATTTGGTCGCGAATACAAAAATCTAGTTTTGGATCAAGAAAATCAAGAATTGGGATCCTGAATACGAAAAATTAGTTTTGGATCAAGAAAATTATGAATTTGGTCGCGAATACAAAAATCTAGTTTTGGATCAAGAAAATCAAGAATTTCGTAGCGAATACAAAAATCTAGTTTTGGATCAAGAAAATCTAGAATTTGGTCGCAAATACAAAAATCTAGTTTTGGATCAAGAAAATCTAGAATTGGGTCTCGAATACAAAAATCTAGTTTTGGATCAAGAAAATCAAGAATTTGGTCGCGAATACAAAAATCTAGTTTTGGAACAAGAAAATCAAGAATTTGGTCGCGAATACAACAATCTTGTTTTGGATCAAGAAAATCCATAATTTGGTCGTGAATACAAAAATCTAGTTTTGGATCAAGAAAATCTAGAATTTGGTCGCGAATACAAAAATCTAGTTTTGGATCAAGAAAATCTAGAATTGGGTCCCGAATACAAAAATCTAGTTTTGGATCAAGAAAATCAAGCATTTGCTCGCGAATACAAAAATCTAGTTTTGGATCAAGAAAATCAAGAATCGGGATCCTGAATACGAAAAACTAGTTTTGGATCAAGAAAATTATGAATTTGGTAGCGAATACAAAAATCTAGTTTTGGATCAAGAAAATCAAGAATTTCGTCGCGAATACAAAAATCTAGTTTTGGATCAAGAAAATCTAGAATTTGGTCGCAAATACAAAAATCTAGTTTTGGATCAAGAAAATCAAGCATTTGGTCTCGAATACGAAAATCTAGTTTTCGATCAAGAAAATCAAGCATTTGGTCGCGAATACAAAAATCTAGTTTTGGATCAAGAAAATCAAGAATTGTGATCCTGAATACGAAAAACTAGTTTTGGATCAAGAAAATTATGAATTTGGTCGCGAATACAAAATTCTAGTTTTGGATCAAGAAAATCAAGAATTTCGTCGAGAATACAAAAATCTAGTTTTGGATCAAGAAAATCTAGAATTTGGTCGCCAATACAAAAATCTAGTTTTGGATCAAAAAAATCTAGAATTGGGTCCCGAATACAAGAATCTAGTTTTGGATCAAGAAAATCAAGAATTTGGTCGCGAATACAAAAATCTAGTTTTGTATCAAGAAAATCAAGAATTTGGTCGCGAATACAACAATCTTGTTTTGGATCAAGACAATAAAGAATTTGGTCGTGAATACAAAAATCTAGTTTTGGATCAAGAAAATCAAGAATTTGGTCGCGAATACAACAATCTTGTTTTGGATCAAGAAAATCCATAATTTGGTCGTCAATACAAAAATCTAGTTTTGGATCAAGAAAATCTAGAATTTGGTCGCGAATACAAAAATCTAGTTTTGGATCAAGAAAATCTAGAATTGGGTGCCGAATACAAAAATCTAGTTTTGGATCAAGAAAATCTAGAATTGGGTCCCGAATACAAAAATCTAGTTTTGGATCAAGAAAATCAAGAATTTGGTCGGGAATACAAAAATCTAGTTTTGGATCAAGAAAATCAAGAATTTGGTCGCGAATACAAAAATGTAGTTTTGGATCAAGAAAATCAAGAATTTGGTCGCGAATACAAAAATCTAGTTTTGGATCAAGAAAATCTAGAATTTGTTCGCGAATACAAAAATCTAGTTTTGGATCAAGAAAATCTAGAATTGGGTTCCGAATACAAAAATCTAGTTTTGGATCAAGAAAATCAAGCATTTGGTCGCGAATACAAAAAATTAGTTTTGGATCAAGAAAATCTAGAATTGGGTCCCTTATACAAAAATCTAGTTTTGAATCAAGAAAATCAAGAATTTCGTCGCGAAAACAAAAATGTAGTTTTGGATCAAGAAAATCCATAATTTGGTCGCGAATACAACAATCTTGTTTTGGATCAAGAAAATCCATAATTTGGTCGTGAATACAAAAATCTAGTTTTGGATCAAGAAAATCTAGAATCAAGTTTTGGATCAAGAAAATCAAGCATTTGGTCGCGAATACAAAAATCTAGTTTTGGATCAAGAAAATCAAGAATTTGGTCGCGAATACAAAAATCTAGTTTTGGATCAAGAAAATCTAGAATTTGGTCGCGAATACAAAAATCTAGTTTTGGATCAAGAAAATCAAGAATTTGGTCGCGAATACAAAAATCTAGTTTTGGATCAAGAAAATCAAGAATTTGGTCGCGAATACAAAAATCTAGTTTTGGAACAAGAAAATCTAGAATTTGTTCGCGAATACAAAAATCTAGTTTTGGATCAAGAAAATCTAGAATTGGGTTCCGAATACAAAAATCTAGTTTCGGATCAAGAAAATCAAGCATTTGGTCGCGAATACAAAAAATTTGTTTTGGATCAAGAAAATCTAGAATTGGGTCCCTTATACAAAAATCTAGTTTTGAATCAAGAAAATCAAGAATTTCGTCGCGAAAACAAAAATGTAGTTTTGGATCAAGAAAATCAAGAATTTGGTCGCGAATACAACAATCTTGTTTTGGATCAAGAAAATCCATAATTTGGTCGTGAATACAAAAATCTAGTTTTGGATTAAGAAAATCTAGAATTTGGTCGCGAATACAAAAATCTAGTTTTGGATCAAGAAAATCTAGAATGGGGTTCCGAATACAAAAATCTAGTTTTGGATCAAGAAAATCAAGCATCTGGTCGCGAATACAAAAATCTAGTTTTGGATCAAGAAAATCAAGAATTTGGTCGCGAATACAAAAATGTAATTTTGGATCAAGAAAATCAAGCATTTGGTCGTGAATACAAAAATCTAGTTTTGGATCAAGAAAATCAAGAATTTCGTCGCGAATACAAAAATCTAGTTTTGGATCAAGAAAATCTAGAATTTGGTCGCCAATACAAAAATCTAGTTTTGGATCAAAAAAATCTAGAATTGGGTCCCGAATACAAAAATCTAGTTTTGGATCAAGAAAATCAAGAATTTCGTCGCGAATACAAAAATCTAGTTTTGGATCAAGAAAATCTAGAATTTGGTCGCAAATACAAAAATCTAGTTTTGGATCAAGAAAATCAAGCATTTGGTCTCGAATACGAAAATCTAGTTTTCGATCAAGAAAATCAAGAATTTGGTCGCGAATACAAAAATGTAGTTTTGGATCAAGAAAATCAAGAATTGTGATCCTGAATACGAAAAACTAGTTTTGGATCAAGAAAATCTAGAATTTGGTCGCGAATACAAAAATCTAGTTTTGGATCAAGAAAATCTAGAATTGGGTTCCGAATACAAAAATCTAGTTTTGGATCAAGAAAATCAAGCATTTGGTCGCGAATACAAAAAATTAGTTTTGGATCAAGAAAATCTAGAATTGGGTCCCTTATACAAAAATCTAGTTTTGAATCAAGAATTTCGTCGCGAAAACAAAAATGTAGTTTTGGAACAAGAAAATCAAGAATTTGGTCGCGAATACAACAATCTTGTTTTGGATCAAGAAAATCCATAATTTGGTCGTGAATACAAAAATCTAGTTTTGGATCAAGAAAATCTAGAATTTGGTCGCGAATACAAAAATCTAGTTTTGGATCAAGAAAATCTAGAATTGGGTCCCGAATACAAAAATCTAGTTTTGGATCAAGAAAATCAAGCATTTGCTCGCGAATACAAAAATCTAGTTTTGGATCAAGAAAATCAAGAATCGGGATCCTGAATACGAAAAACTAGTTTTGGATCAAGAAAATTATGAATTTGGTCGCGAATACAAAAATCTAGTTTTGGATCAAGAAAATCAAGAATTTCGTCGCGAATACAAAAATCTAGTTTTGGATCAAGAAAATCTAGAATTTGGTCGCAAATACAAAAATCTAGTTTTGGATCAAGAAAATCAAGCATTTGGTCTCGAATACGAAAATCTAGTTTTCGATCAAGAAAATCAAGCATTTGGTCGCGAATACAAAAATCTAGTTTTGGATCAAGAAAATCAAGAATTGTGATCCTGAATACGAAAAACTAGTTTTGGATCAAGAAAATTATGAATTTGGTCGCGAATACAAAATTCTAGTTTTGGATCAAGAAAATCAAGAATTTCGTCGCGAATACAAAAATCTAGTTTTGGATCAAGAAAATCTAGAATTTGGTCGCCAATACAAAAATCTAGTTTTGGATCAAAAAAATCTAGAATTGGGTCCCGAATACAAGAATCTAGTTTTGGATCAAGAAAATCAAGAATTTGGTCGCGAATACAAAAATCTAGTTTTGTATCAAGAAAATCAAGAATTTGGTCGCGAATACAACAATCTTGTTTTGGATCAAGAAAATAAAGAATTTGGTCGTGAATACAAAAATCTAGTTTTGGATCAAGAAAATCAAGAATTTGGTCGCGAATACAACAATCTTGTTTTGGATCAAGAAAATCCATAATTTGGTCGGGAATACAAAAATCTAGTTTTGGATCAAGAAAATCTAGAATTTGGTCGCGAATACAAAAATCTAGTTTTGGATCAAGAAAATCTAGAATTGGGTGCCGAATACAAAAATCTAGTTTTGGATCAAGAAAATCTAGAATTGGGTCCCGAATACAAAAATCTAGTTTTGGATCAAGAAAATCAAGAATTTGGTCGGGAATACAAAAATCTAGTTTTGGATCAAGAAAATCAAGAATTTGGTCGCGAATACAAAAATGTAGTTTTGGATCAAGAAAATCAAGAATTTGGTCGCGAATACAAAAATCTAGTTTTGGATCAAGAAAATCTAGAATTTGTTCGCGAATACAAAAATCTAGTTTTGGATCAAGAAAATCTAGAATTGGGTTCCGAATACAAAAATCTAGTTTTGGATCAAGAAAATCAAGCATTTGGTCGCGAATACAAAAAATTAGTTTTGGATCAAGAAAATCTAGAATTGGGTCCCTTATACAAAAATCTAGTTTTGAATCAAGAAAATCAAGAATTTCGTCGCGAAAACAAAAATGTAGTTTTGGATCAAGAAAATCAAGAATTTGGTCGCGAATACAACAATCTTGTTTTGGATCAAGAAAATCCATAATTTGGTCGTGAATACAAAAATCTAGTTTTGGATCAAGAAAATCTAGAATTTGGTCGCGAATACAAAAATCTAGTTTTGGATCAAGAAAATCTAGAATCAAGTTTTGGATCAAGAAAATCAAGCATTTGGTCGCGAATACAAAAATCTAGTTTTGGATCAAGAAAATCAAGAATTTGGTCGCGAATACAAAAATCTAGTTTTGGATCAAGAAAATCTAGAATTTGGTCGCGAATACAAAAATCTAGTTTTGGATCAAGAAAATCAAGAATTTGGTCGCGAATACAAAAATCTAGTTTTGGATCAAGAAAATCAAGAATTTGGTCGCGAATACAAAAATCTAGTTTTGGAACAAGAAAATCTAGAATTTGTTCGCGAATACAAAAATCTAGTTTTGGATCAAGAAAATCTAGAATTGGGTTCCGAATACAAAAATCTAGTTTCGGATCAAGAAAATCAAGTATTTGGTCGCGAATACAAAAAATTTGTTTTGGATCAAGAAAATCTAGAATTGGGTCCCTTATACAAAAATCTAGTTTTGAATCAAGAAAATCAAGAATTTCGTCGCGAAAACAAAAATGTAGTTTTGGATCAAGAAAATCAAGAATTTGGTCGCGAATACAACAATCTTGTTTTGGATCAAGAAAATCCATAATTTGGTCGTGAATACAAAAATCTAGTTTTGGATTAAGAAAATCTAGAATTTGGTCGCGAATACAAAAATCTAGTTTTGGATTAAGAAAATCAAGAATTGGGATCCTGAATACGAAAAACTAGTTTTGGATCAAGAAAATTATGAATTTGGTCACGAATACAAAAATCTAGTTTTGGATCAAGAAAATCAAGAATTTCGTCGCGAATACAAAAATCTAGTTTTGGATCAAGAAAATCTAGAATTTGGTCGCCAATACAAAAATCTAGTTTTGGATCAAAAAAATCTAGAATTGGGTCCCGAATACAAAAATCTAGTTTTGGATCAAGAAAATCAAGAATTTCGTCGCGAATACAAAAATCTAGTTTTGGATCAAGAAAATCTAGAATTTGGTCGCAAATACAAAAATCTAGTTTTGGATCAAGAAAATCAAGCATTTGGTCTCGAATACGAAAATCTAGTTTTCGATCAAGAAAATCAAGCATTTGGTCGCGAATACAAAAATCTAGTTTTGGATCAAGAAAATCAAGAATTGTGATCCTGAATACGAAAAACTAGTTTTGGATCAAGAAAATTATGAATTTGGTCGCGAATACAAAATTCTAGTTTTGGATCAAGAAAATCAAGAATTTCGTCGCGAATACAAAAATCTAGTTTTGGATCAAGAAAATCTAGAATTTGGTCGCCAATACAAAAATCTAGATTTGGATCAAGAAAATCTAGAATTGGGTGCCGAATACAAAAATCTAGTTTTGGATCAAGAAAATCTAGAATTGGGTCCCGAATACAAAAATCTAGTTTTGGATCAAGAAAATCAAGAATTTGGTCGGGAATACAAAAATCTAGTTTTGGATCAAGAAAATCAAGAATTTGGTCGCGAATACAAAAATCTAGTTTTGGATCAAGAAAATCAAGAATTTCGTCGCGAATACAAAAATGTAGTTTTGGATCAAGAAAATCTAGAATTTGGTCGCAAATACAAAAATCTAGTTTTGGATCAAGAAAATCAAGCATTTGGTCGCGAATACGAAAATCTAGTTTTCGATCAAGAAAATCAAGAATTTGGTCGCGAATACAACAATCTTGTTTTGGATCAAGAAAATCTAGAATTTGGTCGTGAATACAAAAATCTAGTTTTGGATCAAGAAAATCAAGAATTTGGTCGCGAATACAAAAATCTAGTTTTGGATCAAGAAAATCAAGAATTGGGATCCTGAATACGAAAAACTAGTTTGGGATCAACAAAATTATAAATATGGACGCGAATATAAAAATCTAGTTTTGGATGAAGAAAAGCAAGAATTGGGTCCCGAATACAAAATTCTAGTTTTTGATCAAGAAAATAAGCATTTGGTCGTGAATACAAAAATCGAGTTTAGGATCAAGAAAATTAAGAATTTGGTCGCGAATAGAAAAATCGAGTTTTGGATATATAAAATCAAGAAATTTGGTTGCGAAACCAAAAAAATAGTTTTGTATCAAGAAAATCAGGAATTTGTTCGCGAATACAAAAATCTAGTTTTGGATCAAAAAAATCTAGAATTGGGTCCCGAATACAAAAATCTAGTTTTGGATCAAGAAAATCAAGAATTTGGTCGGGAATACAAAAATCTAGTTTTGGATCAAGAAAATCAAGAATTTGGTCGCGAATACAAAAATGTAGTTTTGGATCAAGAAAATCAAGAATTTGGTCGCGAATATAAAAATCTAGTTTTGGATCAAGAAAATCTAGAATTTGGTCGCGAATACTAAAATCTAGTTTGGGATCAAGAAAATCTAGAATTGGGTTCCGAACACAAAAATTTAGTTTTGGATCAAGAAAATCAAGCATTTGGTCGCGAATACAAAAATCTAGTTTTGGATCAAGAAAATCAAGAATTTGGTCGCGAATACAAAAATGTAGTTTTGGATCAAGAAAATCAAGAATTTGGTCGCGAATACAAAAATCTAGTTTTGGATCAAGAAAATCAAGAATTTCGTCGCGAATACAAAAATGTAGTTTTGGATCAAGAAAATCTAGAATTTGGTCGCAAATACAAAAATCTAGTTTTGGATCAAGAAAATCCAGAATTTGGTCGCGAATACAAAAATCTAGTATTGGATCAAGAAAATCAAGCATTTGGTCGCGAATACAAAAATCTAGTTTTGGATCAAGAAAATCAAGAATAGGGATCCTGAATACGAAAAACTAGTTTTGGATCAAGAAAATTATGAATTTGGTCGCGAATACAAAAATCTAGTTTTGGATCAAGAAAATCAAGAATTTCGTAGCGAATACAAAAATCTAGTTTTGGATCAAGAAAATCTAGAATTTGGTCGCAAAAACAAAAATCTAGTTTTGGATCAAGAAAATCTAGAATTGGGTCTCGAATACAAAAATCTAGTTTTGGATCAAGAAAATCAAGAATTTGGTCGCGAATACAAAAATCTAGTTTTGGATCAAGAAAATCAAGAATTTGGTCGCGAATACAACAATCTTGTTTTGGATCAAGAAAGTCAAGAATTTGGTCGGGAATACAAAAATCTAGTTTTGGATCAAGAAAATCAAGAATTTGGTCGCGAATACAAAAATCTAGTTTTGGATCAAGAAAATCCATAATTTGGTCGTGAATACAAAAATCTAGTTTTGGATCAAGAAAATCTAGAATTAGGTCGCGAATACAAAAATCTAGTTTTGGATCAAGAAAATCTAGAATTGGGTTCCGAATACAAAAATCTAGTTTTGGATCAAGAAAATCAAGCATTTGGTCGCGAATACAAAAATCTAGTTTTGGATCAAGAAAATCTAGAATTGGGTCCCGAATACAAAAATCTAGTTTTGAATCAAGAAAATCAAGAATTTCGTCGCGAAAACAAAAATGTAGTTTTGGATCAAGAAAATCAAGAATTTGGTCGCGAATACAACAATCTTGTTTTGGATCAAGAAAATCCATAATTTGGTCGTGAATACAAAAATCTAGTTTTGCATCAAAAAAATCTAGAATTTGGTCGCGAATACAAAAATCTAGTTTTGGATCAAGAAAATCTAGAATTGGGATCCTGAATACGAAAAACTAGTTTTGGATCAAGAAAATTATGAATTTGGTCGCGAATACAAAAATCTAGTTTTGGATCAAAAATATCAAGAATTTCGTCGCGAATACAAAAATCTAGTTTTGGATCAAGAAAATCTAGAATTTGGTCGCAAATACAAAAATCTAGTTTTGGATCAAAAAAATCTAGAATTGGGTCCCGAATAAAAAAATCTTGTTTTGGATCAAGAAAATCTAGAATTTGGTCGCGAATACAAAAATCTAGTTTTGGATCAAGAAAATCATGAATTTGGTCGCGAATACAACAATCTTGTTTTGGATCAAGAAAATCCATAATTTGGTCGTGAATACAAAAATCTAGTTTTGGATCAAGAAAATCAAGCATTTGGTCGCGAATACAAAAATCTAGTTTTGGATCAAGAAAATCAAGAATTGGGATCCTGAATACGAAAAATTAGTTTTGGATCAAGAAAATTATGAATTTGGTCGCGAATACAAAAATCTAGTTTTGGATCAAGAAAATCAAGAATTTCGTAGCGAATACAAAAATCTAGTTTTGGATCAAGAAAATCTAGAATTTGGTCGCAAATACAAAAATCTAGTTTTGGATCAAGAAAATCTAGAATTGGGTCTCGAATACAAAAATCTAGTTTTGGATCAAGAAAATCAAGAATTTGGTCGCGAATACAAAAATCTAGTTTTGGATCAAGAAAATCAAGAATTTGGTCGCGAATACAACAATCTTGTTTTGGATCAAGAAAATCAAGAATTTGGTCGTGAATACAAAAATTTAGTTTTGGATCAAGAAAATCAAGAATTTGGTCGCGAATACAAAAATCTAGTTTTGGATCAAGAAAATCCATAATTTGGTCGGGAATACAAAAATCTAGTTTTGGATCAAGAAAATCTAGAATTTGGTCGCGAATACAAAAATCTAGTTTTGGATCAAGAAAATCAAGAATTGGGATCGTGAATACGAAAAACTAGTTTTGGATCAAGAAAATTATGAATTTGGTCACGAATACAAAAATCTAGTTTTGGATCAAGAAAATCAAGAATTTCGTCGCGAATACAAAAATCTAGTTTTGGATCAAGAAAATCTAGAATTTGGTCGCCAATACAAAAATCTAGTTTTGGATCAAAAAAATCTAGAATTGGGTCCCGAATACAAAATCTAGTTTTGGATCAAGAAAATCAAGAATTTGGTCGCGAATACAACAATCTTGTTTTGGATCAAGAAAATCCATAATTTGGTCGTGAATACAAAAATCTAGTTTTGGGCCAAGAAAATCAAGAATTTGGTCGCGAATACAAAAATCTAGTTTTGGATCAAGAAAATCAAGAATTGGGATCCTGAATACGAAAAACTAGTTTGGGATCAACAAAATTATAAATATGGACGCGAATACAAAAATCTAGTTTTGGATGAAGAAAAGCAGGAATTGGGTCCCGAATACAAAATTCTAGTTTTGGATCAAGAAAATAAGAATTTGGTCGTGAATACAAAATTCGAGTTTTGGATCAAGAAAATCAAGAATTTGGTCGCGAATAGAAAAATCGAGTTTTGGATCTATAAAATCAAGAAATTTGGTTGCGACACCAAAAAAATAGTTTTGTATCAAGAAAATCAAGAATTTGTTCGCGAATACAAAAATCTAGTTTTGGATCAAGAAAATCTAGAATTGGGTTCCGAATACAAAAGTCTAGTTTTGGATCAAGAAAATCAAGAATTGGGATCCTGAATACGAAAAACTAGTTTGGGATCAAAAAAATTATTACTGTGGACGCGAATACAAAAATCTAGTTTTGGATGAAGAAAAGCAAGAATTGGGTCCCGAATACAAAAATCGAGTTTTGGATCAAGAAAATCCAGAATTTGGTCGTGAATACAAAAATCTAGTTTTGGATCATGAAAATCAAGAATTTGGTCGCGAATACAAAAATCTAGTTTTGGATCAAGAAAATCAAGAATTGGGATCCTGAATACGAAAAACTAGTTTGGGATCAAAAAAATTATTGAATTGGGTCCCGAATACAAAAATCTAGTTTTGGATCAAGAAAATCAAGAATTTGGTCGGGAATACAAAAATCTAGTTTTGGATCAAGAAAATCAAGAATTTGGTCGCGAATACAAAAATGTAGTTTTGGATCAAGAAAATCAAGAATTTGGTCGCGAATACAAAAATCTAGTTTTGGATCAAGAAAATCTAGAATTTGGTCGCGAATATAAAAATCTAGTTTTGGATCAAGAAAATCTAGAATTGGGTTCCGAATACAAAAATCTAGTTTTGGATCAAGAAAATCAAGCATTTGGTCGCGAATACAAAAAATTAGTTTTGGATCAAGAAAATCTAGAATTGGGTCCCGAATACAAAAATTTAGTTTTGAATCAAGAAAATCAAGAATTTCGTCGCGAAAATAAAAATGTAGTTTTGGATCAAGAAAATCAATAATTTGGTCGCGAATACAACAATCTTGTTTTGGATCAAGAAAATCTATAATTTGGTCGGGAATACAAAAATCTAGTTTTGGATCAAGAAAATCTAGAATTGGGTTCCGAATACAAAAGTCTAGTTTTGGATCAAGAAAATCAAGAATTGGGATCCTGAATACGAAAAACTAGTTTGGGATCAAAAAAATTATTACTGTGGACGCGAATACAAAAATCTAGTTTTGGATGAAGAAAAGCAAGAATTGGGTCCCGAATACAAAAATCGAGTTTTGGATCAAGAAAATCCAGAATTTGGTCGTGAATACAAAAATCTAGTTTTGGATCATGAAAATCAAGAATTTGGTCGCGAATACAAAAATCTAGTTTTGGATCAAGAAAATCAAGAATTGGGATCCTGAATACGAAAAACTAGTTTGGGATCAAAAAAATTATTGAATTGGGTCCCGAATACAAAAATCTAGTTTTGGATCAAGAAAATCAAGAATTTGGTCGGGAATACAAAAATCTAGTTTTGGATCAAGAAAATCAAGAATTTGGTCGCGAATACAAAAATGTAGTTTTGGATCAAGAAAATCAAGAATTTGGTCGCGAATACAAAAATCTAGTTTTGGATCAAGAAAATCTAGAATTTGGTCGCGAATATAAAAATCTAGTTTTGGATCAAGAAAATCTAGAATTGGGTTCCGAATACAAAAATCTAGTTTTGGATCAAGAAAATCAAGCATTTGGTCGCGAATACAAAAAATTAGTTTTGGATCAAGAAAATCTAGAATTGGGTCCCGAATACAAAAATTTAGTTTTGAATCAAGAAAATCAAGAATTTCGTCGCGAAAATAAAAATGTAGTTTTGGATCAAGAAAATCAATAATTTGGTCGCGAATACAACAATCTTGTTTTGGATCAAGAAAATCCATAATTTGGTCGTGAATACAAAAATCTAGTTTTGGATCAATAAAATCTAGAATTTGGTCGCGAATACAAAAATCTAGTTTTGGATCAAGAAAATCTAGAATTGGGTTTCGAATACAAAAATCTAGTTTTGGATCAAGAAAATCAAGCATTTGGTCGCGAATACAAAAATCTAGTTTTGGATCAAGAAAATCATGAATTGTGATCCTGAATACGAAGAACTAGTTTTGGATCAAGAAAATTATGAATTTGGTCGCGAATACAAAATTCTAGTTTTGGATCAAGAAAATCAAGAATTTCGTCGCGAATACAAAAATCTAGTTTTGGATCAAGAAAATCTAGAATTTGGTCGCCAATACAAAAATCTAGTTTTGGATCAAAAAAATCTAGAATTGGGTCCCGAATACAAGAATCAAGTTTTGGATCAAGAAAATCAAGAATTTGGTCGCGAATACAAAAATCTAGTTTTGGATCAAGAAAATCAAGAATTTGGTCGCGAATACAACAATCTTGTTTTGGATCAAGAAAATCCAGAATTTGGTCGTGAATACAAAAATCTAGTTTTGGATCATGAAAATCAAGAATTTGGTCGCGAATACAAAAATCTAGTTTTGGATCAAGAAAATCAAGAATTGGGATCCTGAATACGAAAAACTAGTTTGGGATCAAAAAAATTATAACTGTGGACGCGAATACAAAAATCTAGTTTTGGATGAAGAAAAGCAAGAATTGGGTCCCGAATACAAAAATCGAGTTTTGGATCAAGAAAATCAAGAATTTGGTCGCGAATAGAAAAATCGAGTTTTGGATCTATAAAATCAAGAAATTTGGTTGCGAAACCAAAAAAATAGTTTTGTATCAAGAAAATCAAGAATTTGTTCGCGAATACAAAAATCTAGTTTTGGATCAAAAAAATCTAGAATTGGGTCCCGAATACAAAAATCTAGTTTTGGATCAAGAAAATCAAGAATTTGGTCGGGAATACAAAAATCTAGTTTTGGATCAAGAAAATCAAGAATTTGGTCGCGAATACAAAAATGTAGTTTTGGATCAAGAAAATCAAGAATTTGGTCGCGAATACAAAAATCTAGTTTTGGATCAAGAAAATCTAGAATTTGGTCGCGAATATAAAAATCTAGTTTTGGATCAAGAAAATCTAGAATTGGGTTCCGAATACAAAAATCTAGTTTTGGATCAAGAAAATCAAGCATTTGGTCGCGAATACAAAAAATTAGTTTGGATCAAGAAAATCTAGAATTGGGTCCCGAATACAAAAATCTAGTTTTGAATCAAGAAAATCAAGAATTTCGTCGCGAAAACAAAAATGTAGTTTTGGATCAAGAAAATCAAGAATTTGGTCGCGAATACAACAATATTGTTTTGGATCAAGAAAATCCATAATTTGGTCGTGAATACAAAAATCTAGTTTTGGATCAAGAAAATCTAGAATTTGGTCGCGAATACAAAAATCTAGTTTTGGATCAAGAAAATCTAGAATTTGGTCGCGAATACAAAAATCTAGTTTTGGATCAAGAAAATCTAGAATTTGGTCGCGAATACAAAAATCTTGTTTTGGATCAAGAAAATCCATAATTTGGTCGTGAATACAAAAATCTAGTTTTGGATCAAGAAAATCAAGAATTTGGTCGCGAATACAAAAATCTAGTTTTGGATCAAGAAAATCAAGAATTTGGTCGCGAATACAAAAATCTATTTTTGGATCAAGAAAATCAAGAATTGGGATCCTGAATACGAAAAACTAGTTTGGGATCAACAAAATTATAAATATGGACGCGAATACAAAAATCTAGTTTTGGATGAAGAAAAGCAAGAATTGGGTCCCGAATACAAAATTCTAGTTTTGGATCAAGAAAATAAGCATTTGGTCGTGAATACAAAAATCGAGTTTTGGATCAAGAAAATCAAGAATTTGGTCGCGTATAGAAAAATCGAGTTTTGGATCTATAAAATCAAGAAATTTGGTTGCGAAACAAAAAAATAGTTTTGTATCAAGAAAATCAAGAATTTGTTCGCGAATACAAAAATCTAGTTTTGGATCAAAAAAATCTAGAATTGGGTCCCGAATACAAAAATCTAGTTTTGGATCAAGAAAATCAAGAATTTAGTCGGGAATACAAAAATCTAGTTTTGGATCAAGAAAATCAAGAATTTGGTCGCGAATACAAAAATGTAGTTTTGGATCAAGAAAATCAAGAATTTGGTCGCGAATACAAAAATCTAGTTTTGGATCAAGAAAATCTAGAATTTGGTCGCGAATATAAAAATCTAGTTTTGGATCAAGAAAATCTAGAATTGGGTTCCGAATACAAAAATCTAGTTTTGGATCAAGAAAATCAAGCATTTGGTCGCGAATACAAAAAATTAGTTTTGGATCAAGAAAATCTAGAATTGGGTCCCGAATACAAAAATCTAGTTTTGAATCAAGAAAATCAAGAATTTCGTCGCGAAAACAAAAATGTAGTTTGGGATCAAGAAAATCAAGAATTTGGTCGCGAATACAACAATCTTGTTTTGGATCAAGAAAATCTATAATTTGGTCGGGAATACAAAAATCTAGTTTTGGATCAAGAAAATCTAGAATTGGGTTCCGAATACAAAAATCTAGTTTTGGATCAAGAAAATCAAGCATTTGGTCGCGAATACAAAAATCTAGTTTTGGATCAAGAAAATCAAGAATTTGGTCGCGAATACAAAAATCTAGTTTTGGATCAAGAAAATCAAGAATTGGGATCCTGAATACGAAAAACTAGTTAGGGATCAACAAAATTATAAATATGGACGCGAATACAAAAATCTAGTTTTGGATGAAGAAAAGCAAGAATTGGGTCCCGAATACAAAATTCTAGTTTTGGATCAAGAAAATAAGCATTTGGTCGTGAATACAAATATCGAGTTTTGGATCAAGAAAATCAAGAATTTCGTCGCGAAAACAAAAATGTAGTTTTGGATCAAGAAAATCAAGAATTTGGTCGCGAATACAACAATCTTGTTTTGGATCAAGAAAATCCATAATTTGGTCGTGAATACAAAAATCTAGTTTTGGATCAAGAAAATCTAGAATTTGGTCGCGAATACAAAAATCTAGTTTTGGATCAAGAAAATCTAGAATTGGGTTCCGAATACAAAAATCTAGTTTTGGATCAAGAAAATCAAGAATTTGGTCGCGAATACAAAAATCTAGTTTTGGATCAAGAAAATCAAGAATTTGGTCGCGAATACAAAAATCTATTTTTGGATCAAGAAAATCAAGAATTGGGATCCTGAATACGAAAAACTAGTTTGGGATCAACAAAATTATAAATATGGACGCGAATACAAAAATCTAGTTTTGGATGAAGAAAAGCAAGAATTGGGTCCCGAATACAAAATTCTAGTTTTGGATCAAGAAAATAAGCATTTGGTCGTGAATACAAAAATCGAGTTTTGGATCAAGAAAATCAAGAATTTGGTCGCGTATAGAAAAATCGAGTTTTGGATCTATAAAATCAAGAAATTTGGTTGCGAAACAAAAAAATAGTTTTGTATCAAGAAAATCAAGAATTTGTTCGCGAATACAAAAATCTAGTTTTGGATCAAAAAAATCTAGAATTGGGTCCCGAATACAAAAATCTAGTTTTGGATCAAGAAAATCAAGAATTTAGTCGGGAATACAAAAATCTAGTTTTGGATCAAGAAAATCAAGAATTTGGTCGCGAATACAAAAATGTAGTTTTGGATCAAGAAAATCAAGAATTTGGTCGCGAATACAAAAATCTAATTTTGGATCAAGAAAATCTAGAATTTGGTCGCGAATATAAAAATCTAGTTTTGGATCAAGAAAATCTAGAATTGGGTTCCGAATACAAAAATCTAGTTTTGGATCAAGAAAATCAAGCATTTGGTCGCGAATACAAAAAATTAGTTTTGGATCAAGAAAATCTAGAATTGGGTCCCGAATACAAAAATCTAGTTTTGAATCAAGAAAATCAAGAATTTCGTCGCGAAAACAAAAATGTAGTTTGGGATCAAGAAAATCAAGAATTTGGTCGCGAATACAACAATCTTGTTTTGGATCAAGAAAATCTATAATTTGGTCGGGAATACAAAAATCTAGTTTTGGATCAAGAAAATCTAGAATTGGGTTCCGAATACAAAAATCTAGTTTTGGATCAAGAAAATCAAGCATTTGGTCGCGAATACAAAAATCTAGTTTTGGATCAAGAAAATCAAGAATTTGGTCGCGAATACAAAAATCTAGTTTTGGATCAAGAAAATCAAGAATTGGGATCCTGAATACGAAAAACTAGTTAGGGATCAACAAAATTATAAATATGGACGCGAATACAAAAATCTAGTTTTGGATGAAGAAAAGCAAGAATTGGGTCCCGAATACAAAATTCTAGTTTTGGATCAAGAAAATAAGCATTTGGTCGTGAATACAAATATCGAGTTTTGGATCAAGAAAATCAAGAATTTCGTCGCGAAAACAAAAATGTAGTTTTGGATCAAGAAAATCAAGAATTTGGTCGCGAATACAACAATCTTGTTTTGGATCAAGAAAATCCATAATTTGGTCGTGAATACAAAAATCTAGTTTTGGATCAAGAAAATCTAGAATTGGGTTCCGAATACAAAAATCTAGTTTTGGATCAAGAAAATCAAGCATTTGGTCGCGAATACAAAAAATTAGTTTTGGATCAAGAAAATCTAGAATTGGGTCCCGAATACAAAAATTTAGTTTTGAATCAAGAAAATCAAGAATTTCGTCGCGAAAATAAAAATGTAGTTTTGGATCAAGAAAATCAATAATTTGGTCGCGAATACAACAATCTTGTTTTGGATCAAGAAAATCCATAATTTGGTCGTGAATACAAAAATCTAGTTTTGGATCAATAAAATCTAGAATTTGGTCGCGAATACAAAAATCTAGTTTTGGATCAAGAAAATCTAGAATTGGGTTCCGAATACAAAAATCTAGTTTTGGATCAAGAAAATCAAGCATTTGGTCGCGAATACAAAAATCTAGTTTTGGATCAAGAAAATCATGAATTGTGATCCTGAATACGAAGAACTAGTTTTGGATCAAGAAAATTATGAATTTGGTCGCGAATACAAAATTCTAGTTTTGGATCAAGAAAATCAAGAATTTCGTCGCGAATACAAAAATCTAGTTTTGGATCAAGAAAATCTAGAATTTGGTCGCCAATACAAAAATCTAGTTTTGGATCAAAAAAATCTAGAATTGGGTCCCGAATACAAGAATCAAGTTTTGGATCAAGAAAATCAAGAATTTGGTCGCGAATACAAAAATCTAGTTTTGGATCAAGAAAATCAAGAATTTGGTCGCGAATACAACAATCTTGTTTTGGATCAAGAAAATCCAGAATTTGGTCGTGAATACAAAAATCTAGTTTTGGATCATGAAAATCAAGAATTTGGTCGCGAATACAAAAATCTAGTTTTGGATCAAGAAAATCAAGAATTGGGATCCTGAATACGAAAAACTAGTTTGGGATCAAAAAAATTATAACTGTGGACGCGAATACAAAAATCTAGTTTTGGATGAAGAAAAGCAAGAATTGGGTCCCGAATACAAAAATCGAGTTTTGGATCAAGAAAATCAAGAATTTGGTCGCGAATAGAAAAATCGAGTTTTGGATCTATAAAATCAAGAAATTTGGTTGCGAAACCAAAAAAATAGTTTTGTATCAAGAAAATCAAGAATTTGTTCGCGAATACAAAAATCTAGTTTTGGATCAAAAAAATCTAGAATTGGGTCCCGAATACAAAAATCTAGTTTTGGATCAAGAAAATCAAGAATTTGGTCGGGAATACAAAAATCTAGTTTTGGATCAAGAAAATCAAGAATTTGGTCGCGAATACAAAAATGTAGTTTTGGATCAAGAAAATCAAGAATTTGGTCGCGAATACAAAAATCTAGTTTTGGATCAAGAAAATCTAGAATTTGGTCGCGAATATAAAAATCTAGTTTTGGATCAAGAAAATCTAGAATTGGGTTCCGAATACAAAAATCTAGTTTTGGATCAAGAAAATCAAGCATTTGGTCGCGAATACAAAAAATTAGTTTGGATCAAGAAAATCTAGAATTGGGTCCCGAATACAAAAATCTAGTTTTGAATCAAGAAAATCAAGAATTTCGTCGCGAAAACAAAAATGTAGTTTTGGATCAAGAAAATCAAGAATTTGGTCGCGAATACAACAATATTGTTTTGGATCAAGAAAATCCATAATTTGGTCGTGAATACAAAAATCTAGTTTTGGATCAAGAAAATCTAGAATTTGGTCGCGAATACAAAAATCTAGTTTTGGATCAAGAAAATCTAGAATTTGGTCGCGAATACAAAAATCTAGTTTTGGATCAAGAAAATCTAGAATTTGGTCGCGAATACAAAAATCTTGTTTTGGATCAAGAAAATCCATAATTTGGTCGTGAATACAAAAATCTAGTTTTGGATCAAGAAAATCAAGAATTTGGTCGCGAATACAAAAATCTAGTTTTGGATCAAGAAAATCAAGAATTTGGTCGCGAATACAAAAATCTATTTTTGGATCAAGAAAATCAAGAATTGGGATCCTGAATACGAAAAACTAGTTTGGGATCAACAAAATTATAAATATGGACGCGAATACAAAAATCTAGTTTTGGATGAAGAAAAGCAAGAATTGGGTCCCGAATACAAAATTCTAGTTTTGGATCAAGAAAATAAGCATTTGGTCGTGAATACAAAAATCGAGTTTTGGATCAAGAAAATCAAGAATTTGGTCGCGTATAGAAAAATCGAGTTTTGGATCTATAAAATCAAGAAATTTGGTTGCGAAACAAAAAAATAGTTTTGTATCAAGAAAATCAAGAATTTGTTCGCGAATACAAAAATCTAGTTTTGGATCAAAAAAATCTAGAATTGGGTCCCGAATACAAAAATCTAGTTTTGGATCAAGAAAATCAAGAATTTAGTCGGGAATACAAAAATCTAGTTTTGGATCAAGAAAATCAAGAATTTGGTCGCGAATACAAAAATGTAGTTTTGGATCAAGAAAATCAAGAATTTGGTCGCGAATACAAAAATCTAGTTTTGGATCAAGAAAATCTAGAATTTGGTCGCGAATATAAAAATCTAGTTTTGGATCAAGAAAATCTAGAATTGGGTTCCGAATACAAAAATCTAGTTTTGGATCAAGAAAATCAAGCATTTGGTCGCGAATACAAAAAATTAGTTTTGGATCAAGAAAATCTAGAATTGGGTCCCGAATACAAAAATCTAGTTTTGAATCAAGAAAATCAAGAATTTCGTCGCGAAAACAAAAATGTAGTTTGGGATCAAGAAAATCAAGAATTTGGTCGCGAATACAACAATCTTGTTTTGGATCAAGAAAATCTATAATTTGGTCGGGAATACAAAAATCTAGTTTTGGATCAAGAAAATCTAGAATTGGGTTCCGAATACAAAAATCTAGTTTTGGATCAAGAAAATCAAGCATTTGGTCGCGAATACAAAAATCTAGTTTTGGATCAAGAAAATCAAGAATTTGGTCGCGAATACAAAAATCTAGTTTTGGATCAAGAAAATCAAGAATTGGGATCCTGAATACGAAAAACTAGTTAGGGATCAACAAAATTATAAATATGGACGCGAATACAAAAATCTAGTTTTGGATGAAGAAAAGCAAGAATTGGGTCCCGAATACAAAATTCTAGTTTTGGATCAAGAAAATAAGCATTTGGTCGTGAATACAAATATCGAGTTTTGGATCAAGAAAATCAAGAATTTCGTCGCGAAAACAAAAATGTAGTTTTGGATCAAGAAAATCAAGAATTTGGTCGCGAATACAACAATCTTGTTTTGGATCAAGAAAATCCATAATTTGGTCGTGAATACAAAAATCTAGTTTTGGATCAAGAAAATCTAGAATTTGGTCGCGAATACAAAAATCTAGTTTTGGATCAAGAAAATCTAGAATTGGGTTCCGAATACAAAAATCTAGTTTTGGATCAAGAAAATCAAGAATTTGGTCGCGAATACAAAAATCTAGTTTTGGATCAAGAAAATCAAGAATTTGGTCGCGAATACAAAAATCTATTTTTGGATCAAGAAAATCAAGAATTGGGATCCTGAATACGAAAAACTAGTTTGGGATCAACAAAATTATAAATATGGACGCGAATACAAAAATCTAGTTTTGGATGAAGAAAAGCAAGAATTGGGTCCCGAATACAAAATTCTAGTTTTGGATCAAGAAAATAAGCATTTGGTCGTGAATACAAAAATCGAGTTTTGGATCAAGAAAATCAAGAATTTGGTCGCGTATAGAAAAATCGAGTTTTGGATCTATAAAATCAAGAAATTTGGTTGCGAAACAAAAAAATAGTTTTGTATCAAGAAAATCAAGAATTTGTTCGCGAATACAAAAATCTAGTTTTGGATCAAAAAAATCTAGAATTGGGTCCCGAATACAAAAATCTAGTTTTGGATCAAGAAAATCAAGAATTTAGTCGGGAATACAAAAATCTAGTTTTGGATCAAGAAAATCAAGAATTTGGTCGCGAATACAAAAATGTAGTTTTGGATCAAGAAAATCAAGAATTTGGTCGCGAATACAAAAATCTAATTTTGGATCAAGAAAATCTAGAATTTGGTCGCGAATATAAAAATCTAGTTTTGGATCAAGAAAATCTAGAATTGGGTTCCGAATACAAAAATCTAGTTTTGGATCAAGAAAATCAAGCATTTGGTCGCGAATACAAAAAATTAGTTTTGGATCAAGAAAATCTAGAATTGGGTCCCGAATACAAAAATCTAGTTTTGAATCAAGAAAATCAAGAATTTCGTCGCGAAAACAAAAATGTAGTTTGGGATCAAGAAAATCAAGAATTTGGTCGCGAATACAACAATCTTGTTTTGGATCAAGAAAATCTATAATTTGGTCGTGAATACAAAAATCTAGTTTTGGATCAAGAAAATCTAGAATTGGGTTCCGAATACAAAAATCTAGTTTTGGATCAAGAAAATCAAGCATTTGGTCGCGAATACAAAAATCTAGTTTTGGATCAAGAAAATCAAGAATTTGGTCGCGAATACAAAAATCTAGTTTTGGATCAAGAAAATCAAGAATTGGGATCCTGAATACGAAAAACTAGTTTGGGATCAACAAAATTATAAATATGGACGCGAATACAAAAATCTAGTTTTGGATGAAGAAAAGCAAGAATTGGGTCCCGAATACAAAATTCTAGTTTTGGATCAAGAAAATAAGCATTTGGTCGTGAATACAAATATCGAGTTTTGGATCAAGAAAATCAAGAATTTGGTCGCGTATAGAAAAATCGAGTTTTGGATCTATAAAATCAAGAAATTTGGTTGCGAAACCAAAAAAATAGTTTTGTATCAAGAAAATCAAGAATTTGTTCGCGATTACAAAAATCTAGTGTTGGATCAAAAAAATCTAGAATTGGGTCCCGAATACAAAAATCTAGTTTTGGATCAAGAAAATCAAGAATTTGGTCGGGAATACAAAAATCTAGTTTTGGATCAAGAAAATCAAGAATTTGGTCGCGAATACAACAATCATGTTTTGGATAAAGAAAATCCAGAATTTCGTCGCGAAAACAAAAATGTAGATTTGGATCAAGAAAATCAAGAATTTGGCCGCGAATACAAAAATCTAGTTTGGATCAAGAAAATCAAGAATTTGGTCGCGAATACAACAATCTTGTTTTGGATCAAGAAAATCAAGCATTTGGTCGCGAATACAAAAATCTAGTTTTGGATATATAAAATCAAGAAATTTGGTTGCGAAACCAAAAAAATAGTTTTGTATCAAGAAAATCAAGAATTTGGTCGGGAATACAAAAATCTAGTTTTGGATCAAGAAAATCAAGAATTTGGTCGCGAATACAACAATCTTGTTTTGGATCAAGAAAATCCGGAATTTCGTCGCGAAAACAAAAATGTAGATTTGGATCAAGAAAATCAAGAATTTGGCCGCGAATACAAAAATCTAGTTTTGGATCAAGAAAATCAAGAATTTGTTCGCGAATACAACAATCTTGTTTTGGATCAAGAAAATAAAGAATTTGGTTGTGAATACAAAAATCTAATTTTTGTATCAAGAAAATCAAGAATTTGTTCGCGAATACAAAAATCTAGTTTTGGATCAAAAAAATCTAGAATTGGGTCCCGAATACAAAAATCTAGTTTTGGATCAAGAAAATCAAGAATTTGGTCGGGAATACAAAAATCTAGTTTTGGATCAAGAAAATCAAGAATTTGGTCGCGAATACAACAATCTTGTTTTGGATCAAGAAAATCCAGAATTTCGTCGTGAAAACAAAAATGTAGATTTGGATCAAGAAAATCAAGAATTTGGCCGTGAATACAAAAATCTAGTTTTGGATCAAGAAAATCAAGAATTTGAACGCGAATACAACAATCTTGTTTTGGATCAAGAAAATCAAGCATTTGGTCGCGAATACAAAAATATAGTTTTGGATATATAAAATCAAGAAATTTGGTTGCGAAACCAAAAAAATAGTTTTATATCAAGAAAATAAAGAATTTGTTCGCGAATACAAAAATCTAGTTTTGGATCAAAAAAATCTAGAATTGTGTCCCGAATACAAAAATCTAGTTTTGGATCAAGAAAATCAAGAATTTGGTCGCGAATACAAAAATCTAGTTTTGGATCAAGAAAATCAAGAATTTGGTCGCGAATACAACAAGCTTGTTTTGGATCAAGAAAATCCAGAATTTCGTCGGGAAAACAAAAATGTAGATTTGGATCAAGAAAATCAAGAATTTGGCCGCGAATACAAAAATCTAGTTTTGGATCAAGAAAATCAAGAATTTGGTCGCGAATACAACAATCTTGTTTTGGATCAAGAAAATCAAGAATTTGGTTGCGAATACAAAAATCTAATTTTGGATATATAAAATCAAGAAATTTGGTTGCGAAACCAAAAAAATAGTTTTGTATCAAGAAAATCAAGAATTTGTTCGCGAATACAAAAATCTAGTTTTGGATCAAAAAAATCTAGAATTGGGTCCCGAATACAAAAATCTAGTTTTGGATCAAGAAAATCAAGAATTTGGTCGGGAATACAAAAATCTAGTTTTGGATCAAGAAAATCAAGAATTTGGTCGCGAATACAACAATCTTGTTTTGGATCAAGAAAATCCGGAATTTCGTCGCGAAAACAAAAATGTAGATTTGGATCAAGAAAATCAAGAACTTGGCCGCGAATACAAAAATCTAGTTTTGGATCAAGAAAATCAAGAATTTGTTCGCGAATACAACAATCTTGTTTTGGATCAAGAAAATAAAGAATTTGGTTGTGAATACAAAAATCTAATTTTTGTATCAAGAAAATCAAGAATTTGTTCGCGAATACAAAAATCTAGTTTTGGATCAAAAAAATCTAGAATTGGGTCCCGAATACAAAAATCTAGTTTTGGATCAAGAAAATCAAGAATTTGGTCGGGAATACAAAAATCTAGTTTTGGATCAAGAAAATCAAGAATTTGGTCGCGAATACAACAATCTTGTTTTGGATCAAGAAAATCCAGAATTTCGTCGTGAAAACAAAAATGTAGATTTGGATCAGGAAAATCAAGAATTTGGCCGCGAATACAAAAATCTAGTTTTGGATCAAGAAAATCAAGAATTTGGTCGCGAATACAACAATCTTGTTTTGGATCAAGAAAATCAAGCATTTGGTCGCGAATACAAAAATCTAGTTTTGGATATATAAAATCAAGAAATTTGGTTGCGAAACCAAAAAAATAGTTTTGTATCAAGAAAATCAAGAATTTGTTCGCGAATACAAAAATCTAGTTTTGGATCAAGAAAATCAAGCATTTGGTCCCGAATACAAAAATCTAGTTTTGGATCAAGAAAATCAAGAATTTGGTCGGGAATACAAAAATCTAGTTTTGGATCAAGAAAATCAAGAATTTGGTCGCGAATACAACAATCTTGTTTTGGATCAAGAAAATCAATCATTTGGTCGCGAATACAAAAATCTAGTTTTGGATATATAAAATCAAGAAATTTGGTTGCGAAACCAAAAAAATAGTTTTGTATCAAGAAAATCAAGAATTTGTTCGCGAATACAAAAATCTAGTTTTGGATCAAGAAAATCAAGCATTTGTTCGCGAATACAACAATCTTGTTTTGGATCAAGAAAATAAAGAATTTGGTTGTGAATACAAAAATCTAATTTTTGTATCAAGAAAATAAAGAATTTGTTCGCGAATACAAAAATCTAGTTTTGGATCAAAAAAATCTAGAATTGTGTCCCGAATACAAAAATCTAGTTTTGGATCAAGAAAATCAAGAATTTGGTCGCGAATACAAAAATCTAGTTTTGGATCAAGAAAATCAAGAATTTGGTCGCGAATACAACAAGCTTGTTTTGGATCAAGAAAATCCAGAATTTCGTCGGGAAAACAAAAATGTAGATTTGGATCAAGAAAATCAAGAATTTGGCCGCGAATACAAAAATCTAGTTTTGGATCAAGAAAATCAAGAATTTGGTCGCGAATACAACAATCTTGTTTTGGATCAAGAAAATCAAGAATTTGGTCGCGAATACAAAAATCTAGTTTTGGATATATAAAATCAAGAAATTTGGTTGCGAAACCAAAAAAATAGTTTTGTATCAAGAAAATCAAGAATTTGTTCGCGAATACAAAAATCTAGTTTTGGATCAAAAAAATCTAGAATTGGGTCCCGAATACAAAAATCTAGTTTTGGATCAAGAAAATCAAGAATTTGGTCGGGAATACAAAAATCTAGTTTTGGATCAAGAAAATCAAGAATTTGGTCGCGAATACAACAATCTTGTTTTGGATCAAGAAAATCCGGAATTTCGTCGCGAAAACAAAAATGTAGATTTGGATCAAGAAAATCAAGAATTTGGCCGCGGATACAAAAATCTAGTTTTGGATCAAGAAAATCAAGAATTTGTTCGCGAATACAACAATCTTGTTTTGGATCAAGAAAATAAAGAATTTGGTTGTGAATACAAAAATCTAATTTTTGTATCAAGAAAATCAAGAATTTGTTCGCGAATACAAAAATCTAGTTTTGGATCAAAAAAATCTAGAATTGGGTCCCGAATACAAAAATCTAGTTTTGGATCAAGAAAATCAAGCATTTGGTCGGGAATACAAAAATCTAGTTTTGGATCAAGAAAATCAAGAATTTGGTCGCGAATACAACAATCTTGTTTTGGATCAAGAAAATCCAGAATTTCGTCGTGAAAACAAAAATGTAGATTTGGATCAAGAAAATCAAGAATTTGGCCGTGAATACAAAAATCTAGTTTTGGATCAAGAAAATCAAGAATTTGAACGCGAATACAACAATCTTGTTTTGGATCAAGAAAATCAAGCATTTGGTCGCGAATACAAAAATATAGTTTTGGATATATAAAATCAAGAAATTTGGTTGCGAAACCAAAAAAATAGTTTTATATCAAGAAAATAAAGAATTTGTTCGCGAATACAAAAATCTAGTTTTGGATCAAAAAAATCTAGAATTGTGTCCCGAATACAAAAATCTAGTTTTGGATCAAGAAAATCAAGAATTTGGTCGCGAATACAAAAATCTAGTTTTGGATCAAGAAAATCAAGAATTTGGTCGCGAATACAACAAGCTTGTTTTGGATCAAGAAAATCCAGAATTTCGTCGGGAAAACAAAAATGTAGATTTGGATCAAGAAAATCAAGAATTTGGCCGCGAATACAAAAATCTAGTTTTGGATCAAGAAAATCAAGAATTTGGTCGCGAATACAACAATCTTGTTTTGGATCAAGAAAATCAAGAATTTGGTTGCGAATACAAAAATCTAATTTTGGATATATAAAATCAAGAAATTTGGTTGCGAAACCAAAAAAATAGTTTTGTATCAAGAAAATCAAGAATTTGTTCGCGAATACAAAAATCTAGTTTTGGATCAAAAAAATCTAGAATTGGGTCCCGAATACAAAAATCTAGTTTTGGATCAAGAAAATCAAGAATTTGGTCGGGAATACAAAAATCTAGTTTTGGATCAAGAAAATCAAGAATTTGGTCGCGAATACAACAATCTTGTTTTGGATCAAGAAAATCCGGAATTTCGTCGCGAAAACAAAAATGTAGATTTGGATCAAGAAAATCAAGAACTTGGCCGCGAATACAAAAATCTAGTTTTGGATCAAGAAAATCAAGAATTTGTTCGCGAATACAACAATCTTGTTTTGGATCAAGAAAATAAAGAATTTGGTTGTGAATACAAAAATCTAATTTTTGTATCAAGAAAATCAAGAATTTGTTCGCGAATACAAAAATCTAGTTTTGGATCAAAAAAATCTAGAATTGGGTCCCGAATACAAAAATCTAGTTTTGGATCAAGAAAATCAAGAATTTGGTCGGGAATACAAAAATCTAGTTTTGGATCAAGAAAATCAAGAATTTGGTCGCGAATACAACAATCTTGTTTTGGATCAAGAAAATCCAGAATTTCGTCGTGAAAACAAAAATGTAGATTTGGATCAGGAAAATCAAGAATTTGGCCGCGAATACAAAAATCTAGTTTTGGATCAAGAAAATCAAGAATTTGGTCGCGAATACAACAATCTTGTTTTGGATCAAGAAAATCAAGCATTTGGTCGCGAATACAAAAATCTAGTTTTGGATATATAAAATCAAGAAATTTGGTTGCGAAACCAAAAAAATAGTTTTGTATCAAGAAAATCAAGAATTTGTTCGCGAATACAAAAATCTAGTTTTGGATCAAGAAAATCAAGCATTTGGTCCCGAATACAAAAATCTAGTTTTGGATCAAGAAAATCAAGAATTTGGTCGGGAATACAAAAATCTAGTTTTGGATCAAGAAAATCAAGAATTTGGTCGCGAATACAACAATCTTGTTTTGGATCAAGAAAATCAATCATTTGGTCGCGAATACAAAAATCTAGTTTTGGATATATAAAATCAAGAAATTTGGTTGCGAAACCAAAAAAATAGTTTTGTATCAAGAAAATCAAGAATTTGTTCGCGAATACAAAAATCTAGTTTTGGATCAAGAAAATCAAGCATTTGTTCGCGAATACAACAATCTTGTTTTGGATCAAGAAAATAAAGAATTTGGTTGTGAATACAAAAATCTAATTTTTGTATCAAGAAAATAAAGAATTTGTTCGCGAATACAAAAATCTAGTTTTGGATCAAAAAAATCTAGAATTGTGTCCCGAATACAAAAATCTAGTTTTGGATCAAGAAAATCAAGAATTTGGTCGCGAATACAAAAATCTAGTTTTGGATCAAGAAAATCAAGAATTTGGTCGCGAATACAACAAGCTTGTTTTGGATCAAGAAAATCCAGAATTTCGTCGGGAAAACAAAAATGTAGATTTGGATCAAGAAAATCAAGAATTTGGCCGCGAATACAAAAATCTAGTTTTGGATCAAGAAAATCAAGAATTTGGTCGCGAATACAACAATCTTGTTTTGGATCAAGAAAATCAAGAATTTGGTCGCGAATACAAAAATCTAGTTTTGGATATATAAAATCAAGAAATTTGGTTGCGAAACCAAAAAAATAGTTTTGTATCAAGAAAATCAAGAATTTGTTCGCGAATACAAAAATCTAGTTTTGGATCAAAAAAATCTAGAATTGGGTCCCGAATACAAAAATCTAGTTTTGGATCAAGAAAATCAAGAATTTGGTCGGGAATACAAAAATCTAGTTTTGGATCAAGAAAATCAAGAATTTGGTCGCGAATACAACAATCTTGTTTTGGATCAAGAAAATCCGGAATTTCGTCGCGAAAACAAAAATGTAGATTTGGATCAAGAAAATCAAGAATTTGGCCGCGAATACAAAAATCTAGTTTTGGATCAAGAAAATCAAGAATTTGTTCGCGAATACAACAATCTTGTTTTGGATCAAGAAAATAAAGAATTTGGTTGTGAATACAAAAATCTAATTTTTGTATCAAGAAAATCAAGAATTTGTTCGCGAATACAAAAATCTAGTTTTGGATCAAAAAAATCTAGAATTGGGTCCCGAATACAAAAATCTAGTTTTGGATCAAGAAAATCAAGCATTTGGTCGGGAATACAAAAATCTAGTTTTGGATCAAGAAAATCAAGAATTTGGTCGGGAATACAAAAATCTAGTTTTGGATCAAGAAAATCAAGAATTTGGTCGCGAATACAACAATCTTGTTTTGGATCAAGAAAATCAAGCATTTGGTCGCGAATACAAAAATCTAGTTTTGGATATATAAAATCAAGAAATTTGGTTGCGAAACCAAAAAAATAGTTTTGTATCAAGAAAATCAAGAATTTGTTCGCGAATACAAAAATCTAGTTTTGGATCAAGAAAATCAAGCATTTGTTCGCGAATACAACAATCTTGTTTTGGATCAAGAAAATAAAGAATTTGGTTGTGAATACAAAAATCTAATTTTTGTATCAAGAAAATAAAGAATTTGTTCGCGAATACAAAAATCTAGTTTTGGATCAAAAAAATCTAGAATTGTGTCCCGAATACAAAAATCTAGTTTTGGATCAAGAAAATCAAGAATTTGGTCGCGAATACAAAAATCTAGTTTTGGATCAAGAAAATCAAGAATTTGGTCGCGAATACAACAAGCTTGTTTTGGATCAAGAAAATCCAGAATTTCGTCGGGAAAACAAAAATGTAGATTTGGATCAAGAAAATCAAGAATTTGGCCGCGAATACAAAAATCTAGTTTTGGATCAAGAAAATCAAGAATTTGGTCGCGAATACAACAATCTTGTTTTGGATCAAGAAAATCAAGAATTTGGTCGCGAATACAAAAATCTAGTTTTGGATATATAAAATCAAGAAATTTGGTTGCGAAACCAAAAAAATAGTTTTGTATCAAGAAAATCAAGAATTTGTTCGCGAATACAAAAATCTAGTTTTGGATCAAAAAAATCTAGAATTGGGTCCCGAATACAAAAATCTAGTTTTGGATCAAGAAAATCAAGAATTTGGTCGGGAATACAAAAATCTAGTTTTGGATCAAGAAAATCAAGAATTTGGTCGCGAATACAACAATCTTGTTTTGGATCAAGAAAATCCGGAATTTCGTCGCGAAAACAAAAATGTAGATTTGGATCAAGAAAATCAAGAATTTGGCCGCGAATACAAAAATCTAGTTTTGGATCAAGAAAATCAAGAATTTGTTCGCGAATACAACAATCTTGTTTTGGATCAAGAAAATAAAGAATTTGGTTGTGAATACAAAAATCTAATTTTTGTATCAAGAAAATCAAGAATTTGTTCGCGAATACAAAAATCTAGTTTTGGATCAAAAAAATCTAGAATTGGGTCCCGAATACAAAAATCTAGTTTTGGATCAAGAAAATCAAGAATTTGGTCGGGAATACAATAATCTAGTTTTGGATCAAGAAAATCAAGAATTTGGTCGCGAATACAACAATCTTGTTTTGGATCAAGAAAATCCAGAATTTCGTCGTGAAAACAAAAATGTAGATTTGGATCAAGAAAATCAAGAATTTGGCCGCGAATACAAAAATCTAGTTTTGGATCAAGAAAATCAAGAATTTGGTCGCGAATACAACAATCTTGTTTTGGATCAAGAAAATCAAGCATTTGGTCGCGAATACAAAAATCTAGTTTTGGATATATAAAATCAAGAAATTTGGTTGCGAAACCAAAAAAATAGTTTTGTATCAAGAAAATCAAGAATTTGTTCGCGAATACAAAAATCTAGTTTTGGATCAAGAAAATCAAGCATTTGGTCCCGAATACAAAAATCTAGTTTTGGATCAAGAAAATCAAGAATTTGGTCGGGAATACAAAAATCTAGTTTTGGATCAAGAAAATCAAGAATTTGGTCGCGAATACAACAATCTTGTTTTGGATCAAGAAAATCCAGAATTTCGTCGTGAAAACAAAAATGTAGATTTGGATCAAGAAAATCAAGAATTTGGCCACGAATACAAAAATCTAGTTTTGGATCAAGAAAATCAAGAATTTGGTCGCGAATACAACAATCTTGTTTTGGATCAAGAAAATCAAGCATTTGGTCGCGAATACAAAAATCTAGTTATGGATATATAAAATCAAGAAATTTGGTTGCGAAACCAAAAAAATAGTTTTGTATCAAGAAAATCAAGAATTTGTTCGCGAATACAAAAATCTAGTTTTGGATCAAAAAAATCTAGAATTGTGTCCCGAATACAAAAATCTAGTTTTGGATTAAGAAAATCAAGAATTTGGTCGCGAATACAAAAATCTAGTTTTGGATCAAGAAAATCAAGAATTTGGTCGCGAATACAACAATCTTGTTTTGGATCAAGAAAATAAAGAATTTGGTTGTGAATACAAAAATCTAATTTTTGTATCAAGAAAATCAAGAATTTGTTCGCGAATACAAAAATCTAGTTTTGGATCAAAAAAATCTAGAATTGGGTCCCGAATACAAAAATCTAGTTTTGGATCAAGAAAATCAAGAATTTGGTCGGGAATACAAAAATCTAGTTTTGGATCAAGAAAATCAAGAATTGGGTCGCGAATACAACAATCTTGTTTTGGATCAAGAAAATCCAGAATTTGGGCGGGAATACAAAAATCTAGTTTTGGAT
Source organism: x Bolboschoenoplectus mariqueter (assembly GCA_037678475.1). Lineage (NCBI taxonomy): Eukaryota > Viridiplantae > Streptophyta > Magnoliopsida > Poales > Cyperaceae > x Bolboschoenoplectus > x Bolboschoenoplectus mariqueter. The sequence continues at coordinate 363,088 of CM075286.1, read as the reverse complement.
CAAGAAAATCAAGAATTTGGTCGCGAATAAAAAATGTAGTTTTGGATCAAGAAAATCAATAATTTGGTCGCGAATACAACAATCTTGTTTTGGATCAAGAAAATCCATAATTTGGTCGTGAATACAAAAATCTAGTTTTGGATCAAAAAAATCTAGAATTTGGTCGCGAATACAAAAATCTAGTTTTGGATCAAGAAAATCTAGAATTGGGTTCCGAATACAAAAATCTAGTTTTGGATCAAGAAAATCAAGCATTTGGTCGCGAATACAAAAATCTAGTTTTGGATCAAGAAAATCAAGAATTGTGATCCTGAATACGAAGAACTAGTTTTGGATCAAGAAAATTATGAATTTGGTCGCGAATACAAAATTCTAGTTTTGGATCAAGAAAATCAAGAATTTCGTCGCGAATACAAAAATCTAGTTTTGGATCAAGAAAATCTAGAATTTGGTCGCCAATACAAAAATCTAGTTTTGGATCAAAAAAATCTAGAATTGGGTCCCGAATACAAGAATCAAGTTTTGGATCAAGAAAATCAAGAATTTGGTCGCGAATACAAAAATCTAGTTTTGGATCAAGAAAATCAAGAATTTGGTCGCGAATACAACAATCTTGTTTTGGATGAAGAAAATCCAGAATTTGGTCGTGAATACAAAAATCTAGTTTTGGATCATGAAAATCAAGAATTTGGTCGCGAATACAAAAATCTAGATTTGGATCAAGAAAATCAAGAATTGGGATCCTGAATACGAAAAACTAGTTTGGGATCAAAAAAATTATAACTGTGGACGCGAATACAAAAATCTAGTTTTGGATGAAGAAAAGCAAGAATTGGGTCCCGAATACAAAAATCGAGTTTTGGATCAAGAAAATCAAGAATTTGGTCGCGAATAGAAAAATCGAGTTTTGGATCTATAAAATCAAGAAATTTGGTTGCGAAACCAAAAAAATAGTTTTGTATCAAGAAAATCAAGAATTTGTTCGCGAATACAAAAATCTAGTTTTGGATCAAAAAAATCTAGAATTGGGTCCCGAATACAAAAATCTAGTTTTGGATCAAGAAAATCAAGAATTTGGTCGGGAATACAAAAATCTAGTTTTGGATCAAGAAAATCAAGAATTTGGTCGCGAATACAAAAATGTAGTTTTGGATCAAGAAAATCAAGAATTTGGTCGCGAATACAAAAATCTAGTTTTGAATCAAGAAAATCTAGAATTTGGTCGCGAATATAAAAATCTAGTTTTGGATCAAGAAAATCTAGAATTGGGTTCCAAATACAAAAATCTAGTTTTGGATCAAGAAAATCAAGCATTTGGTCGCGAATACAAAAAATTAGTTTGGATCAAGAAAATCTAGAATTGGGTCCCGAATACAAAAATCTAGTTTTGAATCAAGAAAATCAAGAATTTCGTCGCGAAAACAAAAATGTAGTTTTGGATCAAGAAAATCAAGAATTTGGTCGCGAATACAACAATCTTGTTTTGGATCAAGAAAATCCATAATTTGGTCGTGAATACAAAAATCTAGTTTTGGATCAAGAAAATCTAGAATTTGGTCGCGAATACAAAAATCTAGTTTTGGATCAAGAAAATCTAGAATTGGGTTCCGAATACAAAAATCTAGTTTTGGATCAAGAAAATCAAGAATTTGGTCGCGAATACAAAAATCTAGTTTTGGATCAAGAAAATCAAGAATTTGGTCGCGAATACAAAAATCTATTTTTGGATCAAGAAAATCAAGAATTGGGATCCTGAATACGAAAAACTAGTTTGGGATCAACAAAATTATAAATATGGACGCGAATACAAAAATCTAGTTTTGGATGAAGAAAAGCAAGAATTGGGTCCCGAATACAAAATTCTAGTTTGGATCAAGAAAATAAGCATTTGGTCGTGAATACAAAAATCGAGTTTTGGATCAAGAAAATCAAGAATTTGGTCGCGTATAGAAAAATCGAGTTTTGGATCTATAAAATCAAGAAATTTGGTTGCGAAACAAAAAAATAGTTTTGTATCAAGAAAATCAAGAATTTGTTCGCGAATACAAAAATCTAGTTTTGGATCAAAAAAATCTAGAATTGGGTCCCGAATACAAAAATCTAGTTTTGGATCAAGAAAATCAAGAATTTAGTCGGGAATACAAAAATCTAGTTTTGGATCAAGAAAATCAAGAATTTGGTCGCGAATACAACAATCTTGTTTTGGATCAAGAAAATCCGGAATTTCGTCGCGAAAACAAAAATCTAGTTTTGGATCAAGAAAATCTAGAATTTGGTCGCGAATACAAAAATCTAGTTTTGGATCAAGAAAATCTAGAATTGGGTTCCGAATACAAAAATCTAGTTTTGGATCAAGAAAATCAAGAATTTGGTCGCGAATACAAAAATCTAGTTTTGGATCAAGAAAATCAAGAATTTGGTCGCGAATATAAAAATCTATTTTTGGATCAAGAAAATCAAGAATTGGGATCCTGAATACGAAAAACTAGTTTGGGATCAACAAAATTATAAATATGGACGCGAATACAAAAATCTAGTTTTGGATGAAGAAAAGCAAGAATTGGGTCCCGAATACAAAATTCTAGTTTGGATCAAGAAAATAAGCATTTGGTCGTGAATACAAAAATCGAGTTTTGGATCAAGAAAATCAAGAATTTGGTCGCGTATAGAAAAATCGAGTTTTGGATCTATAAAATCAAGAAATTTGGTTGCGAAACAAAAAAATAGTTTTGTATCAAGAAAATCAAGAATTTGTTCGCGAATACAAAAATCTAGTTTTGGATCAAAAAAATCTAGAATTGGGTCCCGAATACAAAAATCTAGTTTTGGATCAAGAAAATCAAGAATTTAGTCGGGAATACAAAAATCTAGTTTTGGATCAAGAAAATCAAGAATTTGGTCGCGAATACAACAATCTTGTTTTGGATCAAGAAAATCCGGAATTTCGTCGCGAAAACAAAAATGTAGATTTGGATCAAGAAAATCTAGAATTTGGTCGCGAATATAAAAATCTAGTTTTGGATCAAGAAAATCTAGAATTGGGTTCCGAATACAAAAATCTAGTTTTGGATCAAGAAAATCAAGCATTTGGTCGCGAATACAAAAAATTAGTTTTGGATCAAGAAAATCTAGAATTGGGTCCCGAATACAAAAATCTAGTTTTGAATCAAGAAAATCAAGAATTTCGTCGCGAAAACAAAAATGTAGTTTGGGATCAAGAAAATCAAGAATTTGGTCGCGAATACAACAATCTTGTTTTGGATCAAGAAAATCCATAATTTGGTCGTGAATACAAAAATCTAGTTTTGGATCAAGAAAATCTAGAATTGGGTTCCGAATACAAAAATCTAGTTTTGGATCAAGAAAATCAAGCATTTGGTCGCGAATACAAAAATCTAGTTTTGGATCAAGAAAATCAAGAATTTGGTCGCGAATACAAAAATCTAGTTTTGGATCAAGAAAATCAAGAATTGGGATCCTGAATACGAAAAACTAGTTTGGGATCAACAAAATTATAAATATGGACGCGAATACAAAAATCTAGTTTTGGATGAAGAAAAGCAAGAATTGGGTCCCGAATACAAAATTCTAGTTTTGGATCAAGAAAATAAGCATTTGGTCGTGAATACAAATATCGAGTTTTGGATCAAGAAAATCAAGAATTTGGTCGCGTATAGAAAAATCGAGTTTTGGATCTATAAAATCAAGAAATTTGGTTGCGAAACCAAAAAAATAGTTTTGTATCAAGAAAATCAAGAATTTGTTCGCGATTACAAAAATCTAGTTTTGGATCAAAAAAATCTAGAATTGGGTCCCGAATACAAAAATCTAGTTTTGGATCAAGAAAATCAAGAATTTGGTCGGGAATACAAAAATCTAGTTTTGGATCAAGAAAATCAAGAATTTGGTCGCGAATACAACAATCATGTTTTGGATCAAGAAAATCCAGAATTTCGTCGCGAAAACAAAAATGTAGATTTGGATCAAGAAAATCAAGAATTTGGCCGCGAATACAAAAATCTAGTTTGGATCAAGAAAATCAAGAATTTGGTCGCGAATACAACAATCTTGTTTTGGATCAAGAAAATCAAGCATTTGGTCGCGAATACAAAAATCTAGTTTTGGATATATAAAATCAAGAAATTTGGTTGCGAAACCAAAAAAATAGTTTTGGATCAAGAAAATCAAGAATTTGGTCGGGAATACAAAAATCTAGTTTTGGATCAAGAAAATCAAGAATTTGGTCGCGAATACAACAATCTTGTTTTGGATCAAGAAAATCCGGAATTTCGTCGCGAAAACAAAAATGTAGATTTGGATCAAGAAAATCAAGAATTTGGCCGCGAATACAAAAATCTAGTTTTGGATCAAGAAAATCAAGAATTTGTTCGCGAATACAACAATCTTGTTTTGGATCAAGAAAATAAAGAATTTGGTTATGAATACAAAAATCTAATTTTTGTATCAAGAAAATCAAGAATTTGTTCGCGAATACAAAAATCTAGTTTTGGATCAAAAAAATCTAGAATTGGGTCCCGAATACAAAAATCTAGTTTTGGATCAAGAAAATCAAGAATTTGGTCGGGAATACAAAAATCTAGTTTTGGATCAAGAAAATCAAGAATTTGGTCGCGAATACAACAATCTTGTTTTGGATCAAGAAAATCCAGAATTTCGTCGTGAAAACAAAAATGTAGATTTGGATCAAGAAAATCAAGAATTTGGCCGCGAATACAAAAATCTAGTTTTGGATCAAGAATATCAAGAATTTGGTCGCGAATACAACAATCTTGTTTTGGATCAAGAAAATCAAGCATTTGGTCGCGAATACAAAAATCTAGTTTTGGATATATAAAATCAAGAAATTTGGTTGCGAAACCAAAAAAATAGTTTTGTATCAAGAAAATAAAGAATTTGTTCGCGAATACAAAAATCTAGTTTTGGATCAAAAAAATCTAGAATTGTGTCCCGAATACAAAAATCTAGTTTTGGATCAAGAAAATCAAGAATTTGGTCGCGAATACAAAAATCTAGTTTTGGATCAAGAAAATCAAGAATTTGGTCGCGAATACAACAAGCTTGTTTTGGATCAAGAAAATCCAGAATTTCGTCGGGAAAACAAAAATGTAGATTTGGATCAAGAAAATCAAGAATTTGGCCGCGAATACAAAAATCTAGTTTTGGATCAAGAAAATCAAGAATTTGGTCGCGAATACAACAATCTTGTTTTGGATTAAGAAAATCAAGCATTTGGACGCGAATACAACAATCTTGTTTTGGATCAAGAAAATCAAGCATTTGGTCGCGAATACAAAAATCTAGTTTTGGATATATAAAATCAAGAAATTTGGTTGCGAAACCAAAAAAATAGTTTTGTATCAAGAAAATCAAGAATTTGTTCGCGAATACAAAAATCTAGTTTTGGATCAAAAAAATCTAGAATTGGGTCCCGAATACAAAAATCTAGTTTTGGATCAAGAAAATCAAGAATTTGGTCGGGAATACAAAAATCTAGTTTTGGATCAAGAAAATCAAGAATTTGGTCGCGAATACAACAATCTTGTTTTGGATCAAGAAAATCCGGAATTTCGTCGCGAAAACAAAAATGTAGATTTGGATCAAGAAAATCAAGAATTTGGCCGCGAATACAAAAATCTAGTTTTGGATCAAGAAAATCAAGAATTTGTTCGCGAATACAACAATCTTGTTTTGGATCAAGAAAATAAAGAATTTGGTTGTGAATACAAAAATCTAATTTTTGTATCAAGAAAATCAAGAATTTGGTCGCGAATACAAAAATCTAGTTTTGGATCAAAAAAATCTAGAATTGGGTCCCGAATACAAAAATCTAGTTTTGGATCAAGAAAATCAAGAATTTGGTCGGGAATACAAAAATCTAGTTTTGGATGAAGAAAATCAAGAATTTGGTCGCGAATACAACAATCTTGTTTTGGATCAAGAAAATCCAGAATTTCGTCGTGAAAACAAAAATGTAGATTTGGATCAAGAAAATCAAGAATTTGGCCGCGAATACAAAAATCTAGTTTTGGATCAAGAAAATCAAGAATTTGGTCGCGAATACAACAATCTTGTTTTGGATCAAGAAAATCAAGCATTTGGTCGCGAATACAAAAATCTAGTTTTGGATATATAAAATCAAGAAATTTGGTTGCGAAACCAAAAAAATAGTTTTGTATCAAGAAAATCAAGAATTTGTTCGCGAATACAAAAATCTAGTTTTGGATCAAGAAAATCAAGAATTTGGTCGCGAATACAACAATCTTGTTTTGGATCAAGAAAATCCGGAATTTCGTCGCGAAAACAAAAATGTAGATTTGGATCAAGAAAATCAAGAATTTGGCCGCGAATACAAAAATCTAGTTTTGGATCAAGAAAATCAAGAATTTGTTCGCGAATACAACAATCTTGTTTTGGATCAAGAAAATAAAGAATTTGGTTGTGAATACAAAAATCTAATTTTTGTATCAAGAAAATCAAGAATTTGTTCGCGAATACAAAAATCTAGTTTTGGATCAAGAAAATCAAGAATTTGTTCGCGAATACAACAAGCTTGTTTTGGATCAAGAAAATCCAGAATTTCGTCGGGAAAACAAAAATGTAGATTTGGATCAAGAAAATCAAGAATTTGGCCGCGAATACAAAAATCTAGTTTTGGATCAAGAAAATCAAGAATTTGGTCGCGAATACAACAATCTTGTTTTGGATCAAGAAAATCAAGCATTTGGTCGCGAATACAAAAATCTAGTTTTGGATATATAAAATCAAGAAATTTGGTTGCGAAACCAAAAAAATAGTTTTGTATCAAGAAAATCAAGAATTTGTTCGCGAATACAAAAATCTAGTTTTGGATCAAAAAAATCTAGAATTGGGTCCCGAATACAAAAATCTAGTTTTGGATCAAGAAAATCAAGAATTTGGTCGGGAATACAAAAATCTAGTTTTGGATCAAGAAAATCAAGAATTTGGTCGCGAATACAACAATCTTGTTTTGGATCAAGAAAATCCGGAATTTCGTCGCGAAAACAAAAATGTAGATTTGGATCAAGAAAATCAAGAATTTGGCCGCGAATACAAAAATCTAGTTTTGGATCAAGAAAATCAAGAATTTGTTCGCGAATACAACAATCTTGTTTTGGATCAAGAAAATAAAGAATTTGGTTGTGAATACAAAAATCTAATTTTTGTATCAAGAAAATCAAGAATTTGTTCGCGAATACAAAAATCTAGTTTTGGATCAAAAAAATCTAGAATTGGGTCCCGAATACAAAAATCTAGTTTTGGATCAAGAAAATCAAGAATTTGGTCGGGAATACAAAAATCTAGTTTTGGATCAAGAAAATCAAGAATTTGGTCGCGAATACAACAATCTTGTTTTGGATCAAGAAAATCCAGAATTTCGTCGTGAAAACAAAAATGTAGATTTGGATCAAGAAAATCAAGAATTTGGCCGCGAATACAAAAATCTAGTTTTGGATCAAGAAAATCAAGAATTTGGTCGCGAATACAACAATCTTGTTTTGGATCAAGAAAATCAAGCATTTGGTCGCGAATACAAAAATCTAGTTTTGGATATATAAAATCAAGAAATTTGGTTGCGAAACCAAAAAAATAGTTTTGTATCAAGAAAATCAAGAATTTGTTCGCGAATACAAAAATCTAGTTTTGGATCAAGAAAATCAAGCATTTGGTCCCGAATACAAAAATCTAGTTTTCGATCAAGAAAATCAAGAATTTGGTCGGGAATACAAAAATCTAGTTTTGGATCAAGAAAATCAAGAATTTGGTCGCGAATACAACAATCTTGTTTTGGATCAAGAAAATCCAGAATTTCGTCGTGAAAACAAAAATGTAGATTTGGATCAAGAAAATCAAGAATTTGGCCACGAATACAAAAATCTAGTTTTGGATCAAGAAAATCAAGAATTTGGTCGCGAATACAACAATCTTGTTTTGGATCAAGAAAATCAAGCATTTGGTCGCGAATACAAAAATCTAGTTTTGGATATATAAAATCAAGAAATTTGGTTGCGAAACCAAAAAAATAGTTTTGTATCAAGAAAATCAAGAATTTGGTCGCGAATACAACAATCTTGTTTTGGATCAAGAAAATCCGGAATTTCGTCGCGAAAACAAAAATGTAGATTTGGATCAAGAAAATCAAGAATTTGGCCGCGAATACAAAAATCTAGTTTTGGATCAAGAAAATCAAGAATTTGTTCGCGAATACAACAATCTTGTTTTGGATCAAGAAAATAAAGAATTTGGTTGTGAATACAAAAATCTAATTTTTGTATCAAGAAAATCAAGAATTTGTTCGCGAATACAAAAATCTAGTTTTGGATCAAGAAAATCAAGAATTTGTTCGCGAATACAACAAGCTTGTTTTGGATCAAGAAAATCCAGAATTTCGTCGGGAAAACAAAAATGTAGATTTGGATCAAGAAAATCAAGAATTTGGCCGCGAATACAAAAATCTAGTTTTGGATCAAGAAAATCAAGAATTTGGTCGCGAATACAACAATCTTGTTTTGGATCAAGAAAATCAAGCATTTGGTCGCGAATACAAAAATCTAGTTTTGGATATATAAAATCAAGAAATTTGGTTGCGAAACCAAAAAAATAGTTTTGTATCAAGAAAATCAAGAATTTGGTCGCGAATACAACAATCTTGTTTTGGATCAAGAAAATCCGGAATTTCGTCGCGAAAACAAAAATGTAGATTTGGATCAAGAAAATCAAGAATTTGGCCGCGAATACAAAAATCTAGTTTTGGATCAAGAAAATCAAGAATTTGTTCGCGAATACAACAATCTTGTTTTGGATCAAGAAAATAAAGAATTTGGTTGTGAATACAAAAATCTAATTTTTGTATCAAGAAAATCAAGAATTTGTTCGCGAATACAAAAATCTAGTTTTGGATCAAGAAAATCAAGAATTTGTTCGCGAATACAACAAGCTTGTTTTGGATCAAGAAAATCCAGAATTTCGTCGGGAAAACAAAAATGTAGATTTGGATCAAGAAAATCAAGAATTTGGCCGCGAATACAAAAATCTAGTTTTGGATCAAGAAAATCAAGAATTTGGTCGCGAATACAACAATCTTGTTTTGGATCAAGAAAATCAAGCATTTGGTCGCGAATACAAAAATCTAGTTTTGGATATATAAAATCAAGAAATTTGGTTGCGAAACCAAAAAAATAGTTTTGTATCAAGAAAATCAAGAATTTGGTCGCGAATACAACAATCTTGTTTTGGATCAAGAAAATCCGGAATTTCGTCGCGAAAACAAAAATGTAGATTTGGATCAAGAAAATCAAGAATTTGGCCGCGAATACAAAAATCTAGTTTTGGATCAAGAAAATCAAGAATTTGTTCGCGAATACAACAATCTTGTTTTGGATCAAGAAAATAAAGAATTTGGTTGTGAATACAAAAATCTAATTTTTGTATCAAGAAAATCAAGAATTTGTTCGCGAATACAAAAATCTAGTTTTGGATCAAGAAAATCAAGAATTTGTTCGCGAATACAACAAGCTTGTTTTGGATCAAGAAAATCCAGAATTTCGTCGGGAAAACAAAAATGTAGATTTGGATCAAGAAAATCAAGAATTTGGCCGCGAATACAAAAATCTAGTTTTGGATCAAGAAAATCAAGAATTTGGTCGCGAATACAACAATCTTGTTTTGGATCAAGAAAATCAAGCATTTGGTCGCGAATACAAAAATCTAGTTTTGGATATATAAAATCAAGAAATTTGGTTGCGAAACCAAAAAAATAGTTTTGTATCAAGAAAATCAAGAATTTGGTCGCGAATACAACAATCTTGTTTTGGATCAAGAAAATCCGGAATTTCGTCGCGAAAACAAAAATGTAGATTTGGATCAAGAAAATCAAGAATTTGGCCGCGAATACAAAAATCTAGTTTTGGATCAAGAAAATCAAGAATTTGTTCGCGAATACAACAATCTTGTTTTGGATCAAGAAAATAAAGAATTTGGTTGTGAATACAATAATCTAATTTTTGTATCAAGAAAATCATGAATTTGTTCGCGAATACAAAAATCTAGTTTTGGATCAAGAAAATCAAGAATTTGTTCGCGAATACAACAAGCTTGTTTTGGATCAAGAAAATCCAGAATTTCGTCGGGAAAACAAAAATGTAGATTTGGATCAAGAAAATCAAGAATTTGGCCGCGAATACAAAAATCTAGTTTTGGATCAAGAAAATCAAGAATTTGGTCGCGAATACAACAATCTTGTTTTGGATCAAGAAAATCAAGCATTTGGTCGCGAATACAAAAATCTAGTTTTGGATATATAAAATCAAGAAATTTGGTTGCGAAACCAAAAAAATAGTTTTGTATCAAGAAAATCAAGAATTTGTTCGCGAATACAAAAATCTAGTTTTGGATCAAAAAAATCTAGAATTGGGTCCCGAATACAAAAATCTAGTTTTGGATCAAGAAAATCAAGAATTTGGTCGGGAATACAAAAATCTAGTTTTGGATCAAGAAAATCAAGAATTTGGTCGCGAATACAACAATCTTGTTTTGGATCAAGAAAATCCGGAATTTCGTCGCGAAAACAAAAATGTAGATTTGGATCAAGAAAATCAAGAATTTGGTCGCGAATACAACAATCTTGTTTTGGATCAAGAAAATCAAGCATTTGGTCGCGAATACAAAAATCTAGTTTTGGATATATAAAATCAAGAAATTTGGTTGCGAAACCAAAAAAATAGTTTTGTATCAAGAAAATCAAGAATTTGTTCGCGAATACAAAAATCTAGTTTTGGATCAAAAAAATCTAGAATTGGGTCCCGAATACAAAAATCTAGTTTTGGATCAAGAAAATCAAGAATTTGGTCGGGAATACAAAAATCTAGTTTTGGATCAAGAAAATCAAGAATTTGGTCGCGAATACAACAATCTTGTTTTGGATCAAGAAAATCCGGAATTTCGTCGCGAAAACAAAAATGTAGATTTGGATCAAGAAAATCAAGAATTTGGCCGCGAATACAAAAATCTAGTTTTGGATCAAGAAAATCAAGAATTTGGTCGCGAATACAACAATCTTGTTTTGGATCAAGAAAATCAAGCATTTGGTCGCGAATACAAAAATCTAGTTTTGGATATATAAAATCAAGAAATTTGGTTGCGAAACCAAAAAAATAGTTTTGTATCAAGAAAATCAAGAATTTGTTCGCGAATACAAAAATCTAGTTTTGGATCAAGAAAATCAAGCATTTGGTCCCGAATACAAAAATCTAGTTTTCGATCAAGAAAATCAAGAATTTGGTCGGGAATACAAAAATCTAGTTTTGGATCAAGAAAATCAAGAATTTGGTCGCGAATACAACAATCTTGTTTTGGATCAAGAAAATCCAGAATTTCGTCGTGAAAACAAAAATGTAGATTTGGATCAAGAAAATCAAGAATTTGGCCGCGAATACAAAAATCTAGTTTTGGATCAAGAAAATCAAGAATTTGGTCGCGAATACAACAATCTTGTTTTGGATCAAGAAAATCAAGCATTTGGTCGCGAATACAAAAATCTAGTTTTGGATATATAAAATCAAGAAATTTGGTTGCGAAACCAAAAAAATAGTTTTGTATCAAGAAAATCAAGAATTTGTTCGCGAATACAAAAATCTAGTTTTGGATCAAGAAAATCAAGAATTTGGTCGCGAATACAACAATCTTGTTTTGGATCAAGAAAATCCGGAATTTCGTCGCGAAAACAAAAATGTAGATTTGGATCAAGAAAATCAAGAATTTGGCCGCGAATACAAAAATCTAGTTTTGGATCAAGAAAATCAAGAATTTGTTCGCGAATACAACAATCTTGTTTTGGATCAAGAAAATAAAGAATTTGGTTGTGAATACAAAAATCTAATTTTTGTATCAAGAAAATCAAGAATTTGTTCGCGAATACAAAAATCTAGTTTTGGATCAAGAAAATCAAGAATTTGTTCGCGAATACAACAAGCTTGTTTTGGATCAAGAAAATCCAGAATTTCGTCGGGAAAACAAAAATGTAGATTTGGATCAAGAAAATCAAGAATTTGGCCGCGAATACAAAAATCTAGTTTTGGATCAAGAAAATCAAGAATTTGGTCGCGAATACAACAATCTTGTTTTGGATCAAGAAAATCAAGCATTTGGTCGCGAATACAAAAATCTAGTTTTGGATATATAAAATCAAGAAATTTGGTTGCGAAACCAAAAAAATAGTTTTGTATCAAGAAAATCAAGAATTTGTTCGCGAATACAAAAATCTAGTTTTGGATCAAAAAAATCTAGAATTGGGTCCCGAATACAAAAATCTAGTTTTGGATCAAGAAAATCAAGAATTTGGTCGGGAATACAAAAATCTAGTTTTGGATCAAGAAAATCAAGAATTTGGTCGCGAATACAACAATCTTGTTTTGGATCAAGAAAATCCGGAATTTCGTCGCGAAAACAAAAATGTAGATTTGGATCAAGAAAATCAAGAATTTGGCCGCGAATACAAAAATCTAGTTTTGGATCAAGAAAATCAAGAATTTGTTCGCGAATACAACAATCTTGTTTTGGATCAAGAAAATAAAGAATTTGGTTGTGAATACAAAAATCTAATTTTTGTATCAAGAAAATCAAGAATTTGTTCGCGAATACAAAAATCTAGTTTTGGATCAAAAAAATCTAGAATTGGGTCCCGAATACAAAAATCTAGTTTTGGATCAAGAAAATCAAGAATTTGGTCGGGAATACAAAAATCTAGTTTTGGATCAAGAAAATCAAGAATTTGGTCGCGAATACAACAATCTTGTTTTGGATCAAGAAAATCCAGAATTTCGTCGTGAAAACAAAAATGTAGATTTGGATCAAGAAAATCAAGAATTTGGCCGCGAATACAAAAATCTAGTTTTGGATCAAGAAAATCAAGAATTTGGTCGCGAATACAACAATCTTGTTTTGGATCAAGAAAATCAAGCATTTGGTCGCGAATACAAAAATCTAGTTTTGGATATATAAAATCAAGAAATTTGGTTGCGAAACCAAAAAAATAGTTTTGTATCAAGAAAATCAAGAATTTGTTCGCGAATACAAAAATCTAGTTTTGGATCAAGAAAATCAAGCATTTGGTCCCGAATACAAAAATCTAGTTTTCGATCAAGAAAATCAAGAATTTGGTCGGGAATACAAAAATCTAGTTTTGGATCAAGAAAATCAAGAATTTGGTCGCGAATACAACAATCTTGTTTTGGATCAAGAAAATCCAGAATTTCGTCGTGAAAACAAAAATGTAGATTTGGATCAAGAAAATCAAGAATTTGGCCACGAATACAAAAATCTAGTTTTGGATCAAGAAAATCAAGAATTTGGTCGCGAATACAACAATCTTGTTTTGGATCAAGAAAATCAAGCATTTGGTCGCGAATACAAAAATCTAGTTTTGGATATATAAAATCAAGAAATTTGGTTGCGAAACCAAAAAAATAGTTTTGTATCAAGAAAATCAAGAATTTGGTCGCGAATACAACAATCTTGTTTTGGATCAAGAAAATCCGGAATTTCGTCGCGAAAACAAAAATGTAGATTTGGATCAAGAAAATCAAGAATTTGGCCGCGAATACAAAAATCTAGTTTTGGATCAAGAAAATCAAGAATTTGTTCGCGAATACAACAATCTTGTTTTGGATCAAGAAAATAAAGAATTTGGTTGTGAATACAAAAATCTAATTTTTGTATCAAGAAAATCAAGAATTTGTTCGCGAATACAAAAATCTAGTTTTGGATCAAGAAAATCAAGAATTTGTTCGCGAATACAACAAGCTTGTTTTGGATCAAGAAAATCCAGAATTTCGTCGGGAAAACAAAAATGTAGATTTGGATCAAGAAAATCAAGAATTTGGCCGCGAATACAAAAATCTAGTTTTGGATCAAGAAAATCAAGAATTTGGTCGCGAATACAACAATCTTGTTTTGGATCAAGAAAATCAAGCATTTGGTCGCGAATACAAAAATCTAGTTTTGGATATATAAAATCAAGAAATTTGGTTGCGAAACCAAAAAAATAGTTTTGTATCAAGAAAATCAAGAATTTGGTCGCGAATACAACAATCTTGTTTTGGATCAAGAAAATCCGGAATTTCGTCGCGAAAACAAAAATGTAGATTTGGATCAAGAAAATCAAGAATTTGGCCGCGAATACAAAAATCTAGTTTTGGATCAAGAAAATCAAGAATTTGTTCGCGAATACAACAATCTTGTTTTGGATCAAGAAAATAAAGAATTTGGTTGTGAATACAAAAATCTAATTTTTGTATCAAGAAAATCAAGAATTTGTTCGCGAATACAAAAATCTAGTTTTGGATCAAGAAAATCAAGAATTTGTTCGCGAATACAACAAGCTTGTTTTGGATCAAGAAAATCCAGAATTTCGTCGGGAAAACAAAAATGTAGATTTGGATCAAGAAAATCAAGAATTTGGCCGCGAATACAAAAATCTAGTTTTGGATCAAGAAAATCAAGAATTTGGTCGCGAATACAACAATCTTGTTTTGGATCAAGAAAATCAAGCATTTGGTCGCGAATACAAAAATCTAGTTTTGGATATATAAAATCAAGAAATTTGGTTGCGAAACCAAAAAAATAGTTTTGTATCAAGAAAATCAAGAATTTGGTCGCGAATACAACAATCTTGTTTTGGATCAAGAAAATCCGGAATTTCGTCGCGAAAACAAAAATGTAGATTTGGATCAAGAAAATCAAGAATTTGGCCGCGAATACAAAAATCTAGTTTTGGATCAAGAAAATCAAGAATTTGTTCGCGAATACAACAATCTTGTTTTGGATCAAGAAAATAAAGAATTTGGTTGTGAATACAAAAATCTAATTTTTGTATCAAGAAAATCAAGAATTTGTTCGCGAATACAAAAATCTAGTTTTGGATCAAGAAAATCAAGAATTTGTTCGCGAATACAACAAGCTTGTTTTGGATCAAGAAAATCCAGAATTTCGTCGGGAAAACAAAAATGTAGATTTGGATCAAGAAAATCAAGAATTTGGCCGCGAATACAAAAATCTAGTTTTGGATCAAGAAAATCAAGAATTTGGTCGCGAATACAACAATCTTGTTTTGGATCAAGAAAATCAAGCATTTGGTCGCGAATACAAAAATCTAGTTTTGGATATATAAAATCAAGAAATTTGGTTGCGAAACCAAAAAAATAGTTTTGTATCAAGAAAATCAAGAATTTGGTCGCGAATACAACAATCTTGTTTTGGATCAAGAAAATCCGGAATTTCGTCGCGAAAACAAAAATGTAGATTTGGATCAAGAAAATCAAGAATTTGGCCGCGAATACAAAAATCTAGTTTTGGATCAAGAAAATCAAGAATTTGTTCGCGAATACAACAATCTTGTTTTGGATCAAGAAAATAAAGAATTTGGTTGTGAATACAATAATCTAATTTTTGTATCAAGAAAATCATGAATTTGTTCGCGAATACAAAAATCTAGTTTTGGATCAAGAAAATCAAGAATTTGTTCGCGAATACAACAAGCTTGTTTTGGATCAAGAAAATCCAGAATTTCGTCGGGAAAACAAAAATGTAGATTTGGATCAAGAAAATCAAGAATTTGGCCGCGAATACAAAAATCTAGTTTTGGATCAAGAAAATCAAGAATTTGGTCGCGAATACAACAATCTTGTTTTGGATCAAGAAAATCAAGCATTTGGTCGCGAATACAAAAATCTAGTTTTGGATATATAAAATCAAGAAATTTGGTTGCGAAACCAAAAAAATAGTTTTGTATCAAGAAAATCAAGAATTTGTTCGCGAATACAAAAATCTAGTTTTGGATCAAAAAAATCTAGAATTGGGTCCCGAATACAAAAATCTAGTTTTGGATCAAGAAAATCAAGAATTTGGTCGGGAATACAAAAATCTAGTTTTGGATCAAGAAAATCAAGAATTTGGTCGCGAATACAACAATCTTGTTTTGGATCAAGAAAATCCGGAATTTCGTCGCGAAAACAAAAATGTAGATTTGGATCAAGAAAATCAAGAATTTGGCCGCGAATACAAAAATCTAGTTTTGGATCAAGAAAATCAAGAATTTGTTCGCGAATACAACAATCTTGTTTTGGATCAAGAAAATAAAGAATTTGGTTGTGAATACAAAAATCTAATTTTTGTATCAAGAAAATCAAGAATTTGTTCGCGAATACAAAAATCTAGTTTTGGATCAAAAAAATCTAGAATTGGGTCCCGAATACAAAAATCTAGTTTTGGATCAAGAAAATCAAGAATTTGGTCGGGAATACAAAAATCTAGTTTTGGATCAAGAAAATCAAGAATTTGGTCGCGAATACAACAATCTTGTTTTGGATCAAGAAAATCCAGAATTTCGTCGTGAAAACAAAAATGTAGATTTGGATCAAGAAAATCAAGAATTTGGCCGCGAATACAAAAATCTAGTTTTGGATCAAGAAAATCAAGAATTTGGTCGCGAATACAACAATCTTGTTTTGGATCAAGAAAATCAAGCATTTGGTCGCGAATACAAAAATCTAGTTTTGGATATATAAAATCAAGAAATTTGGTTGCGAAACCAAAAAAATAGTTTTGTATCAAGAAAATCAAGAATTTGTTCGCGAATACAAAAATCTAGTTTTGGATCAAGAAAATCAAGCATTTGGTCCCGAATACAAAAATCTAGTTTTCGATCAAGAAAATCAAGAATTTGGTCGGGAATACAAAAATCTAGTTTTGGATCAAGAAAATCAAGAATTTGGTCGCGAATACAACAATCTTGTTTTGGATCAAGAAAATCCAGAATTTCGTCGTGAAAACAAAAATGTAGATTTGGATCAAGAAAATCAAGAATTTGGCCACGAATACAAAAATCTAGTTTTGGATCAAGAAAATCAAGAATTTGGTCGCGAATACAACAATCTTGTTTTGGATCAAGAAAATCAAGCATTTGGTCGCGAATACAAAAATCTAGTTTTGGATATATAAAATCAAGAAATTTGGTTGCGAAACCAAAAAAATAGTTTTGTATCAAGAAAATCAAGAATTTGGTCGCGAATACAACAATCTTGTTTTGGATCAAGAAAATCCGGAATTTCGTCGCGAAAACAAAAATGTAGATTTGGATCAAGAAAATCAAGAATTTGGCCGCGAATACAAAAATCTAGTTTTGGATCAAGAAAATCAAGAATTTGTTCGCGAATACAACAATCTTGTTTTGGATCAAGAAAATAAAGAATTTGGTTGTGAATACAAAAATCTAATTTTTGTATCAAGAAAATCAAGAATTTGTTCGCGAATACAAAAATCTAGTTTTGGATCAAGAAAATCAAGAATTTGTTCGCGAATACAACAAGCTTGTTTTGGATCAAGAAAATCCAGAATTTCGTCGGGAAAACAAAAATGTAGATTTGGATCAAGAAAATCAAGAATTTGGCCGCGAATACAAAAATCTAGTTTTGGATCAAGAAAATCAAGAATTTGGTCGCGAATACAACAATCTTGTTTTGGATCAAGAAAATCAAGCATTTGGTCGCGAATACAAAAATCTAGTTTTGGATATATAAAATCAAGAAATTTGGTTGCGAAACCAAAAAAATAGTTTTGTATCAAGAAAATCAAGAATTTGGTCGCGAATACAACAATCTTGTTTTGGATCAAGAAAATCCGGAATTTCGTCGCGAAAACAAAAATGTAGATTTGGATCAAGAAAATCAAGAATTTGGCCGCGAATACAAAAATCTAGTTTTGGATCAAGAAAATCAAGAATTTGTTCGCGAATACAACAATCTTGTTTTGGATCAAGAAAATAAAGAATTTGGTTGTGAATACAAAAATCTAATTTTTGTATCAAGAAAATCAAGAATTTGTTCGCGAATACAAAAATCTAGTTTTGGATCAAGAAAATCAAGAATTTGTTCGCGAATACAACAAGCTTGTTTTGGATCAAGAAAATCCAGAATTTCGTCGGGAAAACAAAAATGTAGATTTGGATCAAGAAAATCAAGAATTTGGCCGCGAATACAAAAATCTAGTTTTGGATCAAGAAAATCAAGAATTTGGTCGCGAATACAACAATCTTGTTTTGGATCAAGAAAATCAAGCATTTGGTCGCGAATACAAAAATCTAGTTTTGGATATATAAAATCAAGAAATTTGGTTGCGAAACCAAAAAAATAGTTTTGTATCAAGAAAATCAAGAATTTGGTCGCGAATACAACAATCTTGTTTTGGATCAAGAAAATCCGGAATTTCGTCGCGAAAACAAAAATGTAGATTTGGATCAAGAAAATCAAGAATTTGGCCGCGAATACAAAAATCTAGTTTTGGATCAAGAAAATCAAGAATTTGTTCGCGAATACAACAATCTTGTTTTGGATCAAGAAAATAAAGAATTTGGTTGTGAATACAAAAATCTAATTTTTGTATCAAGAAAATCAAGAATTTGTTCGCGAATACAAAAATCTAGTTTTGGATCAAGAAAATCAAGAATTTGTTCGCGAATACAACAAGCTTGTTTTGGATCAAGAAAATCCAGAATTTCGTCGGGAAAACAAAAATGTAGATTTGGATCAAGAAAATCAAGAATTTGGCCGCGAATACAAAAATCTAGTTTTGGATCAAGAAAATCAAGAATTTGGTCGCGAATACAACAATCTTGTTTTGGATCAAGAAAATCAAGAATTTCGTCGCGAATACAAAAATCTAGTTTTGGATATATAAAATCAAGAATTTGGCCGCGAAACCAAAAAAATAGTTTTGGATCAAGAAAATCAAGAATTTGGTCGCGAATACAACAATCTTGTTTTGGATCAAGAAAATCCGGAATTTCGTCGCGAAAACAAAAATGTAGATTTGGATCAAGAAAATCAAGAATTTGGCCGCGAATACAAAAATCTAGTTTTGGATCAAGAAAATCAAGAATTTGTTCGCGAATACAACAATCTTGTTTTGGATCAAGAAAATAAAGAATTTGGTTGTGAATACAATAATCTAATTTTTGTATCAAGAAAATCATGAATTTGTTCGCGAATACAAAAATCTAGTTTTGGATCAAGAAAATCAAGAATTTGTTCGCGAATACAACAAGCTTGTTTTGGATCAAGAAAATCCAGAATTTCGTCGGGAAAACAAAAATGTAGATTTGGATCAAGAAAATCAAGAATTTGGCCGCGAATACAAAAATCTAGTTTTGGATCAAGAAAATCAAGAATTTGGTCGCGAATACAACAATCTTGTTTTGGATCAAGAAAATCAAGCATTTGGTCGCGAATACAAAAATCTAGTTTTGGATATATAAAATCAAGAAATTTGGTTGCGAAACCAAAAAAATAGTTTTGTATCAAGAAAATCAAGAATTTGTTCGCGAATACAAAAATCTAGTTTTGGATCAAAAAAATCTAGAATTGGGTCCCGAATACAAAAATCTAGTTTTGGATCAAGAAAATCAAGAATTTGGTCGGGAATACAAAAATCTAGTTTTGGATCAAGAAAATCAAGAATTTGGTCGCGAATACAACAATCTTGTTTTGGATCAAGAAAATCCGGAATTTCGTCGCGAAAACAAAAATGTAGATTTGGATCAAGAAAATCAAGAATTTGGCCGCGAATACAAAAATCTAGTTTTGGATCAAGAAAATCAAGAATTTGTTCGCGAATACAACAATCTTGTTTTGGATCAAGAAAATAAAGAATTTGGTTGTGAATACAAAAATCTAATTTTTGTATCAAGAAAATCAAGAATTTGTTCGCGAATACAAAAATCTAGTTTTGGATCAAAAAAATCTAGAATTGGGTCCCGAATACAAAAATCTAGTTTTGGATCAAGAAAATCAAGAATTTGGTCGGGAATACAAAAATCTAGTTTTGGATCAAGAAAATCAAGAATTTGGTCGCGAATACAACAATCTTGTTTTGGATCAAGAAAATCCAGAATTTCGTCGTGAAAACAAAAATGTAGATTTGGATCAAGAAAATCAAGAATTTGGCCGCGAATACAAAAATCTAGTTTTGGATCAAGAAAATCAAGAATTTGGTCGCGAATACAACAATCTTGTTTTGGATCAAGAAAATCAAGCATTTGGTCGCGAATACAAAAATCTAGTTTTGGATATATAAAATCAAGAAATTTGGTTGCGAAACCAAAAAAATAGTTTTGTATCAAGAAAATCAAGAATTTGTTCGCGAATACAAAAATCTAGTTTTGGATCAAGAAAATCAAGCATTTGGTCCCGAATACAAAAATCTAGTTTTCGATCAAGAAAATCAAGAATTTGGTCGGGAATACAAAAATCTAGTTTTGGATCAAGAAAATCAAGAATTTGGTCGCGAATACAACAATCTTGTTTTGGATCAAGAAAATCCAGAATTTCGTCGTGAAAACAAAAATGTAGATTTGGATCAAGAAAATCAAGAATTTGGCCACGAATACAAAAATCTAGTTTTGGATCAAGAAAATCAAGAATTTGGTCGCGAATACAACAATCTTGTTTTGGATCAAGAAAATCAAGCATTTGGTCGCGAATACAAAAATCTAGTTTTGGATATATAAAATCAAGAAATTTGGTTGCGAAACCAAAAAAATAGTTTTGTATCAAGAAAATCAAGAATTTGGTCGCGAATACAACAATCTTGTTTTGGATCAAGAAAATCCGGAATTTCGTCGCGAAAACAAAAATGTAGATTTGGATCAAGAAAATCAAGAATTTGGCCGCGAATACAAAAATCTAGTTTTGGATCAAGAAAATCAAGAATTTGTTCGCGAATACAACAATCTTGTTTTGGATCAAGAAAATAAAGAATTTGGTTGTGAATACAAAAATCTAATTTTTGTATCAAGAAAATCAAGAATTTGTTCGCGAATACAAAAATCTAGTTTTGGATCAAGAAAATCAAGAATTTGTTCGCGAATACAACAAGCTTGTTTTGGATCAAGAAAATCCAGAATTTCGTCGGGAAAACAAAAATGTAGATTTGGATCAAGAAAATCAAGAATTTGGCCGCGAATACAAAAATCTAGTTTTGGATCAAGAAAATCAAGAATTTGGTCGCGAATACAACAATCTTGTTTTGGATCAAGAAAATCAAGCATTTGGTCGCGAATACAAAAATCTAGTTTTGGATATATAAAATCAAGAAATTTGGTTGCGAAACCAAAAAAATAGTTTTGTATCAAGAAAATCAAGAATTTGGTCGCGAATACAACAATCTTGTTTTGGATCAAGAAAATCCGGAATTTCGTCGCGAAAACAAAAATGTAGATTTGGATCAAGAAAATCAAGAATTTGGCCGCGAATACAAAAATCTAGTTTTGGATCAAGAAAATCAAGAATTTGTTCGCGAATACAACAATCTTGTTTTGGATCAAGAAAATAAAGAATTTGGTTGTGAATACAAAAATCTAATTTTTGTATCAAGAAAATCAAGAATTTGTTCGCGAATACAAAAATCTAGTTTTGGATCAAGAAAATCAAGAATTTGTTCGCGAATACAACAAGCTTGTTTTGGATCAAGAAAATCCAGAATTTCGTCGGGAAAACAAAAATGTAGATTTGGATCAAGAAAATCAAGAATTTGGCCGCGAATACAAAAATCTAGTTTTGGATCAAGAAAATCAAGAATTTGGTCGCGAATACAACAATCTTGTTTTGGATCAAGAAAATCAAGCATTTGGTCGCGAATACAAAAATCTAGTTTTGGATATATAAAATCAAGAAATTTGGTTGCGAAACCAAAAAAATAGTTTTGTATCAAGAAAATCAAGAATTTGGTCGCGAATACAACAATCTTGTTTTGGATCAAGAAAATCCGGAATTTCGTCGCGAAAACAAAAATGTAGATTTGGATCAAGAAAATCAAGAATTTGGCCGCGAATACAAAAATCTAGTTTTGGATCAAGAAAATCAAGAATTTGTTCGCGAATACAACAATCTTGTTTTGGATCAAGAAAATAAAGAATTTGGTTGTGAATACAATAATCTAATTTTTGTATCAAGAAAATCAAGAATTTGTTCGCGAATACAAAAATCTAGTTTTGGATCAAGAAAATCAAGAATTTGTTCGCGAATACAACAAGCTTGTTTTGGATCAAGAAAATCCAGAATTTCGTCGGGAAAACAAAAATGTAGATTTGGATCAAGAAAATCAAGAATTTGGCCGCGAATACAAAAATCTAGTTTTGGATCAAGAAAATCAAGAATTTGGTCGCGAATACAACAATCTTGTTTTGGATCAAGAAAATCAAGCATTTGGTCGCGAATACAAAAATCTAGTTTTGGATATATAAAATCAAGAAATTTGGTTGCGAAACCAAAAAAATAGTTTTGTATCAAGAAAATCAAGAATTTGTTCGCGAATACAAAAATCTAGTTTTGGATCAAAAAAATCTAGAATTGGGTCCCGAATACAAAAATCTAGTTTTGGATCAAGAAAATCAAGAATTTGGTCGGGAATACAAAAATCTAGTTTTGGATCAAGAAAATCAAGAATTTGGTCGCGAATACAACAATCTTGTTTTGGATCAAGAAAATCCGGAATTTCGTCGCGAAAACAAAAATGTAGATTTGGATCAAGAAAATCAAGAATTTGGCCGCTAATACAAAAATCTAGTTTTGGATCAAGAAAATCAAGAATTTGTTCGCGAATACAACAATCTTGTTTTGGATCATGAAAATCAAGCATTTGGTCGCGAATACAAAAATCTAGTTTTGGATATATAAAATCAAGAAATTTGGTTGCGAAACCAAAAAAATAGTTTTGTATCAAGAAAATCAAGAATTTGGTCGCGAATACAACAATCTTGTTTTGGATCAAGAAAATCCGGAATTTCGTCGCGAAAACTAAAATGTAGATTTGGATCAAGAAAATCAAGAATTTGGCCGCGAATACAAAAATCTAGTTTTGGATCAAGAAAATCAAGAATTTGTTCGCGAATACAACAATCTTGTTTTGGATCAAGAAAATAAAGAATTTGGTTGTGAATACAAAAATCTAATTTTTGTATCAAGAAAATCAAGAATTTGTTCGCGAATACAAAAATCTAGTTTTGGATCAAGAAAATCAAGAATTTGTTCGCGAATACAACAAGCTTGTTTTGGATCAAGAAAATCCAGAATTTCGTCGGGAAAACAAAAATGTAGATTTGGATCAAGAAAATCAAGAATTTGGCCGCGAATACAAAAATCTAGTTTTGGATCAAGAAAATCAAGAATTTGGTCGCGAATACAACAAGCTTGTTTTGGATCAAGAAAATCCAGAATTTCGTCGGGAAAACAAAAATGTAGATTTGGATCAAGAAAATCAAGAATTTGGCCGCGAATACAAAAATCTAGTTTTGGATCAAGAAAATCAAGAATTTGGTCGCGAATACAACAATCTTGTTTTGGATCAAGAAAATCAAGCATTTGGTCGCGAATACAAAAATCTAGTTTTGGATATATAAAATCAAGAAATTTGGTTGCGAAACCAAAAAAATAGTTTTGTATCAAGAAAATCAAGAATTTGTTCGCGAATACAAAAATCTAGTTTTGGATCAAAAAAATCTAGAATTGGGTCCCGAATACAAAAATCTAGTTTTGGATCAAGAAAATCAAGAATTTGGTCGGGAATACAAAAATCTAGTTTTGGATCAAGAAAATCAAGAATTTGGTCGCGAATACAACAATCTTGTTTTGGATCAAGAAAATCCGGAATTTCGTCGCGAAAACAAAAATGTAGATTTGGATCAAGAAAATCAAGAATTTGGCCGCGAATACAAAAATCTAGTTTTGGATCAAGAAAATCAAGAATTTGTTCGCGAATACAACAATCTTGTTTTGAATCAAGAAAATAAAGAATTTGGTTGTGAATACAAAAATCTAATTTTTGTATCAAGAAAATCAAGAATTTGTTCGCGAATACAAAAATCTAGTTTTGGATCAAAAAAATCTAGAATTGGGTCCCGAATACAAAAATCTAGTTTTGGATCAAGAAAATCAAGAATTTGGTCGGGAATACAAAAATCTAGTTTTGGATCAAGAAAATCAAGAATTTGGTCGCGAATACAACAATCTTGTTTTGGATCAAGAAAATCCAGAATTTCGTCGTGAAAACAAAAATGTAGATTTGGATCAAGAAAATCAAGAATTTGGCCGCGAATACAAAAATCTAGTTTTGGATCAAGAAAATCAAGAATTTGGTCGCGAATACAACAATCTTGTTTTGGATCAAGAAAATCAAGCATTTGGTCGCGAATACAAAAATCTAGTTTTGGATATATAAAATCAAGAAATTTGGTTGCGAAACCAAAAAAATAGTTTTGTATCATGAAAATCAAGAATTTGTTCGCGAATACAAAAATCTAGTTTTGGATCAAGAAAATCTAGAATTGTGTCCCGAATACAAAAATCTAGTTTTGGATCAAGAAAATCAAGAATTTGGGCGGGAATACAAAAATCTAGTTTTGGATCAAGAAAATCAAGAATTTGGTCGCGAATACAACAATCTTGTTTTGGATCAAGAAAATCCGGAATTTCGTCGCGAAAACAAAAATCTAGTTTTGGATATATAAAATCAAGAAATTTGGTTGCGAAACCAAAAAAATAGTTTTGTATCAAGAAAATCAAGAATTTGTTCGCGAATACAAAAATCTAGTTTTGGATCAAAAAAATCTAGAATTGGGTCCCGCATACAAAAATCTAGTTTTGGATCAAGAAAATCAAGAATTTGGTCGGGAATACAAAAATCTAGTTTTGGATCAAGAAAATCAAGAATTTGGTCGCGAATACAACAATCTTGTTTTGGATCAAGAAAATCCAGAATTTCGTCGTGAAAACAAAAATGTAGATTTGGATCAAGAAAATCAAGAATTTGGCCACGAATACAAAAATCTAGTTTTGGATCAAGAAAATCAAGAATTTGGTCGCGAATACAACAATCTTGTTTTGGATCAAGAAAATCAAGCATTTGGTCGCGAATACAAAAATCTAGTTTTGGATATATAAAATCAAGAAATTTGGTTGCGAAACCAAAAAAATAGTTTTGTATCAAGAAAATCAAGAATTTGTTCGCGAATACAAAAATCTAGTTTTGGATCAAAAAAATCTAGAATTGTGTCCCGAATACAAAAAACTAGTTTTGGATTAAGAAAATCAAGAATTTGGTCGCGAATACAAAAATCTAGTTTTGGATCAAGAAAATCAAGAATTTGGTCGCGAATACAACAATCTTGTTTTGGATCAAGAATATCCAGAATTTCGTCGGGAGAACAAAAATGTAGATTTGGATCAAGAAAATCAAGAATTTGGCCGCGAATACAAAAATCTAGTTTTGGATCAAGAAAATCAAGAATTTGGTCGCGAATACAACAATCTTGTTTTGGATCAAGAAAATCAAGCATTTGGTCGCGAATACAAAAATCTAGTTTTGGATATATAAAATCAAGAAATTTGGTTGCGAAACCAAAAAAATAGTTTTGTATCAAGAAAATCAAGAATTTGTTCGCGAATACAAAAATCTAGTTTTGGATCAAAAAAATCTAGAATTGGGTCCCGAATACAAAAATCTAGTTTTGGATCAAGAAAATCAAGAATTTGGGCGGGAATACAAAAATCTAGTTTTGGATCAAGAAAATCAAGAATTTGGTCGCGAATACAACAATCTTGTTTTGGATCAAGAAAATCCGGAATTTCGTCGCGAAAACAAAAATGTAGATTTGGATCAAGAAAATCAAGAATTTGGCAGCGAATACAAAAATCTAGTTTTGGATCAAGAAAATCAAGAATTTGTTCGCGAATACAACAATCTTGTTTTGGATCAAGAAAATAAAGAATTTGGTGGTGAATACAAAAATCTAATTTTTGTATCAAGAAAATCAAGAATTTGTTCGCGAATACAAAAATCTAGTTTTGGATCAAAAAAATCTAGAATTGGGTCCCGAATACAAAAATCTAGTTTTGGATCAAGAAAATCAAGAATTTGGTCGGGAATACAAAAATCTAGTTTTGGATCAAGAAAATCAAGAATTTGGTCGCGAATACAACAATCTTGTTTTGGATCAAGAAAATCCAGAATTTCGTCGTGAAAACAAAAATGTAGATTTGCATCAAGAAAATCAAGAATTTGGCCGCGAATACAAAAATCTTGTTTTGGATCAAGAAAATCCGGAATTTCGTCGCGAAAACAAAAATGTAGATTTGGATCAAGAAAATCAAGAATTTGGCCGCGAATACAAAAATCTAGTTTTGGATCAAGAAAATCAAGAAATTTGGTTGCGAAACCAAAAAAATAGTTTTGTATCAAGAAAATCAAGAATTTGTTCGCGAATACAAAAATCTAGTTTTGGATCAAAAAAATCTAGAATTGTGTCCCGAATACAAAAATCTAGTTTTGGATCAAGAAAATCAAGAATTTGGTCGCGAATACAAAAATCTAGTTTTGGATCAAGAAAATCAAGAATTTGGTCGCGAATACAACAATCTTGTTTTGGATCAAGAAAATCCAGAATTTCGTCGGGAAAACAAAAATGTAGATTTGGATCAAGAAAATCAAGAATTTGGCCGCGAATACAAAAATCTAGTTTTGGATCATGAAAATCAAGAATTTGGTCGCGAATACAACAATCTTGTATTTGATCAAGAAAATCAAGCATTTGGTCGCGAATACAAAAATCTAGTTTTGGATATATAAAATCAAGAAATTTGGTTGCGAAACCAAAAAAATAGTTTTGTATCAAGAAAATCAAGAATTTGTTCGCGAATACAAAAATCTAGTTTTGGATCAAAAAAATCTAGAATTGGGTCCCGAATACAAAAATCTAGTTTTGGATCAAGAAAATCAAGAATTTGGTCGGGAAATACAAAAATCTAGTTTTGGATCAAGAAAATCAAGAATTTGGTCGCGAATACAACAATCTTGTTTTGGATCAAGAAAATTAAGCATTTGGTCGCGAATACAAAAATCTAGTTTTGGATATATAAAATCAAGAAATTTGGTTGCGAAACCAAAAAAATAGTTTTGTATCAAGAAAATCAAGAATTTGTTCGCGAATACAAAAATCTAGTTTTGGATCAAAAAAATCTAGAATTGGGTCCCGAATACAAAAATCTAGTTTTGGATCAAGAAAATCAAGAATTTGGTCGGGAATACAAAAATCTAGTTTTGGATCAAGAAAATCAAGAATTTGGTCGCGAATACAAAAATGTAGTTTTGGATCAAGAAAATGAAGAATTTGGTCGCGAATACAAAAATCTAGTTTTGGATCAAGAAAATCTAGAATTTGGTCGCGAATATAAAAACCTAGTTTTGGATCAAGAAAATCTAGAATTTGGTTCCGAATACAAAAATCTAGTTTTGGATCAAGAAAATCAAGCATTTGGTCGCGAATACAAAAAATTAGTTTTGGATCAAGAAAATCTAGAATTGGGTCCCGAATACAAAAATCTAGTTTTGAATCAAGAAAATCAAGAATTTCGTCGCGAAAACAAAAATGTAGTTTTGGATCAAGAAAATCAAGAATTTGGTCGCGAATACAACAATCTTGTTTTGGATCAAGAAAATCCATAATTTGGTCGGGAATACAAAAATCTAGTTTTGGATCAAGAAAATCTAGAATTTGGTCGCGAATACAAAAATCTAGTTTTGGATCAAGAAAATCTAGAATTGGGTTCCGAATACAAAAATCTAGTTTTGGATCAAGAAAATCAAGCATTTGGTCGCGAATACAAAAATCTAGTTTTGGATCAAGAAAATCAAGAATTTGGTCGCGAATACAAAAATCTAGTTTTGGATCAAGAAAATCAAGAATTGGGATCCTGAATACGAAAAACTAGTTTGGGATCAACAAAATTATAACTATGGACGCGAATACAAAAATCTAGTTTTGGATGAAGAAAAGCAAGAATTGGGTCCCGAATACAAAATTCTAGTTTTGGATCAAGAAAATAAGCATTTGGTCGTGAATACAAATATCGAGTTTTGGATCAAGAAAATCAAGAATTTGGTCGCGTATAGAAAAATCGAGTTTTGGATCTATAAAATCAAGAAATTTGGTTGCGAAACCAAAAAAATAGTTTTGTATCAAGAAAATCAAGAATTTGTTCGCGATTACAAAAATCTAGTTTTGGATCAAAAAAATCTAGAATTGGGTCCCGAATACAAAAATCTAGTTTTGGATCAAGAAAATCAAGAATTTGGTCGGGAATAAAAAAATCTAGTTTTGGATCAAGAAAATCAAGAATTTGGTCGCGAATACAACAATCTTGTTTTGGATCAAGAAAATCCAGAATTTCGTCGTGAAAACAAAAATGTAGATTTGGATCAAGAAAATCAAGAATTTGGCCGCGAATACAAAAATCTAGTTTTGGATCAAGAAAATCAAGAATTTGGTCGCGAATACAACAATCTTGTTTTGGATCAAGAAAATCAAGCATTTGGTCGCGAATACAAAAATCTAGTTTTGGATATATAAAATCAAGAAATTTGGTTGCGAAACCAAAAAAATAGTTTTGTATCAAGAAAATCAAGAATTTGTTCGCGAATACAAAAATCTAGTTTTGGATCAAAAAAATCTAGAATTGTGTCCCGAATACAAAAATCTAGTTTTGGATCAAGAAAATCAAGAATTTGGTCGCGAATACAAAAATCTAGTTTTGGATCAAGAAAATCAAGAATTTGGTCGCGAATACAACAATCTTGTTTTGGATCAAGAAAATCCCGAATTTCGTCGGGAAAACAAAAATGTAGATTTGGATCAAGAAAATCAAGAATTTGGCCGCGAATACAAAAATCTAGTTTTGGATCATGAAAATCAAGAATTTGGTCGCGAATACAACAATCTTGTATTTGATCAAGAAAATCAAGCATTTGGTCGCGAATACAAAAATCTAGTTTTGGATATATAAAATCAAGAAATTTGGTTGCGAAACCAAAAAAATAGTTTTGTATCAAGAAAATCAAGAATTTGTTCGCGAATACAAAAATCTAGTTTTGGATCAAAAAAATCTAGAATTGGGTCCCGAATACAAAAATCTAGTTTTGGATCAAGAAAATCAAGAATTTGGTCGGGAAATACAAAAATCTAGTTTTGGATCAAGAAAATCAAGAATTTGGTCGCGAATACAACAATCTTGTTTTGGATCAAGAAAATTAAGCATTTGGTCGCGAATACAAAAATCTAGTTTTGGATATATAAAATCAAGAAATTTGGTTGCGAAACCAAAAAAATAGTTTTGTATCAAGAAAATCAAGAATTTGTTCGCGAATACAACAATCTAGTTTTGGATCAAAAAAATCTAGAATTGGGTCCCGAATACAAAAATCTAGTTTTGGATCAAGAAAATCAAGAATTTGGTCGGGAATACAAAAATCTAGTTTTGGATCAAGAAAATCAAGAATTTGGTCGCGAATACAAAAATGTAGTTTTGGATCAAGAAAATCAAGAATTTGGTCGCGAATACAAAAATCTAGTTTTGGATCAAGAAAATCTAGAATTTGGTCGCGAATATAAAAACCTAGTTTTGGATCAAGAAAATCTAGAATTTGGTTCCGAATACAAAAATCTAGTTTTGGATCAAGAAAATCAAGCATTTGGTCGCGAATACAAAAAATTAGTTTTGGATCAAGAAAATCTAGAATTGGGTCCCGAATACAAAAATCTAGTTTTGAATCAAGAAAATCAAGAATTTCGTCGCGAAAACAAAAATGTAGTTTTGGATCAAGAAAATCAAGAATTTGGTCGCGAATACAACAATCTTGTTTTGGATCAAGAAAATCCATAATTTGGTCGGGAATACAAAAATCTAGTTTTGGATCAAGAAAATCTAGAATTTGGTCGCGAATACAAAAATCTAGTTTTGGATCAAGAAAATCTAGAATTGGGTTCCGAATACAAAAATCTAGTTTTGGATCAAGAAAATCAAGCATTTGGTCGCGAATACAAAAATCTAGTTTTGGATCAAGAAAATCAAGAATTTGGTCGCGAATACAAAAATCTAGTTTTGGATCAAGAAAATCAAGAATTGGGATCCTGAATACGAAAAACTAGTTTGGGATCAACAAAATTATAACTATGGACGCGAATACAAAAATCTAGTTTTGGATGAAGAAAAGCAAGAATTGGGTCCCGAATACAAAATTCTAGTTTTGGATCAAGAAAATAAGCATTTGGTCGTGAATACAAATATCGAGTTTTGGATCAAGAAAATCAAGAATTTGGTCGCGTATAGAAAAATCGAGTTTTGGATCTATAAAATCAAGAAATTTGGTTGCGAAACCAAAAAAATAGTTTTGTATCAAGAAAATCAAGAATTTGTTCGCGATTACAAAAATCTAGTTTTGGATCAAAAAAATCTAGAATTGGGTCCCGAATACAAAAATCTAGTTTTGGATCAAGAAAATCAAGAATTTGGTCGGGAATAAAAAAATCTAGTTTTGGATCAAGAAAATCAAGAATTTGGTCGCGAATACAACAATCTTGTTTTGGATCAAGAAAATCCAGAATTTCGTCGCGAAAACAAAAATGTAGATTTGGATCAAGAAAATCAAGAATTTGGTCGCGAATACAAAAATCTAGTTTTGGATCAAGAAAATCAAGAATTTGGTCGCGAATACAACAATCTTGTTTTGGATCAAGAAAATCAAGCATTTGGTCGCGAATACAAAAATCTAGTTTTGGATATATAAAATCAAGAAATTTGGTGGCGAAACCAAAAAAATAGTTTTGTATCAAGAAAATCAAGAATTTGTTCGCGAATACAAAAATCTAGTTTTGGATCAAAAAAATCTAGAATTGGGTCCCGAATACAAAAATCTAGTTTTGGATCAAGAAAATCAAGAATTTGGTCGGGAATACAAAAATCTAGTTTTGGATCAAGAAAATCAAGAATTTGGTCGCGAATACAACAATCTTGTTTTGGATCAAGAAAATCCGGAATTTCGTCGCGAAAACAAAAATGTAGATTTGGATCAAGAAAATCAAGAATTTGGCCGCGAATACAAAAATCTAGTTTTGGATCAAGAAAATCAAGAATTTGTTCGCGAATACAACAATCTTGTTTTGGATCAAGAAAATCCGGAATTTCGTCGTGAAAACAAAAATGTAGATTTGGATCAAGAAAATCAAGAATTTGGCCGTAAATACAAAAATCTAATTTTGGATCAAGAAAATCAAGAATTTGGTCGCGAATACAACAATCTTGTTTTGGATCAAGAAAATCAAGCATTTGGTCGCGAATACAAAAAATTAGTTTGGATCAAGAAAATCTAGAATTGGGTCCCGAATACAAAAATCTAGTTTTGAATCAAGAAAATCAAGAATTTCGTCGCGAAAACAGAAATGTAGTTTTGGATCAAGAAAATCAAGAATTTGGTCGCGAATACAACAATCTTGTTTTGGATCAAGAAAATCCATAATTTGGTCGTGAATACAAAAATCTAGTTTTGGATCAAGAAAATCTAGAATTTGGTCGCGAATACAAAAATCTAGTTTTGGATCAAGAAAATCTAGAATTGGGTTCCGAATACAAAAATCTAGTTTTGCATCAAGAAAATCAAGCATTTGGTCGCTAATACAAAAATCTAGTTTTGGATCAAGAAAATCAAGAATTTGGTCGCGAATACAAAAATCTATTTTTGGATCAAGAAAATCAAGAATTGGGATCCTGAATACGAAAAACTAGTTTGGGATCAACAAAATTATAAATATGGACGCGAATACAAAAATCTAGTTTTGGATGAAGAAAAGCAAGAATTGGGTCCCGAATACAAAATTCTAGTTTTGGATCAAGAAAATAAGCATTTGGTCGTGAATACAAAAAATTAGTTTGGATCAAGAAAATCTAGAATTGGGTCGCGAATACAAAAATCTAGTTTTGGATCTATAAAATCAAGAAATTTGGTTGCGAAACCAAAAAAATAGTTTTGTATCAAGAAAATCAAGAATTTGTTCGCGAATACAAAAATCTAGTTTTGGATCAAAAAAATCTAGAATTGGGTCCCGAATACAAAAATCTAGTTTTGGATCAAGAAAATCAAGAATTTGGTCGGGAATACAAAAATCTAGTTTTGGATCAAGAAAATCAAGAATTTGGTCGCGAATACAACAATCTTGTTTTGGATCAAGAAAATCCGGAATTTCGTCGCCAAAACAAAAATGTAGATTTGGATCAAGAAAATCAAGAATTTGGCCGCGAATACAAAAATCTAGTTTTGGATCAAGAAAATCAAGAATTTGTTCGCGAATACAACAATCTTGTTTTGGACCAAGAAAATCAAGAATTTGGTCGTGAATACAAAAATCTAGTTTTGGATCAAGAAAATCAAGAATTGGGTTCCGAATACAAAAATCTAGTTTTGGATCAAGAAAATCAAGCATTTGGTCGCGAATACAAAAATCTAGTTTTGGATCAAGAAAATCTAGAATTGGGTCCCGAATACAAAAATCTAGTTTTGAATCAAGAAAATCAAGAATTTCGTCGCGAAAACAAAAATGTAGTTTTGGATCAAGAAAATCAAGAATTTGGTCGCGAATACAACAATCTTGTTTTGGATCAAGAAAATCCATAATTTGGTCGTGAATACAAAAATCTAGTTTTGGATCAAGAAAATCAAGAATTTGGTCGGGAATACAAAAATCTAGTTTTGGATCAAGAAAATCAAGAATTTGGTCGCGAATACAAAAATCTAGTTTTGGATCAAGAAAATCTAGAATTGGGATCCTGAATACGAAAAACTAGTTTTGGATCAAGAAAATTATGAATTTGGTCGCGAATACAAAAATCTAGTTTGGGATCAAAAATATCAAGAATTTCGTCGCGATTACAAAAATCTAGTTTTGGATCAAGAAAATCTAGAATTTGGTCGCAAATACAAAAATCTAGTTCTGGATCAAAAAAATCTAGAATTGGGTCCCGAATACAAAAATCTAGTTTTGGATCAAGAAAATCAAGAATTTGGTCGCGAATACAAAAATCTAGTTTTGGATCAAGAAAATCATGAATTTGGTCGCGAATACAACAATCTTGTTTTGGATCAAGAAAATCCATAATTTGGTCGTGAATACAAAAATCTAGTTTTGCATCAAGAAAATCAAGCATTTGGTCGCGAATACAAAAATCTAGTTTTGGATCAAGAAAATCAAGAATTGGGATCCTGAATACGAAAAACTAGTTTTGGATCAAGAAAATTATGAATTTGGTCGCGAATACAAAAATCTAGTTTTGGATCAAGAAAATCAAGCATTTGGTCGCGAATACAAAAATCTAGTTTTGGATCAAGAAAATCAAGAATTGGGTCCCGAATACAAAAATCTAGTTTTGCATCAAGAAAATCAAGAATTTCGTCGCGAAAACAAAAATGCAGTTTTGGATCAAGAAAATCAAGAATTTGGTCGCGAATACAACAATCTTGTTTTGGATCAAGAAAATCCACAATTTGGTCGTGAATACAAAAATCTAGTTTTGGATCAAGAAAATCAAGAATTTGGTCGGGAATACAAAAATCTACTTTTGAATCAAGAAAATCAAGAATTTGGTCGCGAATACAAAAATCTAGTTTTGGATCAAGAAAATCTAGAATTGGGATCCTGAATACGAAAAACTAGTTTTGGATCAAGAAAATTATGAATTTGGTCGCGAATACAAAAATCTAGTTTTGGATCAAAAATATCAAGAATTTCGTCGCGAATACAAAAATCTAGTTTTGGATCAAGAAAATCTAGAATTTGGTCGCAAATACAAAAATCTAGTTTTGGATCAAAAAAATCTAGAATTGGGTCCCGAATACAAAAATCTAGTTTTGGATCAAGAAAATCAAGAATTTGGTCGCGAATACAAAAATCTAGTTTTGGATCAAGAAAATCATGAATTTGGTCGCGAATACAACAATCTTGTTTTGGATCAAGAAAATCCATAATTTGGTCGTGAATACAAAAATCTAGTTTTGGATCAAGAAAATCAAGCATTTGGTCGCGAATACAAAAATCTAGTTTTGGATCAAGAAAATCAAGAATTGGGATCCTGAATACGAAAAACTAGTTTTGGATCAAGAAAATTATGAATTTGGTCGCGAATACAAAAATCTAGTTTTGGATCAAAAATATCAAGAATTTCGTCGCGAATACAAAAATCTAGTTTTGGATCAAGAAAATCTAGAATTTGGTCGCCAATACAAAAATCTAGTTTTGGATCAAAAAAATCTAGAATTGGGTCCCGAATACAAAAATCTAGTTTTGGATCAAGAAAATCAAGAATTTGCTCGCGAATACAAAAATCTAGTTTTGGATTAAGAAAATCATGAATTTGGTCGCGAATACAACAATCTTGTTTTGGATCAAGAAAATCCAGAATTTGGTCGTGAATACAAAAATCTAGTTTTGGATCAAAAAAATCTAGAATTGGGTCCCGAATACAAAAATCTAGTTTTGGATCAAGAAAATCAAGAATTTGGTCGGGAAATACAAAAATCTAGTTTTGGATCAAGAAAATCAAGAATTTGGTCGCGAATACAACAATCTTGTTTTGGATCAAGAAAATTAAGCATTTGGTCGCGAATACAAAAATCTAGTTTTGGATATATAAAATCAAGAAATTTGGTTGCGAAACCAAAAAAATAGTTTTGTATCAAGAAAATCAAGAATTTGTTCGCGAATACAACAATCTAGTTTTGGATCAAAAAAATCTAGAATTGGGTCCCGAATACAAAAATCTAGTTTTGGATCAAGAAAATCAAGAATTTGGTCGGGAATACAAAAATCTAGTTTTGGATCAAGAAAATCAAGAATTTGGTCGCGAATACAAAAATGTAGTTTTGGATCAAGAAAATCAAGAATTTGGTCGCGAATACAAAAATCTAGTTTTGGATCAAGAAAATCTAGAATTTGGTCGCGAATATAAAAACCTAGTTTTGGATCAAGAAAATCTAGAATTTGGTTCCGAATACAAAAATCTAGTTTTGGATCAAGAAAATCAAGCATTTGGTCGCGAATACAAAAAATTAGTTTTGGATCAAGAAAATCTAGAATTGGGTCCCGAATACAAAAATCTAGTTTTGAATCAAGAAAATCAAGAATTTCGTCGCGAAAACAAAAATGTAGTTTTGGATCAAGAAAATCAAGAATTTGGTCGCGAATACAACAATCTTGTTTTGGATCAAGAAAATCCATAATTTGGTCGGGAATACAAAAATCTAGTTTTGGATCAAGAAAATCTAGAATTTGGTCGCGAATACAAAAATCTAGTTTTGGATCAAGAAAATCTAGAATTGGGTTCCGAATACAAAAATCTAGTTTTGGATCAAGAAAATCAAGCATTTGGTCGCGAATACAAAAATCTAGTTTTGGATCAAGAAAATCAAGAATTTGGTCGCGAATACAAAAATCTAGTTTTGGATCAAGAAAATCAAGAATTGGGATCCTGAATACGAAAAACTAGTTTGGGATCAACAAAATTATAACTATGGACGCGAATACAAAAATCTAGTTTTGGATGAAGAAAAGCAAGAATTGGGTCCCGAATACAAAATTCTAGTTTTGGATCAAGAAAATAAGCATTTGGTCGTGAATACAAATATCGAGTTTTGGATCAAGAAAATCAAGAATTTGGTCGCGTATAGAAAAATCGAGTTTTGGATCTATAAAATCAAGAAATTTGGTTGCGAAACCAAAAAAATAGTTTTGTATCAAGAAAATCAAGAATTTGTTCGCGATTACAAAAATCTAGTTTTGGATCAAAAAAATCTAGAATTGGGTCCCGAATACAAAAATCTAGTTTTGGATCAAGAAAATCAAGAATTTGGTCGGGAATAAAAAAATCTAGTTTTGGATCAAGAAAATCAAGAATTTGGTCGCGAATACAACAATCTTGTTTTGGATCAAGAAAATCCAGAATTTCGTCGCGAAAACAAAAATGTAGATTTGGATCAAGAAAATCAAGAATTTGGTCGCGAATACAAAAATCTAGTTTTGGATCAAGAAAATCAAGAATTTGGTCGCGAATACAACAATCTTGTTTTGGATCAAGAAAATCAAGCATTTGGTCGCGAATACAAAAATCTAGTTTTGGATATATAAAATCAAGAAATTTGGTGGCGAAACCAAAAAAATAGTTTTGTATCAAGAAAATCAAGAATTTGTTCGCGAATACAAAAATCTAGTTTTGGATCAAAAAAATCTAGAATTGGGTCCCGAATACAAAAATCTAGTTTTGGATCAAGAAAATCAAGAATTTGGTCGGGAATACAAAAATCTAGTTTTGGATCAAGAAAATCAAGAATTTGGTCGCGAATACAACAATCTTGTTTTGGATCAAGAAAATCCGGAATTTCGTCGCGAAAACAAAAATGTAGATTTGGATCAAGAAAATCAAGAATTTGGCCGCGAATACAAAAATCTAGTTTTGGATCAAGAAAATCAAGAATTTGTTCGCGAATACAACAATCTTGTTTTGGATCAAGAAAATCCGGAATTTCGTCGTGAAAACAAAAATGTAGATTTGGATCAAGAAAATCAAGAATTTGGCCGTAAATACAAAAATCTAATTTTGGATCAAGAAAATCAAGAATTTGGTCGCGAATACAACAATCTTGTTTTGGATCAAGAAAATCAAGCATTTGGTCGCGAATACAAAAAATTAGTTTGGATCAAGAAAATCTAGAATTGGGTCCCGAATACAAAAATCTAGTTTTGAATCAAGAAAATCAAGAATTTCGTCGCGAAAACAGAAATGTAGTTTTGGATCAAGAAAATCAAGAATTTGGTCGCGAATACAACAATCTTGTTTTGGATCAAGAAAATCCATAATTTGGTCGTGAATACAAAAATCTAGTTTTGGATCAAGAAAATCTAGAATTTGGTCGCGAATACAAAAATCTAGTTTTGGATCAAGAAAATCTAGAATTGGGTTCCGAATACAAAAATCTAGTTTTGCATCAAGAAAATCAAGCATTTGGTCGCTAATACAAAAATCTAGTTTTGGATCAAGAAAATCAAGAATTTGGTCGCGAATACAAAAATCTATTTTTGGATCAAGAAAATCAAGAATTGGGATCCTGAATACGAAAAACTAGTTTGGGATCAACAAAATTATAAATATGGACGCGAATACAAAAATCTAGTTTTGGATGAAGAAAAGCAAGAATTGGGTCCCGAATACAAAATTCTAGTTTTGGATCAAGAAAATAAGCATTTGGTCGTGAATACAAAAAATTAGTTTGGATCAAGAAAATCTAGAATTGGGTCGCGAATACAAAAATCTAGTTTTGGATCTATAAAATCAAGAAATTTGGTTGCGAAACCAAAAAAATAGTTTTGTATCAAGAAAATCAAGAATTTGTTCGCGAATACAAAAATCTAGTTTTGGATCAAAAAAATCTAGAATTGGGTCCCGAATACAAAAATCTAGTTTTGGATCAAGAAAATCAAGAATTTGGTCGGGAATACAAAAATCTAGTTTTGGATCAAGAAAATCAAGAATTTGGTCGCGAATACAACAATCTTGTTTTGGATCAAGAAAATCCGGAATTTCGTCGCCAAAACAAAAATGTAGATTTGGATCAAGAAAATCAAGAATTTGGCCGCGAATACAAAAATCTAGTTTTGGATCAAGAAAATCAAGAATTTGTTCGCGAATACAACAATCTTGTTTTGGACCAAGAAAATCAAGAATTTGGTCGTGAATACAAAAATCTAGTTTTGGATCAAGAAAATCAAGAATTGGGTTCCGAATACAAAAATCTAGTTTTGGATCAAGAAAATCAAGCATTTGGTCGCGAATACAAAAATCTAGTTTTGGATCAAGAAAATCTAGAATTGGGTCCCGAATACAAAAATCTAGTTTTGAATCAAGAAAATCAAGAATTTCGTCGCGAAAACAAAAATGTAGTTTTGGATCAAGAAAATCAAGAATTTGGTCGCGAATACAACAATCTTGTTTTGGATCAAGAAAATCCATAATTTGGTCGTGAATACAAAAATCTAGTTTTGGATCAAGAAAATCAAGAATTTGGTCGGGAATACAAAAATCTAGTTTTGGATCAAGAAAATCAAGAATTTGGTCGCGAATACAAAAATCTAGTTTTGGATCAAGAAAATCTAGAATTGGGATCCTGAATACGAAAAACTAGTTTTGGATCAAGAAAATTATGAATTTGGTCGCGAATACAAAAATCTAGTTTGGGATCAAAAATATCAAGAATTTCGTCGCGATTACAAAAATCTAGTTTTGGATCAAGAAAATCTAGAATTTGGTCGCAAATACAAAAATCTAGTTCTGGATCAAAAAAATCTAGAATTGGGTCCCGAATACAAAAATCTAGTTTTGGATCAAGAAAATCAAGAATTTGGTCGCGAATACAAAAATCTAGTTTTGGATCAAGAAAATCATGAATTTGGTCGCGAATACAACAATCTTGTTTTGGATCAAGAAAATCCATAATTTGGTCGTGAATACAAAAATCTAGTTTTGCATCAAGAAAATCAAGCATTTGGTCGCGAATACAAAAATCTAGTTTTGGATCAAGAAAATCAAGAATTGGGATCCTGAATACGAAAAACTAGTTTTGGATCAAGAAAATTATGAATTTGGTCGCGAATACAAAAATCTAGTTTTGGATCAAGAAAATCAAGCATTTGGTCGCGAATACAAAAATCTAGTTTTGGATCAAGAAAATCAAGAATTGGGTCCCGAATACAAAAATCTAGTTTTGCATCAAGAAAATCAAGAATTTCGTCGCGAAAACAAAAATGCAGTTTTGGATCAAGAAAATCAAGAATTTGGTCGCGAATACAACAATCTTGTTTTGGATCAAGAAAATCCACAATTTGGTCGTGAATACAAAAATCTAGTTTTGGATCAAGAAAATCAAGAATTTGGTCGGGAATACAAAAATCTACTTTTGAATCAAGAAAATCAAGAATTTGGTCGCGAATACAAAAATCTAGTTTTGGATCAAGAAAATCTAGAATTGGGATCCTGAATACGAAAAACTAGTTTTGGATCAAGAAAATTATGAATTTGGTCGCGAATACAAAAATCTAGTTTTGGATCAAAAATATCAAGAATTTCGTCGCGAATACAAAAATCTAGTTTTGGATCAAGAAAATCTAGAATTTGGTCGCAAATACAAAAATCTAGTTTTGGATCAAAAAAATCTAGAATTGGGTCCCGAATACAAAAATCTAGTTTTGGATCAAGAAAATCAAGAATTTGGTCGCGAATACAAAAATCTAGTTTTGGATCAAGAAAATCATGAATTTGGTCGCGAATACAACAATCTTGTTTTGGATCAAGAAAATCCATAATTTGGTCGTGAATACAAAAATCTAGTTTTGGATCAAGAAAATCAAGCATTTGGTCGCGAATACAAAAATCTAGTTTTGGATCAAGAAAATCAAGAATTGGGATCCTGAATACGAAAAACTAGTTTTGGATCAAGAAAATTATGAATTTGGTCGCGAATACAAAAATCTAGTTTTGGATCAAAAATATCAAGAATTTCGTCGCGAATACAAAAATCTAGTTTTGGATCAAGAAAATCTAGAATTTGGTCGCCAATACAAAAATCTAGTTTTGGATCAAAAAAATCTAGAATTGGGTCCCGAATACAAAAATCTAGTTTTGGATCAAGAAAATCAAGAATTTGCTCGCGAATACAAAAATCTAGTTTTGGATTAAGAAAATCATGAATTTGGTCGCGAATACAACAATCTTGTTTTGGATCAAGAAAATCCAGAATTTGGTCGTGAATACAAAAATCTAGTTTTGGATCAAGAAAATCAAGAATTTGGTCGCGAATACAAAAATCTAGTTTTGGATCAAGAAAATCAAGAATTTGCTCGCGAATACAAAAATCTAATTTTGGATTAAGAAAATCATGAATTTGGTCGCGAATACAACAATCTTGTTTTGGATCAAGAAAATCCAGAATTTGGTCGTGAATACAAAAATCTAGTTTTGGATCAAGAAAATCAAGAATTTGGTCGCGAATACAAAAATCTAGTTTTCGATCTATAAAATCAAGAAATTTGGTTGCGAAACCAAAAAAATAGTTTTGTATCAAGAAAATCAAGAATTTGTTCGCGAATACAAAAATCTAGTTTTGGATCAAAAAAATCTAGAATTGGGTCCCGAATACAAAAATCTAGTTTTGGATCAAGAAAATCAAGAATTTGGTTGCGAATACAACAATCTTGTTTTGGATCAAGAAAATCTAGAATTTCGTCGCGAAAACAAAAATGTAGATTTGGATCAAGAAAATCAAGAATTTGGCCGCGAATACAAAAATCTAGTTTTGGATCAAGAAAATCAAGAATTTGTTCGCGAATACAACAATCTTGTTTTGGATCAAGAAAATCAAGAATTTGGTCGGGAATACAAAAATCTAGTTTTGTATCAATAAAATCAAGAATTTGGTCGCGAATACAACAATCTTGTTTTGGATCAAGAAAATCCAGAATTTCGTCGCGAAAACAAAAATGTAGATTTGGATCAAGAAAATCAAGAATTTGGCCGCGAATACAAAAATCTAGTTTTGGATCAAGAAAATCAAGAATTTGTTCGCGAATACAACAATCTTGTTTTGGATCAAGAAAATCAAGAATTTGGTCGGGAATACAAAAATCTAGTTTTGGATCAATAAAATCAAGAATTTGGTCGCGAATACAACAATCTTGTTTTGGATCAAGAAAATCCAGAATTTCGTCGCGAAAACAAAAATGTAGATTTGGATCAAGAAAATCAAGAATTTGGCCGCGAATACAAAAATCTAGTTTTGGATCAAGAAAATCAAGAATTTGTTCGCGAATACAACAATCTTGTTTTGGATCAAGAAAATCAAGAATTTGGTCGTGAATACAAAAATCTAATTTTTGGATCTATAAAATCAAGAATTTGGACCCGAATACAAAAATCTAGTTTTGGATCATGAAAATCAAGAATTGGGTCCCGAATACAAAAATCTAGTTTTGAATCAAGAAAATCAAGAATTTCCTCGCGAAAACAAAAATGTAGTTTTGGATCAAGAAAATCAAGAAATTTGGTTGCGAAACCAAAAAAATAGTTTTGTATCAAGAAAATCAAGAATTTGTTCGC
This sequence comes from x Bolboschoenoplectus mariqueter, assembly GCA_037678475.1. Classification (NCBI taxonomy): domain Eukaryota; kingdom Viridiplantae; phylum Streptophyta; class Magnoliopsida; order Poales; family Cyperaceae; genus x Bolboschoenoplectus; species x Bolboschoenoplectus mariqueter. Next base: position 321,986 of record CM075286.1, on the reverse strand, counting down.
GAATACAAAAATCTAGTTTTGGATCAAAAAAATCTAGAATTGGGTCCCGAATACAAAAATCTAGTTTTGGATCAAGAAAATCAAGAATTTGGTTGCGAATACAACAATCTTGTTTTGGATCAAGAAAATCTAGAATTTCGTCGCGAAAACAAAAATGTAGATTTGGATCAAGAAAATCAAGAATTTGGCCGCGAATACAAAAATCTAGTTTTGGATCAAGAAAATCAAGAATTTGTTCGCGAATACAACAATCTTGTTTTGGATCAAGAAAATCAAGAATTTGGTCGGGAATACAAAAATCTAGTTTTGGATCAATAAAATCAAGAATTTGGTCGCGAATACAACAATCTTGTTTTGGATCAAGAAAATCCAGAATTTCGTCGCGAAAACAAAAATGTAGATTTGGATCAAGAAAATCAAGAATTTGGCCGCGAATACAAAAATCTAGTTTTTGATCAAGAAAATCAAGCATTTGGTCGCGAATACAAAAATCTAGTTTTGGATCAAGAAAATCTAGAATTGGGTCCCGAGTACAAAAATCTAGTTTTGAATCAAGAAAATCAAGAATTTCGTCGCGAAAACAAAAATGTAGTTTTGGATCAAGAAAATCAAGAATTTGGTCGCGAATACAAAAATCTAGTTTTGGATCAAGAAAATCAAGAATTTGGCCGCGAATACAAAAATCTAGTTTTGGATCAAGAAAATCAAGAATTTGTTCGCGAATACAACAATCTTGTTTTGGATCAAGAAAATCATGAATTTGGTCGTGAATACAAAAATCTAATTTTTGGATCTATAAAATCAAGAATTTGGACCCGAATACAAAAATCTAGTTTTGGATCATGAAAATCAAGAATTGGGTCCCGAATACAAAAATCTAGTTTTGAATCAAGAAAATCAAGAATTTGGTCGCGAATACAAAAATCTAGTTTTGGATCAAGAAAATCTAGAATTTCGTCGCAAATACAACAATCTTGTTTTGGATCAAGAAAATCAAGAATTTGGTCGCGAATAGAAAAATCTAGTTTTGGATCAAGAAAATCAAGAATTTGGTCGCGAATACAAAAATCTAGTTTTGGATCAAGAAAATCTAGAATTGGGTCCCGAATACAAAAATCTAGTTTTGAATCAAGAAAATCAAGAATTTCGTCGCGAATACAAAAATCTAGTTTTGGATCAAGAAAATCAAGAATTTGGTCGCGAATACAACAATCTTGTTTTGGATCAAGAAATTCCATAATTTGGTCGTGAATACAAAAATCTAGTTTTGGATCAAGAAAATCTAGAATTTGGTCGCGAATAAAAAAATCTAGTTTTGGATCAAGAAAATCTAGAATTGGGTTCCGAATACAAAAATCTAGTTTTGGATCATGAAAATCAAGCATTTGGTCGCGAATACAAAAATCTAGTTTTGGATCAAGAAAATCTAGAATTGGGTCCCGAGTACAAAAATCTAGTTTTGAATCAAGAAAATCAAGAATTTCGTCGCGAAAACAAAAATGTAGTTTTGGATCAAGAAAATCAAGAATTTGGTCGCGAATACAACAATCTTGTTTTGGATCAAGAAAATCCATAATTTGGTCGTGAATACAAAAATCTAGTTTTGGATCAAAAAAATCTAGAATTTGGTCGCGAATACAAAAATCTAGTTTTGGATCAAGAAAATCTAGAATTGGGATCCTGAATACGAAAAACTAGTTTTGGATCAAGAAAATTATGAATTTGGTCGCGAATACAAAAATCTAGTTTTGGATCAAAAATATCAAGAATTTCGTCGCGAATACAAAAATCTAGTTTTGGATCAAGAAAATCTAGAATTTGGTCGCAAATACAAAAATCTAGTTTTGGATCAAAAAAATCTAGAATTGGGTCCCGAATACAAAAATCTAGTTTTGGATCAAGAAAATCAAGAATTTGCTCGCGAATACAAAAATCTAGTTTTGGATTAAGAAAATCATGAATTTGGTCGCGAATACAACAATCTTGTTTTGGATCAAGAAAATCCAGAATTTGGTCGTGAATACAAAAATCTAGTTTTGGATCAAGAAAATCAAGAATTTGGTCGCGAATACAAAAATCTAGTTTTGGATCAAGAAAATCAAGAATTTGCTCGCGAATACAAAAATCTAGTTTTGGATTAAGAAAATCATGAATTTGGTCGCGAATACAACAATCTTGTTTTGGATCAAGAAAATCCAGAATTTGGTCGTGAATACAAAAATCTAGTTTTGGATCAAGAAAATCAAGAATTTGGTCGCGAATACAAAAATCTAGTTTTGGATCTATAAAATCAAGAAATTTGGTTGCGAAACCAAAAAAATAGTTTTGTATCAAGAAAATCAAGAATTTGTTCGCGAATACAAAAATCTAGTTTTGGATCAAAAAAATCTAGAATTGGGTCCCGAATACAAAAATCTAGTTTTGGATCAAGAAAATCAAGAATTTGGTTGCGAATACAACAATCTTGTTTTGGATCAAGAAAATCTAGAATTTCGTCGCGAAAACAAAAATGTAGATTTGGATCAAGAAAATCAAGAATTTGGCCGCGAATACAAAAATCTAGTTTTGGATCAAGAAAATCAAGAATTTGTTCGCGAATACAACAATCTTGTTTTGGATCAAGAAAATCAAGAATTTGGTCGGGAATACAAAAATCTAGTTTTGGATCAATAAAATCAAGAATTTGGTCGCGAATACAACAATCTTGTTTTGGATCAAGAAAATCCAGAATTTCGTCGCGAAAACAAAAATGTAGATTTGGATCAAGAAAATCAAGAATTTGGCCGCGAATACAAAAATCTAGTTTTGGATCAAGAAAATCAAGAATTTGTTCGCGAATACAACAATCTTGTTTTGGATCAAGAAAATCAAGAATTTGGTCGCGAATACAACAATCTTGTTTTGGATCAAGAAAATCCATAATTTGGTCGTGAATACAAAAATCTAGTTTTGGATCAAGAAAATCTAGAATTTGGTCGCGAATAAAAAAATCTAGTTTTGGATCAAGAAAATCTAGAATTGGGTTCCGAATACAAAAATCTAGTTTTGGATCATGAAAATCAAGCATTTGGTCGCGAATACAAAAATCTAGTTTTGGATCAAGAAAATCTAGAATTGGGTCCCGAGTACAAAAATCTAGTTTTGAATCAAGAAAATCAAGAATTTCGTCGCGAAAACAAAAATGTAGTTTTGGATCAAGAAAATCAAGAATTTGGTCGCGAATACAACAATCTTGTTTTAGATCAAGAAAATCCATAATTTGGTCGTGAATACAAAAATCTAGTTTTGAATCAAAAAAATCTAGAATTTGGTCGCGAATACGAAAAACTAGTTTTGGATCAAGAAAATTATGAATTTGGTCGCGAATACAAAAATCTAGTTTTGGATCAAAAATATCAAGAATTTCGTCGCGAATACAAAAATCTAGTTTTGGATCAAGAAAATCTAGAATTTGGTCGCCAATACAAAAATCTAGTTTTGGATCAAAAAAATCTAGAATTGGGTCCCGAATACAAAAATCTAGTTTTGGATCAAGAAAATCAAGAATTTGGTCGCGAATACAAAAATCTAGTTTTGGATCAAGAAAATCATGAATTTGGTCGCGAATACAACAATCTTGTTTTGGATCAAGAAAATCCATAATTTGGTCGTGAATACAAAAATCTAGTTTTGGATCAAGAAAATCAAGCATTTGGTCGCGAATACAAAAATCTAGTTTTGGATCAAGAAAATCAAGAATTGGGATCCTGAATACGAAAAACTAGTTTTGAATCAAGAAAAATTATGAATTTGGTCGCGAATACAAAAATCTAGTTTTTGATCAAATATATCAAGAATTTCGTCGCGAATACAAAAATCTAGTTTTGGAACAAGAAAATCTGGAATTTGGTCGCAAATACAAAAATCTAGAATTGGGTCCCGAATACAAAAATCTAGTTTTGAATCAAGAAAATCAAGAATTTGCTCGCGAATACAAAAATCTAGTTTTGGATCAAGAAAATCATGAATTTGGTCGCGAATACAACAATCTTGTTTTGGATCAAGAAAATCCAGAATTTGGTCGTGAATACAAAAATCTAGTTTTGGATCAAGAAAATCAAGAATTTGGTCGCGAATACAAAAATCTAGTTTTGGATCTACAAAATCAAGAAATTTGGTTGCGAAACCAAAAAAATAGTTTTGTATCAAGAAAATCAAGAATTTGTTCGCGAATACAAAAATCTAGTTTTGGATCAAAAAAATCTAGAATTGGGTCCCGAATACAAAAATCTAGTTTTGGATCAAAAAAATCTAGAATTGGGTCCCGAATACAACTATCTAGTTTTGGATCAAGAAAATCAAGAATTTGGTCGCGAATACAAAAATCTAGTTTTGGATCAAGAAAATCATGAATTTGGTCGCGAATACAACAATCTAGTTTTGGATCAAGAAAATCAAGAATTTGGTCGCGAATACAAAAATCTAGTTTTGGATCAAGAAAATCATGAATTTGGTCGCGAATACAACAATCTAGTTTTGGATCAAGAAAATCAAGAATTTGGTCGCGAATACAAAAATCTAGTTTTGGATCAAGAAAATCATGAATTTGGTCGCGAATACAACAATCTTGTTTTGGATCAAGAAAATCCATAATTTGGTCGTGAATACAAAAATCTAGTTTTGGATCAAGAAAATCAAGCATTTGGTCGCGAATACAAAAATCTAGTTTTGGATCAAGAAAATCTAGAATTGGGATCCTGAATACAAAAATCTAGTTTTGAATCAAGAAAATCAAGAATTTGCTCGCGAATACAAAAATCTAGTTTTGGATCAAGAAAATCATGAATTTGGTCGCGAATACAACAATCTTGTTTTGGATCAAGAAAATCCAGAATTTGGTCGTGAATACAAAAATCTAGTTTTGGATCAAGAAAATCAAGAATTTGGTCGCGAATACAAAAATCTAGTTTTGGATCTACAAAATCAAGAAATTTGGTTGCGAAACCAAAAAAATAGTTTTGTATCAAGAAAATCAAGAATTTGTTCGCGAATACAAAAATCTAGTTTTGAATCAAAAAAATCTAGAATTCGGTCCCGAATACAAAAATCTAGTTTTGGATCAAGAAAATCAAGAATTTGGTCGGGAATACAAAAATTTAGTTTTGGATCAAGAAAATCAAGAATTTGGTCGCGAATACAACAATCTTGTTTTGGATCAAGAAAATCCAGAATTTCGTCGCGAAAACAAAAATGTAGATTTGGATCAAGAAAATCAAGAATTAGGCCGCGAATACAAAAATCTAGTTTTGGATCAAGAAAATCAAGAATTTGGTCGGGAATACAAAAATCTAGTTTTGGATCAAGAAAATCAAGAATTTGGTCGCGAATACAACAATCTTGTTTTGGATCAAGAAAATCGAGAATTTCGTCGCGAAAACAAAAATCTAATTTTGGATCAAGAAAATCTAGAATTGGGTCCCGAATATAAAAATCTAGTTTTGAATCAAGAAAATCAAGAATTTCGTCGCGAATACAAAAATCTAGTTTTGGATCAAGAAAATTAAGAATTTCGTCGCGAAAACAAAAATGTAGTTTTGGATCAAGAAAATCAAGAATTTGGTCGCGAATACAACAATCTTGTTTTGGATCAAGAAAATCCAGAATTTCGTCGCGAAAACAAAAATGTAGATTTGGATCAAGAAAATCAAGAATTTGGCCGCGAATACAAAAATCTAGTTTTGGATCAAGAAAATCAAGAATTTGGTCGGGAATACAAAAATCTAGTTTTGGATCAAGAAAATCAAGAATTTGGTCGCGAATACAACAATCTTGTTTTGGATCAAGAAAATCCAGAATTTCGTCGCGAAAACAAAAATGTAGATTTGGATCAAGAAAATCAAGAATTAGGCCGCGAATACAAAAATCTAGTTTTGGATCAAGAAAATCAAGAATTTGGTCGGGAATACAAAAATCTAGTTTTGGATCAAGAAAATCAAGAATTTGGTCGCGAATACAACAATCTTGTTTTGGATCAAGAAAATCCAGAATTTCGTCGCGAAAACAAAAATGTAGTTTTGGATCAAGAAAATCAAGAATTTGGTCGCGAATACAACAATCTTGTTTTGGATCAAGAAAATCCAGAATTTCGTCGCGAAAACAAAAATGTAGATTTGGATCAAGAAAATCAAGAATTTGGCCGCGAATACAAAAATCTAGTTTTGGATCAAGAAAATCAAGAATTTGGTCGGGAATACAAAAATCTAGTTTTGGATCAAGAAAATCAAGAATTTGGTCGCGAATACAACAATCTTGTTTTGGATCAAGAAAATCCAGAATTTCGTCGCGAAAACAAAAATGTAGATTTGGATCAAGAAAATCAAGAATTAGGCCGCGAATACAAAAATCTAGTTTTGGATCAAGAAAATCAAGAATTTGGTCGGGAATACAAAAATCTAGTTTTGGATCAAGAAAATCAAGAATTTGGTCGCGAATACAACAATCTTGTTTTGGATCAAGAAAATCCAGAATTTCGTCGCGAAAACAAAAATCTAATTTTGGATCAAGAAAATCTAGAATTGGGTCCCGAATACAAAAATCTAGTTTTGAATCAAGAAAATCAAGAATTTCGTCGCGAATACAAAAATCTAGTTTTGGATCAAGAAAATTAAGAATTTCGTCGCGAAAACAAAAATGTAGTTTTGGATCAAGAAAATCAAGAATTTGGTCGCGAATACAACAATCTTGTTTTGGATCAAGAAAATCCATAATTTGGTCGTGAATACAAAAATCTAGTTTTGGATCAAGAAAATCTAGAATTTGGTCGCGAATACAAAAATCTAGTTTTGGATCAAGAAAATCTAGAATTGGGTTCCGAATACAAAAATCTAGTTTTGGATCAAGAAAATCAAGCATTTGGTCGCGAATACAAAAATCTAGTTTTGGATCAAGAAAATCTAGAATTGGGTTCCGAATACAAAAATCTAGTTTTGGATCAAGAAAATCCATAATTTGGTCGGGAATACAAAAATCTAGTTTTGGATCAAGAAAATCTAGAATTTGGTCGCCAATACAAAAATCTAGTTTTGGATCAAAAAAATCTAGAATTGGGTCCCGAATACAAAAATCTAGTTTTGGATCAAGAAAATCAAGAATTTGGTCGCGAATACAAAAATCTAGTTTTGGATCAAGAAAATCAAGAATTTGGTCGCGAATACAACAATGTTGTTTTGGATCAAGAAAATCCAGAATTTGGTCGTGAATACAAAAATCTAGTTTTGGATCAAGAAAATCAAGAATTTGGTCGCGAATACAAAAATCTAGTTTTGGATCTATAAAATCAAGAAATTTGGTGGCGAAACCAAAAAAATAGTTTTGTATCAAGAAAATCAAGAATTTGTTCGCGAATAGAAAATCTAGTTTTGGATCAAAAAAATCTAGAATTGGGTCCCGAATACAAAAATCTAGTTTTGGATCAAGAAAATCAAGCATTTGGTCGCGAATGCAAAAATCTAGTTTTGGATCAAGAAAATCAAGAATTGGGATCCTGAATACGAAAAACTAGTTTTGGATCAAGAAAATTATGAATTTGGTCGCGAATACAACAATCTTGTTTTGGATCAAGAAAATCCAGAATTTCGTCGCGAAAACAAAAATGTAGTTTTGGATCAAGAAAATCAAGAATTTGGTCGCGAATACAACAATCTTGTTTTGGATCAAGAAAATCCAGAATTTCGTCGCGAAAACAAAAATGTAGATTTGGATCAAGAAAATCAAGAATTTGGCCGCGAATACAAAAATCTAGTTTTGGATCAAGAAAATCAAGAATTTGGTCGGGAATACAAAAATCTAGTTTTGGATCAAGAAAATCAAGAATTTGGTCGCGAATACAACAATCTTGTTTTGGATCAAGAAAATCCAGAATTTCGTCGCGAAAACAAAAATGTAGATTTGGATCAAGAAAATCAAGAATTAGGCCGCGAATACAAAAATCTAGTTTTGGATCAAGAAAATCAAGAATTTGGTCGGGAATACAAAAATCTAGTTTTGGATCAAGAAAATCAAGAATTTGGTCGCGAATACAACAATCTTGTTTTGGATCAAGAAAATCCAGAATTTCGTCGCGAAAACAAAAATCTAATTTTGGATCAAGAAAATCTAGAATTGGGTCCCGAATACAAAAATCTAGTTTTGAATCAAGAAAATCAAGAATTTCGTCGCGAATACAAAAATCTAGTTTTGGATCAAGAAAATTAAGAATTTCGTCGCGAAAACAAAAATGTAGTTTTGGATCAAGAAAATCAAGAATTTGGTCGCGAATACAACAATCTTGTTTTGGATCAAGAAAATCCATAATTTGGTCGTGAATACAAAAATCTAGTTTTGGATCAAGAAAATCTAGAATTTGGTCGCGAATACAAAAATCTAGTTTTGGATCAAGAAAATCTAGAATTGGGTTCCGAATACAAAAATCTAGTTTTGGATCAAGAAAATCAAGCATTTGGTCGCGAATACAAAAATCTAGTTTTGGATCAAGAAAATCTAGAATTGGGTTCCGAATACAAAAATCTAGTTTTGGATCAAGAAAATCCATAATTTGGTCGGGAATACAAAAATCTAGTTTTGGATCAAGAAAATCTAGAATTTGGTCGCCAATACAAAAATCTAGTTTTGGATCAAAAAAATCTAGAATTGGGTCCCGAATACAAAAATCTAGTTTTGGATCAAGAAAATCAAGAATTTGGTCGCGAATACAAAAATCTAGTTTTGGATCAAGAAAATCAAGAATTTGGTCGCGAATACAACAATGTTGTTTTGGATCAAGAAAATCCAGAATTTGGTCGTGAATACAAAAATCTAGTTTTGGATCAAGAAAATCAAGAATTTGGTCGCGAATACAAAAATCTAGTTTTGGATCTATAAAATCAAGAAATTTGGTGGCGAAACCAAAAAAATAGTTTTGTATCAAGAAAATCAAGAATTTGTTCGCGAATAGAAAATCTAGTTTTGGATCAAAAAAATCTAGAATTGGGTCCCGAATACAAAAATCTAGTTTTGGATCAAGAAAATCAAGCATTTGGTCGCGAATGCAAAAATCTAGTTTTGGATCAAGAAAATCAAGAATTGGGATCCTGAATACGAAAAACTAGTTTTGGATCAAGAAAATTATGAATTTGGTCGCGAATACAACAATCTTGTTTTGGATCAAGAAAATCCAGAATTTCGTCGCGAAAACAAAAATGTAGATTTGGATCAAGAAAATCAAGAACTTGGCCGCGAATACAAAAATCTAGTTTTGGATCAAGAAAATCAAGAATTTGGTCGGGAATACAAAAATCTAGTTTTGGATCAAGAAAATCAAGAATTTGGTCGCGAATACAACAATCTTGTTTTGGATCAAGAAAATCCAGAATTTCGTCGCGAAAACAAAAATGTAGATTTGGATCAAGAAAATCAAGAATTAGGCCACGAATACAAAAATCTAGTTTTGGATCAAGAAAATCAAGAATTTGGTCGGGAATACAAAAATCTAGTTTTGGATCAAGAAAATCAAGAATTTGGTCGCGAATACAACAATCTTGTTTTGGATCAAGAAAATCGAGAATTTCGTCGCGAAAACAAAAATCTAATTTTGGATCAAGAAAATCTAGAATTGGGTCCCGAATATAAAAATCTAGTTTTGAATCAAGAAAATCAAGAATTTCGTCGCGAATACAAAAATCTAGTTTTGGATCAAGAAAATTAAGAATTTCGTCGCGAAAACAAAAATGTAGTTTTGGATCAAGAAAATCAAGAATTTGGTCGCGAATACAACAATCTTGTTTTGGATCAAGAAAATCCATAATTTGGTCGTGAATACAAAAATCTAGTTTTGGATCAAGAAAATCAAGCATTTGGTCGCGAATACAAAAATCTAGTTTTGGATCAAGAAAATCTAGAATTGGGATCCTGAATACGAAAAACTAGTTTTGCATCAAGAAAATTATGAATTTGGTCGCGAATACAAAAATCTAGTTTTGGATCAAAAATATCAAGAATTTCGTCGCGAAACCAAAAAAATAGTTTTGTATCAAGAAAATCAAGAATTTGTTCGCGAATACAAAAATCTAGTTTTGGATCAAAAAAATCTAGAATTGGGTCCCGAATACAAAAATCTAGTTTTGGATCAAGAAAATCAAGAATTTGGTCGGGAATACAAAAATTTAGTTTTGGATCAAGAAAATCAAGAATTTGGTCGCGAATACAACAATCTTGTTTTGGATCAAGAAAATCCAGAATTTCGTCGCGAAAACAAAAATGTAGATTTGGATCAAGAAAATCAAGAATTAGGCCGCGAATACAAAAATCTAGTTTTGGATCAAGAAAATCAAGAATTTGGTCGGGAATACAAAAATCTAGTTTTGGATCAAGAAAATCAAGAATTTGGTCGCGAATACAAAAATCTAGTTTTGGATCTATAAAATCAAGAAATTTGGTGGCGAAACCAAAAAAATAGTTTTGTATCAAGAAAATCAAGAATTTGTTCGCGAATAGAAAATCTAGTTTTGGATCAAAAAAATCTAGAATTGGGTCCCGAATACAAAAATCTAGTTTTGGATCAAGAAAATCAAGCATTTGGTCGCGAATGCAAAAATCTAGTTTTGGATCAAGAAAATCAAGAATTGGGATCCTGAATACGAAAAACTAGTTTTGGATCAAGAAAATTATGAATTTGGTCGCGAATACAACAATCTTGTTTTGGATCAAGAAAATCCAGAATTTCGTCGCGAAAACAAAAATGTAGATTTGGATCAAGAAAATCAAGAATTTGGCCGCGAATACAAAAATCTAGTTTTGGATCAAGAAAATCAAGAATTTGGTCGGGAATACAAAAATCTAGTTTTGGATCAAGAAAATCAAGAATTTGGTCGCGAATACAACAATCTTGTTTTGGATCAAGAAAATCCAGAATTTCGTCGCGAAAACAAAAATGTAGATTTGGATCAAGAAAATCAAGAATTAGGCCGCGAATACAAAAATCTAGTTTTGGATCAAGAAAATCAAGAATTTGGTCGGGAATACAAAAATCTAGTTTTGGATCAAGAAAATCAAGAATTTGGTCGCGAATACAACAATCTTGTTTTGGATCAAGAAAATCGAGAATTTCGTCGCGAAAACAAAAATCTAATTTTGGATCAAGAAAATCTAGAATTGGGTCCCGAATATAAAAATCTAGTTTTGAATCAAGAAAATCAAGAATTTCGTCGCGAATACAAAAATCTAGTTTTGGATCAAGAAAATTAAGAATTTCGTCGCGAAAACAAAAATGTAGTTTTGGATCAAGAAAATCAAGAATTTGGTCGCGAATACAACAATCTTGTTTTGGATAAAGAAAATCCATAATTTGGTCGTGAATACAAAAATCTAGTTTTGGATCAAGAAAATCTAGAATTTGGTCGCGAATACAACAATCTTGTTTTGGATCAAGAAAATCTAGAATTGGGTTCTGAATACAAAAATCTAGTTTTGGATCAAGAAAATCAAGCATTTGGTCGCGAATACAAAAATCTAGTTTTGGATCAAGAAAATCTAGAATTGGGTTCCGAATACAAAAATCTAGTTTTGGATCAAGAAAATCCATAAATTGAACGGGAATACAAAAATCTAGTTTTGGATCAAGAAAATCTAGAATTTGGTCGCGAATACAAAAATCTAGTTTTGGATCTAGAAAATCTAGAATTGGGATCCGAATACAAAAATCTAGTTTTGGATCAAAAAATCAAGCATTTGGTCGCGAATACAAAAATCTAGTTTTGGATCAAGAAAATAAAGAATTGGGATCCTGAATACGAAAAACTAGTTTTGGATCAAGAAAATTATGAATTTGGTCGCGAATACAACAATCTTGTTTTGGATCAAGAAAATCCAGAATTTCGTCGCGAAAACAAAAATGTAGATTTGGATCAAGAAAATCAAGAATTTGGCCGCGAATACAAAAATCTAGTTTTGGATCAAGAAAATCAAGAATTTGGTCGGGAATACAAAAATCTAGTTTTGGATCAAGAAAATCAAGAATTTGGTCGCGAATACAACAATCTTGTTTTGGATCAAGAAAATCCGGAATTTCGTCGCGAAAACAAAAATGTAGATTTGGATCAAGAAAATCAAGAATTAGGCCGCGAATACAAAAATCTAGTTTTGGATCAAGAAAATCAAGAATTTGTTCGCGAATACAACAATCTTGTTTTGGATCAAGAAAATCAAGAATTTGGTCGTGAATACAAAAATCTATTTTTTGGATCTATAAAATCAAGAATTTGGACGCGAATACCAAAATCTAGTTTTGGATCATGAAAATCAAGAATTGGGTCCCGAATACGAAAAACAAGTTTTGGATCAAGAAAATCAAGAATTTGGTCGCGAACACAAAAATCTAGTTTTGGATCTTGAAAATCAAGAATTGGGTCCCGAATACAAAAATCTTGTTTCGGATCAAGACAATCAAGAATTTCGTCGCGAAAACAAAAATGTAGTTTCGGATCAAGAAAATCAAGAATTTGGCCGCGAAAACAAAAATCTTGTTTTGGATCAAGAAAATCAAAAATTTGGTCGCGAATACAAAAATCTAGTTTTGGATCAAGAAAATCAAGAGTTGGCATCCCGAATACGAAAAAATAGTTTGGGATCATGAAAACTATAAATTTGGACGCGAATACAAAAATCTAGTTTTGGATCAAAAAAATCAAGAATTGGGTCCCGAATACGAAAAACTAGTTTTGGATCAAAAAAATTATGAATTTGGTCGCGAATACAAAAATCTAGTTTTGGATCAAGAAAATCAAGAATTGGGTACCGAATACAAAAATCTAGTTTTGGATCTATAAAATCAAGAATTGGGTCGCGAAACAAAAAAACTAGTTTTGGATCAAGAATGTCAAAAATTTCGTCGCGAATACAAAAATCTTGTTTTGGATCAAGAAAATAAAGAATTTGGTCGCGAATACAAAAATCTAGTTTTGGATCAAGAAAATCAAGAATTTGGTCGCGAATACAAAAATCTAGTTTTGGATCAAGAAAATCAAGAATTGGGTCACGAATACAAAATTCTAGTTTTGGATCAAGAAAATCAAGCATTTGGTCGCGAATACAAAAAATTATTTTTGGATCAAGAAAATCAAGAATTTGGTCGCGAACACAAAAATCTAATTTTGGATCATGAAAATCAAGAATTGGGTCACGAATACAAAAATCTTGTTTCGGAACAAGAAAATCAAGAATTTCGTCGCGAAAACAAAAATGTAATTTTGGATCAAGAAAATCAAGAATTGGGTCCCGAATACGAAAAACAAGTTTTGGATCAAGAAAATTATAAATTTGGTCGCGAATACAAAAATCTAGTTTTGGATCAAGAAAATCAAGAATTTGGTCGCGAATACAAAAATCTAGTTTTGGATCAAGAAAATCAAGAATTGGGTCCCGTATACAAAAATCTAGTTTTGGATCAATAAAATGAAGAAATTGGTCGCGAATACAAAAATCTAGTTTTGGATCAAGAAAATCAAGAATTTGGTCGCGAATACAAAAATCTAGTTTTGGACCAAGAAATTCAAGAATTCGGTCCCGTATACAAAAATCTAGTTTTGGATCAAGAAAATGAAGAATTTGGTCGCGAATACAAAAATCTAATTTTGGATCAAGAAAATTTTGAATTTGGTCGCGAATACAAAAATCTACTTTTGGATCAAGAAAATCAAGAATTTGGTCGCGAATACAAAAATCTAGTTTTGGATCAAGAAAATCAAGAATTGGCATCCCGAATACGAAAAAATAGTTTGGGATCAAAAATATTATAAATTTGGACGCGAATACAAAAATCTAGTTTTGGATCAAGAAAATGAAGAATTGGGTCCCGAATACAAAATTCTAGTTTTGGATCAAAAAAATCAAGCATTTGGTCGCGAATACAAAAAATTATTTTTGGATCAAGAAAATCAAGAATTTGGTCGCGAACACAAAAATCTAGTTTTGGATCTTGAAAATCAAGAATTGTGTCCCGAATACAAAAATCTTGTTTCGGATCAAGAAAATCAAGAATTTCGTCGCGAAAACAAAAATGTAGTTTTGGATCATGAAAATCAAGAATTTGGCCGCGAATACAAAAATCTTGTTTTGGATCAAGAAAATCAAGAATTTGGTCGCGAATACAAAAATCTAGTTTTGGATCATGAAAATCAAGAATTGGCATCCCGAATGCGAAAAACTAGTTTTGGATCAAGAATATTATGAATTTGGTCGCGAAACCAAAAAACTAGTTTTGGATCAAGAAAATCAAGAATTTGGTCGCAAATACAAAAATCTAATTTTGTATCAAGGAAATCATGAACTGCGTGGCGAATACAAAAATCTAGATTTGGATCAAGAAAATCATGAATTTGGTCGCGAATATAAAAGTCTAATTTTCGATCAAGAAAATCAAGAATTTGGACGCGAATACAAAAACTAGTTTTGGATCATGAAAATCAAGAATTTGGTCACGAATACAAAAATATAGTTTTGGATCAAGAAAATCAAGAATTTGGTCGCGAATAGAAAAATCGAGTTTTGGAACAAGAATATCAAGAATTGGGATCCCGAATACGAAAAACTAGTTTTGGATCAAGAAAATTTTGAATTTGGTCGCGAATACAAAAATCTACTTTTGGATCAAGAAAATCAAGAATTGGCATCCCGAATACGAAAAAATAGTTTGGGATCAAAAATATTATAAATTTGGACGCGAATACAAAAATCTAGTTTTGGATCAAGAAAATGAAGAATTGGGTCCCGAATACAAAAATCTAGTTTTGGATCAAGAAAATCAAGCATTTGGTCGCGAATACAAAAAATTATTTTTGGATCAAGAAAATCAAGAATTTGGTCGCGAACACAAAAATATAGTTTTGGATCATGAAAATCAAGAATTTGGTCGCGAATACGAAAATCTTGTTTGGGATCAAGAAAATCAAGAATTTCGTCGCGAAAACAAAAATGTAGTTTTGGATCATGAAAATCAAGAATTTGGCCGCGAATACAAAAATCTTGTTTTGGATCAAGAAAATCAAGAATTTGGTCGCGAATACAAAAATCTAGTTTTGGATCATGAAAATCAAGAATTGGCATCCCGAATACGAAAAACTAGTTTTGGATCAAGAAAATTATGAATTTGGTCGCGAATACAAAAATCTAGTTTTGTATGAAGAAAATCAAGAATTGGGTCCTGAATAGAAAATTCTAGTTTTGGATCAAGAAAATCTTGAATTTGGTCGCGAATACAAAAATCTAGTTTGGGATCAAGAAAAATCAAAAATTGGGTCGCGAAACCAAAAAATTAGTTTTGGATCAGGAAAATCAAGAATTTCGTCGCGAAAACAAAAAAGTAGTTTTGGATCAAGAAAATCAAGAACTGCGTGGCGAATACAAAAATCCAGTTTTGGATCAAGAAAATAAGCATTTGGTCGCAAAAACAAAAATCTAGTTTTGCATCAAGAAAATTAAGAATTTGTTCGAGAATACAAAAATCTAGTTTTGGATCAAGAAAATCAAGAATTTGGTCGCGAATACAAAAATCTAGTTTTGAATCAAGAAAATCAAGAATTGGGATCCCGAATACGAAAAACTAGTTTTGGATCATCAAGATTTGGATCGCGAAACCAAAAAAACTAGTTTTGGATGAAGAAAATCAAGAATTTGGTCGCAAAAACAAAAATCTTGTTTTGGATCAAGAAAATGAAGAATTTGGTCGCGAATAGACAAATCTAGTTTTGGATCTATAAAATCAAGATTTGGGTCGCGAAACCAAAAAACTAGTTTTGGATCAAGAAAATCAAGAATTTGGTCGCAAATACAAAAATCTAGTTTTGTATCAAGGAAATCATGAACTGCGTGGCGAATACAAAAATCTAGATTTGGATCAAGAAAATCATGAATTTGGTCGCGAATATAAAAATCTAATTTTGGATCAAGAAAATCAAGAATTTGGACGCGAATACAAAAATCTAGTTTTGGATCATGAAAATCAAGAATTTGGTCACGAATACAAAAATCTAGTTTTGAATCAAGAAAATCAAGAATTGGGATCCCGAATATAAAAAACTAGTTTTGGATCTATAAAATCAAGATTTGGGTCGCGAAACCAAAAAACTAGTTTTGGATAAAGAAAAAATCAAGAATTCAGTCGCAAATACAAAAATCTTGTTTTGGATCAAGAAAATCAAGAATTTGGTCGCGAATAGAAAAATCTAGTTTTGGATCTATAAAATCAAGATTTGGGTCGCGAAACCAAAAAACTAGTTTTGGATCAAGAAAATCAAGAATTTGGTCGCAAATACAAAAGTCTAGTTTTGTATCAAGGAAATCATGAACTGCGTGGCGAATACAAAAATCTAGATTTGGATCAAGAAAATCATGAATTTGGTCGCGAATATAAAAATCTAATTTTGGATCAAGAAAATCAAGAATTTGGACGCGAATACAAAAATCTAGTTTTGGATCATGAAAATCAAGAATTTGGTCCCGAATACAAAAATCTAGTTTTGGATCATGAAAATCAAGAATTTGGTCGCGAATACAATAATCTAGTTTGGGATCAAGAAAATCAAGAATTTGGTCGTAAATACAAAAATCTAGTTTTGGATCAAGGAAATCAAGAATTTGACCGCGAATAGAAAAATCTAGTTTTGGATCCAGAAATTCAAGAACTACGTAGCGAATATAAAAATCTAGTTTTGGATCAAGAAAATTAAGAATTTGGTCACGAATACAAAAATCTAGTTTTTGATCAAGAAAATCAAGAATTTGGTCGCGAATAAAAAATCTAGTTTTGGATCAAGAAAATCAAGAACTGCGTGGCGTATACAAAAATCTAGTTTTGGATCAAGAAAATAAGCATTTCGTCGCGAATACAAAAATCTAGTTTTGGATCAAGAAAATCAAGAATTTGGTCACGAACAAAAAATCTAGATTTGGATCAAGAAAATCAAGAATTTGGTCCCGAATAAAAAAATCTATTTTTGGATCAAGAAAATCAAGAATTGGGTCACGAATACAAAAATCTAGTTTTGGATCAAGAAAATCAAGAATTTAGTCGCGAAAACAAAAATATAATTTTGGATCAAGAAAATCAAGAATTTGGTCGCGAATATAAAAATCTTGTTTTGGATCTATAAAATCAAGAATTGGGTCGCGAAACCAAAAAATTAGTTTTGGATCAGGAAAATCAAGAATTTGGTCGTGAAAATAAAAATCTAGTTTTGGATCCACAAAATCAAGAACTGCGTGGCGAATACAAAAATCCAGTTTTGGATCAAGAAAATAAGCATTTGGTCGCAAAAACAAAAATCTAGTTTTGCATCAAGAAAATTAAGAATTTGTTCGAGAATACAAAAATCTAGTTTTGGATCAAGAAAATCATGAATTTGGTCGCGAATATAAAAATCTAATTTTGGATCAAGAAAATCAAGAATTTGGACGCGAATAAAAAAATCTAGTTTTGGATCATGAAAATCAAGAATTTGGTCACGAATACAAAAATATAGTTTTGGATCATGAAAATCAAGAATTTGGTCGCGAATACAATAATCTAGTTTGGGATGAAGAAAATCAAGAATTTGGTCGTAAATACAAAAATCTAGTTTTGGATCAAGGGAATCAAGAATTTGGCCGCAAATAGAAAAATCTAGTTTTGGATCCAGAAATTCAAGAACTATGTAGCGAATATAAAAATCTAGTTTTGGATCAAGAAAATGAAAAATTTGGTCACGAATACAAAAATTTAGTTTTTTATCAAGAAATTCAAAAACTGCGTGGCGAATACAAAAATCTATTTTTGGATCAAGAAAATCAAGCATTTGGTCGCGAAAACAAAAAACTAGTTTTGGATCAAGAAAATCTAGAACTGCGTGGCGAATAAAAAAATCTAGTTTTGGATCAAGAAAATCAAGAACTGCGTGGCGAACACAAAAATGTAGTTTTGGATCAAGAAAATCAAGAATTTGTTCGCGAATAGAAAAATCTAGTTTTGGATCAAGAAAAATCAAGAACTGCGTGGCGAATAAAAAAATCTAGTTTTGGATCAAGAAAATCAAAAACTGCGTTGCGAATACAAAAATGTAGTTTTGGATCAAGAAAATCAAAAATTTGGTCGCGAAAACAAAAAACTAGTTTTGGATCATGAAAATAAAGAACTGCGTGGCGAATAAAAAAATTTAGTTTTGGATCAAGAAAATCAAGAACTACGTGGCGAATACAAAAATGTAATTTTGGATCAAGAAAATCAAGAATTTGTTCGCGAATACAAAAATCTAGTTTTGGATCAAGAAAGTCAAGATCTACGTGGCAAAGACAAAAATCTAGTTTTGGATCAAGAAAATCAAGAATTGGGTGCCGAATACAAAAATCTAGTTTTGGATCAAGAAAATCAAGAATTTAGTCGCGAAAACAAAAATATAGTTTTGGATCATGAAAATCAAGAATTTGGTCGCGAATACGAAAATCTTGTTTTGGATGAAAAAAATCAAGAATTTGGTCGCGAATAGAAAAATCTAGTTTTGGATCTATAAAATCAAGATTTGTGTCGCGAAACCAAAAAACTAGTTTTGGATCAAGAAAATCCAGAATTTGGTCGCAAATACAAAAATCTAGTTTTGCATCAAGAAAATCAAGAATTGGGATCCCGAATACGAAAAACTAGTTTTGGATCAAGAAAATCAAGAATTTAGTCGCGAAAAAAAAAATGTAGTTTTGGGTCAAGAAAATCAAGTATTTGGTCGCGAATAGAAAAATCTAGTTTTCGATCTATAAAATCAAGAATTGGGTCGCGAAACCAAAAAACTAGTTTTGGATCAAGTAAATCAAGAATTTAGTCGCGAAAACAAAAATGTAGTTTTGGATCATGAAAATCAAGAATTTGGTCGCGATTACAAAAAATTATTTTTGGATCAAGAAAATCAAGAATTTGGTCGCGACGACAAAAATCTAGTTTTTGATCAACAAAATCACGAACTGTGTGGCGAATACAAAAATCTAGTTTTGGATCAAGAAAATAAGCATTTGTTCGCGAATACAAAAATCGAGTTTTGAATCAAGAAAATTAAGAATTTGGTCGCGAATACAAAAATCGAGTTTTGGATCAAGAAAATGAAGAATTTGGTCGCGAATACAAAAATCTAGTTTTGGATCAAGAAAATCAAGAATTTGGTCGCGAATACAAAAATCTAGTTTTGAATCAAGAAAATCAAGAGTTGGGATCCCGAATACGAAAATCTAGTTTTGGATCAAGAAAATTAAGAATTGGGTGCTGAATAAAAAAAATCTAGTTTTGAATCTAGAAAATCAAGAATTTAGTCGCGAAAACAAAAATTTAGTTTTGGATCATGAAAATCAAGAATTTGGTCGCGAATACGAAAATCTTGTTTGGGATCAAGAAAATCAAGAATTTGGTCGTAAATACAAAAATCTAGTTTTGGATAAAGGAAATCAAGAATTTTGGTCGCGAATACAAAAATCTAGTTTTGAATCAAGAATATCAAGAGTTCGGATCCCGAATACGAAAATCTAGTTTTGGATCAAGAAAATCAAGAATTGGGTGCCGGATACAAAAATCTAGTTTTGGATCAAGAAAATCAAGAATTTTGTCGCGAAAACAAAAATGTAGTTTTGGATCATGAAAATCAAGAATTTGGTCGCGAATATGAAAATCTTGTTTGGGATCAAGAAAATCAAGAATTTGGTCGTAAATACAAAAATCTAGTTTTGGATAAAGGAAATCAAGAATTTTGGTCGCGAATACAAAAATCTAGTTTTGAATCAAGAATATCAAGAGTTCGGATCCCGAATACGAAAATCTAGTTTTGGATCAAGAAAATCAAGAATTGGGTGCCGGATACAAAAATCTAGTTTTGGATCAAGAAAATCAAGAATTTTGTCGCGAAAACAAAAATGTAGTTTTGGATCATGAAAATCAAGAATTTGGTCGCGAATACGAAAATCTTGTTTGGGATCAAGAAAATCAAGAATTTGGTCGTAAATACAAAAATCGAGTTTTGAATCAAGAAAATTAAGAATTTGGTCGCGAATACAAAAATCGAGTTTTGGATCAAGAAAATGAAGAATTTGGTCGCGAATACAAAAATCTAGTTTTGGATCAAGAAAATCAAGAATTTGGCCGCAAATAGAAAAATCTAGTTTTGGATCCAGAAATTCAAGAACTATGTAGCGAATATAAAAATCTAGTTTTGGATCAAGAAAATGAAAAATTTGGTCACGAATACAAAAATTTAGTTTTTTATCAAGAAATTCAAAAACTGCGTGGCGAATACAAAAATCTATTTTTGGATCAAGAAAATCAAGCATTTGGTCGCGAAAACAAAAAACTAGTTTTGGATCAAGAAAATCTAGAACTGCGTGGCGAATAAAAAAATCTAGTTTTGGATCAAGAAAATCAAGAACTGCGTGGCGAACACAAAAATGTAGTTTTGGATCAAGAAAATCAAGAATTTGTTCGCGAATAGAAAAATCTAGTTTTGGATCAAGAAAAATCAAGAACTGCGTGGCGAATAAAAAAATCTAGTTTTGGATCAAGAAAATCAAAAACTGCGTTGCGAATACAAAAATGTAGTTTTGGATCAAGAAAATCAAAAATTTGGTCGCGAAAACAAAAAACTAGTTTTGGATCATGAAAATAAAGAACTGCGTGGCGAATAAAAAAATTTAGTTTTGGATCAAGAAAATCAAGAACTACGTGGCGAATACAAAAATGTAATTTTGGATCAAGAAAATCAAGAATTTGTTCGCGAATACAAAAATCTAGTTTTGGATCAAGAAAGTCAAGATCTACGTGGCAAAGACAAAAATCTAGTTTTGGATCAAGAAAATCAAGAATTGGGTGCCGAATACAAAAATCTAGTTTTGGATCAAGAAAATCAAGAATTTAGTCGCGAAAACAAAAATATAGTTTTGGATCATGAAAATCAAGAATTTGGTCGCGAATACGAAAATCTTGTTTTGGATGAAAAAAATCAAGAATTTGGTCGCGAATAGAAAAATCTAGTTTTGGATCTATAAAATCAAGATTTGTGTCGCGAAACCAAAAAACTAGTTTTGGATCAAGAAAATCCAGAATTTGGTCGCAAATACAAAAATCTAGTTTTGCATCAAGAAAATCAAGAATTGGGATCCCGAATACGAAAAACTAGTTTTGGATCAAGAAAATCAAGAATTTAGTCGCGAAAAAAAAAATGTAGTTTTGGGTCAAGAAAATCAAGTATTTGGTCGCGAATAGAAAAATCTAGTTTTCGATCTATAAAATCAAGAATTGGGTCGCGAAACCAAAAAACTAGTTTTGGATCAAGTAAATCAAGAATTTAGTCGCGAAAACAAAAATGTAGTTTTGGATCATGAAAATCAAGAATTTGGTCGCGATTACAAAAAATTATTTTTGGATCAAGAAAATCAAGAATTTGGTCGCGACGACAAAAATCTAGTTTTTGATCAACAAAATCACGAACTGTGTGGCGAATACAAAAATCTAGTTTTGGATCAAGAAAATAAGCATTTGTTCGCGAATACAAAAATCGAGTTTTGAATCAAGAAAATTAAGAATTTGGTCGCGAATACAAAAATCGAGTTTTGGATCAAGAAAATGAAGAATTTGGTCGCGAATACAAAAATCTAGTTTTGGATCAAGAAAATCAAGAATTTGGTCGCGAATACAAAAATCTAGTTTTGAATCAAGAAAATCAAGAGTTGGGATCCCGAATACGAAAATCTAGTTTTGGATCAAGAAAATTAAGAATTGGGTGCTGAATAAAAAAAATCTAGTTTTGAATCTAGAAAATCAAGAATTTAGTCGCGAAAACAAAAATTTAGTTTTGGATCATGAAAATCAAGAATTTGGTCGCGAATACGAAAATCTTGTTTGGGATCAAGAAAATCAAGAATTTGGTCGTAAATACAAAAATCTAGTTTTGGATAAAGGAAATCAAGAATTTTGGTCGCGAATACAAAAATCTAGTTTTGAATGAAGAATATCAAGAGTTCGGATCCCGAATACGAAAATCTAGTTTTGGATCAAGAAAATCAAGAATTGGGTGCCGGATACAAAAATCTAGTTTTGGATCAAGAAAATCAAGAATTTTGTCGCGAAAACAAAAATGTAGTTTTGGATCATGAAAATCAAGAATTTGGTCGCGAATATGAAAATCTTGTTTGGGATCAAGAAAATCAAGAATTTGGTCGTAAATACAAAAATCTAGTTTTGGATAAAGGAAATCAAGAATTTTGGTCGCGAATACAAAAATCTAGTTTTGAATCAAGAATATCAAGAGTTCGGATCCCGAATACGAAAATCTAGTTTTGGATCAAGAAAATCAAGAATTGGGTGCCGGATACAAAAATCTAGTTTTGGATCAAGAAAATCAAGAATTTTGTCGCGAAAACAAAAATGTAGTTTTGGATCATGAAAATCAAGAATTTGGTCGCGAATACGAAAATCTTGTTTGGGATCAAGAAAATCAAGAATTTGGTCGTAAATACAAAAATCGAGTTTTGAATCAAGAAAATTAAGAATTTGGTCGCGAATACAAAAATCGAGTTTTGGATCAAGAAAATGAAGAATTTGGTCGCGAATACAAAAATCTAGTTTTGGATCAAGAAAATCAAGAATTTGGTCGCGAATACAAAAATCTAGTTTTGAATCAAGAAAATCAAGAGTTGGGATCCCGCATACGAAAATCTAGTTTTGGATCAAGAAAATTAAGAATTGGGTGCTGAATAAAAAAAATCTAGTTTTGAATCTAGAAAATCAAGAATTTAGTCGCGAAAACAAAAATTTAGTTTTGGATCATGAAAATCAAGAATTTGGTCGCGAATACGAAAATCTTGTTTGGGATCAAGAAAATCAAGAATTTGGTCGTAAATACAAAAATCTAGTTTTGGATAAAGGAAATCAAGAATTTTGGTCGCGAATACAAAAATCTAGTTTTGAATCAAGAATATCAAGAGTTCGGATCCCGAATACGAAAATCTAGTTTTGGATCAAGAAAATCAAGAATTGGGTGCCGGATACAAAAATCTAGTTTTGGATCAAGAAAATCAAGAATTTTGTCGCGAAAACAAAAATGTAGTTTTGGATCATGAAAATCAAGAATTTGGTCGCGAATACGAAAATCTTGTTTTGGATCAAGAAAATCAAGAATTTGGTCGCGAATAGAAAAATCTAGTTTTGGATCTATAAAATCAAGATTTGGGTCGCGAAACCAAAAAACTAGTTTTGGATCAAGAAAATCAAGAATTTGGTCGCAAATACAAAAATCTTGTTTTGGATCAAGAAAATTAAGAATTTGGTCGCGAATAGAAAAATCTAATTTTGGATCTATAAAATCAAGAATTGGGTCGCGAAACCAAAAAACTAGTTTTGGATCAAGAAAATCAAGAATTGAGTCCCGAATACAAAATTCTAGTTTTGGATCAAGAAAGTCAAGAATTTGGTCGCGAGTATAAAAATCAAGTTTTGGATCAAGAAAATCAAGAATAGGGTCCCGAATAAAAAAATCTAGTTTTGGATCAAGAAAAAATTAAGAATTTGGTGGCGAATACAAAAATATAGTTTTGGATCAAGAAAATCAAGAATTTGGTCGCGAATAAAAAATCTAGTTTTGGATGATGAAAATCAAGAATTGGGTCCCGAATACGAAAAACTAGTTTTGGATCAAGAAAATTATGAATTTGGTCGCGAATACAAAAATCTAGATTTGGATCAAGAAAATCAAGAATTGGGTCCCGAATACAAAATTCTAGTTTTGGATCTAGAAAATCAAGCATTTGGTCGCGAATACAAAAATTTATTTTTGGATCATGAAAATCAAGAATTTGGTCGCGAATACGAAAATCTTGTTTGGGATCAAGAAAATCAAGAATTTGGTCGTAAATACAAAAATCTAGTTTTGGATAAAGGAAATCAAGAATTTTGGTCACGAATACAAAAATCTAGTTTTGAATCAAGAATATCAAGAGTTCGGATCCCGAATACGAAAATCTAGTTTTGGATCAAGAAAATCAAGAATTTGGTCGCGAATACGAAAATCTTGTTTTGGATGAAAAAAATCAAGAATTTGGTCGCGAATAGAAAAATCTAGTTGTGGATCTATAAAATCAAGATTTGTGTCGCGAAACCAAAAACCTAGTTTTGGATCAAGAAAATCAAGAATTTAGTCGCGAAAAAAAAAATGTAGTTTTGGGTCAAGAAAATCAAGTATTTGGTCGCGAATAGAAAAATCTTGTTTTCGATCTATAAAATCAAGAATTGGGTCGCGAAACCAAAAAACTAGTTTTGGATCAAGAAAATCAAGAATTTAGTCGCGAAAACAAAAATGTAGTTTTGGATCATGAAAATCAAGAATTTGGTCGCGATTACAAAAAATTATTTTTGGATCAAGAAAATCAAGAATTTGGTCGCGACGACAAAAATCTAGTTTTTGATCAACAAAATCACGAACTGTGTGGCGAATACAAAAATCTAGTTTTGGATCAAGAAAATAAGCATTTGGTCGCGAATACAAAAATCGAGTTTTGAATCATGAAAATTAAGAATTTGGTCGCGAATACAAAAATCGAGTTTTGGATCAAGAAAATGAAGAATTTGGTCGCGAATACAAAAATCTAGTTTTGGATCAAGAAAATCAAGAATTTGGTCGCGAATACAAAAATCTAGTTTTGAATCAAGAAAATCAAGAGTTGGGATCCCGAATACGAAAATATAGTTTTGGATCAAGAAAATTAAGAATTGGGTGCCGAATAAAAAAAATCTAGTTTTGAATCTAGAAAATCAAGAATTTAGTCGCGAAAACAAAAATTTAGTTTTGGATCATGAAAATCAAGAATTTGGTCGCGAATACGAAAATCTTGTTTGGGATCAAGAAAATCAAGAATTTGGTCGTAAATACAAAAATCTAGTTTTCGATAAAGGAAATCAAGAATTTTGGTCGCGAATACAAAAATCTAGTTTTGAATCAAGAATATCAAGAGTTCGGATCCCGAATACGAAAATCTAGTTTTGGATCAAGAAAATCAAGAATTGGGTGCCGGATACAAAAATCTAGTTTTGGATCAAGAAAATCAAGAATTTTGTCGCGAAAACAAAAATGTAGTTTTGGATCATGAAAATCAAGAATTTGGTCGCGAATACGAAAATCTTGTTTTGGATCAAGAAAATCAAGAATTTGGTCGCGAATAGAAAAATCTAGTTTTGGATCTATAAAATCAAGATTTGGGTCGCGAAACCAAAAAACTAGTTTTGGATCAAGAAAATCAAGAATTTGGTCGCAAATACAAAAATCTTGTTTTGGATCAAGAAAATCAAGAATTGGGTCACGAATAGAAAAATCTAATTTTGGATCTATAAAATCAAGAATTGGGTCGCGAAACCAAAAAACTAGTTTTGGATCAAGAAAAAATCAAGAATTGAGTCCCGAATACAAAATTCTAGTTTTGGATCAAGAAAGTCAAGAATTTGGTCGCGAGTACAAAAATCAAGTTTTGGATCAAGAAAATCAAGAATTTGGTCGCGAATAAAAAATCTATTTTTGGATCATGAAAATCAAGAATTGGGTCCCGAATACGAAAAACTAGTTTTGGATCAGGAAAATTATGAATTTGGTCGCGAATACAAAAATCTAGTTTTGGATCAAGAAAATAAAGAATTGGGTCCCGAATTCAAAAATCTAGTTTTGGATCAAGAAAATAAAGAATTTGGTCCCGAATACAAAAAACTAGTTTTGGATCAAGAAAATCATGAACTGCGTGGCGTATACAAAAATCTAGTTTTGGATCAAGAAAATAAGCATTTCGTCGCGAATACAAAAATCTAGTTTTGGATCAAGAAAATCAAGAATTTGGTCACGAACAAAAAATCTAGATTTGGATCAAGAAAATCAAGAATTTGGTCCCGAATAAAAAAATCTATTTTTGGATCAAGAAAATCAAGAATTGGGTCACGAATACAAAAATCTAGTTTTGGATCAAGAAAATCAAGAATTTGGTCACGAACAAAAAATCTAGATTTGGATCAAGAAAATCAAGAATTTGGTCCCGAATAAAAAAATCTATTTTTGGATCAAGAAAATCAAGAATTGGGTCACGAATACAAAAATCTAGTTTTGGATCAAGAAAATCAAGAATTTAGTCGCGAAAACAAAAATATAATTTTGGATCAGGAAAATCAAGAATTTGGTCGCGAAAATAAAAATCTAGTTTTGGATCAACAAAATCAAGAACTGCGTGGCGAATACAAAAATCCAGTTTTGGATCAAGAAAATAAGCATTTGGTCGCAAAAACAAAAATCTAGTTTTGCACCAAGAAAATTAATAATTTGTTCGAGAAAACAAAAATCTACTTTTGGATCAAGAAAATCAAGAATTTGGTCGCGAATACAAAAATCTAGTTTTGAATCAAGAAAATCAAGAATTGGGATCCCGAATATAAAAAACTAGTTTTGGATCTATAAAATCAAGATTTGGGTCGCGAAACCAAAAAACTAGTTTTGGATGAAGAAAATCAAGAATTTGGTCGCAAATACAAAAATCTTGTTTTGGATCAAGAAAATCAAGAATTTGGTCGCGAATAGAAAAATCTAGTTTTCGATCTATAAAATCAAGATTTGGGTCGCGAAACCAAAAAACTAGTTTTGGATCAAGAAAATCAAGAATTTGGTCGCAAATACAAAAATCTAGTTTTGTATCAAGGAAATCATGAACTGCGTGGCGAATACAAAAATCTAGATTTGGATCAAGAAAATCATGAATTTGGTCGCGAATATAAAAATCTAGTTTTGCATCAAGAAAATCAAGAATTTGGACGCGAATACAAAAATCTAGTTTTGGATCATGAAAATCAAGAATTTGGTCACGAATACAAAAATCTAGTTTTGGATCATGAAAATCAAGAATTTGGTCGCGAATACAATAATCTAGTTTGGGATCAAGAAAATCAAGAATTTGGTCGTAAATACAAAAATCTAGTTTTGGATCAAGGAAATCAAGAATTTGGCCGCGAATAGAAAAATCTAGTTTTGGATCCAGAAATTCAAGAACTACGTAGCGAATATAAAAATCTAGTTTTGGATCAAGAAAATTAAGAATTTGGTCCCGAATACAAAAAACTAGTTTTGGATCAAGAAAATCAAGAACTACGTGGTGTATACAAAAATCTAGTTTTGGATCAAGAAAATAAGCATTTCGTCGCGAATACAAAAATCTAGTTTTGTATCAAGAAAATCAAGAATTTGGACACGAACAAAAAATCTAGATTTGCATCAAGAAAATCAAGAATTTGGTTCCGAATAAAAAAATCTATTTTTGGATCAAGAAAATCAAGAATTGCGTCACGAATACAAAAATCTAGTTTTGGATCAAGAAAATCAATAATTTAGTCGCGAAAACAAAAATATAATTTTGGATCAAGAAAATCCAGAATTTGGCCGCGAATATAAAAATCTTGTTTTGGATCTATAAAATCAAGAATTTGGTCGCGAAACCAAAAAAATAGTTTTGGATCAGGAAAATCAAGAATTTGGTCGCGAAAATAAAAATCTAGTTTTGGATCAACAAAATCAAGAACTGCGTGGCGAATACAAAAATCCAGTTTTGGATCAAGAAAATAAGCATTTGGTCGCAAAAACAAAAATCTAGTTTTGCATCAAGAAAATTAAGAATTTGTTCGAGCATACAAAAATTTAGTTTTGGATCAAGAAAATCAAGAATTTGGTCGCGAATACAAAAATCTAGTTTTGAATCAAGAAAATCAAGAAATGGGATCCCGAATACGAAAAACTAGTTTTGGATCTATAAAATCAAGATTTGGGTCGCGAAACCAAAAAACTAGTTTTGGATGAAGAAAATCAAGAATTTGGTCGCAAAAACAAAAATCTTGTTTTGGATCAAGAAAATCAAGAATTTGGTCGCAAAAACAAAAATATTGTTTTGGATCAAGAAAATCAAGAATTTGGTCGCGAAACCAAAAACTAGTTTTGGATCAAGAAAATCAAGAATTTGGTCGCAAATACAAAAATCTAGTTTTGCATCAAGGAAATCATGAACTGCGTGGCGAATACAAAAATCTAGATTTGGATCAAGAAAATCATGAATTTGGTCGCGAATATAAAAATCTAATTTTGGATCAAGAAAATCAAGAATTTGGACGCGAAAATAAAAATCTAGTTTTGGATCAACCAAATCAAGAACTGCGTGGCGAATACAAAAATCCAGTTTTGGATCAAGAAAATAAGCATTTGGTCGCAAAAACAAAAATCTAGTTTTGCACCAAGAAAATTAAGAATTTGTTCGAGAAAACAAAAATCTACTTTTGGATCAAGAAAATCAAGAATTTGGTCGCGAATACAAAAATCTAGTTTTGAATCAAGAAAATCAAGAATTGGGATCCCGAATATAAAAAACTAGTTTTGGATCTATAAAATCAAGATTTGGGTCGCGAAACCAAAAAACTAGTTTTGGATGAAGAAAATCAAGAATTTGGTCGCAAATACAAAAATCTTGTTTTGGATCAAGAAAATCAAGAATTTGGTCGCGAATAGAAAAATCTAGTTTTGGATCTATAAAATCAAGATTTGGGTCGCGAAACCAAAAAACTAGTTTTGGATCAAGAAAATCAAGAATTTGGTCGCAAATACAAAAATCTAGTTTTGTATCAAGGAAATCATGAACTGCGTGGCGAATACAAAAATCTAGATTTGGATCAAGAAAATCTTGAATTTGGTCGCGAATATAAAAATCTAATTTTGGATAAAGAAAATCAAGAATTTGGACGCGAATACAAAAATCTAGTTTTGGATCATGAAAATCAAGAATTTGGTCACGAATACAAAAATCTAGTTTTGGATCATGAAAATCAAGAATTTGGTCGCGAATACAATAATCTAGTTTGGGATCAAGAAAATCAAGAATTTGGTCGTAAATACAAAAATCTAGTTTTGGATCAAGGAAATCAAGAATTTGGCCGCGAATAGAAAAATCTAGTTTTGGATCCAGAAATTCAAGAACTACGTAGCGAATATAAAAATCTAGTTTTGGATCAAGAAAATTAAGAATTTGGTCACGAATACAAAAATCTAGTTTTGGATCAAGAAAATCAAGAATTTGGTCGCGAATAAAAAATCTAGTTTTGGATCAAGAAAATAAAGAATTTGGTCCCGAATACAAAAAACTAGTTTTGGATCAAGAAAATCAAGAACTGCGTGGCGTATACAAAAATCTAGTTTTGGATCAAGAAAATAAGCATTTCGTCGCGAATACAAAAATCTAGTTTTGGATCAAGAAAATCAAGAATTTGGTCACGAACAAAAAATCTAGATTTGGATCAAGAAAATCAAGAATTTGGTCCCGAATAAAAAAATCTATTTTTGGATCAAGAAAATCAAGAATTGGGTCACGAATACAAAAATCTAGTTTTGGATCAAGAAAATCAAGAATTTAGTCGCGAAAACAAAAATATAATTTTGGATCAAGAAAATCAAGAATTTGGTCGCGAATATAAAAATCTTGTTTTGGATCTATAAAATCAAGAATTGGGTCGCGAAACAAAAAAATTAGTTTTGGATCAGGAAAATCAAGAATTTGGTCGGGAAAATAAAAATCTAGTTTTGGATCCACAAAATCAAGAACTGCGTGGCGAATACAAAAATCCAGTTTTGGATCATGAAAATAAGCATTTGGTCGCAAAAACAAAAATCTAGTTTTGCACCAAGAAAATTAAGAATTTGTTCGAGAAAACAAAAATCTACTTTTGGATCAAGAAAATCAAGAATTTGGTCGCGAATAAAAAAATCTAGTTTTGAATCAAGAAAATCAAGAATTGGGATCCCGAATAT
Source organism: x Bolboschoenoplectus mariqueter (assembly GCA_037678475.1). Classification (NCBI taxonomy): domain Eukaryota; kingdom Viridiplantae; phylum Streptophyta; class Magnoliopsida; order Poales; family Cyperaceae; genus x Bolboschoenoplectus; species x Bolboschoenoplectus mariqueter. The sequence continues at coordinate 292,116 of CM075286.1, read as the reverse complement.
AAAAAACTAGTTTTGGATCTATAAAATCAAGATTTGGGTCGCGAAACCAAAAAACTAGTTTTGGATGAAGAAAATCAAGAATTTGGTCGCAAATACAAAAATCTTGTTTTGGATCAAGAAAAACAAGAATTTGGTCGCGAATAGAAAAATCTAGTTTTGGATCTATAAAATCAAGATTTGGGTCGCGAAACCAAAAAACTAGTTTTGGATCAAGAAAATCAAGAATTTGGTCGCAAATACAAAAATCTAGTTTTGTATCAAGGAAATCATGAACTGCGTGGCGAATACAAAAATCTAGATTTGGATCAAGAAAATCATGAATTTGGTCGCGAATATAAAAATCTAATTTTGGATCAAGAAAATCAAGAATTTGGACGCGAATACAAAAATCTAGTTTTGGATCATGAAAATCAAGAATTTGGTCACGAATACAAAAATCTAGTTTTGGATCATGAAAATCAAGAATTTGGTCGCGAATACAATAATCTAGTTTGGGATCAAGAAAATCAAGAATTTGGTCGTAAATACAAAAATCTAGTTTTGGATCAAGGAAATCAAGAATTTGGCCGCGAATAGAAAAATCTAGTTTTGGATTCAGAAATTCAAGAACTACGTAGCGAATATAAAAATCTAGTTTTGGATCAAGAAAATTAAGAATTTGGTCCCGAATACAAAAAACTAGTTTTGGATCAAGAAAATCAAGAACTGCGTGGTGTATACAAAAATCTAGTTTTGGATCAAGAAAATAAGCATTTCGTCGCGAATACAAAAATCTAGTTTTGTATCAAGAAAATCAAGAATTTGGACACGAACAAAAAATCTAGATTTGCATCAAGAAAATCAAGAATTTGGTTCCGAATAAAAAAATCTATTTTTGGATCAAGAAAATCAAGAATTGCGTCACGAATACAAAAATCTAGTTTTGGATCAAGAAAATCAATAATTTAGTCGCGAAAACAAAATTATAATTTTGGATCAAGAAAATCCAGAATTTGGCCGCGAATATAAAAATCTTGTTTTGGATCTATAAAATCAAGAATTTGGTCGCGAAACCAAAAAAATAGTTTTGGATCAGGAAAATCAAGAATTTGGTCGCGAAAATAAAAATCTAGTTTTGGATCAACAAAATCAAGAACTGCGTGGCGAATACAAAAATCCAGTTTTGGATCAAGAAAATAAGCATTTGGTCGCAAAAACAAAAATCTAGTTTTGCATCAAGAAAATTAAGAATTTGTTCGAGCATACAAAAATTTAGTTTTGGATCAAGAAAATCAAGAATTTGGTCGCGAATACAAAAATCTAGTTTTGAATCAAGAAAATCAAGAAATGGGATCCCGAATACGAAAAACTAGTTTTGGATCTATAAAATCAAGATTTGGGTCGCGAAACCAAAAAACTAGTTTTGGATGAAGAAAATCAAGAATTTGGTCGCAAAAACAAAAATCTTGTTTTGGATCAAGAAAATCAAGAATTTGGTCGCAAAAACAAAAATATTGTTTTGGATCAAGAAAATCAAGAATTTGGTCGCGAAACCAAAAACTAGTTTTGGATCAAGAAAATCAAGAATTTGGTCGCAAATACAAAAATCTAGTTTTGCATCAAGGAAATCATGAACTGCGTGGCGAATACAAAAATCTAGATTTGGATCAAGAAAATCATGAATTTGGTCGCGAATATAAAAATCTAATTTTGGATCAAGAAAATCAAGAATTTGGACGCGAAAATAAAAATCTAGTTTTGGATCAACCAAATCAAGAACTGCGTAGCGAATACAAAAATCCAGTTTTGGATCAAGAAAATAAGCATTTGGTCGCAAAAACAAAAATCTAGTTTTGCACCAAGAAAATTAAGAATTTGTTCGAGAAAACAAAAATCTACTTTTGGATCAAGAAAATCAAGAATTTGGTCGCGAATACAAAAATCTAGTTTTGAATCAAGAAAATCAAGAATTGGGATCCCGAATATAAAAAACTAGTTTTGGATCTATAAAATCAAGATTTGGGTCGCGAAACCAAAAAACTAGTTTTGGATGAAGAAAATCAAGAATTTGGTCGCAAATACAAAAATCTTGTTTTGGATCAAGAAAATCAAGAATTTGGTCGCGAATAGAAAAATCTAGTTTTGGATCTATAAAATCAAGATTTGGGTCGCGAAACCAAAAAACTAGTTTTGGATCAAGAAAATCAAGAATTTGGTCGCAAATACAAAAATCTAGTTTTGTATCAAGGAAATCATGAACTGCGTGGCGAATACAAAAATCTAGATTTGGATCAAGAAAATCTTGAATTTGGTCGCGAATATAAAAATCTAATTTTGGATAAAGAAAATCAAGAATTTGGACGCGAATACAAAAATCTAGTTTTGGATCATGAAAATCAAGAATTTGGTCACGAATACAAAAATCTAGTTTTGGATCATGAAAATCAAGAATTTGGTCGCGAATACAATAATCTAGTTTGGGATCAAGAAAATCCAGAATTTGGTCGTAAATACAAAAATCTAGTTTTGGATCAAGGAAATCAAGAATTTGGCCGCGAATAGAAAAATCTAGTTTTGGATCCAGAAATTCAAGAACTACGTAGCGAATATAAAAATCTAGTTTTGGATCAAGAAAATTAAGAATTTGGTCACGAATACAAAATTCTAGTTTTGGATCAAGAAAATCAAGAATTTGGTCGCGAATAAAAAATCTAGTTTTGGATCAAGAAAATAAAGAATTTGGTCCCGAATACAAAAAACTAGTTTTGGATCAAGAAAATCAAGAACTGCGTGGCGTATACAAAAATCTAGTTTTGGATCAAGAAAATAAGCATTTCGTCGCGAATACAAAAATCTAGTTTTGGATCAAGAAAATCAAGAATTTGGTCACGAACAAAAAATCTAGATTTGGATCAAGAAAATCAAGAATTTGGTCCCGAATAAAAAAATCTATTTTTGGATCAAGAAAATCAAGAATTGGGTCACGAATACAAAAATCTAGTTTTGGATCAAGAAAATCAAGAATTTAGTCGCGAAAACAAAAATATAATTTTGGATCAAGAAAATCAAGAATTTGGTCGCGAATATAAAAATCTTGTTTTGGATCTATAAAATCAAGAATTGGGTCGCGAAACCAAAAAATTAGTTTTGGATCAGGAAAATCAAGAATTTGGTCGGGAAAATAAAAATCTAGTTTTGGATCCACAAAATCAAGAACTGCGTGGCGAATACAAAAATCCAGTTTTGGATCATGAAAATAAGCATTTGGTCGCAAAAACAAAAATCTAGTTTTGCACCAAGAAAATTAAGAATTTGTTCGAGAAAACAAAAATCTACTTTTGGATCAAGAAAATCAAGAATTTGGTCGCGAATAAAAAAATCTAGTTTTGAATCAAGAAAATCAAGAATTGGGATCCCGAATATAAAAAACTAGTTTTGGATCTATAAAATCAAGATTTGGGTCGCGAAACCAAAAAACTAGTTTTGGATGAAGAAAATCAAGAATTTGGTCGCAAATACAAAAATCTTGTTTTGGATCAAGAAAAACAAGAATTTGGTCGCGAATAGAAAAATCTAGTTTTGGATCTATAAAATCAAGATTTGGGTCGCGAAACCAAAAAACTAGTTTTGGATCAAGAAAATCAAGAATTTGGTCGCAAATACAAAAATCTAGTTTTGTATCAAGGAAATCATGAACTGCGTGGCGAATACAAAAATCTAGATTTGGATCAAGAAAATCATGAATTTGGTCGCGAATATAAAAATCTAATTTTGGATCAAGAAAATCAAGAATTTGGACGCGAATACAAAAATCTAGTTTTGGATCATGAAAATCAAGAATTTGGTCCCGAATACAAAAATCTAGTTTTGGATCATGAAAATCAAGAATTTGGTCGCGAATACAACAATCTAGTTTGGGATCAAGAAAATCAAGAATTTGGTCGTAAATACAAAAATCTAGTTTTGGATCAAGGAAATCAAGAATTTGGCCGCGAATAGAAAAATCTAGTTTTGGATCCAGAAATTCAAGAACTACGTAGCGAATATAAAAATCTTGTTTTGGGTCAAGAAAATTAAGAATTTGGTCACGAATACAAAAATCTAGTTTTGGATCAAGAAAATCAAGAATTTGGTCGCGAATAAAAAATCTAGTTTTGGATCAAGAAAATAAAGAATTTGGTCCCGAATACAAAAAACTAGTTTTGGATCAAGAAAATCAAGAACTGCGTGGCGTATACAAAAATCTAGTTTTGGATCAAGAAAATAAGCATTTCGTCGCGAATACAAAAATCTAGTTTTGGATCAAGAAAATCAAGAATTTGGTCACGAACAAAAAATCTAGATTTGGATCAAGAAAATCAAGAATTTGGTCCCGAATAAAAAAATCTATTTTTGGATCAAGAAAATCAAGAATTGGGTCACGAATACAAAAATCTAGTTTTGGATCAAGAAAATCAAGAATTTAGTCGCGAAAACAAAAATATAATTTTGGATCAAGAAAATCAAGAATTTGGTCGCGAATATAAAAATCTTGTTTTGGATCTATAAAATCAAGAATTGGGTCGCGAAACCAAAAAATTAGTTTTGGATCAAGAAAATCAAGAATTTGGTCGCGAATACAAAAATCTAGTTTTGAATCAAGAAAATCAAGAATTGGGATCCCGAATATAAAAAACTAGTTTTGGATCTATAAAATCAAGATTTGGGTCGCGAAACCAAAAAACTAGTTTTGGAGGAAGAAAATCAAGAATTTGGTCGCAAATACAAAAATCTTGTTTTGGATCAAGAAAAACAAGAATTTGGTCGCGAATAGAAAAATCTAGTTTTCGATCTATAAAATCAAGATTTGGGTCGCGAAACCAAAACACTAGTTTTGGATCAAGAAAATCAAGAATTTGGTCGCAAATACAAAAATCTAGTTTTGTATCAAGGAAATCATGAACTGCGTGGCGAATACAAAAATCTAGATTTGGATCAAGAAAATCATGAATTTGGTCGCGAATATAAAAATCTAATTTTGGATCAAGAAAATCAAGAATTTGGACGCGAATACAAAAATCTAGTTTTGGATCAAGAAAATCAAGAATTTGGTCCCGAATACAAAAATCTAGTTTTGGATCATGAAAATCAAGAATTTGGTCGCGAATACAACAATCTAGTTTGGGATCAAGAAAATCAAGAATTTGGTCGTAAATACAAAAATCTAGTTTTGGATCAAGGAAATCAAGAATTTGGCCGCGAATAGAAAAATCTAGTTTTGGATCCAGAAATTCAAGAACTACGTAGCGAATATAAAAATCTAGTTTTGGATCAAGAAAATTAAGAATTTGGTCACGAATACAAAAATCTAGTTTTGGATCAAGAAAATCAAGAATTTGGTCGCGAATAAAAAATCTAGTTTTGGATCAAGAAAATAAAGAATTTGGTCCCGAATACAAAAAACTAGTTTTGGATCAAGAAAATCAAGAACTGCGTGGCGTATACAAAAATCTAGTTTTGGATCAAGAAAATAAGCATTTCGTCGCGAATACAAAAATCTAGTTTTGGATCAAGAAAATCAAGAATTTGGTCACGAACAAAAAATCTAGATTTGGATCAAGAAAATCAAGAATTTGGTCCCGAATAAAAAAATCTATTTTTGGATCAAGAAAATCAAGAATTGGGTCACGAATACAAAAATCTAGTTTTGGATCAAGAAAATCAAGAATTTAGTCGCGAAAACAAAAATATAATTTTGGATCAAGAAAATCAAGAATTTGGTCGCGAATATAAAAATCTTGTTTTGGATCTATAAAATCAAGAATTGGGTCGCGAAATCAAAAAATTAGTTTTGGATCAGGAAAATCAAGAATTTGGTCGCGAAAATAAAAATCTAGTTTTGGATCAACAAAATCAAGAACTGCGTGGCGAATACAAAAATCCAGTTTTGGATCAAGAAAATAAGCATTTGGTCGCAAAATAAAAAATCTAGTTTTGCATCAAGAAAATTAAGAATTTGTTCCAGCATACAAAAATCTAGTTTTGGATCAAGAAAATCAAGAATTTGGTCGCGAATACAAAAATATAGTTTTGAATCAAGAAAATCAAGAATTGGGATCCCGAATACGAAAAACTAGTTTTGGATCTATAAAATCAAGATTTGGGTCGCGAAACCAAAAAACTAGTTTTGGATCAAGAAAATAAGCATTTCGTCACGAATACAAAAATCTAGTTTTGGATCAAGAAAATCAAGAATTTGGTCACGAACAAAAAATCTAGATTTGGATCAAGAAAATCAAGAATTTGGTCCCGAATAAAAAAATCTATTTTTGGATCAAGAAAATCAAGAATTGGGTCACGAATACAAAAATCTAGTTTTGGATCAAGAAAATCAAGAATTTAGTCGCGAAAACAAAAATATAATTTTGGATCAAGAAAATCAAGAATTTGGTCGCGAATATAAAAATCTTGTTTTGGATCTATAAAATCAAGAATTGGGTCGCGAAACCAAAAAATTAGTTTTGGATCAGGAAAATCAAGAATTTGGTCGGGAAAATAAAAATCTAGTTTTGGATCAACAAAATCAAGAATTGCGTGGCGAATACAAAAATCCAGTTTTGGATCATGAAAATAAGCATTTGGTCGCAAAAACAAAAATCTAGTTTTGCACCAAGAAAATTAAGAATTTGTTCGAGAAAACAAAAATCTACTTTTGGATCAAGAAAATCAAGAATTTGGTCGCGAATAAAAAAATCTAGTTTTGAATCAAGAAAATCAAGAATTAGGATCCCGAATATAAAAAACTAGTTTTGGATCTATAAAATCAAGATTTGGGTCGCGAAACCAAAAAACTAGTTTTGGATGAAGAAAATCAAGAATTTGGTCGCAAATACAAAAATCTTGTTTTGGATCAAGAAAAACAAGAATTTGGTCGCGAATAGAAAAATCTAGTTTTGGATCTATAAAATCAAGATTTGGGTCGCGAAACCAAAAAACTAGTTTTGGATCAAGAAAATCAAGAATTTGGTCGCAAATACAAAAATCTAGTTTTGTATCAAGGAAATCATGAACTGCGTGGCGAATACAAAAATCTAGATTTGGATCAAGAAAATCATGAATTTGGTCGCGAATATAAAAATCTAATTTTGGATCAAGAAAATCAAGAATTTGGACGCGAATACAAAAATCTAGTTTTGGATCATGAAAATCAAGAATTTGGTCCCGAATACAAAAATCTAGTTTTGGATCATGAAAATCAAGAATTTGGTCGCGAATACAACAATCTAGTTTGGGATCAAGAAAATCAAGAATTTGGTCGTAAATACAAAAATCTAGTTTTGGATCAAGGAAATCAAGAATTTGGCCGCGAATAGAAAAATCTAGTTTTGGATCCAGAAATTCAAGAACTACGTAGCGAATATAAAAATCTTGTTTTGGGTCAAGAAAATTAAGAATTTGGTCACGAATACAAAAATCTAGTTTTGGATCAAGAAAATCAAGAATTTGGTCGCGAATAAAAAATCTAGTTTTGGATCAAGAAAATAAAGAATTTGGTCCCGAATACAAAAAACTAGTTTTGGATCAAGAAAATCAAGAACTGCGTGGCGTATACAAAAATCTAGTTTTGGATCAAGAAAATAAGCATTTCGTCGCGAATACAAAAATCTAGTTTTGGATCAAGAAAATCAAGAATTTGGTCACGAACAAAAAATCTAGATTTGGATCAAGAAAATCAAGAATTTGGTCCCGAATAAAAAAATCTATTTTTGGATCAAGAAAATCAAGAATTGGGTCACGAATACAAAAATCTAGTTTTGGATCAAGAAAATCAAGAATTTCGTCGCGAAAACAAAAATATAATTTTGGATCAAGAAAATCAAAAATTTGGTCGCGAATATAAAAATCTTGTTTTGGATCTATAAAATCAAGAATTGGGTCGCGAAACCAAAAAATTAGTTTTGGATCAGGAAAATCAAGAATTTGGTCGGGAAAATAAAAATCTAGTTTTGGATCAACAAAATCAAGAACTGGGATCCCGAATATAAAAAACTAGTTTTGGATCTATAAAATCAAGATTTGGGTCGCGAAACCAAAAAACTAGTTTTGCACCAAGAAAATGAAGAATTTGTTCGAGAAAACAAAAATCTACTTTTGGATCAAGAAAATCAAGAATTTGGTCGCGAATACAAAAATCTAGTTTTGAATCAAGAAAATCAAGAATTGGGATCCCGAATATAAAAAACTAGTTTTGGATCTATAAAATCAAGATTTGGGTCGCGAAACCAAAAAACTAGTTTTGGATGAAGAAAATCAAGAATTTGGTCGCGAATAGAAAAATCTAGTTTTGGATGTATAAAATCAAGATTTGGGTCGCGAAACCAAAAAACTAGTTTTGGATCAAGAAATCAAGAATTTGGTCGCAAATACAAAAATCTAGTTTTGTATCAAGGAAATCATGAACTGCGTGGCGAATACAAAAATCTAGATTTGGATCAAGAAAATCATGAATTTGGTCGCGAATATAAAAATCTAATTTTGGATCAAGAAAATCAAGAATTTGGACGCGAAAATAAAAATCTAGTTTTGGATCAACAAAATCAAGAACTGCGTGGCGAATACAAAAATCCAGTTTTGGATCAAGAAAATAAGCATTTGGTCGCAAAAACAAAAATCTAGTTTTGCACCAAGAAAATTAAGAATTTGTTCGAGAAAACAAAAATCTACTTTTGGATCAAGAAAATCAAGAATTTGGTCGCGAATACAAAAATCTAGTTTTGAATCAAGAAAATCAAGAATTGGGATCCCGAATATAAAAAACTAGTTTTGGATCTATAAAATTAAGATTTGGGTCGCGAAACCAAAAAACTAGTTTTGGATGAAGAAAATCAAGAATTTGGTCGCAAATACAAAAATCTTGTTTTGGATCAAGAAATTCAAGAATTTGGTCGCGAATAGAAAAATCTAGTTTTGGAGCTATAAAATCAAGATTTGGGTCGCGAAACCAAAAAACTAGTTTTGGATCAAGAAAATCAAGAATTTGGTCGCAAATACAAAAATCTAGTTTTGTATCAAGGAAATCATGAACTGCGTGGCGAATACAAAAATCTAGATTTGGATCAGCAAAATCATGAATTTGGTCGCGAATATAAAAATCTAATTTTGGATCAAGAAAATCAAGAATTTGGACGCGAATACAAAAACTAGTTTTGGATCATGAAAATCAAGAATTTGGTCACGAATACAAAAATCTAGTTTTGGATCATGAAAATCAAGAATTTCGTCGCGAATACAATAATCTAGTTTGGGATCAAGAAAATCAAGAATTTGGTCGTAAATACAAAAATCTAGTTTTGGATCAAGGAAATCAAGAATTTGGCCGCGAATACAAAAATCTAGTTTTGGATCCAGAAATTCAAGAACTACGTAGCGAATATAAAAATCTTGTTTTGGGTCAAGAAAATTAAGAATTTGGTCACGAATACAAAAATCTAGTTTTGGATCAAGAAAATCAAGAATTTGGTCGCGAATAAAAAATCTAGTTTTGGATCAAGAAAATAAAGAATTTGGTCCCGAATACAAAAAACTAGTTTTGGATCAAGAAAATCAAGAACTGCGTGGCGTATACAAAAATCTAGTTTTGGATCAAGAAAATAAGCATTTCGTCGCGAATACAAAAATCTAGTTTTGGATCAAGAAAATCAAGAATTTGGTCACGAACAAAAAATCTAGATTTGGATCAAGAAAATCAAGAATTTGGTCCCGAATAAAAAAATCTATTTTTGGATCAAGAAAATCAAGAATTTAGTCGCGAAAACAAAAATATAATTTTGGATCAAGAAAATCAAGAATTTGGTCGCGAATATAAAAATCTTGTTTTGGATCTATAAAATCATGAATTGGGTCGCGAAACCAAAAAATTAGTTTTGGATCAGGAAAATCAAGAATTTGGTCGGGAAAATAAAAATCTAGTTTTGGATCAACAAAATCAAGAACTGGGATCCCGAATATAAAAAACTAGTTTTGGATCTATAAAATCAAGATTTGGGTCGCGAAACCAAAAAACTAGTTTTGCACCAAGAAAATGAAGAATTTGTTCGAGAAAACAAAAATCTACTTTTGGATCAAGAAAATCAAGAATTTGGTCGCGAATACAAAAATCTAGTTTTGAATCAAGAAAATCAAGAATTGGGATCCCGAATATAAAAAACTAGTTTTGGATCTATAAAATCAAGATTTGGGTCGCGAAACCAAAAAACTAGTTTTGGATGAAGAAAATCAAGAATTTGGTCGCGAATAGAAAAATCTAGTTTTGGATGTATAAAATCAAGATTTGGGTCGCGAAACCAAAAAACTAGTTTTGGATCAAGAAATCAAGAATTTGGTCGCAAATACAAAAATCTAGTTTTGTATCAAGGAAATCATGAACTGCGTGGCGAATACAAAAATCTAGATTTGGATCAAGAAAATCATGAATTTGGTCGCGAATATAAAAATCTAATTTTGGATCAAGAAAATCAAGAATTTGGACGCGAAAATAAAAATCTAGTTTTGGATCAACAAAATCAAGAACTGCGTGGCGAATACAAAAATCCAGTTTTGGATCAAGAAAATAAGCATTTGGTCGCAAAAACAAAAATCTAGTTTTGCACCAAGAAAATTAAGAATTTGTTCGAGAAAACAAAAATCTACTTTTGGATCAAGAAAATCAAGAATTTGGTCGCGAATACAAAAATCTAGTTTTGAATCAAGAAAATCAAGAATTGGTATCCCGAATATAAAAAACTAGTTTTGGATCTATAAAATTAAGATTTGGGTCGCGAAACCAAAAAACTAGTTTTGGATGAAGAAAATCAAGAATTTGGTCGCAAATACAAAAATCTTGTTTTGGATCAAGAAATTCAAGAATTTGGTCGCGAATAGAAAAATCTAGTTTTGGAGCTATAAAATCAAGATTTGGGTCGCGAAACCAAAAAACTAGTTTTGGATCAAGAAAATCAAGAATTTGGTCGCAAATACAAAAATCTAGTTTTGTATCAAGGAAATCATGAACTGCGTGGCGAATACAAAAATCTAGATTTGGATCAGCAAAATCATGAATTTGGTCGCGAATATAAAAATCTAATTTTGGATCAAGAAAATCAAGAATTTGGACGCGAATACAAAAACTAGTTTTGGATCATGAAAATCAAGAATTTGGTCACGAATACAAAAATCTAGTTTTGGATCATGAAAATCAAGAATTTCGTCGCGAATACAATAATCTAGTTTGGGATCAAGAAAATCAAGAATTTGGTCGTAAATACAAAAATCTAGTTTTGGATCAAGGAAATCAAGAATTTGGCCGCGAATACAAAAATCTAGTTTTGGATCCAGAAATTCAAGAACTACGTAGCGAATATAAAAATCTTGTTTTGGGTCAAGAAAATTAAGAATTTGGTCACGAATACAAAAATCTAGTTTTGGATCAAGAAAATCAAGAATTTGGTCGCGAATAAAAAATCTAGTTTTGGATCAAGAAAATAAAGAATTTGGTCCCGAATACAAAAAACTAGTTTTGGATCTAGAAAATCAAGAACTGCGTGGCGTATACAAAAATCTAGTTTTGGATCAAGAAAATAAGCATTTCGTCGCGAATACAAAAATCTAGTTTTGGATCAAGAAAATCAAGAATTTGGTCACGAACAAAAAATCTAGATTTGGATCAAGAAAATCAAGAATTTGGTCCCGAATAAAAAAATCTATTTTTGGATCAAGAAAATCAAGAATTTAGTCGCGAAAACAAAAATATAATTTTGGATCAAGAAAATCAAGAATTTGGTCGCGAATATAAAAATCTTGTTTTGGATCTATAAAATCATGAATTGGGTCGCGAAACCAAAAAATTAGTTTTGGATCAGGAAAATCAAGAATTTGGTCGGGAAAATAAAAATCTAGTTTTGGATCAACAAAATCAAGAACTGGGATCCCGAATATAATAAACTAGTTTTGGATCTATAAAATCAAGATTTGGGTCGCGAAACCAAAAAACTAGTTTTGCACCAAGAAAATGAAGAATTTGTTCGAGAAAACAAAAATCTACTTTTGGATCAAGAAAATCAAGAATTTGGTCGCGAATACAAAAATCTAGTTTTGAATCAAGAAAATCAAGAATTGGGATCCCGAATATAAAAAACTAGTTTTGGATCTATAAAATCAAGATTTGGGTCGCGAAACCAAAAAACTAGTTTTGGATGAAGAAAATCAAGAATTTGGTCGCGAATAGAAAAATCTAGTTTTGGATGTATAAAATCAAGATTTGGGTCGCGAAACCAAAAAACTAGTTTTGGATCAAGAAATCAAGAATTTGGTCGCAAATACAAAAATCTAGTTTTGTATCAAGGAAATCATGAACTGCGTGGCGAATACAAAAATCTAGATTTGGATCAAGAAAATCATGAATTTGGTCGCGAATATAAAAATCTAATTTTGGATCAAGAAAATCAAGAATTTGGACGCGAAAATAAAAATCTAGTTTTGGATCAACAAAATCAAGAACTGCGTGGCGAATACAAAAATCCAGTTTTGGATCAAGAAAATAAGCATTTGGTCGCAAAAACAAAAATCTAGTTTTGCACCAAGAAAATTAAGAATTTGTTCGAGAAAACAAAAATCTACTTTTGGATCAAGAAAATCAAGAATTTTGGTCGCGAATACAAAAATCTAGTTTTGAATCAAGAAAATCAAGAATTGGGATCCCGAATATAAAAAACTAGTTTTGGATCTATAAAATTAAGATTTGGGTCGCGAAACCAAAAAACTAGTTTTGGATGAAGAAAATCAAGAATTTGGTCGCAAATACAAAAATCTTGTTTTGGATCAAGAAATTCAAGAATTTGGTCGCGAATAGAAAAATCTAGTTTTGGAGCTATAAAATCAAGATTTGGGTCGCGAAACCAAAAAACTAGTTTTGGATCAAGAAAATCAAGAATTTGGTCGCAAATACAATAATCTAGTTTTGTATCAAGGAAATCATGAACTGCGTGGCGAATACAAAAATCTAGATTTGGATCAGCAAAATCATGAATTTGGTCGCGAATATAAAAATCTAATTTTGGATCAAGAAAATCAAGAATTTGGACGCGAATACAAAAACTAGTTTTGGATCAAGAAAATCAAGAATTTGGTCACGAACAAAAAATCTAGATTTGGATCAAGAAAATCAAGAATTTGGTCCCGAATAAAAAAATCTATTTTTGGATCAAGAAAATCAAGAATTGGGTCACGAATACAAAAATCTAGTTTTGGATCAAGAAAATCAAGAATTTAGTCGCGAAAACAAAAATATAATTTTGGATCAAGAAAATCAAGAATTTGGTCGCAAATACAAAAATCTAGTTTTGTATCAAGGAAATCATGAACTGCGTGGCGAATACAAAAATCTAGATTTGGATCAGGAAAATCATGAATTTGGTCGCGAATATAAAAATCTAATTTTGGATGAAGAAAATCAAGAATTTGGACGCGAATACAAAAACTAGTTTTGGATCATGAAAATCAAGAATTTGGTCACGAATACAAAAATCTAGTTTTGGATCATGAAAATCAAGAATTTTGTCAAAAATACAAAAATCTAGTTTTGGATCAAGGAAATCAAGAATTTTGGTCGCGAATACAAAAATTTAGTTTTGGATCCAGAAAGTCAAGAACTACCTAGCGAATATAAAAATCTAATTTTGGATCAAGAAAATGAAAAATTTGGTCGCGAATACAATAATTTAGTGTTCTATCAAGAAATTCAAGAACTGCGTGGCGAATACAAAAATCTAGTTTTGGATCAAGAAAAAATAAAGAACTGCGTGTCGAATACAAAAATGTAGTTATGGATCAAGAAAATCAAGAACTGCGTGGCGAATACAAAAATCTACTTTTGGATCAAGAAAATCAAGAACTGCGTGGCGAATACAAAAATCTTGTTTTGGATCAAGAAAATCAAGAATTTGGTCGCGAATAGAAAAATCTAGTTTTGGATCTATAAAATCAAGATTTGGTTCGCGAAACCAAAAAAACTAGTTTTGGATCAAGAAAATCAAGAATTTGGTCGCAAATACAAAAATCTAGTTTTGTATCAAGGAAATCATGAACTGCGTGGCGAATACAAAAATCTAGATTTGGATCAAGAAAATCATGAATTTGGTCGCGAATATAAAAATCTAATTTTGGATCAATAAAATCAAGAATTTGGACGCGAAAATAAAAATCTAGTTTTGGATCAACAAAATCAAGAACTGCGTGGCGAATACAAAAATCCAGTTTTGGATCAAGAAAATAAGCATTTGGTCGCAAAAACAAAAATATAGTTTTGCACCAAGAAAATTAAGAATTCGTTCGAGAAAACAAAAATCTATTTTTGGATCAAGAAAATAAAGAATTTGGTCGCGAATACAAAAATCTAGTTTTGAATCAAGAAAATCAAGAATTGGGATCCCGAATACGAAAAACTAGTTTTGGATCTATAAAATCAAGATTTGGGTCGCGAAACCAAAAAACTAGTTTTGGATGAAGAAAATCAAGAATTTGGTCGCAAAAACAAAAATCTTGTTTTGGATCAAGAAAATCAAGAATTTGGTCGCGAATAGAAAAATCTAGTTTTGGATCTATAAAATAAAGATTTGGGTCGCGAAACCAAAAAACTAGTTTTGGATCAAGAAAATCAAGAATTTGGTCGCAAATACAAAAATCTAGTTTTGTATCAAGGAAATCATGAACTGCGTGGCGAATACAAAAATCTAGATTTGGATCAGCAAAATCATGAATTTGGTCGCGAATATAAAAATCTAATTTTGGATCAAGAAAATCAAGAATTTGGACGCGAATACAAAAACTAGTTTTGGATCAAGAAAATCAAGAATTTGGTCACGAACAAAAAATCTAGATTTGGATCAAGAAAATCAAGAATTTGGTCCCGAATAAAAAAATCTATTTTTGGATCAAGAAAATCAAGAATTGGGTCACGAATACAAAAATCTAGTTTTGGATCAAGAAAATCAAGAATTTAGTCGCGAAAACAAAAATATAATTTTGGATCAAGAAAATCAAGAATTTGGTCGCAAATACAAAAATCTAGTTTTGTATCAAGGAAATCATGAACTGCGTGGCGAATACAAAAATCTAGATTTGGATCAGGAAAATCATGAATTTGGTCGCGAATATAAAAATCTAATTTTGGATCAAGAAAATCAAGAATTTGGACGCGAATACAAAAACTAGTTTTGGATCATGAAAATCAAGAATTTGGTCACGAATACAAAAATCTAGTTTTGGATCATGAAAATCAAGAATTTTGTCAAAAATACAAAAATCTAGTTTTGGATCAAGGAAATCAAGAATTTTGGTCGCGAATACAAAAATTTAGTTTTGGATCCAGAAAGTCAAGAACTACCTAGCGAATATAAAAATCTAATTTTGGATCAAGAAAATGAAAAATTTGGTCGCGAATACAATAATTTAGTGTTCTATCAAGAAATTCAAGAACTGCGTGGCGAATACAAAAATCTAGTTTTGGATCAAGAAAAAATAAAGAACTGCGTGTCGAATACAAAAATGTAGTTATGGATCAAGAAAATCAAGAACTGCGTGGCGAATACAAAAATCTACTTTTGGATCAAGAAAATCAAGAACTGCGTGGCGAATACAAAAATCTTGTTTTGGATCAAGAAAATCAAGAATTTGGTCGCGAATAGAAAAATCTAGTTTTGGATCTATAAAATCAAGATTTGGTTCGCGAAACCAAAAAAACTAGTTTTGGATCAAGAAAATCAAGAATTTGGTCGCAAATACAAAAATCTAGTTTTGTATCAAGGAAATCATGAACTGCGTGGCGAATACAAAAATCTAGATTTGAATCAAGAAAATCATGAATTTGGTCGCGAATATAAAAATCTAATTTTGGATCAATAAAATCAAGAATTTGGACGCGAAAATAAAAATCTAGTTTTGGATCAACAAAATCAAGAACTGCGTGGCGAATACAAAAATCCAGTTTTGGATCAAGAAAATAAGCATTTGGTCGCAAAAACAAAAATATAGTTTTGCACCAAGAAAATTAAGAATTCGTTCGAGAAAACAAAAATCTATTTTTGGATCAAGAAAATAAAGAATTTGGTCGCGAATACAAAAATCTAGTTTTGAATCAAGAAAATCAAGAATTGGGATCCCGAATACGAAAAACTAGTTTTGGATCTATAAAATCAAGATTTGGGTCGCGAAACCAAAAAACTAGTTTTGGATGAAGAAAATCAAGAATTTGGTCGCAAAAACAAAAATCTTGTTTTGGATCAAGAAAATCATGAATTTGGTCGCGAATAGAAAAATCTAGTTTTGGATCTATAAAATAAAGATTTGGTTCGCGAAACCAAAAAACTAGTTTTGGATCAAGAAAATCAAGAATTTGGTCGCAAATACAAAAATCTAGTTTTGTATCAAGGAAATCATGAACTGCGTGGCGAATACAAAAATCTAGATTTGGATCAAGAAAATCATGAATTTGGTCGCGAATATAAAAATCTAATTTTGGATCAATAAAATCAAGAATTTGGACGCGAAAATAAAAATCTAGTTTTGGATCAACAAAATCAAGAACTGCGTGGCGAATACAAAAATCCAGTTTTGGATCAAGAAAATAAGCATTTGGTCGCAAAAACAAAAATCTAGTTTTGCACCAAGAAAATTAAGAATTTGTTCGAGAAAACAAAAATCTACTTTTGGATCAAGAAAATCAAGAATTTTGGTCGCGAATACAAAAATCTAGTTTTGAATCAAGAAAATCAAGAATTGGGATCCCGAATATAAAAAACTAGTTTTGGATCTATAAAATTAAGATTTGGGTCGCGAAACCAAAAAACTAGTTTTGGATGAAGAAAATCAAGAATTTGGTCGCAAATACAAAAATCTTGTTTTGGATCAAGAAATTCAAGAATTTGGTCGCGAATAGAAAAATCTAGTTTTGGAGCTATAAAATCAAGATTTGGGTCGCGAAACCAAAAAACTAGTTTTGGATCAAGAAAATCAAGAATTTGGTCGCAAATACAAAAATCTAGTTTTGTATCAAGGAAATCATGAACTGCGTGGCGAATACAAAAATCTAGATTTGGATCAGCAAAATCATGAATTTGGTCGCGAATATAAAAATCTAATTTTGGATCAAGAAAATCAAGAATTTGGACGCGAATACAAAAACTAGTTTTGGATCAAGAAAATCAAGAATTTGGTCACGAACAAAAAATCTAGATTTGGATCAAGAAAATCAAGAATTTGGTCCCGAATAAAAAAATCTATTTTTGGATCAAGAAAATCAAGAATTGGGTCACGAATACAAAAATCTAGTTTTGGATCAAGAAAATTAAGAATTTAGTCGCGAAAACAAAAATATAATTTTGGATCAAGAAAATCAAGAATTTGGTCGCAAATACAAAAATCTAGTTTTGTATCAAGGAAATCATGAACTGCGTGGCGAATACAAAAATCTAGATTTGGATCAGGAAAATCATGAATTTGGTCGCGAATATAAAAATCTAATTTTGGATCAAGAAAATCAAGAATTTGGACGCGAATACAAAAACTAGTTTTGGATCATGAAAATCAAGAATTTGGTCACGAATACAAAAATCTAGTTTTGGATCATGAAAATCAAGAATTTTGTCAAAAATACAAAAATCTAGTTTTGGATCAAGGAAATCAAGAATTTTGGTCGCGAATACAAAAATTTAGTTTTGGATCCAGAAAGTCAAGAACTACCTAGCGAATATAAAAATCTAATTTTGGATCAAGAAAAATGAAAAATTTGGTCGCGAATACAATAATTTAGTGTTCTATCAAGAAATTCAAGAACTGCGTGGCGAATACAAAAATCTAGTTTTGGATCAAGAAAAAATAAAGAACTGCGTGTCGAATACAAAAATGTAGTTATGGATCAAGAAAATCAAGAACTGCGTGGCGAATACAAAAATCTACTTTTGGATCAAGAAAATCAAGAACTGCGTGGCGAATACAAAAATCTTGTTTTGGATCAAGAAAATCAAGAATTTGGTCGCGAATAGAAAAATCTAGTTTTGGATCTATAAAATCAAGATTTGGTTCGCGAAACCAAAAAAACTAGTTTTGGATCAAGAAAATCAAGAATTTGGTCGCAAATACAAAAATCTAGTTTTGTATCAAGGAAATCATGAACTGCGTGGCGAATACAAAAATCTAGATTTGGATCAAGAAAATCATGAATTTGGTCGCGAATATAAAAATCTAATTTTGGATCAATAAAATCAAGAATTTGGACGCGAAAATAAAAATCTAGTTTTGGATCAACAAAATCAAGAACTGCGTGGCGAATACAAAAATCCAGTTTTGGATCAAGAAAATAAGCATTTGGTCGCAAAAACAAAAATATAGTTTTGCACCAAGAAAATTAAGAATTCGTTCGAGAAAACAAAAATCTATTTTTGGATCAAGAAAATAAAGAATTTGATCGCGAATACAAAAATCTAGTTTTGAATCAAGAAAATCAAGAATTGGGATCCCGAATACGAAAAACTAGTTTTGGATCTATAAAATCAAGATTTGGGTCGCGAAACCAAAAAACTAGTTTTGGATGAAGAAAATCAAGAATTTGGTCGCAAAAACAAAAATCTTGTTTTGGATCAAGAAAATCATGAATTTGGTCGCGAATAGAAAAATCTAGTTTTGGATCTATAAAATAAAGATTTGGTTCGCGAAACCAAAAAACTAGTTTTGGATCAAGAAAATCAAGAATTTGGTCGCAAATACAAAAATCTAGTTTTGTATCAAGGAAATCATGAACTGCGTGGCGAATACAAAAATCTAGATTTGGATGAAGAAAATCATGAATTTGGTCGCGAATATAAAAATCTAATTTTGGATCAATAAAATCAAGAATTTGGACGCGAAAATAAAAATCTAGTTTTGGATCAACAAAATCAAGAACTGCGTGGCGAATACAAAAATCCAGTTTTGGATCGAGAAAATAAGCATTTGGTCGCAAAAACAAAAAACTAGTTTTGCACCAAGAAAATTAAGAATTTGTTCGAGAATACAAAAATCTAGTTTTGGATCAAGAAAATCAAGAATTTGGTCGCGAATACAAAAATCTAGTTTTGAATCAAGAAAATCAAGAATTGGGATCCCGAATACGAAAAACTAGTTTTGGATCTATAAAATCAAGATTTGGGTCGCGAAACCAAAAAACTAGTTTTGGATGAAGAAAATCAAGAATTTGGTCGCAAAAACAAAAATCTTGTTTTGGATCAAGAAAATCAAGAATTTGGTCGCGAATAGAAAAATCTAGTTTTGAATGTATAAAATCAAGATTTGGGTCGCGAAACCAAAAAACTAGTTTTGGATCAAGAAAATCAAGAATTTGGTCGCAAATACAAAAATCTAGTTTTGTATCAAGGAAATCATGAACTGCGTGGCGAATACAAAAATCTAGATTTGGATCAAGAAAATCATGAATTTGGTCGCGAATATAAAAATCTAATTTTGGATCAAGAAAATCAAGAATTTGGACGCGAAAATAAAAATCTAGTTTTGGATCAACAAAATCAAGAACTGCGTGGCGAATACAAAAATCCAGTTTTGGATCAAGAAAATAAGCATTTGGTCGCAAAAACAAAAATCTAGTTTTGCACCAAGAAAATTAAGAATTTGTTCGAGAAAACAAAAATCTATTTTTGGATCAAGAAAATCAAGAATTTGGTCGCGAATACAAAAATCTAGTTTTGAATCAAGAAAATCAAGAATTGGAATCCCGAATACGAAAAACTAGTTTTGGATCTATAAAATCAAGATTTGGGTCGCGAAACCAAAAAACTAGTTTTGGATGAAGAAAATCAAGAATTTGGTCACAAAAACAAAAATCTTGTTTTGGATCAAGAAAATCAAGAATTTGGTCGCGAATAGAAAAATCTAGTTTTGGATCTATAAAATAAAGATTTGGTTCGCGAAACCAAAAAACTAGTTTTGGATCAAGAAAATCAAGAATTTGGTCGCAAATACAAAAATCTAGTTTTGTATCAAGGAAATCATGAACTGCGTGGCGAATACAAAAATCTAGATTTGGATCAAGAAAATCATGAATTTGGTCGCGAATATAAAAATCTAATTTTGGATCAATAAAATCAAGAATTTGGACGCGAAAATAAAAATCTAGTTTTGGATCAAGAAAATCAAGAACTGCGTGGCGAATACAAAAATCCAGTTTTGGATCAAGAAAATAAGCATTTGGTCGCAAAAACAAAAATATAGTTTTGCACCAAGAAAATTAAGAATTCGTTCGAGAAAACAAAAATCTATTTTTGGATCAAGAAAATAAAGAATTTGGTCGCGAATACAAAAATCTAGTTTTGAATCAAGAAAATCAAGAATTGGGATCCCGAATACGAAAAATTAGTTTTGGATCTATAAAATCAAGATTTGGGTCGCGAAACCAAAAAACTAGTTTTGGATGAAGAAAATCAAGAATTTGGTCGCAAAAACAAAAATCTTGTTTTGGATCAAGAAAATCATGAATTTGGTCGCGAATAGAAAAATCTAGTTTTGGATCTATAAAATAAAGATTTGGTTCGCGAAACCAAAAAACTAGTTTTGGATCAAGAAAATCAAGAATTTGGTCGCAAATACAAAAATCTAGTTTTGTATCAAGGAAATCATGAACTGCGTGGCGAATACAAAAATCTAGATTTGGATCAAGAAAATCATGAATTTGGTCGCGAATATAAAAATCTAATTTTGGATCAATAAAATCAAGAATTTGGACGCGAAAATAAAAATCTAGTTTTGGATCAACAAAATCAAGAACTGCGTGGCGAATACAAAAATCCAGTTTTGGATCAAGAAAATAAGCATTTGGTCGCAAAAACAAAAATCTAGTTTTGCACCAAGAAAATTAAGAATTTGTTCGAGAATACAAAAATCTAGTTTTGGATCAAGAAAATCAAGAATTTGGTCGCGAATACAAAAATCTAGTTTTGAATCAAGAAAATCAAGAATTGGGATCCCGAATACGAAAAACTAGTTTTGGATCTATAAAATCAAGATTTGGGTCGCGAAACCAAAAAATTAGTTTTGGATGAAGAAAATCAAGAATTTGGTCGCAAAAACAAAAATCTTGTTTTGGATCAAGAAAATCAAGAATTTGGTCGCGAATAGAAAAATCTAGTTTTGAATGTATAAAATCAAGATTTGGGTCGCGAAACCAAAAAACTAGTTTTGGATCAAGAAAATCAAGAATTTGGTCGCAAATACAAAAATCTAGTTTTGTATCAAGGAAATCATGAACTGCGTGGCGAATACAAAAATCTAGATTTGGATCAAGAAAATCATGAATTTGGTCGCGAATATAAAAATCTAATTTTGGATCAATAAAATCAAGAATTTGGACGCGAAAATAAAAATCTAGTTTTGGATCAACAAAATCAAGAACTGCGTGGCGAATACAAAAATCCAGTTTTGGATCAAGAAAATAAGCATTTGGTCGCAAAAACAAAAATCTAGTTTGGCACCAAGAAAATTAAGAATTTGTTCGAGAATACAAAAATCTAGTTTTGGATCAAGAAAATCAAGAATTTGGTCGCGAATACAAAAATCTAGTTTTGAATCAAGAAAATCAAGAATTGGGATCCCGAATACGAAAAACTAGTTTTGGATCTATAAAATCAAGATTTGGGTCGCGAAACCAAAAAACTAGTTTTGGATGAAGAAAATCAAGAATTTGGTCGCAAATACAAAAATCTTGTTTTGGATCAAGAAAATCAAGAATTTGGTCGCGAATAGAAAAATCTAGTTTTGGATCTATAAAATCAGGATTTGGGTCGCGAAACCAAAAAACTAGTTTTGGATCAAGAAAATCAAGAATTTGGTCGCAAATACAAAAATCTAGTTTTGTATCAAGGAAATCATGAACTGCGTGGCGAATACAAAAATCTAGATTTGGATCAAGAAAATCATGAATTTGGTCGCGAATATAAAAATCTAATTTTGGATCAAGAAAATCAAGAATTTGGACGCGAATACAAAAATCTAGTTTTGGATCATGAAAATCAAGAATTTGGTCCCGAATACAAATATCTAGTTTTGGATCATGAAAATCAAGAATTTGGTCGCGAATACAACAATCTTGTTTGGGATCAAGAAAATCAAGAATTTGGTCGTAAATACAAAAATCTAGTTTTGGATCAAGGAAATCAAGAATTTGGCCGCGAATAGAAAAATCTAGTTTTGGATCCAGAAATTCAAGAACTACGTAGCGAATATAAAAATCTAGTTTTGGGTCAAGAAAATTAAGAATTTGGTCACGAATACAAAAATCTAGTTTTGGATCAAGAAAATCAAGAATTTGGTCGCGAATAAAAAATCTAGTTTTGGATCAAGAAAATAACGAATTTGGTCCCGAATACAAAAAACTAGTTTTGGATCAAGAAAATCAAGAACTGCGTGGCGTATACAAAAATCTAGTTTTGGATCAAGAAAATAAGCATTTCGTCGCGAATACAAAAATCTAGTTTTGGATCAAGAAAATCAAGAATTTGGTCACGAACAAAAAATCTAGATTTGGATCAAGAAAATCAAGAATTTGGTCCCGAATAAAAAAATCTATTTTTGGATCAAGAAAATCAAGAATTGGGTCACGAATACAAAAATCTAGTTTTGGATCAAGAAAATCAAGAATTTAGTCGCGAAAACAAAAATATAATTTTGGATCAAGAAAATCAAGAATTTGGTCGCGAATATAAAAATCTTGTTTTGGATCTATAAAATCAAGAATTGGGTCGCGAAACCAAAAAATTAGTTTTGGATCAGGAAAATCAAGAATTTGGTCGCGAAAATAAAAATCTAGTTTTGGATCAACAAAATCAAGAACTGCGTGGCGAATACAAAAATCCAGTTTTGGATCAAGAAAATAAGCATTTGGTCGCAAAATCAAAAATCTAGTTTTGCATCAAGAAAATTAAGAATTTGTTCGAGCATACAAAAATCTAGTTTTGGATCAAGAAAATCAAGAATTTCGTCGCGAATACAAAAATATAGTTTTGAATCAAGAAAATCAAGAATTGGGATCCCGAATACGAAAAACTAGTTTTGGATCTATAAAATCAAGATTTGGGTCGCGAAACCAAAAAACTAGTTTTGGATGAAGAAAATCAAGAATTTGGTCGCGAATAGAAAAATCTAGTTTTGGATGTATAAAATCAAGATTTGGGTCGCGAAACCAAAAAACTAGTTTTGGATCAAGAAATCAAGAATTTGGTCGCAAATACAAAAATCTAGTTTTGTATCAAGGAAATCATGAACTGCGTGGCGAATACAAAAATCTAGATTTGGATCAAGAAAATCATGAATTTGGTCGCGAATATAAAAATCTAATTTTGGATCAAGAAAATCAAGAATTTGGACGCGAAAATAAAAATCTAGTTTTGGATCAACAAAATCAAGAACTGCGTGGCGAATACAAAAATCCAGTTTTGGATCAAGAAAATAAGCATTTGGTCGCAAAAACAAAAATCTAGTTTTGCACCAAGAAAATTAAGAATTTGTTCGAGAAAACAAAAATCTACTTTTGGATCAAGAAAATCAAGAATTTGGTCGCGAATACAAAAATCTAGTTTTGAATCAAGAAAATCAAGAATTGGGATCCCAAATATAAAAAACTAGTTTTGGATCTATAAAATTAAGATTTGGGTCGCGAAACCAAAAAACTAGTTTTGGATAAAGAAAATCAAGAATTTGGTCGCAAATACAAAAATCTTGTTTTGGATCAAGAAAATCAAGAATTTGGTCGCGAATAGAAAAATCTAGTTTTGGAGCTATAAAATCAAGATTTGGGTCGCGAAACCAAAAAACTAGTTTTGGATCAAGAAAATCAAGAATTTGGTCGCAAATACAAAAATCTAGTTTTGTATCAAGGAAATCATGAACTGCGTGGCGAATACAAAAATCTAGATTTGGATCAAGAAAATCATGAATTTGGTCGCGAATATAAAAATCTAATTTTGGATCAAGAAAATCAAGAATTTGGTCGCGAATACAAAAATCTAGTTTTGAATCAAGAAAATCAAGAATTGGGATCCCGAATATAAAAAACTAGTTTTGGATCTATAAAATCAAGATTTGGGTCGCGAAACCAAAAAACTAGTTTTGGATGAAGAAAATCAAGAATTTGGTCCCCAATACAAAAATCTTGTTTTGGATCAAGAAAATCAAGAATTTGGTCGCGAATAGAAAAATCTAGTTTTGGATCTATAAAATCAAGATTTGGGTCGCGAAACCAAAAAACTAGTTTTGGATCAAGAAAATCAAGAATTTGGTCGCAAATACAAAAATCTCGTTTTGTATCAAGGAAATCATGAACTGGGTGGCGAATACAAAAATCTAGATTTGGATCAAGAAAATCATGAATTTGGTCGCGAATATAAAAATCTAATTTTGGATCAAGAAAATCAAGAATTTTGTCGCGAATACAAAAATCTAGTTTTGGATCAAGGAAATCATGAACTGCGTGGCGAATACAAAAACTAGTTTTGGATCATGAAAATCAAGAATTTGGTCACGAATACAAAAATCTAGTTTTGGATCATGAAAATCAAGAATTTCGTCGCGAATACAATAATCTAGTTTGGGATCAAGAAAATCAAGAATTTGGTCGTAAATACAAAAATCTAGTTTTGGATCAAGGAAATCAAGAATATGGCCGCGAATAGAAAAATCTAGTTTTGGATCCAGAAATTCAAGAACTACGTAGCGAATATAAAAATCTAGTTTTGGATCAAGAAAATTAAGAATTTGGTCACGAATACAAAAATCTAGTTTTTTATCAAGAAATTCAAAAACTGCGTGGCGAATACAAAAATCTATTTTTGGATCAAGAAATTCAAGCATTTGGTCCCGAATACAAAAAACAAGTTTTGGATCAAGAAAATCAAGAACTGCGTGGCGTATACAAAAATCTAGTTTTGGATCAAGAAAATAAGCATTTCGTCGCGAATACAAAAATCTAGTTTTGGATCAAGAAAATCAAGAATTTGGTGACGAACAAAAAATCTAGATTTGGATCAAGAAAATCAAGAATTTGGTCCCGAATAAAAAAATCTATTTTTGGATCAAGAAAATCAAAAATTGGGTCACGAATACAAAAATCTAGTTTTGGATCAAGAAAATCAAGAATTTAGTCGCGAAAACAAAAATATAATTTTGGATCAAGAAAATCAAGAATTTGGTCGCAAATACAAAAATCTAGTTTTGTATCAAGGTAATCATGAACTGCGTGGCGAATACAAAAATCTAGATTTGGATCAGGAAAATCATGAATTTGGTCGCGAATATAAAAATCTAATTTTGGATGAAGAAAATCAAGAATTTGGACGCGAATACAAAAACTAGTTTTGGATCATGAAAATCAAGAATTTGGTCACGAATAAAAAAATCTAGTTTTGGATCATGAAAATCAAGAATTTTGTCAAAAATACAAAAATCTAGTTTTGGATCAAGGAAATCAAGAATTTTGGTCGCGAATACAAAAATTTAGTTTTGGATCCAGAAAGTCAAGAACTACCTAGCGAATATAAAAATCTAATTTTGGATCAACAAAATGAAAAATTTGGTCGCGAATACAATAATTTAGTGTTCTATCAAGAAATTCAAGAACTGCGTGGCGAATACAAAAATCTAGTTTTGGATCAAGAAAAAATAAAGAACTGCGTGTCGAATACAAAAATGTAGTTATGGATCAAGAAAATCAAGAACTGCGTGGCGAATACAAAAATCTACTTTTGGATCAAGAAAATCAAGAACTGCGTGGCGAATACAAAAATCTTGTTTTGGATCAAGAAAATCAAGAATTTGGTCGCGAATAGAAAAATCTAGTTTTGGATCTATAAAATCAAGATTTGGTTCGCGAAACCAAAAAACTAATTTTGGATCATGAAAATCAAGAATTTGGTCGCAAATACAAAAATCTAGTTTTGTATCAAGGAAATCATGAACTGCGTGGCGAATACAAAAATCTAGATTTGGATCAAGAAAATCATGAATTTGGTCGCGAATATAAAAATCTAATTTTGGATCAAAAAAATCAAGAATTTGGACGCGAAAATAAAAATCTAGTTTTGGATCAACAAAATCAAGAACTGCGTGGCGAATACAAAAATCCAGTTTTGGATCAAGAAAATAAGCATTTGGTCGCAAAAACAAAAATCTAGTTTTGCACCAAGAAAATTAAGAATTTGTTCGAGAAAACAAAAATCTATTTTTGGATCAAGAAAATCAAGAATTTGGTCGCGAATACAAAAATCTAGTTTTGAATCAAGAAAATCAAGAATTGGGATCCCGAATACGAAAAACTAGTTTTGGATCTATAAAATCAAGATTTGGGTCGCGAAACCAAAAAACTAGTTTTGGATGAAGAAAATCAAGAATTTGGTCGCAAAAACAAAAATCTTGTTTTGGATCAAGAAAATCAAGAATTTGGTCGCGAATAGAAAAATCTAGTTTTGGATCTATAAAATAAAGATTTGGTTCGCGAAACCAAAAAATTAGTTTTGGATCAAGAAAATCAAGAATTTGGTCGCAAATACAAAAATCTAGTTTTGTATCAAGGAAATCATGAACTGCGTGGCGAATACAAAAATCTAGATTTGGATCAAGAAAATCATGAATTTGGTCGCGAATATAAAAATCTAATTTTGGATCAATAAAATCAAGAATTTGGACGCGAAAATAAAAATCTAGTTTTGGATCAACAAAATCAAGAACTGCGTGGCGAATACAAAAATCCAGTTTTGGATCAAGAAAATAAGCATTTGGTCGCAAAAACAAAAATCTAGTTTTGCACCAAGAAAATTAAGAATTTGTTCGAGAATACAAAAATCTAGTTTTGGATCAAGAAAATCAAGAATTTGGTCGCGAATACAAAAATCTAGTTTTGAATCAAGAAAATCAAGAATTGGGATCCCGAATACGAAAAACTAGTTTTGGATCTATAAAATCAAGATTTGGGTCGCGAAACCAAAAAACTAGTTTTGGATGAAGAAAATCAAGAATTTGGTCGCAAAAACAAAAATCTTGTTTTGGATCAAGAAAATCAAGAATTTGGTCGCGAATAGAAAAATCTAGTTTTGAATGTATAAAATCAAGATTTGGGTCGCGAAACCAAAAAACTAGTTTTGGATCAAGAAAATCAAGAATTTGGTCGAAAATAGAAAAATCTAGTTTTGTATCAACGAAATCATGAACTGCGTGGCGAATACAAAAATCTAGATTTGGATCAAGAAAATCATGAATTTGGTCGCGAATATAAAAATCTAATTTTGGATCAAGAAAATCAAGAATTTGGACGCGAAAATAAAAATCTAGTTTTGGATCAACAAAATCAAGAACTGCGTGACGAATACAAAAATCCAGTTTTGGATCAAGAAAATAAGCATTTGGTCGCAAAAACAAAAATCTAGTTTGGCACCAAGAAAATTAAGAATTTGTTCGAGAAAACAAAAATCAACTTTTGGATCAAGAAAATCAAGAATTTGGTCGCGAATACAGAAATCTAGTTTTGAATCAAGAAAATCAAGAATTGGGATCCCGAATACGAAAAACTAGTTTTGGATCTATAAAATCAAGATTTGGGTCGCGAAACCAAAAAACTAGTTTTGGATGAAGAAAATCAAGAAATTGGTCGCAAATACAAAAATCTTGTTTTGGATCAAGAAAATCAAGAATTTGGTCGCGAATAGAAAAATCTAGTTTTGGATCTATAAAATCAAGATTTGGGTCGCGAAACCAAAAAACTAGTTTTGGATCAAGAAAATCAAAAATTTGGTCGCAAATACAAAAATCTAGTTTTGTATCAAGGAAATCATGAACTGCGTGGCGAATACAAAAATCTAGATTTGGATCAAGAAAATCATGAATTTGGTCGCGAATATAAAAATCTAATTTTGGATCAAGAAAATCAAGAATTTGGACGCGAATACAAAAATCTAGTTTTGGATCATGAAAATCAAGAATTTGGTCCCGAATACAAAAATCTAGTTTTGGATCATGAAAATCAAGAATTTGGTCGCGAATACAACAATCTAGTTTGGGATCAAGAAAATCAAGAATTTGGTCGTAAATACAAAAATCTAGTTTTGGATCAAGGAAATCAAGAATTTGGCCGCGAATAGAAAAATCTAGTTTTGGATCCAGAAATTCAAGAACTACGTAGCGAATATAAAAATCTAGTTTTGGGTCAAGAAAATTAAGAATTTGGTCACGAATACAAAAATCTAGTTTTCGATCAAGAAAATCAAGAATTTGGTCGCGAATAAAAAATCTAGTTTTGGATCAAGAAAATAAAGAATTTGGTCCCGAATACAAAAAACTAGTTTTGGATCAAGAAAATCAAGAACTGCGTGGCGTATACAAAAATCTACTTTTGGATCAAGAAAATAAGCATTTCGTCGCGAATACAAAAATCTAGTTTTGGATCAAGAAAATCAAGAATTTGGTCACGAACAAAAAATCTAGATTTGGATCAAGAAAATCAAGAATTTGGTCCCGAATAAAAAAATCTATTTTTGGATCAAGAAAATCAAGAATTGGGTCACGAATACAAAAATCTAGTTTTGGATCAAGAAAATCATGAATTTAGTCGCGAAAACAAAAATATAATTTTGGATCAAGAAAATCAAGAATTTGGTCGCGAATATAAAAATCTTGTTTTGGATCTATAAAATCAAGAATTGGGTCGCGAAACCAAAAAATTAGTTTTGGATCAGGAAAATCAAGAATTTGGTCGGGAAAATAAAAATCTAGTTTTGGATCAACAAAATCAAGAACTGCGTGGCGAATACAAAAATCCAGTTTTGGATCAAGAAAATAAGCATTTGGTCGCAAAATCAAAAATCTAGTTTTGCATCAAGAAAATTAAGAATTTGTTCGAGCATACAAAAATCTAGTTTTGGATCAAGAAAATCAAGAATTTCGTCGCGAATACAAAAATCTAGTTTTGAATAAAGAAAATCAAGAATTGGGATCCCGAATACGAAAAACTAGTTTTGGATCTATAAAATCAAGATTTGGGTCGCGAAACCAAAAAACTAGTTTTGGATGAAGAAAATCAAGAATTTGGTCGCGAATAGAAAAATCTAGTTTTGGATGTATAAAATCAAGATTTGGGTCGCGAAACCAAAAAACTAGTTTTGGATCAAGAAAATCAAGAATTTGGACGCGAAAATAAAAATCTAGTTTTGGATCAACAAAATCAAGAACTGCGTGGCGAATACAAAAATCCAGTTTTGGATCAAGAAAATAAGCATTTGGTCGCAAAAACAAAAATCTAGTTTTGCACCAAGAAAATTAAGAATTTGTTCGAGAAAACAAAAATCTAGTTTTGGATCAAGAAAATCAAGAATTTGGTCGCGAATACAAAAATCTAGTTTTGAATCAAGAAAATCAAGAATTGGGATCCCGAATACGAAAAACTAGTTTTGGATCTATAAAATCAAGATTTGGGTCGCGAAACCAAAAAACTAGTTTTGGATGAAGAAAATCAAGAATTTGGTCGCAAAAACAAAAATCTTGTTTTGGATCAAGAAAATCAAGAATTTGGTCGCGAATAGAAAAATCTAGTTTTGAATGTATAAAATCAAGATTTGGGTCGCGAAACCAAAAAACTAGTTTTGGATCAAGAAAATCAAGAATTTGGTCGAAAATAGAAAAATCTAGTTTTGTATCAACGAAATCATGAACTGCGTGGCGAATACAAAAATCTAGATTTGGATCAAGAAAATCATGAATTTGGTCGCGAATATAAAAATCTAATTTTGGATTAAGAAAATCAAGAATTTGGACGCGAAAATAAAAATCTAGTTTTGGATCAACAAAATCAAGAACTGCGTGGCGAATACAAAAATCCAGTTTTGGATCAAGAAAATAAGCATTTGGTCGCAAAAACAAAAATCTAGTTTTGCACCAAGAAAATTAAGAATTTGTTCGAGAAAACAAAAATCTATTTTTGGATCAAGAAAATCAAGAATTTGGTCGCGAATACAAAAATCTAGTTTTGAATCAAGAAAATCAAGAATTGGGATCCCGAATACGAAAAACTAGTTTTGGATCTATAAAATCAAGATTTGGGTCGCGAAACCAAAAAACTAGTTTTGGATGAAGAAAATCAAGAATTTGGTCGCAAAAACAAAAATCTTGTTTTGGATCAAGAAAATCAAGAATTTGGTCGCGAATAGAAAAATCTAGTTTTGAATGTATAAAATCAAGATTTGGGTCGCGAAACCAAAAAACTAGTTTTGGATCAAGAAAATCAAGAATTTGGTCGAAAATAGAAAAATCTAGTTTTGTATCAACGAAATCATGAACTGCGTGGCGAATACAAAAATCTAGATTTGGATCAAGAAAATCATGAATTTGGTCGCGAATATAAAAATCTAATTTTGGATTAAGAAAATCAAGAATTTGGACGCGAAAATAAAAATCTAGTTTTGGATAAACAAAATCAAGAACTGCGTGGCGAATACAAAAATCCAGTTTTGGATCAAGAAAATAAGCATTTGGTCGCAAAAACAAAAATCTAGTTTTGCACCAAGAAAATTAAGAATTTGTTCGAGAAAACAAAAATCTATTTTTGGATCAAGAAAATCAAGAATTTGGTCGCGAATACAAAAATCTAGTTTTGAATCAAGAAAATCAAGAATTGGGATCCCGAATACGAAAAACTAGTTTTGGATCTATAAAATCAAGATTTGGGTCGCGAAACCAAAAAACTAGTTTTGGATGAAGAAAATCAAGAATTTGGTCGCAAAAACAAAAATCTTGTTTTGGATCAAGAAAATCAAGAATTTGGTCGCGAATAGAAAAATCTAGTTTTGGATCTATAAAATAAAGATTTGGTTCGCGAAACCAAAAAACTAGTTTTGGATCAAGAAAATCAAGAATTTGGTCGCAAATACAAAAATCTAGTTTTGTATCAAGGAAATCATGAACTGCGTGGCGAATACAAAAATCTAGATTTGGATCAAGAAAATCATGAATTTGGTCGCGAATATAAAAATCTAATTTTCGATCAATAAAATCAAGAATTTGGACGCGAAAATAAAAATCTAGTTTTGGATCAACAAAATCAAGAACTGCGTGGCGAATACAAAAATCCAGTTTTGGATCAAGAAAATAAGCATTTGGTCGCAAAAACAAAAATCTAGTTTTGCACCAAGAAAATTAAGAATTTGTTCGAGAATACAAAAATCTAGTTTTGGATCAAGAAAATCAAGAATTTGGTCGCGAATACAAAAATCTAGTTTTGAATCAAGAAAATCAAGAATTGGGATCCCGAATACGAAAAACTAGTTTTGGATCTATAAAATCAAGATTTGGGTCGCGAAACCAAAAAACTAGTTTTGGATGAAGAAAATCAAGAATTTGGTCGCAAAAACAAAAATCTTGTTTTGGATCAAGAAAATCAAGAATTTGGTCGCGAATAGAAAAATCTAGTTTTGGATCTATAAAATAAAGATTTGGTTCGCGAAACCAAAAAACTAGTTTTGGATCAAGAAAATCAAGAATTTGGTCGCAAATACAAAAATCTAGTTTTGTATCAAGGAAATCATGAACTGCGTGGCGAATACAAAAATCTAGATTTGGATCAAGAAAATCATGAATTTGGTCGCGAATATAAAAATCTAATTTTGGATCAATAAAATCAAGAATTTGGACGCGAAAATAAAAATCTAGTTTTGGATCAACAAAATCAAGAACTGCGTGGCGAATACAAAAATCCAGTTTTGGATCAAGAAAATAAGCATTTGGTCGCAAAAACAAAAATCTAGTTTTGCACCAAGAAAATTAAGAATTTGTTCGAGAATACAAAAATCTAGTTTTGGATCAAGAAAATCAAGAATTTGGTCGCGAATACAAAAATCTAGTTTTGAATCAAGAAAATCAAGAATTGGGATCCCGAATACGAAAAACTAGTTTTGGATCTATAAAATCAAGATTTGGGTCGCGAAACCAAAAAACTAGTTTTGGATGAAGAAAATCAAGAATTTGGTCGCAAAAACAAAAATCTTGTTTTGGATCAAGAAAATCAAGAATTTGGTCGCGAATAGAAAAATCTAGTTTTGAATGTATAAAATCAAGATTTGGGTCGCGAAACCAAAAAACTAGTTTTGGATCAAGAAAATCAAGAATTTGGTCGAAAATAGAAAAATCTAGTTTTGTATCAACGAAATATTGAACTGCGTGGCGAATACAAAAATCTAGATTTGGATCAAGAAAATCATGAATTTGGTCGCGAATATAAAAATCTAATTTTGGATCAAGAAAATCAAGAATTTGGACGCGAAAATAAAAATCTAGTTTTGGATCATCAAAATCAAGAACTGCGTGGCGAATACAAAAATCCAGTTTTGGATCAAGAAAATAAGCATTTGGTCGCAAAAACAAAAATCTAGTTTGGCACCAAGAAAATTAAGAATTTGTTCGAGAAAACAAAAATCAACTTTTGGATCAAGAAAATCAAGAATTTGGTCGCGAATACAATAATCTAGTTTTGAATCAAGAAAATCAAGAATTGGGATCCCGAATATAAAAAACTAGTTTTGGATCTATAAAATCAAGATTTGGGTCGCGAAACCAAAAAACTAGTTTTGGATGAAGAAAATCAAGAATATGGTCGCAAATACAAAAATCTTGTTTTGGATCAAGAAAATCAAGAATTTGGTCGCGAATAGAAAAATCTAGTTTTGGATCTATAAAATCAAGATTTGGGTCGCGAAACCAAAAAACTAGTTTTGGATCAAGAAAATCAAGAATTTGGTCGCAAATACAAAAATCTAGTTTTGTATCAAGGAAATCATGAACTGCGTGGCGAATACAAAAATCTAGATTTGGATCAAGAAAATCATGAATTTGGTCGCGAATATAAAAATCTAATTTTGGATCAAGAAAATCAAGAATTTGGACGCGAATACAAAAATCTAGTTTTGGATCATGAAAATCAAGAATTTGGTCACGAATACAAAAATCTAGTTTTGGATCATGAAAATCAAGAATTTGGACGCGAATACAATAATCTAGTTTGGGATCAAGAAAATCAAGAATTTGGTCGTAAATACAAAAATCTAGTTTTGGATCAAGGAAATCAAGAATTTGGCCGCGAATAGAAAAATCTAGTTTTGGATCCAGAAATTCAAGAACTACGTAGCGAATATAAAAATCTAGTTTTGGATCAAGAAAATTAAGAATTTGGTCACGAATACAAAAATCTAGTTTTGGATCAAGAAAATCAAGAATTTGGTCGCGAATAAAAAATCTAGTTTTGGATCAAGAAAATAAAGAATTTGGTCCCGAATACAAAAAACTAGTTTTGGATCAAGAAAATCAAGAACTGCGTGGCGTATACAAAAATCTAGTTTTGGATCAAGAAAATAAGCATTTCGTCGCGAATACAAAAATCTAGTTTTGGATCAAGAAAATCAAGAATTTGGTCACGAACAAAAAATCTAGATTTGGATCAAGAAAATCAAGAATTTGGTCCCGAATAAAAAAATCTATTTTTGGATCAAGAAAATCAAGAATTGGGTCACGAATACAAAAATCTAGTTTTGGATCAAGAAAATCAAGAATTTAGTCGCGAAAACAAAAATATAATTTTGGATCAAGAAAATCAAGAATTTGGTCGCGAATATAAAAATCTTGTTTTAGATCTATAAAATCAAGAATTGGGTCGCGAAATCAAAAAATTAGTTTTGGATCCGGAAAATCAAGAATTTGGTCGCGAAAATAAAAATCTAGTTTTGGATCAACAAAATCAAGAACTGCGTGGCGAATACAAAAATCCAGTTTTGGATCAAGAAAATAAGCATTTGGTCGCAAAAACAAAAATCTAGTTTTGCATCAAAAAAATTAAGAATTTGTTCGAGAATACAAAAATCTAGTTTTGGATCAAGAAAATCAAGAATTTGGTCGCGAATACAAAAATCTAGTTTTGAATAAAGAAAATCAAGAATTGGGATCCCGAATACGAAAAACTAGTTTTGGATCTATAAAATCAAGATTTGGGTCGCGAAACAAAAAAACTAGTTTTGGATGAAGAAAATCAATAATTTGGTCGCGAGTAGAAAAATCTAGTTTTGGATGTATAAAATCAAGATTTGGGTCGCGAAACCAAAAAACTAGTTTTGGATCAAGAAATCAAGAATTTGGTCGCAAATATAAAAATCTAGTTTTGTATCAAGGAAATCATGAACTGCGTGGCGAATACAAAAATCTAGATTTGGATCAAGAAAATCATGAATTTGGTCGCGAATATAAAAATCTAATTTTGGATCAAGAAAATCAAAAATTTGGACGCGAAAATAAAAATCTAGTTTTGGATCAACAAAATCAAGAACTGCGTGGCGAATACAAAAATCCAGTTTTGGATCAAGAAAATAAGCATTTGGTCGCAAAAACAAAAATCTAGTTTGGCACCAAGAAAATTAAGAATTTGTTCGAGAAAACAAAAATCTATTTTTGGATCAAGAAAATCAAGAATTTGGTCGCGAATACAAAAATCTAGTTTTGAATCAAGAAAATCAAGAATGGGATCCCGAATACGAAAATCTAGTTTTGGATCTATAAAATCAAGATTTGGGTCGCGAAACCAAAAAACTAGTTTTGGATGAAGAAAATCAAGAATTTGGTCGCAAAAACAAAAATCTTGTTTTGGATCAAGAAAATCAAGAATTTGGTCGCGAATAGAAAAATCTAGTTTTGGATCTATAAAATCAAGATTTGGGTCGCGAAACCAAAAAACTAGTTTTGGATCAAGAAAATCAAGAATTTGGTCGCAAATACAAAAATCTAGTTTTGTATCAAGGAAATCATGAACTGCGTGGCGAATACAAAAATCTAGATTTGAATCAAGAAAATCATGAATTTGGTCGCGAATATAAAAATCTAATTTTGGATCAAGAAAATCAAGAATTTGGACGCGAAAACAAAAATCTAGTTTTGGATCATGAAAATCAAGAATTTGGTCACGAATACAAAAATCTAGTTTTGGATCATGAAAATCAAGAATTTGGTCGCGAATACAATAATCTAGTTTGGGATCAAGAAAATCAAGAATTTGGTCGTAAATACAAAAATCTAGTTTTGGATCAAGGAAATCAAGAATTTGGCCGCGAATAGAAAAATCTAGTTTTGGATCCAGAAATTCAAGAACTACGTAGCGAATATAAAAATCTAGTTTTGGATCAAGAAAATTAAGAATTTGGTCACGAATACAAAAATCTAGTTTTGGATCAAGAAAATCAAGAATTTGGTCGCGAATAAAAAATCTAGTTTTGGATCAAGAAAATAAAGAATTTGGTCCCGAATACAAAAAACAAGTTTTGGATCAAGAAAATCAAGAACTGCGTGGCGTATACAAAAATCTAGTTTTGGATCAAGAAAATAAGCATTTCGTCGCGAATACAAAAATCTAGTTTTGGATCAAGAAAATCAAGAATTTGGTCACGAACAAAAAATCTAGATTTGGATCAAGAAAATCAAGAATTTGGTCCCGAATAAAAAAATCTATTTTTGGATCAAGAAAATCAAGAATTCGGTCACGAATACAAAAATCTAGTTTTGGATCAAGAAAATGAAGAATTTAGTCGCGAAAACAAAAATATAATTTTGGATCAAGAAAATCAAGAATTAGGTCGCAAATACAAAAATCTAGTTTTGTATCAAGGAAATCATGAACTGCGTGGCGAATACAAAAATCTAGATTTGGATCAAGAAAATCATGAATTTGGTCGCGAATATAAAAATCTAATTTTGGATCTAGAAAATCAAGAATTTGGATGCGAATACAAAAACTAGTTTTGGATCATGAAAATCAAGAATTTGGTCACGAATACAAAAATCTAGTTTTGGATCATGAAAATCAAGAATTTCGTCGCGAATACAATAATCTAGTTTGGGATCAAGAAAATCAAGAATTTGGTCGTAAATACAAAAATCTAGTTTTGGATCAAGGAAATCAAGAATTTGGCCGCGAATAGAAAAATCTAGTTTTGGATCCAGAAATTCAAGAACTACGTAGCGAATATAAAAATCTAGTTTTGGATCAAGAAAATGAAAAATTTGGTCACGAATACAAAAATTTAGTTTTTTATCAAGAAATTCAAAAACTGCGTGGCGAATACAAAAATCTATTTTTGGATCAAGAAAATCAAGCATTTGGTCGCGAAAACAAAAAACTAGTTTTGGATCAAGAAAATCTAGAACTGCGTGGCGAATAAAAAAATCTAGTTTTGGATCAAGAAAATCAAGAACTGCGTGGCGAACACAAAAATGTAGTTTTGGATCAAGAAAATAAAGAATTTGTTCGCGAAAAGAAAAATCTAGTTTAGGATCAAGAAAATCAAGAACTGCGTGGCGAATACAAAAATCTAGTTTTGGATAAAGAAAATCAAGAACTGCGTTGCGAATACAAAAATGTAGTTTTGGATCAAGAAAATCAAAAATTTGATCGCGAAAACAAAAAACTAGTTTTGGATCAAGAAAATAAAGAACTGCGTGGCGAATAAAAAAATTTAGTTTTGGATCAAGAAAATCGCGAACTACGTGGCGAATACAAAAATGTAATTTTGGATCAAGAAAATCAAGAATTTGTTCGCGAATACAAAAATCTAGTTTTGGATCAAGAAAGTCAAGATCTACGTGGCGAATACAAAAACCTAGTTTTGGATCAAGAAAATCAAGAATTTGGTCGCGAATACAAAAATCTAGTTTTGGATCAAGAAAATCAAGAATTTTGTCGCGAATACAAAAATCTAGTTTTGGATCAAGGAAATCATGAACTGCGTGGCGAATACAAAAATTTAGTTTTGCATCAAGAAAATCAAGAATTTGGTCGCGAATATAAAAATCTAATTTTGGATCTAGAAAATCAAGAATTTTGACGCGAATACAAAAATCTAGTTTTGGATCATGAAAATCAAGAATTTGGTCCCGAATACAAAAATCTAGTTTGGGATCAAGAAAATCAAGAATTTTGTCAAAAATACAAAAATCTAGTTTTGGATTAAGGAAATCAAGAATTTTGGTCGCGAATACAAAAATTTAGTTTTGGATCCAGAAAGTCAAGAACTACCTAGCGAATATAAAAATCTAATTTTGGATCAAGAAAATGAAAAATTTGGTCGCGAATACAATAATTTAGTGTTCTATCAAGAAATTCAAGAACTGCGTGGCGAATACAAAAATCTAGTTTTGGATCAAGAAAAAATAAAGAACTGCGTGTCGAATAAAAAAATGTAGTTATGGATCAAGAAAATCAAGAACTGCGTGTCGAATACAAAAATCTACTTTTGGATCAAGAAAATCAAGAACTGCGTGGCGAATACAAAAATCTAGTTTTGGATCAAGAAAATGAAAAATTTGGTCACGAATACAAAAATTTAGTTTTTTATCAAGAAATTCAAAAACTGCGTGGCGAATACAAAAATCTATTTTTGGATAAAGAAAATAAGCATTTCGTCGCGAATACAAAAATCTAGTTTTGGATCAAGAAAATCAAGAATTTGGTCACGAACAAAAAATCTAGATTTGGATCAAGAAAATCAAAAATTTGGTCCCGAATAAAAAAATCTATTTTTGGATCAAGAAAATCAAGAATTCGGTCACGAATACAAAAATCTAGTTTTGGATCAAGAAAATGAAGAATTTAGTCGCGAAAACAAAAATATAATTTTGGATCAAGAAAATCAAGAATTAGGTCGCAAATACAAAAATCTAGTTTTGTATCAAGGAAATCATGAACTGCGTGGCGAATACAAAAATCTAGATTTGGATCAAGAAAATCATGAATTTGGTCGCGAATATAAAAATCTAATTTTGGATCTAGAAAATCAAGAATTTAGACGCGAATACAAAAACTAGTTTTGGATCATGAAAATCAAGAATTTGGTCACGAATACAAAAATCTAGTTTTGGATCATGAAAATCAAGAATTTCGTCGCGAATACAATAATCTAGTTTGGGATCAAGAAAATCAAGAATTTGGTCGTAAATACAAAAATCTAGTTTTGGATCAAGGAAATCAAGAATTTGGCCGCGAATAGAAAAATCTA
Source organism: x Bolboschoenoplectus mariqueter (assembly GCA_037678475.1). NCBI lineage: Eukaryota > Viridiplantae > Streptophyta > Magnoliopsida > Poales > Cyperaceae > x Bolboschoenoplectus > x Bolboschoenoplectus mariqueter. The sequence continues at coordinate 254,026 of CM075286.1, read as the reverse complement.
GTTTTGGATCCAGAAATTCAAGAACTACGTAGCGAATATAAAAATCTAGTTTTGGATCAAGAAAATGAAAAATTTGGTCACGAATACAAAAATTTAGTTTTTTATCAAGAAATTCAAAAACTGCGTGGCGAATACAAAAATCTATTTTTGGATAAAGAAAATCAAGCATTTGGTCGCGAAAACAAAAAACTAGTTTTGGATCAAGAAAATCTAGAACTGCGTGGCGAATAAAAAAATCTAGTTTTGGATCAAGAAAATCAAGAACTGCGTGGCGAACACAAAAATGTAGTTTTGGATCAAGAAAATAAAGAATTTGTTCGCGAAAAGAAAAATCTAGTTTTGGATCAAGAAAATCAAGAACTGCGTGGCGAATACAAAAATCTAGTTTTGGATAAAGAAAATCAAGAACTGCGTTGCGAATACAAAAATGTAGTTTTGGATCAAGAAAATCAAAAATTTGATCGCGAAAACAAAAAACTAGTTTTGGATCAAGAAAATAATGAACTGCGTGGCGAATAAAAAAATTTAGTTTTGGATCAAGAAAATCGAGAACTACGTGGCGAATACAAAAATGTAATTTTGGATCAAGAAAATCAAGAATTTGTTCGCGAATACAAAAATCTAGTTTTGGATCAAGAAAGTCAAGATCTACGTGGCGAATACAAAAACCTAGTTTTGGATCAAGAAAATCAAGAATTTGGTCGCGAATACAAAAATCTAGTTTTGGATCAAGAAAATCAAGAATTTTGTCGCGAATACAAAAATCTAGTTTTGGATCAAGGAAATCATGAACTGCGTGGCGAATACAAAAATTTAGTTTTGGATCAAGAAAATCAAGAATTTGGTCGCGAATATAAAAATCTAATTTTGGATCTAGAAAATCAAGAATTTTGACGCGAATACAAAAATCTAGTTTTGGATCATGAAAATCAAGAATTTGGTCCCGAATACAAAAATCTAGTTTGGGATCAAGAAAATCAAGAATTTTGTCAAAAATTCAAAAATCTAATTTTGGATCAAGGAAATCAAGAATTTTGGTCGCGAATACAAAAATTTAGTTTTGGATCCAGAAAGTCAAGAACTACCTAGCGAATATAAAAATCTAATTTTGGATCAAGAAAATGAAAAATTTGGTCGCGAATACAATAATTTAGTGTTCTATCAAGAAATTCAAGAACTGCGTGGCGAATACAAAAATCTAGTTTTGGATCAAGAAAAAATAAAGAACTGCGTGTCGAATACAAAAATGTAGTTATGGATCAAGAAAATCAAGAACTGCGTGGCGAATACAAAAATCTACTTTTGGATCAAGAAAATCAAGAACTGCGTGGCGAATACAAAAATCTAGTTTTGGATCAAGAAAATGAAAAATTTGGTCACGAATACAAAAATTTAGTTTTTTATCAAGAAATTCAAAAACTGCGTCGCGAATACAAAAATCTATTTTTGGATAAAGAAAATCAAGCATTTGGTCGCGAAAAAAAAAAACTAGTTTTGGATCAAGAAAATCTAGAACTGCGTGGCGAATAAAAAAATCTAGTTTTGGATCAAGAAAATCAAGAACTGCGTGGCGAACACAAAAATGTAGTTTTGGATCAAGAAAATCAAGAATTTGTTCGCGAATACAAAAATCTAGTTTTGGATCAAGAAAATCAAGAACTGCGTGGCGAATACAAAAATCTAGTTTTGGATCAAAAAAATCAAGAACTGCGTTGCGAATACAAAAATGTAGTTTTGGATCAAGAAAATCAAAAATTTGGTCGCGAAAACAAAAAACTAGTTTTGGATCAAGAAAATAAAGAACTGCGTGGCGAATAAAAAAATTTAGTTTTGGATCAAGAAAATCAAGAACTACGTGGCGAATACAAAAATGTAATTTTGGATCAAGAAAATCAAGAATTTGTTCGCGAATACAAAAATCTAGTTTTGGATCAAGAAAGTCAAGATCTACGTGGCGAATACAAAAACCTAGTTTTGTATCAAGAAAATCAAGAATTTGGTCGCGAATACAAAAATCTAGTTTTCGATCAAGAAAATCAAGAATTTTGTCGCGAATACAAAAATCTAGTTTTGGATCAAGGAAATCATGAACTGCGTGGCGAATACAAAAATCTAGTTTTGGATCAAGAAAATCAAGAATTTGGACGCGAATACAAAAATCTAGTTTTGGATCATGAAAATCAAGAATTTGGTCGCGAATACAATAATCTAGTTTTGGATCAAGAAAATCAAGAATTTGGTCGTCAATACAAAAATCTAGTTTTGGATCAATGAAATCAAGAATTTGGCCGCGAATAGAAAAATCTAGTTTTGGATCCAGAAATTCAAGAACTACGTAGCGAATATAAAAATCTAGTTTTGGATCAAGAAAATGAAAAATTTCGTCACGAATACAAAAATTTAGTTTTTTATCAAGAAAATCTAGAACTGCGTGGCGAATAAAAAAATCTAGTTTTGGATCAAGAAAATCAAGAACTGCGTTGCGAATACAAAAATGTAGTTTTGGATCAAGAAAATCAAAAATTTGGTCGCGAAAACAAAAAACTAGTTTTGGATCAAGAAAATAAAGAACTGCGTGGCGAATAAAAAAATTTAGTTTTGGATCAAGAAAATCAAGAACTACGTGGCGAATACAAAAATGTAATTTTGGATCAAGAAAATCAAGAATTTGTTCGCGAATACAAAAATCTAGTTTTGGATCAAGAAAGTCAAGATCTACGTGGCGAATACAAAAACCTAGTTTTGGATCAAGAAAATCAAGAATTTGGTCGCGAATACAAAAATCTAGTTTTGGATCAAGGAAATCAAGAATTTTGTCGCGAATACAAAAATCTAGTTTTGGATCAAGGAAATCATGAACTGCGTGGCGAATGCAAAAATCTAGTTTTGGATCAAGAAAATCATGAATTTGGTCGCGAATATAAAAATCTAATTTTGGATCTAGAAAATCAAGAATTTTGACGCGAATACAAAAATCTAGTTTTGGATCATGAAAATCAAGAATTTGGTCACGAATACAAAAATCTAGTTTGGGATCAAGAAAATCAAGAATTTTGTCAAAAATACAAAAATCTAATTTTGGATCAAGGAAATCAAGAATTTTGGTCGCGAATACAAAAATTTAGTTTTGGATCCAGAAAGTCAAGAACTACCTAGCGAATATAAAAATCTAATTTTGGATCAAGAAAATGAAAAATTTGGTCGCGAATACAATAATTTAGTGTTCTATCAAGAAATTCAAGAACTGCGTGGCGAATACAAAAATCTAGTTTTGGATCAAGAAAAAATAAAGAACTGTGTGTCGAATACAAAAATGTAGTTATGGATCAAGAAAATCAAGAACTGCGTGGCGAATACAAAAATCTAGTTTTGGATCAAGAAAATCAAGAACTGCGTGGCGAATACAAATATCTAGTTTTGGATCAAGAAAATGAAAAATTTGGTCACGAATACAAAAATTTAGTTTTTTATCAAGAAATTCAAAAACTGCGTGGCGAATACAAAAATCTATTTTTGGATAAAGAAAATCAAGCATTTGGTCGCGAAAACAAAAAACTAGTTTTGGATCAAGAAAATCTAGAACTGCGTGGCGAATAAAAAAATCTAGTTTTGGATCAAGAAAATCAAGAACTGCGTGGCGAACACAAAAATGTAGTTTTGGATCAAGAAAATCAAGAATTTGTTCGCGAATACAAAAATCTAGTTTTGGATCAAGAAAATCAAGAACTGCGTGGCGAATACAAAAATCTAGTTTTGGATCAAGAAAATCAAGAACTGCGTTGCGAATACAAAAATCTAGTTTTGGATCAAGAAAATGAAAAATTTGGTCACGAATACAAAAATTTAGTTTTTTATCAAGAAATTCAAAAACTGCGTGGCGAATACAAAAATCTATTTTTGGATAAAGAAAATCAAGCATTTGGTAGCGAAAACAAAAAACTAGTTTTGGATCAAGAAAATCTAGAACTGCGTGGCGAATACAAAAATCTAGTTTTGGATCAAGAAAGTCAAGATCTACGTGGCGAATACAAAAACCTAGTTTTGGATCAAGAAAATCAAGAATTTGGTCGCGAATACAAAAATCTATTTTTGGATCAAGAAAATCAAGCATTTGGTCGCGAAAACAAAAATCTAGTTTTGGATCAAGAAAATCAAGAATTTGGACGCGAATACAAAAATCTAGTTTTGGATTATGAAAATCAAGAATTTGGTCACGAATACAAAAATCTAGTTTTGGATCATGAAAATCAAGAATTTGGTCGCGAATACAATAATCTAGTTTGGGATCAAGAAAATCAAGAATTTGGTCGTCAATACAAAAATGTAGTTATGGATCAAGAAAATCAAGAACTGCGTGGCGAATACAAAAATCTAGTTTTGGATCAAGAAAATCAAGAACTGCGTGGCGAATACAAAAATCTAGTTTTGGATCAAGAAAATGAAAAATTTGGTCACGAATACAAAAATTTAGTTTTTTATCAAGAAATTCACAAACTGCGTGGCGAATACAAAAATCTATTTTTGGATAAAGAAAATCAAGCATTTGGTCGCGAAAACAAAAAACTAGTTTTGGATCAAGAAAATCTAGAACTGCGTGGCGAATAAAAAAATCTAGTTTTGGATCAAGAAAATCAAGAACTGCGTGGCGAACACAAAAATGTAGTTTTGGATCAAGAAAATCAAGAATTTGTTCGCGAATACAAAAATCTAGTTTTGGATCAAGAAAATCAAGAACTGCGTGGCGAATACAAAAATCTAGTTTTGGATCAAGAAAATCAAGAACTGCGTTGCGAATACAAAAATCTAGTTTTGGATCAAGAAAATGAAAAATTTGGTCACGAATACAAAAATTTAGTTTTTTATCAAGAAATTCAAAAACTGCGTGGCGAATACAAAAATCTATTTTTGGATAAAGAAAATCAAGCATTTGGTAGCGAAAACAAAAAACTAGTTTTGGATCAAGAAAATCTAGAACTGCGTGGCGAATACAAAAATCTAGTTTTGGATCAAGAAAGTCAAGATCTACGTGGCGAATACAAAAACCTAGTTTTGGATCAAGAAAATCAAGAATTTGGTCACGAATACAAAAATCTATTTTTGGATCAAGAAAATCAAGCATTTGGTCGCGAAAACAAAAATCTAGTTTTGGATCAAGAAAATCAAGAATTTGGACGCGAATACAAAAATCTAGTTTTGGATTATGAAAATCAAGAATTTGGTCACGAATACAAAAATCTAGTTTTGGATCATGAAAATCAAGAATTTGGTCGCGAATACAATAATCTAGTTTGGGATCAAGAAAATCAAGAATTTGGTCGTCAATACAAAAATGTAGTTATGGATCAAGAAAATCAAGAACTGCGTGGCGAATACAAAAATCTACTTTTGGATCAAGAAAATCAAGAACTGCGTGGCGAATACAAAAATCTAGTTTTGGATCAAGAAAATGAAAAATTTGGTCACGAATACAAAAATTTAGTTTTTTATCAAGAAATTCACAAACTGCGTGGCGAATACAAAAATCTATTTTTGGATAAAGAAAATCAAGCATTTGGTCGCGAAAACAAAAAACTAGTTTTGGATCAAGAAAATCTAGAACTGCGTGGCGAATAAAAAAATCTAGTTTTGGATCAAGAAAATCAAGAACTGCGTGGCGAACACAAAAATGTAGTTTTGGATCAAGAAAATAAAGAATTTGTTCGCGAAAAGAAAAATCTAGTTTAGGATCAAGAAAATCAAGAACTGCGTGGCGAATACAAAAATCTAGTTTTGGATAAAGAAAATCAAGAACTGCGTTTCGAATACAAAAATGTAGTTTTGGATCAAGAAAATCAAAAATTTGATCGCGAAAACAAAAAACTAGTTTTGGATCAAGAAAATAAAGAACTGCGTGGCGAATAAAAAAATTTAGTTTTGGATCAAGAAAATCGCGAACTACGTGGCGAATACAAAAATGTAATTTTGGATCAAGAAAATCAAGAATTTGTTCGCGAATACAAAAATCTAGTTTTGGATCAAGAAAGTCAAGATCTACGTGGCGAATACAAAAACCTAGTTTTGGATCAAGAAAATCAAGAATTTGGTCGCGAATACAAAAATCTAGTTTTGGATCAAGAAAATCAAGAATTTTGTCGCGAATACAAAAATCTAGTTTTGGATCAAGGAAATCATGAACTGCGTGGCGAATACAAAAATCTAGTTTTGGATCAAGAAAATCAAGAATTTGGACGCGAATACAAAAATCTAGTTTTGGATCATGAAAATCAAGAATTTTGTCGCGAATACAAAAATCTAGTTTTGGATCAAGGAAATCATGAACTGCGTGGCGAATACAAAAATCTAGTTTTGGATCAAGAAAATCAAGAATTTGGACGCGAATACAAAAATCTATTTTGGATCATGAAAATCAAGAATTTGGTCACGAATACAAAAATCTAGTTTTGGATCATGAAAATCAAGAATTTGGTCGCGAATACAATAATCTAGTTTGGGATCAAGAAAATCAAGAATTTGGTCGTCAATACAAAAATCTAGTTTTGGATCAAGGAAATCAAGAATTTGGCCGCGAATAGAAAATCTAGTTTTGGATCCAGAAATTCAAGAACTACGTAGCGAATATAAAAATCTAGTTTTGGATCTAGAAAATGAAAAATTTGGTCACGAATACAAAAATTTAGTTTTTTATCAAGAAATTCAAAAACTGGGTGGCGAATACAAAAATCTATTTTTGGATCAAGAAAATCAAGCATTTGGTCGCGAAAACAAAAAAAGTAGTTTTGGATCAAGAAAATCTAGAACTGCGTGGCGAATAAAAAAATCTAGTTTTGGATCAAGAAAATCAAGAACTGCGTGGCGAACACAAAAATGTAGTTTTGGATCAAGAAAATCAAGAATTTGTTCGTGAATACAAAAATCTAGTTTTGGATCAAGAAAATCAAGAACTGCCTGGCGAATACAAAAATCTAGTTTTGGATCAAGAAAATCAAGAATTTGGTCGCGAATACAAAAATCTAGTTTGGGATCAGGAAAATCAAGAATTTGGTCAAAAATACAAAAATCTAGTTTTGGATCAAGGAAATCAAGAATTTTGGTCGCGAATACAAAAATCTAGTTTTGGATCCAGAAAGTCAAGAACTACCTAGCGAATATAAAAATCTAATTTTGGATCAAGAAAATGAAAAATTTGGTCGCGAATACAATAATTTGGTGTTCTATCAAGAAATTCAAGAACTGCGTGGAGAATACAAAAATCTAGTTTTGGATCAAGAAAATAAAGAACTGCGTGTCGAATACAAAAATGTAGTTATGGATCAAGAAAATCAAGAACTGCGTGGCGAATACAAAAATCTACTTTTGGATCAAGAAAATCAAGAACTGCGTGGCGAATACAGAAATCTAGTTTTGGATCAAGAAAATCAAAAATTTGGTCGCGAATATAAAAATCTAATTTTGGATCAAGAAAATAAAGAATTTTGACGCGAATACAAAAATCTAGTTTTGGATCATGAAAATTAAGAATTTGGTCACGAATACAAAAATCTAGTTTGGGATCCAGAAAATCAAGAATTTGATCGTAAATACAAAAATCTAGTTTTGGATTAAGAAAATCAAGAACTGCGTGGCGACTACAAAAATCTTGTTTTGGATCATGAAAATCAAGAACTGCGTGTCGAATACAAAAATGTAGTTTTGGATCAAGAAAATCAAGAATTTGGTCGCGAAAACAAAAAACTAGTTTTGTATCAAGAAAATCAAGAACTGCGTGGCGAATACAAAAATCTAGTTTTTGATCCAGAAAATCAAGAATTTGGTCGTCAATACAAAAATCTAGTTTCGGATCAAGGAAATCAAGAATTTTGGTCGCGAATACGAAAATCTAGTTTTGGATGCAGAAAGTCAAGAACTACGTAGCGAATATAAAAATCTAATTTTGGATCAAGAAAATGAAAAATTTGGTCGCGAATACAATAATTTAGTTTTCTATCATGAAATTCAAGAACTGCGTGGCGAATACAAAAATCTAGTTTTGGATCAAGAAAATCAAGCATTTGGTCGTGAAAACAAAAAACTAGTTTTGCATCAAGAAAATCAAGAACTGCGTGGCGAATAAAAAAATCTAGTTTTGGATCATGAAATTCACGAACTGCGTGGGGAATACAAAAATGTAGTTTTGGATCAAGAAAATCAAGAAATCTAGTTATGGAGCAAGAAAATCAAGAACTGCGTGGCGAATACAAAAATCTAGTTTTGGATTAAGAAAATCAAGAACTGCGTGTCGAATACAAAAATGTAGTTTTGGATCAAGAAAATGAAGAATTTGGTCGCGAAAACAAAAAACTAGTTTTGGATCAATAAAATCATGAACTGCGTGGCGAATACAAAAATCTAGTTTTGGATCAAGAAAATCAAGAATTTGGTCGCGAAAACAAAAAACTAGTTTTGGATCAAGAAAGTAAAGATCTACGTGGCGAATAGAAAAATATAGTTTTGGATCAAGAAAATCAAGCATTTGGTCGCGAAAACAAAAAATTAGTTTGGGATCAAGAAAATCAACAATTTGGTCGCGAATACAAAAATCTAGTTTCGGACCAAGATATCAAAAATTTGGTCGCGAATACAAAAATCTAGTTTTGGACAAAGAAAATCATGAACTGCGTGGCGAATACAAGAATCTACTTTTGTATCAAGAAAATCAAGAATTTGGTCGCGAATACAAAAATCTAGTTTTGGATCAAGAAAATCAAGAATTTTTTCACGAATACAAAAATCTAGTTTTGGATCATGGAAATCATGAACTGCGTGGCGAATACAAAAATCTAGTTTTGGATCAAGAAAATCAAGAATTTAGTCACGAATACAAAAATCTAGTTTGGGATCAAGAAAATCAAGAATTTGGTCGTAAATACAAAAATCTAGTTTTGGATCAAGGAAATCAAGAATTTTGGTCGCGAATACAAAAATCTAGTTTTGGATCCTGCAAGTCAAGAACTACGTAGCGAATATAAAAATCTAATTTTGGATCAAGAATATGAAAAATTTGGTCGCGAATACAATAATTTAGTTTTTTATCAAGAAATTCAAGAACTGCGTGGCGAATACAAAAATCTAGTTTTGGATCAAGAAAATCAAGCATTTGGTCGTGAAAACAAAAAACTAGTTTTGCATCAAGAAAATCAAGAACTGCGTGGCGAATAAAAAAATCTAGTTTTGGATCATGAAATTCACGAACTGCGTGGGGAATACAAAAATGTAGTTTTGGATCAAGAAAATCAAGAAATCTAGTTATGGAGCAAGAAAATCAAGAACTGCGTGGCGAATACAAAAATCTAGTTTTGGATTAAGAAAATCAAGAACTGCGTGTCGAATACAAAAATGTAGTTTTGGATCAAGAAAATGAAGAATTTGGTCGCGAAAACAAAAAACTAGTTTTGGATCAATAAAATCATGAACTGCGTGGCGAATACAAAAATCTAGTTTTGGATCAAGAAAATCAAGAATTTGGTCGCGAAAACAAAAAACTAGTTTTGGATCAAGAAAGTAAAGATCTACGTGGCGAATAGAAAAATATAGTTTTGGATCAAGAAAATCAAGAATTTGGTCACGAATACAAAAATCTAATTTGGGATCAAGAAAATCAAGAATTTGGTCACGAAAACAAAAAACTAGTTTTGGATCAAGAAAATCAAGAACTGCGTGGCGAATAAAAAAATCTAGTTTTGGATCAAGAAAATCAAGAATTTGGTCACGAATACAATAAACTAGTTTTGGATCAAGAAAATCAAGAACTGCGTGGCGAATAAAAAAATCTAGTTTTGGATCAAGAAAATCAAGAACTGCGTGGCGAATACAAAAATGTAATTTTGAATCAAGAAATTTAAGAATTTTTTCGCGAATACAAAAATCTAGTTTTGAATCAAGAAAGTAAAGATCTACGTGGCGAATACAAAAATCTAGTTTTGGATATAGAAAATCAAGAATTTGGTCGCGAATGCAAAAATCTACTTTTTTGGATCAATAAAATCATCAATTTGGTCGCGAATACAAAAATCTAGTTTCGGATCAAGATATCAAGAATTTGGTCGCGAATACAAAAATCTAGTTTTGGACAAAGAAAATCATGAACTGCGTGGCGAATACAAGAATCCAGTTTTGGATCAAGAAAATCAAGAATTTGGTCGCGAATACAAAAATTTAGTTTTGGATCAAGAAAATCAAGAATTTTTTCACGAATACAAAAATCTAGTTTTGGATCAAGGAAATCATGAACTGCGTGGCGAATAGAAAAATCTAGTTTTGGATCAAGAAAATCAAGAATTTTGTCGCGAATATAAAAATCTAATTTTGGATCTATAAAATTAAGAATTCTGACGCGAATACAAAAATCTAGTTTTGGATCAACAAAATCAAGAATTTAGTCACGAATACAAAAATCTAGTTTTGGATCAAGAAAATCAACAACTGCGTGGCGAATACAAAAATGTAATTTTGGATCAAGAAATTTAAGAATTTGGTCGCGAATACAAAAATCTAGTTTTGGATCAAGAAAATCAAGAATTTGGTCGTAAATACAAAAATCTAGTTTTGGATCAAGGAAATCAAGAATTTTGGTCGCGAATACAAAAATCTAGTTTTGGATCCTGCAAGTCAAGAACTACGTAGCGAATATAAAAATCTAATTTTGGATCAATGAAATCATGAACTGCGTGGCGAATACAAAAATCTAGTTTTGGATCAAGAAAATCAAGAATTTGGTCGCGAAAACAAAAAATTAGTTTTGGATCAAGAAAGTAAAGATCTACGTGGCGAATACAAAACTCTAGTTTTGGATCAAGAAAATCAAGAATTTGGTCACGAATACAAAAATCTAATTTGGGATCAAGAAAATCAAGAATTTGGTCACGAAAACAAAAAAACTAGTTTTGGATCAAGAAAATCAAGAACTGCGTGGCGAATAAAAAAATCTAGTTTTGGATCAAGAAAATCAAAAACTGCGTGGCGAATACAAAAATGTAATTTTGGATCAAGAAATTTAAGAATTTGGTCGCGAATACAAAAATCTAGTTTTGGATCAAGAAAATCAAGAATTTGGTCGCGAATACAAAAATCTAGTTTTGGATCCATGAAATCATGAACCGCGTAGCGAATACAAAAATCTAGTTTTGGATCAAGAAAATCAAGAATTTGGTCGCGAATACAAAAATCTAGTTTTGGATCAATAAAATCATGAACTGCGTGGCGAATACAAAAATCTAGTTTTGGATCAAGAAAATCAAGAATTTGGTCGCGAAAACAAAAAATTAGTTTTGGATCAAGAAAGTAAAGATCTACGTGGCGAATACAAAAATTTAGTTTTGGATCAAGAAAATCAAGAATTTGATCACGAATACAAAAATCTAATTTGGGATCAAGAAAATCAAGAATTTGGTCACGAAAACAAAAAACTAGTTTTGGATCAAGAAAATCAAGAACTGCGTGGCGAATAAAAAAATCTAGTTTTGGATCAAGAAAATCAAGAACTGCGTGGCGAATACAAAAATGTAATTTTGGACCAAGAAATTCAAGAATTTTTTCGCGAATACAAAAATCTAGTTTGGAATCAAGAATGTAAAGATCTACGTGGTGAATACAAAAATCTAGTTTTGGATCTAGAAAATCAAGAATTTGGTCGCGAATACAAAAATCTACTTTTTTTGGATCTAGAAAATCAACAATTTGGTCGCGAATACAAAAATCTAGTTTCGGATCAAGAAAATCATGAACTGCGTGGCGAATACAAAAATCTAGTTTTGGATCAATAAAATTAAGAATTTTGTCGCGAATATAAAAATCTAATTTTGGATCTAGAAAATCAAGAATTTTGACGCGAATACAAAAATCTAGTTTTGGATCATGAAAATCAAGAATTTGGTCCCGAATACAAAAATCTAGTTTGGGATCAAGAAAATCAAGAATTTGGTCGTAAATACAAAAATCTAGTTTTGGATCAAGGAAATCAAGAATTTTGGTCGCGAATACAGAGATCTAGTTTTGGATCCAGAAAGTCAAGAACTACGTAGCGAATATAAAAATCTAATTTTGGATCAAGAAAATGAAAAATTTGGTCGCGAATACAATAATTTAGTTTTTTATCAAGAAATTCAAGAACTGCGTGGCGAATACAAAAATCTAGTTTTGGATCAAGAAAATCAAGCATTTGGTCGCGAAAACAAAAAACTAGTTTTGGATCAAGAAAATCAAGAACTGCGTGGCGAATACAAAAATGTAGTTTTGGATCAAGAAAATCAAGAAATCAAGTTTTGGATCAAGAAAATCAAGAACTGCGTAGCGAATCCAAAAATCTAGTTTTGGATCAAGAAAATCAAGAACTGCGTGGCGAATACAAAAATGTAGTTTTGGATCAAGAAAATCAAGAATTTGGTCACGAAAACAAAAAACTAGTTTTGGATCAAGAAAATCAAGAACTGCGTGGCGAATAAAAAAATCTAGTTTTGGATCAAGAAAATCAAGAACTGCGTGGCGAATACAAAAATGTAATTTTGTATCAAGAAATTCAAGAATTTTTTCGCGAATACAAAAATCTAGTTTTGGATCAAGAAAGTAAAGAACTGCAAGGCGAATAAAAAAATCTAGTTTTGGATCATGAAAATCAAGAACTGCGTGGGGAATACAAAAATGTAGTTTTGGATCAAGAAAATCAAGAAATCAAGTTATGGAGCAAGAAAATCAAGAACTGCGTGGCGAATACAAAAATCTAGTTTTGGATTAAGAAAATCAAGAACTGCGTGTCGAATACAAAAATGTAGTTTTGGATCAAGAAAATCAAGAATTTGGTCGCGAAAACAAAAAACTAGTTTTGGATCAATAAAATCATGAACTGCGTGGCGAATACAAAAATCTAGTTTTGGATCAAGAAAATAAAGAATTTTGGTTGCGAAAACAAAAAACTAGTTTTGGATCAAGAAAGTAAAGATCTACGTGGCGAATACAAAAATCTAGTTTTGGATCAAGAAAATCAAGAATTTGGTCACGAATACAAAAATCTAATTTGGGATCAAGAAAATCAAGAATTTGGTCACGAAAACAAAAAACTAGTTTTGGATCAAGAAAATCAAGAACTGCGTGTCGCATAAAAAAATCTAGTTTTGGATCAAGAAAATCAAGAACTGCGTGGCGAATACAAAAATGTAATTTTGGACCAAGAAATTCAAGAATTTTTTCGCGAATACAAAAATCTAGTTTTGAATCAAGAAAGTAAAGATCTACGTGGCGAATACAAAAATCTAGTTTTGGATCTAGAAAATCAAGAATTTGGTCGCGAATGCAAAAATCTACTTTTTTGGATCAATAAAATCATCAATTTGGTCGCGAATACAAAAATCTAGTTTCGGATCAATATATCAAGAATTTGGTCGCGAATACAAAAATCTAGTTTTGGACAAAGAAAATCATGAACTGGGTGGCGAATACAAGAATCTAGTTTTGGATCAAGAAAATCAAGAATTTGGTCGCGAATACAAAAATCTAGTTTTGGATCAAGAAAATCAAGAATTTTTTCACGAATACAAAAATCTAGTTTTGGATCAAGGAAATCATGAACTGCGTGGCGAATACAAAAATCTAGTTTTGGATCAAGAAAATCAAGAATTTTGTCGCGAATATAAAAATCTAATTTTGGATCTAGAAAATTAAGAATTCTGACGCGAATACAAAAATCTAGTTTTTGATCAAGAAAATCAAGAATTTAGTCACGAATACAAAAATCTAGTTTTGGATCAAGAAAATCAAGAACTGCGTGGCGAATACAAAAATGTAATTTTGGATCAAGAAATTTAAGAATTTGGTCGCGAATACAAAAATCTAGTTTTGGATCAAGAAAATCAAGAATTTGGTCGCGAATACAAAAATCTAGTTTTGGTTCAATGAAATCATGAACCGCGTAGCGAATACAAAAATCTAGTTTTGGATCAAGAAAATCAAGAATTTGGTCGCGAATACAAAAATCTAGTTTTGGATCAATAAAATCATGAACTGCGTGGCGAATACAAAAATCTAGTTTTGGATCAAGAAAATCAAGAATTTGGTCGCGAAAACAAAAAATTAGTTTTGGATCAAGAAAGTAAAGATCTACGTGGCGAATACAAAAATCTAGTTTTGGATCAAGAAAATCAAGAATTTGGTCACGAATACAAAAATCTATTTTGGGATCAAGAAAATCAAGAATTTGGTCAAGAAAACAAAAAACTAGTTTTGAATCAAGAAAATCAAGAACTGCGTGGCGAATAAAAAAATCTAGTTTTGGATCAAAAAAATCAAGAACTGCGTGGCGAATACAAAAATGTAATTTTGGATCAATAAATTCAAGAATTTTTTCGCGAATACAAAAATCTAGTTTGGAATCAAGAAAGTAAAGATCTACGTGGCGAATACAAAAATCTAGTTTTGGATCTAGAAAATCAAGAATTTGGTCGCGAATACAAAAATCTACTTTTTTTGGATCTAGAAAATCAACAATTTGGTCGCGAATACAAAAATCTAGTTTCGGATCAAGATATCAAGAATTTGGTCGCGAATACAAAAATCTAGTTTTGGACAATGAAAATCATGAACTGCGTGGCGAATACAAAAATCTAGTTTTGGATCAATAAAATCAAAAATTTTGTCGCGAATATAAAAATCTAATTTTGGATCTAGAAAATCAAGAATTTTGACGCGAATACAAAAATCTAGTTTTGGATCATGAAAATCAAGAATTTGGTCACGAATACAAAAATCTAGTTTTGGATCATGAAAATCAAGAATTTGGTCGCGAATACAAAAATCTAGTTTTGGATCCAGAAAGTCAAGAACTACGTAGCCAATATAAAAATCTAATTTTGGATCAAGAAAATGAAAAATTTGGTCGCGAATACAATAATTTAGTTTTTTATCAAGAAATTCAAGAACTGCGTGGCGAATACAAAAATCTAGTATTGGATCAAGAAAATCAAGAATTTGGTCGCGAAAACAAAAAACTAGTTTTGGATCAAGAAAATCAACAATTTGGTCGTGAATACAAAAATCTTGTTTCGGATCAAGATATCAAGAATTTGGTCGCGAATACAAAAATCTAGTTTTGGACAAAGAAAAATCATGAACTGCGTGGCGAATACAAGAATCTAGTTTTGGATCAAGAAAATCGAGAATTTGGTCGCGAATACAAAAATCTAGTTTTGGATCAAGCAAGTCAAGAACTACGTAGCGAATATAAAAATCTAATTTTGGATCAAGAAAATGAAAAATTTGGTCGCGAATACAATAATTTAGTTTTTTATCAAGAAATTCAAGAACTGCGTGGCGAATACAAAAATCTAGTTTTGGATCAAGAAAATAAAGCATTTGGTCGCGAAAACAAAAAACTAGTTTTGGATCAAGAAAATCAAGAACTGCATGGCGAATAAAAAAATCTAGTTTTGGATCAAGAAAATCAAGAACTGCGCGGCGAATACAAAAATGTAGTTTTGGATCAAGAAAATCAAGAAATCAAGTTTTGGATCAAGAAAATCAAGAACTGCGTGGCGAATACAAAAATCTAGTTTTGGATCAAGAAAATCAAGAACTGCGTGGCGAATACAAAAATGTAGTTTTGGATCAAGAAAAATCAAGAATTTGGTCACGAAAACAAAATTCTAGTTTTGGATCAAGAAAATCAAGAACTGCGTGGCGAATACAAAAATGTAATTTTGGATCAAGAAATTCAAGAATTTTTTCGCGAATACAAAAATCTAGTTTTGGATCAAGAAAGTAAAGAACTGCGCGGCGAATAAAAAAATCTAGTATTGGATAAAGAAATTAAAAAACTGCGTGGCGAATACAAAAATCTAGTTTTGGATCAAGAAAATCAAGAATTTGGTCGCGAATACAAAAATCTATTTTTGGATCAAGAAAATCAAGAACTGCGTGGCGAATAAAAAAATCTAGTTTTGGATCGAGAAAATCAAGAACTGCGTGGCGAATACAAAAATATAATTTTGGATCAAGAAATTTTAGAATTTTTTCGCGAATACAAAAATCTAGTTTTGGATCAACAAAATTAAGAATTTGGTGGCGAATACAAAAATCTAGTTTGGATCAAGCAAATCATGAATTTAGTCGCGAATACAAAAATATAGTTTTGGATCAACAAAATCAAGAATTTGGTCGCGAATACAAAAATCTAGTTTTGGATCAAGAAAGTCAAGAAGTACGTGGCGAATAAAAGAATCTACTTTTGGATCAAGAAAATCAAGAATTTGGTCGCGAATACAAAAATCTAGTTTTGGATTAAGAAAATCAAGAATTTGGTCGCCAATACAAAAATCTAGTTTTGGATCAAGAAAATCAAGAATTTGATCGCGAATATTAAAAGCTAATTTTGGATCAAGAAAATCAAGAATTTTAACGCGAATACAAAAATCTAGTTTTGGATCATGAAAATCAAGAATTTTGGTCGCGAATACAAAAATCTAGTTTGGATCAAGAAAATTATGAATTTGGTCGCGAATACAAAAATATAGTTTTGGATCAACAAAATTAAGAATTTGGTCGCGAATACAAAAATCTAGTTTTGGATCAAGAAAGTCAAGAACTACGTGGCAAATACAAGAATCTAGTTTTGGATCAAGAAAATCAAGAATTTGGTCGCGAATACAAAAATCTAGTTTTGGATCAAGAAAATCAAGAATTTTGTCGCGAATACAAAAATCTAGTTTTGGATCAAGAAAATCAAGAACTGCGTGGCTAATACAAAAATGTAGTTTTGGATCAAGAAAATCAAGAACTGCGTGGCGAATACAAAAATGTAGTTTTGGATCAAGAAAATCAAGAATTTGGTCGCGAAAACAAAAAACTAGTTTTGAATCAAGAAAATCAAGAACTGCATGGCGAATAAAAAAATCTAGTTTTCGATCATGAAAATCAAGCACAGCGTGGCGAATACAAAAATCTAGTTTTGGATCAAGAAAATCAAGAACTGCGTGGCAAATAAAAAAATCTAGTTTTGGATCAAGAAAATCAAGAACTGCGTGGCGAATACAAAAATCTAGTTTTGGATCAAGAAAATCAAGAACTGCGTGGCGAATACAAAAATGTAGATTTGGATCATGAAAATAAAGAATTTGGTCGCGAAAACAAAAAACTAATTTTGGATCAAGAAAATCAAGAACTGCGTGGCGAATACAAAAATATAATTTTGCATCAAGAAATTCTAGAACTGCGTGGCGAATACAAAAATAATTTTGGATCAAGAAATTCAAGAATTTTTTCGCGAATACAAAAATCTAGTTTTGGATCAAAAAAGTAAAGATCTACGTGGCGAATACAAAAATCTAGTTTTGGATCAAGAAAATCAAGAATTTGGTCGCGAATACAAAAATCTACTTTTTTTGGATCAAGAAAATCAAGAATTTGGTCGCGAAAACAAAAATCTAGTTTGGGATCAAGAAAATCAAGAATTTGGTCGTCAATACAAAAATCTAGTTTTGGATCAAGGAAATCAAGAATTTTGGTCGCGAATACAAAAATCTAGTTTCGGATCCAGAAAATCAAGAACTACGTAGCGAATATAAAAATCTAATTTTGGATCAAGAAAATGAAAAATTTGGTCGCGAATACAATAATTTAGTTTTTTTTCAAGAAATTCAAGAACTGCGTGGCGAATACAAAAATCTAATTTTGGATCAAGAAAATCAAGCATTTGCTCGCGAAAACCAAAAACTAGTTTTGGATCAAGAAAATCAAGAACTGCGCGGCGAATAAAAAAATCTAGTTTTGGATCAAGAAAATCAAGAACTGCGTGGCGAATACAAAAATTTAGTTTTGGATCAAGAAAATAAAGAATTTGGTCGCGAAAACAAAAATCTAGTTTTGGATCAAGAAAGTCAAGAACTACGTGGCGAATAAAAGAATACTTTTGGATCAAGAAAATAAAGAATTTGGTCGCGAATACAAAAATCTAGTTTTGGATCAAGAAAATCAAGAATTTGGTCGCCAATACAAAAATCTAGTTTTGGATCAAGAAAATCAAGAAGTTGGTCGCGAATATTAAAAGCTAATTTTGGATCAAGAAAATCAAGAATCTTGACGCGAATACAAAAATCTAGTTTTGGATCATGAAAATCAAGAATTTTGGTCGCGAATACAAAAATCTAGTTTGGATCAAGAAAATTATGAATTTGGTCGCGAATACAAAAATATAGTTTTGGATCAACAAAATTAAGAATTTGGTCGCGAATACAAAAATCTAGTTTTGGATCAAGAAAGTCAAGAACTACGTGGCAAATACAAGAATCTAGTTTTGGATCAAGAAAATCAAGAATTTGGTCGCGAATACAAAAATCTAGTTTTGGATCAAGAAAATCAAGAATTTTGTCGCGAATACAAAAATCTAGTTTTGGATCAAGAAAATCAAGAACTGCGTGGCTAATACAAAAATGTAGTTTTGGATCAAGAAAATCAAGAACTGCGTGGCGAATACAAAAATGTAGTTTTGGATCAAGAAAATCAAGAATTTGGTCGCGACAACAAAAAACTAGTTTTGGATCAAGAAAATCAAGAACTGCGTGGCGAATAAAAAAATCTAGTTTTGGATCAAGAAAATCAAGAACTGCGTGGTGAATACTAAAATCTAGTTTTCGATCAAGAAAATCAAGAATTTGGTCGCGAAAACAAAAAACTAGTTTTGGATCAAGAAAATCAACAATTTGGTCGTGAATACAAAAATCTTGTTTCGGATCAAGATATCAAGAATTTGGTCGCGAATACAAAAATCTAGTTTTGGACAAAGAAAAATCATGAACTGCGTGGCGAATACAAGAATCTAGTTTTGGATCAAGAAAATCAAGAATTTGGTCGCGAATACAAAAATCTAGTTTTGGATCAAGCAAGTCAAGAACTACGTAGCGAATATAAAAATCTAATTTTGGATCAAGAAAATGAAAAATTTGGTCGCGAATACAATAATTTAGTTTTTTATCAAGAAATTCAAGAACTGCGTGGCGAATACAAAAATCTAGTTTTGGATCAAGAAAATAAAGCATTTGGTCGCGAAAACAAAAAACTAGTTTTGGATCAAGAAAATCAAGAACTGCATGGCGAATAAAAAAATCTAGTTTTGGATCAAGAAAATCAAGAACTGCGTGGCGAATACAAAAATGTAGTTTTGGATCAAGAAAATCAAGAAATCAAGTTTTGGATCAAGAAAATCAAGAACTGCGTGGCGAATACAAAAATGTAGTTTTGGATCATGAAAATCAAGAATTTGGTCGCGAAAACAAAAAACTAATTTTGGATCAAGAAAATCAAGAATTTGGTCGCGAAAACAAAAATCTATTTTTGGATCTAGAAAATCAAGAACTGCGTGGCGAATAAAAAAATCTAGTTTTGGATCGAGAAAATCAAGAACTGCGTTGCGAATACAAAAATATAATTTTGGATCAAGAAATTTTAGAATTTTTTCGCGAATACAAAAATCTAGTTTTGGATCAACAAAATTAAGAATTTGGTGGCGAATACAAAAATCTAGTTTGGATCAAGCAAATCATGAATTTAGTCGCGAATACAAAAATATAGTTTTGGATCAACAAAATCAAGAATTTGGTCGCGAATACAAAAATCTAGTTTTGGATCAAGAAAGTCAAGAAGTACGTGGCGAATAAAAGAATCTACTTTTGGATCAAGAAAATCAAGAATTTGGTCGCGAATACAAAAATCTAGTTTTGGATTAAGAAAATCAAGAATTTGGTCGCCAATACAAAAATCTAGTTTTGGATCAAGAAAATCAAGAATTTGATCGCGAATATTAAAAGCTAATTTTGGATCAAGAAAATCAAGAATTTTAACGCGAATACAAAAATCTAGTTTTGGATCATGAAAATCAAGAATTTTGGTCGCGAATACGAAAATCTAGTTTGGATCAAGAAAATTATGAATTTGGTCGCGAATACAAAAATATAGTTTTGGATCAACAAAATTAAGAATTTGGTCGCGAATACAAAAATCTAGTTTTGGATCAAGAAAGTCAAGAACTACGTGGCAAATACAAGAATCTAGTTTTGGATCAAGAAAATCAAGAATTTGGTCGCGAATACAAAAATCTAGTTTTGGATCAAGAAAATCAAGAATTTTGTCGCGAATACAAAAATCTAGTTTTGGATCAAGAAAATCAAGAACTGCGTGGCTAATACAAAAATGTAGTTTTGGATCAAGAAAATCAAGAACTGCGTGGCGAATACAAAAATGTAGTTTTGGATCAAGAAAATCAAGAATTTGGTCGCGAAAACAAAAAACTAGTTTTGAATCAAGAAAATCAAGAACTGCATGGCGAATAAAAAAATCTAGTTTTCGATCATGAAAATCAAGCACAGCGTGGCGAATACAAAAATCTAGTTTTGGATCAAGAAAATCAAGAACTGCGTGGCAAATAAAAAAATCTAGTTTTGGATCAAGAAAATCAAGAACTGCGTGGCGAATACAAAAATCTAGTTTTGGATCAAGAAAATCAAGAACTGCGTGGCGAATACAAAAATGTAGATTTGGATCATGAAAATAAAGAATTTGGTCGCGAAAACAAAAAACTAATTTTGGATCAAGAAAATCAAGAACTGCGTGGCGAATACAAAAATATAATTTTGCATCAAGAAATTCTAGAACTGCGTGGCGAATACAAAAATAATTTTGGATCAAGAAATTCAAGAATTTTTTCGCGAATACAAAAATCTAGTTTTGGATCAAAAAAGTAAAGATCTACGTGGCGAATACAAAAATCTAGTTTTGGATCAAGAAAATCAAGAATTTGGTCGCGAATACAAAAATCTACTTTTTTTGGATCAAGAAAATCAAGAATTTGGTCGCGAAAACAAAAATCTAGTTTGGGATCAAGAAAATCAAGAATTTGGTCGTCAATACAAAAATCTAGTTTTGGATCAAGGAAATCAAGAATTTTGGTCGCGAATACAAAAATCTAGTTTCGGATCCAGAAAATCAAGAACTACGTAGCGAATATAAAAATCTAATTTTGGATCAAGAAAATGAAAAATTTGGTCGCGAATACAATAATTTAGTTTTTTTTCAAGAAATTCAAGAACTGCGTGGCGAATACAAAAATCTAATTTTGGATCAAGAAAATCAAGCATTTGCTCGCGAAAACCAAAAACTAGTTTTGGATCAAGAAAATCAAGAACTGCGTGGCGAATAAAAAAATCTAGTTTTGGATCAAGAAAATCAAGAACTGCGTGGCGAATACAAAAATTTAGTTTTGGATCAAGAAAATAAAGAATTTGGTCGCGAAAACAAAAATCTAGTTTTGGATCAAGAAAGTCAAGAACTACGTGGCGAATAAAAGAATACTTTTGGATCAAGAAAATAAAGAATTTGGTCGCGAATACAAAAATCTAGTTTTGGATCAAGAAAATCAAGAATTTGGTCGCCAATACAAAAATCTAGTTTTGGATCAAGAAAATCAAGAAGTTGGTCGCGAATATTAAAAGCTAATTTTGGATCAAGAAAATCAAGAATCTTGACGCGAATACAAAAATCTAGTTTTGGATCATGAAAATCAAGAATTTTGGTCGCGAATACAAAAATCTAGTTTGGATCAAGAAAATTATGAATTTGGTCGCGAATACAAAAATATAGTTTTGGATCAACAAAATTAAGAATTTGGTCGCGAATACAAAAATCTAGTTTTGGATCAAGAAAGTCAAGAACTACGTGGCAAATACAAGAATCTAGTTTTGGATCAAGAAAATCAAGAATTTGGTCGCGAATACAAAAATCTAGTTTTGGATCAAGAAAATCAAGAATTTTGTCGCGAATACAAAAATCTAGTTTTGGATCAAGAAAATCAAGAACTGCGTGGCTAATACAAAAATGTAGTTTTGGATCAAGAAAATCAAGAACTGCGTGGCGAATACAAAAATGTAGTTTTGGATCAAGAAAATCAAGAATTTGGTCGCGACAACAAAAAACTAGTTTTGGATCAAGAAAATCAAGAACTGCGTGGCGAATAAAAAAATCTAGTTTTGGATCAAGAAAATCAAGAACTGCGTGGTGAATACTAAAATCTAGTTTTGGATCAAGAAAATCAAGAAAACTGCGTGGCGAATACAAAAATGTAGTTTTGGATCAAGAAAATAAAGAATTTGGTCGCGAAAACAAAAAACTAATTTTGGATCAAGAAAATCAAGAACTGCGTGGCGAATACAAAAATATAATTTTGGATCAAGAAATTCTAGAACTGCGTGGCGAATACAAAAATCTAGTTTTGGATCAAGAAAATCAAGAATTTGGTCGCGAATACAAAAATCTATTTTTGGATCAAGAAAATCAAGAACTGCGTGGCGAATAAAAAAATCTAGTTTTGGATCGAGAAAATCAAGAACTGCGTGGCGAATACAAAAATATAATTTTGGATCAAGAAATTTTAGAATTTTTTCGCGAATACAAAAATCTAGTTTTGGATCAACAAAATCAAGAATTTGGTGGCGAATACAAAAATCTAGTTTGGATCAAGAAAATCATGAATTTAGTCGCGAATACAAAAATATAGTTTTGGATCAACAAAATCAAGAATTTGGTCGCGAATACAAAAATCTAGTTTTGGATCAAGAAAGTCAAGAACTACGTGGCGAATAAAAGAATACTTTTGGATCAAGAAAATAAAGAATTTGGTCCGGAATACAAAAATCTAGTTTTGGATCAAGAAAATCAAGAATTTGGTCGCCAATACAAAAATCTAGTTTTGGATCAAGAAAATCAAGAAGTTGGTCGCGAATATTAAAAGCTAATTTTGGATCAAGAAAATCAAGAATCTTGACGCGAATACAAAAATCTAGTTTTGGATCATGAAAATCAAGAATTTTGGTCGCGAATACAAAAATCTAGTTTGGATCAAGAAAATTATGAATTTGGTCGCGAATACAAAAATATAGTTTTGGATCAACAAAATTAAGAATTTGGTCGCGAATACAAAAATCTAGTTTTGGATCAAGAAAGTAAAGAACTACGTGGCAAATACAAGAATCTAGTTTTCGATCAAGAAAATCAAGAATTTGGTCGCGAATACAAAAATCTAGTTTTGGATCAAGAAAATCAAGAATTTTGTCGCGAATACAAAAATCTAGTTTTGGATCAAGAAAATCAAGAACTGCGTGGCTAATACAAAAATGTAGTTTTGGATCAAGAAAATCAAGAACTGCGTGGCGAATACAAAAATGTAGTTTTGGATCAAGAAAATCAAGAATTTGGTCGCGAAAACAAAAAACTAGTTTTGGATCAAGAAAATCAAGAACTGCGTGGCGAATAAAAAAATCTAGTTTTGGATCAAGAAAATCAAGAACTGCGTGGTGAATACTAAAATCTAGTTTTGGATCAAGAAAATCAAGAAAACTGCGTGGCGAATACAAAAATGTAGTTTTGGATCAAGAAAATAAAGAATTTGGTCGCGAAAACAAAAAACTAATTTTGGATCAAGAAAATCAAGAACTGCGTGGCGAATACAAAAATATAATTTTGGATCAAGAAATTCTAGAACTGCGTGGCGAATACAAAAATAATTTTGGATCAAGAAATTCAAGAATTTTTTCGCGAATACAAAAATCTAGTTTTGGATCAAAAAAGTAAAGATCTACGTGGCGAATACAAAAATCTAGTTTTGGATCAAGAAAATCAAGAATTTGGTCGCGAATACAAAAATCTACTTTTTTTGGATCAAGAAAATCAAGAATTTGGTCGCGAAAACAAAAATCTAGTTTGGGATCAAGAAAATCAAGAATTTGGTCGTCAATACAAAAATCTAGTTTTGGATCAAGGAAATCAAGAATTTTGGTCGCGAATACAAAAATCTAGTTTTGGATCCAAAAAGTCAAGAACTACGTAGCGAATATAAAAATCTAATTTTGGATCAAGAAAATGAAAAATTTGGTCGCGAATACGATAATTTAGTTTTTTTTCAAGAAATTCAAGAACTGCGTGGCGAATACAAAAATCTAATTTTGGATCAAGAAAATCAAGTATTTGCTCGCGAAAATAAAAAACTAGTTTTGGATCAAGAAAATCAAGAACTGCGTGGCGAATAAAAAAATCTAGTTTTGAATCAAGAAAATCAAGAACTGCGTGGCGAATACAAAAATGTATTTTCGGATCAAGAAAATCAAGAAAACAAGTTATGGATCAAGAAAATCAAGAACTGCGTGGCGAATACAAAAATCTAGTTTTGGATCAAGAAAATCAAGAACTGCGTGGCGAATACAAAAATGTAGTTTTGGATCATGAAAATCAAGAATTTGGTCGCGAAAACAAAAAACTAATTTTGGATCAAGAAAATCAAGAACTGCGTGGCGAATAAAAAAATCTAGTTTTGGATCAAGAAAAAATCAAGAACTGCGTGGCGAATACAAAAATGTAATTTTGGATCAAGAAATTCAAGAATTTTGTCGCGAATATAAAAATCTAATTTTGGATCTAGAAAATCAAGAATTTTGACGCGAATACAAAAATCTAGTTTTGGATCAAGAAAATCAAGAATTTGGTCACGAATACAAAAATCTAGTTTGGGATCAAAAAAATCAAGAATTTGGTCGTCAATACAAAAATCTAGTTTTGGATCAAGGAAATCAAGAATTTTGGTCGCGAATACAAAAATCTAGTTTCGGATCCAGAAAGTCAAGAACTACGTAGCGAATATAAAAATCTAATTTTGGATAAAGAAAATGAAAACTTTGGTCGTGAATACAATAATTTAGTTTTTTTTCAAGAAATTCAAGAACTGCGTGGCGAATACAAAAATCTAGTTTTGGATCAAGAAAATCAAGAATTTGGTCGCGAATACAAAAATCTATTTTTGGATCAAGAAAATCAAGAACTGCGTGGCGAATAAAAAAATCTAGTTTTGGATCAAGAAAATCAAGAACTGCGTGGCGAATACAAAAATATAATTTTGGATCAAGAAATTCTAGAATTTTTTCGCGAATACAAAAATCTAGTTTTGGATCAACAAAATCAAGAATTTGGTGGCGAATACAAAAATCTAGTTTGGATCAAGAAAATCATGAATTTAGTCGCGAATACAAAAATATAGTTTTGGATCAACAAAATCAAGAATTTGGTCGCGAATACAAAAATCTAGTTTTGGATCAAGAAAGTCAAGAACTACGTGGCGAATAAAAGAATCTACTTTTGGATCAAGAAAATCAAGAATTTGGTCGCGAATACAAAAATCTAGTTTTGGATCAAGAAAATCAAGAATTTTGTCGCGAATACAAAAATCTAGTTTTGGATCAAGAAAGTCAAGAACTACGTGGCGAATAAAGGAATCTACTTTTGGATCAAGAAAATCAAGAATTTGGTCGCGAATACAAAAATCTAGTTTTGGATCAAGAAAATCAAGAATTTTGTCGCGAATACAAAAATCTAGTTTTGGATCAAGAAAATCAAGAACTGCGTGGCTAATACAAAAATGTAGTTTTGGATCAAGAAAATCAAGAACTGCGTGGCGAATACAAAAATGTAGTTTTGGATCAAGAAAATCAAGAATTTGGTCGCGAAAACAAAAAACTAGTTTTGGATCAAGAAAATCAAGAACTGCATGGCGAATAAAAAAATCTAGTTTTGGATCATGAAAATCAAGCACAGCGTGGCGAATACAAAAATCTAGTTTTGGATCAAGAAAATCAAGAACTGCGTGGCGAATACAAAAATTTAGTTTTGGATCAAGAAAATAAAGAATTTGGTTGCGAAAACAAAAAACTAATTTTGGATCAAGAAAATCAAGAACTGCGTGGCGAATACAAAAATATAATTTTGGATCAAAAATTCTAGAACTGCGTGGCGAATACAAAAATAATTTTGGATCAAGAAATTCAAGAATTTTTTCGCGAATACAAAAATCTAGTTTTGGATCAAAAAAGTAAAGATCTACGTGGCGAATACAAAAATCTAGTTTTGGATCAAGAAAATCAAGAATTTGGTCGCGAATACAAAAATTTACTTTTTTTGGATTAAGAAAATCAAGAATTTGGTCGCAAAACAAAAATCTAGTTTGGGATCAAGAAAATCAAGAATTTGGTCGTCAATACAAAAATCTAGTTTTGGATCAAGGAAATCAAGAATTTTGGTCGCGAATACAAAAATCTAGTTTCGGATCCAGAAAGTAAAGAACTACGTAGCGAATATAAAAATCTAATTTTGGATCAAGAAAATGAAAAATTTGGTCGCGAATACAATAATTTAGTTTTTTTTCAAGAAATTCAAGAACTGCGTGGCGAATACAAAAATCTAATTTTGGATCAAGAAAATCAAGTATTTGCTCGCGAAAATAAAAAACTAGTTTGGGATCAAGAAAATCAAGAACTGCGTGGCGAATACAAAAATGTATTTTCGGATCAAGAAAATCAAGAAATCTAGTTATGGATCAAGAAAATCAAGAACTGCGTGGCGAATACAAAAATCTAGTTTTGGATCAAGAAAATCAAGAATTTGGTCGCGAATACAAAAATCTATTTTTGGATCAAGAAAATCAAGAACTGCGTGGCGAATAAAAAAATCTAGTTTAGGATCAAGAAAATCAAGAACTACGTGGCGAATACAAAAATATAATTTTGGATCAAGAAATTCTAGAATTTTTTCGCGAATACAAAAATCTAGTTTTGGATCAACAAAATCAAGAATTTGGTGGCGAATACAAAAATCTAGTTTGGATCATGAAAATCATGAATTTAGTCGCGAATGCAAAAATATAGTTTTGGATCAACAAAATCAAGAATTTGGTCGCGAATACAAAAATCTAGTTTTGGATCAAGAAAGTCAAGAACTACGTGGCGAATAAAAGAATCTACTTTTGGATCAAGAAAATCAAGAATTTGGTCGCGAATACAAAAATCTAGTTTTGGATCAAGAAAATCAAGAATTTTGTCGCGAATACAAAAATCTAGTTTTGGATCAAGAAAGTCAAGAACTACGTGGCGAATAAAAGAATCTACTTTTGGATCAAGAAAATCAAGAATTTGGTCGCGAATACAAAAATCTAGTTTTGGATCAAGAAAATCAAGAATTTTGTCGCGAATACAAAAATCTAGTTTTGGATCAAGAAAATCAAGAACTGCGTGGCTAATACAAAAATGTAGTTTTGGATCAAGAAAATCAAGAACTGCGTGGCGAATACAAAAATGTAGTTTTGGATCAAGAAAATCAAGAATTTGGTCGCGAAAACAAAAAACTAGTTTTGGATCAAGAAAATCAAGAACTGCATGGCGAATAAAAAAATCTAGTTTTGGATCATGAAAATCAAGCACAGCGTGGCGAATACAAAAATCTAGTTTTGGATCAAGAAAATCAAGAACTGCGTGGCGAATACAAAAATTTAGTTTTGGATCAAGAAAATAAAGAATTTGGTCGCGAAAACAAAAAACTAATTTTAGATCAAGAAAATCAAGAACTGCGTGGCGAATCCAAAAATATAATTTTGGATCAAAAATTCTAGAACTGCGTGGCGAATACAAAAATAATTTTGGATCAAGAAATTCAAGAATTTTTTCGCGAATACAAAAATCTAGTTTTGGATCAAAAAAGTAAAGATCTACGTGGCGAATACAAAAATCTAGTTTTGGATCAAGAAAATCAAGAATTTGGTCGCGAATACAAAAATCTACTTTTTTTGGATTAAGAAAATCAAGAATTTGGTCGCAAAACAAAAATATAGTTTGGGATCAAGAAAATCAAGAATTTGGTCGTCAATACAAAAATCTAGTTTTGGATCAAGGAAATCAAGAATTTTGGTCGCGAATACAAAAATCTAGTTTCGGATCCAGAAAGTAAAGAACTACGTAGCGAATATAAAAATCTAATTTTGGATCAAGAAAATGAAAAATTTGGTCGCGAATACAATAATTTAGTTTTTTTTCAAGAAATTCAAGAACTGCGTGGCGAATACAAAAATCTAATTTTGGATCAAGAAAATCAAGTATTTGCTCGCGAAAATAAAAAACTAGTTTTGGATCAAGAAAATCAAGAACTGCGTGGCGAATACAAAAATGTATTTTCGGATCAAGAAAATCAAGAAATCAAGTTATGGATCAAGAAAATCAAGAACTGCGTGGCGAATACAAAAATCTAGTTTTGGATCAAGAAAATCAAGAACTGCGTGGCGAATACAAAAATGTAGTTTTGGATCATGAAAATCAAGAATTTGGTCGCGAAAACAAAAAACTAATTTTGGATCAAGAAAATCAAGAATTTGGTCGCGAAAACAAAAAACTAGTTTTGAATCAAGAAAATCAAGAACTGCATGGCGAATAAAAAAATCTAGTTTTCGATCATGAAAATCAAGCACAGCGTGGCGAATACAAAAATCTAGTTTTGGATCAAGAAAATCAAGAACTGTGTGGCGAATAAAAAAATCTAGTTTTGGATCAAAAAAATCAAGAACTGCGTGGCGAATACAAAAATCTAGTTTTGGATCAAGAAAATCAAGAACTGCGTGGCGAATACAAAAATGTAGATTTGGATCATGAAATTAAAGAATTTGGTCGCGAAAACAAAAAACTAATTTTGGATCAAGAAAATCAAGAACTGCGTGGCGAATACAAAAATATAATTTTGCATCAAGAAATTGTAGAACTGCGTGGCGAATACAAAAATAATTTTGGATCAAGAAATTCAAAAATTTTTTCGCGAATACAAAAATCTAGTTTTGGATCAAAAAAGTAAAGATCTACGTGGCGAATACAAAAATCTAGTTTTGGATCAAGAAAATCAAGAATTTGGTCGCGAATACAAAAATCTACTTTTTTTGGATCAAGAAAATCAAGAATTTGGTCGCGAAAACAAAAATCTAGTTTGGGATCAAGAAAATCAAGAATTTGGTCGTCAATACAAAAATCTAGTTTTGGATCAAGGAAATCAAGAATTTTGGTCGCGAATACAAAAATCTAGTTTCGGATCCAGAAAATCAAGAACTACGTAGCGAATATAAAAATCTAATTTTGGATCAAGAAAATGAAAAATTTGGTCGCGAATACAATAATTTAGTTTTTTTTCAAGAAATTCAAGAACTGCGTGGCGAATACAAAAATCTAATTTTGGATCAAGAAAATCAAGCATTTGCTCGCGAAAACAAAAAACTAGTTTTGGATCAAGAAAATCAAGAACTGCGTGGCGAATAAAAAAATCTAGTTTTGAATCAAGAAAATCAAGAACTGCGTGGCGAATACAAAAATGTAATTTTGGATCAAGAAATTCAAGAATTTTTTCGCGAATACAAAAATCTAGTTTTGGATCAAGAAAGTAAAGAACTGCGTGGCGAATAAAAAAATCTAGTTTTGGATAAAGAAAATCAAGAACTGCGTGGCGAATACAAAAATCTAGTTTTGGATCAAGAAAATCAAGAATTTGGTCGCGAATACAAAAATCTATTTTTGGATCAAGAAAATCAAGAACTGCGTGGCGAATAAAAAAATCTAGTTTTGGATCGAGAAAATCAAGAACTGCGTGGCGAATACAAAAATATAATTTTGGATCAAGAAATTTTAGAATTTTTTCGCGAATACAAAAATCTAGTTTTGGTTCAACAAAATCAAGAATTTGGTGGCGAATACAAAAATCTAGTTTGGATCAAGAAAATCTTGAATTTAGTCGCGAATACAAAAATATAGTTTTGGATCAACAAAATCAAGAATTTGGTCGCGAATACAAAAATCTAGTTTTTGATCAAGAAAGTCAAGAACTACGTGGCGAATAAAAGAATACTTTTGGATCAAGAAAATAAAGAATTTGGTGGCGAATACAAAAATCTAGTTTTGGATCAAGAAAATCTTGAATTTAGTCGCGAATACAAAAATATAGTTTTGGATCAACAAAATCAAGAATTTGGTCGCGAATACAAAAATCTAGTTTTTGATCAAGAAAGTCAAGAACTACGTGGCGAATAAAAGAATACTTTTGGATCAAGAAAATAAAGAATTTGGTCGCGAATACAAAAATCTAGTTTTGGATCAAGAAAATCAAGAATTTGGTCGCCAATACAAAAATCTAGTTTTGGATCAAGAAAATCAAGAATTTGGTCGCGAATATTAAAAGCTAATTTTGGATCAAGAAAATCAAAAATCTTGACGCGAATACAAAAATCTAGTTTTGGATCAAGAAAATCAAGAATTTGGTCGCGAATACAAAAATCTATTTTTGGATCAAGAAAATCAAGAACTGCGTGGCGAATAAAAAAATCTAGTTTAGGATCAAGAAAATCAAGAACTGCGTGGCGAATACAAAAATACAATTTTGGATCAAGAAATTCTAGAATTTTTTCGCGAATACAAAAATATAGTTTTGGATCAACAAAATCAAGAATTTGGTCGCGAATACAAAAATCTAGTTTTGGATCAAGAAAGTCAAGAACTACGTGGCGAATAAAAGAATCTACTTTTGGATCAAGAAAATCAAGAATTTGGTCGCGAATACAAAAATCTAGTTTTGGATCAAGAAAATCAAGAATTTTGTCGCGAATACAAAAATCTAGTTTTGGATCAAGAAAGTCAAGAACTACGTGGCGAATAAAAGAATCTACTTTTGGATCAAGAAAATCAAGAATTTGGTCGCGAATACAAAAATCTAGTTTTGGATCAAGAAAATCAAGAATTTTGTCGCGAATACAAAAATCTAGTTTTGGATCAAGAAAATCAAGAACTGCGTGGCTAATACAAAAATGTAGTTTTGGATCAAGAAAATCAAGAACTGCGTGGCGAATACAAAAATGTAGTTTTGGATCAAGAAAATCAAGAATTTGGTCGCGAAAACAAAAAACTAGTTTTGGATCAAGAAAATCAAGAACTGCATGGCGAATAAAAAAATCTAGTTTTGGATCATGAAAATCAAGCACAGCGTGGCGAATACAAAAATCTAGTTTTGGATCAAGAAAATCAAGAACTGCGTGGCGAATACAAAAATTTAGTTTCGGATCAAGAAAATAAAGAATTTGGTCGCGAAAACAAAAAACTAATTTTGGATCAAGAAAATCAAGAACTGCGTGGCGAATCCAAAAATATAATTTTGGATCAAAAATTCTAGAACTGCGTGGCGAATACAAAAATAATTTTGGATCAAGAAATTCAAGAATTTTTTCGCGAATACAAAAATCTAGTTTTGGATCAAAAAAGTAAAGATCTACGTGGCGAATACAAAAATCTAGTTTTGGATCAAGAAAATCAAGAATTTGGTCGCGAATACAAAAATCTACTTTTTTTGGATTAAGAAAATCAAGAATTTGGTCGCAAAACAAAAATATAGTTTGGGATCAAGAAAATCAAGAATTTGGTCGTCAATACAAAAATCTAGTTTTGGATCAAGGAAATCAAGAATTTTGGTCGCGAATACAAAAATCTAGTTTCGGATCCAGAAAGTAAAGAACTACGTAGCGAATATAAAAATCTAATTTTGGATCAAGAAAATGAAAAATTTGGTCGCGAATACAATAATTTAGTTTTTTTTCAAGAAATTCAAGAACTGCGTGGCGAATACAAAAATCTAATTTTGGATCAAGAAAATCAAGTATTTGCTCGCGAAAATAAAAAACTAGTTTTGGATCAAGAAAATCAAGAACTGCGTGGCGAATACAAAAATGTATTTTCGGATCAAGAAAATCAAGAAATCAAGTTATGGATCAAGAAAATCAAGAACTGCGTGGCGAATACAAAAATCTAGTTTTGGATCAAGAAAATCAAGAACTGCGTGGCGAATACAAAAATGTAGTTTTGGATCATGAAAATCAAGAATTTGGTCGCGAAAACAAAAAACTAATTTTGGATCAAGAAAATCAAGAATTTGGTCGCGAAAAAAAAAAACTAGTTTTGAATCAAGAAAATCAAGAACTGCATGGCGAATAAAAAAATCTAGTTTTCGATCATGAAAATCAAGCACAGCGTGGCGAATACAAAAATCTAGTTTTGGATCAAGAAAATCAAGAACTGTGTGGCGAATAAAAAAATCTAGTTTTGGATCAAAAAAATCAAGAACTGCGTGGCGAATACAAAAATCTAGTTTTGGATCAAGAAAATCAAGAACTGCGTGGCGAATACAAAAATGTAGATTTGGATCATGAAATTAAAGAATTTGGTCGCGAAAACAAAAAACTAATTTTGGATCAAGAAAATCAAGAACTGCGTGGCGAATACAAAAATATAATTTTGCATCAAGAAATTCTAGAACTGCGTGGCGAATACAAAAATAATTTTGGATCAAGAAATTCAAAAATTTTTTCGCGAATACAAAAATCTAGTTTTGGATCAAAAAAGTAAAGATCTACGTGGCGAATACAAAAATCTAGTTTTGGATCAAGAAAATCAAGAATTTGGTCGCGAATACAAAAATCTACTTTTTTTGGATCAAGAAAATCAAGAATTTGGTCGCGAAAACAAAAATCTAGTTTGGGATCAAGAAAATCAAGAATTTGGTCGTCAATACAAAAATCTAGTTTTGGATCAAGGAAATCAAGAATTTTGGTCGCGAATACAAAAATCTAGTTTCGGATCCAGAAAATCAAGAACTACGTAGCGAATATAAAAATCTAATTTTGGATCAAGAAAATGAAAAATTTGGTCGCGAATACAATAATTTAGTTTTTTTTCAAGAAATTCAAGAACTGCGTGGCGAATACAAAAATCTAATTTTGGATCAAGAAAATCAAGCATTTGCTCGCGAAAACAAAAAACTAGTTTTGGATCAAGAAAATCAAGAACTGCGTGGCGAATAAAAAAATCTAGTTTTGAATCAAGAAAATCAAGAACTGCGTGGCGAATACAAAAATGTAATTTTGGATCAAGAAATTCAAGAATTTTTTCGGGAATACAAAAATCTAGTTTTGGATCAAGAAAGTAAAGAACTGCGTGGCGAATAAAAAAATCTAGTTTTGGATAAAGAAAATCAAGAACTGCGTGGCGAATACAAAAATCTAGTTTTGGATCAAGAAAATCAAGAATTTGGTCGCGAATACAAAAATCTATTTTTGTATCAAGAAAATCAAGAACTGCGTGGCGAATAAAAAAATCTAGTTTTGGATCGAGAAAATCAAGAACTGCGTGGCGAATACAAAAATATAATTTTGGATCAAGAAATTTTAGAATTTTTTCGCGAATACAAAAATCCAGTTTTGGTTCAACAAAATCAAGAATTTGGTGGCGAATACAAAAATCTAGTTTGGATCATGAAAATCTTGAATTTAGTCGCGAATACAAAAATATAGTTTTGGATCAACAAAATCAAGAATTTGGTCGCGAATACAAAAATCTAGTTTTTGATCAAGAAAGTCAAGAACTACGTGGCGAATAAAAGAATACTTTTGGATCAAGAAAATAAAGAATTTGGTAGCGAATACAAAAATCTAGTTTTGGATCAAGAAAATCTTGAATTTAGTCGCGAATACAAAAATATAGTTTTGGATCAACAAAATCAAGAATTTGGTCGCGAATACAAAAATCTAGTTTTTGATCATGAAAGTCAAGAACTACGTGGCGAATAAAAGAATACTTTTGGATCAAGAAAATAAAGAATTTGGTCGCGAATACAAAAATCTAGTTTTGGATCAAGAAAATCAAGAATTTGGTCGCCAATACAAAAATCTAGTTTTGGATCAAGAAAATCAAGAATTTGGTCGCGAATATTAAAAGCTAATTTTGGATCAAGAAAATCAAAAATCTTGACGCGAATACAAAAATCTAGTTTTGGATCATGAAAATCAAGAATTTTGGTCGCGAATACAAAAATCTAGTTTGGATCAAGAAAATTATGAATTTGGTCGCGAATACAAAAATATAGTTTTGGATCAACAAAATTAAGAATTTGGTCGCGAATACAAAAATCTAGTTTTGGATTAAGAAAGTCAAGAACTACGTGGCAAATACAAGAATCTAGTTTTGGATCAAGAAAATCAAGAATTTGGTCGCGAATACAAAAATCTAGTTTTGGATCAAGAAAATCAAGAATTTTGTCGCGAATACAAAAATCTAGTTTTGGATCAAGAAAATCAAGAACTGCGTGGCTAATACAAAAATGTAGTTTTGGATCAAGAAAATCAAGAACTGCGTGGCGAATACAAAAATCTAGTTTTGGATCAAGAAAATCAAGAATTTGGTCGCGAATACAAAAATCTATTTTTGGATCAAGAAAATCAAGAACTGCGTGGCGAATAAAAAAATCTAGTTTTGGATCGAGAAAATCAAGAACTGCGTGGCGAATACAAAAATATAATTTTGGATCAAGAAATTTTAGAATTTTTTCGCGAATACAAAAATCTAGTTTTGGTTCAACAAAATCAAGAATTTGGTGGCGAATACAAAAATCTAGTTTGGATCAAGAAAATCTTGAATTTAGTCGTGAATACAAAAATATAGTTTTGGATCAACAAAATCAAGAATTTGGTCGCGAATACAAAAATCTAGTTTTTGATCAAGAAAGTCAAGAACTACGTGGCGAATAAAAGAATACTTTTGGATCAAGAAAATAAAGAATT
This sequence comes from x Bolboschoenoplectus mariqueter, assembly GCA_037678475.1. NCBI lineage: Eukaryota > Viridiplantae > Streptophyta > Magnoliopsida > Poales > Cyperaceae > x Bolboschoenoplectus > x Bolboschoenoplectus mariqueter. Next base: position 219,522 of record CM075286.1, on the reverse strand, counting down.
TGGTGGCGAATACAAAAATCTAGTTTTGGATCAAGAAAATCTTGAATTTAGTCGCGAATACAAAAATATAGTTTTGGATCAACAAAATCAAGAATTTGGTCGCGAATACAAAAATCTAGTTTTTGATCAAGAAAGTCAAGAACTACGTGGCGAATAAAAGAATACTTTTGGATCAAGAAAATAAAGAATTTGGTCGCGAATACAAAAATCTAGTTTTGGATCAAGAAAATCAAGAATTTGGTCGCCAATACAAAAATCTAGTTTTGGATCAAGAAAATCAAGAATTTGGTCGCGAATATTAAAAGCTAATTTTGGATCAAGAAAATCAAAAATCTTGACGCGAATACAAAAATCTAGTTTTGGATCAAGAAAATCAAGAATTTGGTCGTGAATACAAAAATCTATTTTTGGATCAAGAAAATCAAGAACTGCGTGGCGAATAAAAAAATCTAGTTTAGGATAAAGAAAATCAAGAACTGCGTGGCGAATACAAAAATATAATTTTGGATCAAGAAATTCTAGAATTTTTTCGCGAATACAAAAATCTAGTTTTGGATCAACAAAATCAAGAATTTGGTGGCGAATACAAAAATCTAGTTTGGATCATGAAAATCATGAATTTAGTCGCGAATACAAAAATATAGTTTTGGATCAACAAAATCAAGAATTTGGTCGCGAATACAAAAATCTAGTTTTGGATCAAGAAAGTCAAGAACTACGTGGCGAATAAAAGAATCTACTTTTGGATCAAGAAAATCAAGAATTTGGTCGCGAATACAAAAATCTAGTTTTGGATCAAGAAAATCAAGAATTTTGTCGCGAATACAAAAATCTAGTTTTGGATCAAGAAAGTCAAGAACTACGTGGCGAATAAAAGAATCTACTTTTGGATCAAGAAAATCAAGAATTTGGTCGCGAATACAAAAATCTAGTTTTGGATCAAGAAAATCAAGAATTTTGTCGCGAATACAAAAATCTAGTTTTGGATCAAGAAAATCAAGAACTGCGTGGCTAATACAAAAATGTAGTTTTGGATCAAGAAAATCAAGAACTGCGTGGCGAATACAAAAATGTAGTTTTGGATCAAGAAAATCAAGAATTTGGTCGCGAAAACAAAAAACTAGTTTTGGATCAAGAAAATCAAGAACTGCATGGCGAATAAAAAAATCTAGTTTTGGATCATGAAAATCAAGCACAGCGTGGCGAATACAAAAATCTAGTTTTGGATCAAGAAAATCAAGAACTGCGTGGCGAATACAAAAATTTAGTTTTGGATCAAGAAAATAAAGAATTTGGTCGCGAAAACAAAAAACTAATTTTGGATCAAGAAAATCAAGAACTGCGTGGCGAATCCAAAAATATAATTTTGGAACAAAAATTCTAGAACTGCGTGGCGAATACAAAAATAATTTTGGATCAAGAAATTCAAGAATTTTTTCGCGAATACAAAAATCTAGTTTTGGATCAAAAAAGTAAAGATCTACGTGGCGAATACAAAAATCTAGTTTTGGATCAAGAAAATCAAGAATTTGGTCGCGAATACAAAAATCTACTTTTTTTGGATTAAGAAAATCAAGAATTTGGTCGCAAAACAAAAATATAGTTTGGGATCAAGAAAATCAAGAATTTGGTCGTCAATACAAAAATCTAGTTTTGGATCAAGGAAATCAAGAATTTTGGTCGCGAATACAAAAATCTAGTTTCGGATCCAGAAAGTAAAGAACTACGTAGCGAATATAAAAATCTAATTTTGGATCAAGAAAATGAAAAATTTGGTCGCGAATACAATAATTTAGTTTTTTTCAAGAAATTCAAGAACTGCGTGGCGAATACAAAAATCTAATTTTGGATCAAGAAAATCAAGTATTTGCTCGCGAAAATAAAAAACTAGTTTTGGATCAAGAAAATCAAGAACTGCGTGGCGAATACAAAAATGTATTTTCGGATCAAGAAAATCAAGAAATCAAGTTATGGATCAAGAAAATCAAGAACTGCGTGGCGAATACAAAAATCTAGTTTTGGATCAAGAAAATCAAGAACTGCGTGGCGAATACAAAAATCTAGTTTTGGATCAAGAAAATCAAGAACTGCGTGGCGAATACAAAAATGTAGTTTTGGATCATGAAAATCAAGAATTTGGTCGCGAAAACAAAAAACTAATTTTGGATCAAGAAAATCAAGAATTTGGTCGCGAAAACAAAAAACTAGTTTTGAATCAAGAAAATCAAGAACTGCATGGCGAATAAAAAAATCTAGTTTTCGATCATGAAAATCAAGCACAGCGTGGCGAATACAAAAATCTAGTTTTGGATCAAGAAAATCAAGAACTGTGTGGCGAATAAAAAAATCTAGTTTTGGATCAAAAAAATCAAGAACTGCGTGGCGAATACAAAAATCTAGTTTTGGATCAAGAAAATCAAGAACTGCGTGGCGAATACAAAAATGTAGATTTGGATCATGAAATTAAAGAATTTGGTCGCGAAAACAAAAAACTAATTTTGGATCAAGAAAATCAAGAACTGCGTGGCGAATACAAAAATATAATTTTGCATCAAGAAATTCTAGAACTGCGTGGCGAATACAAAAATAATTTTGGATCAAGAAATTCAAAAATTTTTTCGCGAATACAAAAATCTAGTTTTGGATCAAAAAAGTAAAGATCTACGTGGCGAATACAAAAATCTAGTTTTGGATCAAGAAAATCAAGAATTTGGTCGCGAATACAAAAATCTACTTTTTTTGGATCAAGAAAATCAAGAATTTGGTCGCGAAAACAAAAATCTAGTTTGGGATCAAGAAAATCAAGAATTTGGTCGTCAATACAAAAATCTAGTTTTGGATCAAGGAAATCAAGAATTTTGGTCGCGAATACAAAAATCTAGTTTCGGATCCAGAAAATCAAGAACTACGTAGCGAATATAAAAATCTAATTTTGGATCAAGAAAATGAAAAATTTGGTCGCGAATACAATAATTTAGTTTTTTTTCAAGAAATTCAAGAACTGCGTGGCGAATACAAAAATCTAATTTTGGATCAAGAAAATCAAGCATTTGCTCGCGAAAACAAAAAACTAGTTTTGGATCAAGAAAATCAAGAACTGCGTGGCGAATAAAAAAATCTAGTTTTGAATCAAGAAAATCAAGAACTGCGTGGCGAATACAAAAATGTAATTTTGGATCAAGAAATTCAAGAATTTTTTCGCGAATACAAAAATCTAGTTTTGGATCAAGAAAGTAAAGAACTGCGTGGCGAATAAAAAAATCTAGTTTTGGATAAAGAAAATCAAGAACTGCGTGGCGAATACAAAAATCTAGTTTTGGATCAAGAAAATCAAGAATTTGGTCGCGAATACAAAAATCTATTTTTGGATCAAGAAAATCAAGAACTGCGTGGCGAATAAAAAAATCTAGTTTTGGATCGAGAAAATCAAGAACTGCGTGGCGAATACAAAAATATAATTTTGGATCAAGAAATTTTAGAATTTTTTCGCGAATACAAAAATCCAGTTTTGGTTCAACAAAATCAAGAATTTGGTGGCGAATACAAAAATCTAGTTTGGATCATGAAAATCTTGAATTTAGTCGCGAATACAAAAATATAGTTTTGGATCAACAAAATCAAGAATTTGGTCGCGAATACAAAAATCTAGTTTTTGATCAAGAAAATCAAGAACTACGTGGCGAATAAAAGAATACTTTTGGATCAAGAAAATAAAGAATTTGGTGGCGAATACAAAAATCTAGTTTTGGATCAAGAAAATCTTGAATTTAGTCGCGAATACAAAAATATAGTTTTGGATCAACAAAATCAAGAATTTGGTCGCGAATACAAAAATCTAGTTTTTGATCAAGAAAGTCAAGAACTACGTGGCGAATAAAAGAATACTTTTGGATCAAGAAAATAAAGAATTTGGTCGCGAATACAAAAATCTAGTTTTGGATCAAGAAAATCAAGAATTTGGTCGCCAATACAAAAATCTAGTTTTGGATCAAGAAAATCAAGAATTTGGTCGCGAATATTAAAAGCTAATTTTGGATCAAGAAAATCAAAAATCTTGACGCGAATACAAAAATCTAGTTTTGGATCATGAAAATCAAGAATTTTGGTCGCGAATACAAAAATCTAGTTTGGATCAAGAAAATTATGAATTTGGTCGCGAATACAAAAATATAGTTTTGGATCAACAAAATTAAGAATTTGGTCGCGAATACAAAAATCTAGTTTTGGATCAAGAAAGTCAAGAACTACGTGGCAAATACAAGAATCTAGTTTTGGATCAAGAAAATCAAGAATTTGGTCGCGAATACAAAAATCTAGTTTTGGATCAAGAAAATCAAGAATTTTGTCGCGAATACAAAAATCTAGTTTTGGATCAAGAAAATCAAGAACTGCGTGGCTAATACAAAAATGTAGTTTTGGATCAAGAAAATCAAGAACTGCGTGGCGAATACAAAAATGTAGTTTTGGATCAAGAAAATCAAGAATTTGGTCGCGAAAACAAAAAACTAGTTTTGGATCAAGAAAATCAAGAACTGCGTAGCGAATAAAAAAATCTAGTTTTGGATCAAGAAAATCAAGAACTGCGTGGTGAATACTAAAATCTAGTTTTGGATCAAGAAAATCAAGAACTGCGTGGCGAATACAAAAATGTAGTTTTGGATCAAGAAAATAAAGAATTTGGTCGCGAAAACAAAAAACTAATTTTGGATCAAGAAACTCAAGAACTGCGTGGCGAATACAAAAATATAATTTTGGATCAAGAAATTCTAGAACTGCGTGGCGAATACAAAAATAATTTTGGATCAAGAAATTCAAGAATTTTTTCGCGAATACAAAAATCTAGTTTTGGATCAAAAAAGTAAAGATCTACGTGACGAATACAAAAATCTAGTTTTGGATCAAGAAAATCAAGAATTTGGTCGCGAATACAAAAATCTACTTTTTTTGGATCAAGAAAATCAAGAATTTGGTCGCGAAAACAAAAATCTAGTTTGGGATCAAGAAAATCAAGAATTTGGTCGTCAATACAAAAATCTAGTTTTGGATCAAGGAAATCAAGAATTTTGGTCGCGAATACAAAAATCTAGTTTCGGATCCAGAAAGTCAAGAACTACGTAGCGAATATAAAAATCTAATTTTGGATCAAGAAAATGAAAAATTTGGTCGCGAATACGATAATTTAGTTTTTTTTCAAGAAATTCAAGAACTGCGTGGCGAATACAAAAATCTAATTTTGGATCAAGAAAATCAAGTATTTGCTCGCGAAAATAAAAAACTAGTTTTGGATCAAGAAAATCAAGAACTGCGTGGCGAATAAAAAAATCTAGTTTTGAATCAAGAAAATCAAGAACTGCGTGGCGAATACAAAAATGTATTTTCGGATCAAGAAAATCAAGAAATCAAGTTATGGATCAAGAAAATCAAGAACTGCGTGGCGAATACAAAAATCTAGTTTTGGATCAAAAAAATCAAGAACTGCGTGGCGAATACAAAAATGTAGTTTTGGATCATGAAAATCAAGAATTTGGTCGCGAAAACAAAAAACTAATTTTGGATCAAGAAAATCAAGAACTGCGTGGCGAATAAAAAAATCTAGTTTTGGATCAAGAAAAAATCAAGAACTGCGTGGCGAATACAAAAATGTAATTTTGGATCAAGAAATTCAAGAATTTTGTCGCGAATATAAAAATCTAATTTTGGATCTAGAAAATCAAGAATTTTGACGCGAATACAAAAATCTAGTTTTGGATCAAGAAAATCAAGAATTTGGTCACGAATACAAAAATCTAGTTTGGGATCAAGAAAATCAAGAATTTAGTCGTCAATACAAAAATCTAGTTTTGGATCAAGGAAATCAAGAATTTTGGTCGCGAATACAAAAATCTAGTTTCGGATCCAGAAAGTCAAGAACTACGTAGCGAATATAAAAATCTAATTTTGGATCAAGAAAATGAAAACTTTGGTCGCGAATACAATAATTTAGTTTTTTTTCAAGAAATTCAAGAACTGCGTGGCGAATACAAAAATCTAGTTTTGGATCAAGAAAATCAAGAATTTGGTCGCGAATACAAAAATCTATTTTTGGATCAAGAAAATCAAGAACTGCGTGGCGAATAAAAAAATCTAGTTTTGGATCAAGAAAATCAAGAACTGCGTGGCGAATACAAAAATATAATTTTGGATCAAGAAATTATAGAATTTTTTCGCGAATACAAAAATCTAGTTTTGGATCAACAAAATCAAGAATTTGGTGGCGAATACAAAAATCTAGTTTGGATCAAGAAAATCATGAATTTAGTCGCGAATACAAAAATGTAGTTTTGGATCAACAAAATCAAGAATTTGGTCGCGAATACAAAAATCTAGTTTTGGATCAAGAAAGTCAAGAACTACGTGGCGAATAAAAGAATCTACTTTTGGATCAAGAAAGTCAAGAACTACGTGGCGAATAAAAGAATCTACTTTTGGATCAAGAAAATCAAGAATTTGGTCGCGAATACAAAAATCTAGTTTTGGATCAACAAAATCAAGAATTTGGTGGCGAATACAAAAATCTAGTTTTGGATCAAGAAAATCAAGAATTTGGTCGCCAATACAAAAATCTAGTTTTGGATCAAGAAAATCAAGAATTTGGTCGCGAATATTAAAAGCTAATTTTGGATCAAGAAAATCAAGAATTTTGACGCGAATACAAAAATCTAGTTTTGGAGCATGAAAATCAAGAATTTTGGTCGCGAATACAAAAATCTAGTTTGGATCAAGAAAATTATGAATTTGGTCGCGAATACAGAAATATAATTTTGGATCAACAAAATCAAGAATTTGGTCGCGAATACAAAAATCTAGTTTTGGATCAAGAAAGTCAAGAACTACGTGGCGAATAAAAGAATCTACTTTTGGATCAAGAAAATCAAGAATTTGGTCGCGAATACAAAAATCTAGTTTTGGATCAAGAAAATCAAGAATTTGGTCGCCAATACAAAAATCTAGTTTTGGATCAAGAAAATCAAGAATTTGGTCGCGAATATTAAAAGCTAATTTTGGATCAAGAAAATCAAGAATTTTGACGCGAATACAAAAATCTAGTTTTGGAGCATGAAAATCAAGAATTTTGGTCGCGAATACAAAAATCTAGTTTGGATCAAGAAAATTATGAATTTGGTCGCGAATACAGAAATATAATTTTGGATCAACAAAATTAAGAATTTGGTCGCGAATACAAAAATCTAGTTTTGGATCAAGAAAGTCAAGAATTTTGTCGCGAATACAAAAATGTAGTTTTGGATCAAGAAAATCAAGAACTGCGTGGCGAATACAAAAATGTAGTTTTGGATCAAGAAAATCAAGAATTTGGTCGCGAAAACAAAAAACTAGTTTTGGATCAAGAAAATCAAGAACTGCGTAGCGAATAAAAAAATCTAGTTTTGGATCAAGAAAATCAAGAACTGCGTGGTGAATACTAAAATCTAGTTTTGGATCAAGAAAATCAAGAACTGCGTGGCGAATACAAAAATGTAGTTTTGGATCAAGAAAATAAAGAATTTGGTCGCGAAAACAAAAAACTAATTTTGGATCAAGAAACTCAAGAACTGCGTGGCGAATACAAAAATATAATTTTGGATCAAGAAATTCTAGAACTGCGTGGCGAATACAAAAATAATTTTGGATCAAGAAATTCAAGAATTTTTTCGCGAATACAAAAATCTAGTTTTGGATCAAAAAAGTAAAGATCTACGTGACGAATACAAAAATCTAGTTTTGGATCAAGAAAATCAAGAATTTGGTCGCGAATACAAAAATCTACTTTTTTTGGATCAAGAAAATCAAGAATTTGGTCGCGAAAACAAAAATCTAGTTTGGGATCAAGAAAATCAAGAATTTGGTCGTCAATACAAAAATCTAGTTTTGGATCAAGGAAATCAAGAATTTTGGTCGCGAATACAAAAATCTAGTTTCGGATCCAGAAAGTCAAGAACTACGTAGCGAATATAAAAATCTAATTTTGGATCAAGAAAATGAAAAATTTGGTCGCGAATACGATAATTTAGTTTTTTTTCAAGAAATTCAAGAACTGCGTGGCGAATACAAAAATCTAATTTTGGATCAAGAAAATCAAGTATTTGCTCGCGAAAATAAAAAACTAGTTTTGGATCAAGAAAATCAAGAACTGCGTGGCGAATAAAAAAATCTAGTTTTGAATCAAGAAAATCAAGAACTGCGTGGCGAATACAAAAATGTATTTTCGGATCAAGAAAATCAAGAAATCAAGTTATGGATCAAGAAAATCAAGAACTGCGTGGCGAATACAAAAATCTAGTTTTGGATCAAAAAAATCAAGAACTGCGTGGCGAATACAAAAATGTAGTTTTGGATCATGAAAATCAAGAATTTGGTCGCGAAAACAAAAAACTAATTTTGGATCAAGAAAATCAAGAACTGCGTGGCGAATAAAAAAATCTAGTTTTGGATCAAGAAAAAATCAAGAACTGCGTGGCGAATACAAAAATGTAATTTTGGATCAAGAAATTCAAGAATTTTGTCGCGAATATAAAAATCTAATTTTGGATCTAGAAAATCAAGAATTTTGACGCGAATACAAAAATCTAGTTTTGGATCAAGAAAATCAAGAATTTGGTCACGAATACAAAAATCTAGTTTGGGATCAAGAAAATCAAGAATTTAGTCGTCAATACAAAAATCTAGTTTTGGATCAAGGAAATCAAGAATTTTGGTCGCGAATACAAAAATCTAGTTTCGGATCCAGAAAGTCAAGAACTACGTAGCGAATATAAAAATCTAATTTTGGATCAAGAAAATGAAAACTTTGGTCGCGAATACAATAATTTAGTTTTTTTTCAAGAAATTCAAGAACTGCGTGGCGAATACAAAAATCTAGTTTTGGATCAAGAAAATCAAGAATTTGGTCGCGAATACAAAAATCTATTTTTGGATCAAGAAAATCAAGAACTGCGTGGCGAATAAAAAAATCTAGTTTTGGATCAAGAAAATCAAGAACTGCGTGGCGAATACAAAAATATAATTTTGGATCAAGAAATTATAGAATTTTTTCGCGAATACAAAAATCTAGTTTTGGATCAACAAAATCAAGAATTTGGTGGCGAATACAAAAATCTAGTTTGGATCAAGAAAATCATGAATTTAGTCGCGAATACAAAAATGTAGTTTTGGATCAACAAAATCAAGAATTTGGTCGCGAATACAAAAATCTAGTTTTGGATCAAGAAAGTCAAGAACTACGTGGCGAATAAAAGAATCTACTTTTGGATCAAGAAAGTCAAGAACTACGTGGCGAATAAAAGAATCTACTTTTGGATCAAGAAAATCAAGAATTTGGTCGCGAATACAAAAATCTAGTTTTGGATCAACAAAATCAAGAATTTGGTGGCGAATACAAAAATCTAGTTTTGGATCAAGAAAATCAAGAATTTGGTCGCCAATACAAAAATCTAGTTTTGGATCAAGAAAATCAAGAATTTGGTCGCGAATATTAAAAGCTAATTTTGGATCAAGAAAATCAAGAATTTTGACGCGAATACAAAAATCTAGTTTTGGAGCATGAAAATCAAGAATTTTGGTCGCGAATACAAAAATCTAGTTTGGATCAAGAAAATTATGAATTTGGTCGCGAATACAGAAATATAATTTTGGATCAACAAAATCAAGAATTTGGTCGCGAATACAAAAATCTAGTTTTGGATCAAGAAAGTCAAGAACTACGTGGCGAATAAAAGAATCTACTTTTGGATCAAGAAAATCAAGAATTTGGTCGCGAATACAAAAATCTAGTTTTGGATCAAGAAAATCAAGAATTTGGTCGCCAATACAAAAATCTAGTTTTGGATCAAGAAAATCAAGAATTTGGTCGCGAATATTAAAAGCTAATTTTGGATCAAGAAAATCAAGAATTTTGACGCGAATACAAAAATCTAGTTTTGGAGCATGAAAATCAAGAATTTTGGTCGCGAATACAAAAATCTAGTTTGGATCAAGAAAATTATGAATTTGGTCGCGAATACAGAAATATAATTTTGGATCAACAAAATTAAGAATTTGGTCGCGAATACAAAAATCTAGTTTTGGATCAAGAAAGTCAAGAACTACGTGGCAAATACAAGAATCTAGTTTTGGATCAAGAAAATCAAGAATTTGGTCGCGAATACAAAAATCTAGTTTTGGATCAAGAAAATCAAGAATTTTGTCGCGAATACAAAAATCTAGTTTTGGATCAAGAAAATCAAGAACTGCGTGGCTAATACAAAAATGTAGTTTTGGATCAAGAAAATCAAGAACTGCGTGGCGAATACAAAAATGTAGTTTTGGATCAAGAAAATCAAGAATTTGGTCGCGAAAACAAAAAACTAGTTTTGGATCAAGAAAATCAAGAACTGCATGGCGAATAAAAAAATCTAGTTTTGGATCAACAAAATCAAGAATTTGGTGGCGAATACAAAAATCTAGTTTTGGATCAAGAAAGTCAAGAACTACGTGGCGAATAAAAGAATCTACTTTTGGATCAAGAAAGTCAAGAACTACGTGGCGAATAAAAGAATCTACTTTTGGATCAAGAAAATCAAGAATTTGGTCGCGAATACAAAAATCTAGTTTTGGATCAACAAAATCAAGAATTTGGTGGCGAATACAAAAATCTAGTTTTGGATCAAGAAAATCAAGAATTTGGTCGCCAATACAAAAATCTAGTTTTGGATCAAGAAAATCAAGAATTTGGTCGCGAATATTAAAAGCTAATTTTGGATCAAGAAAATCAAGAATTTTGACGCGAATACAAAAATCTAGTTTTGGAGCATGAAAATCAAGAATTTTGGTCGCGAATACAAAAATCTAGTTTGGATCAACAAAATCATGAATTTAGTCGCGAATACAAAAATGTAGTTTTGGATCAACAAAATCAAGAATTTGGTCGCGAATACAAAAATCTAGTTTTGGATCAAGAAAGTCAAGAACTACGTGGCGAATAAAAGAATCTACTTTTGGATCAAGAAAATCAAGAATTTGGTCGCGAATACAAAAATCTAGTTTTGGATCAAGAAAATCAAGAATTTGGTCGCCAATACAAAAATCTAGTTTTGGATCAAGAAAATCAAGAATTTGGTCGCGAATATTAAAAGCTAATTTTGGATCAAGAAAATCAAGAATTTTGACGCGAATACAAAAATCTAGTTTTGGAGCATGAAAATCAAGAATTTTGGTCGCGAATACAAAAATCTAGTTTGGATCAAGAAAATTATGAATTTGGTCGCGAATACAGAAATATAATTTTGGATCAACAAAATTAAGAATTTGGTCGCGAATACAAAAATCTAGTTTTGGATCAAGAAAGTCAAGAACTACGTGGCAAATACAAGAATCTAGTTTTGGATCAAGAAAATCAAGAATTTGGTCGCGAATACAAAAATCTAGTTTTGGATCAAGAAAATCAAGAATTTTGTCGCGAATACAAAAATCTAGTTTTGGATCAAGAAAATCAAGAACTGCGTGGCTAATACAAAAATGTAGTTTTGGATCAAGAAAATCAAGAACTGCGTGGCGAATACAAAAATGTAGTTTTGGATCAAGAAAATCAAGAATTTGGTCGCGAAAACAAAAAACTAGTTTTGGATCAAGAAAATCAAGAACTGCATGGCGAATAAAAAAATCTAGTTTTGGATCATGAAAATCAAGCACAGCGTGGCGAATACAAAAATCTAGTTTTGGATCAAGAAAATCAAGAACTGCTTGGCGAATACAAAAATTTAGTTTTGGATCAAGAAAATAAAGAATTTGGTCGCGAAAACAAAAAACTAATTTTGGATCAAGAAAATCAAGAACTGCGTGGCGAATAAAAAAATCTAGTTTTGGATCAAGAAAAAATCAAGAACTGCGTGGCGAATACAAAAATGTAATTTTGGATCAAGAAATTCAAGAATTTTGTCGCGAATATAAAAATCTAATTTTGGATCTAGAAAATCAAGAATTTTGACGCGAATACAAAAATCTAGTTTTGGATCAAGAAAATCTAGAATTTGGTCACGAATACAAAAATCTAGTTTGGGATCAAGAAAATCAAGAATTTGGTCGTAAATAAAAAAATCTAGTTTTGGATCAAGGAAATCAAGAATTTTGGTCGCGAATACAAAAATCTAGTTTCGGATCCAGAAAGTCAAGAACTACGTAGCGAATATAAAAATCTAATTTTGGATCAAGAAAATGAAAAATTTGGTCGCGAATACAATAATTTATTTTTTTTTCAAGAAATTCAAGAACTGCGTGGCGAATACAAAAATCTAGTTTTGGATCAAGAAAATCAAGAATTTGGTCGCGAATACAAAAATCTATTTTTGGATCAAGAAAATCAAGAACTGCGTGGCGAATAAAAAAATCTAGTTTTGGATCAAGAAAATCAAGAACTGCGTGGCGAATACAAAAATATAATTTTGGATCAAGAAATTCTAGAATTTTTTCGCGAATACAAAAATCTAGTTTTGGATCAACAAAATCAAGAATTTGGTGGCGAATACAAAAATCTAGTTTGGATCAAGAAAATCATGAATTTAGTCGCGAATACAAAAATATAGTTTTGGATCAACAAAATCAAGAATTTGGTCGCGAATACAAAAATCTAGTTTTGGATCAAGAAAGTCAAGAACTACGTGGCGAATAAAAGAATCTACTTTTGGATCAAGAAAATCAAGAATTTGGTCGCGAATACAAAAATCTAGTTTTGGATCAAGAAAATATAGAATTTGGTCGCCAATACAAAAATCTAGTTTTGGATCAAGAAAATCAAGAATTTGGTCGCGAATATTAAAAGCTAATTTTGGAACAAGAAAATCAAGAATTTTGACGCGAATACAAAAATCTAGTTTTGGATCACGAAAATCAAGAATTTTGGTCGCGAATACAAAAATCTAGTTTGGATCAAGAAAATTATGAATTTGGTCGCGAATACAGAAATATAATTTTGGATCAACAAAATTAAGAATTTGGTCGCGAATACAAAAATCTAGTTTTGGATCAAGAAAGTCAAGAACTACGTGGCAAATACAAGAATCTAGTTTTGGATCAAGAAAATCAAGAATTTGGTCGCGAATACAAAAATCTAGTTTTGGATCAAGAAAATCAAGAATTTTGTCGCGAATACAAAAATCTAGTTTTGGATCAAGAAAATCAAGAACTACGTGGCTAATACAAAAATGTAGTTTTGGATCAAGAAAATCAAGAACTGCGTGGCGAATACAAAAATTTAGTTTTGGATGAAGAAAATCTAGAATTTGGTCGCGAAAACAAAAAACTAGTTTTGGATCAAGAAAATCAAGAAATGCATGGCGAATAAAAAAATCTAGTTTTGGATCATGAAAATCAAGCACAGCGTGGCGAGTACAAAAATCTAGTTTTGGATCAAGAAAATCAAGAACTGCGTGGCGAATACAAAAATTTAGTTTTGGATCAAGAAAATAAAGAATTTGGTCGCGAAAACAAAAAACTAATTTTGGATTAAGAAAATCAAGAACTGCGTGGCGAATACAAAAATATAATTTTGGATCAAGAAATTCTAGAACTGCGTGACGAATATAAAAATGTAATTTTGGATCAAGAAATTCAAGAATTATTTCGCGAATACAAAAATCTAGTTTTGGATCAAAAAAGTAAAGATCTACGTGGCGAATACAAAAATCTAGTTTTGGATCAAGAAAATCAAGAATTTGGTCGCGAATACAAAAATCTACTTTTTTTGGATCAAGAAAATCAAGAATTTGGTCGCGAATACAAAAATCTAGTTGGGCAACATGAAAATCAAGAATTTGGTCGTAAATACAAAAATTTAGTTTTGGATCAAGGAAATCAAGAAATTTGTCGCGAATACAAAAATCTAGTTTTGGATCCAGAAAGTCATGAACTACGTAGCGAATATAAAAATATAATTTTGGATTAATAGAATGAAAAATTTGGTCGCGAATACAATAATTTAGTTTTTTTTCAAGAAATTCAAGAACTGCGTGGCGAATACTAAAATCTAATTTTGGATCAAGAAAATCAAGCATTTGCTCGCGAAAACAAAAAACTAGTTTTGGATCAAGAAAATCAAGAACTGCGTGGCGAATAAAAAAATCTAGTTTGGGATCAAGAAAATCAAGAATTGCGTGGCGAATACAAAAATCTAGTTTTGGATCAAGAAAATCAAGAAATCAAGTTATGGATCAAGAAAATCAAGAACTGCGTGGCGAATACAAAAATCTAGTTTTCGATCAAGAAAATCAAGAACTGCGTGGCGAATACAAAAATGTAGTTTTGGATCAAGAAAATCAAGAATTTGGTCGCGAATATTAAAAGCTAATTTTGGATCAAGAAAATCAAGAATTTTGACGCGAATACAAAAATCTAGTTTTGGAGCATGAAAATCAAGAATTTTGGTCGCGAATACAAAAATCTAGTTTGGATCAAGAAAATTATGAATTTGGTCGCGAATACAGAAATATAATTTTGGATCAACAAAATTAAGAATTTGGTCGCGAATACAAAAATCTAGTTTTGGATCAAGAAAGTCAAGAACTACGTGGCAAATACAAGAATCTAGTTTTGGATCAAGAAAATCAAGAATTTGGTCGCGAATACAAAAATCTAGTTTTGGATCAAGAAAATCAAGAATTTTGTCGCGAATACAAAAATCTAGTTTTGGATCAAGAAAATCAAGAACTGCGTGGCTAATACAAAAATGTAGTTTTGGATCAAGAAAATCAAGAACTGCGTGGCGAATACAAAAATGTAGTTTTGGATCAAGAAAATCAAGAATTTGGTCGCGAAAACAAAAAACTAGTTTTGGATCAAGAAAATCAAGAACTGCATGGCGAATAAAAAAATCTAGTTTTGGATCATGAAAATCAAGCACAGCGTGGCGAATACAAAAATCTAGTTTTGGATCAAGAAAATCAAGAACTGCGTGGCGAATACAAAAATGTAGTTTTGGATCAAGAAAATAAAGAATTTGGTCGCGAAAACAAAAAACTAATTTTGGATTAAGAAAATCAAGAACTGCGTGGCGAATACAAAAATATAATTTTGGATCAAGAAATTCTAGAACTGCGTGACGAATATAAAAATGTAATTTTGGATCAAGAAATTCAAGAATTTTTTCGCGAATACAAAAATCTAGTTTTGGATCAAAAAAGTAAAGATCTACGTGGCGAATACAAAAATCTAGTTTTGGATCAAGAAAATCAAGAATTTGGTCGCGAATACAAAAATCTACTTTTTTTGGATCAAGAAAATCAAGAATTTGGTCGCGAATACAAAAATCTAGTTGGGCAACATGAAAATCAAGAATTTGGTCGTAAATACAAAAATTTAGTTTTGGATCAAGGAAATCAAGAAATTTGTCGCGAATACAAAAATCTAGTTTTGGATCCAGAAAGTCATGAACTACGTAGCGAATATAAAAATATAATTTTGGATTAATAGAATGAAAAATTTGGTCGCGAATACAATAATTTAGTTTTTTTTCAAGAAATTCAAGAACTGCGTGGCGAATACTAAAATCTAATTTTGGATCAAGAAAATCAAGCATTTGCTCGCGAAAACAAAAAACTAGTTTTGGATCAAGAAAATCAAGAACTGCGTGGCGAATAAAAAAATCTAGTTTGGGATCAAGAAAATCAAGAATTGCGTGGCGAATACAAAAATCTAGTTTTGGATCAAGAAAATCAAGAAATCAAGTTATGGATCAAGAAAATCAAGAACTGCGTGGCGAATACAAAAATCTAGTTTTGGATCAAGAAAATCAAGAACTGCGTGGCGAATAAAAAAATCTAGTTTTGGATCAAGAAAATGAAGAACTGCGTGGCGAATACAAAAATGTAATTTTGGATCAAGAAATTCAAAATTTTGTCGCGAATATAAAAATCTAATTTTGGATCTAGAAAATCAAGAATTTTGACGCGAATACAAAAATCTAGTTTTGGATCAAGAAAATAAAGAATTTGGTCACGAATACAAAAATCTAGTTTGGGATCAAGAAAAAATCAAGAATTTGGTCGTAAATACAAAAATCTAGTTTTGGATCAAGGAAATCAAGAATTTTGGTCGCGAATACAAAAATCTAGTTTCGGATCCAGAAAGTCAGGAACTACGTAGCGAATATAAAAATCTAATTTTGGATCAAGAAAATGAAAAATTTGGTCGCGAATACAATAATTTAGTTTTTTATCAAGAAATTCAAGAACTGCGTGGCGAATACAAAAATCTAGTTTTGGATCAAGAAAATCAAGCATTTGGTCGCGAAAACAAAAAACTAGTTTTGGATCAAGAAAATCAAGAACTGCATGGCGAATAAAAAAATCTAGTTTCGGATCAAGAAAATCAAGAACTGCGTGGCGATTAGAAAAATATAGTTTTGGATCAAGAAAATCAAGAAATCTTGTTATGGATCAAGAAAATCAAGAACTGCGTGGCGAATACAAAAATCTAGTTTTGTATCAAGAAAATCAAGAACTGCGTGTCGAATACAAAAATGTAGTTTTGGATCAAGAAAATCAAGAATTTGGTCGCGAAAACAAAAAAACTAGTTTTGGATCAAGAAAATCATGAACTGCGTGCCGAATACAAAAATCTAGTTTTGGATTAAGAAAATCAAGAATTTGGTCGCGAAAACAAAAAACTAGTTTTCGATCAAGAAAATCAAGAACTGCGTGGCGAATAAAAAAATCTAGTTTTGGATCTAGAAAATCAAGAACTGCGTGGCGAATACAAAAATGTAATTTTGGATCAAGAAATTCAAGAATTTTTTCGCGAATACAAAAATCTAGTTTTGAATCAAGAAAGTAAATATCTAAGTGGCGAATACAAAAATCTAGTTTGGATCAAGAAAATCATGAATTTAGTCGCGAATACAAAAATATAGTTTTGGATCAACAAAATCAAGAATTTGGTCGCGAACACAAAAATGTAATTTTGGATCCAGAAAATCAAGAATTTCGTCGCGAATATTACAAGCTAATTTTGGTTCAAGAAAATCAAGAATTTTGACGCGAATACAAAAATCTAGTTTTGGATCATGAAAATCAAGAATTTTGGTCGCGAATACAAAAATCTAGTTTGGATCAAGAAAATTATGAATTTGGTCGCGAATACAGAAATATAGTTTTGGATCAACAAAATTAAGCATTTGGTCGCGAATACAAAAATCTAGTTTTGGATCAAGAAAGTCAAGAACTACGTGGCAAATACAAGAATCTAGTTTTGGATGAAGAAAATCAAGAATTTGGTCGCGAATAGAAAAATCTAGTTTTGGATCAAGAAAATCAAGAATTTTGTCGCGAATACAAAAATCTAGTTTTGGATCAAGAAAATCAAGAACTGCGTGGCTAATACAAAAATGTAGTTTTGGATAAAGAAAATCAAGAACTGCGTGGCGAATACAAAAATGTAGTTTTGGATCAAGAAAATCAAGAATTTGGTCGCGAAAACAAAAAACTAGTTTTGGATCAAGAAAATCAAGAACTGCATGGCGAATAAAAAAATCTAGTTTTGGATCATGAAAATCAAGCACATCGTGGCGAATACAAAAATCTAGTTTTGGATCAAGAAAATCAAGAACTGCGTGGCGAATACAAAAATGTAGTTTTGGATCAAGAAAATAAAGAATTGGTCGCGAAAACAAAAAACTAATTTTGGATCAAGAAAATCAAGAACTGCGTGGCGAATACAAAAATATAATTCTGGATCAAGAAATTCTAGAACTGCGTGGCGAATACAAAAATGTAATTTTGGATCAAGAAATTCAAGAATTTTTTCGCGAATACAAAAATCTAGTTTTGGATCAAAAAAGTAAAGATCTACGTGGCGAATACAAAAATCTAGTTTTGGATCAAGAAAATCAAGAATTTGGTCGCGAATACAAAAATCTACTTTTTTTGGATCAAGAAAATCAAGAATTTGGTCGCGAATACAAAAATCTAGTTGGGCAACATGAAAATCAAGAATTTGGTCGTAAATACAAAAATCTAGTTTTGGATCAAGGAAATCAAGAAATTTGTCGCGAATACAAAAATCTAGTTTTGGATCCAGAAAGTCAAGAACTACGTAGCGAATATAAAAATATAATTTTGGATTAATAAAATGAAAAATTTGGTCGCGAATACAATAATTTAGTTTTTTTTCAAGAAATTCAAGAACTGCGTGGCGAATACTAAAATCTAATTTTGGATCAAGAAAATCAAGCATTTGCTCGCGAAAAGAAAAAACTAGTTTTGGATCAAGAAAATCAAGAACTGCGTGGCGAATAAAAAAATCTAGTTTTGGATCAAGAAAATCAAGAACTGCGTGGCGAATACAAAAATCTAGTTTTGGATCAAGAAAATCAAGAAATCAAGTTATGGATCAAGAAAATCAAGAACTGCGTGGCGAATACAAAAATCTAGTTTTGGATCAAGAAAATCAAGAACTGCGTGGCGAATACAAAAATGTAGTTTTGGATCAAGAAAATCATGAATTTGGTCGCGAAAACAAAAAACTAATTTTGGATCAAGAAAATCAAGAACTGCGTGGCGAATAAAAAAATCTAGTTTTGGTTCAAGAAAATCAAGAACTGCGTAGCGAATACAAAAATGTAATTTTGGATCAAGAAATTCAAAATTTTGTCGCGAATATAAAAATCTAATTTTGGATCTAAAAAATCAAGAATTTTGACGCGAATACAAAAATCTAGTTTTGGATCAAGAAAATCAAGAATTTGGTCACGAATACAAAAATCTAGTTTGGGATCAAGAAAATCAAGAATTTGGTCGGAAATACAAAAATCTAGTTTTGGATCAAGGAAATCAAGAATTTTGGTCGCGAATACAAAAATCTAGTTTCGGATCCAGAAAGTCAGGAACTACGTAGCGAATATAAAAATCTAATTTTGGATCAAGAAAATGAAAAATTTGGTCGCGAATACAATAATTTAGGTTTTTATCAAGAAATTCAAGAACTGCGTGGCGAATACAAAAATCTAGTTTTGGATCAAGAAAATCAAGCATTTGGTCGCGAAAACAAAAAACTAGTTTTGGATCAAGAAAATCAAGAACTGCATGGCGAATAAAAAAATCTAGTTTCGGATCAAGAAAATCAAGAACTGCGTGGCGAATAGAAAAATATAGTTTTGGATCAAGAAAATCAAGAAATCTAGTTATGGATCAAGAAAATCAAGAACTGCGTGGCGAATACAAAAATCTAGTTTTGTATCAAGAAAATCAAGAACTGCGTGTCGAATACAAAAATATAGTTTTGGATCAAGAAAATCAAGAATTTGGTCGCGAAACAAAAAAACTAGTTTTGGATCAAGAAAATCATGAACTGCGTGCCGAATACAAAAATCTAGTTTTGGATCAAGAAAATCAAGAATTTGGTCGCGAAAACAAAAATCTAGTCTGGGATCAAGAAAATCAAGAATTTGGTCGTCAATACAAAAATCTAGTTTTGGATCAAGGAAATCAAGAATTTTGGTCGCGAATACAAAAATCTAGTTTTGGATCCGGAAAGTCAAGAACTACGTAGCGAATATAAAAATCTAATTTTGGATCATGAAAATGAAAAATTTGGTCGCGAATACAATAATTTAGTTTTTATCAAGAAATTCAAGAACTGAGTGGCGAATACAAAAATCTAGTTTTGGATCAAGAAAATCAAGCATTTGGTCGCGAAAACAAAAAACTAGTTTTGGATAAAGGAAATCAAGAATTTTGGTCGCGAATATAAATATCTAATTTTGGAACAAGAAAATCAAAAATTTTGACGCGAATACAAAAATCTAGTTTTGGATAAATGAAATCAAGAATTTTGGTCGCGAATACAAAAATCTAATTTTGGATCTAGAAAGTCAAAAATTTTGACGCGAATATAAAAATCTAGTTTTGGATAAAGGAAATCAAGAATTTTGGTCGCGAATACAAAAATCTAGTTTTGGATCCAGAAAGTCAAGAACTACGTAGCGAATACAAAAATATAATTTTGGATCAAGAAATTCTAGAACTGCGTGGCGAATACAAAAATGTAATTTTGGATCAAGAAATTCAAGAATTTTTTCGCGAATACAAAAATATAGTTTTGGATCAAAAAAGTAAAGATCTACGTGGCGAATACAAAAATCTAGTTTTGGATCAAGAAAATCAAGAATTTGGTCGCGAATACAAAAATCTACTTTTTTTGGATCAAGAAAATCAAGAATTTGGTCGCGAATACAAAAATCTAGTTGGGCAACATGAAAATCAAGAATTTGGTCGTAAATACAAAAATCTAGTTTTGGATAAAGGAAATCAAGAAATTTGTCGCGAATACAAAAATCTAGTTTTGGATCCAGAAAGTCAAGAACTACGTAGCGAATATAAAAATATAATTTTGGATTAATAAAATGAAAAATTTGGTCGCGAATACAATAATTTTGTTTTTTTTCAAGAAATTCAAGAACTGCGTGGCGAATACTAAAATCTAATTTTGGATCAAGAAAATCAAGCATTTGCTCGCGAAAACAAAAAACTAGTTTTGGATCAAGAAAATCAAGAACTGCGTGGCGAATAAAAAAATCTAGTTTTGGATCAAGAAAATCAAGAACTGCGTGGCGAATACAAAAATCTAGTTTTGGATCAAGAAAATCAAGAAATCAAGTTATGGATCAAGAAAATCAAGAACTGCGTGGCGAATACAAAAATCTAGTTTTGGATCAAGAAAATCAAGAACTGCGTGGCGAATACAAAAATGTAGTTTTGGATCAAGAAAATCAAGAATTTGGTCGCGAAAACAAAAAACTAATTTTGGATCAAGAAAATCACAAACTGCGTGGCGAATAAAAAAATCTAGTTTTGGATCAAGAAAATCAAGAACTGCGTGGTGAATACAAAAATGTAATTTTGGATCAAGAAATTCAAAATTTTGTCGCGAATATAAAAATCTAATTTTGGATCTAGAAAATCAAGAATTTTGACGCGAATACAAAAATCTAGTTTTGGATCAAGAAAATCAAGAATTTGGTCACGAATACAAAAATCTAGTTTGGGATCAAGAAAATCAAGAATTTGGTCGTAAATACAAAAATCTAGTTTTGGATCAAGGAAATCAAGAATTTTGGTCGCGAATACAAAAATCTAGTTTCGGATCCAGAAAGTCAGGAACTACGTAGCGAATATAAAAATCTAATTTTGGATCAAGAAAATGAAAAATTTGGTCGCGAATACAATAATTTAGTTTTTTATCAAGAAATTCAAGAACTGCGTGGCGAATACAAAAATCTAGTTTTGGATCAAGAAAATCAAGCATTTGGTCGCGAAAACAAAAAACTAGTTTTGGATCAAGAAAATCAAGAACTGCATGGCGAATAAAAAAATCTAGTTTCGGATCAAGAAAATCAAGAACTGCGTGGCGAATAGAAAAATATAGTTTTGGATCAAGAAAATCAAGAAATCTAGTTATGAATCAAGAAAATCAAGAACTGCGTGGCGAATACAAAAATCTAGTTTTGTATCAAGAAAATCAAGAACTGCGTGTCGAATACAAAAATATAGTTTTGGATCAAGAAAATCAAGAATTTGGTCGCGAAAACAAAAAAACTAGTTTTGGATCAAGAAAATCATGAACTGCGTGCCGAATACAAAAATCTAGTTTTGGATCAAGAAAATCAAGAATTTGGTCGCGAAAACAAAAATCTAGTCTGGGATCAAGAAAATCAAGAATTTGGTCGTCAATACAAAAATCTAGTTTTGGATCAAGGAAATCAAGAATTTTGGTCGCGAATACAAAAATCTAGTTTTGAATCCGGAAAGTCAAGAACTACGTAGCGAATATAAAAATCTAATTTTGGATCAAGAAAATGAAAAATTTGGTCGCGAATACAATAATTTAGTTTTTATCAAGAAATTCAAGAACTGAGTGGCGAATACAAAAATCTAGTTTTGGATCAAGAAAATCAAGCATTTGGTCGCGAAAACAAAAAACTAGTTTTGGATAAAGGAAATCAAGAATTTTGGTCGCGAATATAAATATCTAATTTTGGAACAAGAAAATCAAAAATTTTGACGCGAATACAAAAATCTAGTTTTGGATAAAGGAAATCAAGAATTTTGGTCGCGAATACAAAAATTTAATTTTGGATCAAGAAAGTCAAAAATTTTGACGCGAATACAAAAATCTAGTTTAGGATAAAGGAAATCAAGAATTTTGGTCGCGAATACAAAAATCTAGTTTTGGATCCAGAAAGTCAAGAACTACGTAGCGAATACAAAAATATAATTTTGGATCAAGAAATTCTAGAACTGCGTGGCGAATACAAAAATGTAATTTTGGATCAAGAAATTCAAGAATTTTTTCGCGAATACAAAAATCTAGTTTTGGATCAAAAAAGTAAAGATCTACGTGGCGAATACAAAAATCTAGTTTTGGATCAAGAAAATCAAGAATTTGGTCGCGAATACAAAAATCTACTTTTTTTGGATCAAGAAAATCAAGAATTTGGTCGCGAATACAAAAATCTAGTTGGGCAACATGAAAATCAAGAATTTGGTCGTAAATACAAAAATCTAGTTTTGGATAAAGGAAATCAAGAAATTTGTCGCGAATACAAAAATCTAGTTTTGGATCCAGAAAGTCAAGAACTACGTAGCGAATATAAAAATATAATTTTGGATTAATAAAATGAAAAATTTGGTCGCGAATACAATAATTTTGTTTTTTTTCAAGAAATTCAAGAACTGCGTGGCGAATACTAAAATCTAATTTTGGATCAAGAAAATCAAGCATTTGCTCGCGAAAACAAAAAACTAGTTTTGGATCAAGAAAATCAAGAACTGCGTGGCGAATAAAAAAATCTAGTTTTGGATCAAGAAAATCAAGAACTGCGTGGCGAATACAAAAATCTAGTTTTGGATCAAGAAAATCAAGAAATCAAGTTATGGATCAAGAAAATCAAGAACTGCGTGGCGAATACAAAAATCTAGTTTTGGATCAAAAAAATCAAGAACTGCGTGGCGAATACAAAAATGTAGTTTTGGATCAAGAAAATCAAGAATTTGGTCGCGAAAACAAAAAACTAATTTTGGATCAAGAAAATCAAGAACTGCGTGGCGAATAAAAAAATCTAGTTTTGGATCAAGAAAATCAAGAACTGCGTGGTGAATACAAAAATGTAATTTTGGATCAAGAAATTCAAAATTTTGTCGCGAATATAAAAATCTAATTTTGGATCTAGAAAATCAAGAATTTTGACGCGAATACAAAAATCTAGTTTTGGATCAAGAAAATCAAGAATTTGGTCACGAATACAAAAATCTAGTTTGGGATCAAGAAAATCAAGAATTTGGTCGTAAATACAAAAATCTAGTTTTGGATCAAGGAAATCAAGAATTTTGGTCGCGAATACAAAAATCTAGTTTCGGATCCAGAAAGTCAGGAACTACGTAGCGAATATAAAAATCTAATTTTGGATCAAGAAAATGAAAAATTTGGTCGCGAATACAATAATTTAGTTTTTTATCAAGAAATTCAAAAACTGCGTGGCGAATACAAAAATCTTGTTTTGGATCAAGAAAATCAAGCATTTGGTCGCGAAAACAAAAAACTAGTTTTGGATCAAGAAAATCAAGAACTGCATGGCGAATAAAAAAATCTAGTTTCGGATCAAGAAAATCAAGAACTGCGTGGCGAATAGAAAAATATAGTTTTGGATCAAGAAAATCAAGAAATCTAGTTATGGATCAAGAAAATCAAGAACTGCGTGGCGAATACAAAAATCTAGTTTTGTATCAAGAAAATCAAGAACTGCGTGTCGAATACAAAAATGTAGTTTTGGATCAAGAAAATCAAGAATTTGGTCGCGAAAACAAAAAAACTAGTTTTGGATCAAGAAAATCATGAACTGCGTGCCGAATACAAAAATCTAGTTTTGGATCAAGAAAATCAAGAATTTGGTCGCGAAAACAAAAATCTAGTTTGGGATCAAGAAAATCAAGAATTTGGTCGTCAATACAAAAATCTAGTTTTGGATCAAGGAAATCATGAATTTTGGTCGCGAATACAAAAATATAGTTTTGGATCCGGAAAGTCAAGAACTACGTAGCGAATATAAAAATCTAATTTTGGATCAAGAAAATGAAAAATTTGGTCGCGAATACAATAATTTAGTTTTTATCAAGAAATTCAAGAACTGAGTGGCGAATACAAAAATCTAGTTTTGGATCAAGAAAATCAAGCATTTGGTCGCGAAAACAAAAAACTAGTTTTGGATAAAGGAAATCAAGAATTTTGGTCGCGAATATAAATATCTAATTTTGGAAGAAGAAAATCAAGAACTGCGTGGCGAATACAAAAATATAATTTGGGATCAAGAAATTCTAGAACTGCGTGGCGAATACAAAAATGTAATTTTGGATCAAGAAATTCAAGAATTTTTTCGCGAATACAAAAATCTAGTTTTGGTTCAAAAAAGTAATGATCTACGTGGCGAATACAAAAATCTAGTTTTGGATCAAGAAAATCAAGAATTTGGTCGCGAATACAAAAATCTACTTTTTTTGGATCAAGAAAATCAAGAATTTGGTCGCGAATACAAAAATCTAGTTGGGCAACATGAAAATCAAGAATTTGGTCGTAAATACAAAAATCTAGTTTTGGATAAAGGAAATCAAGAAATTTGTCGCGAATAAAAAAATCTAGTTTTGGATCCAGAAAGTCAAGAACTACGTAGCGAATATAAAAATATAATTTTGGATTAATAAAATGAAAAATTTGGTCGCGAATACAATAATTTAGTTTTTTTTCAAGAAATTCAAGAATTGCGTGGCGAATACTAAAATCTAATTTTGGATCAAGAAAATCAAGCATTTGCTCGCGAAAACAAAAAACTAGTTTTGTATCAAGAAAATCAAGAACTGCGTGGCGAATAAAAAAATCTAGTTTTGGATCAAGAAAATCAAGAACTGCGTGGCGAATACAAAAATCTAGTTTTGGATCAAGAAAATCAAGAAATCAAGTTATGGATCAAGAAAATCAAGAACTGCGTGGCGAATACAAAAATCTAGTTTTGGATCAAGAAAATCAAGAACTGCGTGGCAAATACAAAAATGTAGTTTTGGATCAAGAAAATCAAGAATTTGGTCGCGAAAACAAAAAACTAATTTTGGATCAAGAAAATCAAGAACTGCGTGGCGAATAAAAAAATCTAGTTTTGGATCAAGAAAATCAAGAACTGCGTGACGAATACAAAAATGTAATTTTGGATCAAGAAATTCAAAATTTTGTCGCGAATATAAAAATCTAATTTTGGATCTAGAAAATCAAGAATTTTGACGCGAATACAAAAATCTAGTTTTGGATCAAGAAAATCAAGAATTTGGTCCCGAATACAAAAATCTAGTTTGGGATCAAGAAAATCAAGAATTTGGTCGTAAATACAAAAATCTAGTTTTGGATCAAGGAAATCAAGAATTTTGGTCGCGAATACAAAAATCTAGTTTCGGATCCAGAAAGTCAGGAACTACGTAGCGAATATAAAAATCTAATTTTGGATCAAGAAAATGAAAAATTTGGTCGCGAATACAATAATTTAGTTTTTTATCAAGAAATTCAAAAACTGCGTGGCGAATACAAAAATCTTGTTTTGGATCAAGAAAATCAAGCATTTGGTCGCGAAAACAAAAAACTAGTTTTGGATCAAGAAAATCAAGAACTGCATGGCGAATAAAAAAATCTAGTTTCGGATCAAGAAAATCAAGAACTGCGTGGCGAATAGAAAAATATAGTTTTGGATCAAGAAAATCAAGAAATCTAGTTATGGATCAAGAAAATCAAGAACTGCGTGGCGAATACAAAAATCTAGTTTTGTATCAAGAAAATCAAGAACTGCGTGACGAATACAAAAATGTAGTTTTGGATCAAGAAAATCAAGAATTTGGTCGCGAAAACAAAAAAAAATAGTTTTGGATCAAGCAAATCATGAACTGCGTGCCGAATACAAAAATCTAGTTTTGGATCAAGAAAATCAAGAATTTGGTCGCGAAAACAAAAATCTAGTTTGAGATCAAGAAAATCAAGAATTTGGTCGTCAATACAAAAATCTAGTTTTGGACCAAGGAAATCAAGAATTTTGGTCGCGAATACAAAAATCTAGTTTTGGATCCGGAAAGTCAAGAACTACGTAGCGAATATAAAAATCTAATTTTGGATCAAGAAAATGAAAAATTTGGTCGCGAATACAATAATTTAGTTTTTATCAAGAAATTCAAGAACTTAGTGGCGAATACAAAAATCTAGTTTTGGATCAAGAGAATCAAGCATTTGGTCGCGAAAACAAAAAACTAGTTTTGGATAAAGGAAATCAAGAATTTTGGTCGCGAATATAAATATCTAATTTTGGAACAAGAAAATAAAAAATTTTGACGCGAATACAAAAATCTAGTTTTGGATAAATGAAATCAAGAATTTTGGTCGCGAATACAAAAATCTAATTTTGGATCTAGAAAGTCAAAAATTTTGACGCGAATATAAAAATCTAGTTTTGGATAAAAGAAATCAAGAATTTTGGTCGCGAATACAAAAATCTAGTTTTGGATCCAGAAAGTCAAGAACTACGTAGCGAATATAAAAATCTAATTTTGGATCAACAAAAAGAAAAATTTGGTCGCGAATACAATAATTTAGTTTTTTATCAAGAAATTCAAGAACCGCGTGGCGAATACAAAAATCTAGTTTTGGATCAAGAAAATCGAGCATTTGGTCGCGAAAACAAAAAACTAGTTTTGGATAAAGGATATCAAGAATTTTGGTCGCGAATATAAATATCTAATTTTGGAACAAGAAAATCAAAAATTTTGACGCGAATACAAAAATCAAGTTTTGGATAAAGGAAATTAAGAATTTTGGTGGCGAATACAAAAACTTAATTTTGGATCAAGAAAGTCAAAAATTTTGACGCGAATACAAAAATCTAGTTTTCGATAAAGGAAATAAAGAATTTTGGTCGCGAATACAAAAATCTAGTTTTGGATCCAGAAAGTCAAGAACTACGTAGCGAATATAAAAATCTAATTTTGGATCAAGAAAATGAAAAATTTGGTCGCGAATACAATAATTTAGTTTTTTATCAAGAAATTCAAGAACTGCGTGGCGAATACAAAAATCTAGTTTTGGATCAAGAAAATCAAGCATTTGGTGGCGAATACAAAAATCTAGTTTGGGATCAAGAAAATCAAGAATTTGGTCGTAAATACAAAAATCTAGTTTTGGATCAAGGAAATCAAGAATTTTGGTCGCGAATACAAAAATCTAGTTTTGTATCCAGAAAGTCAAGAACTACGTAGCGAATATAAAAATCTAATTTTGGATCAAGAAAATGAAAAATTTGGTCGCGAATACAATAATTTAGTTTTTTATCAAGAAATTCAAGAACTGCGTGGCGAATACAAAAATCTAGTTTTGGATCCAGAAAGTCAAGAACTATGTAACGAATATAAAAATCTAATTTTGGATCAAGAAAATGAAAAATTTGGTCGCGAATACAATAATTTAGTTTTCTATCAAGAAATTCATGAACTGCGTGGCGAATACAAAAATCTAGTTTTGAATCAAGAAAATCAAGCATTTGGTCGCGAAAACAAAAAACTAGTTTTGGATCAAGAAAATCAAGAACTGTATGGCGAATAAAAAAATCTAGTTTTGGATCTTGAAAATCAAGAACTGCGTGGCGAATACAAAAATGTAATTATGGATCAAGAAATTCAAGAATTTGGTCGCGAATATAAAAATCTAATTTTGGATGAAGAAAATCAAAAATGTTGACTCGAATACAAAAATCTAGTTGTGGATAAAGGAAATCAAGAATTTTGGTCGCGAATACAAAAATCTAGTTTTGGATCCAGAAAGTCAAGAACTACGTAGCGAATATAAAAATCTAATTTTGGATCAAGAAAATGAAAAATTTGGTCGCGAATACAATAATTTAGTTTTTTATCAAGAAATTCATGAACTGCATGGCGAATACAAAAATCTAGTTTTGGATCAAGAAAATCAAGCATTTGGTCGCGAAAACAAAAAACTAGTTTTGGATCATGAAAATCAAGAACTGCATGGCGAATACAAAAATCTAGTTTTGGATCATGAAAATCAAGCACTGCGTGGCGAATACAAAAATCTTGTTTTGGATCAAGAAAATCAAGAAATCTAGTTATGGATCAAGAAAATCAAGAACTGCGTGGCGAATACAAAAATCTAGTTTTGGATCAAGAAAAGCATGAACTGCGTGGCGAATACAAAAATCTAGTTTTGGATCAAGAAAATCAAGAATTTGGTCGCGAAAACAAAAAACTAGTTTTGGATAAAGGAAATCAAGAATTTTGGTCGCGAATATAAATATCTAATTTTGGAACAAGAAAATCAAAAATTTTGACGCGAATACAAAAATCTAGTTTTGGATAAAGGAAATCAAGAATTTTGGTCGCGAATACAAAAATTTAATTTTGGATCAAGAAAGTCAAAAATTTTGACGCGAATACAAAAATCTAGTTTAGGATAAAGGAAATCAAGAATTTTGGTCGCGAATACAAAAATCTAGTTTTGGATCTAGAAAGTCAAGAACTACGTAGCGAATATAAAAATCTAATTTTGGATCAAGAAAATGAAAAATTTGGTCGCGAATACAATAATTTAGTTTTTTATCAAGAAATTCAAGAACTGCGTGGCGAATACAAAAATCTAGTTTTGGATCAAGAAAACCAAGCAATTGGTCGCGAAAACAAAAAACTAGTTTTGGATCAAGAAAATCAAGAACTGCATGGCGAATAAAAAAATCTAGTTTTGGATCATGAAAATCAAGAACTGCGTGGCGAATACAAAAATGTAATTATGGATCAAGAAATTCAAGAATTTGGTCGCGAATATAAAAATATAATTTTGGATCAAGAAAATCAAAAATGTTGACTCGAATACAAAAATCTAGTTGTGGATAAAGGAAATCAAGAATTTTGGTCGCGAATACAAAAATCTAGTTTTGGATCCAGAAAGTCAAGAACTACGTAGCGAATATAAAAATCTAATTTTTGATCAAGAAAATGAAAAATTTGGTCGCGAATACAATAATTTAGTTTTCCATCAAGAAATTCATGAACTGCATGGCGAATACAAAAATCTAGTTTTGGATCAAGAAAATCAAGCATTTGGTCGCGAAAACAAAAAACTAATTTTGGATCAAGAAAATCAAGAACTGCATGGCGAATAAAAAAATCTAGTTTTGGATCATGAAAATCAAGCACTGCGTGGCGAATACAAAAATCTAGTTTTGGATCAAGAAAATCAAGAAATCTAGTTATGGATCAAGAAAATCAAGAACTGCGTGGCGAATACAAAAATCTAGTTTTGGATCAAGAAAAGCATGAACTGCGTGGCGAATACAAAAATCTAGTTTTGGATCAAGAAAATCAAGAATTTGGTCGCGAAAACAAAAAACTAGTTTTGGATCAAGAAAATCTAGAACTGCGTGGCGAATAAAAAAATCTAGTTTTGGATCAAGAAAAATCAAGAACTGCGTGGCGAATACAAAAATGTAATTTTGGATCAAGAAATTCAAGAATTTTTTCGCGAATACAAAAATCTAGTTTTGAATCAAGAAAGTAAATATCTACGTGGCGAATACAAAAATCTAGTTTTGGATCAAGAAAATCAAGAATTTGGTCACGAATACAAAAATCTAGTTTGGGATCAAGAAAATCAAGAATTTGGTCGTAAATACAAAAATCTAGTTTTGGATCAAGGAAATCAAAAATTTTGGTCGCGAATACAAAAATCTAGTTTTGGATCCAGAAAGTCAAGAACTACGTAACGAATATAAAAATCTAATTTTGGATCAAGAAAATGAAAAATTTGGTCGCGAATACAATAATTTAGTTTTCTATCAAGAAATTCATGAACTGCGTGGCGAATACAAAAATCTAGTTTTGGATCAAGAAAATCAAGCATTTGGTCGCGAAAACAAAAAACTAGTTTTGGATCAAGAAAATCAACAACTGCATGGCGAATAAAAAAATCTAGTTTTTGATCATGAAAATCAAGAACTGCGTGGTGAATACAAAAATGTAGTTTTGGATCAAGAAAATCAAGAAATCTAGTTATGGGTCATGAAAATCAAGAACAGCGTGGCGAATACAAAAATCTAGTTTTGGATCAAGAAAATCATGAACTGCGTGGCGAATACAAAAATCTAGTTTTGGATCAAGAAAATCAAGAATTTGGTCGCAAAAATAAAAAACTAGTTTTGGATCAAGAAAATCAAGAACTGCGTGGCGAATAAAAAAATCTAGTTTTGGATCAAGAAAATCAAGAACTGCGTGCCGAATACAAAAATGTAATTTTGGATCAAGAAATTCAAGAATTTTTTCGCGAATACAAAAATCTAGTTTTGAATCAAGAAAGTAAAGATCTACGTGGCGAATACAAAAATCTAGTTTTGGATCAAGAAAATTAAGAATTTGGTAACGAATACAAAAATCTAGTTTGGGATAAAAAAAATCAAGAATTTGGTCGTAAATACAAAAATCTAGTTTTGGATCAAGAAAATCAAGAATTTTTTTCTCGAATACAAAAATCTAGTTTTGGATCGAGAAAGTCAAGAACTACGTAGCGAATATAAAAATCTAATTTTGGATCAAGAAAATGAAAAATTTGGTCGCGAATACAATAATTAAGTTTTTTATCAAGAAATTCAAGAACTGCGTGGCGAATACAAAAATCTAGTTTTGGATCAAGAAAATCAAGCATTTGGTCGCGAAAACAAAAAACTAGTTTTGGATAAAGGAAATCAAGAATTTTGGTCGCGAATATAAATATCTAATTTTGGAACAAGAAAATCAAAAATTTTGACGCGAATACAAAAATCTAGTTTTGGATAAAGGAAATCAAGAATTTTGGTCGCGAATACAAAAATTTAATTTTGGATCAAGAAAGTCAAAAATTTTGACGCGAATACAAAAATCTAGTTTTGGATAAAGGAAATCAAGAATTTTGGTCGCGAATACAAAAATCTAGTTTTGGATCCAGAAAGTCAAGAACTACGTAGCGAATATAAAAATCTAATTTTGGATCAAGAAAATGAAAAATTTGGTCGCGAATACAATAATTTAGTTTTTTATCAAGAAATTCAAGAACTGCGTGGCGAATACAAAAATCTAGTTTTGGATCATGAAAATCAAGCATTTGATCACGAATACAAAAATCTAATTTTGGATCAAGAAAATGAAAAATTTGGTCGCGAATACAATAATTTAGTTTTTTATCAAGAAATTCAAGAACTGCGTGGCGAATACAAAAATCTAGTTTTGGATCAAGAAAATCAAGCATTTGGTCGCGAAAACAAAAAACTAGTTTTGGATCAAGAAAATCAAGAACTGCATGGCGAATAAAAAAATCTAGTTTTGGATCATGAAAATCAAAAACTGCGTGGCGAGTACAAAAATGTAACTATGGATCAAGAAATTCAAGAATTTGGTCGCGAATACAAAAATCTAATTTTGGATCAAGAAAATAAAAAATGTTGACTCGAATACAAAAATCTAGTTGTGGATAAAGGAAATCAAGAATTTTGGTCGCGAATACAAAAATCTAGTTTTGGATCCAGAAAGTCAAGAACTACGTAGCGAATATAAAAATCTAATTTTTGATCAAGAAAATGAAAAATTTGGTCGCGAATACAATAATTTAGTTTTTTATCAAGAAATTCAAGAACTGCGTGGCGAATACAAAAATCTAGTTTTGGATCAAGAAAATCAAGCATTTGGTCGCGAAAACAAAAAACTAATTTTGGATCAAGAAAATCAAGAACTGCATGGCGAATAAAAAAATCTAGTTTTGGATCATGAAAATCAAGCACTGCGTGGCGAATACAAAAATCTAGTTTTGGATCAAGAAAATCAAGAAATCTAGT
Organism: x Bolboschoenoplectus mariqueter; assembly: GCA_037678475.1. Lineage (NCBI taxonomy): Eukaryota > Viridiplantae > Streptophyta > Magnoliopsida > Poales > Cyperaceae > x Bolboschoenoplectus > x Bolboschoenoplectus mariqueter. Next base: position 187,580 of record CM075286.1, on the reverse strand, counting down.
TATGGATCAAGAAAATCAAGAACTGCGTGGCGAATACAAAAATCTAGTTTTGGATTAAGAAAAGCATGAACTGCGTGGCGAATACAAAAATCTAGTTTTGGATCAAGAAAATCAAGAATTTGGTCGCGAAAACAAAAAACTAGTTTTGGATCAACAAAATCTAGAACTGCGTGGCGAATAAAAAAATCTAGTTTTGTATCAAGAAAATCAAGAACTGCGTGGCGAATACAAAAATGTAATTTTGGATCAAGAAATTCAAGAATTTTTTCGCGAATACAAAAATCTAGTTTTGAATCAAGAAAGTAAATATCTACGTGGCGAATACAAAAATCTAGTTTTGGATCAAGAAAATCAAGAATTTGGTCACGAATACAAAAATCTAGTTTTGGATAAAGGAAATTAAGAATTTTGGTCGCGAATATAAATATCTAATTTTGGAACAAGAAAATCAAAAATTTTGACGCGAATACAAAAATCTAGTTTTGGATAAAGGAAATCAAGAATTTTGGTCGCGAATACAAAAATTTAATTTTGGATCAAGAAAGTCAAAAATTTTGACGCGAATACAAAAATCTAGTTTTGGATAAAGGAAATCAAGAATTTTGGTCGCGAATACAAAAATCTAGTTTTGGATCCAGAAAGTTAAGAAGTACGTAGCGAATTTAAAAATCTAATTTTGGATCAAGAAAATGAAAAATTTGGTCGCGAATACAATAATTTAGTTTTTTATCAAGAAATTCAAGAACTGCGTGGCTAATACAAAAATCTAGTTTTGGATCAAGAAAATCGAGCATTTGGTCGCGAATACAAAAATCTAGTTTGGGATCAAGAAAATCAAGAATTTGGTCGTAAATACAAAAATCTAGTTTTGGATCAAGGAAATTAAGAATTTTGGTCGCGAATACAAAAATCTAGTTTTTGATCCAGAAAGTCAAGAAATACGTAGCGAATATAAAAATCTAATTTTGGATCAAGAAAATGAAAAATTTGGTCGCGAATACAATAATTTAGTTTTTTATCAAGAAATTCAAGAACTGCGTGTCGAATACAAAAATTTAGTTTTGGATCAAGAAAACCAAGAATTTGGTCGCGAAAACAAAAAACTAGTTTTGGATCAAGAAAATCAAGAACTGCGTGGCGAATAAAAAAAATCTAGTTTTGGATCAAGAAAATCAAGAACTGCGTGGCGAATACAAAAATGTAATTTTGGATCAAGAAATTCAAGAATTTTTTCGCGAATACAAAAATCTAGTTTTGAATCAAGAAAGTAAATATCTACGTGGCGAATACAAAAATCTAGTTTTGGATCAAGAAAATCAAGAATTTGGTCACGAATACAAAAATCTAGTTTGGGATCAAGAAAATCAAGAATTTGGTCGTAAATACAAAATTCTAGTTTTGGATCAGGGAAATCAAGAATTTTGGTCGCGAATACAAAAATGTAGTTTTGGATCCAGAATGTCAAGAACTACGTAGCGAATATAAAAATCTAATTTTGGATCAAGAAAATGAAAAATTTGGTCGCGAATGCAATAATTTAGTTTTTTATCAAGAAATTCAAGAACTGCGTGGCGAATACAAAAATCTAGTTTTGGATCAAGAAAATCATGCATTTGGTCGCGAAAACAAAAAACAAGTTTTGGATCAAGAAAATCAAGAACTGCATGGCGAATAAAAAAATCTAGTTTTGGATTAAGAAAATCAAGAACTGCATGTCGAATACAAAAATTTAGTTTTTGATCAAGAAAATCAAGAATTTGGTCGCGAAAACAAAAAACTAGTTTTGGATCAAGAAAATCAAGAACTGCATGGCGAATAAAAAAATCTAGTTTTGGATCATGAAAATCAAGCACTGCGTGGCGAATACAAAAATCTACTTTTGGATAAAGAAAATCAAGAAATCTAGTTATGGATCAAGAAAATCACGAACTGCGTGGCGAATACAAAAATCTAGTTTTGGATCAAGAAAAGCATGAACTGCATGGCGAATACAAAAATCTAGTTTTGGATCAAGAAAATCAAGAATTTGGTCGCGAAAACAAAAAACTAGTTTTGGATCAAGAAAATCTAGAACTGCGTGGCGAATAAAAAAATCTAGTTTTGGATCAAGAAAATCAAGAACTGCGTGGCGAATACAAAAATGTAATTTTGGATCAAGAAATTCAAGAATTTTTTCGCGAATACAAAAATCTAGTTTTGAATCAAGAAAGTAAATATCTACGTGGCGAATACCAAAATCTAGTTTTGGATCAAGAAAATCAAGAATTTGGTCACGAATACAAAAATCTAGTTTGGGATCAAGAAAATCAAGAATTTGGTCGTAAATACAAAATTCTAGTTTTGGATCAAGGAAATCAAGAATTTTGGTCGCGAATACAAAAATATAGTTTTGGATCCAGAAAGTCAAGAACTACGAAGCGAATATAAAAATCTAATTTTGGATCAAGAAAATGAAAAATTTGGTCGCGAATACAATAATTTAGTTTTTTATCAAGAAATTCAAGAACTGCGTGGCGAATACAAATATCTAGTTTTGGATCAAGAAAATCAAGAATTTGGTCACGAATACAAAAATCTAGTTTGGGATCAAGAAAATCAAGAATTTGGTCGTAAATACAAAAATCTAGTTTTGGATCAAGGAAATAAAGAATTTAGGTCGCGAATACAAAAATCTAGTTTTGGATCGAGAAAGTCAAGAACTACGTAGCGAATATAAAAATCTAATTTTGGATCAAGAAAATGAAAAATTTGGTCGCGAATACAATAATTTAGTTTTTATCAAGAAATTCAAGAACTGCGTGGCGAATACAAAAATCTAGTTTTGGATCAAGAAAATCAAGCATTTGGTCGCGAAAACAAAAAACTAGTTTTGGATCAACAAAATCAAGAACTGCATGGCGAATAAAAAAATCTAGTTTTGGATCAAGAAAATCAAGAACTGCGTGGCGAATACAAAAATATAGTTTTGGATCAAGAAAATCAAGAAATCTAGTTATGGATCAAGAAAATCAAGAACTGCGTAGCGAATACAAAAATCTAGTTTTGTATCAAGAAAAAATCAAGAACTGCGTGTCGAATACAAAAATATAGTTTTTGATCAAGAAAATCAAGAATTTGGTCGCGAAAACAAAAAACTAGTTTTGGATCAAGAAAATCAAGAACTGCGTGGCGAATACAAAAATCTAGTTTTGGATCAAGAAAATCAAGAATTTGGTCGCGAATATAAAAATCTAATTTTGGATCAAGAAAATCAAAAATTTTGACGCGAATACAAAAATCTAGTTTTGGATAAAGGAAATCAATAATTTTGGTCGCGAATACAAAAATCTAGTTTTGGATCCAGATAGTCAAGAACTACATAGCGAATATAAAAATCTAATTTTGGATCAAGAAAATGAAAAATTTGGTCGCGAATACAATGATTTAGTTTTCTATCAAGAAATTCATGAACTGCGTGGCGAATACAAAAATCTAGTTTTGGATCAAGAAAATCAAGCATTTGGTCGCGAAAACAAAAAACTAGTTTTGGATCAAGAAAATCAAGAACTGCATGGCGAATAAAAAAATTTAGTTTTGGATCATGAAAATCAAGAACTGCGTGGCGAATACAAAAATGTAGTTTTGGATAAAGAAAATCAAGAAATCTAGTTATGGATCAAGAAAATCAAGAACTGCGTGGCGAATACAAAAATCTAGTTTTGGATCAAGAAAATCATGAACTGCGTGGCGAATACAAAAATCTATTTTTGGATCAAGAAAATCAAGAATTTGGTCGCGAAAACAAAAAACTAGTTTTGGATCAAGAAAATCAAGAACTGCATAGCGAATAAAAAAATCTAGTTTTGGATCAAGCAAATCAAGAACTGCGTGGCGAATACAAAAATATAGTTTTGAATCAAGAAAATCAAGAAATCTAGTTATGGATCAAGAAAATCAAGAACTGCGTTGCGAATACAAAAATCTAGTTTTGTATCAGGAAATCAAGAACTGCGTGTCGAATACAAAAATGTAGTTTTTGATTAAGAAAATCAAGAATTTGGTCCCGAAAACAAAAAACGAGTTTTGGATCAAGAAAATCAAGAACTGCGTGGCGAATACAAAAATCTAGTTTTGGATCAAGAAAATCAAGAATTTTGGTCGCGAATACAAAAATCTAGTTTTGGATCAAGAAAATCAAGAACTGCGTGGCGAATACAAAAATCTAGTTTTGGATCAAGAAAGTCAAGAATTTGGTCGCGAATATAAAAATCTAATTTTGGATCAAGAAAATCAAAAATTTTGACGCGAATACAAAAATCTAGTTTTGGATAAAGGAAATCAAGAATTTTGGTCACGAATACAACAATCTAGTTTTGGATCCAGAAAGTCAAGAACTACGTAGCGAATATAAAAATCTAATTTTGGATCAAGAAAATGAAAAATTTGGTCGCGAATACAATAATTTAGTTTTCTATCAAGAAATTAATGAACTGCGTGGCGAATACAAAAATCTTGTTTTGGATCAAGAAAATCAAGCATTTGGTCGTGAAAACAAAAAACTAGTTTTGGATGAAGAAAATCAAGCACTGCATGGCGAATAAAAAAATCTAGTTTTGGATCATGAAAATCAAGAACTGGGTGGCGAATACAAAAATGTAGTTTTGGATCAAGAAAATCTAGAATTTGGTCGCGAAAACAAAAAACTAGTTTTGGATCAAGAAAATCGAGAACTGCGTGCCGAATAAAAAAATCTAGTTTTGGATCAAGAAAATCAAGAACTGCGTGGCGAATAGAAAAATGTAATTTTGGATCAAGAAATTCAAGAATTTTTTGGCGAATACAAAAATCTAGTTTTGAATCAAGAAAGTAAATTTCTACGTGGCGAATACAAAAATCTAGTTTTTGATCAAGAAAATCAAGAATTTGGTCACGAATACAAAAATCTAGTTTGGGATCAAGAAAATCATGAATTTGGTCGTAAATACAAAAATCTAGTTTTGGATCAAGGAAATCAAGAATTTTGGTCGCGAATACAAAAATCTAGTTTTGGATCCAGAATGTCAAGAACTACGTAGCGAATATAAAAATCTAATTTTGGATCAAGAAAATGAAAAATTTGGTCGCGAAGAGAATAATTTAGTTTTTTATCAAGAAATTCAAGAACTGCGTGTCGAATACAAAAATTTAGTTTTGGATCAAGAAAATCAAGAATTTGGTCGGGAAAACAAAAAACTAGTTTTGGATCAAGAAAATCAAGAACTGCATGGCGAATAAAAAAATCTAGTTTTGGATCATGAAAATCAAGAACTGCGTGTCGAATACAAAAATTTAGTTTTGGATCAAGAAAATCAACAATTTGGTCGCGAAAACAAAAAACTTGTTTTGGATCAAGAAAATCAAGAACTGCGTGGCGAAAACAAAAATATAGTTTTGGATCAAGAAAATCTAGAAATCTTGTTATGGATCAAGAAAATCAAGAACTGCGTGGCGAATACAAAAATCTAGTTTTGGATCAAGAAAATCATGAACTGCGTGGCGAATACAAAAATCTAGTTTTGGATCAAGAAAACCAAGAATTTGGTCGCGAAAACAAAAAACTAGTTTTGGATCAAGAAAATCAAGAACTGCGTGGCGAATAAAAAAAATCTAGTTTTGGATCAAGAAAATCAAGAACTGCGTGGCGAATACAAAAATCTAGTTTTGGATCAAGAAAGTCAAGAATTTGGTCGCGAATATAAAAATCTAATTTTGGATCAAGAAAATCAAAAATTTTGACGCGAATACAAAAATCTAGTTTTGGATAAAGGAAATCAAGAATTTTGGTCACGAATACAACAATCTAGTTTTGGATCCAGAAAGTCAAGAACTACGTAGCGAATATAAAAATCTAATTTTGGATCAAGAAAATGAAAAATTTGGTCGCGAATACAATAATTTAGTTTTCTATCAAGAAATTAATGAACTGCGTGGCGAATACAAAAATCTTGTTTTGGATCAAGAAAATCAAGCATTTGGTCGTGAAAACAAAAAACTAGTTTTGGATGAAGAAAATCAAGCACTGCATGGCGAATAAAAAAATCTAGTTTTGGATCATGAAAATCAAGAACTGCGTGGCGAATACAAAAATGTAGTTTTGGATCAAGAAAATCTAGAATTTGGTCGCGAAAACAAAAAACTAGTTTTGGATCAAGAAAATCGAGAACTGCGTGGCGAATAAAAAAATCTAGTTTTGGATCAAGAAAATCAAGAACTGCGTGGCGAATAGAAAAATGTAATTTTGGATCAAGAAATTCAAGAATTTTTTCGCGAATACAAAAATCTAGTTTTGAATCAAGAAAGTAAATATCTACGTGGCGAATACAAAAATCTAGTTTTGGATCAATAAAATCAAGAATTTGGTCACGAATACAAAAATCTAGTTTGGGATCATGAAAATCAAGAATTTGGTCGTAAATACAAAATTCTAGTTTTGGATCAAGGAAATCAAGAATTTTGGTCGCGAAAACAAAAAATCTAGTTTTGGATCCAAAATGTCAAGAACTACGTAGCGAATATAAAAATCTAATTTTGGATCAAGAAAATGAAAAATTTGGTCGCGAATGCAATAATTTAGTTTTTTATCAAGAAATTCAAGAACTGCGCGGCGAATACAAAAATATAGTTTTGGATCAAGAAAATCAAGAATTTGGTCGCGAAAACAAAAAACTAGTTTTGGATCAGGAAAATCAAGAACTGCATGGCGTATAAAAAAATCTAGTTTTGGATCAAGAAAATCAAGAACTGCGTGGCGAATACAAAAATATAGTTTTTGATCAAGAAAATCAAGAAATCTAGTTATGGATCAAGAAAATCAAGAACTGCGTGGCGAATACAAAAATCTAGTTTTGGATCAAGAAAATCAAGAACTGCGTTTCGAATACAAAAATGTAGTTTTTGATCAAGAAAATCAAGAATTTGGTCGCGAAAACAAAAAACTTGTTTTGGATCAAGAAAATCAAGAACTGCGTGGCGAATACAAAAATCTAGTTTTGGATCAAGAAAATCAAGAATTTAGTCGCGAATTTAAAAATCTAATTTTGGATCAAGAAAATCAAAAATTTTGTCGCGAATACAATAATTTAGTTTTTTATCAAGAAATTCAAGAACTGCGTGGCGAATACAAATATCTAGTTTTGGATCAAGAAAATCAAGAATTTGGTCACGAATACAAAAATCTAGTTTGGGATCAAGAAAATCAACAATTTGGTCGTAAATACAAAAATCTAGTTTTGGATCAAGGAAATCAAGAATTTTGGTCGCGAATACAAAAATCTAGTTTTGGATCGAGAAAGTCAAGAACTACGTAGCGAATATAAAAATCTAATTTTGGATCAAGAAAATGAAAAATTTGGTCGCGAATACAATAATTTAGTTTTTTATCAAGAAATTTAAGAACTGCGTGGCGAATACAAAAATCTAATTTTGGATCAAGAATATCAAGCATTTGGTTGCGAAAACAAAAAACTAGTTTTGTATCAAGAAAATCCAGAACTGCATGGCGAATAAAAAAATCTAGTTTTGGATCAAGAAAATCAAGAACTGCGTAGCGAATACAAAAATATAGTTTTGGATCAAGAAAATCAAGAAATCTAGTTATGGATCAAGAAAATCAAGAACTGCGTGGTGAATACAAAAATCTAGTTTTGTATTAATAAAATCAAGAACTGCGTGTCGAATACAAAAATATAGTTTTTGATCAAGAAAAAATGAAGAATTTGGTTGCGAAAACAAAAAACTAGTTTTGGATCAAGAAAATCAAGAACTGCGTGGCGAATACAAAAATCTAGTTTTGGATCAAGAAAATCAAGAATTTGGTCGCGAATATAAAAATCTAATTTTGGATCAAGAAAATCAAAAATTTTGACGCGAATACAAAAATCTAGTTTTGGATAAAGGAAATCAAGAATTTTAATCGCGAATACAAAAATCTAGTTTTGGATCCAGATAGTCAAGAACTACGTAGCGAATATAAAAATCTAATTTTGGATCAAACAAATGAAAAATTTGGTCGCGAATACAATAATTTATTTTTCTATCAAGAAATTCATGAACTGCGTGGCGAATACAAAAATCTAGTTTTGGATCAAGAAAATCAAGCATTTGGTCGCGAAAACAAAAAACTAGTTTTGGATCAAGAAAATCAAGAACTGCATGGCGAATAAAAAAATCTAGTATTGGATCATGAAAATCAAGAACTGCGTGGCGAATACAAAAATGTAGTTTTGGATAAAGAAAATCAAGAAATCTAGTTATGGATCAAGAAAATCAAGAACTGCGTGGCGAATACAAAAATCTAGTTTTGGATCAAGAAAATCATGAACTGCGTGGCGAATACAAAAATCTAGTTTTGGATCAAGAAAATCAAGAATTTGGTCGCGAAAACAAAAAACTAGTTTTTGATCAAGAAAATCAAGAACGGCGTGGCGAATAAAAAAATCTAGTTTTGGATCAAGAAAATCAAGAACTGCGTGGCGAATACAAAAATCTAGTTTTGGATCAAGAAAATCAAGAATTTGGTCGCGAATATAAATATCTAATTTTGGATGAAGAAAATCAAAAATTTTGACGCGAATACAAAAATCTAATTTTGGATAAAGGAAATCAAAAATTTTGGTCGCGAATACAAAAATCTAGGTTTGGATCCAGAAAGTCATGAACTACGTAGCGAATATAAAAATCTAATTTTGGATCAAGAAAATGAAAAATTTGGTCGCGAATACAATAATTTAGTTTTTTATCAAGAAATTCAAGAACTGCGTGGCGAATACAAAAATATAGTTTTTGATCAAGAAAATCAAGAATTTGGTCGCGAAAACAAAAAACTAGTTTTGGATCAAGAAAATCAAGAACTGCGTGGCGAATACAAAAATCTAGTTTTGGATCAAGAAAATCAAGAATTTGGTCGCGAATATAAAAATCTAATTTGGGATCAAGAAAATCAAAAATTTTGACGCGAATACAAAAATCTAGTTTTGGATAAAGGAAATCAAGAATTTTGGTCGCGAATACAAAAATCTAGTTTTGGATCCAGATAGTCAAGAACTACGTAGCGAATATAAAAATCTAATTTTGGATCAAGAAAATGAAAAATTTGGTCGCGAATACAATAATTTAGTTTTCTATCAAGAAATTCATGAACTGCGTGGCGAATACAAATATCTAGTTTTGGATCAAGAAAATCAAGAATTTGGTCACGAATACAAAAATCTAGTTTGGGATCAAGAAAATCAAGAATTTGGTCGTAAATACAAAAATCTAGTTTTGGATCAAGGAAATCAAGAATTTTGGTCGCGAATACAAAAATCTAGTTTTGGATCGAGAAAGTCAAGAACTACGTAGCGAATATAAAAATCTAATTTTGGATCAAGAAAATGAAAAATTTGGTCGCGAATACAATAATTTAGTTTTTTATCAAGAAATTTAAGAACTGCGTGGCGAATACAAAAATCTAATTTTGGATCAAGAATATCAAGCATTTGGTTGCGAAAACAAAAAAATAGTTTTGGATCAAGAAAATCCAGGACTGCTTGGCGAATAAAAAAATCTAGTTTTGGATCAAGAAAATCAAGAACTGCGTGGCGAATACAAAAATATAGTTTTGGATCAAGAAAATCAAGAAATCTAGTTATGGATCAAGAAAATCAAGAACTGCGTGGCGAATACAAAAATCTAGTTTTGTATTAATAAAATCAAGAACTGCGTGTCGAATACAAAAATATAGTTTTTGATCAAGAAAAAATGAAGAATTTGGTTGCGAAAACAAAAAACTAGTTTTGGATCAAGAAAATCAAGAACTGCGGGGCGAATACAAAAATCTAGTTTTGGATCAAGAAAATCAAGAATTTGGTCGCGAAAACAAAAAACTAGTTTTTGATCAAGAAAATCAAGAACGGCGTGGCGAATAAAAAAATCTAGTTTTGGATCAAGAAAATCAAGAACTGCGTGGCGAATACAAAAATCTAGTTTTGGATCAAGAAAATCAAGAATTTGGTCGCGAATATAAATATCTAATTTTGGATGTAGAAAATCAAAAATTTTGACGCGAATACAAAAATCTAATTTTGGATAAAGGAAATCAAAAATTTTGGTCGCGAATACAAAAATCTAGGTTTGGATCCAGAAAGTCATGAACTACGTAGCGAATATAAAAATCTAATTTTGGATCAAGAAAATGAAAAATTTGGTCGCGAATGCAATAATTTAGTTTTTTATCAAGAAATTCAAGAACTGCGTGGCGAATACAAAAATCTAGTTTTGGATCAAGAAAATCAAGAATTTGGTCGCGAAAACAAAAAACTAGTTTTGGATCAGGAAAATCAAGAACTGCATGGCATATAAAAAAATCTAGTTTTGGATCAAGAAAATCAAGAACTGCGTGGCGAATACAAAAATATAGTTTTTGATCAAGAAAATCAAGAAATCTAGTTATGGATCAAGAAAATCAAGAACTGCGTGGCGAATACAAAAATCTAGTTTTGGATCAAGAAAATCAAGAACTGCGTTTCGAATACAAAAATGTAGTTTTTGATCAAGAAAATCAACAATTTGGTCGCGAAAACAAAAAACTTGTTTTGGATCAAGAAAATCAAGAACTGCGTGGCGAATACAAAAATCTAGTTTTGGATCAAGAAAATCAAAAATTTAAGTCGCGAATATAAAAATCTAATTTTGGATCAAGAAAATCAAAAATTTTGACGCGAATACAAAAATCTAGTTTTGGATAAAGGAAATCAATAATTTTGGTCGCGAATACAAAAATCTAGTTTTGGATCCAGATAGTCAAGAACTACGTAGCGAATATAAAAATCTAATTTTGGATCAAGAAAATGAAAAATTTGGTCGCGAATACAATAATTTAGTTTTCTATCAAGAAATTCATGAACTGCGTGGCGAATACAAAAATCTAGTTTTGGATCAAGAAAATCAAGCATTTGGTCGTGAAAACAAAAAACTAGTTTTGGATCAAGAAAATCAACAACTGCATGGCGCATAAAAAAATTTAGTTTTGGATCATGAAAATCAAGAACTGCGTGGCGAATACAATAATTAATTTTGGATCAAGAAAATCAAGAAATCTAGTTATGGGTCAAGAAAATCAAGAAATGCGTGGCGAATACAAAAATCTAGTTTTGGATCAAGAAAATCATGAACTGCGTGGCGAATACAAAAATCTAGTTTTGGATCAAGAAAATCAAGAATTTGGTCGCGAAAACAAAAAACTAGTTTTGGATCAAGAAAATCAAGAACTGCATGGCGAATAAAAAAATCTAGTTTTGGATCAAGGAAATCAAGAACTGCGTGGCGAATACAAAAATATAGTTTTGAATCAAGAAAATCAAGAAATCTAGTTATGGATCAAGAAAATCAAGAACTGCGTTGTGAATACAAAAATCTAGTTTTGTATCAGGAAATCAAGAACTGCGTGTCGAATACAAAAATGTAGTTTTTGATCAAGAAAATCAAGAATTTGGTCCCGAAAACAAAAAACGAGTTTTGGATCAAGAAAATCAAGAACTGCGGGGCGAATACAAAAATCTAGTTTTGGATCAAGAAAATCAAGAATTTGGTCGCGAAAACAAAAAACTAGTTTTTGATCAAGAAAATCAAGAACGGCGTGGCGAATAAAAAAATCTAGTTTTGGATCAAGAAAATCAAGAACTGCGTGGCGAATACAAAAATCTAGTTTTGGATCAAGAAAATCAAGAATTTGGTCGCGAATATAAATATCTAATTTTGGATGAAGAAAATCAAAAATTTTGGCGCGAATACAAAAATCTAATTTTGGATAAAGGAAATCAAAAATTTTGGTCGCGAATACAAAAATCTAGGTTTGGATCCAGAAAGTCATGAACTACGTAGCGAATATAAAAATCTAATTTTGGATCAAGAAAATGAAAAATTTGGTCGCGAATGCAATAATTTAGTTTTTTATCAAGAAATTCAAGAACTGCGTGGCGAATACAAAAATCTAGTTTTGGATCAAGAAAATCAAGAATTTGGTCGCGAAAACAAAAAACTAGTTTTGGATCAGGAAAATCAAGAACTGCATGGCGTATAAAAAAATCTAGTTTTGGATCAAGAAAATCAAGAACTGCGTGGCGAATACAAAAATATAGTTTTTGATCAAGAAAATCAAGAAATCTAGTTATGGATCAAGAAAATCAAGAACTGCGTGGCGAATACAAAAATCTAGTTTTGGATCAAGAAAATCAAGAACTGCGTTTCGAATACAAAAATGTAGTTTTTGATCAAGAAAATCAACAATTTGGTCGCGAAAACAAAAAACTTGTTTTGGATCAAGAAAATCAAGAACTGCGTGGCGAATACAAAAATCTAGTTTTGGATCAAGAAAATCAAAAATTTAGTCGCGAATATAAAAATCTAATTTTGGATCAAGAAAATCAAAAATTTTGACGCGAATACAAAAATCTAGTTTTGGATAAAGGAAATCAATAATTTTGGTCGCGAATACAAAAATCTAGTTTTGGATCCAGATAGTCAAGAACTACGTAGCGAATATAAAAATCTAATTTTGGATCAAGAAAATGAAAAATTTGGTCGCGAATACAATAATTTAGTTTTCTATCAAGAAATTCATGAACTGCGTGGCGAATACAAAAATCTAGTTTTGGATCAAGAAAATCAAGCATTTGGTCGTGAAAACAAAAAACTAGTTTTGGATCAAGAAAATCAACAACTGCATGGCGCATAAAAAAATTTAGTTTTGGATCATGAAAATCAAGAACTGCGTGGCGAATACAATAATTAATTTTGGATCAAGAAAATCAAGAAATCTAGTTATGGGTCAAGAAAATCAAGAAATGCGTGGCGAATACAAAAATCTAGTTTTGGATCAAGAAAATCATGAACTGCGTGGCGAATACAAAAATCTAGTTTTGGATCAAGAAAATCAAGAATTTGGTCGCGAAAACAAAAAACTAGTTTTGGATCAAGAAAATCAAGAACTGCATGGCGAATAAAAAAATCTAGTTTTGGATCAAGGAAATCAAGAACTGCGTGGCGAATACAAAAATATAGTTTTGAATCAAGAAAATCAAGAAATCTAGTTATGGATCAAGAAAATCAAGAACTGCGTTGTGAATACAAAAATCTAGTTTTGTATCAGGAAATCAAGAACTGCGTGTCGAATACAAAAATGTAGTTTTTGATCAAGAAAATCAAGAATTTGGTCCCGAAAACAAAAAACGAGTTTTGGATCAAGAAAATCAAGAACTGCGGGGCGAATACAAAAATCTAGTTTTGGATCAAGAAAATCAAGAATTTGGTCGCGAAAACAAAAAACTAGTTTTTGATCAAGAAAATCAAGAACGGCGTGGCGAATAAAAAAATCTAGTTTTGGATCAAGAAAATCAAGAACTGCGTGGCGAATACAAAAATCTAGTTTTGGATCAAGAAAATCAAGAATTTGGTCGCGAATATAAATATCTAATTTTGGATGAAGAAAATCAAAAATTTTGGCGCGAATACAAAAATCTAATTTTGGATAAAGGAAATCAAAAATTTTGGTCGCGAATACAAAAATCTAGGTTTGGATCCAGAAAGTCATGAACTACGTAGCGAATATAAAAATCTAATTTTGGATCAAGAAAATGAAAAATTTGGTCGCGAATGCAATAATTTAGTTTTTTATCAAGAAATTCAAGAACTGCGTGGCGAATACAAAAATCTAGTTTTGGATCAAGAAAATCAAGAATTTGGTCGCGAAAACAAAAAACTAGTTTTGGATCAGGAAAATCAAGAACTGCATGGCGTATAAAAAAATCTAGTTTTGGATCAAGAAAATCAAGAACTGCGTGGCGAATACAAAAATATAGTTTTTGATCAAGAAAATCAAGAAATCTAGTTATGGATCAAGAAAATCAAGAACTGCGTGGCGAATACAAAAATCTAGTTTTGGATCAAGAAAATCAAGAACTGCGTTTCGAATACAAAAATGTAGTTTTTGATCAAGAAAATCAACAATTTGGTCGCGAAAACAAAAAACTTGTTTTGGATCAAGAAAATCAAGAACTGCGTGGCGAATACAAAAATCTAGTTTTGGATCAAGAAAATCAAAAATTTAGTCGCGAATATAAAAATCTAATTTTGGATCAAGAAAATCAAAAATTTTGACGCGAATACAAAAATCTAGTTTTGGATAAAGGAAATCAATAATTTTGGTCGCGAATACAAAAATCTAGTTTTGGATCCAGATAGTCAAGAACTACGTAGCGAATATAAAAATCTAATTTTGGATCAAGAAAATGAAAAATTTGGTCGCGAATACAATAATTTAGTTTTCTATCAAGAAATTCATGAACTGCGTGGCGAATACAAAAATCTAGTTTTGGATCAAGAAAATCAAGCATTTGGTCGCGAAAACAAAAAACTAGTTTTGGATCAAGAAAATCAACAACTGCATGGCGCATAAAAAAATTTAGTTTTGGATCATGAAAATCAAGAACTGCGTGGCGAATACAATAATTAATTTTGGATCAAGAAAATCAAGAAATCTAGTTATGGGTCAAGAAAATCAAGAAATGCGTGGCGAATACAAAAATCTAGTTTTGGATCAAGAAAATCATGAACTGCGTGGCGAATACAAAAATCTAGTTTTGGATCAAGAAAATCAAGAATTTGGTCGCGAAAACAAAAAACTAGTTTTGGATCAAGAAAATCAAGAACTGCATGGCGAATAAAAAAATCTAGTTTTGGATCAAGGAAATCAAGAACTGCGTGGCGAATACAAAAATATAGTTTTGAATCAAGAAAATCAAAAAATCTAGTTATGGATCAAGAAAATCAAGAACTGCGTTGCGAATACAAAAATCTAGTTTTGTATCAGGAAATCAAGAACTGCGTGTCGAATACAAAAATGTAGTTTTTGATCAAGAAAATCAAGAATTTGGTCCCGAAAACAAAAAACGAGTTTTGGATCAAGAAAATCAAGAACTGCGTGGCGAATACAAAAATCTAGTTTTGGATCAAGAAAATCAAGAATTTGGTCGCGAAAACAAAAAACTAGTTTTTGATCAAGAAAATCAAGAACGGCGTGGCGAATAAAAAAATCTAGTTTTGGATCAAGAAAATCAAGAACTGCGTGGCGAATACAAAAATCTAGTTTTGGATCAAGAAAATCAAGAATTTGGTCGCGAATATAAATATCTAATTTTGGATGAAGAAAATCAAAAATTTTGACGCGAATACAAAAATCTAATTTTGGATAAAGGAAATCAAAAATTTTGGTCGCGAATACAAAAATCTAGGTTTGGATCCAGAAAGTCATGAACTACGTAGCGAATATAAAAATCTAATTTTGGATCAAGAAAATGAAAAATTTGGTCGCGAATGCAATAATTTAGTTTTTTATCAAGAAATTCAAGTACTGCGTGGCGAATACAAAAATCTAGTTTTGGATCAAGAAAATCAAGAATTTGGTCGCGAAAACAAAAAACTAGTTTTGGATCAGGAAAATCAAGAACTGCATGGCGTATAAAAAAATCTAGTTTTGGATCAAGAAAATCAAGAACTGCGTGGCGAATACAAAAATGTAGTTTTGGATAAAGAAAATCAAGAAATCTAGTTATGGATCAAGAAAATCAAGAACTGCGTGGCGAATACAAAAATCTAGTTTTGGATCAAGAAAATCATGAACTGCGTGGCGAATACAAAAATCTAGTTTTGGATCAAGAAAATCAAGAATTTGGTCGCGAAAACAAAAAACTAGTTTTTGATCAAGAAAATCAAGAACGGCGTGGCGAATAAAAAAATCTAGTTTTGGATCAAGAAAATCAAGAACTGCGTGGCGAATACAAAAATCTAGTTTTGGATCAAGAAAATCAAGAATTTGGTCGCGAATATAAATATCTAATTTTGGATGAAGAAAATCAAAAATTTTGACGCGAATACAAAAATCTAATTTTGGATAAAGGAAATCAAAAATTTTGGTCGCGAATACAAAAATCTAGGTTTGGATCCAGAAAGTCATGAACTACGTAGCGAATATAAAAATCTAATTTTGGATCAAGAAAATGAAAAATTTGGTCGCGAATACAATAATTTAGTTTTTTATCAAGAAATTCAAGAACTGCGTGGCGAATACAAAAATATAGT
The DNA here is from genome assembly GCA_037678475.1 of x Bolboschoenoplectus mariqueter. NCBI lineage: Eukaryota > Viridiplantae > Streptophyta > Magnoliopsida > Poales > Cyperaceae > x Bolboschoenoplectus > x Bolboschoenoplectus mariqueter. Next base: position 171,449 of record CM075286.1, on the reverse strand, counting down.
TTTTGATCAAGAAAATCAAGAATTTGGTCGCGAAAACAAAAAACTAGTTTTGGATCAAGAAAATCAAGAACTGCGTGACGAATACAAAAATCTAGTTTTGGATCAAGAAAATCAAGAATTTGGTCGCGAATATAAAAATCTAATTTTGGATCAAGAAAATCAAAAATTTTGACGCGAATACAAAAATCTAGTTTTGGATAAAGGAAATCAATAATTTTGGTCGCGAATACAAAAATCTAGTTTTGGATCCAGATAGTCAAGAACTACGTAGCGAATATAAAAATCTAATTTTGGATCAAGAAAATGAAAAATTTGGTCGCGAATACAATAATTTAGTTTTCTATCAAGAAATTCATGAACTGCTTGGCGAATACAAAAATCTAGTTTTGGATCAAGAAAATCAAGCATTTGGTCGCGAATAAACTAATTTAGTTTTGGATCAAGAAAATCAAGAACTGCATGGCGAATAAAAAAATCTAGTTTTGGATCATGAAAATCAAGAACTGCGTGGCGAATACAAAAATGTAGTTTTGGATCAAGAAAATCAAGAAATCTAGTTATGGATCAAGAAAATCAAGAACTGCGTGGCGCATACAAAAATCTAGTTTTGGATCAAGAAAATCATGAACTGCGTGGCGAATACAAAAATCTAGTTTTGGATCAAGAAAATCAAGAATTTGGTCGCGAAAACAAAAAACTAGTTTTGAATCAAGAAAATCAAGAACGGCGTGGCGAATAAAAAAATCTAGTTTCGGATCAAGAAAATCAAGAACTGCGTGGCGAATACAAAAATGTAAATTTGGATCAAGAAATTCAAGAATTTTTTCGCGAATACAAAAATCTAGTTTTGAATCAAGAAAGTAAATATCTACGTGGCGAATACAAAAATCTAGTTTTGGATCAAGAAAATCAAGAATTTGGTCACGAATACAAAAATCTAGTTTGGGATCAAGAAAATCAAGAATTTGGTCGTAAATACAAAAATCTAGTTTTGGATCAAGGAAACCAAGAATTTTGGTCGCGAATACAAAAATCTTGTTTTGGATCCAGAATGTCAAGAACTACGTAGCGAATATAAAAATCTAATTTTGGATCAAGAAAATGAAAATTTTGGTCGCGAATACAATAATTTAGTTTTTTATGAAGAAAATGAAGAACTGCGTGTCGAATACAAAAATGTAGTTTTGGATCAAGAAAATCAAGAATTTGGTCGCGAATATAAATATCTAATTTTGGATGAAGAAAATCAAGAACTGCGTGTCGAATACAAAAATGTAGTTTTTGATCAAGAAAATCAAGAATTTGGTCCCGAAAACAAAAAACGAGTTTTGGATCAAGAAAATCAAGAACTGCGGGGCGAATACAAAAATCTAGTTTTGGATCAAGAAAATCAAGAATTTGGTCGCGAAAACAAAAAACTAGTTTTTGATCAAGAAAATCAAGAACGGCGTGGCGAATAAAAAAATCTAGTTTTGGATCAAGAAAATCAAGAACTGCGTGGCGAATACAAAAATCTAGTTTTGGATCAAGAAAATCAAGAATTTGGTCGCGAATATAAATATCTAATTTTGGATGAAGAAAATCAAAAATTTTGGCGCGAATACAAAAATCTAATTTTGGATAAAGGAAATCAAAAATTTTGGTCGCGAATACAAAAATCTAGGTTTGGATCCAGAAAGTCATGAACTACGTAGCGAATATAAAAATCTAATTTTGGATCAAGAAAATGAAAAATTTGGTCGCGAATGCAATAATTTAGTTTTTTATCAAGAAATTCAAGAACTGCGTGGCGAATACAAAAATCTAGTTTTGGATCAAGAAAATCAAGAATTTGGTCGCGAAAACAAAAAACTAGTTTTGGATCAGGAAAATCAAGAACTGCATGGCGTATAAAAAAATCTAGTTTTGGATCAAGAAAATCAAGAACTGCGTGGCGAATACAAAAATATAGTTTTTGATCAAGAAAATCAAGAAATCTAGTTATGGATCAAGAAAATCAAGAACTGCGTGGCGAATACAAAAATCTAGTTTTGGATCAAGAAAATCAAGAACTGCGTTTCGAATACAAAAATGTAGTTTTTGATCAAGAAAATCAACAATTTGGTCGCGAAAACAAAAAACTTGTTTTGGATCAAGAAAATCAAGAACTGCGTGGCGAATACAAAAATCTAGTTTTGGATCAAGAAAATCAAAAATTTAGTCGCGAATATAAAAATCTAATTTTGGATCAAGAAAATCAAAAATTTTGACGCGAATACAAAAATCTAGTTTTGGATAAAGGAAATCAATAATTTTGGTCGCGAATACAAAAATCTAGTTTTGGATCCAGATAGTCAAGAACTACGTAGCGAATATAAAAATCTAATTTTGGATCAAGAAAATGAAAAATTTGGTCGCGAATACAATAATTTAGTTTTCTATCAAGAAATTCATGAACTGCGTGGCGAATACAAAAATCTAGTTTTGGATCAAGAAAATCAAGCATTTGGTCGCGAAAACAAAAAACTAGTTTTGGATCAAGAAAATCAACAACTGCATGGCGCATAAAAAAATTTAGTTTTGGATCATGAAAATCAAGAACTGCGTGGCGAATACAATAATTAATTTTGGATCAAGAAAATCAAGAAATCTAGTTATGGGTCAAGAAAATCAAGAAATGCGTGGCGAATACAAAAATCTAGTTTTGGATCAAGAAAATCATGAACTGCGTGGCGAATACAAAAATCTAGTTTTGGATCAAGAAAATCAAGAATTTGGTCGCGAAAACAAAAAACTAGTTTTGGATCAAGAAAATCAAGAACTGCATGGCGAATAAAAAAATCTAGTTTTGGATCAAGGAAATCAAGAACTGCGTGGCGAATACAAAAATATAGTTTTGAATCAAGAAAATCAAAAAATCTAGTGATGGATCAAGAAAATCAAGAACTGCGTTGCGAATACAAAAATCTAGTTTTGTATCAGGAAATCAAGAACTGCGTGTCGAATACAAAAATGTAGTTTTTGATCAAGAAAATCAAGAATTTGGTCCCGAAAACAAAAAACGAGTTTTGGATCAAGAAAATCAAGAACTGCGTGGCGAATACAAAAATCTAGTTTTGGATCAAGAAAATCAAGAATTTGGTCGCGAAAACAAAAAACTAGTTTTTGATCAAGAAAATCAAGAACGGCGTGGCGAATAAAAAAATCTAGTTTTGGATCAAGAAAATCAAGAACTGCGTGGCGAATACAAAAATCTAGTTTTGGATCAAGAAAATCAAGAATTTGGTCGCGAATATAAATATCTAATTTTGGATGAAGAAAATCAAAAATTTTGACGCGAATACAAAAATCTAATTTTGGATAAAGGAAATCAAAAATTTTGGTCGCGAATACAAAAATCTAGGTTTGGATCCAGAAAGTCATGAACTACGTAGCGAATATAAAAATCTAATTTTGGATCAAGAAAATGAAAAATTTGGTCGCGAATGCAATAATTTAGTTTTTTATCAAGAAATTCAAGAACTGCGTGGCGAATACAAAAATCTAGTTTTGGATCAAGAAAATCAAGAATTTGGTCGCGAAAACAAAAAACTAGTTTTGGATCAGGAAAATCAAGAACTGCATGGCGTATAAAAAAATCTAGTTTTGGATCAAGAAAATCAAGAACTGCGTGGCGAATACAAAAATGTAGTTTTGGATAAAGAAAATCAAGAAATCTAGTTATGGATCAAGAAAATCAAGAACTGCGTGGCGAATACAAAAATCTAGTTTTGGATGAAGAAAATCATGAACTGCGTGGCGAATACAAAAATCTAGTTTTGGATCAAGAAAATCAAGAATTTGGTCGCGAAAACAAAAAACTAGTTTTTGATCAAGAAAATCAAGAACGGCGTGGCGAATAAAAAAATCTAGTTTTGGATCAAGAAAATCAAGAACTGCGTGGCGAATACAAAAATCTAGTTTTGGATCAAGAAAATCAAGAATTTGGTCGCGAATATAAATATCTAATTTTGGATGAAGAAAATCAAAAATTTTGACGCGAATACAAAAATCTAATTTTGGATAAAGGAAATCAAAAATTTTGGTCGCGAATACAAAAATCTAGGTTTGGATCCAGAAAGTCATGAACTACGTAGCGAATATAAAAATCTAATTTTGGATCAAGAAAATGAAAAATTTGGTCGCGAATACAATAATTTAGTTTTTTATCAAGAAATTCAAGAACTGCGTGGCGAATACAAAAATATAGTTTTTGATCAAGAAAATCAAGAATTTGGTCGCGAAAACAAAAAACTAGTTTTGGATCAAGAAAATCAAGAACTGCGTGACGAATACAAAAATCTAGTTTTGGATCAAGAAAATCAAGAATTTGGTCGCGAATATAAAAATCTAATTTTGGATCAAGAAAATCAAAAATTTTGACGCGAATACAAAAATCTAGTTTTGGATAAAGGAAATCAATAATTTTGGTCGCGAATACAAAAATCTAGTTTTGGATCCAGATAGTCAAGAACTACGTAGCGAATATAAAAATCTAATTTTGGATCAAGAAAATGAAAAATTTGGTCGCGAATACAATAATTTAGTTTTCTATCAAGAAATTCATGAACTGCTTGGCGAATACAAAAATCTAGTTTTGGATCAAGAAAATCAAGCATTTGGTCGCGAATAAACTAATTTAGTTTTGGATCAAGAAAATCAAGAACTGCATGGCGAATAAAAAAATCTAGTTTTGGATCATGAAAATCAAGAACTGCGTGGCGAATACAAAAATGTAGTTTTGGATCAAGAAAATCAAGAAATCTAGTTATGGATCAAGAAAATCAAGAACTGCGTGGCGCATACAAAAATCTAGTTTTGGATCAAGAAAATCATGAACTGCGTGGCGAATACAAAAATCTAGTTTTGGATCAAGAAAATCAAGAATTTGGTCGCGAAAACAAAAAACTAGTTTTGAATCAAGAAAATCAAGAACGGCGTGGCGAATAAAAAAATCTAGTTTCGGATCAAGAAAATCAAGAACTGCGTGGCGAATACAAAAATGTAAATTTGGATCAAGAAATTCAAGAATTTTTTCGCGAATACAAAAATCTAGTTTTGAATCAAGAAAGTAAATATCTACGTGGCGAATACAAAAATCTAGTTTTGGATCAAGAAAATCAAGAATTTGGTCACGAATACAAAAATCTAGTTTGGGATCAAGAAAATCAAGAATTTGGTCGTAAATACAAAAATCTAGTTTTGGATCAAGGAAACCAAGAATTTTGGTCGCGAATACAAAAATCTTGTTTTGGATCCAGAATGTCAAGAACTACGTAGCGAATATAAAAATCTAATTTTGGATCAAGAAAATGAAAATTTTGGTCGCGAATACAATAATTTAGTTTTTTATGAAGAAAATGAAGAACTGCGTGTCGAATACAAAAATGTAGTTTTGGATCAAGAAAATCAAGAATTTGGTCGCGAAAACAAAAAACTAGTTTTGGATCAAGAAAATCAAGAACTGCGTGGCGAATACAAAAATCTAGTTTTGGATCCAGAAAATCAAGAATTTGGTCGCGAATATAAAAAACTAATTCTGGATCAAGAAAATCAAAAATTTTGACGCGAATACAAAAATCTAGTTTTGGATCAAGGAAATCAAGAATTTTGGTCGCGAATACAAAAATCTAGTTTTGGATCCAGAAAGTCAAGAACTACGTAGCGAATATAAAAATCTAATTTTGGATCAAGAAAATGAAAAATTTGGTCGCGAATACAATAATTTAGTTTTTTATCAAGAAATTCAAGAACTGCGTGGCGAATACAAAAATCTAGTTTTGGATCAAGAAAATCAAGCATTTGGTCGCGAAAACAAAAAACTAGTTTTGGATCAAGAACTGCATGGCGAATAAAAAAATCTAGTTTTGGATCAAGAAAATCAAGAACTGCGTGGCGAATACAAAAATGTAGTTTTGGATCAAGAAAATCAAGAAATCTAGTTATGGATCAAGAAAATCAAGAACTGCGTGGCGAATACAAAAATCTAGTTATGGATCAAGAAAATCAAGAACTGCGTGGCGAATACAAAAATCTAGTTTTGGATCAAGAAAATCAAGAATTTGGTCGCGAAAACAAAAAACTAGTTTTGGATCAAGAAAATCAAGAACTGCGTGGCGAATACAAAAATCTAGTTTTGGATCAAGAAAATCAAGAATTTGGTCGCGAATATAAAAATCTAATTTTGGATCAAGAAAATCAAAAATTTTGACTCGAATATAAAAATCTAGTTTTGGATAATGGAAATCAAGAATTTTGGTCGCGAATACAAAAATCTAGTTTTGGATCCAGAAAGTAAAGAACTACGTAGCGAATATAAAAATCTAATTTTGGATCAAGAAAATGAAAAATTTGGTCGCGAATACAATAATTTAGTTTTCTATCAAGAAATTCATGAACTGCGTGGCGAATACAAAAATCTAGTTTTGGATCAAGAAAATCAAGCATTTGGTCGCGAAAACAAAAAACTAGTTTTGGATCAAGAAAATCAAGAACTGCATGGCGAATAAAAAAATCTAGTTTTGGATCATGAAAATCAAGAACTGCTTGGCGAATACAAAAATGTAGTTTTGGATCAAGAAAATCAAGAAATCTAGTTGTGGATCAAGAAAATCAAGAACTGCGTGGCGAATACAAAAATCTAGTTATGGATCAAGAAAATCAAGAACTGCGTGGCGAATACAAAAATCTAGTTTTGGATCAACAAAATCAAGAACCGCGTTTCGAATACAAAAATGTAGTTTTTGATCAAGAAAATCAAGAATTTGGTCGCGAAAACAAAAAACTAGTTTTGGATCAAGAAAATCAAGAACTGCGTGGCGAATACAAAAATCTAGTTTTGGATCAAGAAAATCAAGAACTGCGTGGCGAATACAAAAATATAGTTTTTGATCAAGAAAATCAAGAAATCTAGTTATGGATCAAGAAAATCAAGAACTGCGTGGCGAATACAAAAATCTAGTTTTGGATCAAGAAAATCAAGAACTGCGTTTCGAATACAAAAATGTAGTTTTTGATCAAGAAAATCAACAATTTGGTCGCGAAAACAAAAAACTTGTTTTGGATCAAGAAAATCAAGAACTGCGTGGCGAATACAAAAATCTAGTTTTGGATCAAGAAAATCAAAAATTTAGTCGCGAATATAAAAATCTAATTTTGGATCAAGAAAATCAAAAATTTTGACGCGAATACAAAAATCTAGTTTTGGATAAAGGAAATCAATAATTTTGGTCGCGAATATAAAAATCTAGTTTTGGATCCAGATAGTCAAGAACTACGTAGCGAATATAAAAATCTAATTTTGGATCAAGAAAATGAAAAATTTGGTCGCGAATACAATAATTTAGTTTTCTATCAAGAAATTCATGAACTGCGTGGCGAATACAAAAATCTAGTTTTGGATCAAGAAAATCAAGCATTTGGTCGCGAAAACAAAAAACTAGTTTTGGATCAAGAAAATCAACTACTGCATGGCGCATAAAAAAATCTAGTTTTGGATCATGAAAATCAAGAACTGCGTGGCGAATACAAAAATGTAGTTTTGGATCAAGAAAATCAAGAAATCTAGTTATGGATCAAGAAAATCAAGAACTGCGTGGCGAATACAAAAATCTAGTTTTGGATCAAGAAAATCATGAACTGCGTGGCGAATACAAAAATCTAGTTTTGGATCAAGAAAATCAAGAATTTGGTCGCGAAAACAAAAAACTAGTTTTGGATCAAGAAAATCAAGAACTGCATAGCGAATAAAAAAATCTAGTTTTGGATCAAGCAAATCAAGAACTGCGTGGCGAATACAAAAATATAGTTTTTGATCAAGAAAATCAAGAAATCTAGTTATGGATCAAGAAAATCAAGAACTGCGTGGCGAATACAAAAATCTAGTTTTGGATCAAGAAATTCAAGAACTGCGTTTCGAATACAAAAATGTAGTTTTTGATCAAGAAAATCAAGAATTTGGTCGCGAAAACAAAAAACTTGTTTTGGATCAAGAAAATCAAGAACTGCGTGGCGAATACAAAAATCTAGTTTTGGATCAAGAAAATCAAGAATTTAGTCGCGAATATAAAAATCTAATTTTGGATCAAGAAAATCAAAAATTTTGACGCGAATACAAAAATCTAGTTTTGGATAAACGAAATCAATAATTTTGGTCGCGAATACAAAAATCTAGTTTTGGATCCAGATAGTCAAGAACTACGTAGCGAATATAAAAATCTAATTTTGGATCAAGAAAATGAAAAATTTGGTCGCGAATACAATAATTTAGTTTTCTATCAAGAAATTCATGAACTGCGTGGCGAATACAAAAATCTAGTTTTGGATCAAGAAAATCAAGCATTTGGTCGCGAAAACAAAAAACTAGTTTTGGATCAAGAAAATCAACAACTGCATGGCGCATAAAAAAATTTAGTTTTGGATCATGAAAATCAAGAACTGCGTGGCGAATACAATAATTAATTTTGGATCAAGAAAATCAAGAAATCTAGTTATGGGTCAAGAAAATCAACAAATGCGTGGCGAATACAAAAATCTAGTTTTGGATCAAGAAAATCATGAACTGCGTGGCGAATACAAAAATCTAGTTTTGGATCAAGAAAATCAAGAATTTGGTCCCGAAAACAAAAAACTAGTTTTGGATCAAGAAAATCAAGAACTGTATGGCGAATAAAAAAATCTAGTTTTGGATCAAGGAAATCAAGAATTGCGTGGCGAATACAAAAATATAGTTTTGAATCAAGAAAATCAAGAAATCTAGTTATGGATCAAGAAAATCAAGAACTGCGTTACGAATACAAAAATCTAGTTTTGTATCAGGAAATCAAGAACTGCGTGTCGAATACAAAAATGTAGTTTTTGATCAAGAAAATCAAGAATTTGGTCCCGAAAACAAAAAACGAGTTTTGGATCAAGAAAATCAAGAACTGCATGGCGAATACAAAAATCTAGTTTTGGATCAAGAAAATCAAGAATTTGGTCGCGAATATAAAAATCTAATTTTGGATCAAGAAAGTCAAAAATTTTGACGCGAATACAAAAATCTAGTTTTGGATAAAGGAAATCAAGAATTTTGGTCGCGAATACAAAAATCTAGTTTTGGATCCAGAAAATCAAGAACTACGACGCGAATATAAAAATCTAATTTTGGATCAAGAAAATGAAAAATTTGGTCGCGAATACAATAATTTAGTTTTTTATCAAGAAATTCAAGAACTGCGTGGCGAATACAAATATCTAGTTTTGGATCAAGAAAATCAAGAATTTGGTCACGAATACAAAAATCTAGTTTGGGATCAAGAAAATCAAGAATTTGGTCGTAAATACAAAAATCTAGTTTTGGATCAAGGAAATCAAGAATTTTGGTCGCGAATACAAAAATCTAGTTTTGGATCGAGAAAGTCAAAAACTACGTAGCGAATATAAAAATCTAATTTTGGATCAAGAAAATGAAAAATTTGGTCGCGAATACAATAATTTAGTTTTTTATCAAGAAATTTAAGAACTGCGTGGCGAATACAAAAATCTAATTTTGGATCAAGAATATCAAGCATTTGGTTGCGAAAACAAAAAACTAGTTTTGGATCAAGAAAATCCAGAACTGCATGGCGAATAAAAAAATCTAGTTTTGGATCAAGAAAATCAAGAACTGCGTGGCGAATACAAAAATATAGTTTTGGATCAAGAAAATCAAGAAATCTAGTTATGGATCAAGAAAATCAAGAACTGCGTGGCGAATACAAAAATCTAGTTTTGTATTAATAAAATCAAGAACTGCGTGTCGAATACAAAAATATAGTTTTTGATCAAGAAAAAATGAAGAATTTGGTTGCGAAAACAAAAAACTAGTTTTGGATCAAGAAAATCAAGAACTGCGTGGCGAATACAAAAATCTAGTTTTGGATCAAGAAAATCTAGAATTTGATCGCGAATATAAAAATCTAATTTTGGATCAAGAAAATCAAAAATTTTGACGCGAATACAAAAATCTAGTTTTGGATAAAGGAAATCAAGAATTTTAATCGCGAATACAAAAATCTAGTTTTGGATCCAGATAGTCAAGAACTACGTAGCGAATATAAAAATCTAATTTTGGATCAAACAAATGAAAAATTTGGTCGCGAATACAATAATATATTTTTCTATCAAGAAATTCATGAACTGCGTGGCGAATACAAAAATCTAGTTTTGGATCAAGAAAATCAAGCATTTGGTCGCGAAAACAAAAAACTAGTTTTGGATCAAGAAAATCAAGAACTGCATGGCGAATAAAAAAATCTAGTTTTGGATCATGAAAATCAAGAACTGCGTGGCGAATACAAAAATCTAGTTTTGGATCAAGAAAATCATGAACTGCGTGGCGAATACAAAAATCTAGTTTTGGATCAAGAAAATCAAGAATTTGGTCGCGAAAACAAAAAACTAGTTTTTGATCAAGAAAATCAAGAACGGCGTGGCGAATAAAAAAATCTAGTTTTGGATCAAGAAAATCAAGAACTGCGTGGCGAATACAAAAATCTAGTTTTGGATCAAGAAAATCAAGAATTTGGTCGCGAATATAAATATCTAATTTTGGATGAAGAAAATCAAAAATTTTGACGCGAATACAAAAATCTAATTTTGGATAAAGGAAATCAAAAATTTTGGTCGCGAATATAAAAATCTAATTTTGGATCAAGAAAATGAAAAATTTGGTCGCGAATACAATAATTTAGTTTTTTATCAAGAAATTCAAGAACTGCGTGGCGAATACAAAAATATAGTTTTTGATCAAGAAAATCAAGAATTTGGTCGCGAAAACAAAAAACTAGTTTTGGATCAAGAAAATCAAGAACTGCGTGGCGAATACAAAAATCTAGTTTTGGATCAAGAAAATCAAGAATTTGGTCGCGAATATAAAAATCTAATTTTGGATCAAGAAAATCAAAAATTTTGACGCGAATACAAAAATCTAGTTTTGGATAAAGGAAATCAAGAATTTTCGTCGCGAATAAAAAAATCTAGTTTTGGATCCAGATAGTCAAGAACTACGTAGCGAATATAAAAATATAATTTTCGATCAAGAAAATGAAAAATTTGGTCGCGAATACAATAATTTAGTTTTCTATCAAGAAATTCATGAACTGCTTGGCGAATACAAAAATCTAGTTTTGGATCAAGAAAATGAAAAATTTGGTCGCGAATAAACTAATTTAGTTTTGGATCAAGAAAATCAAGAACTGCATGGCGAATAAAAAAATCTAGTTTTGGATCATGAAAATCAAGAACTGCGTGGCGAATACAAAAATGTAGTTTTGGATCAAGAAAATCAAGAAATCTAGTTATGGATCAAGAAAATCAAGAACTGCGTGGCGCATACAAAAATCTAGTTTTGGATCAAGAAAATCATGAACTGCGTGGCGAATACAAAAATCTAGTTTTGGATCAAGAAAATCAAGAATTTGGTCGCGAAAACAAAAAACTAGTTTTGAATCAAGAAAATCAAGAACGGCGTGGCGAATAAAAAAATCTAGTTTCGGATCAAGAAAATCAAGAACTGCGTGGCGAATACAAAAATGTAATTTTGGATCAAGAAATTCAAGAATTTTTTCGCGAATACAAAAATCTAGTTTTGAATCAAGAAAGTAAATATCTACGTGGCGAATACAAAAATCTAGTTTTGGATCAAGAAAATCAAGAATTTGGTCACGAATACAAAAATCTAGTTTGGGATCAAGAAAATCAAGAGTTTGGTCGTAAATACAAAAATCTAGTTTTGGATCAAGGAAACCAAGAATTTTGGTCGCGAATACAAAAATCTTGTTTTGGATCCAGAATGTCAAGAACTACGTAGCGAATATAAAAATCTAATTTTGGATCAAGAAAATGAAAATTTTGGTCGCGAATACAATAATTTAGTTTTTTATCAAGAAAATCAAGAACTGCGTGTCGAATACAAAAATGTAGTTTTGGATCAAGAAAATCAAGAATTTGGTCGCGAAAACAAAAAACTAGTTTTGGATCAAGAAAATCAAGAATTGCGTGGCGAATACAAAAATCTAGTTTTGGATCCAGAAAATCAAGAATTTGGTCGCGAATATAAAAAACTAATTCTGGATCAAGAAAATCAAAAATTTTGACGCGAATACAAAAATCTAGTTTTGGATCAAGGAAATCAAGAATTTTGGTCGCGAATACAAAAATCTAGTTTTGGATCCAGAAAGTCAAGAACTACGTAGCGAATATAAAAATCTAATTTTGGATCAAAAAAATGAAAAATTTGGTCGCGAATACAGTAATTTAGGTTTTTATCAAGAAATTCAAGAACTGCGTGGCGAATACAAAAATCTAGTTTTGGATCAAGAAAATCAAGCATTTGGTCGCGAAAACAAAAAACTAGTTTTGGATCAAGAACTGCATGGCGAATAAAAAAATCTAGTTTTGGATCAAGAAAATCAAGAACTGCGTGGCGAATACAAAAATGTAGTTTTGGATCAAGAAAATCAAGAAATCTAGTTATGGATCAAGAAAATCAAGAACTGCGTGGCGAATACAAAAATCTAGTTATGGATCAAGAAAATCAAGAACTGCGTGGCGAATACAAAAATCTAGTTTTGGATCAAGAAAATCAAGAACTGCGTTTCGAATACAAAAATGTAGTTTTTGATCAAGAAAATCAAGAATTTGGTCGCGAAAACAAAAAACTAGTTTTGGATCAAGAAAATCAAGAACTGCGTGGCGAATACAAAAATCTAGTTTTGGATCAAGAAAATCAAGAATTTGGTCGCGAATATAAAAATCTAATTTTGGATCAAGAAAATCAAAAATTTTGACGCGAATACAAAAATCTAGTTTTGGATAAAGGAAATCAAGAATTTTAATCGCGAATACAAAAATCTAGTTTTGGATCCAGATAGTCAAGAACTACGTAGCGAATATAAAAATCTAATTTTGGATCAAGAAAATGAAAAATTTGGTCGCGAATACAATAATTTAGTTTTTTATCAAGAAATTCAAGAACTGCGTGGCGAATACAAAAATATAGTTTTTGATCAAGAAAATCAAGAATTTGGTCGCGAAAACAAAAAACTAGTTTTGGATCAAGAAAATCAAGAACTGCGTGACGAATACAAAAATCTAGTTTTGGATCAAGAAAATCAAGAATTTGGTCGCGAATATAAAAATCTAATTTTGGATCAAGAAAATCAAAAATTTTGACGCGAATACAAAAATCTAGTTTTGGATAAAGGAAATCAATAATTTTGGTCGCGAATACAAAAATCTAGTTTTGGATCCAGATAGTCAAGAACTACGTAGCGAATATAAAAATCTAATTTTGGATCAAGAAAATGAAAAATTTGGTCGCGAATACAATAATTTAGTTTTCTATCAAGAAATTCATGAACTGCTTGGCGAATACAAAAATCTAGTTTTGGATCAAGAAAATCAAGCATTTGGTCGCGAATAAACTAATTTAGTTTTGGATCAAGAAAATCAAGAACTGCATCGCGAATAAAAAAATCTAGTTTTGGATCATGAAAATCAAGAACTGCGTGGCGAATACAAAAATGTAGTTTTGGATCAAGAAAATCAAGAAATCTAGTTATGGATCAAGAAAATCAAGAACTGCGTGGCGCATACAAAAATCTAGTTTTGGATCAAGAAAATCATGAACTGCGTGGCGAATACAAAAATCTAGTTTTGGATCAAGAAAATCAAGAATTTGGTCGCGAAAACAAAAAACTAGTTTTGAATCAAGAAAATCAAGAACGGCGTGGCGAATAAAAAAATCTAGTTTCGGATCAAGAAAATCAAGAACTGCGTGGCGAATACAAAAATGTAAATTTGGATCAAGAAATTCAAGAATTTTTTCGCGAATACAAAAATCTAGTTTTGAATCAAGAAAGTAAATATCTACGTGGCGAATACAAAAATCTAGTTTTGGATCAAGAAAATCAAGAATTTGGTCACGAATACAAAAATCTAGTTTGGGATCAAGAAAATCAAGAATTTGGTCGTAAATACAAAAATCTAGTTTTGGATCAAGGAAACCAAGAATTTTGGTCGCGAATACAAAAATCTTGTTTTGGATCCAGAATGTCAAGAACTACGTAGCGAATATAAAAATCTAATTTTGGATGAAGAAAATGAAAATTTTGGTCGCGAATACAATAATTTAGTTTTTTATGAAGAAAATCAAGAACTGCGTGTCGAATACAAAAATGTAGTTTGGGATCAAGAAAATCAAGAATTTGGTCGCGAAAACAAAAAACTAGTTTTGGATCAAGAAAATCAAGAACTGCGTGGCGAATACAAAAATCTAGTTTTGGATCCAGAAAATCAAGAATTTGGTCGCGAATATAAAAAACTAATTCTGGATCAAGAAAATCAAAAATTTTGACGCGAATACAAAAATCTAGTTTTGGATCAAGGAAATCAAGAATTTTGGTCGCGAATACAAAAATCTAGTTTTGGATCCAGAAAGTCAAGAACTACGTAGCGAATATAAAAATCTAATTTTGGATCAAGAAAATGAAAAATTTGGTCGCGAATACAGTAATTTAGGTTTTTATCAAGAAATTCAAGAACTGCGTGGCGAATACAAAAATCTAGTTTTGGATCAAGAAAATCAAGCATTTGGTCGCGAAAACAAAAAACTAGTTTTGGATCAAGAACTGCATGGCGAATAAAAAAATCTAGTTTTGGATCAAGAAAATCAAGAACTACGTGGCGAATACAAAAATGTAGTTTTGGATCAAGAAAATCAAGAAATCTAGTTATGGATCAAGAAAATCAAGAACTGCGTGGCGAATACAAAAATCTAGTTATGGATCAAGAAAATCAAGAACTGCGTGGCGAATACAAAAATCTAGTTTTGGATCAAGAAAATCAAGAACTGCGTTTCGAATACAAAAATGTAGTTTTTGATCAAGAAAATCAAGAATTTGGTCGCGAAAACAAAAAACTAGTTTTGGATCAAGAAAATCAAGAACTGCGTGGCGAATACAAAAATCTAATTTTGGATCAAGAAAATCAAAAATTTTGACTCGAATATAAAAATCTAGTTTTGGATAATGGAAATCAAGAATTTTGGTCGCGAATACAAAAATCTAGTTTTGGATCCAGAAAGTAAAGAACTACGTAGCGAATATAAAAATCTAATTTTGGATCAAGAAAATGAAAAATTTGGTCGCGAATACAATAATTTAGTTTTCTATCAAGAAATTCATGAACTGCGTGGCGAATACAAAAATCTAGTTTTGGATCAAGAAAATCAAGCATTTGGTCGCGAAAACAAAAAACTAGTTTTGGATCAAGAAAATCAACAACTGCATGGCGCATAAAAAAATTTAGTTTTGGATCATGAAAATCAAGAACTGCGTGGCGAATACAATAATTAATTTTGGATCAAGAAAATCAAGAAATCTAGTTATGGGTCAAGAAAATCAAGAAATGCGTGGCGAATACAAAAATCTAGTTTTGGATCAAGAAAATCATGAACTGCGTGGCGAATACAAAAATCTAGTTTTGGATCAAGAAAATCAAGAATTTGGTCGCGAAAACAAAAAACTAGTTTTGGATCAAGAAAATCAAGAACTGCATGGCGAATAAAAAAATCTAGTTTTGGATCAAGGAAATCAAGAACTGCGTGGCGAATACAAAAATATAGTTTTGAATCAAGAAAATCAAGCATTTGGTCGCGAAAACAAAAAACTAGTTTTGGATCAAGAAAATCAACAACTGCATGGCGCATAAAAAAATTTAGTTTTGGATCATGAAAATCAAGAACTGCGTGGCGAATACAATAATTAATTTTGGATCAAGAAAATCAAGAAATCTAGTTATGGGTCAAGAAAATCAAGAAATGCGTGGCGAATACAAAAATCTAGTTTTGGATCAAGAAAATCATGAACTGCGTGGCGAATACAAAAATCTAGTTTTGGATCAAGAAAATCAAGAATTTGGTCGCGAAAACAAAAAACTAGTTTTGGATCAAGAAAATCAAGAACTGCATGGCGAATAAAAAAATCTAGTTTTGGATCAAGGAAATCAAGAACTGCGTGGCGAATACAAAAATCTAGTTTTGGATCAAAAAAATCAAGCATTTGGTCGCGAAAACGAAAAACTAGTTTTGGATCAAGAAAATCAAGAACTGCATGGCGAATAAAAAAATCTAGTTTTGGATCATGAAAATCAAGAACTGCGTGGCGAATACAAAAATGTAGTTTTGGATCAAGAAAATCAAGAAATCTAGTTGTGGATCAAGAAAATCAAGAACTGCGTGGCGAATACAAAAATCTAGTTATGGATCAAGAAAATCAAGAACTGCGTGGCGAATACAAAAATCTAGTTTTGGATCAACAAAATCAAGAACCGCGTTTCGAATACAAAAATGTAGTTTTTGATCAAGAAAATCAAGAATTTGGTCGCGAAAACAAAAAACTAGTTTTGGATCAAGAAAATCAAGAACTGCGTGGCGAATACAAAAATCTAGTTTTGGATCAAGAAAATCAAGAATTTGGTCGCGAATATAAATATCTAATTTTGGATCAAGAAAATCAAAAATTTTGACGCGAATACAAAAATCTAATTTTGGATAAAGGAAATCAAAAATTTTGGTCGCGAATACAAAAATGTAGTTTTGGATCCAGAAAGTCAAGAACTACGTAGCGATTATAAAAATCTAATTTTGGATCAAGAAAATGAAAAATTTGGTCGCGAATACAATAATTTAGTTTTTTATCAAGAAATTCAAGAACTGCGTGGCGAATACAAAAATCTAGTTTTGGATCATGAAAATCAAGAATTTGGTCACGAATACAAAAATCTAGTTTGGGATCGAGAAAATCAAGAATTTGGTCGTAAATACAAAAATCTAGTTTTGGATCAAGGAAATCAAGAATTTTGGTCGCGAATACAAAAATCTAGTTTTGGATCCAGAAAGTCAAGAACTACGTAGCGAATATAAAAATCTAATTTTGGATAAAGAAAATGAAAAATTTGGTCGCGAATACAATAATTTAGTTTTTTATCAAGAAATTCAAGAACTGCGAGGCGAATACAAAAATCTAGTTTTGGATCAAGAAAATCAAGAATTTTGGTCGCGAAAACAAAAAACTAGTTTTGGATTAAGAAAATCAAGAACTGCATGGCGAATAAAAATATCTAGTTTTGGATCAAGAAAATCAAGAACTGCGTGGCGAATACAAAAATATAGTTTTGGATTAAGAAAATCAAGAAATCTAGTTATGGATCAAGAAAATCAAGAACTGCGTGGCGAATACAAAAATCTACTTTTGTATCAAGAAAATCAAGAACTGCGTGTCGAATACAAAAATATAGTTTTCATCAAGAAAATCAAGAATTTGGTCGCGAAAACAAAAAACTAGTTTTGGATCAAGAAAATAAAGAACTGCGTGGCGAATACAAAAATCTAGTTTTGGATCAAGAAAATCAAGAATTTGGTCGCGAATATAAAAATCTAATTTTGGATCAAGAAAATCAAAAATTTTGACGCGAATACAAAAATCTAGTTTTGGATAAAGGAAATCAAGAATTTTGGTCGCGAATACAAAAATCTAGTTTTGGATCCAGATAGTCAAGAACTACGTTGCGAATATAAAAATATAATTTTCGATCAAGAAAATGAAAAATTTGGTCGCGAATACAATAATTTAGTTTTCTATCAAGAAATTCATGAACTGCGTGGCGAATACAAAAATCTAGTTTTGGATCAAGAAAATGAAAAATATGGTAGCGAATACAATAATTTAGTTTTGAATAAAGAAAATCAAGAACTGCATGGCGAATAAAAAAATCTAGTTTTGGATCATGAAAATCAAGAACTGCGTGGCGAATACAAAAATGTAGTTTTGGATCAAGAAAATCAAGAAATCTAGTTATGGATCAAGAAAATCAAGAACTGCGTGGCGAATAAAAAAATCTAGTTTCGGATCAAGAAAATCAAGAACTGCGTGGCGAATAAAAAAATCTAGTTTCGGATCAAGAAATTCAAGAATTTTTTCGCGAATACAAAAATCTAGTTTTGAATCAAGAAAGTAAATATCTACGTGGCGAATACAAAAATCTAGTTTTGGATCAAGAAAATCAAGAATTTGGTCACGAATACAAAAATCTAGTTTGGATCAAGAAAATCAAGAATTTGGTCGTAAATACAAAAATCTAGTTTTGGACCAAGGAAATCAAGAATTTTGGTCGCGAATACAAAAATCTAGTTTTGGATCCAGAAAGTCAAGAACTACGTAGTGAATATAAAAATCTAATTTTGGATCAAGAAAATGAAAAATTTGGTCGCGAATACAATAATTTAGTTTTTTATCAAGAAATTCGAGAACTGCGTGGCGAATACAAAAATCTAGTTTTGGATCAAGAAAATCAAGCATTTGGTCGCGAAAACAAAAAATTAGTTTTGGATCAAGAAAATCAAGAACTGCATGGCGAATAAAAAAATCTAGTTTTGGATCATGAAAATCAAGCACTACGTGGCGAATACAAAAATCTACTTTTGGATCAAGAAAATCAAGAACTGCGTGGCGAATACAATAATCTAGTTTTGGATCAAGAAAATCAAGAACTGCGTTTCGAATACAAAAATGTAGTTTTTGATCAAGAAAATCAAGAATTTGGTAGCGAAAACAAAAAACTAGTTTTGGATCAAGAAAATCAAGAACTGCGTGGCGAATACAAAAATCTAGTTTTGGATCAAGAAAATCAAGAATTTGGTCGCGAATATAAAAATCTAATTTTGGATCAAGAAAATAAAGAAATCTAGTTATGGATCAAGAAAATTAAGAACTCCGTGGCGAATACAAAAATCTACTTTTGTATCAAGAAAATCAAGAACTGCGTGTCGAATACAAAAATATAGTTTTTCATCAAGAAAATCAAGAATTTCGTCGCGAAAACAAAAAACTAGTTTTGGATCAAGAAAATCAAGAACTGCGTGGCGAATACAAAAATCTAGTTTTGGATCAAGAAAATCAAGAATTTTGTCGCGAATATAAAAATCAAATTTTGGATCAAGAAAATCAAAAATTTTGTCGCGAATACAAAAATCTAGTTTTGGATAAAGGAAATCAAGAATTTTGGTCGCGAATACAAAAATCTAGTTTTGGATCCAGATAGTCAAGAACTACGTAGCGAATATAAAAATCTAATTTTGGATCAAGAAAATGAAAAATTTGGTCGCGAATACAATAATTTAGTTTTCTATGAAGAAATTCATGAACTGCGTGGCGAATACAAAAATCTAATTTTGGATCAAGAAAATGAAAATTTTGGTCGCGAATACAATAATTTAGTTTTGGATCAAGAAAATCAAGAACTGCATGGCGAATAAAAAAATCTAGTTTTGGATCATGAAAATCAAGAACTGCGTGGCGAATACAAAAATGTAGTTTTGGATCAAGAAAATTAAGAAATCTAGTTATGGATCAAGAAAATCAAGAACGGCGTGGCGAATAAAAAAATCTAGTTTCTTATCAAGAAAATCAAGAACTGCGTGGCGAATACAAAAATGTAATTTTGGATCAAGAAATTCAAGAAATTTTTCGCGAATACAAAAATCTAGTTTTGAATCAAGAAAGTAAATATCTACGTGGCGAATACAAAAATCTAGTTTTGGATCAAGAAAATCAAGAATTTGGTCACGAATACAAAAATCTAGTTTGGGATCGAGAAAATCAAGAATTTGGTCGTAAATACAAAAATCTAGTTTTGGATCAAGGAAATCAAGAATTTTGGTCGCGAATACAAAAATTTAGTTTTGGATCCAGAAAGTCAAGAACTACGTAGCGAGTATAAAAATCTAATTTTGGATCAAGAAAATGAAAAATTTGGTCGCGAATACAATAATTTAGTTTTTTATCAAGAAATTCAAGAACTGCGAGGCGAATACAAAAATCTTGTTTTGGATCAAGAAAATCAAGTATTTGGTCGCGAAAACAAAAAACTAGTTTTGGATCAAGAAAATCAAGAACTGCATGGCGAATAAAAAAATCTAGTTTTGGATCAAGAAAATCAAGAACTGCGTGGCGAATATAACAATATAGTTTTGGATCAAGAAAATCAAGAAATCTAGTTATGGATCAAGAAAATCAAGAACTACGTGGCGAATACAAAAATCTAGTTTTGTATCAAGAAAATCAAGAACTGCGTGTCGAATACAAAAATGTAGTTTTTGATCAAGAAAATCAAGAATTTGGTCGCGAAAACAAAAAACTAGTTTTGGATCAAGAAAATCAAGAACTGCGTGGCGAATACAAAAATCTAGTTTTGGATCAAGAAAATCAAGAATTTGGTCGCGAATATAAAAATCTAATTTTGGATCAAGAAAATCAAAAATTTTGACTCGAATACAAAAATCTAGTTTTGGATCCAGGAAATCAAGAATTTTGGTCGCGAAAACAAAAATCTAGTTTTGGATCCAGAAAGTCAAGAATTTTGTCGCGAATATAAAAATCAAATTTTGGATCAAGAAAATCAAAAATTTTGACGCGAATACAATAATTTAGTTTTTTATCAAGAAATTCAAGAACTGCGTGGCGAATACAAAAATGTAGTTTTGGATCAAGAAAATCAAGCATTTGGTCGCGAAAACAAAAAACTAGTTTTGGATCAAGAAAATCAAGAACTGCATGGCGAATAAAAAAATCTAGTTTTCGATCAAGAAAATCAAGAACTGCGTGGCGAATACAAAAATCTAGTTTTGAATCAAAAAAATCAAGAACTGCGTGACGAATACAAAAATATAGTTTTGAATCAAGAAAATCAAGAATTTGGTCGCGAATACAAAAATATAGTTTTGGATCAAGAAAATCAAGAAATCTAGTTATGGATCAAGAAAATCAAGAAATCTAGTTATGGATCAAGAAAATCAAGAACTGCGTGGCGAATACAAAAATCTAGTTTTGTGTCAAGAAAATCAAGAACTGCGTGTCGAATACAAAAATGTAGTTTTTGATCAAGAAAATCAAGAATTTGGTCGCGAAAACAAAAAACTAGTTTTGGATCAAGAAAATCAAGAACTGCGTGGCGAATACAAAAATCTAGTTTTGGATCAAGAAAATCAAGAACTGCGTGGCGAATACAAAAATCTAGTTTTGGATTAAGAAAATCAAGAATTTGGTCACGAATACAAAAATCTAGTTTGGGATCGAGAAAATCAAGAATTTGGTCGTAAATACAAAAATCTAGTTTTGGATCAAGGAAATCAAGAATTTTGGTCGCGAATACAAAAATCTAGTTTTGGATCCAGAAAGTCAAGAACTACGTAGCGAATATAAAAATCTAATTTTGGATCAAGAAAATGAAAAATTTGGTCGCGAATACAATAATTTAGTTTTTTATCAAGAAATTCAAGAACTGCGAGGCGAATACAAAAATCTAGTTTGGGATCAAGAAAATCAAGAACTGCGTGTCGAATACAAAAATGTAGTTTTTGATCAAGAAAATCAAGAATTTGGTCGCGAAAACAAAAAACTAGTTTTGGATCAAGAAAATCAAGAACTGCGTGGCGAATACAAAAATCTAGTTTTGGATGAAGAAAATCAAGAATTTGGTCGCGAATACAAAAATTTACTTTTTTTGGATCAAGAAAATCAAGAATTTGGTCGCGAATACAAAAATTTAGTTTTGGATCATGGAAATCAAGAACTGCGTGGCGAATACAAAAATCTAGTTTTGGATCAAGAAAATCAAGAATTTGGTCGCGAATACAAAAATCTAGTTTTGGATCAAGAAAATCAAGAATTTGGTCTCGAATATAAAAATCTAATTTTGGATCAAGAAAATCAAGAATTTTGACGCGAATACAAAAATCTAGTTTTGGATCATTAAAATCAAGAATTTGGTCGCGAATACAAAAATCTAATTTGGGAACAAGAAAATCAAGAATTTGATCGTAAATACAAAAATCTAGTTTTGGATCAAGGAAATCAAAAATTGGTCGAGAATACAAAAATCTAGTTTTGGATCCAGAGAGTCAAGAACTACGTAGCGAATATAAAAATCTAGTTTTGGATTAAGAAAATGAAAAATTTGGTCGCGAATACAATAATTTCGTTTTTTATCAAGAAATTCAAGAACTGCGTGGCGAATACAAAAATCTTGTTTTGGATCAAGAAAATCTAGAATTTGGTCGCGAATACAAAAATCTTGTTTTGGATCAAGGAAATTATGAACTTCGTAGCGTATACAAAAATCTAGTTTGGATCTAGAAAATCATGAATTTGGTCGCGAATACAAAAATCTAGTTTTGGATCAACAAAATCAAGAATTTGGTCGCGAATACAAAAATCTAATTTTGGATCAGGAACGTCAAGAACTACGTGGCGAAAAAAAGAATCTAGTTTTGGATCAAGAAAATCAAGAATTTGGTCGCGAATACAAAAATCTAATTTTGGATCAAGAAAATCAAGAATTTGGTCGCGAATACAAAAATCTAGTTTTGGATCAACAAAATCATGAATTTGGTCGCGAATACAAAAATCTAGTTTTGGATCAACAAAATCAATAATTTAGTCGTGAATACAAAAATCTAGTTTTGGATCAAGGAAATCAAGAATTTGGTCGCGAATACAAAAATCTAGTTTTGGATGAAGAAAGTCAAGAACTACGTGGCGAATGCAAAAATCTTGTTTTGCATCAAGAAAATCAAGAACTGCGTGGCGAATACAAAAATGTAGTTTTGGATCA
This sequence comes from x Bolboschoenoplectus mariqueter, assembly GCA_037678475.1. Taxonomy (NCBI): domain Eukaryota; kingdom Viridiplantae; phylum Streptophyta; class Magnoliopsida; order Poales; family Cyperaceae; genus x Bolboschoenoplectus; species x Bolboschoenoplectus mariqueter. Next base: position 148,739 of record CM075286.1, on the reverse strand, counting down.
AGAAAATAATGAATTTGATCGCGAAAACAAAAAACTAGTTTTAGATCAAGAAAATCAAGAACTGCGTGGCGAATACAAAAATCTTGTTTTGGATCAAGAAAATAAAGAACTGCATGGCGAATACAAAAATGTAGTTTTGGATCAAGAAAATCAAGAATTTGGTCGCGAAAACAAAAAACTAGTTTTGGATCAAGAAAATCAAAACCTGCGTGGCGAATAAAAAAATCTAGTTTTGGATCAAGAAAATCAATAACTGCGTGGCGAATACAAAAATGTAATTTTTGATCAAGAAATTCAACAATTTTTTCGCGAATACAAAAATCTAGTTTTGGATCATGGAAATCAAGAATTTGGTCGCGAATACAAAAATCTAGTTTTGGATCCAGAAAGTCAAGAACTACGTAGCGAATATAAAAATCTAGTTTTGGATCAAGAAAATGAAAAATTTGGTCGCGAATACAAAAATTTAGTTTTTTATCATGAAATTCAAGAACTGCCTGGCGAATACAAAAATCTAGTTTTGGATAAAGAAAATCAAGCATTTGGTCGCGAAAACAAAAAACTAATTTTGGACCAAGAAAATCAAGAACTGCGTGGCGAATAGAAAAATCTTGTTTTTGATCAATGAAATCAAGCATTTGGTCGCGAAAACAAAAAACTAGTTTTCGATTAAGAAAATTAAGAATTTGGTCACGCATACAAAAATCTAGTTTTGAATCAAGCAAATCAAGAATTTGTTCGCCAATATAAAAATCTAATTTTGGATCAAGAAAATCAAGAATTTGGTCGCGAATACAAAAATCTCGTTTTGGATCAACAAAATCAAGAATTTGATCGCGACTACAAAAATCTAGTTTTGGATCAAGAAAATCAATAATTTGGTAGCGAATACAAAAATCTAGTTTTGGATCAAGGAAATTAAGAATTCGGTCGCGAATACAAAAATTTAGTTTTGGATCTTGGAAATCAAGAACTGCGTGGTGAATACAAAAATCTAGTTTTGGATCAAGAAAATCAAGAACTACGTGGCGAATACAAAAATGTAGTTCTGGATCAAGAAAATCAAGAATTTGGTCGCGAAAACAAAAAACTAGTTTTGGATCAAGAAAATCAAGAACTGCGTTGCGAATAAAAAAATCTAGTTTTGAATCAAGAAAATCAAGAACTGCGTGGCGAATACAAAAATCTAGTTTTGGATCAAGAAAATCAAGAATTTGGTCGCGAATACAAAAATCTAGTTTTGGATTAAGGAAATCAAGAATTTGGTCGCGAATACAAAAATCTAGTGTTGGATCAAGAAAGTCAAGAACTACATTGCGAATACAAAAATCTAGTTTTGGATCAAGAAAATGAAAAATTTGGTAGCGAATACAAAAATCTAGTTTTTCATCAAGAAATTCAAGAACTCCGTGGCGAATACAAAAATCTAGTTTTGGATCTAGAAAGTAAAGATCTACGTGGCGAATACAAAAATCTAGTTTTGGATCAAGAAAATCAAGAACTGCGTGGCGAATACAAAAATCTAGTTTTGAATCAAGAAAATCAAGAACTGCGTGGCGAATACAAAAATATAGTTTTGAATCAAGAAAATCAAGAATTTGGTCGCGAATACAAAAATCTAGTTTTGGATTAAGAAAGTCAAGAACTGCGTGACGAATACAAAAATCTAGTTTTGGATCAAGAACATGAAGAATTTGGTCGCGAATACAAAAATCTAGTTTTGGATCATGAAAATCAAGAACTGCGTGGCGAATACAAAAATCTAGTTTTGGATCAAGGAAATCAAGCATTTGGTCGCGAAAACAAAAAACTAGTTTTCGATCAAGAAAATTAAGAATTTGGTCGCGCATATAAAAATCTTGTTTTGAATCAAGCAAATCAAGAATTTGGTCGCCAATATAAAAATCTAATTTTGGATCAAGAAAATCAACAATTTGGTCGCGAATACAAAAATCTAGTTTTGGATCAACAAAATTAAGAATTTGGTCGCGAATACAAAAATCTAGTTTTGGATCAAGAAAATCAATATTTTGGTAGCGAATACAAAAATCTAGTTTTGGATCAAGGAAATTAAGAATTTGGTCGCGAATACAAAAATTTAGTTTTGGATCATGGAAATCAAGAACTGCGTGGCGAATACAAAAATCTAGTTTTGGATCAAGAAAATCAAGAACTGCGTGGCGAACACAAAAATGTAGTTTTGGATCAAGAAAATCAAGAATTTGATCGCGAATACAAAAATCTAGTTTTGGATTAAGAAAGTCAAGAACTGCGTGACGAATACAAAAATCTAGTTTTGGATCAAGAACATGAAGAATTTGGTCGCGAATACAAAAATCTAGTTTTGGATCATGAAAATCAAGAACTGCGTGGCGAATACAAAAATCTAGTTTTGGATCAAGGAAATCAAGCATTTGGTCGCGAAAACAAAAAACTAGTTTTCGATCAAGAAAATTAAGAATTTGGTCGCGCATATAAAAATCTTGTTTTGAATCAAGCAAATCAAGAATTTGGTCGCCAATATAAAAATCTAATTTTGGATCAAGAAAATCAACAATTTGGTCGCGAATACAAAAATCTAGTTTTGGATCAACAAAATTAAGAATTTGGTCGCGAATACAAAAATCTAGTTTTGGATCAAGAAAATCAATATTTTGGTAGCGAATACAAAAATCTAGTTTTGGATCAAGGAAATTAAGAATTTGGTCGCGAATACAAAAATTTAGTTTTGGATCATGGAAATCAAGAACTGCGTGGCGAATACAAAAATCTAGTTTTGGATCAAGAAAATCAAGAACTGCGTGGCGAACACAAAAATGTAGTTTTGGATCAAGAAAATCAAGAATTTGATCGCGAAAACAAAAAACTAGTTTAGGATCAAGAAAATCAAGAACTGCGTGGCGAATAAAAAAATCTAGTTTTGAATCAAGAAAATCAAGAACTGCGTGGCGAATACAAAAATCTAGTTTTGGATCAAGGAAATCAAGAATTTGATCGTGAATACGAAAATCTAGTGTTGGATCAAGAAAGTCAAGAACTACGTGGCGAATACAAAAATTTAGTTTTGGATCAAGAAAATGAAAAATTTGTTAGCGAATACAAAAATCTAGTTTTTCATCAAGAAATTGAGGAACTGCGTGGCGAATACAAAAATCTAGTTTTGGATCAAGAAAATCAAGTATTTGGTCGCGCAAACAAAAAACTAGTTTTTAATCAAGAAAATCAAGAACTGCGTGGCGAATTAAAAAATTTAGTTTTGGATCAAGAAAATCAAGAATTTAGTCGCGAATATAAAAATCTAATTTTGGATTAAGAAAGTCAAGAACTACATGGCGAATACAAAAACCTAGTTTTGGATCAAGAAAATCAAGAACTGCATGGCGAATACAAAAATGTAGTTTTGGATCAAGAAAATCAAGAATTTGGTCGCGAAAACAAAAAATTAGTTTTGGATCAACAAAATCAAGAACTGCGTGGCGAATAAAAAAATCTAGTTTTGGATCAAGAAAATCAAGAACTACGTGGCGAATACAAAAATATTATTTTGGATCAAGAAAATCAAGAATTTGTTCGCGAATACAAAAATCTTGTTTTGGATGAAGAAAGTCAAGAACTACATGGCGAATACAAAAATCTAGTTTTGGATCAAGAAAATCAAGAACTGCGTGGCGAATACAAGAATATTTTTTTGGATCAAGAAAATCAAGAACTGCGTGGCGAATACAAAAATATAGTTTTGGAACAAGAAAATCAAGAATTTGTTCGCGAATATAAAAATCTTGTTTTGGATCAAGAAAGTCAAGAACTACGTGGCGAATACAAAAATCTAGTTTTGGATTAAGAACATCAAGAACTGCGTGGCGAATACTAAAATCTTGTTTTGGATCAAGAAAATCAAGAATTGCGTAGCGAATACAAAAATATAGTTTTGGATCAAGAAAATCAATAATTTGGTCACGAATACAAAAATCTAGTTTTGGATCAAGAAAGTCAAGAACTGCGTGGGGAATACAACTATCTAGTTTTGGATCAAGAAAATGAAGAATTTAGTCGCGAATACAAAAATCTAATTTTGGATCAAGAAAGTCAAGAACTGCGTGGCGAATACAAAAATCTAGTTTTGAATCAAGAAAATGAAGAATTTGGTCGCGAATACAAAAAATATAGTTTTGGATCATGAAAATCAAGAACTGCATGGCGAATACAAAAATCTATTTTTGGATCAAGGAAATCAAGCATTTGATCGCGAAAACAAAAAACTAGTTTTGGATCAAGAAAATCAAGAATTTGGTCGCGAATACAAAAATCTAATTTTGGATCACGAAAATCAAGAATTTGGTCGTGAATACAAAAATCTAGTTTTGGATCAAGGAAATCAAGAATTTGGTCGCGAATAAAAAAATCTAATTTTGTATCAAGAAAATCAAGAATTTGGTCGCGAATATAAAAATCTAATTTTGGATCAAGAAAATCAAGAATTTGGTCGCGAATACAAAAATCTAGTTTTGGATCAAGGAAATCAAGAATTTGGTCGCGAATACAAAAATCTAGTGTTGGATCAAGAAAGTCAAGAACTACGTGGCGAATACAAAAATCTAGTTTTGGATCAAAAAAATGAAAAATTTGGTAGCGAATACAAAAATCTAGTTTTTCATCAAGAAATTCAAGAACTGCGTGGCGAATACAAAAATCTAGTTTTGGATCAAGAAAATCAAGTATTTGGTCGCGAAAACATAAAACTAGTTTTGGATCAAGAAAATCAAGAACTGCGTGGCGAATACAAAAATGTAGTTTTGGATCAAGAAAATCAAGAATTTGGTCGCGAAAACAAAAAACTAGTTTTGGATTAAGAAAATCAAGAACTGTGTGGCGAATAAAAAAATCTAGTTTTGGATGAAGAAAATCAAGAACTGCGTGGCAAATACAAAAATCTAGTTTTGGATCAAGGAAATCAAGTATTTGGTCGCGAAAACAAAAAACTAGTTTTGGATCAAGAAAATTAAGAATTTGGTCGCGAATACAAAAATCTAGTTTTGGATCAAGAAAATCAATAATTTGGTCGCGAATACAAAAATCTAGTTTTGGATTATGAAAATCAAGAATTTGGTCGGGATTACAAAAATCTAGTTTTGGATCAAGGAAATCATGAAATGCGTGGCGAATACAAAAATCTAGTTTTGGATTAAAAAAATCAAGAATTTGGTCGCGAATACAAAAATCTAGTTTTGGATCAAGAAAAAATTTAGAACTGCGTGGCATATACAAAGAACTAGTTATAGATTAAGAAAATCAAGAATTTGATCGCGAGTACAAAAATCTAGTTTTGGATCGAGAAAATCAAAAATTTGGTCGCGAATACAAAAATCTAATTTTGGATCAAGAAAATCATGAACTACGTAAAAAATGAAATTTTTGTATATGAACTACCATCTTTTCAATCAGTCAATGAACATAAAGTGAAAACAATATATATATCATATATTAGTGCAAACTCATCAATCAAACCTTTGTATACCAATTTCTATACAGTATATCTAAGTCATAAAAAGAAAATCAACAATTATAACTCAGTATGTAGAATTTCTTCATTTTCTTCAACCTTATCTCCACCACCACATGCTGAACTTTTAAGGCAGTCTGCAGAAGGCTTGACAACCCCATAGTCTATCCCCATAGCACAGTTACAATAAGTCTCCGCAATTCCATTTTCTCTCTCTAAGTTGATGTTGTTTAGTATAATACCACTGCAAGGAACTGTGTCACTACAAGCAAATTTCATTGCCGCTGGTGATTTTGATGTTCCACTAATGTTCTTGAAGATCACCCCGCTTATCTTCACTGCTGATGTCTGTTTTTAGTTTAGAAATTCAGAAGAGCAATTTACTGTGCATTGGATGTATCTGATTTGGTCTTAAAAATTTGAGGTAGGTCGTTCAATGGTTATTTAATTTCTGCAGATACGGATGCATCTGACAAAATTGCGTAACCAAACTGTCCCTATAGTACCTTTTTTTTTTGGCCCGGTGTACACTTTTTTCCGGCATACTATTTTCTCTGCACTACAAGTTTCTACAAGAATATACTTTTTCCTGACTTGTTCCATTTTAAGATGTTTTGGAAACAACTTTATCAGCCATCTTTTTCTGGAAGTATAAAGTAAACTAGAAATTATTTTTTTATCTATTTGTCAATATAATGTAGGTTTTATCTTAAATTTTTGCTGTACCTATTAAATTCAGATTATAGAATGGACCGCCATACCTGATTCTTGCAAGGAGTGTTGGAGTCACAATAAAACTGGTCGATAATTATTGGGTTCTCAACATCAATCATCTTCACATTTTGAAATCGCACCCCTTTGACATATCCTGAACCTCCCTATCAAGGGAAAAAAATCAACATATCAATTATTAATAGTTCAGTTAAATACTTGTTTTGGACATTTCCATGTTTTCCCTTGTGAAATATAGGTTCATTTTACATTCCAAATTCACTCTAAAATTAGGGCTTTCATTTAAATTATTCATAATTTCTGAATAACAGCACGTCCCACCTTTTACAATTTGAAATTTGACCATTAAGGACTTGATTTTAAACTTGAGTACCTGCCAAGTCTTAATTCGCAGACCATTAGTAGTACCCGCGATTATTGCAGTATTCAAGGCTATAGCAGCTACCACAGCTGTTGAATTATCCTTCCCTAGGCTCCCTATGCTAATAAAAAGAAATCGAGCATGCAGGAATTGACATATTATTCCAATTAGCACCTACAGATATTATTGCTTAGATTTTAGAATTCGCAGCTGGAACAATGCTGATCATATGGACAGAGGTAGTAGTGAATTGCTCGATCATTGCAATATTTTGAGCTAGTGCAATAGCTAGAAAAGGTTCCAGACATCACCAGAACAGTACTAAAATGTCCAGGTATTATATCTAGGTACTACCAATTATAATTATGGCATCAACTTTAAGTCCTTTTTTGAAAGTACGTAGCATCATATCTTGATAAAACTTTTGCTTCGTAATAGTTTTAGGCTCAGAGCTACCATGAACAAAAATATAAACTGAACAAAAGGAGATTACTACCAACCTGATTCCATGACCAGGCCCACATTTTATGTTCTTCATCTTGATATTGGAGCTCGCATTCACAATGGAGATGCAATCATCCCCTGTATGTACAACAATTTGATTCTCTTTGAAATGGTCAAATAAAAAGGTATCCTGGTACACAAACTGCAATTGGTGTAATACCAACTTATCTTTTAATTAAGCTGTGATCTCTGCTTGACATCTCAAAATACAATGATTGAGGGAAATAAAGGTGATATTGTGTGATTACAGAAATTACTTTATAAAGAGAAGTCAATATTTTACATATTTGCAATGAAACCCACATTATCGTTTAAGTAAATCTGACAAGTTGCTGCCAGTTATTTCATTTTACCTCAACTGGGTTGCTCAAGAAGTACCTTGTACAAACTTGTTACCAAATATCTAAGTTATTCCTTTAGAGAGAAATATTTTATTCCAATAACTATAAAAAACAATTTAAATTGCATCAAGGGTGTTACTAAGCACAATAAAATTTTGAAGAAAAATTAAGCAAAACATAAACTGGAGGCCAGTTTTTTTTCCCTTTTACCCATCCTTTTCTTTTTGTGGGATGTGGAAAGAAGGGAGCACTCGGTACCTGTTCCAATATGTACATTCTGGATTGCAACATTGGTAGATTCACTTATGTGGATGCCATCAGTATTGGGGCTATCTCCTGGCGCTGTCACACGTACACCCGAAATTCTTACTGAATCCGATCTAGCGATTGTAAAATGCATTTGTTGCGAGTATTGAATATTCAGATGCTTTACTCTTACCCCCGAGCATTGATCAATTGTTAGAGCCTGCAACACATATCCCCTTGTTTTAATTATGATATTAGTTTGTTTTCTGACCAAGTATTGTCATACTTTGTTGTTTGTATCAGCATTTTGATTGCCTAATCTGACCAAAAGGAAACAAAAAAGGATCTATAGTCTATACTTTGTGCCACATAGGTATGGGTCGAGTACTCAGAGGTATAATACCAGTTATCTGAGATGATAACTTTTAGATTAAATGAGTATTATAAGGCTGAAAGAGGTACCGTGGGAGCTCCTTTGCATGGCTGCAAACACAAAAAAAATATGCAGAGTCAGATTTCATTATTAAAACATGTACATAATGTAAAACAAAGTGCAGTTCAATTCGCCAACTAACCCTCAAAAAAAAAGGTACAGTTGTTTGCAGGAGGATAATGAAGGGAAATTGTTTTTGGGGCACTGTTTGTTCTTTCATCTTAAAAAAATATTCATTTCAATCAAGGCAAGGAGCCCTAGTTTCCTTTGTTTAATTAGAGATATAATCTGGCTTGGTTTTACAACTCTGAAGAAAAAAAATTACTAGTTGCTTTTCTCCTGGAACATAATCATGGTTTGGTCGGGTTATGGCTAATTCCAAGTCTTATTCATTTTCCTTTATTTCTTTTTTTTTTGGTTATCAGTCTTGTTTATTTACATGGGGAAAACTAAAAAGGAAAGAACAGAGGCAGTCTAAATTTACATTTGTCTTGTTGATCTTGCAAGATGCAGCCCACCATTTACTTCCTGAACCATCAATTACACCACCGCCTTGAAACCTGACACCCGTCAGCTTGTTAAAAGTGAGCCAGTTCCTTGGGCTCTTTGGGTCCCATAATTTCGGCTCATCAGGTGCTATTATTGTTCCTTCTATCTATATTAACAAAAATATTTCAATTTGTTATTTCCTTCAGCATGAATCTTTCAGTTGCATATAATTTTTCAGGGGTTTATGTGAGGAGGTTATTGGTGCCCAAACTTTTTGATGCTACAAGTTGCCACCTCTATTTTGCATCAATATTTTAAAGTTATAAATCCAAATGACAAATCTGAACTATTGATCCTGGTCTTCTTCACAAGCGATGCATCCATGCAAAAGGTTATAAGTTCTCTTAAATCATTTTTCAAAGTCCATGAATAAATGGATGTTTTATAGGCAAATATAGTCTCCATTAGGATAAAGCGAGAATTAATCGGAAAACAAATTAAAAGCAAGCGGCTTTCATGATTGTGAGAGATATTTTGCATAGCATTGCTTGACATTTGATATGCTTCAGTCTGTTTTTTTATGTTGATTATGGTAAAAAGGAAGATGCAAAAACTAAAATAGAACATTTAGATTCACCTCAATTGTTAGCCTGTCTTGGCATGGACCCTTGAACTTGGTGGCATTGACTTTGTACTTGCGCCCTTCTGGTACCAGAAATACTGCATTTTCCAGAGAGCATGCTTTTTCCCATGCATCCAAAAAAGCCTACAAAATTAAGTTGTGAACTTCAGATGTTCATGGCCACAACCAAAAGAGAAGAGGTGTTCCTTACCTTAATTGGTTTCCTATCCAATTGTACAGATTTCAAATAATGGTTGTTGTCAGATCTGGACTGTCCATTTCAGATCGGACGGCCTGAGTTTGTGTCTAACTGTATAACTACCTCTATTCTATTCAAACCGTCTGATCTGAAATGGATAGTCCAATTATCCACAAGTAACCATGGCATGAGCCAAACCCACCAAAACCTCTACAAATCTACCAAATAAATTACTACAAGATCCATACTATTCAAAGCTTGTCTCCCTACCAACAGTTCTGGCACAAAAGGACAAGAGAAAGAAGAAAAATCTATTTAAAGCTCATTGCAAACACAGAAGCAACTTAATAATTGCTCTGAAGTAGCAGCAGTTAGGTACTACTTGCTAGCTGGTTTTGAGTTCTCCATTCCCCACAAAAAATGGAGATGTCTATTGGCAGCGTGAAAGAGTGGGGTATACGATACGACAGCTCCATTTGGTTTGTACTTGGTACAATTAGAGGCATTATTGCTTTTGTTGTCTTCTTTGGGATGAGGGGATTGTTTTAGGCATTTTCAGTAATCATTTTAACTTAAATAATTCCAAAAGGAGAATCAGCCATTCCACAACCAGTACTCTTGTGTTTATGTAGAAGGAAAAACACAGGTCAAATAGCAATTATTTTGTTGGTATTCGCGTCTAGTTAGGGGTTAAGTATTGCCTTCTAGAAGACCGTGGTAGAGTGAGTTCAAAGACTTTAGTTTTAATTTTATTATACATAAAATACAATTACTTTATTATTATTTTATATGCAACATACAAAAACTGGAGGGACTCATAAAAAATAGTGATTTAAAAGTAATTCAGCAAAAACAAAACCTGGGATTTGGATATAATATAAATTCTTTATAATAGCTGCACTGCTTCCATTTACACCTGTTCATGAAGAAGTAATGCCACAGAAAATCTGTTATAATAGCTGCACTGCTTCCATTCCTTTCTCTCTTTTCCGTGGGAAGCTATCACTGATCATTCTTTTTTTGCTTCCAAGGAAAAAATAAGGCACCCCATTGCGATTTGCCAAAGCGTTACAACTTAGAAGCGAAGTTTACTCATATGTCCTTCAGTTTTTTTAAAATTAAGCTTTCATGCCCCGGGCCCCGGGGTGCATCAAACTAAGACAATCTATAATGGATCTTCATAATATAATAATCTCCTAGTTATATAATATAGGTTGCTAATATAATATAGGTTGCTATTTGCCATTTTGTTTATTTCTAATTTGATTGTGTCAGAGTAAGTATAGGATATCACATTACATTATCAGATGCAGATTATAAATAATTAAATACAATATAAACTTCACTGTCCATATGCAAAAAGGACCCAATAAAAATAATTATTAGTGTACCGGTACCAACCTGTGTATCATCAGCTATGCCGTCCCCGACCGCACCGAAGCTGTCAACATTGACCGGAACCTTTCCCGACCTGTCGTCCCCCCACATTCTGATGCTGATTTCTTCATCCGCTCCATCCTCAACCCACCATTCCTCTCCTATTTCTTCCATCTCTTCTTCCCCTTCCCATGGTTCCACATTGCTGCTGTAAATTTCAGCTCTGATCTTTGAAATTACCAACAATAAAAGGACAGAGTAAATTACCCAAATCTTCATTTCTCTTTTTTCTATCTGTATAAGATAAAATTGAGCTCTGAATTTCTAGTCTTGCTCCCTGTATAACAGTACAAGTATATCCCTATCTCTGTCTCTTCTTCTCTGGAGCACATGGGCAGAGTTATAATTTATAGAGAGGAGGAAGGAGAGAGAGGTAATGTAGCTTGGCTTGAAAGGGTAAATTACTAAAGATGGAATGTTGTGTCATGAAATGGGGCGGTGGTGGAATTGTGGGTCTCTTTCTTTCCAACTTCAAGTACAAGGGATCAATTTGTTTGCCATTGTTTAATTTTCTTTTTCTCATGTAGATCTAGATTCCTCTCTCTATAAACCTACAAAATAATATATATAAGAAAATTTAAAAAAAAAGAGTATTAATTGCTCTGATTTTTTCATTTTCTCTGATTTTGAAATATATCTAGATATGTGCCTGGTGATGGAATGCAAATTGGATATGTACCGTATCTCAGATTGAGGGGCATTTTAGAATATTTTCTAAATTGTGCATGCTACATTGTTCCTGACTTTTGCTATTTTGCTCTTTTTTAAAAAAAAGAGTGAGCATAAAAGGAGGAAATAAAAAAAGAAAAAATTGAATATCTTATTGTAGTCATACTATAACAACTCTATGCTAATTATATTAGATGTCTATTATAGTAGAGTAGTATATGGCTAAAGAACCTTTAGAGACACAAAATATACCAAGAATGAAGTATGGAGTAAAACCATAAAAAAATTTAATAACCCTTGATCTAACTTCCATTTATTATTTTCTAGAAAGAAGTACCATTTGTTCAATCAGGCATCCATATCTTCTTCTTCTTCTTTTCTTTTTTTAATAAAGCTTGTCCCTTTATAAACAATTAAACATTGTTAAGACCCCTCAACCTTAATATTACTAATTAAGGCACATCAATTGGGTTGCATTATGAGTATTAATTTTTGTTTACTACATGTAATTTTCAGCTCTGCATTTGCATTTGATTATCTATTGTGATAGATTGTTAAATTATAGTTTGGTCCCTGGTAGGTCCATCATAGGAAATTGATTTAACTATAACGCTTCAATTAACAAATGACCTTCTCCTTTGGAGAAAAAGCACAGATCTTTTTGACTGAATAAACAAGTTTTGGAAAATAATTAATGAAATAAAAATGAGTGCACGAGGCTGCAACTTGACTGATGGTCAATTATTTCATTCTCATGATAAATAAAGAATGTTGTTTAACTAGTTAATTAGTTTACATAACTTTTGACTATAACTGTCAATATTTACACGCTGAATCAGCTTTTCTTTTTAAGTAAGCTACAATAAAATAACCAGCAGAGTAGATCTTTTTTATTTTTAAGAGGAGTGATATATGTACACATTATCTATATTATTATCTACACCTCAAATATATTTATATATATTTGAAAAAATATTTATGCTTAATAAGAAAAGTATTTATACTTTATATTGATAGGATTAAAAATTTTGAAATATATATTTGAAACTATTCAAAATAGTTTCTAATTTCAATTTTTATATGGCTATTCAGAAAATAGAATATAATAAATATATTATATTTATTACTAAGTATAAACGCATTCGATAACAAATATAAATAATAGTTATATTAAATATAAATACTTTCGGGATGCAAATAAAAAGTACAGAACTTGAGATACAAAAATATTTTTTCTATTTTTAAATATTATACTTGCCCAAGTCCTATCCCTAGATATCTTCCGATTGTTTTATACCAACTTTCCGGAAAAAAAAATGAACAAAGGAGTGTATATTTTACAATATTCAACTATGCATTGTACAATAATTAAGCATGCATTATGCCAAAGATTTGAAAGTTCGTATTTTGATCAAGTTCTATCATCTAAAATGAATATTGACTCCAAATAATTGAGCTATATATTGATAGCAGTCAAAATGTGTTTTAACTTGATCAGAATAAGTGATAGTTATCAATAGTTGTCCCATTCTGAAATAGACAAATGTACATTTCGCAATAACCAAATTTACATTATAAGTATAGTATTGAAATTTCCATTCTAATATGCATGAAAAACTTAATAAAAATGTGTTAGTCGAAGACACTTGAGTAATATATGTAATTTATATAGATTGTTTTTCAAGATTTTTTTTCTCACTTTTCTTCCACGTATTTTTGCTTTTCCAAAATTTTCTCTCTTTCTCTCTCTTCTCCCACGCATTTTTGCTTTCCCAAAATTTTCTCTCTCTTTCTCTTTCCTCTCTCTTGTTATTGTCCTTCATTTTTTCTTCCATGTGATTTTATTTCCTGTGACTCTCTTTATCTCTCTTCTCTCTCTTATTATATTTCTTTTTAACGATTTATCTAAACACCTGAATCCGAAATATAAACACCTGAGTACAAAATAAAATACAAACACATGCATAAAATATATAAACACCTGAATCACTTATATAAACACCTGACATATGAGAGTACATGAACGTATTTTTTTGTCAAAAATGAAAAGTTATTACACGTGGATGTACTTTTTTTCAAAAATGAAAAGTTAGTTAAAGAGATTTTTTGAAGAATTTGGCTTGAAGTACTATTAGTCGCTTCCAAAAAATAAATCTCAATTTAAAATCTGACTTTTATAATGTGATTTATACTATATTAATATTAATGAAATTTTATATAAGTTGTATCTATCATTCATCAAATAACTTCAAGATTGTAATGGATTATTTTTAATAGTCATTAATTAAATATCAAATATCACTAAATTACATAAAATTTGATACACAATTAATACATAAGACCAATAATATGTCTCTAATTTTTTGTATTTTTAAATTTTTTTTATTTGTTTTCAAGAATGTTGTTAAAATTATCAAGATAACAACCTTCAAAGAATCTTAACCCTTCTAATTAAAATTATAATTATTAAATTATCAGTACTGATTCTGAATTTAATATTTCTAAGCTCAATTCCGACCATATCTGGATCCAATGCTATTGGATAGGATATGGCTGAAGTGTCTTTAATTATTCCATTTGAACCAACATTTTGATGTTTTTTTGAGATAAAGATGAAAATTTAAACTATTTAATTTTAAATATTCATAAAAAAACTCTACCAGAGTCTAAACTACTAATATTCATCTTGATATTAATTATCCAGAGCAATTATTTGGTTAGAATAACAAGTAGGAATAAGTACACAAAAAGTCAGGAGACCACTATTTTGAATTAGGTAAAGTATACATATTCCATTTATAAATTCAAAATGACATTTGTATCATATCCATACAATAAATTACATACCAAATAAATATCTATATCTAGATTTGTGAACAAGTATGGTCAGATACATATCTGACCATACCCAACCCCTTTTAATTTGATCCCTACTCGAATTGGGTACATGTATCTAACTGTATACTTTATACTTTATACTTTATACTTTATACTTTATAGACCTAATTATATGCTTCACTATATATTATTTTCCTAATGGTTTTTAAAATCAAAGGTATTTATGCATGTATTGTTGTCAAAGGAAACTTTGGCACAGGTCAAAGTGGGGCTATGGCTTAATGGCCTTTTATTTTCCTTTGACAACAATACATGCATAAATACCAAATCAAAACTTATAATTAATATAATATTTCTTTGATATAATATAATTAATATAATATAATATAATATAATATAATATAATATAATATAATATAATATGTGTTAACATTTTATTAGGCCGGTTCATTCCGAACTTTAATATTAAAATTAGGAGGTATTATTATCATATTTCAGTCTTTTCTAAAATCCAGTTCCGAACCGTTTTTGACAATAAATATTATATGGTAACAAAATTTGAATCCGAACAAAATATGATGATATCCGGACCTTGATTTGCTTGATAACACATCTAACAATCAATCCTACATAAATTCCATATCCCTTGTTTGAGATTGTCTGAGATCGAAATAAATGAAGAATAAAATTATTTTTTTTCATAGAAAATAACTTTATTTTCGAATTATCTTCAATTTATCTCGCTCCTAAACGGAACCATAATAGTTGCGTAAACCTAGGTTGGTATACTGTAAATTAAAGCCCCCATCATAGTTTTGCTTTTGCTTCACTCCTCTCTCAATTCTGAGGTCTAAATATCTAATAATAATGGCAATTTTATGTACTCTAATCTGACCCCTCCACATGCGTGCTTGCTAATTAATTAATTGTTGTGCAACCCACAAACAAATTGATGTCAGTCACATTTTAAAAGAACTAAAATCTAACGTATAGATACTTCTGGATGTATGTACATATAGTTTGTTTTTTCTCCGTTAAAATAAAGTATTTTCCTTGTATAACTTTTCCTCATTTTATCTGAGGCGTTTTATGAAATAAAATTGACCCATTGTCAATGCAATTTTTCAATAAACTAGTTAGACTCGAACGAATTTTACCATTATAAATAAATATGTCTGAAATGACTAGCTTAAAACTATCTTAGTTGTTTTCATGGTTTTGATATATCTTTTTCTTAAGGTTTAACATTTCAAAGTTGTAGTGTAACTTTTACTCTTCAATTTATGTTCTCATGAAAAATGTTATCTCAAAATTATCAAAATTATACATATTTCATTTATGCCTTTTCTCTTCAAACGAAGAAAAAATAATAAACAACAACATATATACCGGCTTCGATAAGTTGACAAAGCTTGATGTTCTTCGTGTGGGAGATCACAGGTTTCAAATTTAGATGGAGGTTTTTTTATAAATATTTAAATTTGAGTGATTCAAACTCTTATCGTTATCTCAAAAAAAATGTTGACAAAGTTTGCAGATATTCCCTCACACTCACACGGTGCACATGATGCGTAGGAAAATGAGATTGTGAGAACATCTATTTTGGACACATTTGATCATTTGAAAATATATTCAAATCAAATCCGAATTTTAGGCGCACTGATGCCATCAATGTACTATAAATAGTTCTGTTATGTATCAAAAAGTCTATAATCTTTAAAAAAAATTAATGTAATTTTTTCGTTTATAATATATATTATGATTGATAATAAAATTAGCTTATATAATTATATACAACCATCCGCCCAACGCCGTCTAAGAAAATTATTCTCCCAAAAAACAAAAACAAAAACAAAAAAAGACGTTAAAGGAAAAGAAAATAGTAGAAATTTAGAGATCCAACAATTAATACATCACTTGGCTGACAGTAGTTACACAAAAGACAAACATTCCCCTCTCATCTTATGTAGGCGAATCTTTTTCTCTATCACCAATTTAGCATGATCGATCAACCCAAATTCATAAAAAGGAAGTAAATTGAGTGTGGAGTTTGATCATCATGCTAACGAGCAGAAGAAAAAGGATTGAACATGCCTCAGAACGCAAGTATCAAACCCATACATTGTGTTATATGACAAGACAGTCTGGGGCACATTTTGTTACATGACATGCATGCATGCTCTTGAGTGTTAATAGCAAATTAGCAATTACTACACGGGCAGTTGATGGGCTAAACCGGGCCGGATCTGGTATCAAACCGGCCGGGTCAGACTTAGTTTGTACGCTCAATCCGGAGTTGTTTTATGTATATTCGTTAGGAGGAGATGTGATAATATCTTGCCTGTTGTTGTAGAGTTATTATAGCATGTTAAGGTCTTAATTTAGAAGAACATCCGTTGTGATTGTGCTGACACGAACATTGTTTAACACAGCTAATTACACTAGAAATACCATTAGATTTGGTGACTATGATTAATCAGAAAATAGCCCAAATAATCGTGTATGGTGGAGCAAAATTTGAGTATTCCCAATCAAAACTAAAAAAAGGGTGGTGATTGCTGATTGGCGCGTATGTTCTCGGTGGCTTCGATCGAGTCTGAAAAAAGAAAGAAAGCAACCTACTAATCATGAAGGCGATCATGCATGTATGGTCTTTTCGACCAAAAAGAAAAAGAAAGAAAAGAAAAATATTGTATGGTCAGAACAGAATAAAGTGCTTCATGAAATTGTAGTATTACCAGAGTTTTAATCGTCATTTCAAATTGATCGCTTAAAATTTTAACTTTTTACTATATTCTGAACAAGGGTACGATTTTTTTTGTTTTAATTAACAAGCAAGCATGCTTTAAATGACATAATAACACTGTTTGTTTTAATTATTCTTTCAATAAGGAGGAAATCTTACAAGCGTACGTGGAATTGTACAAGCTCAATTAATACTTCGACAGGTATAGAAAATTTACATCAAAAGTTATCTGAATATCATAATCACCAAGAAAGACAAAATCTCCTAATTATTATCCCTTAATTTCCAACAAGAGAAAAGGATGTACTGTGTACCGTGTGATCCTAACAACGTTCGATTAAACTGCCGCTTCTATCCTCATCCTCGACTCCACAAACCTCATCATACTCAGAGGCATGAATTCTTCTCAGGTCCTCATGCCCGTATTTGAGCGCAGCGACAGCATAGCACACAATTGCAAACAAAAGCGTCAACACAACAAGCCCAAAGAACTGGAAGTTTGCAAGGAACTCGCCCCTTAGCTGGCTCTCCTTATCACGGCACTCTATGCTATTGTCCTCCAACTTGCACCCAGTTGGCATCATTGATCCGTATAGAGTGAATGCAGTTTGGTAGAACCAGAGACCTTGGAGGGTTATTGAGATGCCGCTTGCGAGATCAACAGGGAATGATGAGGGGAAAAGTGCACCTGCTACAGAAGTGAGTACACAGAGACCTACCAAGATGACGAGGAGGAGATGGTAGTATCCTTCGAGGCCTGTGTGTGCGGTTGAGTGGAAGTAGAAGAGGAGGTACTCTGATGAGAATGCCGCAGCTCCGATCAGGCAGAGTGTTCCCTCTGGGAGTGGCAAAAACCTGGAGACAAAAATTATGAATCCCCATCAGCTGCATTACCCTAATTTATGATTTTTTATAAAATTTGCTAAAAGAGGTTTCATTATACTCATAATAAGTTCTTTAACACTACTTAAGATCTGAAATTACAAATATGAATATGCATGTGTCTTTACTCTGTACCTAACAGCTTGATGCCACATTGCATAACATGTCCATATATAAACTTTCCAAAATGAGGTTATTATTAAAGATTGCTAATTACATAAATCTAAAGAACAGCAACATGCCATTTTATAGTTAAAAGATCCTGTAAAATGGAAAAGGAATTAAGATGCTTATTTATTACATCCTAGAAACACTTCTAGAATAGAAAGAAGATGAAGTTACAAAAGGAAAAGAGAATGCGGAATTTCCTGTTAATTTGGAAGCTACTTCATAAGCTAATTAAAAGTTAAACAGATGAGCACTAATGCTATTGGTTGCAAAAAGCAAAAAAAAAAACAGTTAATTAGGAACGTGAGAGCGGAAGTTTCTATTACGCCTCCCAAACACTTTCCCTGTGCAGAGTCACTTACAAGCAGGCGGTCGCATGAGTTTTTATGAACTACAGGTATAAAATTAAGGGGGGTCTTTACGTCAGAGACTGTGACACACATGGTAGCACAGTGACATAACAGAGAATCTGGACTCATCCAGCACGGATTACCCCATTTAATTAATTATAGCCTCAAAAGTCTGGATTTCCTCCTCTCCTTTTTGAGTTTTGACACACACGATCTCGATCTCTCTGCAACTCTTTGAAGTTTGAATTGACCATTTCGCCGTATTGGCAGCAGAGAATACGGTTCTGCAGCCAACACGATAGACCGGACCCACTCAACAGTCACTTCCTCGATTGCATACAACAATGATAAAAATCAATGGGCATATTAGATATTACCATATGAGAAACAAAAAGGTCATCATCATCAATTCATCCGTCCGTTACCAACGTTCAAAAAGTGACATCATATCAATGTTCAGAAATGGTAGGCGAAGCTTTTCAATGCTTCTGGGTCCACGGCGAATTTCTAGAAGCATCGTTCTTTTGGCCCGGATTTTATTGCACACACACATCCCAATAAAAGATCTAATAATGAAAGTTGTTTAACCACATGAAACCTCCCAACTTTAACTGGTGATCAGAGATGATAGATTATTCCCCTGCTTTTTAGCAAATTACAAGCATGATACTCTGCAAACTCACGGAAAGAAAAGACATATGTCGATCGTTCCTATAAAAAAATTTCCTGTAGCGGCTAACTTTAAGACCCAACTTACAAATTGAGAGTTGTTGGGATCCGACTCGAATTGCATTATTTCAATATCAAAGGTCACGCATGTATAGATTTCAAAAAGAAAAGAAAAAGAAAAGATGCTCACTTGGTTTTCTCTGACAGAAGCGCCACGAGGCCATAGAGGAAGAACATGAGCAGCATCCCCGCATGCTCAAAATCGTTCATGTGGGCCGGGTTGAGAATCTTCTCAGACCCGATAAAGATCTTGAGATGCGGCGAGTAGAAGAACTCTATGCACATATCAATGAAGGCGCCAGTGGCCACCACATACAACTCCAGATGCCAGAGCTTCCCTCCGAACCCGCTTAACCCATTCCACGCCCGAACCCGAAAGGCCTTGGGATCCGATACGTACCTGACAAGAGCAGCCCAGATATGCCACACCCCTACCACCAGGAAGAGGCTGCCCGGCAGCACGTGCCCCCTGAACGATCCCATCCTGTCAGTCACGTGACCTCACCGCTCAAGCGAGGAATCAACTCCCCAGAATATTTACAAGTTTTTCACTTCTGCCCTTGGATTTTGCAATAATGGCAATCGTTGACTTTTCTGCTCGCCGCTTGTTATTGCATCAATGGCGGATTCTTCCTCCTCCGCGATCTTTATTAATTCTTCTCCTGATTTCGAGAGCAAGCAAAATGATATCTCAATATAGATCGATAATGAACAGAATGGAATGCATTGAAAAGTTGCAAAAGAAGAAACAGTGGATTTAGTCTTTCAAAGCGAAAAGAACATATATTGGGAACAACAGTGAAGAAATGGATCTGTTTGTTAGCGGAGGAAGGAGATCGATCTGTCGAGATGAGCAGAAACTTACTAAAATTAGCACCAAATTATGTTCTGGAGTGACAACTGATAACCATAAGCTTGCGTTGAAGATTGAAGTACACAGGTGGAGGGAGGAGAACAGATGCCCTAATTAGATGAGAGAGAGAGAGGGAGAGAGAGAGAAACCTTTTTAGAGAACGTGGAGCAAGTATCTCCGGTTGTCGATGGACTTCTTAATTACGCCTAGGTGCCTAAGTGATGCGTCGACTGGCTGTAGCGGTTGCCACGCAGCTCTGCACCGGATATCACCGGTTTTGGTCTGATTGGAGGAGGATTTGTTGCTTCGTTGACCGCTGTTTATTATTATTTCTTCTTTTTTGATACGAGCCGTGTCTCTACCAGCTTCTAATATTTTGCTATATTACCTCTCTCTTTCCTTCCCCTCTTCTATTATGATGGCTCAATCAAACAAAGTGCAAACTGTGATCGCTCGCTCACCATTTTATCTTCAGTAATTAAGTGGATCCTCTACATACAGTGCGCGTTATTATATTGAGGGGTGAGAGAAGCCCATTTTTTTTATTTAAGAATTATAATATTAGACATAAAATCAATAAGAAAATTGGTCCTTATCTGCAGGGACGGATTTTCAAAATACGTATTCTAATCAAATATTATTTTTTTATAAAAAATATTAAAATCGAGTTTCAAACGGATATAACTTTTGATAACAAAGTCTGTACAAAACATTTAATATTAATTCGGATAGATTATCTTGCGAGCTTTCCGAATTGATATTAAACATTTTCTACGAGCTTTCCTATCAAAACTTATGCATGTTTGAAACTCGATACGCAATCTTAATATTTTTTATAAAAATTAATATTTTATTCGGGACGGATTTCCAATAAAAAAATATATTTTATTGAGCGACAGGGTTCCAAAATTCATCTCTCAATAAAATATATTTTTTAATTGAGGGGTAGATTTTCAAAATCCGTTCCCCAATAAAATATTATTTTTTATAAAAATTGCTAAAATCGCGTATCGAGCTTCAAAAATATGCATAACTTTTGATAGGAAAATCCGTAGAAAACGTTTAATATCAATTCAGAAAGCTCATAAAACCATAATATCCGAATTGATATTAAACGTTTTCTACGGATTTTTCCTATGAAAATTTATGCATATTTGAAACTCGATACGCGATTTTAACAATTTTTATAAAAATTAATATTTTATTGAGGGCGGATTTTCAAAATTTGTCTCTCAACCCGAGGTTTTCAAAATCTATTCCTTATGGGATGAGGTTTCAAAATCCATCCATCAATAAAAAAATATATTATTTATTGGGGGACGAGTTCTAAAATTTCATACCATAATAAAATATTATTTCTTAAAAAGAAAGATTAAAAGTACATTTTCGGGATGGATTTTAAAAATCCGTCTATCCTATATTTGAGATTTCTTATCCGATTTTCTTATTTATTTAATTTAAATATTAATTTTTTTAAATAAAAAAATCGGCAAACTTTTGGCTTCTAACCCTATAATGGCCTATTGAATTTGATGGAATATATCTTTTATTCCAACCGAATATGATTGAAATTGAATGAAATTGGAATGAAAATTTACAGCCAAACCTTTTCTTTTTTATATTTTAATCCCTCTCTATTCTAAAGAATAAACACTTCTCAATTTCATGGTTGTATGGAACAGAGGAAGAGTGCATTTTTCATAAGTTAAAATATATTCAATTTCATTTTTTTACAATTACATTTTTTCCGAATACAATCGAAATAAATTAGAAAAAAATAAATTCTCAATATCATAATTCTTCAATTCTCTCCATACTCCTTATATTGCCAAATAGGCCCATTATAATCAGAATTTCAAATGTGAGTTACTAAGACTTGATATTTCCAATATATGTACTTCCAAAATTGAAGTTCATATGCACTGTCATATGTTTAAATTACATATTTTGAGTACTGATTACAAAAATCTAAAAGTACCAAAAATATAAGAAAGAAGTGTTGGTGAAAAAAAAATTGTAAGAGAAGAAAAATAATCGAATAGAATAGCTTGCTACAAATGAAAAGAAAGGGGGAGTATGTGCCGTTTTCTTTTATTTAAGAAAATTAATATAAAATTAAATAAATAAAAAAATTAATATTAGAAATCACAAATATAGAGTTTAGCTAATATGTTGTCATAAGCATTTCGGTTCAAATGCTTACGTGTCAAATTTTAAAATCTCACGTCCGAAATATCGATTTAAGTAGCTCAATAAAATTTTCATATCAAAATCTTGTAGAATAACAAAATTTACCACTTTTATGATTTTGGAACTATTTTTAATGATTTTTTTAAAGATGACCCTAAAAATAATAGAAAAATATTAATATTTGTATGTCAAAAAATTATCATGTTTAAAAAATCATTAAAAATAGTTCTAAAATCCTAAAAATGGTAAATTTTGGTATTCTATAAGATTTTGATATAAAAAATTTATTGAGCTACTTAAATCGATATTTCGGACGCGAGATTTTAAAATTTGACACGTAAGCGTTTCGAACTGAAATGCTTATGGCAGCATATTAACCAAACTCATAATATATAATAAAAAATTTGAAAATATAGTTTTACTTATATTTGTTGTTCAAACATATAACGTTTGCGTTTGACATATATATTTAAACTGTAATATATAATAAAAAATTTGGAAATATAATTTCACTTATGTGCTATTTAAAATATCTTAAAAAATCATAAACCTGCTTAAAAGCTATTTAAAATCTAAACTTGAAAATATTTTTTCGCTGAACAGACATTTAGAATATAATACATTATGTTTAACTTTAACATATAATATTTATACTGTAGTAGATAATAATAAAATGTTAAGATATATTTTGATTATACGTTCTGTGTAAATTGTCTCAAAAAATAAAATCTTTCTGAGTGAACTGGAAAATGTGTTATATTGGAAGAACATATGAAACGTAACATATTACGTTTCAGGTTAATATATAATACTTACACTGTAATACGTTCTATTAATTTTTTAAATTATGTTATGTTTATATACCATGTTTAAAATATATTTAAACAAACTAAATTTAATGATAAACTCATTACATTTAAGTTTAACATATAATATTTACATTATTGAAATGACATTTAGAATATAACATATCTCATTTAATTTTGACATATAATATTTATATAGTATTCTATTGAAAGGTCATCTAGAAAATAACATATTACGTTTATGTTAAACATATAATACTTACATTATAAGTCATGTTGTGTTGTTTAAAATATTTTTGGAAAAACTATATTTAATGATAACATATTACGTTTCATTTGAACATATAATATTTATATTATAATATATGATAATAAATTTGAAAATATAGTTTTTTTTTATATGTACTGTTTAAAATATCTTGGAAAAATAAAACCTACTTAAAAGGACATTAAAAATATAACATATTACATTTAACTTTAACATATAATATTTATACTATAGTAGAGAATAATAAATTTTGAAGTGTGTTTTCGATTTATCTCCCGTTTAAAATGTCGTACAAAAAGTAAAACCTTTTTAAATAGTGAACTAGAAAATAAACGTTTAACTCGAACATAATATGTTTCGATTTTACATACAACACTTATAATGTAATACATGCTATTACCTTTTTAAATTATGTTTTTTTATATGTCCTATTTAAAATGATTTTGAAAAGACTAAATTTAATGATAAATATATTACATTTCATTTTAATATACAATATTTACATTGTCATATATAATATTAAATTTCGGAAATATAGTTTTGCTTATAATATTATATTGTGATGGTTGATTATTTTAACATATAAATTTTTCGGTTTAACAAGTGTATCTGTTTGTTTAACATGATGTTCAAATATAGTGATAACTATCTCGTTTTATATAAAAATTATGGTCCGATTATAAAACGAGATAGTTTAACATAGTTGGTTGTTTTAACATGTGAAATTTTTAGATAATAAATATTTGATGAAATTTGGTCTAGAACGATACTTATTTTGACAAATATAAATTTCCGGTTTGAAGGAAAAAATGAGATACTAAATGAGATAATAAAGTTATAATTTTGAAATAACAATAATAAAAAATAAATTAAAAAAAATACTGAGGTTTGCAGTATTACTATTTTTAAAAGATTGCGGATTTGCTTTTTTTTTTAGAAGAATAGGTAAAAAAGATTATTGAAAAAAAAACAAAGTGATGTAAAGTGAGAGAACAAGATGGAATGAACGAAGAAAAAATCTCTGTTTTTTCAATATTTTAATATTTTTTTTGAATTTGAATTCTTCTCAGAGGAAGAGAGATTAGACGTACGGAATAGTAAATATAATAATGATGCCCTTTTGAATATTGGGAGTTGCAATCCAACGAACTGGAGACGTCCATTGACTGGAGTCTCCATTTTTATGTTAAAAAAATAGTGGTGTTTACTCGACACGCGTCGCGTCTGTGATGCATGACGTCAGTGCTTACTAGACACGTGTCGCGTCCGTGATGCATCACGCATGCTTGAGATGACAGCGTAACAACTGCTATGGAATCAATCAAGAGGGATTAATTAGTAGCGGGGCCCACTCCTTTTAGGTTAGCAGGTGCTCTCATAATTAAAATGGTGACCCCACTACTTTTAGCAGCTTAGAGCATCAGAGGCTCATAACACGTCGTTGCAATTATTGGGGGCTTCATAATCAAAAACTGATGCGTTTAATGACATAATAATAATATAGTATAATTTCTTGATGTTTGAATTCGTAAAGAGTTTGTAAGGTTTCGAAAATGAAAAGTCGAGGAATGCAACATGTTTACGATAGATGAAATGTTGTCTTTCGGTTTCCTGCTTTTCACTATGTGATATTTATTTTATAAGAAATACAGTTTCATAAACAATTTAAGATAGATATAACTATTTTTTATTTATACACGAGAGATGGCAAATAATATGAAATGAGAAAATATTATCAATTTAAGATCGACAAATTTACAGAGGGATGAAACAATCAATGATATTATGATAATTTGAAAGCCTGCTTACTAGTTACTACAAACAAAAAATCATACAAAGTTCTCATGGTATTATCCTTCTTTTTTATGGTCCAAAACCAGTACCAGTGCAGCTCAACGACCTGTTTTCAAACCCATTTATCACCTGACTGTTAAACAGAAGAACCTGTCATGTTCTTGCTTGCAAGAAAGGCTTAACTATTACAAATTTAAATGTCTCACATAATCAAATAAACGAAAACGAAGAGAACACAAGTCCTTTATACTAAATTTTATCAAACACAATTAAATGAGCTCATTATTATTCCTCTTTCTGACAAGGTCAGCTGTGTAACAAGACTACCCGATTTACATAGACACTATCAAGCAGATGGAAACTATATTTACTTTCTCTCTTCTCCAAAGACCAAAACTCGTTGCGGAGCAGCCGCAGTCAGACAATTAACCTCAACTAAAAGAAAAAGAAAATGTGGTGGTCTTCCAATGTATACCCCTACAAAAGCTAAGAATCAACATGCACGCCCCTATTGAAAGAAATACCAAGCATTCTTAGCATACTTGATTTCTTGAGATTTCATAGGGGCACACGCAGAGTTTCTCATAATTAAAAAAAATGAAAACAAAAAAAAAGAAACCCAAAATCTAACCTCCACCCCGGGGTGTGTGTGTGTGTGTGTGTCTCTCTCTCTCTCTCTCTATGGAAAGATCACCTCTATACTCTGAGTCTTTGGAGAGAAGCATACGGGGCATACATCTGTCGATTGATCACATCCTCCACACACTGACAAGTGGCGGCATGGGAGGTGGAGGATCCTGGCCTCCTCCTCCTTGCAAATGCGACATCTTGTCACCGTGTCCATGTCACCTACAACACCACCCACCACATAGGATGTCATATCATTCTCGCCATGCTCCTCCCTGGCTTGCTCCAATTCGGTTTGGAGATTATTGAGTGCTGTCTGGCTCTGCCAGGCCTGAAATTGCCAGCTCCGGGCCTCAGCTGTTGCTTGATTGATTTTTTCTGTGAGTTCCCGGTTTTTCGCATACATCTCCTGCAGTTCAAGATTCTTTTGAATGTTTTTTTGTTCACAGAGTCTTCCAATTGAGTTTGCAAGGCTGGTGGTCTGCCGTTCTCTAATCTTTAGGAGTTCTCTATACATCTCAGCTTCCTGTTTCAGAAACTTATGAATTAACCTTTGTGCCAGGCATCTATAAATTTGACACCAGTAAGACTGTCAAGTCAATACCATATTTCATGATCATACTGGCCTGTTACAGGCCAGATTGCAAGACGATGTTTTTTAACTTGGTCAGAGTATGAACTGCCAGAAAATTTGGATCAATTAATCGAGTAGAGTGAAATCAACACTGGTCCAGTAACAACCATACACCTATGATGTACTGCACCTGAGCTATACAGCCCACAGCATATGCATCCTGTATCCACAGTACCTTTTGTTGGATGAACCTAGTCATGTCCTCCTCCTGCCGAGCAAACTCAGCCCTTAGATCATTGTCAACAGAGAAAAAAATCTGGCTTGTGCTGGCCGTACCAGCATGGCGGCCATGGAAGTTCTCTGGTAAACACAGGCTCAGGCTAGTGGAGACGCCTGCGATGTTTGGGTTCTGGTCCTGGTTCAGACGACCCAATTGCAGACTGCAATCAAGCAAATTTGACCTATAAAAACCGAGCGAGAGAGAGCACAAGTCATCATTGGCAGGCTTCTGGCTGGCACCTTGTTGCTGTTGAAACCATCCACTCGAATTGACATCGACTGAAAAATGAAGAAAAAGTACGGACAAAAATCAGAATAATGGATACAATGAATTCACAATATTTAACTGTCAGAAAATAATTTTAGCTTCCTGCATTTGAGGTGGTCAAGTTTTTAGAATGTCATTTTTTTGTTAACATGAATATAAAGTACTAAAAGAATACATAAACAGTGCAAATCACTTGATGGTTTAAAGAATTGCTCAAATTAAGTGCTGTTTATTTTTGTTGCTTTGTTCTTAGGAAGAGTTATGACATAGCCCAATAAAGTGTTCTTTAGATATTTATATATATATGCATATACATCAGATTACAAATGTTTTTTGAGTTCTACAAAATTCACTAATCAGTAGGGATTTGTTTATATTAATATATTATGTTTTGTAGATCCAAATATTATTTCTTTTAAGAGGTCATAATACCAAAAGAAATGACAAGGGGTAATGGTTTTGATTGCCCAGGTTTAGCCCAGTACATGGTTAACCCATTTTTTCGCCCAGAAAGGGTAAATTCTGTACATTTGAAAAGTGAACCCTGCACATTTTTTAAAGCAAAAAAGGGTCAACCTTGTACTAGGCAAAAAGATATCCTGGGCCATGGTTAGCACCCCTCAACAGCAATCAAGGTTCATAATAGAAATAACAACTTATACCAAAAAAGAACTACAAACAAAATTTAACTTAGAATTACTGAAGTCTACAATGAAAATTGGAGAAGATACAAGGCAAAATGAACTGTATTTCAAATTTTCAATTACCATAACTAGAAAGAACAAACAATAGCACCTAGCCACTCAAATGAAGTCAACCCTAAACCTCTTATTGGGAAATATTAGAAGCAGTGGTGGACCTAAGTAGCTATAGTGGGTAAATGACCCCACTGGATTTTCAAGAAGACCCTTAGAATTATATGAATTTATAGTTTTCTCCAAAGAAAATTCTTAAACCTCCTC
The DNA here is from genome assembly GCA_037678475.1 of x Bolboschoenoplectus mariqueter. Lineage (NCBI taxonomy): Eukaryota > Viridiplantae > Streptophyta > Magnoliopsida > Poales > Cyperaceae > x Bolboschoenoplectus > x Bolboschoenoplectus mariqueter. Next base: position 120,872 of record CM075286.1, on the reverse strand, counting down.
TTATTTACACCAGTGGATGAAGATTTTTGGGGTCCGCCACTGATTACAGGTTAACTTTTTTTATTATTTGATAAAGTCTCCTAATATTTTAAATCGGAAATAAATTGGATAACAGTGAACATATTTGTCACAGCTTTGTTTGTTTAGCTGTGAGTTAACCTCTTGTTGTAAAATATAATTTAAGAAAGACCAAGGTTAAGCTCAAAGGTGGTTAGCATTACAGATCTTCATCTCCATTCCAGTGCAAAAGGAGGATACAAGAACTTAATAATTTACAAATGGATAAAGTAAAGGTGGATCATATGGTGTTACTGAGTGGAAGAGAGAGCAGAGAAAAAGGACCAAATAAAAACTTTTGCAACTAAAACTGAAAAGGCAAGAAAATGCATTTTTGAGTAATTAAAAAGCACAACTGTAAGAGCAACTAAATCCACTACTTTCATTCTAGTATTAGGTACAAGTCAAATAGATAGTGGGGTCAATAATGTTACCCAGAAGACTAACTCAATATGGGCTCATATTGGTTAGTTTCTAGTACTTTACATTATAGATCAAAACTCAATCTAAGCTGGTTTATTATTTGACCCTACAGGACTACACCTGTGCCACCCCCCCTCCCCCGCCTCTGATAGTATAACCAAATTGTTCATTAAATTCAATAGCCATAGATGCATGTATTCCCAGCCCATACTACTGACTGTAAATTTCATCAATAAACTATATACAAGAAAAAAACTGAGAGGATATTATATCTGTCAGATCAAGTGCCGACAAAAAGTCACAACTGAGAAGTCTGAAACTGGCCCAATGCAACATTATTTTTTACCATACGACATTTTGAACAAAACAAGTTTTCATTTACCTTATTTTATTTTGGCAAATGGTATCAGCCCATCAGGCCAATAAAAAATAACAATCCTTAGCATTTAAGTCCCTGTACCAGTCAATACGGCTGAGTATGTAATGGTACCGAGGTGGCTGAAAGAGTTGGAATCCTCAACAAGAAGAATTGGAACCTCTGAAATGATTTCTAAATCCTCTTGGAAACCATGAAAATATGGCATTAACCCAACAATAACAAAATAAAATGATAAACCAGAAAGGCTAAGGGTTTCATGTAAACTTACGGTCAATACCAGGTAGCTTTGGATGGGAAGGAGCATTTAAGTCAAACCAGTAAGGATTCTCAACTGTGGGAGTCTGGAAGAAATAATTTGAGCTCTCGCCTCCCAACATTTTTTTGAATAATTTGACCTCCTTTTCAGTAACTACAATTACAGAGGACACTAGTAATATTAAAAACTTTACAAAACCCAAAATCACTATGCAAAAATCTTTAATTATACCCTTTTAAGGTATCGAATGAATTACATTCTTGAATCTTGGCTCATAACAAAGCAGCCCAAAATGAAAAATCATGTACCGAATCCATTCAGCAAAATCCACATTCTAAGATGGCCATAGTGAAGAAGCAAAAACCAAATTACACCAAAACTTCATTATCAGATGAGAGAGCTCGTTTTCAGGTCCACTCAATTAACAAAATATGAAAGGATATATACATATCAAATGATCGGTTACAATTAGAACTTTATCAAAGCCTGTTGGATTAATCATTATCAGAATTACTCAATACATAGTTGTTAACAACAATCTAATGCATCATGATATTAATTCAGAATCAAATGAAATGGAAATAAAAAAGAAAATAAGTTCAAGAGATGGGAAACAAAAAAAAATCTCCGAGCATCACCATCCCAATTGCAAAGCAACTGCAAAGGCTGGTGAGGCAATTGCAATTGCAATTTCAATTATAGGAGATGTGGAACAATTCCTTAGTTAGCAATCTGTCTCCTTGCAAATGGTTTGCAATTGATAATTGCAGGTACATAAAACTTGCAACTGCATGCAGTACTAAACACAAACGGATATGGCATGAAATTCATTGAAGATATTTGCTAAAATTTCTAATATAGCAAACAAAAAAAAAATCATCTTTTGCAATGAAGCTGCTCTTCCACAAGTAAACCAATACAAGGATAAATAAGGAAACTTAGTTTAGAAGACTTTAGAAAAAGGGGGCTTCTTCTCTGATATGATCAATAAGTTGAACTTTGAAACACAAATTTAAAACAGTGGTTCCCGAAATCCTGGTAAGAAATTGTTTACTAGCTTTCAAATTCATTTTCTTTTTCCAGAGCCAGCTCCAATTATAAATTATAGCGACAATCCGACAGAGAATTCGAACTTCAAAGAATAGTAATCACAAGAATCAACGAAGTTAACCTAATTCTCGTCAGATCAATTAAGAAAAGAAGAGAGCAAAACAGAGAAACGCCGCTTGAGGAATAGAATAGAAACGAAATATAGGAAGAAATGGATAGTCGATACCTCGCAATCGCAGTCGACTGAGAGAATTGAAGAGAGAAGGAATGCAATCAGCACAATCTGCGACTTCTTCTCTTCTCCTTCTCCTTCTTATTATTATTATATTTTTGCTCTCTCTTCTTTGTTTCTCTCTCTTAAAAATTCGCCGAGGAAATTAGTTTTGGGAGAGAAAATTGTCGAGAAGCCCTAATAAAATGTAATATAGCCCCACGAACTCCTTCCTTCCAAGTTTAGCTTTCTAATATATCGCATATTCGTATGATTGCAAATTTGTAATTTAACATAACCCCTCGTAAAAACCACAAATTGCATAAACATCCTTCAAGCCATCATTCTCGGCTTTTTGAGAATTTTACATGCATGCCCTGCTGAAAATATGTTTCTTTTTTCTCTCCTTTGTAGCAAAATTAGAAGTAACAAAAAATTCAATTTTAGCTGATGTTAGATGGTATCAATTATAATAGACGACTATTTTTTATTATCATTGACGAGGTCAATTAATGTCTCCAAGAGCATAAGCATAAGCATACATACATCTAAAAGTGCAAAAGGTTAAAAGAGTTGATAAAAATGAAATTTAATTCCTTGCACTTACAGGATTACCATGAATGAGTAGCCCAATACTTTACAAGGTGTATACACTTTACAGGCTGGCCCCAAACTAATGAGAAATTATTTTAGGCCCGGAAATTTTATGGAGTTTCTATCCAGAACCAGAAGTGCATCAAGAGTCGCTTATGATCTTAGAAACGTATCAGACAATCAGAACTAACCCTCTGATCTCTTCCCTGAAACCATCGCTCCTCTGCGCTCTCCTCCGATCCGACACCACCTGATTCCCATCAACTCCGGCGGAAACCCTAACTGGGAAGATGGCCACGCTCGAAGTCGAGAATGTCAAGTCCAAGATCCGAGACAAGCGAGGTAGATTTGTGGATCTTTATCTTGGATTTATTTATTTCTCTTATCTGATTCTTCAGATAATTTGATTTCGCAATGTGTTATATTGGAAACCTAATTCCTTCCTTCGCTGCCATTATCGCTGTTTCACCACATATTCCTTGGTCCAAATAGGATCATGTCGAAGCCTACCATGAATTGTCGGCAAAGACGAAAATATTCTTCTCAACTGCTGTTTCTATCTGGGATGCTCATTTTTACATTGGCGGAAACCTAGGTATACTTTCTTTTACATTGGTACTGAGACACAAAGAACTTTACTAGATATCTTCACCTACCAACCGGCATGCATGCTACTGGAACTACCAAACAGTATGTTACCAGAACTACCAAATAGTATGCTACCAGAAACTGGTCATTCTCTTTTCTGTTTTATTGAGATTCATATTCTTGTATGGTTTCTTACTTGTTACTAAAAAGCAGTTATTAATTTTGATTGTAGGCTGGTGTGGTACTGTGGTGCAGAGGTTGATCACTATGAGCCACTTATAACAAGCCTTATACCAAATGTATCCCATGACAAGGCAGCAATTGTACTCTAGAGCACCTCCAAATCTCCAATCTCCAAATTTAATTAATTCAATTAGCAGTGTTTATTCTTTTTGTTTTCTTCAAGTTTGACCGGCTATTTGTTAGAGAGAAGAGAGTTTGCAGCTGTAGTGTACTTTTCCCCATCTTTCCCCTGGCAAGAAGCTTAGAGAGATAAGCGGGAGAGATTTGACTCTAACTTGGAAGCAGATCTGCCTAATTCAGCACACAGCATTGTGCATGTCTTTCTTAAGGTAAGATGAGAGTTTTGGGTGTCTTTATGCCCGTTTTGTCTTTTCTCTTCAATTATTCCCTCTTGAATGATTTGGGGTCAATGCAGAATAAAAGTAAGAGAAGCCAAGTTTTTTTGCGGCTTAAGAGGGGCAGATATTGTTTGCTCTTTGATTAGTGAGAAGGGTATTTTTTTTTTTTTTTGTATTTCTGATGAGCCTAGATATCATGTACTGGATAAACTTGTTGTGATGAATCAATTCTTTCAGGCTAGTAGAGATGCATCTATTTTGAATCAAGAAAAAACTTAAGCATGCTCCAGAAAGACTATCCATAGTTCCAGCAACATATCTGAAAATTGCATTTGCAGATATTTATCTGTGCCATATATTTATGGTCTTGTTGACAAAGATTAGTGAAAAGCGGCATTTTCTGATTGTGTGAGCCACAAATTATGTATTGTTTGTTGTACAATTCATTCATTTAGGTGTATTGTTAAAATCGAGACAATTTCGGCATGTGCCTGAGATAGGTGTTTGTAACAGGCATGATTAAGAAAAACAGCCAGTAACAGGTTATCTGATCTTTCCACAATCAAATTGGTAATAGTTGTAGAATGATGCTAATTGTTATATACTACAACCGAATGTAAAAACCAAAAAAGAATTAGAAAGTGAAATTTACAGTTTATTGAAATTTTTACTGTTAATGTTTGTTTGGCTGTGAATGTGTTCATAGTTTACAATATGATTTTGAAACCTTAAATCTGAAGTACAATTAAATTGTTCCAACATCAAAATTGGATTCATACCACAGTTTATACTCAGCTAGTTGTTGGCTATCTAACACCTTTCATGGCTAAGCTCAATTTACATAATATGGAGAAAACCATTTTTAAACACTTCCTAGGGTGGAACAACCTGTGTGTATATTAATTTTGGGAAAATGTTTGGGAGATACATCATTGATAACATAATCAATACCGATTTTATTATTCATATAAAATGAGTTATTATTCATATTAACGATTTTATTATACAATTTATTTTTGACAATATTTTTATTATTCTATGAACAATAATTTACTTAAGTTGAATAACAGAAATGCTGTAAAAAATTTACATAATAAAATCATTAATAAATAATAATTTATTTAATCTGAATAATAGAATTTATATCGATTATGATATCAATGATGATATTTGTATATCGACTCCCATTCACTTTAATATGTTAACTTATCACACCATATTTAAATTACTAATTTATCCATCTACATGTGTAAATACATTATGCTTTGATCAGAAAATTGAAATGCAATGAATCAAATCTCAATAGTTTTCACTAAATATCACATGCATACACGCAAGCAAGCACAGAATCAACATAATGGCATGATCCATACCAAAAAAGTAAAACCAAGAATAGAAGAAATAGAGCAGAGAAATTTCACTTATCAAACAAACTGCAAGCACAAACATAAACCAAAGAGAATAGATGGAATTGCTTCCAAATTAAAACCAAAAAAACATACAAGTTGGTAGATGCAACCATTTTATGAAGAGGATAAGTAATGGAAAACAACAGGTTTATCTGGAGCAATTAGCGCATCTGATCTAAATCTAAATTAAGCTTGGAAGTAGCCATCTAGGTTGATGAGTGGAAGACTTGAACTCAAGAGGAAGCTCTTCGGCAGTTCCTTTGTCCAACTGGTACCAGCATATGACAATTGAATGAGTAAATGAATCATTTAAGCTTCGACTTTCGAAAGAATAGATGCAATTTTTCCTCAAATTCAACTTCACATGGTCCTGCATCGTCACGCGCTGAAGTTGACTAAAGTCGATAAACAAAACATGATCGCCAATATCTGTTGTCAGGCACCAGCTCGGCAGCTGAACTGTTAGATCCAACCTGAAAACATAAGCAACAGTCTCATTCCACCAGTAGACAGCAAGGAACACCTCACCTGAGGCCTCCACAATTCTTGAAGTGGCACAGCGGGACAAAGCCACTTCTGCATACAAGGGGGACAGGTACACAAGGGTCCTCGAGAGGGATGCTGTATCAACTAAGAGAACCCTTCCTGCTACGTGATGTGCTAGAATCGTCACCTGCCCCTGGTGATAAGCCAAGCTAATAGTGTAGTCATGAGGTGAGAATGCCTCCACCGTGGTCCACTTACACTCATGATTTTCTCCTGTGTACCGACAGAAGGAAAAGCCCCGGTGCTCGTACCATGTTATCATCACTACACAGCCTGAGGCCGGACTTTTACTGCCTTCAAGAAGTCCGATGGCTGCAATCAAGACACCATATGCATGACGTATATCTGGAGAGCTGCAATTTAATTATTAAAAAAAATATGCTAAGATGAGAGTAATAATGAACACCTAACAAATATAGAAGAAAAGAACAAAATAATAATAATGTATTAAAATAACTATTCTAGTAGAGGTAATACTATGCTCTGGCAACAACAACACATTAATATACTGTCAGGGCAGCTGCATCGGGAAAAAAAAAAGGTTCTGTTAGACATTGCACCTTTTGGGAGTGACTAATGAGGCAGATGAGGGAAGGTAGATGCAGAACCCAGTGAGTGGGTTCAAGAGAAAAATAGAGAACTCGAAGGTTGTCTGGTTGAGATCAGAAACAACCACAAGCCACCCGTTTCCAGTCCCACAAACCCGTCGCCAGACAGCTCGTACTTGACGTACATTTGCACAATTGTCACTAAAAGAGCAGGAGACTAAAGAAAGAGTACAAGTGTTACAAATGCCAGCATTGTTTCTTTGGGCATATGACATTAGGAGCAGGCAAGGGTTACATGAGGGCTTTGGTGCTCGTGTCGTATAAACAGCAGATCGCCATGCTGTGCAGACTGCACGGAATCTGGCCAGGTCTGAAATGTCTGGGAGTAAAAAAGCAATCTCTTGTAGCAGCTCAGGAGTGAGCTGGGACCACCCACTTCGCACCTGATAATTGTTGAAACAAAGAAAAATTACCAACCTTCTTAACAATTTGGCCAACCCTTTTATCATATTAGAAGTAAACTTGTTGCTTTGGCAAACATCATGACCATGTACTGTCAAAACAAAGAAAAAGGACAGGACAATGTAATTTGATCAGCACTCAAGGCTGCTAGTAAAGGACCACGTTGAATTTGTCAAGAAATAGTTTACTAGGAAAAGGCGAAAAGCTGCATTTTTCATATGTCAATTCTAATATTTTGAATTTAACGGCAATGATTTTTCAAGTAGTTAGTTGGATTATTTTTTCTTGCTCCACCATGCATCTGTGGTTATAATATCCTAAGGGTATACACTTTGCCATGAGTCATACGAGCAGAGCACTTGGGGAAGAACGGCTCGTCTCGCTCGGCTGCCGTTCGTTGATTTGTAAGCAGAGACGAAGGGAAAAAAGAACAACGAAAGGTTAACCCAGAAGAGAGATTGAGGGAAATTTACTAATTTTGGGATGTTGAGCTGAAGCGCAGAGAGAAAAAAAAAAAAATTCCTAACTCAATCCTCCAAAAGATCCCTTCTTCTTTGGGAAACCGCAACAGAGAGCGAAATGGGCTTCAATTTGGTTTATGCGCGCCAAGGTTAATTATCTAATGTGCCTTTTGATAATTTATACGTGAGCTTATTATTTAAAACTTTCAACGTCGACATAAATTTATTTGAAATTAATATAAATATGATATTTAAACTTATTCAAGTCGAATTGTCGATTGGTTAAATATAGAAGGGTGCATCTGCATAATATTTTTTTAATGTAAGGTACCAATTCGTATCTGGGTCTTTTAATTATGTTTTAAATTTATTTATCATATTTTATGTTTTATGGAGACGTGGCTCGAATTGAGAATAATTTTTTTAAGTGTTATTTCGAGAAAATTATTCTCAATTATTTAGGGTCATGATGCAAGAAATTTTATAATATTTTTTTGAAAATATTAATTTCAAATATTTCTTATCGTTTTTTTATTTTATCAATTTAGAAATTGACTAATATCAGTTTATCATACACATAGCACTCATATGTAATTAAGGGTTATTAATTATCATTGACTTCTTGATTTATCATAAGTATTATATTGAAATTTTGATTGTACCAATAAATTAAACACCTTAATAACATAAAAACTCAACAAATATCATAAATTTTACATACTTGCATTTTAGATTCACAAAAGATAACATACAAATTTCCACGTAGGCATAAAATATTATTAAAATTTTGTGTCAATGTAAGTAAATTGTTTCCGAATATTTGAAATTAATCATAATCATTCTAAATCTTATAAAAAAAATGTCACAATGCCATAAATAAATTCAAAATTCATAATATTAATACCAACAAATTAACTTCTTTGTAAATTTTATTTTTTAATATAGTTTTATTGTACTTAAATTTTTGATTAAAATTTTCTAAAAAAACATATCAAAAAAATTGTTGCAAATTAACAAAAATGAAGTTACCTTACTCTTTTAAATAGAATTAGAAACATAAAATAATGAAAGAAATTTGAAGTATACAACACAGGCATACTAACAGGTGGTATCTTTCAACTAACTTCCCATCAGCGTTAAAAATATTTTATTTGTTTGATGGAAGGCTGAACATTTTTCAAATTGATCAAAATTTAATATATATTATATCCAAATAATTAGAAACATATCTACAAATTTATTTTTTATAACTTGAATAATATTTTTTAAAAATATATATATATATATATATATAACAAGAGTTTGATGTACTATAAAAGTTGGGTGCGTTAGAAATATCCCTCATTCATATAATTCTCCCAAAAAAAATTTAAATACAAAAAAGTTTCCAAGTTTTTGAACTCACTAGCGTATTTTTTTTTTACTTTTTCTTCTTCTTCGGCCTTTTTTTTTGTTGATACAAAAGATGATGTGGTTAGAGTAATTTAAAATTTTTAAATAAGAGTCTAGGGTTTAGGGTTTAGGGTTCAAGTTATATAAGGCCAGGTTGAGTTGGTACTTGATAATTTCTAAGAAACGAATTAGAGAAATAATCAAGTAATTTGGCGATGAAACTTAGAAAGGGAACGACGGAAAAGAAGAGGAGAAAGAAGAGGAGAAAGTGGAAATGGGAAGCTACTTCATTCCTATGTTGATATTCTCACATATACACACAGAATTACAAAGTGGACCACTGAAATCAACATAAATACACTGTTGCAAAACACCCCCTGCTACTATAGATATTACAAACTTATATAGAACAGAAGTCTCCTATCCAACAGTACTGATATCAATTGTTTTATTTGCACAGGCGTTACTGGTACAGATTGGTACAATACTAATAACACCCCATTAAGGAATTTTAGATTCGGGCTAGTCGCTATTTCAAATATTTCATCTGTGTATTTGTATTTTCATCTATTCAGACATCAGATAATAAGGCTTTTCACATTCACTTCACAGTTCTTTATACCAAAGTAAAATATTATTGGATTCAAGTACCAAACTAAAAGTTTATTGATTAACCACAAAAAAACAATGAACTCCAAGAATATACAATCAGCAGGAACATTCTGCATTTATTACCAGATATCAGTAGAAATCTAAGAAACATTGCTAGCTCCATGCACATGCCATCAATTCGAATACAAACTAAGATGTGCTTAACGGATTTCGTTTTTGGTTTCTTTAAGCGGAGGCCTCTTAACGGGTTTCGTTCTTTAGAGGATCTTTTCTTTGAAATATTTGTGAACCCGAAAGCAAGATCTGAGAAACAAAATACGGGGTTTAGGGTTTATTACAGAAATTCAACTTTTCACGAGGGTACAAGTACAAGTATAACACAACCCAAGTTTCCTTCTTTTCTATTTTTGTACCGATTAATTCGGAGATTAAAGAGCTCCACTTCACAACTCGCCGCCATCATCAAAACCCTCGTCACCCCTCTGGCTCTCTTATTTATTCTTCGCGTAAAACCCTAATTTGAGACCTCATTTTCCAAGATCCCTCGCCTCGAATCCCTCGATAGAATCGCAAGCCAAGACAATGGGTGGCAAGAAGAGACCTTCCTCTTCCATGGAAGAAACAGCAGACGCTCCGACAGAGAGAGCAACTGATTCCACCTCTTCGTCTAGCAAAATATCTGAAAAGCTCAGACAAATGGAGAAGCGCAAGGCGAGAAAGGCTCTGGACAAGGAAAGGCGCCGCCGCCTTGCCTCAGAAGGCAAGCAACGACCGGAATCAAAACCAGATTCTAAAGCAGAAGCCCAAGAACCAGAATCGGAATCAAAACCAGATTCTAAAGCAGAAGCCCAAGAACCAGAATCGGAATCAAAAGAAGCCGGTACAGGCGTGGCTAGCACCTCTCTGGGACAGCCCGGATTGCATTTGGATTTGTTCAGAGGCCTCTCCTCGCAAGAGAGCTCTGTTAGAGAGGAGGCGGCTGAACGATTGGTCAGAGAGTTAAGGGATGTGCAGAGGGGTTATGAGGAGAGCAATGGGGATAATGGAGAGGTAGCAGACTCGGTCAAAATGGAGGCCAAGAAAGATGACGGAATGGATAATTGCGCACCTTCTCTGAGATATGCCATTAGAAGATTTATTCGTGGTGTATCCTCCTCCAGGGAGGTGAGAAAAAGGATTTTTTTTTTTATTTCTTTTTGGTTTTGCCAATGAACATCTAACTACCTAAATTAGTGAGAAATAGAGGAACTAGTCAAGAAAAGAGGAAAATAATTAAATCTACTTGGTGAGGTTCTGATATGAACTCCTATGGTTCCACGTCCAAGAACTGGAATGCATATTTAATAATCAACGAAGCAATTTGACAAAATAAAGACAATAAGAGAATACCCAGAAAGGGCAGTCCTCTCTTTACTCTTGATATATGTTATTTATAAATCACACTTGATATTCTTACCAGGCTCGACACTCTAAAATATCTCAGATATGTGAATAACATTGAGCATTCTTTCGGTGTTTTGCGAACAGTTTGCAAGTTCAGTCTATAAAACAAGAACTTCTTTGCCCTTGACTTTTTTTTGTCTTGATTTACTTGTATGCTTCAAGGACCCATCCATGAACAAAATAAAATAATTCTGCTTTTGTCATGCGAATCTTTTATTTGTTCCATTCTGGTGTGAGTTTCTAGTAGAATTTTTATGATACCAAAAAAGAAAGGAAATTGATTTTCTTGTGGGAACAAAGGATTAATGTGCTGAGTAGATCTTGCTCCTCTAAACCTGATTAACAAACGGCCTATTAAGAAAAAATGTTCTTTATTCTTTGAGAAAATTGCCTAAAGGAGTTTAGGCATCCAAGATATCAACTGAAAAATAGGACAATCATTAATGCAAATTTAAAAGATAATCAATAAAAATAATTAAACAAGTCAGGAAAGAGAAACTTTTACCTTTTTTATATCATTAGCTTACAGTAAACCAAAATTGAAGCAAGAATCCATTAAAAAGAATTGTTTGTTTTGTTTATCATCCTTTGATCTAAACTTCATATAATATCGATTTCATTATTGACATACTACATAACAAATCGTGTCTTAAACTTTCATTGGGATAATTTTTTGGGAAATGATAAATTACAAGAAGTTCAACTGTATAGATTTACTATGCTTAAAGAAAAAAAAAGTTGTCCTCTTGCTTTCTTGCGGATGGTGCTGTACTGAAGGATGGGTGATGCATGCTCTTTAATTTTTCAAGAGCCACCCCAGATAGCATTTGGACTGGAGCCTGGAGGAGAGGCGATAAATGCTTCGTGATTTTCCATGAGTGAGAGAGAGGCACTGTTTTCAATGAGACGGCTGCTTAGAGATAGGATAGAGGGAAGAAGTCCTATTGTTAGATCAGGTGGCAGGGATTGGTTCCGACCTCAAATTTGTCAATCTCAACTGTTTCTGGATCAGGACTTGCATCCAGTGGCTAAATTGAATCTGATTTTATAAAATTCAATCATAACCATTGATGGACAAGGACACAACACAAGGATTATATATTAGTTAAATTTTGCAGAAATAAATGAACTTCTGGTTTTAATCTTCTGCATGATATTGTTACTACATGGCATCATTGTTATTTTTCTTGTATTTTGAACTACTGATTCATTTTAATTTTTATAATTGTGTTTTCACAGTATGCAAGGCAAGGTTTTGCACTGGCTTTAGCGGCTGTTGTTGGTGAAATTCAGGCAATAAAATTAGATGCTTTGATGAAGCTCATTGCAGAAGAGCTCGAAGTTTCATCTGGCATGAAGGGTCAGGTACTGGCAACTAAAAAACTGTACTGAGTTTCAAGCTAGCTCCTGTTTTGATTTTCTTTTGTTCACTTCCACTCTTTTGGTGTTGTCAATTGGTTGACAGAGAAATGCTCTTTGAGGCATAACTGGAGCTTGGTACCTGCATTTGTCATTTTACCTGTGACACACATACCTTTTGGTTTCAGTTGTACCTGTAACACATATTTTTTGGTTAGTTGTGGTACTAATGAGCTGGTTCTTGATGATAAGACATATTCCTCTAGTGAATGCAATCCACTGACTCAGTCAAAACAAATATTGTTACCTTGAATCCACAAACATAATTAAAAAAAAATGCTGTTACCTTGAAACCACAAATATAGTCAAAACAAAATTTGTTACTTTGCCAAATGCCCTGCCATTTTTACGAATTGGCAATAAAATCTACTATTGTAGTATTGCAATGGAGCCAGAAGAAAATTATCAGCTAACTAAAACTGCAGGAGTAGAACATTTTTTTCCAGACGGGTAATGTTGTGTTTGCAATTTTTGATAAGCTGAGATGCTTTTGCAAACTTCTTGTAAAGTTTGGACAAAAAGTGAACTACAATAATTTTCTTTTTAAACTTGAACGGAGATCTGATTTTTTTTATTTTTGTTTCTTCGGGCATTATTTTACAGGAAGCTAAAGACAATCTCTTGGGCCGGCTTTTTGCATATGGGTCACTAGCCAGATCATCACGAATTTCTGAACAATGGAAGTCAGATAAAAGTTCATCAATTGTGAAGGATTTTGTTGGTAATGTGACTTCACTTGCAGCAAAGAAGCGTTATTTGAGCGAGCCAGCTGTTTCTATTATTTTGGATTTGGCCAATCAGGTCTGTAGCAGCATTGAGCAATTTTTTTTTTTAACTTCTCTCTTTGTTTGATAAGAACAATGGATTCCCATACCACCGGTTACCCAGTCTAGTGGACCAAACATTTATGGTATAGATGCCACAGGATGGCAACCATAAATAGAAACAAAAAAAAAGGAATAGGCTGATTACAGATTTGTTGTGATGAACTCTTCTTCGGCAGTTGGCATCATTTTCTCCACTCCCTGGTATTGTACTGGTATTTGGAGGTCCATTCTGCTTGGTATTTTAAATGAAGTGACAAATCTTTTAAGAAAAATGCAAGAAAATACAAAACATGATGATTTAGTGGCAGCCAGTAACATTACTCGGCTTGCGGCTTGTACTACTGTTACTTTCAATATTAATTTTATAATAGTTTGTGGTTCTGATGATGTATGTTTGAAACCATTTTATATTGCAGTTACCCGAGGAGGCTGTATTAACTGAAGTGTTGGTAGCCCCAGGTTTGAAGGACTGGTTTGAAAAAGCTGCTCAAGTTGGGGACCCTGATGCACTTTTCCTCGCACTCAGGTTGCAAGAGAGGGTAAATACTGAAAATGATGTATTTGGAAATTTACTCCCATGTCCGTTCAGTGCTGACAAGTTCTTTGCTCGGGATCATCTCTTGTTTCTCTCTCCTTGTTTCAAGGTAAGACCTGACTTGAACCCAATAATGCATTTGGTTCTCTTTAAAATTCCAGCCACTTCTTGAACATGAAAGTAGCATTGATATAATTAACCTTTTTGGGGATAGGTCCTTTCGCTCAAGAAATTTTAACCCAACTGGAAAGTGACCAATTTCCCCTTGAGCCAAATTATAGTTGCCTGTTGTCTACAGGTAATTTATAGATATTTGGGAGGTTTGGTGCAAACCTAAGGATTCTTAACATGCTTGTGTATATTGGAAAATGTATGCTATAGTGTTCCAAAACCCCAAATATGAAAATTTACTGGCCTAATGAAGCTCCAATTTATTGTTCTATGGGAAGCATTGAGAAGTGTTTAGTTAGTTTTCAGAAATCCTATTAGAAAAAGGACCTCATTACTTTATAATGAAAATTTCTTAGGTATATTCATAAACCAAGATATGATATTTGCTTTTATCTACAAGTACCTTGAGAATATTGGACATTTGTTTTAAACATGGGGAAGTTTTGTATTTTTATGTTTTCTTTTGAAAATTTGAGAAAATTTCATATACTATTTAAAATGCCTAAACAACAGAAGATGAATAGTGATTAAAGCTCTGAGCACATTTTACTAAAATGTCTTTTGAACAATTAGGAATCAACATTTTGCCTGCCACGTGTGCATGGACTTTGGCCAGTGATGGTAAACATGCTATTACCAGAGGTACCCACTCGGGAAGAGACAAACCCAATAACCCGAGCCACCAAAAAGCACAAAAAAAGTAAAAAAGGCAGCTCATCAGAGGATAGCTCTGTCAACCTTTGCAATTTCTGTGAGGTTGTAATAGAATCATCACTCCTATTCTCTTCCCATGACCGAAAATACCTGGCGCTCAACATTCTACTTTTGACCCTGCCTAAATTACCCGCTTCATACCTCCAAGTAGTTCTTTCAAGCAAGGTTGTGTACTGTCTAATGGATATTTTATCGAACAAGTCATCATGGCTTTACAAGGCAGGCCAACATTTTTTAACTGAGGTCATAAATTTTATTGGTGAAAATTTGGACAGAAGGGTTGCAGCTATAGTGTCCTTGCAAAAGCATAGCCGGGGTAGGTTTGATAATATCACGAAAACCCAGACAGTAAAGCAACTTATTGCAAAATTTGATAATGCTGAGGGATGCATGCACTTTGTGGATAGTCTGGTATCTTTGTTTGTTGATGAGGGGCCCACTTCTGATGAGCCATCAGACCAGAGTCAGACAACTGATGAGAACTCAGAGGTAGGTTCTGCTGAGGACAAGGACCCCTTGACAAATGGAAATGGAAATGGGTCAGATACGCTGAAGAACTGGGTGGTTGATACCATGCCATGTGTTGTTAAAAATTTGAAACTGAATTCAAATTTGAAAACCTTGACGGATGAAGAGATTGTTAGATTTACTGAGGATAAGTTCAAGGTTCAAGCTGTCATAATGAAGTTTCTCACTGTTCAGGGTTTATTTACTGCTTCATTAGGTACTATATATTGTTCAACTCATCTAAATGTATTACCTATGACATCCCTCCCTTCTTCCTTCATAGTGGCCACTAGTTGGTATTTTTGTGGGAATGAATTATACTTGTATGGTACCATATACCATGCTTGGTACCTTATGGCTGAAAAATTGATTCATTTGTGGTTTTGTGGACGTGGAATTTAGATCATTGTTCAACTATAAATATAAGGATATCTATTAGATGAAATCCAAAAGTATAAAAAAACTAATGTGCACACATGATCATCATGTTGGACTCTGTAACGTGTAACCGACCTCTAAGTTCTAATTCTATTGAAGATATATTGATTTTGTTTCCTTTGCTTCTAACAGGTACAGAGGTTACTTCTTTCGAGCTGCAAGAGAAGTTCAAGTGGCCGAAAGCTGCAATCTCCAATGCTTTAAGAGAATCATGCATTGAGCAGCTGCAGGTACTATTGGAGGAGGCACATAAGTCTGAGGGGGCCCGTGTGCTGAATGAGATCGAGCCAACTGATCTTGCCTCTTACTTCACCAGATTTGTGGAAACAGTTTCCAGCATTCCTTCGGTGTCACTTTTCACAGTTTTAGGGGATGAGGATGACAAGGCATTCAAAAAGCTCCTGAAAATGGAATTGAAACTGTCTAATGAGGTAATCTCTCTCTCCCCCTCTTGGCCCCTCCCCCCCTTTCAGTCTCTCTCAATTTGCACTGACTTTTGAGAAGTTTGCAGAAGTAAAATGCCAAAATTATCATGAATGGGAAAAGAACCAATGCCTTTTCACTTTTTTCACAAAGCCCTGTTGAAGTAATTCAAAAGAAAATTATGATAATATGATAAGCATCATGCTTAAACAATTTTATTACATGTAATTGCAGCATTCATTCTATGAGAGGCTTTATTTAAGATTTGTGGATATAGTTTTACATTTTAAAGTCCTAAATTAGAAATTGAAGATAATATTCTCAGGGCAATAATAAGTAAGATGGGTGATGTGTCATTGCATACAGGGTATACCACTAATATATATAGGGCGTTGTTGGGAATGTTGAAATGGCATTAAACCCTTGTATTATTTTGGCAAGTATCAAACCATAAGTTCCTTCTTCTTTTTTTTTTTAACATATTTCTCTTTTTTTGGTGTGTAGGCAAGAATACATCCACATACAGCATCCCTAAACATAAGACAATTATAAAATATAAAAATAATACATCTCACTGTAGCTGATCTAGATTGCCTTTCTTTCATACAGGAAAGAAAAGTGAGCCCTGGAACTGATTCATCTAGAATGCATGCAATGCGGTTCCTTTTAATCCAGCTGCTGCTTCAGATTCTTCTCCATCCTGGTGAATTCCATGAGGCAGCAATTGACTTGACTATCTGTTGCAAGAAGGCCTTCTCTTTTCTCTCTCAAGGTAACTCTTCAGAGGGAGAAGAGGAGGAAGGGGAGGATTCTGCACCTCAATTCATGGATGTCCTTGTTGACACATTCCTTTCCCTCTTGCCCCATTCTTCAGGCCCACTAAACTATGCAATTGAACAGGCAAGTAGATAAGAGACATCTTTTTTCCTTTTTGCAAGTTGTACCCCCCCCCCCCCCAACCAAAACACACACACAGTGGTGGAGCCAGAAAATTTTTAAATTGGGGTCAAATACTATATTGAATATTAATAATATCAATAAAATGATTATATTAAAACATTAAATTACAATTATGGGGGTCATAATGGAACAATTTGTATAAATATGTGGTTCAAATACAAATTTTCTTAAGAAAATATACATATACAGGTATAAATAAAAAGAAGACAACACACGCATGTATCTTCAAGCAACTCCCAGAATTGCCCATTTTAGTATTTCATGATTGGTACCTGAAGATCTAATAATTTGACAGAAAATACAAAAAATATGGCATGGTATCTTTGTAGATCTTTACTAGTTTCGGTGCTTGTTTGCTATAATTCAAATGGCTACATCAAATAAATGCATATCAATCAGGAGCTACAAGCTCATATATTATGCACCTCCTACTATCATGCCCAATTTGATTTTAAGTAGTGAATGCAGTTTGGTCCTTTTTTCTTCTCATTTGTTAAAAGCTATAGGTAACCAGTTCTTGGAATTTTTTTGGGTATTGAATTAGGTATTCCGATGCTTCTGTGAGGAAGTGACCGATGCAGGGCTTATTCGGATGCTACGAATTGTAAAGAAAGAGCTGAATCCACGTCGCCTGGCATCGGTTGAAGGTGACAGTGGGGATGAGGATGAAGACGACTTCCTTGAAATCGAGGAGGATGATGATGATGCTGGAACTGGTGGGGCTGGGTTGAGTGATGAGTCTGAAGGGATAGCAGAACCTGGTTCTGTTGTCGATGCAGATGATGAGGATAGGGAGGATGAGATGGATGTTGACGCGGCCGCCAATGAGGTTAGTACTGACAAATAGCAGCTAGCAAAAGCCAACTCAACAAGAAATGCAAAAACCAACAAAATTCTAAAGAGGTGAAATTGCATTGAAATAATTTTCTACTTTGTACATTGATATTGTTTTGGTTGAAATAGGATGATGAAAATGAGGATTCAGAGGGGATGGATGACGATGCGATGTTTAGGATGGATGCTTACCTGGCAGCAATGTTCAATGAGAAGAGGATCTCTGGCAACGACTCTGCTGCTCAGTCACAGTTTCTGTCCTTCAAGTTCCGCGTCCTCTCCCTCCTTGAAATCTACCTGCACAAGAACCCTGGTAACTCATCCCAACCTGTGCTTATATGATCTCATGTTTTCTCCTATAGCAAGTCCATGTTAAACATCTTTGTGTTTTCTTGTTTCAGTCTTATACTAAATAAACGATAATTGGAAGAGACAAAACAAAACATTAGCATACATCTTGGGAAGTTTGAATATCTTTTAACTCTTTTTTTCCTCACTAAGCAGGGAAAAACCAAGTTTTGACTGTCTACTCCTTCCTGGTACAAGCCTATGTAAAGTCACATGCCAATACAGGTGGTGAACAATTCAGGCAACGCATATCTGGCATTGTACAAAAGAAAATATTCAAAGCGAAAGAATACCCAAAATTCCCTGGAAACCAGATTGAAACCCTCAAAAGCCTAATTGAGAAAAGTCTAAAATTGGTTTCTCGTTCCCGGTTCAAAGATGTCTCCAGTCTGACCCAGAATGCGACCTTTTGGCTACTTAAAATTATCACCTCCATGAACTGCACAAATCCTGAACTGGAGAATGTGGTTGGAGTCTTTTGGAACACATTGGTTGACTATTTTAACAATAAGAAGTCTCGGCTAAAACTAGGATTTGTGAAAGAGGTTATCAGGAGGTACCCTTGGGTGGGCACACCCCTCTTCGGCCTTTTGGTTGAAAAGTGTGGCTCAGCCAAGGCTGAGTTTAGGCGGATTGAAACCCTAGATCTTCTCGACTTCATCATGAAATCACATGAAAAAGATACCTCCAGTTCATCCAAGCTGGTCAAGAAGCACCTGAAAGTTATCTGTGAGTTGATAGGAGAGCTTCTGACGAATTTTCCCCAGAAGCAGTCCAGGAGAGCTGATGTGCGGCGATTTTGCACAAGGGTACTAAATGTAGTATGTGGATTAAATCTAAATAGAAAGTTTGTTGAAGCATTAAAGCCTGAAATTTGCACAATTTGTGAAGCTCAACTTGGTGCAGCTTTTAAACCTTTCAAGACGGAGAATAAATAAAGAAAAGGCAGGTAGGTTAATTTATGATGTATCAGTCAATTTTGGGTTAGGTTAGCAAGTTCATTTACTCATTAATTGGATTACATCTCTAGTAAGCTAAACTTCTATAGCTTAAGAAATTTTGTGTGTATCTCTTCCGGCAGTATTTGGATCTACCAGTTGGTATAATTGTTGTATCTGTTATAGAGATTTTTATTGGGTGCAGTGCAACTTCATTATTTACCATTTGTTAAGTGAAACGAGAGCTCATTGGACCATGTATTGCGGGATTCCTACAAAGTGTGAAAATTCCTTCTATTTATTTTCCTTGATTTGATTGGAAATTATATGATTACATACTTTTATGAGAGTTACTGCCTCTGTCTCGCTCTTTTCATTTTTCTGAGAATTTAAGCTCTTATGTTGTTCACGGCTGTTATACAAAATAAGGAGACAGAAATGTTAATGTTAGTGGCTTTCTGAATTCAAATGCAGATATCACCATAGTTCTAATGGTGAAATCTGAATTCACCATTATTAGTTGGTAAAATTTGAGCAAATTAGTCTCTTTCTCTCTCTCTTCTTTGAGAGAATCCCTATACACTGTTTACTGATATAAAAGGAGGATCCAGATAGATAGCAGTTTTGAAATAGAGTATTGTCACAGGAAAATAATTAAAGGTGTTTCCCCACTACACATTATGCTTTACATGCGCATATTCTTTTCTTTTGAGGGGCATTAGTAAGTTCTCCTCGGAACCATTCGGCCCAATTTAGCCCCAAAATCCTTCATTTGAGGTATTCTGAGAGTACCTCCACAGACCACGTTACTTTCAGCAACCATTTTTCAAGGCAGAAGGCTGCTGCCAGAGGCAACAGTAGCAACCTTTTCACAAATCACAAATACTCTTTTTCTTGGAACTTACCTTTTCACAGATTCAAAGCATTTATTTATTTTAAACTAAACTAACTAACTAATTGCTGTTTAACTTTTTCTTTAGCATGATCCGGCTATTACTTGAGTGCCCTTTATGAAATTAACTTTTTACCACCTGTTATGCGGTGATTATTATAAAAATACTATAACCTGCAGCTTTGCAAATGATATTCGCTCTAAACTTGTTTTATTTCTTTACATTTCCTTAGCTGCTGATAAAAGAAAAGGTGAGCAGAAAACTATTTTCGGTATAGAACCAAAAAAATGCACCATTATTTTCGAAGACAAAAGACAAAACTTGTTGGAACAGGAATAGAATTGCAAACAACCCATTATCTTTTTCAATGGCATATTACGAATAAAGAGTGCCTTTATTCGGAATATATTTTTTTAAAATTCTTTGTGCCTCTTGCTTTCTAGCCCACGTAACACTTCAAAGTTCAAATCAAGGATGAGGTTTCGTACGCTAGGCATTAATCAGCAATCACTAACAATAATAACTTTTAATTTAATAATTACTTTCTCTAAAGTTTAATCTACTAATAAACAATCACTCTTCAGTTCAATATTAACATCTATAGTTAGACCTACGGGCTAATTGGCAAAAAGATAAAAAAAAAATAGCATCTAATTTTGGCTTTATAGAAATAGATGAAAAGTACCCCCCAAGTATTTTTAACTCTAAATTGAAATTGTCATATTGACAATTTTTTTTAGAAACATAATTTAAATCATCATATTTTAAATCGAATGTTCTTATTTTTACAGTGAACCTTTGTAACAAAAATAAAACAAACATAAAAAATAATCACACAACAACCCAACATTGACTTTGATTAGACTAAAGTTTGGCCTAATCTACACGCAAATAGTTCATGAAATATGATTAAAATCCGGAGAAAACAACTCGCTTTTCAATCAATCAACCTTCTCATAATTTCACCTATTTTGTCTCCGCCTTTCCCGGCTAAATGAGCTCAGGCGAAGCACCTCCACAACGACCCCATGGCCTTTTCTCACCACACAAATTTTAATTGAATTCGCATTTCTGAGAAGATATTAAAAGAAGCAAAAACTGTTCAAGTTTGGAAGCTGTTTCCATCTCTGACACCTATCTACGCACGAAAGAGAGAGAACATACGGGGTGTTTGTTTCTCACGAGAGAAACGACTGAGAAATCCGTACCTGCTCTCGGTCTTGGCAATCACAAAAGGAGAGAAAAACACAATAAAACAATCTGGTTGGGGGAACCAATCACCAATCACCAATGCAACAATCACCAATGCAACAATACCAAGCTTTCATGAAAAGCCTCGTGAAGTTGGTTTCATGTGGGATTCTTTTCTACTTAAATTTCCCATCATCTATAATTATTACATCTCAGTACATAATAACACAGTACCAAGTCAGTGATGCAGTGGTACTCACGACTTCCAAACGGATTCCTTCTCCTTTTTCCCTGATTTCTCTTTCCCTTTTCCGAATCTCACCTTTTCTCTGTTCCCAACTCATCCCTCCTCATCCCTTCTTCTCGCTCTCAGAGATTTACAAACATAAATAAATAAGAGCATGGTCCTCTCCAGTACTTTTTCAAATGGAGATGTCACTTTTTCATATATACGCTAATGAATATCCTTTTTTCATTAACACCCCTATATAACACGATAGATGCCAAGAAAAGATACATAGATAATAGTGCAGATACATCTCTACAATTATAGTTTCATCATTTGATTAACATGACATACTCAAGTCATGTATCCATAGTCATTTTCATATAAAGTAACCAGAAATTCAGAAAACATTGGAGGCAAAAAAAAAAAATCAAGATTCATGTGAAGGAATAATATGGCTGTTATAATGCACAGCACAGATAATTAGCAATGCAATGTTTAGATAAAAGTAAATAATTTATCTTGGAATATATTATATTCTTTTCTTCACACGTTCAACATGTCCCCCTAATGAAAGGAGATTAAAGAGAAAGAGGTAATGATTTATAACTGTAACTATAATATAATTTTATATTATGCGAGCTAGTCAAATTGAAGTTACGAATCTAATTTATACTTTTATAATGTAAATTTATATATATTTATTCATGCTAAACATGTATTTTATTATTTTATATATTTAAATAAAAAAATCTGAAATATTATGATCTGTATCTTCCGATTTAATATTCGCTAAGAAAATAAATATAAATTTTAATTGTAATCATAAAATTCTAATCTGATATCAATTTCTCATAAATATTTAATAGATTCACGTTTGTAACCTAAATCCCATCCATTGACAACCCTATGATTCAGACTGGCGTAGTTTCCTAAAAATGAAGATATGAAACAGTGAAAAGGCCGAATTAATTTGCTTCTTTCAATAAATGCACCAGGCAGTAGTTTCCATTCTCCTAGAAAGATGCATCGATCGATGCGTCTCAGCATGAAGCATGAAGCATGAAGCATGAAGCATGAAGCATGAGCATATCACACCACGCCTCCTGTCTCTCTCTCTCTCTCTCTCTTTCTCCAGACAGCAACTGTGGTCGATGCATCTTCAGTTACAGGCAACTCAGTTTCCAGTTTCCAACCTATCCCCTCTCTGACCTGTCCATGCCAGAATTAAAATAACAGAAAAAAAATCCAATCTTGCAATAATCAATAACCTTGTAGCTTAATAGCTGATCAATTGCATGCATGTATAGGCAATAGAGTTATCTTTTGGCATCAACTGCTCTATCCAAAATAATTGATGGCTTACGACAGCATCAGCAATTGGCCACTGTCTCATTCCCGGTTCTTCTGTGGCGCTCTCATGCTGCCTTCTATGTTCCGGGTCTCTATCACCTAGCTAGCTTCTACTTTTAGAAATCTCGTCACACCTTGCACCTTTAGCATTTACAAATTTTATGTATTGGTGTTAATAACTAAAGTTAAGCGTGAATATAATCACTACCACATGATGGCCTGTACTTGACGGCGTCACACGAGAACATCTCCTATTTTTTTTTTAATTTCACGTACCTTAACTAACCCATTTTGGAAGCTGCAATTATTATCCAATATAAATCCATGCATGCTAATAATTAAGCCGCCAAGTTTAATTTCCATGAAAAAGTTGATGGAGGCCATCATCAAATTATTTCAAGTACTGATTATGTCATGTCCCATACTACTAATTGACGCCAATTATATTGTACATAAACAGCTGAGCAAGCGAATTAAGTCAAAACACAAACTGAATTTTCTATTAATCTAGAGAGACATAATTACACACACACACACACACACACACACACACACACTAACTAAAAGACCTTAATTAAAAACAAAATGAGAAGATTAATTAAATAACACCGACGATGAATTGTAGTACATTTTTCACATAAAGTTGCACCGATGGTGACTAGGAGATGGATGGATGGATGGATGGATACATAAAGTGTTGTGTTTAGTTGGTGATTAGCATTTCTCAATGATTGTCGCTTTGAATTTGATGCAGGGGTGATTTCATTAAGAAAAGAAGAAAGAAAAAAGAGATTTTGTTGAAAAGGATTCATGTCTCCTGGTGCAACAAGAGACATTCTAGACCCCTGTCATCATTACCTTCATAGAAAGCGACTTCACAATTTTATTTTAGTTTGAACAGGACACACATGCCTTTTTTACTTACTGGATTAATTAGCAAACATTTAGTTTTGAAGGTGCATATGCTAATCATATCCGTTCGTGATTAGCATATCCCGGATACTAATTTGTTTATAATTAAACTATGTGCGTATTTAGTATTTAGGTAACATTGAATGTATTTGCATATATCATTATAATAAAATGGTTCCGCATAAGTACAATAATCAAGGATTGAATAATGAAGATTGAAATGTTGGAATTAATTTCTATTACTTACAAAATATATGGTAATATAAATATATATTGGATAATAAATTATCGAATATCTAATTAAAACCGTTATGAAGTGATCAAATTAAGTATTATTTATCGAGTTTCAATATGTTCATGAGAAATAAGGTCTTTAATGTATAGAATGCGTATTAATAACTTTATGATTTAGTGATGCTTTAAATTATATAAAGTTTGGTAATAATACAATTAGATTATTGGTTCCTAGAGAATACAATTAATAGGCAGTTTTCTGATTATAAAAGTAAATCCGTTAAGAGAGAAATTCGATCTGATATGAATCCGTTAAGGCATAATCGTTGGTTTGCCAACATTTCGGTTATTAGCACCCATTATATATTTCAGAATCGTTCTCTCTCTATTATCTTCCAAATAAAAAAGAAGAAATCAATAGAAATCCTCTCTCTCAATATTCAGATTTTCTGAAAAGAGAAGAAAATCGTCGGTGCCGATTCTCTTCATCTTTCCATCATATAAAAGAAAGATCACCGCAAAAGCTTAAGAAATCCGGTGATCAACGAAGTTGTGTCTCTCCAGAAAACCGACAATATAAATCAAAATAATTTTAATTTAAATTAAAAATTTGTTAGAGGATCATGATCAAAATTTATATTATAACATAAAAAACTTGCTAAGACCCCGCCAGCGTTTTTGTTTTTAGCGTCTGATCTACAGTAATAAAAGCCGGATAACTCCTGTCGTGTTGTCTGGGAAGCGTGGAGTGCCTGGGGGAGCCAAATGGAGATCTCCGTTGATGAATGACTGGAGGGGAACGGAGTCCGATAAAGCACCTGACTCTGCGTTTTGCATGATGGGACGTAATACGTGAGTAGCATAGCGTAGGCGAATATTGCAATTTTAAAATTGTTTTCTTCTTCGCCAATTAAATGGGGTCCAAGTCCAAAGCTGTCTCTTCGCTTTGACTCTGGTCAACCTCCGTCCTTCCGATGACACATGCTGTACGAAATTATTCTATATATAAGCGCGGTCCAGTTGTGGCTCTGTGAACCGCAAGTGACGTGGCAGTGAAAAAGGCCCATCAACTTTTATAAAAGAAATATTAAATTAGCGTATTTAAATTATTAATTTATTTATAAAATAAACTATATGTCTATTTAAGTATTATTACATGTCTTTGAATATATTTTACAACTATACAAGTTATTACGGGTACTACTGCAACAATGTCAAAGACATCGAACTAATTATGATTGAAATCTAGAATTAATTATACTTACAATTTAATTCGTTTCATTTTATTTTTATAGTTTTAGTCCAGAGATTATAATTAAAAATAACATTTGATGGTTCCTACTTGTTATCCCATAGCTTTCAAAAAAAGTTTCATTGTCCAAGCATTAAATTCTGAAAAACATGTCTACCAAACTTTCAACGACAGGGAGGTGCCAGGTGGGGCGAATTGGAGGCGGTGGCCTACTCCAAAAGCTTCTTCCTTCTGGTAAAAGCTAGATATGCAAATTCCAAGTCTATAAGCTATAACACAGAGAGAGGATCAAATCCACGTAGAATCAAATTGAATTGAATATAAAAGAAATGAAATTTGTTAGAGGGTAGAAATCGCGCATAAATCCAACTTTAAAAAACAGACCCCACCTCATGGATCATACATTGTTTTCCCTCCAAAGAGAGCAGAAGCAAAGCATCTCGTTCCTTTTCTTTCTTTCTTTCTTTTGCGTGTAAGCATCTTCACTTTCCCATTCCCATTCTCTCTCTCTCACTAAAGACTAAACCCTCTCTTCTCCCCACCTCCCCCCAGTTTTTAATCCCTCCTCTAATGCATTTTTTAAGGATTTACTAACCTTTGATGGGTTGTCACCAAAGTTTCGCATCTTTTATTCCATCAACTATTAACCATTTAATCTCTCCTTCCCTCTGTACCTCCTCTCTCTCTCTCTCTCTCTCTCTCTGTGTCTCGCTTGAGCATTTTGCACAAGTACAGTGTGTATGTTGCACGCCAAATGAACTGTCTAACGAACCGCCTCTCAATTCCAGCTTTTCACACTTCTAACCTCCTCACCATTTCTTGATTTTTACTAGTCAAAGAATCTTTTCTGCAAAAAAAAAAAAATAATAATAATAAAGACTGAGTTTGTCAGTTTTTCACAATCTAAGGCTCTTTTCTGTCACAAGTTTCCCTATTTTTTCACACATATTAAACCTCTCTCTTTCAATTTACATCTCTCTCTTCTTTCTTTCTTCTCCCATAACACGCCGTTTTATACTGGTTGTTCATATATACATTGCTCTCTCTCTCTCTTTCTCTCTCCCCCCCCTCTCTGCATCCTTATTCCTTTCCCTGTCAATTTGTGTTGAAAGAAGGTAACTTGGGAGATTGATTCTTCACAACTTTCTTCAATTTCCCAAATTAAGTCATAGGTATACTCTGTTTCAGTTGGCACATCTCTTAAATTTTTCTCTCCACAAGCACCCTTTTACTTCTCTCTGTTTACAGTTCGAACCTTCAAAATCATAGTAGTGGTAAAAAGCAAAGCAATATATTGTCCTTCAATGCCTACAGGCACATCTTGGCAACCCACAATGGCAGTGGGAACAACCTCCTCCAGTTACTGGCTAAACTGGAGGGTCCTGTTGTGCTCAATCTGGATTCTTACATGTATGGTCGTGGCCTTGATTCTGATATGGCGGTACGAAGGGCCTGGTCACAGGCCCCGGTCATCAGAGAGAGAACGAGAGGGCCTGTTATACGATGACGAGGCGTGGCGGCCGTGCTTGAAGGAGATACACCCGGCATGGCTTCTAGCATTTCGGCTAGTCGCTTTTTTTGTTCTACTGGGGTTGCTTATTGTGATCATTGTAGTTGATGGAGGAAGCATCTTTTATTATTATACCCAGTGAGTTAATTCATTTTCATCTAAAATTTACAATTTTGTTGTAGGTTAAGTGAATTTATTTGGTGGCCTTTTTATGCTTTAATTTCTTTCCAGCACATGAAAAATACACAGTGAGCAATAAATTCTTATCAAATGCAGGATATATCATATTTAATTTTTGCGAAATGTAGGAAATATCCCTCCATCAGTAACTTGTTAAACAATCAACAAAAAGAGAGATGAAAAATGAGGCATAGTATGGAATTATTTCCAGGAAATTGACAGCGCAGAGTAATAAATGAAAATTTCATCTGTCGGTGATATACTGATAATTAGCTAGTTATACTATGTCATATATATATATATATATATGTATATATACAGGGTGTATACATAGTTTTTCCTTGCTGTTGCTCATGCAAATGTATGCAAAATCCTATGACTTGCTGAGGTTGCCAAATCTTGTAACAGTTAGCATGTCACATTGTCTTTAGCAAATTTTTGTATAATTCCTCTTGTCCAGTTGTTGAGATTTTAAATGAGTACAGTTTGCATGTGACTAGCTGGATGTATCAGGACCCTACTATATCTGTATTATTTTGTCTCTGTTGATTATTTACATCCTTACATAAATTTCCAAGGTCCATGTTCATAAACTTGCACAGAGAGGATATATTAGGACCAGACTATATATATGTGTGTGTGTGTGTGTGTGTGTGTGTGTGTGTGTCGTCAAATTTGTAATTACTGATTTAGTTGGCTATAGTAGGACTACCTAGGACCACTAACTAGAGCTGTATTATTGCATCAAATTTTCATGGTTTATGTTCAGAACATTATGAATAACATATATCATCCTTCTTTGCTTAGTGATCCCAAAATGTTGTGATTTATACGCTAATCTTAACTCGGTTGTAATTACGTGATACACTGGTTGTTTGGCTGGTACCGTGTTGGTACTAAGCCCAACGAGATGGATGAAAATCTAAAACTATCTTTTTGAAGGGTGAAAATCTAAATTTACTTAGTCTGTACGTATTCTATTCTGATTCCTGGTTACTTTTATAAGAATTTCAAAGTTTTGGGGCCGATAAATGTAAAATCAGGATAACTTTGCAGTATTTATATATTTTTGTCTCCATTCTCTAATTGCTAATTCATTATTTTCCCATATGTTTTCTTGTAGGTGGACCTTTGTGCTGGTCACATGTTACTTTGGGGTAAGTTCTCTTCACAGGATTTGATCCTTTATTAGTCGATATCATTTTTCAGAAAGGTCCCTGACAAATGTATTATTTGTGCAGCTTGGTTCATTGCTCTCCATTTATGGGTGCCACCAATATATGAGCAAAGAACAGGGAGAAGGTGCTGATTTGTTGAGGTCAGAGCTAGAGAGAGGCATTTATGTGCCTTCCATAGGAAGAAGAAACTTAAACTCAAACCTAAGTTCACACATGAACAAAGTGGTGAATTCACCTGCACAAAACGAAGAAAGAGAGAGTGCTGGATTTTGGGGGTATCTTTTTCAGGTGATTTATCAGGTAAGCTGATTATGCAATATTTGCATGAAACTTCTTTTTCTTTTGAGTTTACTTTTATAATTCAGTTATTATTGACACCACTCTAGCCACAAATTAAAGCACTAAACTTCTATCAGAATTGTACAAAATATCAAGAGCAATTTGCATATACATCATACTGTTAATGCTTTGGTTACACCTGTATGTTATGTACAGAAGATGGTATACTCTAATTAATTTGTAAGGTGCTCAATTATTTCTCTGTTTTCTGTTATTCTTCTTTAATTAGACAAATGCTGGTGCAGTGATGCTGACAGATTGCGTGTTTTGGTTCATAATATTTCCGTTTCTTACAATCAGAGATTATGACCTCAACTTCGTACGTAATTCTTACTCTGTTTCTATATTCTTCGTGCAATCAAACTATAATGCTTTGTCTCTTTACTAAAAAAATCTTCAGTGCAGTTGTGGACTGCTCACCTACTAGTACTAACACTTGCTACAATTCCTTTTTCTTTTTTTCTTTTTTTCTAGTTGCTTGTTGGAATGCATTCAGTCAATGCAGTTTTTCTCCTTGGTGATACTGCTCTAAATAGCTTGGTACATAACCTTTCTGTTGTCTTTTTTTTTTCTTTTCCTTTCAACCCCACAAGGGAAATAAATTTAAGCACCCAAAATTGGTATTCTTACTAAAGTCGTTGTCTTATTTATTTTTGTTTGTTATTTTGTCTTATGTAGAGGTTCCCATGGTTTCGGATTGCCTATTTCTTTCTTTGGACATCCTTGTATGTCATTTTCCAATGGGTCATCCATGCATGCGTCTCAATATGGTATGTAAAATTCCTTTTAGTTTTCATAGGAAAAATTGAAATGATGAATTACAAAGCTGCTTATTTCCTAGTGAGCTGAGTTCAACTATATATGCTGATGTTGCAAGTTAATTTACTGCAGGTGGCCTTACCCGTTTCTAGACTTGTCATGCAGTCGTGCTCCGTTGTGGTACTTCCTTTTCTCATTTTAGAATCATGTTTTGTAAGCTTGACAGTTAAATTGTGCATAAATACAGTATGTATAAATCAAAGATTCTTTTTTGTATATCCAAAAAGAGCCCCTCAAGTGCTCCTCTTGTACAAACTTGTTCATGGAACTATCTTCAACAAAAATTACTTAAACCGGCGACGGCATGTTGTTGTTATAGGTATCTGGCGGTGGCGTTGATGCAAATACCATGCTATGCAATACTTCCTTTATTGATCAAGCTGAAGTACTATCTTTTGGAGAGGTGGTTTCCTGCATCCTATTATCCAGTAAAATGAAGAGAAGATATAGGGACATAATTTTCTTTGATACATATAGCTTTTGAAGAACTTTATATTCATAGAAAGAAGGGGGTGGAGGGGGGTATACAAAAACATCTAGCGTGTAGTGTAATTATTTGACTATATAAATTTTTCATTCTTTATTGGGGAAAATGTACAGTGCAAATTTTATTGGTAGCATTGGCTATATGATTGCTTATTGGCTTTCAAATACTTGATATGGTTATTCTTCACTTTGTATGAGATTCAGACCATGTAGAATTAAATTCTTTTTTATGCTTTGATTAACTTTTTTTATTTTTGTCTGATGGGAGTAGCTCAGATGGCCCAGACCCATTTAGTTGAGTAATTTATTGGTATAAAATGTAGAGTTTAAACTTATGCTAAGCAACTAAATTATATGTTACTCAATTTATTGAGTAATTGATCAGTACAGAATATAGTTTTTAATTTAACAATTATCTGAGTTATTCTAATATCCAATATGTATCCATTTCGTTTTACATCTCATTCATATTTGCACTTGAATTGTCTACATCATATCCGTATTCATAGTTAAATAACAATAAGGAATATAGAGATGATGATACAGTCATTACTTACTCCTATCGGCTTGTCAGGGCTACTCTACACGGTATTACTCCTCCCAGCAGGCACAGAAAACCCAGACTCCGACTCGAAGGCGAAGACCGATTGACCACGAAGCAAAGTCAAAACCCAAACCTTACCCCACATGTCAGATCACGGTCAAAATTACCTCCTCCTCCCACAACTCCACCTCTTCGAGCTCGCTATAGCCATCCCCTCTCTCTTTCTCCAATTCGCCATGAATTCTCTCGCGAAACCAATCCATTATGCCAAGCCCCTACCTCCTCCTCCTCTCCGTTATCCAGCCAAAAGAACCAATTTCACCGTCAAATCGGCCATAGATGTGAAAGGTATTTTGGGAGTTGAGGCGACCAAAAACCCCACGCTCTCCACCTCCTACAGACCGGTGGATATACCGACGCCAAATCGGACGGTGCTGGAAGCGCAGCAGAGAGTTTGCACTGGCCCCTCGCAGACCCGACCGTTGGATCAGGCTCAAACCATGGCTGTTCTTGATACCATTGTTAGATCAGGTGTGTTATGCGAAAGAAACATTTTCCCGATGCGTATTTCTCTGTCTGATACTTTTACGTATATTTGGTTTGACTGGTGTTTGTCCTTGATTGGGACGTATGTAGTATAGGGCTTGGAATGAAGTTTCAAGTCGTACACCAAGTCAGATTGAAGCAGTTTATGCATCTGGTCCTGTAACCATGCCACATGTCATAAACAGTATGTACTGGCGAGTGTGTTGCTTTACTTACCAGATAAAACAGTTGCTATCAGGTCCTTGACCATTAAGCACAAGTACATATACAGCATTGACCAGTATGTACCAAGTATATACTGGTACATAAAGGTGCTCGGCCTATTTGCTAGGTATTTTGCAAGTGCTGCCCGGGAGCAAATTACCAGCACTGAATAGGATCTGACATGACTGGTTTATTCAGGTATTTATGCTATATTTCTGGATATGTGAACTACCTTGCCAAAGATTAGAACAAACCTAATCAGTGCATATCAACATGGACCAACTCAGCAACTCTTACTTTTGATTTACTATTGTTGTATGCTGTAGTGTTAATTTAGATACATCCACTCCGCATTTTCTTTTTACTATCATACAAATGCAACATCACAGCCAGTGGTATCATTCTTTTGTAATTTCTTTTGGAAGCAAGGGGAGAGCTGAAAGGAGAGGAGCCAGTCTCTCAAGCTCAGCTGGGTGCATTCTTTTCTGGCATGACTATTCGGGCCAATGCCTTCCCTGAGCTGACCCAGTGGAGCCCAGGGGAGCGGGCTGCCATGCAGGCCTGCTGGCCCAACCTGGCCCACTCTCTCCCTCCAGAGATCATTTTCCTTGCCGACCCTGAGGGGACAATTATGGGAAGCTCACTCGGGCCTATGTACTCTGGCGGAAATGGAGGCCCCGGCGAGATGCGGCTGGTGGGGGCCCTTAGAGAGGTACTACAGATGCAGTTAAAGAATGTCTTTTCTTTTTTGTTGAAATTTTCTAGCTAATATTCTGATTTATTTGCAAATAAGTCTATGTTATGGGTTGTTTGGGAAAATGACCTGAGCCTTATGTTAAGACTTACTTAAGCAGAAGCCATTATGCTGTGCTTAAAACAGAAGCCATTAAATTTTCCTGGAATTAACCGAATCTTTCAATTATTTAAATCTGCAGCCCAATGTTAGATGCTTTTTCTTTTTGTAGTTTGACTTGGGTTTGAAAAGAGTGATTTATAAGTTCATTAGGTAAACAATCTGTACCTCAGAGAGGTTATACATTCACCATTATGTATATACAGTTGGAATGTGTTGCAAGTATCTTAAAACATGTTGTTTGTTTAGTTGCAAATTTGAGGAATGTTTGGTATCAGTGAAAATATGACAACATGTTGGTGTCATTTGCATATTTCTGAAAAATAAGAGCAATCCCATCCAGGTATAGTCACATTGAATAATTAAATGGATGTGAGTATTGACTTAGCATTGCTAATCTCTCTGTAGTATACCATTCTTTACTCGGGAGACCTTTTCATAAAGTAGACCTCTTAGATCTTATGTTCTTTAGCTTTGACTGTGAACTAGTGAACTTCAGATTAAAATTTGATTGTATCTCACTGAAATTTTTTGGAAGGACCCCCCTTACCCCTCCCTATCTTCGCTCATCTGAAAACCAAACCTTATACTAAGCCCACATATGCCTAATTTGATCAGATTTTGGCTGGGGCCCATCTGGGGTATGAGGAGATTCAAGGGGTGCTGAGGGATGTGCTTCCTCTCGAAAAAGAGAGTGAAAAGGAGAGGAGGAAGGTGAGAGAGGCTCTTCTGGCTGCATTTTTGATTGGCCAGAGGATGAATAGAGAGACTGATAGAGAACTTAAGGCATATTGTCTTGCTTTTGATGAAGAATTGGGTAATTTTTTTTTTCCTTCCTCTTTTGAATTTGAAAATTTGGATAACCGATATCTTGTTGTAATCAATGATCTGAAGTTTGAACAATGATATCTATATTACCATTTTGTTTATTTAGCACCTTTTTGTCGTTTATTATCAGAAGCACACAACTCCATTCACAATTTTATTTGCACTTCTAGTGTATTTTATATTCCAAATGTCATTTGCTATCAGAATTTCGAATTATAATAACATACAATGTTTCAACAAGGGCTATATCAGTGATAGCACAATGTTATATTATTCGTCGCAGTCTTATCTGAATAACATGACATTTGCTTTTCGCCTACTAAAAAAAATAACATGACATTCATATAAGATCTTAATAAAAGAAAATTACTATATAAAATTATTTCTGTCTGCTGTAATATAACAAGTACTATTGTAAATTTTGATATTATAGCTCATAAAAAAAATTGTATAATGCAGTTAGTGAACATTATATGTGCTTACTATAATATGATACTTTGCTAACAAAAAGGTTATGACCCGTAAACACAGAAGATCTACTTTATACTAAATTTCTGATTTCTGAAAGTTAAACTACAAATTTTAGTTTTTTCATTCTTTTTTGAAAGCTCTGGCTGTAATTTTGTCCAGAGAAGACACATTATTGACTTTTAAGTTTTTTCACTTCAGTGGTGTATTGTACTTTTTAACGGGTCCTTTACCAACATATTTTGAAACCCCACCTCGGCTTTGATGAATGGGCATTACTTGCTATTATTTATATAAAATTACTTGTATAGGACCTCCTCCTATTGCTGATGTAAGGTCTCTGACACACTATGGTGAGCCATACGATGGAAATACGCGGTTTTTCAAGAGCACACTTTTTGTAGCAGCTGTCAGAGCGTGTTACGGGGAATCATGTCTTCTCCATGGAGTCGAATGGATGCCACCTAAGGTTAGTCTTGTCTCATATCCTTTTCTAACATTTTCCTTATGACAACAGTATTATGGAATGGTAATAAAATCTTTAGTTCTGAGGAGTTCAGCTTAGGTCTCTTAGTGATCTCTAGATTAATGCTAATTCTTATTTCAAATTGGAGTTACCATTGTAATTGTTCGAGAGAAAAAAAGAACCTCCTGGTTAACTCCAAAAATTAAAGTGATTCTCTACATATAGGGCCTGTTCGGCTATAAGGAGAAAGAATAGAGGAATTGTGGAATTGAGTATCGATCACTTTTCCCATCTATTCCAACTGTGTTCGGCTAACTTGACAATTGGAATAGTACAAGCTGACATCCGTTAAAAACAGGAATGATTGGCCTGATAGGAAATGCACATTGCTAAGTAACCAAATGTGATTGGCCTCATTCAGATAAACAAAATTCAATTCAATACAATTGCCAATGCATCCTAGAGATTCTATCAAAAAAAAAAAATATATCCAAGAAATGAAATCATGAGTTTATAATCCTAAGATCTTAAACATTTTTAATTTGCAAACCAAGCGCTCTTTCTTAAATTGAAACGGGTACACAATCTAAAGAACTTGAATTGGTTTTTAAACTAAGATTTTCTTCTGTTTCTTTATCCATGCCTCTGTCGCCATTGCACTAGAAGAGTCGATATCTCCAAAAATTTAGTAGCCATAAACTCATGGTTTGCCATTATTATGGAAAGTTCAGTTGTCAATTCATTCATGCTGCCTACATAATAATAAAATCAACGAGCTTCATGTTGATTATACAAATAATTCAGTTTGTATTCAAGAAGAAAAATGACTTGGTTTGGTTTTTTAGATGAGCACACGCTCATAGAAGAATATCATGCTCTCTGACTTTGTTTGAGTAACCTGGTTGAACATAGCAGGATGGGAGTAAGTAACCATGCCAGATTACAGATTCTGTAGCATTGTATCGATACTGGCTGGTATGAATATGTAACTATCTAAATTATTCAAAAGAACCAGCTTTCCCCATTGAGCTTCAATTGGACATCATTGTGTTGCTATTAATTAAGCCTAAATTGCAAATAAGCAATTGAGCTTCAATTGATCAAATTGCAGATTTGAAAATTGCAACTAATATATCAATGAGAAAATTTGACTTTCACAAAATTTTCTGAGCAAGGCTTGAGTCTTGAAATCTTTATTTAGTAGTGAAAGATATTAAACATATGTATCATCTACACAAAAGATGCTATTACATTGTTAATTTTCATTAAAGCAGATGAATGCTAAATCAGAAAAAACATGTCTGCATAAAATGAAAATTGAATATTAGCTTTATAAGCTCTAATTATATGTCATATTCCTAGTTATGATTAAACCTTAGTTAGGTCGTCAATATAAAATACATATACACTGGTATATAATTGTCTGGTATTTGCATGACAATTTATCAGCATAACACCAAACAACCTCAAGGCTCAAGTAGATGATTGCTATAGCCAAGACAAGATAATACCTGACTAACTTGGTACGTTGCTGCTATACATGAAGAATTGAAATCTAAGAACACTACTTTGTCCAATTATTTGATTAATGGTATATATCATTGGAGTTCACAATGAATGACAAAATTCGATAAAGAGTAAATAATACCATCATACCAAGCCCAAAACTAATTATTTTTTATCAATGTTCCTATCCCAGTGTAGAGGATGACAACAAATTAATTAAAAAGAGAAAAAGAAAGTGAAAATCACAAATTCTAACACAGGGTCTCTAAAAATTGAAAAATCTCTCGATCATACAGAAAATCTTACAAAATCAAAAAGAAAGATTAGAAGAGAGACTCACTGGGGTTTTTGAGATCTAAACTAGTTTAATATGGATCTCATTTGGAAGTAGAAATAATTTCCTGTACATATGTAGCTTTTGATTCTCAATATTTCCCATGAATGGCCGGAGTTGAACTGAGAATGATTAGAGAAGAATACCTTTCCTCCTCTGGAAACGTGAAAAGTAAAAGTCTGAGAGAGAAGAAAATGAAAGAGATAGTGCCACATAAGCACAAATGGGAAAAAGAATAAATAAAATAGTCCTCTTCTATTCTCAATTCCAGTCTAAATCCCAATTCCAAGTCCCTCCTGGAATTGAAAACACCGGAAGAGTGGTCTATTCCTTTCATGCTATTCAAGGCTGTTCCAACTCTGTTCGGAAGGAATAGTGTCTCTATTTGTGTCAATTCCCCTATTCTGTTTGAGCCGAGCAGGCCCATATGGTCAAGCCCTGTTCTTGTTCCAGAAAGTCCGACCTGGAGATATAATATCCAATACCTGTTTGGGAAGAGTAAAGCCAATTACAGGGGTTATCAAGACTAACTGCCAACTCAACACTTCTTTCCATAATAAGCCCTATTATAATGGAATTGTCTAAGTTATGCAAATATTAAGGTTTTCAGGGGGGCATAACGGAAGGGCAATTGCTGAAATTCATGGGGGCTAATACACAACTGTCTCCTAATCAAGCTAAAAGTTTGCTAGAGGTAAGTATTTATGTTCTATTTCTTTTTTTTCTGTAGTGTTTTTTTTCATGCACATAAACCTATCTTGATTTTTTTAGGAGGAGAACGTTGGCTTTGCATACGTGAATTTAAAGGAAGCTAGACCATCTTTGTAAGATATTACATAGCTTGGTTCCATTTTTTATTGCTTTGGCTAGTTCAGTAGTAGTTCTTTGGTAATGCTCCTTGGTCACCTTCTAGCATGGCATGTGTTATATTTTGTCAAGAAATTGAGGAAAGTTACATCCTTTTAGCAGAAACACTCTTTCTTTGTGTTGAAATATATAATAAAATATCTTTGTTGGTTAGTCTTGAAGTAAGCACCCTATAAAAACAGGTTAATGTGGCCCACTGAAGTGACAAAAATTAGCATAATCAAATAAATCAAACAGTTCATGTTTTAATATAGTGCATTCCTAAAGTTAGATAGAGATCTTGTTTTCTTTTTGGAAAGATTATTC
The DNA here is from genome assembly GCA_037678475.1 of x Bolboschoenoplectus mariqueter. Classification (NCBI taxonomy): domain Eukaryota; kingdom Viridiplantae; phylum Streptophyta; class Magnoliopsida; order Poales; family Cyperaceae; genus x Bolboschoenoplectus; species x Bolboschoenoplectus mariqueter. Next base: position 84,251 of record CM075286.1, on the reverse strand, counting down.
ACGTTGTTTTTTTACACAGTCAGTCTTGTCATTGGAGGGAAACAGTAATTGTGTTATAAATCAAACTATAATTATCAATGGTAGAGAAATTTTTGCAGGACGGGTTTTCTCTAAAAGTTGTCGTTTACTTAGAAGCTGATTAAAGCTTGCTTAAATCGGCCTTCTCCAATTTTATTCATCCTCTCAGTGATCAAATTATGTTTTTTGTGTTCTTGTTTCATTTTTTCCCTTTATATTGTAGATTCTCGCTAGTTGGGCTAAGAGAACACATAAAGAAACGGCCACCTTTGGCAACATCGGAAAAAGTTCAGCAATTTGTTAGAGTAGGGAAAAAAAATAGTATAAGAGTACAAAATCAAATTCAGAATTTTTTCAATTCCCCTTACAAGTTTGACTTGCTTTTCATATATTGACTTTGTAAAGGCACGTGGGAAGGAAGCCATAATCGCAGGCTTTTATCATGAGGGCTATGAGGATCCATTGCTGATGCTTATGAAGAGAAGAAGTGTCCATTCAGGTTTGGTTGTGAAGGTATGTCATAAAATATAATTCCAGACTTTGTTTTTGTCTTAAATTTTATTTTTCAATCTTTCATTTTTGTTCTCTGGAATATCAGCTCTTTAAGGCATCATGTATCCGTTTTTGTTGGTTGTTGTCCTTGCTTCCCCAGGTATCATAAAAATAAAAATAAAAAGTCAAAAAGTAAAAAAAAATACAAATAAATAATGATACTTTGCATTGATACTGGTATGGGATGTATAGTTCACTGGTACTGCAGTGAAAAGCATAATTTGATTCAACATGGTTATATTGTGTAGGGGGAGGAAGGGGCCTTGTCAATGACAACAAGGGCAAAATCACCACATGCTTCAAAAGGCTTACCAGTTAACCACTGCTCAGGCTTCCGCTCTCCAAATTCTGTGTTCTCCTCTGAAATTGACGGTATTTCTCTCTTTAGACTTACACTTTTTGTTTGGTTTATAAGTTGCTGTTTATTGTTTTGATCATTGCAGGTTCTACTACATGATTCATCACATGAGAACAATTTTTGTTGTTATAAATTTTTAGGTATTTCACGTGAGAATTTTAGTATGGTGGTGAATGCACAGGATTATGGGTTTGAGCCATCAGAAACTCCAAGAACAGATAGATCAGTAAGCCCATGCTTGTTTATTTTTCTCAACAGAAAATTCAATTATTTCTCTTTCATGTCTTTTTTTTTTCTTTTTTTGTCGCTGCATTGGCTTTCATCATTAGCTGGGTACTCCGTGCAGTTACTTTCTTTACTATTTAAACCTTTAAAAGTTATAAGTGATTCTGTTATTTGAAATCTTATAAAAATCTACTCTTTTTTGCTCTGAATGGATTAGGTGGCAAGAAACATCGAACTAGGCTTGGCGGCATTGGGCGGCGAGAGAGGCCCAGCCTATGACCGAATAGTATTGAATGCTGGAATGGTGGACCATTTATTAGGCTGTAGTGGGGCCGAGGATGTGACATCAGCCCTAGATCGAGCAAGAGAGGCTATTGACAGCGGTGAGGCTTTGAAGAGGCTCATGAACTTCATAAAATTATCTCACAAAGTTTAGTAATTGCTTCCTTTCTTAATTGGGTTGGGAGAGTTGCTTTGTTTATATTTGTGTGAATCGCACTTTACCACAGGATAAATTTTAAATAATCTTTGCAGTTTCACAGAAGTCCCGAGGGTAAAATAGAAACCTCACAGTTTGAAATTCACATAAACCAAGATAGGACTAGCAAAGATTTGTCAGTTCACACTTCTACCTACAGCAATCAGATTGTACAACCTATGCCATGATACTTGTTTTCTTTTCTCCAAGTAGAAATGCCAGGATACTGTATAATTATTTGTTTCTTTTTCTTCAAAAAGTAATTTCACTTGCATTTTTAAGAATGGATTTTTTGCTAGTCAGGATACTGTATAATTATTTTGCATTTGTATAATGATACTTGTGTGCCAAATCATGTATCTGATTTGCTAGTTAGGCATGAGTTAATACATGGATTTTTGTACGGAAAATTGTTATTTTGAATCTAGTAAAAGTGAACTTGGGAATTTTTCTTCAGATGCAAGAGCCAAGGAATCATTAAATATTCAGCTAGCATTAGAAAAAAAAATACTTCTGCAAGCATTCTATCGTTTTGCACTGTCAAGAAAGTTTCAATACCCTCATCAAACCAACTGTGCATGTCAAGATGTTGAAAAATCAAAAACCAAAAACAAAAGTCACTTTGATTTTGTGCAAAGCAAATTAGAAAATTTAAAATTTTGAGATGACACAACTGACAATCCAGATAAGCCGCAAGTCAGTCCCACTATCAGAAATCCCTTTTTTTTTTCCCCCTTCCTTCCTGTTCTGATTTTCTTACTTAGGCAGAGGTTCTATTTTCTAAGTGCATCACGAACTGGATTTGAGAACGTAGAAATTATTGGGCCTCTTGGAGTATCATGCAACTAAGAAGTTATTGGGCCTGTATTTCATTTTATTATTTAGGAGGTAGTTTAGAGTAAAGTTAGCGTGTTTTTAGGATTATGAAATTTTTCAGTATTTTTAACTCAAAAATTTATTAAATCGACTTCAAATGAAAAATTTAAGCTGTTAAATAAATTCTTTATATCAAAATTTTATAGGATATCGAAATTTTTTATTTTTAGGATTTTCTAATTATTTGTTTCGGATTTTTTAAGATGACTCTAATAATAATAATAATAAAACAATGAATTTTTGCATATAAAAATAGATCATTTTTAAAAATATAAAACAAATAGTTAGATAATCCTAAAAATAGAAAATTTCGGTATTCTATAAAATTTTAATATAAAAAATTTATTGAGCAATTTAGATTTTTCGTTTGAAGTTATTTTGATAAATTTTTAAATTAAAAACACTAATTTAAAAACAAGCTACCTTTACTCGGTAGTTTATATTCAACATCTGCAATCACCAAATGACTTTGTATTATAGTAATTTTTTTCCAAAGCACACGTGCACCGATTTCTCTCGCAATTTTCAAACGAGCACGCAATTCTCAGACCTTCCACCTTCCTCGTACACATTTATGGACGATTTTGCATTACCCTCTGCATTAAATAACCACTGGACAACAAATTTAAATCAAGGAATCATTTTTATTTATACTCATTTGAAATAAAATTACAATTCTATAAATTTTAGTGTACATATAATTGAGATGACGTATGACACATTTATCAATACTAATAATGAATTAAAAAAACAAACATGATTTGCCAAGAAAATTCTTCAGCATTAATTTCCTCTATTATTTCTCCAACGGATAATGAATCCCACACGCAGAGACTTCAAACTACCTGTTGCAGTGTAGTATTATTGCTCCTCATTGTTGTACTGAGCCAGAAATGGGAACAGCAACTGTGTTCCGTTTATGATATGTTCGATTCGATCGCAAGAACCATTCCCATTTCTCAACAATAATAGATTCTACGCGACCTCCAAGCCCCAAACTCAGCACGCTAGTTCTGACTTTTATTTATAACTCAATTCACGAAAAAATCAAATCAAATCAAATCAAATCATATCATATCACATCGTTTGACTTCTTCTCTAAGCTTCTTTTCAGCAACGAGGACGGATACGAAGAAAAGAAGAATCAAGAACTCAGCTTTATCACCTTTCCGAAAGAAAAAACCAAAAAGAACTCGACTTTTGTCTACAATCGTACCGTTTCGTTGTAGTAAACTAAGAACAGTTGAACCAGAATGTTGACGATTTTCCACAATTCCGCCAGAATTCTACCAGTAAATTCCACCTCAGCTTCGTGATTAGTGACGACCGCATATTTAACCGCACAGGGAAAGAAACCTCCTCCTTCCCTCCTCTTCCCATTCATCATCTCTCCGTCTCTCTCTGTTACATGCATTATTAACACGTACCAAAACCTCTTCGCCTCCCCCTCCGTCGTCAAACCTTTCCTTTCCTTTCCCTCAAAGTCACCCGCCAAATAACTAATAACAATGTCTATCCCCTCTCCTCCGCCGCGCCGAATCATTGTCTCGCACCGCCTCCCCCTCCATTGCAGCCCCGACCCTTCCTCTCCGTTCCACCTCTCCTTCTCTCTCGACCCCCACGCACTCCCTCTCCAGCTCTCCTCTTCCCTCCCCTCGCCTCGCCTCTTCATCGGAACGCTCCCTTCCCCTCCGCTCTCCTCCCCTTCCCTCTCCGACCAACTCTCCAACTACCTCCTCTCTGAGTTCAACTGCCTCCCTGTCTTCATCCCTCCCACTCTCCACCATCATTTCTACCATCTCTTTTGCAAGCACTACCTCTGGCCTCTGTTGCACTCCCTACTACCTCTCTCTTCTTCCTCCACTGGCGCTTTACCCTTTGATCGCTCTCTCTACCGCTCCTACCTCTCCGCCAACAAGCTCTTCGCGGAACGAATCATGGATGTTCTCAATGTAGAAGAAGATTTCATTTGGGTTCATGATTATCACTTAATCACGTTGCCAACTTTTCTCAGAAGGAAGTTTCCCTGTGTCAAAATAGGGTTCTTTCTCCACTCCCCTTTGCCTACCTCTGAAATTTTCCGCACCATACCGGTACGGGATGACCTACTTTGTGCCCTTCTCAACTTTGACATGGTGGGGTTTCACACCTACGACTATGCTAGGCATTTTCTATCTTCCTGCCTCAGGGTACTCGGTTTGAGATACCAATGCAAGAGAGGTTATATTAGTGTAGAGTATCATGGTAGAAACATAATTGTTAAGATTCTTCCAGTTGGAATCGACATGGATCAGCTTCGATCAGTTCTTCCTTCACCTGAAACTGCTTCTAAGATCGTACAATTGAAAGAAACATATAAAGATCGGGTCTTGATGGTCGGTGTCGATGATGTCGATCTTTTCAAAGGGATCGGGCTCAAATTTCGTGCCATGGAGAAACTTCTAGAAGACTATCCTGAGTGGCAAGGCCGGTTAGTTCTAGTGCAGATAACAAACCCCGTCCGGAGTGAGGGGAGGGATATACAAGAGGTGCGGGATGAGTCCCATTCCATAAGGGACCGAATTAATACCCGGTTTGGCCAACCTGGGTATGAACCCATTGTTTTAATAGGAAACCAACCAGTGTCCATGTATGAGAAGGCTGCTTTCTATGCCATTGCAGAGTGTTGTATCATGAATGCGGTCCGTGATGGGATGAACCACATCCCATATACCTACACTGCATGCCGTGAACTCAGCCCGGCATTAAAGGATTGTGCCAAGAAGAGTGCAATAGTTGTGTCTGAGTTTGTTGGTTGCTCTCCATCTCTTAGTGGCGCGATACGAGTAAACCCATGGGACATAGAATCTGTGTCAGAGGGTATCGTCTCTGCAATTTCAATGTCTGAAATGGAGCAGCAATTGAGGCATGAAAAACACTACAATTATATAAATTCTCATGATGTGGCATATTGGGCTCAGTCATTTGACCAAGATTTACAAAGGGCTTGTAAAGAACATTCTCCGAAGAAGAATTACTATTGTCTCGGGTTTGGTATGACTTTCCGGGTTGTGGCTCTCGGGTCAAGTTTTGAGAATTTGTCGGTCGACAAGGTGGTAACCAGTTATACAAAGACATGCAATAGATTGGTTTTATTGGATTATGATGGGACAATGATGCCTCAAGGTGTGACTGACAAGAGGCCAACTAAGGAGGTCATAGAAGTAATTAACGGGTTATGTGCAGATCCATTAAATGTGGTCTTCGTTGTAAGTGGGAGAGGGAAGAATGAGCTGGCTCGGTGGTTTGAGCCATGTGAGAAGCTTGGGATTGCGGCTGAACATGGGTATTACATCAGGTATGATTTCCATGTACTTATGTTTCTGGATAAATTGAATTTATTTTCCAGTGTTATTTCTGTTGGTTCTTTGAGGAACTTGATTTGGATCAATAAACTTCTGTGATGAGAATTCGTGGAGGAGACTCTGTCTGAGATAAATCCTCAATTTAATCTTAAATTATTTTAATCAAACATGGAAATATTGGGGAAGTGTATCCTTAGTTCTCTTAATATGCATAATGCAATATCTCTATTTTAACTAATCTCAACTTCTCTTTTCAAACTTCTGCTTTTAACTGGAGTTAGATGGCATTTCCTCTGGGAACGGAATTTAAGAATATTGATACTTTAACAGTAAGCTAACTTATCCAGAATGTGCATTGGATTTTTCCTCTGATTAAGAAATTTTGAAGTGTCTTATTTTTTTTCTGGGAACACAATTGTGATTTTGCATTTGAAACCAATCTTTTACCATGACTTCTTTTTATGCTCCAAAATCTTCACACTGGCTTATATATTACTTTTATTCTGAATTTTGTTGTAGCATTCTTCTTAATTTTGAATCTGAAAAAGCCATATGCTGATAGTGCTTGTATTGGGGTTATCTCATCTAATTAGATTGTGCTGCGACTGCCCCTGCTCCAGGCCAAATTATGGCTAACAGTGGGGACTAATAAGCCAACTGTTTCTACAATCTGTTCTACTTATTGATTGCTCAGGCATTTGTTCTTTTCAGGTGGGACAGAGAATCACCCTGGGAGAGCTCATTTGGCAACAATCAATCACTGCCTTTTGATTGGATGAGTACAGTGATGCCTGTGATGCAGCTGTACACTGAGGCCACAGATGGTTCCTATATTGAGTCGAAGGATAGTGCACTGGTGTGGCATTACCAAGATGCTGATCCCAATTTTGGTTCATGCCAGGCAAAGGAATTATTGGAAAATTTAGAGAATGTGCTAGCGAATGAACCAGCTGTTGTGAAGAAAGGACACAAAATTGTTGAGGTTAACCCCCAGGTGAGCAGAAAAATATATATTTTACTGTTTGTGTAAATATGAGAACGAAGAACTCAAATCTCAAGTTATTTGCATTTATTCTTGCAATTTTGCAAGTCGTTACTGATTCTTGAGTCTGGTCTTGTCCAACTAGACAGGTAAATTTGAAGATTTTACTAATCAGCCCCTGAAAATGTCGACTTGTATTCCAACTGAAAGAGGCCATTCCTGGCTTTGGCATGCTAAGATGCATGCATATTGTTTTTTAATTATATTCCAACTGATGCCTGCAAAAGAATGGAACATTGGATCATGTTGAAACTGCCTCGAAAATAATATTCTCTCTTTTTTAATTATGTTCTGTGATGGTCGAGTTGACTAAATTAATCACCTTCCGGTTATGAACTTACTGGTGCAATTAAAGTTTACAGTTAATACATGTGGGAGGTTGTATTTTGGCATGGTAAGATGCATGCATATCGTTTATATACTAAATTTAATTACTTCTTTTTATAATAATTGCCCAGATAAGGTTCACCTGCAATTCATTTACTTCCTAATTAGGAATTTATTGGCACAGAATGTTTCAGTGTATACATGTTTTGGGATGCTAAGATAGATGCACATCATTTGTATACCAAATTTAGTTATAAAACGGAGAAAGTACATGGTGTTTTTCATGTATGGTTGGTGATGGGTTTGTTGTGGGGCTTCTTAGTCATTGTCAAGTAAACATTTCTTTTGTGCTAAAGTTGGTTCGTATTTGCATCTGGATTAGGATTGACTTTTTTAGATGGAGACATATAGAGGGACAGAATTGGGTGCCTTTCTCCACCTCACATGCAGCCAACCACATCTCCAGTTTTCACGTCTAGTATTTAATGTTTCAACTCAGTGTCCCCACATTAGTTTGATTATAGTTATTGTTACCAATATGTTTTGTCTCTATACCCAGTCTCCAAGTCCCCAAGAAGAAGTCAGTCTTACTTTCAAATTTCAATATATATGCATGCTGACTTCAGTCAAAAATAAAACTGATATCTTTCTTTATTTCTGCTGCCATTAATTGGATTTTTTTGTATGTAAACCCCTTTAGGTGTTCATATTTGCATTTTTATTTATGATAAATAGTAAGTTTCTGTTGTCGGGGTTTATAATATGTGATGACTGCATTATCTGATCTGATCTGTCTCCATGTTGACAGTAGTTGGGAATATTATTTATAGAAAATCAGTTGTTGTGTATGCAAATTTTTTTTTGAGGGGTAAAAAATTGTAAACCCGGAGTTCCTGATATGCATATATAATGTCTGTGTTTTTTTATTTTATGATAGCTTAGGGCTGTAATATGAGGCTCTTTCTTATTTGAACTGAATCCTCTAATTCCATTCAGGGCATAAGCAAAGGTGTTGTGGTGAAAACACTAATCGACAAAATGGAGAGCTGCAGTAAACCTCCTGACTTTGTGCTCTGCGTAGGTGATGACGGATCTGATGAAGACATGTTTGAGGCTGTCAGAAATTGCAGGAACAACCCTATGATTGCTGAAATTGCAGAAGTTTTTGCATGCACAGTTGGTAACAAACCAAGCATGGCAAAATATTACCTAGACGATACAGGTGAAGTGTTGAAGATGCTTAAAGCCCTAGTTGAAGCGGGTCCATCAAGTAGCTTAGTGGGCTCAAGTGATTCTCAGCTCTCCTTTAATGAGCTGCTTTTGTAAAGCTCATTTAGTTAGCCAAACTGATATAGATTGCTAACACTGTCAGGGAAGTTCATACTCAGGGTTTGCATTCAACAAAGTTCAGAAAATATTATCTGCCTTTTGAAGAAAGGGCGAATGACCGTAACTCCAAAGAAACCGAAATAATGAGTCCATTGAAATGAATACATCTTACCCTGTAGGTTTTAGTCTGTGACATCAATAGCTTTGTAAAGTCTTCTCTAATGCCGGTAATATACTATATCTTTCCTTTCAGGGTACATATGAAAATGGATTTCGTCTGCATATTTTTTTAGGAGTCTGTGTTAGTTTTTGTAAATATGATTACATGTTAATCCATTTAATTATATTTTTGAGTAAGCATAGCCTTTTCCTTTTCTTTTGGAATGATATCGTCTGTGCAGAATGAGAAAACTTTATTATCTTCAGTCCTCATTCTTAGTTCCCTTTGGTGTGTACTTTGTCAAAATTGACACCATAGAAGTTATGTTCAAATACTGAACTTTTTTTTGTTTCTTTCTCGTGGTTTCTGCCTGGGACTGTTTGATTCTTGAATTGGACAAGGGAACTTCTTAAACAATTTTACTCAAAGAGGAATTGTGTAAGGATTTTCTGACTGTAACTGCATTATAAATTGTGTTAGGTACTTCAACAAGTACTGTATTTTTCTTTTTGTTGCATGAAGTGGTGTTTGGGTTAATAAAAAAAAATACATAATAACTTCCGGTTACAATAATTTATAATATATTTCTAATAAAATCATGACAAAATCCTTTGTTAGGACTTGTATGGTAACATAGTAGAGATTGCTTTCTTGAGAAAACAATAACTTTTTTTGATGCATTATACTGTATTTTAAAACAAGTAAATCTGATATCTAAACAAAGGAGTTAGGATAATTGTAAATTTATCTGACCAGATTCTATAATAACTTAATTGTTGGAAAATCATTGTCACTCTCTTCCTCTCCACCAAAAAACTATATACTGCAACTCAATTATTCAATCTTCTTGTAACATCTGTAACTCTGCATTTGGTCGTTATCATGATGACCATTTTTCTTTTTTACTTTAACATTTCTTCCCCCTCCATGTTGTCTAAAGTAGCAGAAGACGTGTAAACTTCGAACTCAACAATTTCGTTGTTGCTTCCTATGCTGCACTAATACATAAAACATAACACATCAGAACTTTGTCATCAGTGCATGATTTGTTATCATAGGAAAAGAACCAACATTGCATTAATTTGACATGTAAAGTAAAATTAAAACCAAAGAAGTACTAAACCAGCTTCGTCAAAATTGACTTGATCAGTACGATCGAGGCGACATGAATCAATCATAGAAAAAGATATACATTGCAAACTAAATTAACTAACATTGTATTTGACATGGGAAATAAAACTTGCTCTACCTGTGTCACTTTGGGGGATGGATAGCAGCTAATTAACGCCAATCCGAATCCAAAGAAGCTTCAAATTAAGCATGCACGTTTCCAAAAGAAAAGGATGTATTATTGGTTCTTATTTAGCTACAATGTCAGCAAATTATACCTAATTTTTCAAAAACAAAAATTATCTGGGCAAATGCCTATATTAGAGTATCTGATTATATACATGTCTGTGTGACAAATGCCTTTTTCCTAGTTGTCAACTTGTAAGAACATCACATATTGCACAAGACATCAATGACTGGTCGGATGCAATTAGAAATTTAAAATTTTATATACAATCTTGCAAATTCTTTAAAACTAGATTAATTTTTTCTTATACGTATATTACAAAGAGCAAGTTTAGATGGAGCAAAAATAAAATTTGAGAACTACTTGGTCTGAGAAAACAATACAGGGAAGGAAATTAGAGGTGGCTTTGGTTGTGAATGATCTCCATCTCTAATCAAAGTGTCAAAGTGTCAAAGTGAAGAGATGAGAGATTGTTTGGTTGTTTGGCGTTGTTTCTCTTCTCACTGTTTCTGTCCTGCTTTTGGGTGTCATTGATTGATTGATTGATTCTTGCGTACTGAGATTTCTTCTTTTAGGTGGATGAAACTGCAACTTGTCATTATATTAGAAAGTTTCTGATCACCCATCTTTCTTCTTCCGAATTTAAGTATTAGAAATTTGATTTTGCAAAAATGGGTTTCAATGTCGGTGCCTTCAGCAGTTCAGCACAGAAAAAAGTCACTTCATAAAAAAGAAAAAGTGGGTATCCTTATCTAAGATTTTTATTGAGTAAACTATGGTTTTTCTTGTAAATTTTTTATATATGGTGTCCATCATTGTTGTAGATATATACATATTTAGGTTCTATAAATGGGTGTTCAATACCTCTAATCATAGTAGTTAGTTTTTATATCTAAAATCCGAACAACTAAATAAAAAATAGAATTAGCTACCTGACGTAGATGTACTATGAGATTCTGAGTTGGAAATTGTAATAGAGAATCTCTTATTATCTTTTTTCTTCTCCCCCCCGTACTGTTCATTTGTTATCATCGTTTACCAAAATTCTCAAAATTGACGCTTGAAATCCAAACTAACATCACCAGTCACCAGACCTCACGGATGTAAACACAGAACGGCTAGGTGCGCTCTAGAATAAAATAGAAAAGAGAAGACCAAGGAATTACATGTTATGAATTCTTGCAAACTCAACGAATTACCACTAGGTCGAATCTAGTTGAGCAAAAGAAAACCTCTCTCTCACGGTTCTTGGAGCAACACTTCCAAATGCCTTATTAAAACTTGTATGCAACGAAAAATAACAGTTGATGCAAGGGGCTCAAAAGTAGAAAAATCAATGACACACAAGATGCTCACAAAAATAAATAGGCTGCTACAACGAGTCACCATGTTTATAGATCCAAAACAAATAACACAACTAAATACTCAATAACAGCAACAGCTATAATCCAGCAAAATTTCAAGTTCCAACTGTAGAAGACTTAAACCAAACTGGTAGAACTGATCAAATTAAACGTATCACAATACTCTCTTGGCCACTACTTTCTCTTGTACCCTTTTAGTTCTTAAGCCCTGATTCCCCTGTTAAGATTTACCATGCGAGGTGCGCCATCACCCTGGCCCCCTCTTGCACCCGTCCCACCCCCGACACGTCCACCATGTGCTGCATCTTGATACCTCGTGCCACCATATCCGCCACGTGACCCCTTCTGATACCCGCCACCTGTACCACCGACCCTGCCACTGTACCCAAACCGGCCCCGGCCCTGAGAAGATGCCACAAAGTTCTCCTGCCACCTCCCCTGGGGTCCGCCACCAACACCTGTTTCTTGGTTCTCACCGCGTCTTCTTGGCAGCCCCTCAAGTGTGCCACCTGTCCTTGCCTCATAGGCCCGCTCATTACTCTCTACCAAGACTGACAGCTTATCTGCCATCTGGAAAAGCAATCCCTGCAAGCGAGTCTGCTCGACATTATGGAAAACTACACAACGAGTAGGCTGGTCCCAACTTGCATGTAATTCCTCAACCATCATCATTTTACTAACTACACTATGCACCCGACCCTCGGGCAGGTCAAACATAGAGGTCAACTGGTCAAGGCTGAGTGACTCATAGCAAGTGGAGTAGGTAAGGAGGTAGGTCCGAAGCGCCTCCTCCTTGATTTTTGTTTTCAGCATGTCCAGCACCTGGTCCTTGTTGCGCAACAGCTTCCAGGTGTCAAGCTTGGCAACGGTGTCAAAGGATTTCTGGTAGTCTCCACGGGTCAGTGCACGGGTGGCAGCCATGACATGATCCCGCACATTCTCAGGGGGACCCACAAAGGGCTGGCGCTCGCTAATCTCAAGGAGGCGGCGGAATGTTTTGTTTGCAGGTCTGCGGCGGTCATAGGCAGGGGATGCCATCCCAGGGACTTCTATCAGCATGGCACATATCAGGTGAGTGGCTTCAAGTAGCTCCAAGTTTATGTGCATGTGATATGGCATTTGGCGTCTCCTCTCTAGTTTTTCCTATATTAGGAACATGCAGGAAAAAAGGTTATGCACAGATGAAACAGATTCAGTTATTTGTTATATTACATACATCATACCTCATAGAACATATAGAATGGATTGCACAATTAGAAAAGAAAATTGCAAGGTATAAATACACTACATACAAGAAGGTAACAGTCAACACACAGTTAAATAACCCCATGTAACCTATCAAACATTAAATAAAGTTGAAGAATATTTGCTTATCAAACTGCTGCCCGTACAATATTTTAGCAACAGATTGCAAGATGGCACTAATGAGAAACGAGTAAAGTTCCTCTTGTACAATGCAGTCAACTACTACATCCTGTTATCAGAACACCAGCAGAAGCCCCACAATAAAGAAGATGAGATAAACAAAAAAAAAAAAAAATTATTATTTTAGGTCATACCTGTTCAGGGGTTTTCTCGTGGTAGCGGCTCTGAGACACACCTTGAGCAAGCAACTCCTTAACCCTTCCCGACTGATACAGTTCAGTCAGACATCCATGGGCCTCGTTTATCAAACCAGCCCTAAATGCACACAAGCCAAGCTGAGCCATTGCCCGATTAAACAAAATCTGAGAGGCAATATCCATGAGTTGTACACCATCCTGCAAGTGACTCATCAATAGCAAGTCCCGAGCCACTGGGTATTCATCAAAGATAGCGTGATGGTAAATATCACAAAGCATAGCCCTGGCCTTAGTACGCTCATCCCCATATTTATAAATCAGTGACACCAAGGTGTCCATTAAATCTCTGCTGCTCTCAGGAAAGGTACACCTCCTGGGTACAATCTCAGCGATCTGAACAAAATCTGGTGGGCCCCTGGTCCTCTCCTGAACTTCTCCCTCCAATTCTCCATCCTCTCCGGTGCTCTGCTCTGCTAGCTTGCGTGTGGCATCATAAACCTCTTGGGGCTTGTAGTAAACCAACTCGACACGGCGCAGAGCTACCTTAGCAGCAGATTTGTAATCCTGAATGCGCTCTAGGTAGTCTTGCACGTTTTGGGCCACAACCATGAACAAGGGCTCATCTCTGAGCCTCTCCACATAGTCTTTAGTGTAAGGGTCGGTGCACTGGAGGCTTTTGAAGAACTCAGAGTCTAGCCGCTCTAGAAACGCGACCAAATTACCCCAAACCTTAATTTGTCCATCGTAATCTAATCCCTTTTGGGTCTCCTTCTCATCCATATCAACTGTATCATCCACAACAATGTTTGGATATTGATTAAGTATATCCAGAACAAGTAGCATGTTTGCTACACACCGCTTCCACATGCCAACAGGCATGTGTCCCAGCAAGCTAGGGTTCACATCGAACTGTGCTGATATGACACTAAACAATATCTCCAACTTCTGTGCAGGTGTCTTTGCCACCCGCGTCAAGAAGGTCAACTGTTCGACCTGCTCAACACGTCCAGTTCCTTTTTTACCCCTGGCAGAAACTATCTCCTTCAGCTTCTTATCCACAAGGTCCCAAGTAATCTCACTTGGATCCTTCATGAACTGCTTGTCCATCTGCTTATCCTTCTTGCTTTGACTCTTCACCCAGTCACCTTTTTTGTCTCCCTCTTCATCCTCATCTTCTCCATCCTTCTCTTGATCTACATCAGAGGGATACTCGATGACATCATCACCCCCGTCATCAGACATATCTTGCTCTTCCTCACTCTCCTCCTCACTCTCCTCATCAGCCACTGGGTTTGCACGATAGGCTGTGATCATCTCCTCATATTGCTTATTGTTCTTCTTCAGCTTTTGCTTCATGGAGTTGAGTGCCTTGGCATTGCTGCTGCTCATCTTCTTCTTTGCCTCCTTATTCGCAAGCGTTTCAGCCAGGAAGTCCTCCAGTAGCACGAGTGCCTTGATATAGGTGATCGGGGCCTTGTTTGACTCGTTGACACGGGACACCTTCTCGAGCTGCTTGTTGAGCTTGTCAAAGCAGTCGACGAGGTTGACCCAGTCGTTAATCTTGGTTGCATTGCGTATCTGCTCCAGAGTGGATTGCATCTCCTCACTGCGACGCTCACGAGTAGACTTGACAGTGCGGCGTTGCGAGTCAGAGTCATCACTGTCACTGGCATACTTCTCGAGGTAGCGGCTTGGCCCTGTAGCCCTGCCAGAGGGGGCGGCTGCTGACTCCTCCTCACTCCCCTCATCGTCAGATTGAGGTACTTCCTCCTCTTCCTCGTCAGACTCGCTGTCTCCCTGAATTAAAAGAGGGGGCCAGGATAGAGAGAGCAGTAATATCAGAATACTACCATGTGTGCCCTTACAAAATAGAAGCAGCTCATGGGAAGTGTCACCAACCCTCTTTCTACCTTTCAGGAACAGTTCCTAACCTCCTCCCAGTATCTCCTCCGAGTATTTGGTGAGGAAGACAGGAGGAAGAGGAGATAAAAAATATGACAAAAATGAAAATAGAGTTTGAACTGCCAATTACCCAGAAACGAGAAGCCATGGTCACTTGCGGTTTTACTGAGTGGGATCTACTTCCAAACTGCAAGCACAACAATTTTTTAATTAAATTCAGTTGGAAAATGCAACTTAGAAGCAATATAATACATTTCAAAATCCGGATACTCGATGCACAAAAGCAATCTAGCCCAATAACAACATTGAGATTTCGAACGCACGGTTTCCAATCTGATGCAACCTGAAATAACAATTTCCGTCTGCAAACCTGGAATAATTTCAGCTGTCTGGTGCTAGATGTAATAATTTCAATTCTTCGTAGAAAGACAAAGGAAATTGCTCGGGTTCAAGTTAATCAACAAAAGACAAACACAATTAAACAATCGAACATGGAGAGATCCCTTTAGGCAGGAAGTACCCTGCCAAATCGGAAGCCAAAACAAGGATCTACCACAATCCGTCTACATAAACCCTCGATTCAAATCACAAGAGAAAGAGAAAGGGAAAGAGAAACCATTACGGATGCACAGTTGGTGTTATGACCGCGCCGCCGCAAGAGCAAGAGCAAAAGCTGAGAGAGAGAGAGAGAGAGAAGGAGAAATGGGATTCACCACGAAAATAGGGGTTTTCGGAATCGACGGTCGATAAGGAAAGGTCAGAAAAACCGACCTTTGTTTTAGAGGCCTAAACAATCTATTATGAGGCCTTTGATGTGTTAATGGGCCTTTTCGTAATTTCCGAGCCCATGACGCAACTATGTCTATATTGTGTCGTAACTTTCTGTTTATGATTATCGTGTGATGTGTTTTAATATTTTAAAAGGACTTTTATTTGAGAAAGTACTGCATAGTTATTGAGATAATGAGTTTTCAATCAATTCTACTAATGTATATGCCAGAAAATCTTACACTTGAAGGGATGATAGTGCTTTTCAGTTCGATGCCTTTTGTAGTATTAAATCCAGGCATTTTCTAGGTCAATAGAAATATATATTGTTAATTAAAAAAATTTCTATTAGATTTTTATCACAAAGAATAATGAAAGATTGTTATGCAGTTGAGACTGATATTAATAAATCTATTGGCAATGGTAATCAAATTAGTTTCTGACATGATAGATGGAATAAATAAAAAACTTTAGTATGTTTATACCCTAATTTTTACTTTATTTTCTTAAATATTAATTGTTTAATATCTAAAGTCTTATCTTCTAATTATGTTAATTTACAATTTAGGAGGCAGTTAACAAGTATTTAACAATAACTTTTATTTTCTATTACTTTACAACCTCCTTATTTTAGATTGAATGTGTTAGAGATGGTCTAATTCGATATCTTTACGGTTTATATTTAGATGAAATATGAAGGCATTAAAAATAGAGAAATTATTTTTTTCCCTCAACTTCTGTACATCACTTTTGCACCTAATCGGATCCCTCTCCGATTCTCTCACGTGCGCTAAATTTCTCCCTCTCCAATCTCTTCAATTCCTTCTCTCAGATTCTCTTCTCCCTTGCTCCCTTCTGCCTCCTCTCTTTGATCTCTTCTCTCTCCTCGCTCTCTCCTTGGGATTCCTCCTCCCTCCTTCCTTCACTCTTCTTCCGGACCCTCC
The DNA here is from genome assembly GCA_037678475.1 of x Bolboschoenoplectus mariqueter. Taxonomy (NCBI): domain Eukaryota; kingdom Viridiplantae; phylum Streptophyta; class Magnoliopsida; order Poales; family Cyperaceae; genus x Bolboschoenoplectus; species x Bolboschoenoplectus mariqueter. The sequence continues at coordinate 67,705 of CM075286.1, read as the reverse complement.
TCCTTCCTCTCGTTCTGACCCCTTCTTCCTTTGTTCTTTCTCATCCGTCCTCCCTCTTTGATATCTCCTCTCTCTCTCTCTCTCTCTCTCTCTCTGATTACTCCTCTCTCCTCTCTCTCTCTCTCTCTCTCTCTCTCTCTCTCTGATTACTCCTCTCTCCTCTCTCTCTCTCTCTCTCTCTCTCTCTCTGATTACTCCTCTCTTTCCTCCCTCCTTATGACTTTAAATCATTTGACATTTTGATATAAATATTTTTTTGACATACTTAAATGTTAATATAAATATTTTTTTATCTCGTATATAAATCATTTAAATGTTGGTATACATACATTAGAACATTAATATAAATACAATTTAATATTAATATAATCATTTTTTATTCCGTACATAAATACATTTAAACATCACTATAATCACATTTAAACGTTAGTTTAAACACTTTTAAATGTTAATATAAATATATTTAAATATTAGTACAAATACGTTTCATATTTAGTATATTTTTTCATATATAGTTTTCAGGTTTAGTATAAGTACTATTGAACTACATTGGAAGACAACGATTTAGTGTTCAATATAACAACTTAAATTTGAAACACTTTCCCACGTTTGTATAAATAGATTCCTTTGGATGGAGATTACAAAAGTTTATTTATACTCTCTCTTCCTCTTTAATCTTTATTAAATAGGAAAAAAAGGGACCTAACAAAAGCCGCTAAATCAAACAATATTATTCATTTTATAAGAACAAAATCAAGAAGAGACTGCTTGTGAAACCCCAAAACAAATCAAGGCTGCATGGATGCAGAAGGCTTAGAGATTGTCAAGGAAGGTTTCCAGCATGATCATATTTGAAGCGCAGCAGATATAGCACCGGAAAGGCTGATGATTTCAAATGGACGCTGATTTTTGACCTGATTAACAGTCAACTGGCACGAATCTGTTATCCAGAAGTGAGTCAGACCATTTTCTGGGCCCACTGAAACATTATGAAATAAAAAAAATTCAGTCAGCAAATATCAAAATATTAGTAATAAATATGTGTTGCAAGTGATATTTACCAAGAAGAGGCACGTTTTATCAAGGACCATACCTCCATTGTCATATTTGAATCTCTCCCATGACTGGTTTGGGAAAATGCCATGTGTTACATAAGCACTGATCTTTGCTGCTCCATGAGCCGCCAATACTTTCTACAAAGAGAAAATGCCATGTTTTACACAAATTATAAAACATAAATCCATTTTTAAAACTTCTAATAATAAATCTAAAACGAAATATCAAAATAATATGTTACATGCAATCAATATCACTTATTTTATGCACTATAAGAAGGTTTCGATCCTTTGACTTTGTTTTGATTGGCATCGAAGTGTTGGATCCAAATCACACAATAAATGCTAACTGCCAAGTGCGAACAGCCAAGTATTGGCATTTTCACCCTTTAATTAGCTTCAATATCTATAAACCAAATTGACATAAAATGAAGCCAGGTAAACTTCTAATGGAGATTTTTGCATTTGCAAGGCCCGTCATGGAGAAATTTCATCAAGTAAAATTACAAGGCTGGGAAGTAATTGCTTAATCATGGTTCAGATCGTGATCTATTGCAAAATACCAGAAAAAGAACATCTTTTATTTGAAAATATGTTGGGTGTCATATACAATCAATTGGGTGCAATTTGCAGTGTAAACTTACAAGTTTCCTCTGGGCCTTTCTTGTCATTAGTTCAGATTTTCTATAGGTATAAAAGCAACTATTGCAGTTCTCAAAAGTTGATGAAGAATTTTCACCTGGCATTCAATCAATGTACTGCCTGATTGTACCAAATCATCAACAATGACAACATGACGGCCTCTTGGATCTCCCTCTTTAATCCTCACAATTCTTTGTTCGCCTTGTCTAACTTTGTTACACACTATCTAGCCAAGAAAATAAACAAGAATATATAAAAAGTAATAATCTGTAAGAAAAAAAGAGTACTGCTTTTGATCACAAAAAAGCTGCTGAAAAGTCTCCTACCTTTTCAAAATACTGTTATCTATGCTAACGCCAGCTGAAGAAAAACTAGCACCATCGCTTTGCATATTTATCATTTATAAGCATTCCATATAGCTAAGCAATGAAGGAGAACTAAAGATAAAAGAAAGAGAATAAAGAAAGAGACCACAGGAAAATGCTGAAGTTGCTTGTGAAACCGCTTCCAAGCACCATCGTCTGGAAAAGCAATGGATATCTGACAAAATTAAATGACAAAAGAGCACTTATGCAACCTTTTCCTCATTTACGAGCAAACTTGAAAATATATCTAACAAACAAGAAGGAGATAATACTTCTGGATTAATTATTACATATATAATGTCAATGTTTACTACTATAGGTTTCTCCAAAATGTTAAAAAAGAAAAATCAAAACATGGATAAAACTGACTAACATTATCAGAATCAGGTAATTTTTGGAGCCGGCTCTTTAGCAAAGGGACTGCACTCTCAAAGCATGGCAAAACATTATCTCCAAAGTAAAATCTCTCCTGATCAGGTAAAAAATAATCATATTGATGGTCAAAACTTTTTACACTATAAGTACAAGCATTACAAGTAAGGACAAATACCAAACATTCAGATCTGTTATTGTTTTGCAGTTGGGAATTAAAAATGACCTAGAATAGTATCAAAGATTGCATGTCAAAATGGAAAGCAAGGAAACAAAAAAATCAAAGAGAAAGAATGTGCACAAAATGAACAGAAGCACTTGATTTTGGTTTATGACCTACTGACACCAGTACCAAATTATGACGCAACAACATATATGTCCTTTCAAATCTTGAGTGCTAATTAAACTATATTGCAAAAAATATCGACATCAGGTAAGGGATTCATATTTGCATTAAGCAGGTAATTACAGGTATTGACTGGACAAACATGTAATATGAAAGAATTTTGTTGCATATATTAAAAATGTGGAACCATAAAGAAGAGTAAACATACTTGCAAGGCATGTATGTCAAAAATCACGAGGCTTGTGGGTCCACCTCTCGAGATGGGTATATTCGATAAAATTCGGGCAAGGGTAAAGGCCGTTGCCACATCCCCTTCATCCTCCATCCTCTCAGAAGAGCCGGTGGGAAAGAAAGGAAGAACCACTGTAAAAGAGGAGATAAACAGCCGTGGTAAGGCATAAATAATGGAGAGCTGCTCGAAAATGACTTGTGGCGAGCTGAAGGAGGCAAGAAAGGCCACATGCTGGCTTCGGATTTCATGTGCATTTGTTATGAATAGATTTGGGAATCCGTCCTCGAATTTTCTTAGAAAAAGCAAGAAAGAAAGAACAATTAGTCTATAGTTCCAGCATTTGCTTGAAAAATAACACACATGTTTTACTTATTTTGCAAAACAGCACCACCGAGATAGTTGTAAAACCGACACATATACTGTGAAGATTATGCCTACATGCTTGTCCAATGCAAAATTAAGGGAGCATCACATTAGTACTCCTAGTACTGTCAGATAATATATAACTAAAGCTAGAATTTACCAGTATGCTAAACTCAGAGCATTTAAAAGAAGCCATCTTTTTGTCCACAGAAAAATCTTAAATTTCAAGGAAGAATGCAAAAATTGAAAAATGGAAGAATGTAGAAAGGAAGATTTACTTCCAGGAGATAGATCTGAGCTCAATGGCGTCGCTCTCGGCTACGACGCGCCTCGCCAGATCGCTCATCTCCTCGCAATAGAACAAGAGGACATTCTTTCGCGCTCGTTTAGGCCGTGGCACGAACGCCACGGAAGGGCCCACCACCGCCTCCGGCACTGGTTCAAGCGGATTAAACGCTTGCATCGGCTGGTCGAGGTGGAGGCCAGCGGCGATCTCCGATGAAAGGTCGAGCTGAGACTGAGAGTGAGACTGGGACCGGACGGAGCATTTGCGGCAGTGGGAGAAGAAGAGGTTCCGGGTTGGGGCAGCGAATGCGGGTTTGGGTTCAGGGTTTAGGGTTAGAGTCCGAAAACGAAACGGAGAGGAGGGAGCGGTTGCCATTGCTGAGAACAGAGAGAGACAGTGAGGTGGTAGTGGGATGTGATAGGCTGATTCTGGCACTAATTCAGCCTCTATCCTCTTTCGTGCAACGCTCCATTCAATTTAGCGGCTCCATGTTGGCTGTATTATGGCATGAATAAATGAACATGTTTTATTTACATCTATGCCAATTCTATTACTTTGAAGATTGCAAATGACACCAAATATATATTCAGGATTTTCTTCATGTTTTGAAGATCTGCATTTCTATTAAAGATATATAGAAATGACACGGTTATTTCTAATATTTTTGCGGAGGTTTTTATACATTTAATCGAAAATTATGCTTGATTTTGGTAGTCAGAGAAGATAATAGAGTTGTGCAACATGTTCTTTCTGGGGTTTTTTAGTGAAATTGTTTGTGGCAATATCGAGGGGATTATTTTCCTATGTGGAAGGGATTATGTGATGATTTTGGAGGTATAGGACATAGTTTATAGGATCTGTCTTTTCCATTCTAACCGTCCGATCTAAAACAAATGTATCAGATCGATTTACCGACATCATAAAAAACCCAGTCGTAGACAATGTTAGTATCAATCAGGCTTCTTGTGGGTGATTTGGTACTAAAGCTTTTCTTATCATAGAAATAAATAGGAAAAAGATATGCTAATTAACTAAATTATGATCTTGTGAAGTGTTAACAAGAAGTAATTAAAGATTCTATTGCAAATAGGTTTATTTATAGGAAAGAGAGAATGGATAAGTTTTGTCTCACTCTTAACTAAGGTAATTTTACTATGGAGAAAGAAAGCTTAGGTATTGGATATTTTTTCAATTGGTACAGATGATGGTGGTACATGCTGAATAAGTCTGCTTTCGCCTCCTCTTAGCTCTTCTACAAGTACCTCCGGCATATCTCGAAGGAAAGAAGTACCTTTTGACATGCACTGCAAGCTTTGCAAGCCAGTAAGCTCCAAATAATAGAGGTTAATCATAGTTCCACATTCTATTTCTATTCGGATCAGTCGTTCCATATCCACTAACGCCAAGTATCTGAGTTTCGGAAAGTGACCTCGACAAAAAGTCAATAGCTCCCCGTCATAGGCTCTAATAAGACGAAGGGTTACCAAGTTACTCATGAGAGTGAAAGAACCAAGTGGATCCTCTTTCAACTCAGACCGGTACAAGTTAAGTCCCCTCAGTTTATGGAGTGAGTTAAAGACTTGAGGAAGGATCCCCATTTCCATCCTCCCTTGAATGCAGAGCTTTTCCAAATCAGGGATGGGCTGTAAAATGTTCAAGTTAAGAACTTCATCATCATTAATAGCATCTAAACCAAGAAAAGTAAGGTTTGACAGCATTGCCACCGAGGCACACAACTCTGGGAAGAAACACTGCTGTACTTTCCGAAGATGAAGTCTCCTTAGCAACTTCAGGTTTCGAGGGTTTTCGGCCAAATCTTTTGTCGCTTCTATGCATTGCAAACTTTGCAGATCTTTTAGATTACAAATGCTGGCTGGAACAGATGCACCGAAAATAAGATTAAATGCTCGCCCTGTGTAATCAAGATAGCATATCACAAACAAATGTCGAAGTTTTTTTAGCTTTGATAGTTCATAAGGTAATTTCTCCACACCAGTAACTCTGAGATCTAATGTTTGAAGGTTGTGAAGGTTTCCCGGTGATTTAGAAATTGCACTCACTTTAGTAAAAGATAGATCAAGATGGTGCAAATTAAATAACTCATAAATGACTTCAGGCACTTCCTTGATTTTAGAAGATCTAAGGCTTAAAACCTGTAATAGCTTGAAACTTTTTAGTGCATTATATATACTAGAAAATGACATGCCATTGTCAAACAATAGGAACAGATGAAGTGTGCTTGAACCAGGATCAGGTTGAATATCCTCACTTCCTTTTTGAATTAGATTAAGCACACTTTTTGAACAGATGAAGTGTGCTTAATGTTAGATGTGGTTTATCCCAACATACAACAAATCTTTTCTTTTTGGATGTGGCTATGACAATATCCCTCAAACGATCATGCATTCTGATCCTTTTTATGCTTCCATAAACATGTTTTTCTACTACTTGGACCAAAGAACGATAAGCCAGTTCCTTGACGTACCCTTCAGCCACTTCCTCCATAGTTATGTCTTTGCTCTTTTCCTCAACAAACCCCTCAAGTGCATAATTGATGTGCCAATTGCAATTGACATGAAAATATAATATATTAAAACATGAGCAAGCCTAATAAATTGAGACTGAAAATGAATTGCAGGAATAAAGATTAATGTTGTTATAAATTCAATAAACAATGTATGACACATACCACATGTAGTAATTCTTTGCTCCACTAATATATCAAATTTGTTGGCGGATCATTTATTTGCTCCGTCGATTCCACATGTTTGAAACTTCATAAAGTTCTCTCCTATAAGAGAATTGATTAAATTGATTCGAGCCGTCCGATTTGATTCTGATGTACCGAAGCAAAACTCTTTTTTTAAAGGGTTAATTGTTGGTATGTCCATTAAAACATTCGAAATTGCTTATTTCCCCATCGAAATAACAAAATATCTCATTTCCCCATTCAAAATTACAAATATTTTGATTTAAGACATCATTTACCTTCTATTAAAAGCTAAAATGTCTAATTTCACTGAGCGACTTCATTTATTTCCTAATTTGATCAATCAAGGTTCTTTGAATAAAACAAAAGATTGTCTCATCCATACAAAACAAACTCTGCCCCAGTAAAATGAAGCAAATAAAATTGACTAAGAGATATATATTTGAATGGATTGACAAATTGAAATACTAAAGTGATTGAAATTAAAGGAAATTTAAAACTCAAAAACGAAAAAGAGGAGATCCGTGGAGGGTTTAGTCATGAAGAAGAAAAAAAATGTGTAATTTTTGTTCCAGAGAACGAGTTTACGTGCCAATTACCAGTTCTCATCATATGTTATCTCTCCAGTAAAATTTGTAAGGCACCTAGTTTTACTCTATATTATAGATATGATTATAGGAGTTGGTAAGCTCACTCTAGGGTGAATTTAACTAAAAAATCTACTCAATTAACTTCAAACGATAAATTTAAATTGTTCAATAAATTTTACATATCAAAAAATCGAAATTTTCTATTTTTAGAGTTTTTAACTATTTTTTTCAGATTTATGAAAATGACTCTAAAATAATAATAAAATAATGAATGTTTGCACATAAAAATTTAAGTGCATATAAATTAAGTTTATTGTCCATTAGATATATATAGATTTAAACTCAGGACTCCTATATTAAAACAATATGACGTACATAAATTATATTGGAAATCTTACCCTGGTTTAGATTTCAAAAGCTCCAGCAGGTTCAAAACAAAACAAAACAAAACAAAACAAAACCTTTGTTAGACCCACTAATTTCATTAGAGAATCATGTTGAATATATAGCGTGGATTAGGGCAAAATTAGTGATGTAAACCGACCTCTTTTTTCGTGCTTAATTAACAAAAGACTTCATCTGTGTTTTTCAACTCAAGCGAGATATATTTGCTGTAGTCATCAAGTTCTACAAACCTGTGAACTAATTAAAACAAGTTTATTTATTTATTAATCGCAAAAAGTCTCTCCACTCCCAACTTTATTTATTTATTAATCGCAAAAAGTCTCTCCACTCCCAACTGATTGTCAAAAGAACCATTGTTGTCGAGTGTCGAACCTCGAAAAGAAAAGAAAAACTCATACTTCCCTATATGGTTAAGGATGTAATTATAATAAATCAAGAACATTTAAGCTTATACAAAAACCTAGACCACAACATTTATATTTCATAAAGAGAGTTAAATATTCTAGTCTCTCAACCATGTCATATCATCAAAGTTTTTTATTTATTGGATGTGTCATAACTCATGCATTGATTTAATCCAATAAATATGTTTTTATTTAATTCTTTAAAAATAAATGTTTGGACATTAAATATGTGGGATCAAATTTATCTTTTTTTTCTTCAAGATAATTTAATATATAGGTTCAAAAAATATAAAAATTCATTTTTATAAGAATAAAAAAGATCTCATTACTAAACAAAAGTAATGAACCAGTGTCTCGCATTTTATTGTTTGTAATTGTATTTTAATTTTTATAATGCATGGATGAAAGACATCTAAAAAAATAAAATAATTTTATAATCATAATTTGCTGACAACTGACATAACTAGATTATTAATGTCAGACATATATGTCCAAAAAATTAACATAACTATTAATACATCTATTGAACTCTATAACTCAGACAAATTAATAGATGACGAAAAGCTCCTTTTTCCAAAAAAAGAAAAATACTTACCATAGACAAATCAGTTAACCATTTATTCTAAGTAAATAATGTTGTTAATCATATTTCTAAAAAACTCTCAACAAGTACGACCGATTAAACGTTCTATTTTTCAAGTTGTACCTCAATTTAGGCCAACAGATTGATCGAAAGCAATTATTCTTCAAATATTACCTCGCAAGCAACTACGTGTATAGCAAAAAAATAGCTAGAAATACTTAGATGGAGATGGCAGCAATCACCAAACTTGAATAATAATTTCAAAGCAGAGAATAGAAATTAATGATATAAGAAAGCAAGTCAGTTAAGAGAAGCAACAACAAAGTCGCTTAAATTATATAAGAATATGTTTTGTTTGAACACGGACAAAAATGTGAGACTTGGGCTAACCTAATGCCTTTCCCTTTCTTTTTCTTTTTTTTTTCTTTTTTTGCACAGGTTGCCTACTGGAAATTTCTTGATATGATTTCATAGATGATTCATCTACTTTGAAGTTTTGCAAAAGAATACACACCACACAACCTCTAGATAAACATTTCTTTGCTCCTATTAAAGTTCTATGAACTGCTCATATCAACTGAGTTGTATAATTTATGGACATATATATAGTAGATTATTGCTTACGGAAATAGATTGTTGACCAAAGTTATATATGGTTACAGCTGGATCACCTAATTTGACTTGTGTACATTCAAACTTCAAAGTTTCAAACAAAATTAAGAAGATAAAAGCATCAATTCAAAAAGAAAGAAAAGAAAGAAAAAAATAAAAGCAACCGACTGAAATATAGCATCCAAAATTACGTACCAAGAGCTCCTGGAGATCTTCATTAATTTTCCACATAGAATTTCTTATCAAATTCTAAAAGAAAAATATATAATTATTATTGATTTTAAAAATGAAGGATACACACTGTTCTGAGCTTGCTCTAATATGAGTCCGTCACTTCAGAGAACCCGTTCCAGCGATTTGAAAATTGAATTTATCAGTGACAAACAATATTTTGCCTGGTGTTCTTAATTGTTTACATTTGCTAATTCATCGTCACTGGACAAAGAAATTCGCCAAAATCAAAGAAAAATCACAATTAGAAACAATGAGAAGTCAAAGTAAGAAAAACTGAACAAAGACGGACAGATGTTCACTCCATTTAATTCAGCATGAGTTGTTTAAGAAACTACTTGGGTTTTGTCAGCTATCACCTCCTCATCACCATCCCTTCAGGGTCTACTGAGTCAGTGCTGACATGCAACTTAATGTGTGAGGTAACAGTCTCTTCCTCTGGAAGGTAGGAAAAAAAAAATGGGGCTTGGTCCCATTTGAGCCATTGGTCTCCAATTAAGCATGAACCAAAGCCTAAATTAAGAAAAAGAGAGAAACATAAATCCCTACTGGAACTTGCTCTGAGCAGGAGGAGACCGAGAGCAAACTATTATCTTCGAACAAGTGCAAATCAATCTATAAAATGAGAACTCTAGAGAAGTTCTAATTTAAAACAAAACTTTAATTTGCCTATTCCGCCAAAGTAATTTCTCTTCTCTTAATCCTCTTCCAAGCAAATTACGGAACTAATCAATAAATTGAAGGTATAATAGTTTTCGAGTCCAGAAGTACTCTGTTTTATTGTAAAGTGTACCCGATTCTGTATCCCCTTCCTCTCCATTGGTATTCATACTTGTATCTTTTGTATTTTATTTATACTTGTATCTTTTGTATTTTTTCGTTTTCTGTTTTTCTTTATGCATCTGTAGACTGTAGTGTTATATGGAAATACTTGAACTCCAAAAGGCACTTGCGAAGCAACTACGGTTCAATGCAGAACAGTAAAAAAAAGAACGAAAAGAAACAACTTTGAACACAACAACTTCCATAATGTAAGTATCAAGTACAAGCACACCACAAATTTTCACAAGCAGCTCAGCAAATTTACAAAAAGAACAACATCACAAATGAAATATCACACACTCTTCTAGCCTAAAAACAATGTACATCCTATAATACTACATACAAAACCATAAATACAAACAGATGTATATACACACTGACAACTAAGGAAAACACATACCAACTAAAAGCCTGCCCAAAATAAAATACGGGCTTACTCATTTTGTTGAGGGTGATGCATTCTTCGATTTGCCAGTGAAGGCCTTCTTTACCTTGGTAAAAGAATGCTTGACCTTTGATCCCACCCCTGATAGTATATTATGAGACTTCTTTTGTGCTGGTTTCATCTCTGTCTCTCTTGCTTCAGCCTTGACAATGAGATCCCTGCCGACTGTCTCAGTCTCTCTCTCCTGACGCCTTTCTTCCTCTTCCTCTTCTTCTTCTTCTTCATGCTCCTCATCCTTGATCTCTTCACTTTTCTTTTCCATTTCAGTGGCTTCTATTTCTGCGTGTTTTTCTTGACTTCTCTTTTCAATTATCTCAACCACTGTACCAGTAACTTCCTTCACCTGTTCTTCTCCATGAATGAAATCCTTTTCATTGCCAACCGGTTCCTTCACAATCTCAGTAACCGTTGGGACTATGGGTATATCAGGACGGCTCTGTTCAATTTCCTGGAAACTTACTGATGAGTTTTTCATGCCCCTTTCAGTAATTTCTACTTGTTCAACTACACTCCTTTTGTCATTGTGGGTCTCAGCCGACAAATTAGTTTGTTTCTCTTCCAGGTTTGAGATTGTCACACCACTTACCTCATCAGCAACCTTTTCTTTGAGTATTTCTTTTGGCTCCTCCTTGAATTGGTTGGCCTCATGTTCTACGAAAACATAATTTTCTTCAACATTCTTCACATCTTTTGGTATTTCTTCATCAACAAGCACCTCATTTTTATGCTCTTCTTCCTGGTGCATGTCCACAGTTTTATTTTCTTCAATCATTTTTTCTGGGTTTGAAGTTTCATGAGCATTTACCAAAGCCTCTTCTACCAAATCCTTGCTATGTTCTCTACAAGCCAAATCTTCTACCTCCTCTGTAAGAGATGATTCTGTTTCAACATCCTGCTCATGTAAGGTAACTTTGGTATTTTCCCCCTCAGTTCTTTCTAGAATAAAGACTCTATCAACACTAACCAAGGTTTCATCTTTTTGCTCAGCAGGTTTCTCACCCTTATGAAAATCTTTCACCACTTCCACAGGATACAAGGTCTTTTCTCCTTGTTTAGGTATTGCCATTTCACCAGTATTTTCCCTAATTTTTTCAATAATCGATATTCCCTCATTAGTAACCAACCCTTCTTTCTTCTGCTCAATGCTTTTATCTTCCTTCTCAAAATCCCTTGTCGCTTCGACAGGAGTAGTGTTTTTTTCACCTTCCTGCTCAGCTACAGCCACAACACTGCTATTTTCCCCTTCATTTTTCTCTACACTCAATAGTCCAACATCACCAAACAGGGTTTTGTTCTTGTCCCCTATAGGGTTCCATGCATCGTCAGCCGGCTTCTCTTCCTTCTCAAAATCTCTTGCCACTTCTATAGGAGACTGGCTTCCTTCTTCTTGCTTGGGTAATTCCCCAACAGCACTCTTTTCAATTTCTTCTTCTGTGGAAATTGCACCATCACCAACGGAAGTATTATCCACCTTCCCGGTCAGGGTCTCTGCCTTTTCAAAATCCCTTGCTATTTCAGCAAAAGATGAGGGTTCTTCACCTTTTTGCTCAGGCCCCACAAGATTGCTACTTTCCTCAATTTTTTCCTCCACTTGGATGCCACCATCACTAACCATGTGTTTATCAGTCGCTTCAATAGCTTTCTCCTCCCCAAGATTTTTGTTCTCTTCTTGCCATAGTATCTTATCCATCAAAAACCGAGATACTGGCAAGTAGTCTTGCTCAACTCCATCTTCCTCCCCATCTTCCTGTACTTTCTTCCCTCCATTTTCCTCTTCTTGCTCTTGTATTTCTGGTTTTACTTCTCTTGAACTAGTTGCATACGATATTTCCTCATCTGTTGTCTCAGGTTCCTTTTTAGTGGTTGTAATCTCTTGTATAGTTTCGTCATCTAATACTTTTGGGATAAATGAGGCATCACTGTTTTGTTTAGTACTATCATCTGTCTTTTGGTTTTCTTCAGATAGTACCTGAATAAAAAGAAAAAGGAAATTAAGGTCTAGTATAGTAAAAGTTGCATAAAGTTGTTAACTACAGTTCTCTACATAAATTATTTCCTGAGATTCCCTTTTTATAGTTATGTGCTCATACCATAATGATCAATTAATTGTAAGGTTTCTTCAACAAAAGACATTTTGTAGACAGTATCTAGGAAGCGAGAAGCCTTTCTCATCGTTTTTCCCTGGTACTGACCTTAGTAATTAAGAAGCTGCTAACAATTGAGGCAAAATCTTGTTCTGGTCCTCCTGATTGATTGCCTTCTTCTTCTATATCCTTGTTTTGTTCAGAAAAATTGGGCACAGTTTCTTCTGTGCCTTCATTGGTTTCGTCGACTGGGCCCTTGTGTTCAGCAGTCTTCAGCAATTCTGTCGCATCAATCTCTCTTTCTGTCTGCCCTTTAGCTTCTTGATCCTGTCATCATATAATATTCCATTACAGAGTTAATGAAACTGATACTGACTTTTAAATTGGAATTACTGGATTTTTATTTAAAAAAAATTTCTCGCATCTTCATTTGTTGGTTGCTGATAGTAAATTTGTAGTTAGATTTATTTATGTACTATGTGGAACTTAAAAAAGCCATACATAAAAAAATATACTGACTAGTCTAGTGGAGGCCGGAAAAATGGTATGGTAATCCTTGGTGCATGTTCAAAAATAAACTTTCAATAAGAATATATATTAACCTTGATCTAAGGCTTATCTCCGTTTGTTTCCTTTTATTAGAAAAAATGAAGTTGTAGTTTCTCAAATGGTTAACACTCAAGTTCCTTACTTTATAATTATAACAGAAAGAAAATGGACTCCTGTTCCTCTTCCATTGCACAAAATCAATGAGCTATTGGCCAGTGCCCAAGAAACTAAATAGGATTTCAAACAGGTCAGATATGCACTCACCGCTACATTCTGATTGGTATCTGTGTTAAATTCTCCCAAGACTGCTTCAAATTCTATATTTGGAATATCCTTCTCTTGTTCAACCTTTTCTATTTCAGAGATCCCTTCTTGTGTCTCAGTCCTGATCAGATTTTCGTCTTTGGTTGAGTTTTCAGGCTCAGCAACAACAGTGTCTAATGCCTCTTCCTGAACTTGTAGCTCCTCAGTTTCTGCTGGTACATCACTTGGAATCATTTCATCAATTAACTTGGTTTTCTGCAGGAAAAAAAACAAATGGATAACTTAGTAAAGAATAAACTGGAATTTGATTTCCATGTTGTTTAGTAATGACAAGCTGGGAAAGACAAAATAACAAACAAAGCAAATTAATGAAAGAAGTGAGAAAAGAGCTTTTCTCCTTTGATCTTGAATATTTTAGCTTTTATATGTACCTCTGCATGTGTTTGTTCCACCACTGGTAAAGTCTCTGATCCATTATCAGTCTGATTTATCACAGCTCCTTCCTCTTTTGCAAATGATGTCACACTGGATTCATCAACGTTTGCATTCACATCTATGTCATCATTTGTTTTCTCTAACAAAGCTGATTCCATCTCAGTGCCACCAGTTGTAGAATCAGGTTGTTCTACAGGAGAAGCTGTAGTTTGAGCTTCTTCAACCTTGTCTTCCTGAACAAGGTGGATTTCTTCTGAAGCTTTGAAATTATCAATTGATGTATCATTTTCATGAAGCTGCAAAGGGTAAATAACCAAAAGAAAATTCCTTAGTTTAGAGCAAGTGAGCCATTAAACAACTATGCCCTGCTGTACCCATATATGCTGACAATAAGACAGGTTCACACTAGCATAATAACATGGGTCTAATACAGATATTGAAAGCAGCAACTCCAATCCTTCCAAGTACTCTCTTGTTTAACAAGAATATGAGCCTTTGCATGAAAACCAACAGTGGGCTTACAGGACTAGTTCAGACCGAACTGATTTAGCTGTGAAACCTTAAAAGTTAGTATTTTGATTGGTACTATGTTATAAAGAAACATACCTCTCCTACAATGTGCTTGTCACTTGGTTCTTCATTTGTCTCAATTGCTTGAGAAACTTTCTCCTCAGGTCCTGTCACTGATTCAATGATACTCTCAGGTGCAACAATGCTTTTCTTGTTTCCAATTTCTATTTCTTCAATTTGCCCTTCAACAGGAACCAAATTAGCAACATCATCCGATTTCTCCTCTACCAAGGCTGATTCTTCTGTTGCTTTCTCCAGATCAGGGGATTCTATTTCAGTTTTAAGTTTCTCAGAATCTATTTCCTCTTCATTTGACATGTTCTTTGACTGTACTACCACATCATGGATCTCAGGATCGGCAATTTTAGAAATCTGTTTAGTATTAAGAAATGAAGAAACTTTTAACTTATTATGAAACCTACAAGAGAACAATTTGAAACTAGCTGTAATAAAAAAAGGAGGACAATGAAGATAGGAACAAAAGAACATTGACAAGCGTTTCAGCCATGCCTGCCACAATCTAATCCTTGGCTAGCCTGCAAGGCAATGGACCAGCAATCTCTAGCTATTTTAAGAAGGAATAAACCCTAAGCCCAAATCATCCCAAATACAATCTCTGACTTGCCATGCCTGTTCCAAACTTGTTCCAAACGAATCCCATATCTCTATCTGTCAACACCAGTGTCTCACCACTTACTCTATGAAGAGACCCTTTTTTAACAAGAAGACAAGGTACAAATAAAGTACAATACAAAAATAGACAAAGCCATGAGCTGCATGGGCCAGTTCAGACCAAGCCAATTTGGTCTAGGAAACCAAGAAAATTGTACTATGTAAAAGAAAACATACCTCTCCTACAATGTCCTTGTCGGTTGGTTCTTTGCTTGTCTCGACTTCTCGAGAAACTTTCTCTTCAGGTACTGTCACTGATTCAGTGGTACTCTGAGGTACAACGTCGCTTTCCCTGTTAAGAATTTCTACCTCAATTTGCCCTTCATCAGGAACCAAAATAGCAGTAGCATCTGATTTCTCCTCTACTGAGGCTGATTCTTCTGTTGTTTTCTCCTGTTCAGGTGATTCAGTTTCAGTCCCAAATTTCTGGGGATCAACTTCCTTTTCAGATAATAAAACCTTCGACTCTTCTGCTGCATGACAGATCTCAGGATCCAGAGTTCCACGGATCTGTTTGAAACAAACAAAAACAAAAATGTTTTATTTGTGTTATGAAGACCATAAGTACACAATTACAAACAAACAGCACATGGCAATGAAGTTTCTTGAAGTACCCATAAAAGATGCCAACACTGGCTTTAAGTACCCACACTGCTACAATACGTTGTAAAATCATCCAGTACATTATAGTGTTGAAGCAATAACGTACCCAATCTGAAAGTTCTTTTTATTTTGTTTTATTTTTTATGTTTATTTTCCTTATCTTAATGTTCAAGTCAATGAAGCTCTCTAGTTGTCTTAATTAGGAAATTACTAACCCCAGAACCAACAATAGAGCAAAAAAAAAAAGTATAAAAGGATAATCAGATATACCAACAGGGGAATGCACAAAGATGCTATACTCAAAATTTACCTCTCCTTCTATATGCTTATCACAAGGTTCTTCAGCCGCCTCAATTCCTTGACCACTTTCCTCTTTAGGCATTTCAGCATCTGTTTCCTCTCCTTGTACCTGTTCACCAGTACTTTGGAGTATAACTTCACTTCCCTCAAATTTCTCACTAACTTGTTCCACACTTGATGAGAGACTGGCATTTGATTTTTCCTCTATTAATTCATCTGATGTACTTTCCATTTGAACTAATTTTACAGTAGTCTCAGTGAGTTCACTTTCATCTTCAAGCTTCTCATCTGAGACAATCTGCATGTGTTCGGTTTCATGACATAATGTTTCACTCTCAACAAGCTGTACTTCAGTGATTTCACTTGGATGAACAATTTGAGAAATCTGTTTTGGGACAAAAGAAAAGTAGATAAAGAAAACATTCATTTAAAAGAAACTTAAAAAAACAGTACAAAAAACCAATATTAATCTTAAGAGTCTGAACAAACATTGCTGTTGTATTGCATATTGCTAAATGCTGAAGGATGTCATGGGCCAGCTATGAGCTACATGGGAGTTCAGGCCAGACCAATTTGGTCTTGAAAACCAAGAACCTTGTACCCTGCGCCATAGTACAAAAGAAAACATACCTCTCCTGCAATGTACTTGTCACTTGGTTCTTCATTTATCTCAACTTCTTCAGAAATCTTCTCTTCAGGTACTATCACTGATTCAGTGGTACTCTGAGCTAAAACACCACTCTCATTGTTTGCAATTTCTATTTCTTCAACTTGCCCTTCACCAGAAACTGAAGTAGCAGCAGCATCTGATTTCTCCTCTACTGAGGTTGATTCTTGTATCTCTTTCTCTTGTTCAGACAATTTTGTTTGAGTCTCAAGTTTCTGTGGATCTACTTCCGTTGCAGTTAATACGGCCTTTGACTCTTCTTCTGCTGAATCGCAGATCTCAGGATCGGCAGCTCTACGAATCTATTTGAGGTAAACAAACACATTACTTGTTATGAAGAACATACAGACACAATTTAAAACCAATAGCTTTAAAAGGCAAAGTTTCTTTAATCAGAGCTCGATGCTCTAAGACCAAGTTAAAGAAGTAACACAAAATCAGGTAATATGTTGTATGGCTGGAGGCTGGAAATAAGGATAAAAAAATCTCGTAGACCTGCTTTACGTGCACATACTACTACAATGAGTTGCAAGATCATCCAAAACAAACAATACTGGATCCAAAAGTCACCATATAATTGTAGTGTTGAAGCAATAAGGCACCCATCCCAACATTTCTATTTTATTTTGTTTTATTAACTGAGTTTCTTTTCCTTATCTTGATGTTAAAGTCAATTGGAGCTCTCCATGTCTTAATTAGGAAATTACTAACCCCAGAGCCAACAATGGAGCAAAAACAAAATTATCAATGAATAATCAGATACAAAAATAAAATGTAATCAGTAAATTCCAATAGTGGAATGGACGAAGATGATCTATGTTAATTTACCTCTCCTTCTATATGCTTGTCACATGGTTCTTCAGGCACCTCAACTCCTTGAACAATTTCTTCTTTTGTCATTTCAGCATCTATTTTCTCTGCTTGTACCTGTTCACCAGCGCTTTGGGGTAAAACCTCACTCTCCTCAGATCTTTCAATAATTTGTCCCACGCTTGAGGAGAGATTGGTATTCGAACTTTCCTCGATTAAATCACCTAATGTGTTTTCCATTTGATCTGACTGTAAATCAATCTCTAAATGTTCGGCTTCAGGATTTACTATTTCACCTTCAACAAGCTGTTCGTCAGTTATCTCACTTGGATGAACAATTTGAGGAATCTGTTTTACAAGAAGAATGGTAGATGAAGAAAACATCAATTATGAAGCCCGTCAAAATTAGAAAAAGAGAACTTAATCTTAGCAAATTAGGAGCTACATGGCCAGTTCAGACCAACTACTCGTTCTTGGAAAACAAGAAGCTTTTGCTCTGTGTTATGGCACAAAGAAAACATACCTCTCGAGCAATGTCCTTGTTACTTTGTTCTTCATTTGCCTCAACTCCTTGAGAAATCTTCGCTTCAGCTACTGTCACTGATTCGGTGGTACTCTGAGGTTTATCACTTTCCTTGTTGGTAATTTCTGTTTCTTCGATTTGTCCTTCACCAGGAACCAAAGTAGCAGTAGCATCTGATTTCTCGTCTACCGAGGCTGATTCTTCTGTCGCTTTCTCCTGTTCTGGTGATTCTGTTTGAGTCTCAAAAATCTGAGGATTTACTTCCTTTTCAGTTAATACGGTCTTCGACTCTTCTTCTGTCGCTTCATTGATCTCAGGATCTGCAGTTCTACGAATCTGTTTGAGATAAACAAGCACAAGAAAGTTTTACTTATTATGGACATGTAAGGACACAATTCCAAAGTAACGGCACATGACAATAAAATTCTTAAATTGGAACTTGATGCGTTAGGACCAAGTTAAATAGAAGTAACAGAAAATCAGGTAATATGTGATATGGCTGGAGCCAGGAAAAAGGTGCAAAAGACCACAAAACCTGTTTTAAGTACCCAATGTTACAATAAGTTGTCAATTATCCAGAATATACAACATTGGACCCACAAGTCACTATACAAAGTCAAAGCAACAAGGTACCTATTGCAAAAATTCTTTTATATTTTGTTTTTTTTTTGTTTCTTTTCCTTATCTTAATGTTGAAGTCAATGGAGCTCTCCAGTTGTCATAATTAGGAAACAACTAACCCCAGAACAAGAAATGTTGCAAGAACAAATTATAAATGGATAATCAGATATATATATAGATAATATGCAATCAGCAATCCAACGGTGGAATGAACAGAAACACTGTACTGAAAATTTACCTCTCCTTCTATATGCTTGTCACACGATTCTTCAGCAGCTTCGGTTCCTTGATTAGTTTCCTCTTTTGGCATTTCAGTGTCTATTTTCTCTCCTTGTATCAGTTCACCAGTACTTTGGGGTAAAACTACACTGTCCTCAGATTTTTCATTAATTTGTTCTGCACTCGAGGAGAGATCGGCATTTGGCTTTTCCTCGATTAATTCTTCTGGTGAATTTTCCATCTGATCTGACTTGAAATCAGTCTCAGTGAGTTTGCTTTCATCTCCAAATTTCTCATCCGAGGCAATCTCCGAGTGGTGGGCTTCAGGACCTACTATTTCAGTCTGAACAAGCTGTTCTTGAGTGATCTCACATGGATGAGCAATATGAGTGATCTGTTTTTGGAAAAAAAAAAAAGAAAGTATATGATTCAGTGATGAAAACCTTAGAAAATGAACCAAAAGAAAGTATATCATTCAGTGATGGAAACCTTATAAAATGAAACAAAAGAAAGGCAATCTTAATCTTAGGAGTGTGATCTAGGAGTGCTGGTGCATTCTGCATTGCACTGATTTCACCTTTTTATTCTCTAGTTTCCCCTGTGGGACTCGGAGCGGGAGGTACCAGGTCTAGTAGAGACAGTAACGAACATACTAGCGATAATCAACACTCGGCCGAGCACTCGCTCTAACCAGGGCTCTCAAGGGACCGATTTTTTTTTATTTAAGATAAAAGATAATAAAAATTAAAAAAGTAGGAAAATAGAAAACCTTTTTTTAAAAATAAGATGGACGGATTACCATTCCCCTATTTTTTGTTTAGGAAATTAAATAAAAAAATTAAAAAAGTAGGAAAATAGAAATTTTTTTTAAAAACAGGAAGGACGGATTTCTACCCCCGTCCGTCACCCTTGGACGCACACTTTCGGATTTTTTTTCGAATTTTTTTTCGGATTTTTTTTCGAACTTTTTTACCTTTGTTTTTTCTTACTATGTAAATTTTATTATTTATTTTCTTAAATAAAAAAATTAATATATGTGTGTGTAAATATAAAATAAATAAGTATATTAATATAGAATAAAATCGTAATTATACGAGTGGTTCCAAAAGTATCACTCCTTTATCATTTTAGTCTGTAATATTTGAAAATTATCCATTTGGTCCTTCAAGTAATTTTTTTTCCATTTTAGTCCTTAAAGTTTCAAACGTATTATTTTAGTCCCCGTTATGTTCTTACTTATTTAATTTTTATTATTTATTTTCTTAAATAAAATAAATCGACCTTTAATATAAGTATCCATTCAAAAAAATGATAATTACATCTATCATAGAAATATAAGTATCAAACACAACAAATAATACAAAATAATATGAAACAATATAAACAATATCAAATTAATAGTTATTAAGACTGATCTAGACATAATTATTAAAAAATACAAATAATATTAAAAAAATATTATTCACCACATCACATACCAATTAACTTAATATTAACATTTATGTTGGTGCCATTTAAGGAATATATTTTTTTTTCCAAAAATATAAATGTAGGCGTGATTATAATTTTTAATTTTTATTATTTATTTTCTTAAATAAAAAAATCGGGACCAATTTGATATAAATTAAAAACTTGATAGGTATAATTATCATTTTTCCATGATAGGCGTGATTATAATTTTTTAAATGAATAACAAATGTAGGATCAATTTGGTATAAATTTAAAACTTCAGGGACTAAATTTGTACATTTAAAATTTTAAAGAATAAAATGATAACTAAGTGATAAATGATAAATGAGTGATGTTTTAAGGACTATTGGTATAATTTATTATAAAATAATAAATTAAATTTAAAAACTAACCGATTTGTGAGACTCTGATGACCTTCAACCCAGCCAACTTATTTTTCTTTTGTGTTCTTGATGAATGAGTTTGTATATAAGATACTACGTCTATCAGGCTATTTATAGTGGTGCTTCACAAAAAAAGACGTTAAAAAAAAAATCTGTCCAACATAATTGAGGGTGAGCGCCGGTAAAATTCGGAGGTGGGACGGGAAATACTTTACCGTGTATTGTTAAAAAAATATTAAATTAAAGTTGGACGGGGTTTAGAAATAAAACTCAGAGAGACGGAGCTGCCCTGGTGGACGGACGTGGGTAGGGAACCCGTCCAGTGTCTTGGACGGGGGTCATAAATCCGTCCTTTTTATTTAAAAAAAAAGTTTTCTTTTTTCCTACTTTTTTAATTTTTGTTATTTAATTTCCTAAATAAAAAAAATCAGGGACAAGAATGATAATCCGTCCTTCTTATTTTTAAAAAAATGTTTTCTGTTTTCCTACTTTTTTAATTATTATTTTTTTTCTTAAATAAAAAAAATCGGCTCAAGGGATTCATATTTAATTGAATTTTAAAAATCTCGATACTAATTTACATAAATTCTTTTCACGGATATCAGACCCGATTCGAATAATATTTCGAATTTTGTACTCAAGTATCTCAAATAATAATAATAATAATAATACATGTTTAATATGAACCAATGCATCATTTTACATTATAAAATATAAATTAAAAATACATTTTTAATTTAGCTAACTTGCATGTTATAAAAAATGAATTTTTATAAAACTAATGTGATCTAATTACCATAATAAGAAATAATTTTAATATAGCATTTGACTTTAAATAAATTATTATTTATAAAAATAAATAGAATAAAAAATTATCATCATTATCACTAAGTCTAATCTAACCAGAGTAAAATTAGGGTGAGTTTAACTCAAAAACTACTAAATCGATTTCAAACGACAAATCTAAATTGTTAAATAGGTTCTTCATATTAAAAGCTTGTAGGATACTAAAATTTTTATTTTAGAGTTTTTTAAGTATTTTATTTTAGTTTTTTTTAAAAATAACTTATTTTTATATATAAATATTCATTATTTTATTATTATTTTAGAATTATCTTAAAAAATCCGAAAAAATAGTTAAACAACTCCAAAAATAGAAAATTTTAGTATCATATGAGATTTTGATATGAAGAAATTATTGAGCGATTTGGACTTATCGTTTGAAACCGATTCAGTAGTTTTTAAGTTAAGCTCACCAAGCCTTTTGGTGAGTTTAACTCAAAAACTACCGAATCGGCTTCAAACGATAAATCCAAATCGCTCAATAGATTCTTCATATTACAAATGAGTATGTTAATTATATAATTAGACAAGTAATATATTTTTATGTTAAAATGGGAGAAAAGTCAAAATGTATTATAATTACATATACATATCTTTCTATTAAAAGAATTTAATTTTTTTTGTCGGATTTGTAACATATTTCGGATTTAGATCAAACAAGATAAAAAAATGTGAATAAAAAAAATAAAGTGGATCATATACAAATCCAGTAATTATCAAATATATTTTTCAGATTTATATACAGATATATTCTTGCAAATTCGGATCAAATTATTGGCTTATGAATGTCCATTGACATCCTTAATTGTAATTGATAAACATAGTATTTTTTTCAAGTAAGATGTTTGTCATGAATAAACACTTTTTTTGTTTTGGGTGGAATTAAAAACATAAGGGATATTAGGGGTGTCAATGGGTCGGGTTGGTATTATTTTTGACCCGACAAGACTCGACCCGATTTAATTCAGGTTAAAATTCTTCGACAAGTAACTGACCTATTTGGGTCACGGGTCAATCCGACCCGATCCGACCCGACTAAATTGATTAAGCATTTAATAATTATTTTTTTATATTTTTATGTAACTTAATCTTAATTAGTATATAATTAATCTTAATTAATATATAATTAATCTTAATTAATATATAATTAATCTTAATCACTATATAAATAAATTTTAATTAGTGCAAAATTTCAAAATTAGACCTAAAAAAAAATTATTTTGATCATTTCAGATTGACCCGACTTGACACGAGTTAAAAATTATTGACCTATATCTTAGGTTAATTTGAGTTGGGTAAAAAATTAACATTATACAAATTGGATTTTTTTTTAATCTTTAAACAGGATGAACTGAAAAGTGTTGCAAAATTTTATCATTTTTGTAAGTCTATTCAATGTATAAATATATAATAGTATGATTGGATCCCGATTTTATTTATTGACAGCCCTAATGATACTAGATATACTTGCGGATATTCTTATTATTTAATAAGATTCAATTTGTTATAACAACGATCAGGCCCCAATTTCATGCAAACCCCGCGTCAAAATTCACACCTTGACTGGACCCAAATATTCGGAGCTTTATTTAAGAGAACCAAAGTGACATGTACGTGATATCCTGGTGTTTCTATCCTCTGATCATTTCTTTTTTTTCTCTTCAGAGAGAGAGAGAGAGAGAGAGAGAGAGAGAGATAGAAGGTAAAGGTTTACCTCTTCTTCTGTGTGTTTCTCATTTGCTGCTTCTATCTCCTCTGCTTCCTCTTCTTCTAAAATCACACTTTCTTCCTTGGCAACTGACCCCTCTGCAATTTCTTCTACACTTGCGCTCAATGTGGCATTGACGTCTGAGTTTTCCACAGCAGAGACTTCGTCTGTTGCTCGGTCTGGTATGATTGGCTTCACATCTGACTCTTGGCTTGGTTGATCTTGTCCGGCTAAAATTTCAGTTTGACTGGTTTGCACTTCGCTTGTATTGTTGGGTTCGATTGAAATTTCCTTCTGCTCTGTGGTATATTCCAATTCAGCTGATTTTGCATCTATATCAATGGATTTGCTTTCATCATCAAATTTCTTATCTGAGGCAACCTCCAAAATTTCTGTTTCAGGAGCTACTGTTTCACTTTGGTTGTGCTCTACTTCATTGACCTCACTTGGAATGGTAATTTCAGGAATCTGTTTTAGGTGATGAAAAGACGAGTAGAATATTAACCATGATAAACACTACAAGCAAGCAAGTAATAGAAATAAAGAAAAATTGTTTGATTGTGGGCTGCTGCTAAGTGCATTGATGATGATATTCAGACAGTGAACTTAATCGTACTGGTTATCATTCTTCTACCAATCTTTCTAGCATAAGGTACAAATTTTGGGTAATTATTATAAATTGGCCTTTTTTTTTAGTGTGGAAATTTTTTGTCCTTTTGAAAGTCTCTTTTTTTAGGAAATTCATGTTTCTTCAGCACCAAATGATACATATTGGACAGATCTGACTAAAATGGAATTAGTACTGGTATGGTACACCTCTTTAGACCTCATGTAGATGGCAGAGTTTTTTATTTTTATTCATTTTAGTGAGATTGGCATTTGACCTCTTCAAGTTGCTTCTCAGTTGATTCTTCGACATTCTCTGCTACTTCGGCTTCCTCTTTTGGTGCTTCAACAACAATATTCTCTTCTTGTGTAGTTGCTTTGTCCTCTTTAGTAATTGACCTCTCATCAACTGGTTCTATGCTTGAGATCAATGCCGTGCAAGCCTCCGAGCCTCCCAATACTGAGATGTCATATGTTGCTTGGTTTGCTTCAGTTGGCTTTGTCTCTGACTCTTCACTTTGTTGATCTTGTTGAATAATACTAATGCTTGGCTCAGTGGAAGTTTCCTTGTGCTCGGTTGTACTCTCTACTTCAGTAAGCTGATTTGATAAAGAAAAAAAGAAGAGAATTGTGTACTAGTGATTAGGCAGAGAAAAAAGAGCAACACACCTCAAACAATAATAGTAAAAGTTTGATATTCAGCGTTTTAATGTTCAATTAAGAGGTTTATGGATAACAACTTCAAGGCACAGTTTGAAATGTTACTTCCTTTTTTATCAGAATTACTTGGGTTGGAACTTTTTTTTTAAGAGAATTAGAAGGTAAAGGTTATCTCAAATGAAACTGAAACTGGTGGCATGACCAATTTTTCAAAAAAAAAAAAAAAGGGTGATGCCTTGAGAGCCCCTCAATTTTTTGGACATGCACACATCCCTTCAAACTATGCAACTTGTGACAAATAACCCACCATGCCATCAATTGGTTATCTAATACTTAATTATAAATCATATAATGACTAAAATATCCTTATATACATATAATATAATATTTGACATATTTATGTTATGAGAATTTTTATTTGCATAAACTTATTAACTATTTTAAACATGGGTGGAGATCCATTGATAACTATTTATTTGACAATAAATTTTCAAATAATTCTAAATAAGATCTTAAAAATAGAAAAAAAATTATAGACATATTTTGGAACTTATAGATTAATTGTGTTTCAAAATTTCATGCAATTTAAGTGTCATTTGATACTCCATTCAAGACTATCAAATTGGATGAAATTTTCAACAGTCCATATTTAACGATCTTTGATGAAATACCAATTGATACTTAAATTATATGAAATTTAAAAAACAATCAATCTATAACTTCAAGAACATGTCTATAAACATTTTTCTACTTTTAAGATTTTTAAAATTATTTTGAAATTATTTAAAAATGTGTTGTCAAGATTGTCCAAATAATAGTTGTCAAACCCACCCTTTAAACATTACATGCACTTAATTAAATAATCGTTACATAATATATTTGTTTATTTTTTATGCTTTATTTTATCTTTTTAAGAAAGATATAGTTACTTAAATAATTAAAATTGATAAAATTTTGTTCTAACAAATGTTATGAATAAGAAAATATTTATTAATTTAAACTTGTTGTTGAAAATTGTAAAGTATTATAAAAAATAAAACATAACTTTTTTTTTTTATCAATTTTAATTATTTAGGTAACTATATTTTGTTATAAAGATAAAATAAAACATATAAAATAAAATTAAAATAAATACCAAACATTTTATATAATGATTATTTAATTAAGTGTCCATAATGTTTAAAATAGTTAATAAATTTCTGCAAAAAATTAAAAATTTATATAGCATAAATATTTTTAATATTATACTATAGGCATATAAGGGTATTTTGATCATTCCATAATTTACAATTGAGTATTAGATAGTAAATAATAGTCGGTGGGTCATTTGTCACAAATGACATAATTTAGGTTGTTGTTTGTTCAAATTAAAAGTTCGGAAGCTAATTTTTCACAAGTCAAAAATTCAGGAGACTCTTGAGTCATTACCCAAAAAAAAAAAAAATGTAGAGGTTTACCTCTTCTTCTTTGTGCTTTTCATTTGGTGCTTCCTCTTTTGGCATTTCAACAACATCATCCTCTTTTTGTAAATTCACACTTTTTTCCTTAGCAACTGATCCCTCTCCAATTTGTTCCACACTTGAGCTCGATGCGGCATTATCCTCTATGTTTTCCACAGTGGAGACTTCGTCTGTTGCTTGGTCCAGTACAGCTGGCTTCGCATCTGACTCTTGGCTTGGTTGATCTTGTTCGGCTATAATTTCAGTTTGATCAATTTGTAATTCTCTTGTATTGCCGGGTTCAATTGAAATTTCATTCTGCTCTGTTGATTCCTCCGTGGTACTTTCCAATTCAGCTGGTTTTGTATCTATGTCAGTGGATTTGCCTTCATCATCAAATTTCTCATCTGAGGCAACCTCCAAAATTTCTGTTTCAGGAGCTACTGTTTCACTTTGGCTATGCTCTACTTCATTAACCTTGCTTGGAACGGTAGTTTCAGGAATCTGTTTTTGGGGATAAAAAGATGAGCAGAACATTAAATATGATAAACCTTACAAGTAATCAAGTAATAGAGATACAAAAAAATTTGTTTGATTGTGGACTGCTGCTAAGTGCATTGATGATGATATTCAGACAGTGAACTTAATCTTAGTAGTTATCATTCTTCTACAATCTTTCTAGCATAAGGTCCAAAATTTGGGTAAGTATTATAAATTGGCCTTTTTCTGAGTGTAGAAAAATTTGTCCTTTACAAAGAGTCTTTTTTAGGAAATTCATGTTTGTTCAGCACCAAAATGGTACAGATCTTACTGGAGAGAGTTGAATACAATGGAATTGGTACTGGTACAGTACCCCTTTTTAAACCTCATCAAGATGGCACAGTTTTTTATTTTCTTATTGAGATTGACATTTGACCTCTTCAATTTGCTTCTCAGTTGATTCTTCGACCTTCTCTACTACTTCGGCTTCCTCTTTTGGTGCTTCGACAACAATATTCTCTTCTTGTGTGGTTGCTCCATCCTCTTTAGTAATTGATCTCTCATCAATTTGTTCTATGCTTGAGATCAATGTTGTATTAGCCTCTGAGCCTTCCAATACTGAGATATCTGTTGCATCATTTGCTTCAGTTGGCTTTGTGTCTGACTCTTCACTTCGTTGTATAATACTAATGCTTGGCTCAATTGAAGTTTCCTTGTGTTCGATTGTGGTCTCTGCTTCAGTAATCTGATTTGAAAAAGAAAAGAAGAAGAAAAATGTGAATTAGTACACCTTAACTGATTAGGCAGAGAAAAACTGTAGTGCACCTCAACTGTAATAGTACAAGTTTGATGTTTAGCGTTTTAATGTTTAATTAAGAGATTTATGGATAACAAATTCAAGACATAGTTTGATTATGTTACTTACTTTTTGACCAAAATTACTTGAGATGGAACCTTTTTTTTTTTGAGAGAGTTAGAAGGTAAAGGTTATCTCAAATGAAAAAAAATGCTGGTGGCGCGACCACTTTTTCAAAAAAAAAAATTACATATAAAGGTTTACCTCTTCTTCTGTGTGCTTTTTATTTGCTGCTTCCTCTTTTGGCATTTCGACAACATCATCCTCTTCTTGTAAAATTACACTTTCCTCCTTAGCAATTGATCCCTCTCCAACTTGTTCTACACTTAAGCTCGATGTGGCATTATCCTCTGAGTTTTCCACTGCTGAGACTTCGTCTGTTGCTTGGTCCAGTACAGCTGGCTTTGCATCTGACTCTTGGCTTGGTTGATCTTGTTCGGCTATAATTTCAGTTTGATCAATTTGTAATTCTCTTGTATTGCCGGGTTCAATTGAAATTTCATTCTGCTCTGTTGATTCCTCCGTGGTACTTTCCAATTCAGCTGATTTTACATCTATGTCAGTGGATTTGTTTTCATCATCAAACTTCTCATCTGAGGCAACCTCCAAAATTTCTATTTCAGAAGCTACTGTTTCATTTTGGCTATGCTCTACTTCACAGCCCTCGCTTGGAATGGTAATTTCAGGAATCTGTTTTAGGTGATAAAAAGATGAGTAGAATATTAACTAGGATAAACCCTACAAGTAAGCAAATAATAGAAATACAAAAAAAAAAAGAAAATATTAGTGAGGTTGGCATTTGACCTCTTCAATTTGATTCTCAGTTGATTCTTCAATCTTCTCTGCTACTTCAGCTTCCTCTTTTGGTGTTTCGACAACAATATTCTCTTCTTGTGTAGTTGCTCCATCCTCTTTAGTAAATGCTCTCTCATCAACTTCTTCTATGCTTGAGATAAATGTTGTGTTAGCCTCTGAGCCTTCCAATACTAATATGTCATCTGTTGCTTGGTTTGCATCAGTTGGCTTTGCTTCTGACTCTTGACTTTGTTGATCTTGTTGAATAGTATCGATACTGGAGTCATTCAAAGTTTCCTTGTGCTCAGTTTTACTCTCTGCTTCAGGAATCTGATTTGGAAAAGAAAAGAAGAAAAGAAATGTGAACTAGTAAAACCTCACTAATTTGGTGGAGAACAATAGCAGAGTACCTCAATTATAATACTGAAAACTTTAATCTTCAGCATTTTTTAATGCTTAATAAAGAGGTTTTATAGATAATAAAATTGAGGCACATTTTGGATTACACGACTCCCTTCGTGACCAGATTACATTTTAAGACTCTGTACAATAGACTAATGCATGAAATATGGAGTCAGTAAAAACTAAAAAGCATGGATACCTCTTCTTTATCATGTGTGATGCATGGTTCTTCAACCTCCTCTAGTCTCTGAGTGATCTCCTCATTTGTCAGAGTTTCAGCTACAGTCTTCTCTTCGGGTTTCGCTTCCAACTCCAATTCATCATCATTTTGAAGTATTGCACTGGCTTCCTCTTCTACATGGCTTGATGTCTCACCAATTTCAGGTTTCTCAGTCTCAATTTCAATTGTTGATGCAATTTTCAAACCATCTTGTTCGGCTGCCTTTTCTGGTAACGACTGATCCTGTTCAAAAGATCTTTCACTAATACTATTTTGTACTTCTTCTTCTGGAGCTTCAGTGACCTCAGTTGAACCTTCTGCTTCACTAATCTGTTGGTGATAAGGAAAAAAGAAAGAAAAAGAGTTCATATATAGGATAAATACTAGGTGGTCTGAAATTGCATATGATGCAAGTTTCAGCTCAAACATTAACCAATAACTAATTCCTACTTCAATTCCAATAAAAACATTGCAAAAAATTCAAAAAGGAAACAGAAAAGTGCACCAATAAAATAACTCAAACGTAACTATTACTTGTTAGTGTTAATATGGAAATTAACGAGGATAATAATAATGATAGAATATATCAAATTATCGACATACCTCTGGTTCATCTTGATTACATTGTTCTTTAATCATTTCATCTTCCTCATCTGAATTTGGTTCCGCAACTGATTTTCCAGTGCTGTCCTCTTGGCTCATAGATGATGTTATGGATTCTGCATGCACATCTGATTCGGTACCAAGTCCAAGACTCTCAGAGACAACTTCATCATCATCAATTGGAGACAGACTCTGTTTCAACAATTACAAAAGGAAAATTTGAAATTCATATAGTGGTGGAGTCAAAGTCGGAATCTACTTCAGCAAATCTATCTGGTTGGGTAATTATAGGAAAATACTGGTCAAAAAACAAGTTTTTGTCAGTATGACATAGTTTCAATTTGAGTAAAAGAAGTACATGCTTTAGAATTATCCATACATGCAAAGTGTAGATAAGCATTCACAAAGAAAATTAGTCTTCTCTTGGAAGATTAGGAGGAAAAAAAATATCATCATCACAATATGAAAGTTTCAAATTTTTAAGAAATGCACCTCTTCTGTAGTTTCATTCTTGATGTTATCATCTTTTTCTGATGGATCTTCCTCGTTTTGAATGCTAGGTGCGTTTTCTTGTTCAATATTGTCCAACAAATTCTCTTCTGTTTTCTCTTCAACTTCGAAGTTTTGTTCCACTTCTTCTGGCTTGTTTGTGTTAACCTTTTCATCGTCTTTGATCTGATCTTCAGATGTGTTTGCCTCTATATCAGCTTTATCTGGAAGCTGTTGCAGAATGGAAAAAAAAATAATAAATGAAAAAGCTACCTCTAGTGGATATGCTTGAAATAGAACTTCAAATAAAGATGATTCTAAACCAAAGGAAAAAAAAGAACTAAGACAAATGTTAAAACATGACTCTAAACCAAAGAGAAATTTTACCTTATTTGGTTCATGAGAATCAACAACCTCCATATTATCTCTTTCTGAATCAACAACCTCCATATACTCCTTGTTCTCTTTCTCCATCTCTGAAAGTGTTGTGCTTTCACTTGGTGTTTCTTGGAGAGCCTCTTCACTTTTTGTCAACTGAGGGGAGACAGAGTCTTCACTGAGAAGTTCTGTCTCCTCTCTTGGGATTTCAGCATCTGTCAAAGCTGCAGGGTTGTTGCTTGGCTCAATTGGCTCAGATATCTGCTGGAGATAATTGATTATTTAAATGAAAAAAATGAAATAAAACATGAATGACCCTATAAGAAAATCATATATATGATGGCAATGCTTATTTTTTTTTTGAAAAGAAGATTCTAATACTTAATTACATACCACTTCTATATTTTCTTTGTCAGCCTCATCATCTTTACCATTTTCTTCTGCAATTTCATCTCCGATGCTGTCATTTGCATCGAGTTTTCCAGCTATATCAATCTCCCTCGCTTCTCCAGCTTTCTCATCATTATTTACAACTTCTTCATCATTACTAAGTATTTCTTTAGAATCCAATGTAATCTCATTTTGCGCGGCATTCTGTTCAATCTCCTCTGTTTCTTCAATCGGTTTTGTTTCTATTGTATCTTTCTCGGCATATACTTCTTCCTCTGACGGAGAAGGTGTTGATTTTTCAAGTTGCTCTTCAGTTGCAAAGATAGACTTGAATTCTTGCTCTGTTTCTTTATGCTGTTTCATATAAACAACCAGAGAAATTTAAAAAAAAAATACTTACTTTGTAGTGAGTTCAAAAAGAACATTTATGGTGCCTCATGAGAATTGTTTTTTTTCTACCTTCAACTCATCATCTCCTTCGGGTTTCTTTTCTTCGCTGTCATTTGGAGTTGCTTCCTCAGTTTTCATTGGTGCATCAATGCTCTCACTCAGCTCTACTTCTTCAGGACTCTGCTAGGAATATTTTAAAATTATGTTTAGTAGCACAATATAGTTATGAGAGGACAATGATATATCATATATGCAACAAAATGTAAGCACCGACCTTTGCATCATCTTCATCTTTGATTTTCTCAATATCCCTATTATCTTTTTCACTGGTCGGAGCCTTAGTCTCAGAATCCTTTATTTCAATTTCAGGCATTACATCTCTAGTTGTCACTGTTGCAAGGGTAGATTCATCGGATATGTGCTCGGAATCTTCATCAAATTTTCTGGTTTCTTCATTTGTTATTTCTTGATGAGATGAAGTTATATCATTATGGGCAGCATTTTCTTCATTGTCATTTTGCACTGTCTCATCCTTTTCACCCACACCAATGGTGTCTTCAGTTGGTTTGACTTCTTCAGAAATCTGTTTTGAAAAAGCATCAAATGGAAAGCTACCAAATTAGTTATGACTAATTGCTTCTTTAATGGAACTTAAAATTCATAGATGAAGGATATTGTTCGTACATCCTTCTCATTGTTGGCTAGCTGCTTTATTAATGAAACTTAAATTTCATAGATATCTAACAAATCCATCAAGTGGATTTCAATACCACACCAGCTGCAGTTAGGTAGGTTTCCCGCGTGTACTAAGCAAGACTATACCAACTGGACCCCATTTATTTCTCAGCTCCTTTTCTGTTGCTCTTTGTGTTGCTTAACTTATGTCTCACGAAAAGACCATTTGACTTGTTGACTATACATGCAACGTTTAACTTCAGAAAATGTCTCACTTTTTTCCTTGTCCATTTTATTAAAAAAATAGAAATGATATTTCTTACTTCGGAAGGATACAAAATTCTTAAAGTACAAAATTCTGAGGCAGAGGCACTCAATGCATGCATTCAAACAACACTTCTGGATTTGTAACTCGTTTAAGAATAGGAATGTTATCACTATTATAATTTATGAAACAGGAATGTGCGCAAAAAAAGGTTTCAAAGTAGCATTGGTCTTAGTGGTGGATCTAGCCGCTAATACAAGCCTGGACACTTCTACAATCTATACTTGATTTATTCTAATAAAATAGAATGAGATTGAGGATTATTATGACTATTTTCAATTTTAAACCCGGACATGTATGTAACCTTAGTTTCATACCATTTCTGGAGTTTCCTTTTCTTTGCTTGCCTCTTCTGGCACGATTTCTTCAGAAACAACCACCTGAGGGACATCTCTATTTTGAACCTCTGCTTCGGCTACACATTCCTTCTCTTCAGCCCAATTTTCTTCATCAGCCTATGGAAGAGTATAATAGACATTTTTGATACTTTGAGAAAGGAGTTTTCAACTTGAAAAGGTTGTACTTGGGAAGAAACCTAAATGGTTTTATCTCATAAAGGTCCTGCAATTCAGGTACAAAGCCGGTTTAATACTGCACCAGTTGGTTGCAAACAGATATGTATTATTGACATCTTACTCCCTTCCAATTAGCTCATTTAGGGGTACCTGTTCTGTTTGCACTTCTTCAACATCAACTTTTTCCTTTGCCTCTTCCAAAACCTCTTCTAAAACCGGAGGTGTCACACTTGATGGATTTTCAACTTCCTTGATGTCCACCTCCTTTGTAACTTCTTCTTCAGGATTTCCATTTGCATTTTCAGTTTCATTCTGATAATCTCTTTCAGACAAGTCCACCATTGAAGTACTTTGACTGAAATCCTTGTCAGTCTCATCTTCTTCAGATATCTGATTAAAATACCAGGAGACAGAAGAATTGTCTGGTTAGTTGAAATAGTACAATGTAAGCATATAAGCCATTAAGTTGTTAAACCAAAAAAAAGAAAAAAGAAAAATAGTACAAAATACTCTAGTAGAAAAAGTAAAGAAGTTCAAACAAGTCTTGCGCATGCCAGAAAACTATTAATTTGTGTTGAAAAGAAACTAGAAATAGAAATCTTTATACCGTACCTGATTTTTCTGTGCTTCTTCTTTTATTTCTTCTTTGATATCTGCACTTTCCTTAGCCTCTTCCAAAATCAATGGTGTCGCACTTGCAGGAATATCAACCTCCTTGACCTCTTCTGGCATATGTTCAGATCCTTCATCACTTTTTCTTGTTTCTTCATTCGTAATTGGCCGATAATATAAAGTTGAATCCTCATGAGGGATAGTTTCCTTATAGTCAATTTGACTTGTCTCGTGCACTATAGCTGTGGTTTCTTTAGTTTGTTCAGTTTCTTCACAGATCTGTTTAAAATGAGTTGTGAAACTATCAAACTTACTACAACTTTAAATTAAGTATTGCACCTATTTGTGCTTGAGCATCTAATTATGACATAAAGCAGCAAGCTAGTGGATCTCTCAATACTTTGCCTGTTAGTTTTGATATCAGTATATACAGTAAATGCGAGAAACAAGCCATCTTAGTACTGTACCAGACAGGTGTTGTACTGTACCATTTCTGGAGTTTGATTTTCTTGGCTCACCTCTTCTAGAGTGGTTTCTTCTGAACTCGCTACCATGGAACCTTCTCTGCTTTGCTCCTCTGTTTCATCTAGCTTCTCTTCAGCCAAATTCTCTTTGGCAGTCTAAAAGGGACAAAATAGACATTCAAGATGGTTTGTTGTTAACCGAACCAAATGACTTGATTTAAAACAATCTGCAATCCTGGTACAGTGCCAATGTACCAGTTGCCTCTCAAACTGATATGTAATATTGGTATCTTACTTACCTCAATTTGGAGTGTTTGTTCCTTTTTCACTTCTTCTAACATATCATCTCTTCCCTTTTCCCCTACCAAATCCTCTTCAGCAACCAGAGGTGTTGTGCTTGATGGAATTTGAACTTCCTTGATAACATCTTCTTCAGGATTTTGACTTGCATTTCCTGTTGATGTTTCAACATTCTTCTGGCAATCTTCGTCAGACAAAGCAACTGAGTTACTTTGAATTGCATCCTTTTCAGTCTCATCTTTCTCTGAGATCTGATTGGGTACCAAGAAAGAGAAAATTGAGCAGATAGTTGAAATTATAGAGTACAAGGATGTAAATTTAAGGATTTTGAGTAATTAAGCCAATGTGGAACTGTGAAAAAAGGTGTCAGGTAATGTACTAACTTTGTTCATTCCACTAAAGCATACATAACAAAAAGTAAAAAGTAGGTCAAGAATATATTGGTTGCTAGTAAGCATATGTTACTGGCACAATGCACAACCATATAACAGTTTTTGACCCAAGAAGGCACCAGAATTATATATAGAATACCAAGTTTCGATGTGCATCTTCTTTTGCAACTTCTTCACTATCAAGCTTTTTTTGAACCTCTTCTGATAAGAAAGGAGATGCATTTGCAGGAACTTCATCCCCATTAGCTTTTTCTGGTGAGAGTTCTTCAGTAAACTGAGTTGAATGTAGTCCATTTTCTGTTTCTCCATTTACTTTCTCCTGCTCCTGAGTTGTTGGTTCTTCAATTGGAGGAGGAGACTCTTCATGTTTTACTACTACTTGTTCCTTTTCTCCTTCCAAATTTACTGTGCGCTTCTCCAAATTTTCTGGCTTTTCTGTGATAATTTGTTTTGGCTCAGCAGAGATGCCAAGTTTAGATAGCACTTCTGCTGCTGCTTTAATCAAATCCCCATCTTCATTTACAATATTTCCAACATTGCTTTTGATTTCCATTTGCTCTTTTATGTTTTCGGTGCTAATTGGATTCTCTTTCTGTAGAGAATACAAAAGAATATGCATATAATCAGTTAGGCACGCTTGCTTATTTTAGTAAAGTTTATCAAAATAGAAGAACTGATTATTGAAAAAGACAAATTAAAACAATAATATCTTCAAATGCTTCTTTTATTTTCCAATACCGCTCAATAAAAAAACAGGTATTTTCTTTTATTAAGGGGTAGGTTTACATTGACGACAAATTAGTTGATAATACAACCAACAAAATGGTTATAAAAAACAAAACAATATTGCAAATACAAACTTGTTTCGCCATGTAATATTACGCAATTTGAAATCTTATTGGTTATCCACCTAGTGATTTGAAGAAATAATCCTTTTTAAATTATCCATATTTGTACCAAATATGGTTAATATCTATCAAAATGTTAAAGACCACATCTACAAGTTCATTTTTTTTTAATTTCAATGAAGTTAATTTGACAACGGTTGTCATTATTGTCAAATATGTTGGTTATCAATAATGTCCCTTTCCTTGTATTAAATTGTACATTAACAAGACAATGTACAGCTAGACGTGACAGACTATAAGGTAATTATTTTAAAAATAATATGATCGATTTAAAAAATATGGGATCTTGAAGCACCATGTGCGCAATTTGCTCACAAAATTAGATAAAGTGGTGGTGGTAGCTTTAAAATTTTTAAATAGTGTATGAACTTCTATTTGCATCCAGTCCGGAAAGGAAAAATGGAAACGATGCTATTTTTTTTAAGTAAAAATAAATAACTTTATTGAAATTTACTAATATTTCTGCTAAATAAGCTTTTGAAAAGTAATGGCGTAGCTTGATTGCTCTTTCTGATATGTAAAAGAAAAAAAAATTAAAAACTAAAAAGAGATCTGAACTTTTGATGAATAAAACATGAAAAACAAGTATAATACTGAAAAACATATTTGTTCTCTCAAATATATGCCACCTGAGTATATATATATATATCCACCAACATAACTCGTTACATAAAGAGAGCATGCTAGATTGAGAATGAATTAATCGGAAAAGAGAAGGGGGAAATTAATGGTCATGCATCTTTGCATACAAAATAACTAACTAGTTAAAAACAAAGAAAAAAATAGTATGCAAATTAAATACCTTCTCTTCGAGTGGTTCTGGCAGTTCTTCACTTGCCATTGCTCCAGCTCTGGGAGAGAGAGAGAGAAAGAGAGATGAAGAGAGAGAGAGAGAGAGAGAGAGAGAGAGAGAAAGAGAGATGAAGAGAGAGAGAGAGAGAGAGAGAGAGAGAGAGAGAGACACCAGAAAAGTGTTTTAAGGGAGCTTCAAAAGTCAGTAACCTTTAAATATATACTGAACCTTTTTATTTTCTGATAAATTATAAATGATTTATCCTTTTGTGGTAGCTAGGAGAATACTACTACGGCTAACAGTGATAAGTGATACTACCACCAAAGCATACTTCTTTTAAATATCCTTAATTAATTAGGTGGACGAGATGTGAGAGATTGAAACCCAATTGTTTAAAACAAGAGAATTGAAATTCTCTCTCTCTCTCTCTCTTTGTCTATCTCGAATGGCAGAAAGGATGAGGGGGGTGACTGAACATGGAAATCGGTATTAGATGACAAATTGCCACATGGAAGTGGGGCCCGCTGAACCAATGTGCCTCTATTGGCTTGCAAGCTTTCTGTCACACCTGGGCCCACACATTGTCTTTTTGAAGACTAATGCTAGCCATCACCCAAATAAGGCTTCACCAAATCCTTAATTTACTCTCAAGACTTAATCGGATGTTACTGTTGCCATTATGTGCTCTTCAAACAATAATTATATTTATCAGACAGAAGTAAGTATCCTTCTATAAAATAAAAGAACGAACGACCATGTAGAAGATGCTCAATACTTGTAAGAATAATTAAGTGACGAATATATATGTATAAACTTGAGAAATTCTAAGAGAAGTTGTTACTACGGATTGAAGGATCAGAAAGCACCCAATAATTTGTGTTGAACTTGGAGTCACGTACCTGGTTTCTGCTTTGGCACTCGCAAAGCTGTTTGACAACCTTGAATTATATGATATCGAATTCAGAATTTACAATGGATCCAATCTATAATTGTTGATAGAGACTTCCACCTCCACTCCTGGCTTTCCAGTGCTTCATTATTTTGTGCTTTTGTCAGAAGATAAAAAAAGTCTCATTTGAAAGTTACATGTCAATTAATTGTGCAAATTAATAGATGATCTATCGTTCATTATCTATTTGCTTTAGTATCTCAAAAGTCACGTCAGCATTAATTTGAAAAATTAATTACACTCATATGTACTTTCAACATTAATTCTTTTAGCTAGAAAGATTATTGCTATGAACTCCATGAACAGTAATAGCTAGATACGTATAATAATTTATTGATTTTATTTACTGGTATGAACAGTGAGTTGAATAGAGATGATTAAATTAGAAACCTAGATAGCTGCTCAGCTCAGATGGCAGTAACAGTTGGTTTTTAATTAATCCCATGTGGTCAAAAGTAGCCTAGCAGGAACTAGAATAGAAAAATTGTTCCCTCGGTCAAATCATCATCCTCTCCCTTATTTTACTTATATATTTGACGCTTCTTAATTAATTAATAATCATTCTATGAATATTTTCATGGAGGGGTTGTTTTGGTTGTAAATTAATTAAATAACCAAGGTCATTTTAATTAGTTCCATCTCCTATTTTTATTTTGTGTCGCCGTAGTAGTACGTAAAATACTAAAATTAAATGTGATCTTTTGTCAAATATATATATGTATGTATCTATATAATGTTTACATAGTCAGGAGATTGTTGGTTTTGAAGATATATCGTGTTGCATACATGAGAAATCGTATATCTAACTAATTTAATTAAAACTAATTTGTTTTGGTTGTTAGGTTCATTCTAACCACTATATATGGCATCATCTCAGATTAAGTTTCATCCAGTCCGAAGCATGTTCCATTAGTGACATTCTGATTATTTTAGTGAGAGAGACAGCTAATATTAATATTAATATTAATTGGAAACGGAGAGCAGAGTGCTCCAATGCTCCAATGATTCCAACAATCCAACTATATATTATTTAATTTTTTTATTTGTTAACGTAAATTATATATGTGTCAATTAAAAATATATTATTATTAATTAACAAAATTTAATCATTTTATATAAAATGATTAAAATTTTATTAATTAATAATACTACACTTTTAATTAATAAATACATAATTGATATTAGTAAATAAAATAATTGATAGTAAAATGGCTCCCTCCTCTTTTGCAAAAATGGGACCTGCTCTCTCTTTTTTCTTCTTCTTTTTAAAGTAGTGTAAAAAAGTTTTCTTTTTTTTTTTTCTTTTTTGATTTGCCAAAGGAGCTCAACAGTTCTAAGGGGTTAAGCAAAATGATGCTTAGTAATTAATCTTACCTCAGACTCAGAGGGCATCTACCTGAAACTTAATTTTAGGTCCTCTAATTAATTAATTAATCCAATGTCGAATGGACGGCTAACAAACGGCCTTTCGTATATTTTAATCAACTGTTTACGAATTGACATGAGAAAATTACTAAAACCGAACACATAGCCATCAATGAAGACTAAAGAGAGAATCGAATATTGGGCAATAATGAAATAATACGAACAAAAAACAGAAGCATGAGACAAGATGGGTCCTCAATATTAATTACCACATGTATATATAATATATTTCTTGTATTTCATAATTCCTAGGAGTAAGTTTAATTTTCATATATATATATATATTTTACTATACAGAACCGGTCGTGTTGCTAACATTGGTTTGAAGTTGCATGTGTGATAGAACAAACATGGGCACTAACAGTACCAGTAGATAATGCTATTAATTAATGATGTAGAAAAAGAGAGAGAGAAAGAGAGAGAGAGAGAGAGAGAGAGAAAGCAAGGAAAGAAATAGGTAGAGGTCCCGTACCCAGTCCCGCACCCGCACCCGCACCCGCACCCGCACCCGCACCCGCACCGCCCTGGCAAAAGCGACGTTGGCAGCATGTGCCGTCCTGCCACCGCATCCATATAAATTCTGTAAGTACCTCTTTAATTTCATTTTTCTATGCATTTTTAGAAATCAACAGAAAGCTATATATGCTGACCTTTACTACCATATTCCATTGGCTCATCTTTTATTTTAGCCGCCAACTTCACATTGCTGTTCTACCATTGTTTCTGTTTCTGTTTTTGTTTTTGGTACAACCTGGATTTCTTGTATATATAATGTATACTCTTTTTCACTCTTTTAGATAGAATCTGTACCTAAATTTAATTTAGCTCATCCGAAATTAAGGAAACCTAATTAGTTATGAATACATAATTTGCACTTTGACATAAGAACAAATTGCAATATATGATGAAAATTAGAGATTAATCAGCAAAAAAACCCTTAATAAATCATCGTCATTCGCCTTAAACTCTAGGATAGACATAATCCTCAAACCCCAATAACAAACATATCAGATCTACACAAGAACAATTTATTTTAGTGTAAAAAAGCCCTTTTTTGTATATCACGATCTTTTTTAAAGTTTTAACAAATATATTCTTGATTTAATGAGTTCCGACGACTTTAAATCTAGTTTCTGTTTCTTTCTCAGAGTCCTATCTCAAAGATAAGGCAGCATGCATTCTATAGATGACTGAACTCATATATTTAGAC
This sequence comes from x Bolboschoenoplectus mariqueter, assembly GCA_037678475.1. NCBI lineage: Eukaryota > Viridiplantae > Streptophyta > Magnoliopsida > Poales > Cyperaceae > x Bolboschoenoplectus > x Bolboschoenoplectus mariqueter. The sequence goes on along the minus strand of CM075286.1, from coordinate 28,245 downwards.
GATTAAAAAAACTCTGTTTTAAAGTTTGAAGCGCATAAAACCTAGCTAACTAATTGCAGGAGATGCTAAAAATGAAATTTTGAACACCCTCCTTTTCATGTCTTGAGCAAATAGTTTAAATGAAATTTATTTCCTGATGTGGAAAAAAAGAAAAGGAAAAGCAAAAAGCATTTGTTTAGAGTGAGCAAGTAGAACTCATTCATGATGGGATTGAGAAGGTGAGTTGTCATGACTTCAACTGGGCCCCACATGGAAGAACAATTAGTGCTCTTTTCCGAATCTTCAAAACGAGTTCAGGTTTATGCAAGTTATAGTACATCAATCATCTCTTGTTGGTTATTCTATCCATCAGTTATTCAGTGCCGTACATTCTATCAAATAATTTTAAATTTTAAATAAAATATGTATTAGATTTGGGTCAATGTAAAAGACATTTTATATTCCATCAAATAATTTTAAAATTTTAACGGTGGTAGTTTTAATGTGATTCATGACCGATCAAAATTTAAATTAATTCAAAATTGATACACGTTCCATGCAAATAATTAGAAACACATCTATAATTTTAATTAAATAATATATCTCGAAAATATATATCATAAAAATTGAATATATAAGATCAAGAAAGTTCGTTTTGGATCAAGAAAAAAAAATTGAGTCCGGATTACCAAAAATAAGTTTTAGATCAAGAAAATCAAGATTTGAGTCTGGAATACAAAAAATTTAGTTTTGGATCAAGAAAAATAAGAATTGAGACCAGAATACAAAAAGTTAATTTTAGATCAAGAAAAATAAGAATTGGGTCTGGAATACCAAAAACTAGTTTTAAATCAAGAAAATCAAGAATTGAGTCTAGAATATAAAAAGTTAATTTTGGATCAAGAAAATAAGAATTAAGTGCGGAATACCAAAAACTATTTTTGGATCAAGAAAAACAAGAATCGAGTCCGGAATACCAAAAACTAGTTTTGGATGAATAAAATCAATCATTGAGTCCAGAATGCAAAAAAATGATTTTTGATCAAGAAAAAAAAATAAGAATTGAGTGCGGAATACCAAACACTATTTTTGGATCAAGAAAAATAAGATTTGAGTCCAGAATTCAAAAAAATAGTTTTGCATCAGAAAAATAAGAATTGAGGCCGGAATACTAAAAGCTAATTTTGGATTAAGAAAAAAAGAATTTAGTCCGGAACAGTAAAAATAGTTTTGGATAAAAAAAAGAAGAATTGAGTCCGGAGTACTAAAAACTAATTTTGAATCAGGAAAAAGAAGAATTGAGTCCGGAATACAAAAAATTAGTTTTGGATCAAGAAAAAGAAAAATTGAGTCCAGATTATCGAAAATTAGTTTTGGATCTAGAAAATCAAGAATTGAGTCCGGAATACAAAAAGTTGCTTTTGGATAAAGAAAAATAATAATTGAGTGCGGAATACCCAAAACTAGTTTGAATCAAGAAAAACAATAATTGAGTCCGAAATACAAAAAATGTGTTTTGGATCAAGACAAATAAGAATTGAGTCCGGAATATCCAAAATAAGTTTTGGATCAAGAAAATCAAGAATTAAATACGGAATACAAAAAGTAAATTTTGAATCAAGGAAAAAAGAATTGAGGTCGGAGTACCAAAAACAACTTTTGGATGAAGAAAAATAAGAATTAAGTCCGGTAAAAATTACTTTTGGATAAAAAAAATAAGAATTTAGTTCGGAATACTAAAAACTAATTTTGGATCAGAAAAAATAAGAATTGAGTGCAGAATATCAAAAACTATTTTTTGATCAAGAAAACAAGGATTGAGTCCAAAATATAACAAGAGAGTTTTGAATCAAGAAAAATACGAATTGAGTGCGGAATATCAAAATCTACTTTTGGTTCAAGAAAATCAAGCATTGAGTCAAGAATACAAGAAAATAGTTTTGGATAAAGAAAAACAAGAATTAAGTGCGGAATACCCAAAACTATTTTTGGATCAAGAAAAACAATAGTTGACTCCGGAATACAAAAGATGTGTTTTGGATCAAGGCAAATAAGAATTGAGTCCGCAATACCAAAAACAAGTTTTGGATAAAGAAAAAAAAAATTGAGGCTGAAGTACCAAAAACTAATTTTGGATCAAGAAAAATAAAAATTGAGTCCGGAATATAAAAAATTACCTTTTGGATAAAAAAATAGGAATTTAGTCCGGAATGCCAAAAACTAATTTTGGATCAGAAAAATTGAGAATTGAGTGCGGAATACCAAAAAAATACTTTTGAATCAAGAAAACAAGAACTGAGTAAGGAATACAAAAAAAGGGTTTGGGATCAAGAAAAATAAGAATTAAGTGCGGAATACCAAAAATTACTTTTGGATCAAGAAATCAAGCATTGAGTTCGGAATACAAAAAAATAGTTTTGGATAAAGAAAAAAACAAGAATTGAGTTCGGAATACCCAAAGCTAGTTTTAGATCAAGAAAACAATAATTGAGTCAGGAATACAAAAAGTGTGTTTTGGATCAAGACAAACAAGAATTGAGTCTGGAATACCAAAAATAAGTTTTAGATAAAGAAAATTAAGAATTGAGTAAGGAATACAAAAAATAAGTTTTGGATCTAGAAAAAAGAAGAACTGAGGCCGGAACACAAAAAACTACTTTTGGATCAAGAAAAATAAGAATTGAGTCTGGATTACCAAAAATTAGTTTTTGATCAAGAAAATAAAGAGTTGAGTCCGAAATAGAACAAGTTAGTTTAGGATCAAGAAAATCAAGAATTATTTCCGAAATAAAAAAGTTAGATTTGGATCTAGAAAAAAAAATTGAGTCCGCAATACAAAAAATACTTTTGGATAAAGAAAAATAAAAATTCAGTTCGGAATACCAAAAAATAGTTTTGAATGAAAAAAAAATAATTAAGTCTGGAATACAAAAATTTAGTTTTGGATCAGGAAAAATAAGAATTCAGGTGGAATATCAAAAAATACTTTTGGATCAAGAAAAATAAGAATTGAGTCTGGAATACAAAAAAAAGTTTTGGATAAAAGAAACAAGAATTGAGTCCGGCATACCAAAAACTAATTTTGGATCAGGAAAAATAAGAATTGAGTCCGGAATACAAAAAAACTAGTTTTGGATCAAGAAAATCAAGAATTATATCCGGAATATAAAAACTTAGTTTTGAATGAAGAAAAACAATAATTGAGTTCGGATTACCAAAAACTAGTTTTGAATCTAGAAAATCAAGAATTGAGTCTAGAATACAAAAGTTAATTTTGAATCAGGAAACTAAAGAATTTATTCTGGATTACCAAAACAACATTTCGATAAGGAAAACAAGAATTGAGTTTGGAATACAAAAAAATAATTTTGGATCATAAAAAATAAGAATTGAGTCCCGAACACTTAAAATTAGTTTTGGATCAGTAAAAAAAACAAGAATGGAGATCCGAATGCCAAAAAATACTTTTGGATCAAGAAAAATAAGAATTGAGTTCGGAATACAAAAAAATAGTTGTCGATCACGAAAAATAAGAATCGAGTCCGGAATACAAAAAACTAATTTTGAATCTAGAAAAATAAGAATTGAGTCCGAAATACAAAAAGTCAGTTTTGGAACAAGGAAACAACAATTGAGGTCGAAATACAAAAATTCAATTCTGGAAAAAGAAAAATAAAAATTGAGTTCGGATTACCAAAAACTAGTTTTGAATCTAGAAAATCAAGAATTAAGTCCGCAATACAAAAATTAGTTTTGGATCAGGAAAAATAAGTATTTAGTCCGGTTTACGAAAAACAAATTTTAAATCAAGCAAAATAAGAATTGAGTTCGAAATACAAAAAATTAATTTTGGATCACGAAAAACAAGAATTGAGTCCCGAACACTTAAAACTAATTTTGGTTCAAGAAAAATAAGAATTCAGTGCGGAATACCGAAAAAATAATTTTGGATCAAGAAAAGTAAGAATTGAGTTCGGAATACAAAAAAATAATTATGGATCAAGAAAAACAAAAATCGATTACGGAACACTAAAAACTATTTTTGGATAAAGAAAATAAGAATTAAGTCCGGAATACAAGAAGTTAGTTTTGGATAAAGAAAAATATGAATTTTGTGCAGAATACCAAAAATTATTGTTGGAACAAGAAAAAGAAGAATTAAGTCCGGAATACAAAAAAATAAGTTTTGGATTGATAAAAACATGAGCTGAGTCCGTAATATGAGAAACTAGTTTTGGATAAAAAAAATAAGAATTGAGTTTAGAATACCAAAAACTAATTTTGGATCAGAAAAATAAGAATTTAATACAGAATACAAAAAGTTAGTTCTGGATCAAGAAAAACAATAATTGAGGGTGGAATACAAAAATTAAGTTTTGAAAAAAGAAAAATAACAATCGAGTTCGGATTACCGAAAACTAATTTTGGATCTAGAAAATCAAGAATTGAGTCCGGAACATAAAAGTTAGTTTTGGATTAGGAAAAATAAAAATTGTGTCCAGATTACCAAAATTAACTTTTGGGTTAAGAAAAACAAGAATTGAGTTCGGAATACAAAAAATTAATTTTGGATCACGAAAAACAAAAATTGAGTCCGGAATACAAAAAGAGAGTTTGGGATCAAGAAAAATAAGAATTGAGTGCGAAATATCAAAAATTACTTTTGGATCAAGAAAATCAAGCATTGAGTCCGGAATACAAAAAATTAGTTTTGGATCAGGAAAAAAAATAAGAAATTAGTCCGGATTACCAAAAATAACTTTTGGATAAGAAAAAACAAGAATTAACTTTGGAATACAAAAAAATAATTTTGGATTATGAAAAATAAGAATCAAGTCCGGAACACTAAAAACTATTTTTGGATCGAGAAAAATAAGAATAGAGTCCGGAATACAAAAAGTTAGTTTTGGATGAAGAAAAATAAGAATTTAGTGCGGAATATCAAAAATTACTTTTGGATCAAGAAAATTAAGAATTTTGTCCGGAATACAAAAAATTAGTTCTCGATCGATAAAAATAAGAGTTGAGTCTATAATATGAGAAACTAGTTTTGGATCAACAAAATCTAGAATTGTGTATGGAATAAAAAAAAATTTTGGATCAAGAAAAATAAGAATTGAGTCCGGATTATCAAAAATAAGTTTTGGATCAAGAAAATCAAAGAATTGAGTACGGAGTACAAAAAGTTATTTTTGGATGAAGAAAAACAACAGTTAAGATCGGAACACAAAAATGTAGTTTTGGATTAAGAAAAATATGAATTTAGTCAGGAATATAAAAAATTAGTATTGGATCAAGAAAATTATGAATTGAGTTCGGAATATAAAAAATTAGTTTTGGATAAAAAAAACTATAATTTAGTCCGGAATACCAAAAACTAATTTTGGATCAGGAAAACAATAATTGAGTCCGGAATACAAAAAATTAGTTTTGTATAAAAAAAAATAACAATTGAAGTTGGAATACAAAAATTAAGTTTTTGATCAAGAAAAATAAGAATTGAGTCCGGAATATAAAAAATTAGTTCTGGATTAGGCAAAATAGGAATTGAGGCCGGAATATAAAAAACTACTTTTGGATTAGAAAAAACAAGAACTGAGTCCGGAATAGAAAAAAAAATATTTCTGGATAAAAAAAAAGAATTGAGTCAAGAATATTGAAAACTAGTTTTGGATTTAGAAAATAAAAAATTGTGTCTGGAATACAAAAATTTAATTTTGGATAAGGAAAAATAATAATTGATTTCGGAATACAAAAGTGTGTTTTGGATCAAGACAAACAATAATTTAGTTCGGAATACCAAAAATAAGAATCGAGGCCGGACTAGCAAAATCTACTTTTGGATCAAGAAAAATAAGAATCGAGGCCGGATTAGCAAAAATTACTTGTGGATCAAGAAAAATAAGAATTGAGTTGGAATACAACAAGGTAGTTCTGCATAAAAAAAGAAGAATTTAGTTCAGAATACCAAAAACTACTTTTAGATCAAGAAAAATAAGGAGTCTGGATTACAAAAATATAATTTTGGATAAAAAAATAAGAATTGAGTCCGGATTACCGAAAACTAGTTTTGGATCTAGTGAATCAAGAATTGAGTCCGAATACAAAAAGTTTGTTTTGGATAAAGACAAAAAACAATTGAGTTCAGAATATCAAAAATCAGTATTGGATGAAGAATATCAAGAATTGTGTGCAAAATACAAAAAGTTAGTTTTGGATCGTGAAACAGAAGAATTGAGGCAAGAATATAAAAAACTACTTTTGGATCAAGAAAAATAAGAATTGAGTCCGGAATACAACAAGTTAATTTAGAATCAATAAAAAAAAGAATTGAATGCCGAATACAAAAAACTAATTTTGGATCTAGGAATATTAAATTGAGTCTGGAAAACAAAAAGTGTGTTTTGAATCAAAACAAATAATTCCGGATCAATCAAAATAAGAATTGAGTGCTGAATATCAAAAATTATTTTTGGATCAAGAAAATAAGATTTTAGTCCGGAATACAAAAAAATTATTTTGGATCAGGAAAAGTAAGAATTGAGGCCAAAATACTAAAAATAACTTTTGGATCAAGAAAATCAAGAATTGAGTCAGGAATAGAAAAAAATAATTTTGGCTCGAGAAAAATAAGAATTGAGTCCGTAATATGAGAAACTAGTTTGGGATTAAGAAAATCAAGGATTGAGTGCGGAATACAAAAAGAGAGTTTTGGATCAAGAAAAATAAGAATTGAATGCGTAATACCAAAAACTACTTGTGGATCAAGAAAAATCAAGCATTGAGTCCGGAATATAAAAAGTTAGTTCTGAATCGAGAAAAATAAGAATTGAGTCCGTAATAGGAGAAACTAATTTTGGATCAAGAAAATCAAGGATTGAATCCGAAATACAAAAAGAGTGTTTTGGATCCAGAAAACAAGAATTGAGTTTGTAATAAGAGAAACTAGTTTTGAATCAAGAAAATAAAAAATTGTGTACGGAATAAAAAAAATGGTTTTGGATCAAGAAAAATAAGAATTGATTCTGGATTACCAAAAATATGTTTTGATCAAGAAAATCAAGAATTGAGTATGAAATACAAAAAATTAGTTTTGGATTAAAAATAACAAGAATGGAGTCCGGAATACGAAAATTCAATTTTGGATTAAGATAAATAAGAATTGAGTCCGGATTATCAAAAACTTTTTTTGAATCTAGAAAATTAAGAATTGAGTCCGTAATACAAAAAGTTAGTTTTTGATCAATTAAGAAAAATAAGAATTGAATTCGGAATACCAAAAACTAGTTTTGAATCAGGATAAATTAGAATTGAGTCTAGATTACAAAAAAATAGTTTTGAATGAAGAAAATCAATAATTGAGTCTGGAATAAAAAAAGTTAGTTTTGGATCAAGAAAAAACAATTGAGGTCGGAATACAAATATTTGGTTTTGGATAAAAAAAATAAGAATTAAGTCCGGATTACCGAAAATTAGTGTTGGCTCTAGAAAATCAAAAATTGAGTCCGGAATACAAAAAGTTAGTTTTGAATCAGGAAAAATAAGAATTTAGTCCGGATTACCAAAAATAACTTTTCGATAAAAAAAAACAACAATTCAGGCTAGAATACCAAAAATTAGTTTTGAACCTAGAAAATCAAGAATTGAGTCTAAAATACAAAAAGTTACTTACAAAATAATTTTGAATCAAGAAAAATAAGAATTGATTATGGATTACTGAAAACTAGTTTTAGATCTAGAAAATTAGCCACTAAGTCCAGAATACAAAAAGTTAGTTTTTGATTAAAAAAAAAAGAATTGAGTATAGAATGTCAAGAATTAAGTTTGGAATGCAAAAAATTATTTTTGGTCAGAAAAATAGGAATTTAGTCCGGATTACAAAAAATAACTTTTGGATCAAGAAAAAAAAATAAGAATTGAGTTTGGAATATAATTAATTTTGGATTAAGAAAAACAAAAATTGAGTCCGGATTACTGAAAACTAGTTTTGGATCTAAAAATGAAGAATTGAGTCCGGATTACTGAAAACTAGTTTTGGATCTAAAAATGAAGAATTGAGTTCGGAATACAAAAAGTTAGTTTTGTATCAAGAAAAAGAAGAATTGAGTTCAGAATATCAAAAACTAGTTTTGGATGAAGAATCAATAATTGAGTCGGGAATATAAAAAGTTAGTTTTAGATCAAGAAAAATAAGTATTTAATCCGGATTACCACAAACTAATTTTGTATCAAGAAAAATAAGAATTGAGTTCGGTATACAAAAAACTAATTTTGGATCAAGAAAAATAAGAATTGAGTCCGGAATAGAAAAAACTAATTTTGGATTAGAAAAATAAGAATTGAGTCCGGAATATCAAAAACTAGTTTTGGATCATGAAAATGAAGAATTGAGTCCGGAATACAATTAGTTTTGGATTAAGGCAAACAAGAATTGAGATAGGAATACCAAAACTTAGTTTTGAATCAAAATATTCAAGAATTGAGTTCGGAATATAAAAAATTAGTTTTGGGTAAATAAAAATAAGATTGTGTGGGGAATACCTAAAACTACTTTTGGATCAAGAAAAATAAGGATCGAGTCCGGATACAAAAAGAGAGTTTTGGATCAAGAAAAATAAAAATTGAGCGGGGAATACCAAAAGCTACTTTTGGATAAAAAAAATGATTGAGTCCAGAATACAAAAAGAGAGTTTTGGATCAAGAAAAATAAGAATTGAGTGTGAAATATTAAAAATTAATTTTGGATCATGAAAATAAGGATTGAGTCTGGAATACAAATAGAGAGTTTTGGGATCATGAAAATCAAGCATTGAGTCTGGAATACAAAAAATTAGTTTTGAATAAAGAAAAATAAGAATTTAGTCCGGAATCTAGCTTTGGATACAAAAAGTTAGTTTTGCGTGACATGACGTGACATGCCGCTCATTTCTCGTTTGCATCCATTTGACGGCAAAGCCTCCATCACAACGATGTTCGAAGGGGGGAAACATCGTTAAACCATGCCAAAATATCAATGAGGCATGCAGCAAAGGCCATCACGACTAGCAGCACCCCCGTCATGACCCCCAGCCAGCGCCTCCAATTTCCAAAACCTTCCCCCCATAATAGGGCATATGGATTTTTTCCTTTATTATGGGGCTGAAATTATCACCCTCATGAAATCTCCTCAGTCCAAGGGCATGGGAAATAACACTGTGACACTGTTCAGACATGGGCCTAGGCATGCATGATATGATGTTCACACATGCCACTCAGACATGTGTGACATGACATTCAGACACGCATGGCATGCCGTTCAGGGTTCAAGGCATATGCATGCCACATGATGTTCAGGGTCAAAAACATGCACCACATGATGTCACATTACGTTCATGCATGATGTTTAGGGTCAAAGACATACACCACATGATGCCACATGATGTTCAGGGTCCAAGCCATGCATGACATCATGATGTTCAAGGGCCAAGGCATGCATGACTTGCCGTTCAGACATGCATGACATGACGTTCAGGTATGATGTTTAGGGTCTAAGGAATGCATGAGTTGCCGTTCAGACATGCATGAGATGATGTTAAGACATAATGTTCAGGGGTCAAGGCATGCATGACATGCCGTTCAGACATGCATGGCATGACGTTTAAGGTCCAGGGCATGCATGACATGCCGTTCAGGCATGTATGACATGACGTTCAGGTATGATATTCAAAGGCCAAGGCATGCATGACATGCCATTTAGACATGTATGACATGATATTCAGGCATGATGTTCATGCATGACATGCCGTTTAGGGTCCAAGGCATGCATGACATGTCATTCAGACGTGATGTTCAGGGTCAAAGGCATGCATGATATGACGTTCAGGCAAGATGTTCAGGGTCCAAGGCATGCATGACTTGCCATTCAGACATGCATGACATGACGTTCAGGCTGAAATTACCACCCCTATGAAATCCCCCTAGTTAGAGTTCTTAAAAAAATACGACGTGTCAAGACACGACACGACAGGGCGTGTCAAAATGTGCCATGTTATACGTGTCGTGTGGCATGCCGTTATTTGTGTCGTGTCGAGATTTCATCGTTGGAGACACGACACGACATGCATGGGTAAGGGGGGCAACACGGCACGACACGGCAGGGAACACGCATAGGCACGGCACGGGAACACGCGTAGGCACGTGTAAGCACGTTTGGCCCGGATAGGCATGGATAGGCACGTCACAGATAGGCATGGCTAGGAATGGGTAGGCATGTTTAGTACGGTTTGCAATAGGCATAGTATGCACGGATTGTAGGCCGTTGGATGTTGATCGCACGGTTGAGTTTGTAATTTATTGGCCGAATTTTGTAATGGGGATTAAAAAATAGGCTAATATGATATTTGTCCCTAGTTTGCGTACCTCACAGCACCTCCATCTTCTTAGCAATGTTAAACATCCTCAAAATAATGTACCCCGGTAAACACAATTTAATTTAAAATTCAAATTTAAAATAAGAAAATGACCAAAATACTCTCGTTTAACAAAGCACCGCCGACCCGAATTAATAAAGTCCCATGTAAACAGATAAAAGGTTGTTTAGAAGGCCAAAATTAAGTGGATTAAGAGCCCTGAATAAATTAGGCGAATATGTCTTTTAGAAATAATTGTTATAACCAATCCTGTTTCTCCATGCAACCAACCAAACTTCTCCAGAGTAAGTAAAATGGATGAAACAAAAGCAGAAAAAAAAAACCTGTTGTACCCTCCCAAATTCTAGAGAGGCAATCACCCCACGTCCAAAACCTCACCCGCGTTTACTCAAATGAAACTAATCATAATCCTGCCGCTTATAAAAAAAATACAATAAAACCGCATTTGCGCAAAATGGATGGTCAGATGTTAAACAGAGGTCTCTTAGACAGTTCCCATGTATCCCTCTAACTGAGAAAAGAAATAGTTATGTTCCCTGTTAACACACGTTTTCCATTATCTCCTTGACAGCCAAGGCAATAGAAAGTCTATATAAAGGGCTTGATAACAATGAACAAGGCCGGGGCAAAACAGAGAGAGAAGTGGAGACTCTGTGAAAATAGAAAGAAAAAAAACAGAGAAAACAGAGAGCGAAGTTCTAGAATCAGAGAGATAGAAGGAAGATTTTACTGCAACAGAAGAATAGAGACAAGGTATAACCTTGCAAACAGATATGCTTCGACATCCGTTGCTTCGACGTGCTTCCACATCCTCCAAAATCTGAGGGCAAGCGATGGTACTTTTACCCTGCGCATACCTCCAAAATCTGAGGGCAAGCGGTGGTATTTTTTTTACCCTGTGCGTACCTCCAAAATCTAAGGACAAGCGGTGGTATACCCCGCGCGTAACTCCAAAATGTGAGGGCAAGCGGTGGTATACCCTGTGCGTATCTCCAAGATCTGAGGGCAAGCGGCGGTATTCTTATCCCGCGCGTACCTCCAAACTTGAGGGCAAGCGGCGGTGTTCTTATCCAGTGCGTACCTTCAAACTTGAGGGAAAGCGGCCGTATTATTACCCCGCGCACACCTCTGAAACCAAGGGCAGCGGCGGTGTTTATATCCCGCACGCACCTCTAAGAATACGAACCGAGATAAACGGTGACTGTCCTTGCAAGTCTGTTAAACTACCATGGTTGAATTATAAATGGACAAAAGAAAATAGAATACTTATACTCTCAGTTTATCTGAATATATAGGATGAATACACAGATACTCATTTCAATGATGCATAAAATGGAAAATAAACAATAAAGAAAAGATGCATGACGGTTATATATATCTTCTCGGTTTTGAGAATATGACCAACCAAGATATAAATAAAGTGATAAAAGAATATAAAATAGATACCATAAAATACTAAATAAATAAAGAAAGAGATCATTTATATACACATGATATGGATATTAATGGTCTCGTATAAAATAAAATAAAAAGAGATGTGACAAGAATAATATTGAGTAGAAGAGACAGAGAGATAGGCTGTCAAATAAACAATTCAATAGAGGAACAAAAAAAAAATTAAATTAAATTAAATGCGAAAAATGAAGTAGATATGCATTCTCAAGCGGCAACATGTGCTCACTTATTGGACTTTGTGAAAAATGATCACACTGACAAAAGGAAAAGCAAAACAAAACAAACTAATTCACAGGTTGAAGATTAAATTTGAATTAAAATCTAGATTTAATTCCGACCATTAGATACAACTGAGAACCTATAACTTAATTTCTTAAACAAGGTATATGCTGAACAAGATAAATATATGGCACTTAGTCCATTATAAATTATTTCGGTTTAAAATATCAAGTCATGTACATACACATGTATTCATGCTATATAGTAAAATATATGGAAATAAAGAAATTTTCTGGATAAAATTGTAATCGGTAACTTGTACTTGCGCATGAACCATGCTATATGGTTCAAGATATCAAGTCACATATATATACATATGAATGCTCATGCCATGATTACAAGATATATTTCAAATGGAAATAAATAAAAAGATTTTTTGAATAAGTGTTGTGGCAAAATTACATATGAACCATAACATAAAAGAAAATAACGGAAATAAAAATATTAAAATTGCCAGAGTCAAATTAAATTAAATTTAAAAGCCTAACCCAAATAAAATGATATAAATAAAAAAAAGGACCACACATAAATTTATGATATTTAATCAAATGCATATAAATTTGATTTATGTCTAAATTCTAGAGCTCTACCTAACTCCTTTGAGCTTTAGGGCCATCTCGAACTTTGAAACATGACAAAAAAATAAAAAAATAAAATCATAGAAAACAAATGATAATAATAATAATAATGAAAATGTCAATTGAATTATTATAATTTTCGACCGAACTCCCAAAATTCAAAATAATTGGTCAAGATCAAACCTTGAGTACTTGTCAATTTTCATAAAAAGTATATATGCATACATATAATCAAGTTCAAAACCAAAAATACACGCTACATGTATATTGAGTCTCTTAATTAGAGGTTCCCGAATAATATTTAGGGTAATTAACGACAGAGGCTTACGCCTGTCGGAAGGATAACGAATCCCATATTCAAATAAAACCCTTTCAAAGAGGGTGTATTTGGAAGGATCCACCCCAAAAATTATGAAATTATAAGTTTCATCCAAAAGATCCCTACATCATCGCCGGGCTCGCCTAACTCTTTAGCCACCAGAGTGAGCGCATCAGATTTGCCGTTTGTGGCCTTTGAGATTTTCTTTAATAGAATTTCGGGAATTTCCTTTATTAATTCCAAAACCCTTGCATGATATTCTACCAGTTTTGGTTTTAACACCTTGTATGTTCTTGTGACTTGATTTATTATCAATTGGGAGTCTCCAAATATATGAAGTTTTCTAATGTCCATGTTGAACGCAAGCTCTAACCCGGCTATGAGCACCTCATACTCAGCCTCGTTATTCGTGCAAGGCTCGGTTAATGCCAAGGAGTGATGTATGTTCCCTCCTTTTGGTGTTACGAAGACTAGGCCTATCCCGACCTGTATTTGCGGGATGTTTGGGCCCGAGGTAGGCTGTGTTGACAACGCCCCGGCAAAATACATTTCCCAAATCGGGGTTTCATCTTTGGTGTGAAAGACTTCTTCATCTGAGAATTCATACGCCAAAGAAGAGTCATCAGATATTGGATGTGCCTCTAGAAAATCGCCCATCGCTTGCCCCTTTATAGCCTTTTGTGGGGCGAAGGTTATATCAAATTTGGTGAGGATTATGGCCCATCTAGCCAACCTGCTTGTAAGCATGGGTCTCGTCATGAGATATTTTAAGGGGTCAATTTTTGAAATAAGGATGACTTTGTGGGCTATTATGTAGTATCGCAGCTTCTTCATAGCGAACACTAGCGCTAGGCAATGCTTTTCAATTGGCGTATAGGCGTATTCCACCTCCATCGGCATGCGGCTTAAGTAATAGAGGGTGTTTTCTTTCCCTCGCTCATTTTCTTGTGTTAGCAAGGCACCGAGGGATCCATCTAGGGCCATTGTGTACAGTATCAACTCTTTTCCTAGTATCGGAGCGACTAATACTGGCGGTTTGAGAAGATAGCTCTTGATGTTGTCCAGAGCTTGTTGGCAGCTTTCATCCTATTTAAACGGGACATCTTTCTTGGTCAATCGGGTGAAAGGTTGTATTCTACCCGATAAATTGGCTATGAATCGCCTGATTTACGCCAAGCGGCCTTAAAGCGAGCGAAGCTCTTTGAGATTTTTGGGTGGTGGCAATTCTTGTATTGCCTTGATTTTACTCGGGTTTATTTCTATTCCCCGGTGTCGAATAACGAATCCAAGGAATATTCTTGACGAAATCATAAAAGCACACTTCAATGGATTTAACTTGAGCACGTGCTGCCTTAAGCGATCAAACATGACTTTGAGGCTTCGAAAATGCTCGTCGTAGGACGTCACTTTCACGACCAAGTTGTCCACGTAGCATTCGACAATCTTGTGGATTAGATCGTCGAATATCTTTGTCATGGCTCATTGATACGTGACCCCGGTGTTTTTGAGGCCAAAAGGCATGACCTTGTAGCAATAAATGCCTATCGGGGTGCGGAAGGGCGTATGCTTCTCGTCTTCTTCATCCATTTTGATTTGGTTATACCCCGCATATCCATTCATAAAGGAGAATACTTCATAGGACGAGGTATGGTCGATGATGATTTCCGTCACAGGTAATAGAAATTCATCTTTGGGACAAGCTTTATTCAAGTCTCGAAAATCGACGCATATACGTATTTGCCCATTCTTCTTCTTCACAGGGACAATACTGGGCACCCAGTTAGGAGTCTCTTCTTCCCGGACGAAGCCTGCATCGATGAGCTTCTTGGTTTCAGTCATGAACTTTTCTTTGAGTTCTATTCTCATTCGCCGTGGTGCTTGCTTGATCGGTTTTATACTCGGGCTGATTTTGAGTTTGTGGACCGCAACTTTAGGATCCAAACCTGACATTTCCCCATAACTCCATGCGAAACAGTCAACATATTCTTAGAGCAAGACTTTCAAGGGTTCTCATTTTTCCTAGGGCAGAGACGCACTTATGAAGGTTGTCCTAGGGTATTCATCTGACCCCAGGTTAATTTCACCAATTCATTAATGGTGTTTGGTGTACCGTCTTCTAACTCCTTTGGTGCATTTTTAGCCACCAAGATGAAGTCTTCTTCTGCTGGCTCTTCAAATATCATATGATAAGTAACTTTGTGGTCTTTGAAAAAATTTCGACAGTATTCATCAGGATCTCCTTCTTCTCCTGACTCGGAGTTATATCCTAAACCGGGAGTGTATTTGATCTTGTCGTCAAAGCCTCTAATTGTATTATTTGTGCTATTCAATAGTTTTTCGAAGCAATACATCTTGGACCTTGATATGGTTTGAGGACAATGAGTTTTCTGCATCAGTCGACCCTGATTCTTCCCGAAATATCAGGACGCCTCAATGTTGAATTCCCTATTGTCAGAATCCTCTGACAGTAAGCCAATCCATTTATGGATTAGGGCATGTCACCAGGATTGATCGCATCAGTCTTGTAAAATCAGATCGGTCTTTGCATGATCATTTTTCCTGGCAAGCGTTCTACCTTCGAAGGGACGATAAATGTCTACAGCTTCTGGATTTGATTTACTTCTTTGGGAGAGAGGTCTTTGTAATATTTTTCTAGTACCTTCTCAATCCAAGATGATTCATGATTCTCGTCAATTTCGAAACTGCATGTTGACTTGACATTAAACGTAATTTCTTCTTCAGACCCACTTTCTGATTCATAGGTTTTTTCACTCACAAAGTCTTCCTCTTCTGATTCATCATCCGTTGAGGCCCCATATAGCGGGATAATGCGACGTGTTGAGCTTTTCTCAGTTTCTTCGTCAGATGAGGCGCCAAATAAGGGAGCGGTACCATACATCCACTCTTTCTTGTCCTCCTCTTCATCAGAGGACAACCCATAAATGGGTTTATTGCCTGAAGGTGTTGTCTTTTTACCTTACGACGACACCAGACCGGGTGTGGGTTTAGTTTGACCTGTTGGCATTTCCAACCCTTTTTCTCTCAAGGCGGAGCTCAGAGATTTCATCAGCGTTTTATGTTGATTCTTATCATCTTACGTTAGGAAATAATGGGTATCGTTGAGGCAAATTTCATGGACCCAAAACGGTTTGATATCCCCGTTTATTCTCCTTTGTTTTTCGTCTTTTACATATTTCATGCATTGGTGAAGGGTTGATGGCACTACTCGATTTTCGTGCAGCCAAGGGCAACCAAGTAAGGCCTTGTACGACGTATCAGCGTCGATGACATAAAATTTGGTCAAGGTTATCAAGCCTCCGGAATTGAAGTGTCAGTGTTACTGCCCCCATGGCTTTCTGAGAATGTTGGTTAAACCCATGACTGGTCACCTTGTCATTTGACAGCAGCTTGGTATCAAGCATTAGGCTTTTGAGAATTCTCAAGGGCAAAATGTTTATTGATAACCCTAAATCAACAAAAATGCGATTCAGTCTCTGCCCTTCACATTCACCAGTCAGGGTTTAGGGTTTAGGGTTTGGGGTTTGGGGTTTGGGGTTGGGGGTTTGGGGTTTGGGGTTAGGGTTTAGGATTTCGGGTTTTAGGGTTTTAGGGTTTGGGGTTCGGGTTTTGGGGTTAGGGGTTAGGGGTTTAGGGTTCAGGGTTCAGGGTTCAGGGTTCAGGGTTCAGGGTTCAGGGTTCAGGGTTCAGGGTTCAGGGTTCAGGGTTCAGGGTTCAGGGTTCAGGGTTCAGGGTTCAGGGTTCAGGGTTCAGGGTTCAGGGTTCAGGGTTCAGGGTTCAGGGTTCAGGGTTCAGGGTTCAGGGTTCAGGGTTCAGGGTTCAGGGTTCAGGGTTCAGGGTTCAGGGTTCAGGGTTCAGGGTTCAGGGTTCAGGGTTCAGGGTTCAGGGTTCAGGGTTCAGGGTTCAGGGTTCAGGGTTCAGGGTTCAGGGTTCAGGGTTCAGGGTTCAGGGTTCAGGGTTCAGGGTTCAGGGTTCAGGGTTCAGGGTTCAGGGTTCAGGGTTCAGGGTTCAGGGTTCAGGGTTCAGGGTTCAGGGTTCAGGGTTCAGGGTTCAGGGTTCAGGGTTCAGGGTTCAGGGTTCAGGGTTCAGGGTTCAGGGTTCAGGGTTCAGGGTTCAGGGTTCAGGGTTCAGGGTTCAGGGTTCAGGGTTCAGGGTTCAGGGTTCAGGGTTCAGGGTTCAGGGTTCAGGGTTCAGGGTTCAGGGTTCAGGGTTCAGGGTTCAGGGTTCAGGGTTCAGGGTTCAGGGTTCAGGGTTCAGGGTTCAGGGTTCAGGGTTCAGGGTTCAGGGTTCAGGGTTCAGGGTTCAGGGTTCAGGGTTCAGGGTTCAGGGTTCAGGGTTCAGGGTTCAGGGTTCAGGGTTCAGGGTTCAGGGTTCAGGGTTCAGGGTTCAGGGTTCAGGGTTCAGGGTTCAGGGTTCAGGGTTCAGGGTTCAGGGTTCAGGGTTCAGGGTTCAGGGTTCAGGGTTCAGGGTTCAGGGTTCAGGGTTCAGGGTTCAGGGTTCAGGGTTCAGGGTTCAGGGTTCAGGGTTCAGGGTTCAGGGTTCAGGGTTCAGGGTTCAGGGTTCAGGGTTCAGGGTTCAGGGTTCAGGGTTCAGGGTTCAGGGTTCAGGGTTCAGGGTTCAGGGTTCAGGGTTCAGGGTTCAGGGTTCAGGGTTCAGGGTTCAGGGTTCAGGGTTCAGGGTTCAGGGTTCAGGGTTCAGGGTTCAGGGTTCAGGGTTCAGGGTTCAGGGTTCAGGGTTCAGGGTTCAGGGTTCAGGGTTCAGGGTTCAGGGTTCAGGGTTCAGGGTTCAGGGTTCAGGGTTCAGGGTTCAGGGTTCAGGGTTCAGGGTTCAGGGTTCAGGGTTCAGGGTTCAGGGTTCAGGGTTCAGGGTTCAGGGTTCAGGGTTCAGGGTTCAGGGTTCAGGGTTCAGGGTTCAGGGTTCAGGGTTCAGGGTTCAGGGTTCAGGGTTCAGGGTTCAGGGTTCAGGGTTCAGGGTTCAGGGTTCAGGGTTCAGGGTTCAGGGTTCAGGGTTCAGGGTTCAGGGTTCAGGGTTCAGGGTTCAGGGTTCAGGGTTCAGGGTTCAGGGTTCAGGGTTCAGGGTTCAGGGTTCAGGGTTCAGGGTTCAGGGTTCAGGGTTCAGGGTTCAGGGTTCAGGGTTCAGGGTTCAGGGTTCAGGGTTCAGGGTTCAGGGTTCAGGGTTCAGGGTTCAGGGTTCAGGGTTCAGGGTTCA